>CM053791.1:675473565-678191065 GCA_028749045.1 Cupressus sempervirens | reverse complement strand
CTAATTCAATTATTGCTACTAGGAGCATGGATTCTGAGTTTCACTTGTACCAAAATGATGGTTTTGAGAGTTTAGAAAGTGTGGGTTCTTCTCTTGTTTCACATGCAGACTCTATGAGCAAGCTTTGGCATGAGCATTTGGAACATGTTAACTACCACTATTTGTGGTAGATGAGTACACAAGAACTTGTTTCTAGGCTATCATAGATCTCTTGTACCGATGGTATTTTTTTGTGGATGTGTTCTTGGCAAGCATCATCGAGATCCCTTTCCTTTAGGAATAGTCACTCATGTTAAGGCACCCTTGGAGTTTGTTTGTAATGATCTTATGTCCTTTCCTAATCTTTATTTTTCAAGAGCCTACTATGTTCTCACATTCATTGATGATTTCTCTAGATGCACATGGATGTACTTTCTCAAGTACAAATTTGATGTCTTTGATTCCTTCTAAATCTCCAAAACTTTTATGGAGAAGTAGTCTAGTTTTCTCTTAGAAAAATACACACAAATAATGGTGGGAGTATGCGAATCAGACATTAAAATATTTTTTCACTAAGCATGGTTTACTACATCATCTTTCAGTTCCACACACCCCTCAGTAGAATGGTCTTGTTGAGAGAAAGAACATAATCTTATGGGAGATGGTAAATTGCATGATTCAATCACAAGATATGCAATCTTCATTTTGGGATGAAGTAGTCAATTGTACCAACTAAATTTACAATCATATGCCCCACAAGGCATTGTGATAGATGACTCATGAAGAGACTTGGTCTCATTCCAAGCCCAATGTTTCCACATTTTGAGTTTTTGGTAGTAAGGCATGGTCTTTTATTCCCGATGCTTAGAGAAAATCTATGGAGAGGAAGAGTCAACCACTCATATTTGTTGGCTACTATGATGATGTGAAGGTATGTAGATTGTTTGATCCTAAATCCAAAGAGGTCTCATTTTGATTAGATGTCTAGTTTGATGAGTGTTTCCTCTTCCTAATTCTCTTTCCTTGGATTCCTCCTCATTACCTACTCCTTCCTCTTTATCTCTTGAGGATGTTCCATCTTATGATGATGATGTAGATAATGATCAACCATATCCAACTCCTCCACCACCACTAGTTGCTCCACCTTTTCCCAGGTGGGCCTATGCTACAATTGAGTCAGTTGATCCTTTAGCAAGAGATCCCACGAAGATCTTCATAGGTGACAAGGCATCCAGAGTGGGATTTGGCCATGGATGAGGAGTATTCTTCTTTGATGAAGAATCACACTTGGGATCTTTGTACTCTTCCAAAATGAAGAAAGTTGGTTTGGTGCAAGTGGTTGTACCATACCAAGTATGTTATAGATGGATCTATTTATAAGTATAAGCCACATCTTGTTGCAAAGGGATTCTCACAGGTTAAGGGTATTGATCACTCTAAGACTTTTTCCCCTATTACCAAGATGAAATAAATATTCACTTTGTCCTTTCTTGAGGATCTTCACAAGGCTAGCCATTCTTTCAGATGGATGTGAAGAGTGTGTTCTTGCATGATGATCTTCATGAGGAGATCTATATGGAATAGCCTTAGGGCTTTGTGTAAGACTCTTCTTTAGTTTATAGGCTTCAACATTCATTGTATGGTCTCAAACAAGCCCCTCGGGCGTGGTATTAAAAGATGGACTCATTCCTACTTTCTACAAACTGCACATGCTATCATTCCAAACCTATAATGTACATTCAATGTCAGGGGGTTGATCTTGTGATACTTGTTCTCTATGTTGATAATCTCATTATAACTAGTAGATCATACTCCATGATTTATATTATTTAGAGAAAATTGATGGAGTAGTTTGAGATGATAGATCTTGGTCTTCTACACTATTTTTTGGGCCTACATGTTACTCAGACTTTTTTTGGTATTTCCATCTGTCAACAAAATTATTCTCCTGATATGCTCTAATGCTTTAGTATGCTTGATTGGAATCCTTCCCCTACACCATTTTAGTCAGGTTTTTTCTTGACTACCACTTGTCCTACACATTTAGTGGATCCCACTTTATACCGATAATTGGTTGGCAATTTTTTGTACCTAACACATACTTGTCCTGATCTCTCCTTTGTAATTGGTCTTATTTCTCAATTTTCCCATGATCCTCATGAGAGCCATTGGTAAGATTGAAAACATATCTTGAGGTACATTTAGGGCACTACACATTTTGGCATTCACTACACTAAAAAATCCTCACATATTGTTGGCTTTATTGACTCGGATTAGGTCGGTGACACTAATGATAGGAAGTCTACTTGTGGCTTTATTTTCTATCTTGCCTCTAGTCCTATCATGTGGTCTTGTAAAAAGTAGTTTTCTATTGCATTATCATCTATAGAGGCTGAGTACCAAGCAACAATGTTAGCTAGTCATGAGATTTTGTGGCTTCAACAATTGATGACTGAGTTTGGGTTTCCTCCTAGTAGTCCCACTATGCTTTGGTGTGACAATCAAAGTGCCATACATATTTCTCACAACCTGGTGGAGCATCAACATACTAAGCATATTGATATCCACATGTACTTCATTTGATAGTTGATTCAAGATGGTGTTCTCCTCTTGGAGTACATCCCTACACAACTGTAGGTTGCTAACATCTTCACTAAATCCTTTGCATGATCACTACACTATATCTAGTTGCCCACCATGCTTGGGGTGAAGGAAGTTGTCCTTGGGGGTCTTAGTGAGGCCTTCCTTCCTTTCATGTTTTTAGCATGTTTGTCTCATCACTTTTTGGAGTAGATTTTTTCCCATGCAGTTTTCTCTATTTCTCTACTTTATAGAAATTTGGTTACAATTAGGTACTTAAGCAGGTCTTGTTGTCAAGACCCAAGTTTCCTTTTTCATTGTAGTTTCCTCAATTTTATTTGCATTGTTTGTGGTTGTATTGTTAGTCATCTTAAGGGGGGGTGTTAGTGTAAAAGGTTTATTATCTTTTACTTACTCTTTAGATTTCACTATTGGAGTATTGACTTTTTCTCTTGATGAATGTGATATTTAATATTTGTTTTCATTTATTAAATGTCACATTATCTCTTTAAGGTTTCCTTTTTAAGAATAGTTGATCTCCTTTTATAAAGATTGATCCCCTTGTATTTTGAAACACTGTTGATTCATTATTTTCTCTCTTGAACATATTTTCATCTTTGAGAGCCACTATTTCTCTCCTTGCTTCTCTCTTCCTTGTAATAGGTTATTTGTTCATAGGTGATCATTGTGGATTCTGTGAAGTTGGGTTTTGCATCATTTTCACACTAACTTCTACATTCTCATCAAATTCACAGACCTCAATATTAAGCTTTTTGTTCTTAGTCTCAAATATTGGGTGATGCTTTGCTAAAAGAAGGTAGCACAAGTAACTTGTGAACCTAAATGTCTTCATCTTGCCTATAGTTGTACTTTATTTAATCATTAGTAATTTTTCTTACATAGATTCAACAATGTGCTAAACATAATTATATCTTACTTTTACCTTCTCAACTGACTAACCTCGCCAATGGATATTATAAATCATTTCAAGAACACTGGTCCCCACTTCATTGTTATTGTCCAATCCCAAACAAAATACTAACAAAGAAATAGTATTTTGAACCCATGGCACAAAAATATCATACTGTCAAGGAGGCTTATGGTCTTTGTCTATTGTAATAGTAACACAAGTATGATCAGTGGATGAATCTGAGTTTATTAAACCATTAATAAATGAATCTTGAAAAACTCTATCCAACTTTTCATAAGCCTATGCTAGTTTATCCAACTCAATGCACTCCTTAAAGCTTTCTTGTTTAAACCCTAACCCTAGATCTAATAGAGTGAAAAAATCACTCTCAGTTATGGATAAAATTTCTTCTTGAGTTTTTTGATTTACAATTACCTTTCTCTTTTCATCATTATTTTGAGTGTATAGCATTACAATTTCTAGGCAAGGGAATACTTTGGGTATAGTAAGGTTTGCTAATCCACTAATCAAAGCAACTAGTTTATTTGTGTGTGCACCAATACTTTTGTTATATTTGAAGTAATTTCTCCTCTTTTATGGATCTCTCCACTTATTAAATAATGAATTTCTAATTACCATGATTCAAAAATCTCCATGGATAACAGGATCAAGAATAGCATGACATTCATTGGTAAAACCTAGGGTTTCTAGCACTTACTTGAGTTCTATAATGTCTTTCTTTTCCTTTTTGCTTTAACTCGTACTGGAGCTTTTTGACTTTATTTTGCCCATGCTTGCTACTAGTTATTATACAAAATTCTTCTTCAAGCCCTATTTTAAAAAATTGTAAAGTTTAAACCTAAGATAATAAGATTCCTATTGTTGCAATTGCACTATCAAAAAAAAAATTAAATTAAATACCTAGAATCAAGATTTAAGATTCGATAATAGGTGTTGTCCTGTGAAACTCAACTTTTAGACTTTTAGTCTTCAAAATAGAAAATGGAATTTAGTGACAGTCTTTGAAAAGTTGAAATTTGAAAACCTTATAGTATTAGACTCTCAAGAACTCTAAACTTCATAGTCTAAAAACATAAAAGTTAAGGTTAAAAGTTAAAAGCTAAAACATAAGTAATCAATGGTTTAAAGTACTATACTGTGTACAATGTACATGCAACTGTCATCAATAATATACATAATTATAATTATAAAAAGTAATAATTAATTACATTATACATTTGGATTTTAAATTTTTTACATTTTAAATAAATTAAGTAATAAAAATCGATGGCTCCCATGGCCCCACCAAATATCATTCATTGATTTTCAAGTCAATTTGTGGAATGTTATCATTGTTTTCAAGAGTCATTTGGAATCATGACACTTATCATAGATATGTCTCCTTGACACATGTCACAATTCCAGATGTTTCTTGACAACAATGATAGCATTCCCAAAATTTACCCAAAATTCATACCTAGTCATTGATCTTTCTTTTACTTAATAGTCAGGATTAAGTAATAAAAAAGACTAAACATAATATCTGACTCCTAACACTTAATCGAGCATTACAATGATTGGACACATGTAATGATTCTAGATAAATCTAGGCACATGGGAAAACATTCCCCAAATCGATCTAAAATTTATCTCAGGTTGTTGATCTTTCTTTTAATCAATGGTTGGGTATAGCTATAAGAAAGAATCTTGGACTACACATGTCCTAATTTTGGGTGGAAATAGAATTTAACTTAAATCTTTTAAGATATGGCCTAAAATAGAGTCATGGTCATTGATCTATTATTCAGATCAATTTGTGAATCGTTAAACCTTTCACATAACAAATATAAACTATTTAAATTATAATTTATCTTATTGTTGCAAAATGTAAATTAAAATAAAAATTGCAAAGTGAATTAACTAGTTGCACACATTTTAACAAAATGATTTAGTTAAAATATACAAATTATTTAAATTCTTGACAACTTCTAGAACCCCTAATTTGGGTTAGAATAAAATTTAAAATGTAAAATTAATGAAACATCAAATTTTTTAAAATATAAAATTATAATTTGTAAATTTTAATCATTCATTGATCAATAATTGCTTGATAATGATAGCTTAATTTAATTATCATAGTATTTTTATTTAATTAAAATTGATCTAGATTATAATCAATATTTACTTGTTTCAGCTTGATAAAGATAACTTAATTAAATTTAAATAGCTGTGACATTTTCTATTTAATTCAAAATATGATAAAAATTAAAAATATAATGATGATCATGATATTTAAATAAATTTAGATTTTAAAATAGGAAGTAATGAATATATATATATATATATATATATATATATATATATAATTTGAATTTTTTTATTTTCAAAAAAAATTTAACATTATTTACACAATTTAAAATGCATGATTAGGAATCATGATTCATGATGTTACATGTATCATAAGTTTAAATTTAACAAACTATTTTTTTTAAATATTTTTAAATCAATTAATATGAGTTAAAACTATTATAACTATTAACTTGCATGGCCTTGGACCCTGCATTCAAATGTTATCAAGATTTACAGGTTCTAAAGTTTAAAGGACATACATATACATTTAAAATTAAAAATTTTCATTGGATAATTTTCAATTGAATTATTCTTTATTATAAATCATTAATCAAATATGAAATCATAAAGGAATTGTTGAAACATTTTTGTTTGTTTTTAACTTTTTAACAGTTTCTTTTATAATAGTGTCATATACTAAAATTTGAATAGTGTATTGAGAAGCCAAAAACAAAGTCACAAACTAACAGGAACAATAATTTGAGAAGTATAGATTCATAGCATAGATATTCAAAATAGCTAATTAAATCAGCCTGATTTTACTATTTCATAATTTACATTCAAGGAATCAAGGGCAAGACCCAATCCAAAGTAACTACTTATCATTTTTATCAAAAACAAATATCTTAAAAACATTTTTTTGCCCAAGGGAAAAGGGTCAAGGAAAAAGGAAATAGGGAATAGGGAACAGGGAACATTAGTAGGCTAAGGGCTTGAAGCCTTTAATTAAAAAGGTCTTAAAGCCCCTCCATGAGGAATCTCTTGGAGATGATAATGACACCAAACTTGTATGTGAAGTCAATTTTGTTGAGATCGTCCAACAAAAATCACTTCTACAAAAAATCACTCCTAGGTTGCGCCCACTTTTGATAATGAGTCAATTGGCATTCATTCATGTCAATAAGGAAGGGATGCTTATGTACAATGCTCCCTATGCCTTGCTTCCAACACTTGTCTACTATATCTACAAAAGGGATGCCAATGCCCTACCCTAGTGCCTACTTGGCCAATACAAGAATTTTGATGTCATCTTCTAAAAATGGTTCCTTAAAAAAGTTATGTAGAAGCATCAAAATGTCTACTAAATTATCTCCAAGGTTGAGAAGGGACATGAGGAATATGAGGTAATATATGTGAACACACAGTACCTCTTCTCATTTCTTAAGAATTCATGGCTGAGGATCATGAATAAAGCATAGTGGATAAAATGACCTATGACATCTTCCTTTCAAACTGTTGATAGGACATCCTTAGGTATCATTCCCAAAAAGGGCTTATGTAGACCCATTGTGGTGCATTTCAACTAAATTAGTGTATCCATGATAATTACAAATCTAAGATTATAAGAAACTCTATAAACTAAGAAACTTTGCAAACCAAATTGAGAATTTAAGAAATGATAGTGAAAGAGGAACTAAAGAGACTCTTTAATACAAGTTGCATTAAATAGTTTAACATTCATGATCTTTCATATCTTTTTTTTCCTATTCCTATTAATTTGAAAGTGTGGGAAATGTACTCGCATTAATGTTAGAGTGCTTGCCAAGCTGGCTATAAATAGAATGTAATAATTGTAACTGTCATTACCACATTTATGATTTTAATATTGATATGATGTTCACTACATTCTAGTTAATGGTTTCTGTGCAAACTTTCTATGTGTTTCCATTCTAGAAAATTTCATGTGGCACCAGTGACACAGTGCAAGGCAAGAGTACCCCCAAAGGAGATGTCCTAGACCCCAACTATATAGCCATGTAGTGGAAACACAACAATAAGAAGCAATAGTGCAAGATCTGATACCAAATGATAACTCTTTATTTATAAAATAACTATTACATGCAATGTGTCAGGCTATTAGTCCTTCCTAATTATAGCTAGATACAAAGCAAGTAATAGTTCTACAAGATCCCTTAAGATCCAATCCAATACTAGATAGTCTAGATCCACACTTTGGTAGAAACCCCTAAGGAAGATCTCAACTTGTGCTCGCAAGCCCACCAAGAAATCTCCTTATTTTCCAAGCTATAGCTACTATCTCTTCTCCAAATTTTCTCTTCCAAGCTGCTCCACTTCTCCATAATGGATGAATAATAATCCTACTATAAACTACCTCACATTTGGCACTCTGTCCACAGACTCAAGAAAACTCGCTCTCCAACTACTTCCCACACTCACTCCTCTTCCAAGTGAATTAATAATGACTAAAGACTTCCCCACAACCCCTACTTGTACCAATCTTAGCCAAAAGTTGACCAAGAACACAAATTAAATACAAATACATAAATTAAATGCCACAAGTTAGCCAATAATAACAATTAGATTCCCAAAATTGATGTCTTTGAAAAATCATGATATCTCCTAGATCAAAATGAATTAGAACTCTTGCTTCAAAGAATAGATATAAATCTAGGCCTTCTTCAATCCCTAAAATTTGCATCCTTTAACTCATTATGGAAAATTAGTTATACGACCAGAAATAGACACCAAATTCTTAGACCATGTTGAGCAACCAAAGACCATGTCGAGCAACCAAAGACCTTGCCGAGCTCCAAGACCATGTCGAGCTCTAAAGACCATGAGAAGCTCTAAGACCATGCTAAGATCCTAGACCAACCACCCTCCAAATCAACTACTAAGTCTCCTGCCATGAACTCCAAAGTAGTAACCAAGCAAACCCAAGATGCTCTTGCATCAGACTCCTTAGGTAAATAGAAAAGTGTGTCCCACACTTTGATACCCAAAGATAGAGAAACAACCAACTTCATCTTCACCAAAGGCTTCCACTCTAACAGGGACAAGAAAACCAATTTGCACATCATCCACATCTATATCATTCTATCAAATGCCATAATCTCGACCATCCAATCAACATGCTCACTCCCAAGAATAAACTGAATAGAATGCTTTATCATCAAATCCTCATCCACATCAACAACTAGTGAATCCACCCTAGCAGCAACCAATTCCACATCAGTAGCAATATGAAGATCTCCATCAACACATTCCAAAGTCACAACCCCAGCAATCTCATTGCTCATAACAAGATGTTATGTAATATATAGCTCACCGCCAACAGCAACTAGATCATCCATGACCAAGTGCTCTGCAATTTCCATGTCAGATCCTACCAACTAATCATGAAAACCAACCTTTTTCCTAGCATCAATAGGGTTAGGAATATCTTCAACAACAACCTCAAGCTACTCTGCAAGTTTTGTATCAGACTCCACAATCTGATCAATAAAAATAAACTCTTCCACCTCAACCTTGGTATGTCATCTTCTCTCATGAACAAGTCTCTTAACTAGCCAAACAACTCTATTCTAGATCAGTAGACTCTAGCTCTATAAACATCTATAGAATGCCTTCCTCATCTTGTCCTTACCTCAATGATTCAAACTAGTTTCAAACTGAGCAACCACCATCTTTGTTTGATCAACCAAACTAGCTTTAACCCAAGCAATCATCTCAAAAAACCTCCTCTCCACAAAATCAAACCTCCTATCCATTGCATCATAGAGATTCGCAATCATCTCAATGTCTAATCGTCTTGGAGCCATCTCCCAAGATCTTCATAAACCCTCTGCAAAAAATGCTTCCCATGCTCCTCATGACAAACTTGAATTGTTTGTAAGTCAAATCACAACCTACCACCTCACATGAACAATTAGGAACCATATCACAAGCCTAGGACCATGGATCTATAATCCACAACTCTCTATGATCATGCCTCAACAAGATTAGTTTTCCATCTCCACATCCATCAATCCATCAGATCAAGTCAACTCAGATCAACATCTCCAACCCAAATCCTAGTGCAAACTACCTCAACTTTGGCAATTAGTCTACATACTCAGGAACAACCTTTGCTCTAGTACCACCTAATGTAGTGTAAGGGAGGAAAATCCCCAAAGGAGATGTCTTACCCCCCAACTATATAACCACACAACAAAAACACAATGACAAGAAGCAATAATGCAAGATCTAATACCAAATGATAACTCTTTATTTATAAAATAACTATTACATGCAATGTTTTAGGTTGTAAGGCCTTCCTGGTTATGGCCAAATACAAAGCAAGTAATAGTTCTAGAAGATCCCTTAAGATCCAATCCAATACTCATTAGTCCAGATCCACACTCTGGTAGAAACCCCCAAAGAAGATCTCAACTTGTGATCGCAAGCCCACCAAGAAATATCCTTCTTTTCCAAGCCATAGCTACTAGCTCTTCTCCAAATTTTCTCTTCCAAGCTCCTCCACTTCTCCATGATGGATGAATAATAATCCTACTGTAAATTGTCTCACATTCAGTGCTCTATCCACAGACTCAAGAAAAATCACTCTCCAGCTACTTCCCACACTCACTCCTCTTTTGAGTGAATGAATAATGACTAAAGACTTCCCCACAACCCCTAATTATACCAATCTAAGCCACAAGTCAGCCAAGAACACAAATTAAATAAAAATACATAAATTAAATGCCACAAGTCGGCCAACAACAATAATTAAATTCCCAAAATTGATGTCTTAGAAAAATCATGATATCTCATAGCTCCGAATGAATTAGAACTTGTTCTTTGAACCATAGGTAGAAATCTAGGATTTATTCAATCCCTAAAATTTTAATTCTTTAACTCATTATGGAAAATTAGTTATACAGCTTGAAAAAAACACCAAATTCTTAGACCATGTCGAGCAACCAAAGACCATGTCGAACAACCAAAGACCATGCGAAGCTCCAAGACCATGTCGAGCTCCAAAGACCATGCCAAGCTCCTAGAAAAATTACCCTCCAAAGAAACTATTGAGCCTCCTCCCATGAACTCAAAAGTAGTCACCAAGAAAAACCAAGATGCTCCTACATCAAACTCACCAAGTAAATAGAAAAGTGTGTCCCACACTTTGATGCCCAAAGAAAGAGCAACAATCAACTTCATCTTCACTAAATGCTTCCACACCAATAGGGACAAGAAAACCAATCTACACGTCATGCACATCTATATCATTCTATCAAACACTAGAATCTTGACTACCCAATCAGCATGCTCACTCCTAGGAAAAAATTGAACATAATGCTTTATTAGCAAATCCTCATCCACATCAACAACTAGTGAATCCACCCCAGCAACAACCAACTCCACATCAGCAGAAATATGAAGATCCCCATCAACACATACAAAACTTACAACCCCAATAATCTCATTGCTCACAACAAGATGTTCTATAATATATAGCTCACCACCAAAAACAACTAGATCATCCACGACCAAGTGCTCTACAATTTCCATGTCAAATCTAACCAATTGATCATGAAAACCAACCTATATCCTAGCATCAATAAGGTTAGGAATATCTTCAGCAACAACCTCTAGCTACTCTACAAGTTTCATATCAAACTCCACAATCTGATCAACAAAACTAACCTCTTCCACCTCAACCTTGGTATGCCATCTTCTCTCATGAACAAGTCTCTTAACTAGCCAAACAAATATCTTTCAGATCGGTAGACTGTAGCTCCATAAACATCTATGAAATTCCTTCCTCATCTTATCCTTACCTCAATCATTCAAACTAGTTTCAAACTGAGCAACCATTTTCTTAGTTCGATTAGCCAAACTAGCTTCAACCTTGAGTAGTCATCTTAGGAAACTTCCTCTCTGCCGAATCAAACATCCTATCCACCACATCATGGAGATTCACAATGATCTTAGGGTCCAATCCTCTTGGAGCCATCTCCCAAGATCTTCATAAACCCTCTACAAAAAATCCTTCCCATGCTCCTTATGAAAACCTTGAATTGTTTGCAAGTAAAATTGCAACTTGCCACCTCGTATGAACAATTAGGAGCCACATCACAAGTCTAAGAACATGGATCTTCAATCCACAACTCTCTAAAATCATGCTTTAACAAGATCATCTTTCCATCTTCACATCCATTGATCTATCAGATCAAGATCAACTAAGATCAACATCTCCAACCCAAGTCCTAGTGCAAACTACCTCAACTTTGATGATCTATCTACATGCTTAGGAAAAACCTTCACTTTGATACCTCCTGACATAGTGCAAGGGAGGATAATCCCAAAAGGAGATGTCCTAGCCCCCAGCTATATAACCATGTAGTGTAAACACAACAACAAGAAGCAATAATGCAAGATCTAATACCAAATGATAATTCTTTAATTATAAAATAACTGTTACATGCAATGTGTTGGGCTATAAGGCCTTCTCGGTTATGGCCAAATACAAAAGAAGTAATAGTTATACAAGATCCCTTAAGATCCAATCCAATACTAGCTAGTCTAGATCCACACTCTGGTAGAAACCCCCAAGGAAGATCTCAACTTGTGCTCGCAAGCCCACCAAGAAATCTCTTTCTTTTCCAAGCCACAACTACTAGCTCTTCTCCGAATTTGCTCTTCCAAGCTCCTCCACTTCTCCATGATGGATGAATAATTATCCTACTATAAATTACCTCACATTCGATGCTTTATCCATAGATTTAGGAAAATTCACTCTCTAGCTACTTCCCACACTCACTTCTCTCTTGAGTGAATGAATAACGACTAAAGACTTCCACACAAACCCTACTTATACCAATCTAAGCCACGAGTCAACCAAGAACACAAATTAAATACAAATACATAAATTAAATGCCACAAGTTGGCCAACAACAACAATTAAATTCCCAAAATTGGTGTCTTAGGAAAATTGTGATATCTCCTAGCTCCAAATGAATTTGAACACTTGCTTCAAACCATAGGTAGAAATCTAGGCCCTCTTTAATCATTTAAGTTTTCATCCTTTAACTCATTATGAAAAATTAGTTATATAGCTTAAAATAGACACCAAATTTTTAAACCATGTCGAGCAACCAAAGACCATGCCGAGCTCCAAGACCATGCCAAGCTCCTAGACCAACCATCCTCCAAAGCAACTACTAAGCCTCCTCCCATGAACTCCAAAGTAGTCACCGAGAAAACGCAAGATGCTCCTGCATCATCCAGGTCTTTTCAAGCAACTAGCTCTTAAATTTTATCTTATGTTGTTGATCTCTAATTAATCAATGGTTGATAAAACTAATTTATTAATGATACCAAAATGATGGTAGCCAAGTCGGTAATGATGACACTAACATTATTAATAATAGATCGTACACTAGTCAATAGTCAGTACACTTGGCAACCATGGAGCCTTAAAGGTAACTAGTCAATACACTTACAAATTTTCTTTTAGATTAAACAATTTTTCATTTTACCACTAAAGATTAACCAAGACTATTATTATTCATTTTCCTACAAAACAAGTAATTCACCTCTAACATTACAATCTCATTTTTGGCAAGGAAAAAAATAGCCATAATTTATTTATCTGCTAGTAAGAAAAAAAATAGTTCACCACGTTTAAATTGATTTTTGTTAGGGCAAGAAAAAAATCATAACATATAATATTTTATTTCCCTACATGGAACAAAAAGATCGCCCTCAACATTAAAATTTTCCTGCCCATAAAATGTTGGATTTTCCAACATTTTAGACATTTTTCTAAGGAGGGTTTCTTAAAGTTATCCCTAATGATTGTCTCAATGCATCATGATTTTCATTAAAATATTTATTATTTGTATATACCATTTAAAGGCTTTCATTTTGTTATTAAATAATTTTCTTTATGCCATTAGGGTTACAATAAAATGATGGAATCAACTTTGTAGTACCTGCCCCTAGTTTACATTTAGTGATTATCGCCAAACTCTTTTAGGCTAGTTTATGTTTATGCTTGATTATTAGTAGCATATTTTCCAAATTATTGGATATTACTTCATACTCAACTAATTATATGATGAGACTACTTTGGTATTAGTTAGTTCATGTATGCATGATTATACCTTGATGATGATTATTTATCATGATTTTAGTTATTTGATGATGTTAGTTAGATGGATTATTTATACGTGTTTTCCTATAGTTACTTACCCCATATTTCATGTGTATGGTGTGCATGTATGTTTTCTTAATGTATGATGTTTCTAATGTGGTTAAGGAAGGGAGTTGTAGTCACCTGTTAGACAAGATCTATACGATGCACCACTTCCTACCATTGTTTGTTTAGTTTAGAATATATCTATTTGTACATGCATAAATTTTATGTAGATTGCAAGTATTAGGTATCGACTTCCTTGAATTGCTAGGATGTGCATACCCTATCACAATATCTCAATGTTAAGAGAGGGAAGATAAATTCTTGATTCCAAATCATAACCTTTTTAACCATTTGTCCTAGAAAATTAGGACAAGTATTTGTGATGATTACCCTTCTGAATCTGTCTTATGACATCAATTCATGATTATAACCCTTGAGTTTGAATTGTATTTGTATTTTATGATGGTTTTTCATATTTCATCTTTTAGGTCTTTGGTGATTTTCTATTAATTAAGTCAAGTTAAAAGATTAATTAATAATTTAAATTAATGAAAAATTATTATGATATTTTCAATATTTAATTAGATTTAATCAATTGAGAAATTAATTAAATAAAAGAATAAAATTTAAAGAGGAAATAAAGTTCTATTTTGAGAGCGTAATAATATTTAATTAATATAATAATAATATATTTAGGAGATCTTTTTTTTTTAAATGCTAAATATTATTATTACTTAATAAATATTATATTAGAAAATGCTTCAAAAATTATTAAGAGAGAGGAAGCAATTATTTAATAAAGATTATTTTGATTAAATTGCATAAAGCTTATGCATGAGATTAAATATAATAAATTAATTAAAAAGAGAAAGCAAATAAATTTAATAAATATTTTTTAGATTGCAAAACGTGTGCATGAAAATGTAAAAGAAAATATAATAAAGAGCTAAAATGATGCAGGAGCATCTAGAGGTATAAGGGCAATATTGTGTCACCCAAAAAAATATACTTAGACTTAGTTTCTGTTTCATGTGTTTTCATTTTTGGATACCCATTTGGATCAAATAAAGGTTCCAACTCTCACAGTTCCACTATCAGTGTTCGTGTAAATCTTGAAAAAATAGGAGTATATAATTGAGCCATCATTTTGGTGAACTAGGAGGTGTAAATTGGCTAGATGAATGTAATTTTAATTTAGAGCATTCTAGAAAAAAAATCAGGTCAAAAGGCCCCACGGTTTGAAAGTTATTGCAATTTTTTGAGTTGTGGAGACCTCCTAAGAATGCTTCAAAGTCAGGTTAGGGGCATTAAATGACCTTGAAAAGGGCCAAAAATGGGGGATGAGTGAAGGTTGTCTACAGGGTTATAAAGCGCTTTGAGAGCTTTCTGAAAATGTAAACGGTTCATCAATCGAAGCTATGGTTCAAAAGTTATGCCTCTCGAAAGTTCGATTATCGTTTCTGGATTCTTCTAGATTTGTGTCAACCTCTAACGCAGCTTCTAGAACCTTCTATTTGGTTAGTGGATGCCTACTAGCACTTTCTAGAATGTACTCCTAGTCCTTAACCCTCTGGGGTCTATTTAAGGAGATTTTTGGCATTGTAAAAGGCAGTTCGGAGTGGAGTTTGAGAGGAGATACTAAAAGGAGAAATTATCTCCACATTTATGCTATTGTAAGCCCTTAGGGCATGTTTTGAAGTTTATTTTCTCTATACTAAATGTACTAGCTTATTTTTTAGTTAATACAATTTCCCTTTTCTATTGTGTCCATTATGTTCTTGGGTTGTGTCCCCATCAAGTGGTATTAGAGCTGGTTTTCTTGAGTGTGTAGATAGAGCGCCGACTGTGAGACAGTTTGCATCAGGACTGTGTGGTTGTGGGTTTGAGTTAAGAAGATGCCTCCATGAAGAAAGCATGGTGGAAGGGCCAGAGCTATTACTCCTGAAGAGGTTAGAGCCCTCCAAAGGCAGGTACAAGCATTGCAGGAGGAGCTCCGTAGAGGAGCAACTATGGCCACAAGTGATGAAAGTGAAGATGACAATGAAGAAGATGAAGTTGGACTAGAAGGAGAATTTGATGGGGAAGTTTTGAATCATACAGAGGAAAGGCTTTTTAGGGCCATTACTAATTTTGGGAAAAGACCTACAATTGAAGTGGATGTATTTTCAAGAAATCTAAAACCATATGAGTTGATTGATTGGATCAATGAACTGGAAGAATACTTTGAGTATGAGGATATCAGGGACCCAAATAGGGTTAAGTTTGCGAAGGCCAAACTGAAAGGCCATGCCAAAATCTAGTGGCAAGAGGTCCAATTGGAAAGAAACAAAAGAGGAAAGGAGAAGATCGCAAGATGGGATCGCATGGTGGACAAATTGATGAAGCAGTTCATTCCTATGGACTACGACTTGATTTATTTAAGAAGATGCATGGGTTAAAGAAAGCAGGAAGATCAATCCAAGAATATACTGAGGAATTTTACCGACTCTTGATTAGTGTAGGGCATGCAGAAGCAAATAAGGAGAAGGTTGCTCATTATATCAGTGGGTTGCAACCTAGCATCCAGGAGGAATTAAGTCTAGTAAGAATGACTAGCATTGAAGAGGCATACCAGTTTTCCCTACGAGTTGAAGAGAAGCTGAATAAAAGGTTTGAAGGAAGACAAAGAGGGCACAGTCAAGGAGGAAGGGGAAGCGATAGATCATCTGGAGGCTGCAATGAAACCCAAAAGAAAAATGAAGATGTGGGTACTAGCAGGAACTAGAGGAATGAGGGTTTCAGCCATTGCCATGATCAAGACTTTGGAAATCAGAGAGGAAGAGGTAGAGGACGTGGACAAGGAAGAGGAGGCTTCTGTGGTACCTATTTCCATTGCAATGAAGAAGGTCATTGTGCCTTTGAATGCCCTCAATGACAAGGAAGGATAGATAGGAGAGCTAAGGGCCAAGCTAGGGTTGCTCATGTGGATGAGGATGCACAATCATCACATTCAAAGGATGCAGAAAGAGGAGAGACCTTGGTAAATGAAAGAGTCCTACGAAGTGGTAAAATTGAACTAGGACAACAGAGGAGTTTGTCCATACCAGATGCAAGTGTGAGGATAAATGTTGTGATGTGATCATTGATGGTGGTAGCATTGAGAACTTGGTATCAAAAGAGATGGTCTCTAAGCTGAAGCTCAAGAGGGAGAAACATCCCCAACCCTATTGGATTGCTTGGGTAAAAGATGATCATAAGGTTCTTGTAAGTGAACAATGTTTAGTGAAATTCAAAATTGGGAGATACCATGATGAAGTTCTCTGTGATGTTATTCCAATGGATGTTTGCCATCTATTATTGGGTAGACCATGCCAGTTTGATAGACATGTAGTACATGATGGACATGCAAACACATACTCTCTAACAAAGGATGGAGTTTGCCACAAATTGAAGCCCATGAAAAAGGAAGGTGAAAAGGTATGTAGTAGTGCTAGGATTTGTCTTGTTAATAGAAGGAAGTTTTTAGATGGCATGAAATATCAGCATATGTGCTATGCTTTGATTCCTAGGAAAGATAAAGAAGGTAGTAGTGAAATACCACTTGAAGTTTTAGATTTACTAGGGGAATTTGGAGATATTATCTCTGATAATGTTCCAGATGGATTGCCACCAGTAAGGCAAATCAGTCATCAAATAGATCTGATACTAGGAGCTATTTTACTTAACAAGGCTGCTCACAGGATGACTCCTACTAAAATAGAGGAGCTAAATAGACAGGTTTAGGAGCTATTGAGGAAGGGATTGATTCGAGAGAGCCTGAGTCTATGTACAGTACCTTTAGTACTCGCACCAAAGAAGGATGGAGAGTGGAGGATGTGTACAGATTCTCAAGCTATAAATAGGATAACCATCAAGTATCAGTTTCCTTTGCCAAGGATGGATGATCTTATGGACTGCTTGAGTGGAGCTCAGTACTTCACAAAGATAGATCTGAAGAGTGGTTATCACCAGATACGAATTCAAGAAGGAGATGAGTGGAAAACAGCCTTCAAGACCAACGAGGGTCTTTATGAGTGGTTAGTCATGCCTTTTGGATTCACGAATTCCCCAAGCACCTTCATGTGGCTCATGAATGAGGTACTTAAGAAGTTCTTGGGAAAATTTGTTATTTTTTATTTGGATGATATTTTAATTTTCAGCAAGACTTTGGAAGAACATTTATTGCATATTCATAGTGTCCTTGAAAGGCTAAGGGAAGAGGAACTGTTAATTAATCTGAAGAACTGTATCTTTGCAAAAAGGGAGTTAGTCTATTTGGGGTTTGTTATATCACCTGAAGGTCTCAAAATGGATCCAGAGAAGGTAAAAGCCATCTTGGAATGGCCTACTCCAAGGTCTGCTTCTGAGGTAAGATCATTTCATGGTCTGATCAGTTTTTACAAGAAGTTTATTAAGAATTTCAGTGGCATATGTGCACCCCTAACTGATACAATAAGAGGGGATAGAAAAGAGTTCAAATGGACTGCAGGAGCTATGAGAAGTTTTGAATTGTTGAAGAAGAAGGTAACAGAACAACCTGTGTTGGCACTTCCAGATTTTAGAAAGATTTTCTAGGTGGATTGTGATGCCAGTGGCAACACTATTGGGGCTGTATTAAGCCAAGAAGGTAAGCCTATTGCATATTTTAGTGAAAAATTGAATGATGCAAAGAAGAAGTATTATGTTTATGATCAAGAGTTCTATGCAATAGTTCAGGCATTAAAGAAATGGAGGCATTATTTATTGCCAAAGGAGTTTGTTTTGTATACTGATCATTGGGCATTACAGTACCTAAATAGCCAAGGTAAATTAAATCAGAGGCATATGAAGTGGGTAGAGTTCTTGTAGAGCTATACATTTGTGTTGAAGCATAGAAGTGGAAAATCTAACAAGGTTGTAGATGCACTAAGTAGGAGACAGTTGTTGCTTACAGTAATGCAGGTTGAAGTAGTTGGGTTTGATGAACTCAAGAAATTGTACCCTGAGGATCCTGATTTTGCTGAAGCATGGAAAGCTTGTAAAGAACCTGTTGCTGTAGATAGAACCAAGTGGTTAGACTATTTGATTCAGGATGGCATGTTGTTCAAGGGTAGTCAATTGTGCATTCCAAGGAGTTCCATGAGGGAAAATCTGATTAAGGAGAAATACAGTGGAGGGATGGCAGGACATTTTTATCGAGGTAAGACCATTTCCATTCTTAGAGAACATTATTTTTGGCCTCAAATTTCACAGGATGTGAAGAAGTTTGTACAGATTTGCTAGGTTTGTCAAGTTGCCAAGGGGTTTAGTCACAATACTGGCCTCTATCAGCCATTTCCTATTCCATCAAGGCCATGGGAGGACATAAGTATGGATTTTGTTCTTGGATTGCCAAGGACACAAAGGGGTAATGACTTAGTATTTGTGGTGGTTGATAGGTTCTCCAAAATGGCACATTTCATTCCATGCCACAAAACTCATGATGTTGTCCATATTGCAGACTTTTTTTTTGAAAGAGGTGGTAAGACTACATGGTCTTCCAAGGAGTATAGTTTCTGATAGAGATACTAAATTTGTGGGGTATTTCTGGAGGACATTGTGGAAGAAGTTGAGAATAGACCTAAAATTCAGTTCCATGCATCACCCGCAAACTAATGGCCAAACAGAAGTGGTAAATAGAAGTCTGGGCAATTTGCTGAGATGTTTAGTTGGGGATAAGCCCAAGGGATGGGATTTGATTCTACCACAAGAAGAGTTTGCTTACAATAACTCTATAAATAGGAGTACTAGAAAATCACCATTCCAAATTGTATATGGGAATAGCCCAAGGACTGCACCAGAATTGAGGAAGATAGAGCAAGGGGAGAGGATAAGTGCTAAAGCGGAAGAATTTGCTGAACATATCAAGCATCTACATGAGGAGGTTCATGCACACATTACCAAGATGAATCAAGAGTATAAAGCTAGGGCTGATCAAAGGAGAAGACATAAGGAATTCCAAGTAGGGGATCTAGTCATGGTGCACTTACGAAAAGAAAGATTTCCAGCCAGTACTTACAACAAGTTGAAAATGAAGAAATTTGGCCCCTGCAAAATTTTGAAGAAACATGACTCAGGAAATGCATATGAAGTGGATCTACCAGATGGTATTCACATTTCTCCCATTTTCATCATTACAAATTTAACAGAGTATCATGATGATGGTGCAGATGAGGAGCTGGTGTTAGAGCCATGTCCAATTCCTACTTCTAAGGAGGAGATAGAAGACATTCTAGATCATCATGTGGGTAGGAGTACCAGAAATAGGCAGTATGAAGAGTATTTGGTCAAATGGAAAGGATGATCGATCGAGAACTCAACTTGGATTTTAGTAGCTGAGGTTTCCCATTTGGGATTTCCTCTACCATTCATAAAGTGACAGAGTCACTTTTCAATCTACCCTGGGTGTCTGATGTAGGAGCATCCAAAGGTATAAGGGCAATCCTATGTCACCCAAAAAAATATACTTAGACTTAGTTTTAGTTTAATGTGTTTTCATTTTTGGATACCCATTTGGGTCAAATAAAGGTTCCAACTCTCACAGTTCCACTATCAGTGTTCGTGTAAATCCCGAAAAAATAGGAGTATGTAATTGAGCCATCATTTGGTGAACTAATCAAGTCAAAAGGCCCCATGGTTTGAAAGTTATTGCAATTTTTTGGGTTGTGGAGACCTCCTAAGAATGCTTCAAATTCAAGTTAGGGGCATTAAATGACCTCAAAAAGGGCCAAAAATGGGGGATGAGTGAAGCTTGTCCATTGGGCTATAGAGCGCTTCGAGAGCTTTTTGAAAATGTAAACAGATCGTCAATCGAAGCTATGCTTCAAAATTTATGCCTCCCGAAAGTTCGATTACCGTTTCTGGATTCTTCTAGATTTGCATCAACTTCTAATGCAACTTTTGGAACCTTCTATTTGGTCGGTGGATGCCTAATAACACTTTCTAGAATGTACTCCTAGTCCTTAACTCTTCAGTGTCTATTTAAGGAGATTTCTGGCATTGTAAAAGGCAGTTCGGAGTGGAGTTTGAGAGGAGGTAATGAAAGGAGAAATTATCTCCACATTTATGCTATTGTAAGCCCTTAGGGCATGTTTTGAAGTTTATTTTCTTTGTACTGAATGTACTAGCTTATTTTTCAGTTAATACAATTTCCCTTTTTTATTGTGTCCATTATGTTCTTGGGTTGTGTCCCCATCATAAAAGGTTGTGATCAAGGAGTTCCCTTAGGTGATTGCACATTTAGTGCCCTGCATTTAGGAGAAAACTCCTTATCAGCAATTGAGGGTTCATTTTCCAAAAGAGGAGAGACTGAAAAATTTGGAGAAGGGAATTTTAAGAGATAAGGTTTTGATAGAAGAGATTTCTCTCACAATCTTTGGGTGATTGTGAATTAGCATCAAAACCAGGTAAAGCCTCATGTTTTATTCACCTAGTGAATTATGTTCTTTGAATTTCCTATCTTCATTGTGCTTGTTAAATCATTTGTTTCAAATTTTTTCTAAGATAAATCTTTCAATCTCTCATTGTGATTTACTGTTGCTCATGTGAATTCTTCTGTATTTGAGGATTGAAATTTAGGAAACCCTCATCCCATGAATTGAATAATTGTTGATTGATCAAAGTTAGTTTTAAAAAGAAATCATTTTAAAATTGAAAATTTGACTGGTTGATCTAGGTTTTCCTATTAAATTGAATTTTATAATGTTTATAAATATATATATATATATATAATTATGTTCGAGGGAGGGGCAGTTTTAAAAACGTTATAACAAATTTATTTTAAAAAATAAATTAAAATAATATATATAATTTTTAGTGGGGAGGCGACGCCACCAAACCCCCACCTCCCACCTTCCTTTCCCCACCCGATGGCATTAATGGTCCCTACTGCATACATAGGCCATTCCGGTAGCAAAGATCCAGGCAATTGCACGCCAGTCTTTAAAGACCGACTAGTGGGCCAAAAACATTGATATTAATTACAAATTTCCTTTTTAAAATTTGTTTTATAATTTTATTAAAATTTTATTATTTTATTAATAAGTTAATTAATAGATCTTTATTAATTATTAATTTAATTAATTAATTAATTTTTAATATAGCTATTTTTAATTAGTTATCAATAGTTTTATTAATTATTAATTAATTAATAAATAATAAAATATTAATATAGTTTCTTTTATAATTATTAGTTGAATTTAATGAAATGAAGTTTAATTGAATTTTTTTATAAATGATTAATATTATTGAATAAAGTTTTAACTTATTCATTATGTTATTATTTAATGAATTTTGATTAGTAAAATGATCATTATTTATTAAAATAATAATTTAAAATAATTTATTTAATAAATTATTAAAATAATGAATTTTGATTATCTCATAAGATAAGGGCATTTGTACATTATTTTCAAATGCAAGAAATGGGTTAAATAGTAAGGGTTAAAATGCAAATCTTATGTACTTGAAAACTTGACCTTACTGTTAGACTCAAACCTATGTATTTTCAAAATTAAACTAAACTATGAAACTACATTATTATCTATATGTTGTCTATGTTTTGGGTTTGGATTGACTAGAGTGTTGACCAATCTTAGGATGTTACCAGAGGCTTAGGAGTTCTATGTTTGTGATGTCACAATGATTTGACCTCGATCTTTCAAACTCAACCATGGTAATGTGTCTAGTATGCTATATGATGAGTTTGGATTTATTATTCATTATCACTTTTCAATGTTCTTGTGTGAAACTAAGATGAATGGTATGACCTATTTGAGTTAACCTTGATTCTTCAATTAGTTATTTTTGGGATGCTTTCCAATTGCTTGTAAAGAACTGATAGGTTATTGTGGATTATCTTTTGATGCTTTCTAGTCACTTGTATAGGGCTGAGGTAAAATTTTTGATTCTTTAATTTATAGTTTTATGAGCCTAAGGTAGGTAATCTATATTTTAAGTTTGGAAGTGGCTTGCAATGGACGTCGGGGCCCAAAGTGGCTGCCAGGGTAACCCATTGTAAGTTGTTAATAAGTATAACACTACACTAAATGGGAGTAAAATCAACCTAATAAGAGTCTTTTTTTTCCTCACCCATGCCTCAAGTGCTAGTATAAACTAGGATGGGAGTAGAGAGGACACTCGATTGTGACCATGCATCATTGGTATGCCTTGTCAGTATGAAAGGATACTAGTGCCACATAGAGTCACTAGGGGGCCAAGGGATTAAACGACTAGCTAGGTAACCCTAGAGTTGATTTGTGTGATGACACTTGCCCACTAGTCGGTAGTATAGATTTCCTACGTGTCTATGTTTTCCTCTAGTTCTAGATGTCGACTTATCTTGGAACCTTCGAGTTAGATTACTTTTAGGGTTTTTCTTGACCTAGATATTGCTTTTGATTTTTGGGATTTTTATTGTGTGTGGGACTTGAGACTATTTGCTTAGCACAGTGGGAGTGGACCTTTATAGGTTGCCATGAGATTGGGTGGTAGTGCTTTTTAATTTTACCATTGAGATCTGTCCATTGATACCATGGTTGGAGTTTCTTGTCTGCATTTCCTTTCATTCTATTTTTGTATATTATGATGGATGGTTATATCTTTATGATGGATGATTTCACTTATTGCATTGTACTATTTTTCATAGATCCAAAAGGGATGATGTAATCTAATTTATAAGTGTATATTTTTTCAGCCTCTCATACCCTATGACATGTATAGTGGATGATTGTGCATTTTGATTTAATGTCAAGTGGCATTCAGAACAAATGTATATTATTTAAATGGATTGAACTTGTAGTTATTCTTTTCTATGGATGTGTTATTTATTTGACTCAATATTAATGAAAATTAAATGTGGCTCAATGTCTTGGGATCCTTAAGGAATGCAATCTATTATGTTTTCATAAGTATGATTGTATGTTATTGCTTCTACTACTTTATGATTGTTGTTATATGTTATCTTTAAAAAATATTTGCCAAACTTAGTAAACTTTAGGTTAGTTCTTTTCCCTTGGTGGGGTGTTACAAACTTCTCCAAAATTTATTTTCTATATTTTTCATCATTTTCAAATGACAATTAGGATTTTTCTCTAATGATTACATTAATTTTGTATGGCAAAAGATTTCATTATCTCAATGTTATCAAAGGTATCATTTGGTTGTGAAATTATTGCTTGAATGTCATTGTGGGTTTAATTAAATTATTTATAATATGTATATATGTTGTTGAGGGTTTTTTTTGTTGCTAAATAATTGATTTTATGCATAATGAGTTACCTAAAATTAATGAAATATGCTCCTTTTTACATGCAATTTTCTTAATTTTATGATCAATTTCTTTTCATGTCATTTAGAGTTTCTCTTTAATGATTTCATTTTTTTATGAATGATCAGGATGATTTTGAATTATCCCTATGATCATCTCAAAGTTGTTGAAGGTTTCATTGAACTATGAAATGATTATCTAAATGTTATCAAAGATTTCATTAAAATGATTCTCAACAATTTTCTATATGGTCTCTAAGGTTTTTTATGTTGTGAAATGATTCTTTATGACATCAAGAGACATATCAAAATGTTATATAATCATATATTTCCTTTTATTGCATAATAATCATTTGTGTGTGTGTGTGTGTGTGTGATACATGTGTATGTGCAGGATCATCATGTGCCAAAAAGTGGTGATGTGAAAAAAGTGGACTTTTAAAATGTCTAAAAGTGTTTCAAAATTTGTTTTGGCTTTTTCCACCCATCCTGACACCAAAGTAAAAAGGTGATACCAACCTTTTTGGGTATCTGATCCAATATTTGATATAAGACTGGGTGCCCAAAATCGATGACCATGAATTTAAACTAAAAAATATGATTGCTTATTATTTTTCATTATTTCTTATCTAGTTTTGGTGTTTCTTGCCTCTATTTTAGGTATACAATTACAAAACAAGTATAGGATTTAGGCAACTTGAAGTAATTTTTTTTTGTTTATTTGATTATTTTCATTGAATTATATTTTTTAATCGAAATAACTAATTTTTTTATTTTAATTAAAAACTATTAATACAAATAGTAATTTTTGGATTCTTTAAAATTTAGTAGGCACATGTGACCTAAATGATGTTGATAACACTAAACCGCAAAATAGATTTCCTCGAAACCCTTCACCAAATGATTTAGTACCCCCTCAAAATCCTCCTAAAATTGAAGATTTGATACAAGAAAATCTTACCAAATAGAGGGGTTTTTGAGCCACATATATACCTACATTGGCTCCCATGTTATCCATGTTAAACACCATAGTGGATTATATTGAGATACTTACCAATGAACAAAATGTTGTTCTTCACTGGCATGAGAAAAGGAATGCCATGTTTTATGATGGAATTGATTATGAGGAGGTTGTGGCCCTAAACATAACTGAAGATGATATAGTAAACCTTTTTTTGAACCCAAAAATTGGTAAAAAATTAGAATGCAAAAAGCCCAAATTATTAATTAAATGGTGCACAAATGAGGCTATGTGTACAAACTTTTGGGATCATTGGTGGATGCTTTTTGATAATCCTCCACATAATAATTTAGAGGTCTATTTCTATTTCATTAAAAATTTGTATGCTGAATTTGTGTTGGACCTCAAGGTGAACTATTGGAGCATGATGCCCAACATAAGTGTAGGAGGAGAAGCTCCTCAAGATAGACCATTTTCCCAGTAGAAGAAAGATAGAACTTTCATCCCCCTACTCATGTCTCCCCCCCTCCTCCAGTGCAACATCCTAATATCATTGCAAAGGCTAGCTCTTAGACTGTTAGAGCCATCCATAGATTGAACAACCTATTGATATCCTAGACTAGGTCATTGTTTCCTCCTTGTATTGATGATGTTGGCATGAATTCATCATCGGCATGATCAACACATTTTTGTGTGCCCTATACTTGTATAACATGCAAGAATATTTGGGTGGGTCCCATTGGTGATAATTCTAAGTATTAGTTTCTATTTGAGGAGGAGGATACAACACAATTGCCTACAGAGACTACAAAAAGAGAGAGGAGGGCATGCAAATCCATGGGATCCTTCTATGTCAATACATGTATACATTTTTTTGTTACAACATAATTGATTAAAATTTAATCTTTATAATAGAATAATTTTAACCCATATTGACTTATACATAAGTGTGATCTTCATTCATGTTTAGTTGATGACTAAGTAGGAGCTTAGACAGCTTGATGATGTCACACTCTTAGCTATTTCATTTGGCCTTGAGACACCTATGGTACATTAAATTGTGTTCTCATTAATTTTCTATTTGATAATGGAACATATATGGTCTCTAATATTTCTTTTCTCTTGCAAGTATCACCTATTAGTGGGGGGCAGAATGTAGGGGGTGAGGCACAACCCATTGACAAGGGAAAGGTAATTAGGTGTTTTTAGAGTGATTAAATATCGATGCATTCTTGTAAAATGTTTGTTCTAATGAAATTTAATCACATTCTTTATTGTACAGGGCATGGCTACTTGTGATGAGCCTAGGAAAATTCAACATCACAGACCCTATGGCCTTTCCATTTGCAACAAGAGCCCCACCATATGTATAACTATCATTTAGTTGTTATTTTCCTTATTTTCATAGTAATAAAAAATCAAAATTTATTTACATGATATTAAAAACTAGGCTTTTGTATATTATAGGAAACACCTAGTGCATAGGAGGTTGGATGTCAAAGTTTTGTATCTTTGCTCACGCAACCATTATTGCTAGAGGAGTCAATAGAGGTAAGTTTTAGTTTGAATTCTTGATTATATATTATAAATTTAGTATGATATCAATTATAATATTATATTAGAAGTTGTAGATCCATATGACAATCATACTTGAACATATACAAGCCACAATCGATGAGGTTTGAGCATTTATGAGGACATATGAGAGGACTCCTGACCACCACAGGAGGTCAACAAGAGAGGTATTTATGATGAAATTTTAAAACTATAAATCTTCATTAAAAAAATGGATCATTATGCACTTGAGTAATTCAATGTTAGATATATAAATTTAGTAGTCTATCTTTGGGTTTTCCTTTTTTGTTTACGTAGGAGGCATCTGATTCACCTAGTTTAGCAAAGAAGATATTTTTTGATGATCAACCAATAGCATAGGATAGTATAGTTGTCATACGATGCATCATGAGACATTTTGATATGGAATATACCACATTATATATATAAACTTTGATATTATACACATTTTGATGGCATGATCAGCCACATTTTTTATATGGATCTATGTATTTTGATATATATTTGCATAATTTGTCTATGGATACATGTATTTTGATATATTTTTGTCATTTATGTGCATAAGGATATACATCTTAATTTAATATAGTATTAATCAATTTATCATGGATCATGTGTATTATTCATGTTTATGGAATATCATTCATTTTGATCATGTTTGTTATATTTTATTGAAATGTACTAATTTGTGAAGAATATTTAATCAACCTCCTTTATCAAATTTTAATGCAATGTTTAATTTCAAATTATATCATATATGTTTAATTTTAAATGATTTCTATAGTCCTTTAAGATGTCTATAATTAGCCAAATCCATGGCTAATGTGGCTTTAGCAACCCATCTTTGATCTTAAGAGATGCTTCAGTATGTAGTGATCCAAAATGTTATAAGGGCTCTATGGTCAAAATAGGGGTGTCTATAGGGTTAACTCATCCATCCATAGCCAAAAAAATTAATGATTCAATGTCATGATCAATGGTTTAAAAGTAGGGCAATAAGGCACCAATAAAGTGATGCACAATGCAATTGTTTGCATCAGGCGAGATTGATGTGCCAAATCCAAATGGAATGTGATCTCTACAAAATGAGAGTTATTATTGTAGATCTCAACATCACCATCCTATAACACTTGATATTTCACTGATAGCCCTCCCGAGCTCCAAGTTATGACCCTTAGAAGATCAATCTCCAAACACACTTAGAGAATAATAGAGACTCTTCAATATGAGGTAGCCACAAACATTGTAGGCTCTCTTTGGTCAGAACAAGGATGTCACTAGGGTTCACTCACACACACAAAATTTGATGCCACAATTAGAAATTTCAAAGTTACACAATGGTGCACCAATGAACTGAGGCACAGTATAAATTTTGGCATCAAGTGATATCATTGTGCCAAATCCAAATGAAATGTGATCTCTATGAAATCAAAGAGGTTATTATATACCTCAACATCAATGTCCTATAGAATTTTATGTTTCATTGATAGCCCTCACAAGCTCTAAGTTGGGACACTTAGAAGATCAATCTCCAAATGCACTTAGAGCATCTTAGAGACTCTTTGGTACAAGGTGACCGCAAATGTTGTAGACTCTCCATGTTTACAAGAAGGGATTCACTAGGGTTCATACACCCATATAGAGCTAATGGCACTAACAATTGATGCCACAATCAAAGGTTTCAAAGTTACATAGTAATGCACCTATGAATTAAGGCATACTAAAATTTTTGGCATCAAGTGAGATCATTGTGCCAAATCCAAATGGAATGTGATCTCTCTAAAATGAGAGAGGTTAATGTGTACCTAGAAATCACCATCCTATGGCATCCAACTTTTTATCAACCCTCATGAACTCTAAGTTATGACCCTCAAAAGATCAATCTCCAAACACTAGAGCATCTTAGAGACTCTTCAATATATGGTGGTCATGAACTCTGTAGGCTCTTTGTGGTTGGAAAAAGGGTGTCACTAGGGGTCACCCACCCATCCAGAGCCAATGACACTAAAAAGTTGATGCCACAATCAAAAATTTCAAATTTATGTTGTGATGCAACAATAAATTGAGAGACACTACAAGTTTTGGCATCGAGAAAAATTGTTGTGCCAAATCCAAATGGAATGTGATCTCTCTAAAATGAGAGATGTTATTATAGACCTTGATATCACTATCCTATAGCATTCAACATTCACTGATATCCTTCATGAGATCTGAGTTATGACCCTCAAAAGATTAATCTCCAAATACACTTAGAGCATCTTAGAGACTCTTTGATATGGCATGGCCACAAATTTGGTAGGCTCTCCAAGGTCACAAAAAGGGTGTTACTAAACACTATTTTAACACTTTTGCATAGTCTTTAAATGCATTTAAAGTTTTTTGTAAAGCATTTGAATATTTTTTAGTGCATTTACCAAATTTTATAGCACATTTGCTTGTTTAAATAGTGCATTTAACTATTATTATAGTGTATTTACACATTTTTGTAATGCATATATCATTTTCTGTAGCACATCTGATTAGAGTTATAAACCATCAAATCTAACTTGCAGATCTAATTTCTAGTTTATTACAAATCTCTTATGGACTAATAGGAGCTCATAGGCTACTAAAATTTGCAAGAAGGGAATGAAGACACTCAAAATTATGCCTAGCCTTTGCTAGTGTTGAATCGAATAGGCCTAAACCCTTTTCAATTAGATTGTGGCATTTTAAGTAGCAAGTTTGATTTCCTCAATTTCCTCAGAAGTAGGCCTATGCTCTCAACTCATTGAGTTGTTTAGAATGTCAAACCTTTTGTAAGGGTCAGTAGCAATCAACCTAGGAATGAAAAAATATGTATATTAAATAGGAGCCTCCTATCTTCCATAGGTAAAGGCTCATAACCAAAAAATCATGTTTGTCATGTTTGAGAGATCAAAGTAGTAGGGATATGGTCTCATTCTTTGAGAGTGATCAAACTCCCAAACCTGCTTTTGATTTCTATTTTTCTTGCTTTTTACTAGGTAGATTATTCAACCATAGAAAGGCTACCTTCCAAGATTTTCCTTAGCAGGGCTAGTGAGAGGGAACACCTTCCATTTTGTATTCCCAATCAAACGCAAGCTATTCATGTTTGAAACATAACCTTGCTCTAGTAGTCTCGCAAGAGATTGCACCAAATGTCCTTAGCATTGGTGGGAAGCTCTCTATCACCAGAGAGGTAAATTCAAACACTATTGGTCAAACACTAAAACCTTGTAGTCACCAGCCTAAGAAAACCTTGTTAGGAAGTCATTTCTTTTATTTTCTAGGTGTGTATGAGTTTATTTCATTGTCATTTATACTACTATTTTTTTTGGATGTGTCTACTTTAATACATATTAATAAACATAAAATTAAAATCCCTTCAAGGAATTTTAACCACAAACTAGTACCAAACCAAAAACAAATGTTGTTGTGTATCCTGAAATAACACATTGAATACTTGAAATAGTGCATTTGACCATTTCCATGATGCATTTAAAGCCTATAATAATGCATTTGAGAAATTAAATAATGCATCTGAACTTAAACACCACTTTTACTATGTAGAAAAGTGCCTAGCACACCATAAAATAGTGCATGTAAGCACTAAAATTGTCAACCGTCTGGATGATTGTTTTTGGTATTTCTGTATTTTGTAGCCAATGGTTAAATAGTTTTTAGCGGACATAATGTTTGTGGCCGACAGACTCCTTTGAGAAGGTTTGACAGATAGTATTTATATCCCGTCTGGGTACATTGTAAATCATCTTATCACCAGTTATGTAATCTGTTAGCATATGTGAATAATCTAAGGAGTTCTGCTGCTCATGTTTCATTTTTTGTATGTGTTCATTTATTTTACCAGTACAGTAAACATTTGGCACAATTACCCTATGAACTTGGAAGGTGGGAGGAATGAAGATTAATGCCAAATCAGCTTAACAAGGATCGAAATAAGGTCAAAGAAAAAGATGGAATTCGTACTGCGCAAGAAAAATTAATTCTAGCACAGTAAATCAAACGCTAAAAGAGATTGCAGAAGATTACTAACGAAAAATGAAGCATGGAAGAATTGTTGGACGAAACTTGACAGTAGGTGGAATTGGTGGAAGTAGCACGGGAGGAGTTTTTGAATTTGTGTTCACCAAGGGAAGAGAATCCAAACAAAAGAGCATCGACTTGCATGGCTCGAAGTGCCAACAGAGCAAGAGCGTGGAGTAAACTCTTTGTTTGGGATATACTTCTACAGGGGACAACTTTAGAACACCCTTCTTCATCAAGGTTCTAGTTGTTGAGTCCACTGGTGTGGGAGACCAGTCCGCCGATGTGGGAGTGCAGTCTATCCATGTGGGAGAATACTTTTTCGGTGCGGGAGTGCAGTCTATCAATGTGGGATTGCAGATTGTCGGTGTGGGAGTGAATAGTGCCATTGTTGCAGGACTGAGCAACACCTATTTACAAAAACCAATTGTGATGGCAAGACCAAAAGAGAAACTATCGAAGTTCGATGGCAATGGTATAGTCGATCCCATTCGACACTGCAAGACATGTGAAATGATCTAGAGGGCATATGGCATAACTGATAAAGACAACTGGATGAGATAATTTTTGGCAACCCTATGGGGTGTGGCAATTGACTGGTTTACTAGTATATATTTGCAAAAGCTAAATAGTTGGGATAACATTAAAAAAGAGTTTTTGGAAAAATTTAAATTATTGTGGGATGATAATGAAATTGTAGCACAAATCTTCAATACGAAGCAGGGGAAGCACGAAACAGTCTATGTTTACACCAAGAAATTAAAAGATTTGATAAATAAAATGGAAAGTAAGCCAACAGATGGACTTTAGAAAAGATGGTTCATGGAAGGCCTACGCTTGAAGTTGTGAAAGAAAATGAAAATTGTCTCGTCGTCGTCATATAAAAAAAGCTTATAACAGAGCATTAGACCTCAAAAGTGAGCAAAAAATAAAGAAGAAGAACACTAGCTCATCTTATTTTGATGATGACGAGCCTATCAGAGAAGATAATAGTGACGATGAAGGTAGTAACAAGAAGGTTTGCACCTTATAGAAGGACATGATCTGCATGATGAAGGAGTTTAAAAACATGCTAAGGAACCAAAAGGCAGTGAGTTGTGGTGCACAGAGTGTAAGACCGATGGTCACACTAAAGGATCCTATCCAAAGAATCAATTATGTGACATTTTTCAGATCATGGGCCATTCGACAAAGGAGTGCCCTTTTAATATGAAGAAAAAAGGATCTCCATAGGTGCTTCTTACATAGGGAGCTTCCATGTCAGGAGGGAACAAAAATGCAAACATTGATGGTGCCACTCTAGGTGGGTAGAGGAATAATAGCAGAGGGAAAAATAATAACAATGTAAACAATAACAATAATAATAGCAGCTGAAGTTGAATCCAGTATAATGCAAATAGACGACTGATTATTCAATGTTGAGCATGTAATTTGTGGGGTCATTTTTCACGAGCCTATACAATGGAAAACACACTGAAATTATTATGCAAATGGTGTACACCTAGCAATCATGAAGATGCCAAGTGCCTGAAGTCTAGAGTGAATCTGATCACCGTCTAGACGGATGAAGAAGAGGTTCTAGCAATTATGCGGAGGCAAGAAAAAAGAGTACCCATATCTGATGGACAAAAAGATTAAATTTGGGGAAGCACATGCAGAAATTGGAAAGGCATCGTTGGTGAAGACATCTCAATTGAAGGACATCACCAGCACCTTGTCAAGGAACTTCACAGAACAAAACATTGTATGGCAGATCTTAAAAACAAAGATACCGATCAAGATAAGTGACCTCCTTCTTACAATGCCCCAGTTGTGGATGGCCATTTTGAATCATATACCATTTTTGAAAGCAATAGAGGACACAGGAAGGGAGAGTAGGGAAGTGATGACAACAGACCCAATGTTTTTGGCACTCACATCTGGACAGCATACAATGGTCATCGAGATGGGGATTTTAAAAAATGTTCTAATAGACACAATTGTCAACGAAGGGTTCGGCATGAATGTGTTGCTAGAGGATACTTGGACGAAGTTGGGAAAGCTGATGTTGTGGCCACCTACATTCCAATTGCTCATGGTAGACTAGCATGGGATCAAACCATTGAGAACCTTAAGGGTGCAACCAGTAACTATTGGAACACAACCATTTTTATTGGATTTCATAGTCATTCCATTATAAAAAAAAGATATGATGCTATTCTAGGATGGAATTGGTTGGTGCAAGCAAAAGTAAAACATGATTGGAAATGAAATACCCTATTAATGGAGCGTAGAGGCAAAAGATTCATAATTGACCTGTACACACAAATGGTAGGTGAGGAGGTAGCATCATCAGACTTAGAAGGTGAAGTTGATAATGATGATGAAAGAAACAACAATGAAGAAAAGAGGAGAATGGAATCAGATGAAGAAGGAGTATTGACACTAGAAGGAGGATCAAATGATGATGACCTAGACTCAGTGAATGGCCTTTACCACTGGCAGATAGAAGACTACGAATTGTTTTCGAGTTGTAATATGCTAAGGGTCAACAAAGGTGAGAAAAAACAAGAAAATGAGTGTCTAAAGGAATACAGAGCAATGAAAGAAGGAAAGGCGATTACACCTAAAGCTAAGGGCAAGAACATACAATCCAAACCTAGAAAAAAGAAATATCTCACCATTTGGTACATGGTGAACGGACCGCACAGGAAAAAAAAGAATGCATTGCACCATAAAATTACATGAAGGGTATCGACAGCAAGGAAATAAGCTAGATGTGTGATGACCGTAGGCACAGTGGGCAACAGAGGTGGTACAAAACAAACATAAGGCATGGCATGACAAACTCAATAGGTTTCAGCTGGAGCAGTTGGTACTCAAGTATGATAGGCGAAATGAAATCAAGTTGGGAAAGTTCAAAGTCAAATGGGTCAGACCATACCAGATCCGAGAAGTCAACAACAATGGAGTAATTAAATTGTCAACCTTGGATGGGGAAGAGATCCCTTAGGTGGTCAATGGGTCCAAATTGAAAACATACTATGCCCAAAAAATTTCATCACCGTCACTATCACCATTGAAGAAATCATTGCAAAATGATTCGACGATGTCGTCGTCGCTATAGAAGTCATCATCGAATGATTTGAGGGCTCCTTCGTCATCATCATTGCAGAATGGCGATTCCTAGAGGCAAAATTATGGTACCTCTGTATTTTTCTATATTTTTATTTTTGAAAAAAAAGCTGAAAAAAAAATGTTGGCAGACTATGCCGCAAGCAAGCTATCTGCGGAAGGTGCCCCATGGGCACCTGTCCACGGAAGGTTGCTCCGCAGGAAACTATCCATAGGCACTTGTCATGGGAGTTGCTCCATGGGCACCTGTCCATAGAAGATTGCTCTGTAGGAGTTTCTCCATGGGAAACTGTCCATGGGCACTTGTCTGCGAGAGTTGCTCCGCAGGCACCTATTAGTGGGCACTTGTCCGCAGGAGTTTCTCTGCAGGCAACTGTCTATGGGAGTTTCTCTGTGAGAGTTTCTCTATGGGCCTAGGAGTGGAGATTTGAAGTGACGAGAGTGAGAAAGGTGTGTGGAGGACTAAAATGTTTTAGTTGGAGGCATAGGAGGATGGGAATAAAGGAGGAGGAAAGAGGTGTGTGTGTAAAGCCTAGTAGCTGAGAAGTGGAGGAGACAAAAAAAGAAAAAAATGATGATGGATTGGGGTAGTGTGGAATGAGTAGCAGATGATGCCAAAGGGAAGGGGAAGTATCAATGGTTTCCAGGAAGACTGAGGAATCGGCAGAAAATGATAGAAACAGTGTGTTCCATGCAGTTTTGTGTGAGTTTTAGAGTGCTAATTTGGTATTGGCAATGAGGGGCACTACCCCCAGACCCTGCCTTGTACTGTGACAGGGAGCTCACCTAGGGCACTACCCTAAGACCCCGCGAGGGCACTGGCCCTCAACCCTACTGGGGGCATTGCCCCTTGGACCCCCAGTCGTTGTGGATATCAGTCGTGAAGTGTGACTAGTTGAGAAGACTTGAAGTTGTTGTAGACATGGAGTGTCTGTGTACTAGAGGCACTGGGAGTAGGTGTTGGCTGAGAGGCTATCTTGGTGGATTCATAGAGAGATTGGGAGGAGTGGGTCATCCAAAAGGTAGTACAGTGACACTTAGCTCAGTGGACCCAGTGTTGGAAATAGAGAAAGCAGCACAGGTGGCTATCAAGGTCAACTTGAGGAGATAGTATTATGTTAGTAGAGGCTACAAATGTAATGGGATGAATGTGGAAGTGATGTGATAGAAGCAAATTTTTCTTGTTGTAGTCACTTTGTTAATGTATTTTGTTTGTTAATTTGTCTCAGATATTTTGTTAGTCATCAATAGATGACTTTTCTTTTTGGGGGGGATGGTGTCAGTCGACTGGATTATTGTTGATGTTTCTATAGCTGATGGGATGATTTTCATCAGTGTTTTTCTATTTTGTAGCCGACGGGTAAATATTTTGTAGCGGACATAATGTTTGTGGCCCATGGACTCCTTTGGGAAGGTTCAGCAAATAGTATTGATATCCCATCTGGGTACATTGTAAATCATCTTATCACCAGTTATGTAATCTATTAGCATATGTGAATAATCTAAGAAGTTCTTTTTCTCTTGTTCCATTGTCTATATGCATTCATTTATTTTACCTGTATGGTAAAAAAAAATAGCACATTTGAAGCTTCTTGTAGTGCATTTGAGAGGCATCTTAAAATAGAGGCTATATGCACACACAATATTCATAAACAAACAACTAATTTGGATACCATTTTACTTCTTTCACATTATGTGAAACTGAGGAATTTTGAAATTGGTCACTATCTTTAAATCAAGAAATGTTCCAACCCCAAACAAAGACTTTTATCCAATAGTTATTTTTACTTCAACTTCACATATCAAGTTAGAAACAAATGGAAGCACACATTTTTCTCCTACCTGACTTCAAGAAATTGAGACTTATCATTATCAACATCACAAAACACCATTTCGAAGCATAGATTGATGTTCCAATGCTCTTTGATCTAAAAGCAATCCTCATACCTTTAAAATGTAGAAGAATTAAATAGAGTCTCATCCATGTCTCATGCCATTGCATAAAACTAGTATAACTACCAAACAAAAAGAGCCTATAAGATCACCCATATGGATAAGTGCTAGAATAGTGAAATGAACTATCAAATATGCACAATCTCCAAGCATCATTGAGCATGTTACACTGGTTGACTTCTTATCAAATACCACTACCAATGAATTACCCTTGTCCAAATAGAACTTAGAGCCCTTCAAAAAAATGGGTTCATCTCAAATATGGGACAAAAAGAGTCTTGAAACTAAAATTGAGGACTTCCAAAAATATCCTAAACTCATTAACATAATGGAAAAAATACTTGAGCATCATAAAGAATGGTACCTACTATCATTGGCACAACAAGGTGTGAAATTACCACCCGACTTTGACATAAAAAAACCTTAAGAGGGACAAAGAAAAATCACCATTAGAAGTTGTTACACAAAAACTCCAAGATTTACAACTAGAAATGGAAAGAATGAAATGAGGGAAGATCCAACCCACTAAATTCAGCCTTGAGAAAATATGTCTCCTCCCATTCAAAAAGAGTATCACCTTAACACCCTTTTCCACAAAACATGAAAATATCAAAATATGATAAGTACTTTGGCACCACTGATCCTCAAGATCATGTCCAAAAATTCTATACTTTAAGTATGGAACTCATCCATGACATAACCTACCTGATTCAGTTGTTCCACAAAAGCTTAGGATGGAAAGCCATGGAGTGGTTCTCCAAGCTACCCTCCAACATCAACTCATTTGATCAACTAACTTCAATTTTTATTGCACAATATTCATACAATATTGAAACCGAAGTCACTATGAGCTTAATTACACTTTCATTGAAAAGGCTTATCTAGCAATAGTTTTGCTTCCCAATAGCTATGCCACTATGTCCTAATACACAAATTAAAGTTCATATCAAAAATTGACCCTCTCAAATATCTTCTCAAAAAAAAAATAGTAATGGGAAGATTGACTAAATGGGTAATGATCTTGACTGAATTTGGCATTGACTACATTATTAGAAAAGTTATAAAAGGACAAGCCATTGTAGATAGATTGGAAGATGCACCCATAGAGAGTTAAAACCCTATCCTACTAGACTTTCCAGACATGCACATCCTCCAGACAGAGTCAGTCACATGGAAGTTCTACTTCAATAGCTCATACATGCATCATGGTTCAAGTGTCGACATATTGTTCATCATGCCTTTATGTGTCACCATCCCCAAGTCTTACAAACTTCTCTTCCCATGCACAAATAATATGGCATAATATGAAGCATTAGTTTTGGGTCTCAAGTTAGCTTTAGAATGGAAGTTAATGGCACTTGAAGTCTATGGGGATTCTCAATTGGTCATAAATCAAGTTATAGACATGTATCAACCCAAAGATGAGAAATTGTTACCTTACAAGCACATGGTAAATACACTTAAGGCATGCTTTATTCACATTATGTTTGAAAAATTCCTAGAGAAAAGAATAGGGAAAAAAAATGCCATGGCTACCTTGGCCTCCTTGCTTTTGCTACTAGATCAACATGAGTGATATGAGTTCTTAGTAGAAGAGGTGATTCAACCCACATTTACTCAACCTGAATCCCTCATTATTTTCCACTTAGACACCCCTGAATCCCATTGGTATGACTCCATTACCACCTATCTTCATGATAACATTATCCCTTCTGACCTCTCATGTAATCAAAAATGTAATTTCATCTGATAGACCATGTGTTACATTTTGGTGGTTGATACATTATATATAGGAAAGGTCTTGACAAAACTTTATTTAGGGTCTTGAAAAGAACAAGTCTAGGGTTTCTCTATAAGAAGTCCATGTAGGTATATGTGGGTCAAATTCTAGTGGGATCACATTAGCAAAGAAAATTCTTAGAATGGGATATTTTTGGCCAACCATGGAAAAGGATTCTATCAACTATGGCAACCTTATTCATGCACCTGCACAAGAACTCGACCCATTGGCCACAACATGACCTTTCTATTAGTTGGGTTTTTATTTGATTGGTGCAATCCACCCAACTTCCTCCAACAGACATAAATGGATCATCACCGTAATTGAATATTTCACCAAGTCGGTTGAAGAAGCACCGCTCATAGACTCCACTAAAAAAAAAAAAAATTCCTTCATACTAGACCATATCATTTTTTAGTTTGGCATACCTCATGTCATCTTAATAGATAATGCCTTGTATTTTAAAAATAAAATAGTTGATGATTTATGTGAAAAAATTCACATTATACACCATTCATCATCAATCCCCAAGGAAATGGCCAAGCAAAGGCCACCAATAAGAACATCATCAACATTCTTTAAAGAACCATCAATGACAATGGTAGGGACTACCATTTATAGCTAAACCCTACATTATGGGCCTATAGGACAAGTGTTTGAATGCCTATGAGTGTCACTCTTTTCTCCTTGGTCTATGACAGTGAACCAATTCTCCCTTTAGAGGTTGAAATATCATCTCTAAGAGTTACCCTCAATGATATCCTATTAGGTGAAGACTATAGAGTGGCCCATTTAGAATAGTTGGAAATATTAGAAGAACATCAGTGCACAACACATGAATATCTCAAAGTGTATCAGAATAGGTTATCTTGTCAAACCCCATGTCTTTCAAATTGGAGACCTAGTCCTATAGGAAAACCCTAAGAATTAGGTAGTACGTAAAAGAAAGGAAAATGGGAGGCCAATTGGATTGGTCCTTACATTATAATAGAATCCTTTGGGATCAGTACTTATAGATTGTGATGGAGAAAAACTAGCAAAGCCCATCAACAACATCCATCTCAAGTGGTTCTATGTCTAAAGCTTAGAAGAAGCGCCTCATTACTTAACCAAATCAAAAACATCAAATAACCAAAAAATCCAAAAAAACTAAAAAATATTCAAAAAAATTGCTACAAAAGGAATGACAAATATCATCATCTTTAGTATAAAAAGAGTGAGAGATAACACCTTTGGACTTCCCTAAATAACAGAAGTCCTTCAATATGAAAGTACAATAGGACATGACTCAAACAATACTCTTTGAGCCAAATTTTGATTGTTTGTGTCCTTTTCACTTCATATTGCTACACTAGCTAGCACAATTGAGTTAATTTTATGCATACCCAATTGAGAAACACTTGTAGATTACAGTTCAATGGTTTCTAGTAGTAGTAGAGATAGCCAGTAAAATACAAATAGAGGGAAGATAGGTAACTTAGAGGAAACATGGAGTCCAATTATGATCTAAGATATTAAGAGCATGAATTATAGGAAAATCAATGCACATCTCAAATATTTGACGCAAGACATATTTTCCAACATCCTTTTTAGCCCTCATAAAACCCATTTGACATTCTCAAAATCCTTATTGACCCCATGTTGGATACAATTATTCAATTGTGTGTTGTCTTTGATGTTACACAAATGTCATATCAGTTATCAGTCGGAGTCTACCGAGCTCAATTGGTCAGCAAGGAAAAAGACTGAGTCTACTGAGCTTAGAAGGTTAGCAAAGCGAATTATAGAGTCTACCAAGTGTTTCTAGAGGTTACACTATGAAGACAATTTCTACCACACTCACTCAAGCGTTGAAGACTTCTGTAGTAGAAATCAATTTATACCAAGCTAGCAAGGTCATCAAAGAAAAGTTAGTTCTTACCAAGTTAACTCAGTCTCCAAAGGATTTTGTAGAGTTTGTAGTGTTTACCGTGCTTGACTTGGTTAACACTGGTAATCATTTTTTGAAGCAGTGTTTACTGAGCAAGGTCGGTCAATGAAGGATTTCATTATTTTGGAAAATAAAGTTTATTTGTTTAATGTAATATTTGTAGCCAATTGATGTATGGTTTATTGGTAAATGTAACTTGTAAATGAGCCAACTTGACAATCTATAATGTATAAATAAAAGGTCAAGTTGTGTTTTCAAATGTATGGATGAATGTATGAATGAGCGAATATGCAAGTGATTTGATTGTGAAGAAGAAGCGTGAGTGAATCTTGAAGAAGGATCAAATATCCTTAAGGAGCAGCAAAGTTGTATTTGATCAATAAGGATCTATTGAAGCAAAGCAGAGATCTGTACCAACAAAGTTCAGTTGCATCTCATTCAGGTCACTTATTGTTACTTTCTCACCATTGTAGTAGTAATTCCTAAATCTCTTAATAGATTTGGTCTAATAGCCATTTTGTAAATCCTCTAACAAGGTGGACATTTCAACTAAATTGTTCTAAAGACCTCTAGCAAGGCCACTCCTAATAGGGTGATTAAATCCTCTAACTAGGTCACGCCTAATAGTGTGTTTTGTAACCTTTAACAAGGTTGACTCCTAACAGGCCTCACTTTAGAAGAGTGAAAATTGGTAGTTAGTTACTTAGTGGTTTTTCCCATAGTGGATTTCCACATTAAATCTGGTGTCTCTTGTACATGTTATTTACTTTTTCATGCATGTTAATAATTGTGAATGGCTAATCTATTGAGTTACAACATTTTTCTATGTGGCTACCAAGTGATAGTAGTAACTAGTTATTTAAGACATCTAAGGGATCTATAAATTATTTTTGTGGTAACTAATTCAAGCCCCCCCCCCCCCTCAGTTACTCCATCTATAATTCCAACAATTGGTATCAGAACCTTTGGTGTTTGTAGGAAGGATTTGAAGGATCTAAGATAAAGGTCGAGATGTCTTACAAGAGGGAAATTACAAGGCTTAATAGGGATAACTTTTCAGCATGGCAAGGTCTCATGAGACTCCATCTGGCTTCCATTGGAGATACAAGACTAAAATATCTAGATGAAGCATATGTAACTCCTATTGGTACATTATATACAAATGACATTGCTAAGAAGAAGATTCATCACATCATGATGATAGACATTGCATTTGCCCTAAGCTATGAAGAATTTGATGATATCAAGGACTGAAAAACTACCTTTGAAATGTGGAACAAGCTGAAAGAAATCAATGGAGGAGATGACAATGTGAGAAGAGCCAAATTAGAAAGTCTAATAGGTCAATTTGATCAGATAAGGATGAGAGAGGATGAGAACATTGCAAAATATGTTGAAAGAGTCAAAGCAAGTGTTAGTGCAATCGAAGCTTCTGGAGGAGATATCAAGGAGGAAATAGTTATAAGTAAAGCTTTTAGAACATTACTTCCCATTTATGAAATCAGAGTTTCTGCAATTCAAGAAAGAATATGTGAAGCAAATCATAAGATAAATTTAGAGGCCATATTTGGAAGATTGACTGCATATGAGCTAGATAACTATGATAACTATGTTCTAGCTACCAAGAATATTGAATCAGCATTTGAAGCCAAGCTTTCACTCAAGGAGAAAGGCAAGAAGATAAAGGATTCTCAGTCAAAAAGTGGAGAAGAATTAGAATAGAGTTTAGATAGTGATCTTGAGGTGGTTGAAGCCCTGCTAGCAAGGAAATATTCAAGAGGCAAAGGGAAATACAAAGGTAAGGTTCCTCTAATCTATTTTTCTTGTGAAGAAATTGGACATATTGCTGCTAGGTGCCGAAATAAGCAGAACAAGGATGAGAAGAAAGGTCACAAGTACAATGGCAAGAAAGACCTCAAATCATTCAAGGAAAAAGATAAGAAAACATGTTTCATGGCTAAGAATTCTAAAGATTCTGATGAAGAAGAAGAAGATGAACTTGTTTACATTGCTGTAAAAGATGAGTCTGATAATGATGAGGAAATGGAACTTATTTCTCATGTGAGCAAAAATGATACATGGATTATAGATAGTGTTTGCTCTCATTATATGACTGGAGATAAAACTAATTTTGAACATTTTGAAGACTATGATGGTGGCAATGTGAGGTTTGGTAATAATGAACCTTGTTGCATAAAAGGAAGAGGAAGAATCTCACTAACCAAAGAGCTCGTATGTGATTATGCATATTGGGTAGAAGGACTAAAACATAATCTGTTGAGTGTGGCATAGCTACTTAATAATGGATTCAAAGTAGAATTCATGCATGGAAAAGTAAGACTGTTGGATGACAAAGGAAAGCTGATTGGATTAGGCACTCAAACAAAAGGTAACTTGTTTTATCTTGAACTTGGTGAATGTTCACACTTTATTGCTCAAGTTGAAGAAAGTTGGTTATGGCATAGGAGGTTGTGTCATGTGAACTTTGATAACTTGGTGGAAATAAGTAAATTCAAGAAAGTAAGAGGCATTCCTAACATAAAGAAACCTGAGGTTGGTTATGTAAAAATTGTCAAATTGGCAAGATGGGAAATACTAGTTTAATAAGTAAGAACTATCAATCTGAAGAAGTCTTAGAAATTGTGCATACTGATTTGTATGGACCTATTGGAATTGAAAGCTATACTGGTGAAAAGCTTTTCATTCTTTTTATTGACGATTACTCAAGAATGATGACTCTCATGTACCTGAGAGAGAAATCAAATGCATTTGAGATGTTCAAATGGTATTTGACTAGAGTTGAGAAGGAAATAAGCAAAAAACTAAAATGTTTGAGATTAGACAGAGATGGTGAATTCATCTCCCATGAATTCAATAACTTTTTCATTGAAAGGGAAATCAAAAGACAAGTATCAGCCCTTGGAACTCCTAAGCAAAATGGAATAGCTGAAAGAAGGAACATATCTATCATGGACTATGCAAGAACCCTAATGATTGAAAAGAGCATTGCTATCAAATACTGGAAGGAAGCTATCAACATTGTAGTTCATACCTTGAACTGAGTATAGCTAAAGAAGGACTCATTCAAAACCTCCTATGAATTATGGTATGGCTACAAACCCAATATAAGTTACCTAAAAGCATTTGGAAGCAAATGTTACATTTTGAAAGAATCTAGAAAAGGTAAATTTGATGTGAAGAGTGATGAAGGAATATTTTTGGGTTATTCTTGCAAAAGTAAAGCATATAGATGTTTGAACTTGTCTACTCATAAAGTCATAGAAAGTGCACATGTGAAAGTTGATGAGTCTGCAAAAAGAACTAAAGAAGAAAGCAAAAGGAAACTAGAAGATTATAGGAGATTTGTTTTCATTGAACCTGATACAATGCCAAATACACCTGTCAATTAGAAATCTTCTACTCCTGAGTCTTCAGTAACTGAGTTGTAGGAAATTCAAACCTAGCTACAAGGACCTGAGTCACATTCTAATGCTACCAAGTTTGAAGGACCTGAGCAATAGACAGATCAGCTAGAACTTGAAGTTGAAATACAAGAGGATGAGAATGCAAAGCATTCAAAAGGAAAGCAACCTATATTAGCTAAGTATGTCAAGAGACATCATGCACCAGATCAGATCATTGGAGACAAATTTGAAGGTACTATGACAAGAAGAAAGTTGAAAGGTACTTGTTTATTTGCTGATTTTGAACCTAGAAATGTCAAAGATGCATTAGAAAATGAAAGTTGGATTGAGGCTATGAATGAAGAGATAGAGAAAATATAGAAAAACAAAACATGGACTCTTGTATCTAGGCCTAAAGATAAAAATGTGATTGGAACTAAGTGGGTATTCAAAAATAAGCTGAATGAAGATGCTAAGGTATCAAGGAACAAAGTTAGACTGGTATGCAAAGGATACTCTAAAGAAGAAGGTATAGACTATGGAGAGACTTTTGCTCCTGTTGCAAGATTGGAAGGTGTCAGGACCTTGCTTGCATATGTTGCATACAAAGGATTTAAGGTTTATCAAATGGATGCCAAGTCAAAATTTCTCAATGGTATACTAGATGAGGATGTGTACATTGAGTAACTTGAAGGTTTTGTTGATCTAGACAAGAAGAACATGGTCTACAAATTACACAAAGCACTATATGGTCTGAAACAAGCCCTTAGAGCATGGTATGAAAGATTGAATTACTATCTTATTCAGATTGGTTTTCAAAAAACTAATGATAACAGTAGCTTATATATCAAAGAAGGACTAGATAATAAGATTGTCTTAGCAGAAATATTTATAGATGATACTTTGTTCACAAGAAATGATGATCTTTGCAAAGAATTTTAGAGAAAATGAACAAGGAATTTGAAATGTCAATATTTGGTGAGATCAAATTCTTTGTTGGTCTTCAAATTTAGTAGATTAAGAATGGCATCTACATCACTCAATCTAAATACATCAAGGAGCTATTGAAAATTTTTGGTATGGAAGACTGCAAACCAGTTGGGACTCCTATGTTTACTGGATTGAAACTCACCAAGGATGATGAATCAAAGCAAGTAGATCAAACATTGTATAGATCTATGATTGGAAAGTTACAGTATGTAGTGTATACAAGATCAGATATTGCCCTTGCAATTGTTATTGTAGCAAGATTTTCAGCAAAACTAAAAGAAAATCACATGATGGCAATCAAAAGAATCATGAGATATTTGAAAGGAACTAAAAGTTATGGATTATGGTACAAATTTGGAGGTAATCTAGATTTGAAAGTGTTTACTAATGCAGATTGGACAAGAAACATTGATGACAGAAAGAGTACAAGTAGAGGAGCTTTCTTTCTTGGAAAGAGGTTGGTTTCTTGGACAAGTAAAAAGCAAAATTGTACATCCCAATCCATAGCAGAAGTAAAGTATGTTGTAGTAGTAGTAAACTATTCTAATATTGTATAGTTCAAATAGTTATTTGAAGGTATGAAGGAATAAATCAAAGAACCTGTTGTTATGTTTTGTGACAATACAAGTGCAATTAACATATCCAAAAATCTAGTGATGCATTCAAAAACCACACACATTGCAATAAAGTATCACTTTGTTAGAGAATTGGTGTAGGATAAGGAGATCATATTGGAATATGTCCATACAAAGGAACAAATTTCTGACATATTCACAAAGCCTTTACCTAAGGATGCATTTTTGTATCTAAGAGGTAAATTAGGGGTCATTCCCCTATCTGAAGCTCACTAAAATGAAGTATTAGTGATGCATCAACAGGTATCAAGTTGAAGATCTTTTCAATTGATGTAGAATAATCATGGAAATATTGCATATGAATCAATACATAAGGTACATTGCTATTCATTTGGTTTGTGTTGTCTTTGGCATGTGTTGTCAAAGAGGGAGTGTATACTATCATATCTTTCTAAAATTTGAATCTATTTATGAAAAGTTTGATGTTTGTATAGAAGCTATGTAATTCCTTCATAGTGAGGGATTATTATATTTGAGGTGTTTGTGAAATAAAATGTAAGAGGGAGAAGCATTCTATCAAAAAAAGACTTTCTTTCAAATTTCATTCTGCTATGACATGTTGTGTTACCATCAATGCCAAAGAGGGAGATTGTTGGATACAATTGTTCAATTGTGTGTTGTCTTTGATGTCACACAAATGTCATATCAGTTATTAGTTAGAGTCTACCAAGCTCAGTTGATTAGCAAGGCAAAAGATAGAGTCCACCAAGCTTAGAAGGTTAGCAAAGCAAATTACAGAGTCTATCGAGCATTTCTAGAGGTTATCCTATGAAGATAGTTTCTACCGAGTTCACTCGAGTGCTAAAGGCTTCTATAGCAAAAATCAATTTATACCGAGCTAGCAAGGTCAGCAAAGGAAAGTTAGTTCTTATCGAGTTAACTTAGTCTCCAAAGGATTTTTTTAGAATTTGTAGTGTTTACCGAGCTTCACTTGGTTAACACTAGAAATCATTTTCTGGAGTAGTGTTTACTGAGCAGGGTCAGCCAATGAAGGATTTCATTATTTTGTGAAACAAAGTTTATTTGTTTAATGTAATATTTGTAGCCAACTGATATATGGTTTATTGGAAAATGTAACTTGTAAATGAGCCGACTTGACAAACTGTAATTATAAATAAAAGGTCAAGTTGTGTTTTCAAATGTATGGATGAATGTATGAATGAGCGAATATGCAAGTGAGTTGATTTTGAAGAAGAAGTGTGAGCAAATCTTGAAGAAGGATTAGATATCCTTGAGGAGCAGCAAATTTGTATTCAATCAATAAGGATCTATTGAAGCAAAGTAGAGATCTATACCAGCAAAGTTTAGTTGAATCTCATGTAGGTCACTTATTGTTACTTTCTCACCATTATAGCAGTAATTCTTAGATCTTTTAACAGAGTTGGTCTAACAGCCATTTTGTAAATCCTCTAACAAGATGTACAGTTCAACTAAATTCTTCTAAATACCTCTAGCAAGGCTTCTCCTAATAGGCTGATTAAATCCTCTAACCAGGTCACACCTAACAGTGTGTTTTGTAACCTTTAACAGAGTTGGCTCCTAATAGGGCTCACTTTAGAAGAGTGAAAATTGGTAGCTAGTTACTTGATGGTTTTCCCATATTGGGTTTACATGTTAAATTAGGTTTCTTTTATGTTCATGTTATTTACTTTTGCATGCATGTTAATAATTGTGAATGGTTAATCTATTGACTTACAACATTTCTCTGTGTGGCTACCGAGTGACAGCAGTAACTAGTTATTTAAGACATCTAAGGGATCTGTAAATTATTTTTGTGGTAACTGATTCACCCCCCCTCTCAGTTACTCGATCTATAATTCCAACACCCCATTCTCCCAAATATATCTCTCTAAGTTCACGTATAGCCTTCATAGCCTAGTTTTGGACTCCTTAAACTCTTTATGTGCTCCACCAACAAATCTCACTCGCATCATCCTTTTACTACCACCAAATCAAAAATCATCAAAAATAGTATAATAATATCAAAATTTGTCAAAAACATTCAAAATTTATTAAAAAATTGTCAAAAACATTCAAAAATTGTAAAAAATTGTCAAAATAAAAATCAAGAATTTTCACAAATTGTCAAAAACATTCAAAATTTGTCAAAAATTATCAAAATAAAAATCAAGAATCATCATAAATTGTCAAAAACAATCAAAAAATCTTACAAACATCAAAAACAGCCCAAAACTTAGGCCAAGCAATCATGAACTCATCCCAAACATGCTATTTTATTTTGCGTAAATTATTTTTGTATTTTTTAATTCGATGATCTGTTAATTTCATGTCGAGCTTGTGTCTATCTATAATTGATGCTCCTTTGAGATAGGTTTGTTTACCTCGACTGGCTTTATATGAAGTCAATGGCAAGGCCCCCTATGTTGAAAAATATTAAAATATTTTATGGCATATTTATTTCTCTATTACTTCTGCCAAAAAAATAAACAAGTACATTCATTAATTACGAAGTAGCATAGTTATGTCTTCAAACATCTCTCTGGGCTTTGGAAAATCTAACATAACACAGATAGTTGAAAAGGTTCCATCAATGTTCCCTTTCTTTCCTCCTATCAAGAACAACAACTCTTGATCAATCTTTAGACTTATTTATGTTGTAGAGACCTCGATTGATCCAGCACCCTTCAACAAATATATCAATGCTATCCTAAAAGGTCCTTATGATTGTATGACTCATCTTTACAAATGACACATTGGTAATCTAGACACCATTTTGATTGCCACTGATATCTATCATACTCTTTCATTACTCCTTAATAGTGGTATAGAATAAGTAAGCGTATGTTTGAGAGACTACAATAGCCTCTCACACTCTTTTTCAAGATCCCTTTAATGCCTTTTTTGGCCCAAATGCCTTTTTCAAGGCACCTTTAGCACCTTTTTCAAGGCCCAACCAATGCCTTTTAGGTCCAAATTCCCTTTTCAAGGCCCCTTTAGCACCTTTTTAGGCCCAAATACCTTTTTAGGGCCCCATATCACCTTTTTCAAGGCCCTATTTTGCCTTTTTCAAGGCCCCTCAAGTTCCTTTTTCGGCCATCAAAGCCTCCCATCAACCCAAACACCTTTTCATAGGCACTATGAGTATCCATCTCAATGCATACCTAGAGAAAAAATCTAACCTATTACGGCTGATCTGGTGAGCCTGACATGCTTTCAATCACACACTTACTTGGCCTTTTGAACAATCTAAACAATTGTGTCATCTCTTTCACTATGCTTCCTTTCATGTATGCATTCCTCATCTATTTATGGTCATCACTTGCCATGCCTTATACTTCACTAGCCTTACTACATGTTCACTCTATGCATCACATCACATTAGTACCACATACACTTCTTGCTCAACTCTGACATTCAGGTGTCCTAATCCCCACTGACACATATCTTCCAACACAATCACCATGCACCCCACTACCACATTGTTTCTAATACACCCCATGGCTTGTTACCAAAATCCTACAACAATTTCATGCACAAAGAATTGAACAAACTTGACACTATTTCACACAATTGTCTATATTATTATTGTGCAAATAAAAAAAAATTCTAATGTTATGAGCTTCTAGTACCTCGATGATGTTTTAACTAAAGGTGTTAGGATAAATCCATGCTCTTTTATTTTCCTTTGGTTTTTCACTGTTCTTCTCCAGTGATCCTTTGATTTTATGCATTATTGGTGTCCACTTTTAAGTTCCTCCTCTCATTTGGAAGGCCATGTGTACCTTGACCAATTTTGTATGATATCTTGCGTGAGTTCCTTTGTCTAACATGTGTATGTTTGCATGCTTGTTTTCATTTGTTGTGGCTATAACTTTTGTTCTTAATAGTTTCCATATCCTTCATGTACGTTGTTTGTGTTTGGTCATGATTCTCTGCATCATATAGTATTCATATTACCATAACTAAGCTAGTGGTGGTTGTACTATGTCATTTTTATTTAGGAGCTCATTGATGACATTTAATTTGCATCTCATTAAACAGCATGTGACAATTAGTTGTATTCATCTAGTTTGTATTTCATCTTGGGTACCTTAAAAATAAACAGTTGGTACATAAATTAGGATTACAGAAGTAAGCCAATACAACATCATAGAAAAACTTGGCAACACAATTTAGGAACATCTATCAAAAGGTAGACAACAACATCAACATCATCATGAGCTTTTAACACTCAAGTATTGTGGGCTTTGCCTCATCACAACACTACCACCATGTATCACACTTCATTATCCCATAATATCTATTCCAACTATTGCATTGCATGACCTTTAAATCTCAAAAAAAATTGGTCACTACTTCCTCTTGTCACATTTCATTCCTTCATTATTTCAAATCCCTCTTATCATCCGTCACATTATGTGACCTTCAAATTTCAAACAATTTCAGTCACTATTCCTTCCTACCACACTTCTTTTTCTCTCATTATTCATCACATTCTATACATTCACTATTTCACCCTTCTCCCTTGGGCCTCAAAGTTCCTTTGTGGTTTTTGAATCTCAAACATTGAGTTACATCTCCTCATATCATTTAACCCCTAGTATCATTTTTTATGATATTTCTTGTTACTAATTGCTCCTTTACATTTCTTATTCATTTCTTCTTTTTATCATCTTCATTTTCATTTCTTTTTTTATCATTTCATATTTCACTTCATTAGTTCATTTTTAGTTTCCTTTTCGCTTTCTTCATTTCATTTTTAATTCCATCTTCATCACATTTCCAACATTAAATATTTGCTCCTTATTTTTATCATTTCCTTCCATTTTTCACTTTCATTTCACTCAACCTCCTCACCATATAATGGATTAGTGAAAACTTTAAAACCATTTCTAACATCACTGTCATGGACACTTTCAGCATATGAAGAAGAAAAATCAGAATCATATGAAGACTCAACATCCACTCCGTGAATGAAGCATGTAGAATACAAATCAAAGTTGCTTTCATTCTCTCCATATATGTGATTACAATGTCTTGCAAGCAAATCATCATTTATCTTACCAATAGGTCCTGATGCATTAATCTCAGGATCAATCATGTACTGATCATCACTGCACTCATCCTCAAGACATTCTTCTACACAATTAGGTAATACGTCTCTATGGATAACCTCTTTGTCTTCATATTGTGTAGACACATTTTCTTCATAACTTTCAATCTCAAACTAATTTACACAATTCTAAAATGGACACTCACTTTCAGATTTAAGAAAAGAATTCATACCTTTACTAACATACAAGCACTCACTTTCATCATTACTTTCTTCTTCCCAATCTGCATATGATTCACATGAAGATGGATACACACTAGCACTATCGTCTTCTTGACTTGAGTAATAACTCTCATCATCAGCTTCATATGACACCTCTTGATAATATATTGGATCAGCAACTTCATTATCACTTGAAAGACAACTTTCATCTTTATCATACTCACATTGATATGACTGCCTTTCAACTTCAGATTTAATAACTTCTTAACATGATGCAATCTCTCAATGAGATAATTCATTTCTTGCCTATCCTGTTGGTCAAGAGAATGCATCTCTACCACTGAAATATTATCAACATATGAGCTTAGTTCTTCTGACTGTGACTGAGATACATATGATTTACATTCTTTATCTTGTGTCATCTCTCCATGGCATGTCGGATCAGCAATTTCACCTTTATCACTTGATAGATCACTTCTGATTTCTTCCTCCTCATACTGAGATGAATACCTTTCCTCTTCTTGATTCATTATGTTTTCAACATAATGCAAATTATCAATGGGAAAATGAATGGCTGGATTTATATCTTGCATGGATAACTCATCAAGTGAATCAATTCTATTATTCACTATTGTAATACCATAAACATGTGCATTTACTTCATCATGAATGGAATCATTTCTTTTATTTCTGAGGCTTCAACAAAACTATTTACAACAGCAGGAGTGCTTATTTGTTGATCTAAAATCAGACACTCCTTATGACATTGACTTGTGCTTTGCACCTCCTATTGCCAGCCAATATTTCTAGAGAAGTGACTCTGAGTTAAGCCATATTTTATGTTATTCTCAATCTCTACAGCTATCATGAATGCCTGATGCAAAGTCTTGGGTTCTTTATCTCTCAACAGATAGTTCATCTTCCTATCAAATGCACCGAGATAAACCACTAAACACATTTGATCATCCGGCTTGTAACCTTCAAGAAATTCACTCAAAATCTTTGCAAATCTAATATTAAATTTAGGAACTAACTCACCATTCCTGATTTCAATTTTCAAAAACTTATCAAAATAATCAGAGATTCTTACTCTTTCCCCGAACTACATCATGAAGGTTGACAGTAATTCATCCCAGGATGAAATTGAACATGCTGGTAAAAATGAAAACTAGTCCCTAGCATCATATTCTAAAGTTTGAACAAACAACTTCATCTGAAGGTCTTCATGAGCATTTTCAAAATCACCAACCAAGTCACTAAACAACTGAACATGATGACTGGCTGAATTTTCATGGTTTCCACCAAACTTAGGCAAATACTTTCTAAGGTTACAAGGCATAGTATTCAGGAAACCATGAATACCATTAAAATTCAATGGCATATACCACTTGGTAGAGATGGATCTAAGAACTTCACTAACTGGCTGCATTTTAGGTGAAATGAATCTTGACAGTCTTCAAATTCAAGACTCAATCACCATTAAACATTTTCAGAATTCATAACTTGCAGCAGATTTTCATAGCCCTCTACCAAATGAACACTTCAAACACACTTCACAAACTTTAAATATAACCAATTGAAACTCAATCTAATGAAGTGCACAAAACTTATCAAATCATTCTCCTCTTCTTAGTGCTAAAACTTCACTTGACGAAGAACACATATGTGGAACTCACTTTCATTGAAAAGAAATCATATGAAAGCATAAAATACCTCAAGTGTTGCTGCATGAAACCACTGATCTGCTGATTGGCCTGGTGCTAATCTAAAATATTCACACCACTGATCATAACCTTATAGAGTTGCCATCTCCTTGAGGAGAAAAATGAAATCATAGTAGTGATTCGCATTTATCATTTCAAAAACTTTTAATAGCAAATCAAACAACACTCTGAAACTTACTAGTCAAAAACTTATATAGATCTCTCTTCTTGCTTGAAAATTCACACAACTTTCAGATTTGCTTATTTCAACTGAAAAATCTTTGAAAGAAATTATACAACCAATCTACATTGGTTTAAAGATCCTTTAGATAGATTCACCACTCACTATTGTGAGAAAGATTTTAAACATAATTCATAACACTACAAATCTGAATTGAATTGTCAACTTTGTAAAACTTTGCAAAACTTTAAAAACACTTAAAAGAGAGAAAACATATTTCACCAATGCTGACTCTGAATTACAATAGTATTCTGAAAACAACAACCAGTTGACATGACTGAAGATGAAAACTCTTAGCAACACAATCTGTATTCAACCTTGAAAAATACTGTTGAAAATGGATAAAAACTTACTGGGGTGCATGATTTGGAGTAAGAAAACTGGAAAGAACATCAAAGAACTTACTGCTAAAACTTTGTAATGCACTTCTCCTACTATATTGAATCTCTTCTTTTCAAATTCTCAAGGTTTGTCTTAAATCTAATTCAATACATTCCCCAGCAGAGTCGCCATTTTGTTGGTGTTTGAAAATGTTGGAAGGTTTTCAATTATCCCAATGAGAAATTGATGCATCTAGGGGTAGCTAACTCCCATTATCAACATATCACTTCAAACACCAGGCCAACTATAAGGCTAGACCCTTCTTCTTCTTCAGGCTCTGCAAAACCTAGGCGGGTAGACCTGAGATCCAATTGATACCGTACCAGTGCAAAACATATCCCTGAATCTAATAAGTAGATTTAAACCCTTTATATCTCCAAAAGACTTAATGCAATAATAGAGATCTGCAATAGTTGAATGAAAATCTATGGAATGCACAAGCTGAGTGAGGGTTTGACCGTTCTAGCTCTTCAACATAAAATGTAAAGATGATTGATTATTGATGTTGATCTCAACAAAACCTCAAATATGTAGCAGTATAACAGGTGATCCTATAAGTTATCAGTGCCTTATCTATTGGGCAATTCACACAAAAACCTAACACACATCCCTGAAAATCACTGACATATGCGATACATCAAGACTTCCTGATCTATCTATCCACTTTGTGAATTAGACATCTGCATCCTTCTGAACCTCATACTTGACTTATCCCTTCATGAAATCTACAATCCTATGATGAAGAATCAAGCATTTACATAGCTCTTTGAGTTATAAGCAAAATAAATCAACATATACAACCAATAAGTTGCAACTGAGTTTCATATTCTTTGTTTACAAAACACAAAAGATCACAAACAGCATGAATGGGAGACAAGATATCAAAATGAAGATTGACTTGCTGCTACCTTATCATTCATTTCCTTGAAACAAATTACAATAAGATGCATGAAATTTAAATGTAAAGCTACCTAATAGATCAGACTATTTGTATTCTTATTTCTTGTTGTTCATTACATGAGAAATTTGCTGAAGAATGGTCTCTTAGTGCAAAAACTGGAACCCCTGAAAACAATGAAAGATAGAAAGATATAGCAAAGGAAAGAAACTCAGATTTGATCTTCACGTGACAAGCCTCCATTTGAAAAGCAATCATCTGTAATTGAAAAACTTCTTTCTTCCATCTCTCATTTTGATCTGATCTTGTTTCATCATTTATGTTACTGACTTGCACAATATCTCTGTTGAAATGATGAAACATTGCTGAGTCACCACAATATCTGATTTACCCATTGAAATGCTTGGCAAAAATCGGGTTGAATTAAGTGAATGTGAGAAACGTGAACTCCAACCGCATTCTTACCAAGTTTTTTTGATCCCCTAATTGGATTTTTAGTTTTTTACCCATTCCATTGAGAAAAACCCCAAAATTTATGTTTTTGGCTATAACTCAAGCTAGGAGGCACCTGTGCAAGAACCAACCTCAAAATCAGAAAATTCAGCTCTTCCCAGTTCCGGTGGTATATTGGAGCATCTATTTTGGACAAAATTTGCCCCAGATATAGCCCTCTGAAGTTCAAGCCTCTGCTCATGTCTTTATGACAATATTTCACAAATATATGAACTTTCAAAAGTTAAAACTATATCAGGAGTTCAAACTTTATTTAAAAAGTCTTGCACATCAATTTGAAGGAGAAAAAGTAAAATATTGAAATTTGAAAATTTCTCAAATTTTTCCATATTTTTCTACCGGGGTCAAACTTCCTTTGACCACTTACCACATGTCATGTTTTGATGGTTCAAGCTTTGCATAGCTGGGTGCCACATCATCATCTTGCTCATTGCCACATCAGCTCCACCTCACCCCTACCATATCAGCCTTGCTATCTCACTATAGTTAACTGGCGAGCATCTTCGCATGGCCAGGAAATGACAACCCTTCAATCAGGACATGTGTCATCATCTGGGCACATCTGGGTTTTTGGCACCATGTCATCATATTTGAATTTTTGTTCAAAATTTCATATTGACCCCACCCCATGTCATGCTGATATCATTAGGCATTTAAGGTCGGATTGGATGGGGCCCCTACCACATGGGCTTGGCGTTCCAAAAGCCTTCTCTTAATTCATTTAGTCTTTTGTGTGAAAAGGTATTTAAAGTTTCAAAAACCTCTCAATCTGGTGAATGTGGGACATTACTTTTCACCTCCCTGCGACTGCAATTTTTCTTCTTGTTAGCATGGTGTGAGCTTCATTCTATTACTTGCAAGCTGGAGCTTTGTCTTTTTATGCTATGGATGATTGCATTTACATATTCTTTTAACTGCGTAGACTTCTCTTCAAATCTGTGGCTTATATCTTTGCTGTCAAAACTGTCCCTCTGTTTTAAAATCACTGCCTCTATACTCTGACTGGCAACTTACTCTCTTCATGTTGTCTTCAACTTATGGCACCCTCCTCTTATTTGGTTTGGTTGACATGAGCTCCTTCCTTCCACAGATCTGTCATACATTTTGCCAGACCAAGCGTATTCAATGTTCCCATCACATTTGTCTTGATTGCGGGTTGCTCCATTGTGAACGGGCTCCTCCATTTGTATTACGGCAGCTTTCTCTGATTTGTATGGTCAGCTTCATCAAATTTTGTGGACGTTCTGCCTCCTCTTTTGTCTTAGCCACTCCCCTACACTTCAAACATAGAGGACTGAACCTCTTATGTGCAGCCAATGGGAGAAACGGTTCTACTTTATTTTGTTTCAAAGCTTGCAACTTCTTTGCCTAGCGTGGTCGGATCTGCTGAAATGGCATCCCTTCATTTCCTTGCGTGAGGTGTCTCTTAAAAATGTGATTCCTGCTGAATGCTGCGTGAGATTTGGTTTTTAATGTGTCTACGTCTGGATTCCAGCAACGGCTTGTCTTCATACTAACAGCGTCCCTTGTGTTGGTCTTTCTATGCATTGACTGTTTCAAATTCACTTCTCTGGGTTGTTTAATTTAGAATTGAACTACAGAATTTTTTTTCCTTTTCACTCGTATAACATAAGAGATTTATTTGAAGAAAAAGAGCTTCAGTGGAAGAGGTGCAGAGGACGTGAAGGGAAAGGAGATTTGCTTATATGATGCCTCCTCTACCTTTTCAATTTGAAGTTCTCGTATAGTAGGGCGAGCTTACCAGTCAGGGTTCTGCTCCATTGATTCACTCTTTGTTTATCTGTGCATTCAAATTCTTATAACTATCAACTATTTCTTCCAAATCTTCTTCGATCTAATCTTTTTCTTGTGATAAGTGAGTTCACATTTCTTCATTTGTTTTGCTTAATTTACTTTTATCATTTATGTATTTGGTGCACAGATCCTCATGTTTCTTGTTTAGCATCCTTTTTTATTGACTAAAGAATCATGCTTCTTTTGTAGCTTTGCAATTTCTATTTTCATTTTTGCCTTAGAAGCATCCCATGAGCATCTTTCTCTATTTATTTGCCAGGTCCTTATGCCATTTAGCCTCGAGGTTGGTTGAGTGAGTTACCCTCAACCATGTTATGAAGCATAAGTCCCTTTTTTTTTTTTTCAATGATTTCATATACCTCTTGCAAATTTTAATGCCCACCGCTTCAAAACTTCTATTAAGATCAAGGATAACCTTTTATGATCTACTAGCCACATTATTCTCTATAACCAGCATATTGGAAATGTCACGAAAAATCTTAGGATGGATCTGACTATTCCTCCTGAAGGCATCAATTATAGAACTATAAGTGATGACAAGCATTATAACCTTCTCAAGGGAAACTTTAAAATCTCTGTATCTTATCATTTTGCAATAATTAGTTAAAATTAGCCGGGCCCCAAAGTGGGTCCGGCTAAAAAAAAAAATTATTTTCAAACAACTGATTCTCTAAACTGATCCATCGATCATCTTGAACTAACTAGAATCAAATTTGATGACTGATCGACCATTAAAACTCATTTTAAATCAATTTCACAACACTGTGAAACTTGTGTCTGAAGGCCTGTTGCCTGGTTTTAAAAACTAACCCGGACAACTGGCTAGGCTCTGAAAACTGACCCACTAATTCTTTGCTCCACATACTTTCACCCTATCAGATCCCATCTCATGAAAAATTTGGGTTCAAAAGATATTGACCATCAAAGTCGCCTTCTCAGGTTTATTTGCAAACAAACACGTCAGAAAACAACAAATTGGCTCTGGAATTGGCTTGGAAAACTAGACAAATGAACACTTGGGAAGACGAAAACTAGGGCATTGATTCTCTGTCATGAGGAAAATATGAATCTATGATTTGGGTTCATGATGAACAATAGGGTGCAAATGGCAAGCGTTCAAAGTAAGCTACTCATAATTACAGACTTGAAACAAAGTCTGAAAAGCAATTTTTTGCAAATGGAATGACCCTAGAAAAATGTGCAAACGGATTCGCCAAGACTTAAAAATTGGTGCATTTAAAGTATTTTCAGTGGACAACACGATGGTACAATCCATTCAATCTTTCCAATCATGGATTTCAAGTTATAACACCATGAACAGGGGTACCAAACAATCTGCTCTTGTTGACACCAGTAAAAAGATAGAAATCACGTTCGGAATCGCATTTGAAAACTGATCAAATGGATTTGTCAAGACTTAAAAAATTGAAACATAACAAGTCTCTGGTGTCTATAATGCAACAAAATAGGAATTTCAAGATTTTGGTCAACTGGTCAAAATATATAACATGTCAAACAGGGCCTCCCAAAAATATACGCAAAGTGCAAAGGCATGAAAACAGTAACTGACCAACTTCAAGGGGTTCAAAGCCTAATCAAATGAACTCAAAATAACTCAAAATCTGAAACATAGGTTCATTGGTATGGATATTAGACACTCCCAAAGGGGTGAGTCCTAACACATTTTTGGGTACAAGTTATTCAAATGCAAACACAGCCTCCTGTCACTGTTTGATACTTGGGATAAAATATAGATTTGACACTAGCTCAAAATAGGACTTCACCAAATGACTCAGGATGTCAATTTAAATTCATGAAATGCTTAGGCATTCTAAATGAAAGGCGCTAGAAGCATTAAACATATTAGGGATCCTAGATGGGTAGCCAGGTACATAGGTACTAAAAGCATTTGTAGGGCTCAATTTTTCAATGGTGCTCAAAATTGCATGGTCAATTTTGAGTGCCAACACATGTGATTATTAATTATAACCCTAAAGTAGTAACGATACTTGTATAAAAGGACTTATGGTTAGGGATTGTTTCTTAAGGTGATGCAAAAATTGGTTATTGCAATGGTATTGAGCTATAAGGGATTGTAAATTGTAATCAAGTTGTAATCACTAGATTGTAAAAATATTGGACTTGATGTTTGGTGGACGTAGCCCAAGATCTGGGTGAACCACATTAAATCTTAGTGTCTTGTGTTCTTTTTTGTGTGATCTATTATTTTTTAAAATTATTTATATTTGCATCTAATTGTTATTTCTATCTGTGGTGTAATCCTAACATTAATAGCTATTTGTAAATCCTCTAACAAGGTGGCATTTCTAGATTGAAGTGTCTAAAGACCTCTAACAAGGCCACTCCTAATAGGGTGATTAAATCCTCTAGCAGGGTCACACCTAATAGTGTATTTTTTAACCTTTAATAGGGTTGGCTCCTAACAGGGCTCACTTCAAAAGAGTGAAAATCAATAACTAGTTGTAATTTGTGGATTTTTTCCAAACTGAGTTTCCATGTTAAATCTTAGTGTCACTTGTGTTCATGCTATTTATTTTATATGTATGCAACTAAGTTAAAACTTAAGTTTAATCACATTCAGATCAGTATATTCAATTTGTCAAATTTCAATATTTGCTAATGTAAACTGAGTGCATGTGTGTTTGTCGAGTCGCGGCAGAATATAGTTTAATTAGAGTTTTGATTTGTATTAAAATCTAAAGGATATGAGATTTATTTTTGTAGTAACTAATTCACCCCTCCCATTTTATTTACCCCTCTTATATTTCCAACAATTGGTATCAGAGCTTTTGGTGCTTGCAGAGAAGGTTTCAATGACCTAAGCTAAAGATTAGGATGTCTTACAGAAGGGAAATCCAAAAGTTGAAAAAATATAACTTCAAGGCATTGAAAGAACTCATGAGGCTACACTTGAAAACCATTGGAGATTCAAGGCTAAAGTATCTAGACACCAAATATAAGGCTCCTACTAGAAATATGACTGTTGAAGAAATTACAAAGAAGAAAACTCATAATATCATTATGATTGATATTGCTTCATCTCTCAACTATGCCAAATTTGATGAGGTCAAAGATTATGGAACTACTTATGAAATGTGGATCAAGATAAAATCCATCTATGTAGGAGATCAAAATGCATGGAGAGCCAAAGTTGAAAGTCTTAGAGGATAGTTTGATTAGATGAAAATGAGAGAGGATGAAAATATTGCAAAATATGTTGAAAGAATCAAAGCAAGTATCAGTGCTATCAAAGCCTCTGGAGGAACAATTAAAGATGTAAAAGTGGTAAGAAGGTGCTTAGAATCCTTCTTCATATTTATGCAATTAGAGTTTCTACTATTTAAGAGATGAGATGTAATTAAAATAACAATATAACTTTGGATGCTCTAGTGGGAAGATTGGCAACATTTGAACTAGTTAACTATGACAATTATACTCCTAGTTTTAGCAATCTTGAGTTTGCATTTGAAGCCAAGCTATCATTCAAGAAGAAAGCTAAAAGATGTAAAAAAAAACAATCTAAAAGTGAAAAGGAAGATATTTTTGATAGTGATCTTGAAGCCATTGAAGCATTTCTTGCAAGAAGGTATCCCAAAGGCAAAGGAAAGTATAAAGGTAAGATTCCTCTAATCTATTTCTCTTGTGAAGAATTTGGACACATTGTTGCAAGGTGTCCAAACAAAGAAGATAAAGATGAAAAGAAATACAACAAGTACAAAGGAAAGAAATATTTTAAGAACTTCAAAGACTACAAGGACAAAGGTAAGAAATCTTGTTTTATGGTTAAAGATTCAGATAATAATGAAGATGATGAAATGGTTTATATTGGTGTAAAAGATGAATCTAATGGTAAAGGAGATAAAATGGCACTTATCACTCATATTATCAAAAATGGTACATGGATTGTTGATAGTGGCTACTCACATCATATGACTGGTGAGAAAACAAAATTTGAACACATGGAACATTATGATGGTGGTAGTGTGAGGTTTGGAAAAAATGAACCTTGTTACATAAAGGGAAAAGGTTGTATCTCACTAACCAATGGACTTAGATGTGATAATTCTTATTGGGTTGAAGGATTAAACCATAATCTACTAAGTGCAACACAATTGAATAACATTGGATTCAAGGTGGAATTCATGAATGGGAAGGCCAAGCAATTGGATGGAAAATGTAATCGTGTTGAGTCTAGCAAACAAACAAAAGGTAACCTATTCTACCTAGATCTCAATGACAGTTCATGTTTTATTGCTCAAGTAGAAGAAATATGGTTATGACATAAAAGGTTGTGTCATATAATCTTTGATAATTTGGTCAAGATAAGCAAAAATAGAAGAGTAAGAGGTATTCCTAGTATGAGGAAACCTGATGTGGGTCTATGCAAAAATTGTCAAATTTGTAAGATGGGAAAGACAAGTTTTAAAAATAAAGACTATCATTTAGAAGAAGTCTTAGAGATAGTTCATATACACTTATGTGGACCTATTGGAATAGGGAGATAAAGTGGAAATAAGTATTTTATTCTATTTGTTTATGATTATTCTAGAATGATGATTGTAATGTATCTACAAGAAAAATATGAAGGCAAGAGTAGAGAAAGAAAGTGGAAAGAAGCTGAAGTGTTTGAGATCAAATAGACATAGTGAATTCATTTCCAATAAGTTTAGTAAATTTTGCATTGGAAAAGGAATTAAGAGACAAGTATTAGTCCCTAGCACACCTCACCAGAATGGTATAGATGAAAAAAGGAATAGATCCATCATGGATTGTGTAAGAATCTTAATGGTAGAAAAGAGTGTTGCAATCAAATATTAGAAGGAAGAAATCAGCACTGCAGTGCATTCCTTGAATAGAGTATGGTTAAAGAAAGACTCAAATCAAACTCCTTATGAAATATGGTATGGCTACAAACCTAATGTGAGTTACTAGAAAATATTATATTTGATGTCAAAGGTAATGAAGGCATATTCCTAAGATTCTCCTATAGAAATAAATCATACAAGTGTTTGAATCTAACTACTCATAAAATCATAGAAAGTGCACATGTAAGAATAGATGAGTTTTCAGAAAAGAGTGAAGAGGAAAGTAGCAAAGAACCCAAGGATTATAGAAGGTTTGTATACTATGAACCTGATACATTGCAAAATCTATTTGGAATTTAGGAAGCTTCACCTCCTGAGTCCCAAAATCTACAAAAGCTACCAAGTTACAACCCATGCAACCCAAGTCACATTTTGAAGGACCCGAGTCATAGTTAGAAGCTATCGAGCTAGTGCCACAACAAATTGAGTTAGATGGACCCAAGTCATAGATAGTGGGACCCAAGCTTTATATAAAGTATCATAAAGATGTTAGTGGAACATATTCCAAATATAGAATACTTGTGTTAGAAAGATATATCAAAAGGAACCATGCACCTGATCAGATCATTGGAGACAAGTTAGATGGAAAAATGACAAGAAACAAATTGAAAGGTACATATTTGGTTGCTGAATTTGAATCTAGAAATGTTAAAGATGCTTTGGATAATGAAAGTTAGATTGAGGATATGAATGAATAAATAGAATAGATATATAAGAATAAGACTTGGACTCTTGTTCCTAGACCCAAGGATAAAAATATAATTGACACAAAGTGGGTATTCAAAAATAAGATAAATGAAGATGGAAAAGTTTCAAGAAACAAAGCAATGTTAGTTTGTAAAGGTTATTCTCAAGAAGAAGGTATTGATTATGGTAAAACTTTTTCTCCTGATGGAAGATTAGAAGGTGTTAGAACTTTACTAGCATATGCAACACACAAAGGATTTAAAGTTTATCAAATGGATGTAAAATTTGCATTCTTGATGAGGAAGTCTACATAGAACAACCTGAAGATTTTGTGGATCCTAGCCAAAGAGATATGGTTTGAATTTTCAATTACATAAAGCATTATATGGTCTCAAGAAAGCTCCCAGAGCTAGGTATGAAAGACTTCATAACTACTTGATGAAGATTGGTTTTCAAAGAAAAAATGATAGCAACAGTCTATATATCAAAGGAGGACTAGACAAGAAGATTGTGTTGGTAGAAACATTTGTGGACAAAACTTTATTTATAGGAAATGATTACTTATGCAAGTCATTTTTAGAAGAAATGAGTAAAGAAATTGAGATTTCCATGTTTGGAGAGATAAAATTCTTGGTTGGATTGTAGATCTAGTAGAAGAAAGATGGCATCTATATTATTCAATCCAAATATATCAAGGAGATACTAATGAAGTTTAGAATGGAAGATTTAAGACCAAGTGGAACACCTACGTCCATTAGACATAAGCTTTGAAAAAATGATGATTCAAAAGAGGTAGATCAAACCACATACAGATTAATGATTGGAAAATTGTAGTATGTAGTGCATACAAGGCCTAATATTGCATTAGTAGTTGGTATGTTGGCAAGATTCTTAGCAAATACCAAAGAAAATTACATGATGGAAATCAAGAGAATCATGAGATATCAAAAAGGTACTGAAGACTACAGATTATGGTAAAAAAAAGTAGGCAATTTAGATTTAAAATCATTCACAGATGTTGATTAGGCAAGAATTGTTGATGACAGAAAGAGCACAAGTAGTGGAGCATTCTTTCTTGGAAAAATACTAGAATCTTGGACAAGAAACAAGAAGAATTGTTTTTCTTAGTCCACAGTAGAAGCATAATATGTGGCATTAGTATTTAATTGTTCGAATGTTATTTGGTTCAAGCAACTGTTGGTAGGTATGAAGATAGAGATCAAGGATCTAGTGGTTATCTTCTGTAATAACACCCATGCAATTAATATATCAAAGAATCTTGTGATGCATACCAAAACCAAGCACATTGCTATAAAATATCATTTTTTAAGAGAATTGGTACAAGATAAAGAGGTAAGATTGGAATATGTGAATTCTAAAGAATAAATTGCAGATATATTCACTAAGCCATTACCTAAGGATGCATTTTTGTATCTAAGAGGTAAGTTAGGGGTCATTCCCCTATCTAAATCTTACTAAATGTATTTTAGTGATGCATCAATGACAGCATGTTGAAGATCAAATAGTTGATAAAGTATTGAAAAGGCACATTGCAAATAAATTAGTACATGAGGTACATTGATATTCATTGTATATTGTCTTTTGCATGAGATTTCAAAGAGGGAGAAGTTTTTTATTTGTTGTTATAAGGTCCCTCCTTGAATTTACTTATTTAATATGAATTTCTCGGTTAAGTTTGCTATAGGAGATTGGAATGGATATGAAATAATGTTGTATGTTTTAGATATCCTAATGAAAATTGAGATTAGCTGATACATTCATGTTTAAAATATTGAGTGATTTGAGAACTACTATGTTATCTTGATTGTATAAATGTTAATTTGCACTAACAATGATGCAAGGTGTTTTCAACTAATGATGATGATGTTGATCATGTTACCTTAATATTTAGGTTATATGTATTCGAAATAGTTCAATATTCCTTATTGGTGATGTTTATGATGTTTAGGTACATGCATGCCTAATGATGATTATTCTAGTATTTTAATTTGAATTAATGAATAAGTTATGTTATATTGATTATGTAATTACTAATGATAAAATGTGTACAGGAATGAGAAAGGGTTATTTAAATAAAAGTTCATGTTTTAATTTATGTGATTATTCACATAAGTTTTAAACATATGCATGTGATTTTCTTGAGCTACTAATGTGTGAAATAAGTGTGCAGGATTATTAGTCAGAAAATCTAATGGAGAATAGGAACTAAACCCTATGTACAGTTTGTGAAAATAAGGGTTGAGTCTAATGAAAGATGTAGACCTCAATGTTTCATATTTCTTTTGTATTCTAAATTAAATGTCTATCTTTCTATAATTGTTAAGTGTTAATATTTTGTAATAGTGATTTTATAGTGTCACTTGACACTCATGATTTGTATATGCATTTCAGCATGTTAATTAGGGTTGGTTGAGTAACCTAAGAATTTGAATTGGACTAGTTTAGTGACCTAATATTAATTAGTTAGTAATCAGGATTAATCACCCTAATAAAGGTTTGGTGTTAAATTTACATTCTTAAGGTTTTTTAGGAAGTCCAATTTTTTAAGTATTTTATTAGGTCATTAAATAGTCCTAGAGGCCAAAAATTATGAAAACTAAGTAGCTAGGGGGTATATGTAAAGGTTGGGGGCATTTTCAACCCCTCTAGCTCCTTTCGTTGACTTTGGTGACCACCCAAATATCCCATTTTTTTCTTATTATAAAAAATGAAAGTTTCACCATGAGTTTGATAAGCTAAACTCCACCACAAAGTTTTTCTTAATGGCAAGATTGAGTTAGAAGACTCTAGAAGCCCTTGGTCAAGTGGGGAGTTACTATATTTTGTAAGTTGTTGAGTTAGAAGCCTATTTAGTGACAGATTTGAGGGTGGGAGGTTGTTCATCCAACCTCTAGATTTAGAGTAAAAAGTTAGGATTGAAGGAGAAGGAAGGATAGCTCTTCTCAAATTTTAGTTTCCATAACCTTATTGTAAAGGTAGGAATCTTTCAAGTGCATGTCTTCATGATGTGTTTCATTTCTTAAGTAGGTTTTTGCATATGTCTGTTAGTGTTTTTGACGAACATGTTTGTGATGGAATTTTAATGGATTTTCTTTAAATGTTCTCCTTTGTGTTTTACATTTGATGTTTAAGGGAATTATAAGGGTTGTGTTGACATTACTTACCCTCAAATAGGGTAGAAATGGCCATGTATAGGAGGAGGGCTTCAGTTGGACTCTAGCAATGCAAAGTCTCTCCTCATGATAAGGAGAGGGAGAGAGAAGGGTGTTATGGCCCCTACTTGTTAGTATGAACCATGTTTGTTTTTTGGAAAATTGAGAAGTGAAAGAGAACAAGTTCTTGTGATATTACCCTCAAAAAGGCATCTATGAAAGAACAAAACTTCTTGTGATATTAGCCTCGAAAGGACATTTGTTATGGTGTTGTGACCGACTTCTCCTATCTAGAAAAATCTACCTTCTCCCTAGTCTAGTTCAGTAAAGAACCTATTGTCTCTTGGTCAGTTTCATTCTCTCCATGGTTACCATGATGAAATTATAGATTTTGTAGTGGCTACCTTGATATGGAGCCAAGAAAAAATTCAGAGTTTCTATTTAAATTCAAATGTGTTAAGAGATTTATCCTCAAGATAATAGTCCTATTGTAAAAATGTTATTGTTAAACTTATCTTTGAAATGATTATGATGTCGAGTTTTCTTCCCTAGTTCTTTCCCAAGGGAGTCCTTGAATCAAATGATTGAATAAAAATAGAGTATTTTTTGTTCATAAAATATTCTATGTGATTAAATTTATATGCATATTTTTATTGGAAAATGGATGCAATGATGTTTTACCTTTCCTATGGCATTCTTATAGTTCAAATTGGTATTCATTTGAATGATGTTAATTAGATGAAATAATGATAGATATAAAGTTTTTTATTAGATAAATGGGTTTTACAAGGACCTTTAAACCCAAAAGTAATTATATAACTATGGCTAATAATAAGCAATTAAAGCCTAGCCAAAAAAGATAAGTTTCACAGCTGATAATAAGCAAAAAGCCCAGCCAAAAAAAGGGTCAATGAAAAGGCCAGTAGAACATAGAAAATTTAATGTTATGATTGGCACTTCATTTGTATTTTCATGTTTGTTAAGAAGTAAAATATTCCTACATTATTGTATCAACTTATATATTAAAATTTATGTTATAATTTGACTTTTAAAACAAATATCCCCCTTGGCTAATTAAATAAATTAAAAAATTCAACATTTAGAAAAAATATGGGACTTGAGAAAATTTATCATCCTAGAGCATAAAGCACTCTGCCCTTTGTATAGGGAAATTATAAATTCTAGTTGGACAAAGAATATTTCCTTTAATTCCATCTTTAATACCTTTTTAAAGGGAAATTATATAAATTATAAATGTTTTAATATTAAAATTGAATTTAAAAAGAAAAAAGAAACTACATATCCTAAACCTATGTCTATCCTAACCACCCACTAAACTTTATTTCCTACACCCTGGTCAATGCATTTGAGTGATGTCATCCCTCCACCCCAAGGAATTCACACCCCTTTCCTCTTACTAACCCACAGGGCATAGGAAGAGGAAAAGATTGCTATGTTTAATGTTATGTGGGGAGGTCAAAAAGGGAGGTGCCCAAATATTTGAAGACCCACACAAAAGTCCTCCTCCATGCTTCACGTGCGGTATCCTTACCTCGAGCATACGCTTCATAGTGCAAACCATCACCCTTGGGAACCATGTGGCAGAGTTGGGGCTACCTTGGCCTTGGGCAACATGATTTTCATCGGGAAGTGTGGGATGGGGGGTGGGGAGGCAGCATTAGGTGGGGTTTAGGGAGGTGTTGGGGAGTGGGTTAGGTAAGGGGTAAGGGGTAATGTTAAGGGAAAGTTTTATCATATAGAAAGTAAAATTTAGTGTTAGATAATATTAGTAGACTTGGTTAGTATAAGGAAAAGTTAGTTTTATTATCTTGTATTAATATTTTAGTTGCTAGAAAGTTAATATTTGCTAGAATGTTACAGTAGGTTAATTTGAAGATAATGTTAGTTTTTAAGTTATGTTTTATAAAATTTATAGTTAAATTTAGTGTTAGTGAAAAGTGTTTTCATGAAAAAATATTTGTGACCTTATGTTTAATTATATTAATTAAAAAGGTGTTAGATGTTAGTTTAGTGTAATGTTAGCATAAGATTTGTATAATGGTAAATAAGGAGTAGATAGGGTTTTTTATTAGTAGTGTTTTGGTATTTTTTAAATATGTATGTGAATAAGATTATGATTCTAAAGTTGTTTTGTGATGAATTATTATTTTATGTCTTTAGGTTAGACATTCTAAAGATTTTTGGATAAACTTTTATAAATGAAGATAATTGAAGATGTGAGATTTAAGTTATAAATTTGAAATTAGAAGATGTTAACGTTTTAATAGTGTTATAGATTAAGGGTAACTAGATAACTTGTGTTAGGGAATCAGATTATGATATAAAATGATGTGAAGGTTGTAAATAAATTAGATGATGAATAGAAAGGATTAAATTAGTTCAAATGGCTATATCAGGATTTAAATGTATAATGAAAGTAAAGTTGCCTAGATAGCTTGATAGAATGGTTTGGTTTTTTATTTGAAGATGGGACAATGTCGTGATTTATTTAATGATAAATATTTAATATTTTTAATTAGTTCTAAAAAGGATATGATAATATCTAGAATTAGGTATTAGCTTGTTATCATAGAATAACCTTTAAATGTAGAATTAGATTCTCCTAAGGATTGATCTAGTATAGTGTCATAAGGGATAGTATCATAGTTGACTTATGAACCTAGAAAACCTAAAATGTAATTTGAATTAGAAGGTGTACCTTTGCAAATTGAACCTAAATTTTTAAACCAATCAAATCATTCAACTAGAACTAAGTGTTCATGTAGCACTAGAACCTAAGGATTTGAAATGGAGCAATACATATGAGACGTCAACTCTACATCTAAATGAAATGTAATCAAAACTCACTTCAAACTCTTGGTCAACCTTTTGTAACTTAGTAATTATTAATCTTTTTTAAAAAATTGGTGTGTTTTTGCCTTGTACTTTGTGCATGAAATTTTGGTAACAAAGCCTAGTTTTGTGACACTTAGGCAATAATGGGTCCATGCTAAGTATGGGCATTTAAATTTTACTATATGAAGCAAGGATTTCCCTTGTATAAATTTAACAAAAAAATGTATTTCTTCTAAACTATGACACCAATAATTAAACCTAAGTAAAATTTGAACCAGTATTAATGAATGTAAATGGCTAATCATATCAGATAACCCAGTCTTTAATGACTCGAAATGAATGATTAAATGAAAGTATATTACATTTATATTAAAGGAGATGATGATCTCGTAAAGAATTCAAAATTATATTGAGCATGATCACCTTGAGGGAAAACTAAATTAAGAACCTTAAAATATCTTCCAATCATGTGAGTGGAAACAAGTAAATAACCTAGTGATCAGAGGCAAAGTGTTTCACATCATCCTTAGTAGAAGTCAAATTTTGTTTGATCCCATCACTTGTGGAAGAATTGTAATTTGTATCTAGTATGGAAGTGATAAAGTAGATTGGCATTGATTTAGACATTACAACATAATCAAAAGAAACCTATGATCTTCATAATCTAACTTGTACCTTCATGTTGAAATATTGAATTGATAAAATGAATGGTGAGTAAATAGGAAGGTAACACTTGAAGAGTATACCACATTAAAAATTTAATGGGATACCTCTAACATATTACAAATTTAAAATGTATTCTTCTAGCACTCCTCGAAAAGTAAGCAAGAGCAAAATTGAAATTTGCAAGTAACCTTGTGAAACCTCAAACGATAGGATTACTAATGTGAAAAGCTATTCGACAAGCGATATAGCTAGGAACACATAAAGAAACGGAGTATCTCAGTCTACTATGAGGAATAGAACCTTAATCAAAGAATAAATCTATTTAAAGTATGGTGGTAAGAATGTAATTGAATGGTGAGAAGTATGTAGCATATAGTAGTGAACTGGTGAGATAGAAAATGCAAACTTATAAGTTAGGATTCTGTGAGTGTATTTATGTTAGCAAGGTTAATTGTATAAGAAAGAATAATACTAAATTTTAACTATCAAGTGAATACTTATAGACTCTAACATTGGAATTATTGGATAAATTATAACCCTACAATTTAGAGAAAGTAAACTCGTGATGAGGTCATCAACCTCACATGCACTAAAGGTCTAGTTATTAGAATTAAGTTATAAGAGGATTATAAGCCACAAGGCATGATAAAATGATGGTGACCTATATTGACAAAAAAGAGATAGTTGTAAGAATGAATGAGTAAACATTGACAACATCCTAATAATATTTCTACACCTACCTAGTAGTAAACCTATAACCTAAGGATGAATTCACAAGTCATTTATGACTAGGAGACATGAAACATGGAATTATTGATAAGAATAATAGTATTCAGTGCATTCTCAGATGATAATTAGAACTTGTGTAAATAATGAAATAATATAGGATAGTGATATACATATATATGTATATGTATATGAGATCATACCAAATTTGGTGAGATTGATAACACAACTTCAGTTGATATATTGCGATGAATTTGACCTAAGAAAAATTATGGGTGATGCCCTAATATGAAATTATAGTGAAGTAAGGATAAAAGATTTGGTATTGTAATTGTATCTTAGAATACAACTCTACTAACACTAAAGTTCCCACATGTTTAGATCCTTCAAAAAGAAATCAATGTAACAACAAGAGGATTGAAGGGGACTCATTTTAGTATCCTCAAATTTGTACTTTTGAGCAAGTTATTATTAGGGAAAACCCCTTAGTATAGTAAGCCCTAATCGTAGGGTGATATCGATAAAGTGAGCTATGTAGTTAGTATGTGGGATCAATCATAGGTTGAGCAACATAGTCTTTAGACCACCATCTAATTTCAATTCAAGATCCTTGCAATGTATTTGGAAGACCTAAGATTCCTTGTTTTCCTCAATGACCCTAGTATGGCCACATTATGTCAATAATTTAAATTTTGTGAGTAATTAGATTTATTTCCTTATTTGTTTAATTTTAGATGTTGGTATTTTAATGTTCTTCTCTTTTTCCAGCAATGTGATGTGGGGCTATTTAGCCAACTGTGTTATTGATGATTCTATTTTGCTTCTAGGTCATGTCTTTATTTCTTGATTAAAATTTTAATATTGTGGCCACTCTTTATTTATTTTATTTCAGACTTTTGAATTGGATGTTTCATCCTTAATGTTGATTTTAAATTTTGAGGCACTTTCTTCTAAATTTTGTTGGCAAAGTGACATATAATGAGTCTATCAAAAGGGATTCCTAACAATTAAGTGGATGTATAACATTAGGGTATGGGGTTATTAGTGAGAGTATTTGTACTCCACCCTCTCCCAAGACTTTGAGAATAGGACCAATGAATATTTGTTGACTATTATGAGTAATGGAATTATGCCCAAGCATTCAACTAGATAAGGTTATGAGTTAACCTAATGGATTTTTAGATGCAAAAGGTGCATGTGTAGTGATGGACTTTTTTTGTGGCCTATTAAAGAATTTGTATTTCATGGAAACCCTAAAGGGAAAGTGATTAACCTTGATTAAAAAGCCAAGTTGCATTATAAGAAACCTCGTTTGAGGGAGGCTCGTATAGTTCTTACCCCGATGAGTGGGTAAGTGGAATTTAGAATATCTTATATTATTATTATTAGAGACTCTATAACTATTTTATAGTAGATTACAATGTTGCTTATATGTGACCAATATGTTTTAAGGAGTATTTGACCCTAGAAAATGTAACCATGTCAGAGCTTTGGATTGAACTTCACTTTTAATAATAGTAATCAGGCAGATAGGTTATCATCCCTATGTATATATGTGAGTTATTAATCATTCCTTTTATAAGAGTAAATCTTGGAATAAGTCTAGACAAGGTCTAGCATAGAATGAACATTTTTAGTTGTGTGACTTCTAGGAGGAAGTCAAAGGCTAGTGGGAGAGGATGTAAGGTACCTACTCACATGTACCTATTTAATATGAATTTCTCTCTTAAGTGTGTTATAAGAGATTGGAATGGATATAAAGTAATGTTGTAAGTTTTAGATGTCCTAATAAAAATTGAGATCAACTGATACATTCATGTCTTAAATACTAAGTGATTTGAGAACTACTATGTTATCTCGACTATGTAAACATTAAATTTAACTAATAATGATACAAGGTTTTTTCACCTAATGATGATGATGTTGATTATGGTATCTTAATGATTAGGTTATACGAATAGTTTCGTATTCCTTATTGGTGATGTTTATGATGTTTAGGTATATGCATGCCTAAAAATGATTATTCTAGTATTTTAATCTATATTAATGAAGAAGTTATGTTATATTGATTATGTAATTACTAATGATTAAATGTGTGCAGGAATAAGAAAGGGTTATTTAAATAAAATTTGATGTTTTAATTTATGTGGTTATCCAAATAAGTTTTAAACATATGCATGTGATTTTCTTGAGTAACTAATGTGTCAAATAAGTGTACAAGATTATTAGTTAGGAAATCTAACAAAGAATCAAAATTAGACCCTATGTATAGTTTTTGAAAACTAGGGTTGAGTCTAATGAAAGTGCAAACCTCATTGCTTCATATTTCTTTTGTATCATAAATTGAATGTGTGTATCATTTTGTAATTGTTAAGTGTTAACATTTTGTAATAGTGATTTTATAGTGTCGCTTGACACTCATGATTTGTATATGCATTTAAGCATGTTAATTAGGGTTAGCCGAGTAATCTAAGAATTTGAGTTGGACTAGGTTAGTGACCTACTACTAATTAGGTAGTAACTGGGATTAATTACACTAATTAAGGTTTGCATTAAATTTGCATTCGTAGAGTTTTTTAGGAAGGCCAAATATTTCAAATATTTTATTAGGTCATTAAATAGTCCTAAAGGCCAAAAATTATGAAAACTAAGTACCTAGGGGGTATGTGTATGGATTGGGGGCATTTTCCACCCCTCTAGCCCCTTTTGTTGACTTTGGTGACCACCCAAATATCCCATTTTTTATTTATTATGAAAATTAAAGTTTCACCATGAGTTTGATAAGCTAAACTCCACCATGAGGTTTTCCATAAAGGAAAGATTAAGTTAGAAGACTCTAGAAGCCCTTGGTCAAGTGGGAAGTTATTGCATTTTGTAAGTGGTTGAGTTAGGAGGCTATTTAGTGATAGATTTGAGGGTGGGAGGTTGTTCACCCAACCTCTAGATTTAGAGAGCAAATTCAAGATTGAAGTAGAAGGAAGGATAGCTCTTCTCAAATTTTAGTTGCCATAACCTTATTGTGAAGGTAGGAATCCTTCAAGTGCATGTCTTCATGTTGTGTTTTTTTTCTTAAGTAAGTTTTTGCATATGTGTGTTCATGTGCTTGAAGAATATGTTTGGGATGGGATTATAATAGATTTTATTTAAATTTTTTCCTTTGTGTTTTACATTTGATGTTTGAGGGAATTGCAAGAGTTGTGCTGGCATTAATCACCCTCAAATAGGGTAGAAGTGGCCATGTATGGGAGGAGGGCTTCATTTGGGCTCTGGTAGTGTAGAGTCTCTCCTCATGATGAGGAGAGGGAGAGAGAAGGGTGTTATGTAACCCTAATCATTAGTACAAAGTATTTTTGTGTTTTTGGAAAATTAAGAAGGGAAAGAGTAGAAGTTCTTTTGATATTAGCCTTGAAAGGGCATCTGTGAAAGAATAGAAGTTCTTTGGATATTAGCCTTGAAAGGGCATCTATTATGGTGTTGTGACCAACTTCTTCTGCTTGGAAAAATCTACCTTCTCCCTAGTTTTGTTCAATAAAGAACCTATTGTAAAAATCTAGGATGGGAGTAAATGGGTTGATTGTGTCTTCGTGTTAAATTTGTTTATCTCTTGGTTAGTTTCATTCTCTCCATGATTACCTTGATAAAATTGTAAATTTCATAGTCGCTACCTTGTTATGGAGCCAAGTAGGAATTTAGAGTTGTTATTTAAATTCAAATGTGTTGGGAGATTTCTCCTTGGGATAATGGTACTATTGTAAAAATGTTATTGTTAAACGTATCTTCAAAATGATTATGATCTCAGGATTTCTTCCTTGGTTCTTTCCTGAGGGAGTTCTTGAATCAGATGCTTGAATAAAAATTGAGTATTTCTCATTCATATGATATTCTATGTGATCAAATTTATATGCATATATTTAGTGGAAAATGGATGCAATTATGTTTTACCTTTCTTGTGGCATTCTTATAGTTTAAATTGGTATTCATTTGAATGATTTTAATTAGATGAAATTATGATAGATATAAAGTGATGTAATTCGATACCAAATTATGCTAAGAAAAATCGATTTTACGATTGGTATTTCATTTGTATTTTTGTGTTTGTTAGGAAGTAAAATATTCCTATGTCATCATGTCAACATAAACATTAAACTCTATGTTATAGTTCAACTTTTAAAAAAAATATCCCACTTAGATAATTAAATAAATTGAAAAAATCAACACTTGGAAAAAATATGGGACTTGAGAAAATTTATCATCCTAGAACATGAAGCTCTTTGCCCTTTGTATGGGGAAATTATAAATTCTCTTTTGACAAAGAATATTCCCTTTGATTCCATCTTTGATACCTTTTTAAAAGGAAATTATATAAATTATAAATGTATTAATATTAAATTTTGAATTTAATAAAAAAAAAAGAACTACCTATTCTAAACCTATGTCTATCCTAACCACCCACTATACTTTATTTCCTACACCCTAGTCAATGCATTTAAGGAGTGATGTCATCCCTCCATCCCCAAGGAATTCACACCCCTTTCCTCTTACTGATGCATGTGGCATAGGAAGAGGACAAGATTTCTATGTTTAGTGTTAGGTGGGGAGGTTAAAAAGGAAGGCAACAAACATTTGAAGACCCACACAAAAGTCTTCATCCATGCTTCATGTGTGGCATCCTTACCTTGGGCACACGCTTCATAGTGGAAACCATCACCCTTGGCTAATGTGTGGTAGAGTTGAGAATACCTTGGCCTTGGGCAATGTGATTTGCATGGGGAAGTGTGGGATGGGGGGGTGGTTAGGTGCGAGTTAGGTAGGTGTTGGGGAGTCGGTTAGGTAAGGGGTAAGGGGTAAGGTTAGGGAAAAGGTTTAGTCTATAGAAAGTAAAATATAGTGTTAAATAATGTTAGTAGACTTGGTTAATATAAGGTAAAGTTATTTTTATTGTCTTATATTAATATTTTAGTTGCTAGAAAGTTAGAATTTTTTAGAATGTTAAGGTAGGTTAGTTTGAAGATAATGTTAATTTTTAAGTTATGTTTTATAGAATTTATAATTAAATTTAGTGTTAGTGAATAGTGTTTTCATGAAAAAAAATTGTGACCTTATGTTTAATTATATTAATTTAAAAGGTGTTAGATGTTAGTTTAGTGTAATGTTGGTATAAGATTTTTATAATGTTAAATAAGAAGTAGATAGGGTTTTTAGTTAGTAGTGTTTTGGTTTTTTTAAAATATGTATGTGAATAAGATTATGATTCTAAAGTTGTTTTGTGTTGAACTATTATTTGATGTCTTGAGGTTAGACATTCTAAAGATTTTTGGATAAACTTTTATAAATAGAAATAATTATAGATGTGAGATTTAAGTTATAAATTTGAAATTGAAAGATGTTAACATTTTGAGAGTGTTATAGACTAAGGGTAACTAGATAACTTGTGTTAGGGAATTAGATTATGTTTTAAAATGATGTGAATGTTGTAAATAAATTAGATGAAAAATAGACAGGCTTAAATTAGCTCAAATGGCTATATTAGGATTTAAATGTGTAATGAATGTAAAGTTGTCTAGATAGCTTGGTAGAATGGTTTGGGTTTTGATTTGAAGATGGGACAATGCCACAATTTATTTAATGATAAATATTTAATGTTTTTAATTAGTTCTAAAAAGGTTATGATAATATCTAGAATTAGGTATTAACATGTTATGATAGAATAATCTTTAAATGCAAAATTAGATTCTCCTAAGGATTGATCTAGTATAGTGTCAAAAGGGATAGTATCATAGTTGACTTATGAACCTAGAAAACCTAAAATGTAATTTGAATTAGAAATCATACCTTTGCAAATTGAACCTAAATTTGTAAATCAATCAACTCATTCAACTAGAACTAAGTGTTCCTATAGCACTCGAACCTAAGGATTTGAAATGGTGCAGTACTTATGTGATGTCAACTCTAAATCTAAATGAAATGTAATCCAAACTCACTTCAAACTATTGGTCAACCTTTCGTAACTTAGTAATTATTAATCTTTTAAATAAAAAAATTGGTGCATTTTTGCTTCATAGTTTGGGCATGATAGTTGTTATATCTCACAAAAAATTTATTACTTCCAATGATGTCAAGAAGGAGAACTTGATCTAATATCAAAGTAGGAAAGTTTGGTTCCAAAAGAAGATGTTGATCTTAGATTGGTTTTGAACACTTAAGCCATTTACTTTGTTCATGTCAAACTAGTAATACATGTTGAGCACAACATGTAAATATTAGACCATGTTGAGTTGCAAGGAGTGTTGAGTCGCTCATGTGTTGAGTCACTCAAGTGTTGAGCATATAGAACATGTCAAGTGATTCAAGTGTCTAGTAAATAGTGGTTTTTGAATAATGTAGGTGTTGAGTTAGAAGCAAAAATACAGTGCATATCAAGCATCAGTGTCTTCATATGCCAAGTGACATAGTTTTGACATATTTAGATTCCCTATGTAATTTCATGTAGCCAATCAGAAAATGGGAAGGTTTAAGTAGAGAAATGAATAAATCTCAACTATATATTTATACCTAAACCTAAGCCACCAGAGTCTTCTTAAGGAGGATGAAGCCCTAAAGTCTTTATAGTGTATGATGGGTGAATGGTCAAATTAGAGGAGTGAATAAGATAGTTTGCAAAGAATTCAAGGTGACTTAGAAGTAGGAGTGAATTGCAAAATGAGTTAGAGAAGAACAAAGGATAGAGAAGGATACAACATTGATACATTAGATCTTGAAGGATTAATTAGAGATTGGATTGATCTATTATCAAAAAAGCAAGTGCCAACCATAGGATCTATGCTAAGACATTTTGACAGGAAATTTCAATTAAATCTCTTAACAGAGTAGTCCTAACAGGTTGTATGAAATCCTTTAATAGTGTGCTTACTTAATTGTAAGTTGAAGTCCTCTAACTAGGCACACTTCTAACAGGGCGTTGAAATCCTCTAACAAGGTGGGACTTAACAGTCTTTGTAAGGCTTTAACAAGGTAGGCCTTTCATAAGGAAAACCATGATTCATGGTCAAACCATTGTAACCTTCATTAAGTACACTATTGCTATAGTAGTGAAGATTTATGGGTGTCATCCCCACCCCAATTTTACCTTCACACCTAGAGGGTTTCTAGGGTATCATATATGGTGTTATGTGTGTGATTGATTACATGTTTGCATGATTTAGATTCATATTCTTTACATGTTATTTCAATATATTAATGCATGTGATGAATTAATGGTGAAATTTTTATGGGTCCAAGTTTAAACTCCTAATTCAACCTCCCCCCCTCCCCCTCCCTCCGCCAGAAGTTTACTCTCTTCCCACTTGTAATTCCAACAAAAGATGTTGAAGACAAAGTTTTGCTGACAAAGGGAGAAATTAAAGGCAAAGAGACATCACACTAATAGAGGGAGTTCTCATGGATGAGAATAAAACTGAAACTAAGGATATGTTTCCTTCTTTATTCTTGCTCTAAAATTTTCATTGTATTATGACATGTTGTGCTACCATCAATGCCAAAGACAAAGATTTTTGAAAATAAATGATTAATTGTATATTCTCTTTGATGTTGCACAAAATTTCATATCAGTGCTAGTTAGTGTATTCTAAGCTCACTCAAGAAATGAAGACAGTTTCCTGTGGCTGCCAAGCATTTCAAAGTTTTCCAAGTTCAAAAGACAGCGTCTGCCAAGTTCACTTAGTTATCAAAGAAAAATTTGCAAAAGTTAAGTGTTAACATAGCTCACTTAGTTAATGAAGAAAATGTTGGATGGAACCAGTGTTAAGTAAACTCACTTAGTTACCAAAGTAACTTTGTGAATATGCACTATTAACTTAGTTCACTTGGTTAACATAGGAAAATCATTTCTGAGTTAGTGTCTACCAAGCAAGGTCAACTAATGAAGGATTTACTTGTTTTGGCATATTGAGTTCAATTAATTTAACTGTTGGTTCTAGCGAGCTGAGGAGATGAATGTTAAGTATTCTAAGTTGTATTCAAGCTGACTTGACAATGTGTAAGATATAAATATAAGATCAAGTTGAGGATTGAATGAGTGAAAAAAATATAACAGAAGATTTGATTATGCTTGGAGGAAATGAATTAGAAGGATAAGCATAATATCCTTGTTGAGATACAAAGATACATTCAATCAGGAAGGATCAAATATACAAGCCATAATTAAGATCTATAATGAGCAATTCAATTACATCAAAAATTAGGTAATCTCATTATTACTTTCTAACCATTGTAACAGTTATCTAAATATCTTAATAGAGTTGGCCTAATAGCTATTTGTAAATCCTCTAACAAGGTGGCATTTCTAGATTGAAGTGTCTAAAGACCTCTAACAAGGCCACTCCTAATAGGGTGATTAAATCCTCTAATAGTCTCACATCTAGCAATGTGCTTTGTAACCTTTAACAAGGTTGCATCCTAATAGGGCTCACTTTAGAAGAGTAAAAATCAATAACTAGTTCCAATTGGTGGTTTTTTCCAAATTGTGTTTCCACATTAAATCTTGGTGTCACTTGTGTTCATGCTATTTCTTTTATGTGTATGAAACTAAGTTAAAATTAAGGTTAATCACATTAAGATCAATATATTAAATTATTTCTAAGTTACAGTATTTGCTAGTGTAAATTGAGTACATGTGTGTTTGCTGACTTGCAATAGAATACAATTTAATCAAGATTTTGATTTGTATTGACATCTAAGGGATCTAGGATTTATTTTTTTAGTAATTGATTCACACCTCCCCTCTTAGTTATCCCTCTTATATTTCTAGCATATCATATAAATAAACATCACATACATCCATCTATAACAACATAAATAGGAAGTCCATGATACAACAAGTGCAAATGTCTGAACATTAAAAAACTTGCATACTCATATATCAAGAAGATTGAATCATCAACATCAAAAGGTCATCATCATAAATGACATACATGATAAGCCAATACAATGCAATACAAAATGATACATAAATCAACCCTATGTCTCACTACTTGCATCATCTGTATGTGTCTAATTTGGAGGTCCCTTCTCACTGGGGGTACTCCTCCCATCTTGAAGTGCCTTCTCTGTCACATCTATTTTTGGTGTCATAGGAATGGTTATGTCCATCTAACTCATGGTAGATCCATCTATCCTCAATGATGGTGGTTGTAGTGGAGGCCTCAGTGTCATCGAAGTTATAAATGCATGTAAAATTCTAGTCAACTAGGTAATTTGTGTCCCCATCACTCCCATCTATACCTCCATGGTACTAATTTGAGTCTCTACCCCCAATGACCCACTCAATCTATCTAGTGGTAGATGCACCTATGGTTGTAGACCTTTTGCACCCATGATCAGGACCTATATATGTGACCTCTTTTTCCTAACAAAATGCACATCATTTGGTAATTCGGCCCTGATCTGCTCGATCCTATCATAACCCAAATTACCTCCTCACAAGTTTGACCATGCACCACTATCTATGCCTCCTATCATCATCATCCCACATCATTTATAGACCTCTCTAGGCCTCTTTTCTCCAACGTTTGGCAGTCTCCACACTAGGCCCTATACAAAAATTTGTTACTATGGCAACACTGTTACCTAACCTCAGCCCTCATATCTCCCATGTACCATAGATCTACCTCTTTCTCTACCTCTAGCTTGGAAAATCACCCTATCTCTCCCTCACATTCCATCATCATCATCATCATTGTTCCCTCCATTCAATTCCTCCTCAATGTCAGGTATCATCTTTGTCAGATCTATGTATCTTGGGAATGGGTGATCTCTGAACCATCATGTATAATCCCCCTCCATCCCTAAATCTTCCTCTTCATCCCTCAAATCCCATATATGTGGTGTCTATATCATGTTCATGAATTCCTCACAGCATGCCTCATACTCTAATGTTGGCACCAATACTAGCCTCTCTAACTGCACCAAGCATAGTGTACTGATTCATGTGGCATGCTTTATTGATGACCAAATTATCCCACTACCCTCCTAAAGCAACATCTCTCTATCACCGAGGGAACCCAGCCTAGTAGATATCATGGTTAAAAGAGGTACGCCATTTCATCATCATCCTTGGTGTGGGCTATAAACCTATATGGCCTCCATATGACCTCATCAAGGTCATCCAACATCTACTACCAATACACTATCTTGCCCAAATGGGGTTGAATGATCACACTTGAATAGGAATATATATAAGGCCTATCATGTGTTAAATGTCATACACATATTGGTCATGTAATGGGAAGATACTCCCATGTCCATATCTATAATAATACCACCCCTACTAATAATGAAGTCACCTTTGAATACACCACCTGATGCAAATCATGATAGAGGTGGGCTAATATGCAGCTCCCCTATGAAATCCTCATGGTATGTCAATCATATCCTAAATAATATGACCCCATCCCATAGGACATCCATGCACTCACCTATCTAGTAGAATAAATCACTTTATCAATCTAGCTAACACTGTGGGAAATGACTTGTACTATAGCATATAAAACTAGGAAACACTATCATCCCTAATTCTGTCATCCCCAAATACATCCCTAAAAATTATCCCATCAATAGCTTGAACATAATAAACCAGATCCCTCATAGTAGGGATCTTGAGAATCTTATAAACATCCTTTGGGGTAATCATCATCTCCCCAAGTGGCATCTGGAAGGTATTGTGGTCCAAGTTCCACTGCTCAACCATAGCTATCAACAAACCTATGTTCACTTAGAATTAAGGGATTCATAATAGATAGGTAAAACCACACCTATCAATCACTTGTTTCTCTACTGCAAACAATCTACCTATCAACTCCAAGGGCCATGGGTACAATCCTTGAACCATGAGCTTATACCCATGTACCTATTTCATCAAACAATTGAATGAAAACATCAATTTTTATCACAATTAATCATCCTACATCAATCAAATATCAACATCTAACTATTTAGCCAAGGTTCTATCTTGAATGATTTATTTCTCCTACTCTATATCCTGAGATGGACATGTTCATTTTCCCTACTCTCTATCCTAAGGGGGGCACTATTTTCTATCCATCCAACATCATCTAATTGATTTTCCACATCACTTCATGACCATGAATTCATTATTTTTTGATCTATTTGATTCCAAATTCATTGATTTCACATCAGGATCCTATCTAACACTCTAAATAATGCTATGCACAATTGAACTCATCTATCTAGTCATATGTTATCAGACACACCCTTAAACTACCCTTATGGGCTATCTAATGCATCCAAAGCATTATAGAATTACTCTGTGCTCTTTCATTTGATATACAAGCTACTAAATCAAGCATTCGTGCAACCAAAACTGAATGTGTTATTGCTTAGATCAAATGCACTATTCCTTGACATAGAAGCACTACAAAAACAACAAGCACTATCTCCATTAGTATATTCACTGGTTAATGAATTGGATGCACTATGGAATGCATATAAACTAATTAATTCATCATATGCATTATCTAATTAATTAGATGCACTATAACAGATAAGCATGCTAAGAAGCCTAGTATATGCACTACAACATATGCATCTACCTTGACATCTATCATCATTTTGACCTAGCAAACCCTAACTCTTAGATGCACTATTCTACCAGGCATATGTGCTAAAGCACATCATACATGCACTAAAAACTTTAAAAGCACTACAAAACCATGTAGATGCATTATAATTTAAATGTATGTGTTGTTTCACTATGTGATTAGGGTTTCAAATATGTTATTTTGCACCACAGATGTGTTATTCTATGATAGGCATGCACTAAATGATTTTAAATGTGCTAAAACAAACATTAAATGTGCTAAAATGTTGAATCTACACATTTACGAAGAAAATTTGTGCACAAATAAAAAAAAACCATGCAAAAATTCAAAAAATAAATAATAGAGGATCTTGATGACTCACCAAGGCACCATAGTCAGTCGGACACTCATGTCTGCAACCCTTCTCAAATCTATGGTCTCATGATAGGACAACCACCCTCACTGACTCAAAGCTCCAAAACACAAAAAGTAAAAGGGGAGTGTAAAAATGACAAGGGTAAAAGGTCTTTTGACCTTTTTAACCCTCCTTTAGAGCATTTGTATGACATTTTTCAACATTCCATGGCCAAATTAATGTCTTTTGACCCTCCTCTTTGACCTAGGTATTATTCTATTTCACCTCAAAAAAAATTGTCAACCGAGCCTACTGTCACACTTTATCATTAACATTTTTTTTAGAAATAAAATTGGAATATTCCTTTTTTTTGGGTACATCAATTTTTCCAATTTTATTTCTGAGGGGGTAGTATACCAATATCAAACTGGGGCATCAAAAATTTTCAAATATAAAAAATGTTCTACCCCATCAAAAATTTAGACATCAAATCAAACTGGGGCATCTAAACAAGTTATCTTAAATAAAGGATTTTAAAACATCGCTATATCAAATCAATCATCAAATCATCAACAATAATACCTCAAATCACCAATTATTAACAATTAGGCATTATATCAACCTTCATTAAGAAAAACATCATCGACCAGACAATCAGGCAAAAAAATTGTCTAAAAATTTACAAAATCAAGACAACCTTTGAACTAATATGCTTTGTATATTAGCTCTAAGAGAGGTATTTGTAGACACCCTAAAATTGGAAGAGAACTAAAATAATGCAAGTTTTGATCAAATAACACAAATTAAGGACACAATCAAATAACAGAGAAAATCAACAAACTTTCATATCAATGGTAACATCAAGTCATTAATCAATCAATCACTTATCAAACCAAAAAAGGACCTAAATAACTTTAAAAAGAGGAAAAACAATTCATAAAATCATAAAATAAAATAAAAATAAAATCATAAAATAAAATAAAAGGAATAAGGAAAAGGAAAAAGTTAAAATAAATAAAAGATTTAATAAATCAATAATAGCCATTTATCTCTCAAAAGTGAAAATCCTCCTTTTTATAATTAAAAGATTTGAAAAATCATCATTTATCCTCACAAACTAAGTCTATTGGATACTTCCTCTTGGTGCCTTATGAGATATTTATAGTTTCATCATCACCCTCCAATCAAATTTATTATCATAATCCTTACCCCACCACCCTTCTAAATTTGTATAAATAGGAGGGAAATTCAAGAGCAAAGGGACCCAAGTTTGATGCATTTGCACTATAGGCACATTTAGAGTTATCATCCATTTTAGCATTGTTATTATAGAGAATTCATGTCATTTTGATCATTAATTTATCAATCATTTAATGACATTTAATATCATTTAGGGGTACATATGCACATGATTCTAGCATTCTAGTGTTATTATCTTCACTTAATCTTCATTTTCATATAGATCTAGCATATATTTTGATAGATCTACATTCATAGTAGACTCATCTTCTAGAACTATCACTAAGATGTTGATTTGAGAGCAATTTTGGTAGTTGTAGTTAGATAAACATGTGATGTCATGGAGTCTTTATTTAATAGTGACTTCTTGGGTCTAGATTAGTTCATTGTTATTTTGATTGTGCTTTGCACTAAGGGCTCATGAATACGTGATTCCATTATGTACATCAACAATGATACAAGCATCAAGAAGCTCTACTCTTGAAATATTCAATTGCTTCTTAACTAGATCTCTCTTCACACTTGCCCCTACTCCATCATGTTCCCCTTTCCCATGGCTAGACTCAAAATCTAAGACACCACCATCTCTACATGTATCCTACACAACCAATAAAACATGTGAGCATTCTTGGATTAACCTATGCAATTATCTGACTAAATGATATGTCTATCCATACCAATGTCATGATCCTACAAGAAATTGAAATAATTCTCAAAAAAATGTTGCACAAACTTGTGAGAGTGAAATCTATCATGACTCATGTAAAAATGGTACTCTCTAATAATTTTTTGATTATCTTCCACACTATCAGGGGCATGTCTATATGTTATGTGGAAAAAAATAGCAATCTAAATGGAGTTGTAATACTAAGATTGTGTCTCATTTTGGGGCTGCAATGTGTAGTTCTATGATATAATAGTGCTAATGGGAAAAGTCTCCTTACACATTCTAAATTTCTTATCCAACCACTAAGACCTGTGACTATGCCTTGAATGCTTGTAGAAAATATTTTTCTTGAAATCTAAAATAAAAATAGCCACACTAATTTCTTTTGTAACCAATTCACATCTAGAGCCCTCACCTCCACTCTTCAACGTGCATTTCACCATTTTATATACCTTTTTTTTTTTACTATTTTCCTCCCAAGATCTTGTTTGCACCCCTCATGGAAACATGTTATAAACTTAGATAAGCCACCACATTCTTAGCACTTCTCATTTAAGAAAGAATTTCTTTAAAATAAACAACCATCAACTCTAGGACATAAAAATTGATCTAGCAAATCTCTTGATATTTTGGAAGCTCACTAACACCACAATTCTCCAACATTTCATTTATATGCAAAGTAGAATGGATGGAGCATAATAGTTCATGGTGCATAGAAAAATCCATATAATATTTGTAACAAGTATATCGAATCTTAAGTGACACACAATAAAATGGCTTCAAGGACTCAAAAGCCTTTTGTGATACATGCAATTTTGGATGACTCTTTCTAAATTATTTGACAAAAATAGTTTGACTTAACTCAAAATAATGTTTAGGATGTGGCATGTGGTCTCTAATGCAAATTCTCAACTTCAACACATCTTTAGCATTTGGTGAGACTCTTGAGCTAGAGTGCCAAAACTATGTAATTTCTTTCTTCACATCATTGGTTAGCTTCTTATCAAAATGTGGAAGTCTCCCACCAAAATCTCATGTATCATTTTGAAGAGGTTTTTCAATTCTCTCTCATCTTATAAGTGCTCTTCTCTATGTATTATGATTTAGGCTCAAGTCAATACAAGTTTGTCTCATATATCTACCCTGTCTCAAATGATGACTTATCAGGGAGGTTGTAATAACCCTTTGAGAAGCTCTCTTATCCTTCTCCATACTATTTTTCCCAATGCTATTGAGAGAATTGAAATTATTTTTCACAATAATGGCATTTCTTTCCATTTTCTTATTGGCATGAATCTTCAATTTGGAAAGCATAGGTCTCATCTATTGCATCTTTAATATGCATAAAGAGTTGGCATTGCTCCACCGCTCTCTTGTTCCCAAAAAGTATCTTATAATCTTGAAGCCCATAACCAAATGGTTCTTTGTGAATTTTTCCCTTCCAAATTACTAATAATTGTTTCATAAATTTTAATTAACCATGTTCGTGTTCTAGGACCTTCATTTTAGTTATAGTTAGGAGATATGTAACGTTCCTATGCATTTTCATTTTTAACATGGTCAATCTTGGCATTCTTATTATGAACTAGTAATTTTCATTCTCCAAATTTTCAATCCTAACATTATCACTATCAATTAGTACATTTTCATTCTCCAACTAAACATATTCATTTTTTGACTCTACAATTTCACCTTTGATCAATACATCATCAACTTGATTAACATTTAACATGCCTTGTCTCTTCCTACCCTATCTCCTTCCCTATATGTTACAATGTCTTTATTTGATAGCTTTCATTACATTTAGACATTTGATGACTATTTCTCCCCATTTATATAACAATACCAAACATCTTATCAAGTTTTGTAGCCACCTTTTCAAACAATGGGCTCCAGACAAAGTTTTGTCTACAAAAAAATTGTTGAACCCCATGAAAAATCCAAAAAAATGTGATTATCAAGTCTACAGTAATAGAGAATATTTTGGAAAAACTCTATCAATAAAATGATTTGAGTACTTCATCCCATTTTGGGTATCCAATCCCATATCAGATAATCAATCTCATATCGGGTACCTGAAAGCCACACCCAAAATTTAGAGGGAAATCAAGTGGGGACAATTATATAACTATATAGAATTTACTTATTCTATATTATTATATTTGGGGGGAAATTAAGTGGGGACAATTACATAAATATATAAAATTTACTTATTATATATTATTATATGCATTTATTATATATTATCATGCATATATTATATAATATAATATTATTTCATAAAGACATGTGTCCCTAACAATCCTAGGACTCCTAGGGACATATTGCAATGGATCATACTGGTCAAAGGGGATTGTAGGCTAACCTACAGCCCATTTCATCATGACATGTGTCCCTAGGGGTCCTAGGGACATATTATAATCGATTGTATGGGTTGAAGGGGGATGTAGGATAACCTATGACCCCCTTCAACCAATTTCATCACAACATATTCTCTAGGGATCCTGGAACCCCTAGGGACATATTGTAATCAATTATATGAGTTGAAAGGGGTTGTAGGCTATCCTACAACCCCCTTTTGACCCATTTCATCATGACTATGTGTGTTTGTAGGTATGTATGTATGTGTATATATACTAGGAAACCTAGGGACATATTATAATCGATTGTGTGGGTCAAATGGGGTTGTAGGCTAACCTATGAGCACCTCTAACCTATTTCATCATGACGTGTTCCTAGGGATCCTAAGACCCCAAGGGACATATTGTAATCAATCATATGGAACTCTAACCCATTTCATCATGACATGTGTCCCTAAGGATCCAAGGACCCCTAGGGACATATTATAATCAATCATATGGTTTGAATGGCATTGTAGGCTAACCTATGACCCCCTTTGACCCATTTCATCATGACATGTCTTGCTAGGGGTCTTAGGACCCCTAACGACATGTTGTAATCAATCAAATGGGTCAAAGGGGGTGGTAGGATAACCTAAGACCCCTTCCAACCCATTTCATCATAACATGTGTCCCTAGGGACATGTTATAATCGATCATATGGGTCAAATGGGGTCATAGGTTTGACCCATTTCATTATGACATGTGTCCCTAGGGTCCTAGGACCCTTAGGGACATATTAGAATTCATCATATGGGTCAAAGGGGGTTATAGGCTAACCTACGACTCCCTCTAACCTTTTTCATCATGGCATGGGCATATTGTAATAGATCGTACTAGTCAAAAGGACTTGTAGGATAACCTATGAACCCCTCCAACCCATTTCATCATAATAAGTGTCCCTAAAGGTCCTAGGACCACTAGAGACATATTATAACTAAATATATGGGTCAAATGGGGTGGTAGGCTGATTTTAGACCCCCTTTGACCCATTTCATTGCTACATGTGTCCCTAAGGGTCCTAGGATCCCTAGGGACATATTTTAATCAATCGTATGGGTTGAAGGGGGTTGTAGGCTAACCTAAGACCCCCTCTAACCCATTTCATCATAACATGTGTCCATAGGGATCCTAGGACCCCTAGGGACATATTATAATTAATTGTATGGGTTAAATGGGGTCGTACGCTAACCTACGGCCCCTTTTAGCCCATTTTACCACATGTATCCCTAAGGATCCCAGGACCCCTAGGGACGTATTTTAATTGATCATATGGGTTAAAGGGGGTTGTGGGCCGACCCATTTCATCACAACTTGAGTCCCTAGGACCCTTAGGGACCCCTAATGACATATTGTAATAAATCATATGGGTCAAAAGGGATGGTAGGCTAAAACCCTAGGGACACATGTCATGATGAAATGGGTCAAAGAGGGTCGTAGGCTAACCTATGACCCTCTCTAACCTGTTTCATCATGACATGTGTCCTATGACCCTCTTTGACCTATTTCATCATGACATGTGTCCCTAGGGGTCCTAAGACCCCTAGGGACATATTGTAATGGATCGTATGAGTCAAAGGGGGTCATAGACTAGCCTCCAACCCCCTCTGACCCATTTCATCATGACATGTGTCCCTATATTATAATCAATCATATGGATTGAAGGGGGTCATAGGCTAACCTACAACCCCGTCCAACCCATTTCATTACGACATGTGTCCTTAGGACCCCTAGGGACATATTGTAATTGATTGTATGGGTTGAAGAGGGTCGTAGGCTAACCTATGACCCCCTCTAACCCATTTCATCATGACATGTGTCCCTAGGGGTCCTAGGACCCCTAGGGACATATTGTAATTGATTTTATGGGTTGAAGGGGGTTGTATGATAACCTACAACCCCCTCTGACCCATTTCATCATGACATGTGTTCCTAGGGGTCCAAGACCCCTTGGGACATATTGTAATCAATAGTATGGGTCAAAGGGGGTTGTAGGCTAACCTATGACCCCTTCTAACCTATTTCATCATGGCATGTGTCTCTAGGGGTCTTAGGGCCCCTAGGGCGATATTTTAATCAATCATATGGATCGAATGGGGTCATAGGCTAACCTATGATCCCCTCCAACCCATTTCATCATTACATATTTTCCTAGGGGTCCTTGCACCCCTAGGGATATATTATAGTCAATTATATATGTTAAGGGGGTCATAGACTAACCTATGACCCCTTGTGACCCATTTCATCAATATGGGTTGAATAGGGTCATAGGCTAACCGATGACCCCCATGACATATTGTAATTGATCATATGGATCAAAGGTGCTCATAGGCTAATGTATGACCCCCTTTAACTCATTTCAGCAAGACATGTACAGTGCCCTGCAACCCATTTCATCACAACATGTAGGACCCATAGGGACATATTGTAATCAATCATATGGGTCGAAGGTAACCTACGATCCCTTTCAACCCATGTCATCACAACATATGTCCCTAGGGTTCCTAGGACACCTTGGGACATATTATAATTTAATAAATTATGTAATACTATGTAATAATTTTTAAGACTGTTAAAATATATAATATAGTAATATATATAATAATATATTTTTAAAATTATATTTATAATAATAATATTTAGATAATGTTTATAATACTATAGATAATATAGAATATTATACATAATATATAATAGTATATAATAATATATAGTACTATGCTCATAATATACTATCTAATCATATTTAATACCATACATAATATTATAATAATTAAATTTATATATATATAATAAAATATAAAATAATAATATTCAAATATCATTATATCTTAAATGTAAAATATTTAAATATGTTAGTAAGAATTTTGGTTTAAAATGTACAATGTTGACCTTATGGCAAGCCATATTGTCTATTAGTGCCAAAATGCTTAGTCATCATGAGAAGACAATAGTGGCCAAGCTACCACATAGAAGTTTGTTAACCGAGCTCATGTATGAACCAAGTTTAAATTGTTAACCAAGAAAGCAATGAGTAGTATCAACCAATTTGACAACATCTATAGAACTCTAGTGTAAACTGAGTTAGTTTAGCATTCTTGTTTTAGAATGAGAATCAAGTAGGCAGAGCAGTGTGGATCAAGCCAATTGAGTTTGTTGAGTGATCAGTATGAACCAAGCATCTAGTGTCAACCAAGTGCCAAAGTTGATAGTGTTTCTTGAGTGTCTGCAATATCACCTGAGTAAGCTATTGGACCTAAGTCTTAGCACTAAGTCGACTTGGTAATTTTTTTGTAACTATTGTATTGTTGTTTTAGTTGACCTAATGCAAAGTTGCCATTTGGATCAATATATATATAGTTTAGACACTTTGTTTCATTCAAAGACATAATTTTTGAGTCATATTTCTTATCATAAGTGAATATGGGTAATGGAAGAGTAGATTGATTAGGAAGCTATCAAACAGATCAAGGAAAGGCAAAGACTTTTTTATCACAGTCAAGTGATCAATTCACATCAAAACATCTTACTCAATGAATTAAGTTGCACAACAAAGATTAATCCACTAATTCATCTAAATAGGTGCATTAGTCAAATCCTTTAACAAGGTGGACCTAATAGACCTTTTTAGAAACTCCTAACATAGTACATACTCGATTGTACTATATAAATCCTTTCACAACATGGACCTAATATTCCTACTTACTCTTAGTTGAGTATATCACTAGAAGTGATCAATTGTAAGCCCTAACAACCAAACTTTATTATTGTAGTAGTGAAGCATTGTGGGTGTCATCCTCACCCCAGTTTTGCCTTCTATTTGGAGGGTTTCTCGGTTACCAATCTTGTATCAAAGTATTATGGTGCTATTACTTTATTGTTTTATGTTCCATGCATGCAAGTAGATTAGACAATATAATAAAGTGAAATTAAGTGAAAGAAGCTTTAAGTGGTTCTTGATTCACCCATCACCTCCCCCCCCCCCCCCAATCTTAGTCACTCAGCCATCATTAGAGAAAGGTTCTCTTATCATAAGTTTAGTAGCTAGAGAGAAAATATTAGAAGCAATGGAAGTGTACAAGGTAGAGAAAGTCATTGAAAATGACAAACTGGATCTACACCTGGCCATGGAGAAAATCAAGAAACTAAAGAATCAACTCTCATTCCCCAAAAAGAAGAAAAAGTTAGCAGTACAGATGAATGACAATCTATATATAGAAGAAAGAATTGAAAATATTTATAGATAAAGAATTTTAGAGGAATTAGATGTAGCTATAGAAGATCTACTTGCAAGAAATCTCATTCTGCAAGAAGTGAGAAAATTGAAAAGTGAACAAGAGATTCATTTAGTCAAGATATGTGAAGTTATTGAACAAAAGAACAAAGCTGACAATGAAAAATAGATGGTAGACAAAGAAAAAATATTGCTCAGTACCAGAATAGAAGAAAAGGACAATGAAATCCACTAGCTATCACTACATTAGGAAGATATCATAAATTAGTTGAATAGTGAAAATCAAGAAGTCGTAAATCTAAGGACAGAAAACAATAGACAAATAAATGATCTTAGAGTAGAAAAAATAACCAATGAAAGAATGATGAGATCACAAGAAAGCATGGATCAGTTAGCTAATATATATTATAAGAGACACAAAGGGAAAGAAAGATTGGGCTACACTAAACAAGGGGAATCATCACAGTAAGGAGCTCAAAACAAAAAACAAGACCTACATGTAATCATTGTGGAAAGTTAGGGCATTCATCAAAAAAATGTTGGAGAAATGGAAAGTTAAAGTTTAAAGGTAAGTGTTACAGTTGTAACAAGCATGCACATAGAGCAAGTGAATGCAGTGAGAAAAATAAGTTTGAAGGAAAATGCTTCACATGTAACAAACAAATCCATAAATCTTCAAAATGTAGAACCAAGAAATTTAATCCTACTGAACATCTTGCTAAAGCTATCTTTGGTTGGGATTACAACACATGTTGAAGATGTTATGTATGTGGTGAGTATGGACACATTGGAGCTAACTATATGAGGACTCACTTCATAAAAAGGAATCCAACCAAAAGATGCTATGTATGAAAAGAACTTGGTCATCTAAAAAATAATTGTATGAGAAAAGATACAGTTGGAGATGAAAAGAAATCAAAAGCTAATAAGATTGGGACTCAAATGAAATAGAAATGGGTGAGGAAATCTCCAAAGATCTCAATACAAATCAGTGAATTCATTGACACCCAAGAAAATGAGTTGGTTGATTCAATTAACTCTATATAAGCTTACAAGGAGACCACAAGAACTGTGAGCAAAATTATATTCTACATCAATTCTAGTCATGCAAACAATAAAGTCTAAAATAGCATATCAAATGCACTAGAAAAATATGCAAGCACCATATTTTGATCAAGTCAAGCCTTATTTATAATCGAGTTGTCAAAGCTTATAGAGTTACTCAAGCATAACCAAGCAAGGTCAGGTTCTATAACTCAACCAAGTCGCATGACCTAACCAAGTAAAGTAGATAGCTAGTTCTAACTGAGCTTCACTATATAGTCAAGTTTGAAACTTAACTAAATTATTTTACCTACCATAGTGAAGAGCATTCATGAGGGCCTAAAATTTGAAATTTTGATAAAAGGAGAAATTGAAGGTTTGTTTTTTACTGCAAATCTAGAGATCCAAAAAAGAAGAGAATTCTTCAAGCCCAAAGTGATCTTAGGTGAAGTTGTTGATGAACTAAGCTTTAGGAAAGTTTATTATCTAGAGTTCTTCATCAACTGAGCAATATGATAGCTTCATTGAGTAAAAAGGTTAAGAAGGGTTCTAAAATGTTGGTAAAAAATGCAAATTGAAAAGAACCCAACTTCAAACAATATCCCACAAATTTCAAAGAGAATGATCCACAAGGACCATGCTCAATCCCTCCCCCCAAGGTACTCCTAATTCATGATGTAAGATCGTTTTATCACTATTCAATTCAAGAATTGGGTAACTTTTAGCTAGATAAGCCATATAGTGCATTGTATGAAAATGAAGTCTTGAAACCAAAACACAAGTACCTAGAAGTTAAGGGTTTGACACACATCATTCATATACCAAGGAAATTTAGAATAAATTAGATTAGCTTTGTAGTGATTCATGTCCATGACATGACCTTCTAGCTTGAGAAACCAATTCCAATCACCAAGAAGACTATCCATCAAATCACTAGTTACCCAATGATGGAGAAATTGAAGGCAACCAAAACCCTAGGACATGCCAAAACTACTAAGATAACCCTAGATAAATGGGATGATAAAGGCATGAAGTTGAATAGCATTATTAACATGGAAATTAAGTTTGGAATTCATGTGATAGCTCACAAGATTTATAGTTCAAGCCAACCCAACAACATACCTTGTGAAGTAGTTGACCTAGCATATAATGTTGTGAAGAAGAACCTATCATTTGACCTTGCTGAGCTTCAAAGCATTTAGTTAAGAAAGAACATAGAGCACATCCAAGCCTCCATCAATAAATCATATAAGTTTGGTTCACTCTTAATTTTGTTATTCTTTTATGTGCAAAAAGTATTTCCATCAAAAGGGACTGTTGTATGGAAGGACACCCCCATGTTATATCAGGTCAATAATTTCATAGATGAAATGGTTGAGAATTTTCAAGGCATCACAAATGCATATTTTAAAAATTTCAAGGAAAGGATGTAGAGTAGGTTTAGGATCCCCAAATAGTTGGTTCATGATTATGAGAAAGATATTTTTTTCCTAGTTGACTGTGATCAAGTGCATATTCAGGTAGTCAGACCTAGGATTGTGTGGGTAAAGCCATTGGAATATGAAGTTAACATTGACAAAACTAGAGACACCATTGAAGCCCTTATCAATGAGCCTATAGATCCCAAGTCTTCATATTTTGGAAATTATGATGAAGCCAAGACCAGAATCTCACTAGAGATTCATATTCCTCAAATCTTGAAGAGAGGAAAGAAAAGCTAAGAAAATCTTGAGAAGAAATTTTCCAAATCTAATTCCCCTCTCATCCCTAATAAGGGTAAAGGTGATGATGTAGAAGAGGAAGAAGAAGAGAAAGGTGATAATGAAGAAGAAGAGGTAGAGGAAACTCCAAAGAAGAAGGAAAAGACTCCATCAAGGAAAACTACAAGGTCTTCTACTCTTGTGATCACTTCCTCCAATCCTAGGAAACCAAGAAAGAAATTAGGGCTTGAGAATGAGGATGGTGATGAAGATGAAGATAAAACTCCAATCATGTCTCTAAAAAGTTCCCCACCTACCTTTGAACAAATACTAAAAGCATTAAGGAAGGCAATGGGATGAAAAACTTTAAATTCCTCAAATATGTAACTAGAAGCAAGGATCAATAGAGGCAAATTGAAGATGCAATGGTTGAGAAGATGGCCAAATGAAAGTATGATCCTAATGAATTCAAAGGGAAAGCTCTTGAACCCCTACTAAAGTATGTCTCTTACCATTGAGAAAATTTGGTCAAGATAGAGAAAGAAATTAGAGAGCATACTTTAAGGAAAATAATGTCAAATCTCTCTAGAAAGGAAATAAAGGAGGCAATTTCTAAGCATGAAAGTAGACAAACTCCTAAATTTAAAGCTTTTCAAAAAAATTCAAATAAAATAGAGAATGTTGTATAGTCCACATCCAATATGTGGAAAAGTATTTTTTCTATTAAAGAAGGAGATCTACCACAGATTTAGACTATTAAAGAGTCTGATCATGAGAAAATTACAATAGATGTCATGATATCTCTCTTGACCTCTCCTCTTGAGTTTTTACCTGAGCTATAGCCTACCGATTTGAACCTAGCTCAACTAAGTAGTGCAGTGAAGATTATTACATCTTTACCAAGTTCCCTTCCAGTAACTAAGAAACATGCTCTAGGGGTATCAACTAAGCATCAACCAATGAAGGATCTGGTTGATTAAGAAGACAAAGGAAAAGGAAAGGAAGTCAAACCTTCTTCATCAGCAAAGGGAAAAGGAAAATAAAAGATCATTGATGATATTGATTTTGATGAAGAGATTGTGATTCCAAATTGGGACCAATCTAATTTTTTTGTAGAGAAAATGAAAATATTGGGAGAACTATGAAAGAAAAGAGCCAAGTAGCAAATGCTAAGGGCAAAAAGGAATAGAAGCAAAGTCCTTGAGGGTATCAAAGAAATATTTTTAGATGCACTGGCTATAGAGGTAGACAAAAAAATTTATATTATTGAACAATTAGTTGAAATTGTACATAACCTCAATGAATATGCAAATGCATAGGAAAAGCTTCTTGAAAAGGCTAAAAGGAAGTTTGAAAACAAAGTGCTAGAAAATGTAGCAAAGAAAATAGCTATTGATCAAGTAGAATTATCTACATTAATTTATGCATTAGAAAATATTGTAAATAATTGTGTATCTATATTTGTAACATTGAGTTATACAATAAACTTTATCAAGGAAATCAAGGATAAATTGGCTAAGATTGATATGGACTTAAGGGCTAGTGCTAGTTAGTTAGCACTCAACCTGAGTTCTACTTCAAATATTTTTGCAAAATTTAGATTTTTGATAGATCTTTAGCTAGAACTATTAAGAGAAGAGGTTAGAATAAGGATAACCTTGGTAGATATTTAAAGTATGACACTTCCCCATATGGATATTATACAAAAGAGAATGGATCATGCAAAGACACTAATTAAGGGCAAGAACCTTTCAATGGAAGAACACATATTGGAGTTATTAGCCAAGCTTCAAATAGATCTAAACATTTTAAAGGTATTACAAGATAATTGGGATAAGACCATGTCTTTGATTTTAAAGGTACATCATGATTTCCTCTCTCATTTTGGCATAACATTGTAAATTGTTGGCATTTGTGACAAAATCAAAGGGGGAAGTATATATATAATATATGTAGGGGAGATATGTATACAATGGAGAAAATAAGTACAACATAAAGTTATGTAAAAAGAAGATAAACAAAAGCAAATTTGAAAAATCAAAAATAGAATAGTTTAAACAAAGTTGCTGAGTTTTTAGTTCAAACCGAGTTGTAGAACAAAGCATACACAAAGGGGGAGGTTTTATTGAAGAATCTTGAATTTAGATTTATGGCATGATAAGTCTTTTTGTCACTAATGCCAAAGGGGGAGATTGTTGACCTTATGGAAAGACATATTTTCTATTAGTACTAAAACACTTAGTCATCATGAGAAGATAATAATGACCAAGCTACTAGACATAAGTGTGCTAACCAAGCTCATGTATGAACAAAATTAGAAGTGTTAACAAGAAAGTAGTAAGCTGTGTCAACTGAGTTCATAGTATCTACTAAGCTCTAGTGTAAACCAATTTAGTTTAGCATTCTTATTTTAGAATGAGAACCAAGTAGGTAGAGAAGTGTGAACCCATCCAATTAAGCTTGTTGAGTGAATGGTATGAACTAAGCATCCAATATCTACCAAGTGCTAGAGTTGATAGTGTTGCCCAAGTGTCTGTAGTATCACCTGAGTAAGCTATTGGACCCAAGTCTCAGCACTGAGCCAATTTTGTAATTATTTTTCAAACTATTCTATTGTTTTTTTAGCCAACCTAATGCAGAGTTACTATTTGGATCAATATATATATATATATATATATATATATATATATAGAAGACACTTTGTTTCATCCAAAGAAATAATTTTTGAGTAAAATTTCTTATCATAAGATAATATGGGTAATGGAAAAGTAGATTGATTGGGAAGCTATCAAACAGATCAAGGAAAGGCAGAGACTCATCTATCATAGTCAAGTGATCGATCCACATCAAAGCATCTTATTCATTGAGTCAAGTTGCACAACAAAGATCAATCCATTGATTCATCTTAATAGGTGCATTAGTCAAATCCTTTAAAAGGGTGGACCTTGTAAGGAAACTTGCAAGAAAGAATATAAACATTTTCACATAACCCATAATAGATCTAAAATAAATATGCAATTGAAATCCACATGTAAGAGAATAAACAACATACCCACTAAAATTTGTGACACAAGATATAACCTGGGAAACCCTCATTGAGGGAAAAACCCGTCCTCCAAAAGCATCCATCACCATGCATTATTTAGCAAAAATACCATTGCAATGCAACCATGGAATCCTTTAAAGCCATAGCCACCACCTAGTAATCTATGTGAACATGCATAAATCCACACATCTCATGCCATGCTCCCAACCTTCACAAATGCTCCCTTGGCTAACCTATCAAGCCTTGTCTCACTTAACTCTTTCCTTTTTTCCTTCTGTCTTCCCCTCTCTCACACAACAACTACCATTGTGGCTACTTATATAGTAGCAAGTCCCAGAAAACCATCAAGTGGTATTACATAAACCATGTGCTACCTAACCCACTAACCCCACATTTAACATTGAAAAATTAATTCTTTTTCCCAATATTAAATAATTACATGAAATATTATCACAATGTTACAATACAACTCATCAAGTATATCCCATGGGAATATTTACATGTTGCGCATCCATCTAGGTGTAAAATTACATAATAAAATAAAATAATACAATATAACAATATTATGCAATGTGTGAAACAACACCCATTATCTCAACAATCTCCCACTTGTTATATACATTGCATAAGGTCAATCGGTAGCCACATATATGAACAAGGGAACAATCCCTCCTAGCACATCCACCATCATGGATCAAAGTACACCATGTGCTCCATCCTAGTTCCTGCAACAAAATCAAAGTATCTAGCATCTCAAACATGAATGATCTCACCTCCTATTATGCCAGTACCACTAGACATACATAGAAGCCATCCAAAGAGAAAGCCACCCAACCTATCACATTAGAAGATCATAAAATATTGTACCAACTAAAATGCCAAGCACAAAAACTTGATCCAAAGGTAATCATGTGTATCTGTAGTTGTCAAAATATCCATAGCTGAAATAGCACCCACAACAAGTGCCAAACCCATCCAACTGTCTATACCTCCAAAGGTATACCAAGTGAATCTCACATCATCAAGATATCTAATCTGTAACTTGCAATTGGAAGCCTCAAGAGTAACACCTACTACATATCTACCAAGAAGCTCCCACTACAAAAGACAATGTCAATTCTATAGCCAATCCACTCACAACATCTCAAAGAAGTGAATCCATGTAGTCTCAAGGACATCCAAAATACATAAATTAATAACCTAAAAGAACAAATCTCATAAAAAATCTCCAATAGTCTCCCAAGCTCTCCACAACCAACAGAGGAAAGAGATAAAGGAATAACCATGTCATCTCTCACATGACATACATGAGCACAAACTAGTGATCACAATTTCTAACCAATCTCAAATCCAATGTAAGAAAAATCAAACATCTAGGAAGATAATCAAGACCAAAGAGAAACCATGAAAATCATATCTTGTATCATGTCCTTTTGTACACACCTCTAGATGTAAATTGTGCAAGTATGATCTCCTCCATAAAACCCAAACAAGAAGCCTCAACAACACCCAAACCAAACCATATAGCTAATCATAGATGTAAGCCTCTCACAAGAAGATCAAACTCATAAACCATCCTTAAATCAAGGAATAACCATTCTTTATCCAAGGAATATGCCCAATATAAAACCATCTCCCAAACTCAACTAGCATAATAACATATGCAAAAGGAGATAACCAATGCTAAACCATCTCTCAAATGAACCCTCCAGAACTAACTCATTTACCATAGCTCAAGATCCATATCCATGAAAGAAAAGCATAAACATAATGCACCTGAGAGAAACAATGAGCTATACCTCTCAAGTAGCAAACCACTAAGTAGACCAAGAGTGGGGAATGAGAATGTTCATCAAGATATCCAATTTTCATGCCAAAAATCATCTAAGAAAATTAGCCTCTCAAGTCTATATTAGGTGAATGCCCCTTAGAATTTTTACTAAAACCATCAACAATCCCAATAAATACTTGTCTAATCCAAGAGAAATCAACATCACCACCATCTCTAAGTATCCATGAGCACCTATAACCAATCAATCATGCCAAATCCAAATGAAACATATAAATATCATGAAGTATCTAGCTTATGATCAATGTACTCAATACCAAGAAACTAAACCAAGATCATTGTCAAAGTTCCAAACATGGCCTTAGGAACATAAATAAGACAACATGATCTAAACCATCACAACCAAAGAGATAACATGTTTCATATGAACATACTATAACATGTCAAAACTCTAAATGTGTATCAAGAGTATATCATGACATAATAATGAAACCATCCTCACACCAAGGATAACATGTCAAATGGAAGCATAAGTTGTACCTTTACCAAGAACCCTGTAAGTCCTCAAGATGCAACCATCTCCACACACCATGAAGAAAACCATATGCACATTGTTGGATACAATTGATTAAATGTGTATTGTCCTTGATGTTACAAAAATATCATATCATTATGAATTAGTGCATGTTGAGCTCACTCAGGCACTGAAGATAGTTTTCTTTGTCTATCGAGTGTTCCTATGATGGCCTAGTTCAGATGGAAGGGTCTACTAAGTCAACTCAAGTGTCAAAGGAAAGTTTGCAGAAGATGACTATTAACTAAGCTCACTAAGTTAATGAAGGAAATGTTGGATGGAACTAGTGTTAATCAAGCTCACTCAATTATCAAAGGATCTTTGTAAATATGAAATTTTAACCTAGTTCAATTGGTTAACATAGGAAAATTTTTTATGAGTTAGTGTCTACTAAGCAGGGTCAGCTAATGAAGGATTTTCTTATTTTGGCATATTGAGTTTAATTAATTTATCTATTTGTTCTAGCCAACTAAGGTGATGAATATTAGTTATTCTAAGTTGTATATTAGTCAACTTGATAATATGAATAATATAAGCATAAGGTCAAATTGAGAATTTGAAAGTGTGTAAGAGTGTGAATGCATGGAGGATTTTGAAAATCTAATGATGCAATAAGGAAGTGAATCAAAAGGATAAGTAGAATATGCATGTGAAGTTGAAAAGATATATTTCATCAGATTGGATCAAGTACAAGTTATAATAGAGATCTATAATCAATAATTTAGTTGCATCAGAAATCAAGTCATCTCATTTTTACTCTCTAACCATTGTAGCAGTGATCTAAATCTCTTAACAGAGTTGGCTTAATAGCTATTTGTATAAGCTCTAACAAGGTGTAAGTTCTATTGAATTGTCTAAAGACCTCTAACAAGGCCAATCCTAATAGGGTGATTAAATTCTTTAACAGGGTCACACCTAATAGTGTGTTTTGTAACCTTTAATAGGGTTGGCTCCTAATAAAGCTCCCTTCATAAGAGTGAAAATTGTAACTAGTTGCAATTGGTGGTTTTTCCAAATTGGGTTTCCGTGTTAAATCTTGGTGTCAAATGTGTTCATGTTATTTTCTTTATGTGTGTGAGTCTAAGTTAACATAATGGTAATCATAGATAACATCTAAGATTTGCATGTTAAGTGCTTATCAAGCATATTTAGTATTTACCAAGTTACAACATTTTATGTGTGTTTGCCAAGCATCAGTAGTATTCAATTTTTAAATTTTATTTTGTACTAACATCTAAAGTGATTTGAGATTTATTTTTGTGGTAAATAATTCACCCCTCCCCTCTTAGTTACTCCTCTTATATTTACAACAATTGGTATCAAAGATTTTGGTGCTTGAAGAGAAGGTTTCAAGGACCTAAGCTAAAGATCAGGATGTCTTATAGAAGAGAGATTCCCAAGTTGAAAAGAGACAATTTTGTAGCATGGAAAAAACTTATGAGGTTACATTTGGATACCATCATTGATTTAGGACACAAATATCTTAATATTGAATACAAGACTCCCACTAGAACATTATTAGTTGAAGATATTGTTGAAAAGAAGAATCATAACATCATGATGATTGATATTGCATCTGCTCTTAGCTATGTTCAATTTGATGAAGTAAAAGATTGTAAAATTGCTCATGAAATGTGGACCAAACTAAAAGACATTTATGGAGGAGATGAAAATGTAAGAAGAGCTAAGACTAAAACTCTTAGAGGTCATTTTGATAAAATGAAAATGAGAGAAGATGAGAACATTGCAAAATATATGGAAAGAATCAAAGCAAGTATGAGCACAATCAAAGCATCTAGAGAAGACATTGAAGAAAAAATAGTTGTAAGAAAGGTACTTAGAAATATTCTTTCTATTTATGCAATTAGAGTGTCTTCTATTCAAGAGATGAGATTTGATCCAAATAATAAAATATCTTTGGATGCTCTAGTTAGAAAATTGACAGCTTTTGAGTTAGATAACTTTGATAACTATGTTCCTAGCCCAAAAGGTATTGAGTCTACATTTGAAGCTAAACTCTCACTCAAGAAAAAGAGTAAGAAATCAAAGCCCATTCAATCAGGAAGTGAAGAAGAAGAAATAGAAGAAATATTAGATAGTGATCTTGAAGTTGTTGAAGCCATACTTGCAAGGAAGTATTCCAAAGGTAGAGAAATGTACAAAGGTAAAGTTCCTTTGATCTGCTTTTCTTGTGAAGAGGTTGGTCACATTGTTGCAAGGTGTCCAAATAGAGAAAACAAAGATGAAAATAAAAGCAATAAGCACAAAGGCAAGAAGGACTCCAAGAACTACAAGGACAAAAGTAATAAATCTTGTTTTGTGGCTAAAGATTCTAATAACAGTGAAGATGAAATGGTATATATTGCAGTAAAATATGAATTTGATGATGAAAGAGATAAAATGGCACTTATATCTCATGTTAGAAAAAATGATACATGAATTATTGATAGTGGCTATTCACATCATATGACTAGAGACAAAAAAAAATTTGAGCACATGGAATATTATGATGGAGGTAGTGTGAGACTTGGAAATAATGAACCTTGTAACATAAAAGAAAAAGGATGTATTTCTTTGACAAAAGAACTTGTATGTGACAGTGCTTATTGGGTTGAAGGATTAAAGCATAATCTACTAAGTGTGGCATAGCTGAATAAAATTGGATTCAAGGTAGAATTCATGGATGGATAGGCCAAACTCCTGAATGGAAAAGGATATCTAGTTGGATCTAGCAAGCAAACAAAAGGTAATCTATTTTATCTTGATCTCAGTGAAAGTTCATTTTTTATTACTCAAGTAGAAGAAAGTTGGTTACGGCACAAAATATTATGTCATGTAAACTTTGATAATCAGGTTAAGTTAAGCAAACAAAAAAGAGTAAGAGGTATTCTTAGTTTGAAGAAACCTAATATGGAACTATGTGAAAATTGCCAAATTGGTAAGATGGGAAAGACTAGTTTTAAAAGAAAAAACTATCAATCAAGAGAACTCTTAGAACTTGTGCGTACAAACTTATGTGGACCTATTGGAATAGAGTGTTATAGTGAAAAAAAAAATTTCATTCATTTTGTTGATGATTATTCTAGAATGATGATTGTAATGTATCTAAAAGAAAAATCCAAAGAATTTAAAAAATTCAAGTGGTATCTAGCAAGAGTAGAAAAAGAAACTAGAAAGAGATTAAAATGTTTAAGATAAGATAGAGGTGATGAATTCATCTCCAATCAATTCAATAATTTCTACATTGAAAGAGGGATCAAAAGAGTAGTATCAGCCCCTGGTACTCCTCACCAGAATTGTATAGCTGAAAGAAGAAATAGATCCATCATGGATTGTGCAAGAATACTAATGATTCAAAAGAATATTGCAATCAAATACTGGAAGGACGTTATCAAAACTACAATTCATACCTTGAATAGAGTACAATTGAATAAAGATTCAAACAAAACTCCCTATCAACTATGGTATGGCTACACACCTAATGTAAGTTACTGGAAAGTATTTGGTAGCAAATGTTATATCTTGAAAGAATCTAGAAAAGGAAAACTCGACGTGAAGGGTGATGAAGGCATATTATTAGGATACTCCTATAGAAGTAAAGCATACAAATGTTTGAATTTTTCTACTCATAAAATCATAGAAAGTGCACATGTGAGAATTGATGAGTTTGCAAAAAAGAGTGAAGAAGAAAGCAGCAAAGAGCCAGAAGACGATAGAAGATTTGTTTACTATGAACCTGATACCCTACCAAATCTATTTGAGAGAAAGGAAACTTCACCCCTTGAGTCCCCAAAATCTCCAATTGTTACTAAGTTGCAAAAAATGTAACCCGAGTCACAGTTTGAAGCTACTAAGCTAATTCAAACCAAGTCTAATGGACTTGAGTTGAAGATAGTGGAACCTGAGCTTGATATTAAAGTTCATGATGAAAATAGTGGAACTCATTCCAAATCCAAAGAACTAATGTTAGCAAGATATGTTAGAATGCATCATGCACCTAATCAGAGCATTGGAGACAAATTTTATGTAACAATGACAAGAAGAAAATTAAAAGGTACATGTTTACATGTAGAATTTGAACCTAGAAATGTTAAAGATGCTCTAGATAATGAAAGTTGAGTTGAAGCAATGAATGAAGAAATAGAACAAATGGAGATGAAAAAAACCTAGACCCAAGGATAAAAATGTAATTGGCACAAAATGGGTGCTTAGAAACAAGTTAAATGAAGATGGAAAAGTTTCCAAAAACAAAGCAAGATTATTGTCAAAATTCTATTCTCAAGAAGAAGGTATTGATTATGGTGAAACTTTTGCTCCTATTGCAATATTAAAAGTTGTTAGAACTCTATTAGCATATGAAGCACAAAAAGGATTCAAAGCGTATCAAATGGATGTTAAATCTACATTCTTCATGGAATTCTTGATGAGGAAGTCTTCAATGATAAACTAGAATCTTTTGTAGATCCTAACAAAAAGGACATGGTTTGCAAATTGCATAAAGAATTATATCATCTCAAGCAAGCTCCTAGAGCTTGGTATGAAAGACTTCATAATTAATTGATAAAAATTGGCTTTAAAGAACAAATGATAACCATAGTCTATATATAAAAGAAGGACAAGACAAAAATATTGTGCTAGTAGAAATATTTGTTGGTGATACTTTATTCACTAGAAATGTTTACTTATGCAAGGCATTTTCAAAAGAAATCAATATAGAATTTGAGATGTCTATGTTGGAGATGTGAAATTCTTTGTTGGATTGTAGATTCAGTAGAACAAAAATGATATATACATTACTCAATCCAAATATATCAAGGAGATACTAAAGAAATTTGGAATGGAAGATGCAAGGCCAATTGGAACCCCTATGTCTACTAGACGTAAAATTTCCAAAAATGATGATTCAAAAGAGGTAGATCAAACCATATATAGATCAATGATTGAAAAATTACAATATGTAGTACATACAAGGCCTGACATTGCATTAACAGTTGGTATGGTGCCAAGATTCTCAACAAATCCTAGAGAAAATCACATGATATAAATCAAGAGAATCATGAGATATCTAAAAGGTATTGAAGACCATGGCTTATGGTACAAACTTGGAGGCAATTTGGACTTAAAGATGTTCACTAATTCTGATTGGGTAGGAAGTATTGATGATAGAAAAAGAATTAGTTTTGGAGCATTCTTTCTTGGTAAAAGACTAGTGTCTTGGATAAGAAAGAAACAAAATTCCATCTCTCAGTCCAAAGCAGAGGTAGAATATGTGGTAGCAACAATTAATTGTTCTTACATTATTTAGTTCAAACAACTATTGGAACAAACAAAGATAGAGATCAAAGATCTAGTAGTCATATACTATGATAACACCAGTACAATCAATATGTCAAAGAATCTAATGATGCATACCAAAACAAAGCACATTGCTATAAAATATTACTTCTTAATAGAATTGGTGCAAGATAAAGAAGTTAGGTTGGAATATGTAAACACAAAAGAATATATTGTAGATATATTAACCAAGCCATTACCTAAGGATTCTTTTTTGTATCTAAGAGGTAAGCTAGGGGTCATTCCCTTATCTAAAGCTCACTAAATGAATTTTAGTGATGCATCAACTAGAACCTATTGAAGATCAATCAGTTTGTACAGTATTGACAAGGGCATATTGCAAATGAATCAGTACTTAAGGTGCATTGATATTAATAGAAATGTTATCTTTGGAATTTGTTGTCAAAAAGGGAGAATTTTACTATCATATTTCATAAGAAATTTTAATTGGAAGGAGAATTTTTCTGATAGAGGGAGAAACTGAAGCTAGAAAGAGTTCATACTGATAGAGAAAGTTCTCATAGATGTGAATCAAAATGAAACTAAGGATATGTATCTTTATTCTTGTTCCAAAAATTTCATTGTGATATGACATGTTGTGTTACCATCAATACCAAACAGGGAGATTGTTGGATACAATTGATTAATTGTGTATTGTCTTTGATGTTACACATATGCCATATCATTATCAATCAGTGCATGTTGAGATCACTTGGGAAATGAAGATAGTTCTCTATGTCTATCAAGCATTATTTTACTTTCCTAGTTTAGAAGGTAGTGTCTACCAAGTTAACTCGAGCATCAAAGGAAAGTCTCCAAAAGATGAGTGTTAACTGAGCTCGCTCAATTAATGAAGGAAATGTTGGATGAAACTAGTGTTAATCGAGCTCACTCAATTATCAAAGGATCTTTATGAATATGTAGTATTAACTGAGTTCACTTGATTAAGATAGGAAAATCATTTCTAAGTTAGTGTCTACTGAGTAGGTTCGGCTGATGAAGGCTTTTCTTGTTTTGGCATATTGAGTTTAATTGATTTATCTATTAGTTCTAGCCAACTGAGGTGATGAATATTAGTTATTCTAAGTTGTATATGAGCCAACTTGACAATATGAATGATATAAGTATAGGGTTAAGTTGAAAATTTGAAAGTATGTAAGAGTGTGAATGCATGGAGGATTTTGAAAATCTAATGATGCAATAAGGAAGTGAATTAAAAGGATAAGTAGAATATCCTTATGAAGCTAAAAAGATATATTTGATTAGGAAGGATCAAGTACAAGTTAGAATAGAGATCTATAATTGGCAATTCAGTTGCATCAAAAATTAGGTCATCTCATTATTACTCTCTAACCATTGTCACAATAATCTAAATTTCTTAATCGAGTTGGCTTAACATCTATTTGTAAAACCTCTAACAAGGTGGTAGTTCTATTGGATTTTCTAAACACCTTTAACAAGGTCACTCCTAATAGGGTGATTAAATCCTTTAATAGAGTCACACCTAACAGTGTGTTTTGTAATCTTTAACATGGTTGGCCCCTAACAAGGCTCACGTCAGAAGAGTGAAAATAGTAGCTAGTTCCAATTGGTGGTTTTTTCAAATTGGGTTTTCACATTAAATCCTAGTGTCAAATGTGTTCATGCTATTTTCTTTATGTGTATTCATTTAACTTAAGATAATTGGAATCAAAAATAACATCTAAGATATGCATGTTCATTACTTACCAAGCATATTTAGTATTTATTAAGTTACAACATTTTATGTGTGTTTTCCAAGCATCAACTGTATTTAGTTTAAAGAATTTATTTTGTACTAACATCTAAAGGGATATGGGATTTATTTTTGTGGTAACTGATTCACCCCTCCCCTCTTAGTTACACCTATAACAAAGCTGAAAAACAATATCCTAAGAGAAAGTTATGGCCATTTTAGTAAGATAGTCTTTTTACCATTTTCACTGTGATTTTTTTTTTGTGACAAAAGTTTAAAAGGGATTTAATTTGATGGCCATTGTAGTCTGAAACTAAAAAACTCTTTCATTTCCTTTGATCATGGCCAAACTAGGACATATTATATATCAAAATTTATGGAAACATTGACCAAGATCTAATGGTGAGGTATGTTTTTAGCCAGGAGGTCATTTCTACAAGATACCCCCTAAAACTCTCATTTAAATGAAATATCCAAAAAAATTCTTTTGACCAACAATTTCACATGATCAAAACATTTTGATATCCCATCATAACAGCAAACCCAAAACCCTTAGATCTACAACAAACAACTCATATACCTTGTCATTTCTTTTTATCCTCTCATGCATTCTCATAGATTCAATCTAGGGTTACCATAATAAAACCATAGTTCTGATACCACTTGAAAGGAAACTTGCAAGAAATAATATAATCATTTTCACATAGCCCATAATAGATCTAAAATAAATATACAATTAAAATCCACATGAAAGAGAATAGACAACATACCCACAAAAAATTTTGACACAAGATATACCCTAGGAAATCCTCATTGAGGGAAAAATCTAGCCTCCAAAAGCATCCATCACCATCTATTATTTAGCAAAAATACCATTGGAATACAACTATGGAAGCCTTCAAATCCATAGCCACCACCTAGCAATCTATGTGAACAAGCATGAATCCACACATCCCATGCCATGCTTCCAACTTTCACAAATGCTCCCTTGGCTAACCTATCAAGCCTTGTCCTGCTCGACTCTTTACTTTTTGCCTTCTGTCTTCTCCTCTCTCACATAACAACTAACCTTGTGGTTGCTTATATAGTAGCAAGTCCCACAAAACCACCAAGTGGTATTACATAAACCATGTGCTACCTAACCTACTAACTCCACATTTAATATTGCAAATTTAATTCTTTTCCCCAATATTAAATAATTAAATCAAATATTATCACAATGTTACAATACAACTCATCAGGTATATTCGATAGAAATATTTAAATGTTGCACATCCATCTAGGTGCAACATTACATAATAAAATAAAATAATAGAATATAACAATATTATGCAATGCGTGCAACACCCATTATCTCAATAGACCTAATAGTCCTTTGCAAAAACTCCTAACATAGTTCATACTTAATTGTGTTGTATAAATCCTTTCATGAGATGGACCTAACAGTCCTATTTACTCTTAACTGAGTAGATCACCAAAATGATCAAATTTAAGCCCTAATAGGACAACTTTATTACTGCAGTAGTGAAACATTGTGAGTTTCATCCACACCCTAGTTTTACCTTCTACTTGAAGGGTTTCTTGGTTACCTATCTTGTGTTAAAGTGTTATAGTGCTATTACTTTATTATTTTATGTTCCAAGCATGCAAGTCAATTAGACAATACAATAAAGAAGAATTGAGTGAACGAAGATTTAAGTGGTTCCTCCCCCTCCCCCCCCCCCCCTTAGTCACTCGGTCATCATTACATTTCCAACATCTTTAAATGCAAAGCATATTTAAATATGTTTTTAAGACTTTTGGTTTAAAACATACAATTGGTCCCCATTATCTCAAATTTCTTGTTTTTCCATCAAGATTCAGATATCCAATCTCAGATCAGGTACCCAGTTAGGCTTGGTATTTACCAAACATGTTTGGTTAACTCAAAAAACATGTTTGGGACATATTTTTCTGACATTCATATTTTGACTTGCCATCTAACAACATTTTTTTCATCCAAATTCAATGAAACAAAAATGGTTTTTGAGAACACTCTCAAGATTCCATCAATATAATTGTTGTCAAATTATGAGTTTGATAAGTATTTATTAGTTAATTTTTAATGAAGATGTCTATAAAGAGTTGATTGACATACTGATTGAAAAATAGCTATAACTATCAAATGGTATAACATTTTTGAAATTCAAAAGTTGCATTACATTATATGCTTCGCCTACTATAAGAATTTTTTTCTTTAAGCTTTTAATTAGTTAAGGTGGTTAGACATAGGATTTTTTATTTTAAAAAAGTTATAGTAGAAAATTCATATTTAATTATTTATTTGGAATAAGGATACCAAAAAATATGTGTTACATCCAAGCATGAGTCTACTTTTTATATCTATAATTGTATTAAAAAATAATATCATTTGATTTTGATTAAGGTGGTCACACATACAACTACTTTTTATTTTTGCCCTAAAAAAATTGTAGTATTGCATTAAAATCTAATTTTTTAACCAATCAAATAATTTTTTCTCTAGATAAGGCCCAGTATTTTAGAAACTAAATTCAATTTACTAAAGATTATTTTCTTACAAATTTTTGATATAAAGTACATAGCAACTTTAAAATTATGTGTCAAGTTAACATAACCCTGATTTGTTGGTTTTTCACTACCATGTAAGACCATAGTTTGGTTGACAATGATCCTCCACATACCAACATATTTGTATAGAAATAACTCTATGTATGTCATGTAAGGTTGTTCTATTATATATGTGTGCTTAATTATATGTATGTATGTATGTATGTATGTGTGTGTGTACATATATGTGTGTATGTGTGCACATGTATACACTATATATATATATATATATATATATATATATATATATATATGCATAACTAGACAAAAACACACACATGCACACACATATTGCTTATATAATTGCATAATCACCAAATACATTAATTTCATTTGACTATGAAATAATTAATTTTTATTTGTAACATTTTTACTTTTTTGTTAAATGATTATCTTCATGGCATTAAGAGTTACATAAAAATGATGGAATCTACTCTTTCATACTTGAATTATTTTTTTCATCATTTTGATCCATGGCCTTCACAATTTTTCTTCAATAATTTTATTATTTTTGTGTGACCATGATAATTTAATTAGCTCAATGATTATCTTAATGTCATCAAGTGTTTCATTTGACTATGAAATAATTATCTCAATACTGTTTAAGGTTTCATTAAAATGATTTTTAGTAATTCAATGTTTGGCCTCTAAGGTTCCATTATGATATGAAATGATTACCTCTATTTAATTTGTTTTATTTCATTGTAAAATAAATTATACACATGTGTGTCATTATATATGTAATACATATACATATATAAATAATTATCTATATGTCATGGAGGGAATGATTGTGTGTGTGTGTGTGTGTGTGATGTAATGTTAGGTAGTTTTCTTCTTTAGTCCTTACTTTCTCAAGGACTTACTCAGTATTTCTCTTAGCCTATTAGGGTTTCCTTTAGTTTTCTAATCTCTAGAGGATCTCTATCCCACCCTCTAGGTACTCACTACCTAATTATGCCAAATGAGACCTTCTAGTATATACTCACACCACTCACCCCTCCTCCTTCTGCAACTCTTGTTTTGAAGTATCCTTCATATTCAAACCTGAAAACCATACTACCAATATTATGATCACCTAACCAAGTATCAATAACTTTCCTAGGGTGTCACATTTGAATTTCTTAACCAACTCTCCAAGGCCTAAAAATACTATGTACACTAGCTCCACTCCAATTTCCCTTAAAACCATGAAGAACTCACTGTAGGAACTCATGGGAGAGCCATTCTTGCAAAGATGGTCAAAATTGGACCAACACATAGAATATTTACAAATGAATTGCAAAACCTAAAAATTTACAATCTAAATGGAAAAGTACTATAGGGTGATCCCACAATAATGGGTTCCACTTTTTGACCAATTTTGACACTGAAATCAATATTTTTGCAACAAACGTCATGTTCAAGTGACTATATCTCCAAAACTATAAATAATTTTAAGATGACATAAACTAGTGATTTTGAGTACTTTGTTCCTACTTTGTAACCATATTTTTTAATCTAAAAAAAAAATTTATTTATGTCAATTTTTTTATCTCCTCCAAAAAGTGGTACATAATAAAATTCAATATTTTAAAAAGTGACAGTCCGTTTGACACACATAACTTTTTTTCTAGAAATGATAATGAAGTAATTCTTTCGGTGTTGGATTTGTAACATCAATATCCAGTGTCTGCATTTGGTTTGATTTATTTTTGTTGAATATTGTATAGTTTATGAAGTTTTGAAGTGACATGAACCGTAATTCAGACATATGTTCCGTTTGACACAGATAATTTGAAGTCAATTTATCATAAACTATTTTTTTTTTTTTTGAATAGAAAGCTATCGCAATAAGCCAGTGCCTCCATATTTTTCAAAATATTTTTGACCTAATTTACTAATTTTCCCAAGGTGTCAAATTCGGTTGATTTTCAATCGGTAATGAACCTATAATGAGTTAAACTCATTTGAAAGTCTTAATGATTAAATTATGTAATAAAATTATAGTCATTGGAAAGCTTGCTCCGAGTAGCACATTTTGACATTTTTTATTTTACAGTAGGAGATCATTCTCCTACAATTATGGCAATCAAAAGAGCAAAAAAAGAAAAAAAAGAAAAAAAGGTTAAATTTTTTTGATTTTGCATGTTCGCTCGAACTTGGCGTTCACGCGAACACGTTTACCATGTTCGCGTGAACATGCAAATCATGTTTGTAGGAACATATATATCACAAATGTTCATGTGAACATACAAAATATGTTCGCGTGAACATAATTAAAAAAAAAGTTCGCGCGAACACAATAAGTGTGTTCGCGCGAACATATGGTAAACTTAATTTCTCATTGTGCAATTTTTTTCATTTTTGTTCGTCCCACTAAAGTGGAACCCATTATTGTGGGTTCACCCAATAACATAACTAATAAGGATCCAACACAAAAATAAATATTTCAATCCATTAGTTTGTACATGCAATCAAGAAACTCTAAAATTATTAAAAACTAGACTATAATTTGTGGATCCTCTTACACAAAATTACTAATTGTAACTCCCAACCCTAGATTAGAAATGCCATCGGGTTTTTATAAAATTTCCTAGCTTATCCATTATCTCAATATTTCCATAAGATTAGGCAAAACTAAATCTTTCAACTGCTTGTTAGTTTTACAACCATTCTTTCTTAGATTACTCGCTCTAGCATATTGTCGGAAGTATTTCTCTGATGACATAATCATTTTTTCTATTAACAACAACCTTAAATTTAGTGGTGATGATGTGATCCATGGTTATCCATGTGTCATCTTTCCTTAACACCCTACAAGTATTCTTGTTCTTGACCAAAAACCTCCTAAAATTCAATCAACCTTAGCCACATGTCATCATTCTTGAGAATAGTGTAGAAAGTCTTGCACCTAACTAAAAAGTCACCCAAAATTAAATCAACACCATAGATTCAACACATCAAATCAATGGACAAAAATAATTCACTTGGACTACCCTTACCCATGTGTCATCATTCTAGGGCATTATGTAGAAATTCTTGTACCCAACCAAAAAGTCACCTAGAATCAAATTGCCACCATAGATTCAACCCATCAGATCAATAGGCAACAAAAATACTTGGACCGGTAATTACCAATCTGTTATTCAAATCTAATCTACCTAAAAACACAATTAGAGACAGGGGTTGGAGAAAACCATAAGATAATCCTACACCATACTCCCCAAAACAAAAAGAAGTTAATCCATCATTTGATTGATAAGGCTGGGATCAATGCCCAAACTTTTGAAATTTGACTCTCTCACTCAAGTAACATTAGCATCACTTTTTCCCAACCACTAGACAAGATGTTCCATAAAAGCCTTGGCTCTAGTCTTCTTGTATGCCATAGAATCTGATATTTTGGCTGCCTATAAAGGTGGAGGAGGACTAAGGTAAAATCTTTCAACATCATGTAGGATCTTCTAGACATTCTGATCAGTAGATGGGTCAGGTCCTTTATAAGAAACCAAATCTGCAACATTAAAAATTTGTGATATTCCTAGGTCTACAGGTAGTTCAATCTTATATGCATTTCTCCATAGTTGGAAAGTATCTTGTAAGGTCCTAGCCTTCTCACTTGGATCTTTTTTGGTGTCTCATTTTGCAATATTTGTTTGTTGAGGTTGACCATCACAAGATCCCCATTCTAAAATTATAAATCCCTTCTTAAGGCATCCACTTTGTGCTTAACTCTATCAACATTTTTAGCTAATGTCTTCCTAACATTGTCATGGATTTCTCTCATTGATTGAACAAAATCTTCAGCATAACTATTGATTGAGCTTCCATCTTTCATGTTTCTTAATGCCAACACTCCTCTAGGATTTAATCAACTGACTATCTTAAAGGGGCTCTTACCTATGGACCTATTTACTATATCATTATAGGCATATTCAGCTTGACCAATGACCTGATAACAAGTCTATCTACACTCCTTAGTAAGATACCTTAGGAGGTTTCCAAACCTCCTATTTGTAACATCTATTTGACTATCAGTCTATCGATGGTAGGCAGATCCAAAATAAAAGTTACTTCCCAATCTCTTCTATAGAGTTTTCCAGAAGTGACTCATGAATTTGGTGTCCCTATGTGACACAATACTCAGTGGTAGCCCATGAATCCTAACAACCTCTTTGAAAAATAGGTTAACTATCTGACAAGAATCATGGGTAGTCTTTCAAGGTACAAAGTGAACCATTTCATTAAACCTATCCATAATCACATAGATATTGTCATATCACTACCTTATTTTGGGTAGACCAACTACAATGTTCATGCTAATACATTCCCATGGTTTGCTAGGAATTATAAGTGCTTGATAAAGACCAACATTTGAGGATATCCCCTTGGCTTTTTGACATGCTATGCTACTCTCAACATACTCATGCCTAATGTCCCTAGTCTGATGGGGACACAACCCAAGCACAGAATGGACACAACAGGAAAGGGAAATTTTATTAACTTTGTAAATAAGCTAATACATTCAGTACAAAGAAAATAGACTTCAAAACATGCCCTATGGGTACAATAGCATAAATTTGGAGATAATTTCTACTTTCAGTACCTCCTCTCAAACTCCACTCCGAACTGCCTTTTACAATGAAAGAAATGTTCTTAAATAGACCTCAGAGGGTTAAGGATTAGGAATACATTCTAGAAAGTGCTAGTAGGTATCCACCGACCATATAGAAGGCATCTAGAAGTAACTTTAGAAGTCGGCACAAAATTAGAAGAATCCAAAAACAGTAACCGAACTTTCGGGTGGCATAACTTTTGAACTGTAGCTCCGATTGACAAACCGTTTACATTTTCAGAAAGCTCTCGAAGTGCTCTATAGCCCTATGGACCAGCTTCACTCGTCCCCCATTTTTTGGCACTATTTGAGGTTATTTAATGCCCCTAACCTGATTTTGAAGCATTCTTAGGAGGTCTCCAAAAGTTGAAAAATTGCAATAACTTTCAAACCGTGGGGCCTTTTGACCTGATTCTTTTTTTGGAGTGCTCTAAATAGCAATTACAATCATCCAACCAATTTACACCTTCTAGTTCACCAAAATGATGGCTCAATTACATACTCCTATTTTTTTGGTATTTACACGTATCCCAAGGTGTTCAAATACTCTACCCTAGAACACTGATAGTGGAATTGTGAGAGTTGAAACCTTTATTTGACCCAAATGGGTATCTAGAAATGAAAACACATGAAACAAAAACTAAGTCTAAGTACATTTTTTTGGGTGACACAAGATTGCCCATATACCTCTAGATGCTCCTGCATCAGACACATAGGGTAGATTGAAAAGTGACCCTGTCACTTTATGAATGGTAGAGGAAATCCCAAATGGGAAACCTTAGTTGCTATTGAGTCCTCGATTGGTCGTCCCTTCCACTTGACCAAATACTCTTCACACTGCCTATTTCTGGTACTCCTACCCACAGAATGATCTAGAATGTCTTCTATCTCCTCCTTCTTAGAAGCAAGAATTGGACATGGCTCTAACATCAGCTCCTCATCTACACCATCATCATGATACTTCGTTAAGTCTGCAATGCTAAAAATAGGAGAAAAGTGAATTCCATCTAGCAACTCCACCTCATATGCATTTCCTGAGTCATGTTTCTTTAGAATTTTATAGAGGCCAAATTTCTTCATTTTCAGCTTGTTGTAAGTACCGACAAAAAATCTTTCTTTTCTTAAGTGTACCATGACTAGATCCCCTACTTGGAATTCCTTATGTCTTCTCCTTTGATCAGCCCTAACTTTATACTCTTGATTCATCTTGGTAATGTGTGCCTAAACCTCCTCATGTAGATGCTTGATATGTTCAGCAAATTCTTCATCTTTAGCAATTGTCCTCTCCCCTTGCTCTATCTTCCTTAATTATGGTGTAGTCCTTGCACTACTTCCATATACAATTTGGAATGGTGATTTTCCAGTACTCCTATTTATAGAGTTGTTGTAAGAAAATTCCACTTGTGGTAGAATCAAATCCCACCCGTTGGGCTTATCCCCAACTAAACATCTCAACAAATTACCCAAACTTCTGTTTACCACTTCTGTTTGGCCGTCAGTCTGCGGGTGATGTGTGGAACTAAATTTCAAGTCTATTCTCAACTTCTTCCACAATGTCCTCCAGAAATACCCCACAAATTTAGTATCTCTATCAGAAATTATACTCCTTGGGAGACCATGTAGTCTCACCACCTCTCTGAAAAACAAGTCTGCAATATGGACAGCATCATGAGTTTTGTGGCATGGAATGAAATGTGCCATTTTGGAGAACTGATCAACCACCACAAATACTGAGTCATTACCCTTTTTTGTCCTCAGCAATCCAAGAACAAAATCCATACTTATGTCCTCCCATGGCTTTGATGGAACAGGCAATGGCTGATATAGTCTAGTATTGTGACTAAATCCCTTGGCCACTTGACAAATCTGACAACTCTATACAAACTTCTTCACATCTTGTGAAATCTGAGGCCAAAAATAATGTTCTCTAAGAATGGCAATGGTCTTATCTTGACCAAAATGTCCTGCCATCCCTCCACTGTGTTTCTCCTTAATCAGATTTTCGCTCATGTAACTTCTTGGAATGCACAGTTTACTACCCTTGAATAACATACCATCCTGAATCAGATAGTCTAACCACTTAGTTCTGTCTACAGCAATAGGTTCTTTACAAGCTTTCCATGCTTCAACAAAATCAGGATCCCCAGGGTATAGATTCTTGAGTTCATCAAACCCAACTACTTCAACCTGCATTACTGTAAGCAACAACTGTCTCCTGCTTAGTGCATCTACAACCCTGTTAGATTTTTCACTTCTATGCTTCAACACAAATGTATAGCTCTGCAAGAACTCTACCCACTTCATATGCCTCTGATTTAATTTACCTTGGCTATTTAGGTACTGTAATGCTTGATGATTAGTATACAAAACAAATTCCTTTGGCAACAAATAATGCCTCCATTTCTTTATGGCTTGAACTATTGCATATAACTCTTGATCATAAATAGAATACTTCTTTTTTGCATCATTCAATTTTTCACTAAAATATGCAATAGGCTTACCTTCTTGGCTCAATACAGCTCCAATAGCATTGCCACTAGCATCACAATCCACCTGGAACACCTTTCTAAAATCTAGAAGTACCAACACGAGTTGTTTTGTCACCTTCTTCTTCAGCAATTCAAAACTTCTTGGAGTTGTTGCAGTCCATTTGAACTCTTTTCTATCCCCTCTTATTGTGTCAGTCAGGGGTGCACATATGCCACTAAAATTCTTAACGAACTTCCTGTAAAAACTAACTAGACCATGAAATGATCTTACCTCAGTAGAGCACCTTGGAGTAGGCCATTCCAAGATGGCTTTTAGCTTCTCTGGATCCATTTTGAGACCTTCAGGTGATTTAGCAAACCCCAAGTAGACTAACTCCCTTTTTGCAAAGATACACTTCTTCAAATTAATTAATAATTTATCTTCCCTTAACCTTTCAAGGACACTACAAATATGCAATAAATGTTCTTCCAAAGTCTTGCTGAAAATTAAGATATCATCCAAATAGAAAATAACAAATTTTCCCAAGAACTTCTTAAGTACCTCATTCATAAGCCGCATGAAGGTGCTTGGGGCGTTCATGAATCCAAAGGGCATGACTAACCACTCATAAAGACCCTCCTTGGTTTTGAAGGTTTTTTTCCACTCATCTCCTTCTTGTATCTATATTTGATGATAGCCACTCTTGAGATCTATCTTTATGAAATACTCAGCTCCACTCAAGCAGTCCATAAGATCATCCATTCTCGGCAAAGGAAACTGATACTTGATGGTTATCTTATTTATAGCTCAAGAGTCTATACACATCCTCCACTCTCCATCCTTCTTTGGTGCTAGTACTAAAGGCACTACACATGGACTCAGGCTCTCTCAAATCAAGCCCTTCCTCAATAGCTCTTGAACCTGTCTATTTAGCTCCTCAGTTCAAGTAGGAGTCATCTTGTGAGTAGCCTTGTTAGGCAAACTAGCTCCTAGAATTAAATCTATCTGATGACTGATTTGCCTTACCAGTGGCAATCCTTTTGGAACATTATGAGAGATGATATCTCCAAAATCACCTAGTAAATCTAAAACTTCAAGTGGTATTTCACTACTACATTCTTTATCTTTCCTAGGAATCAAAGCATAGCACATACGCTGATGTTTCATGCCATCTAAAAACATTCTTCCATCAACAAGGCAAATACTAGCACTGCTACATACGTTTTTGCCTTCCTTTTTCATGGGCTTCAATTTGTGTTGAACTCCATCCTTTGTTAGAGAGTATTTTTTTGCATGACCATCATGTACTACATGCCTATCAAACTGCCAAGGTCTTCCCAACAATAGATGGCAAACATCCATTGGAATAACATCACAGAGAACTTCATCATGGTAACTCCCAATTTTGAATTTCACTAAACATTGTTCACTTACCGGGACCTTATGATCATCTTTCACCCAAGCAATTTGATAGGGCTGGGGGTGTTTCTCCCTCTTTAGCTTCAGCTTAGAGACCATCTCCTCTAACACCAAGTTATCAGTGCTACCACCATCAATGATCACATCACAATATTTATCGTCACATTTGCACCTGGTACGGATAAACTCCTCCTTTTTCCTAGTTCAATCTCACCACTTAGTAGGACCATTTCATTTACTAAAGTCTCTCCTCTTTCTACATCCTTTGAATGTGATGATTGTTCATCCTCATCCACATGAGCAACCCTAGCTTGGCCCTTAGCTCTTCTATCTGTCATTCATTATCATTGAGGGCATTTAAAGGCATGATAACCTTCTTCATTGCAATGGAAATAGGTACCACAAAAGCCTCCTCTTTCTTTTCCACATCCTCTACCTCTTTCTCTCTGATTTCCAAAGTCTTGATCATGGGAGCGGTTGAAACCCTCATTCCTCTGGTTCCTGCTAGTACCCACATCTTCATTTTTTTTTTGGGTTTCATTTTAACCTCCAGATGACCTACCACTACCCCTTCATTCTTGATCACGCCCTCTTTTTCTTCCTTCAAACCTTTTATTTAGCTTCTCTTCAACTCGTAGGGAAAACTGGTATGCCTCTTCAACACTGGTCATTCTTACCAGACTTAATTCCTCCTGGATGCTAGGTCACAACACATTGATATAATGAGAAACCTTCTCCTTATTTGCTTTGACATGCCCTTCTCTAATTAGAAGTTGGTAAAAATCCTCTATATATTCTTGGACTAATCTTCCTGCTTGCTTTAACCCATGCATCTTCTTAAACAAATCAAGCTCGTAGTCAAAAGGAATGAACTGCTTCTTCAATTTTTTCACCATACGATCCCACCTTGTGATCTTCTCCTTTCCTCTTCTGTTTCTTTCCAATTGAACCTCTTGCCACCAAATTTTGGCATGGCCTTTCAATTTTTCCTTTGCAAACTTAACCCTATCTAGATCCCTCATATCCTCATACTCAAAATATTCTTCCAGTTCATTGATCCATTCGATCAACCTATCTGGTTTCAAATTTCTTGAAAATACACCCACATCAATTGTAGGTCTTTTCCCAAACTTAGTAATGGCCCTAAAAAGCCTTTCCTCTACCTGATTCAAAACTTCCCCATCACCTTCCCCTTTTGGTCCAATTTCTTCTTCTTCATTGTTGTCCTCACTTTCGTCACCTGCAGTGAGATTTGTTCCTCTACGGAGCTCCTCCTGCAATGCTTGTACCTACCTTTGGAGGGCTCTAACCTCCTCAAGATTAATAGCTTTGTCCCTTCTACCATTCTCTCTTCATGAAGGCATCTTCTTAACTCAAACCCACAACCACATAGTCCTGGTGCAAACTACCTCACATTCGAGGCTCTGTCTACACACTCAAGAAAACTAGCTCTGATACCACTTGATGGGAACACAACCCAAGCACAGAATGGACACAATAGGAAAGGGAAATTTTATTAAATTTTGTAAATAAGCTAATACATTTAGTATAGAGAAAATAGACTTCCAAACATGCCATATGGGCTTACAATAGCATAAATCTAGAGATAATTTCTCCTTTCAGTACCTCCTCTCAAACTCCACTTTGAACTGCCTTTTACAGTGCCAGAAATGTTCTTAAATAGACCCTAGAGGGTAAGGATTAGGAATACATTCTAGAAAGTGCTAGTAGGTATCCAGTGACCAAATAGAAGGCTTCTAGAAGTCACTTTAGAATTTGGCACAAAATTAGAAGAATCCAAAAATAGTAACTGAACTTTCGGGAGGCATAACTTTTGAACCGTAGTTTCGATTGACAAACCGTTTACATTTTTAGAAAGCTCTTGAAGCACTCTATAGCCCTATCAACCAGCTTTGCTTGTCCCCCATTTTTGGCCCTGTTTGAGGTCATTTAATGCCCCTAACTTGACTTTGAAGCATTCTTAGAAGGTCTTCAAAAATTGAAAAACTATGATAACTTTCAAACCATGGGGCCTTTTGACCTGATTCTTTTTCTGGAATGCTCAAAAATTACAATTACAATCATCCAAAAAAATTACACCTTCTAGTTCACCAAAATGATGCTCAATTACATACTCCTATTTTTTTGGCATTTACACATATCCCAAGGTGTTCAAATACTCTACCCTAGAACACTGATAGTGGAACTATGAGAGTTGGAACCTTTATTTGACCCAAATGGGTATCTAGAAATGAAAACACATGAAACAGAAACTAAGTCTAAGTACATTTTTTTGGGTGACACAGGATTGCCCATATACCTCTGGATGCTCCCGCATCATAGTCATCCTAGGCTAAAAATAGAACCTAATGACTAACTCTTGAGTCTTGTTGACTCCAAAATGACCACTAATTGCCCCATTATGCTTCTCTTGGATCAAATTCTCCCTCATTGATCCTCTAGGAACACAAAGTTGACTACCTTTAAATAATAGGTCATTTTGCAATGTATAATCAGAAAATTCACCATTAAAATTATTTTTGAACTCTTTGAATACCTTGTAGATGTGAGAAAAGTCTTCATCATTAGCATAGAGATCATTGAAACTATCTACACCTATGCTTTGGATTTGAATCTCTTGGAATGTGAGGAGTCTTCAACTCAGAGCATCAACTACTTTTCTCTGAACTCCCTTCTTGCCATTGATTGTAAAAGTGTAGGCCTACAAGTATTTCACCCACTTCATATGCTTTTTGATTAGCTTTTCTTGAGAATTTAGGAAACTAAGGGCTTGGTTGTATATGTTGGCATATTAGGCAAGATTTTTATTAGTGACATACACTTATTTAGATTGTAAGTATCTATCAAGCTTATTATATAGTTAATAGTGTTAGCAAAGAATTTCAATTGTCACTGACTTTTATAGTTGCTACCGAGTCCTTTGGACAAATTCCAGTGTATGTCAAGTAGTAACAACTATTGTGAAGATTAGCAGTGTAAAACAAATATCTTAGTGTATGTCAAGTTTACCAATGCAAACTGAGCTATGCAGTGGTTACTGATTTCATAGTTAATGTGGTGTGAGTTCAATATTGACTAGGCTACTCAGTGTTAACCAAGTGACTCAGTTTATACCAAGATCGAGGTGATAGTGTTTATTGAGCAATGCAATGGTAAACAAGTGATTCAGTTTATATGACAGGTTTTGTAGTATTCACTGAGTCACAAGTGTAGACCGAGTTCAAGACTACTTCAAAGTCATCAGTATGGACTGAGATTCTATTTCTACCAAGTGCATGAAGATGTTGAGCATTGATAGTGGATGTCGAGTATCAAAACCTCACCGAGACAGTCTTGAAAACTTGAGTGTCTACATTTCAACCAACTTTGTAATATTTGTGTAAACTTTTATTGTGGCTGACTTTGTAATTGTATAATTGGATTGGTATATATGTAATGTATTATATCAAATACAAGGTTTTTAATATATGCATGGTATCAATGTGATAATCAAAGAAGAGAAGGAAGTGCAAATTACAAAGGCTACAATAGTATAAGGAGCAGCAAAGAATCATCTATCACAATGAGGTGATTTGTAAACTTAAAGGAATATCATTCAGCAAATCAAGTTGTAGATTAGAGATTAGCTACTGCTTCATCCTAATAGGTGGATCAATCAAATCCTTTAACAAGGTAGACCTAACAATCTTATGCAAATCTCTTTACTAAGTACATACTTCATTGTATGTTTGTAAATCCTTTAACAAGGTGGACCTAGTGGTCCTTATTGCTCCTAACATGGAAGATCATCAAAAGTGATCAATGTAAGCCTTAATGGGCCAAATTTATACTTTAGTACTAAAGCTTGTGGGTATCATCTCCCACACCCCCACCCCCACCTAGTTTTACTTTGTATTTGGAAGGTTTCTGGGTCACCAAATATTTGTGTCAAAGTGTTACGAATGCTTTCATTGTTGTTAGTTTCTCATGCATGTAGTTAAATGAGTATTGGATTAATTTTTTATTGGATTAAAGTTTCAAAAGTTTCAGAAGTTATTGATTCACCCCTTCCCTCTCAATAACTTAGCCTTTAAAAATATTTCTGACAATTGGTATCAGAGCTTTATGGTTCTCAAAGAAAAAAAAAATTTAACAGCTTGAGAAAAGATCAAAGGCCATGGAGATATTTAGACTTGACAAGTCTATTGACAATGAGAAGCTAGATTTGGAATGGCTATTTCCCAACACAAGAAAGAAAAGGGGAAACTCTCTCAATACCTAAGAAGAAGAAAAGATCTTGCAATTGAAATGAATGATCATCTCTACATTGAAGAAAGAATTGAAGACCTTCATTCAAGCAATCCAGATGAAGCAAATGAAATAATCAAAGAACTCCTAGAAAAGAATGGTTCACTGCAAGAAGAAGCAAGGAAACTAAGAAGAGATCAAGAAATTTAGTCAGTAAGATTATGTGAAGTTATGGAAGAGACAAACAAGATAAGAGAAGAGATAGAAGGAAAGAACAATGAAATCTAGCACCTACCCCTTCAGTAAGTAGACTTCATTGATCATCTTTCTAATGCAAATGAAGAAAACATGAACCTAAGATCTGAAAATGAAAGATTGCAGAATGACCCAAACTCTTAAAGGAAAATCAATGAAAGAATGATGAAATGCCAAGCAGACATGAATCAATTAAATAACAAAAATCTCTACAGACAAAAAGCAAAATTAGGAATGGGATATATAGAAGAAGGAGAAACATCCAAGCAAGGAGCTCAAAAGAATCAAAGACCTACTTGCAATCACTATGGTAAGTAGGTCATACTTCAAATAAATGTTAGAGCAAAGGAAAACCAAAATTCAAATGGAAAATGTTACAATTTCAATCAGCATGGTCATAAGGCTAATGAATGCAAAGAGAAACCAAGATTTGAAGGCAAATGTCACAAATGTAAGAAGCATGGGTACAAATCATCAAAATGCAAAACCAAGATATTGAATCTAGCAAAACAAATTGTGAAAGCTATATTTGGTTGGGAATATAACACCTAGTGCATATGTAATTACTGTGGAGAATTTGGACATAGTGGAATGAATTGTGTAAAGCATCATTTGAGGAAAAGAGATACTACTAAAAGATGTTTCATTTTTATAGAACTTGATCATCTTGCCAAAAACTACATGACTACTGGTAGAATTGAAGATGAAAAGAAGGAAAAGGCTAGTAACATCTAAAAATAGATGAGACAATAATTGGTTCCAAAGTCTATTGAGAATGCAAGTCCAAACAATGATGAACAAGTCACTTTAGAATTGGGTGGCTCCACAATTTCCACTTGATTTTTCAAAGGAGAACTAGGACTAAGCTACCAAAGAAGACATTCAAATAAGTTCCAACTGAAAGGAAAAAAGATCCATATATGTATTCAAGATACAAAGGGATCACCGAGTAAAAGGGTACCAGTTACCACCAAGTCACTTTTGTTACCAAGTGAGGTTGGATCATAGACTCTACCGAGCAAGGTTGGGAGTAACTAAATTTCATATGATTATCAAATGATGGAAGACTCTACTGAGTAATTAGTACAAGGAAGTGGATGATAGTCTATCACTTTGATCTACCATTCGTACTGAGTATTTATGGAAAATTTTGATAAAATGAATGAAATCAAAGTCATTTTCACCATGAAATTTTGAGAGCAAATTGTGTAGAGAAATCTTCAAGAGCTTCCAAGTGATTTGAGAAAAAAAAATTTGAAAGATTTCAAATTCTCTCAAACCCTACCGAATGAAGATGGCATCTAGCAGTAACAAGGTAAAGCAAGGTTCAAACATGCTAGTTTGTGGTGAATGGAAAGCTCTAGATTTCAAGCACACTCCTACCATCACTGAAACCCTAGATCCGAGTGGAGCATAGTCACAAATCCCTCCAAAGGTACTATTGATAAATGATAGTCATTCTCATTTCAAATGCACGATTCAAGATATTGGAACTTTTGAAATGGACAAAGCCCTAGAATAGTTGTGTGTAAATGACATTTTGAAACCTGAGCATCAATAACTGGAGACTAAAGGGTTAACTCATATTCCTCACATGCCCCATAAATTTCAAGTAAAATGGATTAGGTTTATTCTTAGTCAATTGCATAATGGGTAGTTATGGTTAGAGCAACCAATTTTAATCACAAAAAATATGATTCATTGAATTAGTGGTCTCCTAGTGGTGGCTAAGACTAAAATGACCAAAACACTAGGTCTGGTTGAACTAGAAAAGAAAACCCTAGTAGAATAGGATGGTAGAGGAATGAAGATAAGTAGTCTCACTAGTATGGAATTAAATTTCAGTATACATATCATTACATACAAGATCTATAGTTCAAGCTAGTTGAATAATGTTTTGTGTGAAGCAGTTGACCTTGCATATAAGGTAGTGAAGAACAATCTTTCTCTTGACCTTGCCAAGCTGCTATTGAAACAATTCAACAAAAACATGGAGAGCATCAGGATATCAAAGAACAACCCATGTAAGTTTGGATCTTTGTTAAAAATTTTATTCTTTTATGTTTAGAAATATTCCCTTCAAAAGGTTCAATTGTAGGAAGAAAAGATGTGCCAGTTCTCTACCAAATTAATGAGTACATTGCTAAGATGGGAGTGAAGTATAATAGTATCATGGATAACTTTTTTGATGCATTTAAAGAGAAAATGAATAATAGATCTAGGATTCCAAGAAGATTAGTTGAAGATTACAAGAATGATGTATGTTTCATGGTAGATAGTGATAAGGTATACATTTAGGTAGTTAGGCCTAGAACTGCATGGGTGAAACCTCTTTGATATGAGGTTAATATAGATGAAACAAAGTATATCATTAAGGCACTTGTAAATGAAACAATTGATCCCAAGGCTGCATATTTTGGTACATATGATGAAACCAAAGTCAGGATAGAAGTGGAGATCAAGCTCCCTTAGGTGGTAAACAAATGAAAGAAACAAATTGCAAAGTTAAAAACTAGTTCTACACCTTTGTTGAGCAAGGGAAAAGGTGAGGATGAAGAAGTAGAGGATGAGGAAGAATTAGAGGAAGAGGAAGCATTGAAGAAGAAGGGCAAGGTAATCATTACCAAGCCTTCCAAGCCATCCACTATTTTTTTTACAAGAAGGTCCTCAAAGAATAAAGATGACAAGGAAGAAGGAGATATAATATTCAGAAAACCTCCACCCACATAATAAGATAGACTGGAAGAACTTTAGGAAGGAGAAGGTATAAAGAAATTTTAAAGCATTAAAGTATGAAATTAGGACTAAGGAAGAACAAAAGCAGATTGAAGACCTAGTGATGGACAAAATGGGTAAGTGAAAATCTCACCAAACCATCTTACTTCTCAGCTTCCTAATATTTTGATGGATAAGATTAAGCCAAGATTGGAATTTTCCATGCAAACTATAAAAGACATCTATGGGAAAACCCTAAAGTAGGTTATTCCAAGCTTAACAGACAAGGAGATTAAGGAATGTCTAAAGAAAAATGAGGAGAAATTAACTCTAAAATTTAACACTTATCTGATTCTGATAAGAGATATTGAACATGTGGTAAGAAATGCAACAAATACATGGAAGAATATCTATCTTCTTCCTAAACTAAGTTATTTTTTTGTTGAAGTGAAAGATTTGAATGATGATGATGATGATAAAGAAGAGAAGGATGACGAGGAAAATGTTGAAGAAACAATACATTGTGATAACATTGATGATGAAGAAGAACAGGAGCAAGAGGCTACTGAGGAAGAAACGAAGGATGATGAGGAAATCAACCTAGTCAAGATTGTTGTGGTAGCTATAGCCTCACTTCCTTATTCTCCAAGCAAGGTATTAACAACATCAAGCATGGAGATGGCCTCTATAGGATTGATTGTGACCAACACTCCAAGCACAGCTAGCCAATCAATCTTTGAACCAATTTAGCTCAAGACATCATTGACTAAAGTAACCTCCACTTCATCTACTAAGATGCAGACTCTTCCCTCTTCTACCATGTTAGATACATCAGTTTTGGATACATCAATTTTGGCTATTGCAGGTATCTCTATAGGTATTTCTACAATAAGTGTAGTATCATTTTTTGTGGCTAGTCCTATTATGTCTACTATTATTTCCATTCCTAGTAAGAAAAAAATAAGTGTAAAAATATTTCTCAATTGAGCACAAAATTTTTGGGTCAAGGAAAAGAAAAGGAGGAGGAAATAGACCTTGATGAGGAAATAGTAATCCCAAATTGGGACATATCCAAACTCAATCTAGATCAAATGCAAACATTTGGTAAACTTCTCCAAAAGAAAGCCAAACAACAAAGGCTAAGAGAGGAAAGGGAAAAAATTTTCAAAATCATTGAGGACATTGAGAATATTTTGGCAGAGGCTACAGGCATAGAGTTTGATTCATTTCAACCAATTTTGCTTCAGCTAGCAGAGGAAGTCTAGAAGTTTAATGAAGATACAAATGAATAGGAAAAGTTAGTATAGAATGTAGAGAAGAAATTTGAAAATAAAGTGTTAGAGCACATTGCTCAACAAATTACAATTTATCAAGTAGAACTCTATACCATTTTGGGCTCTCTAGAAACTTCATGTACAAATGTATCATTACTTTTTAGTAAGCTATGTGATGTTTCAAATTTTACCAAGGAAATAAAGGATAAATTGTCCAAGATTGATGAAGATCTCAAGGAAAGTGCTCAGCAATTGCAACCTAACCCCAATTTAAGATTTTCTCATTTCAATAAGATTGAACTTTTGATAGATTTATAGGTAGAATTGCTTAGAGAAGATGCCAAAATCATACCTACACTGGTAGATATTTAGAACATTATTTTTCCCAACATGGATGAACTATAGAAGCTTATTGTGCATTCCAAAACCTTCATCCATGACAACAACTTCTACATAGAAAACCACATGATTGAGTTGTCAGTAGAAGTGAAAATTGCACAACACACATGTAAGTTCTTGCAAGACAATTGGGACAAAAATTTGGCTATCATACTCAAGGTACATTCAGACTTTTTGTCTCATTTTGGCATTAATATGTAAATTTATAGAATAAATCTTTGGCATTATTGTCAAAAGGGGGGAGAAGACATAGAAGATATAGAAGGAGAAGATATGGAGAAGATAAGATATGGAAATGATGAGCTATGGGGGAGAAAAATGTAATAATTGGTACATAGGCTAAAAAGGAAATGAGAGAGATAAATGTGAGACAAATGTAAATAATGTAAAGAAGAATGTATTCAGATGAATAGTATACTTTATAGAAGCTTTACCATGTTATTATGAAATATCTCAAAAATAGTATACTCTACTGAGCTAAGAATCACATGGTGCTGGATAAAAGTATTCAGGAAACTTTTTGAATTTAGTTTTGGCTAATAAGTGTTTTTGTCACTAATGCCAAAGGAGGAGATTGTTGACATATCAGTCAAGTTTTTTATTAATGACATACACTTATTTAGATTGTAAGTATCTATTGAGCTTATTGTATAGTTAACAATGTTAACCAAGCATTTCACTTCTCACCAAGTTCTATAGTTGCTACTGAGTCCTTTGGAAAAATTCTAGTTTACGCCAAGCAGTTACAACTATTGTGAAGATTAGTAGTATAAATAAAGTATCTCAATGTATGCTGAGTTTAGCAGTGCAAATTGAGTTGTGTAGTGGTTATTGAGTTCATAGTTAATGTGATGTGAGTCCAATGTTGACTGAGCTACTCAGTGTTAACCAAGTGACTTAGTTTATACCAAGCTCAAGGTGATAGTGTTTATGGAGCTATGTAGTGATAAACAAGTGATTCAGTTTATATGATGAGTTTCACAGTATTCATTGAGTCACAATTGTTGATCAAGTTCAAGACTACTTGGATGTGATCAGTATGGACCAAGCTTCTATGTCTACTAAGTGCATGATGATGCTGAGTAGTGATAGTGGATGTTGAGTATCAAAACCTCACTGAGTTAGTCTTTAGAACTTGAGTGTCTACATTTTAGCCAATTTTGTAATATTTGTGTAAACTTGTATTATGGCCAATTTTGTAATTGTATAATTGGATTGGTATATATTTAATGTATTGTATCAGATCAAAGGTGTGTGAATATATGCATGGTATCAATGTGATAATCAAAGAAGAGTAGGAAGTGTGAATTACAAAGGCTACAACAGTATAAGGAGCAGCAAAGATTCATCTATTATAGCAAGGTGATTTGTACACTTAAAGGAATCTCATTCAAAAACCAAGTTGAAGATCAAAGATCAGCTACTACTTCATCCTAATAGGTGGATCAATCAAATCCTTTAACAAGGTAGACCTAATAGTCTCATGCAAATCTCTTTACTGAGTGCATACTTCATTGTATATTTGTAAATCCTTTAACAAGGTGGACCTAGTAGTCCTTATTGCTCCTAACAGGGTAGATCATCGAAAGTGATCAATGTAAGCCTTAATAGGCCAACTTTATACTGCAGTACTAAATCTTGTGGGTATCATCCCCATCCTAGTTTTACTTTCTATTTGGAAGGTTTTTGGGTCACCAAATCTTTATGTCAAAGTGTTATGAATGCTTTCATGTTTTTAGTTTTGCATGCATGTAGTTAAATAAGTATTGGATTAATTGTTGATTGGAAAAAAGTTTTGTAAGTTTTAGAAGTTACTAATTCACGCCCCCCCCCCCCCCCAGTAACTTAGCCTTTTTGAATATTTCCAACAGTCTAAATATACAAAAAATTCTTTAGGGAGCAGATAGTGCCTCCACTTTCTAAGAGCCTAAACTAGTGCATACAACTCTACGTCATAGGAGGAGTACTTTTTCTTGGCTTAAGGAAAACCCATTGGCTACATTACTAGCATTAGATTCCACTTGGAATAGTTTATCAAAACTAGGAAGTACTTAGGTAGGTAGCTTTGCTATTTTCTTCTTAAGAATTTCAAAACCTTGATCTTCTTGAGGTGTCCAAATAAACTTTTCCTTCATGCCTTCCTTGATTGTGTCTAACATAGGAGCACATATGCCACTGAAATGTCTAATAAACTTCCTATAGTATTGAGCTAGCCCATAGAAACTCCATGTGTTTGATTTAGTCTTAGGAGTAGGCCAACTTAAGATGGCATCCACCTTCTCTTGGTGCATTTTCAGGTTACCTTGAGATAGAAAAAAGCCTAGATATACTAACTCTTGCTTCATGAAATCACACTTCTCCAAATTGATCATTAATTTTTCATCATGCAACTTCATAAAAACAATCTGTAGATTTCTTGTATGTTCCTCTTTAGTTTTGTTGAGAATCAAGATGTCATCTAAATAGAAAAAAAAAAAAAAAAAAAAACTTATCGATGTAATCTGCCAACACCGCATTCATCAACCTCATGAATGCAAATGGAGCATTGGATAAACCAAATGGCACTATAATCCATTCATACAAACCTTTATTAGTTTTGAAATTTTTCTTCCATTCATCTCCTTCATTTATCCTAATTTGATGATAACCACTTTTCAAGTCTATCTTAGTCAAATACTTGGCTTCCCCTAAACAATCTATTAGGTCTTCAATTCTAGGTATTGGAAACCTATATCTAATGGTGATCCTATTTATGGCTCTAGAATCCATACAAAGTCTCCAAGTTCACCCTTTTTTAGGTGCTAAAATAATAGGGATTGCACATGGGCTAATGCTCTTCCTAATTAGGCCTTGGTTTACAAGCTCTTGGATTTGTTTTACAATTTTCTCATTTTGTTGAGGAGTCATCTTATAGGAAACTTTATTTGGTAGGGTAGCTCCTAAAATAAAGTCTATTTAGTGACTAAAACATCTTTTTGGAGGCAAGGTGGCAAGTTTTCCATCACTTACAATGGTTTTATACTCCTCAAGTAACTCTTGCACTTAATGTGGTATTTCTATCTTTTTGGTAGTGTTTTCATCTTTTGGCTTTAGAACTAGTACAAAACAAACTCCATCTCCTTCCTCTAGTCTTTTCAAGAACTCCTTCTTGAAAACCATGAGCACACTTGGTCCTGAGGTCTTTAATTCTTCTTATTCTAGCAAGGATTGGATCTTGAAAGTTACTCCATCCTTCTTGAATGAATATGAATTCTTAGTCCTATTGTGTATAGCTTGATTGTTAAATTGCCATGGCCTTCCAAGTAGAAGGTGGCATCCATCCATGAGAAGAATGTCACATAATACTCTATCCTTTTATATTCTTATAGTGAACTCTACCCATGCTTGTTCTCCAATCAATATATGTTCTCCTTTACTAAGCCATGTTACCTTATATGGATTTGTGTGAGGGATCCTCTTTAACTTCAACTTGTTGACTACCTCCTCACTAATTATTTTATCAATTGAACCCAAATGAATGATAACTCTACATACCTTTTCCATTATCTTACATCTAATCCTAAAAGTGCTCTCCTCTGGCTTGGCTCCTCTTTTATTGGCTCTTCAATCAATGTTCTTCTTATCAATAGATTCCCCACTTCCTCTGATTCTAGGGGTACCTCAAAGTGCTTGTTGCTACTGCTACATTCCTCTTGTACATAGTTGACTCTTTTTGTAGATCTTTGTGAAGTTGATCCTTCTTCAGGGCATCTATAGGCAGGATGTCCTAGCTGACGACAATGATAACACTTCATGGTAGCAAAATAAAAGCCTCTTCCTTGGTTGTTACTCCTACGTATAATATCCCTCCTTTTCTACCATTGTAGAGTTAGTTGCTAAAGTTCTATATGACTCTTCTATAGATGTGTTAGCCCTTATTTGATATTTGAAATGCAATACTTTGATATGTTGAGTAATTGATTTTGTCAAGGTGTAAGAATTTCTTGCTTGTAGTGGTGATGCTTCAATTGCTCTTGGTTAGTTAATGAAATTAATTTTATGATAATGTCTTATGGTGTATCTTAGAAGGATTTTAATTATGTCCTCATGATGATGAGATATTCATGTAATAATATGATGTTATTTATATTTAGGATTCCCTATTATACTTACTGCATACTTTCATTTATATGGTATGTGTGTGTGTGTGTCTATTTTTACATTTATGTTTAACATGTCTGATATGGTTGAGGAAGAAAGTCTTAGTCACTTGCTAGTTGGGATTTACACAGTGTACCAATCCCTACCATTTTTGGTTTATCTTAGATATATACACACATGTACATGCTCGTATTTTATATAGATTTACAGGTACCAAGCATCAATTTTCCTAAATTGCCAAGATGACTGTGCTCTATTGTAATAACTCAATGGCAAGAATGGGGAGATGATATTCAAGTGCAATCTTAGCTATAGCCTAAATACTTGTCCTGCAAGGAGGACTCATAAATGACTTTCCACTATTTTTAAACCCATCAATTTATCTTTGCATGTGTTGTTTAATATTGAGTTTTGGTTAGTTTTCTTTATGTTATAGTTTTCTTTATGTTACTTTTATGTGGATTTGGCTATGTGATTTATTTGGAAAATGATTTTATTATAATATTTGGGTTAATCATATAATATTGATAGTTATCAAATATTATTTGATAAAAAAGAAAATATTAAAATATGAGAATGCTTAATTAATTAAAAAACTAAATAAATATGTTCTTTAATTTAAAAGGCTTAATTTGGAAGTCTAAACTTAGAAAATTAGTTAAAGTGAAATTAGAATATGATGATATTTAATTAACTAAATATATGCTTCAACTTAAAAGATTTAATTTAAAAGTCTAATTTAAAAAGTTGGATAAAAAGAGAATTAAAATATTAAAAGGTTAAAGATTTAATATTGTTTTATTATAATTGTTTAATTAATAATAATTAAATTGGAGTTGTATTTAAATAATGAGTTTTAATTATTATTGTTAATTTAAATAATAGGTTACAATTAAATAGTGCTTGCACTAATTAATAAAGTGGATGAAAAGAAAATAAAAGAATATTTTAATTTAAAAGTTCTTTGAGTGTGAGTGAAATGATTAAATAATAAAAGTTTATTTTAAGAAGAGGCCTTTGCATGTTTGAAAATCAAAAACCCTATGTAGAGTTAAACTCTTTATTAAGAGATTCAAGCTCATTTCTACACATGGATTTTGGGGAGAAATTTTTGGAATTGAAGCAAAAAAATTGTTAATAGTTTCAGAGGGTTTGGATGTGCATGCATCCACATATTATCTCAGATTTTAGCCCTCTTGTTTTGAGGTAGGGTCTGAAACCCCATTGTAGAATTTTATTGAAAGATCTATGTACTTTGTGTCTTCTTGGGTGCTTACATAATGCTTATTAATTTATTGTATTGATTTTTGGATAAAGAACTATGTTGTAGATTTTGAAAAGGAAAACCTATTAATCAAGAAAACTTGACTGTAGAAAATTGTAGAAAACTATTAGGGTTGTATTCTTTTAAAACAATTTTCTAATATAAGAAAATTTCAATTATAGAAAATTGGAAGAAAATAACAAATTGAATAGTTGGGGTTTCAACTTTAAATTTTCCATTAGAACCATGTCACTATCATTGATTTTCTAAATAAAGCTTATGTTGGAATTTCAATAGGAAAGGTAAACTTCTGAGAGGGTGGGTGAATCAGTGCTTCAAACTTTGACCCATAAAATACTCACCACATGTCCATCTCACATATTCAATAAGTAAACTAAAATACCATGTAAAGCATGTAAACAAATAAGCATTCACACATATGACACAAGATATGATTACCCAAAACCCTCCAATGGGAAGGTAAAACTGGGGTGGGGATGACGCCCACAAATCTTCACTACTGTAGTAATAAAGTGTATCCAATGAAGGTTGTAATGTTTGATCATTAAACATGATCTACCCTATGAAAGGTTTACCTTATTAAAGGCTTCCAAAGACTATTAGGTCTTATCCTATGAAAAGTGTGCCTTGTTAAAGGACTTCAACTCACAATTAAGTAAGCACCTTGTTAGAGGATTTCAATATAACCTATTAGGACTACTTTGTTAAGAAATTTAAATAATTCACCTATTAGAATATCTCAGCATTGATCCTATGTTAGCACTTTGTTTCTTGATGATAGATCACCTCTAAACTAATGTACACTTGATCCTTCTTGGTTAGATGTCTCTTTGTTGTTCACTATTTCCTTCCTCTGTTCTCCTTTAACTAATTCTATAATGCAATTTCAGATCATAATACCTTGGCCACCATGAATATCCTATTTTGTGCATACAAAACTCTCATTGATCATTCATACATTCCCTTTTACTCTCTCTTTGAAATTTAGGTTTCTCCTCCTTAAGAAGATCTCGGTGACTTAGGGTTAGATATGAATCAATGGCTATGATTCATCCATTTTGCCACTTAAATCTTCCCTTTACCTAATTGGATGCATGTAATGCATAGAGATTCCAACTTAAGATATGTCCTTATCACCAAAATATCATAATTCAATCTATAAGTCAACTCAAAAATGGTTTGCATAGTAGTTTGTTCCAATACAAACAACTATGACAAAACTATGTTACTCGGCATCAGTAGTCCCTCATGCTCCACATATATTGATTTCAATACTATGAATCAGCATCTAAATGACTCAGCATGCACTACTTCCTTGACTCCTAAATCACTCAGCATACACTTTCTACTTAGCACTTGAGTGACTCAGCACTCACTATTGACTCGACATGCTCTAACTTATACATGGTGTGCTCAATATATACTACATGTTTGACATGAACTAAGTAAATGAATTAATTATATAGACACTCACTTGCCAAAACCAATCTCAGATCAACAATCACCCCCTTTTACATGAGTGTAAAAAATACTTGGTCATGCATTAATACTTTTATTCTTATGATCATAACATAACATAACTATTTAGCTTCTGTATAAAATCTCAAAATATCAAAATTTTCCACAAACTTATACCTCAAAATCTTATAACTCTTATAACTCCCCCTGAGTTGTTTGACCTATTATGTACTCAAAATATTACTCCTGCTGAGTAGTTGTACCTCAACTAATACTCTTTCACTTGCTTACTCTCCCATGCTTGCTCCCCTATGCTCTTACTCCCCCTTAGCTCTTTCTCCCCCTTTTTGACACTAATTTCAATGGATTATACACTAATAGTGTGTTTGTTTAGAAAGATTTGTCGACCTCAAGAATAATCATAAGAGCGGCATCCCAATTGTCACAAGCTACCTCCAAAGACTTGATTTGGATGGCCAACTTGGTAGCAAGATGAACTAGGCCATCTAATATAGAAAGATTGGGGTCTTTCTTCATAAGATTTTTTGCATAGCCTAACTCCTTGTGCAAAATCTCCATGTGAGGAGTCAATGTAGTTTGGATGCTTATTAGTTTGGCCCTTATGTTGGCTTCATCTATAGATAGTGTTTCTAACTAACTCTAGGTTTGCAATAGGGTCCTAAAGTGTTTCTCACTTTGAGTTGGAGTCATGAGAAATTTAGCTTTGGATGACTGCATTTGTATCTCCAAGCTCAGGATGTGATTTCTTATTTCTTGTATGAAGAGTGTGGGATTACATAGTTTGGTGTACAGAGAGAAAATGTTCTCAAGTACCTTCTTCACACTATCTATCTTAGTTTCCAATGCAACTTGTGTAAGTGCTATCTCACTAGATTCTTGAAACTACAAGTGGGAAAGGATTAATCTTTTGGGGGGGGGGGGGGGGGGGGGTGAATTAGGAGTTTAAACTTGGACCCATAAAACTTTCACCATTCATACATCACATGCATTAATATACTGAAATAACATATAAAGCATATGCATCAATCATTTAAACATGTAATCAAACACACATACTTAACACCATATACGATTACCCAAAAACCCTCCAAAAAAGAAGGTAAATTTGTGGTGGGGATGACACCCACAAATCTTCACTACTATAGCAATAAAGTGTATCCAAGTAAGTTTACAATGGTTTGACCATGAATCATGATCTACCCTATGAAAGGTCTTCCTTGTTAAAGGCTTACAAAGACTATTAATTCCCACCTTGTTAGAGGATTTCAACACCCTATTAGAAGTGTGCCTTGTTAGAGGACTTGAACTTACAATTAAGTAAGCACCCTGTTAAAGGATTTCATATAGCCTATTAAGATATTTAACTAAAATCACCTGTCAAAATGTCTTAGCATAGATCCTGTGGTTGGCACTTGCTTGCCTGATAATAGATCACCTCTATACAATCTCTAGTTGATCCTTCATGATCTAATGTATCAATATTATTTCCTCCTCTATCCTTTGTTCTTCACTTAACTAATTCTACAATTCACTCTTACTACTAAGTCACCTTGAATGCTATGCAAACTATCTTGTTCACTCCTCCAATTTGATTTCACTTCTTTGCAATGCTCTTCACATTGTTAAAAATTTAGATCCTTGTCCTCCTTAAGAAGACTTAGGTGGCTTAGGGTTTGGTATGAATCTATAACTAAGATTCATCCATTTTTCCACTTAAACCTTTCCATTTTCTGATTGGTTGCATGTAATTACATAGGGAATATGCATATAGATTCATCCTTATCTCCAAAAGATTGAAATCTATCCTTAAGTCAACTGAAAAATGGTTTACATAGTTGTTTGTTCCATTACAAAAAAAAATGTCCAATATGTGTTACTCAGCATATGAAGTCTCTAATGCTCGGCATATACTGCTCTGACTCAGCACATGAATTGCTCAAAATCTACTATTTACTCGGCACTTGAATCACTTAGCATGATCTATCTACCTAGCACTTGAGTGACTCGGCACTCATTTCAACTTGGCATGGTCTAGTATTTACATGTTATACATGTCAGGCATTATTGGTTTGGCATGAACTAAGTAAATGGCTTAAGTATGTTGACACTCACTTGTCAAAACCAATCTAAGATCAACATAGATATCTTCTCATTCACTTTATGTTGAAACTTCTTTTTAGACCATTCAAATAACTTTGCATTAGTATCAAGGTCTACATCACTTACCTTTTCCACTATGTTGGTCAATTGTTCAAGAATTGGCTTGGTTTCATCTAGAGTAGGCAGATTGAATGCACTTAAGAACATATCTTTGATATCAAAAAGAGTTTGCTTCTGCCTATGCTCCCTTCTGAGCAATTCTTGATGTTTCTTTTTGGCCAGGGCTTCTTGAAGTATACCCATCTTCTCAATTATTATTGTTGCATAATCATATTTTGGCAAAACAATTTCTTCATCTAGGCTTATATCTCCATATGTTATTACCTCTTCTATCTTTGATGAACTTGGACTTGGCACTAAGCATTGAAAAGGTGTTGCATCTATGTGTAGCCATTAAAGAGTGTGACTAGAAGGAGTTCTAGATACTAGTAGTATTACCAATGCTTGAATTATTGCTTGCTCCTTTGGCTTGGGTGTCAACCCAGTCTCTTTAGGCTCGTCCATTTCTACCTCATTGCTTTGAATTTCACCTTGAACTTGTGTTGGAGGTGTAGATGAATCTATCTGACCTGTTTGAATCTATGTCTCCACCTTATCTTCTCCAATTGTCTCAACCTTATTTGTTGCATCCTTGGTTATAGTTTCAAAGATTGGAGTGACACCTATGTGTGTACTAACACTAGTGACTTAAGGAGTGATGGTAGGTGGTTATTTTTTTGCACCTCCTCCATTGTAGATTTAGTCACTAATTTCTAAAGTTCATCTATACTCACCGATACAGGGTTGTTACACAATTTAGGCTATAGTGTAGATTGGTCAAGTATCTTTTTCATGTCTTCCTCTATTAGGGGATCCATGTTCTAAGTAGTGAGATTAGAAACATCCTTTACTATGATAGTTTTAGTACTTACACTTATTATCTGTAGGGGGTTGACAACTAGCATTTATGTATCTTGTATACTCTATTCTTGTTGCTACTCTTTCTCAGTTGTTTCCTAATCAGCTACATTCATTTCAGCAGCTCCCTCAACTATGTCTTCATTATTATCATCATATTTATCATCTTTAACCTCAATAGGCTCTTGCTATACTACTTTGATTATAGCTAACCCATGTGTAATTTTCCACATTTGTGTGGGCTTCTTTACAACATTTTCAATGTTGTTCTATAGTATGGTAAATGCCATATATTTAGAAACAAATCTAACATCATATTTCTTTATGTTTTAGCTATATGTGACTTACCAAGTTCAAGCATTACTTGGGCGAGGGATGTCTCCCTAATTTTCCTTTCTAAGTTCAAAAAAATAATGCATTTTTTCTCAATGCTTTCAAATAAACTTTTAGGCATGGAGTTGGCAATCTCTAGAGGGGATTTCTTAAATTTGGCCATCATTGCATATATTTCCTCCTCCACTTGATTCTTTTCAACTTTTCCAAGATTTTCAAAATCAATGTGAGAAAAGCCTAATAAATCTACATTATTTCTAACATTCTCACATAAGTTTTCTAGACTTGAGGATGGATTATGACTCACCACTTCGAATTGGTTGTTATCATCAGATTCAATTCTTCCATAATCAGTTTCATCTTGAAAAATATATTTTCTCCATGGTTTTTTCTACGCTCCACATTCTTGGTTTGTAGACTTGGCTTTTTCTTTATCCTTTTGTACAATGACAAGTGTGTTGGCCCTTGTGGCAGGTGTCATAGATTTTGGCTTGATTTAGAAACCTTTTTAGATCTTGTCACTTCTTGTGCCTTAGCCTTTCTTTTCTTCTGATTAGTAGGAATAGGTGCCTCCTTGACTTCTTCTTTTTTGGCACCTTCTACAATCTCTATTTCTTCCTCTTGTTGATCCTCAACTTGATTTTGTGCCAATGCAAGTGGTGCTTGAATCTAAGTGTCTTCTTCATCTTTATCATCTTCCTCTTCATATTCCTACTCGGCACCTTCACCAAATTTTGCTTTTAATTTCTTTACCAGTTTCTCCTTCTTTTTGATGACAAAGGCAGTCTTCAACTTCATAATAATCCTTGATTTGGAAATCTCATAGTTGCCAAAAAATTTGGCATCTTTGCCTACTTCTTCTACAAGTGATGTTGTTATTACTATAGAAGCCTCATCAACATTAATTTCTTAACCCAATGGCCTTAACATCTTACTCTAGGAATTTTTGCTTGAACAAATGTGTAACTAGCATTGACTAGGAAACAAACATCATCATAATATCTTTCAACTAATGATACTAGAATCCTCAATCTCTTCTTCATGGATTTCTTGAAATCCTCAAAATAACTAGTCATTACTAACTCAAAATTTTCACCTAACTATTCAATGAACTCTCCTATTTGAACTACAACAAATCTATTTGTCTTCCATTCAATAGTACCCAATGTAGGAAATGTGTTATGAACATAAAAGAAGATACATATCAAAATAGATCCAAATTTACACTGAGTACTCTTTGTTTTCCTTATTGCTCCTAGGTTTTCAATTAATTGGTGTAGTTGCAACTTGGCAAGATCATATGTATGATCCTTCTTCACAATCTTGTAGCCCATATCTACTGCAATGCAAGGTACACTATTCAATATACTTGATTGATAAAATTTATGAGCAATTACCCTTACTGAAAAATCTATTAGAGAATCTATGAGGTGTCTATGGTCATTCCTCTCTTGTTCCACACAGCTCCTGTGTTCTTTTCAATGACTTCTATGGATTCACTTCTCATAGTCTTTGGTCAATCTAGGGTTGGATACCCTATTACCCTATGGATTATTCTCTTTGTGATTTTGATTGGCCCATTAGCTAACCACATTGAACTATCATGAATTCTACTCAAAACAATCCTAATCCATTTTGTTTTGAAAACATTAGGTAAATCTAGCGCATGAGTTAACCCTTTCTTTTCTAAAATCTTGAATTATTCCCTTAACACACCATTTTCACATAGTTTTCCATATGCTTCTATGATTTCCATGTCACCAATACTACTAATCTTACAATTATAACACTTTCTAACATTTTGAATTATTAGAACTTTCAGTGGTACCATAGATAGTGCACCGAAGGGATCTTGTGTGTATGTTATGTCTAGAATGGCCTTGAAAATAGGTTGGTCTACCTCATTGTTGGCCAACTAAAAATTCTTCTTTTCCCTCTACACCGTTTGAACTAGATGTCATTTTACAAATCTAGGGTTCATGAAATTTGAAATAACATAGCTCAACACACAATAAACACCATACAAAATCTAATGAAATGATGTTGAATAGTTGTTCAAATCTCCTGCAAATGCCTTAGATGAAATTTCTAGATCACCTTTAGCTCTTCTTGCTCTCTCTCAATTTTGAATGATGTTAAATGAGTAGAAATTGACCAAATGGCCCTTTAAAATACTGCAATTAATGCTAAGTTCTTACACAGCTATAAGCTTGGCATCAACTAATTTCAAGCTCACTCGGCATCCACTTGTTCCTTTCATTTTTTTGCCAACCATTACCAACTTGGTAATAGCTAGCTATTCTGTTAGCTTGGCATCCACTAGAATTTCACTTGGCAACCATGGGAAACTTTTCATGCATAGCAGTAACATGAAAATTTGAAAAAACTTTAAAAAAATTCTTTGATTCCTGATAACACCTTGCATCTCTATTCATGCTTATGTAATCTTTTCAGCACTAAATCTTTTGGAACTAATGTATGATATAACTTTTGAATATTAGTCCCACATACCTCTTGATTGCTTAGTTTGATGAGGTGTGATCACCTAACCCATTGGGTGAAGTGATCTCTTCTCCACTTGATGTATTGCAATCTTCCTTTCTCTTCTATGTCTTATTCATTTCATTTCTAACATTTTCAATATCTGCCTTGTATTTTTCTTTATTGAATTCACAACTTGGTGCCTTTGACCTTGTTGGGCAATATTGGCTAATGTGACCTGTCTTCAAATAGCTAAAATATGTGGTTTGACTCAACCATCTTTTGTGTTGTAAATAATCAAGACTAACAAGGTTACTAAGAGGGGAGGGGTGAATCAGTAACTCTAAAACTTTAATTCAATTTTTGCATAATAATATTTTTACCATTCATCCATCTAGTCTATTGTATGCATGAAAAGATAAACATCTGTAACACATGAACACACAGATTTGGTGACCCAAAAACCTTCCAATTAGAAAGTAAAACTAGGGTGGGGATGATGCCCACAAAACTTCAATACTACAGTATAAAGTTGGTCAGTTAAGGCTTACAATGATCACTTCTGATGATCTACCCTGTTAGGAGCAAGTAGGATTGCTAGATCCACCTTGTTAAAGGATTTACAAACATATAATGAAGTATGCACTCTGTTAGGAGATTTACAAAAGACTGTTAAATCTACCTGGTTAAAAGATTTAGAAAATTGATTCACCTGTTAGGATGAAGCAGTGGATCTGATTGCAACTGATTTCTGATAAGATCCTTTGTGCTTTGATCACTTGATGTGACAAATATATCTTTTCTGCATCAATGTTGACCTTGTTGTATTCCTCTATTCTGCTAGTGATTTGCTTTCCTTCTTCTCAAATTATTGCTACACATCATAATCAACTATTCTCAACATCTCATCATTTCACATGATATATACCAATCCAATATTTACACTGGCAAGGTCGGCCAAATACAAGTGAACAAGTATTACTGAGTCGGCCAGGTGGTAGAAAACTCGGGTTCCACAAACTGACTCAATGACCTTCTGATACTCGGCATCTACTACAATACACTGCATCGTCTTGCACTCGATAAGAGTAGAGGCACAGTCCATACTAATCATTCTAAGTAGCTTGGAACTCAGTAACCATTGGTGACTTGGTGAATATTGTGTCACTCGGTAAAAACTGAATCCATTGGTAACCTTCTTCACTTGGTAAATACTGATTCCTTCATTTACCTTAATTATTTGGTAGTCACTGATTCCTTCATTTACCTTAGTCACTCGATAAACACTAAGTTCTTTTTTTACCTTGATCACTCGGTAAACACTAAGTTCTTTTGATGACTCGGTGAGCACTAACTGCTTGGGGAACACTGTTCTGCTCGGTAACCACTAACTGCTTGGAGAACACTGTTCTGCTCAGTAACCACTGTGAACTTGGTAAATACTGTTGAACTGCCCATATGCTTGGTTTCCAAAGGAATGCTCGGTATCAACTGTTTACCTATTGAGTTTATAAGGTAACCGATGAATGCTCGGTGTGAACTATAGACTAGGTGATGAGCTCAGTAAGCATTCATAATCAAATAATTGTTGTCACTGATGACAAATATATCATAATTCCAACAATCTCCCCCTTAGGCATTAGTGACAAAAACACTTATGAGTCAAAACTTATATACAATATTTGACATACTGAGAACTGATTCTGCCGAATATACATGGCTTCCTTACATATGACTCCCCCATACAATATACACAAGGTATTTACCTGAGTTATATGACTTTTATTTACAGTATCTCTTTGTTTGTTTTGTACATTTATCTCACCAATAACTCTTTTTGAGTATCTCTTTCTCCCCCTTTTTGACAATAATGCCAAAGAATAAAAAAATGTATTTACATAGAAACACCAAAATGTGAGATAAACTCTAAATGTACCTGAAGAATGAGTTGCAGAGTCTTGTCCCAATTCTCTTGCAAGATTTTGCATGTGGATAGAGCTATTTGAACTTCTGCAGAGAGTTCAATCACATGGTCTGCAACGGAGAAATTGTTGTCATGGATCAATATTTTTGAATGGGCAATGTGCTTTTGCATTGTGTCCATGATGGGAAGGATCATATTCTGAATATCTAACAATGTAGATCAGATCCTTGACTCTTCTCTCAGCAATTCTGCTTGTTTTTTTGACAAAAATTTTATTCTGAGGTGATGAGATGAGGTTGAACTGGGGTCAAGCTTCAGGTTTTGTGTGCTTGCCTTCAGAACCTCATCTATCTTATTCAATTGCTCTCTTATTTCCTTAGTATACTCGGTAACATCACAAAGCTTAGCAAAAAGAGATGTTACATTATTAAAAGCATTTTTAATGTTGGCCAAAACTATGGTTAATTCAACCTGTTTTATTTCTATATGCTGAGCAATGTGCTCAAGCACCTTATTATCAAATTTCTTCTCTGCCTTCTCTATCAACTTTTTTTGACCGGAGATATCCTCATTGTATTTATTGACTGCCTCTTCTAATTGTAGCAAAATGTGTTGAGAAGTATCAACATCAACACCTATAGCCTCAGTAATTATATTTTTTGCTTCATCAATAATTCTAAATTCTCTATCTCTCTCATTCCTTAGTTGTTTCTATTTTGCCTTCAGTTCTATTCACTAATTGAGCATTCTTAGTTCATCAACTGAAGCAGTATCTATATCTATCTTTGGAATGATAATTTCAGTATCCAAGTCTACATCATCATCAATTGTCTTGCCTGTAAGAAGAATTTTTAATGGATTCTTTGGTTTTTTCTGTTGTACTAACATCTTTACCTTTTGAAACAGAGACAATGGTTGATGAGGTTGGACTGGCTGTCAAAACTGGAATAGGACCAACTAAAGGAAGACTAAGAGAGGGGCTAAATGTATCCAAAATTGATATACTTCCTAGAATTGATGTGCATACTAAAATATTTACAATTGAAGAACTCACTGGTGCAAAAATTCGTGCTAATGTAGCTAAAGTTGACAAAATTGGAGAGCAAACTGGAAAACTTATTGTACATACTGCAGGAGTAATAGATACTTCTGATGTGGTGACTGCTGCAATGGATGACTAGGTAACTAAAGAAGTTTCCTATAGCTCGGTAGATGAAGTGGAGGTATGCAACTTGGTAGATGAAGTGGTAGACACTTCCATTGATGATACCTGGAGTTGAGATGTGGCAGGTGCAGATGATATATCTGATGAAGTTGTGACCAAACCTGTCGAAGCTGACTCCAACCTTGATGATATCATAGTTTTAGGTGGAGAGTGAGGAAGGGATGCAATAACTATTGCTGCAATTTTCTCAGGGTTATCTGCCTCTTTAGCTTCTTACTCCTTGTCTTCTTCCTCCTTATCTTCCATCAGTGCATGCAGCTCTCCTAGTGAGACTGTGACGGATGGAGTGCTATCAAGCTTATCATCACTATTGTTGTCATCATCTTTGATTACTACTGGGTCTACACTGGGCTTATGTAGATGATAGATGTTTTTCCACATTTTTGTAGCATCGTTTACAACATGTTCAATGTCTTTAATCAAAATCAAACAAGTGTGGAATCTGATCATCATTTTACCTTTATGATTTTTCATTTCAGCTTTTACTTCTGCTCCAGTAAGACTTGGTTGGAGATTCCTTAGAGATTGCTCATAAATATCTTTTACCATTTGGGTGGCTAACTCCCATCTTGGTTGCAATCTCTCCAGTAGTTCTTTTGAGATTTGAGGGGCAATCTAGTCTGGGGAGTATTTTCATTTACCCATCTTTCTGAGTACCAATTCCTCAATCTGCATTTTCTCCGCATCAGTTCTAGTTTCAAATTTCAATGCTTTGAAATTTGTGATTCCAGCTCCTTCGTCCAATTGTTTGAGCCTTTTCTCGAATGTGGGTGCAAGCCTAACTAGTATAGGTTCCTACTTACCTTTCCTGGTTCTTCTGGTGAATACTGTAGTAGGCTTCTTTTTGGGTTTGGTAATGATTACCTTACCTTTCTTCTTTAGATGTTCCTCTTCAAATTCTTCTTCTCCTTCTTCTTCACCTTCTTCTTTTTCTCCTCCCTCTTCTTCTTCTCCTTCATCTTCACCTTTTCCTTCGGTGAGCATAAGAGAACCAATAGAAGTTTTCAATTTGGCTATTTTCCTCTTGCCCTTGCTTATGGCCTATGGTAGCTTGATTTCAAGCTCAATTCTGGCCTTAGCTTCTTCTAGGTTCCAAAAATTTGTTGTCTTGGTTCTACTAGCTCATTTACTAGTGCCTCTATGATATTTCTAGCTTCATCAATATTTACCTCATAAGGAAGAGGTTTTACCCATGCAACTCAGGGTCTGACTTCTTGAATGTATACCTTGCCACAGTCAACCTTGAAGCACACATAATCTTTGTAGTCCTCAACAAGTTTAGGAGGGATTCTAAATCTGTTATTCATTCTTTCCTTGAAGTCTTCAAAATAATTATCCATTATACTATCAAAATTTTCACCCATCTCTGCTACAAACTCATTTATTTGATACAAAACTGGAATATCTTTCCTCCATGCAACTGTACCTTTTGAAGGGAAAAAATTTTGTACATAGAAAAATAAACAAACTAACAAAGAACCAAATTTACAAAAATTGATTTTTGAGGTCCTTATATTGTCCATGTTCTTATTAAGTTGTTTTAGCAACACATCTGTTAGGTCAAACTCCATGTTTTTCTTCACAACCTTATAGGCTAAATCTATAGCCTCATAGGGCACCCTATTCAATCTGTTGGAACTATACATCTTATATGCAATTAAATAAATTCTAAATCTTAACTCTGCATTAGATACATTATTAGGTTTTAATCCTCTGCCATCCCATTTAGCTAGGGTTAACTTCTAGAGTTCATCCTGACTTAGGGTTTTGGTGGTTTTTGATTTACTTAACATTGGCAAACCTGTGATCTTATGAATCATTTTCTTCATTATCAAGACGGGTTGCTCTAACCACAAATAACCATTATGGACATTTCTTAAAATGTATCTTATCCATTTCATTTGGAAGTTCCTTGGCAAGTGCAGGATATGGGTCAAACCTTTGGTTTCCAGATGTTTGAACTCGAGTTTGAGGGTTCCATCCACACATAACTTGGCTAGGGCATTATCCATATCTAGTGTCCCTATCTCTTGAACAGTCCATTTGAAATGAGTACGAATGTTGTTTATAAGTAGTACCTTTAGTCGAATTATCGATTGGGCTCCATGTGGGTCGAGCGATTCAGCTATGGCGAGAACAAGCTTGAAGCTGGGTGCTTTCCATTCTACTCCCTTCACAAGCATTTCAGAGCCTCTTTTTGCCTTGTTGCTGCTAGTGCTTGCAGATACCATTGCTGCTTGGTGAGTGAATGATTTCGTTAAACAAATTCTTTGCTGGAAAATCACTTCAAATCGCTTGAACTCTCTTTCACACTCTTGGAAATTCCTTTGCTCTGTATATTCTAAATTCGCAGTGAAAATGAGATCAAATTTTGCCTTTTTGATGAAAAATTTTCCATTAATGCTCAGGTACGAAGGTAGCTGAGATGACCTAGGATTTTTCAGATAGTCACCAACTTACTCGATAAACCTTGCAACTCAATAAACAAACAAAACCTTTCACATTATCGACCTAGCTCGGTTAAGTCTAAAAACAACCTTGCTCAGTAGATGCACCGCAGTGAACTATGTCTAGTATCTGAAATACTGATTTGTCCTTTGCACTTCTATATTCTGGAACTACTTAGGATATTGCTTGAAGATGTAGTCCCTGATCCTTCTTGATGAGTCTAATTAGAAATGATGGAGTCACCCACTTCTTGAGTGACATAGCCATTATTTGAATTTTTTGGCTCAGTAGATTTTGGAATCCATTGTTGTCTCATATGCTTTCGAATGTTGTCATCTCTGGCTTTCTTTCCATCTTCAATTCTTCCTGTATTCATGAAATTCTTGGATATATGACCAAGTTTGGTACATGTATAACATCTTATAGTAGTATCTTTCTTCCTTAGGTGATGCCTTGCACAGTTTATTCCAATGTGTCCATATTCTCCACAATAGTGACATCTACACCAAGTATTGTAGTCCCAACCAAATAATGCTTTGATAACCTGTTCTACTAGATTGAATGATTTTGATCTACTTTCAGATGCCTTGTGACCTTATTTCTTGCATTAGTGACATTTGCCCTCAAACTTTGGTTTTTCCTTGCATTCATTTGCTTTGTGACCATGTTGATTGCAATTGTAGCATTTACCATTGAATTTTCTTTTAGCATTGCTCCAACATTTGTTAGATGTATGACCTAACTTTCCACAGTGATTGCAAGTAGGTCTTTGATTCTTTTGAGTACCCTGTTTGGAAGATTCACCTTCTTCATTGTATCTAAGGCCTACTTTACCTTTTTGTCTATGAAGATTCTGCTCATTTTGCAAATTCAAGAGATCCATATCTGCTTGAGATTTTATCATCCTTTCATTGATTTGTCTTTTAGATCTCAGGTCACTTTGCATACTTGCATTGATTTGTCTTTTAGTGATTAAATCATTTCTCAAACTTTCATTCTCAAATATTAGATTCATAATTTCTTCATTTGCATTAGATAACTGTCATATAAGATCTTCATGTTGAAGGGATAGATTATTTCTTACCTCTAATTCTTCATTTGCCTTGTTTCTCTGTTCCAAAACTTCACATAACCTAATGGGTTGGACTTCTTGTTCTCTTTTAAGCTTTCTTACTTCTTCCTATAGAGAACCATTCTTTGCTAGGAGTTCCTTGATTGCTTCATTAGCTTCATTTGAACTGCATGATGGTAAAAGGTCTTCAATCCTTTCTTCAATATACTGATGATCATTCATTTGTCTTGCAAGTTCCTTCCTTCTTTTCAGAGATTGAGAAAGATGCTCTTTTTCTTCTTTGAGTTGAGTCATGGCCATTTCCAGATCTAGCTTTTCATTTTCAATAGATTTGTCAAGTCTGAATATCTCCATTGTTCTTGATTTTTGCTTCAAGTTGTCAAGCTTTATCCTGAGAACCACAAAGCTCTGATACTAATTGTTGGAAATAATCAAGACTAAAAAGGTTACTAAGAGGGGAGGGGTGAATCAGTAACTCTAAAACTTTAATTCAATTTTTGCATAATAATATTTTTACCATTCATCCATCTAGTCTATTGTATGCATGAAAAGATAAACATCTGTAACACATGAACACATAGATTTGGTGACCCAGAAACCTTCCAATTAGAAAGTAAAACTAGGGTGGGGATGATATCCACAAAACTTCAATACTGCAGTATAAAGTTGGCCAGTTAAGGCTTACAATGATCACTTCTGATGATCTGCCCTGTTAGGAGCAAGTAGGATTGCTAGATCCACCTTGTTAAAGGATTTACAAACATACAATGAAGTATGCACTCTATTAGGAGATTTACAAAAGAATATTAAATCTACCTAGTTAAAGGATTTAGAAAACTGATTCACCTATTAGGATGAAGCAATGGATCTGATTGCAACTAATTTTTGATAAGATCCTTTGTGCTTTCATCACCTGATGTGACAAATATATCTTTTCTGCATCAATGTTGACCTTGTTGTATTCCTCTGTTCTGCTAGTGATTCACTTTCCTTCTCATATTATTGCTATACATCATAATCAACTATTCTCAACATCTCATCATTTCACATGATATATACCAATCCAATATTTACACTGGCAAGGTCAACCAAATACAGGTGAACAAGTATTACTGAGTCAGCCAGGTGGTAGAAAACTCGGGTTCCACAAACTAACTCGATGACCTTCTCATACTCGACATCCACTACAATACACTGCATCATCCTGCACTCGGTAAGAGTAGAGGCATGATCCATACTAATCATTCTAAGTAGCTTGGAACTCAGTAACCATTGGTGACTCGGTGAATATTGTGTCACTTGGTAAAAACTGAATCCATTGATAACCTTCTTCACTTGGTAAATACTCATTCCTTCATTTACCTTAATTATTCGGTAGTCACTGATTCCTTCATTTACCTTGGTCACTCGATAAACACTAAGTTCTTTGTTTACCTTGATCACTCGGTAAACACTAAGTTCTTTGTTTACCTTGATCACTCGGTAAACACTAAGTTCTTTTGATGACTCGGTGAGCACTGACTACTTGGGGAACACTATTTTGCTCGGTAACCACTAACTGCTTGGAGAACACTGTTCTGCTTGGTAACCACTGTGAACTTGGTAAATACTGTTGAACTGCCCATATGCTCAATTTCCAAAGGAATGCTCGGTATCAACTATTTACCTGTGGAGTTTATAAGGTAACTGCTAAATGCTCAGTTTGAACTGTAGACTAGGTGATGAGCTCGGTAAGCATTCAGAATCGAATAAGTGTTGTCACTGATGACAAATATATCATAATTCCAACACTTTTGTAGTCACTTCTAAAGTGTGTTATAATATAGTTCTTATGAATATGTCCATACTCTTAATAGTCGTGACAACTATACCTTGCATTATAGTCCCAGTTGTAAAACTTTGCATTATGCTTTACTTTTGTAAACTTGGTTGATGAGCATATTGAGTTAAATCTACACTCAAAAGCTCTATGTCCATACTTATGATAGTTGTAACAATATCCTTCAAATCTTTGAGTGTCCATGGTCTTGGTTCTTCATTCATATATCTGATGACTTTGTTTGTTGCACTTATGACAGTGACCCATGCTTTTCTACATATCATTCTGATTTATAGTTTTTCTCTTGTACACATTGGTAGTATGTCCTTTTTTACCACAATTATGGAAAGTGGGTTTGGAATTCTTACCTTTGTTACTCCTTTCTTTAACACTTTTGGACAATTCTCCTTCCTCATTACTTGTGTATCCTAGTCTACATGTATCATTGTTAGATCTAGGGGATCTCATCAACTATTCAAAAGTACTTGATGGCTTCACTAGGTTTATTGAAACTTTCAAAAAACTCATTTTCTCTTTTTAGGTCATTGCTCAATTGTTCATTCTACAACTTCAATATTTTTATTTCAATATCCTTGGTATTTAGTTCATGGTTGGCATTCATTAGTTGACCCAAGGTTTTTAAGTACATGTTAGCAATCCTAGTTGCCTCTGATGATCTCTCTTCCAATCTATTGGTTGAAACTCTTTTGTCATCTTCGATCATGGCTTTGTCTTTTACTTCTTTCTTTTTCTATTTGGTCACCTCACATAGCAATATGGCTTGTGATTCTTGCTCTAACTTGAGATTTCTGATTTGTTCTATTTGGGCTCTATTCTTTTCCATTAGATCTATAATTGCTACATCAAATTTAGTGGAGTCTCCATTTGTGAATAACTTAGTAGTGTCCATTTCTCTATATTGTGTGTCATTCTCCTCAATGGTGATTTCCTTTCTTCTCTTTAGTGATTTCTTTAGATCATCTCTTGCTTCATTCAGCTGATGTAGAATGAGTTGTATTTCAATTCCCTGATTCTCAATGATCTTTCCCAACTCATAGACTTCCATTTCCAAGATCTTTCCTCAAAGGTGCAAAGATTCTCTTTTAGAGGGGGGTGGGGGGAGGTTTGAATTAGTGCTTCAAACTTTAACCCATAAAATATTCACCACACATCTATCTCACATATTCAATATGTAAACTGAAATACCATGTAAAGCATGTAAACAAATAACCATTCACATATATGAGACAATATATGATTACACAAGAACCCTCCAATGATAAGGTAAAATTGGGGTGGATATGACACCCACAAATTTTTACTACCATAGTAATAAAGTGTATCCAATAAAGGTTACAATGTAGGATCGTGAAACATGATCTACCCTTGAAACGTTTTCCCTGTTAAAGACTAGCAAAGACTGTTAGGTCTTACCCTGTTAAAAGTGTGTCTTGTTAAAGGATTTTAACTCATAATTAAGTAAAAATATTGTTAGAGGATTTCAATACAACCTGTTAGGACTACTCTATTAAGATATTTAATTGATTCACCTATTAGAATGTCTTAGTATTGATCTTGTGGTTAGCACTTTGTTGCTTGATGATAGATTGCCTCTAAACTAATGTACACTTGATCCTTCTTGATAAGATGTCTCTTTGATGTTCACTATTTCCTTCCTCTGTTCTCCTTTGACTAATTTTGCAATGTAATTTTAGATCATAATACCTTGGCCACCATGAATTACTTAGTTTTCACATGCAAAACTCTCCTTGATCATTCATACATTCCCTTTCACTCTCTCTTTGAAATTTATGGTTTGTCCTCCTTAAAAAGACCTTGATAACTTAGGGTTAGGTATGAATAAATGGTTTTAATTCATCCATTTTGTTGCTTAGACCTTTCCTTTACTTGATTGGATGAATGTAATGCATAGAGATTCCAACTTAAGATTCGTCCTTATCACCAAAATATCGTAATTCAATCTGTAAGTCAGCTCTAAAATGGTTTACATAGTAGTTTGTGCCATGAAATGTCCCTTTACTGATTTTTTATGATATTTCCAGCCTCAAATCAGAACTTTAAAATCAAACAACCAATATTACAAAGATCTGCCAATTTCCCGATAAAACCCAAATCGGGTATGTCCAAATTAGTGCCAAAAACTTCACAACTTCACAAATTATTAATAAATCTGAAAATGGACATTTTTACAAAAATTTCAGCAGCATAACAGCCTACAAAATGACATTTCCAAATTTTTATAGCCTTTACACAACAGCTCACAAATGTAGGGCAAAACTATGCTCAATCAGGCTCCCGAAATTAACACAAAAAATGCTCGGAAACACCACAAAACACTCATAAACTATCTCAGAAGTTTAATCATGACCCAATACATATATTCAGCCCTATTTTAACATCAAAAAGTCTGAAATACAGCAGCAAACCAAACTGATATGAAACACTCAACTGAAAACCCAAACTCAAACCAAAAACAACCCCGAAAACACCCAAATCGGCACTATTCAGCACAAAGGCAAACTTTGTATGAGCATGCACATGGAATGGCTTCAAACTCCCATTCTTATCCTTCTTGGAAACTTGCAAACTCCTGTTCTTGGGTCTCCTTCTCCATAGGTTTGGCAACCTCTGAAGAACAACAAGAAAATTAGCAAGAATCAAGCTGTAGAATGAGCCCAAAATGCCTCCAAACCCCTTTTAAAGAGGGCATAACCCTAACTCACGTCCAAGAGGGGTTAATAAAATATAATTTAATAATAATTTTTATTTATTATTCCATTGGTTTCCAAAGATTAGCCCCTTTTTCTGAAATTTCACCTTTTTGGAGCCTGCCTGCCTTAACAAAGTTTATTTTTTTTTAATTATTTGAATAGGGGACATGACAAGTCCTCCCCTCCCAAATATTTCTTGTCCTCAAGAAATGAAGGTTGGAATTCTAAAGAATATGTGCTCCTTCCCAAGTTGCATCCTCTAGTGGTAATCCTTTCCATTTGACCAAATGCTCTATGATGCTCCTATTTCTCAACATTTTCTCTCTTGTATCCAAAATCTCTTCTGCTATCAAAACTAATTTTCCTTCATCATCAAGAGGTGGTAATTTTGTAGATACTATGGTTTGCTGGCCTAGAACCTTCTTTAAGCAAGATACATGAAAAATATTATGTATTTTTCTATTTGGTGGGAGCTCCAATTCATAAGCTACCTCTCCTACCTTCTTGATGATTTTATAAGGCCCATAGAACCTTGGCTTGAGTTTCTTTGCCCCACTTCTCTTCAAGGTGCTTTGCTTATATGGCTGCAACCTAACAAATACCAAATCTCCCATCTCAAAAGATCTTTTAATCCTTTTCCTGTCAGCATATATCTTTTGTTGGTTTTGTGCATGTTGTAGATTATCCTTGAGGGACCTTATTATGTCTTGGCTTTGCTTGATGAAATCACTTGTTGCGGGTACTCTGCTATCGGAAAGTATTAGATCAACAAAGGAAAGGGCATCATAACCATAAAGAGCATGAAAAGGAGGCATACCAATAGACATGTGATGAGATGTATTGTAACAATACTCCCCTAGGTGTAACCATTTCACCCAAGCATGTTGTTGATTTGAAACATAGTTCCTCAAATATCCTTCTATCCATTTATTAATTATCTTTGTTTGTCCATCTGTTTGAGGGTGATAGCTAGTACTAGCAGTGAGTTCAGTTCCTGCCAAATGAAAGAGCTCCTTCCAAAAAGAGCTGAGGAATCTACTGTCCCGGTCACTAACAATGTTTCTAGGCAAACCATGTAATCTAAAAATTTCCTTGAAGAATAATTCGGCCACTTGTGATGCCTTGAAATCAGATGTGATAGGAAAGAAATGTGCATACTTAGTTAGTCTATCTACCACCACATATATGCAATCCTTACCTTGAACCTTGGGCAACCCAGTGATGAAATCCATGGAAATACTTTTCCATTTTTGTTCGGGAATAGGAAGTGGCTGCAACAACCCTGCAGAAAAATTTTGCTCACTCTTGCTTTGTTGGCATACCATACATTCCTTAATGTCTTTAAGGACATCCTCCTTCATACCCTTCCATGAAAACCGCTCTCGAATTTGCCTGTATGTCTTGAAGTATCCCTGGTGACCAGCCAAAGGTGTGTCATGAAAGGCCCTCAATATCCTCTCCTTAGCTTTTGACACTGGCACTAAGAAGATTCTGTTCTTGTAATAAATCAATTCATCAACAACCTTGTACCTGTTATCATCCACTAACTTATCCAAAATCTTGGTGGCAAATGAATCTTTAGCATACTCTAAAATTATGGAGCCTTTCCAATCAGCAAAGATAGATGATATGGAACACAAAGTGGGCTTTCTTGAGAGAGCATCAGCAACCACATTATTCTTTCCTTTCATGTATTCAATATCAAAATCATAAGCTTGCAATTTTCTTACCCATTTTTGTTGATGATCATTCAAATCCCTTTGGTTCAAGAAGAACCTGAGGCTATTATGGTCTTTCTTTACAATGAATCTCCCACATACCAAATATTGTCTAAACTTATGAAGTGCATGCATGATTGCCAACATTTTCTTATCATAGATGGAGTACCCTTTCTCTAATTGATTTAATTTTCAACTCTCAAATGCTATTGGATGTCCCCTTTGAGTTAGGACAGCCCCTATACCTTCTCCCGAAGCATCACATTCAACAACAAAAGGTAAAGAGAAATCTGGAATTGCAAGCACAGGGCATGAACTCATTACCTCCTTAACCTTATCAAATGTTTTTTGTGCCTCTTCTGTCCAAACAAAAGCTCCTTTCTTTCTCAAATCAGTCAAGGGGGCAGCAAGCTGAGAAAATCCCTTGGCAAATCTCCTATAGTAGCTACACAACCCGAAGAAACCTCTCAACTGTGTAAGATTAGTGGGTGGAGGCCAATCCAAAATTGCCTGGATTTTTTGTTGATCAACCTGTACTCCTTTAGAGCTTATAATATGTCCCAAATGTAGGATCTTTGTCAAACCAAACTCACATTTAGATAGCTTAGCATAGAAGGATTACTGCTCCAAGATTCCCAAAATAGTGTCTATGTGCTTTAGATGCTCTTCCCATGTTTTACTGTATATCAAGATATCATCAAAAAATACCAAAACAAATTTTTGAAGATGCTGACTGAATACCTTATTCATACAAGATTGGAATGTTGCAGGTGCATTAGTGAGTCCAAATGGCATAACAAGAAATTCAAAGTGCCCATAGTGACATCTGAAAGCAGTCTTTTCCACATCTTCACTCCTCATTCGGATTTGATGGTAGCCTGATCTTAAGTTAATTTTTGAGAAGTATACAGCACCATGTAACTCATCAATGAGTTCATCTATGCGTGGTATGGGATACCTAATTTTTATGGTCTTCTTGTTTAGAGCCCTGTAGTCTATACACATTCTCATTGTACCATCCTTTTTCTTGACAAGTACCACAGATGATGCAAATGGACTAGAGCTAGGCCTTATGAATCCCATGTCCAGGAGTTATTTAATAGTTTTTTCAATTTCTTCCTTATAACCTCTTGGATGGCGGTATGGGGTTGTTATAACTGGTTTGGCACCCTGTTCTAACTCTATAACATGCTCAAAACCTCTATCTGGTGGTAATCCTGGAGGCAAATCATTGAAAACTATACTATGCTTATCAAGAATATTTTGAATTTCAAAATGGAAATTACCTTGATTCTTTAGAGAGCTTGTTGGTTGGATTATGACTCCTGCTGCCCATGTTACTTGTCCTCTTCGAAAAGTCCTCTCCATCCTCTTTGCAAAGACCGCCTTAGGTGCTCCATTCGATAACCCTCTCAATATGACTTCTTTCCCATTGGAATGAAATTTAAACTCCATAGTTTGATGGTTCATGTAATAGCCTCCGATAGAGTGCAACCATTGAACACCCAATACAAGATCTGTCTCCCCAATACCAACCACATAGAAGTCATCACATAACTCATAATCTCCTAAGGTCATCTTGAGTTGTTTCACCACCCGTGTGCAAGGCATAGTGAATCCATCAGCTACAATAACATTGAATCCCTCAAAATCTTCTACTTTAAGCCCTCTTTTCATGACAAATCCCTCATCAATAAAATTGTGAGTTGCCCCACTATCAAGAAGAACAGTCAACCTTTGCCCTGCTAGTACCCCTCGAATTCGGAAGGGATGGTATCTTGGGACTCCTGATAATGCTGCTAAAGTGCCATCCTTGCTGATTTTTTTTACTTTCTCTTCTTCTACCTCCTCCTTAGTATCATAAAATTCCTCATGCTCATCTGAATCAGATTCTGAAGCAACTTCAATATAGTGCACTTGACCTTTCCCCAAACATCTGTGTCCTGGAACCCATGGTTCTCTACAAGTAAAACAAAGCTTTTTCCTTCGTAATTCACTCCTAGTCTCTTCATCTACCTTCTTTTTTGCCACATTTGTCACATCTTTTGGTGGTAGTGTTGGGAAAGTCTTTTTCTGAAAATTTCCCTTATGTTGCCAAAGATTTGGGGGTTTTTGATTAGTGATTGATTTCATAGGCACGCAAGTTTCAAGTTGCAAGCTTCTTTTGATAGCTTCCTGTAAGGTTGAGGGTGAGAAGGCCTTAACCAAACCCTTAACATAATCTTCTAAACCATCAAGAAAAAGATAAACGATCCTCTTTTCACTCATATCAGGTACCATAACAGCCACTTTTTGAAATTCTTCTATATACTCATTAACTGATTTGGTTTGCTTCAACTTTGACAATTCTTTAAAGTACTCTTCATCATCCTTGAGGTCAAATCTATCTATCACCCTTTGACTAAAATCTTCAAATGTAGTTACCTGATCGTGACCTTGAGTAGTCATTCCATGATACCACCAATCATAGGCTGCATCTTCCAAGTGTAGACTTGCAAATTGAATAGCATCACTCTCTTTCATGGGGTTAAGTGTGAAGAAAGTTTGTAATTTTTTTAGCCATGCTCTAGCTGAAATTTTATTTGTTCCATCAAAAGTAGGTGCTATAAACTTGCTTATTTTATTTTTGAACTCTCTTCCACTTGTGTCATGCTCCCTCCTGTTCTCTTTCTTGGGCATCAAAGCGTTCATCATATCCACATATTCTCTAAAAGGAACTGAACTACGAAAGTCATCATCTAAGCCATTGTAAGTAGCTCTTAATGTAATCAAATTACCTATAACCTCTTCCACTGGATTAATGGCTGGATTTGGTACTGGTGGCTCATCTGCAGGCAAGAAAATAGATTTGGTTGATTTAGATGGTGTGGATCTCCCATTTCTTGGCTCCTCTGAAGTGCTCCCTTTCTCATTAATAGATGCAATTCCTTGTAATTTTTCTTTCAATATTCGCAAAGCCTCTCTAGTTTCTGCCAAACCATCCACTGTTTGCTTCTGAGTATTTTGGATGTCTTGGAAGAATTTCTTTGCCATCTCATCTGGATCAGCCATACTTTTTTCTTCTTTGGATTTTGTACTTTTGCTTTCAACTGGGGGTTTGATCAAAATTTCTTTTTTCTTTTCTCGCTGCAAATATCTTTTTCCTCTTTCACTTAGTTGCATGCAATCATAAAATATGACATGCAAGATCTGGGTAGTTATCAAAACTTGACATGCAAGATCTGGGTAGTTGTTAAAACTGACATGCAACTTCTACAAACCCTCAGGCTGGCAAGATCACGGCTCTGATACCACTGAAATGTCCCTTTACTGATTTTTTATGATATTTCCAGCCTCAAATTAGAACTTTAAAATCAAACAACCAATATTACAAAGATCTGCCAATTTCCCGATAAAACCCAAATCGGGTATGTCCAAATTAGTGCCAAAAACTTCACAACTTCACAAATTATTAATAAATCTGAAAATAGACATTTTTACAGAAATTTCAGCAGCATAACAGCCTACAAAATGACATTTCCAGATTTTTATAGCCTTTACACAACAGCTCACAAATGTAGGGCAAAACTATGCTCAATCGGGCTCCCGAAATTAACACAAAAAATGCCCGGAAACACCACAAAACACTCATAAACTATCTCAGAATTTTAATCACGACCCAATACATATATTCAGCCCTATTTTAACATCATAAAGTTTGAAATACAGCAGCAAACCAAACTGATATGAAACACTCAACTGAAAACCCAAACTCAAACCAAAAACAACCCCGAAAACACCCAAATCGGCACTATTCAACACAAAGGAAAACTCTGTATGAGCATGCACATGGAATGGCTTCAAACTCCCGTCCTTAGCCTTCCTGGAAACCTGCAAACTCCCGTTCTTGGGTCTCCTTCTCCACAGGTTTGGCAGCCTCTGAAGAACAACAAGAAAATTAGCAAGAATCAAGATGTAGAATGAGCCCAAAATGCCTCCAAACCCCTTTTAAAGAGGGCATAACCCTAACTCACGTCCAAGAGGGGTTAATAAAATATAATTTAATAATAATTTTTATTTATTAGTCCATTGGTTTCCAAAGATTAGCCCCTTTTTTCAAAATTTCACCTTTTTGGAGCCTGCCTGCCTTAACAAAGTTTTTTTTTTTTTAATTATTTGAATAGGGGACATGACATGCCAATACAAACACCTATGACAAAATTGTGTTACTTAGCATCTATAGTCCCCAATGCTTGGCATATACTAATTTCAATACTGTGACTCAACATGCTCTTCTTGCTTGGCTCTTGAATCACTCAACATACACTATCTGCTCAGCACTTGAGTGACTCGGTACTCATTGTTGACTCAACATGCTCTAACTTATACATGGTGTGCTTGGTATATACTACTTGTTCGACATGAACTAAGTAAATGACTTAAGTGTATAGACACTCACTTGTCAAAACCAAACTAAGATCAATAGATAAATCGAGAGGAAAGCATGTTGTAACTAAACTTATAGATGCATGTGAAAACAAATATAATAAAAACAGAAAACTAAGTATATTATGGTTACATTATTTGATAGATCAAAGGAATGCAAAAATAGTGATTACATGTTTATTTTCATTTTTAAAAATATATAAATTAATTTTTAGATTTCTTTTAGAAAAAAAAACTTTATGTTATGATTAATTATTAATTTCATAAAAAAATTTTAAAAAATCTTGAAAAATAAATAATTATTATTAATTTCAAAAATTAAATAAATATTATTCATTTATTTAAAGTGAATGTTAGTATTAGTGATTCTTTAAATCTAGTCAAACTCTTTGTTGCATATAAATGATTTTATATTTATTAATGTAAGAAGGAAGTTAATAAATAAATATTTATAATTTTATTATATTTTAAGAGAAGTTGTGGTAGAGTTCACTTTCTTATCATCTAGTAAATAACTATTTGACTTTATGAGAGATTATAAATAATTCAATTAAATCTATAATTTAATCTCTAGTTGCATAATGAATTTTTAAAAAAGTAAATGTTAGTATTAGACTAAAATAGAAGGCAAACTAATAGTTTAGAAATGAAACTGATATTAATATTTAATCTAATAATATACATTTATGTTATTAATTAAATTATTTTTTATTTAAAATTATTTAAATTAATAACATGATAATATTGCATGATATAATATATGCACAAAGAGAATTGATATTTAAATACTTATTTATTTAAATAAGTATAGTAGCATAACAATTTATATTGGCATATATATTCTTATTTTACTTCTAAAAACATCCTTATGACCCAAACTAAATAAGAGAAATTAATGGATTTAAATTATATGGCTGAAAACTATGTGTTTTCTTATATTTTATTTATAGTCTTGTGATGTTTATTTTCATGATGGTTTTTTTGTGGATTGTTTAGTTGGCCAAGTTAGGATGTGCACCAAAGGCATTTGTTGAGATTTTTTTTATGATTATTTGACTTGATGTCATGATGTACTATATGATTTGAATTGAGATTTATGTTTTATACGCTTTATACTATTGAGCTTTTATGAGACCTTGGATTTTGAGAACCAATATTATTTTTGGGTTGTTTGTTAAGGAAACAAATTTATTCAATATTACTTTTGTCATATGATACAATTGTGGCTTGTGTGTTTTGGGAAGGTAGTCTATGTGCATGCCTATGGGAATGGCTTTCAATGGGGATCAATGCCCAAAGTGGTTGCTAGGGTAATTCATTGTATGTTGTGTAACAAGCGATAACATAGTAATTTAAAATATTTAGACACATGTTAAAAAGATAAGTTAGAGATTTTTTCTCACAATGCCTTGGCGTTTGTATAGGCTAAGGATAGGAATGGAATGATACCTAGTGAAAGGTATGACTAGTTTTCCTCATCTTCATGAGAGGGTATTCTAGTTCTGAATGTGTCATGTTGGGGGTCTGGTGTCTAGAGTGACCAATCTAGGGTAACTCAACACTTGAGAGTCTGAGGCCTAGTGAGAGATCATTCTACAATAGCTCAAAGAGTTTGACCATGTGATGACACTCCCTAGTATGTAGCATGAATCTCCTTCATGGTTTTTTTTATATTTTCCTATAGTGGTGTACTTGTTGGATATTAGTTTTGATAGTGTATTTATTATGAGTTGTTACATATTGATTGGATGTCATTTATTATTGATAGTTAACTTTTATTGATGAGTGACAGCTATTTATTGGTGGTGTACTTATTATTAGATATTCTTATTGTTGGTGATTTATTTTTATTGATGACAATTGTTATCTATTAATTATTATTCTTGGACAAGTGGTCTTTTACTTAAAGTGGATACATTTCATTGATGTTATCTTAATTTAATACAGTATTGTATCTGGTATCTGGCTGTTGACTTGGTGTGTGATGTCGGTATTGGAATAAGTGTCCTTTCGATTTTGATTATCTCTTCTTCTTAAGTAGTTTGTGTTACCCTTAAGGTAGTTTTGGCTACCAAGATTCCTTGCTTGGGATATTTTAATGATTTTATTATCTCTACGTGGATCATACATTATCTCCCCTACATGGTGGGAGTGGAATCGTAACTAACCACACAGTTGGGAAGTAGTGTCTTCTTACCATTTGGGTCCCCCTCAGTTTGACACATGTTGGATATTCATTGATGGAGTTGTACTATCATCATTCTTATTCCTATCTCAGAGATTTCTATTCAGTTGATGTATATGTTATCATGTATCTTGTATTCTTATGTACTTGTATCTATTCTCATATACCTTGTGACATGTGTAGTGAATATTATTCATTGGATGTATTTTCATTGTATCAGTTGTAGTTATGCATTTTCTTATGAGATGATGTATCTGTTATTTCCCTATGATTCATGAACATGTACTGAAGACTTAAAAACTAATTATTATAAACTTCTTAAACACAACTCAACATGAAGGAACCCTTGAGGTATGAAAATTGTATTTGTACTTGTTTATGTATACTTGACATGTAGGTGTATATTGCTTCCACATTATTACTTTGATGTTGTTTAAACTTTTAAAAAAATAGTTTAGTAAAATTTATAGCATATTAGGTTTATTTCTTTTGGGTTCTCGAGTAGGGAGTTACATCTAGTATCAGAGCCTAAGTTTCAACATTGGAAACTCTGTGTATATTGTGTGCCATCAGTTAACAAGCAATTAAACTTTCAACAAGATTAAACAATAAGAATTATCAATAGAAAATATAAACAAGAAAATTTGAAATAATAGAACTACAAAAATAAAACTTGGAATCAAAACACTTGGTATTTCAAATGTAATTTTGTAATTGTATCTTTCATCTGTGTTATCAAAAAAGTGGTAGTCAACTTCCAAGAGTAAGCCTATTTTAAGGGGAGGAGGATATAATACCCCTTCTTTGCTACCATTATAGACTTAATTGTTAAAGTTCTATATGACTCTTCTATAGATGTGTTAGCCCTTATTTGATATTGGAAATGCAATACTTTGATATGTTGAGTAATTTATTTTGTTAGGTTGTAACAATTTCCTATTTGCAGTGATGACACTTTAATTACTCTTAGTTAGTTAATGAAATTACTTTTATGATAATGTCATATGGTGTGTCTTAGAAGCATGTTTATTATATCCTCACAATGATGAGATATTCATGTTATAATATGATGTTATTTATATTTAGGATTTTTTATTATACTTACCCCATACTTGTATGTGTGTAGTGTGTGTGTGTGTGTGTGTCTATTTTACATTTATAGTTCACATGCCTGATATGGTTAAAGAAGGGAGTCATAGTCACCTACTAGTCAGTATTTATGTGATGTACCACTCCCTACCATTTTTTTCTTAGCTTAGATATATATGCACATGTACATATTCATATTTTATACATATTTATAGCTATCAGGCATCAACTTCCCTGCTTGTTAGGATAAGTGTGCCTTACCACAATAACTCAAAGGTAAGAATGAGGAGATAATCTTCAGGTCCAATCCTAGAAATAGCCAAAATACTTGTCCTACAAGGAGGACTCATAATTGAATTTATGCTAATCTTATATTGGTTTTGACATATGAGTGACAATATACTTAAGTCATTTACTTAGTTCGTGTTGAACAAGTAATACATGTCGAGCATAAGTTGTCAGATAGTATATGCCAAGCAAGAGATATACATTATGTATCAAGCAACCGGTAAGTGTCAAGCAGATAGTATGTGTTGAGTTATTCGGATGCCGAGTGATAAATGGATGCCAAGTCATTTAGAGGTTGAGTTACAGTATTAGAGTTGCAATTGATGTAGAGCATTAGGGACTTCAAGTGTTGAGTAATACAATTTTAACATAGTTGTTTGTAATGGCACAAACTTCTACATAAATCATTATTGATCTAACTTAAAGATTTTTTTGTGATCTTAGATGATAAGGATGGATCTTTATTGTGAACCCCTATGCATTACATGCAACCAATCAGAAAAAAGAAAGGTTTAAGGAGCAATATGGTTGAATCACAATCATTGATTCATACCTAACCCTAACTCACCTAGGTCTTCTTAAGGAGGAAAAATAGTAAAAAAATTATGAATATGTAAGGAGAAAAGAGAGAAGTCTGTATGTGAAAATAGAGCATTCATGGTGACTAAGGAGTTGTAATTTGAGATAAATTAAAGAATCAGTTAGAGGAGAATAGAGGAAATGAATTAGAAGACAATAGGGATACATATAATCAATAAGGATCAAGTATAGATCAAAAAAGAGGTGATTTGTTATCTAGGAGTAGAGTGCTAACTGTAGGATCATTTTTGAGACATTCTAATAGGTGAATTAGTTAAATCTCTTGACAAAGTAGTCTTAATAGGCTATTGTAAATCCTTTAATAGGGTGCTTAATTCATTGTAAGTTAAAGTCCTTTACCCAAGAACACTTCTAAAAAGGTGATGAAATCCTTTAATAGGGTAAAGATCTAATAATCCAATAAGCCTTTAACAAGGTAGACCTTTCATAGGGTAGATCATGTTTTGTGATCAAATATTGTAATCTTCATTGGATACGCTTTATTACTATAGTAGTGGAGATTTGTGGGTGTCATGCCCACCCCAATTTTACTTTCTCCTTGGAGGGTCTCTAGGTAACCAAATATCTGGTGTCATACATGTGTTGAATGTTTATTTAGTTTCATACTATGGATGCATATGCTTAATTTTGTACTTTAGTTTATATGCATAGATTGTGAGATGGATGTGTGGTGAATGAGTTTGAGGTTAAATTTTTAAGTGTTGATTCACCCCCCACTGTCAAAGTTTACTTTTCTCATTGTATTTCCAAAAATTGGTATCAAAGTTTAGTTCTCTAGAAAGTAAATCTTTGCATCTTTAAGGAAAGACCTTTAATATGGAAGTCTACAAGTTGGGAAAGACCATTGAGAACTAGACAATTAAAATATAGCTTTCCCTAAATCAGTTGACTCAATCAAGAGATGAGCTAATCAATCATTGAAGAGAAGGAAAGAAATAACTATTGAAGAGAATGACACACATTACCAAAAGATTGACACTATTGAATCATTTTCAAATGGAAACTGTTAGAAGGTGTAATCTTTCCTTGGTGTGTTTATAAACCAAGGTTAGATCTCCTTTCTTTATTGTTGTAATATATTAGGATATAAGCCAAGGTATCCTAATATATTTCTTTTTTGTCCTTTTTCCACTACATCTTATTTTGTCATCTAGTGGAATATGTGAGGACAAATATATATTGTAATTTCTAATTTTAGATTATTCCTCCTTAAGAGGAATCTCACACTTGGCCTCACACACATATGAATGGTGGCATTCATAGACATGGGAGTTACATTCCAACTCCTCTCTCTCATATCTATTTAAGAGATGACCCTCTTCTCTCATTCAACAATGAGGTTTCTTCCTCTTCTCAATTATTGTATGAGCATTGCTCTCTATCTCTCTCTCTCTTCCTTCTTAGGCTTTTCATGCCTCATTCATAATGTCACAAGGGGTTTTCTTTTCTTTCCCCTTTCCAAATATCTTGTCTCATGGTGTTGGAGCTTGAAGCTTTCTCTCTCCTATTTTATGGTAATATCTTTTCATGCATTTACTCACTTAGATTCTTTCCTGGTATTGCTTATTTACAAATTTCTTTTTCCATTTCTAACAGAAACACAAGTAAATTTAATGCAGTAGTTGCAAATTTGATGGAAAAGAATGGAGCCCTAACTGAAGAGGTCAAAAATCTCAAGATAGAACAAGAAGTTAAATCAATATTGCTATGTGAGGTGACCAAGCAAAAGAAGAAAGTTGAAGAGGAAAAAGTCATGATTGAAGATGACAAAAGGATCCTCACCAATAGAATGGAAGAAAATACATCAGAGGTAAATAGGATAGCTCACATGCAATTGGAAACATTGAATCAAATGATGATTGCAAATCATAAATTGAATGATAAAGATATTGAGATCACAACAGTGAAGTTGTAGAATGAACAACTGAGGAATTATCTAAAAAGAGAAAAAAAATTGTTGAAAGTTTCAACAAACCTGGTGAATCCATCAAGTATTTTGAGCAATGAATGAGATCTCCTAGATCCAATAGTGATACTTTTGGATTGGCTTATACTAGTACTAAAGAAGGAGAATCATCTAAAAGTGGTGAACAAAGGAATACCAATCATAAGAACTCAAAACCTACTTGTCATGATTGTGGTAAGATAGGTCATACTACTAATGTTTGTAGGAGCAAAACTGCAAATCAAAATCCTACGCAGAAGTTCATGGTTCACTACCACAAATGCAACAAATAAGGAAATCAGGCATATGACTATAGAACCAAGACCATAAGCACACAAAGATTTGAAAGATATTTCTATAACTATCAAAAGTATGGATATAGAGCATATGAATGCAGATCCAAGCCCAAATGGTCATCAAACAAGAAGACAAAGGTAAAACATAATGGTAACTCTTATAATTGGGATTATAACTACGTGTATTTCTCACCATTATCAAGATTATAGACATGTTACTTAAATTGCATTAGAACACATTTTAGAAGTGACTATAAAAGATGGTTGAGTCAAACTACATGTTTTAGCTATTTAAAGACTGGTCAAATAAGTAGAATTGTCCAACAAGGTCAAAGGTAGTGGTGAATTCAACAAAGGAAAAGGAAAGGGAGGTGTTGATAATTTCAAAGATGAGATGAACAAGATATGGAAGAGAAAGGAAGATTGTGGCACATCAAGTTTAGATGGAATCACTTCACCTAATGGGTCAAGTGATCACACCACCTCCAATTAAGAAATCAAGAGGTATGTGTGGGAATAATATTTAAAAATATACTATACACTAGTTCCAAGGATTTAGTTTTAAAAATATTATATTTGCATGAAGAAAGATGCAAAGTGTTGTTTAGAATCTAGAAGAAATCTTTAAGTTTTGTCAATTTTCATGTTACTACCGAGCATGAAAAGTTCCATTGTGGTTGTTGAGTAAAATATAGTTAATGTTGAGCTATCATAAGCGATAGTGTTGACTAAGCTCATAGTGGTTTTCAAGCATAAAGTAAACTTCATGGAAGCTAAGTGAGTTGAAATTTCTATTCAAGCTAAGCTTGTAGATGTGTAAGCACTAATCATTAAATGAGAAGCTTAAAAGTCTATATGATCAATTTTTGACTCATTTGACATCATTTGGAAATAGACAGAGCACAAAGAGCTAAAGGTGAATTGAAGAGATCATTCCAAGAATTTATAAAGTGAATTCAAACATTGTTCGACACCATTTATCAAATTTGAGAAGGTATTTATCGTGTGTCAAGCTACATTATTTTGAATTTATGTAAATGCTAGGTTTTAAATATGGCATCTAGTTCTTCTACTGCTAAGGTCAAAGAGGGGAAGGAAGTTTTAAATATTCAATTAATCAACAATGAAATCAAACAACCAATTTTCAAGGAAATTCTTGACATTGCTTATAAACAAGACCCGTCTGGTGTGTTATCCATGATATCACCATAAGTTTTAATGATTCAAGATGTGAGATGTTGTTACACATGCAAGGTGGGTAGCATTAGAGACATAGAAATCAAAGACCTATATGGAAAACTATGTGGGAATGAAATACTAAAGGAGGAATACAAAATTATAGAAGGAAAAGGGTTAACTTGTGCCCTAGATTTTCCTAAAGTCTTTAAGACAATGGATAAAGATTATCTTGAGAAAAATTCACAATGATTCTATGTGCTTAGAAAATGGACCAATCAAAATTACTAAGAATATTGTATAGAGGGTAACAAGGCATCCAACCCTTTGCAGACCCAAAACCATGAGAAGTGAAGCAAAAGAGGTGATTGAGAAGAATACAGGGGCTATGTGGAACAAGAGAGGAATGACAATTGATACCATCACAAATGCCCTAATTGCTTTTTTAGTAAGAATTATTTCATAAAAATTCTTTCAATTAAGTAGGTTGAATAGTGTACCATGTATTTTTTGTTAATGTGGGCTACAAGATAGTGAAGAAGGAGAATACTTATGACCTTGCCAAACTGCAGTTGCAACAATTATCAAAAATTTTGGGAGCTATAAGGAAAACCAAGAGTGCACAATACAAGTTTCGATCAATACTTGTATGTATAATTTTTAAATGTGTAGAATACATTTCCTTCCTTTGGAAAGGTAGCTTGGAAGACAAACAAATCTATTGCAGTCCAAATACATGAATTCATTAAGCAGATGGGAGAGAACTTTGAGTCTGTTATGACTAGTTACTTTGAGGATTTTAAGAACTCTATGAAACAAAGACACAAGATTCTAGTGTCATGAGTTGAGGGAAATTTTAATGATGTTTTCTTTCTAGTTGATACTGATTTCACATATGTTCAGGCTATAGTTCCAAGGGCAAGATGGTTAAGACCTCTAGGATATGAGATCAACATGGAAGAGGCATCTACAACAATTAGAACTTTTCTTGCAAAAGAAGTAGATACCAAGGCTATTGCCTTTGGAAATTATGATGTTGCAAAATCAAAGATAACTATGGACTTGAAGATAGAAATAGTACTAAGAAAGAAGAAAAAAATGGTCAAGAAGCTTAAAGAAAAAATTGGTGGAGTAGAGGAAGATGAAGAAGAGGAAGATAATGAAGATGATGAAGAAGAAAATGTTCTTGCTCAAGCACCACTAGCCCTAACCCAAGGTGAAGGGTCCAAAGATCAAGGTAAAGAGGAAGAAGAGCTTGAAGAAGGTGTTGAGGAAGAAGATGCTAGTATAGCCACAAAGAAGAAGAAGAGGAAAGCTAAAGCTCCAATAGTTAGCAAACCAAAGAAGGTTGTAAAACCTAGTCTTGTAGTTATAGCCGTCAGAACCAACACAAGAGCTACTGCTAAGAAAGCTCAAGAAATGACAAAGCCAAAAGAAACAAAAGCTAGAAAAGTTATACAAGTTGATGAGTCTATGAAGAGACAAAGGAGAAATTATGTTGCTCCAATCAAATCAAATGAGGAGAGGATAGGATCTAATGATAATAGCCAATTCAAAGTGGTAATTCATAGTCCTTTTAATTTGGACAATCAATGTGAAAATATAAAGAATAATGCAAATTTGAGTGGATTTTCACATGTTGAATTTAATAATCTTGGAAAGTTAGATATGGATAAGGTAGAAGAGTTAGTATATGTCATGATGGAAACATATAAGATGACTCCAATTGAGATCACCAACTCTCTACCAAAGGAATTACATGATAGAGTTTAGCAAAGATGGAAATATAGTCTTATAGCAAAGAGAAACATAAGAGAAACTACACTTGCAAGAGTGATGCTAGATTTAGATAAATTTGAGATGACAAAGGCCATTAAGAAGTATGTAGGTAAATTTGCTCCAAAGTATTGAGCCTTTAATATTTTGCAAAATAAAATTGAAGTTTTTGTACATTAGAGTACTCAATTATGGAAGGTAATTTATGGATTGACAACACCCAAGGCAATTGAGCAGATACATGTTGAGGTAGGTGATGAAAAATATGAACAAGAAGTAATTAAGGTTACTATAGTTGACTCTAAGATAGTTGCACATGTGAAAGGCACTGAGACAAATGCATATATCTAGGCAATAGTTGAAGATGATCAACAAATAGAATAGCGTATACTAGATATATAGATGTCGAGTGCCAGTCCACAACATATAACACAAGAAGACACTAAAATTATACAGATCGAGGATATTTCTGAAAATGTTCCTTAGAACATCAATCCCCTAACAAAGGAGGACATGCAGAAAATATTGCTAGACACCACCACCAAGGCACAACTATGTAGTCATCCTAGATTAGTGAGTGTAGATGAACTCAAGAAGGTAGAGAAGACATTTTTAGAGGTAAAAATACAAGACGTGTCAATAACCCCTCAATTTACTATGATAGAACCTAGATTATCCCTTGTAGTGTATCAAAGAAAAGAGACAACCATGAAAAACATCAGAAAATTGGTGCACACTATGTCTATACTAGAAGTTTCTATAGTTGCACAAGTTGAAACGCATGTTCAAGGTGCAATTAAAGTTGAAAGGTAAGAAAAGAAAAGGACTGAAGAGTCAGACTTGACTACACAACCTGAGGAACAATTAGCAATACAAACACTGGTCACTTTGCCAAGAATTGCTACTCCTCCAAGTCAAGCACTTCACAAGCTAGGTGTAGAAGCTACACCATTTTTGTCATCATGATCGAGTCCTAGTACATCCATGGTAGATGAGATTACATCATTTGGTAAAGTCAACCTGGATGAAGTGATTTTTTTACCAAAGTTTGACCTTGCAACAATCACCATTGAACAAATGGGCATACTACAATATGCACTTGCAAAGAAAAATCATCAAGAACCACTTAGAAGGGAGCTTAGGTAGAAGAAAGCATTGCGAAACATCAAGGATATCTTTCTTGATGCATTTAGCTTGTCAACACCTAAAGAAGACAAGCCTATAGTGAAGCAGTTGGTAAACATTATAGAACAGATCAATGATGTAGACCTAGATTCAAATGTAAAATTACTTGAATTATCTAAGAGGAAATTTCAAACTAAGGTAAATGAAAAGATATCAATTGCTATTACACTTAGTCAGGTTGAATTAGCAACCAAGATTGACACTGTAAAGAAAGTCTTAAAGAATATTTTCTCACTTTACACCAAGTGTGATACAACTTTATTCAAACAAGAAGTGCAGGGCCATATTGATAATTTGGAGGGAGATACAAAGAAAATAGGTACAGCTCTACCTCAGTCTCTAGGTTAGAGTTAGAAGCACTTTAGGAATTTGATGAATTCCCAAGGTCAGTTGGTAGCTCTACATGTTCAAGATGCAAATATTTGAGCTATGTTGCTCAACATCCAATCCATGTTGACCCCGCACATGGAAATACTTCTTAAGGAGCTAGCATTTGCAAAGATTTTAATGAAGAAATGTCCCCATCTTTCTACACTTGAAGGCTTAGTTCATCTTGCTATTGAGTTAGCCATCCAAATCAAATCATTGGAGGTAGCTTGTGATAACTAGGATGCAACTCTAAAAATAATACTTGAGGTCCATAAACCTTTCTTGGACAAACACACTATAAGTGTACAACCCATGTCATAAGTGTCAAAAAAGGGGTTCAAATAAATGTAGGGAGAAAATGAGAAAGGGGGAGAATGCATAAGAATTCATGTTAAGTTTGGAGATCAAACAAAAACAGAGTCAGTGAATCAACATATGCAGAATCTACTCAAAAGGAGTATTTAGTTTTTTAGTTCAGAATGGAACAATCAACTCAAGGGGAGTAATTAAATTTTGAGATATGACTAATGAGTCATAAGTTTTACATAATTTTGAAGTTTTGAAATTTTGTATGTAAATGGATATTATCTTAGTTATGCTTGAAAGGCTAAGGTTATTCATGTATGACCAAGTACTTTACCACTCATGTCAAAAGGGAAGGTTGTTAGTCTTAGATTAGTTTTGACATATGAGTGACAATGCACTTAATTCATTTACTTAGTTCATGCTGAACAAGTAGCACATGCTAATCATAAGTTGTCAGATAGTGTATGTCATGCAAGAGATATATAGTATGTTCCAAGTAACTAGTAAATGTTGAGTCACTCAAGTGTTGAGCAAATAGTTTGTGCCAAGCTATATAGATGTCAAGTGATCAATGAATGCTGATTCATTCAAAGGCTAAGTTAAAACATTGGATTTGTATTTGATGTTGAGCATATAGGGCTTCAAGTGCTGAATAATACAATTTTGACATGGTTATTTGTAATGGTATAAATTTCTATGTAAATTTTTATTGAGCCAACTTAATGATTGTTTTGCGATCTTAGATGATAAGGACGAATCTTTATTGTGAATTCTTATGCATTACATGTAGCCAACTAGAAAAAGGGAAGGTTTAAGTGGCAATATGGATGAATCACAATCATTGATTCATACCTAACCCTAAGTCACCTAGGTCTTCTTAAGGAGGACAAACTCTAAACTTTTTGATGAATTTGTAAGGAGAAAAGAGAGAAGTTTGCATGCACAAACAGAACATTCATGGTGACTAAGGAGTTGTGATTTGAGATACATTGCAAAATCAGTTAGAGGAGAATAGAGGAAAGGAATTAGAAGCCATCAGAGATACATTTGATCAATAAGGATCAAATACACATCAGGAAAGAGGTGACATGTTATCTAGTAGCAAAGTGCTAACCGCAAGATCATTGCCAAGGCATTCTAATAGGTGAATCAATTAAGTCTCTTGACATACTAGTCTTAACAGGTTGTTGGAAATCCTTTAACAAAGTGCTTACTTCATTGTAAATTAAAGTCCTTTTACTAGGCACACTTCTAATAGGGTGTTGAAATCCTTTAATAGGGTAAAATCTAACAATCTTGTAAACCTTTAGTATGGTAGACCTTTCATAGGGTAGATCATGTTTCATGATCAAATATTGTAACCTTCATTGGATACATTTTAATACTATAGTAGTGGATATTTGTTGGTGTCATCCCCACCCCAATTTTACCTTCTCCCTTGAGGGTTTCTGGGTAACCAAATATTTGGTATCATACAAGTGTTGAATATTTATTTACTTTCATACTATGGATGTATATGCTTAATTTGGTATTTTAGTTTATATGCATAGATTGTGAGATGGATGTATGGTGAATGATTTTGAGGTTGAAGTTTTAAGTGTTGATTCCTCCTCCCCCTCACCCACAGTTTACTTTTCCCATTGTATTTCCAACACTTTCCACCCTTTTAAAACCCATGAGCTTATATTTGCTTGTGTTGTTTAATTTTGAGTTTTGGTCAATTTTAGCTATGTTACTTTTATTTGGATTTGGCTATGTGATTTATTTGGTCAATGATTTAATTATAATATTTGGGTTAATCATATAATATTGAGAGTTATTAAATATTATTTGATAAAAAAGAAAATATTAAAATATGAGAATATTTAATTAATTAAATATATGTTTCAATTTAAAAGATTTAATTTAAAGTCTAATTTTTAAATGTGGATAAAAAGAGAATTAAAATATTAAAAAGCTAAAGATTTAATATTTTTTTATGGTAATTATTTAATCAATAATAATTAAATTAGAGTTGTATTTAAGTAATGAGCTTTAATTATTATTATTAATTTAAATAATAGATTACACTTTCAATAGTACTCACACTAATTAATAAAGTGGAAGAAAGGAAAGTAAAAGAATATTTTAATTAAAAGTTTTATAAGTGTGCATGAAAGGATTAAATAATAAAAATTTATCTTAAGAAGAGGCTTTTGCATGTTTAAAAATCGGAAACCCTAGGTAGAGTTAAACTCTTTATTAAGAGATTCGAGCTCATTTCTACACACGTAGGTTTTGGAAAGCAAAATTTGGAATTGAAGCAAAAGAATTGTTGATGGTTTTAGAGGGTTTGGATGTGCATGCATTCACATATTGTCTATGATTTTAGTTTTTGTTTTGAGGTAGGGTTTTAAAACCCCTTGTAGAAATTTATTGAAAGATCTATCTATTTTGTGTCTTCTTGGGTGTTTGCATAATACTTATTAATTTATTGTATCAATTTTTGGATAAAAATTATGTTGTAGATTTTGAAAAGGAAAAGCTATTAATTAAGAAAACTTGACTATAGAAAATTATCAGGGTTGTGTTCTTTTAAAACCCTTTTCTAATATAAGAAAAATTTGATTACAAAATATTGGAAGAAATAACAAATTGAATAGTTGGGGTTTCAACTAAATTTTTCATTAGAACTATGTGATTATCATGAATTTTCTAAATAAAGATTATTTAAGAGGAAAGCATGTTGTAACTAAACTTATGCATGCATGTGAGAACAAATATACTAAAAATAGAAAACTAAGTATATCATGGTTGTATGATTTGATCAATCAAAGGAATGTAAAGATAGTGATTGCATGTTTATTTTTGTTTTATAAAAATATAAATTAATTTTTGGATTTACATATTTCTAAAAGAAATAAAAAATTATGATTAATTATTAATTTCAAAAAAAAATTAAAAATATTCTTCATAAAAATAAATTATTTATTAATTTTGAAATTTAAATAAATATTATTCATTTAGTTAAAGCGAATGTTAATATTAGTGATTCTTTTAAGTCTAGTCAAACTCATAGTTGCATATAGATGATTTTATATTTATTAATGCTAGAGAGAAGTTAATAAATAAATATTTATAATTTTATTATATTGTAAGAGAAGTTGTGGTAGAGTTCACTTTGTAATCATCAAGTTAATAACTATTTGACTTTATGAGAGAAATTATAAATAATTCAATTAAAATTATAATTTTATCTCTAGTTGCATTATGAATTAAAGGAAAAGTAAATATTAATATTAGACTTAAATAGAAGTCAAATTAATATTTTAGAAATAAAATTGATATTAATATTTAATCTAATAATATACAATTATGTTATTAATTAAATTATTTATAATTCAAGATTATTTAAATTAGTAACATGATAATATTGCATGATATTTTATATGCACAAAGAGACTTGATATTTAAAGACTTATTTATTTAAATAAGTGTATTAGCATAACAATTTATATTAACATGTATATTCTTATTTTACTTCTAAACACATCCTTATGACCCAAACTAAATAAGAGATATTGATGGATATAAATCATATGGCTGAAAACTAAGTGTTTTCTCATATTTTATTTATAGTCTTGTGGTGTTTATTTTCATGATGGTTTTCTTTGTGGGTTGTTTAGTTAGCCAAGTTAGGATGTGCACCAGAGGCATTTTTTGAGATTTCTTTTATGATTATTTGACTTGATGTCATGATTTACTTTACGATTGAAATTAGATTTATGTTTTATGAGCTTTATGTTATTGAACATTTATGAGAACTTGAGTGTTGAGAACCAATGTTATTTTTAGGTTGCCTCTTAAAGAACCAAATTCCATCAATATTACTTTTGTGGTATGATACACAATTGTGGCTTGTGAATTTTGGGAAGGTAGTCTATGTGCATGTCTATGGGAGTGACTTGCAATGGGGGTTGGGGCCCAAAGTGGCTGCCAGGGTAACTCATTGTAAGTTGTGTAACAAGTGATAACATAGTAATTTAAAATATTTAGACACACATTAAAAAGATAAGTTGGAGATTTTGCCTCACCATGTCTTGAGTGCTTGTATAGGCTAAGGATGGGAATGTGATGATACCTAGTGAGAGATATGACTATTTTTACTCATCTTCATGAGAGGTTTTCTAGTTTCGTATGTGTCACGTTTGGGGTCCAGGGTTCGGAGTGATCAATTGAGGGTAACTCAATGCTTGAGGGTATAGGGTTGAGTGAGAGACCAATCTAGGGTAACTCAAGTAGTTTGACCATGTGGTGACACTCCCTAGTATGTAGCTTAAGTTTCCTTCATGATTTTTGTATATTTGCCTCTAGTGGTGTAATTGTTGGATATTAGTTTTGATAGTGAATTTAGTGTGAGTTGTTACTTATTGATTAGATGTCATTTATTGTTGACAATTGACTTCTATTGATGAGTGTCATTTATTTATTGGTGGTGTACTTATTGTTAGATGTTCTTATTGTTGGTGATTTAATTTTATTAATGCTGGTTGTTATTGAGTTAAGGTGGATACATTTCATTGACACTATCTTGATTTGTTATGGTATTGTATTTGGTATTTGGATGTTGACTTGGTGTGTGATGTTGGCATTGGAATGAGTGTCCTTTAAATTTTGATGATCTCTTCTTCTTGAGTAGTTCGTGTTACTCTTGAAGTCGTTTTGGCTATTAGGATTCTTTGCTTAAGATTTTTTTTTGATTTGATTATTTGTGTGTAGATTGTACATTGTCTCTCCTACACGATGAGTGGAAGCCTGACTAGGTGACCACACAGTCAGGAGGTAATGTCTTCTTACAATTTGGGTCCCCCTCACTTTGACAGATGTTGGATGTTCATTGATGGAATTGTATTATCACTATTCTTATTCCTATCTCAAAGATTTCTATTCAGTTGATGTATATGTTATCATGTATCTTGTATTCTTATGTACTTGTATCTATTCTCACATACCCTACAACATGTGCAATGGATGTTATTCATTGGATGTATTTTCATTTTATTAATTATACTTATGCATTTTCTTATGAGATGATGTATTTGTTATCTCCCTATGATTCATTAACATGTACTGAAGAATTAAAACTAATTATTATAAACTTGTTAAATGTAGCTCAACAAGAAGGAACCCTTGAGAAATGAAAATTGTATTTGTACTTGCTTATGTGTACTTGACATGTAGGTGTATATTGCTTCCACATTATTACTTTGATGTTGTTTAAAATTTTTACAAAAATAGTTTAGTAAAATTTATAACATATTAGGTTTATTTCTTTTTGGTTCCCAAGTGGGGCATTACACTTCCTCTCTAACTTGTGTTAGAGTCTCTACCCTTGCTAAAACCTCCTCTTCCTAAACTTTCCTCTTGTTGTTTAGTTGCTTTATAGTCTCATTGTGACCTATAGTGCAATTCTCCTCCATCTTTGCCCTTACCTCTTCCTCTGAAGTTTTAGTCTGACTTCTTCTTGTTCTTCTCTTCCACTTTCAAAGCAAGTTGGAATATTTATGAATTATTGTAGGAATCCAAAAATTAATTTCTTCTTGAATATTCTATGTTAAACCTCCTAAATACCTAGCTACCTTGGTAGCTTCATCTTCTTGTACTCTTGATCTCAAGCACAACTTTTGGATCTCTTTAGTATAGGTTATTATGTCCATGTCTTTTAGCTTCAAACTTTGTCTCTTCTTATGAAGTTGAACCTCATAGTCCTCTAGCAGATATTTCTCTTTCATTTGTGTTACCATAGAATTCTAGTTTATAATGGGTTTTTCCCCACTTTCTCCCACTCTATTTGGAGCTATTTCCACCATGTCAGGGTTGATCCCCTTAGCCTAGACTTGGCTACTTTGACCTTTTGTGCTTCACTCATGCCTTCACATTCAAAGTGATTCTTTATTCCTTCAATCCACTCAATCACTATGTCAGGGTCCATCTTCCCACTGAAAAAAGGAACTCCTTCTAGGGCCTTTCCACCTAGAGCTTTGATGGCTTTTAGGTTTGGGGATAAGGTCTTCTTCATCAACCTTTTCTTTACCCCTATTGTTGGTTTCACCTTCTTGGTCTTTCTTCCTAGATGCCTCAACAAGTTCTTCTAATTTTGTTTTCATTTCCTCTACAAATTCTTCAAGGATTGTGTTCATCTCCTTTTTCTCACCCATCTCTTTGGCCAACTCTGCATGGTCACCATGATTATTTCTCCAACTAATTCTTCGGTCTGAAACACCTAACCACAAACCCAAAACCCAAATATTCTTGCTTTGATACCACTCTGATGTAATGTTAGGTAGTTTTCTTCTTTAGTCCTTACTTTCTCAAGGACTTACTTAGGTTTTCTCTTAGCTTATAATAGTTTCCTTTAGTGCCCTAATCTCTAGATGATGTCTATCATATGCTCTAACTACTCACTACCTAATTACACCAAATGTTTTAGCTTCTTCCTTCTCCAAATGCCTTTGCAAGCTAACTTGCCAACTTCATTTCTTAGTCTTTCTTAATCATTCCCTCAACAAAACTTGTTATAAAACCTCCTGGCATATAGTCACAACACTCATCCCTCCTCTTGCAACTCTTAGTTTGAAGTATCCTTCACATTCAAACCCAAAAACCTTCCTATCAATACTATGATTGCCTAACAAAGTATCAATGACTTGCCTAAAGCATCACATTTGAATTTCTTAACCAACTCTCTAGGGCTCAAAAAAAACTATGTACATTATGTACACAGGCTCCACTCCCTTTTTCTTTAAAACATGAAGAACTCATGATAGGAACTCATGGAGGAGCCATTCTTGCAAAGATGGTCAAAACTAGACCATCACACATAATATTTACAAATGAATTTTGAAACCTACTTAAATAGACACCTACAAACTTGCAATCTGAATGGATAAGTACCATAATAACATGATCAATAAGAACCCAACACAAAAATGAGTATTTCAAACCATTATTCCATACATGTAATCAAGAAACTCTAAAATAATTAACAATTGGACTGCAATTTGTGGATCCACTTGCACAAAATTATTGATTATAACTCTCATCCCTGCATTAGAAATGCCACCAAATTTTTATACAATTTTCAAACTCAGCCACTTCCTCAACATTTCCTTGAGATTAGGTGAAATTGAATTTTGCAACTACTTGCCAGTTATGTAATTGTTCTTTCTTCAATTACCCACTCCAGCGTACTATCAGAAGTATTTCCCAAATGACATAAGCATTTATTTGGTTAACACAAACCTTTAACTTTAGTGGAAATGATGTGATCTACAGTTAGCCATGTTTCAACTTTCTAGAACACCCTATGGGTTGTCCTGTGCTCGACCAAAAACCTCCCAAAATTTAGCCACCCATAGCCATGTGTCATCATTCCAGGGCATTCTATGGATAGTCTCACACCCAACCAAAAGTCTCCTAGAATCAAATTGCCAAAGTAGATTTAACCCATTAGATCAACAACCAATAACAATTCACTTGGACTACCCTTAGCCATGTGTCATCATTCCGGAGCATTCTATAAAATGTCTCGCACCTGACCAAAAAGTCACCCAGAATGAAATCGCCACTCTAGATTCAACCCATTGGATCAACAACCAACAAAAATTCACTTGGATTGGTAATTACCAATCTATTATTTGACTCTAATCTACCCAAAAACAAAATTGGAGACTAGGGTTGGAGCAAACTCTAGGTTTTTTTTTTTTTTTGGTGTGTGTGTGTGTGTGTGTGTGTGTGTGTGTGTGTGTGTGTGTGTGTGTGTGTGTGTGTGTGTGTGTGTGTGTGTGTGTGTGTGTGTGTGTGTGTAGTTTTACACACAACTACATATAAATAGGTAAGTTATATGTGTACATCTATGTGCATGTCTAAATAACTATATTGGTTGGAAATAATCATTGATTTCATACTTACAAATTTACAAGCTTAAAAATCTCATTGCATTGGATAATCAATCGTTTCATACTTGCATATGCAATTTATTTACGATTTTAGTTGATCTTGTTTTATATTTTTTAATTGTTTATTTATGTATACTTTTTAATTTTTAATTTTTGTAGAAGTGTAAGGAAGTTCAAGAAAAACTACATTTGATAGCCTATAGAGCTAATAGTTATTTTTTATATTATCATTTATGAGACCAATATCTACTATCTTGTAAATGTAATTTGTGTACATTCATACTTTTGGAGCAATTGTATAAAATGGTAAATGTAAACATATTAGCTTTTGTATTTATGATTAATTAACTTTTTTGTTCAACTAACTTTCTATGCTAATTACATAACTACTTATGGTGATTCATTTTTTTCATGATCAACTGTATATTCACTAATTAATATGTATTGGGGTCAAAAAAATATTTATTGGGTAAATTAAAAGTGCCTAATGATTTATCCAATTATTAATTTTTGGGAGGTCAGTATGACAATTAGTGAGTAGTTATTAGACTCTAAGCCACTATTTACACTTTTCTCCAACATTAAATCTTTAACTTTTTATAATCTTTTTTGGGGTAGAAATATTCAATATATTGTGTCCAATTTTTTAAGAATTAATTAGGCTTAAATTTAATGTCTAAACCATCGCATTTATATATTTAAATACACCAATTCAAGTTGGGAACTCATAGAAACAATATACCATAAGTATGAGGGTCCTGATAATTGATTCTAAAAAAAATATGTTAGATCCAAAAGATCTAAGCAATGACATGTGAAAAGGCCACTCATGGTCATTTACTTATGCATGTACATTTAAGCCTTAATGTGCATCAAAGAACAAAGTAGTTGAAACATCTCATAGATTCTTGATAAATATTTTTATTTTTGACATGTTTGTTTCACATGTGGTGTCAAGTGTCTCTGATTAGCAAGTAGGGTTAAATATGGCTCCCACAATGCTTGAGTGCAACTTTCTAACCAAAGACAAGGTATTAGAGAACTAACTGAAAGAAACATGGTATAACAATCACACAAGGAATCAAAGGGACATGTAATTCAAATGCATTAATTTTTTTATTTCTTCCAATCAGCAACATAAGTCAAATATGTTTTAGGATAGCAAATTCAGCTTGAGGAACAAAGAATATAGTGAAAAGGTATTCAACAAGCCACATCATTCAACAATTCAAGGTCATGGTGGCAAGACGAAGAATGATGAGACATGGAGCTACCTTCATTATAAAATTCACTGGCCCATTGGATTGGAGGTCCATATGGGGGTCATGTAGAAAAAGTTGCAGAGTGGATTTTCAAATACAAGTATGATAAAAAAATTGGAGGACCTTGGCAAGAAAGATTTCTAATAGGTTGAAAATGAAGATAATATAGTAGTTATTGCAGGTTCAAAGGCTTAGGAGAAAGCCGAGTTAGAGAGTTTTGAAGAGGAAGACATAGAGGTACAAGAGGAGATAGAAGAGGAAGATGAAAAGGATAAAGATGAACCTGAGCCAAAGAATGATGAAAAGGAAGATGTTGAGGAAGAAGAGGCAACTTCTTGTTTGAGTTTTTCTCCCACTTTTCATAGTCTCAACTTAGGCATTTTTTAGATAGCCTAAGCATAGATAGTCTCAAAGGTGTAGCCAGGGGCATTTAGCCTCCATGTTGGATGTATTTTGACCTACTGGCAGATAACAATTTACAGAACTTGGATTTTTCGATTTTTGTATCTTCTTCTTTTTTGCTAATATCAACTATCAACCTCAACCCATTATTTATCAAAAATATAAATTAAAAAAATTAATTCCCATAAGTATAAACAAAAGAAATCATATAAAAATAATTTATAACACTATCAAATTCTTAAGATGCAATCACATCCAATGGACTTTATGATCTATTTTTATGGAATGAAAAGTCTAGAAAATTAAAAAATATTGCTTCAAAACTAAATTGAATATTTTTCTAGAAACAACACATCTTAATAAAAAAAAAAGTTAAATATAAACTCTACCAAAAAAATTCCCAAGACCTCCCAATTCAAAATAATCGTACAAAATCAACAAGAGCTTTGTGGGAGCTAAAGTCCCTACCTATTGTGATAAGAAGAAGAAAGAGATAAATTATTAGATTCACTTAATTATAGAATATAAATGATTTAGTTTTGTGTATTTGTAGACATATTTATACATTGACATTGAATATGAAAATAAATTTAAAATATAACACCTCTACATATTTTTCATAATCTCACCCATCACAAATTTGGGTCAATGACATGAATCAAATAAATGTAAAATATAAAAATAGAGATAATATTAGACACTTAATAGTATATTATGGGATTGCACTTCAATATAGATTAGTTCAACACATTTTTGATCTAGAAGTTTCTTGAGAAATTTATTTGTAAGAATTTTTTCATGCAAATAATTTTATGTGTCATAAATATTTCTTCTGATATATATTAATTTTTTTTAATGATAATGTGTTCTCTAGGTAAATTTACCTGGAAGGACATGTATATTAGTATTAGATATAAATGATTTAATGTTCTTGAAAACTCTTACTTGAAAATTCTTATTTTATATATGAAAATGTATTTTATAGATATTGTATATATTTAATATACGTATACATGTAATATATATTTTTCAAAATGAGTAAATATGAGAACTTTTATTTATTTATTTATTCATAAATTTAATATTTACATGAGTCAAAATCTAATTAATTTTTAAGGAATTTGAAGCGAGATTTTTTACGGCACAAATAATTTTCCTAAAAAATTAAATTAAATATGAAAAAATTTTAAATAAAGGAAAAGAAAAATAAAACTTAAGATAGAAGGCACAAGTAGTTCTATTGGAATAACTAGTAAATATACAGATGAAGAGAACTAGTAGCTTGCTCAAGAACTATGCTTGGGGCCAAATTCTCAATCAAAAGGGGAGTTGGGTCGCCACTTTCGAGCATGATAACAATCAAGTAGAACAATTGAATTTAATGTGAGAAGAAGAATTGGAAAGAAAAAACCAATAGAGGAAATTTAAATGGAGAATTTCAATATCTCGTATATATTTAGTTCGGAAGGTCTAAAGGTGAGGGGAAGATCAAATTCCATGCTAGTAAACCATAGAGAAAAGAAAAGCATCTCATGGAAGGAGATGCTCAAAGGAGCTGCCAAAAGGAGCATCAAAGAAGAGTAGCAAGAAAAGAATGCTCAGATAATATACATGTTAACCTAAATTGTATAATTGTTTGAAAGTTGGATACTTGTATAATTGAAAAAGTCATAGCTTCAAAGTTCAAATAACTTTAGATCTTAAGGACATTAAGTCAAATATTAAAGAATACAAGAGCATTGCCAAAAGTAGTTTTACAAATTAGTGTAAGTATGATTTAAAAACATAAGACTATTTAGAGTAAATAATGTTGAAATTTTTTGACAAACCTATAAATTTTATTTAATCTTTGGTTAGTACAATTTTTTTTTTGAATAACTTAATTTTTAAACATTATTATCATTTCTCTGATTCAAATAATAGTAACAAAAATAATAAGGTAACAATAAATTAGAAGACTATAGTTACTTTCAAATTCTAAAGTAGAAAACATGATTAAGAAAACTTAAAACAACAATCATGAAAATACAATGAACAATATTTATTTTTTAGTAAATATATCAATTTAATTTTAATTGTAAGAGAATGATACAAAATCAAAAGAATCCTTTCAATCATAGGAAATAATTTTCTTATTTAAGATAATAAAAATTTCTCGTCTTCTTTAATCCATTGATATCTATTTCACCAAAAAGTGGATACATCTGGTATGTAGTATTTTCCAGAACTAAAACTAATTGCATCCTCAGTGATAAAGGTATCCAATACCCTCACCAATTGAGGCCAACCTAGCCACAACATCCTCTAACAAAAGCTTTTTGTTGATTTGACAAAATGACAGAAACTTTTCCAAGTCATTGTCTTGAGCAATATAGTTCTTGAAGATCTTCCATGTTTTTTTCATGGTTTTTTGTTTTGATTTTTATCTGGTGCAAATATTGCTTTTAACATCCCACCTAAGAGATTGGTGTCCATCAAGTCTAGGGCCACAATCACTTGTTCAAAGAAATTATCTACGAGTATTCTTCTTACCATGCCATTAACAAGTGTTGGGTGTCTTATGACTTGAATGATGGGCAGGAAGAGGTTGTCAATGAGATTACCATCATGGACATGGTGGCCAAACTAGTAATTTTCCCCTAGTAATTTTATCATAGTCGCCTTCTCCCTAACATTGGCCTTGTTGAAGATGTGTTACAATTGCTCTTCCAGTGATTCTCTCAATTATGTTTGTTGCAAGCACTTGCATTTGATACGCATCATTTGCACCATTTCCTTTTGTCTCTATAAAGTGCAAGCCGTGCAATTAAAATTGCCCTATTTCTAATTATTATGTAGAGTCATTGAATAGGTAAAAGCTCCTAAATTAAATGAGTGAAATAAAATTTGACATAGGGAGTATAAAAAAGGATTTCATCTAGTGTATCATGATAAACATTTCTAGTAAAGAAATTATTGCAATTCTTGATAAGACTAGGAACTAAATTGAATCTTTGCAATGACAAAAATTTGATTCAACAACATCTTAACAATTAATCATGTAATGCGATCTAAAATATTGGCAAAATATGTTATATAAATTTTAATAGAGAAACATAAGAAATATGTGTCTATAATTGTAGTTAAATATTCTAAAACATCAATAGAAGAAGATACACCAATAAGATGTATTAGGAATAAACATATTAAAAGTTGTAAAACATACTAGCCTCCAAGCCATATTTCATATGTAGTTATGGAAATCAAAATATATCTAGGCTATATAGTCGAATTGTATTTCACATGACTAGGTTGTGGTTATACGTCTCATTTAGTAAATGAGAATTGTAAATGTTGGTGTAAATAGATATTTACTATTTACACTTTACTTATTTACCTAGGTTAGTGCATTATTTTATTATTTATTTTATGAGACACTTAGGAGTTTGTGTACTTTTATGAGTTGTCATGTTGACAACACAGAAGTGTGCAACTCTAATTCAACACATGATGTCTACAATACTGGAGTTTGCATCATTCATTGAGTTGTCATGTAGACAACACAGTTATTTACACTCCCTTTTAGCACATGTTGTCTACAACATAAATTTGCATGTTACACCATTGTAGGCTTATCCTCTCATCATTTCACTTACTTTTGTGCTTAATGGAGGATAACCCATATCTGGTGGACATGTGCCTGGTTGTATGACTTATCATGATGCTAATTCCTAGGCATTATAGATGAATCTCAGAGGCCTTTATATATAGGCACTCCTAGTGTACTTGTACATTGTATTGAATACAGTATACAATTATTCTGATCATACTCTGGTCTATTTTGTGCTTGTGTTTGAGTTCCTTGGTCTTGGGTGAATTTTTTCCTAAGGCAAATTCTTAAATGGTATTAGAGCTAAGGGATATTTTCGTCACAAAGCCATTGAAGACCTCATTGCTTCATCTCTTGAAGGGACCCAATTCAATCTATAGTAATTGGGAGTATCTAGAGCCGAAGGGGACCTTGCCATTGCATCTAGAGCAAAAATTTGGTGAAGATCCACTATAAATATGCCTATCTTAGGCTAAAGTTGATTGTAAGGCAAAAAAATTTTGCAAATCGAAACCCAAAGGCCTAATTTGCAAGCTAGGTATGGTCTTTTATTTGATCTATTTAATTAATTTTCAGATCTGATTATTTCTACATTTTCAAAAAAAAATTGAAATTATTTTCTGCCCAGTCGAGTGTGCAAAGAAAAATAAATTTGGTCCAAGCATCGGATAGTCACACCCCGACCCTATTTGGTCCAAGCACCGGATAGTCACACCCCGACCCTACACCTGTGTGGAATATTCTACTTTTAACAGTTTACAATTAGGCAGCTCGTACCATATTTTGTGCTTGTGTTTGAGTTCCTTGGTCTTGGGTGAATTTTTTCCTAAGGAAAATTCTTAAATGGTATTAGAGCTAAGGGATATTTTCATCACAAAGCCATTGAAGACCTCATTGCTTCATCTCTTGAAGGGACCCAATTCAATCTATAGTAATTGGGAGTATCTAGAGCCGAAGGGGACCTTGCCATTGCATCTAGAGCAAAAATTTGGTGAAGATCCACTATAAATATGCGTATCTTACGCTAAAGTTGATTGTAAGGCAAAAAAATTTTGCAAATCGAAACCCAAAGGCCTAATTTGCAAGCTAGGTATGGTCTTTTATTTGATCTATTTAATTAATTTTCAGATCTGATTATTTCTACATTTTCAAAAAAAAATTGAAATTATTTTCTGCCCAATCGAGTGTGCAAAGAAAAATAAATTTGGTCCAAGCACCGGATAGTCACACCCTGACCCTACACCTGTGTGGAATATTCTACTTTTAATAGTTTACAATTAGGCAGCTCGTACCATATTTGTAGCTTGACAAATACCAGCCAACTTTCCACCAGTCACGCCACATCGACGACAACCTCACAACCTAGTGCGCATAGAAATTTTTTTGGGTAGCTTGAATTTGCCTTGCAATATTGGTAGTTAGTTTTTAAACATCACCAAAGCACATCGCATTGGCAATTTGGGATTAAAATCCCAACACCATTAGCTTCCCATGGTGTTTTTCAGCCAACAGTGACTTCCAGCTCGCCAACGACAAAGCTGGCAACCGTAGCGGTGAAGTCCTCCAGCAACAGACGTCCACGCGTCTTCCACTAGATCCAAATCAGCTAACACATGAATGCCTTCTCACTGCGGAAGCAAACACGTGTTACCATCTGCAGACATCCATGTGGACGCAGACACACATCGATCACAAGAGATCTTTCCATGCAACGCATCCCAAAAGCCAATGTGGCATACTGTGATTCATCCACGAGACCTACTAGCTGTGCACCAATCTTCTGCCATGCAGACCTATCAACGACTGACACGTGGTGCCTATGTCAAAAAACCTAATCAACTCATCTGTACACCACACAAGTGCCAAATGGAGTGCCACATCAATTTTTTTTGTACATTTTTGTATGACCATACATGCTGATGTCATCAGCCATACATGTGATATCATCATCATGTTAGTAGGGACCTACGTCAAGTATTTTGAATATGTATAACTTTGAATACCCTCTTCACACTCAAGAGTTTCCTCTAGTATTGTCTTGTTTATTTCATTCATTTCACACCTTTTGCTTCTTTTGAAACCTCTAAATTTATTTTCCTTAGTTCTTCCCATCTCTAAGATTTCTAGAATGCAAAAGTAGCAATAGGGTGTGCACCTGAAGCTAGGGCAAGAAGCAGAATTTTCATATCACCGATAGCATCCAAGTATTTTGTACGAAAAATTGGTCTCGTTTGGCTTCAAACAAGTCTATAAGGATGAAATTTTTAGATTGTGAGGATTATGTAATACTAAAAGTTACAAGTGTTAGCACCATGAATCCCGAACTAGTAGTGGAATCCAAGAGTGGTGTGGCTTTTGAAAGAGGAAACAGAGGTGGGTCAATCAAATTCCATACATGTAGATTTCTGGAGGCTTGCTCTTGAAAAAAGTGCATGGCAAATAGAAATCAAATAAAATAATGCCAAAATGGAAAACTCAATGTTTCCTACAACAATCAAGGGAAAACATGATAAAATAACCAATAGATGATTCCCCTTCTTTAAATTTCGCAAATAATCTAAAATATTCTTCTGCAACATCTACATGAAAAAGAAAAAGCTTTCGAATAGAACATCCTAATTGATTCTCATGGATATCAAGAAAAGCCCAAATTTGGTGAAAAATGAAAAAATATCAATTCCTCTTTAAAAATTTGGGCACTGAACATTTAAACTATTGCACGAAGATGTTTCCATTCCTATAAATTTTGCAATAGTAAATGCATATAAATAATTTTGCATACCTAATTTAGTCACTGCTAAAAATAACAACGTTGGATTTTTAAGACGAACCCTCAAATCCACAAGAGAAAAATGGATGAGATCATGTCACTATGGAAGTCAAACTCTTAGCGAGACAAACACTGCTAGAATTTGAATACCCATAAGCAAATACCGATAAAAAAAAGATGAAAAAGGTCATTAAAAAATGTTTTGGGTATCACCATAAAATGTGATAATCAACGATTGAAAACTAAAGGGAGTGAAAGAAAATATGTACCATACTGACCAATTTCTTAGCTTCCCACCCCCACAAATGCAGATAGCCTAGTTTTGATAGAAGAAAACAATAGCAAAAACCTAGCAAGTCCTCAAATCTCCATACTCAGCTCTAGAAACTGCAAAGGCGAATTAAATCTAGTTGCAGTATTTAATCCTGGCTTTCAACACTGCATCCAGCGAAACCAACTGCAATTTTAATGTGGCATTGAATACTAATAATGGATAGACTAAATATTCAAGTGTGCAAATGAGCAACTATCTTGTCCAATAGTACTGAAAGCTTTACAGCTGTTTTATTTTGGAAATGTGGCTGCTTTTTATTATTATTATTAATAAATTCAGAAGACTAATTAAACCACTAGCAAAATACAACAGATGAATAAGAAAATAGAAAAATTTGAATAAACTTAAAAATTGGAGATATTAAATACTATGAACCATACAAAATATTATTTTTCCCTACGATCAGAGAAGTTTGGAAGCACGATTAATGGTTTATAATTCATATGAAAACAATAGTCTTTGCCTTTTTAAAGGTAGGGACTAATAAAATACTCACTAATTCTTTTGAGGAAACCCACACGCTTAATCCAACAAGAGCTCTGAGAGAGTTTGAGTCCCTGCCTATGCTATTGGTAATTCATGTGTAGAAATGAAGACTGAGTTGTCCAACAACTATGTAGAGGCATATTAACTATTGTGAAGGTTTGGTTGCAAGGACGTAGAAAACTATTTTCTTTATTACTCTCAAAAATTGAGTTGTGACATCAAATTCAACTTCATGACTATAATAGAATGTAGTGTCAGTTTACTTTTTGTAAAGTCACATAATTCCAACTAAGAATTGACAAATATTCCCATGAACCAATTCCATCTTTTAGTGGTGTAGGGGCACCTCCCTCTATTAATTTTATATTGTTTAAATTCATCTTCGAAATGATTTATTTATTAAGTCATTGGAACCATAATGTGAAATGGTCCATTTTTTATGTTATTGTAATCGGGATCATATGAAATTTGTAATGAAAATCCAAATATGGATAGGAAGGTAAACAGTTGTAACTATTTTAGGTTATCTTTAAAAGAAAGACATTATTTTAATAGTGGGGAAAGATTGACATAGTGGAATAAGGAATAGGTTGTTAGAGGAAATTGGGCTCTCTGGTTTTAACCAGAGAGCCATTGATGTTTTGTTGACTTTGACATTAAATGAAATGTATTTTTATTAAGTTTTTATGTTTCCTTCTGTCGACTTTTGATCTCTTTCAGGAAGGTTATAATAGTGAACATGAGTTAGTTTCTCTCTATTGTTATTTGCAAGAAATGTAAATGATTTGTTTTATGTCATGATAGTCTGAAGGAATGGTAATGGAAATGGTTTTATATAAAAAGATAATGAGATAAACAGATTTGAAGATTACTTGATGCCCTCTCCTCATCAGATTGGTATCAAAGCTCAGAAGATTATGAGCGTGTAGATAGATAGAATCTACACCAGGCAGTGTTGGGTTGTTTTGGATTCTTGTTTTGAGGTTTGTGGTTGCAGATTGGTGCCGATTCACTCAACTATAATGGGTGGATAGGAGAGGTCTACCAAAGGATCATAGGAGATGATCTAGGGCTAGAGAGGATGGTCCTTTATGTGTCACCAATAGACTGGGGAGAGAGGCATGATGGGACTCCTAGGTGAGGGATAGGAGTTTACGATGCAGCATGGATGAGTGGATTGTGCAATGGCGAAGGCATCATTGGAGGTGACTAGCATAACTCCATTGGTAGGAGCTAGTTAAAAGAGATAAAGAAAGCAGAGGAGGCATCAAAGTAATGATGGTGAAGAGGCACAAATTCTCATAAATGCATTTCCATGAGATCATGGAAAACTTTGAAGTTCGGGAGTATGGTGCAGGGGCACCTCCCTCTATTAATTTTATATTGTTTAAATTCATCTTCGAAATGATTTATTTATTAAGTCATTGGAACCATAATGTGAAATGGTCTATTTATTATGTTATTGTAATCAGAATCATATGAAATTTGTAATGAAAATCCAAATATGGATAGGAAGGGACACAAGAAGGTAAATGGTTGTAACTGTTTCAAGTTGTCTTTAAAAGAAAGACATTATTGTAATAGCAGTGAGAGATTGACAGAGTGGAATAAGGAATAGGTTGTCAAAGGAAATTGGGCTCTTTGGTTTTAACCAGAGAGCCATTGAAGTTTTGTTGACTTTGACATTAAATGAAATATATCTTTATTAAGTTGTTATGTTTCCTTCTGTCAGCTTTTGATATCTGTCAGGAAGGTTATAACAATGGACATGAGTCGGTTTCTCTCTATTGTTACTTGCAAGAAATGTAAATGATTTTTTTTATGTCATGACAGCCTGAAGGAATGGTAATGGAAATGGTTTTATATAAAAAGATAATGAGATAAACAGATTTGAAGATTACTCGATGCCCTCTCCTTATAATTTAGTTTCATCCTTTTTCTTTTTTTTCTTTTGTAATAATTTGTTAAAGTGATTTAAGTTTTAAATATTTCACTTGTACATTTACAGTTGGGACTAACCTTAATATACTGTCGAGTACCATTAGTATTCTAGTCATATTACATAATTAGGTGATACATTGTTTATTCCTCACATTCCTTGCAACATATTTTTAAGGTAGTTTTAAAGAATGAGATTATAAATTGTTGCAAATCATATTTGTGTGTAAATTCAAATATGTAATCTACTAGTTATGTAAGAAGTTATTTTTATTTTGCTTAGATTTATTGCACAATTTAGAATTGTAGTTTTTAAATTGCATTTGTATTTTAAATCATATTAGGATTTAACCAATTCACCTTGATAAATTTTTATTTTTATCCATTTTACAACTCTATTTGTTAATGAACTTTTATTATTGTTATTGTATCAAGTTATCAACTATTTTTTGATTTTTTAAAATCTAAATCTAAATTAATATAATTAATATTTACTAATATCTTATTGATGTTGTAAAAATGAATGTAAAATATTATGCAATTACTACAAATAATTTTGTGTGCTTCGAATATGGGCCACAATACCATGGAAATTAAAGAAATTGTCCAAAAACACATTATACAATAATATTTTTTGATTAAGAAGAAGTCTCTATGGCCAAACATAGATATAACTATTTATAATAGAGGGACTAGACCTTACATACCAAATAGTGAGCATACCAAATAGTAAGTATAATGCCCTAAGTATAATTTGATTTAACTTTTTTAGTTAGATTTCATCAGTATAATTTAATCATAGAATCAAAGGTTCATCTTTTAGTATCAAGATGAGAGTGACAATGTTCTTGTTGTTTTAAGCAAACTCCTAGCTTTCAGATCCTTCAGAAGAGCGACAACTTGTAATGGAGCTCTGAAGTAAAAAAAAATACCCATTATCAACAATATGCCCAATTTAGGCAAGAGCCTACAACGCAATGGTAACTTGTGAGCCTCTCATCTAGGAGGTCTTAGGTTTGAAATTGCTTTACACATTAAAAAAATAATTACAACAAATAACAACAATGAATCTAGGCTTCGACCGATTAGAAAAAAAAATAATATGCCCGACTAAAATACACATTCCTTTAGACATAGTGCAAATTATAATCCTTCACTAACAAACAAAAAGAAGGGGTGAAAATTCATAGATATTAACCCGTGAATTTAAAAAAAAATCTTTTCCACTTGCAATCATCTTCTATTCTTATTCTATAGATGCATGGCATACATTTCATTATCCATCTATAATAGCTTGGCACTAATCCGTTTACTACCTAAATTGTCATCCCAACTGCTTGAAATATCCATAGGTTCAAGCCTCATCCACAAGATAAAAAACCATAGTCAACAAAACTTGAAAATCATAGGCAAGGTGAATATTGGAAACCCTACTGACGATGTGTATTAGAAGAGAAGGTCATTATGCCCCCCTTTGTTGCCATTGAAGGTGAGTGCGAACTCTTGACTAACCTTCCACGCCACAGGATGCCCTTTTCCAATCACTAGAACCACATTATTTATTTAAGCAATTTTAGCTCCCCTTCTCTAGATCTACATTTTGAGCCCCAATTGCATTTTGCAACTTTGAAAGGTGCTCCAGGATCATAATGTCGTTGTTGATGTAAATTATGCCATACTTGTACAGGGCCACAAGATGAAGAATCGTGGAAAGATTTTGAGCATATGAGATTTCTCCAAGATCTATATTGCCCTTTCCAATAACCCTAAGCCATTCCTCCATTGACATGCCCTTGAATAAAAACCCTAAATCTGAGGCAACTGCCATGACTCATAACCCTCGGGTCAGATGTGGCAAGAGAATTTTTGCCCCCTTTTTGAGTCCATCTAAAAGATTTAGCAGACACGTGGATGGATTCCATTTGAAAATGCTCTCCACGGACAAAAGCTCCCTCTGACCAAATGATTTTAGATGCAAAATATAGGTCATGAAAATCTGCAGCTTTGAATTTCTAAACAAATCCTTAATCTTTGATAGAGATATCGAATAGGTGCCAAATGGGGTAGGAAGTACACTGAGATCCATGGTTGTCACCATGGATGTTGCATGTATGTGTTAGAATCCATGACCACGTTGCTTGGGGACTACAACTTGATAAACAAACACATCGTTGCCCTGAAGATTCCTTGACTTTATATTGTGTTCAGAGAAGAAAAAATAATTCTGATATTTTTCCAACAATCTCAAAGCTACAATTTCTTGTCAAGTTGAGGGAAATGGAGAAGAAAGAGCCTTCAAAGAAATGATATATTGCTCTCAAGGTTCATAGTGGTGGTGAAACTTAGTTTGGATCAGGGTGAGTAGATTCAACTCCCTCTCAGGCATGGGAAAATAATGAAAAAGTTCATTTTTTCAGGGCCATGGCGTTGTTCAGTGTTGTTCACTATTGACAAGACACAAAGTTTTGCAAGACTAGTTACAGAGGTTCTGAAAACAGACAATGACATATTTTATTGTTGATATTTTTTTAATTTAAAAAAGAATAAACCCTTAGGAAAATTAGAACCACTCAATCGGAAAAAGAAATTATGTATTAGAAATTATTTTATAAATAATTCTATCCTCAAACTTTATAAATGAAATAATGTCGATCATGCAAATTAATTAGAAAGGGCACCGGGAACATTAGTTCCCTGCCTATATAAGGGAGTAATAATAATTAAACAAAACACTATTGAATTTTATATAATATAAAATTATTGGACAATCATCATTGAAATAACTTGCTTGACAGGCAGAGTAATCGTCAAATTGAGGCGAAAGGATAACCTGCGGGCTGCTTAACCCCTTTCGGTGTTCGCCGGATGCAATGATTCTAGGGTTTAGGCCCTAGTTCTGCAGTGTTCAGAAGCACAGCCGAGTATCCTTTTCTTTCTGTAAATTTTGAGAACGGTCGACCATTTTGTCAATGCTGTTACCGATTTGTTTGTTGCCCATTTGAAGCGTTTGACGATAGGTGGGAAACAATGGTTGACTTAATCCCAGGATGAGAACAATATGGAGGCTTCAGTTGGCCGGATACATGGCGTTATCTGTATAAGAAAGGATTATGAAACCTGCTTGAACGAAAAATATAGAATATACCCAGCTAGTGAAGCCAGTCATACATATGTCAGCAAGATCAGGACGGTTAGGTCATTAAAAATTGTGGCAAAGGCCTCATACAGGAAATATGGTGGTCGTATTCCAGAGCTTCTGGCAGCCCTAAAACGGAGGAAGAAGATAGAGGACGCACTGTTTCCATGGGAGACCACGCTGGATGCAAAAGAGATAAGTATTATACTCAAACATCAGTCCGAGTGGGAGAGGGCTGTTGAAATATTTAGATGGTTTCAACTGAAATATTGGCATCAAATCAATGTTATTCACTACAATATTGTGTTCAAAATTCTGGGAAAAGCTAAGAAATGGGACAATTTGAAGAAATTTTGGGAGGAAATGCTGAGAAACAAGGTACCACCTACACATGCCACTTATGCTACTGTGATTGATTCGTATGGTAAAGCTGGTTTGAAAGAAGAGGCTTTCCTATGGTTGGACAGAATGGTAGGGCAAGGCCTGCATCCAGATGAGGTCATCATGAGAACGTTAGTTAATATTCTTAAAAAAGCCGGGGAGTATGATAAAGCTGTACAGTTCTTCCAAGATTGGTCTGTTGGGAAAATTTCTCTTACGACTCAAGCGGGACCTCATTTGCCCCTTGTATCAATAAGCCCTCGGAAAAATAAGTTCATGAACCCTTGCAATGGTGACGCTCAAGTGAGTAGGCCAAGAAACCCTTATACGTATAATACTTTAATTGATACATATGGGAAAGCAGGACGTCTCAAAGAAGCTTTAGATTTATTTCATGACATGTTGAAGGAAGGAGTAACTCCAAATGCTGTTACATTCAATACAATTATTCACATCATTGGGTCTAATGGACGCTTGGATGAGGCAGATGCACTCATGAAAAAGATGGAAAAACTTGGTTGCGCCCCAGACACAATAACATACAATACACTTATTTCATTGCATGCTGAAAATGGAAATGTTGAGAAGGCGTCGTGGTACTTCACGAGGATGAAGGAGGTAGGACTTATTCCCAATGCTGTGAGTTATGTTACTATTTTGAAAGCATTTACTATTAGAAATATGATTAATGAAGTCCATATTGTTGTCCAAGAGATGGACGAGTTAAGAGTTGATGTTCATGAATTCTCGCAATCAGCTGTCACTAGGATGTACATAGGCTTGGGGCTTTTAAATGAAGCATGGGCATGGTTTGAAAGGTTCCATGGTTGTGGGCAGATGAGTTCTGAATGCTATGCTGCCTGCATGGATGCCTATGGGGAACAGGGGTATTGGTTAGAAGCTGAAAAGGTGTTCAAGTGCAGTCAAGAAGGAGGTAGAAAAACAAGTGTAGTGGAGTTTAATGTCATGATCAAGGCCTACGGAATAGCAAAACTTCAAGACAAGGCTCTGAAGTTGTTTGAGAGCATGGAGAGTCTCGGGGTTTTACCTGACAGATGCACTTATAGTACCCTTATTCAAATGTTTGCAAAATCAGATTGTTTGAATGAATCAAAACATTTTCTCTCCAAAATGCAGGAGCAGGGGTTTATTTCAAATTGTGGGTCTTTTTCTACCATCATTGCTGCCTGTGGACGGTTGGGTAAAACTGCAGATGCTGAAGAGATGTATAAATGGATGTTGAAAGAAGAGGTAGAGGCAGATATTACCATCTATGGTGCCTTGATTGATGCATTTGCTGAAGCTGGGAATGTGGAAAAAGTTGTTTATTACTATAGGATAATGAAAGATGGCGGTTTTGTAGCTAACTCCATAGTTTATAGTTCTTTGATTAAGATGTATAGCAAATGTGGCCTTTTGAAAGAAGCTCAAGAAACATTCAACGTGTTGAAGAAATTGGGCGATAATGGAGGAATCTTTTCATCAAATTGTATGATTGATCTTTATGTGCGGGCTGGTTTGGTCACTGAGGCGCAAGAATTATTTCAGCACTTGAAGGAAAGCAGGAAGGCAAATGAATTTTCCTTATCCATCATGTTGTCTCTTTATAAAAGAATTGATAGATACAGCGAAGCAATTGCAATAGCAAAAGAAATGCTGAACTCAGGGTTTCTTACTCATGTTCTCTCTTTCAATAATGTTATTAGCCTCTATGTTACAGATGGAAGACTCAGAGAAGCTGCAAAAGTTTTGCAGAAAATGTTAACACTAGGAGTTTCTCCTAATAAGACTACATTTAGAATATTGGGTATACTTCTAAAGAAAGGAGGGATTCCAAAACAGACAGTGGAGCAACTTGAGTCTTATCATAAAGATTTTAATATGCAACTTTTGATAGGGACAGTTTATTCTATTGTGGGAATGAATGATGAAGCTTTAGAAGCTTTAGGACCTCTAAATGAATTAGAAAATTTGAATCCTGACTTATCTTTTTACAATGCTATCATATATGCTTTGGGCAGTGCAGGCAAGATTGATGAAGCTTCAAAGATGTTAATGAACATGTGTGCGAGAGGCATTGAGCCAGATGTAACCACTTACACAAATATGATAATTGCCTATGGGAAGCTAGGTTTGGTAGAACGTGTTAGAAGCATGTTTCACCTATTGAAACAAAAAGGATTTCAACCTGATGATTCCACATTCACGGCTGTTATAAATGCTTATAAAAGTGCCGGAAGGAGTCATATGGCCAAAATAGTTGCCCAAGAAATGGATTATATGCACTGTTTGCAAGAGCATGGAAATTTTACACATCATTCTATGCCTGTTTGATCTGAAACTTCATCCATATGCAAAGAAATGAAATAAAAGCTGGTATGTGAGGCACGTGCAGTTTTTGCTACAAACTTCTTCAAAGTTCTATTAAATCAGAACGAATTTACTCTAGGAGAGTCATGTTTGTATCATTTTTTTTAGGTAAAAGGTCACAGACCTATATATATATATATATATATATATAAGATAAAGAGGAGTACATATGATAATGGCTGCTTGATACATAAAACAGGCAGCGAGCCAGATATAATCCAAGGAGTTCTCAACCCAAAGACAAAATGAGGATAAGACCACAAAAAAACCAAACACAGAAACAGGGATAACAGCAGACCAAGTTACAAACCGAAGACGAGCACATACAATTGACTGGGATGATACAAAACAGGACAAACTATTAGCTCAACGGTGCAGAAGTAACAAACTTTCGAAGCCACATAACTGACGGAAAGATGAACAGCAGGGGGATTAAATATGCAAGGTAGCAGGGAGAAGCCAATTTGTCCAGTACACCATTGCAAGATTTGGAATCTGAATCAGCAAAGAAAACTGTCCAAATTCATGCCAAGTAAGCGAAATGTGATGAGAACATCCCATCCGCACACCCCAAAGATGTCAGCAACTGTACTTAACCACCATCAGGAAAGGGAAATGAAGAAAACAAATCATTTCTCAACACTCTGACGAACATACCCCGAAAACATTGAAGGAAGAAATAAGTATAATGGTAGGATCATGTCACATCTGTTCATGCCACAAAAACTTGAAAATCGAACACCCTACTCATCCATCATTGCACCCCACTTCAGGCACCAATCAACTGCACACATCATCACATTCAAAACTGGCCCAACATAAAAAAACATCCAAATCAACATGTGCTCAAATCCAACTTGGCAGCCAGCTTGGCTGAAAACCCCATGGAAGAAACCAAATCCCGAACTTTGTGAAAATCCATCTCCAAACTACAATCCAAAGTTGGCTAGACAGTCAGCCATACCATTTGCCTCCCTAAAACAGTGACCCAACTGAAAGACATCCAATCAAGGAAGCAATCTCCACACTTCCCCTAAAACATACTGCAAATCCCAAGAGACAGGATTTCCCAAAGATAAAGCAGAGGTAACCAACATTGAATCACCCTCAATCTAAAGATGAGAGATGCCCAACGACACTGCAAACTTCACTCCTTCCAACAGTGCACAAACCTCAGCCTGGTTGTTTGTCCCATCTGCATTTCAACCCGCAAAGGCCCATACAATGACTCCCATTGAATATCTTATAACACCATCAATTCCTGACATTCCTGGGTTACCCTTTGAGGATCCATCAAAATTCAATTTATGAAATTGGTTTAAGGGGTAACCCAAACAGCCTTCCTCCTGCAATCAACATTAGAACTTTTTCCAACAAGAACTCCTTTGAAATGGATAGAAACATTCCTCCACCTATTTAGAATAAGATTATCAGAAGACGAGAACACAGAGGAAAGACTCGAGAACACAGAGAACAGTCTCTTTGTCCTACGAGTATATGCATATAAGTTATCTGCCACAGACCTACCAATCTGATCCCAAACCTGATAAAAGGAGGAAAACTCCTTCCAAAAAATCCTTTTATTGCTCTCCCAACATATGCTCCACACGACCAAGGCTGGAATAATTCTCTAAATCTCTGAGAAGAAGGAACCTTTATTAAGTAAAGGCCAACCCTCAAGCAAACTTGACAGAGTTTGGAAGGGGATCCGACCATCCCAATTTATCAAGAGCTCTGGACCAGCATTCATTGGCAAAATCACAGTTGAGTAATAAATGATCAGCATCCTCCCTGAATTTTTGTATCATATTAGAATTGCAGATAAAAGAAATTAAGGTTGTGCCATTGTTCTATTAAACTATGATTGTAAGAAAGAAAATAAACTTAGGTTTTCTGGAGTGGAATCTTTATGTTTATGTTTCATGACATTTTCAGTGTGCACATATTTATGATGAAAAGGAAATGGGATCATCTTTGGGTCTGTAATTCATTTTTGTTGCTTGAGAGAGGACTAAGAGCCCCTACTTTGAAAGTTGAAGAACATGATGTACTAAAACCAGTTATTAAGGCAATACTTGGATTTTAATCCACAAAAGATTTAATATATCTTAATCTTGTAATAGCAAAATAATGTGATAATTAAATTTCATTGTTTATGGAAAGAATTGTACAACTGCAAAGCACAAGAGGCATCTTTGTTCATTTCAGGAAAAGTAAGAAAATAAGTCGGAAAAATAAGAAAATAAGTGTTAAATGAACAACTTATAAATCTTTTCTTGTAGAGTTCCACAAAAACTTATTACAAATCCTTTAATGACAAAATAATACAAACATGAAGAGAACATGTGAAAATCAAGAATCACACCACAATACACAACAAAACACCAAATTTACAAGGATTGTTCATGCTCAACGCAAGAAAAAACTTATTATCTGCAAGAAAAGACTTACTATTTGGAAGAAGGCTCATTGCCTAGATGAAGAAGGATAAAAGAGAAAAATTCCAACACTAATTCACCTCAGTTTCTTGATAGCAAGATTTGTAAATAGCTTTTATGCATTGCTTCTGATAACTAATACATGAAAGTCAATACTACATAATACAACACTTCACACTTACTCATATGCACACATATAGGAAGATAGATTCTTTCACAAATATTGATCGCACAAGATTCTCTTTCCCATATCATGATCGTGCGTGCTCCATCAACGTTTTATCCTTAATTTATACCATCCTCATACTTCAAAAACTTCCAAAGTTGGCTAAGCATCCTAATTGAATATAATTCAAATAAGATCGACACTTATGTATTCCTTCAATGAAAAGGAAGAAAAGTGGACAACACACCTTGACTAGGACCGAATAAACAACATATATATTAGTCTTCAATTTACATTCATCGAAACTTTTAATGTGAAGGTACAAACACCTAAAACTTGCTAGACCTAGAGTGAACACCATCAAACTTTGAACACACACCTCTAAAACACAAAATCTCACATCATCTAAACCAAACAAAGATAAGAACATTGGAAGCACAATTTTGGACCTGTAACACTAGAAATTAACAAGCAGAGAAATGTGAATCATGTATGTCTCAAAGAAACTATGTCAACTACTTTTACATATTGGTGAGTACAAGTTCCTTAGGATTGCATTCGAAGCACAACATTTTAAACCAAATACCTTTGAATATTGCTTGACGACGCTCAAACTGCATGAATAGATTTTCAATATAGAAGAAACACAAAACAAAATTCTCAACACCATTGCAAAGAAAAAGAAAAAACATCTTCAAAAACCAATCACTAGGTAATAACAATAGAAATATGTTGACATCAATGACAACATCAACTTGTTTAAATTATCTCAATGATTTTGAAATTATAACCTAATTGAAGCTCATAGCTTTATGCTACTAATATTTGAGGCGAATCTATTGAAGTAACTCATTTTGATAAGAACTTTATTGCAAAGTAATTTCCTATATTTGATTGTGTGAATTTTTTGAGTTCAATGTTTTGGATCACAGAGTATAATCCATCGTCAAGAAAGATCATAAGAACAAATAAATGATTTAACAAACAGGAGAGCCTAAATAGGAGGGAGAGAGAAGCATTTGACCGAGAGGGAACATAAAAAGAGGAAATAAAATCAAAGAGATGACAATAAAGACGAAGAGGAAATGCGAGAAGAAAATTAGAAAGGAAAAATAGCAATAAGAAACAAGTGTTGCACACAACAATAGTCCTTGCCTAATGAAATATAGTGGACTTTCTTGGTGTAGTTATTATTGCCTAATTTGTGGTTTCATAGTCACTTTGAAGAAAAAAATCCCTTCGAGTGCATAAGCAAAAGTAAAACATTTAGGCTAAATTGGGTGTGATAGAAAAATCCAAAGAAAATTTACTTTCAATGAAATTGGTATTGTAGAGCTATTTAAAGTCACAACAAACGAAAATCAAAAGATGTTTGTAATAGAGAAAGTGGAATAGGCTTACTATTCTGCATACACTTGCTTATTGCTTATATGATTTAAAAAAGAATTGTATTACAATAGTAATTGCACACCAATCTAGCATGTCACATGTGATATGATTTGTTACTATTTAATGTGTTTATTTTGTCTACAAATCAATATTTTGTGGGAAATAATTAGAACCCTTTAATGTTAACTATCCAAGCTTAAAGTAAATTAACGTTTACAAACATAAACATCACTAAAGTATCTACTTGCTACCATCATTTGGTAGGAATTTCAAAGAAACCAAATCTTGATAATTTGAATGAAAATGCAGTGATAGAGAGGGGGGCCTATATAATTCAAGATATGAGGTAAAAGGATACACCAAAGAATTGGGGCTGAATTGGCAAGTAGTGAAGTTGGTCTAATTGTTGCACTTTGAATTCTAAGGATCACACTTATCGAGATTAAACTCAACAATTATTTTGGAGCATTAAAACTATTATACACAACCTTAGTGGTTAGATAATATTTTATTAGTTCATCATCTATTAGATTCAAATCCTTCATGATAATAATTTCAACTTGTTCTAGCTAACTACTCAACCATTAATCTTCCTAGTTGTAGGACAAAGACAAAGATGAGAGAAAGAAAAATGACAAAGAACTTAAAAACCAATTATCGGGATTCCAAAATTCCTTCAAACCCCAAGAAAATGTAAGAACTTAAAAGACCCCCTCAAAGGAAATAGGACCTTAAAATGAAGAATATTGTCCTGTCAAGGCCAATGGTCTCCAGGTTTGCCCAAAAAAGCTACTAATTCATAGGGAAAAGCCTAAGAAAAATATACCACTTTATGTCTATATTATGTGTTCGGGCATGAGTATATAGGCTTCTATTGCCTCTAAGTATGAAGTGAAAACAAGGTACAAAGTGTCCAAAGCACATATATACAAATGGAGATTGTGGAGGTTTTTGCATGTGACTTGTCCAAATAGAGTAGAGTATTATAAGATGCAAATAAGAAGTAATCTTCAAAGATGTAGAAAGGAGGGAGTGGATAGCAAGATATGGAACAAAACCAAATAACAATAAAAAGGGCATTATGTAAGCAAAATTAAAAGAATTCTGACATTAATAGGGAAGGTTTTAAAAGGTAGGACACATTGAGTATCAATATTTGATTGAAAGCATAACACATAATTGCATTATAGAGTTAGAGCATAAATATACATTGACAAGCAAAACTGGTGATCTCAAATGTCAAGACAATGTCATGAAATGATTATAGTACTAACCAAAGAATGCAGTGTGGAATAGTAAGAACACAACCAAATGTGAAGGTTGCAAAAAGATTGTTATAAAAGACCAAAAGCTTGTTATCAATAATGAGATGATATACACTAGGATCAATAAAACAAGTAGACAATAGTTTACCCTGTTAAATCAAAAAGTCATTTCATTGAATAGTTTTCAAGAGAACAAGAAGCCATGATATTGGAAGAAAATTATTCCTAATATTTGAAAACTAGCATGTTAGGTACTAGATTTAGTAATCATAATATTTGTATAAAATTGAACCAATACTCATTAACCAATTTGCTTGGACTGTACCCTTTAAAATTTAATGTTGTAAAAATTAACTAGTTCTATTAAGAAACTGGTATTGCTTGAACAACAATATTCCTTTCCCTATGGAAGAGGGCCTAAAGGCATGCTAAAAGTGTTAAATGTAACTTTTGGAAGAAATGGATTGCTCATCTTATACCAAGGATGAAATATAACAACTTATAAATATTCTTAGTTTCATTAATGTCTAGTTGATGGAAATAAATTCATTATATGCACACAGACAATTTCTACCACTTGTGATCTCCACAAGCCACATCAGCTTTTGCCAAGTTGACCTAACTATCTTCCTAATAGAGATTAGGTATAGTAATGTCTCCATTAATTTTCTTTCCATGTTCCAATATAGCTAGACTTGTTCAAGCCCTTAACATACACATAAAGGTAAATTTGTCTAGTTTCATATCCAACTCTTGAATTTGAACTTAAATCCCCCATTGAATTGTAGGGTGAATAGTAGCATACTATTTATTGGTCAAATGTTATGCCAAGTTCAATCTTAAATTGAGAAGATGGAAAATCTCAACACATGACTTCTTATTCAGTTTTTAATCCATCTATAACCTTACTTAGTTAATTAAGCTAAAGATACCTGAGAGTATTATTTAGAAGATTTTTTTATCTAGTAGAATAGAATAAAGCCATTTACAAAAAATATATTTTTGAGAAACAAAAAAAAATTTACCATGTAAAATATTTCCTATGATTGATCTGCACCATGACAACCATCCAAAATTTGGTTGAAATAAAAAATAGAACATACTAAATTTCATTTCAAAAAAGTATTTTAACAAATAGAGTCTATACATAATAGAAAAAAAGGACATTTCTTCAATCATCTTATAACATATACTAATCAAGAAACTTCTATCCAATAAATTCACACCCAACTAAATATGACATAAACCATCATAGAACTAAACAATATCTATATTGAAAAAGAAGCATACATAAGCTTCACAAGAGTGCATGGATGCTAACACATATTTTACTTCCATGGAGCTCGGGTTTGCAAGGAATACCTTCTCCAAATGAGGTAAACTACAATGCTCAACCAAAACTAAGTAATTAGAATGCTCATTCATTCCATTCATTACTCTTATTGATGGTCTATAAGAATGTTTTTCTTGTGTCCTTTCCATAACTTGTATCCACCAACTACATAATTTCTTTTTAAAAATATAACATAAACCATCAAATTATGCCCTTAAAAGGTCTCGCTACGATTTATATATATATATGAAACAACATTTTGATGATTCAAAAAGAAAAAGATTAAAGACCAATGAGACAATATGTTGAGAAGTTTAATCCACATCTACATATGCCACTTGGTTCAGGGCATAGCTATCGATTTTCAAAGGACGATCCCTTGGGTTCTTCCAATTTCTATTTCCTAATCAATTATGTTGAATCAATTCATCACTATTACATGCATTATATGATTGGTCAATGCACATAAGGATAGAGCTGGTGAGATGCAACCATACAGTGGAAAAAGATAGTTTCAACTTCTATGCAAATATTTTTTCATTTGCACCTCTAAGTTTGTTGAAAGTTGGAGAGCCAAACTTGTCATATTGATTGGAAAGAGATTTATCAATAGCTCTAGTAGACCAAACTTCTCAGTATTTCATTCAATTGATAAATATTAGTGTTGGTGATGACCTACTTGCCACATCTACTTCCATTATTATGGTTAGTTCATGCACATTAATTTCTCTATTGGAGCTATATATATATATATATATATATATATATATATATGGACAACTTCAACCCAATACATGCTCAAACTCCAAAAAGCTTCCTTAGCATTTCCCTTTGGTACCTATTTCCAAGTTTATTCCATATGTGAGATAAACATACCTTTCATTACCTTGCATTTTTGAAATAATTTAGTCCTTCGTTTGAATCTTGTGCATTTAATTTAGTTATCTGCGTTTCATTTGCTTCTAGTTCATTCACTCACTCTATGTCACTTAATTTTAAACAATAGAACTATAAATTTGTCCATAATATACCCAATGCAAGTTTGGTAATTTATGCATTAGAATGAAATTAAAGAGTGGTTGGTGTTTAATATGAAGGCCAACTTATGTTGCAAGAGAAACTCTAAGAAATTTCTTGCAATCAGATGAAGCTACTTGGTTCTGAACACTGTTTTAGATGCCAACTACTTATAGTTGGTAAGAAATGAACTATATTTATATGTATGTGAAATTACAAGGTTTATTAATCACAAATCTTTATTAAGATTTTGAGCATAAAGAGGTGCAAATTTAAGATATCTTGAAGTTTATCTATTTTCCAAGGAGAAGTACTATGTCCATGAGGGGTACTAGTTAGTCTGTGACCTAAAATAATTGCCATATTAGAACCAAATTTACATAACTCTCATACTGTGGAAAAAGAACATTGCAATATGTAGGTGATAATGGATAAGGATACAATGATATTTTAAATTCATAAATTGGAAACCTGTAGCTAAGTATACTGGGCTTAAAATGTTTCCATTCATTATTCCATTACTCAAAATTATGATTTAGATTTTAATAATATTTCTTACCCATTTTTTTTTAGTGACTATGTATTTTTTTCCATTGTACCTAATGTAATCAAATAAATTTATAGTGTGGCAAAATCCTTGAACATGATATCACCTTATAGCTAGGGCATGCACAACTCAATAAGAAAATAAATAGGAATTAATCTATGATGGCATTTATTCACTTAACCAGTAACTATTTAGTAACCTTATTAAATAAATTACTAGCAAACTATGCTTTTTTTTTTTTTAATCAAAGAGGGGTAAACGCTTTTGACCTGGAGCTATGAACCAGTGAGGCCACAAACGGGGGACCTCATCCCCATGAGATTTGAACCTTGATGGCAAGGATAACAACACAACAACTTAACCATCACAACATGCCACTATTGGCACTAGCAAACTATGCTTGATAGTATATACAACTCCTAATTTTACTAGAGGGGCAATATCTCAGCAATACACCATTCTTATGTTATTTGTAAAGAGAAAAGTATAAGAGTACAAAAAGAAAGGAATACAAAACTAATTACTTAATACACATATTATGATCTCAAGATTTGAGATTGGAGATGAAAAACTCAAAACTTTAATTTTTGCAAGATGACATATGAATAGAACAATATGTATGAAGATCAAAACCTTGTAGTAAAAGTTAAGTTTGCATATATTCACATTTACTGAATAGACCTTCAGCAACAAAAAGTAGAATATGACTTATGAATCAAAAAATTTACCTTCATACCAAATTTCAAAAAAATTATAGACATAGTAATGTTGGAAAATATAAGAGTTGTCTAATAAATAGGGGTAATAGCTAGTAGAGTAGATCTACCTCTTAAAATGGAACTTCTTTGCAAACAAAACTTTAAGAAACCAATAAAATTTATGATTGATGAACAAGATTTAAATTCGAATGGTTTTTCACTACCTTAGTCTACAATGGACAAAAAAAAAGTTATAGATGAAAAAAGGAATATGTTTGTATTGTAGCAAACTACAGGGTTCAAGTGGAGAATCATTTTCCCATCTTAGTAATAGTTCAAACAAAATCATTATTATCCTGTAAAATGTAGTCAAATGTTTGGAGCATAAAACTAGTCCATCAAGAAATAGAAAAAAATAAATATTAGTGCTTTGAGAGCCTTAAGAGGAGTCCATTGGAATTTCTTGATCTGTGCTCCCAATGTGCACAAAATTGATTTTACTAAATTACCACAACTAATTTAGAACCGAAGCCCCTAAAACATCCACGATAAAATTGGCATGAACAAAAAATTAATGTCCGACATTTTTTCTCTACAAATTGCAATAGAGAATTACATTTTTGTTAATAATATATTTCATTGGATCAACTGGGTATGAGGCTAAAGAAAGTAGAGTCTACAGAAAATTGTACTGTCATTGATGATCAAAATGTGTGGAGAGACATATGCCATTTGCCCTTCCTTTTACACTCCAAGTAAAGACATGCATGATTGCAATATACGATATCTTCCAACACCCCCATTTTCTACTTAAATTTCTCATCAAAAAGAAAAAATACTATTAGGAAAAAATAATTAAGACAATCAAAAAAAAAATTCAAATTCAAAATTTTATTTTAATAGAAAATATTTTCCCAGACCATAGTATAAATGGGATTTATCACAATTTGCACTATTCTAGAGATAGGAACGAAAAGGTCAAAATAGCTCGAAAATATTAGTCCTCATGGCTCGAAACCATTAGTCTCTGCCATTAGAAGGAAGAGAATAATAATATAAAAGAAAAGAAGTAGAAGAATAAGATTTAAAATTGAAATATACTATATAACATTAATAAAATAAAATAAAATAAATGTTACTTATTTTAATATACATAATTATTGATATTAATAATTACAAATATAATTTGTTGATTTTTTTAATTTTTTTTTTGGTTTTTTGTTTGGTAAGAGGTCGAAGCCAAGATTAATTATTATGTATTATTATTAATTATTATTTTATTAAGAACGAGTAGATTCGAACCAACGACCTCTCCGATAAGAGGCTCACAATTTACCATTGTGTTGTAGGCTCTTGCCTATAATTTGTTGATATTATTAATAAAGGAAGAAAGAAATTAAATCTCAATTTTTTTTTAATAAAGACAACAATTAAGAATACAAGAGCTCTAGGAGAGTTTGAGTCCCTCGTGTTATTGGTAAATCATACGTGGAAATTAGTTGTTAAATGGCCATGTACACAACATCTTGACTAGTGTGAGGTTTTGGTTGCAAAAAGGCAAAAATATATTTTTTTTTCATCTTTGCATGGATTAATATTGGCAAAAAACATGTATTAAAATTTTATAACATGATAGATTGGTTGGTTTTGCTCTACTAGGGTCTCATGCAATCTTTGAGTTTCATTGCATACGACTCTCTATCTAAGCTCTCCTTCTATGTTTACCACTTGTCAAACCGCATTTAGTGTAAGAGTTTTTAGGCTAGTTTACAATGGCCCCAACCAGTGGTGACCCAGTTGTTGATACTAGTGTTCACATTGTTGCTTTGGAAAGCCATGGCGCCTCCATTGAACAAACATCCTTGCAAATTCATCCTGAATGTCTTTCACGAGGTTATCCTAATATTATCCTTCCTTTGCAAGAATTTGATGCTGCTTACGATTAGTTAGAACAACACACATTGATAGGGTATTTTGTGGGTAGGACTCCTCCTGAAGCTATGCTCCGAGAATGGGTAAACAAGAGCTAGACTCCTCATGGAGTCCACATTAATGTTATGAAAAACCTTACATTTTGTCCTTGTTTTGCCAACTGTCTCAGACAGATGTGGTTTTTAACAATGGACCTTGGTTAGTGCATTCTTCTCTACTAGTTTTTCAAACATGTTTGAAATACTTCACTATCTCCGATGACAAAAGCTTAGGGTTCCTATGTGGGTCAAGTTACTAGTTATACCCTTGCCTTGTTGGCCTTTTATTGAGTCCATTGCCAATACTCTTGGCAAAGTTATTACCAAAGAACATGAATTTTTTTTCAATGCTTGTCCTTAGAAACACGTGTGTGTTGAGGTTAATCTCTCCAAGGATCTCAAGGATTATGTGGAGATTCAGATTGGTTCTCAAACCTTCTCTCAAAAGGTGCTCTATTTGAACCTGCCCAACACTTATTATAGGTACTAATCAACGAAACAAAAGATCAGGATTGCCCTTTGGCTATGCCTAGGGTTAAAGCCCTGTCTAAGGAGGTCGTTGCCAAATCAATAGAAGGGAAACAAAAAGAAGAATGCACTACTATTGGGGGCAAGGGCAATATTCCCTTAGCTCCTAAATAATCATATGTGGCTATCATTTTGGTTCCTCCTATTTTAATAGGAGTGCAAACCCCAACCATTGTAGGGTTGATGATAGTTTTTCTAGAATCAAACCCTATTGTTTTATAGGTTTCAAACCCTGGTAGTTCATAGGGGATCAAGGGGGCTGCAAGGGCTACCACTTCTGTTGTGGTTCACACTTCATTTTTTGCATCCTCCATTGTAACTTAGAATGTGTGGTGTTCTTGTAGTCCTCCTGGATATGCTAAGAAACCAGAGGAGAAAAGAAGGATTATCAGTCTAGAGGATTTTCCTTCTAGCTTCAACCAAGTTTCAACTTTCTTGCACAATAGTTAATCCTCTCTCAAGGACAAGGAAGATATGGAAGAGTTTTCATGATTTTTTTATCATGGAATGTACGAGGTCTTATAAACCTCTCAAAAAAGTCCTATGTCAGGGACACTTGTCATAGACTTGGTAATTTAGATTTTCTTTTCATGCAAGAGGTTAAAATTTATGGTTACATGCTTTCCTCTACATGTCGCATCATTTCGTTGGATGGCATTATGTTTTCCTCTCAACACAAAACTTGTAGAGATGGTGTAGTTACTCTTTTGTCACCTCATCTTCATTTTGTTATTATTTCACATGGTTCTAATCCCATGCACATAATAATTTGGCTTTTTCTTTCTATCAACAATCATTCCTTTGGAGTAGTTAATGCTTATGGTTCCAATGATTCTATAGAAAGATCTCAATTGTGGGGTTGGATGGCTAACAACTTGCCTCTAGTTACTTGGGTTATGTGTGATGATTTCAATATGGTTGAATTGGCCTCTGACAAAGAAAACATCTTGCCTTTTTCCTAGACAACTAGGGAAAGGGAAGCCTAGTACTACATGTGTAATAAATTGGGCCTTTATGATCTCAATACTAATTGTCGCCAACATAGTGGGGTTTGACACACTTGGTCTAACTTTTGAGTTGGCTCTAACCACATTTTAAAATGTCTTGATCATACCATGATTACTACACAATCTTTTTTCTCCTTTTCTAAGGATCAAGATTTACCTATCATTCCCCTACCATATGTAACATTATCTAACCAACATCTCATTTATTTTCCCATTTCTTGGCACACAATTTTCCAACAATTTGTCAAGATGTAGTTTTTCCTCAAAACATCAGTGCTGATGCATGCTTCCACTATTGCTCATACCCTACGTGTCTAGAGTTTGGAGCCACATCTGCATTCTTAGATAGGTTGGATTCAATAATGGAATGATGCTATTACTAGAACTACTAGATTTCTATGCATCTATGGGTGGCAGTTGGTGGTTTTTAGATGATAGTCTTATGAATCCACTACCACGACTCTTAAGAACTTATGAAGCTCTCACCCTTAACCCTTTTCATGTTGATTTGCAAATTCATCTTGCCAAGATTCATCATGAAAAACAAATTATAGATAGCTATGCTTCTCGAGGGGCCCAAATCAAAGCTCGCCTCCATTGGTTGGAGGTTGGCGATAAGGCTTATAAAGAATTCTTTTAGGCTCTTAGAGCCCGTCATACCAATTTTGGGATTAAAAAGATCAAACAGGGCAATTCTATTCTCTCCAGTCTCCCTAACATCTTGCAAGTTTTTGTTCACCACTATGAAAATGTTTATGCTTCACAAGGAAATTCAGTTACTTGGAAGAAAGCTCTCAGAAAGTGTATTTTTGTTACTCCAAATTGCCTAGTAGTCAAGCAATGTGCTTTCTGTGAGAAGCTTCTCACCATCTGGAACCTCAAGGATGTAGTCTTTTCCATGGCTGATGACAAATCCTCTAGGTGTGATGGGTTTCCCTATGAATTTTACAAACACCTTTAGGAGTCTATTGGTCCTGACTATTTTAATATTCAAATGGGAAGAATGCTTCTGAGAGGGGGGGTGAATCATAAGTATTACGCTTTATCCATTAAAACTTTTAACTGAAAGTAAATTGCATGCATGTAAACATATGAAATAAACATAAAGTAAACACATGCATCAACAACACATAACACTAGATTTTGGTAACCCAGAAACCCTCCAGGAATAAGAAGGTAAAACTTGGGTGGGGATGATACCCACAAAATCACTGCAACAATAATTTTTTTGACCACTTTTGATGGTCTACCCTGTGAAAGGCCTGCCCTGTTAAAGCTTTACAGTGTATCAATAGTGACCTGCTTAAAGGATTTACAAACACTTTTCATTAAGTGTCACCCTGTTAAAGGATTTAATCACCTCTTCAAAGGATTAACAACCTAGCTGTTAAGCTAACATATCAACATAGGATTTCCTTTCTAATACAATTGCTAGAGAGTATTAAGTATAATAAACCTGATAGCTTACAATCCTTGATTGCTGAATTCAGGCACTTGATCTGCTCTCTTTGATCTTGATTCTTTGAAATCTAATATCTGTTTGTATCCCTTGCTTTGTTATGATCAACTGAATATCTAATTGTTGCTCTCTTCCTCTAAGTCTTTTCACTCTTCACTCTAAATTTTATTATATTTTCCTCATACACTTCTTTTTTTTCATATACACAATGAGATTTCTTCTTCCTTATAAAGAATTTTGAAGACTTAAGGTTAGGTATGGATCTATGATCCATATTGAATCTTTATTTCTCGCTCATTTCTTGCACTTCTATTATTGGTTGCATGCCTTCTCCATTTTTCTTATTGGCTGCATGTAGATTGCATAGGAAGTACAAAAGATTCGATCTTATCACTTAGATCCTTCGGGATTCATCATATGTTGGCCATAAAAATGGTTTACATCTGAGTTTGTGCCTTCTCAAACTCATATGTGCATTCTATGTTACTCGACACTTTCTAATTCTTGATGCTCTACACATATAAGCAAACTAGCTCACTTGGCTCCTGTAGTGATTCTATCCCGCTCAGCATCATCTATGACTTGGCACCTATATATTACTCGGCACTTGTATCATGCTCAGCACCTGAAGTCACTCGACACTTGATCTTCACTCGACACTTGAAGATCACTCGGCACCTATTGGAATTTTGACTAGGCACATGTTGTGGCTCGGCATACATAGTGTACTCGACTTTCATGTAGAAAGTGGTTAAGTGTGTTGGCACTCAAATGTCAAAACCATTCTAAGTCTAACAATCTTCCCCTTTGACATGAGTGTCAAAAATACTTAAGAATTATTTATCTAACCTTATGAGTACATCATTCATTCAGTTCAACATATGCACAAAATCTCAAAACTTGTTCAAATTTTTTGTAAGGAACAGTATACCTTAAAATACCTTAAAATTCTTATAACTCCCCCTAAGCTGATTGTGCTATCCATTCCTGTAACCAAAATTCTAATATATTTGATACTCTTTAGCTGTGCCCTATTTCTTTACTCTATACCTATGTTATACAATATATCTCCCCCTTTGTTATATCTCCCTTATTATATTTCTTCTTATTATATCTCCCCCTTTTTAATTTATCTCCCCCTTTTTGACACAAATGTCAAAGGGTACTAAGGGTTAAGACCATATTTCACCAAAAATGCACTATTTACCTCCATAATCATCTTGAGAGCTGCATCCTAATTATGCAAAGCAATTTCCAATGACTTGTGTTGGATGGCAGTCTCTACAGGAAGGTGAACAAGTCCATCTAAAGTAGAAAGATTAGGATCTTTCTTGAGAAAAATTTTAGCATAGGCTTGTTCTTTATGGAGTACTTCCAAATGTGGGGTAATGGAAGATTGGAGCTGCATCAGTTTGGCCTTGATGGTGGCCTCTTTTGTTGTCAACACAGCTACTTCCTTCTAGGTGTGAAGCATTTGATTAAAGTGCTTCTCACTTTGAGCTGGATCTTTTGGTAGCTGCATTCTTGAGATCTTCAGATTCCTCTCCAGACTCATTATTCTTTGGCTTGTCTCCTGTGTGAAGTATAAAAAGTCACACAGCTTTTTGTACAATGAGAATATATATCCTCAAGTACCTTTTTCACTTTGTCAATCATCTTTTCCAATTCAACCTAGGAAAGTGCAATTTCACTAGATATTTTCTCATTTACTTTCCCTTGGAATTTCCTTTTAGAACATTCCATAAGTTTTACATTAGTTTCTTGCTCTTCATTTGTTACTTAGTCAACGATATCTGACAATTGTTCCATTATATGCTTTGTCTCATCTAGTGACTACAAGTTGAAGGCATCCATAAAGATGTCCTTAATCTCATGAAATACTTTCTTTTGTTTATACTCCTTCCTGATTATCTCTTGCCTCTTTCTTTTATTCAATGCTTCCTACACCATAGTGATTTGATCAATGCTTATTTTTTTTGAGTCATAACTAGGTATGACTATCTCGTCATCTAATTTAGGGTCTCCATAGTGACACACCCTTGCAAATTTTGTAGTACTTGATCCTGGTGCTGACATTTGCAGTGGCATTGCATCATTGCTTGGTTGTTTCAAAGGAGTCCCCGAGGTAGGAAAATTTATCAATGTTTGTATTGCCTCCTGCTCTTTAGTGTTTTTCTATGCTTCCTTCTCTTCCTATTTGCTACCTTGGTCAATTATAAAAATGTGAGGAGGTGCACCTTGTGTTTGTACTGTAGGATCAGATGCAACAGTCTATCCTATTTGTTCTATATGTTTGTCTCCTTCTACACTCGGCTTCTGCACTATGGTGTCAACTGTTCCTGATGTAACAACTATTTGCATTTGAAGTTGAACACTAGTAGCTATAGAGATGATGGAAGGTGGTTCTTGTGGATTCACCTTATCTTTAATTGTGTCAGCTACTACCTTTTGTAATTCATCCACACTGACCAATACTAGATTTGTACATAATTTTTCTTGTTGTGTGGATTGGTCAAGGATCTTTTTGAGATCCTCTACAGTTAAAGGATTGATGTTCTGAGTAGAAGTGTCAGGAACATCCTTTATAGTTATAGTGTCTTCAGGTGTGATGGTTACATGAGGAGGACTAGGAGGTGGCAATTGTGTGTCTTGCACACTCTGGTCTTGTTGCTGTTCCTGCTCAGTTGTTGTCGTTTCATCTTTTTTTTGTCTCTCCTCCTCCTCACCTTTTTCTTTCTCCTCTTCATCTTTCTTTTCTTCTTCCTTCTTCTCTTCTTCTCCTTTTTATGTAACCTTTTCTTTTACCTTCTCTTTTTCACTAGGCTCTGCCTTATCTTCTGGTTCAGTGTTTTTTCCCTCAAGGGGATCTTCTTCTTCATCCTTGATAGTAGTCAAACCATATATCAACTTCCATATTTTTGTGGACTTACTGACAACATCTTCAATCTTGTTTTGTAGGATGCTAAAGGCTCTATACTTTGGTGTGAACTTGCCACTATGTTTCTTATTAGCCTTTGTTATTTGACCTCTTGTTAGGTCAGACATCACTTGTGCTAAGGTAGATTATCTTATCTCCTTTTCCATTTTTAGACAATAATGCCATTTATTTTCAATTATCTCATATAATTCCCTAGGCATGGTATTGTCTAGCTCTAGAGGTGTATACTTGAATTCAGCCATCATGGCATATACTGATTCCTATATTTTTTTTTTCTCTTCTCTACTTAGCTTGTTGAAATCAATATTTTTCAAATTAGTAAAATATGAATTCTTAATATTTTCACAAATTTTATCTATGGCTGATTTGGGAGGATGACTTACCACTCTAAATTGGCTGTTATCTTTTGACTCTGTTCTCTCTTCCTCATCAAAATCTGGTTGTGCTACATATTTTCTTCTTTTCTTCTACACTTCACAAATCTGTTCAATGGCCTTCTTCTTCTCTTTAATTTGTTCCTTGGCCTTTTGTGAAGATGCTCTTGTGGTAGCCCTAGTGACTAGTATCGGTGGCTTGGCTTGGGTTGGCTTAGCAACCTTCTTTGCTTTAGGTTGGGCTGGAGGCTATACTGTTGCCTTTCTTTTCTTTGGCTCAGCTTGGGTTGGTGCTTCCTTGGCTTCTTGTTTCTCGGCACCTTCCTCATTATCTTCACCTAGGCCTTGAGTTAATTCCATTGGGCCTTGCCCTTATTCATCCTCATCATCATTATCAACATCATCATCTTCTTCTTCTTCTGCTGCCTCAATTCCTTCACCAAATTTCTTCTTTATTTAGTTCACCAATTTATCTTTCTTCTTAATTACAAAGGCAGTCTTCAACTCTATTTCAACTTTGGATTTAACAATATCATCTGTGCCAAAAGGCTTGGCAGACTTGTCTATTTCTTCTACAAGCAATGCAGTGATTGTTGTTGATGCGTCATCCACATCTAGTTCATAACCCAATGGCCTTAACCATCTCAACTTTGGAGCTACTGCTTGGATATAGGTGAAATCAATATCAACTAAGAATCATATGTCATTGATATGTTTTTCCACCAAGGAAACTGGTATTCTTACCCTTTGCTTCATAGATTTCTTGAAATCCTCAAAATAGCTTGTCATATGGGCTTCAAAGTTGTCACCCATCTGATCAATGAACTCATTGATTTGTGTAATTGCAGTTTTGTTAGGATTCCAATTCACCTTTCCTATAGAAGGAAACTCTTCCATAACATAAAAGAATATAAACATAAGAACTGAACCAAATTTGCATTGAGCACCTTTTGATCTCCTTATTGCTCCTAGGTTTTCTTTTATCTACTACAACAAAAGTTCTGACAAATCATATGTGTGATCTCTCTTTACCAGTTTGTAGGGTACATCAACAGCTATGCATGGCACATTGTTCAATCTATTGGATTGATAGAATTTGTGGGATATTATTCTCACAGAAAAATCTAGAAGAGGATCAGTGACAATATCAATAGTCATACCCCTCTTATTCCATTTTGCACCTATATTCTTTTCAATGATCTCTTTGGAATCACTACCCAGGTTCTTAGGCCGATCGAGGGTTGGAAAACCCATAACCCTATGCACTATCCTTTTTGTAATCTTTACTGGACCTTTTTCCAGCCAAAAAAATCCATCATGAATTTTTCTTAAAACAATATGTATCCATTTAGTTTTGAATCCTATAGGGTAAACTAGGGCATTGGTCAAACCCTTTCTCTCAACTATCTAGAATTCATCCTTCACAATCTTGTTCTCACATAGTTTGTCATAGGCTTGGAATATTTCAAGATCACCTATGGTGTCAATTTTGCATTTATAACACTTCCTTACATCTTGCACCATGACTACTTTGGATGGGATAGTGGATAATGCGCCAGCAAGGTCATTTTTTTAGGCGACTTCTAGAATTGGCCTAAATTTAGGTTGTTTAACCTCATTACTGACTAACTGAAACTCATGATATCCTTTTCCCTTGGGGTTCTTAGAACTAGAAGCCATTATATCGATCTAGGGTTTTAAAAGATTAAAACTTTAACACTGCATAGCTCGGCACTTGATAAATACCTTTGATCGACGAAATTTATCTTGAATCATTGTTGAAATCCATGCAAATGGCTTCGATGTAGTTCTTTGATCTCTCTTGTGCTCTTCTCATCTTTGTACTACATTTGAATGGTGAGAAATGATAAAAAATTGACCTTATACCTTTCAAAACATAGCATTAAGTGCTTCGTACATGTACAACTATAACCTCAGCACTTGAAGGTTTCAACATGACTCGGCTTCATTTGACATTTCTCAACTCGGCATCAACCATCAACTCGATCGCTATTAGTAACTCAACATGTATTGGAGCTTTTCTCGGCATCTAAGGATGACTCGACAGTATTTGCAAGAACTTCAAATTTTGACTTGGCATCTTTGCTTATGCTGATTTCTTCTTTGCAATACTTCTTTGTCTTGGGACTGATGTATGATATAATTTTGTATATTAGTCCCATACACCTATTCATGCTTAGTTTGATGAAGTGTGATCACTTGACTCATTGGGTGAAGTGATCCCTTTACTTGATGTAATGCACTCATTTTTCCTCTTCCATGTCTTATTCATCTCTCCTCTGATGTGTTCAACACCTACCTTTGCCTTCCCTTTGTTGAACTCAGAACTTGGTGCCTTGGACCTTGTTGGGCAATTCCTACTGATATGACCAATCTTCAAGCAACTAAAATGTAATGAACCCCTTTTGGGGTCATTCATTTATGTGCAACTTTTTCTTTAATTTGTATCCTTCTGCCATATTTTCTCTGATAATATTCAAAGAATAGGGACAATTAAGTCACAAAATCCAATTGCAAAGACTTGTTTCCAAAAATCCTTTGGAAATATGCAATGGGGGTGATCTTCCTGATTTCTTTCCTTAATTATATGCAACTAATTTGCAAAGAGGCCAATGCTTAATAGAGTGATCCAATGCTATAATTGTCTTAATATGTAATAACCACTCAATAAGAGTTATTAGTAATAGATAGAGAATACAACACCAGTGAAAGTACTTCCTGTCTGCATTACCAGTTCAAAGCCTAACACCTTTCTAATAATATTACATTTATCCTCAATTCAAAGTGTTGGCCAACCAATCAATGATCTGTTAATTACTAGTGCCATGATTATTCCTTTAAATATAGGAGACTACTATCAAATGCCCAGATGACTTGAATTTAGATCCAAGACTCGTGGTTTTGTTATTAATCAATGTAAAACTACAAGTTGATTAATGAACCATAAAATTTGTTTCAATAATGGAATCCTTGAATTAAAATTCATGTATTGGCCTAAATTATAGTACTCCATAAGCTTTGTTCAATTTATGGAACCCTTGAATTGAATTAATTTCTTACTAATTGAATATTTTGTTCTATATTTCAAGTTAGTGTTGTGACCGTGATTAATATTTTTATGTCTAGTTTAATTATTTGTTGAATTTTGCTTCAGGCAATGTTGTTTTTTGTGCATATTGCATTGAACCAACAGGTGCAGTGAAAGAGAAGCTGCTATCCTTCTGTAATGTCCCCTAATTATCAGTACTCAAATTCACCCTAAATTACAATAAAATCAAGTAGGTTTTTAGGGATAGCTTTTGAAACTAAGTCAGATTGAAGATGTCTCAATCATAGAGATAACAAGGATGTAATTAGATGAGGTGCCTTGAGAGATCCCTAACCCTAGGCCTAAGAGTAGACATCCTCATGTGGTCCTTGTAATGAATCACTGAGTGATATTCAAACTATGATCAATATCTGCTGCTAATGTCATATATAATTGGCTTCAACCATGCTCTCGAATGGAAGTTTGCTTACTTTTTAGTATCCTTTTCATATTACTATTATTGTCTTATAGTAATTTAATCTTTCTAAAATCATATTTCTAGTAAATTTCACGTGATGGCAAGATCGATGCTCTGATACCATTTGTAATGAACCCTTTTTGGGGTCATTCGTTTATGTGCAAATTTTTCTTTAATTTGTATCCTTCAGCCATATTTTCTTCAATAATATTCAGAAAATAGGGACAATTAAGTCACAAAATCCAATTGCAAAGACTTGTTTCTAAAAATCCTTTGGAAATATGCAATGGGGGTGCTCTTCCTAATTTCTTTCCTTAATTATATGCAACTGATTTGCGAAGAGGCCAACACTTAATAGAGTGACCAATAAGGATGTATATATTTAAAAAAAAGTAATTGATTATGACGTGAGAATGGGATCGATCTCCATTATGTATCTTGCAAGATTGAAGATTTGCATGGTTTCAAATGTTTAAGAGACATATCTCTTCCTAATCATATCTCTTCCCGACATAAGAAGATTTGTTTGTTGTATAAATTTCATCTCTTTATGATACCGATAAGACTATAATGCAAATTGCTTTTCATAATTAACGATTAAGCACTACTCTTTCCAATTGTTGTTAACATAATCATCCTTAACCAACCCTTAATTGATCCTTCTTATACAATGCTAATATGTTTTCCCTAATTTGGTGTTTCTAATATAATAGTTAGCACGTATATTAATATGAGCTCAATTATTTATAATTGATTTATTTATTAAACTAAAATATAGATTAAATTATAATCATGTAGGTTTCATTATTGATTTTGAATAATTATTATTTATTTATCATCTTATTCATCATGTTAATTATGTTATACTCATATCATATTGTAATAATTTTGATTACAAGATAATATGCAATTTATAATTCTTAATAATATTTTATTATAATAATCTTTATTATGATATTCTTTCTTGATATTATAATATTATCATAATATATTTAATAATATTATTATAATACTATAATAATATTATGTTGTTATTATTATGTTTACTTGTTAATTATTCCTTCTTGGCTACTATCGTATTATATTATTATTATCAACATAATTATTATAATATTATGTTCTCTTTTTTAAAATTTTATTATTTCTTTGACTCATTATATTATTAAATTTTATTAAAAAATAGGGGAAATAACAGTCCACCCTTCCCAAAACTTCTTGTCCTCAAGCAATGCTAATCTTCCATTTAGTATTGTCGATTATTGATCCTGAAATGACAATTGTGACTTGAAGTTAGAATTGCAAAACATAAGCTTATCCAAACTAGAGATCATAATATTCACTAAGAATAATTTTTAAAGATGGGTACTTATCTTGATGTCATTTAGTATCTGTCCACTGATAATTTTTTCTCGGCTCCATTTGTAAGAATGTCCTTGCCACTTGGAGCTTACTAAGTACACCTTGAATCTCCATCATTCACTAAGAATGTAGAGTCTTGTCGTAGTTTATTTCTGAGCATTACAACATTCATTAAAGATCCTCTTGATCCAATCTTTATAGAATGTTCTCAATCTCCACACTTGCTATTCATCGTCCATGGTGTATTGACCCTCACTAAGAATCCTTAATGCTTTGGATACTCAAAGATGTTGTCTCTGATCCTGGAACTCACTAAGAAACTGTATACTAGAATATATGAAAACATAAGCATGCACTAAAAATGTATATAATTAGTGTACGAGACACAATGCAAACACAAAGTATACACATTGATGCATGAAGACACGATGCAAACATGAAGCAGACACATGAATGCATGAAAACATGAAGCATACACGATGAAGACAGATGATGCATAAAGGCACAAAGCATACACAATGCAGACGCATCATACATTTTTTGTTGATTTTCACAATGAAGTAGAGTAAAAGGAATGAAAAATATACTTCCCCAATATGCCTTTTGATCATGGATCCTGCAACACAAATAATTATTAGTATATAATAGCTCCAAAGAAATATGAGTCTTGTGATGATCTCTTTCTCATTTACATAGTTATTTGGAAGGAATATTTCTCTCTCCTCATTAGGATCATCGTAAGATGGTAGATTTACGGTGCAGAGGGTGCGTGAAATAGGCTACAAGCGGTTCCCTGGAGGATATCCTGTCATGTGCCCAAACTTACTCTGTCTCTCCCTCCACCAACTCCCTACCTTAGGATATCATAATGTGGATGAGAAGATTAATTCAATGAATGTAATTATTTGGAAGATTTCTTTATATAGTACATAGACAACTTTCTCTCTCCTTATTACGATCATCTTGGGATGGTAGAATGACAGTGCAAAGGGCGCATGAAGCAAGCTCCAAGAGAATCTGACAAGTACTCGAAAGTACTCTACCTCTCCCTCCACCAACTCCCTATCCCAGGATTTCATAATGTGGATGAGAAATAGACCCCTATGTACTATAATATGTTCCTAATGTCATCATGATTCCTTAGGAATGTATCTTAACATAGATATATACATGTATCCACTTATTTTGATATTTATCTAATTTTCATTTTTCATATGTTCAGATCTATACTTGTGTATATATACATATATATATATATATATATACACACACACACACATTGCGATGATCCTTTTTGTGATGAACCCTTTTTAATCCTTTGACCTGATATTCAAAATTGGGCATAAGTTAAGGAGTCATCTAAATTAAAAAAGCTTATGACCCTCATTGTTATTTAAAATATTTGAGGAGTTAAGAATTGAAAATTAATTTATTGGTTTGATTGGGAGATTTCTTCTCATATTACCAGATCATCTTCTCTCATCCTAGTTACAACCATCTCAAGATGGTAGAATGATGGTGCAGAGGGCATGTGAAACAAGCTCCAAGTGAATCAGACAAGTGCTCAAAATTACTTTGCCTCTCCCTCCACCAACTCCCTATCTCAGGATTTCATAACTCGAATGAGAGATAGATTCTCCATACTATAATTGAAATGCAATCTAGATGTTCTTACAATCTTTAAGAATACATATATCTTCTTATAATGTTCTAGCATTCCTTAAATGCAATATTTATTTATATATCATGCATTTATTCTAAAATATTTATCATAACATATTATATATATATTGAAATGACTTGTACCATGTATTTACCATTACAAAATTTCAATGTAATTCATTGTAGTGGCATATCTTATGAAATATTTATTTTGAAAATGTTAAATACAATATTCACCTTTATAACTCAAAATTTGTTCCTTGATGTTGTAATTTAAAACCTTCATTTCCAACTTTGTATTGGATTTACTTGGGGTCTTCCTTTAATTTGACCCTAAAACAATAATTTCATCTTAAGATTAAAATCTAAATACATTTTAACAATAAAATAATTTCCTAAAATTCATCTTAAAATTAAAGTAAATAAATCAAAAGATAGACTTATCTTGATTTAGATCCACAAATCCATGCTTTCCATTTTAAGTATAATTCTTCATTTTCCACTTTCTCACTATCTTTTCTATTGAGTGTTTCCTTCCAATCCTAACTGTGGATGTTAGCAATGTTTACGCCCTTCATGAGAATTGAATGTGGAGTGGCACTACACAAAAAGCTACTTGAGCCATGTTTTTCGAGATGAGGACGGAACCCCCACACTCATTTAGTGCAAACAACTGACCTTGACTACGGGTTAAGCTAGCTCTGAGTTTTAACCTTGGTCTCAATAATAGAGTGATCATGACTTCTACTAAGAATGTCTTCATGCAACTGATTTGCGAAGAGGCCAATGCTTAATAGAGTGATCCAATGTTGTAATCGTCTTAATATGTAATAGCCACTCAATAAGAGTTATTAGTAATAGACAGAGAATACAACACCAATGAAAGTACTTCCTGTCTATATTACCATTTCAAAGCCTAACACCTTTCTGATAATATTACATTTATCCTCAATTTAAAGTGTTGGCCAACCAATCAACAATCTGTTAATTGCTAATGCCATGATTATTCCTTTAAATATAGGAGACTACTATCAAATGCCCAGATGACTTGAATTTAGATCCAAGACTCATGGTTTTGTTATTAATCAATGTAAAATTACAAGTTGATTAATGAACCATAAAATTTGTTTCAATAATGGAACCCTTGAATTAAAATTCATGTATTGGCCTAAATTATAGTACTCCATAAGCTTTGTTCAATTTATAGAACCCTTGAATTGAATTAATTTCTTACTAATTGAATATTTTGTTCTATATTTCAAGTTAGCATTGTGACTGTGATTAATATTTTTATGTTTGGTTTAATTATTTGTTGAATTTTTTATCAGGCAATGTTGTTTTCTATGCATATTGCATTGAACCAATAGGTGCACTAAAAGAGAAGCTGCTATCCTTCTGTAATGTCTCCTAATTATCAGTACTCAAATTCACCCTAAATTACAATAAAATCAAGTAGGTTTTTAGGGATAGCTTTTGAAACTAAGTTAGATTGAAGATGTCTCAATCATAGAGATAACAAGGATGTAATTAGATGAGGCAACTTGAGAGATCCCTAACCCTAGGCCCAAGAGTAGACATCCTCATGTGGTCCTTGTCATGAATCACTGAGTGATATTCAAACTATGATCAATATCTACTGCTACTATCATATATACCTAGCTTCAACCGTGCTCTCACATGGAAGTTTTCTTACTTTTTAGTATCCTTTTCATATTACTGTCATTGTCTTATAGTAATTTAATCTTTCTAAAACCATATTTCTAGTAAATTTCATAGGATTGCAAGATTGATGCTCTGATACCATTTGTAATGAACCCTTTTTGGGGTCATTCGTTTATGTGCAACTTTTTCTTTAATTTGTATCCTTTTGTCATATTTTCTTCGATAATATTCAGAAAATAGGGACAATTAAGTCACAAAATCCAATTGCAAAGACTTGTTTCCAAAAATCCTTTGGAAATATGCAATGGGGGTGCTCTTCCTAATTTCTTTCCTTAAGTAAATGCAACTAATTTGCGAAGAGGCCAATGCTTAATAGAGTGATCCAATAAGGATGTATATAAAAAAAGAAAGAAGTAATTGATTATGATGTGAGAATGGGCTTGATCTCCATTATGTATCTTGCAAGATTTAAGAGTTGCATGGTTTCGAATGTTTAAGAGACATATCTCTTCCTAATCATATCTCTTCCTGACGTAAGAAGATCTATTTGTTATATAAATTGCATCTCTTTATGATACCAATAAGACTATAATGCAAATTTCTTTTCATAATTAATGATTAAGCACTACTCTTTCCAATTGTTGTTAACATAATCATCCTTAACCAACCCTTAATTGATCCTTCTTATACAATGCTAATATGTTTTCCCTAATTTGGTGTTTCTAATATAATAGTTAGCACATATATTAATATGAGCTTAATTATTTATAATTGATTTATTTATTAAACTAAAATATAGATTAAATTGTAATCATGTAGGTTTCATTATTGATTTTGAATAATTATTATTTATTTATCATCTTATTCATCATGTTAATTATGTTATACTCATATCATATTGTCATAATTTTGATTACAAGATAATATGCAATTTATAATCATTAATAATATTTTATTGTAATCATCTTTATTATGATATTCTTTCTTGATATTATAATATTATCATAATATATTTAATAATATTATTATAATACTATGATATTATTATTATGTTTACTTGTTAATTATTCCTTCTTGGCTACTATCATATTATATGATTATTATCAACACAATTATTATAATATTATGTTCTCTTTTTTAAAATTTTATTATTTCTTTGACTCATTATATTATTAAATTTTATTAAAAAATAGGAGACATGACATGAAACATGTGGTTTTACTCAACCATCTATTGTAGTTTCCTCTGAAATGTGTCCTTATACAATTTTTAGGAACATGTCCATATTCCTGATAGTAATGACAACTATACCTAGTGTTGTAATCCCAATAGTAGTGATTTCCATTGCCTTTTGTACTTGTTGGTTGATTTGATGTCCAAATGGGCTTTGATCTGCATTCAAAGGCTCTATGTCCATACTTCTTGCAATTGTAGCAGTGACCTTCAAATCCTTGTGTCTTGATAGTCCTAGTTTTGCATTCATGTGCTTCATGTCCTTGCTTCTTGCACTTATGACAATAGCTTGCACTCTTAGGCTTATCATGCTGATGGGCATTATTGCTCCTACACACATTAGAAGTGTGTCCTTTCTTACCATAGAAATGACAGGTAGGTTTGGTGTTCTTACCTTTTTTGTTCCTTTCTTCTGCAGTCTTGGATGACTCTCCTTCTTCAGTGTTGGTATATCCTAATCCTTGAGTGTCATTGCTGGACCTTGGGGATTTTAGTAATTTCTCAAAGTACATGATGGCTTCATTGGGTTTGTTGAAGCTCTCTGAAATTTTCTTTTCTCTTCTCGAGTCATTTTGCAATTGTTCATTTTGCATCTTCAGTGTAGAGATCTCAATATCCTTCATATTTAGCTCATGATGTGCATTCATCATCTAGCTTAAGGTTTCTAGCTACATGTTTGAGATTCTTTCAAACTCAATTGTCTTTTCCTTCAATCTATTTGTAAGATTTCTCTTGTCATCTTCTATCATGGCTTTTTCTTCAATAGCTCTTTTCTTTTGTTTAGTCACTTTACAAAGCATTATGGCTTGTGATTCTTGTTCAATCTTCAAGGTTCTGATATCTTCTGCTTGAGATCTATTCATTTCCATCAGTTCTGCTATTGATGCATCAAACTCTTTAGTATCACCATTGGCAAACACTTTTTTGGTATCAATCTCCTTGTAGTTTATATCATTTTCAGCTATGGCTATATCCTTCCTTCTTTTCAAAGAATTTTTTAATTCTTCTCTGGTGTGATGTCCCCAGAATGGGCCCCTAACGGAAGGTGACATAAGTCTGTCCATGCGGTTTGTCACTACCACGTGTCTGGGGTCCTCGCTAGTGAGGCTATCCTGGGGTTGCCCCCTTAACGTAGGGAGGTGCCGTTTACTAACAGTCTGAGCTTTTGGTGCAACGGTTACTAACTACCGTAGTTAGTAACTGTTGCACCAAAAGCCCAGACTGTAGTTAGTAACCGTTGCACCAAAAGCTCGGACTGTTAGTAAACGAAACCTCCCTGCGTTAAGGGGGCAACCCCAGGATAGCCTCACTAGCGAGGACCCCAAACACGTGGTAGTGAAAAACTACACGGACAGACCTACATCACCTTCTGTTAGGGGCCCACTCTGGGGACATCACAGCCCACCATGCTCCGCGGGTCTCGACCTCAAGACCTCCGGCTCTGATACCAAGTTAGTAACCGTTGTACCAAAAGCTCGGACTGTTAGTAAACGGCACCTCCCCACGTTAAGGGGGAAACCCCAGGATAGCCTCGCTAGCGAGGACCCCGAACACGTGGTAGCGACAAACCACACGGACAGACCTACGTCACCTTTCGTTAGGGGCCCACTCTCGGGACATCACAGCCCACCACGCTCCGCGGGTCTCAACCTCGAGACCTCCGGCTCTGATACCAAGTTAGTAACCGTTGCACCAAAAGCTCAGACTGTTAGTAAATGACACCTCCCTGCGTTAAGGGGGCAACCCCAGGATAGCCTCACTAGCGAGGACCTCGGACACGTGGTAGTGACAAACCACACAGACAGACCTACGTCACCTTCCGTTAGGGGCCCACTCTAGGGACATCACATCTAGCTTCCTCCAATTTGTGTGGAGTGAGTTGAACATCAATCACTTGATTTTCTATTATCTTCCCAAGTTTGAAGACCTCCATCTTCTAACCTTTTTCTCCAAGCTATTAGGCTTCTCCTTGTGAGAACCTATGCTTTGATACCAATTGTTGAAATATTCAAATGAGAAGAATGCTTCTAAGAGGGGGGGTGAATTAGAAGTATTACGCTTTATCCATTAAAAATTTTAACTAAAAGTAAATTGCTTGCATGTAAACATATGAAATAAACATAAAGTAAACACATGCATCAACAACACAACACTAGATTTTGGTAACCCAAAAATCCTCCAAGATTAACAAGGTAAAACTGGGGTGGGGATGATACACACAAAATCACTATAGCAATAATTGTTTTGACCACTTCTGATGGTTTGCACTGTGAAAGGCCTACCCTATTAAAGGCTTTACACTGTATCAACAGTGACTTGGTTAAAGGATTTACAAACACTTTTCATTAAGTGTCACCCTGTTAAAGGATTTAATCACCTCTTCAAAGGATCAACAACCTAGCTGTTAAGCTAACCTATCAACATAGGATTTCTGTTAGAGTAAATAATTTATTATTTATTATTTATTCTATTTACTTAAGTTTACTTAGGTAAATACATTTATTTATTAGTTTTAGTCTAGGAGTTAGTTATAAGTTGTTGACAATACGGGAGTTTGTTCCCTCCTAAGTCATATTTATCCTCTCACCTTGTTCGGGGACTTTCCACCTTATGTGGATGTATGCTTAGTTGTCACACTTATCTCCTAGCATCTTCTAGCTTGTTCTAGGAGATTCCTTGAGGCCTTTATAAGCGGTCTCTCCCTTATTGTATTTTCATAACAACAACGCATATTGTAAATACAATTTTCTTATGTTGCAATATCTTTTTCTCTCTCATGTCCATTTAGGATTTTTCCCTAGCTTCACGCTCTTCTCTCCTTGGCTTCCCTTTGACAGATTTTTGCATGCAAGTGATCTTGGGCATCTTTGGAGTTGGATTTCATCAACTCCAACATGGTATCAGAGCCTTTCTGCTGCAGCTTTGTTGAAGAATTTTTGAAGCCGTGATTTGGAGTCACAGACCCTAGTTTGTTTGTGCATTTTTTCTTCAAATTAGGGGATTAGCAAATTTTTGAAGCACTTTCAGCCCAAAAAGACACCACCATTAGATTCAGAAGGTCCTTTTTAGCTAGGATCCATATAAAATTCGTCAATTTTGGAGACAGGCCTACAGGGGCACTCATGGGCACTTGCACTTAGCTAGAGCACCCCTTATGCTCAGTCTCAACCCTAAGACTGCTCTACCAGAGCAACACTTATGGAGCCACCTTTCCTCTACCCACGCAACTCCTATTTTTGTCACTCCATTGGTGGCAATGCCCCTCTGCCTTGTCTGCACCTGTCCCAGCTGTCGCGTTAGCTTTTGAAGCTCGGTCAAACCTCTACCTACTTGTGTGTCCAGTTCTAAAGCTGTTGCATGGATGATTCTGCACAATTAGCTTTTTTTTCTTCATTAGCTGCCATTCAATAGCTCATTCAGTGTTTGGTTGGAGGCTCCTGCCCAATCAACAGATTTACAGGCTGACACATGGCCCCTGCCATGTCACTCCTTTGCCACGTGGACCTGCCATGTGGCACCTTTTTTTTACATCGATGATCTCCAAGCCGTCAAATTTAATGGTGTAATCTACTGACATCAGCATGACATCACTTGCATCATCCTCTTGCACCTCTCCAAGGTCATTTTGACCTACTTGTGGTTTTTTGGCCATAAGTTGAGCATACAGAGGTATTTTTTTGATTCAAAAGTTCCAAAAAGACAGAGACATTGGTGTAGATATTTTTAAATTTTGATGCTTTCTTATTGCCCATTTTTTCAGTCAAAATCTAAAGTTCTATTTTTGACTCTGGCATGCATATCTTTTGCGTCCCATGCCCATTTTTTGAAAACTTTATATTTTTGGAAAGCTGATTTTGTCACCTTTTTAGAAATGTGGTCCTTTTTCTTAGGTTTTGGCTCATGCTCTTTCTATCATATTTTTTTCATTTTTGCTATATGGTAGATATCTTGAGTGTTTTAGGCCCGAGGATCATTTTTTTGGCATGGTTTCCTTTGTTTTGAGTTGTACTATATTTTGTTGTAGCTTGTTTTCAGTTTTGATTATTGTAGCTATCATTTTGAAGTACTTTTATGTATTACACTAAGATAAAGTGCCACTTTTGCATTGTAGGGATCATGAACGTTATTTTGAGTCAGTTGTACATGCACTATTTTTATAAAGCACCATGGGGGGATAGTTGTCTGTTGTTTTAGGCATTCTCCCTTTGTCAAGTGAGTGTCTCTTCCACAACATTAGCCCCATGCAGTGTTAGTTTGACTGTGTCTTTATAGGTGTCTGTACCTCTTTCCCTCTCTCGTCATTCTTGGTTTGTTTGTAGGAGACTTTGGCCCACCTTCTCAGTTGCCTATCATCTCACCCTGTCTGCATTAAGGGGGGGTTATGCTATTGTTCTAATGCATTCTTGGTTCGATGGTTCATTCATGTGACCTATGTATTCAGTGGTTGTTCCTATATACAAGGTGATTGCAATGGCTAGCTACCTATGCATTTCGGTGAGATGGATCATCTACCATATAGACATGCTCAATTCATGCCTTCTTCTTCCATAGAAGTTCTTTAGATCAACAGTTTGGCAGATTTGTGGCTTCTTCATGCTTCAGTGATGCTCTTCATGATCATTCTTTGTTCCTATTTTAGGAAACATTTCCCTAGTTGGAGGCTTCTTCAGTTCCTCACTAGGTTCTTACCTCTTTTTGGGGGAGGGTTTTTCCCACATGGTTTTCTCTCTTTCCCCATTTTCAGAGGTTGCATCTTTTGCATTGTACATGGGTACCTAACATAGGTTTGTTGCTAGGACCCATTTTGCATTTCTTAATTTTGTGAGCTTAAGGCATTTCCCTAAGGTTCACTTAAGGCAGGGTGTTAGAGTAAATAATTAATTATTAATTATTTATTCTATTTACTTAAGCTTACTTAGGTAAATGCATTTATTTATTAGTTGCAATCTAGGAGTTAGTTATAAGTTGTTGATAATACGGGAGTTTGTTCTCTCCTAAGTCATACTTATCCTCTCACCTTGTTTGAAGACTTTCCACCTTATGTGGATATATGCTTAGTTGTCACACTTATCTCCTAGCATCTTCTAGCTTGTTCTAGGAGATTCCTTGAGGCCTTTATAAGTGGTCTCTCTCTCATTGTATTTTCATAACAACAACGTATATTGTAAATATAGTTTTCTTGTGTTGCAATATCTTTTACTCTCTCATGTCTGTTTAGGGTTTTTCCCTAGCTCCACGCTCTTCTCTCCTTGGCTTTCCTTTGACAGGTTTTTGCATGCAGGTGATCTTGGGCATCTTTGGAGTTGGATTTCATCAACTCCAACAATTTCCTTTCTAATACAATTACTAGAGAGTAGTAGTTATAATAAACCTGATAGCTTACAATCCTTGATTGCTGAATTTAGGCACTTGATCTGCTCTCTTTGATCTTGATTATCTGAAATCTGAAATTTGTTCGTATCCCTTGCTTTGTTCTGATCAACTGAATATCTAATTGTTTCTCTCTTCCTCTAAGTCTTTTCACTCTTCACTCTGAATTTTACTATATTTTCCTCATACTTTTTTTTTTTTTCATATACACAATGAGACTTTGTCTTCCTTATAAAGACTTTCGAAGACTTAAGGTTAGGTATGGATCTATGATCTATATTGAATCTTTATTTCTTGCTCATTTCTTGCACCTTTATTATTGGTTACATGCCTTCTCTATTTTTCTTATTGGCTGCATGCAGATTGCATAGGAAGTACAAAAGATTCGATCTTATCACTTAGATCCTTTAGGATTCATCATATGTCGGCCATAAAAATGGTTTAAATCTGAGTTTGTGCCTTCTCAAACTCATATGTGTAGTGCCTACCGCTAGTTCACATTTTTGTTATCATGGGCAAACACTTTAGGTCAGTTTTATGATGATGATAATTAGTAACATTATTTTGAGATTATCAGATATTGTTTCAAATTTAGTTTATTATACAATGAGATCATTTGGTATTCTATATTTCATGTATGCATGATGATTATTACAATGTTTGTAGTTATTAATGATGATTAGTTAGATGATTTATTATCATATGTGTTTTCTTATGGATACTTACCCCATACTTGCATGTGTATGGTGTGCGTGTTTGTTTTCTTTCTGTATGACATTTCTGATGTGGTTAAAGAAGGGAGTCATAGTCACCTACTAGTTGGGATCTACATGATGCACCACTTCTTGCCATTGCCTATTTAGCTTAGTATATATTGTGCTTGTACATGCATAAATTTTATGCAGGTTGCAGGTACCGAGTATCCACTTTCCTAAATTGTCAGGATGAGCGTACCCTATCACATTATCTCAATGGTAAGAGAGGGGAGATAAATTCTCAAGTCCAAATCCCAACCCTTTAAGCCATTTGTCCTAATTGAAAATTAGGACAAGTATGTAAGTCGAGTACCCTCTGAATGCGCCGGATGACATAATTCGTGATATTACCCTTTTGGTTTGATTTTGTATGTGTTTTGCTATGATGGGTTTTTGTATTTTACTTTATGAGTCTTTGATTTATTTTCTATTAATTAAGTCTAATTAAGAGATTTAATTAATGATTTAATTTAATAGAAAATTATTATTATGATATTTTAATATTTAATTTTACTTAATTAAATGGAAAATTAATATGATATTTTAAAATTTTTTTTATTTAATCAATTGGGAAATTAATTAAATAAAAATAATTAAGTTTGAAGATAAAAGTTATAAGTTCAAGTTTGGAACATGATAGTATTTATTTAATTTAATAATAATATATTTAGAGTTCATTTTTAAATAAATGCTAAATAATATTATTATTTAAGTTAATAAATATTTTATCAATTAAGTTTCAAAAATAAATTTAAAAGTGGAAAAGAAATTAATTTATTAATAATTTCATGATAAGTGCATGAGATTTAAAATTAATAAATTAATTTGAAAAGAGAAAAGTGAATATTAAATAAATTAATGTGCATTATTTTAATATTTATTGACATGTAGGAGTATGCAAACTCTCAGGAGTTGTCATGTAGACAACAAAAGAGTTTGCACTCTAATTATGCACGTTTTGTCTACACTTAGGAGTTAGCAACTTATTTGAGCACATGGTGTCTACAACATTCTAGACACCTCATCATATCTATCTTCTTGTCATGGAAGTTATGTACTTAGTTGTCATGCTTATCTCCTGCAGTGGACTTGTTTGTTTAGAGAGGTTAGCGTAAGGTGATGTAGGCGTGATGAATGGCTTAGTCGATTGAAAAGGCCAACAATGCATTTATTATTCTGCCCTGCCCTACCCTTTGAAAGGGAATGCAACTCCTCTCTTCCACACCCTGTCCACCTCACCCCATAGTAATTCAATAACAATAATTTAGGGTTTAAATTATAAGGACAATAACATCCTCTAGACACATTCTAGATGCATCTTAGAGGCCTTTATATAGAGGCTCTCCTAGTGTGTTTGGACAAGCTTACATGCATTCAAGAAGCTCATACGCTTCTACATGCTGATATGCTTCTACAAGCATTTCTAGTCACTTGGGAGTTTCGGTTGGTTTGATTCTTGGAGGAATGATGAATGTTGGAGAAGGAAGGGATTTTTCTATGGACTTCTGAGGCATACCAAATTAGCATCAGTATCTAAGTGCACTCATGATTTTCGCATATTCCATTTGCACTCTTTCTCTTCCTGTCTTCATCGTGTCTGTTATATGTGTCTAAATATACTCCATGAACAAATCTTCACTCTTGAAATTGGAATCTAGATATGTATGTTAATTTTTATTTGGTTGCGAAGAAAACATTAGGAAACCCTACTTTTATTTATGAAGGAATTCATCACAAACTGCCATGTTGATGTCCCTTACATAGACCCGAACTTAGACATTCATAACTTTTTACCTTGACCAAATTTATTTGATCACTCTAGTCAGATTTGGTGCAACTTGGCCCTCTCGAATATATTTCAAATTTTTCTCGATCCAATGGTTCATTAGGGAGATATGGCCCTCATACTGGGATTGTTTTATTCAATGACAGTCATTCCTCCATTTTCCATAACCAGGAGTTCTTTGTGCTTAAACTTCACAAAAATAATCTATCAAAGAATGGAATGAATTAAAAACTAAACTAACATAGATCTAAGACATTTATACTCAAGATTTTATCCAAATGAGAAGTCTTTTCAATACAAAAAAGCAGATTGTGCCCTTACGACAGCAAGCTAGGACTTTGCAGAGAATTTAATTTGGTATTGTATGAAATTTTATTACATTGCATCATTTCGACCACAGACACCCTAAAAACTCCCTACCATTCCTCCCCTCCCAAAACACATGCTCATAAATGCTAATAATACATTTCAAACCAGTTGTAACTTCCTAAAACCGGTTACAGTCAGTTATGACTATTTACATTTAGTTGAATGTTTTGTTGTGTAGTTGACAACATGGTTGTCAACTTTGATAGCCTTACATAATTATGAATTTTATTAATATTCCAAATTATTTTCAAGATTTTTATCCCAACTTTAAATCCTCAAACCACTCTTAAATCCCATAAACCCTCTACAAGCCTTCTAGGCTTCATTTTGCCAATTTCTGGCAATTTACATTTTTAGGCACTTCAAGTGCATTTGACACCATATAATGGCTCTACTTTGCGTATTAAAATAAATTGGACCTTTGAAGGTCTTTAAATAACTCATCTACCTTAGAATCCCGAAGTGAACCCTAGGTACACTAAATCCCAAAATGCCATTAAGGCTACATCATTGATCCTTTTACAAAGTGATCAATCAAAACATTTAAAACATAAACAAAACATTTTTAAGTGACCATTGTGGACTTATTACAATAAAATGACCCTTCAAGGTCATGTTCATCCTTTGATCCCCCTAGGATCTATTTAGAGACCCTAGTTCCTCTAGGCCTTTTGTGCTTGGCCCTAGTCCTCCTACACCAGTTAATAGTAGAAGAAGTGTAATTAATTATTAGTCAATTTAAGTAAATGGATTTTTAAATGAAGGAAAATTAAAAGAAAAGAGATATTAATAAGTGTTTAGTAGAATTAAATAATTTAATTATTAATGAGATTGATTTTACTTAAAATCAATAAGGATTATTTTAAATAAATGATTGTACTTGAAGTGTTTAAAGGAAATTGTAAACTAATTATTTGAAAGTTGATAAGTATTCTTTTAATGTTTTGAATAATGTGAATGATTTTATCTAAAAGTCAATGGGAATTAATTTAATGATTAAAATAAGTAAGTAATTATCTTCTGATTATTTTAGAAATTTGTTTTAAAATAATGGAGGTATAATTCTATGCTTTATTCAAAGAAATAAATGGGTTGACTTGTAGAAGAATCTTATACTCTTGAAATATGCTTGAAACAAAATCGAAAACCTCATGTTTGTCTTAATCATGTGATTGCAAAAGCAAACCAAAACATGTGTTTGTATCTTGTTTCTCTATGCTATATGTGTTTTGGGGTTTGTCCTAGCTTTGACTAGTCTTAGGTTGTTACCAGAGGCTCGGGGGTTATGTGAATGTGATGGCATGCTCTATGAGATGTTTGTATTTACTAATTGTTATTACAATAAGTGGCTGCCAAGGTAACTCATTGTAAGTTATTTAATAAGTGAAAAGATTTACACTAAATGGGGATTAAAATGAACCTAATAAGATAATTGTCTGTTCTTGCCCATGCCTCGAGTGCTAGTACAAACTACGATGGGAGTAGAGAGAATGCTTGGTTGCGACCTTGCATTCCGTAGTATGCCTCATCAGTATGAGAGGATACTAGTGGTCCCATAGGGATCACTAGGGGGTCAGGGTCTATTGAAAGACTACCAGGGTAACTCTAGCGTGATTCATGTGATGACACTTTCTCGCTTACATAGTAGGTTTCCTACGTGTCTTATGTGCCTTTGGGTATAGGTGTTGACCCTTTTATGATGGAACCTTTGAGTTAGCATACTTTTAGGATTTATTGAACTTAGAGGGTACTTGTGTTAAGTGATTTTTTATCTTGTGTTATGTGATTTGATATCTTGTTTGGGACTTGAGACTATCTCCTTAGCACGGTGGGAGTAGACCATTTAGGTTCCACATGGTCGGGTGGTAGTGCTTTTTCACTCTTATCATTTGAGATCCGTCTGAGACATTGTGGCTGATGCATTCCTTGTTGGCATCTATCTTCATTCCATTCTTGGATTATGATGATGGACATGTATCCTTATATTGATGATTAGCATATGATAGATGATGTTGTTTACTTATCTTATCCCTTATTTTGCATGATTAGATTTCTGATCCATATGTTGTAACATGTTAGATTGCTTTTTGGATATGATGTAGTATGTTTTAGGAGTGATGTCCATACTATGATAATACCGATGATCTCTTTAGTGACTTGGGATGTTATGCACAAAGGGATGGCTAGGGCCCATGATGGTCTAATGATTCTATTTATGGTTGGGAGGAACCATGCATTTAGATAATTATGTGTTGTGTTTATTATTTATGGCTATCTTTTATGATGGATGTTTATATCTTCTATGATGATGCATCATGTATGGAATTCAATTTCATTTACTTTATTGCACTTGCATCATGGATTAGAATAGGATGATGTACTTCATTTTCACACATGTATATTCTTTTAAGCCTTTCGTACCTTGTGTCATGTACAGTGGATGATTGAGCATTCCAAATTTAATTGCCAAGAGGCATTCGAAACAAATGTGTAATATGGACATTGGAATTTTCTATTTATTCTTTCATGTGGATGTGGTAGTGGTTAGACTTAGTATTAATTAGATCAAATGTGACTCAACATGTTGGGACCCTTAAATAATGTAACCTATTATCCATGATATGTTTACTTTCACTTGTATTGTTGCTATTGCTTCCGTTACTATGTATAAGCTGTAAATGGTTTTTACTTTCATGATTTTAAAAAAAATGTTACCAAACTTAGTGAAACTTTAGGATAATTCTTTGGATCCCTTGGTAGGGCATTACAATATGTGCATTCTGTGTTACTCAGCACTTTCTAATTCCTGATGCTCGGCACATATAAGGAAACTAGCTCACTTGGCTCCTGTAGTGATTCTATCCTACTTAGCATTATTTGTGACTCCGCACCTATATATTATTCAGCACTTGTATCATGCTTAGCACCTGAAGTCACTCGTCACTTGATCTTCACTTAGCACCTAAAGATCACTCAGCACCTATTGGAATTCTGACTCAGCACATGTTGTGGCTTGGCATACATAGTGTACTTGGCTTCAATATAGAAAGTGGTTAAGTGTGTGGGCACTCAAATGTCAAAACCATTCTGAGACTAACACCTGACTTGCACAAAGTTTATCTTGAATCCTATCATTTTGAGTCTAGGAGTGATTATCAACAAAGGAAACATCAAATTCATACCTAAAGCTGGCAATCCTGAGGATATCTATAACTAGCGGCCCATTACCTTTCTTAATGTCTCTTATAAGATTATTGTCAAGGAAATTGTCTTAAAATTTTCCATCTCCTACCTTTAATTATGTGGCTAGAACAAATTGACTTTATTAACTCTAGGTATATTCTTGACAACATTGTTGATGTTTGGGAAGGCATGGAGTGGGCTCACAAATCCAATCAACCATCTATGTTTTTAAAAATTGATTTTGCTAAAGCTTATGACCAAATTGAATGGCCTTCCATCTTGGGTATGCTTCAAGCTCTTGGTTTTGGTCCCAATTTTCTTCAGTCTGTAGAGATGCTTTTTGGAGATGTTAATGCTTACATTACTATCAATAACTCTCAATCTGAAGCCTTTGGGCTCTTTCACTCCATCTGACAAGGTTTCCCTCTGGCTCCAACTTTATATGTTCTTGCTACTAAAGGGTTTGGTTACTTACTAGCCCACTCTATTTCTTTTAGTTTGGTTCATGGCATCTCCTTTCCAGATTCCTCTTCTCAATTGGTCAATGTGCACTTTTCTAATGATTCCTTTCTCACTCTTTTGGAGGATGAGGTAAATATCATTACTTTCTTACAATGCCTGGACACCTTTTGTCAAGCCTCTAGTTCTGTTATTCAATGGCACAAAATGCTCTATTATAGGAAATCTTTTCTTCTAGCTACTCCTTGGCTTGACCAGTTCAAATGGAAATGGGTCACTCATGGGGAGATCTTTCACTGTTTGGGCATTCCCTTTGCGTTTCAAGCTTTGCCAATCAAGTTTTGGAATACTGTGCTTGTCAAGATTGAAAAAAAACTTGACTATTGGCTTACTAAACCCCTTTATCTTGCAGGGATATTTTAGATTTTTTCAAAGGTCCTGACAACTACACATGTTTATTATTCTTCCTGTTGGGATCCTTCCAAAGCCTCTTATTTGAAATTAGGGTGATTGCTCCATGACATTATTCAGACTTTTGGTTTTGACCATCATGGCTTTCACAGAGTAGCTTGGGATTTTTGTTGTCTCCCCAAAGGGTCTGGAGGTCTTGGCTTTCTTTCCATATAGAAGCAAGGCCTTGATCTTTGTGCCAAACATACTATACTTGCCATTACTAGAGATGAAGCTTGGAAAGTTTTGGTTTGGCATTGCATTTCTTCTAGGTTTCTTGTTAACAAGCCTTCATGGAAAAGGATTGGCTTTGAAACCCTTCTCATCATGCGAGAACCTATGCACATACAGGGCCCTTTTGTTATCAAGATCATATGGAAACCTTGGGAAGCTATGAAGCCTTGGCTTTGCTAGTTTGGTGATGGTTTCTGTGATGGGCTCTTTGAATCAACAGAACATTTGGTAGTCTCTAATATTTTCCATCTAAGGTGTTCCTCTGGCCAAGACTCAAGGTGCTAGTGCTCTGTGTTTTTTAAAATTTAGCATCAAGATACCTAAGGACCTCTTTTCTAGGGTCTCTATGAATCTTAGATCTTGGGAAGATATACAAGTCTAGTTCCATCTTGCCCATTCAAATCTATAGACTTTTTATCTATTGCTTTCTACAATTCTAGATCACTTAATTCACAAGGTGAGTATTTAGCCTATTTGACCTTGGTGGAGAAATTGGAAGTGGTATCCTACCACTCCCTTCACAAATTACAAACCAAGTTTGGGGTATCAATGAATTTTTCACCATTTTCCAATGGTGGATACCCTTAACCAATGCTGGCATCTGCAATCTTCCCTTTCTCAGTGGAGAAAGTGTTTCGATGCCATATGGAGTGCCATTATTGAGCCCAAGATTTTGCATTTTTCTTGGTGCCTAATATTTCAAGGTCTTCCCCTTAGACCTCAACTCAATCATATTGGGATTTCAGATCCTTGGTGTCCTTTTTGTGCACATCTAGAGTCCTTTTTACATATTTTTTTGATTCTATAGACATGCCAAAAACTATTGGCATTGGATTCATTATTTCTTTAAGTTGTTTCAGCCAAAACCTTTTTCCTAACATATGGTTTTGTTGGGTAACTCCCCCAGGTTCCCTAAGAAATTTACCCAGATGTGGCATACCTTCAGGATGGAGATTTTGTTTACTTTATGGAAAGATAGGAATGTTCTTATTTTAACTCATAGTTTTCTTGACATAAATGTTGCTATGTACACTAAAGCATGTATTTGTAACAATGTAATGATGCATATTCAAGTCCAAGCCAATAAGGTGGCTCTAGAGGTGGCCCACTTCTAGGAGATACTCAATAATTGAGGTAATGCTCTTTGTATGGTTTCCAGAGTGCCTCTTGATGTCTCGGTAGATCACACTCCATCGAGGGGCTATCACCAAGGTGAAACTCATCTGCTTGTCACTCCCACATGCCACATTTAGAGGCTTCTCACCACTACTCTCCTAGTGGTGGTGATGATGGTTGGTGTCACTACTCAACTTTTATACCTAGCCATGGCTCCACATGGCGCCCAAGTCTAGTGGCTCCCCTTCTTGGTGCTCCTCATGTGGTTTCTAGAAAATGGCCTTTTTGCCTAGAGTTGGTTGTTTCTCCCCAATGAGCTAATACAAAGGATGGCGACCAAGCCTCTAATGATGTTGTTGATGGCTGGACCATTACCAACCCACCTGCCAATCCCAGGGATGACTGGGGTTTTCATGATCACAATGAACCACCCCCCTCATCTAGTACTGCTTTAGCAGTCTAAGGGGTTCCTTAATGTCTTTTTTTATGAATTGTTGTTGATTCCAATTCTAGCTGTGTGAACTCTTGTAGGGTGATCCTATATCCCTTGACCCTTTTTTGTAAATTATAACTAGTATATTATTTATTAATAGAAAAGGACTATTCATCAAAAAAAAAAATATTGGATTTAATGGAGGATACAAAATAATATAATAATCTCTTGCAAACTTAATGTTTGTTGATTGCAAGAACTTCTTTTTTTAAGTCAAGATGAAAAATAGGAAGAAATTTTATACAAATTCTATTATTTCTTGATAAATGGACAGTGTTGTTAGTTTGATTCGATAAGTATTGTTTGGGTCAATGTTTATGTCATTTGTCATCAAAATTTTAAAGACTACAAGGACTAGAAACATTGGATCATAGATGATGATGGGTCACACTTTTTGATCCAAATAGTTACTGTAAAGAATACACACAAAAGAATCTAAATACAATAATAAGAATTCAGTAGAAACATTGGATCACTTGTGACAATAGATCAACAATCATCATCACATCGTGGTATGCAAATTATTGGTGTCCAAAAATTAACAATTGTAATCACCAAAAAATGGCCATATAGACTATGAACCCCCTTTCTATCAACTTCACATAATTTATTAATCACTTATCTTTGATCAAATCATCTATTTTCTATTTATTTGATTATAATGTATGGTTTGGCCACTTTTTCCTAATTCTTTTATTTAATTGAAAGAACCTATCCCCTTTTAATTAAATAAAATCTCCAAAGTTCCACTTATCCTAAGTGTGCACATGAAAATTGTTATTTCTATTTAAAAATAAAATAAAAGGCATTTTTGTATCACATGAGGTGCACACTTTCCAATGTGGGTGGAATATTCTCCTCCACACATCTTTTACCTCTTAACCATACCCATTGATCTTTCTTAGGTGAGATTCTTATGCACATAGATCACTCAAGACTTATTTTCCACCCTTAATTTCATCTCTTATTCTCTACTCTCCATTTCTCTTTATAAGGAGGCTCTCTCCTCACTCTCTCATCTCATACACTCTTATGCTATTGTTATGATGCAGGTTTTCTTATAGATTTTGGAGAACTTGGAGCACACACTTTGCACTTGCATGCTCTCATTTGCATTTAGTTAGTTTTCCTTTATATATAGATTAGCTCACATAGCTTAACTAGGTGGCTTTGTAAATCTTCATGCTTGTTAGCTTAGATCCTTCATCTTGCATTACATTCATCTTGATTCTTGGATGTTGACATTCTTTCATTTACTCTTTGAATCTTCCATTCTATGTTGTACCTTGCAATGATTACTTTAGCTAGGTTCATTTGAGAGCCAGAATCTCATAGCTCTTACATGTCATTGATAAGAAGCTCTAAGTCACTATTTAAGGTTTCTAATCTATTGGATCTCTTGGATAGATTGCCTTAGAGAAGTGTGACACTTTATATGAACACATTTTTGGCACCCACCATGGGGCAAGACATTCTTGTCTAGCTCTATTTTGTTGGTTTTCATCATTTTTTGCACTTGCAGGTTTAGATTCTATTTTGCAGCCAAAAATATTGAATGATACTTTCTACATTGTCATATGATACTTTTTTCACTACCATACAATACATGGCCAATTTATTCTTGTACCAATGTTTTGTATTATGTCATACTATTTCTTGAGAACTATCATACTACTATGATACAAAGTGTCTTACTAGGCTGAAGTATTGCTTGATCAATTTGACTTGCAAATTTCATTTTTTGTTTGCTAGGTTCTTTCTTTTGGTTTTCTAATTTTCTAATAAGCCTTTAATAGTGGCTCTTTGGTTGTGTTGAGTTTAATGCTTATTTTGATTATCTAACTTTGTTTATTTTTTAGGGGCCTACTTTCTTGCTTGCATATCTAAAAGGAAAAATTACAAAAAGGGGCTACTAAAATTTGTTGCAAGGATGCCCAAGCAGAAAACTAAAAAGAAAAATTGTGTGTCTATTTCATTTCAAGTGATTTCATATACTAGTTGCTTTCATTTTCATAGGCACATTAAAAACCATTAGTAAGGTTCCATTATTGATAGGAAAGTATTACTTTTACCTTCTTGGTGAATCAAAAATCTTGACTCATCATTGGTTTGAGAAAGTGGGTGGCATATTCCACTTTTTAGTGGTCTTAATTAACTTTTTTGGCATGTTTGGGGGAAGCATTAGAGAATAAGAGAGTATGTTCCTCACCTTCTTAGTGAATCTAAAATCTTGACCTCCTTACTGTGGATCCATTTTGTTCAATCTCCTTGTTAGCTTTGATTTTTAGAGGGCCTATTTTGGTGGAAATATACCAATAGGAATGGCTTAAAGTGGAAACAAGAAAAACCAAGCTAGTTTGACCCACTATAATTAGAAAACTCTAGACATAGGAAAAAGCCTTGGAGGACATAACACTTTACTTTACTTAGTGAGATTACTTGTGGGATAGTGACCATTCGAAAACCATAAGGTGGGTATGATTAAGGTACTTTTGTGGTTGGAAGGTCTTTGTCTCGTATTGGGTGCAAGAGGCTTATTATGAACAAAACCCTTACTAGACACGTTAGGATTTAGATGCCACCTTACTTTTTTGCTCAATATCTTGATGCAAGGATCAATCCTAGTGGACTACCTAGATCACCCCAAAGATTTTACACTAACCATATGTGTTCCTTTAGATGTGGGTAACCCATCTATAACAAAGCCAATATCTATTATGGGAAAGCAATTTGTGTAAGATGAGGGAGCATCAAGTGTGGGCTAAGGTATTGAGTATTGAGTTGTGTCCTTTAGGTAGATATTGCTTTAATGTGTTCTCTAGACCCATAGAAATCATTTGAACATACACAAATCAATAGTCTCATAGGGATTTTGCTTTTCAAAACTTCCCAAGTGTTTCTATTGGCAAGGTTTCTTTATCCCTTGTCCAATTTCTTGAAGATGTGTTTGAATCACAATTACTATTCAAAAATTGCTACTTTGATGTGAAAATAGAACATAAACTCTATTATCATAGACAATTTGCTACATTTGGTAGAAAAATAGTCAAACTTAGGCCTTTCAAGCACAAAAAGTAACAAATAATCTCTATTGGTAAACTATCATACTACCTTTGTGAGAAATATCATATGATACTTCTAGCTTCTAAGAAGTATTATAAATTTTGTTGTATGACTATTCTAAAAATTGTCATCCTACCATATTGCAAACTATCATATTGCCTAAAACTGTTGTATTGCTTCCTAGAAAGTGTCATACGAGATTTATTGTTGTCCTCTCATTGCCCTATTTGTTGAACTCTATCACTTGGTCTCTATACCTAGTTGATTTTACTTTGACTCTATCCTAAGCTTATTTAAGGAGGTCTATACTCAATCATTTTGCATCTCTGGTTATAAATATGCATGTTTAAATATGTTTTAGGCTAAAAATGACTACCTTAGCTCCTTTGGTTACATACTTTACTTGGAAGTTTGTTCACTTATCATCTCACTTATTTTATCTACTTGACTATTTGGTTTCTTGCCTAGCTCTTGATTTTAGTTGCTGGTGATGTAAATTTCTTGGACACTTTGCTTGACAATTAATTCTCTCATTTCTATTTCTCTTTGACAAGTGAACACATTGATTTTTTAGGGTTGGAATCCAAGTGTCTTATGTTATCGTATTAAGCTAAAAACCATCCCTTAAATATTAGTTACAACTAGGTTCCAACTTGGACAGGGAAGTCATCCTTCTTTAAGCTTTATAGAACTACCCTCTCCAACAAGGCATCCACGTAAACACCATTTTGAGGCTAAAACTATTTTTGATGAAGTAGAGGAAGACAAATTCATCACTTTGTACTATCCTCTTATTCACTTTGGTAGTTCCTTGGGCACTCCACTTAATACCCCTAGGGATGAAAATGGTGTGTCTTTCATCATGAATATGAAAGAGAGAAACCAACACTTAGACAACCTCTTTGCAAAGATATGTGAACAAATAGAAAGAGGAAAGAAGACTTACTTAGGTGAACAAGAAAGACTTAAATAAGTAAGATAATTGGCTGAAACGATGAATCCTGATGCTTTTGGGGAAGACAATACTCACAATGCTAATACTCTTTCATAATCCCATAATGATGTATAAATATATGTATTCATTTCATCATTTTCCATCATTATAATGTCGGTCATATTTTTAACATAATATAAATATTATATTGAATTAATTTATAAAATAGGAAAAATTTGTAAATGATAATATTGGATTATTGAATGTATTATATTTTAAATAATCATATTTATGATAGTATGGATATGCTTATCATATTATAGTAATATTTAATAATAAATGATTGTCAAATGTATCATATGGTATGCTTATTTATAAATGATAAACATTCTTATAATACAATAATATAAGTTGGGAGTCAAAGTGTGTGATGTCCCCAGAGTGGGCCCCTAACAGAAGGTGACGTAGGTTTGTCCATGCGGTTTGTTGCTACCACGTGTCCAGGGTCCTCGCTAGCGAGGCTATCCTGGGGTTGCCCCCTTAACGCAGGGAGGTGTTGTTTACTAATAGTTTGGGCTTTTGGTACAACGGTTACTAACTTGGTATCAGAGCTGGAGGTCTCGAGGTTGAGACCCGCAGAGCATGGTGGGCTGTGATGTCCCCAGAGTGGGCCCCTAACGGAAGGTGATGTAGGTCTTTCCATGCGGTTTGTCGCTACCACGTGTCTGGGGTCCTCACTAGTGAGGCTATCCTGGGGTTGCCCCCTTAACACGGGGAGGTGCCGTTTACTAACAGTTCGGGCTTTTGGTGCAACGGTTACTAACTTGGTACCAAGTTAGTAACCATTGCACCAAAAGCCCGAACTGTTAGTAAACGGCACCTCCCCGCGTTAAGGGGGCAACCCCAGGATAGCCTCACTAGCGAGGACCCTGGACACGTGATGACAAATCGCACAGACAGACCTATGTCACCTTTCGTTAGGGGCCCACTCTGGGGACATCACAGCCCACCACGCTCCATGGGTCTCGACCTTGAGACCTTCGGCTCTGATACCACTGTAATGACCCTTACTATAAAGGCCACTGAAACCCTCAAACTAGACTAGGGAATTTTTTCAAACAGTTGGCATGTAACCGAATAAGGCTGCAATATTACTAATTGTTGTACCAAAAGCTTGGACTATTAGTAAACGGCACCTCCCCGCATTAAGTGGGCAACCCCAGGATAGCCTTGCTAGCGAGGACCCCGGACACGTGGTAGCGACAAACCGCACGGACAGACCTACGTCACCTTCCGTTAGGGGCCCACTCTGGGGACATCACAACCCACCATGCTTTACGGGTCTCGACCTCGAGACCTCCGGCTCTGATACCAAGTTAGTAACCGTTGTACCAAAAGCCCAGACTGTTAGTAAACGGCACCTCCTTGCATTAATGGGGAAACCCCAGGATAGCCTTGCTAGCGAGGACCCCGAACACGTGGTAGCAACAAACCACACGAACAGACCTACGTCACCTTCCGTTAGGGGCCCACTCTGGGGACATCACAGGTCACAACCCCTTACTAGAGAAGGAACTTATTAATAGAAGGAAATAATATTAATAAGGGGGGATGGCTATAGATGGAAAGGATAGATAGGGTAGAGACTAAGAAGGTACATTCACGTGGAAAGACAAGAATATCACAAAAGTAAAAAGACACATGATGCTACGAAATAGGAGCAAGATAACAAGTGATTAATCCCTACTGACCACTACACATACCACCCATATAAATTGAGGTAAATATAGTTACTTTCCATAGATGTGATAGCGATAAGGAAAATTGGTCATAGACAATTAAGAAGTGCATGGATACTTTGAAGGAAAATGGCCAACGTGGTTAAGCTATAGACTACATCACCATAAGGCAAAAGTATATTAAGGGAAAGGTATATTTATAAGTATTATTGTTGTCATCATAAATATAGTGTTTATTTTAAATGTATTAGGATATATATATATAGCATTAATAGGAATAACATTATGAGTTGATGTTTAATATAATAATATTTAATCTCTTATGGGAAATAATAGATCCAAGTATAAATTTGTGGAGGGCATTCATTATCAATGTCATAAAATGATCCAAGTATCACCTTGGTGGAGGACATTCATTATGAATGTCATAAATGATCCAAGTATCAACTTGGTGGAGGACATTCATTTTGAATGTCAAATATGATCCAAGCATAGCTTGGTGGAGGATGTTCAATATGAATGTCATGATATGATCCAAGTGAACTTGGCCAAGAAAGATCCAAGTATAACTTGGTGGAGGGCATTTTTTATGGATGTCATAACATGATCCAAGATAATCTTGGTGGAGAACATTTGTTGCAAATGTTAATTAGTTCTTAAGGATATAAGCTATTTAACTCAATTTATTGCAATCATATCAATCTAATATAGTTTTTATGTATCCCATTCTAATCCTAATAGTGGGGAAATTACATACTCAACGCTTTGTAAATCATCACACTAATACTTTTGGAGACCAACATGCTAATTCTAATTATAACAACCCCTTTGTAAACTTTGAAAACAATGGCAACAACTCTCCTCCTAAGACTCCAAGGTCTCATCTTGAGGGCTACATATCTCCACCTAGACATTTCCATCATGGATAACCTTCACATCATTCACAACTTGAAAGTGAGGTGGACAATGACATTAGTAGCAAAGACCTCATGAAATTTCAACAAGATGATTACTTTCAATGACTTATACTTAAGTCTTTGGAGCAAAACAGGGATCAATATTTCACATACTTGAAATCTAGAAGATGGAAACCACCCCATGACTTCAATGTTTAAAGGATTATTCAAAAGAGAGAACCTATTGAAACTAAGATTTTGAGAAATTAAGTCCAATACTTACAAAACAAGTTTGCATTCTCCATTACATCTGAGTCTCCATTCTCCATTGAATCTATATGTGTGCTTCCTTTTGATAAGAGTCTCTACATGATGCCTTTCCCACGAGATCCCTAAATACAATAAATATGATTTCAATGGGGATCCACATGATCAAGTTTGGAAATTATATCATCTTAGTATGGAATTCATGCATAATGACACATATCCTATGATACTCTTCCTAAGGAGTTTGAATGGGAAAGCTATAGAATGGTTTATGAAAATCACACCTACCCTTCAATCTTTAAAGAGCTTGTTCAAAGGGTCGTACAATATTATTCCTACATCATACGATATCTTGTCACTATTCTTGACTTGTGAAATGTCAAACAAAGATAGAGGGAACCCTTTGTCACTTATTCACAAAGATGGAGGAAGCTACATTCCAGGTACCCTCGACAAATTCCTAAAAAATGAAAAGATTGACATCTTTGTTAGCACTCTTTTACCTGAGCCACATTATGATCTTAGAAAACAACTATTTGTTACTTTTAATGGCATGATTGAGATTTTATATCATATACATGATGTTGTTGTTAAAATGGGGGAGATAAACTTGAACAAAAACAAGACTAATGGCAATGGAAATGAAAAAGAAAAAGGTAAATGTTGGAACAAGAAAAAAATATGTTGTTAATGATGGGATAGTTGATGTTCCTAGAACCAAAGAGCCTATCTTCAACTTGGATAATGTTATTCTAGCTATTAAACAAAAAGGGGCTATGAAGACTAATAATTCCAATAAGCCTAAGTTCACATGAACATCCAATCCTAAATGTAATTTGAATCATTTGGTTGATTCCTATGATGTGATCATCAAAACATTACTTGCTAATAAGATCATCAAGTTTCTACACAATTTAATACCTTATGATCCTATTGTTAAGCCTCCATGGTGGAGATAAGATGAAAACTACAACAATCATAGGAACAAGGGCCATAATACTAACAACTATCTTAAGTTCAAGGACATTATTCATGTATGCATAAAATGTGAGCACACTTCTATGAGTGATTATATCCAATATTGCTCAAGAATGAGGTCTCGAATGGCAGCACATAGCTTTCTATTAATAGAGTGCAAGGGTTTGTGATAGAGGCCTTTGGTTTGATCTAGTTTGTGCCCATGCAAGTACACCATAAAATGAGAGATTTGAAGACCAGAATATGAATAAAAATGAAGATGAAAGCTAATCTAAATGATGACAATGCAAAGCAATGCAAGAAAGAAAATCTAATCTATAAAAGGAAATAATAGTACAATATTAATCTATGAAAACAAACATGGATCTAAGCTATTATGAAAATGAAAAGATGGATCATGATGATGGAGGCCATGGATGCATGAGAGAAGAAGACAAGAAGATAGAAGTTATCCACAAAAAGATTTAGTGCTCAAACTCCTCCAAAAATCACTCTCCAAACCTGCAGCATAACAATAGCATAATCATGGATGTCAAAAATGAGGAGAGGGCTTTCCCTTATAAAGAAGAATAGATGATTAAGATTAATAGGCAATAAAATTTAATCAAGGGTAGAGAAAGAATGATTTGTGTGAGAAAAAATTCCACCAATGAGAAAAGAGGAGGAAAATTAAATGGAATCCCACTTAGAAATATGTGCATTACATGTAGATAAAATAAATAAATAAAAGATTTATTTAATTTCTTCTTTTTTTTCAAGTGGGATTTTATTTATTTAATTAAAAGAGGGATCTTCTTTTAATTCAAAGGGGATTTTATTTAATTAAAAGGGAGCAAGTTCTTTTAATTAAAAAGGAAATATTTAATTAAGTTAAAGAGGGTTTTTTCTCTTAATTAATTAAATATGGATTAATTATTTAATTAAAAGAGAGGTTTTTTTTCAATTAAATAAGACTTAGGATAAAAATGATCAAATCCTAGGAAATGTTGAAATAATTGAATTAATTACAATTTGATCAAAGAAATTGATTTGAATTGATTTAATAAAACATTGCGAACCATTGATTCAGGTAATTTGATAAATTGAATAATGGGGGCCCATAGTCTAGGTAAGACCATTTTAGGGTGCATACATGTGCCCCTCTTTGACTAATGTGTGATTGATTTGGGAAAACATGTAGTCAAAAAAAGAAATTGAAGTGTGAGATCGATTTGGGATCACAAAACAACCCAGATGTGTGGTCAATTCGGGAAGACATTAGGACAAAAAATACAAATAAAATTTGACTTTAAAAAGTCAAGGATAAAATTGATAAAACTTAATCAAGGATTGAAGTTGATAGGTATTTTCCCCTTGTGTTCAAAATTCAAATGAGATAGAGGAGAAACAACAAATTGATAAATTTTATCAAATTAAACAAAAGATAAAGTTCTTGATGTAAGATAAAAGATATAAGAATCGTAGGACCAAGGTAGATCATCAAGCATGAAATATTATGCCCCTAAGGGGAATTAGAGGAAGAGAAGTAGGGTGAAAGTGAATGGAAGATAGAAATTTGAAAGATATGGAAAGAAATAGAAAGAAGAAAATAAAACTTTCTATAAGAAATATAATGCCCCAAAATCAATCAACTGTTTAAGATAGAAATTTTGATTGAGATCGTAAAAGAAGATAAGGAAATGAAGATCAAGACATGACAACAATTGATTAAAATTCCACAAGAAAGATGAAGATAAAACCCTCTCAAACTCATAATGCAGCCTAAAAATGCAAACTAACATGAAGTCTAATAATGCAATTAATATGAAAATGCAAAGGTGTACTTGTAAAAGAGCAACTATAACCTAGGATTTTGTGTTCATCATTCATTATAAAATGATAAAGAGCTTATTTTCATCATTGGGCCATTATTAACAGACATCATAAAATCACACAATCATCACTAGTCACAAGCACAACTATGAAGATACGAATATGATTTATATTGGATTGGAATATGGAAAGATTCTAACATAAGCATCAAAGACATAAAGGTCAAGATGACTTTGATGTTAGCTTACCCAATCTGATGTAGCAAAACCATGCTCGCATCAAGGCATAGATGCTAGGATGACCATAAGAATGGTTGTGCAAAAAAATGTTAAGGATGATGCCTCAAATCTCCTAACTATTTCAAGGGGATAACAATAGACACTAGAGTTTCAATACCACACCCACAATCAAAAAACAAATAAAAACATGCCCCATGCTCCAAGTCCTCTAGCTATGCATCCCAGAGAGACTTATCAAACAAGGACACTCAACAAAAATCAATAAAGTCAATGCACAAAGAAAAAATCATGACATAGGTCAAGCATTAAGTGTTTGTGTTTAAAAAGTGAAGTGTGTTAACTGATACTAAGTTTCGAGGATAAGGATCAAATAATTGCGAGCAAGTAAGATCACATGATGAAACTGGGTAAAACCAAATTGATAATTGTTGAAAACACTCAATGTCAGGGATTGTATTGAAAAATACAGTTGGGGTGGTGTTAAAAAACACCATTTGTGAGGTTTCCTAAAGACTAAAGTAGCCAAGAGACCAAAATGAACATAGTAATGCCCCCTAGATAAAGACCAATTCAAAACTAAGGCAACAAGGATAAGGCATGATGGAGAGAGGTCAAGTGTCAAGGTTTTCTTTTAATTAAATAAGTCTTAGAATAAAAATGATCAAACCTTAGGAAATGTTGAAAGAATTGAATTAGTTACAATTTGATCAAAGAAATTGATTTGAATTGATTTAATAAAATATTGCAAACCATTGATTTAGGAAATTTGATAAATTAAATCATGGGGGCCCATAGTCTAGGTCAGTGAAGATGGTGGATGGGATGTCGAAGCGGCAAACAATGTGGTACAAGATGAACTTGGAGACTTGAACTCCTGTAGCTGAGACTAGGGGGACTGCTTCCACCCACTTAGTGAAATAGTCTGTAGCTGTTATTATCCATTTATGTCCATCAGATGAGAGAGGTGTGATAGTTCCAACTAGATCAAGGCCCCAACAAGCAAAAGGCCAAGGTGGTGCAATAGGTTGTAGATCCTGTGCTGGAGTGTGCACAAGATTTGCATGCTGCTGACATGGGAGACACTTTCTGACAAAGTCACAAGAGTCTTCTTCAATGGTAGGCCAATAGTAGCCTGCTCTAAGGATTTTTCGTGCTAGGACAATACCACTCATGTGGGCACCGCAAAGTCTAGAATGTACTTCTTTTAATGCCATCGCAGCCTCATTTTCATCTAAACATCGAGAGAGAGTATTGTGATAACCCTGACGATATAGGGTATTGGCTATGATAACATAGCGGGATGATTTTTGAATAAGGTTCTGGCATTGGGTGCGTGTGAGGTGAGGGGATATGATACCATCGTTAAGGTAAGTGTGAATTTCATGGTACCAAGGGGATTGGGGACCAACCAAGATACAAACACGGTTTGAATCCTCATTCGCATAAGCGGGTGTGAGGAGCTGCTCGACTAAAAATTCATGCTGCGTAGCATCTTGGGGAATTTCCAAGAGCGAGCTGATAGTGGCCATGGCATCTACTTCCTTATTCTGCATTCGAGGCACTTGTGTAAACTGAAGCTTTGTAAAATGCTGGGTCAGCTGATCAACTAGCTCTTTGTAGGGTAATAGCTTTTCATCTTTGGTTTGATATTCATTTAAGACTTGTTTGATGATGAGTTGAGAATCACCAAAGACTTGTAACTCAGTGATATTCCATTCTGCAGCTATCTTTAATCCTGCTACAAGAGCTTCATATTCTGCTACATTGTTGGTGCTAGGGAATTGTAGCTTGAAGGCTTTTGGAATGTAATCTCCTTGAGGTGTAACTAATAATATTCCTGCCCCTGATCCATGAGAGGTGTATGAGCCATCAAAATAAAGCTTCCATGGGGACTGTTCTTCAATTAGGCAGATATGCTCATCTGGAAATTCTGTGAGCAAAGGATATGCATCTACTATAGGTGCATTAGCTAGGTGATCTACTATAGCTTACCCTTTGATTGTCTTTCTATCCACATACTGGATGTCAAACTCACTTAGTAGCATAACCCATTTGGCCAAACGGCCTGTAAGTGCTGTTCTGGAGAGCATATACTTGAGAGGGTCAATCTTGGAGACTAGTTGGATGGTATGACTTAGCATGTAGTGGCAAAGCTTTTGAGTTGAGAAAACAACTGCCAAACAAGCTTTTTCCATAGGAGTGTAATTGAGTTCATCACCAACTAGGGTTCTACTAATATAGTAGATGGCTCTCTCTCTACTATAATCATCATGTTGTGCTAGAAGTGCCCCTAGAGCAGTAGGTGTTGCAGATATATATAAGATCAAAGGATGACCAGGAACTGGTGGAACCAAGATAGATGGATTGGTGAGGTACTGCTTGAGCTGATCGAAGCTGCGCTGACATAAAAGATCCCACTTGAAGTTCTCATTCTTCTTTAGCAAGTTTGAAAATGGTGTACACTTATCTGCAAGTTGGGAGATGAAGTGTCAGACAGATTGAAGTTTTCCTTGAAGAGAGCGAAGCTGTCGCAGTGTCTAGGGAGGAGGCATGTTTAAGATAGCCTTGACCTTTTTGGGGTCGATCTCTATACCTCGTTTAGAAACTATGAAGCCTAGAAGCTTGCCAGATGTGACCCCAAAGACACACTTCTTGGGATTTAGCATGAGATGATATTGGGCCAACCTATCAAAGACTTTCTCCAGGTCAGCAAGATGATTCATGAAGGTGTGAGATTTAACTAGGATATCGTCCACATAATCCTCCAAAATGCTATGGATAAGATCATGGAAAATGGCTGTCATAGCTCTTTGATAGGTAGCCCCAGCATTCTTTAGGCCAAAAGGCATCATGGTGTAGCAAAAGGTTCCCCAAGGGGTAGTGAATGCTATCTTATGCTGGTCCTCTTCTACAATCTTGATCTGATTATACCCAGAAAATCCATCCATAAGGGATAGAATTTCATGTCCAGCTGTAAGATCTACAATCATATCTATGTTGGGCAAGGGAAAATCATCCTTTGGACAAGCTTTGTTAAGATCTCTAAAATCAGTGCAGATTCTGATGTCACCAGAAGGCTTAGTGACAGGGACCATGTTGGAGATCCATTCTGAGTAGTCGATAGGTTGGATAACCTTAGCAGCTAACATTCTTTCTAGTTCAGCTTTGACTAGTAATGCCACCTTGGGGTGCATTTTTCTAAGCTTTTGTCTGACGGGCTTGATCTTTGGATCGACTGCAAGATGATGAACTACAAGCTTTGGATCAAGTCTTGGCATGTCCTGATATGATCATGCAAATCGGCCAATGTTCTCTCGTAAAACCTCAAAGAGGAGGTCAGCTTGGTCTTGTGATAGGGATGCAGCAATGTGAACAATTCTAGGGATCTCTAAAGAACCAATGTTGACTTCTATAGTATCCTCTATTAGAATAGAAGACACCTCTGGTCGATTATCTTGAGGAGGCAATACTAAATCCTCATGTTCTGCTTGTGGCTCTGGATTTTCTTGCTGAGGGGTTCTCTTCGCTGCCTTAGCTAGTCCCAGATTTACCTTAGTTCCAGTTTTGGGTGTATCGAAACTAGGTTGGGGATTTTCTCCAAAATACCCCTTGGGATCTAGCTTGTAGATGTAGGTAGAATCTGGCTTTGTCTTCTTATGAGGAGTTTCAGCTCCCATGAATCTTAGAAGCGCTTCATCTGATGCGAACTCATCAATATGTATGACACTTGGTTGGTCCCAATCTATGAGTTGTGGATGAGCAAGTGGTAGGTCAATGAGATGGATGGATAGTTCTCGGAGAACAGAGTCTCCTAGGAAGATTTGGTCTGGGATATCGTTGTAGGCTCTCTTTTCAACTTCCTCAGGAATGTCTTTGATTTTGACAAGGTCGCGATGGATGTTCAAAAAAGCATGACCATTCTCGTTGGTGCCCCCAGTTGTGGGTATGCCAAAGCCAAGACCTGACTTTATTTCCCAATTATGTGCTTCGATGGGACATTGCATGCCCCTTTCTTCTGGTCCTAGTCCACCTCCTTGATAGTTCCATTTTTCAGTGATGAGCTTATGTTGTTGGGGATACTTTTGGCTGAAGTGATCAAGGCGTGCTTGATTTCTTGGAGGTGCATCCTTATGTAGCCAATTGTTGATATCTGGAGTGAGCTCCTCATGAAGAGGGGTTTTTGAGGACACAAAGGTGGTTGGGCCAAACTGTTTGTATCGAGGAGGTGGAATCTCCTTAGCTTTGTGATATGTTGGCCGTCCATGGGTATGTGGATCAAGTGGGATTGCTCCGACAGCAAATGCATCTGATAGACTATATTCTCCACAACCTTTGTTGTTGATCTTTACAGTAGATAGGGTGGAGGCAAGGATGGTTTCTGCATCATTACAAGTGTGGGATGAGTTGGTGATGGCTGTGCCGATGTCTATTCCAGGGCAATGGTTTGTATATGAAGCTTCAACCGCATTGCAGTAAGCAAAGGGTTCTAGATCGGCATGGATGGTTACCTCAGTGCCCTGATGCAAAAATTTGATGCACTGATGGTAGGTGGATGGAACGACCTTCATAGCATGAATCCATGGGCGATCGAGGAGGATGTTAAATGGTAGGTTTAGATCAACAACATGGCAAACTGTCTCTTGAATGACTGGCCCAACCTTGATTGGTAGCAAAATAGTCCCTTCTGTGGTCCTTTCCAAGTTGTCATAAGCTTTGATGGTGATAACCTCACTGATCATATCTGCCTCAGTATACCCAGCTTGTTTTATGAATTTTAGGGTGAAAATGTTTAAGGCTGATCCATTATCTATAATTACTCTTTTCACAGCAAAATTGGATACCATGATGGCTATGCGAAGCGGAAGGGTGTGATCTAGCTCAACCGCGGGTATGTCGGTGGGTTTGAAAGATAGGGCACATGAGGATGAAAGGTGTCCAACAAGATTACAAAAATCAGTAGCATTGATATCAGAAGGGACACGAGATTCTATGAGAGCACTTTCAAGGATGTCTTTGTACACAGGACTAGTGCGGAGAAGGTCTAAAATGGATATTTGGGCTGGCATGTTCCCAAGGTGTTCCAAGATATTGTACTGGCTTTTTGATGGAGCTGATGGTGTTGATGAAACTGGTGGGCCTGCAATGTTAAATTGCGCTCTTCGAGTGGTGACTGCACACTCATTGTCTGGTCCTCAGATATTGATAACATTGACAGAAGGCTCTTTCTTAGATATACAACCTATGAGGCTACCATAGTCTATACAGGATGAAGTGTGGTCATTGTTCTTCCCATGCTGTTGGTTTGGCTGGCAGTTGTTGGTGTTGTTTTGGATAGGTGCTTTTCCAGGATTTTGGTTGTTGTGTGGAGGAAAAGCATTTTGATAAATCTGTAAGCCTGCATTGGGAGAGGTTTGGGCACCAATAGTGATTTCCTTCTGATCAATGAGGTCTTGCACATAGTCTTTCAGTTTCATGCATCTGAGGGTGGTGTGACCGTTTACCCTATGGAACTTGCAATACTCATTGTCCTTGTACCATGCAGCTTTGGATTGGCTTGGATCAATTTTCTGGGTAAGAGGAAATTTGATGAGGTTTTACTCAGCCAATTTCTCAAAAATAACATCCAATGGCTCACCAAGGGGTGTATAGTTTCTAGGTGCAGGTTGGAATCTGGGCTTTTGCCGTGCAGCTACATTGATGGCATTAGCTTGATTGTTAGACCCTTGAAAGTTGGGTCTTGTATTATGGTTTTGATAGCTTTTGTTATTTTGTTGTTGGTAATTGGTAGCTTGTTGGTTGTTTGTTTGATATGGTGGGTTAGATTGGTTTTGAGAAGGACCAACGATATTCACATGTCTGGTGTCAGTAACCCCATCTGTTGCAACATGCTTGTTTTTGTTCCAATACCTAGACTTGTCATTGGAATGTGATTGATTTTGGTTGGCCTCTTTGTAAATCTTTACCACACCATATTTGATGAGTCCTTGCTCAAGGATCATTCCTTTCTCTTTGATATCCTTATAGGTCTGCAAACAGTTCATGGTCATGTGGTGAGCCAAGATGGGATGTGCATTATCAATAAACATTTTCACCACATGGCGTTCTGGCAAGGTGCAAGATATGTGGGTGGTAAAGGTTTGCCATCTTTGCAGGTATTCGGCAAGGCTTTCTCCACCTTTTTGCTTGGTGTGGGCAAGATCAACTATTGATAGCTCTGTTTCAACAAGATGGGCATATTGCGCTACAAATGCCTCAGATAATTCAGCAAAGTTTTTAATTGTGCCATAGGGGATTCTATAAAACCATTCAAGAGCTGGTCCAGCCAAGCTTTTGGGAAAAAGGCACAAGAGGAAGACATCATTGTATGCCACGTCCTACCAATGCATGTAAAATTCTTTGATATGTGTGACAGGGTCTCCTTTTCCTCTAAATTTGTCAAATTTAGGTACCTCAAAGTGTTTGGGAAATGGTGTCATGGTAATGGCTCTGTCAAATGGGTAAGGACACACATTCTCAAACTTGAATGTCTTTGGATCATTCCCTTCTTGGATGGATTTCAGAGCTGTCTTCATTTGCTCCCACTCTGAATTGATAGGTGATGGTTGGGGTGCCCCCAATGTAGGAGTGCCTTGAGGTAGGTATGTGCTGGATGGGGCCACTGAATATGGATGGCTGTGAGGGATTTGCTAATAGGGATTGTACATTGTTTGAGCAGCTCCATGGTGGATGACGAGTTGTTGAGGGGGAGGGGGCGCATATTGCTACATGTGCTGTGAGGCTTGCTGTTGATATGGGATTTGAGGTTGGGATTGAGGAACATAAGCTGGCTGTGGGGTAAATGGATTGCTTTGTGGAGGTAAGGTATAAGATGGTTGTGAGGCTTGGGGAAAGGATCAGAGGGCTTGTGGGGTTTGACCAATATATATGGGTTGTGCCCCCATTTGGGATGGTATCTGCAAATAATTGGTGGTTGGTTGGGGTGGTGGATTACCTCCTAGAAGTGGCATTGAAAAGTAGTTGGTAATTGGAGGTAATGGATTAGCTGGTGGTGGAGGTGGTGGGAATTGAAAGCTTGGGAATGGAACTGATGGGGTTTGATAGCTTTGTGGCTAGATTTGGAAGCTTGGTAGAGTGGTGGTGGGATCTGGCGTCACTTGGGAGCTTGGTAGAAGATTGGCAGTAGCTTGTGGGTTTTGATAGCTTTGTGGAGTGAAGGTAGTAGCTTGTGGATTTGTGGCTGGTGGTATTGAGCTCCCAAGACTTAATGGAAATGATGGGATTGTACTTTGGGCTGTGGTGAACAAGCTGGGGGCGATGAAAGGTTGATTACTTGGCCCCATGGGTGGCATCCCTGTTGTATATTGCTGAGGTTGGCCAAAGATGCTAGCACTAATTTGGGAGATGGGTGGATTTGGAAGGCTGGGTTGGGGAGCAGTAGTAATAGTGAAGGGGGTGAACGGTGAGGTATTTTGAGTAAAGGGGGTTTGGAGTGGAGAGGTATGAACCAAGGATGGAGTGGTGGTGGTTGGGTTGGCTTGTGGCATGGAGATTTGAACTTGGGTGGATGATGGTATGTTTGGGTCTGTTGGGTCATATGGATTGGCTGGAGGCTCTTCTTTTGGAATATATTGAGGATAATTTGGATCATAAGAGCCTATGGGTGGTGGTAGCTGCCCAAAAAATGGGTGAGATGGATCTAATAATGGAGGGGGTCTTCCAAAGTCAAAGGTTCCTACATTGTCCCTTCGAAAATTAGCCATGATTGTCTCTTTGTTTTTGTCTATAATAGCGTTTACCAATATTGCATTTCCTGGTTGGTTCATGAAAGCTTCAATGTCAGTAGGTGATGGCATAGCTTGCTCTGGGCTAAAGGATGGTTGAGTGCTCAAGGGGGGTGAGGCTGTTCGATCCAAATGATAGGGCTCCATTGTTTCTTTCTTCTTGGCTAAGTGAGTGACGGGTGGCATGAAAAATGCTCCTAGGGATGAGATGCAATAATGCTGATGGATGCAAAAGGGGGAAGGCTTTTCTATGCAAATGATTTCCTAGGTTGAGGCAAAGCTATATGACAAAACCTAAGGAGGATTGGGTTGGGGATTCTAACTTCAAAGATATGTTTTCAAAGCACAAAAGGTCTGATTTCCTATGTGCAAGCTTGGTGGTGATTGTGTCAACTTAAGGATAGACTGATGATCCTTTAGGAAGAACACGAGATTGACCACTTGTGGATCCCAACCTTTAGCTCAAGGTGATGAGGGATAACAAGTGACAAAGCTAGATTACCCTAGACAAAGCTCTTTCAAAGGGATAACCTTGGTGAGATTGGTGGATTTGGAAGATTTTAGGAATGGCAAACTTTTAGCAAGGTGACAAAAATTTTGAAAGCTTAGATGTGCAGATTTTCGATTACTGGCTAGTTAGTATGATTCTAAATGAGATGGATGAGCTAATAATGCTTAAGGGGATAACCTAAGATGGCTGGCTTTTCTACAAAGATGACTCTAGAGTGAAGCTTATCCAAGAAGATGTGGAGAAACAAGGGTGTCTAATCATAGAAATCATGCCTAGTTGGTAAGGCATAAGTAGGATTAACTCCTGGATGTTGGCTAAATTTGATGGTGCACTCTAACCAGGCCTCTTGAAGTGCTTCATCGGTAGCTTTTTCCTCTGCTTTGTGGAGTTTGGAAATTCATGGGCTTGGTGCTATTTCTTTTCTCTTGGCTGAAAGTTCTTGGTATGCTAGAGATGGCTTGAGTTTGACCTTGTGAAACTTCTGTTTGGGTTTGGGTTGTTCCGACATAAATTCTTGAATTTGCTTGGCTTTGGGAAAAATCTCAGTTGTTTTGCTTCAACTTGTTCAACTTCCAAAATAGGCAGTGACTACGCTAAGTGTGCCCTAAGCTAGGATTGACCAAGTTTGGAAAACATTCATTCAACAAGTAAAATAAAAACAAGCAATAGATAGGAACACCCAGATAGAAGTTTGTGGTTCTTAGAATGTGATACTTGCGCCAAGGAGTGTGTATGTTCTACAAATGTTTCGATCAGTCACTCCAAACACATTAACATCCTAGATGGTTTTCTGTAAGGCTGACAATTGGTTTAGCTAGGGAGTCCTCGATATATGCAAAGTACATGAGGCCCAAATCCATAGATGAGACCAAAAGGATGTCACACAGCCGAGAGGAGCGGTAACCCACTTCTCCTCTTTCACTTCTCAAGGGTATAAAGTTCCTTGAGACTTAGCCCGAATGACAAAATATTGATCCCAAGAGAGGTGTCTTTCGATTCACCTCCCGATTCTTATACTCCGCCGGAGCGCTGGAGTTGAGGTCATCCAAGGGGTGATGAAATCCCCAAGAAGGCCTCCTAAAAAGAAACAAGGTTTTGTATCCTAATCTTATGCACCCAAGATGGCCTCGAAAGACAACAAGGGGAGAGAAGACTCGGATGACCTTGGGCTAAAAAACACGCTTGTTCTTTTACCAATTGACTCTTATGTGTGCTAATCTAGACTTTGCAAGCACTCATGTTTAAGAGACAATGTTCAATTCCAACTTGAAGCGCCAAAAAAAGTAAATCGATCGAAGAATGCAAACAATAAGAAGAGTTAGGGTCAACAAAAGCAAACTCGCACGCCCGGAGGCCCTCCACGTCAAGTATCGATTAATTTTCTTTAAGGCATTCAAGATTGAGTGTGAGTTTGTTTTAAGCCCAAAAAAAAAGTGTGTGAGATTCGATTTCAAGTGCGTGCCCGGAGGCTCTCCACATTAGTTGTTGTTCAATTTTAGTGCCCAAACTTGAAGTGTGATCGATTTAATCTAGAGTTTTGGCCATTTAAGAATTTTGATAAAGTTAAAGCAAACGTTCAAAGACCAAGTGAGTGAGTTAGATTGTGGAACATTTAACACCTTTTTCAAGTAGACCCATCCCCATAAATGGCGCTGAGATTGCAACCAATGGTTAATATTTGATGGGTGATTAGAAAAGAGGTGAGTCCAAGGAACTACTCAAATTGATTTTTGTAAATTTGTATTTTAACTTAACAAAGTTTCTTGAATGTCCAAAAATCAAACTTTACCTAGAGTGCATGTGAAAAAGAGATTTGTTTTGTTCAATTTTAGAAGCTCCAAATGAAGTGTTTGATATTGTAATGGTTAATTGATCCTTGGCATTCAAGATTGGATTTTTTTGTTTTAAGCATGCATTCCAAAGAAAGTTGATTTTAATCCATGACATTCAAGAGTGTGTTTTGAGCAACATTCATTCAATGGAAAATGTGTTTAACCATTCAAGTTAATTTTTTTTTTAGCAACATGCATTCAAAGACAAATGGTTAAACATTCAAGTTCATTTTTTAGCAACATGAAAACCTACAAGAAACATGGTTAGTGGTTCCATATGTGCTCCAACCTGCAATGAGACAAAAAAAAAGCAATTTAGTTAGTTAGCCAAAATCTTCAAACATGAGATCTTAACTATGGGAAATTTTTTTTTAACTTTTTTTGTTGTTTTTTCTACGCGTAAAAATGCTTAAAATGGTCTAAATCCTACGAAACCACTAAAAGTCAAGTTCATCCATAAGAATGGGGGGTTTAGGTTGATCCTCTATATTTACTTCATTCAATTTTGTTTCCTCAACTTCTGTTAACTGATTCTAAACATCTTTTGTTCCAATTTCACTCTCTTCAAGATTAGAAGTAATTTTTTTCTCCTTTAGCCCTTCTATTCCTTGTTGGTTACCACACATATTTTATTCTTTGAGGGGATTCCTACCACCTATTGACATTTTCCAAAACTTATATATCTTTTTATTCTTATTTTATTTTTCCTTTTTTAGATTAGTAGCCTCATTATCTATTTACCTTTATTTTTCCTAAGGTTCTTTTCGGGCATTCTCTACTTCTATATTTTCTAGCATTGGATTGATATCTTATACACCGATCTCTAGTTCTTTTACCGTGGGTTTTTTTCTCTTTATTTGCCTTTTGCATTTTAATTCTTTCCCCTCTTACCTGTTGGAAATACAAATGGTGTAACTGAGAGGGGAGGTGAATTAGTTATCACAAAAAAAAATCGACAGATTCCTTAGATGTCTTAAATAACTAGTTAGTATTGTTACTTAGTAGCTACACAAAGAAATGATGTAACTTAGTAGATTAACTTGTTACTAAACTTTAAGCATTCACAATTATTAACATGCATTCAAAAGTAGAAAAGATTAACACAGGAGACACTAGATTTAATGTAGAAACCCAATATGGGAAAAACCACCAAGTAACTAGCTACCAATTTTCACTCTTAATTTTGAAGTGAGCCCTGTTAGGAGCCAACCCTGTTAAAGGTTACAAAACGCACTATTAGGTGTGACCTTATTAGAGGATTTAATCACCCTGCTACGAGTGGCCTTGCTAGAGGAATTTATAAAAATTCAATAGAACTATCCACCTTGTTAGAGGATTTAAAAAATGGCTGTTAGACCAACTCTATTAAGAGATTTAGGAATTACTGCTACAATGGTGAGAAAGTAACAATAAGTGACCTAAAAGAGATGCAACTAAACTTTGATGATACAGATCTTTTCTCTACTTCAATAGATCCTCACTGATCGAATACAACTCTACTTCTCCTCAAGGATATCTGATCCTTCTCCAAAATTTGCTTACACTTCCTCTTCACATAATCAACTTATTTGCATACTCGTTCAAATTACAATTAGAATCCACAACTTGACCTTTTATTTATACATTACAAATTATCAAGTTGGCTCATTAACAAGTTGCATTTACCAATAAACCATACATCTGTCGGCTATAATCATTACATTATAAAAATAAACTTTATTTCCCAAAATAATTAAATTCTTCGTTGGTCAGCCCTTCTCGGTAAACACTGCTCCAAAACATGATTTCTAGTGTTAACCAAGTGAAGCTCAGTAAACATTGCAAACTCTATAAAATCCTTTGGAGACCAAGTGAACTTGGTAAGAACTAACTTTCCTTTGCTGACCTTTCTAGCTTGGTAGAAATTGATCTCTGCCACAAAAGCCTTAAGCACCTGAGTGAGCTCGATAGAAACTGTAATTCACTTTGCTAACCTTTTGAGCTCAATAGACTCTATCTTTTGCCTTACTGACCAACTTAGCTCACTAGACTTTGATTGGTAACTGATATGACATTTGTGTAACATCAAAGACAACACATAATTGAACAATTTTATCCAACATTACCATCTCTATTTTTGATTAATCTATGGTTTTACCCCCTTCTAAATTGTTTTCTTTTGTACCTTCTAGGGCTATTTGGTGCTTGGTATTTATGATATCTCTATTTATACCACCCTCTTGCTTTGGTGGAATTTCTTGTGAGAGATGATGTGATATAGGTAAAATCTTTTCCATTCTTATCTTGAGAAAAATTTCATGATTAGTTGATTTAGGATTCATATCCTCTTTTCTAATTTCTCGCACTATACTTTGATTACTCTTTTTAAAGTTCCTTTTGTGTACTTTTCCCGTTAACTAATCACTTATATCATTTTGGATTAATATTGTTTCCTTGACTAGACATCTATGGTAACTCAAATTTTCTCTAATATCCCTTATGAATAGATTTTTCTTTATACAGTTTTCATATTGTTGTAGTTCATTGAGGTTTTCCTCAACTTTTTCAATCTCAAATGTATTTTCTCCATTCTTATTTAAGGTATTATTTATTTACTCTTTCTTATCATTGATTTCTTGTTGTTCCTTTTCTTAATTATTGTTAGATTCTAATTTATTTATATCTCTATTCATTATTTCCCCTTTCTTCGATATCTTCTTTTGGGAAAAAGCTATACTAGAAACTGAGGTCTATTCATGTAGTGTTGGGCCCACTTGCCGTTGCACCAAAAGCCATGACTGTTAGTGAACATGGAACACCACATAATTAACCACCTATGGGTAGGGGAGCGTGTCGCATCACCCAACAATCTCCCCCTCGACACGCATACCAGGTGCTTACGCAGGTCGGGAAGGCACCGAGGAGATTTGAACCCATGACCAAGCCAAAACCAGGCTCTGATACCAATTGTAGGGTCCATTTGTCGTTGCACCAAAAGCCATGAATTTTAGTAAACATGGAACACCACATAATTAACCACCTGTGGACAGGGGAGCGCGTCGCATCACCCAACAATCTCCCCCTCGACGCATATAACCGTTTTCACATAACCCATAATAGATTTGAAATAAATATGGAATTAAAATCCACATGCAAGAGAATAGACAACATACCCACAAAATTGTGACACAAGATATACCCTGGGAAACCCTCATTGAGGGGAAAACCCAGCCTCCAAAAGCATCCATCACCATGTATTATTCAACAAAAAATACCATTGTTATACAACTATTGAAGCCTTCATGGCCATAGCCACAATCGAGCAAACTATGTGAACAAGCATGAATCCACACATCCCATGCCATGCTTTCAACCTTCACAAATGCTCCCTTGGCTAACCTGTCAAGCCTTGTCCTGCTCGACTCTTTCCTTTTGTCTTCTCCTTGTCACTCTCTCTCTACAACAACTACCTTTGTGGCTACTTATATAGTAGCAAGTCCAACAAAACCACCAAGTGGTATTACATAAACCATTTGCTAAAACCATGTGCTACCTAACCCACTGACCCCACATTTAATATTGGGCATTTAATTCTTTTCCCCCAATATTAAATAATTACATGAAATATTATCACAATGTTACAATACAACTCATCAAGAATATTCTATGAGAATCTTTACATGTTGCACGTCCATCTAGGTACAACATTACATAATAAAAAAAAAAAATTATGCAATGTGTGCAACACCCATTATCTCAACAATCTCCCACTTTTTGTATACATTGCATAGGGTCAATCCGTAGCCACATAAATGAACAAGGGAACAATCCCTCCCAGCACATTCACCATCATGGATCAAAATAAACCAAGTGCTCCATCCTGGTACCCACAACAAAATTAAAGTATCCAGCATCTCGAACATGAATGATCTCACCTCCTATTATGCCACTCCCACTGGACATACATAGAAGCCATCCAAAGAGAAAACCACCCAACCTGTCGCATTAGAAGATCATAAAATCCTATACCAACTGAAAATTTCAAGCACAAAAACCTGATCCAAAGGTAATCACATGTATCCGTAGTTGTCAAAATATCCATAGCTGAAATAGCACCCATAGCAAAGTGCCAAACCCATCCAACTATCCATACCTAAAAGGTATAACAAGTGAATCTCATATCACCGACATATCCAATCTGCAACCTGCAATCACAAGCCTCAAGAGCAATACCTGCCACATATATACCAAGAAGCTCCCACTGCAAAAGATAATGTCAAATCTATAACCAATCCACTCAACACATCTCAAAGAAGTGAATCCATGTAGTATCAAGGACATCCACAATACGTAGAGGCTAGACTAGATTTCCATATCCTCTATTATGTTTTGTTATTTATCCAAGTCCTCTTGTGTTTGGATAATTCTCTTAGTACTGTTCTTGTTGGCTATCATTGGAAAGATTATTCTTAAACTTGAATTTCTACCTAGATATATGAAACTAGCATTCTTCGAAGTTCTCATTTTTTCTAGTTCTATAATTTTGTGAATATGCCATTCAAATTTAGTATATTTTAAATTGTATATTGATTTTTTTGTTATTATTTTAATAGGTTTAAACTCATGTCTTTCTATTTCTATGTTTACCACAAGCTTGATGTCATTAGAATATTTGCAATCAACTTTAATACCTAGAAATTTTGCTATTAAGGACCCTATTCATTTTAAGACTTGGATTTTTAATAGTTTGGTTGGAAGAGATCTTATCTCTGTTTAGATTGGAAATTTTAGCTTTTTTATAAAGTTCTCACTAAAATTTGGGATCTATTTCATAAAATTTACACAAAAATCTTTATAAAAGCATAGAGGCCTAGAAATAAAATAGTCTCTAACTTTGATTCTATCACAATGCAAATAAACCAATTGATTATACATAGATGATATACTTAACTTAGCCATTTTGCAATCTTTGGTTTTATAGTCTTTGGGCCATTCTAGTAGGCAAAGAGACCTAGTTCTTTGGATTTGAACCACTTCTATTTTCTAACTGAATCATTGATTATTACAATGTTGCCAAGCTCCTTAGTGTTGGCACCAATGGTCCTTGGGGGATTACAAGGTTCTACCTTGTTTCTAAGGTGAACTAGAGGTCCTATAGGTTTCTCCCCAATTTTAGCTTCTACCTATAGAACCAGAATCAGTATGCAAAGAACATTAACAAATAAAGTAAACATTCACAAACCAAAAACTAAATTCACATATATGCTTAGACAAAGAAAGAAAACAAGAAGTGCAAACCTCACAAGAGAAAACACTCCATGCTTTCTTGATTCTGTAGATGTGTCCTTTTGCTGTGGATGTATGCTCAAGATGCTCAAAATCTGCTTCAATGGAGATGGGTAATGGAAAATTGGTAGCTTTGTGAGCTCTCAATTTGGCATTATAAGGGTATGGTTGATGGCTTTGGTTCTCAAAATAGCATGGTAACTTTAGCTCAAAGATTGTTGATGAAATGGCTTGGGATGGGATTCAATTTATAGGCTAAGGGGTAGAGAGATGGAGGGCTTAGATGCAAGGATGGATGAAGGCTTAAGGAGGGCTAAGATGCACTCAAAGGGGAGCACATGGATTATGCTTGTTTAGCACCAATGGGAAGGTGACACTTGTCACAAGGAGGATGAGTGTGAGAGGGTAGGGTAAAGGGTTGGTTAAAGTCATGATGAGTGGGGTTGAGTATGTAAGAGGGATGTAAGAGGAATGAGTGTGGAAGAGGGAAGAGTGTGGAAGATGGGTGTAAGAGTCATGAGTGGGCTTGTAAGAGTCTTTATGTTTTGTAAGAGCACTCATGACTTAGTGGTTGGGTTTTTTGAGGGGAGACTTTGGTTTGGATTAGGAAAGTCTTAAACTTGTTTAAGGAATGTGACAACATTAGGGGGTGGATTAGGCTTGGGTTTAGGATTAGATTAGAGATGTTAGAGATGTGCAAGTGGATGACATTAATGAGGGTGGGTGAGTTAGTGGCTAAGCTTGGTTAGTATGGGTGGATGGGGTGGATTAGGCTAAATGGAGGATTAGAGATAGGTTAGGGGTTTTTGAATTTGAGGATTTCATTTATCAAATAGATTTATTTAATAAATGGGGATTTTTGGAATTAGATAGGAGAAAAGGATTTAATTGATAAATAATAGATTATTTGATTTATCAATTAGGACTATAGATGATTAATTAAATTAATCAACTAGGGATGGCAGAAAATAAGAATTTAATTAATGACGCCTTTTTAGATAACTAAATAGGATTACTAAAATAGTGTAATCAAATTTAGGTGTCTACACTACCTTAATTATCTTAGAGGCAATACTAGTCTTATGAATTAAGAGAGGTTTCCTATCATTATTGGTTAGATTAGGCCTTCTATTGTTTGGGAGGTAACTATCAATTATTATATGAGGCAAAATATAGACATTTCTAGATGAATTTTTATCTGGTAGATTGGGTTTGATCTCCTACAAGGTAGGAGTTAAAAAGGTTTCCTTTTTTTACTATAGAATTTTTGATGGGTTTGAAATCTAAAGGGATCTTATTTGAGTCATAGATATGGTTTATTTGTAGAGTTAGAGTTAGGGGATATTAGGGTTTAAGGAAGAAGATTTTGTTTGGTGCCTTCTATTAGGTCTTTACTTATTTGAATTTTCTAAAATCTTAGGGCTTTGTTTCTTGAAGTTCTTTTTTTCTTGTGATGATTGTAATGGATTTTTCCCTTTTCATATTGTCATTAGGGACAAAGAAGTGCCAGAGGATTTATCAGGTCTCTTTGTTCCTTGCTTTAATTTTTTTTTTCAAATAAATTCTTCTATTTCTTGATGGGGTATATCCTAGATGCCTTCTATGAGTAGGCTTTGTTGATTTCCAACAAGGATTTCTTTTTCCATTCTTCTTTGCCTACTGAAATGGGATCCAAAATAGTTTGCAGAATTTCATATTTGTTGGTTGTAGGAAGATGGTTTATGTTCACATATTTTTTCTTTTCAAAATGTGCAATAGATTTAGTCTGAGGCAATCAATGAATCTATAAAGGGACCACTAGGAGCTATATTTGTGTTCTTCGCTGCTATGATTGTGCAGGCACACATTTCTTTCTTTCTCTTAGACTCTTGGTGATTGTTCATGTATAGTGTAAAAACAAGATGAATTGTCATTCAATTCACTACCCAAATTTTCTTCCAATGAAAATTAAATATTAATCTTTTGTTTATTTCCTTCTTTTGTACATGCAAACTTGTGATCAATGGTTCCTAAAACTCTCTTTATTTTGTGAATGAAATATTTAGTATGAAATATTCAATTCCTTTGAAAGTTTGATTGTATTTATAGGACATATTACTGCTTGATCACTCTAATTTAATGAATTTGAACTGATTAAAGATGTCACCCTTTTTATCTAAATCAAAACCCGCTCATAGGAAACCTTGGCAAAAACTCTTGATACAAGATGTAAATTTTCCTATGCCTTGGTTGAATTCATGCTTACTCTACTATTCTTGTGCGATCAATGAATTATATTACAATATTCATACTATTAAACCCTGATATGAAATACAACTTGTAAAGTTTACAAAGTATTATATGTACAAATGTTTCTATTCTCTGCACCCATTTAGAATCATAGAAAGGTAGACTAAAATCCTTACAAAGAACTATAATTAATGTTGACCAATTCAAACTATTGAAACCAAATCTACAAAACTATTCTAAGCTTTTTTTATCTTGAAAATTTTGTTCACCTTAACTGATTACCTAATCTTCAAGTTTCACTTCCAACACTGATTTTTTCCCCAATTTGCTCAACTTTTCCTTTCACTTCTGCAAATAAAGGTGATTTAGCTAGGACTTGCTCTCAAATTTTCTTCTCTCTTTGAATCTATTTTGGATCTAAAAAGAATTATGATTTTGCACTAGAATCTTATTAAATTCACCTTAATTGTCTTGTTATTATGTACATGCATACATTATTATGTGTATATGTCTAAAACAATATTGGTGGGTAATGGTCACTCATTTCATACTTGCCATTGCATTCAACAGTTGATCATTTTATACTTGCATATGCAATTTATTTATGATTTATTTTCATCCAGTTTTATATTATTTTAAATGTTTATTTTTGTAGAGGTGTAAAGAAGTTTAGGAAAAAGTGAATCTGATAGCCTATAAAGGTGATAGTTATTTTTATATTATTAATTATGAGACCAATATTTTCTCTCTTGTAAATGTAATTTGTGTACATTCATACTTTTGGTAGTTGCATAACATGGTAAATGTTGGTACGAGGGAATACACAAAGCTCTCAATGAGGCTACCCTTATTGACTATAAGAAAAATCTTAAGATGATGAATATTGGTATGGGGGAATACACTCTTGAGTCCTTTTCTTTACTTCCAATTTTCCCTTGTTCCTATGTGAAACCATCTAAAAACATGAGACCTTCATCTTCAACTATGATAGTCTATGGAAATTTTGTCCATTCCTCCATTCTACTAAAAGATGAGAAAGAATATAAAGATATTAGGGATTGGATCTATAGAGAAGAAGAGACACCTAATGAGGTTACACTTACAACTCCCATTTTTCCTAAATGATATGGAAAGGGCTATGAGTCCCTTAGAAAGATTGGTAATCCAAGACATGATCCTTTGACTGATAATAAATATGATCTTACTAAACCCACAAGTCACACCAATAGATGTAAAAGAAAAGACAATACTATCTTAGGTTACTCTATTGATGATAGCTTGTCTATTTATGATCAAGAACCTTTCTCTAAGTATGACTCAAAAGATGAAATCCAACCTACTTCTACTACTACTTTAGAGGAAGAGGAATTCATCCCTTCTACCTCTATTCTTTGGGGAGAAATAGAACTATAAAATGATCATAGTGTTGAGGCTTCCACTTCTAGGTAATTATTATTTGATGAGTCATATGTAGATGATCATAATAGAGACAAAATCTGAAGGAACATTGATCACCTTATAGGATGTGATCAAAGAATTGAATCTAATGAGTATGAATGGGATTCTCTTTTGGTTGCATCTCACTAGTTGGTAGTAGATGTCATACATACCTATGCTAACAAAAGCAACATAGACGGTGAGTCATTTATAGGGCTTGATGAGTATAACTCTCAAATTTCTTTAGTGGACCACATTAATCTCACGAGGGATCAACCCAATTTGAGTGTCTCTAAATATTTCCTTATAGATTCTGACTATCTTTTCACAAGGCACAACTCCCTTTGCATTAACAACTTGGAATCATATACCTTGCTAGCACTCATGCACCTCGATCTCATTGATTGGTCTATACAAAATCAACAACCTAAGCTGCCCTCCTTTCAAAATGACTATGAGATCACTTACTACCTTAACACCATTGAACCTGTAGTCTCTTCCAACATTGAGCTAGTTTTCAACATGATAGAAATAGATTTCAAGTATATTAGTCATAAAATAAAAAGAAAGATGAAGAATAGGAATTTTGATGAAAAGACCAATTTGTGGCGATGTTAAAGCCTAAAATAAGTAAAAATAAAGATGTATCCAAGGGTAAAAACCTCTTTGAGGCACCTGGGAATGAGGTACTTGGTAGTCTGCCTAACTACTTTCAAGATAGATCATCAATGTTGATTGAGCCTATGCAACCTATTAATCTTGGCATAAAAGAGGCTCCCAAAATTATAAACTTGGCTCAATCCTTGTTAGTTGAAGAGAAGGAACCATTTATTCAGATCTTTTCTGAGAAAAATGATCAATTTTTCTTGGACTTATGTAGGTATACCTAGTCTTGACACTAAGCTTATCATGTATCACTTATCTATATCTCCTGGTGTTAATCTCATTAAAGAAAAATTCAGAAAGATGCATCCACATGTTTCCCTCTTCTTGGAGGCTGAATTAGAAAAGCTATTGAAAGCTAAATTCGTAAGAGCTATAGACCATTCATAACAGATCTCCAATATTCTACCTATCTCAAAATATGATAAATCCATTTGAGTGTGCATTGACTTTTGAGACCTAAACAAAGCTTTCCTTAAGGATTATTTTCCACTCCCTGTCATGTCCCCTTTTCAAATAATTAAAAAATAATAATCTTTGGTAAGGCAGGCAGGCCCAAGAAAGTGAAGTTTCGGAAAAAGGGGGTTAATCTTTGGAAACCGTTGGACTAATAAATGAAAATTATTATTAAAATATGTTTCATTAACCTCTCTTGGACGTGAGTTACAGTTATGCCCTCTTTTAAGGAGTTTGGAGGCATTTTGGGCACATTCCAGAACTTGATTTTTGCTCATTCTTTGTTATTCTTCAGAGGCTGCCAAACCTGTGGAGAAGGAGACCCAAGAACGGGAGTTTGCAGGTTTCCAGGGAGACCCAAGGACGGGAGTTTTCAAGTTTCTAGGAAGGCTAAGGATGGGAGTTTGAAGCCATTCCATGTGCATGCTCATACAGAGTTTGCCTTTGTGCTGAACAGTGCAGATTTGTGGGTTTTTGGGTTTGTTTTTGGTATGAGTTTGGTGTTTCCAGTTGAGTATTTCATATCAGTTTGGGTTGCTGCTGTATTTCAGAATTTAAGGTGTTAAAATAGAGCTGAATATATGTATTGGGATGTGATTAAACTTTTGAGATAGATTATTAGTATTTTTGTGGTGTTTTCGAGCATTTTTGTGTTAATTTCGGGAGCTCGATGAGCATAGTTTTTGTCCTACATTTGAGAACTGATGTGTAAAGGATATACGGATCTGGAAATGTCATTTTTTAGGCTATTATGCTGCTGAAATTTCTGTAAAAATGTTCATTTTCAGATTTATTAATAATAGGTGAAGCTGTGAAGCTTTTGGCACCATTTCTGGCATACCCGATTTGGGGTTTCTTGAGAAATTTGGAGGATCTTTGTGATATTAGTTGTTTGATCTTAAAGATCTGATTAAAGGTTGGAAATATCATACAAAAATCAGAAAAGGGACATTTCAGTGGTATCAGAGCCATGATCTTGCCAGCCTGAGGGTTTGTAGAAGCTTGCATGTCAGTTTTGACAACTACCCAGATCTTGCATTTCAGTTTTGAGAACTACCCAGATCTTGCATGTCATAATTTGGTGGTTGCATGTTGCTTATAATTAGTTGCATGTCAAAATCTATGGTTGCATTCTACTTCTAATCATTTGCATGTTAGTTCTTGGTGTTTGAAGAAGTTATATCCTATTGGGGTTACACTCTACTTTATCCAGAATGGACAGGTATAGTACAGAGTCTCAGAGGACACGATCTTGGACAATTGATATCCAGAGTCAAAATAGTAGAAAGGATGGTTATTTAGACATTCGAGATAAACTTATGAAAATAAGCCATGACATGTCTGAACAGTTGGTTGAGCACCACCGTATAATGAATGACATGTTGTCCGACCCAGCTAAGGTGGATAAGTTGACTAGATTTCTATTTGGCAGATTTTCTCACAGGGCAGATGACACAATTACCAAGAACTTGCATGAAGAGTTTGAGAAACTAGCTGATAGCCAGGTAGAGGTCTCATATTTTACTCTGCCACAGGAGGTGGTGGGAAAGGATATTACACAGATTGATAGTAATGGTCAACTTGATACTCAAATTGAGACAATTGTTTACAGGTCATCAAAGGGTGATGCCACAGGTATTCAGGATGGTATAGTTACAACAGGCAGTGACTATAGTGTAGTGGGTTCAGATGATGATTATGAGGATGTTGTTGTGCAGGATGGTGAGATACCTGGTAGAGATGAGCAGACATTGAGAATTCATGATTTTGCTGAGAAAGAGTACTAGGCATAGTTAGATGCTTCACCACATGAGGTTGAGGCTGGTAGTACTTCACGTGATTTGTCCAGCCGGCTGAAGGTGAACAAAGATAGTATTGTGACTTCATTATCTCATCATGACAAGTATGTGGAGTTAGTTGGTATTGGTCATATTACTTAGGTGAGTAGTTTGCTTGAGTTACCAGTTGATTCTAGTTTACGGATATGGATTCGAGATTGTTATATTGGCATTTGGGATTCAATTGACTGGAGATCTTTAACACTTTTTGGTAGCAGTGTTTGTTTGGGTGCTATCATGGATTTGATTAGCAGATTACATGGTGTTGTCTTTTCTTGTGCCAGTATCTTATCTGATGTTGGTGTTATTTTTTATACACCGATGTTGGGCTTTGTTCATATATCCAGTCGACCATACTTGCTACAATGTGTTGATGATATTTCATATTTGGTAGGGTGTATAGATGAGTCCCAGGATCATATTGGCATTGATGACATCCAGGAGGATGCAGTGGGAAGTTTTGAAGACTTAGTTTCCTTGGGTATAGAGGAGTTGGACAGCAATGCTAATGTTTTTGATACTCCGTATGTTGATATGAGCTTTAGATTTGATTCACAGGATATGGATTGTAATACTCTAGAGACTAGTGACTTTGATTATACTCCTTTAGATAGTGCATTAGAGGAGGTTTGTAGGAGACAGTCAAGCCAGTGCCATCATGTGTCTAATCAATTGAGAGTTAGTGATCGAGACATTGCTATCACTTTCCAACATTTCGATGCTGCTCGTCAGTTGTTAGCAGTTTATGGATGGGGTTCTCCTACTAGTGATGAGCAGAGAGGCAGTTATCTTTCCTTGACAGAGTTCCACTCTTTATGGGAGGCTATTTGAATTTTGAGACAGAATTATATGCAGTTTGTAGCCGACAGAGATTATCTTATGGAGTGGGGTAGTACAGCATATGATGCATTGTTGACCAAGGAAGATGAGGTGAGTGAGCTTACTGAGCAGCTTGAGGAGACTTCTGAGATTCTTGAGAGTACACAGTTGGCTTTCAAGGAGTCACAGTTTCATTTGGCTAAGGTGACCATGGAGTTAGAGCAACTACAGTCTTTACCTGATTCTATACAGTCACAAGCTGTGGTGTTTGGTGATCCGAGGATGTCCATGGCCGAGATTGTCAGAGACAGTGGAGATGGGGATGCATCCATCCTTGATGCTAACATTGGCATATTAGGTTCATTCCCACTAGAGTCAGGTTCAGTTGAGTTGGGTGTTGTAGCAAATTGTTGTATGCCTGACATGGTGGTGGCCTCTAGTATTGATGGCACGGAGACTAGAGATGTATCAAAGATCATGTGTGATGTTGGTGAGTCGGCAGTTGGCATGGTTCCTGCTAGTAATACTACTCCCTTGGTGATATCTTTAGAGGTAGTAGTCAGTTCCAACATGGTTAATGATCAATTGCAGTTAGTTTCATCTAGATTATAGTCTGAGCCACTGACTGAGATTGGCAAATTCTATCAGCATTACACTATGAGGTACGCTCATCAATTTACCTTTGATGACCATGTTGATGAGATGATGATACAGAGATGTACTTTGGTTCCTAGTGCTTATCATCAGTTATGGGACAGTTTGATGCCTCAAGATGAGAGTTGTGATGGGCATGACATGGTGATAGGTTCTCCAGTTGACAGCTTGATAATATGTGACTTAGAGCAGGAGTTTGGGAATGATGCTTCAGTGGGTGTTGTTATTGATTCTACTCCTTTGGCTATGACATCTCCTGACTTAGCTAGTGATCAGTCACAGTGGGTTGTATCACTTGTTCATGTGCATGGGAGTTATGGTTATGAGATAGTGGCTGGTGATTTGCAGAGTTATGTTGACTGCAGGAGTTGTACAGTGTGTGGATTCTCCATACTTGGTACAATTTCATTCGAGAGCATTCACCATTGTTGCAGAGTTGGATTGTACATTCCATATAGGCCAGTGGGATGCGTTGATGATATTTATTGTGTTGGTAGTTTGATTTGTCCACTTTATTTGGGTTCTGATGTTCTAAGAGTTTGTGTCTCATGGGTTTTTGACTGTGGTAGTGGTGATTTTGGAGTTTGGTTGAGCTATAATTGTCAGTTTGATTATGGATTCCTCTTGGTCATATTGCAGAGGATATTGCAGGAGCCTCCGTTAATTGGTAGTAGTATAGTTCATGACTACATTTGGGATCCAGGTGGATTGATTGGTTTATTGTTCAGCCATTGCTTGAGGACAAGCAATGTTTGGGAGGGGAGGACTTGTCATGTCCCCTTTTCAAATAATTAAAAAATAATAATCTTTGGTAAGGCGGGCAGGCCCAAGAAAGTGAAGTTTCGGAAAAAGGGGGTTAATCTTTGGAAATCGTTGGACTAATAAATGAAAATTATTATTAAAATATGTTTCATTAACCTATCTTGGACGTGAGTTACAGTTATGCCCTCTTTTAAGGAGTTTGGAGGCATTTTGGGCACATTCCAGAACTTGATTTTTGCTCATTCTTTGTTATTCTTCAGAGGCTGCCAAACCTGTGGAGAAGGAGACCCAAGAACGGGAGTTTGCAGGTTTCCAGGGAGACCCAAGGATGGGATTTTTCAAGTTTCTAGGAAGGCTAAGGATGGGAGTTTGAAGCCATTCCATGTGCATGCTCATACAGAGTTTGCCTTTGTGCTTAACAGTGCAGATTTGTGGGTTTTCGGGTTTGTTTTTGGTATGAGTTTGGTGTTTCCAGTTGAGTATTTCATATCAGTTTGGGTTGCTGCTGTATTTCATAATTTAAGGTGTTAAAATAGAGCTGAATATATGTATTGGGACGTGATTAAACTTTTGAGATAGATTATTAGTGTTTTTGTGGTGTTTCCGGGCATTTTTGTGTTAATTTTGGGAGCCTGATGAGCATAGTTTTTGTCCTACATTTGAGAACTGTTGTGTAAAGGCTATACGGATCTAGAAATGTCATTTTGTAGGCTATTATGCTGCTGAAATTTCTGTAAAAATGTCCATTTTCAGATTTATTAATAATAGGTGAAGCTGTGAAGCTTTTGGCACCATTTCTGGCATACCCGATTTGGGGTTTCTTGAGAAATTTGGAGGATCTTTGTGATATTAGTTGTTTGATCTTAAAGATCTGATTAAAGGTTGGAAATATCATACAAAAATCAGAAAAGGGACATTTCACTCCCTAACATTGATATGATAGTGGACATGACTACAAGCTATGAGATGTATTCTTTAATGGATGAGTTCTTGGCTTATAACCAAATAAAGATAGCTCCCTAAGATCAAGAGAAAACTCTTTTCACTTGTGCATGAAGTACTTTTTTCTAGAATTTCATACAATTTGGACTAAAGAATGATGGTGCTACATCAAAGGGCTATAACAACTATTTTCCATAACACAATGCTTAAGAACATGTAAGACTATGTAGATGACACTTTGACTAAATCTAAGAAAATGAATACTCACTTAGATGACTTGAGCTAGATCTTTGACCGTATAAAACAATTTCAAATTAGGTTAAATAATAAGAAATTTTCCTTTTGTGTCACTTCTAGAAAATTGTTAGGCTATATCATATTTGCTAAGGGAATTGAGGTTTATCATGAAAAATTTCAAACAATCATGGAAATGCCATCTCCTTGCAATATTAGTAAACTAAGAAGTCTTCAAGGATGCATTCAATAAATAAGGAGGTTTATTTCCCAATTGGTTGATAGATCACAACCTTTTGAAAAGAACTTGGATAAGGGTTCTACATACATTTGGAATCAACAATGTGATAAGAGCCTTAATTAGATGAAAGAATAGTTTGTGAAGCCTCCTATTCTCATGCCTCCTATCCTAAGGAAAACCTTTAATTTTTTACATCTCAACTAAAGCTACTCCTTTGGGGGAATTGTTAGTACAAGATGAAAATGGAAAGGAGAGAGCTATTTATTATATTAAAAAAACTCTAGTTTATTGTGAGGTCAATTACAAGAATATTGTGAAGGCTTGCATTATTGTAGTGTTTGCATCCCAAAAACTTTTGACATTATATGTTGGTCCATAGTACACATTGTACCATTTAAAAATGGACACACTTCATTTTGAGACCTTTTTGCCCTCCTTGGAGTGGTTTTAGTCTCTTTTTCTCATCTCCTCACTTCTTCTATTTCACTCCTCTTTGTCATCTCTCTCTCTTTCTAACATGGTCTTCTAGGTGTTTTATTAATACCCTTTTGACCATATCTCATGTTAATATCACCATCTTTCAATTGTACCTGCATTAGCTCCTTTCACTATCTATGGCACCAGAGATTGAACCTCCAGAGCTAAGTCAACTTAGGTTGACCTAGTTTAAACTATGTCTACCTAGGTCAACATAGTTCTCCTAGGTTGACCTAGTCCTAGAATAGGTCAACTTAGGTCAACCTAATCCATGGCAATTTTGGGGAGCAGGGCCTGAAAGGCCTCGAGGGTTTAATTAGTTTGTAACCATTAACTAGTTAGCCTGAGTTGTTTTCCTACCCAAAAACTAGTATAAGAGGAGGCATGGGGGCTTCATTTACATATCTCATTCTCAAGGTGTCTCATCCATGAGCAAGAAAGTATTCAAGGTATTCTTCTTCAAGAAAGCATCTTCAAGCATTAAAGTCCAATCATCTTCTTCTTGCATCAAACTTCTTCCATTAAGGTGGTACTGGAGTTTAGCTCTAAGAGAAGATCCATCACTCTAGTCCATTCAAGTTATTCTATTATTTATCCATGATATGTCACATATATTTCTATACATGAGGTTTTAGCTTCTTTGATTTCCTTTTGGTTTCTTTGAGTCAAGGCTAATACTGTTACATACTTGATCACATATGAAAGTCAATTGCATCTATAGAGGTAATTGTATCTTTCACTTGATATTATTAAGATATACTACATATTGGAAACTACAATTGGAACAATTTTTATATTTTCATTAATGTCAAATATATTGGTGAGACAACTTTCTATCTAATCTAAGTGTCATATCTATTTGATTGAGGAAGAGAATTTGAAGTTGTTCATAAAAAAGCATCTAGAGGATAGGTTAAGTTATGAAGAGGAAAACATAACTAGACACTTGATTAGTTAGATTTTGACAAGATAAATTGATTGTTTAAATCATGTTGTGGAAGGAGAAGATCATAATGTTCAAGTCTTGAAGGTGTGATCACAAACATATCAAATGCATAGGCTTGACTAAGTAATAGAGTAGAAGATAAAAATATTTTCAAGTACATGCCAAGTGATGCTAGTGTTGACTAAGCCCTAAACAAGCCAAACATAATTAGTGTTTATTGAGCATTAGTATTGACTGAGTGACAGTTTATGTGTCAAGCAAGAAATTTAGAAGTGACCAAGTAACCCAGTGATGAATCAGTGTCAGAACATAGTGTTGGCCAAGGAGCAATATTTTAATAGTTTATGAGAAATCATAAATTCCAGCCAACTAAATTTATTTCTTTGAATATGGAAAGTGAATTGAAGATAATGATCACTGAGTCAGATCATTTAATACTAGGAGAGGATTAGATAAATTACCTAAGGAATGGATTCAAAGAGAAGTTTCTAGAAAAGGAGAGGATAAACAAGATGATGATTAGATACATTGTATGTGATAGATCTAATCATAAAACCTAAGATTTATAGTGATGTTTAAGTGGAAAAAGATCAGAATTACCTAATTAAGGAGGTACAAGGGAGAAATTTCAATGAGTTCATGTAGAGAGTATATGTACATGTGAAAGAATTCTAGAAAAATAGAGGAGTTGCTAATGTTATTGACTAACAAATCTAAGTAGATGGCTGAGAAGAGGTGAAGAAGTGAAGAGTGATTGATTAAAGGGTTTCCAAATGAATCAAAGACTAAGATGACAATGGAGGCTAGATACTTAATTAGTTTATGAGTTGAATGGAGTATCTATACATGAAAATTAAGTTGTGCTTAACAAATCAAAACTTGATGTTACTTTCTAACCATTGTAAATAATATTTGAAATCCTTTAATCAAGGTTGACCTAAAAATCATATGTAAATCCTTTAGAAATGTGACATTCCAATGGAATGTTCTAAAGTCCTCTTATAAGGCCATTCCTAAAAGGGTGATTAGCTCCTTTAACAGGGTCATATTTAATAGTGTGTTTTGTAAGAAGAGTTAAAATTAGTGTCATGTTGGCCAATGATATTTCCTAAATTGGGTTTCCATGTTGAATCCTAGTGTCAAACTTGTGTGGAATGTTTTTTATGGTGTTTTACTGATTAATTTTTAAATTTTGCAAGTCTATGATATTTAGGACAATGGACAACTAGTTGATGTTACTAAGAGTTGATTGTAGAGATAAAGCTATGGAATGATAAGATTTGAAGTTATTTAAGTAATTATTTTTTCAATTGGTACATGTGGACCTTGAATAACTGATTCACCCCTTCCCCCCTCTCATTTATTCTAAATATTTTTAACAATTGGTATTAGAGAATTGGTGTTTGTAGAGAGAAGTTTGCAGATACTCAAAGCTAAATATCATGATGTACAAAAAGGAGGTAACAAAGTTGTACAAGGAGAATTTTCTTGCATGGAAAAGATTGATGAGGCTACATATTGATAGTATTGGTGATTCTACACTAGAGTTTATGGACAATGTATATGTGAATATTAAAAAAGTCACTGTAATTGCTCAACAAATGAAAGAGAAGAAAGAACACAATTAGGAAATGTTGGAGATTGCTTCAGCCCTAAGCTATGTCAAGTTTGATGACATAAAAGAATGCAAGCATGCAAAGGAAATGTGGAATAAATTGAAGATCATATATGGAGGAGATGATATTGTCATGATAGCCAAATTAGAAAGTTTGAGAGGAAAATTTGCTGAAATGATAATGACATAAAGTGAGAACATAGTTCAATACTATGCAAGAATTAAAGAGGTGCAAATGGAAAGATTGAGGATGAAATAGTAATAAGAAAGGGATTGAGAATCTACTTTCTATCTACTATTAGGGATTTTGCATTACAAGAAATGAGATGTACACTAGGTAATGACCTAACTCTAGAAGGTGTAATTGGTAGGCTTATTACTTTTGAGATTTCTAAATTTGATAATTACATTCATACTATTGAATCTGCTTTTAAATCACAATTGATTCTTAGAAAGAAAGGAAAAGGAAAACATGTGAAAAGTGATAGTGACACTTCTAATGATGAACTTGAGGTATTGATGGCTTTAAGACTTGGAAGAGGAAAAGGAAAATACAAAGGTAAACTTCCAATAATCTATCTTTCATGTAACAAAGTTGGTCATATTGCTGCAAGATGTCTTGACGGAGAAGACAATGATGAGAGAAAGGAAAAGAAGTATAAAGGAAGAAGAGATGACTGAAAAAACAAGAAGAACAAGGACTATAAAGACAAAGGTAATAAGTCTTGTTAAATTGCTAAAGAAGAAACTAATATTAAATCTGAAAGTAAAGATAAAGAAGTAGTCTATGTTGCTACAAAAGAAGATTTTGATGAAGATCTGAAAACTTCCTTAATCTCTTATGTGAATAAAAGTGATAGATGGATAATTGATAGTGGTTGTTCCAATCACATGATTGGTGATAGAAGTAAATTTGAGAACATTGGACCATACAAGGGTAGCTATGTTAAATTTGGTAATGATATTCCATGTCTTGTGAAAGGTAAAGGATAAATACAACTGAGTGGTAAGATCAAGATAGGATTAACCTTAGACAGAAATAAAAGTTACATGAAAATATAACCAATATCATAAAATAATAAATCGCATAGAAGAGAACACAAGATACTAGGATTTAACATGGTTCACCCAATCCCTGGGCTACATCCACCAACAATAAGTCCAATATTATTATTATCTAGTGATTACTATCTACAATCCCTTACATTTCAATACCATTGCAAGAAGCTACAATATCACCATTACATTATGAAATCCTAACCCTAAGCCTTTTTATACAAGCTTTTAACCACTTACAAAATTAGGGCTAGAACAAGTCATCCAATAGAAAAATAGTAGTTGATGCCTTTTACAATATAAGGTCATTTTTGGCTTTCAAAGCGCTGCCCCCCTAAACTCCCACGGGGGCATTGCCCCTTGACCACACCTTGTACTATGACCAGGAGCACACCTAGAGTGTTGCCCTAGGGCTCTGTAGGGGTGCTTCCCATTGACCCCATCATGGGGGTGCTACCCCCATACCCCCATAGAAATAATATGGGGAGAAAATCGTGTTGAATAAATCTCTGAGTTTGATTAGGCTCCACATCAAAATAATGTAACAATGTTTATTGGGTTGAAGGACTTGACTATAATATGTTGAGTGTTTCACAATTAAAGAAATCAGGTTAGAGAGTTGAATTCCATCATAAAAAGGCCAAAAATTTGATGATGATGGTGAACTAATTGGAAGTGGTGATCAAACAAGAGGTAACTTGTTCTATCTAGATTTATCTGATGAGGCATGTTTGTTTGCACAACATGAATATATTTGGTTATGATACAAGAGGCTATGTTATGTAAATTATGACAATTTTTTTAGCATTAGTAAAATGAAATGAGTAAGAAGTTTTCCAAAACTAAAGAAACCTAATAATGCTATGTGTAAACAATGTCAACTGGGAAAAATGACAAAGTCTAGTTTCAAGAGCAAGACTATCGAATGTTATTTTGGAATTGGTTCATACTTACTTATGTGGACCTATTGGTATTCAAAGCTACTCTAGAATGATGAATGTGATGTTTCTTAAAGAAAAATCTAATGCTTTTCAATTATTTAATGTTGGAAGTCTATATTGGACGGGGTGAATCAAGATTTATAACACTTTAACCTTGTCACATGCATGAAAGTTATTCACATGAAACAAAGATTTTGCTTACCCAGAAACACTTCAGAATGAAGGTAAAATTGGGTGGGGATGGCATCCACAAATATTCACTACTATAGTAATAAAGTTAACCTATTAGGGATTTAATGTTTGACCATGTCCAATAATCTACCCTATGAGGGGTTTACCCTATTAAAATCTTTTGAGATTGTTAAATCTCACCTTGTTAGAGGATTTTGCACTTACAACAAAGTAAGGACTCTATTAGGAGATTTACAAAGATCTGTTAAGATCACTTTGTTAAGAGGTTTACCCTATCTTAATCTATTAAAATTGATTCAGTACCTAATCCCTAGTCTGCTCTAATAACTTGATGTTATGTTAGATCTCCTCTTTCCAATCTGATTTCTTGATCTAATGTAGCCTTTTTTTCCTTGACTACTTTGACTAGGTCACTTTCTTTGTTCTAAAATAACATACCTCTTTGCCTCTTATGCAATGTTCACACATTCACACTTGAATCTTATGAATATACTATTCACTCATTTGTATCCTCATACACTTCACTATATAAAACTATATCATGTTTTTCCCTATTTAAATATTCCATAAAGAGTCTTCTAGATGGTTCCTTGTTTCACTTCTCCCTCTTATTTGTTCATCATAGAACATACATCACAGAACATAGGGATCTATGATCCACATCATAAAATGTGTTAAACTCTTTGTAACATACTCTACAAGTATAAAGTATCATGTCCATATCGGCCTAAAATGGTTTACCTCAAAGTTTGCATCATTCCTGACTTGAATGTAAATTTTGTGCTACTCAACACTTACTATTTTTGACACTTAGAACTCACTGTATATGTTGTTGATACTTGGTCTTTACTATTCTTAGGATCTTCTATGTAACTTGACATCAATATTCTTGAACTAATTAGTTAAAATTTACACTTGGCTTACATTGAAAATATTTGGCAACCATAAAATTGCTCTAATCCTATAGAGCTTGGTATATACAAGTCTTTACATGATTTGACCTTTATAGAGTAGCTCAGTCACAGTGATGACCCTCTGACTCTGCCTAGTATATGACTAAGTGTCTAACACTAATAGACAACAATAGTTAGAGATATAAAAAAATCTCTTCATTTGACATTAGTGGAAAAAATAGTTTGTCATGATTACATTGTTACAATGCTAATATGAGTACTCCCCCTAAACCTATGACTTAGTTCAAAAATAGAAATACAAAACTTTAACTTATGCTGAATAAATAAATAATACACATGACTCTAATCGCCTTTTGAACTTTAATTTCCTTTCAACTTTGAACTCTTCTTATCATAATTGTATTCCCTTTTTTTTTTTTTTCTTCTTTTCCCTTCTTTTGTTGTTTTCTCCATTCTTGTTTTTGTCACTTATGTCTATTGTTGGGGTTGAATGGGTGGAATCAAACCATATTTTTCATTAAAAGGTTTATGTACTTGGTTGATCATAGAAAGTGCTTGATTCCAGGTGGGTCTTGTTGATTCCAAAATGTGATTTTGCAGCTATAACCTAGCTTCCAAATAAATCACTCTATCAGCCATTGAAAGATTATGATCTTCTTTGATAAGATCTTAGGCTGATTTGATTTCTCTCTACATAACCTCTAGGTGAGGTATCAACTTTGATTGAATAGAGATCAATTGTGATCTCATATTTTTGTCAAATGCCTTAAGCTTGGCTTGTTTTCCTTGAGTATTTAATAACTTATTATAGTATTAAGAGCTAGATTCAGATGTTTGCAAAATAGTGTTTCTTATTGCCTTCATATCAACTTGAATTTGTTGGATGTTTTCTTGAAGATCACTAGTGAATCTTGGCACATCACATAAAATATTGTACAATTGTTATACTTTTTGAATAAGTTCTACTGTGATTTGTACATGTTCCTACAATTGAACTTTTTGCTTGACAATAGTTATAAAAACTTTGTTGACAACCTTATTCTCAAATTTCTTTGCAAACAAATCCATCAATTTTTCATTGGATTCTATATCTCCAACATTTATTTGTTCAACAATATTTATAAGATGGGAAATGATTGGGGCTTTCCCATTAGAATTTTGTATATCAAATGCTTCAACAAAAATGTCTTTAATATCATGTAATACCTACTTCCATTGAAGTTATCTCCTTAGTTCTTCCTACTTTTTCTTCTTAGCTAAAATTTATTGCAAAAAAAATATTTTCTCAAGAGTGAGATTTGCCAAATCCAATTGTGGCATCTCGATAACTTCATCTAGACTAAATTTAATATCTAGAGAGAGGTCCTTTATTTCTCTCCTTGTGTGAGGTGTAGAAGTGTTTTTTCTCAATACTACTTTGGGAGATGGTGAGAGGGTATCACCACTTGGTCGTGTGTATACATTAGTGCTAGAAACAAAAATAGGTGCACTTGATACAATCTTACTTTCCTCCTTATTTAACTCAATGGGAGGTTTTGACACCTTTGGTCCTTCTTGACCTATTGTACGAATATTTGCACTAGTGTCCTTATCAATTTCTTATGCCTCTTATTGCTTTATGTCTACATCTGAGAACTACTTTAAAGTGTCAAGGGTAACAACATGAACTAGTGACATGATGCCTTGTAGACTTGGCACACTTGAACTTATTTCATCACTTTCATCATCTTCAATTGTAACTATCTCAATATCCTTTGTTTCCATTACCCCTTTGTTGTGAGACTAAAAATGCTTTTCCAAAGCAACTCGTTTTATTGAATTACAAATTTAGTCTTATTTTGTAATGTCATGAATATTCTATATGTATGAATAAATATGTTCCTATATTTCTCCAAAAATGTATCCTTTTGTTCTTGTGACAAATTAGGCATAACCTTGGTTAATGTGCTAGTTCTTATGTTTTTCTCTTCTTCAACCTCATGTTGCCACCTCTTGTCAAGTCTATTATACAAATCTATAGATATTTTATTCTCTACTTCATTTGGAGCTAACTTCTAATTTTCCATCATACTATTATGGCCTCCTCAACTTTTGTTCAATCAATATTTATCCAATGTGTCATATTTCACAAACCTAAAGCTGAATAAACCTATAGATCTTCTTAGGTCTACACATACCTCATCAATAGATTTTATTCTCCTTGTGGGTGGTCCTTTAACCAATCTTCTTCTTCTTGGTTGTGAACTACTTGGCTTTGTAGTCTCCATTGCTCTTTCTTGCCTTGCAGATTGCTTAGTACTAATTGCTACTCTATTTCTTGGTTTGGTAGGTGGTGGAGGAGAGAGGGTTGTTACTACTAGCTTTTTGTGGTTCCTTTAGCCTTCTTTCTAGGTAGAGTGGCAACAAATAGGGATTTACCCTTAACTCTTTCTTTTTCTCCTTCCTCATCACTACTACCCTTTTCTTCATCTGCACCAAGACCTTGTGTAATCTATAGAGGTTACTTGTTCATGCCTTGGGCACCTACCTTTTCTTCTAGGTCTTCAATCATTTTCTTCATTTTCTTTTCCTTGGAAGATATCTTGATAATTCTTGCCTTAGCTTCTTCATATTTCCCAAAATTTTATGCTTCATTATCAATTTATTCTTTCAATAATGCAACAATGTTTGCATTAACTATATCATTGTAAATCTCATAATTAAATTATATCTGCCATGCCTTTCTAGGCTTTAGTGCCTGCACATATGTGTTGTCTATGTCTACTAGGAAACATGCATCATTATAATGTTTCATCACCAACTCTTCTAGAACTCTCACCCTTATCCTCATTCTCTGTTTGAATTCTTAAATATATGTATCCATGAAATTTTCAAAACTCTCTCCTAATTGAGTTATGTATTCATCAATTTGTCATATCATTGGTTATCCTTGTTCCCAAACAATGTTTCCGACACTAGGAAAATACTTTTGAATGTAAAATAAAATACACATAACAAGTAACCTGAACTTACATATTGAGTTATTTTCCTTTCTAATAGATGTCAGGTTTTCTACTAATTGTAGCTTCTGTAACTCAACAAGATCATATTCAAGATCCTTCATGACTATCTTCTATGCTTGATCAACTGCCATACATGGCACACTATTCATTATACTTGATTGATATAATTTGTGAGCAATAACTCTCACTAAAAATTTGACAATAGATTGGAAATTTTTTTGATGGACAAACCTCATCCATTCCTCTTGGCTTGTGTTTGCTTCAACTTCTTCTCAACTCAAACTTCTCATTGTCTACTTCTTATGCAATGTAGGATAACTAGTAACCTTGTGAATCATCTTCTTGGTTATTTCAATTGGTCCATTGTGTAGTAAAAACTTCATGTCATGAATTCTTCTCAACACAACCTTAATCCATTCTATCTTGAAATTTCTTGGGAACTCTAGGGTACGAGTTAACCCTTTCCTCTCAACAATTTTGAATCCCTCCTTCAAAACTCCTTCATCACACAATTTCTCTTAAGATTATGAAATTTCATAATCACTTACTTCTCCAATCTTGTACATGTAGAAACTCCACACATCGTGTATCATGATTACCTTGGGTGGTATCGAAGATAACACACCCATTGAGTCTCCTCTCATTGCAATATTAGGAATAGTACAAAATTTAGGTGTAGGACAAGCATCACTTTCACCAATTGAATCTTACTAACCTATACTCCTTGGCTCTTTTCTATGGATGATGAAGCTATCATTTTTCTCTTTGCTAGGGTTCATAAATTTTCTTCCTCTAGATCATCACTTGGTACTAGTTAGATCTTCACTCAATCAATCTTCTCGTCTCAATTTTTTTTCTAAATCAACTTAGGTTCTCCTTTCGCTCAAATCACTCTATGTTCTCGAATTCTATATGCAAGGTATGAAATAATGTCTTTAAATTTTGATATATACTTTTTTTTTTCTCAATTTAGGTTCACCATTAATGTTATGTACTTAGGTAGGTGGAAGCTAGTTGTCTTGGTTGACATTACACCTTCAAACTAGGTTTTCACTAAATAGCTCGGTCTCTTCCATATAACTTGGCCTATACATTATTTTAACTTCTGAAGTACTCGATCCATATTGCAATGCTTGGTCAATATAGATAATTCTACTAATGTTCATCACTGTTTGTATAAATGATTCTTTTTGCATTAGTCCTTTCATAGATTTCTTCTTATGCATCTTTACTAATGAAAATATGAACTTTAGCACAATTTATGTTAGGAACTAATGTAAGATGTATCATGAGATATACAATTCCATACATACCTTTGTCACTTAGTTTGAGATGATGTGATTACCTTCTCCATTGGCTTGGGTGATCTCAACTCCATTTGTTTCATTGTTTCCATCTTCTATCTTTTTCTTCCATGTTTGATTAATCTCCTTCCTTGTTTGATCAATGTCCACTTTGCCTTCACCCATGGTGTTGTGACTTTCTGTTGGTACTTGAATTCTACACTATTTTCTTGAATATCAAAACTTATGACATTTGGAACATACATTGTTAGGTTCATGGTTCTACCTTTGATTAGTCCAGTAGGGTTTTGTCTGTTATCTATATTCATATGCTCTATGTCCATAATTTTGATAGTTGTAACAATAGCCTTCAAATCTAGGTGTAGTAGATACATTCTTCATTCTTGACATACAATCATGTATTTGATGTCCTTACTTCTTGCAGTAAAAAGAATAACCAATAAACTTAGGTTTAAGATTTTGCATACCACTTTTGCTTCGACAGATATTTTCAGTATGACCAAGTTTTCCACAGTGATAACAAGTGGGTTTTCCCTTTGAGTTTACATTTCTCAATTCTCTATTTCTAGATGATTTTCCTTAATCAGTAGATGAATGTCTTGATCCAAAAGTGTTTCCAGATGACCTCATTATTTCTTCAAAGTATTTCATTGCATCATTTGGCTTGTTGAACCTTTACACATATTCTTTTTAACATGTTAACCTTTCTACAATAATTGTGCATTCACCACATTTACCATCTCATATTTAATTTATTATGCATGCATAACTTATAAAATAAAACTATAATAGAATATAAATCAAATCTATCAATCACATGCATGAAAAGTAATCACATGAAACAAAGATTTTGGTTACCCAAAAACACTTCAAAATGAAGGTAAAATTGGGATGGGTATGACACCTACAAATCTTCACTATTGCATTAATAAAGTTTACTTGTTAGGGTTATATTTTTTAATCACATCCAATGATCTACCCTATGAGGGGTCTTCCCAATTTATATATTTTGAAACTGTTAGATCTCACCCTATTATAGGATTTTGCACTTACAAAAAAGTAAGGACTCTATTAGGAGATTTACAAATATCTATTAAGACCACTCTATTAAGAGATTTACCCTATCTCAATATGTTAAAACTAATTTAGTGTCTAATCCTTAGTCTACTTTGATAAGATGATGTTGGATCTACTCTTTCCAATCTGATCTCTTGATCTGATATATCCTTTTTGCCCTTTACTGCTTTGACTAGGTTGCTTTATTTTTTTTGAAATAACATGACTATTTCCCTCGTATGCAATGTTCACACATTCACACTTGAATCATATGAATATCCTATTCACTCCTTTATATCCTTATACACTTCACAATATAAAACTATATCATGTTCTACCCTATTTAAAGATTTCATAAAGTGTATCCTAGATGCATCCTTGGTTCACCTCTCTATTTGATTCATTCATCACAAAACATAAGGATCTATAATATACATCATAAAATGTGTAAAAATATTTGTGATAAATCTACAAATATTAAAAATCATGTCCATTTCATCTAGAAATGGTTTACCTTAAATTTTGCATCATTCCTAACTTGAATGTAAATTTTCTTTTTCTCGACACTTATTGTTTCTGAAACTTGGCACTCACTGTATATGATACTTACACTCAGTCTTTACTATGTTCAACACCTTCTATGTAACTCAAAATCAATATGATTGAACTTCTCAGTTAACATTTAGACTCATCTTACATTCAAAATACTCGGTAACCATAAACTTTCTTAGTTCCTATAAAGCTTATTTTATACAAGTCTTTACATGACTCGACATTTATAGAGTAGCTCAGTCATAGTAATGATTGTCTAACTCTACCTAGTATATGACAAAGGGTTTGCCACTAATAGACAATAAAAGTTAGAGATATCAACAGTTTAAGTGGTATTTGGCTAGAGTTGTAAAGGAGACATGAAAGAGTCTAAAATGCTTGAGATCTAACAAAGGTGGTGAATTTATTTCCAATAAATTTAACATATTCTACAATGATAGAGGAATCAAAAGATATATGTAAGAACCCAAGACCCCTCCTCAAAATGGAATAGCTCAAAGAAGAAATAGATCAATCATGAATTGTGCTATAACATTGATGATGGAGAAAAATGTACCACATAAATACTAGAGAAAAGCTAGAGGTACAACTATTTATACCCTAAACAAAGTGCAAGTCAAGAAAAATACAAACATTACACCTTTTGAATTATGGTATGGCTATGCACCTAATGTTAAGTATTCAAATTTTTTGGAAGAAAATGTTACATACTTAAAGACAATATAAATGGAAAACTTAATGCTAAAAGTGATGAAGGCATATTCCTAGGTTATTCCACTAAGAGCAAATCTTGTAAGTATTTGAACTCTAACACTAACAAAGTTGTGGAAAGTGCAAATGTAAAAGTTGATGAATATAGAAAAGAATGAAGTTGAATGCAAGGAAAAAATTGAAGACTACAGTTCATTCATATATGTAAGTGATAGTGCTCCTAGCACCCAACTTGAACAAGAAAACAAAGTTGCAAATCTACAACAAACTGGGAATGTGGACTTGCAATAGCTACTTGCCAAGCAAAAAACTATAGGTGTCAAGTAAAAGGGAAATCATGCTAAGTCACAAATAGAGGAAATTGAATATTGAGAAGAAAATGTCAAGCATGAACTAGAGAGAGATGGTGAGCTTGAATTCATTTTTCAAGATGAACCTATTGAAGAACAAAGAAGAAAAGAACTTGTATTAGAAAAATATGTGAGAAGACATCATGAACTAGAGAAAAACTCATTGGAGAAAAATAATCTTGTGTTATGACAAGAAAAAGTATCATATGTGATATATGCTTACTTTGGGAATTTGAGCCCAAATCTATGAAAGATGCTTTGGAGAATGAGGATTCAATATAAGAAATAAATGAAGAAATTGAGTGTACAGAAAAGAAAAAAATATGGAAACTAGTACCCAAACCTAAAGAAAAATGATATTGGAACAAAGTGGGTATTTAGAAACAATCTGAATGAAAATGGTGAGGTCTCAAGGAATAAGGCTAGATTGGTATGCAAAGGATATGCGCAAGAAGAAGATGTTGATTATGGGGAAACATTTGTTGAGATTATGTGTCTTGAAAACATTGCATAATATTTTTATATTGTAGTATTTTATTTTATTATGTAATGTTTCACCCAAGAGTACCTAGATAGACATGCAACATGTAAAGATTCTCATGAGATATACTTGATGAGTTGTATTGTAACATTGTGATAATATTTGATGTAATTATTTAATATTGGGAAAAATAATTAAATGTCTAATATTAAATGTTGGGTCAATGGGTTAGGTAGCACATGGTTTATGTAATAACACTTTTTGGTTTCGTGGGAATTTCTATTATATAAGCAACCATAGAGGTATTTGTTGATGTGCAAAGACAAAGAGTTGAAAAAGGAAAGAGTCAAGAAAAACAAGGCTTGACGGGTTATCCAAGAGAGAATTTATGAAGGTTCAAAGCATGGCATGAGATGTGTGGATTCATGCTTATTCACATAGATTGCTTAGTTGTGGCTATGACTTTGAAGGTTTCCATGGTTGTATTGCAAAGATATTTTTGCTTAATAATACATGGTGATGGATGCTTTTGGAGGCTAGGTTTTTTCCCTTAATGAGGGTTTCCCAGGGTATATCTTGTATAACATTTTTTGTGAGTATGTTGTCTATTCTCTTGCATGTGGATTTTAATGACATATAAATTTTAAATCTATTATTGGTTATGTGGAAATGGTTATATTTTCTTGTAAGTTTCCTTACAAGTGGTATGAGAGCTATGGTTTTTTATTGTAACCCTAGATTGAATCCATGGGAATGCATGAGAGGATAAATGAGAGGGCAAGATATATGAGTTTTTTATTGTAGATCCGAGGGTTTTAGAGTTGTTATTATGATGGGATGTTGGCAGATTTTGGGCATGTGAAATTATTGGTTGAATGGATATTTTGGATGTTTAATTTAAATAAAGTTTTTAGGGGGTGACTTGCAGTAATTACCTCTTGTACAAAAATAGATCCCATCATTAGATTCATGTCAATCTTTCCATAAATGTTGATATATAATACTCCCTAGTTTGGCCATGTGAAGAGAAAATACAAAGATCTTTTAGTTTTAGCCCGTGATGCCATCAAATTTAATCTCGTCATAATTTTCATCACAAAAAAAAAAAATCATTTTGAAAATGGTAAAAAGGTTGTCTTGGTAAAATGACCATAACTATTTCTCAAGATATTGGATATCAACTTCTTACAAGTGTTGGAAAGATAATTCATAGCACTACAACTTGGTGTAGGTTTGGTATTTTGATTTTGATATTTTTTCCAATCTTAAGAGCCTTAAAGTCAGATGTTATTTATTTTGAAAATAGATTAGGGCATAACTTGGGCATATGGAGTTGGATTTTGGACTTCGAGTAGTCAACGGAAGCCTCTTGGATAGTTGTATACATTGATTTAGATTTGGTGCATGTTTGGAAAGATTTATTTAGTGATATATTGATCTAAATAGTTTATGATATATATTGACTATGGTAACATTGTGAGTTTATGACATTGTATATTTTGGGGATTTGGATTTGATGCCATTGTATACTCAGATTATATTTCAAATTGGCCTCATGATGATATGATTATTAGAGTGTGATTTGGATATGTATGATGAATTCTTGGGTCTACAAGTTGTATATTTTTGTAAGTGAGTCATACTTACAGGTTTCATTTATGGCTTGGTTATGGGTTGTTTTTGCCCATTGATATTTCATTATTGATGCATATTTAGATTGGTGGCTTGGAATTGGGTTGTCTATGCCTTAAGTCACATGATTTGCTAATTTTTCTTTGTGTAGAAGGGATGAGATGTTGTTATTAGGTATAGTCATGGTGAAGGATTGTGGTTGACTATTTTATATTGATAGGTTGGAAAATTTGAGATTTAGTTGCTTGGTTCATGGATGTGATCGTGGTGTCATGGATGGATATACAAGTACATACTTGATGTTCATTATTTTGGATTTCTAATTTGGTTATGATGGTATATCTTCTTGGTTGATGATCATGGTTATTTGGTTTCTTTTGAGGAGCTCATGATATGCATGTAATGCCCCACCAATGGATCCAAAGAATTAACCTAAAGTTTCACTAAGTTTAGTAGCATTTTTTTTTTTAATCATGAAAGTAAAACCATTTATAACTCAGTAGCAAAAGCAATAACAATATCCAACTGAAAGTAAACATAACATACATACATAACAGGTTACATTCTTAAGAATCCCTTAACGTTGAATCACATTTAACATAACTAATTATGTTTTCATCTAATACTACATCCACATGAAATAATAATGAAAAGTCCAACGTTCTTCAATTACATCTCTGATTGCTCAATCATCCACTGTACATGCCACAGGGTATGAAAGGCTTAAAAGAGTATACATCTGTGTAAATAAACTACATCATCATACTAACTCTAATCCATGATGCAATAACATAAATGAAACCACAAACCATACATGATACATCATCATAGGAGATAACCATAAACTACAAACATAACTAACTAAGTGCACGGTTCCTCCCAATCGTAAATAGCATCATTAGACCATCATGGATCCTAGCCATCCCTCCATGTGTAACATCCCAAACCATCGAAGAGATCATCGGTATTAACATAGTAGGAATGTCACTCCTAAAACATCCTACATCATATGCAGAAAGAAATCTAACATGCAAAGTAAAGCATAAGATAACATCATCTAACATATGAAAATCATCAATATAAGAAACATACCAGTAAATACATCCATCATAGGGTATATCATCTATCATAATGATCCAAGAACATAATGAAGATAAATACCAACCAAGGATGCTTCAACCACGGTGTCTACGGACGGATCTCAAATGGTAAGAGTGAAAAAGCACTACCACCTAACCGCATGGAACCTAAATGGTCCACTCCCACCACGCTGAGGAGATAATCTCAAGTCTTAAATAGGTTATCAAAATCAGATAGCATAAATACTCTCTAAGTTCAGGAATCCTAAAAGTATACTAACTCAAAGGTTCCAATCACAAGCCGACATCTAATCCCAGAGGCACACAAAGACATGTAGGAAACCTACTATGCAAGCAGGAAAGTGTCATCACACGGATCACGCTAGAGTTACCCTGGCAGTCTCTCAATAGACCCTAGCCCCCTAGTGATCTCTGTGCAGCCACTAGTATCCTCTCATACTGACGAGGCATACTACGGAATGCAAGGTCACAACCAAGCATTCTCTCTACTCCCATCCTAATCTATACTAGCACTCGAGGCATGGGCGATAACATACAATTATTTTATTAGGTTCATTTAATCCCCATTTAGTGTAAATATTTTCACTTATTAAAATAACTTACAATGAGTTACCCTAGCAGCCACTTAGGGCCGTAGCCCCCATTGCAAGCCACTTCCCGACACTACAAGTAGATAACCTACCCTAAGCTCATGGAATCATAAATCAAAAAATCAGCACAGTCCTATACAAGCAACTGGAAAGAAATACCAAAAGATAATCCATAAAAAGAGCATCAAATCTCCATGAGCAAATGAAAAGCATCCATAGATAATCATGACCACAATAGTTCTCTATTGGCAACTGAAGGTATCATTGATAATCAAAAGTATCCATTGGTTCTCAATAACCAAAATATATCTCAAAATCATATTGATTGAAGACTCCAAAATGGTTGAGTCAAAACATGTCACAACATGACATCATCAAGATCAAAACAAACACTTCAGCCCCATTAAAGTGACTGGAAAGTAATCCGAGGATAATTGATCGATGACTCAAAACTGGTTAAGTCAAGTGTCTCAGATACATATAATTCAGCTTCACTCAAGAAGACTGAAAAGAAATAACAATCAATAAATACAAACATCTCATAGAGAATGCTATCACATTACCATGGTTGGGTTTAGAAAGATTGAGATAACATCAACATGCCATCACATTCGCATAACCCCCGAGCCTTTGGTAACAACCTAAGACTGGTCAAAGCTAGGACAAACCCCAAAACCCCAAAACACATATAGCATAGAGAAACAAGATACAAACACATGTTTTGGTTTGCTTTTGCAATCACATGATTAAGCCAAATATGAGGTTTCCAATTTTATTTCAATTATATTTCAAGAGTATAAGATTCTTCTACAAGTCAACCCATTTGTTTCTTTGAATAAAGCATAGAATTATCTCTCCATTATTTTAAAACAATTCTCTAAAATAATCATAACATTATTATTTACTTATTTAAATCATTGAACTAGTTCCCATTGACTTTTAGATAAAATCATTTGCATTATTTCGCTAAAAATCAATGTTACTAATAATTCCAAGAAGCATCTCCCATTATTCAAATAATAAAAATAATACTTATCAATTTTCAAATAATTAGTTTACAATTTCCCTAAAACACTTCAAGGACAAGCATTTATTTAAAACAATCTTCATTGATTTGAAGTAAAATCAATCTCATTAATAATTCAATTATTTAATTCTACTAAACACTTATTAATATCTCTTTTCTTTTGCCCGCATTTAAAAATCCATTTACTTAAATCGACTTATAATTAATTACACTTCTTCTACTATTAACTAATCTTAATTAAATTTGATATAATTAGATTAGATAGTAAATCATATAAAACTAATGCATATTAATAAGATTCTACTTTTATTCGAACCCAAACCCGAATCAATTTCCAAATTTTGATTATAAATGTCTTAGATCTAAGTTGATTTAGTTTTTAATTCATTCCATGCTTTGATAGATTATTTTTGTGAAGTTTAAGCACAAAGAACTCCTGGTTATGGAAAATGGAGGAATGATTGTCATTGAATAAAATAGTCCTAGTACAAGGGCCATATCTCCCCAATGAACTATTGGATCAAGCCAAATTTTAGATATGTTAGAGAGGGCCAAGTTACGCCAAATTTGACTAGAGTGATCGAATAAATTTGGCCTAGATAAAAAGTTATGAATGTCTGAGTTCAGGTCTATGTGAGGGGCAGTGACAGGGCAGTTTGTGATGAATTTCCTTCATAAATAAAACTAGGGTTTCCTAATGTTTCTTTGCAACCAAATAAAAATTAACATACATATCTAGATTCTAATTTTAAGATTGAAGATTCGTTAATGGAGTATATTTAGACACATATAACAGATACGATGAAGACAGGAAGAGAAAGAGTGCAAATGGAATATGTGAAAATCATGAGTGCACCTGAATACTGATGCTAATTTTCTATGCCTTAGAAGTCCATAGAAAAATCCCTTCATTCTCCAACATTTGCCATTCCTCCAAGAATCAAACCAACCGAAACCCCCAAGTGACTAGAAGTGCTTGTAGAAGCATATGAGCTTCTTGAATGCATATAAGCTTGTCCAAACACACTAGGAGAGCCTCTATATAAAGGCCTCTAAGATGCATCTAGAATGTGTCTAGAAAGAACTAGGAGATAAGCATGACAACAAAGCACATAACTTCTACGATATGAAGATAAACATGATGAAGTCTCTAGAATGTTGTAGACAACATGTGCTCAAATAATATGCTAACTCCTAAGTTTAGACAACACGTGCATACTTAGAGTGTAAACTCCTATGTTGTCAACATGACAACTCACAAGAGTTTGCATACTCCTATGTGAATAAATAATGCATATTAATTTATTTAATATTCACTTTACTCTTTCCAATTTTAATTTATTAATTTTAAATCTCATGCACTAACTTTAATAATTCCACTTGTTTTATCTTAATATATTTATATTTTAATCACATGCACACATCATGCAATCTAGAATCTTTTAATAATTTTAATATCTTTTCCACTTTTAAATTTATTTTTGAAACTTAATTGCTAAAATATTTATTAAATAAATATTATCACATTCCAACTTTAAAATTATAACTTTTATCTTCAAATTTAATTATTTTATTTAATTAATTTCCTAATTAATTAAATAAAATAAATAATAAAATACCATATTAATTTTCCATTAAATTAAACCATTAATTAAATATTTTAATTAGGCTTAATTATTAGAAAATACACTAAAGACTCATAAGGTAAAATACAAAAACCCATCATAGAAAAACACATACAAAACCAAACCAAAAGGGTTAATATCACAAATGATGTCATTTGACGCATTCAGAGGGTACTCAACTCAGATACTTGTCCTAATTTTCAATTAGGACAAATGGCTTAAAGGGTTGGGATTTGGACTTGAGAATTTATCTCCCCTCTCTTACCATTGAGATAATGTGATAGGGTACACTCATCTTGGCAATTCAAGGAAGTCGATACCTGATACCTACAACCTGCATAAAATCCATGCATATACAAGCATAATATATACTAAGCTAAACAGGCAATGGTAGGAAGTGATGCATCGTGTAGATCCCGACTAGCAGGTGACTACAACTCCCTTCCTTAACCACATCAAAAATGTCATCCAAGAACAAACACACACACCATACACATGCAAGTATGGGGTAAATATCCATAAGAAAACACATGTGATAATAAACCATCTAACTAATCAATAACTAAAAATAAAGTAATAATCATCATGCATACATGAAATGTAGAGTCTGAGTAATCTCATCACATATCAACTAAATCCATAGCACAATATCTAATAGTCTCAAAACAATGTTGCTAACCATCAACATAAAACTAGCCCTAAAAGAGTTCGACAATGATAACAAAAATGTGACCTAGGGGCAGGCACTACAATGCACTTTGAGTTCTTTGATGGTTTGATGCCTTGGTTCATTCTCATGGTTAGAGGATAGTTTTTTCATCATGATGTCTGGATAGCTTCGATATATAGTTTAGTGGGAGCTTGTGATAGTGATAAGGTGGCAATGTAGGATTAGTTCTTTGTTAGGTTTGGAGATCTTGGTTTCACTTAGTATTGACACTTAGGTTGTCTGAGTGTAGACCTAGAGGATCTTCATGTAGAAGATGGATTTTATGATGACATGGGTGACTCGGTACCATGGTTGAGTGGGAATAATTGGCATTGATATATTTATCGAGTATTTGCAGAGGTTGGAGGTTTGTCTTAGATCCTATTATTGCAAGAGTGTCTTTAACATTTTTATGGTGCACTTATTATCTTCATGGTGTGTGAAGATGGTTGCATATTAAGGACTCATAGGGCTCTTGGTTATCTTCATGGTGTGTGGAGATGGTTGCATCTTGAGGACTCATAGGGTTCTTGGTAAATGTGTGGTTTATGCTTTCATTTGACATGTTATCCTTGGTGTGAAGATGGTTTCATTATTATGTCATGGTATACTTGTTAGAAGTTGTAATCTTTCCTTGGTGTGTTTATAAACCAAGGTTAGACCTCCTTTCTTTATTGTTATAATATATTACGATATAAGCCAAGGTATCCTAATATATTTCTTTTTTGTCCTTTTTCCACTACATTGTATTTTTTCCTCTAGTGGAATATGTGAGGACAAATATTTATTGTAATTTGTAATTTAGATTATTCCTCCTTAAGAGGAACCTCACACTTGGCCTCACACACGTATGAATGGTGGCATTCATAGACATGGGAGTTACATTCTAACTCCTCTCTCTCATCTCTATTTAAGAGATGACCCTCCTCTCTTATTTCTAGTGAGGTTTCTTCCTCTTCTCAATTACTATATGAGTGATTGCTCTCTCTCTCTCTCTCTCCCTTCTTAGGATTTTCATGCATCATTCATAATGTCACAAGGGGTTTTCTTTTCTTTACCCTTTCCAAATATCTTGTCTCATGGTGTTGGATCTTGAAGCTTTCTCTCTCCTATTTTATGGTAATACCTTTTCATGCATTAACTCACTTAGATTCTTTTCTGGTTTTTGCTTATTTCCATATTTCTTTTTCCATTTCTAACAATACTCTTGATACATGTTTAGATTTTTGACATTTTATATTATGTTCATATGGAGCATGTTGTCTCTTTTGAGATGGTAAAACCATGTTCTCATGTTTATGTTCCTAATGCCATGGTTGGAATTTTGGCATTGATCTTGGTTTAGTTTCTTGGTATTTAGTACATTGATCATTTGTTGGATACTTCATGATATTGTTATGTTGCATTTGGAGTTGGCATGGATTTATTGGTTACAGGTACTCATGGATAGTTAGAGATGGTGGTGGTGCTGATTTCTCTTGAATTAGAGAATTATTTGTTGAGATGGTTGATGGTTTTAGCAGAAATTTTGAGGGGCATTCACTTGATATGACTTGGGAGGAGATAGTTCTTAGATGAGTCTATTGGTGTTTAAAACTACTAAAGAACAAAATTCTCAATACCAAAGTGATAATACTCACATAACCTAAGGATCAGCTACTTCCTATTAACAATTACATGTGCAAACCACTTGGACCCAACTTCAACAAAACCAATGATGGTTTTCTACTCTTTAGGCTCTACAAAACCAAGGTAGGTATACATAAGGGATGATTCAAATGCAAACTATTGTATGAAAATTATCTTAGGTTCATTTCAATTCTCATCTTCTATCTTTAGACACATACAGAGTTCATCCAATTCTTTAAATATTTTCATATTTATATACATCCCTTATAAGCAGATTTGGTCATAATTCTCCTAGGATTTACAAATATTTCTGGAAATAACAGCTACCTAAGACTCAGAAACTAGATATAAATGACTGGTGACTAGCATTTATGACTTTCAACAAAATGGAATGAAAATGATTTTGAATTTATAATTGATCTGATATGTAGTGGCAAAATTTACCCTTACTCACTTCTGATTTATGTGACCAATGCTTTATCCATTGGGAAAAAGATTAACTATTGGCGGGAGATCTAATTCAAATAACTTGTAAATGAATCTATCAATTGTAATCACCCATTTCAATTCTTATGAATTATCCATTAACTATTGGTGGGAGATCTAATTCAAATAACTTTTAAATGAATCTATCAACTGTAATCACCCATTTCCATTCTTATGAATTATCCATTTTATAAACTCATAAACTCTACTGATCTGCTAAAGCATTTACATAATTCCTTGAATTAAAATAAAAAATAGAACCAATATATAACCCATCCAGACTACATTCAATCAATTAAACTTTATTCAAATAACTTCAAAGTAAACAAACTCATAAAATGGAGACAAATTGGTGATACAAATCTAATGTAAGTACTCCTTTGTATTATTCTTTTTGATGACTAATACAATGACCAATAGAAACTCAATGAAAAACCCATCATATCTTGGTGATTTTTTCATTTCTAAATATGATTAGAGAGTACACATTTGAAAATAAACTCAAAACAACTAGATACAACTGGATTGGCTGTACTTTTCTTGAAAGAAGCAAAAATTATACTAGCCTTTAGACCTGTCACAATGCCTTGAAAACTCATTTATATAAACATGAGTTGCAACAAGAAAAGGGAAAATGTGATTGATAGGTGTTCTTTTACAACAAGGAATACAACAAACTTTTCAAAATATCTTTGAATCATTAACACAAACAAGAAAGAATAGAAATAGTTGCACATGATAGTTGGAGCATCAAATCTTCAATTTTTTCTTGTTCTTCAATTACCCCCTATTGGTAAAGCTTTTATTTTCATGATTGCCTCCCATACAATAACTTCTCTTTTTGTTTGCCACTCACATGATTTTATTGATGTTAATTCACCAACAAATTTTTGCCACCTAACATCTGTAATTGCTTTCCCTTCTGTTATGAATTTATTCATTTCATTTTCAATTTTAAAAAGAGTATAAATGAGTTCATTAAAAATAAACTCATTAATTTCACCTTCAAAAATGGATGTCACTTGTGGCAAGTTTGTAACATGGTCAAAATAAATAGACCATTCATTCAAATTATTTACTTGGTTATCAAAATTAAGAATAGAAAGGATTAAGGAATAAAACCCATTGATCAACACTTTCATCTTATTCTGAATGACTGTTAATTTCCCTATAAAGAATTGTAGCAAATCCTTTACTTTTTCTATACCCTCTTTAACAAAAATGACCTTATTAGGAAGGTCTGGCTTCTTAGCTAATAGAGGTATTAATCTATCAAAGAATTGCATGTAAGGTCCCCATTGCTAGAAAATAGGGTCAAGCCAACCTAGAGCTTTATTACACATTTTCTCGGTAGCTTGTAGATTGGTGAATGCGTTATATGCATCTTGAGAAATTCTCTTCAAGATGCTTATCTTATGATTTAGTATATTCATCATTACACCCTTCTTTATTGCACTATCAAATTCAGAAACCTCACCTTCCACACTTACCACTGGCACTAGCAATGTTATTGTTACCCCTATAGGTGTATCCTCTATTTGGGCCTCTGCTTCAATAGTGTACCTATCCTCTTCCACACTCCCTTGTGCATGTTTTGCCTCTACTGTAGTTTTGAGTTGGTCTTTTAGGGATGTAACTTCTTCTTCTAAGCTCTAAATATTTCCCTCCAACTCTTCTATTTTTTGTTTCTGAACATAACTTGTTTTTAGCTCTTCCTCATACAACTTTCTAACATCTAGATATTCATTATAGGTAGCAATAAGCCTATCCTCAATTTGATCCACCTTTGCCTCATTCATGAGTACAAAGTGTTTAACTAGGCTGGAAATCTCTTTGACAGTGGTGTTGTCTAGTGACCAAACAATCATATTTCCCTGAGCAGTCTTCTCTATATCCATCATTTTAGGTTTCTTAGTGTCAAGGGCATTACTCCATACTGCTAAGGTCTTTGTATCTATACTAAATCTTGACCCTCTCTTTAGGCCTTCATTGTTGCTAGCTTCATAGTTGATTTCCTTGTGTTGCCTTCTTATTTGGTCAAGTACAAAGGCCCTTTCTATATCCCATCCTAGCACTAACATCATGCCACTTCTATGAACCAACTCCCTGGCTTCTGCAAAGGTCATAGTCTCACTGTCTGGATCATATGCCAGCAGTTTATCTACTAGCTCTTTGTTCTTCTCAGGATCTTCTCCTGGCATAAGGCTCAATGTGAGCTCATTTTGTTTAATTTTATATTAAAAAAATTTAAATTCAAATGATTTAATAAAATCATCATCCTCCATGAATTTCTCAGATTGGATGAGTCTATCATCTAATCTAGAAGCTACAATATGTAAATCATTTGAGGCTCTTCCCGCTGCTATTGCCCTTTCATGCAATTAATTTTGCCTGATATCAACAAAATATTGATCATTTCCTAGTATGACCTACAGGGCCCTGCTCACCACCCTCTCTAGGATGTGCATGGTTTTTTGTCTCTTGTTTCCTTTGGCCACCCATGTGGAAGATGATGGTTGGTCCTCCTCTTCAATATTAATTTCCAATTGAACCTCAGGCTCAAGGGATTCTTTGTTCACTATTTCCTCCTCTCCTTCTAGCTCATTTGGCATTTAGGCCATGATATGATCAAATTTTTTGACCATTTTCCTCAAATTTCTAGGATAAAGGATATTAGTGTAAAAACCCTTGAAATCTAGGTTAGTCCTCTTGAAGGCATCCTCCACTTTCCTAATTTCACAATACTTTCCTAGCAACTCATCAGCCTCCCCTATTGCTACTATATTAGCAATTAAATCTTCTATAGGGATTGGTTTTCTAGGAGGCAAAATGTAACCCCTAATGGCTTTGACCTCATTGGTTATATAATTTTCTGGGTCATACATTCTGTAAGGTCTAGTAGCAAACTTATACTAACCTAGATACTCACTTAATTCCTCAGGCATTCTTCCTAATTATAAAATCTCTGACCTTAAAACTTCTATAGACAAATGTGGGTTTGTGTAGGGAAGGAGGAATCATCTCTTTGTTCATCAATAAAAATTGCCAAAAGAATTCAACAATAGCTAATCTAGGGGGTAGATATTTAGGTAATATATGAGGAGGATGTGGGCATGCATAAACTCTCATCAATGTGCACTCCTTAAATAAAAATATATCTCCCCAATTATGATCCAATTTCATTTTCTCATCCAAAAAGGAAGGTCTATGTAATATTTTCAAAACATTTGTGGCCCTAAAGAAAGTATGGTCTACCATCCTCATGATAAAAGAACTAAACAAATTGAAAAATACAATAGCGTTTGAATAATGAAAATTCGTATCCCAAATGTGAGTCCATAATTGCAAAAACAACTGACCAAATTCATTAGAAGTTTGATCAATGAAATCTTGACTAATGTAGCCAATGTTCTTGTATAGGATCAAGTGCATGAGTAATGAATAATGGTGGAATTTGAAGTCCTTCATCTCTCCCTTCTTGGCATTCACAATTTGATGGTGCATGCTATCCATGATGAATCCCACATAATCATATTCTTTGTTATGGAAAGGGTCTTGTATGTCACATGCTATTAGAAACAATGAACCATATACATAATCCTCTACCCCATCACTTCCTAGAACCTTATGCAATCCATAAACTATATTCTTGAAGTATTTTTTGAATCTACTTAGTGGCAAGTGATCTTCCACTTTCTTTGGTATCTGCCCTACCTTTTTCACATTGTAGGGCATGTGGGGCAGAATCACATTATTTAGGTAATGATTCTTATTTCTCCCAAATTTTCCCTGCAAATCATCAATATCAATGGGAACATCCATCTGCCCCTCCAAACCAAAAGCTTCTATGAAAGAAGTATTGTCAAGTGTGCAAAAAATACTCCCATTATGCCTGTGGAATGACCTCATGAATAGGTTGTAAGAATTTATCAAAGCCTTCAACAAGTCCACATCAACAAATACCTCTAGAATATCAATTTTTCCATGTTCCTATTCCATGTGTTGCATATTGGTATGTTCTTAGTTCTGTACATAAAAAAATTAAAACTAGGGACCTTGTGGAATTTTGCATCCCTATATAGGAAGTAAGGGTCTTTCATTGAAATTGCATTGGATGACCCTGGAAGTATCTTCAACCAATCCTCTGCATGCTTTTTTAGCTTTTGGACCCTTGATTTCTTTTCTATTTTTACTACACCCTTCTTCTTCTTCCCTTCTAGTATGACCTCTACAACATCATCACCTTCCTCTTCAACCTCTACCTCCTCAGTAGGAATCTCTTCAACATCCATGTCAACCATTGTCTTCTGCAAATCTATATCTCAAACTCCCACAACAATAACACAAAAATTCACAAAGCTATGGATTCTTGGAGAATTTTTTGAATAGAAAACACAAGCTCTTCAAAATGGCAAATACTCTGAACATTCAATCAAATCTTTATAGTTTAATCATGCAATCTACCAGCTTTAATAAATTTTTCATGCACAAGTTTTAATACCACCTTTATAGGATGTTAGCAAAGAATATCAACCATTTAATTCAATCCTAAAGTACCTTTTTGTGTTTTATTTTACTTGGTCATGGTGAATTTTTCCTTTTTTCTTAACTAGCATGAGACCTCAGTAGACTTTCTTCAAATTTGGTCTTCTACTTATATGTTGAGTCTGAACCCTTTGATCCTTGTAACCCAAAGATATAGTTATTAAACCCTTACATTTGTCCAGTGATGCTTCATAAAACTCCAAGCATCGAAGCGTTAGGGTTCTTTAAGCATGGCTTTGCAATTTTTTTTTACGCTCCTACACTCTTTGAAATATGCTTCACACCCTTATGCATGCCAGTGTACCACTGGGAGCCTTAAAATTTTCTTTATGCCCTTATGCACACTAGCGTACCACTAGGAGCCTTAAGGAAATGCTTTACACCCTTACGATGGAAGCGTAGCACTGTAACCCTCCAAATCTGTCTTTATGTTCTTATGCTCACGTACCACTGGGCCTCTTTGAAAAATTACTCCCGACCATATGCTGCAAGCATCTCCCATAGTGTTGGGAAGCCTTTATAATCTACCTCTCGTTCTTACATTTCATCCCCTTCATAGCAATGTAAAGCACTCATTTCATTCCCTATTTTACCTTTTATGGTCATACACTTAAACTAATCTTGTATCCACATAGAAGGAGATGAAGCACCTCTTCATCCACATAATATACTTTAAAATTTAAGAGCATAAGGGAAAACATTTCTCTCAACAAATCAATGACCCAAATTAAATCTCAAAAAAAACATCACTATTGATTTAAGCACATGCAAAATGAAAGACATAAGTTATTTTCCATGTGGACTGGGCCCATCTATCATATATGATGTGTCATCATTTGATTCATTCTCCTCATGGCCCAAGTGGCAATTTAACAAGTCCCACACATCATGTTCTTCCTTATGACATCACTTTATAGTTGTTCATAAACAAAAATGGCAAAGGCTCATAGAAGAAATTAAATCTTGCATTGCTCTTACGAGCTTCCCTCACACGTAGAACCATAAGACCAATTTAGTATTTCATGAGATATCCTTTTATGTCGTCACAGGTCTTTACATTCTTACACCACTAAGAAAAACATAAGGGCATGAACCAAACTACTACACCTTTCCACCCATCCACTCAACACATTACTCTTTTCCCCATTAATCAACAAACATAACCACTTTAAACTTTATTATGCTCATGCACTTAAAAGGAAAATGTATGACTAGAGGTTCCTTAATGAATTTCTTTCGCTCATTCGGGTTAACTCATCACCATGGAACCGTAAGGAAAACTTACAAAGAATGAAAAGCTTTTTTTCTATAGGATCCATTGTATGATTAGAGAGCTCTAAAGTGCACTACTTCACTAATACAAGATACACAATCATATATCCGTAAACCAAAATACCTTTATACCTTTATTCCATTTAGTAAAGTGTGACCACAAAAACAAAGGAAAGAGAGCTTAACACTCCTATGGGAAACCCTAACATTGTAACACCTTAAAGGAACAAAAATTAAGAATTTTCCAAACCCTTTTGAAAAATTGAAGACAACCAAGGGTGTTAACATACTTAGGGAATTTTAATGACTATGTTGATGACAAACCTTAAGAATTTAATAAAACTCAAACAACATAGAGATCAAGGTGTGACTAGGGTAACAAAATTTTTTGAAAAAATATAAAAAGAGAAACCCTAATCTGCAGGACACAGGGATTACATGATTTTTCACACATATTTTTGACATTTCTCTGCACTATGAAAAATTAGACCATCAGAATATTGGTTGGAGACTTGGATATCTTGATGAGAATTCTCATACTCAACTCTATGTCTACTCGATGATTTTCTACTTGAGAGGTATAACCTATTGCTTCTCTTAGGTGCATTATGTTTATGCAATCTTTCATGGATATTGATCTTGAGCTATAGTACATATGAGTTAGTTCTAAACAATCAATTTGAGAGATGGTTTAGCATTGTCTATCTCCTTGTGCATATGTTTTTATGCTAGTTTAGTTTGGGAGATGGTTTTATATTGGGCATATTCCTTGGATTAAGAATGGTTATTCCCCAGTTTAGGAATTATTTATGAGTTTGATCTTCTTGTGAGAGGCTTACATCTATGATTAGCTATATGGTATAGTTTGGGTGTTGTTTTAGATTCTTGGTTGAGGTTTTATGGAGGAGATCACACTTGGCATAGTTTACATCTAGAGGTGTGTGTAGAAGGACATGATACAAATTATGATTTTCATGGTTTCTCTTTGGTTTTGGTTATGTTCTTGGATGTTCAATTTCACTTACATTAGATTTGAGATTGGTTAGATTTTTTTATCATTGGTTTGTGCTCATGTATGTCATGTTAGAGATGACATGGCTATTCCTTTATGTATTTCATTTGTTGGTTGTGGAGAATTTGGGAGAGTGTTGGATACTTGTTATGATAGTTGTTCTTGCAGGTTATTGATTTATGTATTATGGATGTCCTCGATACTACATGGATTTACTTCTTTGAGATGTTGTGACTGGATTGGTTATAGATTTCATATTATCTTTTGTAGTGTGAGCTTCTTGGTATATATGTGGCATTATTTCTCTTGAGGCTTGTGATTGTAGGTTATAGACTATATATGTCAGTGATGTGAGATTCACTTGGTATACCTTTGGAGGTTGGATAGTTGGATGGGTTAGAACTTTTTGTGGGTTTTATTTTAACTATTTATATTTCACAACTACAAATACATATGATTACCTTTTGATTAGGTTTTTGTGCTTGAAATTTTAGTTGGTACAAGATTTTATGGTCTTCAATTGTGATAGGTTGGGTGGATTTCTCTTTGGATGGCTTCTATGTATGTCTGGTGGAATTGGCATAATAGGAGGTGTGATCATTCATGTTTAAGAGGATAGATACTTTGATTTTGTTTTGGGTACAAGGATGGAGCACTTGGTGTACTTTGATTCATGATGGTGGATATGCCAAAAGGGATTGTTCCCTTATTCATTTATGTGGCTATCGATAGACCCTATGAAATGTACACAATAAGTGAAAGATTGTTGAGATTATGTGTTGTAGGAATTACATAATATTTTTATATTGTAGTATTTTATTTTATTATGTAATGTCAAATATTCTCATGAGATATACTTGATGATTTGTATTGTAACATTGTGATAATATTTGATGTAATTATTTAATATTAGGGAAAATAATTAAATGTCCAATAATAAATGTGGGGTCAATGGGTTAGGTAGCACATGGTTTATGTAATACCACTTGGTGGTTTTGTGTGACTTTATACTATATGAGTAGACACAAGGGTAGTTGTTGATGTGCAAAGACAAAAAAGTGAAAAAAGAAAGAGTTGAGAAAGACAAGGCTTGATAGGTTAGCCAAGGGAACATTTGTGAAGGTTCAAAGCATGGCATAGGATGTGTAGATTCATGCTTGTTCACATGGATTTCTTGGTTGTGGCTATGACTTTGAAGGCTTCCATGGTTGTATTGCAATCGTATTTTTGGTGAATAATACATAGTGATGGATGCTTTTGGAGGCTAGATTTTTTCTCTCAATGAGGGTTTCCCAGGGTATATCTTGCGTAACATTTTTTGTGAGTATGTTGTCTATTCTCTTGCATGTGGATTTTAGTGACATATATATTTCAAATCTATTATGGGTTATGTGGAAACAATTATATTTTTCTTGCAAGTTTCCTTACAAAATTTTCCCTTGTAGAAAGACTAGGAGTTAGCACATTGCTTACGTATTCTTCTTATAAAGGATTTAAGGTATATCAAATGAATGTCAAATCTTCATTTCTGAATGGGATACTTAAAGAAGAAGTATACATAAAGAAATGTGAAGGATTTTTGAATCTTAGCAAGAAAATTATGGTGTGTAAGATGCACAAAGCTTTATATTGTTTGAAACAAGCCCCTAGAGAATGGTATGAAAGACTACACTACTTGGTGAAGATTGATTTGCAAGAAAAAATGACAACTTCAATATGTACTTGAAGACTAGTACGAACAATGAGGTATTCTTATATGAAATTTTGATTGATGATATCATATTTGGAGGCAAGGAAGCATTATGAAAATCCTGTTCTGATGAAATGAAGAAGGAATTTCAAATGCCAATGTTTGGTGAGAAAATTATTTGTTGGCTTACAAGTATATCAAATGAAGCTATATCTTCATTAATCAATCTAAATATACCAAGGAGATACTAAAAAATTTTGGAATGAAGGATTCAAGACTAGTTAGTACACCTATGGCTACTAGACACAAATTATCTAAGAATGTTGATTATACTGATGTGAACCAAACATTATAGAGATCAATGATTGGAAAACTACAATATGTTGTTCATAGTAGACCTAATATTACATTAGTAGTTGGGATAGTTGTGATATTTTCTTCAAGTGTTAAGGAAAATCACATGGTGGTAGTGAAAAGGATACTGAGATATCTAAAAGGAATAGAAGACTATGGATTGTATTAAAAGAAGAATGATAGGTTTGAACTAGAGGTATTTACTAATTTTGATTGGGTAGGAAATATTGATGATAGAAAAAGCACAAGTAGAGGTGCATTTTTCTATGAAAGAGACTAATTTCATGGAAAAGAAAAAAGTAGAACTATATTTCCCAATCAACAGCTAAAGTTGAGTATGTGGCAACAACAATGAATTGTTCAAATATCATATGGATCAAGAAATTGTTGAAAGGTATGAAGGAAAAGATAATAGATCTAGTGGTTATCTATTGTGATAACACTAGAGCTATTTACATATCAAAGAATCGTGTAATGCACACAAAGACAACATATTTCTAGCAAGTATTATTACTTGAGAGAGCTAGTTCAAGAAAAAGAAGTAAAGTAGGAGTATATCAACAATAAAGAGAAAATAACTGACATATTCACTAAAGCTTTACCTAAAGATGCTCATGAATATCTTAGAGGTAAATTAGGGGTGATTTCCCTAGACAAAGATACTTAAAAAAAGATGGTGCTTTGCATCAAATGTGTTGATCAGACTATCTTACAAAATTATACAAACAATACTACTTTAGGTGTTGTCTAAAGTAGTAGTGAGGAAGCAAAATAGAATAATGGATTAGTCATACAAAGATGTCAAAAGATGAACTCAAAACTAACATAAATTTATCCACATGAGAAAGATGAAAGAGTTGATATGTCTTTGGCATTATTGTCAAAGAGGGATAGATTATCTAATTACTATAAGAAAGAAAGAGAGGTTACCAAGTAGAGAGAATCATAATTCAAAAGAAGAAGATCAAAATGAAAGAGGAAGACAGTGAAAGTTGTTACAAGACAAAAGAGGGAGAGATTACTTAGAGGGAGCTCTAAAGATTTATTTGAGGTACTACTAGATCTGATATGATAGAAAGAGCTTATGTGTTGCATATTAGAGTTACAAAGATGATAATTATAATGAAATTAAGGATCTTGATGAAGGTATGAACATCAAGGGTGTTGCTTAAGATAGTAAAAGTTTAGGATTGCATGGTGACTTGAGGTATTGCCATCAATGCCAGAGGGAGATTGTTATAAACTATAATTGGAACAATTGTTATGTTGTCATTTATGTCAAACCTATTGGTGAGATAGTTTTCTATTTGATCTAAGTGTCATATATACTTGATTGTTGAAGAAAATTTGAAGTTATTCATAACAAAAGTATTTTTCAGGACTAACCATAGAAAAAAATAATAGTTACATGCAAATATAACCAATATCATAAAATAATAAATTACACAGAAGAGAACATAAGACACAAAGATTTGACATGGTTTACCCAATCCCTAGGCTATGTCCACCAAGAGAAAGTCCAATATTATTATTATCCAGTGATTACAAATTGCAATCCCTTACATCTCAATACCATCGCAAGAATCTACAATATTACGATACATCATGAAAACCTTAACCCTAAGCCATTTTATACAAGTTTTTCCCACTTACAAAATTAGGGCTAGAATAAGTCATGTAATAGAAAAATAGCAACCAACACCTTTTACATTATAATGTCATTTTTGGCTTTGGGTGCGCTACCCCTAAAAACCCTTTTGAAGGTATTACTTCTCAACCTCACCCTACCCTAGGACCCCATAAGGGGTGTTCCCACTTAACCTAAACCACCATAGAAATAATCTGGGGAGAAACCATGTCGAATAAACCTCTAAGTCTAATTAGGCTCCACATCATAATAGTATCTATAATATAGGTTGATTTATAAAGATGAAACCATAAATGAACACTTGATTAGTTGGAATTTGACAAGATAAATTGATTTTCAAAATCATGTTATAAAAGGAGAAGACAATAATACTCAAGTATTGAAGTTTTGATCACAAACCAATAAAATGCATAGGCTTGACTGCACAATAGAGAAAACTAAAATATTTTGAATTACATGCCGAGAGATCCTAGTGTCGACCAAGTGCTAGAAAACTTTGAGTGGAATTAGTGTTAACTGAGCATCAGTATCGACTGAGTGACACTATATGTACCAAGCAAAAAACTTAGTAGTGATTGACTAAGATAGTGATGACCAATTATCAAAACATAGTGCTGGCTGAGGAACAATATTTTAATAGTTTATGAGAATCACAACTTTTAGCCGACTAAGTTGATTTCTTTGAATATGAAAAGTGTGTTGAACATAAGGATTGATGAGTTGGATCATTTAATACCAGGAGCAGATTAGGTAAATGACCTAAGGAATAGATTCAAGAGAAGTTTCTAGAAAAGGAGAGGATAAACAAGTGTTAGAGTAAATAATTAATTATTAATTATTTATTCTATTACTTAAGCTTACTTAGGTAAATTCATTTCATTAATTAGTTGTAGTCTAGGAGTTTGTTATAAATTATTGACAATACAGGAGTTTTTTCTCTCCTAAGTCATACTTATCCTCTCACCTTGTTCGAGGACTTTTCACCTCATGTGGATGTATGCTTAGTTGTCACACTTATCTCCTAGCATCTTCTAGCTTGTTCTAGGAGATTCCTTGAAGCCTTTATAAGCGGTCTCTCCCTCATTGTATTTCACAACAACATCACAATATCTCATTCTCATTGTAAATACATATTTTCTTGTGTTTCAATATCTTGTGGTCTCTCATGTCCATGTGGTGTGCCATGTGGCATCCTTTTTTGCACTAACGGACCGCACACCGTCAAATTTAGCACAGTGAAATGCTGACATCAGCATGACATCAGCACTACATCATCCACCTTCTTGCACGTCTCCTTCAAGGTCCTTTTTGACCTACCTTTAGTTTTTCAGCCATAACTTGAGCATACAGAGGTATTTTTCTGATCTAAAAGAAGCGTCGAAAAGTTGGTTCTAAGATGGAGACATTGGTGTAGGTATTTTTAAGTTTTGATGCATTTTTTTGCCCATTTTTTTAGTTGAAGTCCAAATTTATGTTTTTGACTCCGGCATGCATATCTTTTGCATCCCATGTCAGTTTTTTGAAAACTTTATATTTTTTGAAAGCTGGTTTTGTCACCTTTTCAAAAATGTAGTCCTTTTCCTTAGATTTTGGCCCATGCTTTTTTTATCATATTTTTAGCATTTTTTTTATATGGTAGATATCTTGAGTGTTTTAGGCCCGAGGATCATTTTTCTAGCATAGTTTCTTTTGTTTTAGGCTATACTTTCTTTTGTGTCAGCTTTTTCCTTATATTGATCATTGTAGATATCATTTTGAAACACTTTTATGTATCACACTAAGATAAAGTGCCACTCTTGCATTTTGGGGGTCATGAGCGTTGTTTTGATTCAATTGTACATGCACTATTTTTATAAAGCACCATGGGGGGGATAGTTGTTTATTATTTTAGGCCTTCTCCCTTTGTCAAGTGAGTATCCCTTCCATGACATTAGCCCTATGCAGCGTCATTGTGACCATGTGTTAATGGGCATTTGTACCTCTTTCCCTCTCTCATCGTTCTTGGTTCATCTGCAGGAGACTTTGGCCCACCTTCTTAGTTGCCTGCCATCTCACCCCATTTGCATTAATGGGAGGTTATGTTTTTGTTCTAATACATCCTTGGTTCGATGGTTCGTTAGTGTGAGCTATGTATTCAGTGGTTGATCCTATATACAAGGCGATTGCAGTGGCTGGCTACCTATGCATTTTGGTGAGATGGATCATCTACCATATAGACATGCTCGATTTGTGCCTTCTTCTTCCATGGAGTTTCTTCAGATCAGCAATTTTCTTCTTGATGGAAAATTTGTAGCTTCTTCATGCTTCAGTGATGCTCTTCATGATCACTCTTTGTTCCTATTTTAGGGAACATTTCCCTAGTTGGAGGCTTCTTCTATTCTTCACTAGGTTAACTCTTTTTGAGGGAGGGTTTTTCCCATGTGGTTTTCTCTCTTTCCCCATTTACAGAGGTTGCATCTCTTTGCATTGTACATGGGTACCTAACATGGCCTCGTTGTCGGGACCCATTATGCATTCTCCATTCTACATTCATCTTAGTTTTGTGAGCTTAAGGCATTTCCCTAAGTTTCACTTAAGGGGGGGTGTTAGAGTAAATAATTTATTATTTATTATTTATTCTATTACTTAAGCTTACTTAGGTAAATGCATTTGATTAATTAGTTGTAGTCTAGGAGTTTGTTATAAGTTGTTTAAAATATGGAAGTTTTTTCTCTCCTAAGTCATACTTATCCCCTCACCTTTTTGGAGGACTTTCCACCTCATGTGGATGTATGCTTAGCTATCACACTTATCTCCTAACATCTTCTAGCTTGTTCTAGGAGATTCCTTGAGGACTTTATAAGCGGTCTCTCCCTCATTGTATTTCACAACAACATCACAATATCTCATTCTCATTGGAAATACATATTTTCTTGTGTTTCAATATCTTGTGGTCTCTCATGTCTGTTTAGGGTTTTTCCCTAGCTCCATGCTCTTCCTTCCTTGGCTTCCCTTTGACAGGTTTTTGCATGCAGATGATCATGGGCATCTTCAGAGTTGGATTTCATCAACTCCAACAACAAGATGACTATCAAATACATAGTATGTGATGGATCTAATTATAAACACTAAGATCTACGGTGATGTTTAAGCAAAAAAAGATCAGAATTACCTTTTTAAGGAGGTATAAGGGAGAAATTTCAATGAGTGTGTATAGAGAGTATATGTGTGTCTGAAATGATTCCAAAGGGTTGGAGCAATTGGTGATGTTATTGACTAGAGAATCTAAGTAGAATGATAAGAAGATATGAAGAAGTAAAGAGTGAAGATGTGAAGAAGTGAAGATCTATACATGCAAAGTGAGTTGTACTTAATATATCAAAACATGTTGTTACTTTCTAACCATTGTGAAGAGTATTTGAAAACTCTTAATCAAGGTTGATCTTTTATATATATATATATATATCCTTTAGTAGCATCAAATTCTAATGGAATATTTTAAAGTCCTCTAACAAGGACACTCCTATCAAGGTGATTAAATCCTTTAACAAGGTCACATTTAATAGTGCATTTTGTAACCTTTAACAAGGTTGTCTCCTAACAATGCTTCACTTTAGAAGAGTGAAAATTAGTGGCATGTTGCCGGTGATTTTTCTCATATTGAGTTTCCACGTTAAATCCTAGTGTCAAAATTTTGTGGATGTTATTTATGGTGTTTTACTAATTAATGTTTACATTCCGAAAGTCTATTATATTTAGGACAATGGACAACTAGTTTATGTTACTAAAAGTTGACAATATAGAAAAAGATATGGAAAGATAAGATTTAAAGTTGTTCAAGTGATTGTTTGTTTAATTGGTATATCTAGACCTTGGATAATTTATTCACCCTCTCCTCGCCTCTTAGTTATTCTAAATATTCTAACACTACATGGAAGCATTTTATTTATATTTACATTTCTCAATTATGGTTAATTCCTTAAACAATGGCTTGACCAAGGAAAGCCCTCGTCGAACCCCAACCCCCAACCTTTTTTCTGTATTAATTTGTAGGTTAGGAGTAAAAATGATTATAGATCTAGAACCTATTGTTGGAGAACTTTCTAGATCCATCTATTGTAGATCATTGGACTATGTAAACCTAGTCATAAGACGTCTTCCCAAGTTGACCTAGTCCGTCAATCTCATATTCAAGGGAGATTTATATTTTTTGTTCCTTTCATCATTTTATTCCAAATTTACAGATGGATATTTAGATACACATCAAGTCAATAATTTTTGGATAAAAAATACATCTTCCTCTACACATTTCAAGGTGAGTCATTTATATTTCATTTCCTTCTACATCTTTACTCTATATTTACATCTTAATTAGCATATATATTTCTATTGTTTATGCAACTCATTCAATTTTACATTCACATTATTCTATTAAGGGCCAAACATAATGCATTTCCTTGTATTACATTCCTTTTTATGATTTAAGTTTAGTAGTATCTCCCTTATTCCTTTGGGTTCTTGCTAATCTAATTTGAATCATAAGGGGAATCATACTGAAAAATTTCCCTTTTACCTCACAAACATATTTGAATGGCTTAGTGACCATATCAAGTGGAAGTCTACATCTTATTAAAGTGCTTCCTTTTTACCACTAAACATTTTGGTGAACCCAAATTCTTTCCCTCTTATTTTTTATCTCTAGAGTTAGATCTCCCTTATTTTTACCTTCATTTGGTGAGCTTGATGTCTCACCCAATTCTCTTGGAGTTAGATATTTCTCTCTTGAGATCTATCTTATTTTTCATTATCTCAATTTGTATGTTAGATATTAGTGTATCTACATCTACTTTATATGCTATTATTTGCATTGGTTGTAGTGCCTCTCCCATTTGACTTTTGTAAGTTGTCCTGATGGATGCAGCCTTCTTGATATTTTGTTGTGATGGATCATGATTGTGACCCTGAGTGGTCTACACCGTTGAGGTGTTTGGATTTATGTTTCTTTATCAGTTGTGTTGATTATGCTTTTGACTGATCTTTGAGATTATGATGTGATTTTTGGTTCACTGAGGTTTGTGCCAATGGTTACTAGGATCGATGTGGTATCATGAGGTTGTTCTGTGATTACCTTGAGATGTGTGCAGACATTGCACTATGTTCTTTTACCATGCTACACTGGACTAGGTTCTTGTAGCAGTGGTTAGTCATGTTTATAACTGTGTTTTCTTATGTGTTTTAAATGCCTTTTTAATGCAGAGTAATCAATCTTTATTAAATGCATTAATGATTAGAAATGGATTGTCCATGTTGATTTATTGGGTTATGTGCTGTAGGCATTTACCTTGTTATATTTCTGATTAGAGACATATTTGTTACTCATGTTATGTTTACATTTAAGAGGACCCGAGGGTCAGATGCTACACTTTGATTCCAGTATCATGGATTTTAGACTACTATGTTGTTCAGTTAATCATATTGCATGATGATGCCATTTTGAGATAACAGTGTGTTTTATGATGTTATCTGGTTATCTGGTATTTGGACATATCTCTTATTATGTTATGTGATGGATTTAATGCTATGGTTATTTACTTCATTCCTACGTTGTTATGCTTTATACGAACGTGAGTGATGTAAATAGATTATTTTAATCTAATTAAATAAATGGTTAAATTAGGTGATTTAACGCATTATTGCTTTGGCTATGTTATTATATGCAATTACACTTGATTGTGTTGTTTAGTGTGCAGGATTTATATCCCTGGCAGTGGCACATGGAGTTAGTGATTCAGCTATTCATATTTTACCAATGTCATCCTTGTATGGTCGACGTATCCTTAATTAAATGTTTAATTTAAACCTTTTAGTGATTATTAAATTCGAACTCATTTGTATTATGTGATTAGACTAGTAAGCCTGTCAGTGCATTTAGAGGTTCGCATTGTCGCAAAAAGTTATTAAGGAGGTTTATGTGTTTTTGGGTTTTTGGGCTTTTGGGCTTTTTAATTGATTTATTTTATATTTCTGGCAGCTTTGCCATAGATGAATTCCTATTTATAGGAATAGCCTGTTTTCGTTTGGGTCGATTCGGGGTTTAACTAGATTGGCTGGTTAAATGCCCTAATTGATTATTCACCCAAAAAGTGAATAAGTATCCAAAGAAGAATTTAATTCCTCACTTCTCACTTTCAAATTGGAAAGTTGGAGAGTAGAAACCCAAAATCCTCTTCATGAGGATTTACTGTTTTGTTCATTGTGGGAGCTACGGGCGTGGGATCCTCATGAGGTCAGGCTCGTTGGATCCAGCTCGGGGAAACCTTGGATTGCCACAATTTTTAGCTACTTCTGCGGGATATTTATTTTATGGTTCAGATTCCTGTTTTGCCCTTTTGGCTATGAGGTAGGGCTTTCCTGTTTTATTGTTTCTGCTTCTTTTTTTGGTAGCCATTTTTTTGGAGGCTGAGAACTAGTGTTCCCCTCCATTTTTGAATGCTAGTTCTACCCGGTTGGGCGGGTACGAACATTTCCCTATTTTTTGGGATGAGGGTTTGGGATTTTACATTGTTATGCTGGCCGTTTTTGCATATAGTGTCCGATTCCTTTTTTTTTTGGATTTTTGGGTTTTTTGAACCCAAAGGCCAAATGGGTTTTAATTTTGAAGTTTTTCCAAAATTTGGGATTTTTACCTCGTTTTGCGTGCCGCCTTGTTTTCTTGAGTTTTCTTGGCACAATGTGGGTTGTGGACTTGGATGATCTGTTTGGATATCAGTCAGACCACTTTTGCACTTTTATGTTACATTGGGATGTGTGTTGCATCCGTACTCCCGACATTGTGTTCGGTTGAGTGATTTTATACTTGTTATTATTTCTTTTAGTCCTTTGCTTTTGTTCGTGAATGCTAAAATTCATGTAGAATCCATACTCTCGAATTGAGGCCAGTTGAGTGAGTCATGATGTTTGGTCTTGTTGCATCATTAGGATTCGGGTGGAATCCATACTCTCAGATTGAGGCCGATTGAGTGATTTAATGATGTATGGTTTTATTGGCTTTGAGATTCGTGTAGAATCTGTCCTTCCCGTGTTGCTTTCAGTTGGGTGTTTTCTTTGCATTATGTTCTCATTCTTGTCCTTGTGTTATGATCTTCGTGATGGTGGTGCACCACACATGAGTATGTGCGCGTACATTTGTTGGGTGACTTGCGAGGCCCAATCTTCCGTGGATTTGTCGGAAGTTATGAACATTGGGGTTGGGATGGGAGTATGCATGCCCACAGGCACTTGTTGTAGGATGAGCATGGGTAGGGTAGGGTAGCATCTGGAGGGGGCTTCTATCTCGCAGCTCAGCATTCATGGCGTCGGAGGTTGACAGAGGATAAGAAGTTTTAAGCAAGTGGTAACTAAATAAAATGTGTGATTGTTAATAAAACTTAAGATAAATAAAATGTGTGAGCAACCGATTAAGTTCGAGGACACAATGTGTGAGCACCCATTTAAGTTTGAGGACACACGATCCAAGCTTGGGCTTTTTGATGCCAAGCAACTCTCCAGGATGTCAGCCCCTACATAGTAGCCTATTGAGTGTCTGACCAGGACCTTTACTCCTTGCATTGTCTTAGGTTCTTAGTTCAGCCATCATACTATTTGGCGTGAGTGTTAGCCTTGGATGTTGTGCTTTATGTGTGTTTATGGTTGGATCATTATCTCCATCAGCATGGTGGGTGTGGACCTATGGGTGCCACGTGGTTGGGAGGCATAGGTACCTTTACCACTACTAGGGATCGGTGTACAGAGACGATCTTTTGTCCTAGTGCGACCGTTGCTGGATGTCTTCACTTGGTACTTCAAGTTCCGGAGTATGCTTTCTTGTGATTTATGCTTTCATTGGGATGCTTGTATATCATGTTTAGATGATGTTATTTTATTTGGCGCATTCCCTTATTATGATGTTTAGCATATGATTAGATGCTGTGAATTATTGTATTAGCATATCTATTACTTATTGTTGTTTAGCATGTGATAGGTGATGTTATCTACTGTAGGATTATCTTATGCTTTTCTACTAGCATGCTAGATTTCCTTATGCTTATATTGTTGCATGTTTTTAGTAGTGACGTCCCTATTATGACAGTACCGACGACCTGGTCAATGGCTTGGGATGTTACACGCGGGGGATGGCTAGGATCCACAATGGTCTTATGATGCTATTGACGGTTGGGAGGAACCGCATACTTAGTTTGGTTGTTTTGTTCCTGAGATGTATTTCTGTACATTGTGATGTTGCTTTTTTTCTCTGCGATGTTAATTTCAGTGTGTTCTTTATTGTTGTAGTTTAGATGGATAGATGTTCTCCTTTCTGTGTTGTTCTTGTGCTCGAGTGTTCATTCCTTGAGCCTTCATGGATCCGGTACTCCCCAGTGTGGAGGTTCTTTTGTCAGTTTTTCCCTATTTTTGAGTTTTGGAAGTGTTTTTTAAACTTTCTATGGGCGACATTTGTTCACCATTGTGCGACACAGATAAAGTATTGCATGCCCATAGAAAGAATGTCGTACGATACTATAAAGTGTCACACACATTACTGGAGAAGTGTCGTATGACACTGGAAGAGTGTCGCACGACTTTATGAGAAATGTCGCGTGATAGTTTTCTAGTATTGCACGCCTTCTTGAGAAGTGTCGCACGCAGTAAGGGAGAAGTGTCACCCTCCCTTAGTGAAAAGTGTCACACGCCTTTTGGTTAAAACCTGCACGTGCCAACAGCAGGCACTTTTTGTAGTGTTCTGCTCTTTTTGAGAGTTGATCTGGATACCCTTTTGGGCGTTCTTCAAGCCTATGTTGTTGCATTTTGAATTCAGGAGGTTTCTTTTGTAATTCAGTATTTGGGTTTCTATTGTAGTCCTTCGGGGTTTAAAATATATCATTTAATTCCTTCCTTATACTTAAGATATATTTTAATATATGCGACAAATCGTTTGAGATAGGTTTCAGACCTCTTGAAGATAAGTTATGGATTCTAGGAAATTTCAAGGCTTCAGAAATCCAGACTTAGCCAATTTTCAGGGCTTCAGGATTTCAGGCTCAGCCAAATTTTGGTATTCTGCATTTTACCCCAACTTGGTGTTTTGTTGATGAGTGGTCATTTCTTGTGCCCTCATCTTGTTGTGGTGGTTGTTGGCTTTTGTTTGGGTGTGTCAGTTGGGTAGTGGCGTTCAGATATTCGTTGGTTGTCGGGATTGTGTTGAAGTCTTTCGTTGTGATCTTTTTGATCCCTATATGATGTTGTCTTGTGCATTCATACTTGTAAAAAAAAAATATCTTGGCTTGATTTGAATCCTTGTTTCCAAGGATCTCTAGGTGGGGCATTACATTGGTGGTATTTATATCCCCTTTTGCATTATTTTCATATATATTGCATTTTATATATTTACATTTTGAAAATCCAAAAAGTTGCATCTAGTTTATTTTTTAGATCATATTTTTGTTCAATGGGGTTGTTATCTTTCTTTGCAAGCTTTACTCATGATATTCAAGATATTCTCTTTTATGCATATTATGATGCTTCGATATGTTCTCTTATTGAGAATTATCTTCCTAAAGATGATGTCGATCAACCTTTAATGATTCATTATGGTCCTAACCTTGATAGTGATACTATTTGGGATGAGCCCTTGGATAGCAATATTGACTACTCTCTTTGTCATGAAAATTCTTAATCTAATGTGTTCTTTCCTCCTTCCTTGGAAGATTCTCCTATTTGGCATGAACCCTTAGATAAGGACATGGATTATTCCCTTCCTCATGAGATACATTTAAATGATCAACCTCTTTCTACACATTTAATTGATATACCTTATGTACAATAGGTCTTTTTTAGTTTTGTTCATCCTCTCCCAAAAGTGCCTTAGAAATAAAAGACCACACATTTGATGTTTCTCAAAGAATATCCTACTTTTATTTAGGTCTTGTTCAAAAATATGATTGTTATGACTTTATTTTCCCCAATTCAAATTTAGATCCTAAGGATCCTATTCAAATTCTGATGCAGGAGCATCTAGAGGTATAAGGGCAATCTTGTGTCACCCAAAAAAAAAATACCTAGACATAGTTTTTGTTTCATGTTTTTTCATTTTTGGATACCCATTTGGGTCAAATAAAGGTTCCAACTCTCACAGTTCCACTATTAGTGTTCTGGGTTAGAGTTTTTAAGCACCTTGGGATACATGTAAATGCTAGAAAAATAGTACTATGTAATTGAACCATAATTATAGTGAGTTAGAAGGTTTAATTTGTAGGGATGATTAAAATTTTAATTTAGAACATTCCAAAAAAATAATTAGGTCAAAAGGCTGCACGGTTTGAAAGTTATCGTAGTTTTTCAATTTTTGGAGACCTCCTAAGAATGCTTCAAAGTCAGGTTTGAGGCACTAAATGACCTTGTACAGGCCTAAAAAATGGAGTATGAGTGAATTTGTTCCATAAGGCTATAAAACACTCTGAGAGCTTTCCAAAAATGTAAACGGTTCATCAATCGAAGCTAAGGTTCAAAAGTTATGCCTCCCAAAAGTTCGGCTACCATTTCTGGATTCTTCTAATTTTGCACCGACTTCTAAAGCGACTTCTAGAGCCTTCTATTTTAGTTGTGGATACCAACTAGAACTTTCTAAAATTTATTCCTAATCCTTAACCTTTGGGGTCTATTTAAGGACATTTCTGGCATTGTAAGAGGGAGTTTAGAGTGGAGTTTTAGAGAAGGTATTGGGAGAAGAAATTATCTCCAAATTTATACTATTGTAAGCCCATAGGGCATGTTTGGGAGTCTGTTTTCTCTGTACTAAGTCTATAAGCATATTTTTATAATTAATAAAGTATCCCTTTCCTGTTGTGTCCATTCTATTCTTGGGGTGTGTCTCCATCAAGTGGTATTAGAGCAGGTTTTCCTGAGTGTGTAGACAGAGCGCCGAATGTGACACAATTTGCACCAAGACTGTGTGGTTGTGGGTTTGAGTTAAGAAGATGCCTCCATGAAGAGAGCAAGGTGGAAGGGCCAAAGATATTAATCCTTAGGAGGTTCCCTCCAAAGGTAGGTTCAAGTGTTGTAGGAGGAGCTCCGTAGAGGAACAAATGTTGTCGTAGGCAATGAAAGTGAGGACGACAATGAGGAAGAAGAAATTGGACTGGAAGGGGAAGTTCTAAATCAAGTAGAAGAGAGGCTTTTTAGGGCCATTACTAAGTTTGAAAAAAGACCTACAATTGATGTGGATGTATTTTCAAGAAATTTGAAACTGGATGAGTTGATCGACTGGATCAATGAACTGGAGGAGTACTTTCAGTATGAGGATATTAGGGATCTAGATAGGGTTAAGTTTGCAAAAGCCAAATTGAAAAGCCATGTCAAAATCAGGTGGCAAGAGGTTCAATTGGAAAGAAATAGAAGAGGAAAGGAGAAGATCACAAGGTGGGATCACATGGTGGACAAACTAAAGAAGAAATTCATTCCTGTTGACTATGAGCTTGATTTGTTTAAGAAGATGCATGGGTTAAAGCAAGTAGGAAAATTAGTCTAGAAATATACGAAGGATTTTTACCAACTTTTAATTAGAGCAGGGCATGCAAAAGAAAATAAGGAGAAGGTTACTCATTATATCAGTGGGCTGTGACCTAACATCCATGAGGAATTAAGTCTGGTAAGAATGACCAGTGTTGAAGAGCCATACCAGTTTTCCCTGTGAGTCGAAGAGAAGCTAAATAAAAGGTTTGAAGGGAGACAAAGAGGGTGCAATCAAGGAGGAAGGGGTAGTGGTAGGTCATTTGGAGGCCGAAATGAGACCCAAAAGAAAAATGAAGATGTGGGTACTAGCAGGAACCAGAGGAATGAGGATTTCAACTGCTCCTGTGATCAAAACTTTGGAGATCAAAGAGGAAGAGGCAGAGGATGTGGATAAGGTTTAGGAAGAGGAGGCTTCTATGGTACCTATTTCCATTACAATGAACAAGGTCATCGTGCCTTTGAATTCCCTGAATGATAAGGAAGGACAGATAGGAGAGTTGAGGGCCAAGCTAGGGTTGCTCATGTGGATGAGGATGCAAAGTCATCACATTTAGAGGATGCAAAAAGAGGAAAGATTTTAGTTAATGAAAGGGTCCTACTAAGTGGTGAGAATGAACCAAGGCAAAGGAGGAGTCTATTTCGTACTAGGTGCAAGTGTGAGGATAAATGTTGTGATGTGATCATTGATGGTGGTAGCACTGACAACTTGGTGTCAGAGGAGATGGTTTCTAAGCTGAAGCTCAAGAGGGAGAAACACCCCTAGCCCTATCAGATTGCTTGGGTTAAGGATGATCATAAGGTCTTGGTAAGTGAACAATGTTTAGTGAAGTTCAAAATTGGAAGTTACCATAATGAAGTTCTCTGTGGTATTATTCGAATGGATGTCTGTCATCTATTGTTGGGAAGACCATGGTAGTTTGATAAGCATGCAGTACATGATGGTCATGCAAACACATACTCTCTAACAAAGGATGGAGTTCACCACAAACTAAATCCCATGACAAAGGAAGGCAAAAAGGTATGCAACAGTGCTAGGATCTATCTTGTTGATGGAAGAAAGTTTTTAGATGGCATGAAACATCAATGTATTTGTTATGCTTTGATTCCTAGGAAAGATAAGGAAGGTAGTAGTGAAATACCACTTGAAGTTTCAAATATATTAAGTGAGTTTGGAGATATCATATCTAATAATGTTCCTGAAGGATTGCCACCAGTAAGGCAAATCAATCATTAGATAGATTTAATTCCTGGAGCTAGTTTTCCTAACAAAGCAACTCATAGGATGACTCCTACTGAAACTGAGGAGCTAAATAGATAGGTTTAGGAGCTATTTAGGAAGGCTTTGATTTGAGAGAGCCTGAGTCCATGTGTAGTACCTGTAGTACTGGCACCAAAGAAGGATGGAGAGTGGAGAATGTGTACAAACTCTTGAGCTATAAACAGGATAACCATCAAGTATCGATTTCCTTTGCCAAGAATGGATGATTTTATGGATTGCTTGAGTGGAGCTTAGTACTTCACAAAGATAGATCTCAAGAGTGGCTATCATCAAATATGGATACGAGAAGGAGATGAGTGGAAAACTACCTTCAAGACCAAGGAGGGTCTTTATGAGTGGCTAGTCATGCCCTTTGGATTGACGAATGCCCCAAGCACCTTCATGCGGCTTATGAATGAGGTACTTAAGAAGTTTTTGGGAAAAATTGTTATTGTTTATTTGGATGATATTTTAATTTTCAACAAGACTTTGGAAGAACATTTATTGCATATTCGTAGTGTCCTTGAAAGGTTGAGCGAAGAGAAACTGTTAATTAATCTGAAGAAGTGTAGCTTTGCTAAAAAAGAGTTAGTCTACTTGGGGTTTGTTGTATCACTTGAAGGTTGCAAAATGGATCCAAAGAAGGTAAAAGCCATCTTGGAATGGCCTACTCCTAGGTCTGCTACTAAGGTGAGATCATTTCCTGGTCTAGTTAGTTTTTATAGGAAATTCATTAAGAATTTCAGTGGCATATGTGCACCCATGACTGACACAATAAGAGGGGATAGGAAAGAGTTCAAATGGATTGCAGCAGCTGCGAGAAGTTTTGAATTATTGAAGAAGAAAGTGACAGAACAACCTATGTTGGCACTTCTTGATTTTAGTAAAGTATTCCAGGTGGATTGTGATGCTAGTGGCAGTGCTATTAGGGCTATATTAAGCCAAGAAGGTAAGCCTATTGCATATTTTAGTGAAAAATTGAATGACGTGAAGAAGAAGTATTATGTTTATGATCAAGAGTTCTATGCAATAGTTCAAGCCTTAAAGAAATGGAGGCATTATTTATTGCCAAAGGAATTTGTTTTATATCTTGATCACCAGGCATTAGAGTACCTAAATAGCCAAGGTAAATTGAACTCGAGGCATATGAAGTGGGTAGAGTTCTTGCAGAGCTATACATTTGTGTTGAAGCATAGAAGTGGAAAGTCTAATAGGGTTGCAGATGCATTGAGCAGGAGGTATTTGTTGCTTATAGTAATGCAAGTTGAAGTAGTTGGGTTTGATGAACTCAAGAATCTATAACCTGAGGACCTTAATTTTACTCTAGCATGGAAAGATTGTAAAGAACCTGTTGCTGTAGACAAAACCAAGTGGTTAGACTATTTGATTCAGGATGGTATGTTGTTCATGGGCAGTCAATTGTGCATTCCAAGGAGTTCCATGAGGGAAAATATGATTAAAGAGAAACATAGTGGAAGGATGGTAGGACATTTTGGTTGAGATAAGACCATTGCCATTCTTATAGAACATTTGTTTGGCCTCAAATGTCACAGGATGTGAAGAAGTTTGTACAAAGTTGTCAGGTTTGTCAAGCGACCAAGGGATTTAGTGGCAATACTGGACTATATCATCCATTGCCTATTCCATCAAAGCCATGGGAAGACATAAGTATGGATTTTGTTCTTGGATTGTTGAGGATACAAAGGGGTAATGACTCAGTATTTGTGGTGGTTGATAGGTTCTCCAAAATGGCACATTTCATTCCATGCCACAAAACTCATGATGTTGTCCATATTGCAGACTTGTTTTTCAGAGAGGTGGTGAGACTACATGGTCTCCCAAGGAGTATAGTTTCTGATAGAGATACTAAATTTGTGGGGTATTTCTGGAGAGCATTGTGGAAGAAGTTGAGAATGGACTTGAAATTTAGTTCCACACATCACCCACAGACTAATGGCCAGACAGAAGTGGTAAATAGAAGTCTGGGCAATTTGCTGAGATGTTTACTTGGTGATAAGCCCAAGGGATGGGATTTGATTCTACCACAAGAAAAATTTTCTTATAATAACTCTATAAATAGGAGTAATGGTAGATCACCATTCCAAATTGTATATAGAAGTAGCCCAAGGACTGCATCAGAATTGAGCAAGATGGAGCAAGGGGAGAGGACAAGTGATAAAGCAAAATAATTTGCTGAACATATCAAGCACCTACATGAGGAGGTCTAGGCACACATTATCAAGATGAATCAATAGTATAAATTTAGGGCTGATCAAAGGAGAAGACATAAGGAGTTCCAAGTAGGGGATCTAGTCATGGTACACTTGAGAAAGGAAAGATTTCCAGTAGGTACTTACAACAAGCTAAAGATGAAGAAATTTGGCCCCTACAAAATTCTGAAGAAACATGACTCAGGAAATGCAAATGAGGTGGAGTTGCCAGATGGAATTCACATTTCTCCTATCTTCAACATTACAAACTTAATAGAATATCATGATGATGGTGCAGATGAGGGGTTGATGCTAGAGCAATGTCCAATTCCTACTTCTAAGAAGGAGAAGATAGAAGAGATTATGGATAGTCGTGTGGGCAGGAGTACCAGAAATAGGAAGTATGAAGAGTACCTGGTTAAGTGGAAAGGACAACCAATAGAGGACTCAACTTGGATATCAACAGCTCAGGTTTCCCAGTTGGGATTTCCTCTACATCCATAAAGTGACAGGGTCACTTTTCAATCTACCCTGGGTGTCTAATGCACGAGCATCCAGAGGTATAAGGGCAATCCTATGTCACCCAAAAAATATATACCTAGACATAGTTTCTATTTCATGTGTTTTCATTTTTGGATACCCATTTGGGTCAAATAAAGGTTCCAACTCTCATAGTTCCACTATTAGTGTTTTTAGTTAGAGTTTGTAACCACCTTGGGATATGTGTAAATGCCAAAAAAATAGGACTATGTAATTGAGCCATAATTATGGTGAGTTAGAAGGTTTAATTTAGATGGATGATTAAAATTGTAATTTAGAACATTCCATAAAAAGAACTAGGTCAAAAAGGCTACATAGTTTGAAAGTTATCACAATTTTTTAGTTTCTAGAGACCTCCTAAGAATGCTTCAAAGTTAGGTTTGAGGCACTAAATGACCTCATATAGGCCTAAAAATTGGGAGATGAGTGGAGCTGGTCCATAGGGCTATAGAGCACTCTGAGAGCTTTTCAAAAATGTAAATAGTTCATCAATCGGAGCTACAATTCAAAAGTTATGCATCTCGAAAGTTCGGCTACCATTTTTGGATTCTTCTAATTTTGCACCGACTTCTAAAGCAACTTCTGGAGCCTTCTATTTTGGCAGTGGATGCCAAATAGCACTTTCTAGAATGTATTCCTAATCCTTAACCTTTGGGGGTCTATTTAAGGACTGTTCTGGCATTGTAAGAGGGAGTTCAGAGTGGAGTTTGAGAGAAGATACTGGGAGAAGAAATTATCTCTAGATTTATACTATTGTAAGCCCATAGGGCATGTTTGGGACTCTGTTTTCTCTGTACTGAGTGTATTAGTTTATTTTCACAATTAATAAAGTATCCATTTCCTATTGTGTCCATTCTATTCTTGGGTTATTTCTCCATCAAATTCACTCTATGAGTAGTTTCTCAACTCTTAAAGATTAGAAAACCATAAATTTCACACCAACATCCTACATTCTTAACTTTGTGCATCCAACACCTTTATTTGATGAATGTTTGTATATTGAATGGTTCTCTTTAAGTTTTCATCTAATAAAACCTAAGAGATCTTCTTTATCTATGCTTCATCCTTTTTTTCAATGTTGAGTGGTTTCTTTTTTGTGATCATTTTACTTGATGCATCGACATCCCCATTATGTTGCTCCTAGCTATTATACATTGTTAGCCTATATTTTTGGTGCCCATTGTCCTACTTTGTGAGTAACATAATGGTCATTTCCCTTGTCTCATCACTTGTGGGGGGAGAAAGGACTTATTTTATCTTTCTATCTATATCATGGGATACATTTTCTCCCTTTGTTGACTTATTTTCCTTTTATATGATGACATGTTTTCTTGTATTCATTTATTGTGATTAGTTGTGGACTGACATCCTAGGTGCAATCTTATGTTTTCTTGAAATCACATGTCTAGTACAAATTTAAATCACCAAGGGAGGTATAATGTGATTCTTCTTCTCTTTTCTTTTCCAATGTCCTTTATGAATTTTAATTATCTTATAATTTGATATCTTCTCTTGCATACATTAATTATGCTTGTAATTACATCTTTATTATAACATAATCTTTCATTTAGGGAATACATTTCATTTTTATTTCTCTTTCTTCTCTCAAGAATCTATTTTCACTTTGTTATTAATTTCATGACAACCATGTGTGCATAATATGGTATCCTTTCATCTTTCTCCTTCATTTATCTATAGATTGCATTATTCTATGGTACATTCTTATATTTGGTTATGAAAATATTTGTTACATCTAGGATCATGTGTCTATTCGCTAGCAAATATCTTTTTTACACCTTGGGTAGTAATATTTCTCATCTAATAATCATCTATAGTTTACTTCATAAGTGATATCTTTTCTAACATTTTATTTTCTTTAGAGTTTGGTATCCTATGATATTATTTTCTTTAATCATCTAGAGTATTGCATTATTATATAATACTTCTTGTTGGATATGGCATGTTTTAATTTTGTGCATGACTATTGATTGTTTCTTATGATTCATCATTATATCTTTGTTGCACAATTCTTAGATCATATCCTTTTGCATTAGGGTTTTGAGTCAAGTCCAATTCCAATGTCTTAAGTCTGAGTCTAGAGTGCCCATAGGATGGCCTTTCTTTTCATCATTCCTTTGAGATAACCTAATGTGGGGAATCATATGAGCAATGTATTAGTCCAAAGCTAGGTGATTAGGATTTGGGAGGTTTTTATGGGTCATCTCGATGAGAAGAAGGTCAAGATCTTATATTGATTTTTTCCTAACCATGATAAAGACAAAGATTCAATACTACATTATGGTTTCCATGAAAGACATTATAGATGTGCAAGATTTGTGAGAAGAAGAAGTAGTTCATGTAGAAGAAAACATTCAAAACCCTCCTGGAGTCAAAATATGAAGATAAGCAAATATGCATTATCGATTTAGTACATAAATGAAAAATCAAATGAATGAAAGAATGCATTTTATTGGCTAGTTGATAAGTCGAATGGTTTAGAAGACCAAATCTAAATTTTTGATAAAGACTAGATCAATGGGTAATGTTTTAATGATGAAAATATAAGTATTTGATGAAGCATCTCATTGACTGTCAGATCAAAAATAGATCTATTCTTGTCATTATTTCATTATAAAAATTTGCATTAAGAATAACTCAAGTGACATAACAACAATGTGACACATGGAATAGATGAACCCACACTACAGAACAAAAAGGATAGTTAAGGCATTTCTAAATCTTAACTGTTTGATCCTGGAAATCTACGGTTATTACATGATCATTGATGATTAATGTAAACCCCAAGTTAAGGTCATGATTGAGTGAAAGGAAACCATCACACCATCATATTCAAGTTAAGGTAACTCATGGCCAAAGTTGTGATAGAGAGAAAACATAGAAATCACAAGGTCACAGGTTAAGAAAAGGTAGTTAAGTTTAATGTTGCAAAAGCACGATCATGTTTAATGAACAGTTGTCATCGAGTTATTGTGGTTAATGAAATAAAGGCATACTAAGTTACAACCTAGAGAAATGGTTAACGTCAAGTTCTCCAAGCAATGGAATGGTTCCACCCATCTATCACAACATGCATAGCTAGAAAGTAGACCTGCATCACAAAGTAAAATGGTTAACATCGTATTATCTCCATCATCAGATCATAAAAAGATCTATATTTGCATCTATGTCACTATGTAAATTTTCTCGATTGGTATTCATAGTGATTTAATGATGGTTCAACATGTGTACACAAAGGGACCCACAAAGGAAGTTATAAAGGAAAGGTTATAATTTTTTAATCATGATCGTTGGTTTAAGATCAACAACCCAAATTCAAAACTATAGTGACTGTTAGAATATGAATAATATAGAATTGGCACGAAACAATAGAATATGAAGAAAACAATGATTTTCTATAGGATTCTTGAGATTGCATGAAGTTGAACAGGCATCAAGTGTTTTTAGAAGTACCATGGATTCATAAGCATCAATGAAAAAGATATCACATGCTCGTAATTTCATATTTTCTTTTTCTTTTCTATTTTGTGACTGTTGCTCTACTAAACTGAAGGGTAACAAAAAACTATAAATATATTTTCATTTGACAATACAAAGGTTGGAAAACTTGATGGTGAATTGGTCTTTAATTTCATTTATCCTATTTTCTTGTCATGTTTTGTTGCCCATGCATAGATTAGTTCTACATTAAGAGTTGAAAGACAATCATATGTGATTCTATGATAATCATATAAATTCCATTTCATTTTGGTAATTATAGTGAAGGTGATTCCATTTACTTTCTTCATATATGGTTCTATTTCTTCTCTTGTTAATTTCATATCATGTTAGGTAGTTTCATTGGAAAATGAAGGATAAATATGTATGAATCAATTAGTTATTAGTTTGATTCCATTTCATTCAAGGTTGATAGTGAAAGCAATTCCATTTTCCATCATGTGCATATTTCTTCATTTATATTTTGCATTTAGATGGTTAATCTGCATTTAGAATAGAAGTAAGGGTTAGAAATCTCAAGATAATCTACTACAGTTATTCCATTGGGTGTGATAGGTTATTCAAATCCATCTTTCCTGAATTGTTTATGCCTAAAAACAATTTGGTTATTATTTACTACTCTTAGGTTAAGAGCTTATAATATCAAAACTTCTCATCCCATAAAAACATAGTCATTGGATATCATTGCAAATCATAAGGAGTTGTGCCTAATAATTTAGAGGGTAGTGATAGAATACTTACACTGACCCATTTGTTGGTAAATATCCTTTTGTCTCTCCAAAACATTGGGTATCAAAGAGTTAGGTTATAAAATCTAATAAGAGGATAAGTTGTTAATCAACAATCTTATGTGATGTTTTTCTGTAATCTTACCATAGACATTATTTCTTATCTCACACTTGGGGGAAAGGTTTATTTTTACATTATTTATCTTTCTTTGTCTAAGGATTGCCTTTCCTTAGTACAGTGGCATTTTTATTATTATGTGACATTCTCTTCCTATAAGTAATTGTGTCTTGATCACAAACTCTCTTATACAAGAGGTGCATGTTCTTGATCATAACCTCTTATTTATTTGAAAGACTATGTTCATTATAAATATTTCAACTTACTATGTACTCTAATTTTTTTATCCTTCTTTCAAGAATTCCTATTCTACCTATATACAAGGGGCTAAATAGGTGCATTCATGTTCCTCTTCTTCTTTGTCTTGAAGTTTTATCTTTGTTCATGACACTCCTCTTGAAGGTATATGTCTTGTACACATGATCTCTTCCTTTCAAGAGTTTCTTCTCATTTGTAACATATCCTTTTATAGTTTATCTATTTCCTTAGCTTATAGAATTCATCCTCTTTGCTAAGTTTATGGAATACATTGTTGATAAAGGGTATCTCCTTGTCTATAGAAATATTTATTCTTGATTATCTTCCTTAAAATATATATGGATACATAGCCATCCTAAGGAGGGGGGCATGTATACACCCTCTTTGTACATAGTTTCCATGAAGTGAAAATATAGATTCTGAGTATGGCTTGGAGTACTTCAACCTTAAGTGTTTGGTATAATTTCTAGGTCACCCTCAAATATATGTAATGTGGCTTCATGTCTCTTTTGCACACATAATAACATATGCTAAATCTCATAAATATGGGTAACACATGTACAATTGCTAAATACTCTACAAGTATCAACGACACTTTTTTATCCTAGGGAAACACATCTTTTTTTGTTTTTGTTTTTTCTAAATCCCTCCTAGGGCAACAAATAATTTTTTTCACTTCATAGTGATACAAGGAAATTTATCTATGGGTGGAAACATACACATGCATGCACAAGCTACCAACAAACACATAGGGTTGACAATTGGGCACACAAACTCATCGTACCATTTGATCCTAGTTTTTTATTTTTATTTTTCAAGATTGACTATCAGCACACAAACTTGTTATACCATTCAATCCTTTCTCATTATGATTCACATTAAGGAACACAAACCTTAATGGACTAGGCAATCACTCTCTCTTTCTCTTTACGCTTTCATGTTGGTGGGATAAAATCATGAGGGACATAGTCCTTATGGGTGCTTCTCCCTTTCTTATATGGTCTCTTTGTAATAGCTTCCAAATATGATATTAGTGTGTGACATATTTTCTTAGCTAAGGTTTGTTTCACTTGTTGATTTTGGCTTTTTATTTCTTTTTGTTTTGTTTGACTTTATTTTATCTTTGTTTTTGTGCTCTTATGCATTGGAATGGAGTTAGTGTTACAAGATAGAGTTTCCATTGCACCAAAAGATCAACCTGTTAATGCCCAATACAACCAATAGACTTATAGAACACAGGGAATGATTAAGCCATGTCATGAATCCCAAAGGGGAACATTGGTAGTTAGTCCAACAATCCCCCCTTAGCATTACCCGAGGAGATTCGAACCTGTGACCAAGCTCTGATACCACTTGTTACAAGCTAGAGTCATCGTTGCACCAAAAGATTGACTTGTTAATGCCCAATACAACCACTAGACTTATATAACATAGGAGGTAATTAAACCATGTCACAAATCCTAAAGGGAAATGTTGGTAGTTAGTCCAACAGTTAGGACCCTAGGTTTGGAGGCTTATGTCCTTAATATTTTTGATGTTATACCTTGATGTGATATTGTCTCTCTTCTCTTCCTTCCTTTACCAATAGTATGACTTACCTCATACTCCCACTAAAGTGGGGGTTAAATGTACCACCTTAAAATGGACACACTTCATTTTGAGACCTTTTATCCCTCCTTAGTGTAGTTTTGGTCTCTTTTTATCCTCTTCTCTTCTATTTCACTCCTCTTTATCATATTTCTCTTTCTAACATGGTCTTATAGGTGTTTTTTTAGTACCCTTTTGACCATATCTCATGTTTAGATTACCATCTTCCAGATTGACATGCATCGGCTCCTAGATGTACCATCTTAAAATGGACACACTTCATTTTTAGACCTTTTACTCCTTCTTAGTGTGGTTTTGGTCTCTTTTTATCTTCTCATATTCTATTTCACTCCTCTTTGTCATATTTCTCTTTCTAAAATGGTCTTATAGGTGTTATTTTAATACCCTTTTGACTATATCTCATGTTCAGATCACCATATTCCAATTTAACCTTCATCAGTTCCTAGAACTTTTTGTGGCACCCAAAATTGAACCTCCAGGGCTAGGTTGACTCAAGTTGACCTATTCCTCCTAGGTCAATCTATTCCTACATCAGGTTGACCTAGGTTGACCTAGTACCCAATAATTTTAGTTCTCATAGCCCAAAAGGCCTCAAGGATTTAATTATTTTGTGACTATGACCCAATTAACCGGAGTTGTTTTCTCACCCAAAAACTAGTATAAAAGGAGTATTGTGGGATTAATTTTCATATCTCATTCTTAAGTTGTCTCATCTACAAGAAATCAAGTATTCAAGGTTTTCTTCTTCAAGAAATCATCTTCAAGCATCCAAGTCCAAGAATCTTGTTCTTGCATCAATCTTCTTCCTTCAGATAGTAGTGGAGTTTGGCTCTAAGGAGAAGATCCATCATTTCAATCCATTCAATTTTTTCTATTATTCATCTATGGAATTTCACATACATTTCTATACATGATGTTTTGGCTTCTTTTATTTCCTTATGGTTTCTTTGAGTCAAGTCTATTAGATTTACATACTTGATCACATATCAAAGTCAATTGCATCTACAGAGATAATTGTATCTTTCACTTGATATTATATAGATCTACTATATGAAAGAATTTCATTTACATTTACATTTCTCAATTGCATTTAATTCCTTAACCTAGGACTTGACCAAGGCAATCCCTCATCAAACCCCCAACCACAAACCTTTATTTTATGTGTTGATTTGCAGGTTGGGAGCGAGAAGGATTATGGTTCTAGAACCTATTATTCTCAATATTTCTAGAGTCATTAGTTGTAGATTGTTAGACTACATTAACCTAGTCATAAGATGTCTCTCCAAGTCAACCTAATCCTTCAGTCTCAAATTCAAGGGAGATTTCTATGTTTTGTTCATTTCATCATTGCAATTTGAGATCCGCAGATGGATATTCAAATATATTTCAAATATACAAGTTTTGAAGAAAAAAAATGCCTTCCACTAAAAATTTCAAGGTGATTCATTTATATTTTATTTCCTTTCACATCTTTACCCTATATTTACATCTTAATTGGGCTAATTGTCTTTACATAGCATCTAGATTTCTATTATTTAAGAAATTAGTTCAATTTTACATTCACATTATCCTATTAAGGGTGAAAGATAGTACATCTCCTTAAATTTTATTCCTCTTTATAATTTGAATTTAGGATTACCTCCGTTCTTGTTTTGGGTCCTAGCTAATCTAATTTTAATCGTAAGTGGAATAATACTCAAAAATTCCCAATTTTCCCTCACATACATATTTGAATGGCATAGTGACCATGTAAAGTGGAAGTCTACATCTTATTAAAGTACTTCCATTTTACCACTAAACACACACTTGGCTGCCAAGATTTCTCCTCTCAAGTACCTCTTAAGTAAAGTTGTACTTACTGGTCAACTTGTTAAATAGATGATGAATCTTTCATAATTTGACATTCAATACATTGAACATATAGTTATAATTGGACATGCTATTACTAATCAACTTATCAATTTTTCTCTTCAAGACAATTATCCTATGCAAATTGAATTTCTAGATCCATCCATCATGTATGTCATTGAAAGAAATTTGAAGATGTTTTTCGATGGATCTCATACTCAAAATGGTGCTGGTGTTGGCATCTTATTTGTTATTCCTTATGGTTACGTTATTCCTAAATCCTACAAATTTTTGTTTCCTTGTATAAAAAACATAGTAGAATATAAGAATCTTACAAATGAGATTAAGCTAGCCATTGAATAGATAATCATTGAGCTACACATCTTTGGAGACTTACAACTTGTTATAAATCAAATTAAAAATGGCTACCAAACTAAGGATGACAAGTTGATCCTTTAAAAAAAGTTGATTGATTCTTTGAGGAATTATTCCACTTCTATTACATTCCAACAAATTCCTAAAGATGAGAATAAGGCTTCTAATGCTTTGGCTACCTTGGCATCCATTCTACAAATACAAGAATATGAGCCTATGTTTGAATTCCTAGTGGAAGAGCCACATAACCCTTCCTATAATTTCCCTAACAACCGATTCATTTGTAGTATTTTTGGTCATGACTCCTCTTGCTATGCTACTTTCTATTTTCACTTACATGACCAATCATACTTGATAACCTAACCCACAATAAAAAATGTCAACTTATTCACAATTATTCCCACTAGACTCTTATCTTTGATGACTTGTATAGTAAGGGTTAGATTTAATTCTACTTTGGTGATTAGAAAAGGATGAGTCTAAATGAGATTTTATTGGAGTCCATGCCGACATTTGTGGGTCTCACTCTAATGGCCTTGTGCTTTCTTGCTTAGGGTTAGTTATTATTGGCCTACTATACAAGCTAATGTCATGGGGAATGCCAAGTCCTTCAAGAAGATTCAACTCCACAATAACTTGATTCATGCTCCTAGACATGAGTTGATACCCTCTATCACACATTGGCCTTTTCATAAGTGGGCCTTTCACTTGGTTGGAAAGATGCATCATTAGTTCTTCTAGAGGATACAAGTTCATCATTACTACTGCTAAGTACTTCACTAAATGGGTTGAAGTTGTCCCTCTCTTCACTACTATAGGGAAGCATGTAGCCATCTTCATACTAAATCACATCATTCTTTTCTATGGGATTCCCTCCTCTAAAGTGACTGATAATGGAGGACAATTTAAGAATAAGGACCTTAGGAAAATTTGTGAGAAATTCGAGATTAAACAACATTGGTCCTCTATCTACTATCCCCAAGGTAATGGTCTAGCTAAAGCTTCTAAAAGACACTGTTGAAGATTTTTCATAGAACTATACATGAATCATGTAGAGATTAGCATCTACAGTTTAATCATGTACTATGGGGTTATAGGAATAACATACACACACATACTAGGGCTACACCTTTTTCTCTAGTTTACAATTCTGAGTTTGTTCTACCATTAGAGGTTGATATTCCTACCTTATGACTCTCTTTGAAAGGGTTTATTACTAATGAGGACTATAGATCTATGAAAATCTAGGAACTTAAACTCCTAGATGGATTCTTTTGACCACATGGGAGTATATCAAAAATGGATGTCTAGTAGCTACAATAAGAAGGTTTGTCCTAAGGAATGTCAAGTTGGTGACCTTGTCCATAGGTAGAATCCAAAGAATCAAAGAAATGGAGAACAGAAAGGAAAGTTTGAACCTAACTAGTTGGGTCCCTATATTGTTTCTATTACTTTTGGCTTTGGTGCTTATCAACTCTCTACACCTAAGGGAGAATAGGTTCCTAAGCCTATCAAAAGGTACATCTAAAGAAGTTATATGCTTAGTACTCTCACTACTCAAAGCTTGTCTATACTTTATGATCCTAAAAAAATCCTTAAAAATTATATATGATGTTGAAAAATCCTAAAACATAGAAAATGTCCTTTAAAATGATCATCTTAATGAAAAACTAATAATAAGTACTTTGATGCATCACCAAAAAAATCAAATATCTCCAAAAAAAAAATCAAAACTCTTGGAAAAAAAATTATTTCCCAGTGATGAAAACTTGAAAAAATGTTCTACTTATGTCTATTAGCATGTGGCTTTTCTCTCTATACCAATCCATCTCATATTATTTTTCCTTGCTTGGTTTTGAATAGATCCTTGTCTAAGTCTAGGGGCACAAACTATAGCCTATCTAGGTCTCAAGGTTGTGTTTGTGTTTCTTTGACATCTCTGTCAACCATGTTTTTCAAAACTCCCCCTAACATTGAATATTTCTAAGCACTTATCAAATACTTTGGCTATATTATAAGATGTTTCACTATTTCTCACTGATAGACTTAAGTCCTGGGAAGAAATTCAAGTGACTTTCCCACACATACTTCAAGTAAAAAATGATTGACTTGTTGACTTATTTTCTTTGTGTGTTGTCCATGATGATTTATTTTCTAAGTGTTCCCTCCCTAATAGTATCTTAAGGATGTCGTGAACTAAAAGACTTTGGGAATGGGACATGTTTTCCATTTATTTCTATCTGTGGGTGTACTTTGTGGATTATAAGTTTCTTGATCATCTTTCTTGACCCACTTGACACTTAGGATCTCCACATTTACATCATTGTATGTTTCTTACAAGACCATGCTTATGATCATCTCAAAATTTTGTGTCTCAATGCAAGCATAATCTTGCTATAGTATACCTAGGGAATCTAACTATCATTTCATCTTGGCCTTTATGTCTTTGATGCATTGGTTGGGTTCCCACACTTCTATCTAATATAGATCATATTCATATCCTCAAAATTCACACTAGTGATGATTGTACGATGTTAAAATGTTCGTAGTAAGGCTGGATGATAATTTTAAAATGACCTACTTATATAACCCTTGCAATTGTATCTTTGCACTAGATTTAATTCTAGGGTTTATTCTAGTTTAGCTTGTATTTGAGTGTCAAGAGAGTCTTCTTTATCTTTCATGGATGTGTTAGTCAACTACATTCATCCTCTTGATTCTTCTCGATCATGTCTTCATCTCTTTCGACCTTGTCATCTCACCATTTTCTTCATTTCTTGTCATTACAAAGGATTAATCTTATTATCATATCTAAATCTATCCAAGTGCTAAATTTTCAAACCATGACATAGAGAAAGACATATAAGAGACATATCAATATATCTAAGAAAATATAACATGAGCATACATATCAACATCAAATGGAAATATAAACACAAGTGCTAAAACATAAAGATACATTCATCCATCACATGAGCATAGAAAAGAGACAAATACACAATGATAAAACTTGAATCCAAAATCTCATATATATATATATATATATATATATATATATATATATATATATATATATATATATATATATATATATATATATATATATGATGGAATATCAACAAAAAATACAACACAAGTACAAAATTTGGATCAATATCTCAAAATTTTCAAAAATGTCACAATGGTATGGAGATCTATGATTGGCACTCTCCTTTCTATGTTAGATGTAGCTATGGAGGAGGATCTTTGGTTCTATTTAATAGTGGCACGCCCCCCGCCCTCGATCTTCCTGCATGCTTTGAATAATATGGGAGTCCCTATCTTGGAGGCACCACAACTTTGTGTGTTACATAGTAGTACATAGTCCTAGCCCCATAGCACTTTGCATCTCACCTCATTATGTCTCTCACCCTCTAGTAATCCTTATTGCAAGTATTCTCATCTATGAGATGTTGGTCTAGCATGTTGATGGTAGTATGTGCCTACTAGAGCTCTACCTCCAATGCCTTAATGCACTAATCTATCTTGTCATCCTCTCCTCCCCATGTCCTTTGCATTGCTTACTCCTCATTCTAATCCTTGTCTCTCTCCTTTTCCACTTGAGCTTTCCTAATCAACCTCTCCTCCTCCTCTACTCTTTCCCTTCTTTGTGATTGAGTAGTAGGATGGCTAGTTAATGGACCCTTGGACCCATTGGGTCTATCTCATCCTCTCCCCCTCTCCCTCTATCTCCTCCATCATCTTCATTGTCCCCCTCTCATTCACTTTTAACCTTTACTATTCTAGGAATGTAAGTCTTGGAAAGGGATGCCTCCTCATATCCTTCATGTAATTTAGTGAGGCTCCTACATTTTCCATTACTAGGAGGAGATCATATACCACTTGTTCTAACTATCAAGTCTCCTTTGGACATGTGGCATAGCTCAACATTTGTTTATAGACCATATCCACATTCTCCCAGTACTTCACATAAGTCGTCATCTCCATAGTTAAAGGATTGGAAATTTGGGTAGAAGTAGTCATAAGAGGTAAATCTTATATAGGTATACTAGAAAGAGTGGTGGAAGTTAGGATGGAAGATTCAAAAATTGTGGAAGGGGGAGGATATCCCATTTCTTGAGAAAATTATGTCAAAAAATTACCATGAATATTAATAAGATGAGATATACCACGCAATATAGAAAGATTATTATCATCATTATTAACAAATTTCTTAAGAGCTTCAACAACAACAATTCTACGAGAATTTTATTTTCTTGGAAAATCCAACTCTCCAATTTATCAAACTCACTACAAATCTTATCAACTTGTAAAGGAGGAAATCTTAAAGCATCATCATCATGGGATGAGTGAGAAAATGTATGGTCCATTATAGGATTAAGATCATGAGTAAATATGTGAGTTTCATCATGATTCCTAGGAACAAAAGAGGAATCATGATCAAAGGAGCCCATGAGTCTATGATTTTACCTAATGGGGATACTATAGGTTGAACTTCATGTAATTAAGCTCATAAAAGAGGATATCACAAAAGGAAACCCTAATGAGATCTAACCATGCAAATGTATTAAAGAGCATAAAAGAAAGATCTAACCATACATAAGATAGCCAAATATTACTCTATGAAAGATAAAAGAGATAAAGAGATCTACCTCCAAAAATAAAGGGGAATAAGTCAGGTTCACCAAAAGAAGGTAAACACCTATAATAATCTAACACCAAAAGAAGGGGGGACCCATCAGATTCACAAAAATATTTAGTAGTAAAATGAAAGCACTTTAATAAGATGTAGACTTCCACTTCACATGGTCACTAAGCCATTCAAGTATGTGAGTGAGCGAAAGAAGAGAATTTCCAATTATGATTCCACTTATGATCCAAATTAGATTAGATAGGACCTAAAGGAATAAGGGAGATAATACTAAATTTGAATTATAAAGAGAAATGCAATACAAGGAAATATACTATCTTTGGACCTTAACATGACAATGTGAATGTGAAATTCAACTAATTTCTTGAATAATGTAAATCTAGATGCTATGTAAACAAATTTATCCTAATTAAGATGTAAATCTAGGATAAAGATATAAAAGGAAATAAAATATAAATGACTCACCTCAAAATGTGTAGAGGAAGATGTGTTTTCACTCCAAAACCTACAGATCTAAACTGTATCTAAATATCCATCTGCAAATCTTGGAATAAAATTATGAAAGGAACAAAACCTAGAAATCTCACTAGAATTTGAGCTTGAAGGACTAGGTCAGCTTGGGAAGACATCTTATGACCAAGTTGATAAAGTCTAAACAACTCTATAAATATTATGAATAGTAGGTTCCATATCTATAAAAAAAATCTCCTAGCCTACAAATCAATACAGAAAAGAAAGGTTTGGGGATTAGGGTTTGATGAGGGCTTGCCTTGGTCAAGGCCTAGGTTAAGGAATTAACTGTAATTGAGAAACATAAATGTAAATGACTGAAAGATAAGATAAATTTTTAGATTCATCTTGCTTGTATGTATGTAAATGTAATTTAAGTCTTGAATAAGGAATGTAAGGTATCTCTACTCTTTGCAATGGATCTACCGTAATCCCATCATGATGTCATGGATATAAAAGTGCATCAATGAAGAAGATGATGAATTGTTTGTTTCCCTCTCTTTTTTTCTTCCCATGATAAAACAAGTGAACTTTAGATATCAAGTCAAAAGTGGTATTCATTTTTTTTTTATAGTGAGTCTAAGTCTAGTTTTCCTTAAGCTAGGAGATCTTTATCAGGTTTCTCTCATTTTCCTTTTCTTCTAATGAACTAGGTGGGTTATCCTAAATTGATGTCTCATAATGGGTAAGTTTAGTACCTAACCTAATAAGGATCATGTTCCACTTACTCATGACATAATGCAGATATTCAAGGATAATTTTCAAATTCTTATTCTTTATTTTGAAACTTCTATAGGAATTTTCAGTTTTCCTTCTCCTCGATGGGTTTTGGCCCATGGAGGTGGATTTTTAATCAAATATAGAAGAGATAGAAAAAATGTTCAGCAATGCTCAATCTACTTAAATAATGGTGAAAGAATCTAGTCAAAGGTGGTATGATTTTCTTTGAAATCCAATTGATAGCTTTTATTTAATTTGTGCATCTAAATTGCAAATTTGGCAAGTCAAATGGCTCAGAGATTAAATTTAGATCATCATATGAAGACCAAATCAACAAATGACATTTTGAGATGAAATTATAATGGTCCTTGAAGATGTATCTTTCCAATTGTTAGATCTAAAAAATCAACACTCACTGCACATTCGCAAGTGATTAAGGATAACCCATAGTTAACATAGCAAAGCTATGAAAAGTAACTAGAGCATTCAAATATTGAATAGTTGCATCGTCACTAATGGATAGAGGTAATCCAAAGTTAAGTTAGTGATGTGAAATAATAGAATTAAACTTTTTTTTCACATGATTGTAGTTTGAGAAAATGCTAAGGAATAAACAATACTGACAGTGCAAAAGACAATAAAAGTTGAGGTGGATAGTTTTCAAAATGTCACCAGCTAAGAAACATTCAAGACATTTTAAGTCATGACCTAGCAAATATGATTACTAAATGCTTAATTTCTTCACTTGTTTGGTTGCATAGTTTAAGTGAATGAGAATTATTTTGTTAGTGACTGATTGAAAGTAGTTAAAGGTGAAGTGATTACAACATCACAAGAGAAAGAAATGTTAAACCTTAAACCGCAACAAAGATGTGAGATGGTCAATATAATAGTCATTTTTGGATCGCAACTTGTTCTAGTCAAAAGAAAATTAAGAGTACAAATTTATTACAAAGAAAATAGAATGACACAAATTCAAATGGGTCCATAATATTCTACAGTCATCAAACTCTCCAGCTAATGAAATAGCACCACTTGTCTGCCACTATGTACACAATTGGAAGATGGACCCACACTACAAATAAAAAATGGAGTTAAGTTTTTTTTTAAATGATAGTAACTAGATCTTTAAGATCACTTCTTATCATATATTTACATTTAGTTAAAGATGACTTGAGGTCAACATTGCGATGATGTGAAAATAAAAAATTGGTTAGGAATCAAAGCTTATCACATGTTCCTAGGTAATCAAGACTAACCCTAGGTTACGAGTGCAAAACTACAAAATGTATTCAAGGAAGTTAAGTTAGATGTTGGAATAAGATTGTAAGGTTTTACTAACAAGGTCCTAAGTTGTGAAGTTGCAAAATGAAGAAGTTTTCTATAAAAGTGTGATCACATGGTTGCAGGTAGTTAGAAAGTAACCAAAAGTTAATCGGTGAAGTAGCAGAAGTCAGCGGTCATATCATTGCATGGTTACATTATAAGTAGAAATTTTGATTTGAAACCTAGTGAAATTGATACCAATTAAACTTTAAAACAAATAGTCCCATGGTTGTTGGTGGTTAAATGAAACCCAAAGTTAGCATGGCAAAGCAATGAAAGCTATTAATTGCATGGTCGCAAAGGGTTAATCATAACCTAGGGTTGAAGCTACAAAGGAGAAACAATAGGCATTTGTGCGATCACAAAGGGTTAAATAAAACCTTGAGTTAATGTAGTGATGCATCAAAAAGCTAAAGGCCACATCATTGTTGGCAGTTTAAGTCAATTTTGGGTTAAGGTCACGAACAAGTGAAATTCTATTGATTGCATCATCACATCAAAAGAAGACATCAAATGAATGATGATTGTAAAGAAGTGAAAAGGGAAAAGAAAAAATGGTTTTAATGTTTTAATCATGATCCTTGATAGAAGATCAACGGTAGAGATTTAAATCTACAGGGATCATTGGGATAAGTACAAATTTTGTGGCCAAGATGACTGCTACAAATTAGAGAGGAATATGAATATTTTTTAGGGTTTCTAATTGTTTCTGCTTCCTTTCTCTGATGTATTGAATTCCAATTAATGATTGTTGGATTTTTGAGCTATTCAAGTGCTCTGTTTATGTAATTGATGAATCTACAATTGGCCAAGAACTAAGAGAGGAGGCCTATAAATGTAACTTTCATAGTTAATGAAAAGGTTATAAAATTTTGATGTGAAGTACTCATTGTTGTAGAGACAAGAATTGTAGTGTTTGATACCATTGATTTATTATTTCATGCATATGTTAGTCTATGTATTCTTTCAAGTTAGATTAGAAATCTAAAAATAAATGGAGTTTTGTATCTTTTCAATTTAACAAATTATTAAGTAATTAGAGAATTACTAAAGTTAAAAGAAATACTTCTATTATATTCTTGCATCTTAGCATCACATCATATCATTCTGCATATAATTAATACTACAAATTTCCATATTTGCATAATTAATTTTGTGGATTCATAAGATGTGTGAATTCTTGGAATTGATCTCATTTCAAGACCAACCCATTGCCTAAGTTAGTCTTACCTAGGTCTAGCTTGGTTTGCCTCTTCTATTCTCTAGTCAAGAACACACCATAGTAGGATTAGAAATTTAAAAATTCTTTGAAAATCATATATAAGTGAGTTGTACCTATAATTTAGAGGGAAATTAGTTATCAAGTAACATTTTCCCAACTATTGTATTCAATTATTCTTTACACACTTTTGCAATTTGGGATTTATTATAAGAAAGGACAATCTATTTACCAATATTATTCAATATAGATTTCCTCCCTTGATGGCCAACAATAAGCTAGATCTTGAAGATGAAATTTTCACAAAAGATCCTTCAATGCTAAATAGAAATATCCTTGCTTTAATGCTTGAAAGACTTGAACACTTGAACTCCTTGAGTGCAAAAGGAAAAAATCTTTACTTGAGAGAAAAATATTGAAATCTTGGAATTGAATTTTGAATGATATATAAAAATGAAGCCTCCAAGTCTCCTTATATGAGTTTTTGGGTAGGAAAATAATATAAGCTGACTGGGTAATGGTAAAAAACTAATTAAACCCTCAAGGCCTTTCGTGCCCCAAGCTTTGAAACTATTGGGGACTAGGTTAGTCTGGTCTAGGATTAGGTTGATGTGGGAGGACTAGGTCAACCTAAGTTAATGTGGTCCTAGAGGTCAAGTCTTGGGTGTCATAGAAAGAAGGGTAGGTGCCAGAAGATAAGAGTGGAAAGGGGAAGAAGATAGAGGGAAAAGGAGATCGAGCACATGCATATCCATGGTCCATAAAGGGAATTATGAAGAGGGAGCTAAAAGTTCTTAAAAGTAAAGTGTGTCCATTTTAAGATAGTACAACTAATATAAAGAATATTAATGGTACATATTTTTTCCTTTATTTACTAATGATCAAAAAATTACATATATGACATACCTTAACATATGTGACATTGAATTTTATCAGGTTTCCACAATCCATTTTTTACAGCTGATTTGTTTCTAGCTTCAATTGTGTGTGTAATTTTTCGCATCAACGTTTTAGATATGTGACATTTTTATGTTGGATAAACCATTTGTAACCTTCAAGTTCACTAGTAACAATAGAGCAAAGAGAAGAGTTGTTTGAGAGCCTTCATAAAGGGGATCATATGCATTCTCAAGTACAGGTAAATCACGAATAACATCAAAGTTATCTTAATAATTATGATCACTAGTGTCAGTACTGAATGTGTCATGGATTAATTTATTTGTACCATCATCTTCAATAGAACTCTTTGATGCATGATCATCTTCTTCCATAGGATCATTATCTTTAGCTTTGATGTTCTTGCTCCATGTTCCTCCACTTTGAAAACCACATTCTACAAGTCATCATAGTCTACATTATGTGCCCTAGGGTGCAACACCTATATAATAATTTTTAAAATAATTAAACCATGATCATGATCTCCTTATCAACTAGTTTTTATGTATATAAGTTATCAAAATGATATAAAAATTATCAAAAATCCTAAACTCTAAACACATATAATTAATAACTTACCAATAGACAATAATAATTCCCCCCTTCAATGTGAACATTTTGTCTACAATGCTTCTATTAAAAGTCTGATCATCTTTAAGCCCATTCAATTTATGCAAGAACAATATCATGTCTCTCTCTTTTTGTTTTCAAATTAGACCAAAATCTAGAAATTCTCTTCTTATTTTTCTCTTGATCAATATTGTTTGACATGTTTTTTTCTTTTCGAGAAACATAATTAAACTACTAAAAATTTTCTATATTATTTTTTTACTATTTTAGTTGTAAAAATATAAAGTCACTATTTATATTTTTATACTTGAGCAACCCTAAACTCTCTTTTTTTTAAATCATGTCCATCAAAATTCCAATGATGTTTCAAGATCTATAAAATAGGTTGTGCTTTCAACAAATGTTCTCATTTGAATATTTTGACAAAAGTCTTTATCATCAAAATTTTGATGAATGTTAGTCAAGTTTGAAAAGAATAAAGAAATAACATAATTAACTTCTCAAGGTCTGATGAACATAAAGAAAATGAAATTTTTTTTGGAAACTTTGTCAAAAATTTAGCCAAATATGTTAGCATGTCTAGTTTCAATGAAATGTTTTGATGTGATGTTACAATTTAGGATGGTCTAAGTATGACATAATAAAAGATAAGGATTGTCTATAAAATATGACATCAATTTGATTTCATCAAGGTAGGATGATGACATCAACATGATGGTATCTTCAAGGTAAAATGATGCATCATCATATAGTCCATACATATGAAAATGTAATTTGAATTGAATGATGTTTAAAGGTTCTTTTAGTAGTTAAAGAGATCTTTTAAAAATCGATGATGATGTAATGTTGATGTCAATTTGTACAAATTGTGAGTTTTTTCAAACATGATCTTGACTTATGAGTAAAGTTATAATGATCCTATTAGATTGAATTTTAATTTTTTTCAAATATTTAATTTATCATGTAAAGGATAGTAAACTACCAAAACAATAAAATATTTAGTTTTCCAAAAAAAATTTCTATAATAGTCTTTTTTTATCTTTCCCTTTTTAAATTATTTATAATTGAAATGAATTTGGGGAAAATACCTACCAAATTGGATTTTGATCTAGCTATATGATTAAACTTTGTAATATGTTTTTTGTCTTTGTCTTTAAAATATTTGTTGAGCTTTTAAAAGGACCAATAAGTAATTTTGGATTCTCTATCGAACCATGTAATCAAATTTTGGCACAAGGATCAACAAATTGTAAGATCTTGACATATTATGAAATTTCTCTACACTTGAGTCCTTATGCTTAATAAAAAAAGTGTGTCCATATTTGTTGAAAAAACTATGTGGCATCTATGGAAAGGAATAATAAAATCAATGATACTTGTGAAACCTTTCAAGAAGGGGATAGATGCCACTTCCCCTAATAAACCTTCCACCAGAACTTAGTTCTCTAGAACATCATAGATCTAGGATTTATTTTATGCCCATAAAATGAGAGACTTATTTATTTTCCCTCTTGTTTTAAGATTTTATATTTCTCTCTAATTCTTGGATAATTGGAGGAAGGAGAGTATATTATGGATTAAATGAGGCTACCAATTCCCAACATTCAAGTAGGGAGTTCTTCTAAGTTAAGTTTTTATAAACCCACATTCCTACTAGAAATGATATGGCTCTTGATTATTGTTAATTTATTTTCTTGTTTAGAATATTTGAGGTCTCATTAACCTTCAGATGATCCCATACTACATCATCCAACTTTTTTGAAAGAATAGATTGAAATCAATATTTTTGAACTAAATCTTCACTTTCTAACACCTATAATTATTAATTTGAAGATGATGCTTGCTAGTGATTTGTGAAATTTTGTCTATGGATTCTAAATATATAATTCTTCAAAATTATTTATAAATAAATTTTGAATTTTATTATGTAACTTAAAATAACTTAGTTTTTTTAGTAAAGAACAATTGTAAAAATTGACTTTTATGTCATAATGCATAACTTTTATTATAGATAGGCTAAAATTTTGAAATATATATTTATAACCCCAATATCTAGTACATGGATAATTTTTTATATTTTTTGTTGTATAGTTTTTTAATTAATATTCAAAGTTAAATAATTTACAATTTAAACATAGGTGTATGTTGTAATACATAACTTGTTTTGTACATATCAAAGTTCAATGTTTTTAAAAAGAAACAAAGGTATTAATATCTAAAGTTAAAATATTTTATAGAACTAATTTTAACTATTTAACCATTTCTCATGTAGAATATATAACTTGATATTTAGTGCAAAACCTATGTTTAGTTAAACACTAAAAATAAATATAATAAAATGAAAATATATTTAAAATATATACTTATTATAAAACTCACTTTGAGGGCCAAATCCTTTAAGTCATCTTGTCAAGTTCATAATTCTATGTGAAAGTCCAAGATAAGGTTTCAAACTAAAATATTTGAGAAAAACTTGGTCGAGAGTAGAAGTGGTTAACCAAGCACCTTTGTTTAAAAGACTACCTACTTAAGGTCTATTTGATTGAAGATCTTACCTTCTCTTGAATATTCCTTCAAATAGAAGTAGCTTTGTTATAACAACCTTTCTAGGCAATTAAACTTGATACAAAAACAATAATCTTACTACATATTTAATTTCATCTAGAAGATGCAAGATGAGAATTATATTCTCAACATTTGATTGCATCTAAAAGATGCAAGATGAGAATTATATTCTCAAAGACCTTCCATATATCCTTCAAGATTTTGTTAATCATTATAATCATGTCTTTAAGGCTCATTATGTTTCTCCTGAACCTAGTCATGATTTACCAAAATTTCTTAAGGTTGATTCTCGCTAATATTCCTCCTCTCCCTAATTAGTTTTTTCTTATTTTCTCTTTTCGTTGATATCTAGGAAGTGTTTTTAACCATGGAAATTGATAAAGCCCCTGGTGTGATATATTTCCATATGAATATAATAAAATACATTGAGATTTTGTTTGTGAAAAATTTCATAAGATTTGTATTAGTCTTACTAATCCAATTCCTTGAGTGATCATAAATAAAGGTAATATTACATTCATACCTAAATCTACAAGTCTAGAAGATATCAAAAATTAGCAATCCATCATTACTTGTATCATTGAAGAAGGAAAATGTTATTTCCTTATTGTTAACTTGAGAAAATAAAGCAAATCTAATTGATTAAGAAAAAAAAAAGTCTGTATCAACTTATTATAGTTAAGATTGATATTTTGATAATTTTAAAAGATAGTTTTAAAAACTAAATATAATAAAGAGTGATATCTAAGATAGAATAGTTATCATTATAAAGGATTTTTCTATTGGGTTGGTGTATATTTTAAAACTACCATTGTGTTAGTAAAATATCTAAGATTTTGTGATAGATCAAAGTCTAATGAAGCAACAAGTTTGTATGCTTGAGATAAATTTATTATTAGGAATTAGTCTTTTGATATAACTCATCTTTACAAAATATGCAAATTTACTCAAAAAATATATTATCAATTTTTTTTATCTACATTGTCACTTTTTCTAATATAAAGATTAAGAATATTTAAAAACATCTTAGAAACAAGTTGTCATTTGTTCAAAAATATTTTAATTATCTTAGACCAACATTAAAACATATGTACCAAATTACATGACATGATGTAAAGACCACATAATAAGAAGTTATTTTTTCATCTTAAAATATCAAATTCAAATATGTTATTATTAATTACTCTTGCAATATTGTGTGTGTGTGTGTGTAATTTTGAGGAAAAACATTAATCATGCAAATACATTGAACTAAAACCAAACAAAAGAATGAGTGAGTCAAATTTTGTTAGATATTGTTGGGATCATTGTAGAAGATTGCATTATATGTTTTGGAATTAATGTTCTCTCATTGATGCCAACATATTTATTTTCTTAACAATATCGACAATTTATTATGCGGAGAGATTGGACCAATATGATTTCTACATAATCAATAGGATGTCATGTGATTATGGATGGATTCATGGATGTTTGTATATGATTATGTTTGGATTGCAGATGTTGATGTTGTGATTTTAGTGAGTTACAATGAGTTAACCTATTTTTGGTTATATGCCTTTTTTGGTGGTTTTGGTCATGAAAGTGTTGCAATATTTGGATTGACATGGAATGCTTAGGAATTAAATATGTGCATTAAGTTGGAGTAGTTCATTATTTTAAGACATTCAAGGTATTTTCCTTTTATGATAGAGATTTCCTAATAATGTTCATGATGAACAATACAAATTTGTTCATGGATTCAAATGCATGTATGTTGATGTTATTATTGTGGCATTTTATGATACTTGTTATTATTTAGTAATGGTGTCTTATTCTTATTTTTGGATCACATTGGATCATGTGATCAGATTTAAAAGAGCTTATGAAGTATTTTGATACTTTCTTGGCTAACTTGTTTAGTTAGTGTACTGCATCAGATTGCAAGCATGATCTATAGATTGTGGCATGTTAGAAATTATTTATTTAGGTCATAGCTACGTTCTAATCTATTATAATGATTTAGAATAACTAATCGGGGGGTAAATCAGTTATCCGTAGGTCCAACTGTACCAATTCAACTTTTACTAACTTCAAACAATTTAATCAATCTTAGATACCTACTTGGTCTATATAGCATATCATCAGCGAAATAAATTTTCATGCAATTTTTTAACTCATTGGTTCCTATATGTGTTGACTGCTAGTAAATAAACTATTTTAGAATATAGCATGCATAAAATAACATCCACACATAAAAATAACACTTTGACAGTAGGATTTAATATGAAAACCCAATTTGAGAAAAACCACCAAGTAACATGCTACCAATTTTTCACTCTTCTAAAGTGAGCTTGCCTAAGAGCCAACCCTATTAAAGGTTATACAACACACTATTAAAAGTGACCCTATTAAATTATTTAGTCACCCTACTAGGAGTGGTCTTATCAGAGGACTTTGGATCATTCCATTAGAATGTCACCTTGATTAAAGGAATTACAAAATGACTATTAGGTCAACCTTGATTAAAGGATTTTAATTGATACAATGATTAGAATGTAGTAGTAGGTTTGATCTATAAAATACAACTCACTTTTTCAAATTTAGATCTCCATTCACTCCTCTATTGGTTCATCATCTAGCCTCCATTGACATCTCCATCATTGATCTTGTTGGCATCTCCTCAAGCACTCTTCACACTTCACCTCTTTTGTTCTTCTCTTCACATCTTCTCCTTAATATTTCTAACCAACAATGAACTTACCCTAGAAGACATCTCTTATGCCTCCTTAAAAAGGTAATTTTAATCTTTTTTCACTTAAGCATCACTGTTGATCTTAGGGTTAGGTAAAATTCATCAAATCCTTTCATCTTTTTGTTCTCCTTCTCCTTCTAGAAACTTCTAATCAAATCATTTTATTTAATCATTTAAATAACTCTCCTCTTGTGTTAAATATGCCAACTTATCAATCCTTATCTTCCATGCACTTTGACTTACTCAAAATTCCAACTATGTTGACCTCAAATTCAAATCTTTCTCAAATTGTAACTTGTGTTGTCACTTGGCAATCACTATGTTCTTCTACTCGGTCATCACTATGTAGCTCATCACACACTATTTTTTTTTTGCTAGAAATTAATAGGATTTTTGGCCATTACTATGCTCGATCACTACTAACACTTCTTCATATATTTTATCAGAAATAACTAACACTTAGCTTGAACTATTTGTTTAGCTTCTACTTAAGTTCCTTAATATTCTACTTCAGTTCCTTCATATATTGACCAATACTGATACTCAATCAAAATTATTCTTTTGACTTGTTTGAACTATAAGCTTCATATAATTTACTTCTTCACTTCATGTATTAATTGAACAACATTATCTTTCCAAGAACTAACTTATCAAGTTTCCATTGTATTTCCATGACACTTAACTTCTCATCACTCACTAGCTCACATTTCTATCTCTTCTTTTAAAATCCTCTTCATTAATCAAATGATATGACACTCTATATTGTTAGTTAAATGTCTCTCTAACATAAGGTTTGACACTCTATCTAACCAATAGGTTTGACATCAATGACAACATAATGATTGCTCCAATTGTAGTTTCCAACACCATTCAACATGTCTTGGATAACATTTTCTATTGTAACATAATATTGTGGTTGTGGTCTTAATCCTTTCCAAATCAATGTATGATGATGTGTTGTATAAAATGATGAAATCATTTCATATTTGGAAGTGATAGATGATGTGTCAAGTGTACGAGATGAAAATGTGTGTCAGCATGTTATATCTACAATTGAAAGAAAATGTGTGAGTGTAATCTATTGAAATGAATATTTGATATACTTCATTGGATTTATATTAGCATATCAAAGATTCTATTAGTTACTTCATAATATAGTGGATTGTTGTCCATAGGAGATTGTTGGTCATTGTAATTTTGTTTCTCTTGTTATTGTTACTAAAATTTTGCACATGTGTAAAATTTAAGTATGAAGACAAGGAAAGTACATGAATGTCATTAATTTCACAAAAGAATGTCCTTATATTATTCATCAAAATATTGATACAAATGATATTTACAATGGATAGGATGAAATGAAATACTAAAAGTAAATTTCTCTCACACAATTGGCTATGAGAATAACATTCAAATTTACTAATATCTATCTCTATTCTACAAAAGTGCATAAACATGAATGAAAGAAGATAGAATGAGAGGGTCATAGGGCACTAGTCATTGCCTGTAATGACTAGTCATATCCTGTAGCTCTAATCCTGCTTGCTTGCTACTTCGAACTACATTTCCTCCAAGTCTTTGAGTCCTACACATAAAGAAGATGGTTAGATCCAATGGATCTAAGCAATGATAGAAATACCTCGCCTCATATACAAACATTCTATGATATTGTCATGACATGCAATTGCATAAAATAGAAACATATACCAGCAAAGAGGCAATCATCATTATATCAAGTTATTATTGCTAACATGTCTATTTCTATGCAGAATCTTATCTCTAATAGGTACATGGATATAACCGTAGGCTCCCACGAGGGTTATTGAATCCAGTGTGCCTATAAGAATAGGATTAAAGAAGCTGGTCAAAAGTTTCATAAGAAGGGGAAGGGGTAGTAATAGTGACAAAATATACAAAAATAGTATGCAAAGAAAAAATACTGTAACAGAGGATGATATTGTAAAACAAACAAGAGAAGGCTTGTTGGGCGTAGTTGTGAGGGCATGGTAAACTTGATATTGTTCTGAGCTATGTAAAGGGAAATGAGAAAAGTAGGGTATTTTAAAGAACATGAATAGAGAACAAACACTATGAACAAAAAAAAGTAACCTGTGGATTTTTGATGAAAAGATGCAACTACAGATACGGCGAGTGGCATGTTGAACTCGAAGGAAGGTGAAAGTGTAAGTGTAAGCTAAAAAATGAGAAAAATGGAAGGAAATTTATAAGAATTTCAAACTAGAAAATGCCCAAAACGGGAAGAAATTAAACCCAGTCACATAAACATTATGTTTCTATGTGAGCTTTTTGTTGTGTTTAGAGAAAAAGTAGAAGGATTGGTTATTATAGTGCAGTGGTAAAATAAAGAAGAAATTCTGTACATTTTCAAAAGCACATTTCAAATATAATTTGAATGTTATTTTACATAAGAAGAATAGATATATGAAGTATGTATCATATTTGCATAGCATGAAATGGTTCAAAAATAAACTCATATGATTTTAATTTGCAAGGGAGCTTCATAATTTAAACAAAACCAAACAAGGCACATGACTATCAATTGCTAACAAACTTGACGCAAACAATGGTATGCTTTTTTTTAAAGGCCCCATATTTTCCAATAAATGCAGATAAAGTGAAAATAAAATAGATAGAAAAAATCAAAGAAAAGTAGCATGGGTTTGTAGCACTTCAAAATTCATCAAATAGATAATTTATAGCTGCAGCAGAAATGTCACAATTTGCATTTGAAATCTAGTTCAGCACTTTAAATGCTAAAAAAAAGCCATGTAGCTACATAATGATTTTGATTTTCCATTAAAATTCTATTTAATCAAACACGAAAATCCCCACATGAGGAGGAATAGCTTCAAAAAATTATAGCAGAAATAATGTCCATTCAAAATCAAGTCAACAACAGGAGAGTTCATGGCAATAGCAACTTGGACTTCAAAAATGATGTGAAGATAATAATTGTAAAGAGCTAGTCATAGCTAGAAAAGATGCTCAAAATGGTAGAGGAAATGCTAGAGATAAGATCATAGCAGCAAAGAAATCTTAAATTTCTTAATACCCAGCAAATATCCATCAGCAGCTCATAGGTTTGATATTTTATCAAAAGACAAAGGCATGAAATAGCCTAGAAATCCCAAAATGGTAGTAAGGATGAATGAAGAACATGAAAATAACTCCATCAGTAGCAACAATAGAAAGCAAAACATGGTGGCTTAATGATAAAAATAATAGATGTAATGCAGGAGTATCTAGAGGTATAAGGGCAATCCTGTGTCACCCAAAAAAAATTTACTTAGACTTAGTTTCTGCTTCATGTGTTTCCATTTCTGGATACCCATTTGGGTCAAATAAAGGTTCCAACTCTCATAGTTCCACTATCAATGTTTTGGGTTAGAGTTTTTAATCACCTTGGGATATGTGTAAATGCCAAAAAAAAGGAGTATGTAATTGAGCCATCATTTTGGTGAACTAGAAGGTGTAAATTGGTCAAATGATTGTCATTGTAATTTAGAGCATTCCAGAAAAAGAATCAGGTCAAAAGGCCCCACGGTTTGAAAGTTATCGTAGTTTTTTGATTTTTGGAGACATCCTAAGAATGCTTCAAAGTCAGGTTAGGGGCATTAAATGACCTTGAACAAGGCCAAAAAATGGGGTGCGAGCAAAGTTGGTCCATAGGGCTATAGAGCGCTTCGAGAGCTTTTCAAAAATGTAAACGGTTTGTCAATCGGAGCTACAGTTCAAAAGTTATGCCTCCCAAAAGTTCGGTTACCATTTTTGGATTCTTCTAATTTTGCGCTGACTTCTAATGCAACTTCTAGAGCCTTCTATTTGGTCGGTGGATGCCTACTAGCACTTTCTAGAATATATTCCTAATCCTTAACCCTCCGAGGTCTATTTAAGAATATTTCTGGCATTGTAAAAGGCAGTTCGAAGTGGAGTTTGAGAGAAGGTACTGGGAGAAGAATTTATCTCCAAATTTATGCTATTGTAAGCCCATAGGGCATGTTTTGAAGTCTATTTTCTCTGTACTGAATGTACTAGAATATTTTCATAGTTAATAAAATTTTCCCTTTCCTGTTGTGTCCATTATGTGCTTAGGTTGTGTCCCCATCAAGATGTAAGTATAATATGAAATATTGAAGAGGAAAATATAGCAAAACATGTCCATTAATAAGAAAAAGTCTTCACCTTAGCATTAAATAGCAAAGAGGACCATGCTTTACAAAGAGTGCAACACTTAAAATGTGCCCAGAAATCACATAGACACCTCATCTTGGTGCTGAAGGACAAAATAATGACATTTTGGAGCGGCATGGCCATGTTATTTGTAACACTCCAGTATTATAGTCAAATTTAACCAGGAAATATAGCTGTAGTAGAATGTGAAACCAGTAATGGCAACTACAAATCGAGTTAAAATCCTATACTTTTACCTTCTTCAAACTCTCCAAAATATTCATGCAAGGAGAAAATGAATAGATTTAGGATCAAAAAAGTAGTTCATTTTCTTTCCTCAAAATCATTTATAATGGTTTTGAATTCCATGGGATTTTGGATGGGTTTTTATTCATTTTTCCCTTTTTTTTTAATGAATTTATGTGTCATGGGTATTGGGTAGTGCTTCAAGTATAAGTGTTTCAACACTTAGAATTTGTCAAAATGGAATTGTATAATAAGATTATTTATTGGTGTTTTTATAAACCATTTCATAATCTTATTAATTAAATGCAAATCTATAGACCTTTTCTAAGATACATTCTATTTACAAAATTATAGGGATTTTAAATCAATTGTGACAAATGTTCAAAGAGGAAAAATTGAGTAAATGGTTTAAGATTGAGTCTTTATGAACAATTAGAGTCATATAGAATTTTTTTAGGAGGTGGTTATACATCAAATTGGACTTTGTCTAGTCTATTTGAAGGTTATTAAGAGTAGTTGGAGTATTTTAAGGTCAGTTTTGATGTGTTGTTAGCTAATTTATTGGATGTAATGACTTTTTTCCAAGAGGAAGGCTTCTTTTCACTAAGTTTTGACTCCTATTTTTAGGCCTTTTTGGTTGGATTTGACCACAAGAGGTGGAGTTTTAGTTTGTACTTAAGGAAGTTGTAACTCATTTTTTAAGGAGTTCTCAATTATGCAAAAATGGGCTCTTAGTGATTTTCTCTATCCTTTGGCTAATGTTATGTTTTCATTCTGATTCTTGATTTCATTAGCACTTGAGTACTCACTTGCACTCATTCATACTTACATTCTAGTTCAGTGCTTCCTTTAATTACAATTATAATAGAACATCTAGCTTAATAAAGAGGAAGTAATATTGCATCATTTTCCTTTGCTTGATTTCTTATACTTACATCTCTCATCTTAGATTAATATTGCATTTTATTTATATTTGCATTGCATATTCACTTGGATTCGTGAATACTAGCACTCTTATTACTTGTACTATTCTAATGTCTCATTCCATTGTGCACCTTGAAATGGTATCCATCTTTGGGTTCATTTGAGAGCAATAATCAAATCATTTAATTCCTTGCACATCACAAATAGAGAGTTGTAAGTCACCTCTCAAGCTTCCTAATCCGTGGGATTCTTTGAGAATAATGGTTTATAGAAGTGTGCTCACTTTTTAGTATACATTTTTGGCACCCACCATGGGGCTAGAACCAAGATTTTAGCTCTATTTTGGATCATTTTTTAGATTTTCTTGTTGTAGGTCAAATATTTATATTTTTGTACAAAATATTGTATGACACAGTTATTTTATGCATGTAATACAACTCTATTATGTAAGCAATACTCTGTCACGCAATTTTGTCATCTACCTTCTTTCTATATTATCATCTAGATTCTAGTGATTCGTTGTACCGGTTTAGGAACTCTATCATTTGGGCATATTTCATTTTATGGCTTTGAGAGATTTGTTGTATGATATTTGGTTAACTATGTTTTATCATAAAGACTTTCTTACTTACATTTTCTAGTTTTAGTATCTTAGTTTTCTAGTATTTCACTTGCATTTTAGTTTCCTAGTTTATCATAACAACTAATCTAGTGGCTTTCATGGTTTCATTGCTTTCATTTTGATATTACATACACTAACTTGTAGGTGTAAAGAAAAGGGGAAAAAATTAGTATGCTTGTGCTATTGGCTTTCATTTCATTTCATTAGGCACATTAAAAGTTAATAAGTAAGGGTTCTTTCTATTGGTAGGGAAGTATGTTCTTGTCTTTCTAAGATAATAAAAAACCTTGACCCTTTGGTTTGGATCATTGAAATTGAGTTGGATAGATTACTTTTCAGTAGTTTAGTTAACCCTTTCTTGGTGTGTTTGGGAGAAGCTTGTGGAATAGGAGAGTATGTTCTTTTCCTCTTTGAGGGAAATCAAGAATCTATACCTCTACTTTTTATCCATTTTGTGTTGATCTTGTAGTGGGGTCTTTTATGTTTAGAGGGCCTATTGTTAAGGGAAAAATCTCATGAGAATGACCCAAGTGGGAACAATCTAACTCAACTACTCTAACCAATTATAATCATAAATCCCTTGGTAGAGACCAAATTCTCAGGGGGACATAGTATTTCTATCCATCTAGTGAGGATTCTTATAAGATTGTGACCATGAGGAAATTGTTAGTTGGATATGATTGATGTTCTTGGGGTCCTTTGAGGCCTTAATCTTGCTTTCAAAACCATCACATTTAAGTACTCTTGGGATTACAAGGCCTTAATCCTATATCTAGATTGAGGGGATACTATCAACAAATCCCTTACTTACTAAGAACCTAGGTTAGAGACCACCCTATTTTAGCCACATTGATATCTTGGTGCAAGGAATAATCCAACTAGATTGCCTAGATCACCCTAAGATTTAATTCCCCATATGTGTTCCTTTGGATGTATTAATAAAAATCCACAAAAAAGCCAGTATAACTTTGTGTAAGGCAAGGGAGCATCCAACTGTAGGCCAAGGTATTGATGCAAGTCAAGACCTTTAGGCAGATATTTCTTGGTGTGTCTTAATTTTGTGTTGAGACCCATGGAAATCATTTGAATATACACATGATGGAAGTGTTATGGATTACACTTTGAGACCTCACATATATTTACATCATGCAAGGTTTCTTTTTCCCTTGCTTGATTGCTTGAGACTACTCCATGTGTCACATTTTGATTGTCAAAATTATCTATTTGAACATCAAACATTGTTAGAATGGTCAAAATGATGAGTCAAACTAGAACTTTTGGGTCAACATCTCCTTTTGCATTTCTAGATTTCTCTATCACATGCAGTCCTGAGTTATATCATACGATATTGGAGTTTATCTTCTATCACTACTATTTTTTTTTAGCATGAATGTTGATGGTATTCCTTAGGGGGATTATCCTAAGTATTACTAGAACACTTAGGGAGATTTTTAACATGATTGACATATTTCATTCATGATTGTGTTTGTCATTGATGTCAACATAGCAGTAAGTCTATGAAGATTGACAAAGTAGCAGACAAAGATCTTAGTTGTACAGATAATGTTTTGATTGTCTAGTGATTCGCATTCATGGACATGTTCTATATGGTGTCCTAATGTCAAGGTTCAATGTACAGTATCTAATCTAAAGATGTATGAAAGATATTCTTGATTTACAAAGAGTAGTATAGAGATAGAGTACCTAAGAAGCAGTTTCTAATGTGTGTACTATCTCTTCTAACAAAGATATAATCTAGAGGTGTGTGGTCCACAAGTGACATAAGATAGTCTAATGATCACATCAACAAATGCAAAAGCCCTAGTGTCACACATGTGAGAAGTTGTATATATTATGAACCGACAATGCTAGTAGAACTATGAATTGATTAATTATCTTATTATAATTAATTGGATAAGCCTCAAGGCTGACTCAAGGAATTATTTTGCAGATACAATATAAAGGAAAAATGTTTTCCTTGTTTGTAATGTAGAAGTAATATTAGCATTGGATGTGAGGTGTGAAAAAGAGTAGATTGCTTGGTGAATGCAAGTAAGTGATTCAAGGGATTATTGGATGTGAGATTTGTGATCTTGTTACAAGATTAGGAGCAGAAATTTGATTGACAGGACAAAGAGAGAGAGGAAGGAGTAGTACTATTCATTTATATAATTATTCAAGGAATAATACAAAGATCATTTGGAAAGTGGGTTCATTGGTATTTCCCCTGAAACTATTGGACAAGGGGTCCATCTATCTTCTACAACTCCTAACAAAGATTCAAAGTCTCCTAACAGGGGCTGATATGTACTGAATGTTGTTATATACTCCTAATAAGGTCCATCCTCTAACAAGGAATATTTATATTAGTACATCATTTTATGGGTATCATCCCCCTAGGGATATGAGGATGATACCCATATGAGGAATATAATATTTTATGGGTTTCATAAAATAATATTTTATGGGTATCATATTATCCCTCTCATTGCTCATGTCAAACATATGGCCTCCAGGGCAATGAGGTGATATCATCTAATCTTCAATGCTAGTAGGGAGTCTTGTCAAAATAGGATTGATGCATGTATCTATAGATATAGGGTCACCACCTCTACTTTGGTTTCACTATAGGGTGGGTCACTTCTTTATGTGCCCACACCCATGCCTGAGTAATTAAAACCCCATTCAACTAGCTCTTGCCATGCCTATAAACAATATCATGCAACTCTTGATCAATATCAAAAGTAATAGAAGTTCCCCATTTCATGTGATGAAGATGAAATATAAGGTCCATACCTAATCGACCCCAACCATATTGAAATCATTTTTGGATCCTATCAAATCTAAGTACACTGCTAATTAATGAACAAAGAATGAAGGCAATTAGATAATCATTTTCATAGGAAGTCATCATATGATCACATGAGATAAATCTATCCAAGATGGCCTCATCATTAAAGACCCCATATATCTCAACTTGTCACCTCCTAGAGTCCAATCAAAGTATACATGTATTAATATTTGGATTCACATAAATATTGGGCCAACATGAGTATATCATAAGTAAAACAAAAACAACATGCAATATCACAATACTCACAAAGTCTCCTCAGCATGGGATGCAAAGTATGTAGTACATTTCCTCTAATGTAATTATGATCTCTCTAGTAGATAGATGAAATATGTTATGCTCTAAAATGAATTTATCAGCAAGTATAGTCAACAAGCCATGATTTTCCTAGATATGGGGAAAATTCAATAAGGAATCAAGCCCCATAGCATCCAATACAAGTGTCTCATCATCAGTCAAATAGCTCACCAAATGCAACCCCATAGGATAGGGGCACCTAATGTGTAAATACAATAATCTCTTCTCCATCATATAGAAGTAAGAAAAAATGTAAGAATGCATCAATAATATATCAAGAAATATTTAACAGAATTAAAAGAATCGTCATAATCAACTAAAGAGTCAAAAATATTAGCCCAAAAAAAAATTAAACAAACTAAAATAGCCTTCTTATCAAAAAAATTCTTTGCTCGCATCTGGTGTTGTGTGATGTGATCCACGATTTCTTCTCTTTCCTCTTCAAGCTTGCTCAAGTAGAAAATCCTCTTTTCTAAACCATCTTTATAGATATCATCTTCAATCATTGTTCTAAGTTTGTTCATAGCCAATTCCAAAGGTAATAGGAGATTACTCTCAGTTCCATAAACTAATTCAAAAGGAGATATGCCAATCGCCCTCTTAGGTGTTACTCTCTCCACCCACAATGCCTCATGAATTTTCTTGTGCCAAGTATTTTGATTATATGACACCAATTTCTTGACAATATTTATCAAATTCTTGTTATTGGACTCAGCTTGACCATTTCCTTGTGGGAAGGAATTAGATGAATGACTAAAAGTGATTCCATGCTCAAAGAAAAAATTGATAATCTCAATTGAAGAGAAATAGGTTGTGTTGTCCATCACTAATTTGATGGGAACACCAAACCTAACCAATATGTTTTCCTTAATGAATCTGCATACTACTTCAAAAGTAGTTTTCTTAGTTGCTTTGGCTTCCACCCACTTAATGAAGTAATCAGTCATAGTTATCACATACTGGTGACCGACACTAGATGTTGGATTAATCGAACCAATAAAATCAAGACCCCATTGTTGAAAAGGTCCCTCGATGATGAAAAGTCTTAATGGTAGAGTGACTAATTGAGGACACCTGGGGAACATCTTATATTTTTCATATTTTTCCACCCAAGAATAGGCATCCTTGAAAATTCCAAGCCAATAATAGCACTCTCTTAATATTTTGAAAGTCGTGACTAAGGATGAAAAATTCCCTCCACAAGCTTCATCATGAAATGTTTTCAATAGCTTTTCTTGATGTTGTCTATGTACACATCTAAGGAAAGTGCCATCTATGGCTTTTTAAAATAATTTGCCATCCCAAATCACCTACTTAGTTGCTTTCAATTTAATATCCCTCCTTTGTTTTGTAGTTAGGCCCTTAGGGCATTCTCCATATGTTAGCAGATATGTAATATTTTCAAACCACAAATCATGAAGACCTACAGCCAAAACTAGTTGTTTTTCTCCCAATTGTTCTGATTCTTCAGTGATCTTGTTTTCCACAATCACCTTACACAAGGCATAACCCCTTACTAGCTTGGTAGGTTTAATTTCTATATCATACTCTTGTGTTTTTGCTATCCATGTTCCTCTGACATTAGACCCTACATCCTATTGTGTTAACACACTTTTTACTGCTACATCCAAGACATAAATGCCAAAATGTGAATGCAAGATCTAAAATAAAAAAAAATTAAGTACTTTGACTACTGCAAAAGCATGTTTCTCAATTTTTGAGTATTTCAATTCATGATTTTTCAGGGGTATGCTCATGAAAGCTATTGGGGCTTGTATCCCTTCATTATTATCTTGCATAAGTATTGCCAATAAGTTGTGTTTAGAAGCATAATAGTAGATGATGAAATGTCGCTTATAATTTGGATGACATAATACTGGACCATTCTAAAAGGCTTTTTTTCCCACCTCATTCCATTTGAAATTTGAATTTCCTTTCATCATGTCCACAATATACGTAGCGATTTCTAAAAAATTTGGTACAAACCTTCTAAGGAAATTCACTTGCATGAAGAATTATTTAAATCTATTTTATTTGATGGCAAGATCAATCTTTGAATGGCTTCAACTCATTCAGGATCAATCCTAATACCCTCTTGAGAAACTATATAACCAAGGAGCTTTCCCTCTATCACACAAAAAATGGATTTTTTTGGATTGAGCGAGATTCCATGTTCTTGACATCTTTGTAAAACTTTCCTCAAATCTTCTATGTGATCTTTCCTCTTTTTCAAGAACATGGTGAGGTCGTCCAGATATATAACTATAATCCAGTCCTTTAGATCAGAAAACATTTTACTCATACACCTTTGAAATGTGGTGCTAGCATTGATGAGCCCAAAGGGCATTCTGTGATATGCAAACATACCCCAAGGAGTGGTGAATGGTGTCTTATGCTGGTTCTTCTCTTCCACTTCAACTTGATTGTAACCTGAGAACCTGTCAAGCATGGACATCATTTCGGATCTAGCCACTGTTTGTAAGTAAGTAATCTATATTGGGGAGAGAAAAATTATCCTTCAAAGATGCCTAGTTCAAATCACAAAAATCAACCCAGATCCTTATTTCTCCATTCTTCTTTCTGACTATTCCTATATTAGCTACCCAGGTGGAGTGATGGATGGATAGATGATTCTTGCTTTCAACATTTTATCTACTTCCCAAATAATGGCATCTGCTACCTTAGGATTATAATTCCTTTGCTTCTGTCAGAAAGTGACTGCATCAAGTTTGAGGGGAATCTGATGTTTTATTTCCCCAAATCTATAGCTTTTCAAATCTTCATAACTCTAGGAAAATACATCCTAGTATTCTATAAAAAGTAGCTTAGCGACTTCTTTCTCTTCTCGTGAACAACACTTACCAATATTGATAATTTTAGGATTATAGACCACCAATATTTACTCCTTCATACTCACCATTGGTAGGTCCCTTTTCTGCCCTATTTTGCTTTATGTAGGCATCATGTCTATTAAACAATTTTTCCAAAGACACAAAGTATGGGGGAATGATATTACCTCGTAATTGGATTTCCCCCATCTCATTTTATTTTAGCTTATGATTAGAGTCTTCATTATTACCTTCATTAGATTGATGTTTGGAAGTAGCCTTGTCATTTTCTAAGAACAATTGCAAACTCTTGTCATCTTCAAATACTTGCCAAGATTCTATATTATCTAGAACAGAGGCTCGATATATAATCTCAATCTAGTACTTCTTATCTTTGAACTCTGGATGAGGTAACAATAGAGAAGCAGAAACTACTAAGGAATCAGCTTTGGTGTTCATCTCCCTTGGCACTACTTCAGTAGAAAAAGCATCTAGGCCTTCTATTTCGTCCCAAACTCTATTTCTATAATTCTTCAACTTTTGATTCTTCACAGAGTATTGCCCTTTAATTTGTCTTATAATGAGTTGTGCATCACCTTGAGCTTTCAAGATCTTTATTCCTTTTTCTTTCGTTGTCATTATCCCTGGCAATAAGGTCGCATACTTTGTAGTGTTATTTGTATTTCCAAACTCCAATTTGAAGGCCATGGGTTCAGGTTCTCCCTCAGGGGGTATTAACACTACACCTACACCAAATCTTGAAGAGGAATAGATTTTATCAAATTCTAGTGTCCATATGCCTATTAAATCTTTTTCCTCATTGGGAATTCCTTCACTTAGATTTTCATTTCTTTGTTCATCCATAGCCTTGTTAGTAAATAACATATAATTGCCAAACTCCAACTCTTGATAGAGGACCTGAGCTTTAGGATCATCTAATTTTAAGAAAATAAATTTTGTCTTTTCTTCATGTTCTAATTTGACTTTCTTATTCCATATAGGTATGACTGCTTGGGACCAGTCTAGTTTTATTTCTCCTCCTAAGTCTCAGCAAAAACTCCTGCTTAAGAGAAGTACATAGCTTGCTGGAATATCTGCCACTAGAATGGTAAATAAGAGTTTCTTTTTTGGATGTGAAGCAAAGGCTACTTGAGCATCTTTAATTTTTCTGAGCAAAGGAACCTATTTGGAATTCATAGAATAACATCTTCCATGCACCTTAGTGAGGTTGAGACCTAGGGCCTTAGCTACAGAATAAGGCATAACGTTGTCTGATGCACTTGAATCTATTATGCAATTTCTTAGTTTGCATCCACTGATATATAGTGAAATATAGAATGGGTCAGGATTTTGCCTAGGAGAGGTTGCTAAAATAGTAGAATCCTCTTGATTAAATAGGTTAGATGTCAAGGTTTCATCCCCTTCTTCAACAGTCACATTGTGACTTAAATCTGAAGTATTCCCTTTACATCAATCTATCAATCTTTTGAACTTAGAGGGGTGAGACTTCAAAAAATCTATAGGGGAAATTAATTTTTTTTATTCTTCACAGAATTCAATGAAATCAAAAGGCATTTTGTCCTTATCCATTTGAGAAGTTGATGCTCCTTGATCAACATGACTATTATTTGTTGAGGGACTGGGATCATTCCTGTGAGGATGACTGGAGGATTGATTCTTTAGCCTTTGACCTCGAGTAAGCACTGTATATGAAGTTCCATCAATGGTCGCATAACATTTGCCTTTTGGTTTAGAATCTGACTCATATTCCAAAAATAAATTTCTAGAGTCACCATTTGAGTACAAATCTAACTATGAACAAGGAGTTGCAGTGTTCAACTCATTGGTGGATAATAACTGCATCATAAGAGCATTTTTCAGACAGCTCTCACCATCATGATCCATTGTCAAATGAAAGACACACGTATTTTCTTTCTTTGGTGTCGCTTCAATTGGCAACCTAGATTGTGAGCCTGTGACCTACAGAAATCTTCCATCATTGTTCCTTCTTGGAAAATTTTGATAATTCCACTAGTAGGAATTATTGAATCTAGGTAATTGCTTTTTTACTGCTACCAACTCATTTGACAATTTTTGAATCATTTCATTAGAAGATGTGGTGTTACCAGAACTTCCTTTAGTTCACTTCCATTTTCCTGTGGAAATCAAGTCATCTTCAAATTCAATTGCCTTCTTTTGTGCATCTGCTAAATATATGGGATGTGCCCTTCTCAAGTCATAATTGATATTTGGGGGTATTGCACTTATGAAGAAGGTTTTCAGATTACCAGTTGTGGGCCTATCATCATTTGGAATTCCACTAATAATCTTATTGAAATTAGCAACAACATCCCTCATACTCATGGTAGATTGCTATTTAATAGATGTCAACTGTGTTAACAAGACATATTCACCTTCTACAGTCTTAAATCTTGTCTCAAAGGTCATTCTCATTGTATCCCAATTAGTGGTCGAGCCATCATCCAAATGATAGAACTAGTCTGTTGCACTTTCTATCAAGGTTTCCACAAATAATCTTATGGCAACATCATCATGTCCAACTCCTAAGATGTGATTAGTTGCAAAGAAGGTCTTAATGTGTTCATCTATAGTAACCCTCCCATCACCTAAAAATTTAGGGAAATTCTTCCTTGAACCAGCTAGGAGTGGATGATAAGTTGTTAGTGATAATGGTCCTGTTGCTGCAACCCATGGAGCAGCCATAATTGTTCTGGTAAGGTATGGCAAGAAATTGACAACTGGGGGAGTAGTGATTTCGTGCAAGGCCAATACCTAGCATGTAGTATGTGAAGCACTTTGATTCCTAATAGGGGAAGGTGGTCTACTTCAGCTTTTCTTTACACCTTTTTGTTTTAGAATGTCTAGGATGGGAAAACCAAGCTCTAAAAGTTTATCAAAAATAGGGTCTTGCTCACCCTGTTCCTTGGTACTTCTGAGGAACCTTGTTTGTTCCAGGGTACTAGGTTAATTTTTTTAGTGAGCTTCATGTCTCAATTATCTTTCTACTCTTCAGATGTCCCTCCTTTGAAAAGATCTTTCTAAAGCTTTGGCTCTTCTTTCTTCCTCTTCCAATACTTGGCTAGTGTTCCCGTAATGTTTAGTGTTCCTCCTATGTTTCCAAACAAATGTATTAAGGGATGAAATTATGTCTTCTTGGTCGTCTTGAAAACCAAGGTTAGGTTGGAGCACTGGAAAAATGTTTTCATGACATAATACCATTTTTCCTCATGATATAGGCTCATTAGTCAAGTGACTATTTGTATCTCCAGCATAGTTGCTAAATAGATTTGTTCTTTTTTTATTATGACTCTTGAGTGCCCAAATTATGAACAATATATCATTACAAGCAATTAAAAGGCCACTTCTGGATAGATTGGCCTTTCTCTGAATTAATAGGTACAACTCCTTATAGTGGATTTGCAATAAATTATGTTTTATTCCTAAAACTAATATGGCGGTGTGTTCTTGACCTGAGAACAGAAGAGGTAAAACTAAGCCAGACCTAAATAGGATCTAACTCAAGCATAAAAATATTTATGAGGAATTGATTAAATTTATGAACCCACACATCTTATGAACTCACAAAACTTAATAGCATAACAACTAATATTGAACTGAATTAACTAGGATCTGAAAAATAGAGAAGAAGAGTTAACTAAAAGGGAGAAATGCTTTAGGGATTCCTCTTTGAACATGCAATGACATTACTTATCACATCCATTTGTTTCCTTGAAACAAGGGAAAGAAACTCTGTTCTTTCCTTGCTTCAATCCAGACAAAAGAGAAAACATATAACTACAACTAACAAAAATGGAACATAAAATAGTTGATACAAAATACCATTCAATTGACTCTGCAACATCAAGTACTTTACACCAAAAATTTGCTGACCTTTTATTAATCTTTCAATTTCATACATATAGGATTCTGAGATGGCCATTACAATAGAAGTTCAATCAATTCATCTCCTCAAAGAATGACAAATGGCAACAAACCAGTTTGTCGTATTGTAATAATTACATAAGAAAGTGAGAAGGGTGTAGAATGTGAATCACTTCATCTTCTTCCCCTTTTTTGCTTTTTTTCTATAGGCCTTAGCAGCAACTATGATTGGGATTAGCTCTTCATGCCTAGGATAATGTATGTTGGTGTATCTCAAGAGCCACTTAGAATGCTCCCTGGCCAACTCCTTCACAAAATTCAATTAATTTGGCAATTCCTCCATGGCCACGTGTATGCATCTATTGAGTTTCTAGAGTTCCTCAACTATGTTTTGATTACTAGAAGACACATCAGTCAGACTATCTAAGAATTTGGAGAAATTCTCCTTCATGACATTTATCCCAACGAGTGCTTTCCCCTGGCCACTTGTTTGTGAATCTGTATGTAGTCCCCTCATGAATTCAAATCCTTTGTCTTGAGTCTTCTTTACTTTATCCTTTGTTTCCTTAAGTATTTTTTCTACTAATAAGATCATCTCTGACTTGAACTGCATGCTCTGAAGCCACTCAAATAGATGTTCGTCTCCCTTTGGCAAGATTTTTACTTCAACAGCTTCCTTTGCCTTCATTTGGATGATCATCTTTAGAAGAGAGATACAATTGTCACTCTTCACTCTTTCTTTGGCTAGAGTACTGCTATTTGCTAAGATGTTATCCTTCTCTACTTCTACTCTTAAGATAACATTGCCAATTTGTTCTATAATAGCGACTCCCTCTAATTTGAGCTTCCCAATCCAATCTTTACCAATTTGGCCAAAGTGCCTATCTTCCTAAAGTTGAGAGATAAGGGCTTGAGCTTCAGCAGCAATAGGATTTCTTGTTACTAATACTCCAGAGATAGTTGCCAATGGAGTGACCAATTGTTTGATGAATTTGTTCAACTCTTATATCTTAGCCTTCATACTAGCTTTTGACAGTTTCAAGTTTTCCAATTGTCCCTCAATTACTTCATTGATTGAGTTCCACAAGCCAACCTTGCTGTCATGTTTGGCCTCTCCAAGGTCCACCAAGTGTAGAGTAAAATCATCAGTAGTCATATCTTCAATTCTTCCTTCTTTGTTGGGCTTGGCTATCTCCATTGTTAGGTGCCCTATTTTTGGATCTTGCCCAAGTATAGAGAAAGTTTTCTGCTTCTTTACCTTGGTTAGTGCAGATCCAGAACAAACTGTAAGGGGTATGGTATCCTTGGTGGGGGCAATTTCATCCTTCCTTTTTTTCTTTCTCTCTAGAGTATCCTCTAACTAGGTTTTGGTGCCTATCACCTTATAGGTCATCCCAAGTGATTCTATGCTAAATATCTTCTTCTTCACTAGAGTGATTGTCATCACAATTGAAGAGAAGGGATTCTTTGGGGCTTGAGAAATGAGCTTGGAAGAGCTCTAGCCTTTCTCCACCTCTGATGTTCTCTTCATTGCCTCATCAGATTCAATAGACTCACTGCTACTGTATTGCTCTTTCCATCTCCCAAATCTACTATCTATATTGGGGAGCCACTTGGTTGCAGAAGTGTAGCACTTACTAGCAGAACTAGGCTATGATGAGGAGAGGAGACTGGTGTAACATGAGGAGAGGGAAATAGTGTAACATGAGGAGAGGCAACTGGTGTAACATGAGGAGAGGGAACTAAGGTATTAGCACTATCCTTTGGCTCCTCTGTCTTCTTCTCCTTAGCATCAATTTGGGTTCCAATAATTAGGAGGGAACCATCATGACACATTTTAGCTATGGGAATGCTCTTGTCTGGAGGTTGGTCACCTTCTCCTGAAGTTTGAACTAGTCCTTGAGTGGTAGCTACTATTATGCCTGGTGTAGCACTCTAGAAGGAAGAGGGCGTTGCAATTGTTGGAGAAGCTTAAGTGGTTGTGCCCTTAATCTAGCTTCTTTTGGTTGTCCATTTGACCCACTTCCTAGTTCTTTGGATGATTTGGGCCATCATAGTGTCTAAATCTTCCTTAGAATCCTCATAAGGCTTCGAACTGATAGGAGTGTTCCTTAACTTAGTCAAATATGTATTAATATACATATATTGCCCATCATCCTCCAATCCTTCAACATTAAGATTGATGTTATATGTTTTTATTTGTTCCACTGTGAGCCTGGCGAAAGCACAATCTCGACTTTCAAATTCATTATTACAATCTACCCAATAGTCTTCAATAGTGGTAATGTATTTGATCACACTCCCAATCTACAACACATCCCTAGCATATCCATTCAAGACCTCATACATCTCCAATTTGTATTTCATCTTGAACACTTTGAGCATATTCTTTGCATCAAAGCAGGACTCACAACTATAAGCTCCTATTGAATCTCCTCTCTGGGCATCCTTGGAGTTCCCTACAAATTCTCATTATGAATGTGTCATTAACTTTGACATACTCCACATAACTATTTTGCAATTGCAAACATGGATAGAACTCATAACACTTCACATCATCAGGAAAGTTTTCTATTCTTGGAAGGCTCGGCCATAACTGTAGAGATGCTAGCATGTAAATCAGAAAGAAAGACATGTAGAAATTGTTGTAGAACCTCGTAGCACTAAGAGAATTGGAAATATTTTCACTTACCTCATGAGCCCAATCAATATATTGCATATTTGAGAAAATAAATTATACCAAAAAGAAATATTGTTCAATGAAATTTAGAGCTTCTACCTCACCTTTTAGTCTATGTAGGAGAACTAGAATATCTACAATCTCAAGTTTGAGATTAGTACCAAATAGACTTTTGGGGACCTTACTCCTAGCACTCTGCAACTTTTGAAACCAAGATTGTATAATTTCCTTCCTCCACACCATCTTCTTGGTAGAGAACTCAAAGACTGCTCCTCCTACTATCAAGTCCAAAAATTCCTCTCATTCTGGAACTTAGAGGCAATTTGCCACAGTTTGCCTATCAATGGAGATTAATATTGTATGATTAGGTAACACAATCTATTTGCTATCTAGATTGTAGTGATTTATGCATTCATAAATCAATTCTAGAGCTTGGACTACCATTGGGAAACCAATTGCCTCTACTAGTCCACTTCCTCAGAGCTTCTCAGTTATAGGATGAATTGGCTCCAACTTTAGCCTCCTTTGGAAATCTTGCATATCATAAAAATGAAGTGAAGTATCCATGAAATTCTACAATGTGGACTTGATTCCATTTAGCCCATCAAACCCCTCAAATCTAGGTGTCATTCTATCTAAGAATGAAGTAAATTGAAATTTTGAATCTAGATGAAGAACATGATATTGACTTTGCAAATACAGACTATTTGAAAGCGTTGTGCAATCTAACAGAATAACAGTTCAAGAAAAAGCAATAGTTTGAATAATTGTTATGTTTCCATCTATATAGGAGTCTCAATTCATCTGTTGATCTTTAGGATTCATGCCATACGAATGAATTAAAGGATAAATCCATTCAAATAGTAAATGTGAGAGCTCTAACAGATATTTCAGTCTCTTTTCATTGTTTTTCGTTGGCCCAATAGTAACTTTCCTTTCTTTCATACTTACTTTTCTGTTTCCCATTAGGTTTTGAAGAATTATGAACAGAGTACCCTGTAAGGAAATATCTACCCAATTGAATTCTTCTCAAAATACCTTTCTCGTAATGGTTAGGTTGTTTCCATTATAATCTTAAGATTTTTTTTGTGTAATTCATGGGCCCAATCTACTTACAAAGTTGATTTTCTCTTGAATGCAAAAAATTGTCCTCATGGGTTGAAAACCCAACGAGGAGAAGACAATTCCCATTTTTTTGCCTAGACTTTTCTTTAAACTTTATCCTTTGTGTTAATATTTCCTTTGGGTTCAGAAAATCTTGAAAGCACTGTGAAAGTCAAAAAGGGGCCCACTTCCTTGTTTTTTTTCCTTTACAATTGCCTTTGGCAGAAAATGGACTTCATGGGTTAAAAGCCTGCTATGGAGAAGTCATTTTTGAGTTTTCTACTTAACACGATTCTGAGCATTGTGATGAATCTGGAATGTTTCCCAAAGTAGAATATTGTAATGAAAGTAAGGATTTTCCATAAAATAGCTCATTATCTTTTTATATAGGCCTATAAACATCATCTATTGCTCTTTGTGGAAAATTGTCTTCATGGGTTGAAAACTCGCCAAGGAGAAGGCGATGTTCAATTTCTAGCAAGCTTCCTTCTTTCATTGAAAACATGGTAAGTCACGAATAAGCCTAGATTTGCGAATAACCTTCGCATGTTGCAAGAATCCCCATCGAATTAGATTCTAAGCTACCCATAAACTCACAACATCAAGGAAAACCACCCGGCAATGAAATGTGGGAGAACAAAAAGATAGAAAATTCAATAGACACTCTTTTCACCTAAGGGGAATTAAAACTAGACCCAAACATACCTAGGCTTAACTAAGACACAAAATTTTCCAGTTTTGCAAAATGGTTACAGGGTGAAAAGTGGGGCAACAATGCTATCAATTGTTTGGGGCATCTCAAGTTCATTATTTTACATCAAGTTGAGATCCTTCAAATATTTTTCTTCTTTGTAGAAACTTGATCTAATTATATCATTCTTAGACATATCAGTTCTCTTTTCATCACATCAATTTCGGTATTGTTTTATCAACCTTCTATTAAAATTCAATTTCATCACTTCACACCAAATTGTGCATTCATTATTATTCACCTCAATGCACTTTTTTCGATCAGGTTTTGAGTCAAATTTGTTATCAACTTCAAATCATCATTATTTTACTCAATCTTATTACTTAGATCAAATCAAACATTGACTCAAAGAGGGAGAAATGTAAACAACCAATTTTGGTCTAGTAAATAATAAGCCCCCTTTTTAGCAAATTGAAAAAGGATGGTGATTCACCTAATGTTAATTGGACTTGATATAGATCAATAATTGTTGTAATACAATATCTAACACACCCTAGACCATATATATCTAATGATGTTCGAATTGTTTCTAGATTTCAAGCCAAACGTAAGAAATCACAAGTTGTTGTTGTTGTTGTTATAAGGATATTCATATATTTGAATGGTATAGTTGACTATGGATTATGGTATGATAAAGATAAGGATTTTACTCTAAAAGATTATACTGATGTTGATTGGGAAACAAATATGGATGACAAGAAAATTACTAGTGGTGGTGCATTCTTTTTGGGAAAGAGGTTAGTTTCATGGTTGAGTAAGATGTAAGATTGTATACTAGGAAAAAGGTGAATATGTTTCTAATACTATTAATTATGCACAAGTTGTTTGGATGAAGCAAATATTGAAAGATATCAAATTATATACTAATAACTCTATTATTACTTATTGTGATAATTCAAGTGATATTACTATTTCAAAGATCATTATGTTGCATTCAAAGATAATGAATATATCTATCAAGTATCATTTCTTCAAATATAAGGTAAATGAGAAGGAAGTTATACTAGAATATGTAGTTACTAAAGAGAATATTGTAGATAATTTCATAAAGCCTTTACCTAAATATGTCTTTGAGTACAATAGAGGTATGCTTGGGGTGATAGCCCCTCCTATTTAGAGCTAGATTATGCATGGTTTGCATAAATGCATTGATTCTTTAAAAAAATCATGCATCTAGATTGATGTTTTTAGGAGTTGACTCTTAAGGGTCAAAGTAGTTTTTGATAAGAGTATTGGTTTTAGTATGTTATTTAATTGATTTGATGTCTTTTAATTAGTGCATACATGTGTCTTTTCCATTGATGTCAAAGGGGGAGAGATATCTATGTGAAAAAAATGATGTTGACATATGGGGAGAGATATGATTTATTAAAGATTTATCCTAAACTTTTTATGAGTTTCATCTTCATGCATTAATTATTTTTTCTACATCATGTGTTTCCATCAATGCCAAAGGAGGATATTTTTTATATTATTGAGATTGCATTATATGTTTTGGAAATAATACTTTTTCATTAATGCCAACATATTTCTTTCCTAACAGAATTGATAGTTAATTTAATGGAGAGATTGGATTAGTATTGTAACATATGAAATTTTGAGAAATGTTAGGATAGATCCATCACCAAAGTATATGTTATATTTAGGAAGATACATGACCTTCAAATAAAGGAAACCCAATTAGCACAAGATAAGGTTCCAATATGTGATCTTCACAATGTAGGGTCTTGGGATGTGGTCTTCCTTTCCTAGGAGATGGAGTCGTAAATGATATGCAAGAGAGAAATCTAAAATATGAAAGTCCAATGAAAATATAGAGGGAAATATACTCATATTGAGAGCTAGTAGAGGATGTAGCTTTTGATCTAAAAAAAAGATTGTTAAACTATGTTAGAATCTAAAACAATAACAAGCCTAGATCCCACAAGGCATAAATTACAAACCATGAAAGTATGGAACAGATTTACCATGACCTATACCTAGAGGCTAAAAACTAGAAATCTTTGATATGCAACAAAAATTGTAAATCCGGATATGTAAGATTTGAATCCAAAACTCCATGATCTGCATTTCTACACAAGAAAGAAGGAGAAATTATTGGGGTGAGAGGCTTGCCTTGGTCAAGCCCCTATTCAAGAATTAACCTTGAATTGAAATAAAGAAAATGCTAGCATGTAGTAAAGATTAAATCTAACAATAAAATTTATCATACCTTGTAGATATAATTGTGCTTATATATGTGACTAAGTATGTTCATGTAATAGCCCAAAACCAAAAGGAAATCATGTAAGACAAAATCTCATACACTAGATGCTTGTAAATCACCTTAATGAAGGATTGAAGAAGAATAAGAAGAAGAAGACTTGAATGGATGAAGACTGCCTCTTTTAATGGCCAAATCATTTATCTCTAATAAAGAAAGAGCCTAGATCTATGGAAGGAAATACATTAATACTTGATGAATGATGAATGAATGCCTTCAGTGAATGATTTCTTGCTTTCCTAAACTCCTTGACTACACAATATGATTGATTTCTTGGAGCTTTGAAATAATTTCTTGAGAGTGGATGTCTTACTTGAAATTGATTGGATGATCAAATCAAGGGAGAAAGACTCATTTTATAGTAATTTCAGGCTCCAAAATCAAGAGGGTCAATTTTACTAGGCAGGGAAAATGAAATAATTTGAGATGGCCCCTGAAATCTTACAAAGTCAAATCCCTTGATATAGGCTGACCTTGACATATACCTAGGTATAGGTCACACTTGTGGGACCTATACTTGAGAGGTTCAAATTAAAGATGAAACCTCATAGATCTTGGGTGTATAAGTAGTTTGGAGAGAATTAGAAGGATAAGTGAGAAAATGAGTTTTGAATGTGACATGGGACATAAGAGGGACATTAATTTATGAATAGGTGAAAAAATAGGAGAGGATGAACAAATATTAGTGCCAAGATAGATTTCTTAGCAAGATTAGAGGGTAGGACCTTCATTCAAATTATGCATGCAACTAGGTACAATAGGAGGACCCATCATAAGGAACTCACTAAGGAGAGCTAAATTTGTGTCAAAAAGAACATAAAAGTACTGTATAAGACGATACTGGTATGATTTTTATATTATCAATAATATAGTGCACAACTAAAAATGGATTCATGGATTTTTGTATATGATCATAGTGATTTGAGTGAGTTATAGTGATAGCCAACTTATCTAGTTATTTTGATGATGATAGTATTGTAGTATTTGGATTATTGTGGATCACTTATGCAATATTTTATGTTGCTAACCTAGTGGTACTCTTAGGACTTGGATATATGTCCTTATCTAAAGTAGTTCATGACTTTAGGACATGCAAGCTATTTTTCTTTTATGACAGATATTGGCTAGTGATTTTTATGATGAAGGCTGCAAAGTTGTTCATGGATTTAAAGACAAAGATGTTGTTGTTGTGGTGGTATTTCAAATTGCTTTTTATTGGTTTTTAATGGTGTCCTATTCTTGTTTTTGGATTATTTGATCTTATTTAGAAGAGTTTATGGTTTGATTGTTGAATCTTTCTTGGTTACCTTAGTCAGTTAGCACATTGCATTGGATTAAGAGTGGATCTATAGATTGTGGCATGTTGTAAATTATAGGTTTAGGTTATATTTTTGTCCTAATAAAAATATCTTGGATATGATAAATTATCGTAACATATTATTGTGGTTGTGGTCTTAATCTTGGTTGACTAAATTTTACATGATGTATTGTATAAAATGACGAAATCATTTTGCATTTAGAAGTGATGGATGATGCGATGAGTATATGAGATACAAAGGTGTTCTTAAATTAAAGATACATAATAAAGAGAAGAGGTATGAGTGGAATCTATAGAGATAGAGATTTGATGTACTTTATTAGAGGTGTATTCACATATCAAAGATACTATCAACCAATTTATAATATTGTGGATTGTCCACATTGGATTATTGTCCATTCTAGGGTTATTGTTCTTGTTTTACTTTTAGGTTTGTTACCCTTGTCTGTAAATTTAAGAAGTGATCCCTAGATAGTGAGTCTAAATGTATGTGCATTCCCATTGTACCTTTAATAGGGTTTATGTTCTAGTATATTATCTAGTGGGTTTGATTTCTCTATGGCTTTTCCACGTAAAAAATCTAGTTTTATGGGTTATGGTGTTCTTTCTTTCTAAATCCTTAATTCTTATATTTCATATCTAAGATGTTCTAATGGTGAATGGTTTCATGAATCAAGTTTTATTGTACAACTAATTCCCCCATGTCTCCCTCTTAGTTTTGAGTGTTGTCTTGGTATTCCTAACAAATTCTATTCAAAAGAAAGATTAATAGAGATTATTTTTGTCCTTTTGTTTCTCTGACTCCTTGACTCTATATCACAATGGATGGAATATGCACTTAGAATTATAGATTTGACTAGCTTAAATCATGTTCATACAACCAAAGGTAGTTCCCTAGTTAGAGCTAGTTATCTTAACAAAAAATGCGGATAACCCTCCAATTCTTTGCATTCCATACATTCTTTATATATTTATTTCAAGGTGAAATTTATTTATACTTGAGTGTTTTAAACTTTGATTTATTGTCTCTTCAAAATGGTGAAGTCTTTTGTTGTTATTTTGTTAGTTTTTGGTCATTTTTTAAGTTATTTTTTACATGTCTTTTAGAAATTTCAAGATTTTTTCACTCCATTTCATTCCTTATATGTTTATAAACTTTCAAATGGGGCCTTTACTCCCAAACTACATATGTAGTTTCGGCCTAAAGTATGAAAATACACAAAGGGGTATATTTTAATGCATGTCTTGTTGGAACCAAATCCCAACTACAACTAAAATTACATTTAATGTCTTTGAAGTTGATTTTTGATTGATTTGTGACTTTTTCTCATTGATTGTATACTCTCTTTTTTTTTTCTAAGCTACCTCCATATTTCACATGAAACCTAAGAACACAAGATGTGACAAATACCCTTATACAGAGGATCATAACCATACCAAGTGCAGTCTTTAGGTTCCAAACAAAAATAACATATATAAGGTTCCAAAAAAGAACACACATCCTAGATTTTATTGTAATTGACCATTCTTGTTAGTTAATCATTAAAGGAACAATTTATCTTCCATTTTAAAGGTATATGAAAGATTAAAAATGTGTGTACTCCATAAAATTTCAACACAATTAGAAGGTAGAATGACCAAACATAATAAAAAGTACTTTTCATAAAATGATTCAACACAAAACATATTGATAACAACATGAAGAAATGTGGCAATAACACAATCTCCACAATTTATTAAGAGAAAACATGTTAAGTCTAAAATGTACCTAGAATATTGCAAAGTTCTCAAAGTAGCACATTGCTCATATTTTTACCATAAAATTGAAGTTCTTCCCTAATTAGAAAGGAAGGATTGTGAATTCCCAACTCACTATTTTATAATAGTTTTGGAGTTTTTATAGAAAAAAACATTCCTTTTAATGTGTGATGGCATCGTTATCCTTAATCATGGTGATCATTAATGATCTCTCGTGGCAAGGATTCTTACATCATTAACTATTGTGCCTTTGGTCATAGGTGGAGTTATCTCTTTTCTAAATAAATTTCCCATTGTGGAAAGAAATATACTAAGTCCTATTGTTTTGATAATCCTTTTTGATGCATGACAATGTTTCCTAGATTTGTTAAATCCTCATGGAATATCTCATGTACTAGTGATTGAGTGGATCTTTAGCTTTTGTGGGTGTGGGCAAGAAATCATTTAAAATAGTGTGGCATTGAATTGGACATGTGGCGCATGGGTGGGTACCTTTGGAGACTTCTACTCAAACATGGGTTAAGAGTGCACGATGACATGTGGCATGACAACATGTGACTTATAAGGATCTAGCCCAAATGTGCTAAGCACTAGAATGGCGTATATCTAGCAACAACACTTTTCACAAATATGGAATGAGCCCGTTGATGTTAAAATTATAGTTTGGAAGTCAATTGTTATAGTAGAAGTTTATAGATTTTGTGACTCCTAGGGGACACTTTCTTATGAAGTGAAACCTAGAATCAAAGGTCTTGCATAGTAACATCCAAAAAGGCCTTCTCTTCAACAAAAGTGTAATAATGAAGTTGATAATTTGAAGGCTTTATATATATATATATATATATATATATATATATATATATATATATATATATATATATATATATATATATATATATATATATATATATATATATATATATATCACTCTCTCCTTCTAACAAAAAAATCGAGAGTTAGAAATTGTTAATGAATGTATTTAGCAAAAAAAAACTTCAATCAATCAAAGTGTAAATCTATAGTGCAATAATTTATTTTAAAGTTGTCAATTTGCATATAAAGACAATCCAAAAAAATTATTGAAATCTAATGTATAATTTAAACTATCAAATTGTATGAAATTAGCATGCACAAATATTGATACTCTTCCTCTATAATAAAGAAACTCCTAAACAACAAACTAAAACATATTTCTTATTAAAGAAACCCACAGTTTTTCTTCCACAAATCTCTTTATTAAAGCTTACGTTGTAGTTGGCCATTACCCTATAATAGAACCAAAAAAGTGTCATTTCTAAGAAATCTAATCTATAGAACCCAAAACTTGTCATTTCAAAGAAATACAATTAATATTCTGACAATTAACATTATATCGCTATTTTGATAGAACTGCTTATTAACAGTAACAGATTTTTTTTTTTTTTTTTTTTTTTTTTTTTTTTTTCAACCCTTTATATATATATATATATATATATATATATATATATATATATATATATGTCTAGTACATTTTACTTATATCGCATATAGACATATATATATATTGGCATATATTTCCTAAATATTTCTTATTTAGTTATATATTTCTTTCATTGTATATCGTATTTTTCTTGTACATAACTATATTTTGATCCTTTTGCTATTGTAAGTGGTTACATAGCTATACATTACCCATATAGCTATTTTATTATATAATAGCCTAGATATTAATAGCTATTTTGCGTATATATATATATATATATATATATATATATATAAAAGCAGGATATATGTTAATTGTTGTTTCTATATATATGGAGCTATTTTTTCTGTTTAGTTTCCTTCTTTTAAACCTTTTCCTTTCATTTTTTCTTCTTTCTTATACTTTTTGGTGGGGATACCCCCCTTTTTTGCTATTTTTTCTATTTTTTCTATTTTTAGCTTTGCTTGGTTTTACGAGCTTCCCCCTTCTCTTCTTATAATTCTTGAGAAAGGTCCAGTCTGCATATCTTACTACCCTGCACTTTCTTATCCTGATGATGGATCATGTAGTGTGATCCGAAACGTTGATGAAATAAACAAACACAATCTAATCCAGAACTGCTTATATATTTTGAATATTTTATTTTTCAATCAACTAAATTTTATTTAATGAATATTTTTGTTACAAAATTCATTCGAAGAATTGTGTTTTTTTCGTCGGTCATAACATCTTAACTGCTTATATATTTTGAATATTTTATTTTTCAATCAACTAAATTTTATTTAATGAATATTTTTGTTACAAAATTCATTCGAAGAATTGTGTTTTTTTTCGTCGGTCATAACATCTTACCCATTTGCAACACAGTTCTGGACGACTCCTCGTATTTGGTTTCTCTAGGGTTTGGAGCTGATTACGGAGGAGAACATGGCTGTGCAGCGAGCGGTTCAGAGGTAAGTCACTAAAATTTGAGATGTACACTGATTTTTGAGAAATTACTGCTCATATCTTTAAGTTCTGAAAACCCTCGTCTGTTTTTGTGAAATGTTGTTCTAGTTCCAAAGCTTGCAGCATTTTGATGACATAGTTTAACTTGGTAGCGAACAATGATTCATTTAATCATATATAAATATGGAGGCTGTGGTTTGGCGAATGCCAGGCTTTACCTGTATAAGCAATTATTTGGGAACAAGTTCTTGGGGAAATGGTAGAAAATGCCCACCTAAGGAAGGCAATTTTAAATTAAGGTCCGCTAAATCATTAAAGATTAAGGAAAATCCCCCAGGCATGAAATATGGCGGGCGTATTCCAGATCTTATGAAAGCACTGGAATGTAGCAAAAATATAGATGAGGCTCTTGGTCCTTGGGAAGCCACGTTAAAGGCGAAAGAGATGAGCATCATACTCAATCATCAGTCTAACTGGGAGAGAGCTGTTGAAATCTTTAGGTGGTTTCAAGATAAAGGTTGCTATCAAATCGATGTTTTTCACTATAGTATCCTGCTTAAGATTCTTGGGAGAGCGGAGAAATGGGATTATTTGAAGGAATTCTGGGAGGAAATGGTGAGAAATAAGGTGTCGCCCACAAATACCACTTATGCTACAGTTATTGATTCTTACGGTAAAGCGGGGCTGAAAGAAGAGGCTCTCCTGTGGTGGGACGACATGGTAGCGCAAGGCCTGCATCCAAACGAGGTCACCGTGAGCACAGTAGTTCACATTTTAAAAAAGGCTGGGGAGTATGACAAAGCAGCACTATTCTTCCAAGATTGGTGTGATAAAAAAAAATCATCTCAGGGCTCTGATTTGTCGCTTAATGGAGTTGCTAATTATAACAAGAAGATTACAGACTCTTCCAATTGTGACGCCGAACTGTTGAGGCCAAGAAACCCTTACACATACAATACCCTAATTGATACATATGGAAAGGCAGGCCAGCTCAAGGAAGCTTCAGACGTATATTATGGTATGTTGAAAGAAGGAATAATTCCAGATATTGTTACATACAATACAATTATTCATATTTGTGGGATTAATGGACGCTTGGGGGAGGCTGATGCACTCATGATGAAGATGGAAGAGCTTGGTTGCATCCCGGATGGAAGGACATACACCACACTCATCTCATTTCATGCCGAACATGGAAATGTTAATAAGGCGTTATGGTACTTCACAAAGATGAAGGAGATAGGGCTCGTTCTTGCTGATGTAAGTTACCAAGCTATTCTGCATGCATTAAGTATCATAGACAGGGTCGATGAAGTTCATATTGTAATTCAAGAGATGGGAGAATTGAGTGTGAAGCTTGATGAAAATTCACAGTCAGCTGTTCTTAGGATGTACTTACGTTTGGGGCTTTTGGATCAAGCATGGGCATGGTTTAAAAGGTTACATGTAGATGGACGGATGAGTTCTCAATGCTATGCCACCTGCATGAATGCGTATGGGGAACAGGGACGTTGGGTAGAAGCTGAAAAGGTGTTTAATTGCAGTCAAGAAGGAGGGAGAAAAGTGGGTGTGCTTGAGGTCAATGCCATGATAAAGGCCTACGGAATTGCAAAAGTTCAAGACAAGGCTCTGAAGTTGTTTGAGAGAATGGAGAGTCTAGGAGTTGCACCTGACAGATGCACGTACAATACTCTTACTCGAATGTTTGTTACCTCAGATTGTTTGAATCATGAAGCTTTAGAAGCTTTAGTGTCTCTGTGTCAATTACAGAATTTGAATCCTGACATATCTTTTTGTAATGCTATTATAAATGCATTTGGTGGTGCAGGAAGGATCGATGAAGCTTCTAATATGTTCATGAGCTTACATGCCAGAGGCCTTGAGCCAGATGCAACCATTTACACATATATGCTTGATCTTTATACTAGAGCTGGGCGGGACAGTGAGGCACAAAAAATATTAGAGCACTTAGAGGAAAATGAGTGGGCAGATGAAGGGTCCTTTGATTTGGTATTCTCCTTCAATAAAAAAATGAAGAGATACGATAAAGCCATTGAAATTGCAGGAGAAATGCTGGAATTAGGGTTTCATATTAGTATTTTTTCTTTTAATAATATCATTGAGCTATACGTTGAAGAAGGGAGACTAAGAGAAGCGGCAAAAGTTTTGCAGAAAATGTTAAATGCAGGAGTTTCTCCCGATAAGATTACATGTAAATTGTTGAATGTACTTCTAGTTAAAGGAGGCATTAGGAAATGGATAGCAAAGCAGCTTGAGTTTCCACATAAAAATGGTAGTATCCAGCCCCTGATAAGCACAGTATATTCCATAGTGGGAATGGATGATGAAGCTTTAGAAACTTTAGGACTTCTCAGTGAATTGTGGAGCTTGAATCCTTACTTATCATTTTGTAATGCTATTATATATGCATTTGGAACTGCAGGTAGGATCGAGGAAGCTTCAAAGATGTTTATGAGCTTAGGGTCCAAAGGTCTTGAGCCAAATGCAACCACTTACATGTTTATGCTTGATCTATATATTCGTGCTGGGTTGGTCAGGGAGGCACAAGAAACATTTCAGCACTTAAAGGAAAAGGGGTGGGCAACTGCATTGTCATATGCCTTTATATTGCCCTTCACTAAAAAAATGAAGGAATACGATAAAGCCATTAAAATTGCAGAAGAAATGCTGAAATCAGGGCTTTGTACTAGGATTTTTGCATTTAATAATCTCATTGAGCTCTATGTTGCTGCAGGGAGAATAATAAAAGCCACTGAAATTTTGAAGGAAATGTTAAATGCAGGAGTTTCTCCCGATGAGATCACATGTAAATTATTGGGTGTACTTTTAATGAATCGGCGCATTAAAAAATGGATAGCAAAGCAGTTTGTGCTTTTACATAAAGAAGGTAGTATCCAGCCACTGATAAGCATGGTTTATTCTACAGTGGGAATGAATAAAGAAGCTTTTAAAACATTAGGACCTCTCAGGGAATTGTGGAGCTTGAATCCTTCCTTATCTGTTTGTAATGCTATTATATATGCATTTGGCAATGCAGGCAGGCTTGATGAGGCTTCGAAGATGTTCATGCACTTAGGTGCCAGAGGCCATGAGCCAGATACAACCAGTTACAGATACATGCTTGATCTTTATAGGCGAGCTGGGTTGGTGAGTGAGGTGCAAGAAATATTTCAGCGTTTAAAGGAAAAGGGATGGGCAAATGAATGGTCATTTGCCTCGACATTATCCTTATACAAAAAGAAGAAGAGTTATGATAAAGCCATTCAAATTGCAGAAGAAATGCAGCAATTGGGGTTTCTTACTAATATTCTCTCTTTAAATGATGCCATTGAGGTCTATGTTGAAGAAGGGAGACTAAAAGAAGTGGCTGAAGTTTTGCAGAGAATGTCAAAACTAGGAATTTTTCCTAATAAGAATACATGCAGACTATTGTGTAAATTTCTATTGAAAGGAGGGATTAAAGAGTGGACTATGAAGCCTTCTTATAAAGATTGTACCATTCAGCCTCTGATAAGTTTATTTTATTCCAATTTGGGAAGGAACGATGAAGCTCTAAAAACATTAAGACCTCTCATTGAACACAGACATTGAATCTTGACCTACCTTTTTACAATGATATTATATATGCATTTGGCGTTGTGGGAGAGATTGTTGAAGCTATTAAGCTGTTCATGAGCATGCATGACAGAGGCCTTGACCCGGATACAACTACTTACAGTTGCATGTTTGATCTCTTTTAGTGAGCTGGGGTGGTCAGTGAGGCACAGGAAATATATCAGCACCTAAGGGGTGAGTTAATGAACGGTCATTTGCCTTGATCTTAAATGGGTAAATGAACGGTCAGTTGCTTTGATATTGTCCTTGGATAGAAGACAAAATAATATGATAAAGCCCTAAAAACTGCATAAGAAATGCTAGAATCAGGATTCCCTTCTGGTACTCACTCTTTTAATGTGGCTATTAGGCTCTATCGTGAATAAGGGAGAGTTATAGAGGCGTCCAAAGGTTTTGCAGAAAATGTTAAATTTAGGAGCACCTCCTAGCGAGAGTACGTATGAGTTATTGGGTGCTCTTTTAATTGAAGGTCAGATTCCAATATGGTCATGAGAGTAGCTGAAGTCTTGTCATAAAGACATTTGTATCCAGCCATGATAAGCATAGTTCATTGTATAGCGGGCATGAATGATGAAGCTTTACAAGCAAGCTCTGGGTTTGAATTTCAACTAATCATTTTGTAATGTATATAAGCATATTTGTATCATAGGCAGGTTCAATGAAGCTTTTAAGATGCTTATTGATATGTGTGCTAGAGGCCTTGAGCCAGATAACATCACTTACAACAAATGCGATCATTGCATGTGCAAAGTTTCAGTAGAAGGCGTAGAAGAATTCCAGTCTGATGATTGCACATTTGGAGCTGTTATGAAAGCGCTGGGAGGAGCAATCTGCAATCCAATGCTGAGCTTTTTGTGAAGCTGAGGATCAAATTATCAAAGTGGATTGCAGATTTAGCCGTTTTGACTTCTCACATTTAACCTTGTAAGGCTCTTCCGTATTCCAATTTTATCATATCCTTTTCCTGATATTGAATCGCTGAGAGTGATTCAAAATGTCAAATGAAAACTGTATACATAGTTTAACGCAGGAGATTAAAGCTCCATTACATGGACCGTGGAAAACCAATACCAGCGATTGATGCCCTTCATGGGTGGGAACGGGTTTCTAATGCTATTTTTTTTTCGTGAAGCTAAGGATCAAATTATCTGACTTCTTACCTTCAACTTTAGAAGGCTCTTTTGCATTCCAGTTCTCTCATATCCTTTTTTCCTGATAATGAATCACCGAGAGTGACCTGAAACATCAAATGAAAACTATGTACACAGTTTAATCCAGAAAATTATAGTTACATTTCACAGAATGTGGAAAACTAAACCTGACGAACAATGCCTTTCATGGGAGGGTAATGGTTTCTAATGCTAAGCTTTTTGTGAAGCTGAGGATCACATTATCAAAATGGATTGCAGATTTAGCCTTGATGTACATCACGAATCTCTCCTATTCTTTTCTGATGAATCACAGGGTGATTTGATACATTGAATAAAAACTATGCTTAATCCAAATGATTACACCTACATATTATGGACTGGAAAACTACAAGGAACCAGACTGGAAAACTAATACCATAGAGGGACCGTCTGGTCAAACATATTACACGAGAAAGGATATTCAGGTGCCATTTGCAAGAGTATGGTGCGTTTACAGAGTATTATATGTCAATTTGATTTCAATACTTAACCATTTAGCAAAGCATTTAACGAAAAGTACGAATAGAAAAGACATACCGAACACAGCAAAATTCGTCATTTTTTTTTTAATTGTAAATGGAATAATGCATGCAGCATCACTCATATTTGAAGTTGCAGACTAAAAGGCTACAAGAAGTCATGCTTTGTTTCATATAATTATGATTCTAACTTTGTGTGTATATTTTGGAGTAAAGTTTTATGCTTCTATGATGTAATTTAGAATAGGGAAACAAATAATGGCAGCTCTGTTCTTGTAGCCAACAAAAAGAACGAGTATATACTTTTTAACATTCAAATATGGCAACTTAATTTAAAGAAAGGTTCCATTTTCAACTATAATAGCAAAAAAAAGACATGATATTTGGTTTGTAGCCAATGAGAATATATATGATTTTTTAACATTCTTTTAGTAAAATATAATAGCAAAATCTTTCTTGCTAATAATTTAATAAATCAATAGACTTACTTTTACAATCAATTGAGAAATCAGTGAAAATTTAATGCACTAAAGGACATACTTTTTCAACCAATCAAGGAATCAAATAACTTAATTTTTTTTTTCAAATTTGATAAAATAAAAGAATTCAGAGATACAATATTTACACAACCCATGCAAATAAGATAAAGTGCTCATGGATTAGTTATGTAATAGTTTTAACTACATGTTCTAGATTATCATATGTAGTGTTGCAAATTGTTGACCTTAACAATTTTACACTAAGTTTTAGCCCATTTGGGTGGGATGTACCTAAATTATTTGAGTGTCTAGTCGGGAGCCATTCTTATAAACTTAAATTCATTTTTCCATTTTCTACTATATTGGTAGTTTGTTTCTACTAGGATTAGGATGCTAGACATCCTTGTCTACACAAAACACGTTCAAGAATGAAAGTCAACTTTGCATATAGCATAAGTCTACCTTTGTTTGGTTGACCTTTTGCAAATTTATTTTAAACACGTGTAAGTTGCATATGGATGCAACTCCATTTCCTATTTCAAAGACTAGCAAGTTCAAATGAGATTCTTGTTATCTTAGCAATCAATTTAAGCATATATTTGCAATTAGGGAGTAAGACATCCCAACATTTAAGTTTAATCTTAATCAATTACATTTTGTTCATCTCTATGATAAGAGCATGCATTGACATGTTTTAGGACTTCATCACATTAATCCTTATGTGAGATTCTATGCAGGCTTTCATAATTGTGGTAGTGTCTTGTTAATTTTATGTCATATTACTTATTTAGCCACTATCTTTGTGAGGACAAGTTGTCAAATCTTATAACTAATAGTTGCAGAAATAGGAACACTAACACAAGGTTTGTTTTAGGCAAGCCCCTAAAGGTGAAAGATCCCTGATGGATCTTTTTTGCTGATCTACTGTAATTTTATTATTTTTAATTTTCTTTTCCCTATTTATTAAATTTTTCTTGCAGAACTAGACAGAAGTTGTGGAAGAGTTTGATTGTTTTATGTGTTTGATGATTTTTCAATAAGTAATAACAAAAGTACAATAACATGAACTAGTTTTGAAAATATATTTCAAATACAATCAAAGCAATTTCGCTTCAAGCAATTTTTTTAATATAAAACCTAATTTGTAACCAGATGAAGATTTACAATAATATCCAGATGATTACAACCAAGGATAAACCCAACTTGAAGACGTGAAGGAGAAATATGAGCCCAAAAGGAAACTACGACCAGGTTCTAGCTTTCTAATGTTGCACGTGGGAAGGAATATGGCTGTCAGGTGTTGTCGTACAGCTACAAATATGACTGCCAAGTGCTGTCGTACAACAGCAAAGTGCCCACGCGTGGATAGAATGCCCAAACCCCAGCTAAAACTTTGACTCAATACTACGTTCTCCAGAAGAAACAATGCACAATCTCCAAGATGCTTTTGACTGCAACAAATCCAAACCACTATTTTGGGGGTTATGTCCCAAATAGGCACAAGTTGGGTCGACATCCCAAGTGCTGAAAGCTCAATGAGAGCCCAAATCACAAATCCAAGATGTAATATGTTAATAATGCCTCCAAACTTTGTCTTTTACCTCCTTATAAACCACCAAACTTAGCTCGAACCCTAAAAGTGTCTCCATGTGGCGTTGGATTATAAAATAACACATCTCTCATTTTTAAAGTGGTCAGGTATCCAAAAAATGACTTTTTTCCCAATAGAAAGAAATCTGTTCACCGAATTGCTCTGAGTCAAAAGAGAAATATCTAGAAAAGTTCAAGACCTTTCCAACGAGCTATTACACCAAGGGATATTCACCCAAATGAGGCCAAAAAGCCCCTTATTACTCCAAAATGGCTATAACTTAGCCTTATTTAAATTATTAAAATGTTAACTTAGGAGAATATCTAAATATATTAAAATATTTCTCAAATAGTGAATTGATAGCCAAAACAACTCTACAAGGTGAAAATGAACTCGTCACCTCCTGTGACTGATGTCGAATAATCTAAAATAACTAGCAGCCTATCACTCAAAATTAGGGATACTCCTAAAAAATAGGAACGTCTATAAATCTCCCAAAACTAAAACCATAGAATGATCTTGTAGAGACTCAAGACTATAACCCATCTCCACCTCATAAAATGTAGGAAACTCCTACAATTAAGGAACTGCTCTCAATTGCCCTCCTATTGTCTGAAACTCCAGATCCAAACACTGTATACCTTGACTGAGTCTCTAAACACCACTTCCAGCCTACAAAACTCTAATGATAGGCCAACTTTATCGTCTCTGATGTCCACTCTAGAAAGGGAACATGACAATCCTCCCTTCTCGGAGATTGCTTGTCCATAAACAATGAACAAACTCCTGTTGCACCACTCTAATATACACTCCTGGGTGTGTGATATGAAGCAACACATCAAGGATCGCCCAATCAAATGTACTACACAAAATAATACCAGGATCCCACATTAGATGAGAGTGTTCCCACAACCAAGGTGGTAACATACTAGAATCCCTATGAGACAAGGTGTCAAACAAAACAACACTTGGATTCCAACACCATCTGAATTAGCACCCATCCATTAGGTATAAACAAGGATAACTGGAAACCTCTATCATGCCATATCTCTCCGCAACCACTGTGATACCACCACAAAAGTAATAATCGTCCAAAGCATCATGTTTGCTAATACCCACATCATCCTGTAACGATGATCCCGGATGAAGTCTCCGTGATATAGATGTGATAGCCCATGTCGGAAACTACTTGACATAATGTTGGATCATTTGTCGGTCCCACCAACCAATACTCCCAAACTGTTGAGTCAGGTGCCTACAGTCAATAACTCTATCCTTTGAAGATGGGAGCACACTATTGCAACACAAATAGTATAAGTCTTGCTTCAATATCCCCATAGCCTTATGAAGAGTATGAAAATCTGTCATAGAAAATCCTCCACTATCCTACTCATCAGTCATAAGCACTCCAATTGAGTGTAAATAACATCTGGCAAGTGACATCAAAGTGCTCAACCACTATGTCTACCCTCCTAGCATCAACCCTGAGTTGTCTAATCAAGTGATGAGGAGTCTAAAAATGATAGTTCTCAAGCATGTGTACTACCTTTGAATCTGCGCTATGGTAGAATACTATGTCAAAGTCATGTACACCATTGTAAGGAGTATCCAATATGCATTCACTAATGCATGTATCCTTCTTTACAGTACTGCAACTTTGTACCTCTGAGACCACCTCCTCTGTCAACGATGAAACTACTGTCACCACACTATGCTCACTCTCATCAGCTCCTTGTGTCTGCACATACAACTGAATCACGATCTTGGGATTCAGTGTCACTATGAGTACACACTACTCTAATTTCTAGGGTATGGTCTAAGAAATTAGACTCATCATGACATGAAGTCTCATCACCCAATGCCTCTAAAATACCTATATCCGGATTACTCTCTTGTGCAAACTCACCAAAATAATCCTGACTCTCTGTATTACTTGTTGTTCCATCCAAATCAACGCTAGCCTCTTCTTCCGTTGGAAGAAATAAAGTTATAATGGATGATTCCCTTTGTTTCCTTGCATCATCTATCTGATTATGGCATTCTTTGACTCTTTGGAGACATTGTCTTGCTTGGGTAGCAAGTATCTTTGCTTGCATAGCTCTATCTAACCAATATTTATTCAACCTTTGACAATGTTTTATATCATCTACCCCAAAGTACACAAAATTAGGCTTATGATGATTTGTACCATTCACATCATCATGTCCCATGCTTGCACCATGTGTACCTCAAATATAGAATACAAATAATTGTTCTCTTCTTGACCAAAGGATGCCACATCTTGAGGTAATGAAGTTGTGTCACTACTGTTATGAACTTTAGAATTATTATGATGTGTTCTAGTTATATTTTTTACCCCTTTAAGTGTATTATCATAGACAGCCTCATGGCCACCACTTGCATATGGGCCTTCATGACTATTCCCATGTGAAAGAGTTACCCAAATTACAAGAAGGAGGGCGTAAGCTATTGTTGCACCAAATTAGAGTTGTGGGAGCCTCCTCCATGCTTCCATTCCAATCATCAAACAACACCCCATCTTGATTCTTCACATGCTTAGATAAAAGTGGCTCAAAGAAGTATTCAACTTGGCTTCTATGAGATTCAAAATCAGACTGCCTGCATACTAAACTTGTCATCCCATTCTTAAGTTGAATACCATCATCAACATCATTACCTCCATTTGAAATAAATGTAGCCTCATGATTTGAATTGTTGTTGCAAATTTTAGAATAGGCCTCACACCTTGGTGTCACATTTCCAACATCTCTAATGGTTTGTCCCCTGATTGTAGTCTCTTCCAATTTGTGACCAATGGCTTCTTTATTATCATTTAATATTTCTTTCTCTTTTTGTTGCTAAAAGGAGCTTGTAGATACCCAGTTATCATCTGCTTTAGGTACACCCATAAATTATGTAAAGGAAAGGAGTTTGTGTATCTCCTTAGGAAGAGAATAATACTGATAGTAGCTGCTCATAACTACAACATTGAATGTCTTGGCAAGAGGCATCTTACTTGTGCTTGTTAACGAATATGAAACCTTAGAGCACCCATTTTTATTTCTAGCCATGGTATTGGCCTATAACTGAACTGATTTGTTTTCCAACAAGCTGGCAGGTTCTACGCTCTGATACCACTGAAAGATCCTTGATGGATCTCTTCTGCTGATCTGCTGTAATTTTATTATATTTAAATTTGTTTTCCCTATTTATTAAAATTTTCTAGTAGAACTAGATGGAAGTTGCAGAAGAGTTTGATTGTTTTATTTTTTTGATGATTTTTCAATGAATAATAAAAAAAGTACAATAACATGAACCAGTTCTGAAAATATATTCCAAATACAATCAAAGCAATTTCACTTCAAATAGTTTTTTGAATATAAAACCTAATTTGTAACCAGATGAAGATTTATAATAATATCCAGATGATTACAATGAAGGATAAACCCAACCTAAAGGCATGAAGGAGAAATACGAGCTCAGAAGGAAACTACGACTAGGTTCTAGCTCTCTAATGCTGCACGTGGGAAGGAATAGGGCTGCCAGGTGCTGTCGTACAGCTGCAAATATGGCTGCCAAGTGATGTTGTACAGTTGCAAAGTGCCCACACGTGAATAGAATGCCCAAACCCCAGCTAAAACTTTGACTCAATATTGCGTTCTCCAGAAGAATCAATGCACAATCTCCAAGATGCTTCTGACTACAACAAATCCAAATCACTATTTTGGGGGCTATGTCCCAAATAGGAAAAGCAAGTATAGTTGGCGTCCCAAGTGTTGAAAGCTCAATCAGAGCCCAAATCACAAATCCAAGATGTAATATGTCAATAATGCCTCCAAACTTTGTCTTTTACCTCCTTATAACCCACCAAACTTAGCTCGAACCCTAAAAGTGTCTCCATTTGGCGTTGGGTTATAAAATAACATATTTCTCATTTTTAAAGTGGTTAGGTATCTAGAAAATTACCCTTTTCCCAATAGAAAGAAATCCGTTCACCAAATTGCTTTGAGTCAAAAGAGAAATATTTAGAAAAGTTCAAGACCTTTTTAATGAACTATTACACTAAGGGATATTCACCCAAATGAGGCCAAAAAACCCCTTATTACTCCAAAATGGCTATAACTTAGCCTTATTTAAATTATTAAAATGTTAACTCAGGAGAATATTTAAATATATTAAAGTATTTCTCAAATAGCGAACTGATAGCAAAAACACCTATACAAGGTGAAATTGAACTCGTCACCCCCTATGATTGTTGCCAAATAATCTGAAATAATTGACAGTCTCATCTCTCAAAATCAGGGACACTCCTAAAAAATAGGAACGTCTCTGAATCTCCCGAAACTAAAACCATAGAACGATCTTGTAGAGACTCAAGACTATAACCCATCTCCACCTCCTAAAATTTAGTAAACTCCTCCTACAATCAAGGAAGTGCTCTCAACTGCCCTCCTATTGTCTGAAACTCCAGATCCGAACACTGTATACCATGACTGAGTCTCTAAACATGATTGCCAGCCTACAAGACTCTAATGAGAGGCCAACTCTATAATCTTTGATGTCCACTCTAGAAAGGGGACATGACAAAAGGACATAACACTTTTCCTCATTTTTTGAATATGTTCAAGAGTAGATCCGACAATATGAAAAAGGAGTACGAAATAGATAGCATCAAATTTAAAATGAACAAAACACCTTAGACTAGGGTACCTAGCATTGTTGTCCAACCTTTTTGAGTTGGTAGGATAGAGGTTCCCAATTGTGTTTTCAATAAACTACTCTAGTTTCAAACACCTTCATACTAGGGCACTTAGCACCCCTATCTCACACAGTTTCCTCCAAATAGTAGATTCAAGTTCTTTATATGTACATTCCATGTCTTACTATTTCAATTTTGCATTTTGTATCTACTATTTACTATTAAATTTAATCATTTTTCCTTCATTAATCTAGATCACACATACACTTCAGATTAGATTATATCTTTTGCAACAAAATAATAGAATCCAAGTGCATAACTCTCCTTTGAAGAATGCATTTAGGCTTGTTTGAATGGTATAAAAGGAATTGGCTCTCTAGCTTTGCAAGGATTGGTGTAATGTTTGATTTATTGGCATTTCACCATCATAAGGAAGAAGAGGATGATTTGAATTACACTCTATGGTTTATCATAAGGAAAATGATGTTTTGGATCACACTACTTTACTTGTCATAAGGCAAAAGCAATCAAAAATTGTAACTCTAATGTTGATGCAACAAACATCTACATAGCTAATGCATAAAAATTGTTATCTCAAAATATTGTCTACTATAATGACCATGTAATATAAAATAGAATGGATTTAGATTGTACACTATTATCTATAGATTTTCATTGGTTTAGGTTGTCATGTTGATTATTATAACACAAAAGTTTACACATGTACTTGAGGTATGACCCTCAAACAACTTCATTAAACATTAAATCAATCTCCAAGTGTGGGATCATGCACATGTGAGGTTGAATATCTCTGAAGAAGGTCAACTTCCTTCTAGCCAGGGTGCACCTAAACTAAAAACTTGCAGGAAAAAGAGAAGAATGAGGGATAGCAAAAATATAAAGGGGAGGTGAGACACTAGATTGAAACTTGTTTCTCTCTGCCTACAACTAAATAAATCATCAGTAAACACCCAACATATACAAATCTCAACTATAATCTACCCCCAAGGACTTGTATGTTAGTTAGAATGCTATGCCCTTAATATTGGTATAGATACGGTTATGAATAGTCAACTTGTGGCTATCTTAATCCTTGATTAAGTCATGTTATCATTATTATATTATTATTTAGGTAGGTAGGTAATCGTAGGTGTTATGTAGGGTTGTGTCTATTCAACCTAAGCATAATTAGGTATATATAGGAGGTTTTGAGTCTTATTTCAACATCATATTGTGAAGTGTGTTCTCATTGGAGATATTTGGAGGTTGCCCCCTCGAAGTGGCCTATTACTCTCAGTTATCATCAAGTATTTATATAATATTTCATATTATTTCTTCTATTATGCAAGTTATTTCATTACAAGTCGTATCAGAGCATGATCTTGGCAACATAGAGGCAAGATTTTTTCTCAAATTTGGGGCGATTTTGGGAAGAGCATAACTTTCCGATTTTAGCGATTTTTTCAAAGATTTTTAAAGGGTTTTTGAAGACCATATTAAAGAAGATATAGTCCAAAATATAGAGGAATTGGAGAAAATTTGAGAAAATTATTATAGAATTACTATTTCTACACAATTTATTGAGATCTTCATATCTCTCACATCCTACAGAATTGGAATATAACTTGTATTGGGTTTTTGAATACATAGTAAAGGAGTCTAAATTCAAAGCTTGGAGAAATTGAAAAACACAAATAAGAAAGATATTGCAAAATTAGGAAAATTCCTTCTCAAGGCAACAAATTTGCTAAAGAAAATTGGGATTTTTTCTAAGAAAGAGTATCTTGGCCCTAGTAAGTTACAATGAAAAATAAATAAATTTACATTTCATTTGTGTGATTTATTTCAAAAGCATTGGTTTCCATCATGATGGGGCCTTCAACAAGAGGCAAAAAGAATGTTACCACATCGTGAAAATCCTCTAATCAAGATTAGGATGCAACAGAGGATAGGAATCCCAATGAGGAACTAGTAAGTTCAAGGAAGAGGTTAAGAGGGATATGTGTGACCTACGAGGAGATATATCAAATATACGAAGCATGTTAAGCACCGATATGAATGAAACAATGAAGGATCTCTCAAGCAATCAAGATGAAACCTTCAATTCGACTAATAATGACACAAATTTCATTAATAGGGATCTAGAAATATTTTTTTCCAAAAGTGGATATGGACAAATTTGATGGCAAGGATCCTCTAACATGGATAAATCAAATGGAAATTTTTTTTGAAGTACATCAAATCCCATATGGACGAAAGGTTACGATGGCTTCCTTGTATCTAGAACCATATCAATTCATCTGGTACCATTGGCTTTATACTCATAGGAGGATTTTTATAGAAGAACTCCAAGCGCAATATAGCAATAGTGTGATAGAAAACTTCTTTAGCTAACTTGCTAAGCTTCAACAAAGAGGATCAGTTAAGGATTATATTCAAAAATTCCAAAATCTATCCTTAAGAGTGCATACAATTACAGAGGAAAACTTGAATGATTTTTTCTTGGGTGGTCTCAAGGATCACATTCAACATGAGGTACACATGTTTTGTCCCAGCTCAATAAATGAGTCTTTTATATTGGCACACAAGGCAGAGGAGAAGTTCTTGATTCCTAGAAAGCAAGGGGCTAATGCAATAAGAGAAAAAGGATATTTAACACCTTCTCTTCCTCAACCTACTAGGTTGACTTCACAACAAATTGAGGAGAAAAGAGCAAAAGGGTTGTGTTTCAATTGTGATAGCAAATATAGTCAAGGACATAAATGTAGTGAAAAGAAGTTGTTCTATATTGAAGGTCCAAGTGAGGAAGAAGAGGATGAACCCATATCAAAGGAGGATAGGGATTCAGGTGAGGAATCACATGACTCTCAACCAATCATTTCTTGTCATGCACTTTTAGGCTTCAATACACCACAAACTCTCAAGGTAGCGGGTTTCTTAAAGAAGCAAAAAATAATAGTGTTGATCGACTTAGGTAGTACTCATAATTTCATCAACAAAAAGTTGGCAGCTCTTCTAAATTGTTTTATATATCTAGCCCAAGAGTCTAAGGTTTTGATTGCAGATGGAGGCATAGTCAGTTGTTCAGGGAAGTGTCACAACATCAAATTATCCATGGGAGATTATCAACTTGATAACCCAATATATGAGATATCCATGGGTGCAAAGTATAATGTTTTGGTATTACAATGGCTAACTACATTGGGAACAATTCAGATGAACTTCTAAGAAATATTCATGCGATTTCAATCAAAAGGAAAGGTAGTGGAGCTAAGGGGATTGAAGGAAAAATCTCCACAGATGGTAAGCTCTCATCAGATGCAAAAGCTTCTTAAGAAAGGTGTAGATGGATTTGTGGCCCAACTATGTTCATTAGAAGTCTCTCAATCTAGTGCTCTTACTCATCCAGATTTACAAGCAATAATTGATTGTCACTCAGTGATTCTTGGAGATATGCCTAAAGGACTTCCTCCTAAGAGGGATCATGACCATGCCATACAAATTTTTCAAGGGAGCTACCCACCAAATATCAAGCCTTATAGGTACCCACACATACAAAAAAGTGAGATAGAAAAAAATGTTGAGGAAATGCTAGAGGCAGGAATTATCAGGCATAGCCAAAGTGCTTACTCCTCACCTATTGTAATGGTGCATAAGAAGGATGGAACTTGGCACATGTGTCCAGATTATAGAGTGCTCAACAAGTACACCATTAAAGATAAGTTTCCTATTCCAATAATTGATGATTATCTAGATGAATTAAATGGAGCTATGTATTTCACCAAATTAGATCTTAGATCAGGTTATCACCAAATTCGGATTAAGGAGGAAGATATTTGTAAGACAACATTTCAAACACATGAGGGTCATTATGAATTTTTGGTGATGCCATTCAGTCTTACCAATGCACCATCTATATTCCAAAGTTTGATGAATTACATTTTTAAGAAGTTCTTGAGAAAGTTTGTGTTAGTGTTTCTTGATGATATATTAATTTATAGCAAGACTTCGGAAGAACATTTGCAACATGTAGATCAAGCATTACAATTACTCAAAGATCATCAACTCTATGCTAAGCCATCCAAGCGTGCTTTTGGTCTTAAGGAGGTGGAGTATTTGGGACACATAGTTTCACATGAAGGAGTAAAGGTGGACCCTAACAAAATTAAGGCTATCGTGGAATGGCCTATTCCAAAAACTATTAAGAAGTTGAGGGGTTTCTTGGGATCCATAGGATACTATAGAAGATTTGTGAAGGATTATGGTCATATTGTAGCAACCCTTACCCCTCTATTGAAGAAGGATTCTTTTCATTGGAACAAATCTGCTAATGTATCATTTGAGCAATTGAAGAAGGTTGTGTGTACAACTCCAGTGCTTGCCACTCCAAACTTCACCAAGGAATTCATTGTGTAATGTGATGCTTCTAGAAATGGAATAGGAGCAGTTCTCATGCAAGAAGGTCGACCAATTGCTTTTGAGAGTCATCAATTAAAAGGTAAAAATCAACTCAAACCTATTTACGAGAAGGAAATGCTAGTAATCCTTCATGCAGTTAAAAAATGGAGGCCTTATTTAATGGGTTGACACTTCAAGGTTAAGATAGATCATGATAGCCTAAAATATTTTGGAACAAAGACTATTGTTAGAAGTGCAACAAAAATTAGTCACTGAGATGTTGGGATATGACTTTGAAATTATATATAAGAAAGGGAAGGAAAAGATTGCGGCCGATGCACTTTCCAAGAAGGATGAAAAAGATGAAGCCTTATTGTGTGCCCTTTCAATATTACAAGAAAATTGGGTGGTAGAAGCCAAAGAAGAGTGGAAAAATGGTGTTGCAACAAGTAATCTCATCCGGAAAATAAAAAATGACCCTAGTAGTTCAGATAAGTTTTGTTTGAAGGGGCATATTCTTTGGTATAAAGACTACTTGTATCTCTGTAAGAATTCCACTCTTAAATACAAGACTCTCAAAGAACCACATGAGTCCCTAGTTGGTGGTCATTCAGGATTTTTGAAGACATATCATCGGGTAAAGCAAGATATTTTTTTGGAAGGGCTAAAAGGTGATGTTCAAAAATTTGTGGCTGAATGTTTGGTTTGTCAAAGAAATAAGGGGGAAACAATTAAGACACCAAGTCTCTTGCAACCTTTATCTTTTCCTAACCAATGTTGGGAAGAGGTATCCATGGACTTCATCATAGGGCTTCCCAAATCTAAAGCTCATAATGTCATCATGGTAGTAGTTGATCGCCTCACTAAATATGCACATTTCATTACATTATCGCATCCTTTTACAACAAGTATAGTGGCAAATTTTTTTTTGGAGAATATCCAAAAGCTACATGGTACACCTAAGGTTATTGTTAGTGATCATGATCCTATCTTTACTAGTCACAACAAGTAGACCAACGTTGTAGTGAAAGAAATTTTGAAGTTGGGGACTGGGTCTTCTTGAGATTGCAACCTTATAAACAAATCTCAATGAAGCAACAAAATAATAATAATAAGTTGTCTCCAAGATATTATGGACCATACTAAATCATGCAAAAGATTGGTAGTGTTGCCTACAAGCTTGAGTTTCCATGAACAACATAGATACATCCAATTTTTCATGTTTCTTGTTTGAAGAAGGTAATTGGGCAGAATATTCCTACTCAAGCAATACTACCAGAACTTGATTAAGAAGGAAGAATAACTTTGGAACCAGAGTGTATTCTTCAAACACACCTGAAGAAGTCAAGGAACAGAACCCTGACTCAGTATCTCGTCCAATGGAAGAACTTACTATTTTAAGAGGCCACATGGGAGAATGAGGAGTTCATTCAAAACAATCCACACTTGGTTAGCATTGAGGACAATGGTTCTTTCAAGAGAGGGGGCATGCTACACCCTTAATATTGGTGTATATAGGGTTATGAATAGTCAACTTGTGACTATCTTAATCCTTAATTAATTCATGTTATTATTATTATATTATTATTTAGGTAGGTAGGTCCGCCTAGGTTTTATGTAGGGTTGTGTCTATTCAACCTAAGCATAATTAGGTATATCTAGGAGGTTGTGAATCTTGTTCAATATCATATTATGAAGTGTGTTCTCATTGGAGATATTTGGAGGTTGCCCCCTCAAAGTGGCCTATTACTCTCAGATATTATCAAGTATTTATATAATATTTCATATTATTTCTTCTATTGTGCAAGTTATTTCATTACATAGAAAAAATAAGATGTTGCGAGGAATGATAACCTTCATGATAGAACATTTATGAGTACATTGAACACAATGCATAAACTAGAGAAACAAAAAAGAAACATTCACCATGAGGCAAAAAACATGTACAAGACATAAGAATGGTGACAAAAAAGGTAAGATCAAAGATGTGTGTTGATATTAGAAAAATGAAATTACAATTTTAGAGCATAAGTTACTACAAGAGAACAAAAAGAGAGCCCAAAAAATATGTACATAAATTGCCTTTACAGTGCAGGCATAACACATATTTTACATTTGATTTCAAACTCTAACCAAGCTTGAGTTAATTTATAGAAGGTAGAAGACCTAAAAAGTAAATAGAAGTTTTTATCTTTGTTTGCAACTTGATTCATGAAGTTTAAACAAAAGACCAAAATTGAACGTACCATGCAGTCAAGATAGAAAATCCATATGTAACAACAAGTTGGCATAAGAGGTGTTATTGACAAGCAGGAGATATTTTCCATAGCAAGTCAATTTGTGATATTGCTATTAAAACTCAACTATGTAGTTTTTAGAGTCAAACTCATTGACCCATATTTTTCTCACAAGAACCCATCTCTCATGAGAATGAATGAAACACTAAGAACTCATTACATCTTGGTGATCTAATAGAGGTGAAGTACTGAGACGTCTAGGGGAGGTCATCCATCCTAGTACCACCCAACTCGAGCATGCTTAACTATGGAGTTATCTCCATGGCTAAGTCCGCTCTTCTTGCTATATCATTTGAAAAACCTTCAATAAGTGTTGTGCCTTATGAAGCATCAATTAGAAAGCCCCTCAAGCTAATCAATTGGCTAGTAGGAAATATTTTCCACAAGTCAACTTTTGATGTTTGTATTAGGATCCAATTGTGTAGCTTTTAGAGTCAATCTCATTAACCAATGCTTCATGAGTAGTGGTTCACAAGGACCCATCTTTCATGAGAGTGAATGGAACACTTAGCACTCATTTCATCTAGGTGATGCTCATAGAGTTGAAGCATCAATACTTACTAGGACATTCATCTGAGTATTACTCCATCTTCAGTGTGCTTAACTACATAGTTATCACCCTGGTTAAGCCCACTCTACTTACAACCCCATTTGTCAAACCTTCATCAAGTGTCATGAAAAAATTTCTTGTGAAAAGGAAAAACACTTGCAAATGGTAAATAGGCATGAAGCAACATTGTGATTGCATGTATAGGGAAAATATTGGTTGCTAGAGACAACTAGGTAATGAATTGAACCTTTGCAACCATGTCATAGTTATTAACAATAAAATTAGGTGGTTGGCAAAAAAAAATGTCAGTGAAACATGAATTATCTTTAGCATGCACAAACACAATAAGCACCACCAAACATATTGATTCCTTGCACACATGTGGGACAAAAATATGCTTTAATCCCCGACGCTTGTCTCCTTGTACACCTGTAAAGTGCATTTCCTTTTAGCTCTCACAATCACAAGGATGTGGGGTGCAAACCACCTTTTACTTGTACACCTTCAAACATCAAGGAAAATCATAAGGTAAAACCATAGGGGAGTAGAGGGAACTGAGAAGGTGAGATAATACACCCTTAAACATCACATTTCTTCTTTCCTTACATGACCATGGGGCTACAAGGTGCACTGACCAATTGATCGCGAGCTTGTACACTTAATTGAGTGAGCATGTTGAAAATAATCACACAAGCTTGAGCAATGTTGAGTCCTTGATCACTGTGAAGATGATCAAGATTTTTGATAAAAGAATAGTGCCCACCATGGAAGATAACATGATATGTTAGCTCCAAATACTCAGATAAACTGACGTATTATCCCTAATAGAGATTAGCCCATAATAAAGGTGTCTCAAATAGGTTATCTGTGATATGGAGATGCTGGAAAAAATAGACAATATTTCTAGCAATTCATAGGGGATGCTTGCTTACTAAACATGTGATTCTATAAGGTGAAATGTGAAGCAATCATAAAAGGACTCAATTACTCCAAATTTTGGGTTGGGTTGATTAACTCTATACCTCAAAAGGGGAGTTAAGGAGATTGATTGTTTGAATTCCAACTCTAGGGAAACTAGATCTAAGAAGATAAGTGCCAACCAAATGATGAAGAAGCACTAAGGCAAGCAAAGATCTAATGATTATAGAATCAATGAAAGAATTCAAGACCCTTAAAACCCTAATGTAGCAAGACTTTGTTAACATGAATGCTGATGGTATTCCTTCAGAGGAGTATCCTAAGAATTGCTAGAACAATTAGGTAGATTGTTAGCATGATTTCCATGTTGTATTCATTATTATTTTTGTCATTTATGTCAACATAGTATTATTTTTGTATAGACTAGCAAAGTAGCAAACAAAGAACGGGATCATACGAACTGTGTATTGATGATGAGGTCAAGCACAGTTGAGGATGTGTTCTATAATGTATCCTAATGATGTGGACAAGATTGGAAGCTACCAAGATGAGTTGCTTGGTGATATCATACCTATGGACATATGTCATATGTTTTTGGATAGGCCATGACAATTTGACAAGCATGTTGTACATGATGGGAGAGAAAATACCTACACTCTAACAAGGGAGGGAGTGAAACATAAGTTGAAGTTGTTGAAGGAGAAAGAAGAAAATGTATGTAGTGCTTCCAAGATATGGTTTGTTAATGGAAAGGAGTTTCTCAAAGGTATGAAGTGTGAGGATATGTGTTTTTTTGTAATCCCAGAAAATGGTAGAGAAGAAATAGAGGAGGTACCTACAGAAATTGTAGATTTGTTGGAAAAGTTTCCTACTATTGTATCGGATAATGTACCTGATGCATTACCCCCTGTGAGGAAGATCGGTCACTAGATGAACTTGATTCCAAGAGCCAACTTTCCAAGTAAGGCAACACACAAAATGACAGTAGTGAAAAGTGAGGAGTTGAACATACAAGTGCATGAGTTATTGCAAAAGGGTTTGATTCATGAGAGCCTAAGTCCATGTGCTGTACCAATAGTATTAATACCAAAAAAGAATGGAGAATGAAGGATATGAAATATACATGGGCTATCAACAAGATCACATTCAAATACATATTTATATTACCATGGATGGATGATATTATGGATTGTTTGTGAAATTGTGCATTTTACAAAGATAGATCTAAGGAGTGGGTACCATGAGATTCACATCAGAGAAGGAGATGAGTGGAAGACTATCTTTAAGGCAAGGGAAGGATTATATGATTGGTTCATCATGCCTTTTGGGATAACCAATGCACTGAGTACTTTCATGAGGCTCATGAATGAGGTACTAAAGTAGTTTCTAGATAAGTTTGTCATTTTTTACTTAGATGATATTTTGAACCTTGGCAAGACTTCAAAGGAGCATCTAATGCATATTTGTAAGGTGTTTGATAAGTTGAGGGAAGAAAAGTTGCTAATAAATCTAAAGAAGTTTAGTTTTGTCAAGAAGGAGTTGGTGTACCTAGTTTTTGTAGTTTCAATGGAAGGTCTAAAAATGGACCCTGAGAAAGTGAAGGATATCCTTGAATGGCCTACTCCAAGGAGTGTGAATGAGGTAAGATTCTTTCATGGACTGGCTAGTTTATACATAAAGTTTATCAAAGGTTTTAGCACTATTTACAGACCTTTGACTGAAACAATTAGAGGAGATAGGAAAGACTTTAAGTGGACTGTAGGAGCAGAAAAGAGTTTTAATCTGTTGAAATTTTTTTTTTGTAGAGCATCTTGTTTTAGCACTTCTATATTTTAACAAGGTATTCCAAGTAGACTGTATTGCTAGTGGTATTGAAATAGGAGTTGTTTTGAGCCAAGAAGGTAAACTAGTTGCTTGTTTAAGTGAGAAATTGAATGATGCCAAAATAAAACATTATCTTTATGATTAGAAATTTTATGCTATAGTTCATGCATTAGAGAAGTGGAGACACTATCTTCTTCCAAAGGAATTTGTTTTGTATTCTAATCATCAAGGTTTGCAATATTTGAATAGTCAAGAAAAATTGAACCGAAGGCATTTAAAGTGGGTTGGGTTTTTGTAGAGTTATACATTTTTTTTGAAACACATGAGTGGGAAGTCTTATAGAGTTGCAGATTCTCTTAGTAGAAGATATCTTTTGCTTACAGAGATGCAGACTGAGGTGGTTGGTTTCAAGGAACTCAAGAACTTGTGTCCAAAGGATCCTAATTTTAGTAAAGCTTGGAAGGCTTGTACAAAACTTCTTACATTTGAGAGGACAAAGTGTTTGGATTTTATAATCCAAGATGGTGTGTTTTTCAAAGGATGTCGATTGTACATTCCCAGAAGTTCTATGAGAGAGAATTTCATCAAGGAGAAGAATAGTGGATGATTAGTTTGACACTTTGCTAGAGAAGAGACCATTTCTTTGGTTGCCGAGAATTATTATTGGCCACAATTATAACAAGATGTGAAGAAGTTTGTGTAGAGTTGTAGAGTATGTCAAGTGGAAAAAGAGTAGAGTAGAATACTGGGTTGTATCAGCCATTAAATGTACTAGAGAAGCCATGGGAGGATGTCAACATGGATTTCATTCTAGGTTTACCAAGGGCATAATGAGGGCATGATTCCATATTTGTGGTGGTTGACAAATTTTTAAAAATCGTACATTTCATTTCATGTAAGAAGACCAGTGATGTTGTTCATGTGGAAAAGTTATTTTTCAAATAAGTGGTGAGACTACATGGTATGCCAAAGAGTATAGTTTTAGATCGAGACACCAAGTTAGTTGGGTATTTCTGGCGAATATTGTGGAAGAAATTGAAGATAGATTTGAAGTTCACTTCATCACATCATCCACATGCTGATAGACAAACCAAAGTTATGAATCAAACTTTGGAGAATTTAATGAGAGGCTTGGTTGGAGATAAACCAAAGGGATGGGATCTAATTTTACCACAGACAAAATTTGCATACAATAATTATGTCAATAGGAGTACTAGAAAATCATCATTCAAGATCATGTATGGGAGTAGTCCCAGAAATGCTTTTGAATTGAGGAAGTTGGATAAAGGAGAGATAAGTAGTGCTGAAGAAGAAGATTTTGTTTAACATTTGAAGAACATCCATAAGGAGATGAGGAAGCATATTAAAAAGATGAATACATAGTATAAGGCTAAAGAAAATGTGAAAAGGAGGTATAAGAAATTTCAAATTGGAGATGAGTCACAGTTCATATTAAAAAAGATCATTTTCTAGTGGGTACATATAATAAGATAAAAATGAAGAAGTTTGGACCATGCAAGATAATGAAAATGCATAACTATGGAAATGCTTATGAAGTCGAGTTATCTACTGAACTAAATAGTTTTCCAATATTTAACATTTTAGATTTGACACAGTATTATGAAGGAGGTGATGGAGATGAAGTTTTAAAAGCACAATGGAGTATTCCAGCAGCTAGTTCATCTACAAAGGAGATTAAGGAAATATTAGACAGCTATGTTGATAAAAGTACAAGGAATAAAACTTATGAAGAGTACCTAGTCAAATGGAAATGGAGGCCAATAGAAGATTCATCATGGCTAGAAAGGGAGGAGGTTAACTATCTTGTTTTTTCTTCTGAACACCTGAGACGTGATAGGGTCACTTCTCAAATTACCCTTGGTGTCTAATGCAGGAGCATCCTGGGTGTAAGAGAAATCTTGCATCACCCAAAAATATTTCCTTTTTGTTTCTTGAATAAGGGTTATCACAATACAGAGTTGTTGTTTGTGAAGGTTTTCTACTTAGTAAGTCAATCATATGAGCTCATAATGTCCTAATTTCAGAGGTGGATCGTCATCTTGGATATATCATCCTACCAGTTGAAGCTCAGTGTCATATCATAAGTATTCATGGATTTATTATGATTTTTTGGTGTGCGATTTTGGTATACAAACTTTAGGATCACTATTGAAGACCTTAGAGGCCATGCATGGGCTCTAAAATGGAGTCAACTAGAGCTTGAGTGAGTCAAGCCCTATGGATCACTAACTGAGGATTCCAAAATGTGGTTTTAATAGCTAACCAAAGCAATGGTTTGAAAAAAATGGACTTCCAAAGTTGGGTAGAGAAAAATTTTCAAAACAAGTGTCAAAGGTGTATCAGACCAAATCTATATGCAATTTTAGAGTTAATCAATCTCAAGGGTTAGGGTTTGATGTCTAGAAACTTCCCAGGCATTATTAAGGAATGCTCGTACATTGTCTAGGACAACTCTAGGTGATAATTCACATCTCTATGTTGTAAATTATCATAAGGAAGGCACCCATGTGGGTTTGCATATTGTATTTCAAAATTATGTAACTCCACGTTTGCAGTGATAATAAGAAGCCCTTATTTTGTTTTCGCAAATTGTTGTTATTTCTTTGTTTTTGTTGTGTGTTTGTGGTATTAAGGGAAGCACCCTTCATTATGATAACACAAGTACAATAGTCTAAGAATCATGTGTTGCACTCTAAGACTAAGCATATATCGATCAAGTATCACGTTCTAAGAGAGAAAGTTGCAAAGAAATAAATTAGATTAGAATATGTGAATACGAAAGAGTATATTGCAAATATTTTTACAAAGCCTTTTCCTAAGGACACATTTGAGTATTTGTGAGGTATTCTTGGGGTTATGACCCTGCGCACATCTAAGTATGTGATACAAAGAGTGCATCAATTTAGTTTTACAAAGCACTATTGTTTATCTAGCCTGAATGTTGATGCTTCTTGTATGTCGGAGTATCAGTGATTGAGAAAAGTCACTGAGGACTCTTGGTAGCTAGTATGAAATAGTGTCTTTTGACACTTGAGCTGGTTGAAGACTTTGAGCATATGATTGACATAATGATGCATTTTTCATTGATGTTAATGGGGAAGAGATTGCATGAAAAAATCTTCTGATCATATGTGGGAGATGCGTATGAAGGATAGAATGTATGGGGGAGAATTGTATATCATTGATGTCGATGGGGAAGAGATTTCATGAAAAACATCTTCTAATAGTATGTGGGTGATGTGTATGAGAGACAGAATGTATGGGGGAGAATTGGTCATAAAATGTTGATGTCAATGGGGAAGTATATCAATGGGGGAGAAGTGTGAACAACTGATGCCATCCATGTAAGAATGAGGAAGAACAAATGGAGAGTTTTTCCTGTGAGTTTCATATTTGATTGATCAATAGGATTTGGTATTCTTGGAACATAGATGTTTTTCATCTATGTTTCCATCAATGCCAAAGGGGAAGATTTTTAGCACGAATGTTGATGGTATTCCTTTGGGGGAGTATCCTAAGCATTGTTAGAGTAGTTAGGGAGATTTTTAGCATGATTAATATGTTGTATTCATAACTGTGTTTGTCATTGATGTCCACATAATATTGTTTGTGTAAAGACTGGCAAAGTAGTAAATAGAGAATGAGGTCATACGAACTGTGTACTAATGACGAGATCAAGCATAATTAAGTATATTTTCTACAGTGACCTAATGACATGGACAAGTGGGCATGCAAAGACTCAAAGACATGTGAGATATATTTATGATTAATATAGGGCAATGTGCATACAAAGTTCCTGAGAAGTGGTTTCTGATGTTTGGATTGTATTTCTTAATAGGAATAGAATTGTGATGAGGAAAGTTAGATAGTAACAATAGACAGTCTGATCATGACGTCAATGAGCATGCGAGGTCAAAGATCACACATGTGAGAAGTTGTATTTACTATGAGCTGAACATGTTTTGTAATTGCAAAAAGATGTAATGAATTATAATTTTTTAATGAATTCCTATTATAATTAATTAAGAAATCCTCAAGATGATTCAAATAATTATTTTGAGGATATGGTGTAAAGGAAGGTTATTATCCTTGTGATAAAGAGTGTGTATGCAAGTGTAAGAGAACTTGTATTGGATATGCAAAGTTTTATAAATGTGTGTAAGCGATCAAAGGTATCAGTGTGATGCAAGTTTGAAGATCTAGTATTAAGATCTAAGAAGGAATTTGGTGCAGTATTGGCACAATAAGAGAATAAAGAGAGAGTTCAAGTTGCGGAGATCAATTTCATTTCTATTATTCTAAAAGGAATCATATAGAGGCTATTTGGATAGTGAGTTCCGTGGTCTTGCCCCTAAAGTTGTTTGGATAGTGGGTCCTTCTGCCTTCTACAACTCCTAACATGGTTGACATGACTCCTAATAAAGTTGGAATCTTCTAGTAGGGATGCAAAGTCTCCTAACAGGGACTAATGTGTACTGAATGTATTTCATTAGCTCCTAACTGAGTCCATCCTCTTACAAGGACCCTTTATATTAGTACATCATTTGTGGGTACCATCCCCATTGGGGTTTTCCCTCTAATCAAGGGTTTCCCTAGTTAACATATCTGGTATTATTGTCTATGTGTATCTTCTTATGGTTTCTAATTATATTTTTCACATGCTTAAGGCTTAATAAGGTTGACAAAAATTATATTGATCTGATAATTGATTCACCCCCCCAATGCAGGAGCATCCTAGGTGTAAGAGCAATCTTGCATCAACCAAAAATATTTCATTTTAGTTTTTAGAATAAGGGTTTTCTTAATGCAGAGTTGTTGTCTCTAGAGACTTGTTATTTAGTAAATCAATCATACGAGCTTAGAATGTCCCAATTTCAGAGGTGGATGTTCATCTTTGATATATTAGTCTACCAATTGAGGCCCAGTGTCATATCATGAGTACTCATGAATTCATTGTGGATTTTTGGTTTGCAATTTTGGTATATAAACTTCAAGCTCACCGTTGAAGGCCTAAAAGTGCTCAAATGAGGCCTGAAAATTGATGGACATGCACTTGCATAGGTTTGAGCCTGTAGATCAGATGCTGAGGTTTCTAAAAAGTGGTTATAATAGCCAATTAGAGCAACAATTCAAGATTTGTGGTCTTCCAAAGTTGGTGCAATAAAAACTTCCAAAATAAATGTCAAAAATTTAGTTGGCCAACTCTATATGTATTTTTAGGGTCTGTCGGCCCTAGGTATTAAGTTTGAATGTCTAGAATCATTCACATATAAATATTTCACAAGAAGGATGTACTTTAGACAAAGAGTTGAAGGGAATGCTAGCATTCACAATGTCACAACTTGAAAAGAGTAAAAAATCTTGACTAGCAACCTACGTGAGCAATCCAAGCTCACCTATAGTTAAAATTGAGAAAAAATCTAGGGATTCGAAGAGTAAATCTCAAGAAATTCTATCAAATCAAAATTTTAAGCAACGAACAGACACAATAAGGGTTTTAAGATTGTTCCTTCATTTAGATTTCAAAGATCATTAAACAACATTTATCTAGAGTGGTTACAAGTAAGATACATAAAAGTATGAAGGACTCCTAAGAGATCAAAATAGAACTACTTTTTTGCAAAAAACTAGAACCCTTGAAACATATTTACAACTGCATTTTATAGAGTTCAGGCATTACTCGGATCTAAACTATGGAGTTCAAACCCCAACCAAAGGTGGAGTCAAGTTGCAAACAAAAGTAATAAATAAATATCAGAACTAAAATCTGATCTTGAAATAAACTTGTTGTAGTGAAGTGACAAGAAGGGGAAAACCAACGCATCCAACCGTAAGAAATCAAATATAAAAGATCTGATCATTACATGTAATAAAGAGGCATGGAGATGCATTAATACCATGGAACAAGCCCTAAAATGCTAGTTGTCCTTGTATAAATGATCCTCGTAATGTGCCATGATCACCACAAAAAATCTGCATCGCTATCAAAAGAAAAAAATGGGATGGGATAACACCCAAGTTAACTCGCCACAAAAATTACAGAGTTGACATGTGTGGAAAAAATTTGATTTGCCCCAATGGGGTGAGTTGTCAATGTAGATCTTCATTTAAATATGAATGGCTTAAGTGTTGCAAAAATCTCCCCAACTAATCAGTAAAACCAAACTGTAGATCAAGATCTTTTTCAAAAGAATGGACAACCCAGATGCATCTAGAAAATATCCAAAAATTTGTAGCCTAGCACAAGAAAGACCTATCACATGGCATGAAACTACTGGTTGGCACATTTCTTAAATGTTTGGTTGAAGAGATGGTAGCGATTTCATGATTCCAAAAACAACAACAAAGTCATTCTCCGAAATGGTGAAAATGGTTCACGTAGAATGTTAACCCAATGTGAAAATGCACGTTAACCCACAACTCAACACATGAAGAAAAAATGAGCCAACTCAACAAGTGCTTGCTATGTCGCATGAAATAACTACCTTACAACTTTGCATAGTGACATAGCAACAACCATAGATGATCCTTAATCTAACAGTAAGTAAATGTACTAAAGGAATTGGCCCACCATTTGGCATTCATTTGTTGGCACATTTCCCAATATGTTATCAAAGAAGCAACATACAATTTCATGATTTCATAGAAGCAAGAAAATTCACTTCTCAAAATAGAAAAAATGGTTAACATAAAATGTGAACCTTGGCAAAAAATGCGTTAACCCACAACTCTGTACATGAAGGGAAAATGAGCCAATTCAGCACATGAACAAGTTGAACTAGCTTTGCACATGGAAAAAATGAACTAGCTCGGCACATGAACAGATTGCGTTAACATGAGATGTTAACTCAACCAAAAAGTGTGTTAACCCACATCAAAAGAATCAAACCTATTGAAGATCTCTTAGATCGGTTATTGATGATGGGCTAAATGGGGGGCAAAAAATGGCCAACAGTTGCTATGCTCAAGACTAAATGTAAATGAAAGTTGTTTCGAAAGTGTGTTAGGTAAATTGTTATCAAGATCAATGGTATCATAATCATCATCATTAGTATCTATAGGATCATCTAATGTATCTTATTCATAAAGATTAATAGCAATAGCATACAAAACATGAATATCACATCTATGCATCTTATTACTATTATTAACTTCATGTACATACATGTGCTTGTCAAAGGTAGGAGAAGAAGAATGAAAAGCATGCAATCAAGCTTTAACTCCATCTTGACACTTATTTTTATCATCCCATGCATGTTGGTTATGTTTATTCTTGCTACAAAGTGGTTGAGAAGAAGGATCAATAGATATGGGTTTCTTTCCATCTTCAAATGGAAGAGTAGAAGGAATCGTGGTAGGTTGAGATTTAGAAGGAGAAACCACACTAGGTAGCACATTAGAGACAAGATGTGGTTTCTCATTAGGAATTGAATAATTTGAAGAAATAAATGTAGAAGGTGTAGGAAAAAGACCACAAGTAAAATTCTTAGGCGTACTCAACACAACAATATTTCTACACTTATGAGCATGATTAGATTGAAAAACATAATAAAGATGAGTAGGAGGTGTAGTAGGAATAGATGGCCAAAAGAAGTCAAGGACAATGCAATGCCTAGGTCTAGAAGGGTGATAAAGCCTTGATTAATCATTTTAATTTCATCATTATGATGGAGTTTGATGCATTTATGGATAGGGGATCAATGGCTTTCATGGAATGCAACTGAGGTAAACCAAGCTTCATTTGGAATTGATCAGATGTAGGAATGACAACAAAGGTAGTATTTGCCACTTTACCACAAAGTTCAACAAATAAAGTAATATTGGAACCATAAGAAGGATATAAGAAACCATTACAAGTATGAAGACAAGTATAATTTGAATCATAGAAGTCTCGATGCATTTGTTTGGAAAAAATATATTCTTCAGTGATAACATTGTTGGAATACTTTTAAAATAACTGAGAGGTTGGGGGTGAATCAGTTATCCAAGGTCCAGATGTATAAATAAAACTTTTCATAGCTTAGTAAACCCATAAAAAAATTATCATCATGCATGCATCCATAAGATTATGCAATCACTTAAAACTTGTAGGTTACTGTCAAATCAATTTGCAAAAATGTAAACATGAAACATAATAGATTCAACAACACACTTGACACATTGATTTACGTAGAAACCCAATTTGGGAAAAACCACCAATGACATAATACTATTTTTCACTCTTTTGAAGTGATGTCCTATGAAAGGCCAAAATTGTTAAAGCTTACAATAAAAACTATTAAATGTGACCTTGTTAAAGGATTTCAATCACTCTGTTAGAAGTGAGCCTTGTTAGAGGACTTTAAAACATTCACTTGGAATGTCACTCGGTTAAAGGATTTACAAATGACTATTAGGTCAACCTTCATCCAAAGGATTTACCCTAGACTGATACAATTATTAGAGAGTAATAGTAAGGCTTGATTTGATAACAACTTACAACTTCATTTGCAGATTACAGATCTCTATTTTAGTTCTCCATTCTGCTTGGCCTTTACACATTTCAGCTCTAATAGCTTGTCCACACTTCAAGAATTCAAACCCCTAAGCCTTCTTGCTTAACATGCCAATGCAAACTCTTCTCTTAGGTCATTTGATGAAGCAAAACACTTGACTCATTGTCTTCCTTATGTTCTCACACATGACAACCCTTACTTTTGACCAGCCATCCCTATAAATAGGAAATTAAGATCTTTTGCCATTCATTCTCCATCGTCCAATTTAGGGTTCAGATAGATTAGGTAGGATTCAATGAATCTACCCCTCATTTCATACTCTTCTAGAAACTTCTCCTTGAATCCTCTTTAAATTTTCCTCAAAATGATTTACCTTGAATTTTGTGCCACTAGTTGATCAATCTTATCTTCCACCTGTTTCACACAATCCAAGAAAATAATCTTGTCAGCTCAGATTCATCAAATTCACAATCTTTCAAATAATACGGCCACCCGAGATTAATCTTCTTTTGATGCTTGGCACATACTACATTACTCGGCATCCTCTGAAGAATCACTTGGCATAAACTAAAGTTTACTGATGCTCGACATCAACTAAACTTTACTCGACATCCACTATTTTTCTCAGCATACACTAGGATAGACTTTTACTCAAGTCCAACTAATTTTCTGCTTGGCTTGCACTGACTTTGCTTGGCAACTACTATCCACTCGGTGAAGCATTATGGTGTAACCTACATGTTATCACTGTCTTAGTTGATTCTTATATTCCTTTACATAACATAACTCAACCTTTCCTCTAGGTGTTATTATTACATCCTTTGATCAAATCCTCTTCATCAATCAAATAGATGATAGTACTTTAAATCTTGTAAGCAGTTGTCTTACCAACAAATAGCAAGTTTGACATCAATGATAAAACAATGATTAAAACATATTGATCATACTTGTATCAATCTATTCTCAACAATCTCCTTCTTCAACAATCTCCTTCAATCTATTCTCAATAATCTCCCTCTTTGGCATTGATGGCAAATCAAATTGCTCTACCAAATTGACTAGGTTAAAATAGCAAGACCAATAAAATACCAAAAAGAAAATAATTCTTTGTATTGAAATGTCTCCCTCTATTAGCAACTTTCATCTTCTAAATAGGTTACAGAAGTTCTTTGTTTGAGTCATCCTTGTAACTCCCTCTAAATTACTTCTTGTATCTCCCTCTTTAGGATTTCTCGTTCTTTGTTCAATCTCCAATCTCTTGAATTTCTCCTGATTAGTAACTATCTCACTCTTTCTTGTATTTCCCGTGATCAGTAATTATCTCCCTATTTGACAATAATGCCAAAGACTTGTCATCTTAATATGTAGTTATGAACTTCTTTAGTTTCTCCCTCTGTCACCTTGTGATTGATTTGTAGTTTCAACTCTTTGATTACTTTAAGCAACTCCTAAAGTAAGATCCACTGCATCAATTTGTAATATATGAAAATATACTTGTTTGATGTAAGGTACTCCTTTTTTTACTTAGATAGCCTTTGATAGGGGTATCACCCCTACTTTACCTCTTAAATACTCATGAGCATCTTAGGTAATGCTTTTGTGAAGATATCAACTATTTGTTCTTTTATGTTAAAATATTTCATCTTCACCTCTTTATGTTGAACTAATTCTCTCAATTAATGATAGTTGATTGCAATGTGCTTAGTCTTGGTGTGCATCATGGGATTCTTTGATATATTTATAGCACTTGTATTATCACAATAAAGTGTCACTGGTTCTATGATTTCTTCCTTCATACTTTTGAGTAGCTATTTGATCCATACAATGTTTTTACAATTTACAATAGCAACAATGCAATAGATTGTGAAGTGCAGTTTTATTTCTTGCTAGTTCGTGTAACTAGCCTCTTGCCTAAGAAAAATGCTCCTCCACTAGTGCTCTTTCTGTTATCAATGTTTCCAACCCAATCGACATCAGTATAGGCTCTTTATTCAAATTTTTTATCTTTCTTATAATATAGACCATACTCCTTTGTTCCTTTCAGATATCTCATTATTCTCTTTATAGTCATCAAATGATTTTCCCTGGGATTAGCAAAGAATCTTGTAACTATCCCTACAGATAATGTAATGTCGGGTTTGCTATGTACTACATATTGTAATTTTCCAATCATAGACCTATACAATGTTCAATTCACCTCATCTAAATCATCATTCTTTGACAATTTGTGTCTTGTCACCATAGGTGTACTTACTGGTCTAAAATCTTCCAATCCAAAAGTTTTCAATATTTCCTTGACATAATTTGACTAAGTGATATATATACCATATTTCATCTGATACACTTGCAAACGTAGAAAGAATTTGATCTCTCCAAACATAGACATCTCAAATCCTTGCTTCATTTCATTTGCAAAAGCTTTACATAAAGCTTCTTGACCTCCAAATATGATATCATCAACAAAAAATTTAGATTAAAAAATACCTTGTCCTTTCTTTGTCTTCATGTATAGATTGTTATTATCATCAGTTCTTTCAAATCCAATCTTCACAAGATAATTATGAAGTCTTTCATACCATGCTCTTGGTGCTTGTTTGCAACCATATAGAGCTTTGTGTAATCTACATCCCATGTTCTTATTGTTAACATCAAAAAATCCTTTTGGCTATTCTATGTAGACTTCTTCCTTTAATATGTCATTCAGAAATGCAGATTTAACATCCATTTATTAAACTTTGAAACCTTTGTATGTAGAATAAGCAAGTAGATTTCTTACTCCTTCCAATCTAGCAATAGAGCAAATGTCTCTTCATAGTCAATTCCTTCTTCTTGTGCATATCCTTTGCAAACTAATCTTACCTTATTCCTTGTGACCACACCATTTTCATCTAGCTTGTTTCTAAATACCCACTTGGTGTCAATCACATGTTTGTCTTTTCGTCTAGGAACTAGAGTCCATGTTTTGTTTTTCACAATTTTTTCAATCTTTTCTTACATGACTTTACTCCAGTCCACATTTTCAAGGCATCTCTCACTGATTTAGGTGCTTTCATGCTTAGTAAACATGTTTCATTTCTCAATTTTTTTCTTCTCATTGGTCTAGCATCTTTATCTCCAATGATTTGTGCAATAGGATGATGTCTCTTGACATACTTAAACCAATTGTGTTGACACTCAATTGTCAAAACAAATCTGAGATCAACACATTGGGTGAGTATCCATACCATAATTCAGAAGGTGTTGGATGTGTACCTTTCTTGACTTGTACATGGTTCAAGGTATAGAAAGTTGTACTTATAACTTCTCTCCAATATTTCAAAGCAACATTTTTCTCCATCATAAGTGTCCTAGCACAGTCCATTATAGACCTATTCCTCCTTTCCGCAATTCCATCTTTTGATTCAGATGTCTATCTTTTGATTCCTCTGTTATTACAAAACATCTCAAACTCATTTGATGTAAATTCTCCTCCTCTATCAAGTCTGAAATACTTTAGACTTTTACCATTTCCTTCTCAACTTTTGCTAAGTATCACTTGAACATTTGGAAAGCATTAGATTTCTGCTTCAGAAGCATAACTGTCATCATTCTAGAATAATCATCAACAAGCAACATAATATACTTATCTCCTTTGTAGCTTTGCACTTCAATTGGTCTACACAAGTCAGTGTGAACAATCTCTAGTATTTCTTTAGAGGTATGAGTTTTACTCTTGAAACTTGACTTTGTTATTTTGCCTAACTAACATTGTTTGCACATTATATTATCAGGATTTTTCAATTTATGAAAACCTCTAACTTTTCTCATGTTATTGATACTAACCAAGTTATCAAAATTAACATACATAACCTCTTGTTCCATAGCCATACATCATCAAACTTTACAACTAGACAAGTAACATCCTCTATGTTAAGGTAGAATAGATTACTCCTAGCTTGATCACCCTTTCCAATTAGTTTTCCATTTGTGTCATATATCTTATTAGTCTTGTTTTCAAACTCAACCTTACATCCTAAATTATTTAGTTGTGACACACTCAAGAGATTATAATTAAGTCCTTCAACATAATAAGCATTGTCACATAAAATCCTATCTATGAGTTTGATAGAACCTTTTCTTTTTATCAAACATGGTGCACCATTACCAAATCTTACACTATTTCTATCATAAAAATTCAAGGTAATGAACTTATTTTTGTCTCAGGTCATGTGATGTGAACAAACCACTATCAATGACTCATCTATCATTCTTGTTCACACAAGTCACAAGTGTAGTTGCCTCATCTTCATCAGATTCATCCTTCATGCAACATACACCACTTCATCATCATGTTCATCATATTCATCTTATGTTTCCTCTTCAGCAATGTAGCATGACTTTTTGCCTTTGTCTTTGTAGTCCTTGTTGTCATCATCTCTTCTACTTTTATACTTGGCACCACCTCTATGGTTCTTCTTCTCTAGACATCTAGCTACAATATGACCAACCTCATTACAATTGAAACAAATGATAGGTAATTTACCTTTGAACTTGCCTTTACCTTTGTGAAATCTCCTTGCTAGTAGTACTTCAAGTTATTCTACATCCTCCTCATCTGTATCACTAACACTGGACACATACTTTATCTTTTTTTTCTTCTTCTTTTCATCAGGTTCCTTCAATGACACCTTAGCTTTGAAGAAAGATTCTATATTCTTAGGTTTATAATTATCAAAATTAGATAGCTAAAAAGTAGTGAGTCTACCTACCAAACTTTCAAGTGAGAGATTATTTGCTAGTATACATCTCAGTTCTTGAATTACAAAAACTCTAATAGCATATATAGGCAATAGTATTCTTTAAAAAATTATTAGTATAGTCTCATTATCTATTTTACCATTATCTCCTCTTATTACGTTAACAACATTTTTTATCCTTGAGGCATATTGAGCAATATTTTCACCTTCTTGCATTCTCATATCATCAAACTTACCTTTGAGACTTTTAGCTTTGGCTCTTAGAACATTACTATCTCCTCCATAGATGGTGGTTAAGGCATACCACATTTTCTTTGCATGGTCAAGACCTTTGATATCATCAAATTCGGCATAGCTTAGGGTAGAGGTAATCTCAAGCATTGTTTGGTTATGTTCTTTCTTCTTTTTCATATCCTTAGTAGTTGGGGCTCCAATAGGATCAACATGCTTAGTAGTAATGGTGGATTGTGCATGATCTCTAAGTCCTTCAAGCTACAGCTTCATCAAACTTTTTCATGCAGGAAAGTTATCTCTATCAAGCTTGGGTACTTCTCTTTTTGACATCTTGATCCTTGTACTTCTAGTAACTTCAAACTAGTCCTCTTAAGTAGATGGCTTTGATACCAATTGTTGGGATACTTTTAGAATAAGTGAGAGAGGGGGTGAATCAGTTATCCAAGGTCCAAATGAATAAATAAAACTTTTCACAGCTTAGTGAACCCATAAAGCATTTATCATCATGCATGCATCTATAAGATTATGCAATCACTTAAAACTTGTAGATTACTATCAAATCAATTTGTAGAGATGTAAACATGAAACATAATAGATTCAACAACATACATGACACTGTAATTTATGTGGAAGACCAATTTGGGAAAAAACACCAGCATCATGCTATTCTTTTTTACTCTTCTAAGTGATGCCCTGTGAAAGGCCAACCCTATTAAAGGTTACAATACACACTGTTAAATGTGGCCCTATAAAAGAATTTCAATCATTCTATTAGAAGTGAGATTTGTTAGAGGACTTCAAACCCAATTAAAGGATTTACAAATGATTGTTAGGTCAACCTTCATCCAAAGGATTTACCCTAGTCTGATATAATTATTAGAGAGTAATAGTAAGGCTTGATCTAATAACAACTTGCAACTTCATTTGTAGATTACAGATCTTTGTTTTAGTCCTCCATTCTAATTGGCCTTCACACATTTCAACTCTGATAGCTTGTTCACCTTTCAAGCATTCATACCCTTAACCCTTCTTTCTTAACATGCCAATTCAGACTCTCTTAGGTCACTTGATGAAGCAAAACCCTTGACTCCTTGTCTTCCTTAGGTTCCCACACATGACAACCCTTGCTTCTGACCACCCATCCCTATAAATAAGAAATTAAGATCTTTTTTTGCTCATTCTCAATCATCCAATTTAGGGTTAGGATAGATTAGGTAGGATTCAATGAATATACTCGTCATTTCATATCTCTTCTAGAAACTTCTCCTTGAATCCTCTTTGAATTTGTCTCAAGACGATTTACCTTGAATTCTGTGCCACTAGCTCATTAATCTCATCTTCCACCTAGTTCACATAATCCAAGAAAACAAATTTTTAAGCAAAGATTTATCAAATTCAATAACTTTTGAATAATGCAGCCACTCGACATTAACTAGCTTCTGATGCTCAGTATATACTACATTTTTTGGAATCCTCTGAAGAATCACTCGGTATGAACAAAAGTTTACTAGTGCTCAGCACCAACTAAATTTTACTTGGCATCCACTAATTTGCTCGGTATACACTAGAATAGAATTTTACTTGGGTCTAACTAATTTTCTACTTGGCTTGTATTGACTTTTCTTGACCCATACTATCCACTTGGTCAAGCTTGGCAAAAAAACTTTGTTTAACTTGTTCTTCTTAACTTGCTTAGTGTAACCACCCTTTATATCCTTAAGTAGATTATCAATACATCATGTTATCACTATCTTAGTTGATTCTTGTACTCCTTTACATAACATAAACTTTCCTCTAGGTTTTATTGATCTTCTAATCAAATCCTCTTCATCAATCAAATAGGTGACAGTACTTTAAATCTTGTAAGAAATTGTCTTACCAGAAAATAGCTAGTTTAACATCAGTGACAAAACAATGATTGAAACATATTGATCATACTTGTATCAATATGGTCTCTGTAAGAATTTTTCTTAGGGGAAAATTAACCTAGGAACTAATAACTCAAACACAAGCACAACTATAGACCAAAAAGAGAGAGTATGATCAGAATGATGATATATTCATTCAATATGTATTCAAAGTACACTAGGAGTGCCTGTATATAAAAGCCTCTAAGGTGCATCTAGAATGCCTCAAAATCAACTACATAATAAGTCATACAACCAGGCACACGTCCACCAGATATGGGTTATCCTCCATTATGCATAGAAGTAAGTGCGATGATGAGAGGATAAGTCTACAAAGGTGTAACATGCAAATCAATGTTGTAGACAACATGTGCTAAAAATGGAGTGTGAATAACTGTGTTGTCTACATGACATCTCAGTGAATGATGCAAACTCCAGTGTCATAGACACCATGTGCTAAAATAGAGTTGTGTACTTCTGTGTTGTCAACATGACAACTTAAAAAGGTACACAAACTCCTAAGTTTCTCACAAAATAAAATAATAAAATAATGCATTAACCTAAGTAAACTTACGTAAGGGTAAATAGTAAATACATATTTACACCAACACCCCCCTTAAGTGCAACTTAGGAGAATGCCCTTAAGCTTACGAAAACTAGGATGAAATGCATGATGGGTCCTGACTACGAGGCCATGTTAGGTACCCATTTACATAATGAAATGCAATCTCTCATAAAGTGGAGAAAGAGGGAAAATCTCATTGGAAAACCATTCCCCTAAAAAAAGATATGAAAAGAGATGCATGGATGGATGGAGTAATCAAGACCCCCCCATTACGACATACATCCAATATATACAAAAGTGAAGAATGAGAAGAACTAAACCTCATAAGAGGAAAAAGCAACCCCCTCTCCCCCCACCCCCATAAGAAAGAAGAGGAAGAGAGACAAGGTAGTCCCCCCGCCCCTCCCCCTCCAAAATGAAGAATGTTGACCAGTGAGTGCTGGTCTAAGAGTGTAGAATGATGTTCCTCCCCTTTGGAAGAAATAAAGGCAAAGGTGCAATCCTAAAGATGTATGGTGGCCCTGAAACCTACTCAAGTGTCCCTATGCTAATACTAATGGTCACCCCTTCTGAGTGTACTGAAAAGAAAAAATGAAAATCTAGCAAGGATGTTTGTTGAACCTATCCCAATGAACCATCTATCTTCTCAACTGACAAAGAGACCTCTGACAACTATTATTCATAAGGATCCACAATCATGCCAACCTGTTATTCATGCCAATCATGTAGAGAATGGAAATGAGGTTTAGAGTGAGCCCTTGTAACAATTGTAGAAGGATCATCTTCATCAAAGAGAAGATGTAAATCATCAAGGTTGTCTCCCAAATTTGTGATGTGTGACTCCACGAACAAACTTGCAATGTCTTCCATGTAGTCATCAACTAAAGCTAGAGCTAGAAGACAAGAAGTACCATGTTGTGATGGACCTTTCACTATGGTAATATATGAATGTGGACTAAACTGATGATGTGACCTCTCACTGCAATTGTCGATAGAACCCCACATGTTTGAATCTGTTGAAGCACCATTGCTGGTGTTACTATCAGTTTTCACAGTGTATGAAGTGCAGAGAGGATTAAAGGATAAGTTGGGTGAACTTTCCTCAAAGTGTACATCCTTCTCCACAAAAATTTCATGTCTCTTTGGATCCATAAGTTTATAAGCTTTAGCATTGTCTTCATATCCTATGAAAGTACAAGGCCTAGGTGCTAGTGCCTTGCATCCCCTAGAAGATAGGTTTGCCCATGCTGGACAAATGAAGACTTTGAAGTCACTCACAACTAGTTTTCTGTTGCACCATACCTCAAAAGGAGTCTTCCCATCTAAGGCATTATGAGGAGATCTGTTAAGTATGTGAGTGACATTGCTAATGGCTTCAACTTTTAATGTAGGATCAAGAGACTTAGCTTTTATCATGCAACTTGCCATGGATTTGAAAGTTCTAATCCTTAGTGTTGCAACATCTATCTTATGTGGACTGAATGTTGGTGCATTCTAAAGATCAATTCCCTCAAGCTTGCAAAAGTCTGTTAATCTTTTGTCCACATATCCATTCTCATTGTCCACCTATAGAACCTTCATGGCTTTCTTGGATTTGTGTTCAACATGAGTTTTGAAGGCTTGAAGCTTATGAACCATTTCATTCTTGTGATGAAGGAAGTAGACCCATGTGAATGTGAAAAGTCATCAAAAAAAGTAAGGATGTAGCAGCCTTGGCTAACTAAAGTCACTACAAAAGGACCTACTAATACCATTTGAACCAACTGGAGAACAACTAGTGCTCGTGAAGACTTGCCTTTATCATACTTCTCCTTGAGATGCATATCCACTGAACATGATGAACACTCTCCCTTAGAAAAGTTGATGTTAGGTAGACCTTTGACCATGTGTTTTGAGAAAAGTTGCTAAAGAGAGTGGAAGTCAAGATGACCAAACCGCTCATGCCATAAGTTGATTTATGAATGTGAGTGAGTCAACAAGGCTTGAGAAGGAGACTTAGGCACAAAGTGGGAGAAGGAATAAAGCCTCTTGTCATCATTGACTTTCCCCACTACAACCAATGAATCATCTCTAAGACTTTGCACCATCACTGAATCTGGAAGGAACTCAACTTTATGACCATCTCCAATGTGAGTGATTTGGTAAACTAAGAGGAGATTGGAGCTAAGGTTTGGAACATAGAGAAAATCTTTGAATTCCTCATTGTCCATTTCCACATGTCCTTTCCCTTTAACTTCTATTTTAGTATCATCTTCCATGAAGATGTGTGGTACCTTTGACTGCTTTAATGAAGAAAAGTCTCCCTTTGAAGAACCCATGTGATAGGAGACATTGGAGTCAAGTATCCATTCCAAAGAACTTGTGTTTTCCATAAGTGCTTGCCCTTTTCCTTCTGAAGAGGTTGGAGTTGAATCCTTAGAAGTACTTGGCACTTGAATCTTGTTCTTCCTAAGTAGGTTTTCCAACTCATCAATTTTTTTAGTCTTGCAATGATTCTTATCATGATTTTGATTTTCGTAGTATGCACAAAAAAGTATGTCCTTCTTTTTATTACTTCCCTTCTTGTTGGAAGAAGAATTGTCTTGCTGTGAGGAGGATTGTTGTGTCTCAGATTGTGATTTCTGCTTCCAATACTTCTTCTTCTTCTTTCTTTTTGGTCCTTGACTTGATTGGTGCTCATCACTAGCCACCAAGGCTTTGGTCTTTGATGTCGTGAGAAGTTCTAAATCCATCAAGTGAGATTGTTCAACAATCAACATCTCTGTAAATGTATCAAATGTAGGCTTTTGGTAAGCAGTTCCCATGGTCAACCTGTGAGTATTGAAACTCAAACCAAATGAAGCATACTCTAAAGGTAGCCTCTTCAGGATGTGATGAATCAACTTGTCATCCTTCATGGAATTTCCATAATCTTTCAAAAGTGTCCTATACTCATTGGCTTTGTTGATGTAATCTTGAATTGTGTCAAAGTTCTTTGGATCCAAGAGAAGTAGGTCATCCTCAATCTAAAATCCCTTTTCTTCATCCACCTTACCATACAATGATTCAAGTTTGTCCCATGCAGGTTTGGATTCCATAAAATTGACAATGTGAAAGAAGAGATCTCTATGTACACAACTCTTGATAATTCATAAAGCCTATTGGTTTTGTTTTTTCCATTCAATGAGTTCTCTAGCATCAGTAGGTTTGGTAATTGTACCATGAACATAAAGACTGTAACCTTTTTCCATTAATCTACTCCATGCAACATCTTTCCATGTAGAATAATTTTTTGAAGTTAGAGGTGGACATTTGAATGAACCCATAATGCAAAAAATGAAAAGAGCACAAAAGAGAGACAAAGAACATAGTACACATACCCCCTTTTTCACTCAATCAAAAGACCCCCCCAAAAAAGATGCTTTTGGCACTTTATAAGTAGTGCATGTACAATGGGCCACTTGTCAAAATGAACAAAGTGGACTTTCTAATTTTTCTTTTACAACTGCCTTTTGAGGCCCAAATCTATCACTAACCACTGTAGCTTGGATGTACAAAATTTTTGAAAAGTAGTCAAAGCTTTACAATGTAGAAAAATCCCTAGTTTTGAAAGTGATATTTTTGTCCACACAACCCTAGAATTTGACTATAGATTTGGAAAGTAGAGAAAAAAAATGCATTTTCAAAAAAAATAGAACCTATTTTCATGTCCAAATGAGCCCGTACGAAGCGTTTGAAGTTGCAAAATGTAAGATTAAGTAGGTATAGTTGCCAAAAAATGCAAATTTTAAAAAGTTCTTGCACCAAAACTAGAAAAGAACACCACCACTAAAAGTTTAGGAAATTCTACCCAATTTCAAAAAAAAATTGCACCTGAATTGGAGCCTGGATGACCAAGTTATGAGCTTGCAAATTCAAGATGCCAAATCAAAAAAATCTAGAGAGAGGTCTAGCAAGAAATCTACGTGCTTAAATTTAATGGTCAAATAGCCATTGCAACATTTATAAAATGCTTGGTTTTGGCAATCAGAAGGCTGTCAAATTTAACATAGTGAAATGTTGATGCAGGCAAAAAATCAGCGGCCCAGGGTGACATGGCAAGTGATGGGGCATACCATACTATATAGATGGCATGTGGTAGTATGGATGGTGCATATGTGGTAGAAGTCATATGATAAGGTGGCAGTATGTGTGTGTGGTGATTGGGCTGGATCCACACCGGTGCTGACGTGGACTATCCACCATGGGCAAGGCTGACATGGCAGGGTTATTGTGACGTGTGTCCACCCAAAAAAGGATGCAAGGACGGAGATGCCACAGTTGCTAAAATTTTACAACATCAGATATTTATGCAGCTAGCAATGGGTCCACATGGCCATGTCCAGAGGTTCTGCAATGGAGGCCAAGCAATTGATGGAGTGGGGGCCCTGAAGTCAATTTTGGTGATGGAAATCTATGTTGGAAGACTTTTAAACAGTGTTGATAAACTTGACTACATTGTTGGAGAACCTATTTGGCAGAGGCGAAATTATTTTTGGAGCACCGAAGTTTTTTTTGATATATCCCACATTCGTGGGGATAAAACTCTGTGGATTGTTTAAATACTACAACCCGAATATAATAAATAACAAGTTTTGGGCGTTGTGGCCGCGATTCGGTAGAGGGCAGGGCCAGTATGTATTGAGAGTTGCCAAAATTTAATCAATTTGTCAAAAATTTGTATGGTACAGCTATGAATTAAATATTCCTTTACACATGGCCAAGATCTGACAGGCTAGTACCTGCAAAAAAAAATCTCTGCTACCTGCCTAAAGTGCAATTTTTTTTCCAAAATAATATAGCTGAAAAAAGTAGAGAATTAAATTATAGACCCAAAAAATTAATCAAATAGATCTGCAAATGACCATACTCGAATTAAAAATCTGGGCCTTCGAGTGCCGATTTGCAAAAAACATTTGCCTCATGGTTAACTTTGGCCTAGGGTAGTTGAGTTTATAGTCGATCTTTACTGAATCAACATTCTAGACGTAATGCGAGGTCAAATCTAGCTCTAGATGCTCCCAATTTCTGTATTATTCTAGATTCAAGTTGAGGTGTTGAAGCAACAATGGTCTTGAATGACTATGTGATGAGAAAATCTCCAATCTCTAATACCATGTAAGAATTTTCCTTAGGGAAAAATTCACCCAGGAACTAAGAACTCAAACACAAGAACAACTATAGACCAGAAAGAGAGAGTATGATCAGAATGACAATATATTCATTCAATATGCATTCAGAGTACACTAGGAGTGTCTGTATATAAAGGTCTCTGAGATGCATCTAGAATGCCTCAAAATCAGCTACGTGATAAGTCATACAACTAGGCAGATGTCCACCAAATATGGGTTATCCTCCATTATGCATGGAAGTAAGTGCGATGATGAGAGGATAAGCCTAAAAAGCTGTAACATGCAAATCAATGTTGTAGACAACATGTGCTAAAAAGGGAGTGCGAGTAACTATGTTGTCTACATGACAACTCAGTGAATGATGCAAACTCTAGTGTTGTAGACACCATGTGTTGAAATAGAGTTGCATACTTCTATGTTGTCAACATGACAACTCAAAAAGGTACACAAACTCCTAAGTGTCTCACAAAATAAAATAATAAAATAATGTATTAATCTAAGTAAACTTAATTAAGTGTAAATAGTAAATATGTATTTACACCAATAGTCTCAACAGTCTCCTTCTTCAACAATCTATTCTCAACAAACATTAACTGAGGAAGTAGGATCAACATTTAAGAAGGTATTTGGAAACCCTAGCAATAATTTAAAAAGGACTATTAGGAGCATTAAAAGTATCAAAATCATCAAAGATAATGGTAAGATCTCTAGAATTCTGAAGAGAAGGTTTAGGCTTAGGTTTAACTTGAGGTTTAGATTGAATTTTAAGTTGAGGTTGAAGTGGAGGTTGAGCTACACACACCTCAATGTTAATGGTACAATCATCATCTTCCCATAGTTAATCATAAACAATGCTCATAATAAAGGAAGAAGAAGGTTGAGAAATTATTTCCGTAGTATGCTGAGGCAAAGGATTGGTGTATATTTGAATATCTTGATTAGGAGGCACCACAAATTTATTCCCCATATCATGATTATCAATAGACAAAGTATTGGAATCAATCAAGTCTTGAATCTGAATCTTATATTTTAAGGTATAGCACTTTTCAATATTATGGCTAGGTTGTTGATGATATTGACAAAATAATTTTGAATAAAAGTGAAAACTTGATGTGGTAGAAGGAAGAAGCATTCTAACATGATGGAGCACAATAATATTAGAAATTACTAACACTCCCATAATAGAATATAGAGACTTGAAAAAGATGAGTAAACTCATCATTCATCTAAAAAATAGAGGAAGAAGCAATGGCACTTTTAGATGTAGCAAGTACATGTTCATATATTGTGTTTGTGGCTTTATTAATTTTGACATAGTTGTTAGATTTTTGAAACTTGTTGTTGCTAGATGCAGTATCACTCTTATAAATGGATACAAAGAGCCATTGGCATTGTGATCTCCAATTGGCTCACTTGTAATCGATAATGAGAAAGCATTGCACAAAGTTGTGAGAAAGAGAAAAAATCAGTATGCAAAATCTTATCTCTAATGTATTTTTGTAAATTAGCAATAAGCATATGTTGAATATCAATGTCAAAAACATGATAAGCAATCTAAGCATCCAAATGCTTTAAACTACAAATAAAATTAATCAATATTTCTTTAGGACCTTGTTTGGAATGAATTAAATTAGTTAAGGACACTTGAGGACCTATGTTTGTCTTAAATTGTTTGAAAGGAACAATACCATCACAAGGCCTTGTCATGAAAGGTGTGCACAAAAAACTTGGCTAAATCCTATGGTCATGGGCATAATCACTATAGAGGAATTGAAAAGTTTCAAGATGAGTTACAAGACCCTTACCATTATTAGTATCAATGAGAGGCATATCAACTTTTTGAGGGGCAATAGTATGGATAATGTCTAGGGACAAAGTACTACCCATGTCACATATAGGGACATTAAATTTAGATTGATTTAAGGAAGAAAGTTGTTGCTACAAGGAAGAAACAATTTGAGCAAGGCTAATGATAGAGGAAACATTAGAACAAATAGTTGGCAAAGGAAAATTCAAGACAAGAGAGAGTGTATGAATTAGTGGGATTGTAAGGTGCTACACATGGAACACTAGGAACCATAGTAGTAAGAGGATTAGGATAAGTGTAAGGAACAATATTGTATGAAGGTTGTGAAGTAGGAAATGAAGTAGGCAAAACACTCATAGGAAGAGAAGGAATAGGAGAACCCATGATAGGAGGATTGGAAGTTTGAATAGATGTGGTCACAATAGGAGGAACATAAGTAAGAATGCTAGATATAGGAGTAGAAGTAGGAAATGAAGGCTCAACACTAGTGATAGGCAGAACCATTCCTATTTCAGATGTGGTTTGATCTAAAGACTTAACATGTGAATGTACAAGGTGTGTAAGACCACACAAGAGATTAACACAATTTTCATCATTACATATTACTTTCTTAAGTGCCTCAAATGTAAGGAAACTCGTAAGAAATAATATAACATTTCCACATAACCCATAATAGATCTGAAATAAACATGCAATTGAAATCCAAATGCAAGAGAATAAACAACATACCAAGAAAATGTGACACAAGATATACCCTAAAAAACCCTATTGAGGGAAAAACCCAGCCTCCAAAAGCATCCATCACCATGTATTATTCAGCAAAAATACCATTGCAATAAAATCATGGAAGCCTTCAAAGCCATAGCCACAACCAAGCAATCCATGTGAACAAGCATGAATCCACACATTCCATGCTATTTTTCCAACCTTCACAAATCCTCTTCTTGGTTAACTTGTTAAGCCTTGTCTCGCTCGACTCTTTCCCTCTTTTTCTTTTGTCTTATCACCTTCTCACACCAACAACTACCCTTGTGGTTGCTTATATAGTAGCAAGTTCCACAAAACCACCAAGTGGTATTACATAAACCATGTGCTAAAATCATGTGCTACCTAACCCATTGACCCCAAATTTAATATTGGAAATTTAGTTTTTTTTCCAATTTTAAATAATTACATGAAATATTATCACAATGTTACAATACAACTCATCAAGAATATCTCATGGGAATCTTTACATTTTTTATGTCTATCTAGATGCAACATTGCATAATAAAATTAAATAATACAATATAATAATATTATGCAATGTGTACAACACCCATTATCTCAACAATCTCCCACTTGTTGTACACATTGCATAGGGTCAATCTGTAGCCACATAAATGAGCAAGGGAACAATCCCTCCTAGCAGATCCACCATCATGGATCAAAGTAAACCATGTGCTCCATCCTAGTATCTGCAACAAAATCAAAGTAGTCAGCATCTCAAACATGAATGATCTCACCTCCTATTATGCCACTACGACAGGACATACATAGAATCCATCCAAAGAGAAAGCCACCCAACCTGTCGCATTAGAAAATCATAAAATCTTGTACCAACTAAAATTCCAAGTACAAAAACCTGATCCAAAGGTAATCACATGTATCTGTAGTTGTCAAAATATCCATAGCTGAAATAGCACCCACAGAGAGTGCTAACCCATCCAACTATCCATACCTCCAAAGGTATACCAAGTGAATCTCATATCATCAACATATCCAATCTATAACCTGCAATCATAAGCCTTAAGAACAATACTTGCCACATATATACCAAGAAGCTTCACTACAAAAAGATAATGGAAAATCTATAACCAATCCACTCACAACATCTCAAAGAAGTGAATCCATGTAGTATCAAGGACAACCACAACATATAAACCAATAACCTACAAGAACAAATCTTATAACAAGTCTCCAATAGTCTCCCAAGTTCTCCACAACCAACAAAGGAAAGAGATAAACAAATAACCATGTCATCTCTCACATGACATACATAAGCACAAACCAATAATTGTAATCTCTAACTAATCTCAAATCCAATGTAAGGAAAACTAAACATCTAGGAAGATAACCAAAACCAAAGAGAAACCATGCAAATCATAATCTGTATCATGTCCTTCTACACACACCTCTAGATGTAAACTATGCAAGTATGATCTCCTCCATAAAATCCCAACCAAGAAGCCACAACAACACCCAAACCATACCATATAGCTAATCATGGATGTAACCTGCTTACAAGAAGTTCAAACTCATAAACCATTCCTAATCCAAGGAATAACAATTCCTAAACCAAGGAATATGCCCAATATAAAACCATCTCCCAAATTCAACCAGCATAACAACATATGCAAATAGAGATAACCAATGCTAATCCATCTCTCCAATGAACCCTCTAGAACTAACTCATGTACCATAGCTCAAGATCCATATCCATGAAAGACAAGCATAAAATTAATGCACCTAAGAGAAAGAATGGGCTATACCTCTCAAGTAGCAAACCAATGAGTAGGCAAGAGTGGGGAATGAGAATGCTCATCAAGATATCCAAGTCTCCAACCAAGACTCATCTAGGAACAATCTCCTCTCAAGTCCATATCAGTTGAATGCCCCTTGGACTTCCTGCTAAAATCAAACAACCATCCCAACAAATACTTCTCTAATCCAAGAGAAATTAGCATCACCACCATCTCTAAGTATCTATGAGCACTTGTAGCCAATCAATCTATGCCAACTCCAAATGCAATATAGTAATATCATGAAGTATTCAGCTTATGATCAATGTACTCAATACCAACAAACTAAACCAAGATCATTGTCAAAATTCTAATCATGGCCTTAGGAACATAAACATGACAACATTATCTAACCATCTTAACCAAAGAGATAACATGATCCATATGAACATACTAGAACATGTCAAAAAATCTAAATGTGTATCAAGAGTATACCATGACATAGTATTAAAACCATCCTCACACCAAGGATAACATGCCAAATGAAAGCATTAACCACATCTTTACCAAGAACCCCATTAGTCCTTAAGATGCAACCATCTTCAGACACCATGAAAAAAATCATCTCCACATACCATGAAGAACCATCTCCACACACGATGAAAATAACCAAGAACCCCATGATTCCTCAAGATCTAACCATCTTCACACACCATGAAGATAACAAGTGTACCATCCAAATTTCAAAGGCACTTCTGCAACAACAAGATCTAAGACAAATCTCTAGCATCTTCAAACACTCAATAAATATATCAATGCCAAAAAAACTCCCACTCAACTATGGTACCAAGTCACCTATGGCATCATAAAATCCATCTCCTACATGAAGATCCTCCAAGTCTACACTCACACAACTAAAGTGTTCGTACCAAGTGAAACCAAGATCTCCAAATCAAGAAGATACAAACCAAACCAGGAACTAATCCTGCACTATCACCTCATCACTATCACAAGCCAAGCTATCGATGACATCATGATGAAAAAAAAACCATCTTTTAACCATGAGAATCTACCAACGCATCAAAACATCAAAGAACTCAAAGTGCACATCATGAGCTCCTCAAAAGAAACCAAATAACCATGATCCTCAACCAAGAAGATATACCACCATAAAAAAATTAGGAATCCAAACCAATGAACATCAAGAATTTACCTGTATATCCAATCATGTTATGCCAAAATCATTGGCACCGTGGTCACATCCATGAACTGAGCAAATAACTCTCAAAGTGTCCAACCTGTCAGCATAAAATAGTCAACCATAATCCTCCACCATGACTATACCTGGTAACAAAATATCATCCCTACTACATGAAGAGAAAACAACAAAAAATGTGACTTAGGGCATATACAACCAAAATCTAAGCCACCAATCTAAATATGCATCAATAATGAATGATCAATGGGCAAAGACAACCCATAACCAAGCTATAAATGCAACCTGTAAGTATAGACCGCTTACAACACTGCACAACTTGTAGACTCAACAAGTCATCATACATATCCAAATCAAACATTGATAACCATATCATCATAAGACTAATCTGAAATATAAACTGAGTACACAATGACATCAAATCTCAAATCTCTAAAATATACAATGTTACCATAGTCAATATATGCTATAAATTGTTCAGATTAATATATCACCAAATAAACCATGCCAAACTTGCACCAAATCGAAACCAATGCATAGATCTCTCTAATATATTTTCGTTGACTACTCAAAGTCTAAAATTTGACTTTGTATACCCAAGTTATGCCATAATCTATGCTCCAAATAAATAACATCTAACTTTTGACTCTTAAAACCTTATAAAATGTCAAAATCATAGAACCAAACCTACACCAAGTTGTAGTGCTCTAAATTAGCTTTCCAATGCTTGTAAGAAGTCTAAAATTCGATATCCTAAGAGAAAGTTATGGTCATTTTACTAAGCTAGTCTTTTTACCATTTTCACTACGATATTTTTGTGACGAAAATTTTGATGGGATTAAATTTGACGACCATCACGGGTTGAAACTATAAAACTCTTTAATTTCCTCTAAACATGGCCAAAGTAGAGCATATTATATATCAAAATTCATGGAAATGTCAACCCAGATCCAATGGTGAGGTCTGTTTTTACCTAGGAGGTCATTTTTGCAAGCTTCCCCCTAAAATACTCATTTAAATGAAACATTTGAAAATCCCTTTTGACCAACAATTTCACATGCCCAAAATTGCCCAACATCCTATCATAAAAGTAAACCCAAAACCCTCAGATCTACAATAAACAACTTATATATCTTGCCGTTTCTTTTATCCTCTCATGCATTCCCATGGAATCAATATAGGGTTACAACAATAAAACCGTAGCTTTAATACCACTTGTAAGGAAACTTGCAAGAAAGAATATAATTATTTTCACATAACCCATAATAGATCTAAAATAAGCATGCAATCAAAATTCAAATGCAAGAGAATAGACAACATACCCACAAAATGTGACACAAGATATACCCTAGGAAACCCTCATTGAGGAAAAAACTCAGCCTCCAAAAGCATCCATCACCATGTATTATTAAAGCCTTTAAAGCCATAGCCACAACCAAGCAATCCATGTGAACAAGCATGAATCCACACATCCCATATCATGCTTCCAACCTTCATAAACACTCTCCTTGGCTAACCTATCAAGCCTTGTCTTGCTCAACTCTTTCCCTTTTTGCTTTCTATCTTGTCACCTTCTCACACCAACAACTACCCTTGTGGCTACTTATATAGTAACAAGTCCCACAAAATCACTAAGTGGTATTACATAAACTATGTGCTAAAACCATGTGCTACCTAACCCATTGACTCCACATTTAATATTGGAAATTTAATTCTTTTCCCCAATATTAAATAATTACATGAAATATTATCACAATGTTACAATACAACTCATCAAGAATATCCCATGGGAATCTTTACATGTTGCACATCCATCTAGATGCAACATTACATAATAAAAAATAATAATACAATATAATAATATTATGTAATGTGTGCAACACCCATTATCTCAACATCAAAAGAAATAATAATATTGGTATTGTGATTATCTTGAATAAGTAAATCATGCATCTTCTCAATTTTGGTGGCAAGCTTATGATATTGTTCAGAAGGAGCTCTTAAAGCCTCATTTCATCATGAGATGAATGAGAAGATTAATTCTTTGTAGAAAGAGTAGGATCATAAGGAACCAAAGTATCACTAAGGCTTCTAAAAAGAGGAGAAGATGATTTTGGATCAAAGGAAGTCACGAGCCTATGTCTTTTCCTAATGGGAATGTTATAGGTAGAAGTTAAGATAATGAATCTCATATAAAAAAAAGGCAGGGGGAAGATAACACAAAGGGAATCTAACCTTGAGGTATGTACTAGATCTAGAAGGAAAAGAACACAATAATATAATGAAAGTAAATACATACACTATGAAAAGAGATATCACAAGAGATCTATTTAACAAGATAACAAAATCTAACTCCAAAATCAAAAGCAAAAATTTCACTAGCCAAGCACTAAAAGATGAACATACAATACAAGCAATATAACTCCAGTAAGAAAGGAGCACAAAGTCAGGTTCACCAAAATGTATAAGGTGAAATTTGAAGCAATCATAAAAGAACTCAATTACTCCACATTTTAGATTGGATTGATTAACCTTATAACTCAAAGGGGAGTTAAGGAGATTGATCCTTTCAATTCCAACTCTAATGTAACTAGATCTAAGAATATTAGTGCCAACCAAATGATTAAGGAGAACTAATGTAAGAAAATATTTAATGATTATAGAATTAGGGCTCGTTTGGTTGCAGGCATAGGAATGGAGAATAGGAATGCATATTAGAAATAGGAATGTCAATTCCAATAACAACTATTTTTTGGAATGGGTATAAGCTCATTGTAGAGGAAAAATGGGAATATGTATTCCTATTCCCTATTCCAATTGATGAACCAAATAGAAAATAGAAAAAGTATTCCAAATTTTCTATTCCTATTCTAGAAACCAAATGAGCCCTTAAAGAAAGAATACAAGATGCTTAAAACCCTAACGTAGCAAGAGTTATGCAATATAACTAAGAATATGGATATAGAAATTAGAAGTTGTGAAACAAAAAAAGAAAATAAAGGACTTACCTCAAATAGTGATATGGAACATTGAATGTGACTCACTAGTTTTTGTGCAGCTTCAAATAGAAAATAGCTTGGGCCCCAAACCCTGAATAGCTAGAACTTTAGAACCCAAGAATCTTTTATCTTTCCAATAGAGTCAACCTAAGGTAGCAGTGATGATCTAGGGCAACACAATCAACTTGGAAGGTACGCAATATGTCCCTTCTTGGCAAGGTCAAAATGCAAAACAATTTCTAGATCTCCAATGTTTAGTAAAAAGGATATCTGAATCTACATTATTTTGTCTTCAAAAATCTTCAGCTTGCAAGAAAAAGGGTTTTATTTTGTTGAATGGGGTTTGTCTTGGTCAAACTATAATTTAGGAATTAACCTTGAAATTAAAATAATTAAATGTTGAAATGTAAATGATGCAGGAGCATCCAGAGGTATAAGGGCAATCCTATGTCACCCAAAAAAAATTTACTTAGACTTAGTTTCTGTTTCACGTGTTTTCATTTTTGGACACCCATTTGGGTCAAATAAAGGTTCCAACTCTCACAGTTCCACTATCAGTGTGCTAGTAAATCCTAAAAAAATAAGAGTATGTAATTGGGCCATCATTTTGGTAAACTAGAAGGTGTGAATTGGCCAGATGAATGTAATTGTGATTTAGAGCATTCCAAAAAAAAAAAAAGGTCAAAAGGCCCCACGGTTTGAAAGTTATTGCAGTTTTTCGAATTTTGGAGACCTCCTAAGAATGCTTCAAAGTCAGGTTAGGAGCATTAAATGACCTCAAAAAGGGCCAAAAAATGGGGGACAAGAAAAGCTTGTCCATAGGGCTATAGAGCGCTTTGAGAGCTTTTCGAAAATGTAAACGGTTTGTCAATCGGAGCTACGGTTCAAAAGTTATGCCTCCCAAAAATTTGGTTACTGTTTCTAGATTCTTCTAGATTTGCACCGACTTCTAACGCAGCTTCTAGAGCCTTCTATTTGGTCGGTGGATGCCTACTAGCACTTTCTAGAATGTACTCCTAGTCCTTAACCCTCTGGGGTCTATTTAAGGAGATTCCTGGCATTGGAAAAGGCAGTTCGAAGTGGAGATTGAGAGGAGGTACTAAAAGGGGAAATTATCTCCACATTTATGCTATTGTAAGCCCTTAGGGCATGTTTTGAAGTTTATTTTCTCTGTACTAAATGTGCTAGCTTAATTTTTAGTTAATACAATTTCCCTTTTCTGTTGTGTCCATTCTATTCTTGGGTTGTGTCCCCATCAAGTGGTATCAGAGCCGATTTTCCTGAGTGTGTAGACAGAGCACCGACTGTGAGGTAGTTTGCACCAGGACTGTGTGGTTGTGGGTTTGAGTTAGAAGATGCCTCCATGAAGAGAGTGTGGTGGAAGGGCCAGAGCTATTAATGCTGAGGAGGTTAGAGCCCTCCAAAGGTAGGTACAGGCATTGCAAGAGGAGCTCCGTAGAGGAACAAATGTTGCCATAGGTGACGATAGTGAGGATGACAATGAAGAAGAAGAAATGGGATCAGAAGGGGAATTTGACAGGGAAGTTCTGAATCATGCAGAAGAAAGGCTTTTTAGGGCCATTACTAAGTTTGGGAAAAGACCTACAATTGAAGTGGGTGTATTTTCAGGAAATCTGAAACCAGATGAGTTGATCGATTGGATCAATGAACTGGAAGAATACTTTGAGTATGAGGATATCAAGGACCTAGATAGGGTTAAGTTTGCAAAGGCAAAACTGAAAGGCCATGCCAAAATCTGGTGGCAAGAGGTTCAATTGGAAAGAAACAGAAGATGAAAGGAGAAGATCACAAGATGGGATCGCATCGTGGACAAATTGAAGAAGCAGTTCATTCTTGTGGACTATGAGCTTGATTTGTTTAAGAAGATGCATGGGTTAAAGCAAGCAGGAAGATCAGTCCAAGAATATACAAAGAAATTTTACCGACTCTTGATTAGAGTGGGGCATGCAGAAGCAAATAAGGAGAAGGTTGCTCATTATATCAGTGGGTTGTGACCTAGCATCCAGGAGGAATTAAGTCTGGTAAGAATGACCATCGTTGAAGAGGCATACCATTTTGCCCTACGAGTTGAAGAGAAGCTGAATAAAAGGTTTGAAGGAAGACAAAGAGGGCGCGGTCAAGGAGGAAAGGGAAGCGATAGATCATATGGAGGCCGCAATGAAACCCAAAAGAAAAATGAAGATGTGGGTACTAGAAGGAACCAGAGGAATGAGGGTTTCAACCGCTCCCATGATCAAGACTTTGGAAATTAGAGAGGAAGAGGTAGAGGACGTGGACAAGGAAGAGGAGACTTCCGTGGTACCTGTTTCCATTGCAATGAAGAAGGTCATCGTGCCTTTGAATGCCCTCAACGACAAGGAAGGATAGATAGGAGAGCTGAGGGCCAAGCTAGGGTTGCTCATGTGGATGAGGATGCACAATCATCACATTCAGAGGATGTAGAAAGAGGAGAGACCTTGGTAAATGAAAGAGTCCTACTAAGTGGTGAGATTGAACTAGGACAACAGAGGAGTTTGTTCTGTACCATATGCAAGTGTGAGGATAAATGTTGTGATGTGATCATTGATGGTGGTAGCACTGATAACTTGGTATCAAAAGAGATGGTCTCTAAGCTGAAGCTCAAGAGGGAGAAACATCCCCAGCCCTATCGGATTGCTTGGGTAAAAGATGATCATAAGGTCCTGGTAAGTGAACAATGTTTAGTGAAATTCAAAATTGGGACTTACCATGATGAAGTTCTCTGTGATGTTATTCTGATGAATGTTTGCCATCTATTGTTGGGTAGACCATGGCAGTTCGATAGACATGCAGTACATGATGGGCATGCAAACACATACTCTCTAACAAAGGATGGAGTTTGCCACAAATTGAAGCCCATGAAAAAGGAAGGTGAAAAGGTATGTAGCAGTGCTAAGATTTGTCTTGTTGATGGAGGGAAGTTTTTAGATGGCATGAAACATCAGCATATGTGCTATGTTTTGATTCCTAGGAAAGATAAAGAGGGTAGTAGTGAAATACCCCTTGAAGTTTCAAATTTACTAGGGGAATTTGGAGATATTATCTCTGATAATGTTCCAGATGGATTGCCACCAGTAAGGAAAATTAGTCATCAGATAGATCTGATTCCAGGAGCTAGTTTTCTTAACAAGGCTGCTCATAGGATGACTCCTACTGAAACAGAGGAGCTAAATAGACAGGTTTAGGAGCTTTTGAGGAAGGGCTTGATTCGAGAGAGCCTGAGTCCATGTGCAGTACCTGTAGTACTTGCACCAAAGAAAGATGGAGAGTGGAGGATGTGTACAGATTCTCGAGCTATAAATAGGATAACCATCAAGTACCAGTTTCCTTTGCCAAGGATGGATGGTCTTAAGGACTGCTTGAGTGGAGCTCAGTACTTCACAAAGATAGATCTCAAGAGTGGCTATCATCAGATATGAATTCGAGAAGGAGATGAGTGGAAAACAACCTTCAAGACCAAGGAGGGTCTTTATGAGTGGTTAGTCATGCCCTTTGGATTGACGAATGCCCCAAGCACCTTCATGCGGCTCATGAATGAGGTACTTAAGAAGTTCTTGGGAAAATTTGTTATTGTCTATTTGTATGATATTTTAATTTTCAGCAAGACATTGGAAGAACATTTACTACATATTCGTAGTGTCCTTGAAAGGCGAAGGGAAGAGAAACTGTTAATTAATCTGAAGAAGTGTATCTTTGCAAAAAGGGAGTTAGTCCATTTGGGGTTTGTTGTATCACCTGAAGGTCTCAAAATGGATCTAGAGAAGGTAAAAGCCATCTTGGAATGGCCTACTCCAAGATCTGCTACTAAGGTAAGATCAATTCATGGTCTGGTTAGTTTTTACAGGAAGTTTATTAAGAATTTTAGTGGCATATGTGCACCGCAACTGATACAATAAGAGGGGATAGAAAAGAGTTCAAATGGACTGTAGCAACTGTGAGAAGTTTTGAATTGTTCAAGAAGAAGGTGATAGAATAGCCTATGTCGACACTTCCAGATTTTAGAAAAGTGTTCCAGGTGGATTGTGATGCTAGTGGCAGCGCTGTTGAGGCTGTATTAAGCCAAGAAGGTAAGCCTATTCCATATTTTAGTGAAAAATTGAATGATGCAAAGAAGAAGTATTATGTTTATGATCAAGAGTTCTATGCAATAGTTCAAGCCTTAAAGAAATGGAGGCATTATTTATTGCCAAAGGAATTTGTTTTGTATACTGATCATCAGGCATTACAATACCTAAATAGCCAAAGTAAATTGAATTAGAGGCATATGAAGTGGGTAGAGTTCTTGCAGAGCTATACATTTGTGTTGAAGCATAGAAGTGGAAAATCCAACAGGGTTGTAGATGCACTAAGTACGAGACAGTTGTTGCTTACAGTAATGTAGGTTTAAGTAGTTGGGTTTGATGAACTCAAGAATTTTTACCCTGAGGATCTTGATTTTGTTGAAGCATGGAAAGCTGTTAAAGAGCCTGTTGCTGTAGATAGAACCAAGTGGTTAGACTATTTGATTCAGGATGGCATGTTGTTCAAGGGTAGTCAATTATGCATTCCAAGGAGTTCCATGAGGGAAAATCTGATTAAGGAGAAACACAGTGGAGGAATGGCAGGACATTTTGGTCGAGATAAGACCATTGCCATTTTGAGAGAACATTATTTTTGGCCTCAAATGTCACAGGATGTGAAAAGGTTTGTACAGAGTTGTCAAGTTTGTCAAGTTGCTAAGGGATTTAGCCACAATACTGGACTATATCAGCCATTTCCTATTCCATCAAGGCCATGGGAGGACATAAGTATGGATTTTGTTCTTGGATTTCCAAGGACACAAAGGGGTAATGACTCAGTATTCGTGGTGGTCAATAGGTTCTCCAAAATGGCACATTTCATTCCATGCCACAAAACTCATGATGTTGTCCATATTGCAGACTTGTTTTTCAAAGAGGTGGTAAGACTACATGGTCTTCCAAGGAGCATAGTTTCTGGCAGAGATACTAAATTTGTGGGGTATTTCTGGAGGACATTGTGGAAAAAGTTAAGAATGGACTTGAAATTTGGTTCCATGCATCACCCACAAACTGATGGCCAAACAAAAGTGGTAAATAGAAGTCTGGGCAATTTGCTGAGATGTTTAGTTGGGGATAAGCCCAAGGGATGGGATTTGATTCTACCACAAGCAGAGTTTTCTTACAATAACTCTATAAATAGGAGTACTGGAAAATCACCATTCCAAATTGTATATGGGAATAGCCCAAGGATTGCACCAGAATTGAGGAGGATAGAGCAAGGGGAGAGGACAAGTGCTGAAGCAAAAGAATTTGCTGAACATATCAAGCGTCTACATGAGGAGGTTCAGGCACACATTACCAAGATGAATCAAGAGTATAAAGCTAGGGCTGATCAAAGGAGAAGACATAAGGAATTCCAAGTAGGGGGTCTAGTCATGGTGCACTTACGAAAAGAAAGATTTCCAGCTGGTACTTACAACAAACTAAAAATGAAGAAATTTGGCCCCTACAAAATTTTGAAGAAACATGACTCAGGAAATGCATATGAAGTGGAGCTGCCAGATGATATTCACATTTCTCCCATTTTCAACATTGCAGATTTGACAAAGTATCATGATGATGGTGCAGATGAGGAGCTGGTGTTAGAGCCATGTCTAATTCCTGCTTCTAAGAAGGAGGAGATAGAAGATATTCTAGATCATCGTGTGGGTAGGAGTACTAGAAACAGGCAGTATGAAGAGTATTTGGTCAAATGGAAAGGACGACCGATCGAGGACTCAACTTGGATTTCAGCAGCTAAGGTTTCCCATTTGGGATTTCCTCTACCATTCATAAAGTGACAGGGTCACTTTTCAATCTACCCTGGGTGTCTGATGCAGGAGCATCCAGAGGTATAAGGGCACCCAAAAAAAATTTATTTAAACTTAGTTTCTGTTTCATGTGTTTTCATTTTTGGACACCCATTTGGGTCAAATAAAGGTTCCAACTCTCACAGTTCCACTATCAGTGTGCTAGTAAATCCCAAAAAAATAGGAGTATGTAATTGGACCATCATTTTGGTAAACTAGAAGGTGTGAATTGGCCAAATGAATGTAATTGTGATTTAGAGCATTCTAGAAAAAGAATCAAGTCAAAAGGCCCCACGGTTTGAAAGTTATTGCAGTTTTTCAGGTTTTGGAGACCTCCTAAGAATGCTTCAAAGTTAGGTTAGGGGCATTAAATGACCTCAAAAAGGGCCAAAATATGGGGGACGAGCGAAGCTGGTCCATAGGGCTATAGAGCGCTTCGAGAGCTTTCCAAAAATGTAAATGGTTCGTCAATCGAAGCTACGGTTCAAAAGTTATGCCTCCTGAAAGTTCGGTTACCATTTCTAGATTCTTCTAGATTTGTGCCGACTTCTAATGCAGCTTCTGGAGCCTTCTATTTGTTCGATGGATGCCTACTAGCACTTTCTAGAATGTACTCCTAGTCCTTAACCCTCTGGGGTCTATTTAAGGAGATTCCTGGCATTGTAAAAGGCAGTTTGGAGTGGAGTTTGAGAGGAGCTACTGAAAGGAGAAATTATCTCCACATTTATGCTATTGTAGGCCCTTAGGGCATGTTTTGAAGTTTATTTTCTCTGTACTAAATGTGCTAGCTTAATTTTCAGTTAATACAATTTCCCTTTTCTATTGTGTCCATTATGTTCTTGGGTTGTGTCCCCATCAATAAATTAAATGCACAAATTCAACTTTAGAATAGTAGGGTTTCTCAAATCAAATGTAAAAAGCTCACTTTCTCAACTAAATGAACCAAGAAGATGTAAAGTAATAGGGATGTCTTGGAACTTCACTAAGTCATCTCTCACTAAGACTCCTCTTGGCTTCTTTCATATCCTTTTAGGGTTTACTCTATACCCCAAACATTAAGGAGCACCTAGTCTACTCCCCTCCTCTCTTAGACCTCACTACCAAGTTTGAGATTCCCCTTTACCTTGTGAACTCAATTAGCTAAGTTCACCACCACCCACCATGACCATCGTCATCTGCAACCTAGATGGATATACTCCATTTTCATTCATTTCATACATCCTTGACATCAATTTTCCATACAACCTTTAGGTTTTCTTACTGATCTCCTTTATGCCTATAAAATAGGGCTATTAGCCTATATGGCCTAATTAGGTCTCTCAACCTAGTTTTTCTTGAATAGTTCAAAAACTTGACAAAAAACCCCCAAAACAAATCTTAGTTTTAAATACCCTATTAGAGTTCTTTCTGGTTAGGAACATATCGAGCAGTTTTAAACCTAATACTCAGAAGCATAAGATAGGGACAAGCCTAAGGATGAGCTAAATCCTATATTCAGTAGGGCTATTCTGGGCCAACATTAACAAAGTTAGTAGGACTCACTTCACTTTAGGCTCTGCAGGGCCAAGGTGGGAAAACCTTAGGGATTGATCTTATTAACTTGATACTCTTCTATGCAATTCTATGCCCTATAGCGAAAATGGTCAATATTCTTCTATGATTTGTTAATAAATTTCTTGATCATAGTAGCTAACTACAAATATAAAGTAATTGCAAATAAGCAATGACCAATACTTTTAGTTTTTAGTACATAAAAATTAATTGACTTGTTGTTATGAACTTCTTGCAATTAAGTGAATAACTAGCTTTCTCTTGAATTTTAGATAGCCCAGTGTCTTATCCAATGGGATATAGAGTCAGAGATTAGTAGATTTTGACCTTTTAATCAACTTGTGATTAAAATTGTCAATATTGAACTTTAAGTTTCATCCTTACCATATCCTTTTCATAAACCCTAAACCTTATTAATTACAAAAAGCAATTACCCAATTTTAAAATTAGCATAAATGAATGAGAGATATACAATTCATATAAATTGCATTAAACTGAATGAAGTTTGTTCATATCAATCCCAAGATTATGAGTGCATGAGAAAGGAAGCAAAACTCAAAGACCAAAATATTTAAGGGAAAATCATTCTTATTAAGATGTTTATAATACTAATAGAGACTCATAATACAACCTAGAAAACAAGCCATTGGTACCAAATATTCACTTTTTTTACTCAAGTATGTAATAACTAAACTCATTCAGATAATCATAGAACAAATGGATGAACTGCAAAATAAAACATGATAATTAGGAAATTCTATAGATAACCAACCGTTACTCTTCATCTTGGAAATCCATATATAGGATTGCAACAAGCTACATATGAGAGGGGGACACATGTCAAAATAAGAATGGATACAAAAACTTGGAAGATGGGAACAAAAAGGTATGTAGAACATTCTTCCAAAGGATTGATCAGAAAAAGAAAAGCAATTGAGATAGTAAATGGACATTTATATCATGCTTTTGATTTTTCTCCTCTTTGTCCTTCATTGTCCTTCATGAGAAATATCTCAACTACATCTTATTAGCAGAGCTTTAACCTCTCCTACCATCTCCCAGATATAAATTTCCCTTTTTGTGGGTCACTATGTAGCTTTGACCTCTTGCAAATCCTGAGTGGTTTTGGTCCACATAGCATTCATAACTACTTTTGATTCAACAATAAATTTATTTAGATCTATTTCTGCCTTAAAAAGAGAATCAATTAACTTATTGTAGGGAATATCAGAATTATCTCAAAAATTGTTACTATAGCCTCCTGAGTTAAAATGGTGTCAAAAAAATTAGACCATTCTTGCCAATCTATCACTATGCTAGCAGCATCCAAAATTGATGGTATACAGGGTTGTACTTCCTAAGATAAAACCTTTAACTTTCCTTGTATAATTTGTAACTTTCCAGTGAAGAAACCAATCAATTCTTTTACTATCTCTAGGCCTTCCTTCATTGTGATTATTTTGTCAAGAAAAATTGGCTCCTTAGCCATTAATACAATTAGCCTCTCAAAAAATTGAGTGTATGGCCCCCAAAGATTAAATTTAGGTGACAATAATGAAAGTGTCTCATTGCAAAATTGCTCAGCACTTTGTGAAGCAATGTAAAAACTATGAGCCTATTGTGACATATTTTTTAGAATTTCAATTCTATGGCTCATCATACTCTTAAGGATAGTTGTCCTTATCTCCCCTCCCTATTGACTAGATTGAGTATCAATGCTCATCCTCTTGGGTTCTGATGCTTCCTCTTCCCCCAAATCCTCTATTTGTGTTGGGACCTTAATTGTGTTCCTAGTTGGTTGATGTTGATCTTCATGTTCTTCTCTTGTTTCTGCAGAAACCACTTGTGTTGCTTGTACAAGTTGCTCCCTAAGTGATGCAACTTCATTTTCTAATGCTTAGACCTTGACCTCTTTCTAGGCTCATCTTCATAGAGCTTTCTCACATCTATGTAATCATGTATGTACTTAGAAAGTCTAGTTTCCATCTCCTCTACCTTAGCTTCATTCGTAAATGAAAAATGTTTAATAGCTTCAGAAATTTATGTGTCAGAGGTGCCTTGTAGAGTCCACACAATCATGCTATTTTTCTCAGTACTTTGTACATCCATTAATTTTGGCTTGTTGGATGACGGAGCCATACTTTAAACTGCCATAGATTTGTTATCAATGTTAAAACCAGTTCCTCTTTGCAATTCATTAGTACCAAATGCCTCATATGAAAGGGCATTTCCCTGCCTCCTTATTTGATCAAACATGAAAGCTTTTTCTAAGTCCCATCTAGGCACCAATAACATACCACTTCTTTGTACCAAATCTATAGCCTCCTCTAGAATCATAACTTCACTTTTAGGATTATAGGCCTACAACTTTTCCACTAGTTCCAACTTATGCTCATCTGATTCTCTTAGTTATATCTTTAATACCAGCTCACTATGTTTTATCTTATATAAAAAGCTCTTGAATTTAGCAAATTTGATGAATTCATCATCTTCCATAACTTGTTGGACTTGGATGATCCTATCATCAAGCCTTCTTGCTGCTAATTCCATGTCAGTGAGTGTATTCTTAGCTGCATTTATTCTATCTTGGAGGTAATTATGTCTTAAGCCAGAAAAATACTGACTATTCCCAAGTAAGATCTATAGTGTCCTCTATTTCACCTCAGCAGGGATATGGACAATCTTCTATCTCTTATTTCCCTTTGTGACCCATGTTGCTTTAAGGACGTCATCCTCTTCCATCTCCAAGGTCACATTAGGTTCAAGGCTATTAGGGAAAACCCTATCTTCTTCTCCAATTGGTCCTTCAGGAATCTTAGCCATGACCTCAACATGGTCAGTGACCATCTTCTTGATCCTTTGAGGATAGGGAATATCCATGTAAAATCCCATGAATTGGGGATCTATTCTTTTCATCTCTCTCTACCCTTAAAACATCATCCAGCTTTACTAGCTTGTTAGTTTTCTCACCCTCTACAACTATATTTGGAATAACATCTTCATGGGGTAATTCCTTGGTGATAGGTAGTACATAATTTCTCATCTCCTTTAGAGTGACCCTCATCCAATTGTTAGGATCATACATTCGATAAGGACCTTTTGACAAATTGTAATGATGGAGATAAGAATGGATTTGATCTAGGACTTCTTTCTCGATTGTAAAATCCCCAACCCTAAAACACATACACAAGAAAGTACCCTTATGCACTTTGGGTCCCAGATACTCCCTATTAACCATAAATAATTGCCATATGGATTCAATTATACCCAATCTAGGAAGGATAAACTTTGGTAATATATGGGGTGGTTGAGGACAACCATAAACTCTCTTCAAAGAAAAGGTTGGGAATAAGAAAATGTCCCCCCCCAGTTATGATCCAATATTTTACCCTCAAGAAGTAGGGAAAGTCTCAAAAGGCTCTTTAAAATTTTAGGTGCCCTAAAGTAACTTGGATCTAGCATTTTCATTATTACAACACTAAAATTATTGAAAAATGACAATTACTATCCCATACCCATGTCCACAATTGAATTGGTAAGTCTCCATTTGCATCAGAAGTATGATCAATAAAATCGGAACTTATATACCCTACATTCTTGTAGAGGATCAGTAATTTGAAATCCTTTTATGTCTCCACTCTGAAACCTGGCAATATTTTCTTTCATCACCTCCAAAATACAGTTGACATAATCATACTCCCCCCCATGGTAGGAGTCTTGCACATCTCTAGCAATTATGAATTCAGCTCCATAAACCATATCAGTTCCATCTTTTCCAACCACCTTGTGGACACCATAGACTATTTTTACAAAGTAATTTTTAAATTTGTCTAGAGGCATCATTTTTTTCTACCTTCTTAGTGTAATCATCCACATTCTTTAAATCCATGGGAATATGTTGCAACATAGATTTTCTAGTGTAGGCCTTGGTATTCACCCAAATTTCCTCTACAAATCCTCCAAATCCATAGGCTGGCTCATAGCTCCATCCAATCCAAAAGCCTCAATGAATGATTCATGATCAAGTGTGTAGAGAATGGTTCCATCTTCCTATGAAAGGATTTGGTGGCTAGATTGTAGCAATGAAATAGGGCCTTCATCAAGTCTACATCCACAAAAACCTCTGGAAAAATAAATTTATCCAAGTTCTTCTTCCAAGGATTACACACATGAATCTTCTTTTCCCTATTACAATAGAAATACTTGAAAAGCTCAAAACCAGTAACACCAGGGCACATAGCATCTCTGCAAAGAGCATATGGATCAACAAAGGCATGGTCATCTACAAAATTTGCATTGGAGGAACCAAGGAAGAGCTTAATCCATTCTTCAACAAACCTATTAGATTTCCTCTATCATGATTTTCCTCCCTTAGAAGTTGAAGTCTCTGTAGCCCCTATTTCTGACGACGAAATTTCTTCCACCTTTTTATTAGACATCTTGATAGTATGCTAGTATACACAATATGGACTCTACTAGTGAAGCTTTGAAATAACAATCAGTCTATAATGAAAACTCTACAATTACTCAAAGTCTCTTTCTCTACAAATGGTGAACTGTAACTATCAAATAGGAAAGCCTTTATAATTCAATGTATACAAATCGATGTTTGATATTTGCATTGATTTTCAACATACTTAAAATATTATATTGATTCATTCTGTCACCTTAGGGGAGCGTCACCATTACTATCTAGCAATACATTTTCTAGACCATATTCAAATCTAATTGGTTACGAAGCTTATTGTCATTTCCAGCTCAGCAAAGTGACTAGCATGTTTCATGTCAAAATAGGGTCTATGATCTTACGATCATTACTGATGAAAAGACTCCTCATATTATCTTATAGCTAAAGAAATAGTTTTATGATGTTACAAAATCTTTTGAAAAACCCTTATCAAACATTCGAAAACCAAGGCAAAGCACTCTTATGATCCTATGACTTCTTAGTTTTTGTGGCATCAACACTAACCTTTTTTTCCTCCACAATCTTACAGAAAATGGCTTACATAAAAAGGCATAACATCTTACCTTGACCTATTTCACCATACGATCTTACAATCACAGTCACTTTTGTTATGTTGTAACATCTCTAGTTATCCTTCAAACTTCTACGATATTACGATAAATTGTTAACCTTTTCTACCATAGCATCATGGGCTTTTCCTTTTGATTCGTGATCTTACAATCATGGCTTACTCATAACATCAGAGCACATTATTTATTACCCTAAGATCTTACGATGAACTATATATTGTAAGATCAGATATCACCAAATGCCATTGAAACTTTATATAAAAATCTTTTCTAGTCCCACTAATCCAGCTAAGCATACATCTGGTATTTGTATCACAATATGGCCAATCAGAATTGGACACCTATCTGATAGTGCACTATCACTTTTATTTGTTTTCTTTCTCCTTACAATCTTATGATTATAAATATCTTGTAACATTGTAGCAACCAAACATTTCCTTTGTAATCTTAAGATGATCTTTGCTTCATAACATCATAACACCTTTTTTCATTGTCCTTGATACCACAATCACCTCCTTTGTCATAATTTCATAGAGAAAGAAATGCAAAACATTCAAACTACCATGTGATCATATGATACAAAGGAAATTGTAAGATTGGGAAGACTAACTTTATCATCCATGATACCTCGACACAACATTTTATCTTAATATCGAGATATTAAAAACTCTTCCTCGCGATACTTTCCTAACCCTTTGATCGTAACATCATAGAATATGATGTAAAAGACAAATAAATTCCCACTTGGCTATAAAACCTAGGATTAGGGCATAAAAATATGATTTCTATGAAGGTTTCTTGCAATATAAAATGGAACCAAAACCCTAGGGCACAAATTTTCACACTTGGGGTAAAATGAAAAACAATTTAATTAGGGATAAAAACATGTTAGGGGTTTTTCTTCTCATAACACTTCTTTTAGAATATTTTCACCATAGATTTTGCAAAACTTAAATAAGGGCTATCATACCCTTTTGGAAGATCACTTAGATTTTTTGGATTTTGGACCCCTAAGGTGTCTGTATAGTATGTTTCATAAATAGCCCTATTTTCTTAAGCATTTAAACCTGAAGTAACTTCTTCCTTCAAATTTAATGAAAATGGATTCATCCAAGGTTTTTATTTCTCCTACACAATCTTAGAAACTTCAACTACATATTCCAAATCTTACAACTCAGTTGTCAATCTATACAATCATGCTTTCTTTGACTATGATTGTGCTTGTCCCTAGTTGGGTGCTTGTTACCTCACCTAGAGAAAGTTATTAAAAAAAAAAAACCTTATTCCCTACACTCGAAAATTGGTATATAAAAAGTAAATTAAGTTCCCTTCCATTTCCCAAAAGGATGTGATGATTCCAGAGTGGGATTTTATGGAAGAGGCATTTTTTCTCTGTAGACTCTATCAACCAGTAAACTGGTAACAAAGAAGAGATTTTATTTGCCTGTGCAAAAATATTGAATAGAAGATTTATTTTTAAAAATACTAATAAGTAGTCTAACTAATCAAAGATAAAGATATCTTCCATCAATCCATAAAATATGAGATGCTCAAGTTGTAATGCAACTATGATAAAATTGTAGAGAAACTAGCAATGTTTGCTATTAAAATTTTATCAAAAAATCCAAAGCTCTCATAAGGCCTTGGTTTGTATCAAATATGTTCATCCTTAGTGTTCCAACTCCTAGAACTGAGTAGTAACTACTTCTTGGAGATTTGCAACTTTTTCCAAAATGTTGTATGACAATATTGCAATGTTGCAATGTTGTCAATGGCAATTTCTACAACTCTTCCACTTTGACTCTTACCAAAGTAATAGGCCCTTCCTATTGATGATAACATAAAGAATATTATACCTTCTTAAAAATAATCCTAATCATTTCAACCAAAAAAAAAAAATCATTTTTCCTACTAGACCCAATATTGCAACTTTGTCATTTCTTGGCAACTATTGACAACATTTTGACCCTACTCGGAAAAACTTACCCAAACAACCTAATAAACACACAATCCATTATAATAGACCCATTGGATCCTCTTGGAGTCCTTATTCATTAGTGATCTGGTTAGGGTCACTTACAAGCCAAAATATTTTAGGGTCCAAGCCAAAACCCTAGGTGCTCTTGCACCATTCTCCCTTGTTACAAAGAAGTCAAGTTATACATGAAGATAGAAGATATGGACCAGTACCAAACTTTTTGAATTCATTCTTTGCTATCCAGGTGGCTTATGATTTATGTTGGTGTTTCCACTTTATGAGATGTTCCATATATACACCATGCCTGGTCTTATTTTTAATCCTTGAGTCTAGGACCCTTTCAGCTTGTGGTAGTTTCTTGGATGGTATTTGTACCTTAGCTATTTCCTTGCCAACTTATGTGATTTATTCCTTGTTTGTTACATTAGGACCTTTATATTTCAATAGGTTTTCTACATTGAATACTAGTGAGATAGCTAAATATGTGAATAGATCTACCTTATAAGCATTTTGTCCATTCTTATCCAATACTTTGTATGGTTCCACTCTTCTCATCTGAAACTTACTAGGAATTCCCTTATGTAGTATATCTTTATTAAGGTGAAACATAACTAAATCCCGTACCTCAAATTTTAGTTATTTCCCTCCCATCAACTTTTTCTTTCAACTTGTGATTGGCTTCTACCAAAGTCTTCTTGACTTGATCATGCACCTCTTTCATAGACTGAGAAAAGTCTTCAGCATGGCCACTCAGTTCTTCAATATTGTCATGTCCTCTAAGTTCTTGTACCCTTCTTTGATGGATGACATAAACCACTTCAAATGGAGTCTTACATCTTATTAGTTGATATATTCACATTGTCATTGTAGGCTAATTCAGCTTGAGGTAATACTTAATCCCACATCTTACCATACTCCTTTTCAAGAACTTTAGGAGATTTCCTAGTACCCTGTTAATGACCTTTCTATGGCCATCAATCTATGGATGGTAGGAAGAAATGAATTCTAGATTGGTACCTAATCTTTTCCATAATGTCTTCCAAAAATAACCCATGAACTTCACATCTCTATTAGAAGCTAGACTTAATGGCAACCCATGTATCTTGACTATTTCTTTGAAGAAAATGTGAGCTATATGGCTAGCATCATGAGTAGTCTTATATGACATAAAATAGCTCATTTTACTGAACATATCCATAACTAAAAAAGAACTATCAAATCTAGTGTTAGTCCTTGGCAACCCCACTATGAAATCCATGCTAAGACACTCCCATGGCCTATTAGGGATGGGAAATGGTGGATTTAACCTTAAATTTAAAGTTATACCTTTGGCTTTCTGACATATAACACATTGCTCCTTACATCTCTTTACATTATAGGCTAATAATAGTATCTTTTTACTAGCTCTAATGTCTTATTAAGGCCAAAATGATCACTACAATTCCCATTGTGTTTCTCTTGTATGAGGTTTTCCCTTATAGAACTCCTAGGTATACATAAATGTCTCTCTCTAAAAAATAATCCATTTTGCAAAGCATCATTGGAAAACTAACTATGAAATTGATTATTGAACTCAACACGTACCTTATACGCCTCTAAGAAGTATTTGTCCTCTTTGTAAAGGTCTTTGAATCCTCCAATCCCAATTCTTTGCAACTAGACTTCCTAAACAATAAGTAGCCTCCTACTAAGTGTGTATGCTACCTTGTTTTTCTAACCTTTCTTGTGCTTCATAGTTAAGGTATAAGCTTGAAGAAACTCCATCCACTTTGTATGTCTATGGCTCAACTTATCTTGTGTATTGATGAAACTTAACATTTGTTTATCAGTAAAAACTACAAATTCTTTTGGCAATAGGTAGTGTTTCCACTTCCTAAGAGCTTGAACTAAGGCACAAAGTTATAGATCATATGAGGAGTACTTTTTTTTTTCTTCATTTAGTTTCTCAATGAAAATTACTACAGGCCTTCCCTCTTTCCTTAATATTAGTAGCATCACACTCCACTAGTAAATAATTTGTCAAAAATTGGTAAGACTATGATGAATTGTGCTATGATTTAAAGAGATAGAAATAATAATTACATGCAAATATAACCAATATCAAAAACTAATAAAGCACATAGAAGAGAACACAAGACATAGATATTTAACATGGTTCACCCGATCCCTAGGCTACACCCTCCAAACAACGAGTCCAATATTCTTAGTATTTAGTGATTACAACCTTATTACAATCTATAATCCCTTATAACTCAATACCACTGCAAAATGCTACTATCACATCACATATAATGAAATCCCTAACCCTAAGACATTTTACACAAGCTTTTGGCACATACAAACTTAGGGGTAGATAATTTTAACAACTTAACCTAAAAACTATTGACAAGTCGACCTTGGGAAATGATTGACGAGTCAACTCAAAATATTGTACACTACTTCCTTGATCAGTCACCACATATCAAAAATCTCCCACTTAGAGACTAATCAAGCTCCACACTAAATCACCTCCCATTTGGAGACTTACCTTGTAGCAATTTCACTACCACATGAGGCTCCCAATGGATCAAACCACCCTAGACTTAGTTGTTATGTTATTATGTTCAATATAGGCAAGTTGAAGAGGATTTCATATTATCTCTTATCACTACTTTTTTCAACATATATATTGGATTATCATTTGTATGTATCTTGTCCATCTTTAACTATTCATCATCCAAAACTGACCAAATGAAATGGTATCACAACTATATGTGTTTTCTCTTTAAATGAAGAGCAAGATTCTTGGCAAGATGAATGGAACTATGACTATCTACATACAAATAAATTTCCTTCTGTGGATGTCCTAATTGTGCCATGAAAAATTGAAGCCATATCATCTCCTTGGTTGCCTCCATAGCAGAAACATATTCTACCTCTATAGTGGATAAAGAATTCACCTTCTATAATTGAGAAACCCAGTTTATGTTTGTCCCACCAATAGTAAATACATAACCCATAGTTCTCCATTTGGTATCAAGATCCCCTATCAAATATGAGTCAACATAGCCCTATAAATTAGTAGTAGAGCCCTAATAATGTAAACATTGACTGGATGTTCCTCTCAAATATCTAAGAATTCATTTGATTACATTCCAATGCTTAATCCTAGGGTGACTCATATACCCGTGGAAAACTTTCATTGCATGTGCAATATCTGGCCTAGTATATACCATAACACACATCAAATGTCCTACTATTGAAGCATAAGGTATGTTGGATATTTTATCCTCCTCTTTGTTGGAATAAGTATAAGGGAAATAAGATACTAAGGGGAGGAGGGTGAATTAGGATCTTAAACATTTGACTTGAAAAATAATTTCATTCATTTATACCTAATTCATCTTGCATATCTACCATTAAAACTAAAATGTTGAAACATAAATGAAATACATCACATCCGTAAAAAGTTCAACACATAACACAATGATTTGGTTACCCAAAAATACTTCAAGATGAAGGTAAAATTGGGGTGGGAATGAAACCCACAAATCTTAACTGTTGCAATAATAAAGTTAACCTATTAGGGATACAATGTTTGACCATAAAATATGATCTACCCAGTGAGGGGTCTACCATATTAAAAGCTTAAGAGACTATTGGGTCTCACCTTGTTAAAGGTTTGTACACTCACAATGAAGTAAGGACTCTACTAGGAGGTTAACATAGGCCTCTTAGGACCACTCTATTAAGATATTTACCTTGTCTCAATTACAAAATAAATAATTCAGCACCTAACCCTCAATTTTCTCTACAAACTTATCTCAAGTCTCCTCTATGTTATACTTCTGATCTGATAACTATGTTCAGTCCTTCACTACTATGATTGCTCTTTGTCTACTTGATATGCCCTTTAACTTCACCTTCACTCCTTTACATGTGCATAAACTCTTATTAATTTCAACACATTGATTCTAGGGTTATAATCCTCCTTAAATAGACTTCCTATGAAGGTTCTAGATCTTGATTAATGACTTACACTTCATCATCTTTTGTCATTTTAATCCCTTTTACTGATTGGTTAAATTGTATTCCTAGGGATCATTACCTTCTACAATGACTTGTGATTAACATCTTAGATGGTTCTAAAAATATTAAATGTTATAGAAAAGTTGGCCAAAATGGTTTACATATGATTTTGTGCCATTACAAACTCTCATATCAAAACTAAACTACTCAGCACTTGAATGCTATGATGTTGGTCATATGTAAACCTTTATGTTGTTACTTGACTTCTATATGTCTATTTTCTCAGCATGTATATATGCTTGGTCTCTACTAAATACTTGGCAATCACTATCCTTTTTATTATAAGCATTATATGCTCAGCCTTTACTAGATAACTTAGTCGCAATAATGACCTTGTAATCTTGCGTAGTAAATGAATAAGTGTTTGGACACTAATCGACAACATAGGTTTAAAGATCAACAATCTCCCCCTTTGACATTAGTGGCCAAAACACTTTTTCATGAAATCATTTCATTCAAAAATGTATTCTCCCCTAAGACCAAAATTTAATGTTGTACAATCTTATATCTTCTCTTTGATCTACACATCTATTCATTACCTTATTATTCTTCTTTATTTCTTTTATTTCTTATCTCCCCCTATCCCATTATTTCATTCCCTTTTATTATCCTTATCCCCCTTGTTTTTGTCACTAATGGAACTTTGTACTTGTTCCAAACTTCGAAATTGAATTTCTAGCTTGGAAGCTAGGTCAATAAATCTTATAGTGTGTGAAAATTTTGTCTCTTTCTTCAAAATATCTATAGCAATAGAGATTACCATCCAAGTTATCTCTATATGTAGCAATACTTGAATTTGAATTAATGTAAACTTTTGCCTTATCTTTGTATCTCTAGTTGTAAGCTCGGCTAACCTCTTTTGACTAAATTTCAATTCACTAAAAGAGGATGAGATTGAACTTGCATGCTTGCCCAAAATGATAACATTTTCCCTAATTCCTGCATGCAATAGCATTAATGAGTGTGTAGTATATGATGTAAAGAAATCTATATCATACAATTTCACATATAAAGAATTGATAGTATTCGAAATTGTTTCTGTAAGAATTTTCCTTAGGGAAAAATCACCCAAGACCAAGGAACTCAAGCACAAGCACAACAATAGACCAAAAGAGTATGATCAGAATGACGATATGACATTCATCCAATGTGAAAGTACACTAGGAGTGCCTATATATAAAGGCCTTTGGAATGCTTCTAGAATGCATAGGAATCAACAACATGATAAGTCATACAACCAGGCACATGTCCACCAAGTGTGGTTTATCTTCCATTAAGCATAGGAGTAAGTGTGATGATGAGAGGATAAGCCTACAAAGGTGTAGCATGAAAAATTATGTTGTAGACACCATGTTCTAAAATGGGAGTAAGAATAATTGTGTTGTCTACATGACAACTTAGTTAATTATGACAACTCATAAGAGTACGCAAACTCCTAAGTGTCTCACCTAAGAAATAATAAAATAATGCATTTACCTAAGTAAACTTAAGTAAAGTGTAATAAGTACATACTTATTTACACCAACACCCCCCCTTAAGTGCAGCTTAGGGGAATGCACTTAAGCTTATGAAAGTTAGGATGAAATGCAAGATGGGTCCCGGCTACTAGGCCATATTAGGTACCCATGTACATAATGCAATGCAATCTCTCATAAAGAAGAGAAAGAGGGAAAACCTCATGGGAAAACCCTCCCCTAAAAAGAGAGATGAAAAAATAAGATTCATGGATGGATGCAGTAATAAAGACCCCCCCCCTCCCCCCCATTACGACATACATCAAGTATATACAAAAGAGAAGAAGGACAAAACCCCATAAGAGGAAAAAGTCCTCCCCATAAAAGAGAAGAAGAAGGAGACAAGGTAGTCCCCCCTCCCCCCCCCCCCCCCCTGAATGAAGGATTTCAATTAGTGATAGCTGCTCCAATGTAGAAGTTGATCCAAGACTACTGATTAATGTTCCTCACCTTTGGAAGAAACAATATCATAGGTACATAGGAGATGCTTCCCTATGTGTAGAAAGAATCTTGAAGATCAATGATGTCTCTGAAACCTACTCAACTATCTCTATGTCATTACTATTTGTCACCCCTTCCAATGCTGAAAAGAACAATGTTGGATCTAGCAAGGATGGATGTAGAACCTATCCCAAAGAACCTACTATCTCCTCAAATTATAAAGAGAGCTCCTGCAACTATTGTACATAAGAATCCACAATCATATCAACCTGTGAAGATTGACCATGTATAGATTGGACATGAGGGTCAGAGTGAGCCCTTACAACAATCAAAGAAGGATCTTCTTCATCAAAGAAAAGATTTATATCATCAATGATGTCTCCCAAATCTGTTATGTATGACTCTACAAACAAACTTGAAATATCTACTATGTAGTCATCCTCTAATGCTAGAAATGGAAGACAGGGTGTACCCTGATGTGTTGGACCTATCATTATGACAATATATGCATGTGTAATGTGCTAATGATGTGACCTCTCCCTACATCTGTCAATGGGATCCCACATATCTAAATATATTGAACCACTATCGCTAATGTCACTATCATTTTCCACAATGTATGAAGTGTGGAGAGGATTGGAGGATAAGCTGGGTGAAATTTCTTGAAAGTGAACATTCCTCTCTATCTCACGTGTCTTAGGATCCATAAGTTTGTATGCCTTAACACTATCTTCATATCCAATGAAAGTACAAGGCCTTGGTGGTGGTGCCTTGCATCCCCTGAAAGATATGTTTTCCCATGCTAGGCAACTGAAGACTCTAAAGTGTTTCACAACTAGTTTTCTGTCGCACCATGCCTCAAAAGGAGTCTTTCCATCTAAGGCATTGTGAGGAGACCTATTAAGTATGTGATTGGCACTGCTTATAGCTTCAACTTCAAGTATAGGATTTAGAGACTTGGCTTGTATCATGCAACTTGCCATAGACTTAAGAGTTCGTAACCTTAGTGTTGCAACATATGTCTTATGCAGACTAAATGTTGGTGGATTCTAAAGATCAATACCCTCAAGTTTGCAAAGATCTTTAAGTCTTGTGTTCACATATCTTCTTTCATTATCCATCCTAAGAACTTTGATGGCTTTGGTTGATTGTTGTTCAACATGACTCTTGAAGCCTAGAAACTTGTCCAACACTTCATTCTTATGATGAAGAAAGTAGACCCATGTGTAGCATGAAAAATCATCAATGAAAGTAAGGATGTAGCGGCCTTGGCTGATCAATGTTAATGCAAAAGGACTTGCTAGTACCATGTGAACCAACTGAAGAAAAATTAGTGCTCTTGAAGACTTCCCTTTATTAAACTTCTCCTCTAAATGCATATCCACTGAGCATGTTGAACATTCACCCTTAGAAAAGTTGATTGTAGGTAGACCTTTGACCATAATGTTTGAGAAAAGTTGCTAAAGATAGTGGAAGGCTAGATGTCCATACTGCTAATGCTATAATTTGGTTTGTGGATGATATTGAGTCAACAAGGCATGTTAAGGAGACTTAGGCACAAAGTGGGAGAAAGAATACAACCTTGTGTCATGATTAACTTTTCCCCACCATAGCCAATGAATCATCTTTGAGAGTGCACATCATTACTAAATCTAGAAAGAACTCAACTTTATTTCCATCTCCAAGGTGAGTGATTTGGTAAATTGAGAGGAGATTAGAGCTTAGGTTAGGAACATAGAGAACATCTTTGAATTCCCCATTTTCCATCACCACACATCCTTTTCCTTCAACTTCCATTTTTTTGTTGTCTCCTATAAAGATGTGTGGTACCTTAGACTACTTCAATGAAGAAAAGTCTCCTTTTGAAGAACCCATATGATATGGGTCACCTGAGTCAAGAATCCATTCTATTGAAGAACTTGAGTTTTCCATAAGTGCTTGCCCTTTGCCCTTTGAATCTGAAGATGAAGATCCTTTCTCCTTATAAGCATTAGGTAGTGGCACATTATGTTTCTTTATGATGTTTGTTAACTCATCAATCTTTTTATGATAACACTCATGTTCATCATGACTCAACTTCTTGCAATAAGCACACTTTTTCTTCTCCTTATTAGTGTTCCCCTTCTTGTTTGAATTTGAGGAAGACTTGCCTTGTTGATTTGATGGTGGTGTTGTCTTTTTTGTATCCTCTTGTGTGTCACTTTTCCACTTCTTCTTCTTGCCCTTTCCTTTATTTGAAGTTTGAGAACCCTCATTATTGGCCACCAATGCCTTAGACTTGGTTGAATTAAGAATCCCCATTGATCATAACTTCTTTTCTGCTTCATCCAACAGTTCAGTATAAAAGTGAGTTTCTGATAGGTAGCCCCTAATGTAGTCTTTGTGGTGTTGTAAGCAGAAACAAATATGGAGTACTTAGATGGAAACTTATTATGAATGAGATAGATTGACCTATCATCTTTAATAGGACTCCCAAAATCATCAAGTTTCATTCTTAATTCATTCACCTTTATGATGAAATCCTATATAGAATCAAATATCTTAGGATCTAGGTATACAAGATCATTTTCAATTTTGTAAATATCTTCCTTAGACACTTTACCATATAGGTTTTTGAGGGTATCCCAAGCTTCCTTGGATGTATAAGACTTCTAGATCTGATAGATGATCTTGTCTTCAATCCCCAAACAAATATTACCTAGGGCTTTCCTATCTATGGATTCTCAAGCAGAGATTTCACTTCTAGATACTTGACCACCTGTTGGTTTAGGAAGGGTACCATCTACATATTGAGAAACTTCATTATGCATTAAGTGACACCACATTTTAATAGACCATATAGCATAGTTATGTGGTGTTAATTTTGGAAACTTGAAATTTCCCATGATGCAAGAAATAAAAGAAAATAGTAGGAAAAGAGGAACACAACACCAAGAAACACCCCCCCTTTTCACTCAATCAAGAAACCACCCCCCCCCCCAAGGAAAAAAAAGATGTTTTTGGCACTTTATATGTAGTACGTTTACAATGGCCACTTGCCAATTTTGGTTAGTGGACTTCTAATTTTGCCTTTTACAACCTCTTTATGGAGTTCAAAACTAGAACATTACAATGTATCTCAGATACACAATAATTTTGAAGTTATATCAAATCATTACAATGCAAAAATGGACCTAATTTTGAAAGTGATACTTTTTTCCACACAACCCTATAATCTGATTACAGATTTGGAAAGTAGAAAAAATACACACACTTTCAAAAAAAATGGAACCTATTTTCGAGTCCAAATGAGCCTGTACAAAGCAATTGAAGTTGCAAAATGCAGGCTTGGACAGGTACAGTTGCCAAAAGATGCAATTTTTGACATATCTGTGCACCAAAACTAGAAAATAATTACACCACTAATTTTTTTAGGAAATTAGCCAAAATCAAAAAAATTGCACCTGGTTTGGAGCCTGAATGACTGAGATATGCCCTCCCAAAGTCAAACTATCAAATCAAATATGAATCTAAAGAGGGGTTTGATTAGTAAAAGATGAGGTTAAATCTAATGATCAAACAACTATCACAGTAGTTCAAAATTGGTTGGGAATGACGGTCATATGACCATCAAATTTTAGACAGTGAAATGCTTATGTCAGCAAAAAAATTGGCTCCTGGGTGATGTGCCAGTACGGATTGCCTGCATGGTCATACGAATGTTGTACGGATCTAACGTGCCTAGGTGAGTCAATATATGGAATCTACTTACATGTATGTTGATTTAATGTTGATGTGGGACTACTAATTTTGAGAGTTCTACCTACGTGTCTTTGCCACGTGTTGTGGATGTGTTGTGCTTCATGTCCAAGCTAGCGAGGCCTGGTAGCTTTTGTGGATGGCTGAGTCAGTAGAGGTTGATTGGGTGCTGAGTTGGTTGTCAAATGCCACATGGAAAACTCGTGTTGGTCTGTGTGTCAAACCTAGTGACTATACAATGGCTCCGTTCACTGGTTGGTGCTAGCGGTAAGATCACAGTGCCATGAACTTAAAACCCATATCGAAAGTCTACAAAATAATATCCCACATTGATGGGAAAATGAACACTTGCATTTTTTAAAAGGTAGACTCTGCAATTGTAAACTCAAAGTCCGCTAGTGTAGGTAAGACTTGGTTGGTGGGTTGAGTTCACTGCTAGTAAATGACTTAGCCACCTATGGTTTGTATGGTGCCTGCTAGTATGTTGGAATACTCACTGATAAAATGCCACCAAATAAATGAATATTCTCTATAGGGGTTGGGGTGTCACTACTCGGTACCTGCAAAAAAAATTCAATGCAGCCTCAACCAGCTAATTTTTTTTTAAAAAATACATAAATTCAAAATAATGGCAAAGAAGGATAAAATTTTAGATCTAAAAATAAAATTCGTAGATCTAATAAATCATACCCGAAATTGCAAATCAAACCTTCGGGTGCTAGTTTACAAAAAAAAATTGCCTCAAAATTGACTTTGGCCCAATATAGGAAAATTTATAGTCAATTTTTGTCGAATCGACATTCTAAACACAATGGCAAGGTCCATTTTGGCTCTAAACGCTCCCAATTTATATGGATTCTCCAAATTTGGGTCAAGGTGTTGAAGCAAGAATGGTCTCGAATGGCTATGTGAAGAGAATCTCCCTCAGCTCTAATACCATGTAAGAATTTGGTATAGCTCTGATACCATGTAAGAATTTGCCTTAGGGAAAAATCACCCAAGACCAAGGAACTCAAGCACAAGCACAATGGTAGACCAAAATAGTATGATTAGAATGACGATATGATAGTCATTCAATGTGAAAGTACACTAGGAGTGCATGTATATAAAGGCCTCTAGAATGCATAAGAATCAACAACATGATAAGTCATACAACCAGGCACACGTCCACTAGGTGTGGGTTATCCTCCATTAAGCACAAGAATAAGTGTGATGATGAGAGGATAAGCCTACAAAGGTGTAGCACATAAAATTATGTTTTAGACACCATGTGCTAAAATAGGAGTGTGAATAATTGTGTTGTCTTCATGAAAACTCAATTAATTATGCAAACTCTAGTGTTGTAGACACCATTTGTTGAATTAGAGTTGCTTACTCTAGTGTTGTCAACATGACAACTCATAAGAGTATACAAACTCCTAAGTGTCTCACCTAAGAAATAATAAAATCATGCATTAACCTAAGTAAACTTAAGTAAAGTGTAATAAGTAAATACTTATTTACACCAACAGTTTCCAATTGTACAATAGAGGTAGAAAGCTTGGCTTGTCTCTGTGCAAGTTCCTATGAGACTTTCTGTAATACTTTATGCTCCATTCTCCTTTTAGACCATTGTAACAACTTTTCATTTGTCTCAATATCATATGTCTATATTCTATCAACTACATATACTGGCTGGTCCAAAATTGGATGTTGATGATTTACATCTATAATTTTGAATGCATTTGTAAAAATATCTATGACAGTATGTAGTACATGTCTTTGCTTCTGCTCTCTTTTTAGTTGTTCTTCTTTTTCCTTACAACTCAACAAGATTTGCAATTCTTGCATTTGTTTGAGTGTAAGATTATTCAAATCATATTTAGGTAATGCAATTACCTCATCAGATTCACTAACTCATTATCTTCATCCTCTTCATGGGTCACATCCTAAGATCTCGAGGGTGTATAACTAGGTAGTGATAGTTGCAATAGTTTCCCCTTTTCACTTGATCTTAACTTTGGTTGATGTGCTAGTGTATAAATCACTTGTGGAATAGGTGTTACATGTGTTGATTCTACAACATTTGTACTCAACAGTTGAATAAGAGCTTGAGTAGTATCTTCCACTTTTTATTTCACTTCAACTTTTGCCAATTGTGTGCATGAATCTTTATCAAAATTGGCATCCTTTTGCAATATTGGCATACAAGCCATTGGTGTATATATAATTAATGTCTTACCAAGTTTTTTGACACTTTTAGCCTTTGTAATTAATGTGATAGTAACATCATCAGTCTTCTTGACTTCAAGCTTTTGATATTCAACTATATAAAAAAAAATTGGGTTGGTACAAAGTTTGCTTGAGTCCTTCACTAAAGCTTGAATTTCTTCATCAATGAATATATTAGGATTAGGTAGAGAGGTGTCAATGTCATCTTCAATTTTTATAGTTTCTTTCTATTCATACTCATTGACAAGTTGTTGAATCTTCTTTATCAGCTTGGCCATTTCTTGCTTATATTCATCTTCAAATTCAAAAGCATCTTAGATTCCCTCACCTCTATAGATGGAGTAAGCACTCCAAATGCTTCTCTCCATAATCTAATGTTGTCTTGCTCAACTTCATGTGATTTATTCTTCAAAACTTTGTATACCCCTTCCCTCAGCTTAAACTTCTTAACAAACTCTTTAAGGGCTATAGACATGTGTGTTTTCCCTAAATCTAGCATAACTTGTGTCAATGTTGTCTCTCTTATTTTCTTTTCAATGGGCAATGCCTATTTCCATTTGGCATCCAATCTTTTATACAATACCATTGGAAATATAGTTCCTAATTCAAGGCGTGTGCACCTGAACTTGATCATCATATTAAAGATTGCATATTCAAGCTTAACTTGATCAATATTATCTAAAGAATCATATTTTATATCTTTGAATCCCATTACGCTTTATGATTATATTAGTTTTGCAAATACCAAATCCATAGTCATTAGAGGGACTCTATTAACTACTTTTAGTTTGCTAGTCTCATTAGACTCAGTCTTTTTTTTATCTTCCTCCTCTTGTGCAATGATCATTTTTCTCTTTAGTTTAGATTGATCGTCTACCTGCTTCCTTTTCTTTGATGGACTCCCAAATAATATCTCGGCCAAAGGTTGTGTTGACCTCTTTCTGGTGATGATCACCTTGCCCATTGGCCTCTAAGGTGTCACCATTTCTTGTATGTGCTTCAAGTCTACCTACACCTTAGGTTCAGTTATAACCACCTTTTTATGTCTAGTGGCCTTTCGCTTTACAATTGAAATCTCTTGTCCTTTTCCTTCTTTGGCCTCTGAGGGTTATCTAGACCCTTCTCCTTGTTCCTTCTTACTAGCCTCGACAATTTTCCTTTTCCTTTTCTTTCCTGCCTTAGGTGTGCTAGATTCTACAGTCAAATTGGCAATAACAATCTCGTATGTACCAAATTTTCTTGGCACCAGCATTAATTTTGTTTTCTAAGACTACAATTATTTTTGTAGTCACATCATCTACATTTACCTCATAGGGCATTGACCTTAGCCATGCTACCCTCATTAATGTTTTCTATGCATACGCAAAATTTATGTCTACCATGAAACATATTTCATCATAATATCTATTTACAAATTTTAACTTACAAGATGTGTTCTTCTCTTTTCTTACTGCTTCTAGTTCTCTGTGAGTTGGTAGTTGTAACTCGGTAAGATTGAATGAGTGATCTTTCTTCACAATTTTTTAGCCCAAGTCTACTACTACATAGGGTATGTTATTCAATCTGCTTGATTGATAGAACTTGTGTGCAATCACACAAACAAAAAATTCAATTAATGGATCCTCAATGCTATCTATTGATATTCCATGACCATTCCATTTTTCCTTGGTCAAGTTTTCAATCTCATTCTTGATTCCACTCCTTATGCTCTTAGGTCAATCCAATGTGGGGTACCCAGTTACCCTTCGAATGATTTCTGTGTTGATCTTAATTGGTCCACCTTCCAACTAAAGTTTCATGTCATGAACTCGACTGAGCATAATCTTGATCCATTCCACCTTGAAAACTTTTAGACATCCTAGGGCATGAGTAATTTCCTTATCAAAAATGATCTTGAATTCATCTTTCAAAATTCTATCAATGAATAGCTTGACATATGCTACTCTTATTTCAAAATCTCCAACTTTTCCAATTTACATTGGTAGCACAATCTGATGTCTTGAACAATCAAGACTCTAGGTGGAATTGATAATAAAGCTCCAACATCATTGATAGGGGTTTCAATGTTAATTGTATTCCTAAAATTGGGCGGAGGTATCTAATCATTCCTAATGATTTGTGCACTACTATCCTTAATCATTTCATTTCCTAATGCCATTATGAACTATGGTTTTGAGAAAAAAACTTTGAAAAATATCTTCACTAAATATTTTACTCGATATTGAGAATGATACTTACTTCCCTTCACAATTTTGTTGATATTCTCTGCTCTAGTCGCTGAAATTGCTTTGATTGCCTTTAAATCTTCTTGTGAGCTCTCTAATTGCTTAGTGAGTAAAAATGAATGTTCAAGTTTGATAAATACCTCCAATCTTTCATTTTGTGTCTACAATTAATGTCTTTGTACTCAGTTAGTGTATGACAGCTAGCTCGGTCTCCATTTTAGCTCAATCTCCATTATTCACTCAGTCATGACCATTTCACTTGGTCAGCATGTTGTCTTTCTTGATTACTTGGTGTATACTGTATAGCTTAGTCAATATAAATTGTACCACTAATGCTCGGTACTTTATGATTTTCTATTTCTAACAGTTCTTAATGCATCTTTATTCATGCAAATATAATTTTTTGTCACTTTTATGTTAGAAACTGATGTAAAATATAGCATTAAGTATATAGTTCCTACATACCTTCTTTCTTTAGTGAGATATGGTGTGATCACCTTATCCATCAAATTGGGTGATCACAGTTTCCTCTACTCTACTGCTTCCAACTCTTACTATCTCTATCCACATTTTCTTCCCTTTTGGTTTGTCATTTCCATTGCTTGGTGCTAGTGTTGGTGTTCTAGTTTTGTAGTTTATGTTGATGAGTCCAAGTTTGAGACAACTGAAACATAATATCCCTCCATTTAACCATTTCTTATAATTTCCTATGAAATGTATTTTGATGCAATTCTCTAGAATGTGTCCATACTCTCCACAATAGTGTCAGCTATACCATGTGGTGTAATCCCAATTATAGGAATTATTTTCCCTTGTTGTATAAATTTTTTTTTTAGGTAACCAGTTTGACTTGTTCTTAAGTCTACACTCATGAGCCCTATGTCCACACTTTTGACAATTGTAGCACTGACCTTGGAGTCTATATACCTTTTTGGTTGAATCATTATTCTTTGATCTACATTCATGTGTCTGGTGTCCTACTTTCTTGCAATTAAACTACTTACCACTTGGTTTAGGTTAAGAAATTTTCTTACCATTTTTGCTTCTACAAATATTGGTTGTGTGTCCAATTTTCCCATAGTGACAACATGTAGGTTTTCCTTTTAATTTTGCATTCCTTTGTTCTCCATTTTTGGATGATTCTCCTTCTTCAATAGATGGCGATTGCTTGTTGTATCCAAGTCTAGAAGTGTCTTCTTTTTTAGGTGACTTCATGATGTCTTCAAACTATTTGATTTCTTCATTTGATTTTTTCAACCTTTGCATGAGTTCCTTTTCATTTCTTAGCTCAATTTTCAATTGCTCATTCTGCAACCTTAGATTTGTGATCTCTGAATCTTTTCTATCTACTTCCCAATTGGAAACCACTAATTGATTTATCATTTCTAGCTGATTGTTTGTAAGCTTATGTACTTCAAATGACCTATCTTCAAGTCTACTAGCATCTACCTTTTTCCTTCTTTGTCCATGAACTTATCTTCCATTTCTTTCTTATTTTGTTCAATTTCTTTACAAAGTGTAACTAATTGAATATCTTATTGTCTTGAGGTCTTTTACTTCCTTCAATAGGCAACTATTCTTCTCTAGCAATTCTATCATTGCTTTATCATTATGACCAGTCTTTCCACTATCAACTATCCTTTTTTATCAACTTCTTTGTATTAAGTGCCATTTATCTGAAAAGCCGCCTCTCGTCTTCTCTTTATGGATTTCCTTAACTCCTCTTTTGTTGCTTCTAATTATTGCAACACCATCTAGATTTTGATCATCTGATTCTCAATGATATTTCCTATCTTAGAAACTTCCATTTCCATGATCTAATCCTCTCAAGATGTTAGGCTTTCTAAGAACAGAACTAGGCTCTGATACCAATTGTTGGAATAAGTATATGGGAAACAAGATATTGAGAGTGCAGGGTGAATTAGGATATTAAATGTTTAACTTCAAAACCAATTTCATTCATTTATACCTAATTCATCTCACAGATCTACCATTCAAACTAAAATTTTGAAACATAAGTAAAATACATCACATCCATAAAATGTCCAACACATAACACATAGTACATTCAAGGGAAGGAGAATGTGGTGATAGATGCTTTGAGTCATAGGAGACATGTGATATCATCTATGACTCTTAGTGTTGATTTGAGGAGTCAGATTCTTTAGGCACTTTCGACAAATTCTTGGTATCAAGAGGTGTGCAGAGAGTTAGATTCAGGGAGACCTTTGGAGGGTAAGTTTTTAGGCTATGTCCTTGAGTCAGATGGCCTTTTGAGACATTTAGGAAGGATTTACGTGTCACTACTGGATGAGCTTCACACTTTGATTCTAGTAGAGTCCCATCGTGCACCTTACTTGACACATCTAGGTGTCAAGAAGATGCATGCAAACTTGCAACATTTATTCTATTGGCCCAGGATGAAGTGTGACATTGCTAATTATGTGGCTAGGTATCTTGAGTGTCAGACAATCAAGGTAGAACACCAGCATCTCGCAAGACTCTTGCAAAAAAATCTCATTCCTTCATGGAAGTGGGACATCATCTCTATGGACTTCATAATAGGATTACCTATGACTTCTTGTTGTCATGATGCTATCATAGTCATTGTTGATTAGTTGACTAAGGTGGCACATTTTTCACCGATCAGGTCTTCTTACACTATAGCTTCTATAGCTAATGTCTTCATGCATGACATTTTGAGACTACATGGTATTCCCTGAAAGATCATTTCAGATAGGGATCCTATATTCACTTCCACATTCTGGACATTGCTACAACATGAGCTTGGAGCATAGTTGAATTTCAGTTCGGCATATCATCCAAAGGCTAATGGTCAAATAGAGAGAGTGAATCAAGTTCTCAAAGATATGTTAAGGATGTATGTGATGGATAGGCAGACACATTGGGAGGACTATCTTTACCTAGTGGAGTTTTCTTACAACAATGGGTATCACAGTTCTATTGGCATGGCACCATTCCAGGCGTTATATGGATGTCCTTGTCATACATCTTTGAGTTGAGATAATCTTGAGGATCGCATCCTGTTGGGTCTTGAGATGCTTCCTGATATGGAACAACAAGTAGTGTGTATCCATGAGCACTTAACTATGACACAAGATAGGCAAAAAAAGTATGTTGATGCACATTGGAAAGATAAGCAATTTGTTGTGGGAGATAAGGTAGTCTTGAGAGTGTGTCCACAGAAGAGTCTAATCCATTATGGAAAGGTTTTGATGCTAGCACCTCACTTTGTGGGACCATTCAAGATTTTTGAGAGGATTGGCCCAATTCCCTGTCGCCTTGCTTTACCGCCCAGCCTAGCTCACATTCATGATGTTTTCCATGTTTTAGTACTTAGGTAGTATATCCCTGATGTAGTACATGTTCTTGATTGGAATGTGTTGCAGGTAGAGGATGGGTAGCTGGCTTTGGAGCCAGTTCATATTCTAGAGCAGGGAGAGTTAACCCTCAGGGGTCAAGCCATAGAGCAGGTAAGGGTCCAATGGGACCTTACTGATGACTCTTTAGTTACATGGGAGGATGCATCTAGATTACAAGATTTATATCCCTACTTGTTTGTAGGCTTCTAGGAGTAAGCCTAATCATAGGGGGGTGGATGTAATGCCTACCCCTAGTTTACATTTTTCTAGTTACATTGTTGCTATCATTGTCGAACTCTATTAGGCCAGTTTTATGTCTGATGGTTAGTAGCATTGTTTTGATATTATCAGATATTGTGTTTCAGATTTAGTTGATATATGATGAGATTACTTGGAGTCTACATTTCATGTATGCATGATGATTATTACATTATTCTTAGTTATTGATGAGGTTTAGCTAGATGGATTATTATATGTGTTGTCTTATGGATACTTAACCCATACTACATGTGTATGGTGTGTGTGTTTGTTTTCTTTATGTATGGCATTTCTAATGTGGTGAAGGAAGGGAGTCATAGTCACCTGCTAGTCCAGATCTACATGATGCACCACTTCCTACCATTTCTTGTTTAGCGTAGCATTTATATTATGTATGTACATGCACGGATTTTATGCAAGTTGTAGGAACTAGGTATCGACTTCTTTGAATTGCCTAGATGAGTGTACCCTGTCACATTATCTCAATGGTAAGAGAGGGGAGATAAATTCTCAAGTCCAAATCCTAAACCCATAAACAATTTGTCCTAGAAAAGTAGGACACGTATCTGAGTTGTTTTACCTTCCAAATGTGTTGGATGACATAATTCATGATTTTAACCCCTTAGATTGATTTTGTATGGATTTTTCTATGATGGGTTTTCATATTTTATTTTGGAGGTCTTTGGTGAATTTTCTATTAATTAAGTCTAAATTAAAAGGATTTAATTAATAATTTAATTAATTGGGAAAATTAATATGATATTATGATATTATGATATTTTGATATTTTAATTTTATTTAATTAAATGGGAAATTAATTAAATAAAAAAAATTAAATTAAAAAATAATAACAATAAAAATAATAATAAAATAAAATAAGAGAATTAAAAATATAAGTCATAAGTCTACCTAGGAGTATGCACACCTCTTTTATGCACATGTGTCTACACCACAGGAGTTAGCGCACAAATTAAGCACATGGTGTCTACAACCTTATCATTCTCGTGACTCATCTAGAAGGTTGGAAAGGGCTTGTGCTTAGTTTTCAATGTGTATCTTATCTTCTGGTTGTTTCTACAGACATTCTAGGTGCTTCCTAAGAGGTCCTAGTAACTCGGTGCATTTTTTGGTGGAGCTGCGAACGTTGGAGAAGGAAGGGACTTTTCTACAGAATTGAGGAGTAGCGAATTAGCATCAGTGTCCAGGCAGACACTCGTGATTTTTGGATATACTATTTCGCTCCTTTTAACTTCCTGTCTTTCAAATGCTTTCTGAGGAATTATTGAGATGAATGTTTTTAGTTGTATACATTCTTGTTATGAATATTTAATTTTTTGTATGGAAAAGAAAACCACAACATGTGTATAGCTCTCTTCTGTAGATCTGAGAAATTTATTGGGATAGGGTTTAAATGTCGATGGAGAAATCTTCTTAGGAGGAATAAATAAATAAATTTAAGAAAAGAGGATATGCTGTATTCATATCTCAGATTTGATCTTGATCTTGATATATATATATATATATATATATATATATTCTTTTAAAATAAATTTGTTAGTGCAAAGTTAGTGATTTAGATTATAAATAAAAGAATTTATATTATTAAAAAACAAAAAGTGTATTAAAAACGTTATAGTGAAAAAAAAAGGGTCTCAGCAAATAAAATTGTTTATCAAAAATTATATTTCAAAAATGTTTTGGGGAAATGTTTTTGTTTTTAAAAATTAATTAAAATATTTGGGAGGCACGAACCCATACCCCTTTATCCCTGTGGGTGGCAAAGTACCTGTCATCGCAGGTATTGCGACGATATGGGTACTCTATACCCACTGTCAGCACAGACCTGCGATAGCAGGGTATTGCATACCGCGTAGGTAGGTATAAATGTATTGTGTTGTTATTTTTTTTTTTAAAAAAATAATGTATTATGTATATATGATATAAATCGATTATTAATAATTCTATTTTAAATTATAATGTTATTAAGAATTATTGTTATTAAATATTAATAATTATATATTTTAATATTAATTATTATTATATTTATTATAAATGACACTTTTATTAATAGTTTTTCTTATTTTTAATAATTAATTATCTCATAGTAATTTAATTGTTAGATTATTAATATAAATTTAATTTAATTGAGTAATTGAATTTACTTTGTTCTAGAATGAAGGATAGATAATAATGAGAAAAAATTTGTAATTGCACATATTAAATTTTTAATGTGTCCTATTGAAACACAATGGGGGTTATTTTCTAAATATGTATATATAATTTATCCTTTGGACACTTTAGAAAATTGATTCAAATGAGTTGGGGGGGGGATGTTGTGGGGGAATCTTTAACCTATTGAAACTAATACATGGGTTAGTTATAAGGAAAATAGACAATGTTCCTTCGCTTAATATCTAACTCTTAAAACTAAAACCCCACACTTAAATCAACCATGTGATTTCAGTAAACCAAAACATGTGCTTGCATTTTGTGTTTCCTCTATGCTATCTATTTTGGGGTTTTTGGGTTGGCTAGATTGTTGACCAGTCATAGGACGTCTACCAAAGGCTTCAGGGTTATGAGATATGATGTCATGTTATTTGATCTCGATCCTTTCAAACCCAACCATGGTAATGCAATGGCATGCTCTATGATGTGTGTAGTTTACTGATTGTTATTGCTTTCCAGTTTTCCTGCGTAAGCTGTGGTATATGTATGTGAGATACTTGACTTAACCACTTTTGAGTCATCGATTAGTTATATTTGGATTACTTTCTAGTCACCTTGATCGGACTGAAGTGTTTTCTTGATCTTGATGATGTCATGCTGTGACATGTATGACTTGATCATTTTGGAAGTCTTTGATCAGTACTATTTTGTGATATTTTTAGTTGCTCGTTGAGAACCAATGGATATTGTGAATTGTCATTTGATGCTTTTTAGTTGCTCCTAGAGAACTAATGTGATATTATGATTATCTTTATGATGCTTTCTAGTCGCTTGTATAGGACTGAGGTGATTCTGTGATTTTGTGATTTCATGAGCTTAGGGTAGGTTATCTACATGTAGTGTTGGGAAGTGGCTTGCAATGGGGGCCAAGGCCCTAAGTGGCTGCCAAGGTAACTCATTGTAAGTTATTTAATAAGTGAAAAAATTACACTAAATATTAACATAGATGAACCTAATAAGAGTTAATTGTATGTTCTTGCCCATGTCTCGAGTGCTAGTACAGACTAGGATGGGAGTAGAGAGAACGCTTGGTTGCTACCTTGCATTTTGTAGTATGCCTTGTCAGTATGAGAGGATACTAGTGGCAACATAGGGATCACTAGGGGGTCAGGGTCTATTGAGAGACTACCAGGGTAACTCTAGTGTGATTTGTGCAATGACACTTTCCTGCTTGCATAGTAGGTTTCCTACGTGTCTTGTGTGCCTTTGGGTATAGATGTTGGTCTATGTTGGAACCTTTGGAGTTAGCATACTTTTAGGATTCCTAGACTTAGAGAGTATTTGAGCTATGTGATTTGATATCTTGTTTGGGACTTGAGATTTTCTCCTATGCGCAGTGGGAGTGGGCCATTTAGGTCCCACGTGGTCGGGTGGTAGTGCCTTTTCACTCTTACCATTTGAGATCCGTCTGAGACACCATGGCTGGAGCATTCTTTGTTGGCATTTATCTTCATTCTATTCTTGGATCATTATGATGGATCTTATCTACTGATACGTATCCTTACATTGATTATTACCATGTGATAGATGATATTATCTACTCGTAGGATCATCATATGCTTTATTCTTGCAAGTTTGATTTCTTTATGCATATGTTGTAGCATGTTAGATTTATTTCTACATATGTTGTAGTGTGTTTTAGGAGTGACATTCCTACTATAATAATACCAATGATCTCTTCAATGACTTGGGATGTTATGCACAAAGGGATGGCTAGGGCTCACGATGGTCTAATGATGTTATTCATGGTTGGGAGGAACGGCGCACTTAGTTAATTGTGTTTTATCATGTATGGTTATCTTTTATGATAGATGTTATATCTTTATTGATGGTTGGATGTATCATGTCTGATGGATGGTTTCATTTACTTTATTGCACTTGCATCATGGATTAGAATAGGATGATATACTTTATTTTCACATATGTATATTCTTTTAAGCCTTTCATACCCTGTGACATGTATAGTGGATGATTGAGCATTCTGAAAATTAATTTGCCAAGAGACATTTGGAACAAATGTATATTGTTTAAGGACATTGGACTTTTCATGTGGATGTGGTATTTGATGGACTAATTATTATTTAATTTAAATGTGATTCAATGGCATGGGATCCTTAAGGAATGTAACCTATTATGTATGTTTATGTATGCTTTCAATGGATGTTATTGCTTCCGCTACTATGTGATTGATGTGAATGCTTTATCTTTCATGTTTTAAATTTTAAAAAAATGTTACCAAACTTAGTAAAACTTTAGGTTAATTCTTTTGAATCCCTTGGCAAGGTGTTACAAGACACATTTCCATAGTCAATTTCAAATAACTAGGGAAAGGTGTGTTGAAATCTTTAGCATTCTCCATAAAGAAATGTTGTAAATCCTCAATATATTCAACTTGAGATAGAGTCAATTTAATATTTTTCCTATTTCTGCAAATTTTAATACCAAGGATTTATTTTTCTTTCCCCAAATCCTTCATAGCAAATGAATGCGATAATTATTATTTTATTCTCTTAATTTGATTCATGTTGAACCCAACTACAAGTATATCATCAACAAATAAACATAAAAATAATGTAGTTATCATCATCCAACCTCTTAAAATAAATTCAATGGTTAGGATGAAATCGAATATAACCATAGTCATTCATAAAACTGTCAAATTTAATATACCATTTCTGAGGTGTTTTCTTCAAGCCATATAATGTTTTCTTCAATCTGCACATTAAGTTATCCTTACTTTGACCTCAAATCCATGTGGTTGTGTTATAAATATATTTCTTCTTCCAAATCACCATGAATAAAAGTTGTTTTAACATCAAGCTTCTCTAAATGAAAATCTTTAGTAGCCATCAAAATAGTATGAATAGAAGTCATTTTAACAACTGGAGAAAATATGTCATCAAAATCAATTCCTTTTTTCTGTGTAAATCCTTTTACAACTAACCCAACTTTAAATCTTTTCTTACCTCCATTGTCTTATTTCAACCTATAAACCCATTTGTTTTGTAAATCCCTTTTATTGCAAGAAACTTACATATATCCCAAATCTAAAATTTTTAGCAAGGAATTTGTTTCTTCTATCATTGCAAATTCTCACTGAATCTTTGTATCCACTTGCACAGTTTCAACATAACTTTATGGTTCGATTCGATCTATTAATAAAATAGAATCCAAAGAGGGAGAAAAAATAATTTTGAGGTCTTCTTGGCCTTGTTGACCATCTAACATTCACTGGGTTTGTCATTTTTTTTTTGTGAAGCATAAGAAACTGCTAAACCATCATCTTTTGGAGTATCATCTAATACTACATAATCATTTTGTTTCTTCTCATTTTGCTGAAATAAATTTTGTACACAACACTTTCTCATTGAATATGACATGCCCTCTTCTTGCAATTTAAAATCCCAAAGCCTATAACCAAATTCATTGATGACATATCCAACAAATATACCTTTCTTTGACTTAGCTTCCAACTTGGTTCTATTTTCAAAACCTATATGTGCAAATATTTCGAAACTAAAGTTTCTAAGAAAACAATAACTCGCCTTCTTTCCAATCCATGCTTCCTTTGGAATACCACAACCCAAAGGGGTAGAAAGACCTATATTGATCAAATATACATCAATATTGGTAACCTCTACCCACATATTTAAGGGAAACCCAACATGCAACCTCATCTTCCTTGCACACTCCATTATTGTCATGTTCACACGTCTAGCCACTCCATTTTCTTGTGGAGTCCTTGGAACAATATTCTTAAAACTCATTGTTGCAATACTTACCAAGATTATCCAATCTAAGACATTTTAGCCTTTTACCTATCTCATTTCAACCAAGTATTTATATTTCTTAAAAGTTACAAATACATCATATTTTTGTCTAAGGAAATAAACCCATAATTTTCTAGTTACATCATCAAACAACATAATAATGAGAGCCACCATGGTAAGATACCTAAGTTTGTCCCTATACATTTGTATGCATAAGTTGCAATTTCTTATTTTTCTTTTCCTTCCTACTCTTCACAAAACTCACTCTCATTTTTTTCCATACACACAAGTTCCATAGAAATCTATATTGATACATTTAGACCCAATAAAACTTTCTTTCAATGAATTAATCTCATACCTTTCTTACTCATGTGCCCAAGCATATTGTTTCATAGCACTATTTAAGAATCTACAAGAACTATTTGTTCTCACTGCTCAATTGCAACAATTGTTTTTGAACATTCATTTTTCTCTGAAATAATTAAAGTAGAAGGAATAGTATGAACTATAACAAGATATAAGGTGCCTACTTTCACACATTTTTCTACTACCAAGGAACCTTTCAAAACATTCCAATTTTATCATTAAAAGTAACCATACAACCCTCATCACCTAGTTTCCCTGCTGAAATTGAATTCATTCTCAACCTTGGAACATGCCTTACCTCATATAGTAGCCAATTATTCCCATTCTAAAACATAATCTAATTTTCACTTTCCCAACAATCTGACAGGGTCCATTATCTCCCAAGTAAACTAGTGGTCCACCTCACAATAGGTGTATCATAGTCATGCTCTGGTCCATGGTTAAGAATAATATATTCAAACTAAGGATTATTTTTCCCATTACGAGGTACATTTAATCTTGTCAACCCAGGGATGTATACTTGAAATGGTCAGCACCGTATGTGCTCTAGGTCTCTTAATGAGTCACTAAGCTTATGTTACAAGAAAGTAAAATGCAAGGAAAAGAACTTACACTATTGCTGCAGGAAACTAACACACTTAACTCTACGAATATTGGAAATATAATGAAAGGCTAACAAATATTCCAACTCAGTTCATCCACTACAATTTTTCTCACATATGTTGTAGGAACATTCACGAAGTGCAATGCTATAGGAAGGGACTTACAACTTCTACTTACAATACTAAGAATGCTTGGAAATAAATCTATTCTATCCTAATCTAATCCACCTTCTAAGTGGGCCTCCTTGGTTGGCTTCAACTAAACTACTAACACAAGATAGAAGCCAAAAACTTATTACATTGCATTTCAGAAATTCATTACATAACATATAGAACTGTAAAAGTTAACAGTCTGTTCTCATAAACTCTTTCTTCTAACTGGCTAAACTAACACACTTAGGCTGATTCCTATATATAGGAGATTGAAACTTATTCCCATAATAGAAAATTAAATAACCTAACTATAAATCTACAAGAGAGAAAGAAGGAAAATAACAACTCAAGGCAGGAAGAAGAGATAACAGTTTAAGGTGGGAATAATAAAGTTTGAACATTCACTCGCCATAGGAATAAATGTAGAGAATGCAATAAGTCTTGATAGCTCCTCCATACTCACTGTCGTGTCCTTTGGAACTGTTATAACTTTATTCCACCGTGGATACACCTTAGTGTTCTTTTCTCCTTGAATGCTATTGGCACTCATCTTTGAATTCTTCAAATCATCTTTTAGCTTCATTGCCAACAGGTTAGTTATAATACAGAGATACTTGCAAATAAAAATTTTCAAGTTAAATTCAAATATAAGAACACACATTTTGATAATTATATGAAATACTACATAATATATATAATACTAGCAAAAGATGGCATAGTATCTACCCATAGGTTTATCATAGGTTTTGGTGAACGTAGGTCCACAAATGTTTTGACAAAGATAAAATAAAGTATCAACAAAGTGTTTAAAAACTATCATGAAATAAAGGCAATATTTGGCCTCATCATCTACCCCCTACTAAACTAATGCTTGTCCTCAAGCATTGCACTTTATTGTTAATGACCTAAACTCTCCAACCTCAATCCTTCCTTTCATGTTATTCTTGAAGGTATAGTAAAATCCTCTTGTTCTTTCCCACACTTCCCTTCTGTGATCTTCTTGCAGCTTGTCGAGTCTATCGGCATTAATGTCATATAAAAGCCATAGGAGCATTGAAGGCTACATGGTTAGAGGACACCACAATTTTGGTCTGGCCTACTTCCCTAACTCTAGATACTTTGGAACCCTATGAAGTGTTTCCTTCAAGTTGATGGGACTATGTGGTTCTGATTTCTTAAGTGATTCAAGCAATCTAGCCCATCTACTCCTAGCACTAGTCATAGCTCTCTGGAAAGAAAAGTAGGGAAAATTCTCATAATCAGCATAAGCCTTAGCTTTGGATGCAAAGATCCTATCCCATACTTCTATATTCTTCTTTCCATAAGTTAATGTGAACCAATCCCTAAGAACTTCGTCTAGCTTGCTACTCTTGGCTCTTAAAGGCAAGGGCTCTATCCTTTCCTCATCCCTATAATTACTCAGCTGCTTGTCATAGTTTTCTTCATTGGACATCCATGAGGGATCTTAAATGTATGTCCCCTATATAGAGCAAGGGAGTCCATTGAGTCTCTGAAGGGATGACAAAATTATGAACATATAATTTACAATGCAAATTCTATTGGTAGGATGGCAGAGTTTGATATAATCCATAAAATTCTTGTATTGATTTGAACTCTACATTAATATCCTTAAGAGTTAACATTAGTTGAAACAAATCCTTAATTCTATCATCTCTTCTCATGAGAATATTCATTCCTTGTCTTGTTCTGACAATCAGGGTTTCATTATGAAAGTGGACATTGCAAAGGCCTATGATAGAGTGGATTGGGCTTTCCTTTGTAATATTTTGCTTGCTTTTGGCTTTGACCATAAGGTTGTTGGTATGATCCGTCAATTTATTTCTACCTCTTCTATCATTGTCTTGGTTAATCGTAGCTCCTCTCATTTCTTTTTTCCCTCTCATGGGCTGAGAAAAGGTGATCCTTTATCCCCCATCCTTTTTGTTATTATGGCTGACTGCTTGGGGAGATTTACTTGGGACTTGGTCCAAAGAGGTTTGATTAAGGGTTTACAACCATCTTCCCATCCTTTTATTTGTTCTCATGGAAAATTTGTTGATGATACCATCTTCATGGGTAAGGCTGAAGTGAAGGAAGCCAGAATTTTAAAGCAAGCTATTAACTTATATTCTTCTGCATCAAGACAATTGATTAACTAGAGTAAAAGTGTTGTGTTCTTTATTAACACCCCTATCCATAGATAATTTAAAATTACTAAAATCTTGGGATGTTCTGTAGGATCTCTCCCATCCTCTTACTTGGGGCTTCCCCTAGGCTTGAAGGTCCTTGATGCTTTCTAGGAAAATCTTATAAACAAATTCAGCAAGAAATTGGCGGGATGGAAAGGAAATCTTTTAAGCTAGGGTGGTAAGTTAACTCTTCTCAAAGCTTGTCTCCAAAGCATACCTACTTATGCTCTAAGTCTTTTTAGAATTCCTTTTAAATTTTTTGAGTCAATTGATAAAATTCAAAGAAATTTCTTATGGACTAGCTCTGAGGAAAAAAGGAGAATGCCTTTAATTGCTTGGGATCAAGTTTGTAAACCTCGAAGTGGAGGAGGATTGGGAATATAGAAAATAAAAAGTATGAATAAAGCCCTTTTAGCCAAACAGGGGTGGAGAGTTTAACATAATAGCAAAGAGTGGAGTACCATATGGAAACATAAGTATCTCTTCAATGTTGAATCCCTTCCTAATTTCTTCGCCTCTCCTGATGTTATCCATTCTTCCTCCATATGGGGAGTTGTTCAGGGGACCAAGAAAACTTTAGAAAAAGGATGCTCCTGGAAAATTGGTAATGAGCTAAAGGTGAAATTTTGGGAGTATATATGGCTTAAGGACCATCCTTTGATTGGAGACTTTCATGACAAGGCTTTAGTTAACCGATGCAAGCAAAGATTTGGCTTTCTAGTAAGTCATTATTGGCAGAATGATTCTTGGGTGAATTTAACTGATGTTGATCAAGGTTTTAGTAATATCCAACTATCCCTGTATGCTATCTCTCTTTACCCTTATCCTGAGGATGAGATTATCTAGCATGCTGATCCTAGTGGTCTATTTAAAGTCTCTTCTATCTTTTCTTCAAAGGATAAGGGTAATCAACCTTTCTGGTCACATGCTTGGATTATGAATCTCATAACCAAAATTAACATATTATTTTGGATTCTTCTCCAAAACAAAATTTTGACCCTTGAAAACTTGCAAAAAAGAGGTATAAATGTGGTTAATAGGTGTACTTTATGCATAAATGGACTTGAAGATAGAGATCATATGTTTTTGAGTTGTTCCTATACCCAGGAAGTCTAGACTAAGATTTTGAATTTTTGGGGTATGACATGGGTCCATCAAAACAATGTGGATCTTTCTTTCAAAAGTTGGAGCTGCCCCTCAAATGATCTTGATGCTCAATTTCTTTGGAAATTAACCCTCCCTCAACTTTGTTGGGGCATCTGGAAAGAAAGAAATAATAGGATATTCAAAAATAAAGATCTTCCAAGATGGGTGCTAGGTGAGAATATCATTAGAGCCTTCAAGGAGAATTTTAAATCCCAGAGGAAGTTTGGTCAAACCTTCCAACTTGATAACCCTTTACGATCTCAAGGATCTAAGTTGAAAATTGATAATCCTAGATTGATCATAAAATGGTTTGTTCCTCCTAATGGATGGATCAAAGGGAACTTTGATGGAGCTACTAAGGGAAACTCAGGAAGAGCAGGATGTGGAGGTGTTCTTAGAGATCATGTGGAAAATGTTATTGATTCTATAGCATTACCTATTGGTCACTCGAATAGCCATATTGCTGAAGCTACTGCAGCCCTCTATACCATAAAATTAGTTGTTGATTTAGGGTATTCCAAATTATGGTTGGAAGGTGATTCTCTAAATATTATTAATACCCTAAATAATAAAAATTCTATCTCATGGTCTATAGAGGCTACGGTTATGGAAATCAAAACCTTATTTCAAAAATTTGAAAAACTGGTCATTTCCCATACATATAGAGAAGCCAACGGGGCTGCTGACTGGATAGCCAATCATGCAATTCAAACAGGGCATAAGGTGAGGTGGCTTGATAAATTAAACAAGCATGTGGATCTTTTAGCGATTATTAATTATGATGTTATTCATTCCAAAGTGGGAAAGATTTGCTTGGATTAGAAATTTAATGATTTGCGAGAGTGGCCTTACAACTGTCAGATTACCTTCCTCGAGGAGGTACATTCATGTGAAGGTTATGTGCTCTCTACACGTATCATCGAAAAGGTGACCTCAATCTTGAGTCACAAAAAACTAGTCTCATTTCAACCTTTATGCTTTCACTTTTTGGTTGTCTCTGGTTTTTTTCTTGCTCTGTAAAATGGGGGGTGAACCAAGGAAGTAGGAGCCTAAAAAATATGATGACTGGAAGGCTATGGAGGGCGTTTGGAAGATTCAGGGAAGGTGGTCAGTTTTCTAGAGTGGTTGCATGGACTCAAACCCCGTATCACCACCGCCTTATTCAAAAATTGGGTCAATGACAAAGTTACTCTCCACGGAGTCACTATGAAGCTTACTAAGGAATTTGTAGCCGAGGTTACTGGGCTCCCCATGAAAGGTATTAAATTCTCTAAACAGACCAGTATCTCCAATGCGTCCTCCAAAAAAATCTCGAAGACAGATGAAGAGGAGATGCAATTGGTGAAGAATGGAGACTTCTTTGATGTGCAAAAGATTAAAAGTATTTGGTGTGATGTGCTTGGCTTTATTTGTGAGTACTTTATCCTTGATGGTAGGAATAAAATGGTGCACAAATTCCACTTTGTCTTTCTTAGCCATTTTAGGTATAAGGACAGAATTTCCTTCCCTTTCTATCTTCATTTCTCTTTGCTTCAAAGCTTGCATGCCCATAGAAAGAAAGAGTCACGACCCATTTTACATGACATAGAGGGTTTTTGTAAAAATTAATCCATTGCTTCGTCTCCCTCCACTGGCAAACATAAGGATTCTCAATCCATAAAATTTAAAATTGATGAGAATGTTAAAGGGAAAGATAAGGCAAAACTAAAACCCTCTAGCTCTCGAAGACAAATTGTTGAAGAGGATACTGAGGTGGAGAGTACTGAAGGCTTAGAAAAGGAAGTCCCAGAGGAAGAGGAAGGGATGGATGTTGGGGAGTTTAGCTCTAACTTGGAAGGCTATTTGGAAATGAAAGGCAAAAATGAGAAAGGGAGAGAAGAAGAAACAACTAAGGATAACTCAGAATAGAACAAGTTTGATAATGAGGGTACTCAGACTATGTCCGGAGGAGGTGGTAAAGATAAAGATAATTTAATTGATGGTCTTGCCATTATGAGTGAGGAGGAAAGCATGGGGAAGGCTTCCACTCCTGCTAAGGAGACTGAGGGACAAGATAAGGAGGTTCATAGTCAACATGACCCTGTGGAGACTAGAGAGGAGGATTCATTGGATGGGGAGGAACAAATTGATAAAGTTGGGTCCCCACCACATACCACTGCTGAAGATGCAGGTGACTCCTCGGAGAGGGAAACCAAGCTCTCCTTCTTGCATTCAGCCAAACTTAAAGCTGATTCTTTCCTCCAAGTTGATTCTTGGATTTATAATGAAATAATGGGGTTGAAGAAGAAAGTGGAGACCTTGAAACATAACCAGGAGGTTGACCAAGCTATTACCAAACACTTGGAGGAGAAAATGGGAGACATCCCAAAAAAACTTAAGGATTATGAGTAGAATCTTAGAATGCTTATCAAGGAAAGTGGAATAAAAATGGAGCAAGTAACTTCAAGCATCTGTGCTACGGCGGCGAGCTTGGGAAAAAGAGCAAATGAAGGAACCATATCTTCGGAGGGCCGTAGTAAGAGGACAAGACAGAGTTTGAGGAAGAAAGCTTTGATTGTTGCTGCTTCTTTGGCTGCTAACTCCATCTAGGATACGGCTAAGATTGGTAAGGAGGTAGTTAAGATGATCACAGAACTACAATAGTTTCTTTGGGTCTGATTTTCTGGTTGGGTTCCTGTTTAGGTCCTTTTTGCTAGTTGTTACATCTCGTTCCTATGTTTGGTCTTGTTTTCTAGTTTTTTTAGTTTTAAACTGTATTGGAGGTTCCAGGTCCTTGTAAAACCTAGGTACTTTATTTGGACTATGTATGTGGCTTTAGGTCCCTGTAAAACCTGATTTTGGTGCTATTTCTAGTAGGTTTAAGGATTCTTTTCCTGATGGTTGTATTGCTTTTTTCCTTTTTGAGGATGTGAAAGGGTTTTGAGGTCCCTTCAAAAAAAACTTTTACCGTAATCTAAAAAAATTAGTTGTAACAAAAGAATTGTTTTCTTTTAAATAGAGAGCATAAACTCTTGGCAATGCTCTACAAGCAAGTTTTTGATCAGCCAACTTGAGGGCATGATCCATCTATTGCTTTTGACTTGCTAATTGTTCCTTTAAATCTACAATTTCTTCACCTTGAGATGCTATGACTTTATTCATCTTTTTCCTCTCTTCTTCCTATAAGGTCTCAACAAACATATGTTGTCCAAACAACTGAAAAAGGAGTTTCTATAGTGTAATAGAACCATTGTCTTCTTTATAATTTATTTTCCTCTTCCTTTGTTCCTTCCATAAATGTTCTACAAACCAGTAATTGATGTTGATTAATGGGGAACTAGGGCAGTGTTTGGATCAACTTGCTCAGGAACTATTTCATCCCTACAGCTTGAAGTACTTGGTTGGTCTTTTGGGGTATCATTTGGATTTTCTTTAATTTCATCCCTACATTCCTCATTAGGATTTTTGGGAATGCTTGTCATTTTAGGATGGGGAGGAGAGTGATCAGAGACAATTTGCATAGGGGATTTCTTAGTAGATATTTTGGACAAAGTACAATCTTTAGAAATTTGCCCTCTCATCCTAGGGCTTCTCCTTACGAGGGTTTCTTCTTGTATCAAAGTCTTTTGTCTACCTTTCCCTTTGGGTGTCTCTGTTGCAGGAGTAGTTGCTGCAGGGCTTTTCTTAGTTCTCTTCTATCTCACAACTAAAGGGTTTGGCTCCTCTTTTTCCTGAATAGAGATTTCTTCTTACAGTTTTTGTTTCCTCTTTTTGCTAAAAGTAGGTTTTGTGGTTTCTTGCATAGGTGAAGGAATAGTCTCTTGAACAGGGATGGTTTCTTGCACATTTTCTTGGGTATTTTAAACTTTAGCCTCTTGGGTATTTTGTTCAATAGACTCATTGGTGGGGACTACATTTTCCTCACTAGGTTGTTCACTAGGGGTAGCTTGGGGTTGCAGAGTTTTGGCTTGTACAAATTCATCCCATGTCATGGGAGACACGTCCCTAAGTGACCTTTCTATCAGTAATTTAATCAGGGCATGATGGGTAACGGAATTATCTTTTCCTTTCTGAATTTCTTCTGCACTAATATAGAGCATATTGTACACGAAATTTGGAATGTTTACTGAAAAATTATGCCTTATACAACTAAGTAATTTGAAATGATCTGTTGTAAGTATGAGAATCTACCTTCACATGTAAGGTACCTACTAATATGCATGGCTAAATCATTGTATGGCAGTAGCAGTGACATTCTCTTGCAACCTTTCTTTGTAATGTCCATTTGAGGATTAGTCAGTCTAGTAAATTAAGCTCTTGCTGACCTCACATCATGTGTGTTGGGATAATGTTCTCCAATTGTAGGCAACCTAGTTACTTCAGTAATGCATTCCTCTATTGCAATCACCATTAAACCCCAAACAAAAGCTTCACCTTCATTAAAGATCCTTGTTAATTCTGCAACTACTTCTTCATCATATGTAGTCAAACTCAGGATATCCCTAACCATCTGCATGTATTAAACCTTCTTACAGCCTCTACATCTAAGAGCAACATAGTATGTTCCATTGGTTCTCTCCTCTACAACTGTCCACCCATTTTCTTAACACTTTCTCTATCTACTCTGTTTTCCCCCTTTTGAATTCAAGCTACTTTATTCTTTTAAAGACTCAACTCACATTTCTTTGTTTTAATAGGTAATTAATGTCATAATGAATTGTTATGCACAATAATATGGCTTTAACGAAGGTAAATCATGAATATGTGTGAGAATCATCCAAAAATGGGGTTCAAATCACATAAAATTTAAACACAAGTCACATCACAACCTAACAATAAAATCATTCAAAAATAAGGGGTACGACACCTCACTTGTGTACTTATGGCAATTAAATTCCATGAATGAAGGAAATATGGAGATTTGGAAAAATCTTTATAGATAAATAAAAATGTCATTGGATATTAGTGACCTTCCCTACCCCCTGCTAAATATGGATATAGGTAGGGGACTGGCATAATACCGCCATCATTTAAAGAATGTAGTATTAAATATAATTAATGAAATCTATAGACTAAAGTGAATAAAAATTTGAAAATGTTATACCTGCCAACTATCATCACACATACCAAAAAAAAAAGCTAGCAGAAGTTGCATTAGCAGTAATAGCATCCATCAGCAAGTTGCAGTGTTTATTGAAAACATGAGAAAGTGATGACATGGAAAGTGGGTAGATGGAAGGTAAAGAAATGAGATGAGGTGTATGGGTGGAAGATAAAGAGATGAAATGAGATGGAATGAGAAAGTGAATGAAAAAGTGAACTTTATGTGGACATAAAGTCTTTATTATGAGCATGCCCAAAGAAATTAATGTTGAAGAGTGGCAGGCAGAAGGTTGACACCTTCGGCTGCACGAAGAGTTAATTTGTTTGTATTTGAATTGGACCACTGGAACTATTCTAGGAATTCTTCTTTTGTTTGGGGTTGTTTATATAATTTGAATCTGTGACCATTACCTAATAATTTGAAAGGTATTGGATCAATGGTAGTTAATTGAACAGCTCCATTATCAAAGACATGACTAATTCCATATGGTCCCATCCATCTTGTCTACAGCTTTCCTGGCATATCTTTAAATTTGGAATCATATAATAGTGCCCAATCACCAACTTGAAATTGTTTACTAATAATATGAGAGTCATGTCATTATTTCCTTTGTTTTTGTATAAGTTTAGTGTGTTCCAAAGAAGCTTTGTGCATTTGATCCAAAGAATTAAGATGTAGAAGATGTTCTCTTTGTGCTACAAGAAGTTTAATTTCTAGCTCCATTGCAATTCTCAAAGTTTTATGGTCAAATTCAATGGGGAGCATTGCTACCTTTCCATACAGGAGCTCAAATGGTGTGAATCTTGTAGTAGTCTTCCATGTTGTTCTGTAAGCCCAAATAACTTCTTGTAATCTACTGGTAAAATCTTGAAGATGTAGATGAAACATTTTTGTTAGGATGTTCTATAGTTCATGATTTGGGACCTCTGCTTGTCCATTAGCTTGAGGGTGATAAGGACTGGAGTTCTAGTGCCTAATGTTATATTATTTCATCAACTCTAAGATCAAATTAGAGATAAATTACACACCTTGGTCAATGACTAGCTCTTTGGGTACACCATAACGAGTAATTTCTTTATACAAAAATTCAACAACTTATTCATCACGAGCATGTTTCATGGCCTTGACTTCAACCCATTTTGTCAGGTAATCAATGCACACAAGAGTATAGGATTTCCCATTAGATGGAGGATCAATTGGACCAATGAAGTTCATGCCCCATTTTTCAAATGGTTTTAACACCACCTGAGGATTAAGAGGCATTTCATTTGTTCTTGTTGGTTAGCTCATCCTTTGACACTTGTCACACTTCTATGTATAGATGGTTGCATCTTTGTGAAGTGTAGGACAATAATAACTAGTTGTCAAGATTTTCAAGGTTGTTCTTTTTGTAACAAAGTGTCCTCCGCATGGTTCATTATGATATGAATGTAGAATATCATATGTCTCATCCTCTCTCACACATCTTCTCATAACTTGATTAGGTCTAGTGTAAAACAAGAGATTATCTATCCAGGAGAAACAAAAGCTTTTCTCTACAAGCAACTTCTTTTCCTTGTAAGAAAAGTGTTTTGGTAATTTATTAACTGCAATGTAGTTAGCAATGTCTGCATACCATGGAGTTTGACTAGCAATATGAAATAAATGCTCATCCAGAAATGTATCATCTATCAAAGTAGTGTCAGTATCATCATGATGGATTCTTGATAAATAATCAGCTACAACATTGGCTTTTCTAGGGTTATCAACAATAGTTATATCAAATTCTTGCAACAACAGTAACCATCTTGCTAATATGCTAGCTATAGCAAGTTTATTCATGAGATATTTAATTGTTGCATGATTAGTATGAACAAATATGGAATAGCCAGTTATGTAATGCCAAAATTTGTTCAAGGCATAAACTACTGCTAGCAGTTCTTTTTCTGTCACTGTGTAGTTTAATTCTAGTCCATGAAGGCTCTTGCTAATATAATAGATTGCATTTTCAAGATTTTGGGATTGTTGTGCTAGGATTGCACCTATGGCATAATTAGAGGTATCTACATATACATGAAAAGGTAAATTCCAATCAGGGCCTTGTAAAACTGGGGCTGTAGTCAGAAGTTTCTTAAGCTGTAGGAAGGCTTCATCACATTTGGATGTCCAATTAAATTCAACTTCTTTTGTGAGTAACTTATACAAGGGAGTAGCTATTTTTATGAAATCTTTTATGAAATGTCTGTAATATCTAGCATGACCTAGAAAAGATCTTACAACTTTTGATTTTGTACATATGGGCAATGTTTGAATTACCTGTATCTTGGCTGGATCCACTTGTATTCCTGTAGTTGATATGAAATGACCAAGTACCACATCTTCCTGTATAAGCATGAAACACTTTTCACTATTAAGTGCCAAATTATGTTCTTGAAACCTTACCAAAACCTTTCAAGATTCATCATTGCTTCCTCAAAAGTGACTCCAAATGTTGTGAAGTCATCCATGTATATTTCCATACAATCATGTGATATATCAACAAAAATGCTAATAATTGCTTGTTGAAACATTGTAGGAGCATTACATAGACCAAATGATAAAATAAAGTATGCAAAGGTACCCCATAGACATGTAAATGTGGTTTTGTCTTGGTCTTCAAGAGAAATACTAATTTAATTATTACCACTATACCCATCTAGAAAAGAAAAATACGTCTTTCCAACTAGAGTGTCTAGAACTTGGTCTGTAAATGGTAAAGGAAAGTGATCCTTTTTGGTGGCCTTGTTCAATTCTCTATAATCTACACAAATTCTCCATTTTCCTCCATTTTTAGGCACTATGACCAAGGGTGACACCCATCTACTATCAGATATAGGATAAATAAAACCAGCGTCAAGCAATTTTTGCAATTTAGTTTTAACTATCTCTCTAAGGCTTGGATTTATCCTTCTTTGGGGTTGATGGAGTGGTAGACAACCTTCATTGATGTATATCTTATGGGTGCATAGTGTAGGATTCAACCCTTTCATATCACTATAGTCCCATGCAAAGGCCTTTTCATGCCTTTGAAGAAATTCTTTTAACTGTTCCATCTGTGTGGGTATTAATTTGGGATTAAAATGGAGATTATGACTTTTAGTTAGTTCAACAGTAGTGGTGGACTCTATCATAGCAGCTTCAAAGATTGGACTTGCTTCTAATTCACACAGTAATAGTGGATGAAGAATATCAGGTTCTTTGAGCAAAGTACAATTCTTATTACATTCTTCATATGTGATTAATTTCAACATAGAACTTTCAAATACATCTTTTTCTACCACACAACTATTAGTAAGGATACTCTAAAGTACTGAATCTTTCTCTTGCAATTTTAGAAAAGATTGTCTATGCAACATCATAAGTTGTACTATAGAATTCAACTCTTCTTCTTCATCCCCTAAATATGGCCAAATAGATGTGCTCAAATCTGGTAATGGTTGGGCTAGAGGATATAAATCAAATTTCTTTGTTGCTTAGCCATTTGATATGGTCATATTCCCTGATCTACAACTTATATTTGCATCAGTTGTGGCTAACCATGGTTGACCTAGGATGATAGGGTAACCAGATAGATTAACTTTGGGGGATCAAATCATGAAGTCTGCAAGATATTCTAGAGAATCTAAGGTTACAACTATGTTTTCTATCATCCCATTAGGGGTGATAGTAGAACTATTTGCAAGTTATAGAATTGTTGGGGTAACCCTTAGTCCTTCTATTTTCAACTTCTTCATAGTATCCATGGTCATGAAATTTATAACAGTGCAAAGATCTATTAAAGAATTTTTAACAAACTAACCATTTATATTAACATTCACTACTGGACTTCCTAGATCAGAATATTTTAGTGTGATCAATTTCCCTAACATGATGTCAGCCAATTGTCCCACAACATGGACTGCGGTGGGGTCCTTTTTCTTCCTTCTAGGCTTCTTTAGGCAAGCATCTCAAATGCCTTTTCCATAAATTGGAACATCCTTGATGGCTTGAAATAGTGGTATTTGGACATGTATGTTCTTCAACTAATCAACAATGTCAAAAGGTTGTTCCTCTGCTTGTATAGGTTTCCTTTGTATAAACTTTTCTAAAAAATGATGTTCCATTGTTGGTTGAGCTTGGGTTGACATAGTAACATTGGTTGGGTCAACTGTTTCAGCAACTAAGGGTTTTGATGCTATAGGAGAGTCTGGTATTTGAGTTATAAGAGGTTGTTTAGGCATTGGTAAAGTTTTACTAGATCTTAGATGTATATCGGCAACACCCAAAGTGTAAGCATGATACTGTTGAGCATCAGCACTATACATGGGCTATTGTGGTTGTTGGCTATTTGGGTTTGGCTAAGGTTGTGTAGGTAGCTGTGTTTTCTTTTGAGGTCCAAGATTTGCAGTTGGTTGCATTAGAGCAAGTTGTTGAACTGGAGGTGGTAATTGTGGAGTACCAGTATTTTGGTTAGGCCATTGTTAAGATTCCCTCCATTGGTTCATAGACTGTCAATTCCCTTGGGGTGGTTGCCATTAGTTGTTTTGCCCAGTATTGTTCCAATTAGGTTGATATTGTGGAGGACCTTGGGGATTACAGCTTTGCCATTGATTACTATATGAATTTGAATTTTGCAAAGGGTCTTGAGGCATACCTTGATGTTGGGCCCATGCTCGGCATTGAGAAACAAAGAATACTTGCTCATCATCTCCATCTATCTTGATGTACTCAGTTGGAAGATGTTGGTTCTCCATTCTTATGACCAGTTTACATTGGCAATCCTTTTTTTGCTTTTGGAAATGAGGGTAGTATTCAACTAGTTGTAGCTTAGATTTTGCATGCTTCTTCTTTGTAGTCATTGTGTCAAGATGTGTAGCAACATCATTGATGATGTCTTTTTTGAAATCTGACAATAGGTTAGATATCTCGAGCTTTGAAATGCCTTGACTGATTCCTTTAGTGATTGTGGAATGAGGTCCTCAGCCTTTCTTCATGGTTGACCTTGAATAGTTCTGACAAATTTTCTTGATGTCTTCCCAGGAAGCTTGATATACATCACCACTGGCCATCAAGTCTAGTGCTTCTAGGTAGCCATCATTCACACCTCTTAAAAAGACTAGTCACACAACACATGCTAAGGGTTCTTCTGCAGTGTATATAAGAAACATGAAACAAAGTCTTCCAATGTTTCTTCCTCCTTCTAAGATATCTTGAAGATATCATCTCCTCTTGAACTAGATGCTTTGCAATACTCTTTGTACTTATCCAGAAATAGGGTTTGCATTTCATCCCAACTTCCTGTTGCATTGGCTCCTAAGCCCATAAACCATCATAGAACTGATTCTTTCAATGTTGCTGGAAATAATTTAAGCTTTTGGGCATCAATGTTGTAGTCAAAACTATGACAAAGTATATCAAACTCAAACAAGAAAGTATCAGGGTCTTCAGTTGCAAGGCCATAGAACTTTGGAAGGGTAGCTATAGGTATATTCTTGAGATTATCAGTATTTATAAGGCTTGGGAGAGGAAATGGAAAAGTAGGTTGTGCCATTATTAGAGGTACTAGATTATGAGGTTGCTGCTAAAAAGGGACATTGGGCACTAGATGATTAATAACTGGTGGATTTAGAGTAGTGTTATCAAGAAAACTAGCCAAAACTTCAGTAAAAGGTTGAAGACCACTTGTATCTATTGATTTAGCTCTTGATGATGATACTGTGGGAAAAACAAGGCTTGCATTTTAAAAAGGTAACTCAACTTCTTCTTCTTCAATTTCTTCGTTCAAATTAACAGACTCCTGTGGAAGAAATATGCCATATTCATCTCGTCGTCTTCCTCTTCAATGCATGCAATTAAACTTTTTACACTGGTGAAATAAGCTTCAAAACTAGAAATTTCTAAAAAAACTTTATCTAAAAACTATGACTCAAAATGCTCTTAGCTTGACACCATCCTCGACAATAGTGCCAAAAATGGTCTGCCTCATAATAGATGTATCATAGTCATGCTCTAAGCCATGCTTAGGAAAAATATATTCAAACTAAGGACTATTTTTCCCACTGTAAGGTGCATTTAATTTTGTCAACCCAGGGATGTATACTTGAAATGGTCGGCACAGTATGTGCACTAGGTCTCTTAATGAGTCACTAAGCTTATTTTGTAGGAAAGTAAAATGAAAGGAAAAGAACTTGCATTATTGGTGTAGGAAACTAACACACTTAACTCTAGGAATACTAGAAATACAATGGAAGGCTAACAAATATTCCAACTCAGTTCATCCACTACAATTGTTCTCACATATGCTACAGGAACATTCACAAAGTGTGATGCTACAGGAAGGGACTTACAACTTCTACTTACAATACTAAGAATGCTTGGAAATAAATCTATTCTATCCTAATATAATCCACCTTCCAAGTAGGCCCTCTTGGTCGGCTTCAACTAAACTACTAACACAAAATAGAAGCCAAAAAATTATTTAATTGCATTTCAAAAATTCATTACATAACACATAGAACTGTATTAATACAATTGTAAAAGTTAACAGTCTATTCTCATAAACTCTTTCTTCTAACTGGCTAAACTAACACACTTGGGCTGATTCCTATATATAGCAGATCAACACTTATTCCCATAATAGAAAAGTAAATAACCTAACTATAAATCCACAAGAGATAAAGAAGAAAATAACAACTCAAGGCGGGAAGAAGAGATAATGGTTTAAGGCAGGAATAATAAAGTCTGAACATCCACTTGCCATAGGAATAAATGCAAAGAATGCAATAAGTCTTGATAGCTCCTCCATACTCACTATCATGTCCTTTGGAACTGTTACAACTTTCCTCCACTGTGGCTACACCTTAGCATTCTTTTCTCCTTGAATGTTGTTGGCGCTCATCTTTGAACTCTTCTAATCATCTTTCACCTTCATTGCTAATAGGTTAGTTATAATACAGAGATACTTGCAAATAAACATTTTCAAATTAAATATAAATATAAGAACACATATTTTGATAATTATATGAAATACTACATAAGATATATTATTCTAGCAATAGATGGCATAGTATCTACCCATAGGTTTATCATAGGTTTTGGTAAACATAGGTCAACAAATGTTTTGACAAAGATAAAACAGAGTATCAACAAAGTGTTTTAAAACTATCATGAAATAAAGGCAATATTTGGCCTCATCAACTAGCATGAAATCCCCTTGGACATAATTAAGAAAATAACCTCTATGGAGAGTAGCATGGAGTGAAGCCCCTAAATCTAAAACCCATGAATTGTCAACATTTTCTAAAGAAAGAAGTGGAACATCCTCTTCAAATTTCTTACTTACGATATATTCCTTCATGTTTCCTTCCTATTTGTCTCCTTCATTGTTCTTTCAAGTCTAGCAATCTTTCTTCTTATGCCTTGGTTTCCCATAGTATGAGCAATCTCTTGGGCCCCTAGATTGAGACCTCTGTCCCTTTGATTTTCCTCTTGATTTCCCATGATTTCTAGAATTATTTCCTCTCTCATTTATTTTTCCTCTCCTTTGTGCATTCAAGGCACATCCTGATGTAGATCCACTTGAGCTTTTCCAACTAGTTTCCTCACTCAGAATAACACCAATTACATCATCAGATTTTAGGGTATTAGAACCATAAAAATAAAAAAAAAAAAAAATTACTTATAGTCATTACCAATTTAGTCCATCTTTCAAGTAAAGAACACAAAATCAAGAGAGCCATAATTTCTTCATCAAAATTGACATTTACAGAAGATAACTGATTAGTAACCATATCAAACTCATTTAAATGATTAGCAATTGATCCACATTCCATCTTCATATTGAATAAAAGCTTCATAAGAAATAACTTTTTTGAAGTGGAGGGCTTTTCATGAAACTTTACTAGGGTTTGCATCAACTCTTCAATCATATTTTCTTTCATAATATTAAATTCCATCAATTATGCCAAACATAAACAAATACTTCCAAGTGCATTTTCATCCAAAATATCCTAGTATACATCTATTATAGATGTCAGTTCTTGGATTCTACTTGCAATGGCCACCATAAATCCTTCTGATAAAGTTAATCCTCTATTTTTCATTAACTATAATTTCTACCCATTAAACTTCTCAAGCTTTAGCTTACTCTTGTCTTCCATCACTCCTACTCAATCATGAGACCTTTTGTAGAGGATAATTGAAAAACAACCTTTCTCTAATACCACTTGTTAGGATTTAAAGAGAAAAAAATAACAATTACATGAACATATATCCAATATCAAAAAATAATAAGGTACACAAAAGAGAATATGAGACACAGATTCATCCTGGTTCACCCAATCCCTAGGCTACATCCACCAAAAAGAGAGTCTAATATTCTTATTATATAGTCATAAAATCCTGATTACACTATATAATCCCTTATAGCTCAATGATGCCGCAAGAAGCTACTATCACATAACACATAATTAAATCCCTAACCCTAAGCCATTTTATACAAGATTTTGTCAAATACATACTTAGGGCTAGATAATTTTCACTAGCTGGCCTAAAAAAATCCCTTGACAAGTCAACTTTGGCAAATGATTGACAATTTAATCTTGGGAAATGGTTGATGAGTCAACTCAAAAAATCCTTAACAAGTCAACTAGAAAAAAAAATCTAGGGGATGCAATGAACCCCAAAGAAGTAATGATGAGTGTATAGTATGTCCATGATTAGTCACCACATATCAATAGGTTGAGTAGCCCCTTTTGTTTTAATAACTCAAACCCCTTGTTAATAACCTTAGTCCACTTACATTTTGTTTTCATCCACCTCATATGGTGTCCAAAATAGGTGCAAAATTTTCACTACACCCTCTTATAAATTTTCTATAAAAATGAGCAATCCATGAATACTCCTTACCTCTATCCTTGTCTTTGGAGTGGGCCAACTGCGAATTGCCTCTACCTTACTTGGGTCCATTTTTAGGTCACCTTGAGAGATCACAAATCCTAGGTATATCAGTTCTTGTTTCAAAAACTCATTCTTCTCTAAGTTCATAGCCATCTTCTCTTCATGCAACCTTCTTAACATAATTTCCAAGTGGTTCATGTGTTCTTCCTTTGTTTTACTAAAGATAAGGATATCATCTAAATAAATAACAACAAATCATCCTATGTAGTCTATAAGCACTTCATTCATTAACCTTATGAAAGTACTTGGGGAATTTGTAAGCCCAAATAACATTACCAACTACTCATATAGACCCTCTATGGTTTTGAAAGTTTTTTCCATTCATCCCCCTCTTTCATCCTAATTTGGTGATACCTACTCTTTAGGTCAATCTTAGAAAAATATCTAGCCCCTCCAAGACAATCCATCAAATTTTCTATCTTGGGAATAGGAAACCTATATCTTATTATTATCCTATTATTTTCCCTAAAATCAATACATAACCTTCATTTACCTCTCTTCTTGGGTGCCAAGACCACTGGAATAACATATGGGCTAATCCTCTTTCTTATCAACCTTTGATCAAGAAGTTCTTAAACCCTCCTAGCTACTTTTTTGTTCTGATCAAGTGTCATTTTGTAAGTTCACTTATTAGGTAGGGATGCCCCTGGTATGAAATACATTTGGCGATTACTTTCTCTTTGAGGTGGTAGTGTTGCAAGTGTTCCATCACTAACTATGTCATTGAAATGTCTTAACATTTTTTGAATTTCAGCAAGCAAATGTGCTTGTTTTGGCTTCTCTTCTTCCTTGGGCTTTAGAAAAATGAAAAATCATATTCCTTCTTATTTCTTGAGGTCATAAAAAAACTCTTTCCCTCTCATAAAAGTACAGTGGAATCTATTATTTTTCTTCCCCTTCATCCACAAGAGACTAAAGTTTGTAAGTCACTCCATCCTTCTAGAAAGTGTATAATTTTTTCTTCCCCTACTAAATAGAATCTCAATCATACTAGCATGATCTTCCCAATAGAAGATGGCAAGCATCCATAGGTATGACATCACACAATATTTTTTCATGATACCCTCCAACAGTAAATTCAACCCATACTTGTTCATTAACCAGGACATTTTGTCCTTTCTTCAACCAAGTAACCTTATAAGGATGTGTGTGATGGATCTTGGTTAGCTTTAGCTTTTGGACTACCTCCTCAAAGATAATGTTATCTATAGACCCTTAGTCTATTATTACTTTGCGTACTTTTCCAAGAATCTTATATTTTACTCTAAATAAATCCCTTCTCTATTTGGTCTCCTCCTTAATAGATTCCTTAATCAACAACTTCCTAAGCATGAGATTCTCTTAATCAAGGCTCACTTTAGTAGATCTGACACCACTTGTTTTCTCTTGGGCATAAGTTGTCTTCTTATCTGATTATGATGTTGTTGCTTTATTAGGACACCTATAGGAAGGATGGCCTAGTTATCCACAATTATAACATTTCATATTTTCAAAGTGTGATCATCTACCTAAACCACCAAACCTTCCTCTACTTTCACCATTGAATCTTCTACCTCTATTAGGGTTACCTCTTCCACTAAACTCATTGCTTTATTTAGTCATTTTTGACTCACCTTGTGGCTTGGCCTCACCTCATGTGCCACTAAATCCTTGTCTATGACTCCCTCTAGATTCTCTTCCTCTTCCTCAACCCCTGTTACTTGCATCTTGTTTATTTTTACTCTTCTCATCCACCTTTTGGGAAAATTGGTAACACATATAAATAGTGATAGGGCTTAAAAGACTAATTTCTTCTTGGATGTTCCACCTAAGTCCATTCAATTACCTAGCCATTTTTATGCTTTCCTCCTCTTTTACCTTTGATATTAGACATAACTTATGGAACTCTTCTATATAGGTAGCCACATCCATGTCTCTTTGTTTAGGATTATACGTCCTCCTATTCACAATCCTCTAATAGGTGATGATACCTTACATTTTCTACCATGGCCTTCAATGAAGCTATTAGATTCTTACCTTCCTTTTCTCTCTCTTTTTTAGTAATTTTCACCATGTCAAGGATGGTCCCCTCATTTTTTATTGTTTCACCTTCATCTTTTGAGCCTCACTAATACCTTCACATTCAAAGTGATTCTACATCCCCTCTATCCATTACATAATTGGTTCTAGTTCTATTTTACCACTAAACAAGGGCACTCCTTCAAGAGATTTACCTCCTAATGCATTGATAGCTTTGAGGAAGGGTTATTCTTGGGACTTCATCCTCAATAAATACTATCTTACCCCTTCATTCATCATTCCTTCAATTTATCAAAAACATTTTCTATATTTTCCTCTACTTCTCCTATCTTGTTTCTTATATTTGCTAGTTATTCTTTAAGGATCATATACTCCTCATTTTTCCATGTCACCTCCTTGGCTAGATTTTGCATTTGTCACCATGACTGACTCACCCACTGACTTTGACATAGACTATGTCTTGACCCAAATCTTTGAGGGATCTATACCAATTTGATAGGGAGGTCATGAAAATTCACTAAGTCCTCTATCTCTAGGACTTCTCTTAGCTTATTTCTTAGTCTTTAAGGGTTTACTCTACACCCCAACCACTAAGGATCATCTACGCTTCTCCCCTCCTCTCCTAGATCTCACTACCAATTTTGAGCTTCCCCTTTACTTTGTGAACTTAATCAACTAAGATCACCACCAAACCTACCATGGTCATCTACAAATTGGATGGATAGACTTCATTTCCCTTTATTTCACTCATCCTTGACATCAATTTTCCATATAACCTTTATGTTTCTTATTGGTCTCTTTGATCCCTGTAAAATAGGTCTACTAGGCTATTAGGCCTAATTAGGTCTCTCAACCTAGTTTTTTCTAGAATAGTTCAAAAACTTGACAAACAAGCCCCAAAAAAATCTTAGTTTTAGATACCCTTTTTGAAGATCTCTTAGATTGTAAGGGTTTTTGACTCCCAAGGTTCATACAATACTTTTCATAAATAGACATATTTTCTTAAGGGTTTGAATTAGAATTGGCTTCTTTCTTTAAATTTGATGTGAGGCATGCATACCTTATGTTGCTCACAACTTGCATAAGAAAGTAAAGTAAAGATATTAAATAATAAATAAAACCATACACATAGATAACTCATAACACAATTATTTGTTAACTAGGGAAACCCTGGTGACGGGAAAACCTTGGTGGGGATGATACCCGCAAGATGATCCACTAAACAAAAGAATCTTATTAAGATATTGACCCTGTTAGTAGTCTATCAAGTACATATAGTGTCTTGAGTCCTTGTTAGAAGACTAGGCCATGTTAAAAGCCTCAACCCTATTAGGAGTTGATTCAACCCTATTAGGAGTTGGTGGAACAAATGCAATGTATGCAAGAAGAGCCCATTGCCCTAACATGCAATATACATAAAATAGTGTCCCACTATTGTACTTTGTGAATCCTCTAATCATATACCAAATATCACATTATACAAAGCTTGCATATCATATAAACTTACTTCACGATAGTTCACATCACTTGTTCACTCCACATTAGCTCCACAAGATATGATCTTTACTTATACCTTGCAATCTAACAAATCTCTTGATCAGTCAACCTTAGAGCTTCCACACACTTGGATAATTATAAAATGATTTCAAGGTTAACATCTAGGATGTTGGTCCATCATGATTAAGTAATTAATTTGTTGCCAAAATAATTCCTTAAGTCATACAATTTAATTTACTGATGTTTTATGTTATGCTCTATTAATTACCTATACTGGTAATATCTCTATAACTAATGTTTTGTTGTCCATATAGACATACACACTAACATACATCATCATGACACTATCATTTATCAATCCTCAACTATGCATGTCCTAACTCAAACTCATTCATCCATACATACCAAAACAATCTTTGTACTGTTGCAAACCATCCAATACTTAGACAATTTTCTATTACTAATTCCATAATGAAATACCAAAATATGTGTGTTGCCATAAATGATAACACTGCCACATCTACCTAGCCATATTGCAAACAATCTCCCCCTTTGGCATTGATGACAAGATTTTGGAAAATTAGCTAAGTCCCAAAATGATGTCATGCAAAACAACAATACAAAATTAACTATTCAAAATTTTGGCCTTCAAAACTTCAAAATTTTATTCATCTCTTGATGAATCATTACATTCCTTATTACTCCTTTACATTTATTTCCTACATACATAGCTAAGCTCCCCCTTACATGTATGTGTATCTTCTATACAATTTTTCCTTGCAATCTTCTCCCCCTTTGATATTAATGACAAAGGTGACAAAACAATAAGACAAAATTGTGTTACCTTCCATTGATCAACTTAAAATTCTAGATATACAATCTGCAAAGGAAAGTTTTAACCTTTTAAGATCCTTCCAATTTTCTTTAACAGTATCTAAAATATTGATGAATGCACAAAGTACATAAGATGCCACTTCAACTGTGCTTAAGTTAGTATAGGAAAATTTGGAATAGGATGTCTTAGATACAAGACACTCCTCCAATTGCCTCTACAAAATACTAACTTAAGGTCACAAATATTCTCTAAGGATAAAGAATCTCCCAATTACCTTGTCCCTATCAGATTCAATGCCTCTAATAGCATTGTGAATTTTCTCCATCTTTGCTCCAATATCTTCAATGATTGCTTCTAGTTGTTGTAAACTGATAGTGAGTGTTTGAAGCTCACTCATTTGCCTTTGATTGGTACATCAAATTCTGACAAGTAATTGTATGAAAATGCACATTGACCATAATTTCTTCCCTTCATATAAGCTCTTTCTTAGCTCTTTTATGCAAACATTCAAAGTCTGCAAATCATTCCTGGCATTAGTACTGTTAGGATTAACCTCAGACAGAAATAATAGTTACATACAAATATAACCAATATCAAAAAATAGTAGATCGCATAAAAGAGAACACAAGACACCAAGATTTAACGTGGTTCACCCAATCCCTAGGTTACATCCACCAATAGCAAGTCCAACATTATTATTATCCAGTGATTACAACATGATTACAATCTGTAATCCCTTATAGCTCAATACTAATGCAAGAACCAATTTTTGCATCACACATTATGAAAATCCCTAACCCAAAGCCATTTTTGTACAAGCTTTTTGCTACTTACAAAATTAGGGCTAGAATAGTAGAAAAATAGTAGCCAACACCTTTTACAATATAAGGGCAGCCCTCGAAAACCCTTGCGGGGGTGTTACCCCTTGACCCCACCATGTACCCTGTAGGAGCACTGCCCCTTTGACCCTTTCTTGGGGATGTTGCCCCCAAACACCCGTAGAAATAATTTGGAGGGAAACCACACCGAATAAACCTCTGAGTTTGATTAGGCTCCACATCACAATAATCTCCCACTTGGAGACTAATCAGGCTCCACAACAATAACCTCCCACTTGGAAACTAATCATGGCACTACTAAACGTGTAGCTCCCATTGGAATATAAAACCACCCTAGACTTTGATGTTCTTTTATTTTGTTTAGTTGAGAAGACCAATTGAAGTTGAAGAGGAGTGCAACTTCTCCCTTGTCACTACCTTTGTAAACATATATGTTAGATTGACATTTGTGCGTATTTTCTCTAACTTTAACTATCCATCATCCAAAACTAACTGAATGAAATGGTACCACAACTATATGTGTTTTGTCTTTGAATGTAGAGCTAAATTCTTTGCAAGATGAATGGCATTCTAACTATCTATAAATAGATAATTATCCTTCTAAAGGTGTCCCAATTCTTCCAAGAAGAATTGAAGCCATATCATCTCTTTGGTTGCCTTTGTAGTAGCAACACACTATGTATCTATAGTGGATAAAGCATTAACCTTCTATAACCTAGAAACCCAACTCATAATTGCCCCACCAATAGTAAATGCATAACCTGTAGTACTCCACCTAGTATCAATATCCCTTGCCAAATCTTAGTCAATATATCCCTATAAATCAGTAGTAGAGCCCCCAAAGTATAAACACTTACTGGATGTTTCTCTCAAATATCTGAGAATCCATTTAATTGCATTCCAATGCTCAATTCTTGGATGACTCATATACCTACTAACAACTCCCACTGCATGTGCAATATCTGGCCTTGTACATACCATAGCATACATCAAGCTTCTTACAGCTAAAGCATAACGTACCTTGGACATCTTTTCCTCCTCTTCTTGTGTCTTGGGACACATCTCCTTAGTCAACTTAAAATGACCAAGTAAAAGTGTGCTAATAGCTTTAGTGTTCTCCATAGATAAATGTTCCAACACCTTCTCAATATAATCAGCCTGAGATAATGTCAATTTCCTATGCTTCCTATCTCTACAAATCTTCATTTCCAAGGATTTATTTTGCTGCTCCCAAATCCTTCATAGTGAATGCATGTGCTAACTGGCATTTCATCCCCTTAATGTGATCTATATTAGACCCAGCTACAAGCATATCATCAACATATAAACATAAATTAATGTAGTTGTCATCATCTAACCTCTTAAAGTAAACACAATTATCTGAATGACACCTACTATATCCATGCTAATGCATCAAACCATATAAACTTTTCTTCAATCTGCACACTAAGCTCTCCTTTCCTTTGACCTCAAATCCTTGTGTTGTGTCATATATATCTCTTCATCCAAATCACCATGAAGGAAGTTTGTTTTAATATCAAATTGTTCCAAATACAAATCTTCAGTAGCCAAAATACGTAAAACAATGTGAATAGAAATCATTTTAACAACAAGAAAGAATATCTCATCAAAATTAATGCATTTTTTCTATGCAAATCCTTTTACAACTAACCTGGCTTTAAATATTTTCTTACCTCCATCCTCTTCTTTCAACTTGTAAAGTCATTTATTCTATAAAGCCTTTTTACCTGCAAGCAACTTGCATAAATCTCATGTCTTATTTTTTAGCAAAGAGTTTGTTTCATCTTTCATTGAAGATTCCCACTAAATCTTTATATTCACTTGCATAGCTTCATCATAACATTTAGGTTCACCAACATCAGTAAGTAAAATAGAATACAAAGAAGGAGAAAATCTTTCCTAAGGTATACTTATCCTTGTTGACTGTCTAACATTCACTAGAGTGTGTGGTATTTTTTCTTGTGGTTGTTGTAGATCATGAGGAATTGTTGTAACATTAGCTTTTGGAGTATCATCTAGCACTATATAATCATTCTTTCTTCTCATGTTGCTACAATAGATCTTTGTACAACACTTTCTCATTAAATATGACATCCCTACTTCTTACAATTTATGATTTTAAAAATCTCAAAGCCTATAACCAAATTCATCAATTCCATATCCAACAAATACATATTTCTTTGACTTAGCTTCCAGCTTGGTTTTCTTTTTAGAATCTATATGAGAAAATGCTTCACAACCAAAGGTTTTGAGAAAAGAATAACTCACCTTCTTACCAGTCCATGCTTCCTCTAGAATACCATAGCCCAAAGGAGTAGAGGGGCCTCTATTAATCAAATATACAATAGTATTGATAGCCTCTGCCCACATGTTTAAGGGCAACCCTACATGCAACCTCATGCTTCTTGCACATTCCATTACAGTCTTGTTCATGCGTTTAGCCACTCCACTTTTTTTTGGAGTACTTGGAATAGTTTTCTATCTACAAATACCATTAGCAGCATAATCTTCAAATTCATGACTGCAATACTTACCACCATTATCAAATCTAAGATATTTTAATTTCTTACCAATCTCATTTTCAACCAGGCATTTCCATTTCTTATAAGTTTGAAATACATCAAATTTATGTCTAAGGAAATAAACCCATACTTTTCTAGTTACATCATCAATAAATGTAACATAATAATGAGAGCCACCAAGGGAAGATACCTGAGCCAATCCCCATACATCTATATGCACAAGCTCTAATCTCTCACTTTTATTTTCCTTCCCAGTCTTCACAAAACTCACTCTCTTTTGTTTTCCATACACACAACTTTTAGAGAAATCCATATTAACACATTTTAGACTTGGTAAAAATTTCTTTGAATGAAGTACTTTCATACCTTTCTCACTCATGTGCCTAAGTCTATTGTGCCATAGCGCTATATTAGAATTTGCAACAACAATTTGTTCTCCCTGCTCAACTACAACAATTGTTCTTGAACATTCATTTTTCTCTGAAATGATCAAAGTAGAAGGAATAATATGACTTGTACAAAGATATAAGGTGTCTAATTTCACATCTTTAGCTACTACAAGAGAACCTTTTGAAACCTTCCAATTTTTACCATTAAAATTAACTACACAACCCTCATCATTGAGTTGCCCTACTAAAATTAAATTCCTACTCAGCCTTGGAACATGTCTTACCTCATGTAGTAGCCAATGATTCTCATTATGCAACTTAATCTTAACTTTTCCCTTTCCAATAATTTGATAGGGTTCATTATCCTCCAAAAAAACAAGCCCAAAATCCCCTTGGACATAATCAATGGAGTAACCTCTATGAGGTGTAGCATGAAATGAAGCACCATAATCTAAAAACCATGAATCATCAACACTTTTTAAAGATAAAAGCAAAGCATCCTCTTCAGATTTGTTACTTACCATATTTTTCTCCTTGTTTCCTTTTGGTTTATCTACCTCATTGTTCTTTCAAGTCTAGAAATATTTCTTCTTATGCCCTGTTTTACCACAATAACAACAATCTCTCGATCCTTTGGATTGATACCTCTTGCCCTTTGACTTTCCTCTTGATTTCCCACAATTTCTAGAATTATTTCCTCTCTAAGTCATTTTGCCTCTACATTGTGTGTTTAAAGCACTTTCTAATGTAGATCCACCAGAGGATTTCCTATGAGTTTTGTCACTTAAAATAACACCAATCACATTATCATATTTTAGGGTATTAGATCCAGAAATAGAATTACTCACAACCATTATCAAGTCATTCCAGCTTTTAGAAAATGAATACAAAATCAAGAGAGCCCTAATTTATTCATCAAAATTAATACCTATAGAAGATAATTGACTAGTAATAGTATTAAACTCATTTAAATGATCTACAATAGATCCACCTTCTATTAGTTACATATTAAATGAATGTTTCATGAGAAATACCTTGTTTGAAGCAGAAGATTTTTCATACGATTTTGCTAGGGTTTCCATCAACTCTTTCACCATCTTCTCTTTTGTAATGTTAAATGCTTCCAAGTTCCTTTCTATCTAAAATCTCCCATTCTTCATTTCTCATAGTTCCTTGGTTTTTAGTTTTTCCTTCCAATGGCTTCCATAAATCCTTTTGATAGTGATAGTCCTCCATTTGCATCTTCCATAACTAAAAGTTTTTCACATTAAACTTGTCAACCCTCAGCTTACCCTCATCTACCATCACTTCCACTCAACTATGAGACTCCCACTCAACTGTGAGACCTTCCTGTAGAGGATCGCTAAAAAAAATGACTATAATCTAGCTTTAAAAATTTGACCAACCTGGCTCTGTATTCATGTTGAACATCTTTCTTAGCATAATTTGTTTCATGCAATATTCTCCCCCATTGACATCAATGTCAAAGGTTTTAGCAACCAACCTTACTGCATCAAACTCTACAACAACTGATTCTTATTGCCTTGAGTGTCAAATGACACTATTCAAAACAACATTCATTAAGAGTCCTAGATGACTCTATCCATAACAAATACTCTCCCATACAAGAAGCACCATCATTCAGTCTAGATAAACAATGGTGCTTTCTTACCCTGGATTGATGCACTCTTGCATCTTCTGGTCTAATGTAGGAAGGGGCATAAGCCCAAGAATATTTCATAAATACTCAAAAGTCTTTTTGGGAAGAGGCTTAGTGAATATATCTATAATTTATTTTTTAGTGCTCACATTCTCCAATTTGATTTCCTTTTCTACAACTTTCTCTCTTAATATATGATACTTAATAGAAATGTGATCATTCTTCAAATGAAACACTGAATTCTTAGACATGTTTATCATGCTTGTTTTATCACAATGTATAATAAAATATTCATTGATTTCTATCCTTATATCCTTCAACATTTGCTTCATCCAAATGACTTGATTGCAATTATTTGTTGCTACAACACACTCTACATTCGTTGTACTTTGTGATGTGCAATCCTGCTTCTGCAAGAAACTAATCTTCCTCCAAGAAATAAGGCTCCTCTATTGGTGATTTTACTTTCATCCATATTGCATGCCCAATTTGTATTAGTATAAGCACTTAGAGTAAAATCATTAGATCTTTCATACCATAATTTGAACTCAGATGTTTATTTCAGGTATCTAAATATCCTTTTTACTGCTACATAATGTGCTTCTCTGGGATCAACTTGAAATCTTGCAACAATTCCAACATCATTTTCTATTTCTAGCCTTGTGTAAGTCAAATATTGCAATCCTTCAATCATAGATCTATACTTCTTCTTCTCAATAGTAGGTGTCTCATCCTTTGTAGATAACTTGCATCTAGTTACCATAGGTGTTCCAACAAGTTTTCATGTTTCCAAACCAAACATTTTTAGTAAATCTTTCAAGTACTTAGTCTGAGAAATAAAGATTCCTTCTTTATTCTAAACAATCTACAATCCTAAGAAATATTTCATCTCTCCTATCATACTCATTTCAAATTCTTTCTTCATCTCCTCAACAAACTTTTCACTTTCTTCATCATAACCTTCAAATATGATGTCATCAACAAATATTACCAAAATCATCAAACCATCATCAATTTCTTTCTAATATAGATTACTATCTACCATACCTTTTCTAAATTCAAGTTTTGTCAAATGTTTGTCTAACCTTGCATACCATGTTTGGCGTACTTTTTTCAATCCATACAATATTTTCTTTAATCTGCATACTATGTCCTTGTCATCTTTCAAAGGACATCCTTTAGGTTGCTTAATTTATACTTCTTCTTCAAGTTCTCCATTCAAAAATGTTGACTTGACATCCATCTTTTTTATACTAATATGTTAGCAAGAAACACTAATCTATTTAAAAAAACAAAGCATTAACTAACAAGATTAATATAACCTTTAAGAAAGACAAAGAGGAAACAAACTCAAATGAGAATGTGAGCCATTGAGAGGCTCTCTCAATGAGATTGTTCTCTTGATTTAGGGATGAGTCTAATTTGGATATGGCTTTAGGATGTATGCTCAAGGTTCTCAAACTAGCTTCAATGGTGTTCTTCATGAATTTTGGCTTGAGTGAATGGATTTGATATAAAACTTGCTCTCAAAATAGCATTATAAAGATATGGTTGATGGCTTTTGTTCTTAAAACTAGCATTATAACTTTACCTTAAAGGTTGTGATGAAATGGCTTGGGAGGGGATTCAATTTATAGGCTAACTGCTTGAGGGATGGAGGGTTAAGATGCAAGGAGAGATGAAAGCTTATGGAGATTTCAGATTGTATGAGAGGAGAGCACATGGATTGTGCTTCCTTACAACCAATCAGAGAGTGACACATGTCACAGGGTGAGTGGATGGAGGAAAGGGCAAAGATGAGTCAACAAAGGAGGCTCAAGGGATAATATCTTCATAAAGACCCTTCTTAATGGATTGTAAGAGCAATGAATGGGCTTGTAAGAGTCTATATGGCCTTGTAAGAGCATTGAAGGCTTAGTGGTTGGGATATTTTGGAGGGAGTTGAGATTGTTGACTTTGCTTGGCTTAGGAAAGTCTTAAACTTGCTTAGGAAATGTGACAAGGTTAGGGGGGAGATTAGAGGTGATTTAGGATTAGATTAAGGATGTTAGAGATATGCAAGTGGATGGCATTCATGAGGGTGGGTGAGTTAGTGGCTAAGCTAGGTTAGTATGGGTGAATGGGGTGGATTAGGCTAAATGGAGGATTTAGGATAGTTTAGGGGTTATTAAATTTGAGGGATTTATTTATTAAATAGATTTATTTAATAAATGAAGGTTTTGGAATTAGATAGGAAAATAAGATTAATTGATAAATAATGGGTTATTTGATTTATCAATTAGGACTATTGATGATTAATTAAATTAATCAGCTTGGAGATGGAAAAAGGATTAATTAAATAGGAATTTAATTAATGATGCCTTTAGATATAGCTAAATAATATTACCAAAGTGATGTAATTAGATTTAGGTGTCTACATTTTGCCTCTCTTTGACATAGTGTTGAGACAATACTATTTCAAAGAAGTTCGAACGGAGATGACACAAGGAAGGTGTTTTAACAACAAGGTTGCCCCAGTCTCAGATAAGAAGACAAGAGACTAGACTTAGAGATGCCCCCTCAAGAAGGCGACGGGGAGAGAAAATGAGGCTCGACAGCTTCTTGAAAAATACAAGAATCTGGGATAAGCAGAGACACAGATTGGAAAAGAGAAGGGGCTGAATTAGCTCAAACTCTCACTAAGGGAGAATGATAAAGGGAGGATTAGATGCTCAAAAGGAAGCAGGATTAAGACATTCCAAGATTGGGGGGACGATGAAGGAGTGGAGCGCTATAAAAAAGAATCTAGTAGGAAGGGAGGGATGATGGGATTATAAAGCTGATGCAACAGGATTTCAAAGAGTCCAATTGGCGAAAGATGGGTTTCAGATATCCCTAGGACTAGGATTGTGGATCTCAAAAGGTGAGGCTTGGCAGATTGATTGGGTTGGTAGATCCCTAAGACTAGGATTGTGGATCCGTAAAGCTAAAAGTGAAGATTGATTCAAAGAGATACTGATGCATAAGTTGGGATAGATGTTGGATATGGATGGGGGATAATGGAGATGAAGGGAATCCATTGAAACTTTTTGAGTAGGGGGATACTTCAAAGAGAAGTACTACCATGTAGTTGAGCACTAGATTTTCTATAGGACTATTGGTTAATTGCCAAGGTTACCAAGAACATCAAGGTCATGTCACCAACTATCTAGAGGACTGACGAATTGACTCAAAACAAACACACAAGGATTGCCCTAGCATCACACATGATTCCCAAAGGAAGCAACGTGGAATCGACACTAGGTAACCCACAAGAAAAAAAAAAGAAAATGAAAGACCTAATCAAGACCTTATGCTCATATTGCCCCATTCGTAATATACCATGATATGGAAGATTGTGGCAACCTTGAGGAGGGAACAAAAATATTTTTTGGAAAAGATACTTCAAGACCAAGAGGGAAGATTCCAAATCAAAAGAAAGAAAAAATCCAAAAGAGAACCGTTTTCCAACGAGATGGGTAGGACGAGGTACTAACAGACCAAGATTAGACATGAGGAAAGCTATATCCTAAAAGGATCTATTAGAGAGCACCTAAGATGAGGGATCTAGAGGAGTGATGCATCTAGCAAGCTGAACTAAGAAGGATAACACTTTGGTGATAGGAGATCTAGCTAAAGGATGCATTAGAATAGCTAACCAAGGGTTGTGCGATGTGTGCAAGATGTTGATCAAGGAGGAATTGACACGAAAGCTGGATAGATACAATGGTACTAAGCTAAAGAGGATGTACAAGCTGATAAACCAAGATATGTTACAAGTGTACAAGGTTTTTCATGTTTAGTTTTGTGAGATGGAAATGTTTGTGAAGGGTGGGATGTTTGTAATAGTTGATAGGCAGATAGCTAGATGGTTTGCGAAAAGCATAAGTGAAAATGGGATTCTTTGTGTACATGTGATAGAATACAAGCTAGGATACAAGATTTGGCATATAATACAAGCTGGAATATGGTACAAGCTTTGGACAAGATTTGGATATACAAGCTATGGTACAAGGGATGATACAAGATTTGCAAGTTGGGGTACAAGATTTACCAGCTGAGGTATAAGATTTACAAGCTTCATCAGATTTTGGATATTTGGTTGGAACACTAAAGGAACAAGTAGGTGTGTTATGGGATGGTGGGTGAATGGATGAGGGATAGGATAGTGATAGATAATGGATTAGTCTTAGTACACAAGGCACCTGAATTACCAATTTTTCACCAAGGTACCTATCCAAGGTGCTTGAATTGCCAAGTTTTCACCATTGGACGCTTATTTCTCTTTACTATTTTTTTATATTTTTCAAAAGTTGGGTATACCAAGGATCTTCAAGCATAGAACTTCTTGAGATGAATGATGTTAGTAGGATCATTGAAGAGTTCTCCTTCTAGTGTAGATAGCTGATAGGCTCTGGAGCCAAAGGAGGCAGTGAAAACATAAGGACCAAGCCAAGTAGGTTCAAACTTGCCTTTCTTTTCTCGATCTTCTTGGACTTTCATGTTTTCTTTGAGGACCATGTCGCCTGACTGAAAGTGTCATGGAAGCACCTTCTTGTTGAAATTCCTTTTGAGATGAGTTTGATAGACTATGAGATGATCATAGGCTTGTTGTCACTTCTCATCTAAGAGATCTAGTTGGGTGAGTCGAGCTACTCTGTATTATTCATCTGATATTTGCCCTTGCAAAGATATGTGCAAGGAGGGAAGTTCAACCTCTATGGGTAGTACCACTTCAGCACCATAAATTAGGGAGTATGGAGTTGTTCTAGTAGATGTACGAAAGGAGGTTTGATAGGCCCATAGGGCTGGATTTATTTGTAGGTGCCAATCGCAACTGGAATCATTGACAACTTTCTTTAGGATTTTGAGGAGGGTTTTGTTAGTTGCCTCTGCCTGGCCATTACCTTATGGTAAATATGGGCTAGAAAAGTGATGATGGATGCGGAGGGAAGTGCATAATTCTTCCATGTTGAGATTTTCAAAGTTAACTCTGTGGTCAGTGAAGATGGTGGATGGGATGCTGACGCGACAAACAATGTGGTACAAGATGAACTTGGAGACCTGAACTCCTATAGCTGAGACTAAGGGGACTACTTCCACCCACTTAGTGAAATAGTCTGTAGCTATTATTATCCATTTATGTCCATTAGATGAGAGAGGTGTGATAGTTCCAACTAGATCAAGGCCCCAACAAGCGAAAGGCCAGGGTGGTGCAATAGGCTGTAGATCTTGTGTTGGAGTGTGCACAAGATTTGCGTGTTGTTGACATGGGAGACACTTTCTGACAAAGTCACAGGAGTCTTCTTCAATGGTAGGCCAATAGTAGCCTACTCTAAAGATTCATCACGCTAGGACAATACCACTCATGTGGGTACCACAAAGTTTGGAGTGTACTTCTTTCAACACCATTGCGACCTTGTTTTGGTCTAAACATCGAGAGAGGGTATCGTGATAACCCTGACGATATAGGGTATTGGCTATGATAACATAGCAGGATGATTTTCGGATGAGGTTTTGGCATTGGTTATGTGTGAGGTGAGGGGATATGATACCATCGTTAAGGTAAGCATGAATCTCATGGTACCAAGGGGATTGGGGACCAACCAAGATATAAACACGGTTTGAATCCAAATTCGCATAGGCGGGTGTGAGGAGCTACTCGACTAAAAACTCATACTATGTAGCTGCTTGGGAAATTTCCAAGAGTGAGCTAATAGTAGCCATAGCATTTGCTACTTTGTTCTGCATTCGAGGCACTTGTGTAAATTGAAGCTTTGTAAAATGTTGGGTTAGCTGATCAACTAGCTCTTTGTAGGGTAATAGCTTTTCATCTTTGGTTTGATATTCATTTAGGGCTTGCTTGATGATGAGCTGAGAATTGCCAAAGATTTGTAACTCAGTGATGTTCCATTCTATAGCTATCTTTAATCCTGCTATGAGAGCCTCATATTCAGCTATATTGTTGGTGCTAGGGAATTGTAGCTTGAAGGCTTTTGGAATGTAATCTCCTTGAGGTGTGACCAACAATATTCCTGCCCCTGATCCATGAGATGTGTATGAGCCATCAAAATAAAGTTTCCATGGGGGTTGTTCTTCAATTGGACAGATATGCTCATCTGGAAATTCTATGATCAAAGGATATGCATCTATTAGAGGTGCATCAGTTAGGTGATCTGCTATAGCTTGCCCTTTGATTGCCTTTCTGTCCACATACTGGATGTCAAATTTGCTAAGGAGCATAACCCATTTGGCCAAACAGCCTGTAAATGCTGTTCTGGAGAGCATATACTTGAGAGGGTCAATTTTGGAGACTAGTTGGATGGTATGAATTAGCATGTAGTGGCGAAGCTTTTGAGTTGAGAAAAAAATTTCCAAACAAGCTTTTTTCATAGGATTATAATTGAGTTCATAACCAACTAGAGTTCTACTGATGTAGTAGATGGCTCTTTCTCTGGCATAGTCATCAAGCTGTGCTAGAAATGCCCCTAGAGTAGTAGGGATTGCAGATATGTACAAAATTAGGGGATGACCAGGAACTGGTGGGACCAAGATAGGGGGATTGGTGAGATACTGCCTGAGCTGATCGAAGTTGTGTTGACATAAAGGATCCCACTTGAAGTTCTCATCCTTCTTCAGTAAATGTGCAAATGGTGTACACTTATCTGCAAGCTGGGAGATGAAGTGCCAAATGGATTGAAGCTTTCCCTGAAGAGAGAAAATCTGTCACAGTGTCTGGGGAGAAGGCATGTCTAAGATAGCCTTGACCTTCTTGGGATCGATCTCTATACCTTGTTTAGAAACTATAAAGCCTAGAATCTTGCCAGATGTGACCCCAAAGACACACTTCTTGGGATTCAGTATGAGATAATATTTGGCTAACCTATCAAAGACTTTCTCTAGGTTAGCAAGATGATCCATGAAGGGGTGATATTTCACCAAGATATCATCCACATAATCCTCCAAAATGCTATAGATAAGATCATGGAAAATGACTATCATAGCTCTTTGATAGGTAGCCCCTGCATTCTTTAGGTCAAAAGGCATCATGTTGTAGCAAAAATTTCCCCAAGGGGTAGTGAATGATGTCTTATGTTGATCCTCTTCTGCAATCTTGATTTGATTATACCCAGAAAATCCATCCATGAGGGACAAAATTTCATGTCTAGCTGTAAGATCTACAATCATATCTATGTTGGGCAAGGGAAAATCATCTTTTGGACAAGCTTTGTTAAGATCTCTGAAATCAATGCAGATTCTGATGTCATGGGAAGGCTTAGTGACAGGGACCATGTTGGAGATCCACTCTGAGTAGTCAATAGGTCAGATAACCTTAGCAGCTAACATTCTTTTTAATTTAGCATTGACCAGTAATACCACCTTAGGGTGCATTTTTCTAAGCTTTTGTCTGACGGGCTTGATCTTTGGATTGACTGCAAGATGATGCACTACAAGCTTTGGATCAAGTCCTAGCATGTCCTGATATGACCATGCAAATTCGCCAATGTTCTCTCTTAAGACCTCAAAGAGGAGGTCAGCTTGGTCTTGTGATAGGGATGCAGCAATGTGAACAAATCTGGGGATCTCTGAAGAACCGGTGTTGACTTCTCCAGGATCCTCAATTAGAATAGAAGACACCTCTGGTCGATTATCTTGAGGAGGCAATGCTAAATCCTCATGTTCTGATTGTGACTCTAGATTTTCTTGTTGAGGGGTTCTCTTCACTACCTTAGCTAGTCTCAGATTCACCTTAGTTCTAGTTTTGGGTGTATCGAAACTAGGTTGGGGATTTTCTCCAAAATACCCCTTGGGATATAGCTTATAGATATAGGCAAAATCTAGCTTTGTTTTCTTGTGAGGAGTTTCGGCTCCCATGAATCTCAGAAGTGCTTCCTCTGATGTGAACTCATCAATGTGGATGACGCTTGGTTGGTCCCAATCTATGAGTTGTGGATGGGTGAGTGGTAGGTCAATGAAATGGATGGATAGTTCTTGGAGAACAAAGTCTTCGAGGAAGATTTGGTCTGGGATATCATCATAGGCTCTCTTTTCAACTTCCTCAAGAACGTCTTCGATTTTGACAAAGTCACGAAGAATGTTCAAAAAAGCTTGACCATTCTCATTGGTGCCCCCAATTGTGGGTATGCCAAAGCCAAGACCTGACTTTGATTCCCACTTGTGTGCGTCGATGGGGCATTGCATGCCTCTTTCTTCTGGTCCTAGACCACCACCTTGATAGTTCCATTTGTTAGTGATGAGCTTATGTTCTTGGGGATACTTCTAGCTGAAGTGATTAAGGCATGCTTGATTTCTTGGAGGTGCATCCTTATGTAACCAATTGTTGATATCTAGAGTGAGCTCCTCATGAAGAGGGATTTTTGAAGATACAAAGGTTGTTGGGCCAAACTATTTGTATTGAGGAGGTGGAGTCTCCTTAGGTTTGTGATATGTCAGTCATCCATGGGCATGTGGATCAAGTGGGAGTGCCCCGACAGCAAATGCATCTAACAGACTATACTCTCCACAGCCTTTGTTATTGATCTTCACGGTAGATAGGGTGGAGACGAGGACGGTTTTTGAGTCATTACAAGTGTGGGATAAGCTGGCAATGGCTGTGCCGATATCAATTCTAGGGAAATGGTTTGCATATGAAGCTTCAACTACATTGCAGTAAGCAAAGGGTTCTAGATCGGGATGGATGGTTAGCTCAGTACCCTGATGCAGAAATTTGATGCACTGATGGTAAGTGGATGGAACAGCCTTCATGACATGAATCCATGGGCAACCAAGGAGGATGTTAAATGGTAGGTTTAGATCAATAACATGGTAGATTATTTCTTGGATGACTGGCCCAACCTTGATTGGCAGCAAAATAGTTCCTTCTGTGGTTCTTTCCAAGTTGTCATAAGCTTTGATAGTGATAACCTCACTGATGATATCTGCCTCAGTATACCCAGCTTGTTTTATGAATTTTAGGGTACAAATATTCAAGGCTGATCCATTATCTATCATTACTCTTTTTACGACAAAATTGGATACCATGATGGCTATGTGAAGTGGAAGGGTGTGATCTGGCTCGACCACAGGTATGTAGATGGGTTTGAATGATAGGGAACATGAGGAGAATAGGTGTCCAATGAGATTACGAAAATTAGTAGCATTGATATCATAAGGGACACGAGATTCTATGAGAGCATTGTCAAGGATGTTTTTGTACATAGGAATGGTGTAGAGAAGGTCTAAAATGGAGATTTGGGCTGGCATGTTCCCAAGGTGTTCCAAGATATTGTATTGGCTTTTTGAGGGAGCTAATGGTGCTGGTGAAACAGTTGGGCCTGTGATGTTAAATCGCACTCTTCGAGTGGTGATTGCACACTCATTGTTTGGTCCTTGGATATTGATAACATTGACAAAAGGCTCTTTTTATGATACACAACTGATGAGGCTACCATAGCCTATGTAGGATGAAGTATGGTCATTGTTCTTCCCATGTTGTTGGTTTAGTTGGCAGTTGTTGGTTTGGATAGGTGCTTTTCTAAAATTTTGGTTGTTGTGAGGAGGAAAAGCATTTTGATAGATCTGTAAGCCTGCATTGGGAGAGGTTTGGGCACCAATGGTGATTTCTTTCCGATCAATGAGGTCCTACACATAATCCTTCAACTTCATGCATCTGAGGGTAGTGTGACCTTTTACCCTATGAAATTTGCAGTACTCATTATCTTTGTACCATGTAGCTTTGGATTGGCTTGGGTCAGTTTACTGGGTAGGAGGAAATTTGATGAGGTTTTCCTTAGTCAATTTCTCAAAAATGACATCCAAAGGTTCACCAAGGGGTGTATAATTTCTAGGTGTAGGTTTGAATATGGCCTTTTTCCTTGCAGCTACATTGATGGCATTAGCTTGATTGCTAGACCCTTGGAAGTTGGGTCTTGGATTGTGATTTTGATAGCTTTGGTTATTCTGTTGTTGGTAGTTGATAGCTTTCTGATTTTTTGGTTGATATGGTGGGTTGGACTAATTTTGGGAAGGACCAACAATATTCACATGCCTGATGTCAGTGACCCCATCTATTGCAATGTGCTTGTTTTTGTTCCAATACCTAGACTTGTCATTGGAATGTGATTGATTTTGGTTGGCCTCCTTGTAAATCTTGACCACACCATATTTAATGAGTCCTTGCTCAAGGATCATTTCTTTCTCTTTGATATCTTTGTAGGTCTGCAAACAGTTCATGGTCATGTGGTGAGCCAAGCTAGGATGGGCATTATCAATAAACATTTTCACCAAATGGTGCTCTGGCAAGGTGCAAGATATGCAGGTGGTAAGGGTTTGCCATCTTTGTAGATATTCGAGAAGGCTTTCTCCACCTTTATGCTTAGTGTGGACAAGATCAACTACTGATAGCTCTGTTTCAACAAGATGGGCATACTGGGCTACAAATGCCTTACACAATTCAGCAAAACTTTTAATTGTGCCATATGGGATCCTATAAAACCATTCAAGAGCTGGTCTGGCCAAGCTTTTGGGAAAGAGACCCAAGAGGAAGATGCCATCATATGCCCTTCTTGGCAGTGCATGTAAAATTTGTTGATATGTGTGACAGGGTCTCCTTTTCCTCTAAATTTGTCAAATTTGGGTATCTCAAAATGTTTGGAAAATGGTGTCATGGTAATGGCTCTGTCAAATGGGTAAGGACACACATTCTCAAACTTGAAGGTTTTTGGATCATTTCCCTCCTGGATGTTTTTTAAAGTTGTCTTCATGGCTTCCCATTATAAATTAATGGGTGATGGTTGGGCTGCCCCCAATGTAGGAGTGCCCTGAGATAGGTATGTGCTAGATGGGGCGATGGAATATGGATGGCTTTGAGGTATGGGCTGGTAGGGATTTTACATGGCTTGGGCAACTGAATGGTGGATGATGGGTTGCTGAGGTGGAGGTGGCATATATTGTTGCATATTTTGTGAGGCTTACTACTGATATGGGATTTGGGATAGGGATTGAAGGATGTAGGCTGGCTGTGGGATAAATGGATTGCTTTGTGGAGGTAAGGTATAAGATGGTTGTGAAGCTTGGGGAAAGGATTGAGGAGCTTGTGGAACTTGACTTTGGATTTGAGGAGTTTGACCAATATATGTGAGTTGTGCCCCCATTTGAGAAGGTATCTGCATGGCAAAAGAGGCCAAGTAATTGGTGGTTGGTGGTGGTAGATTTCCTCCTAGAAGTGGCATAGAAAAATAGTTGGTAATAGGAGGTAATGGATTAGTTGGTGGTGGAGGTGGTGGGAATTGAAAGTTTGGAAATGGAATTAATGGAGTTTGATAGCTTGGTGGCTAGATTTGAAAGCTTGGTAGAGTGGTGGTAGGAGCTTGGGTCACTTGAGAGCTTGGCAGAACATTGGTAGTAGCTGGTGGGGTTTGATAGCATTGTGAAGTGAGGATAGTAGCTTGTGGATTTGTGGCTGATGGCACTAAGCTCCAATGACCTAGTGGAAATGATGGAATTGTGCTCTAAGCTGAAGTAAACAAGCTAGGGGTGATGAAAGGTTGATTACTTGGCCCCATAGGTGGCATCCTGATTGTATATTGCTGAGGTTAGCCAAAAATGCTAGCACTGATTTGGGAGATGGGTGGATTTGGAAGGCTAGGTTGGAGAGCAGCAGTGGCAATAGTAAAGGGAGTGAACGATGATGTATTTTGGGCGAAGGGGGTTTGGGATGGAGTGGTATGGACCAATGGTGGAGTGGTGGTGGTTGGATTAGCTTATGGAAGGGAGATTTCAACTTGAGTGGAGGCTGGTATGTTTGGTCTGTTGGATCATATGGGGTGGGTTGAGGCTCTTCTTTTGGCACATATTAAGGATAATTCAAATCATAAGAGCCTATGGGTGGTCGGAGTTGTCCAAACAATGGGTGAGATGGCTCTGATAGGGGGGGAGGTCTTCCAAAGTCGAAGGCTCCAATGTTGTCCCTTCAAAAGTTAGCCATGATTGTTTCCTTGTTCTTGTCTATAATGGTGTTCACCAATACTACATTTCCTGGTTGGTTCATGAAAGCTTCAATGTCAGTAGGTGATGGTATAGTGTTCTCTGGGCTGAAGGATGGTTGACTGCTCAAGGGGAGTGAAGTTGTTTGATCCAAATGATAGGGCTCCATTGTTTCCTTCTTCTTCTTGGCTAAGCGAGTGACGGGTGGCATGAAAATGCAGAATGTTCCTAGGGATGAGATGCAACAATGTTGATGGATGCAAAAGGGGAAGGCTTTTCTATGCAAATTATTTCCTAGGTTGAGGCAAAGGTATATGACAAAACTTAAGGAGGATTGGGTTGGGCATTTCAACTTCAAAGATATGTTGCCAAAGCATGAAAGGTTTGCTTTCCTATGTGCAAGCTTGGTGGTGATTGTGTCAACTTAAAGATAGATTGATGATCCTTTAGGAAGAAAATGAGATTGACCACTTATGGATCCCAACCTTTAGCTCAAGGTGATGAGGGATAACAAGTGACAAAGCTAGATTAGCCTAGACAAAGCTCTGTCAAAGGGATAACCTTGGTGAGATTGGTGGATTTGGAAGATGTTAGGAATGACAAACTTTTGGCAAGGTGACAACAATTTTGAAGGCTTGGATGTGAAGTTTTTGGATTGCTGGCTAGATGGTTTGGTTCTAAATGAGATGGATGAGCTAAAATGCTTAAGGGGAGGACTAAAGATGGCTGGCTTACTTACAAGGATGACTCTAAAGTGGAGCTTATGCAAGAAGATGTGGAGAAACAAGGGGGTCTAATCATAGAAATCATGCCTAGTTGGTAATGCATAAGCAGGGTTAACTCCTGGATGTTGGATAAATTTGATAATGCGATCTAACCAGGCTTCTAGAAGGGCTTCGTTGGTAGCTTTGTCTTCTGCTTTTTGGAGTTTGGCAATTCGAGGGCTTGGTGTTACTTCCTTCTTCTTAGTTGCAATTTTTTGGTATACCTGAGATGGCTTGAGTTTGGCTTTGTGAAACTTTTGTTTGGCTTTGGGTTGTTCTGACATAAATTCCTGAATCTGCTTGGCTTTGAGAGATCTCATTTTTTTTGCTTCAACTTGTTCAACTTCTTGAATAGGCAGTGACTACGCGAAGTGTGCCCTAAGCTAGGATCGACCAAGTTTGGCAAACATTCATTTAATAAATAAAAAATCAAGCAATAGATAGGAACAACCAGATAGAAGTTTTTGATTCTCAGAATGTGATACTTGCGCCAAGGAGTGTGTATGTTTTACAAATATTTTGATCAGTCACTTCAAACACATTAACACCCTAGATGGTTGTCTGCAAGGCTGACAGTTGGTTTAGCTAGGGAGTCCTCAATATACCCAAGGTACGTGAGGCCCAAATCCGTAGATGAAACCAAAACAATGTCACACAGCCGAGAGGAGCAGTAACCCACTTCTCCTCTTTCACTTCTCAAGGGTATAAAGTTCCTTGAGGCTTAGCCCAAGTGACAAAATCTTGATTCCAAGAGAGGTGTCTTTGCATTCACCTCTCGATTTTTATACTCTGCTGGAATGCTGGAGTTGAGGTCGTCCAAGGGGTGATGAAATCTCCAAGCAGGCCTCCTAAAACTCAAACAAGATTTTGGATCCTAATCTTATGCACCCAAGATAGTCTCGAAAGATGACAAGGGGAGAGAAGACTTGGATGATGTTGGGCTAAAAAACATGTTTGTTCTTTTACCAACTGACTCTTATGTGTGTTGATCTAGACTTTGCAAGCATTCATGTTTAAGAGATAATATTCAATTCCAACTTGAATTGTTTAATAAAAGTAAAATAGATCCAAGAATGAATACATTAAGAATATTTAGGGTCAGCAAAAGTAAACTCGTGCGCTCGGAGGCCCTCCACATCAAGTGTCGATTGATTTTTTTTAAGCCATTCAAGATTGAGTGTTTGTTTGTTTTAAACCCAAAACAAAGATGTGTGAAACTTGATTGTCAAGCGCAGGCCTGGAGGCCCTCCACATCAAGAGTTGTTCAATTTTTATGCCCAAATGAGGTGTTAGTGAGACTAATGTGCATTCAAGGAATTTTCTAACTTAGAAAAATTAATAAAAACCCAAGTAAGTGGAGTTTGATTTTTGTGGAGCACTTAACACCCTCTTAGGTGGACCCATTCCCATAGATGGCGTTGAGATTGCAATCAATGGTTAACATGATGGGTAATTAAAGAGGGTGAGTCCAACTACAAACTCACTCAAAGCGTATTTATTAATTTTTATAACTTAGAAGATTACAAAAATGTGGATTTAGGTTCTTTTTATGCCCAAAAATTGAAGTGTGAGATATTGTAATGGTGAATTGATCATTTGCATTCAAGATTGAGTTTGTTTGTTTTAGTCATGCATTCCAAGAAAAAATGATTTTAATCCATGGAATTCAAGATTATGTTTGAGCAACATTCATTCAAAGAAAAATGTGTTTAAACATGCAAGTTCATTCTAAAAAAAATTTGCAAAAAACATGATTAGGTTTGTTGCTCCAACCTATAATGCGACAACAAGCAATTTGATTAGTCACCCAAAATCTTTCAAAATGAAAGCATAACAATGAAAAAAAAATTTAAATTTTTTTTTTTTAATAAATAAATATGATTATGATTATGATGTGATAATGAGCATAAAGATAGGATGAGAAAACCTACAAAAAATTAGTTAGAATAAAAATATGCACTAGAAAATGTTAAAAATTTGAATTAAGCTGCTATCAGAGCAAACTCATGGGTTAAGAACGCGTTCCGACAGTCGCAAAAATGCAAAAACTATTAGCAGAAACACAACAAATACGAAGTAAACTTTTGGTCAGAGAAACAAGGCGATCTCACTGGAGTTCCTGTTCGTGAGAATGACAATCTCACCAGGAATCTGGATCGCGGGAATGATAGGAAAGACTGGTGAAAACTTAAAATAAAAAACCAGGGAGCTCATTTTGAATAGAGCGATCCCGCTAGTTTGTGTTTTTTACAACGTTCCCACAATGCGAGAATGATAGTTTCACAGGAAAATTAATGATTATAGATGAAAAGAATATAGTTTGCATTCTTGCAAGCGAGAATGACAATCTCGCTGTTCTCAGGCACTTTCCCACAAGCAAGAATGACGATCTCGCTGGAGGATTAGTTGGTAGGGATGCAGAGCCAAGTGCAGGATATGTGGTGGAGGTTGATTTGTGATGAAGTGCGAACTCGCGGTCGTGGGTTCACGTTCTCGCCGGAGAGTAGCAGCATTTCTGCGTCGTGAGATTGCATTACTAGGGTCACAGGGATGAAAAAAAAGTTTTATTTCTTAAGGTTGACTGGGTCAAAACTGCTTATAAGGTTGTATGTGTGTTCCTGCGGCACTCAATAGTACCCTGCAAGAAAAAACCACAAGACAAAGACACAAAACTTAAAGCACAAAATGTTAGTTTCCCATGGTTAGTAAAAACATGAAAAAGTATGTGAAACTAACAAAATGGAGATTAAAATGACCCTTGCGGGGTCCCCCCGGGCGTGCCAAAATGTATATACTAATATGTCACCAAGAAACACTAATTTATTTAAAGAAACAAAGCATTAACTAAAAAGATTAATATAACCTTTAAGAGAGAGAAAGAGGAAACAAACTCAAATGAGAATGTGAGCCATTGAGAGGCTCTCTCAATGAGATTGTTCTCTTGATTTAGGGATGAGTCTAATTTGGATATGGCTTTAGGATGTATGCTCAAAGTTCTCAAACTAGCTTCAATGGTGTTCTTGATGGATTTTGGCTTGGGTGAATGGATTTGATATAAAACTTACTCTCAAAATAGCATTATAAGGATATGGTTGATGGCTTTTGTTCTTCAAGCTAGCATTATAACTTTAGCTTAAAGGTTGTGATGAAATGGCTTGGGAGGGGATTCAATTTATAGGCTAAGCGCTTGAGGGATGGAGGGTTAAGATGCAAGGAGAGATGAAATCTTATGGAGGGCTTAGATTGTATGAGAGGAGAGCACATGGATTGTGCTTCTTTACAACCAATCAAGGAGTGACACATGTCACAGGGTGAGTGGATGGAGGAAAGGGCAAGGATGAGTCAACAAAGGAGGCTCAAGGGATAATATCTTCATAAAGACCCTTCTTAATGGCTTGTAAGAGCAATGAATGGGCTTGTAAGAGTCTTTATGGCCTTGTAAGAGCATTGAGGCTTAGTGGTTGGGATATTTTGGAGGGAGTTGAGATTGTTGACTTTTCTTGGCTTAGCAAAGTCTTAAGCTTGTTTAGAGAATGTGACAAGGTTGGTGGGGATTAGAGGTGATTTAGGATTAGATTAAAGATGTTAGAGATATGCAAGTGGATGGAATTCATGAGGGTGGGTGAGTTAGTGGCTAAGCTAGGTTAGTATGGGTGGATGAGGTGGATTAGGCTAAATGGAGGATCTAGGATAGTTTAGGGGTTATTAGATTTGAGAGCTTAATTTATCAAATAAATTTATTTAATAAATAAGAGTTTTGGAACTAGATAGGAGAATAGGATTAATTGATAAATAATGGGTTATTTGATTTATCAATTAGGACTATAGATGATTAATTAAATTAATCAACTAGGGGATGGCAAAAGGATTAATTAAATATGAATTTAATTAATGATGCCTTTAGAGATAGCTAAATAAGATTACCGAAGCGGTGTAAACACATCTAATATACTTTGAATTTCTTCTATGTTGCATAGGCTAAGAATAATCTTACTGCTTCTATTCTAGCCACTAGAGCATAAGTTTCCTCATAATCTATCCCTTCTTGTTGTGAGTAACCTTTACATACCAATCTTGCTTTATTTCTTACAACTTCACCTTGTTCATTCATCTTGTTTCTGAATACCCATTTAGTTCCTATCACATTCTTGTCTGCTAGTTTGGAGACTAATTCCCATCTCTCATTCTTTACTATTTGATCCAATTCTTCTTTCATGGCTTGTTTTCAATAATCATCTTCATATGCTTCATCGGTATTATTAGGCTCAAACTGAGATATTAAGCATAGTTGTTCATCTATTCTACTTCTTTTTATCACACCTTTGTCTTTACTTTTGATGATCTGTTCAGATGGGTGATTCTTTATAATATTCTTTCTTGAAGTGGGAGTTGTTATCTCAATTCTTGGCTCTACTAAAGGTTTCAAGATATGTTCATGCCTTGGCTCTCCTTCATTCTACAAATCATTTTTAGTCTCAAGAAATACTTCATCATTCCTTTGCTTAGTAACAACAACATCATCTAAATTGTAATCAACTATTCTCTCTTGTATTTTGTATTTCTCATCAATTCTCACATTTTCACTTTCCATAATAGTCTTAGCTCTCTTATTATAATATCTATAAGCCTTGCTTTTTAATAAATAACCAAGAAACATACCTTCATCACTTCTAGCATCAAACTTATCAATATCATCATCTCTATTGATATAGCACTTACTTCCAAAATTTTTGAAATACTTAACTGTAGGTGAGTGACCAAACCACTGTTCATATGGGGTCTTGTTTGTGTGTTTCCTAACTTGCACTATGTTCATAGTGTAGATTGTTGTATTCATAGCTTCTCTCCAAAAAAAATTCTATACATCATTCTCTACTAGCATAGTTCTTGCAGCTTTTGTGACTGACTTGTTCCTTCTCTCTGCAATGCCATTCTATTCAAGGGTTCTTAGAGTTGATAACTATATTTTAATTCTATTTTCTTCACAAAACATGTTAAACTCATTTGAAGTAAATTCTCCTCATCTATCTGATCTTAAACATTTAATCTTCATACCAAATTCATTCTCAATCCTATTCTTGAATATCTTAAACTTATCAAATGCCTCAGATTTCTCTTTATGAAATACAACCCACATCATTCTAGAAAAATCATCAACTAGAATCATAAAATACCTTTCACCATATAATCCTTTAGTCTTTGTAGGATTGTTGAGATCTATATGTATAATCTTCAACTTTGTTGTAGTGGTAAATTTCTTATAGGTAAAAGAGGTTATGTTATGCTTAGCCAAAACATACTACTTGCAAATTGTGTTAGTAGGCTTTACAATCTTCGAAAAATATCTAACTACAAACACTCTAGTAGTCCTCAAAATACTGTCAAATTTTATATAAAAAAATCTCTTATGCCATAACCAACTATCATCTACCTTTGTAACCAAACATGTCATTTCAGTAGGATTCAACTAAAATACAATACCTCTAGATCTAGCTCATGTTCCAACTACCTTTCTAGCTTTATCTTTGATCATGCATGTCTTTTATGTGAACTAAAATTGATAACCTTTGTCTACTAATTATCCAACACTCAAAATATTGTGCTTTAAACTATCAACAAATTATACATCCTCGGTGTTAGTTTTAACATAAGATTTATAGATCCAATACCTTTAACTTGGCATGCTACATTGTTTCCAACTCAAACAATTCCTCCATCCTGAATTTTGAAGTCAAAAAAATTGTTTGTATCACCATCCATATAATGTGAACAACCACTATCAATTATCCGATTAGATTTCTTCTCAACCTATGACACCAAAGCTACCTTTTCTAGACTTTCCTCTTTAATTGCCACAAATCCATTTTCATCATCACTAGCACTTAATGCTTGTTCATCAGAATCATTATCTTCATTTGTATAAAAACACTCTCTGTCTTTTCTAGATTTGTGATTTCCCTTATAATTTTTCTCTCTTTTATGATACTTAGATGCATAATGACCATATTTGTCACAAGTCCAACATTTAAATATTTTCTTACCTCATTTTTCTCTTCTTACCAGAAGGGCTACTCCTTCAATCTTTCTATCTTCCTCAGATCTGTTGCTGCTAACAAAATCGCCTCTAGCACTTGTGCTTCTTAACAAATTAGGTTAGATATTAAAGGTACTGAAGGTTGTCTTTATTCTGGTTAATTCTCTGGACTGTCTAAGTTCATTCTCAACTGCTTCAAGTCTTCCAAGCAATATCTCCTTTATGAAATCTTTGGTACAAGATATCAACAATTGTATCATCTAAATTTCTGACTTAAATGAAGGTGTTAAGAGTCTTTAGTATCTTCCATATAACCTCATCATCTTCTTTGGTTCCTCCTTGAGCTTTGATACCTGCAATAATTTCTGATATGTTGCCTATATATGTTCTAACAGATTCATCTTCCATTATTTTAATATCTTGAAACACACAAATCCAACTTTGGAGCCTCAACTTCTTAGAATGTTCATCACCTTCAAAACTATTTTCCAAAGCTATCCAAATTAGATGTGAAGTAGCTAGTGACTTTACCTGATTGTACTCAATTTCAAGTAGTGTAGTTAGTAGTGCCTCTCTAGCTCTCATGACACACATGAAAAGATCTATTTTACCTCGATGCAAATTTCCAAATTCTTTTCAGCAATGATTATCTTCTCTAATTTTTTCAAGATCTAATATCCCGAACCCACAACAAACGTGTCTTCATATTTTCCTTTTAGTTGTCATAATTTGTTCCATCAAACTTCAAACTATCGTTCTTGAACATGTTCACCATGGATCTCCCAAAGTTGTTTAACTTTATCTTCAACGACTTGATGCTTTGATACCAATTGTTAGAAACAATATTCCATCAAAATAATTGGGAGCGTGAATCAGTTATCCAACAATTAAAATATTTATCTTCTTTAAATGAACTTAACCATTCAACCAAAGTAAACGATAACCATAATAAAATGCACATAGACAATTACACTAGATATGTTGACTAGGGAAACCCTTGATCAGAGGGAAAACTCCGGTGGGAATGATTCCCACAAGATGATGTACTATTATAAATATTCTTTGTTAGAGTATGGACCCTATTAGGAGTCTATTACATCATTTAATACAAAGAGTCTTTATTAAGAGACTTTGAATCCCTATTAGGAGATTCCAACCCTATTAAGAGTTGTGGTATAATGTATGCAAGAAGAGCCCACTGTTCAAATATGTAATTTCAACTATAAGAAGAGCTCACTGCTCAAACAAGTAATTTACCATTATCTTTCTCTTTTCTCTTCCTGTCAACCAGACCAATCACTTCCAAACCTTGTAGACCAGGTCATGAACCTTGGATCCAAATATTAAACCTTTGGATCACTCAACAAAACCTTGGCAATAAAGTTTCCTTCACTTTCACATTGCTCTACTAAACTTCACATTTTGCACTCTCCATTGCTTATTATCTATCATAAAACCATATCATTCCATACCATGATAAAGGAAAATTTCCTTTCCTTATACCATGTCCTCAAAAAAATTCCCTAAGTTAGCTATTAGACCACCTCAATTAACTAAGCAAGCTTAGCTATGTTATCATCAATATGTCTTCTTCATTTCCTCAACCTCGATTCTCAGAATAACAACTCTACTAAGAGATATAACAAGTTTACCATAACATGCCTATGTAAACTCTATCTTAGAATAGACATCACCAAAAGTTACATAACTTCTTCTAGACTTATCCTTTCTTCTTTTGATGTTAACTACATATACCAGATACTCAAAAGTATCTCCCTTAACCTTGGATAGTGTAAACACTCAACTAGTCATCCGTACCAACTCAATCTTTTCATTGTTCTTCTATTAGATACCACAGAAAATGGTTATATTGATATCAATGAAAAACTTAGTCATGAATGTAACATATCATCATAGTAACATATCTACAATACTCCCCCATAGGAATATCATCAGCATTCATGCCTATAACCAATCTTTTAACACTTCTAAGTCAATGTGAGAAAGTGTTTTACTTTGTCATTCCACACAAACCAGGTTGGTTATTTGTTGTTAGACATGATCCAAGAGGAAGGTTGGTAAAGTATAATGTGATGGAAGAAGAAGATATTGAAGAATCACAAGACAAAGTAAATGATGATCATGAACGATTGTTACCCAATGATGAAGAAGAAGATGATGATGATGATTATAGTCATGATGACAATCATGATGATGCTAATAAAGACGGTGATGATCACGGTGATGATGGTCATGATAATGGTGATGAAGATGATGACGATGGAAATGAAGATGGTGGTGGTGATGACGATGATCAAAGTGACAAGTCCAATGATAGTGATGATGATGACATGGATTAAGATGATGATCAATGACATGATCAATTAAATGTTTATCAAGGTATGATCAATGTCAAGTATTATGGGGTCATGATTTTTATTTGTAGAAATTTGTTTGATTTTGATGAATGCATCATGTATTTTTTTTCTTCTACATAATTTTTAGTTTATAGAGCATTGTAAGCAGACAACTTTTCATTCATTAAAATATGGGTGAATTTGATAAGCGAGGTGACCAACGTTTTCTTTCAAAACTATATGTGTAAATATAAACATTAAGTACAACATGTCCAATATTTTTTTAGATATACACACTAATTAGACCAAATTTTTGGCTAACTTAAGATAAATAATTTACATATGTAGGCTATTCAATGCCTTTGACTAGGATCTTGCACAGTCACATGGATCGATAGTTATATGTCAGTAGACCCTATATATACAATTTTTTATTTGCATATCTTCTCTTTACCATCAACAACAACTTTTTTCCTAGTGTGTCTCTCATTTTATGGATTTCAAGTATCACCAAATAGTTATTTGTTTAATTTTTCTTCCTCGAGTGAGAAAAATGCAGTAACAAAAGACAAAAGTGAGACATCTAGTAGGTCTAAAATAGGGAGATCAACTAAAGGTCAAAAGACTAGAAGAAAATCCAACAAATGAATACAATTTTTTCTTGCTAAGAGGGGATCATGTTCTTATGATAATGAGAGTGAAGGCAATAGGGAGGTTCCCTTAAGGTATACATATCTTCATAAAGAATGGGTACCCAAGGAACTACCTCCAGTTAACATTGATTTTTTCATTAATGAAAGGATATATTGCATAGCTCCATCTTCATTACATGGTTTGGGCCTATTTTACATGGATGGCATAAAGCTCTATTACAATAAAGTTTTTGAATTGATCAAGTATGTAGGACTTTCTTATAATTACAAAAATTAGATGCAAATTGTGCAATATAAAAAAAGTATGCATAGGTATGCATTATCACCAAATTATATACAATGCAAAGAAAATGATCAAAGTAAAATGTTTGCTATGTATATTGATGGAAGGCCAAAAACAATAGGAAATATTACAGGATTTATAAATAGTTCTCGACTTGTGTCAACTAATAAGTTGGCAAATTATGTATTCGAGGCATGCTAGAGAAATCATGTTTTTGTATGTGTAATAAAATCAATAAGTGCAGGGGAAGAGCTTCTAATAGATTAAAATTTGAATCGCGTAGATACAAAAAAATTCTCTATCATGGGACTGGTAAGTATAATATTTAAATCAATTGCCTCCAATTAATATTCACTCCAATTTACAGTCTACTTTATTATTAATATTTTTTTGGTAAGTCCATTACTTTCATTTTGTTGCTGATTGCTAAAAATTACTAATCTTTTTCATAGGGCAACATGGATAGACCACTACGCACAGGCAGGGATGCACCATCTCACACACCTTCTTTAGCAGAGGTAAACCTTAATTATTGTAATTGTTCAAATTATATATATAAAAAATCATATTATTATGTTCTTTTCTTTATGGCTTTGGAGTTATTTTGATAGAATTTTACTGATATTGAGTTTTGTAGATATACACATTAGTTACACCAAATTTTTCTTTGAAAATCATATGTGCAGTTATAAACATTAAGTACAACATGTCAAATACTTTAATTTCACTGTTGATTGCTAAGAATTATTAATCTTTTTCATAGGGTGACATGGGTAGACCACCACGCATAGACGAGGATGCACCATCTCAGACACCTTCTTCAGTAGAGGTAAACCTTAATTATTGTAATTGTTCAAATTATATAGAAATAAATTTTATATTATTATGTTATTTTATTTATGGATTTGGAGTTATTATGATGGAATTTTACTGATATTGATGTTACAAATGATAGGAAAACACTAGAATGATAGCAGATCAAATGCGATCTAAAATATGAGCGTTATTTCTGTTAGGAATGCTTTAGAATAACTGAGGGGGGGGGGGGGGGGGGGGGGGGGTTGAATCAGTTATTCAAGGTCCAAATGTCCTATTCAAACTTTTCACTAAGTGTAGTGAGCTCATTCAACCATTCATTCATCCAAGCTTTAACTTATCTAATCATCAAGTTACTATAAATCAACACATAACACAATGATTTACGTGGAAACCCAATTTAGGAAAAACCACCAGTAACATGCTACTCAATTCTTACTCTTCTGAAGTGATGTCTTGTTAAAGGCTTACAACATAGTCAAATGTGACCTTGTCAGAGGATTTATCCACCCTGTTAGAAGTGGGCCTAGTTAAAGGACTTTAAAATATTCACTTGGAATGCCACCCTGTTAAAGGATTTATGAATGGCTATTAAACCAACCTAAGTCCATATCTAATACAATTGCTAGAGAGTATTAGAAAATCTTGACCTAACTACAACATACAACTTATCTCATAGATCTCAGATCACTTCTCAACTCATACCCTTGCCTAGCCTAAAATCTTTGCAACTCTTGATAGCTTGCCCTCCTTTCAAGCTTTGTCTCCTTCAGTCTCCATACTCAATGTACCAGTGCAATCATCTCTTCATAACCACTTATAGAATCAGAGCCTCTGTGCTCTTCATTCTCCTTGATGTCTCCTCCTTGACACCCTTCTAACCACTTCGCAGATTTGGCTCTTCAGCAGCAACAATATCAGTAGCCCTTTGCTTCTTGGTCTATGACTCCTTAAATAGAAGTCTTGGAGTTCCTTTTCCCACTCGATTCTTCCATTCTTTAATTTTAATTTGCATAGATTAGGTAAGATTCATTGCATCTAACCCATATTTTGTTTCCTCTAGAAACTTCTTGAATAATCTTTTAGAATTTACCCAAAAATGATTTACATAGGATTCTGTGCCACCAACTCATCATCCTTATCTTCTAACTCATTCACAAAATTTAATGTAACTATTATGTCAGCTTAGATTTGGTGAATCTTCATCATTTGAAATAATATAGCAACTCGACACTATTGAAATACTGGTGCTCGGCACATACTGTGTTACTTGACATCAACTAAGTTTTTTTGATACTCGACACCTGAAGATCACTCGACACCAAATAAGAATTTTTTGATGCTCAACACCTGATCTTTACATAGCACTTGAAGATCACTCGACACACACTAGAATTTCCTGTTACTCGGCTCCAACTGAGAATTTTCTTAGCTTCAACTAACTTGCTTGGCACTCACCAAAGATCTTAGTTTAAGCTTTGTAATCAACCTTGTTACAACTTCTTCCTCCAATATTTCTAAGTGTGACCAACCTCTGTATCTTTGAATATGTTATCAATAGTATATTTGAATATGTTATCAATACATCATTTAACCATTGTCTTAACTAATCCTTACACTTCATTACAACATCATAACTCAACCTTTCCCTTAGGTATTCTTGTTACATATTGTTGATCAAATCCTCTTCATCAATCAACTAAGTGATAGTATTTGGATTTTATAAACAAATGTCATTCCTACAAATAACAGGTTTGACATCAATGACGAAACAATGATTGAAAATATTTTTACAACAATCTCCCTCTTTGATCTTCGACAATGAGCTTTTCAATCAGATTTCCAACAATTTATACATGACATCGCCCTTAGTGTTGACCCTATGTTCATGACCCAACAACTCAAATAAAGATATATTGATGAAATTGTTAACATTATTATCAAGTGTGACACAACCGAGGACAAAGAGGCACTGAAAAAAGAATTGGGTTGATTCTTTGTTCAGGTGAGAAGTAATTAATCTAAAGAAATAATCTAAGTTCAATAGATGTTTATATTTTTTAGTATCTTATGGATCATGATTTAAAATATTATGTGTTCTTCTAGAGAAATATATGACAGCTGTGACACCGTGTGGTGAACACAGTGAGGGTTGTAGCACACAACCTTTGTGTAAGTAATACTTTCTTTTTAAAACATTACTTATAATTATAGGATTATTACACCGTTGAGTTTATTTAAGGCAATTACTAAGTGTTGAAATAGGATATCTAATGCTGAAAGTGAAATTGGTGCAACATTGTTTATTTTCATCAACATTATAACACTTAACTTTTATTTTTGGATACTTCTAGCTAGTATCCCATTTTATCTTTATCCATTGCAAATATCTTTGCTAACAATATTGTATTCTTCAGTTCATTATGAAGTGTGGATGCCTCTTTTAGTTAGTGGTTGAATATTTCCAATTGTATTGTTAGCAACAAGGAGCATGCAAACATCCTCATCTATACCCACTACAGCTAATAAAACCTTATTTTGCTATATTTTGTAATGTGCTAATCATGCATTGTCTTTTTTTGTTGGGTGAATTTTATACTCATGTACCTATTTTGTGCACTGATAGATAACCTTTAGTTGATAGAGGAACAGAGACCAGTACTACTGAAGCTGATCCATTTGCTGAAGCAGTCTGTGTGTCTAGTACTGGTTCATTTGCAGGAACATTGTTGCTGAATAAGAAAACTATGTTTCCATTAAAATTATGAAAGCTTCTAGGTGCTTTAAAATTGTTATCATTTAAAGTGTAATTTTAGTTTACTTATACATAACTCATTTTGGACCGATAATCCCTTTATATTTTTGTAGGAAATAATTTTTTCTTTGATCATCTTTTTTATATGACATTGAGGCTATTTGGACCCACCATACGTAAAAGATATGTAGTTTCATATCATTGCTACAAAAAAATTCTTTTCTTCTACTTATTGTACTATATTAAAGTTATTGATCTAATAATTTAATTTTTTTTTTAAAGGTGGAATGAATAGGGTTCTGAATTAAAAAAAATTAGTTGATTACATCTTTTGAGGACTTATTTGGAGAAAACATTTTTGACACTGCCCTACTTCTAAAAAGAGCATCAAGGCATATAAAGACTATAAGGGATCAATATAGAAGGGGTCTAAAGGAGAACCCAAAGTACGATCATCCTCCTATGATTCCTCCAGTGGAGTGGAATGAAATAATAGAAGATGCAAAGGAGAAAAGCCTATGTGAAAATAAATAAAATGAACCAGCATAGGGAAAATGAAGGTATGTCATGATAGTATTAAGTACAATCTAATCATGCACTAATTAGTGATCTTTGTAAATATATAATCTAACATGTTGAAATTTTTCATACACTGCATGACACATCAGTGGCTACAAAAGCAAGACTAGAAAAGATTGGCCAACACAAACTTGGCTCTGGTGGATATATGAATCTTCAATCTTGACTTGTAAGTAGCAGCAATGAAATTTCATATAATTTTTTATATATAATGTTGCAAACAATTTTGTTTAATAAAACTATACATCCAAAACTAATGACATTAAGCAAAAAATATAGGGCAAAAAATTCAATGTGGAGCTCATCGATGAAAATTTTAAAAATGCCTTGAAGGAAGGCTATAAAGTCATGGTTACATACCTATGCCAAGAATCTAAAAGCCTTGCCCAAGAATCTAGTGCACCAAATGAGACACAGGTAAATTGGTTAGATGAAAAGTAAATAAAATTGAATAGTTGAGAAATTTCTTTTTTGGTATTAGTTTTGAACATAAATTGACTACATAACAATGTGCATAAAATTTCACTACAACCTTCATATCCTATCACAAAACCTACTCATGATGAAGGCCATGATGTGAATCGCAGTGGTGGAAGTATTAATTTTCTATTAGAAATTAATCATGTAATTATGAATACAATTTAACATCTTCAATTGCAAGTTGGCGTGTAACCTTTTTTTGAAATTTTAGAGCATATTGAACATCACAGTGAAGGATTGGAGCATGTTCCAAGTGTTCAACATGTTGACTTGGCGGTAGATCAAAATGTTAATGTACATGATGTGGCATTGTTAGGTAAAAAAAATCCCTGTTATGTTGTACTACTTAAATACTTGTAACAGTTAAAAAAAGAAAAAGACTATGCCAATTTAACCTATTTACTTATTCTTGGAACAGAGCCCCCTTTAGTGCAATAGCCTCTTGCTCCTCCAAATAGGAGGAGGCATCGTAATATTGCATTACATGTTCCATGAGAGGAGGAGAATGAGGAAGATATTGATGCTCCTATCAACTTTTTTCTTGACAAAGCTAAGAAAAATAAAAAGAAGAAATGATTTTTAAAAATGCTCTTTGATAAACCTTTTTTGATAAACTTTGTTGGATAATGAAAGAACTTTGTTTTAAGTAATTATCTATGAATTTTGCATATTAATATTGATTTTTATTTCATGTTAATGAATATTATTATGTGTTAATTAAGTCTTGATTTATATTGTGTATTAATGAATTTTATATCATATTAATGAATGTTATGTGTTGTATTGATTGAATCTCATAGTTTATAAATGGATGAATGAATGAATAAAGTATGTAATTAGATGATAATGGGAAATTTAGATTGATGTTAGGGGGAGGGGGGTGAGGCTAGATGAGCTTCCACCTTTACGTGGTTGGCCTTATTAAGTAGAGAATATTAAAGTATTCTTTAAACCAAGTGAAGCTCAAACTAACATAACAAGGAATCTTAAACCCAAATCATCTACCTCTCATCTTCTCATCCCAGTAAGTCATCTTTTCTGCCACATTTTGCATATTCAATATTCTATTATTCACAATCTTTATAATGGCAGCCTTCATCTTGTCGGTAAGTTGTTCCTATCCTATCCTTTTATTTTTTAAAATGCATCTATTTCTCTCTTACCATAACTCCCATATGAAAATAGATGGTGTTGCAATCCACAAGCCACCATACAAACAATCCTTATTTCAAATAGGTCAAGCTTGAAACATGCTTAGGATTGACCTTGGTACTGCTACATTCCATCCAAGTTTGTTATGTAACCAACTCCAACATTGGTGAGAGTATTTGCAGGTTCATAATATACGCCACCTTGGAACTGCATATCCTTTTTCTCTGAATGTATCAACTATAAGGATTTTATTTTGTAGTGCTAGCCATGAGAACAATCCTACCTTAGGTAAGCACTTTTTATCCCAATACAGTCACAATTAGATGTTTGTCTTTGGTCTTAGCTATTTTTTAATTAGGTAATTATAGCCCTCCTTAGTGTTCTAGTTTCTAGTAGTCATTTGATAGTTGCTCTGAACACCTCACGTCCTCCATCAACGTCATTTACCTTGACCCCAACAGAAATCTGCAAACCATAGTTGATAAGGATTGTTGGAGCAACCTTCATTACTACATCCAAACCAAGGTAACCCATTTACTTTGTATTTGTATACCATGTAAATACTTATAAACTTATATCCATATTCTAGCTTTATTAAACCAATTTCTCCTCTTTCTCTTTTGGTGCTCAAAATTGGTATTGTTATTGAAAGATGGTAGCAGAGAAAGCAGCATGTGAGTATGCAATGTTTAAAGGTAGCCTTCATTTGATAACATTTTAAATTTCTCTTAATTTTAACAATGAGCATATTAACCCATAATTGGGTGACTAAATGTTTACTAATGTTGTTCTTAAAACTAGATTTATATGAGCCCATAATACTTCATCAAATCTTCAACATCATCTCTTAATGGAGACCATAATTTTTTGCAAAAAAATAGGGCTCCATCACTACTAACTCTCCAATATCCTTCTAAGAGAGGTGACATTATATTATCAGTCAATTGAAATTCTAGTCCAAAAAACCATTATTTGTTACATTTTCCATTAAATTTCATACAATGAATGAAAATGAAGATCACATCACATTTTAGGGGTTTATTCACCTTTCGCACTTTTGGAAGAGTAGAAAAAGGTCATAATATGTGTGTGGATGGTCCAAATTCAAATCCTCATCAAACTTAAGATGAATCAATATACATTCATGTTTCATTGTGTCTAATGTGGAAATGAATTAGTGTAGTGGAAAATAATATTCTAATCACACAAGAAAGATCCAACATAGAAGTTCAATGAGTTTAATAGTATTTGGTAAAAATGTTCGACAAGTTTTAGGAAAAATTCTCAGATTCAATTACAAATGGGATGTTTGGAAGGTAGTCTATTTATTGTTATCCTATAAATGATTGTTGTTCTTCTAAAGAAGAATTCCCTCAATACCATTACAGTTAAATAGTCAAGAAGAATACCATATTTTAATCTCATCTTACTTAACCATATATTTGACAACATGAAGTTAAGTACCTAGATTCCACTACCTCAAACTAATGTGTTAGCTCAAGTGGTTTTTAATACAGAAAGGAAGATATCTTATTTTCCTTTGGAGTCCTTTACCTTCAAGGACATTGATGAACTTTCAATTAATGGTTTAGTTGAAATAGAAGTTAAAGATGTGGTCTAGCAAAAGAATATAAATTTTCAAGCATCGAATCCTTATCATACATTCAACATGAATAAGAATGTTTAAAATCTCATTAAGAGTTTGATGGAGAAGAATCATTGGGATGAGAAACATAGAGAGCCATATAGGAACTATTGAATGGTTTGGAGATAAAATCTATGGATGTATCAATAAATGTCCTTATTTGAATGCAAGCACAATATGTGTTTTTTGGAGCATTTAAAATTTGAATCAATTCTTTTTTTGAACCCTCTGATCAAGTAGACACCCCTATATCCAATTGGATGATATCCAAGTCTTGATGCTCCTGAGAAGTCTTGGTGCTTTACCTCTGTGAGCATCATCTAGATTCAATGAGTGCTAAGTGTTCCATTTATTCTCATGAGATATAGATTCATGCATGAATCACTACTCATGAAACATGGGTCAATGAGTTTGACTCAAAAACTACATAATTAAATCTTGATAGCAATATACAATAGTGTAGAAGGTTAACTAGTTTGGATAAACCTCTGTAGCATGGATTGTATGGTGATGCATTGGAATTTACCAAGGTTTCATAAGAGTTCAATCCATGAAATTATATATCTTGTATAACTTTGATTAATTATATCCTTTTCTATTGGTCAAGCCTGTGTGAATGTCAGTGTGTTGATGCATAATGTGAGTTTTAACCTAGTTTGCATTTTGCTTTGTTCAACTGATGAACAAATGGATGAAAACTTGATGCCTCTTTTAAATAAAGTACTAATAATGAATTTTGTTGTGGTATTAATGACCAAGCTCAAGTCTTTCTCTTTTCCTTTTCCAATTTTTTTATCTAATACACTAGAAAAGACAAACAGGATGTTTGAAAACTAATGGTAATTGGTTGTAAGTCTATTATTTTCTAAGTGTCTCATTAGGATCTTTTTCCACCTAGAGAGTGCTTATTTAGTTTGAATGTATGAATGATGGAATGGGAATTTAACATCTTAAATAAATATCAAGGTGTCTGAATTGCATGTATTTTTTGTGTACAGTAAGTTGTGGATAAGTGTTAGTATACTGTGTAACAGTACTATTATCTAAATAAATAATTTATCACATTTTCTTGCAGATGGTGAAGTCTAGAGTAAAGACCGAGGAGGTATACTCTTTATAAACTTATAATTCATCATTAGTTTTTAATTTTAATTAATAATAAAAATAAATTTTTAATTTTTATGTAATAGCAATTTGGTAGGGCCATTTAAGACAATCATCATCTTTGTACTATCTATTGAGTTATCTACAATTAATTGGAATAACCTAGTTGTTATTTAAACTCTAAATGACATTTAGCTTCCACTGTCTATTCCAATTATCTACAATTAGTTAGGATAAGTAGATTGTCACTAAATGGTAAATATTTTTGCCTTCTATTTTTCATTTCTACAAGGAAGGCTTACCAATACATCATCCAACAATAAAAGACATCCACAAAGATGTTTAAACTAATCACATTAATTTTCTATCATATAGATTGTCAACTTTGTCTCATTAATATTAACATTATAGTACCAAAAATCTCCTTGAAATCTCACCAAAAAAAATTCAAACTTTGGAAATTTCAAAAAAATTCATTAGTAAATTATTAACTAAGAAATGGAGTATTGGTGCAATGAATGGAGATTTGAAAAAATTCAAGAGGTCAAGAAATCTTCTCTCAAAGTTGGCTTCCAGAGTTTGATCCTTTGAAGGCCATTATCTCTTTCTGTCATGGATATGGGGATACATGTACCTTCTTTTTCAAAGGTAAGATAACTCATAAATTATGTAAAAATTTAACTTTGGTTAGATTGTGGCTAAGGTTTTCTCATTCTGGTGATTACGTAATGCTGAGGAGTTCATGATATTGATGCTTGAGGAATTGTACAACTTATAGGAATTGTCAAGAAACTTGTAGTATCTGGATATGGTGTATTTGCAATGGATTATCTAAGATTTGGAATTTTAGAAGGTCTATGTGGTTATATCCCAAGTTTTGATAGACTTGTGGATGATGTTATTGAACATTTTTCCAAAATTAGAGGTGCGTAGTTCAACTTCTTTCAAAAGGTCATAGATTCTTGCTTTTGTTTTCTACCCACAATTCCTCTTTCATGTTGGTTATTGTGCTCAGTCATTCCATAAAAGGAAATAGGAGACATGCTTCATTATTGATGTGAGTAACTATAATCTTAATAGCTCCATTTGATCTAAATGTAAGGAATCTAGAATCATAATAGCTCCATTTGATCTAAATATAAGGAATCTAGGGTTTGGGTAGAATCTAGAAGAGGAGTCTCAGGACAAAACCTTTTGAATTTACTATTACTTCAACTCCTCATTATTTTCTATACTATCCTTGTATTAATGAAGATGTATTTCTTTCAACCATTTTAAAGTTCTTGATATGATCAATCCTGGGTGGAGTGTCCACAAAAATAGTTATATGCAATGTTAACTTGACAATCATGAGCTTAGGAAGTAAATGCTAGAGGATTTCAGAGTCAATCATTCCTTGAATTGTACATTTATCCAAAATTGAAATAGAAAATATTATACATATCCCTTTTATTTACAAATGGTGCAAATAGTAAAATTAAGAGAAAGTTTTCCAGTCATCAATTTGATGTATGCAAAATATCTACTTGTGAAACATTTACATTCCAAAGAGTAGGGGAAAAATAGATTTATTGCTAGCATGGATTTAATCTTTAGCCAAAGTACAAAAGTTGAAGTGTGGATAATGTCATGTTACATGGAAAGGTTGAGTGTAGACACCAAAAGGACATTTTGGATCTTTTTTACACTTAAGTTCTTTATATTTTTCATTCAACTCATGTATGATAACATTTTGCAGTGATAATTGTGTTTGCTAGAGAGATGGTACTTATATTAGGGCCAACACATAACAAATAATTAGGTTGTGGGGAGAATATTTAAAAATAATGGACAGTGATGGATAAGATTTGTAAATTGCTATACTACTACCTACCTATTGAATTTCCTATTGACATAGCCATTGTAATGCACGTGATGTACTTGTTAGTATTGAATAACGCCAACTGCACCTGCAAAGTTAGGACTTACCAAATGCAACTGATATTATAAAAATAAAACATAGGTGGAAACTTTTTAGAATCAGCATTAATGATTAGTTAAACCATTCCCGTTGATCCTTTATCAAGAGCTTATGCTTCTCTACGTTGAAAATATAAAGCATACATTGATTGCGGACAATAAAGTTTTTTATCAAGGAAGGATTATGTTACTCTCAAGATTAAATTAAAATTTTATGATAATTATGTTTTAAGTCTAAAGTGTTTTTACACTCTGTAGATTATTGTTGATGGAGAATGAAGAGCTTGTCTTGAAAATATTGGACCAATCTAGTTTCTTGGCTTCAATAGTATTATCGATTATGTTATATCTTAGATTCTCTCTCATGGTCTATCCAAGTATTCTACTTTTTGTTTCATCAATTAATTTTTTGCATATTTGAAATAAAAGAAATCATTTTCTTGCAAGGAATGACACTAGCTTATCCCTGTTCTAAATCCACTTAATCTACTTTTTAGGGGACTTGATTTGCCCTCCTTATCATGAACTTTTTCATGACATATCCTTATATTTTTACGGTTGATGTGTCAATTCCTATAATTTTAACAGGGATTGTATTGATGGAAACTGTGATTATTTTCTTGGATACGAAGGTGAGGATTGTGCCATGCATAAGTAACCATGCTCTTTTGTGTTTTCTACAAGAAAGGATCTTTCACCCATTCTAGACTTAAACCTATAATGCTATCCCATAAATTTCCCTCATTAATGTCTTTATTTTCTATAATCTTATCTAATATAAAATAGACTTGCTTTGGGAACTTGTCCTACTGGTTGTATTGGTTGTGGCCATGCAAGTGATATGGGCTTTGGATATCTCTTGTTTCCTGTACTGATGGAATGATAAACTAGACGTATTGGTGTTCTTTCATGTGGATGCTCTCATTTGTATTTTCTTAGTGTGATCCCTCCTTTGTGTCCAACTATGACAGTCACTACAACTAATTCTAACTAGTCACCATAACATCACTAGTTTGGTAAATCCTTTTCCTTCCATCCTTTGGAAAAATCTTAAGGCTTCTCCATAAACACTATTAATATCACAAAACCTTTACAAAGTACTCCAATAATTAGATCCACATCCTAACTAGTAAGTCATTACCTATTATAGTTTGAGATGATATTTCTAAATTTTTCAAATCAGATTTCAGTGTATTTTAATAGAAACCAAAAATGTATTTAATACCTAAGGTGAGGTTACTTTGTATCTTTAATGTAAGTTTTGAATGTGATTTTCCTAACAATCATATGAAACTTTTTGGTGAATGATGACAATCCCATGAATAACTATGATAAGTACATGTTTCTAAGTGAAAGGATGGCGATTCATACCTTGGGGCATATTTTTACTTGTGTTTACACTAAAATATTAGATATCATTTATACATGAGGAAATAATTTCATTAAGTGTTTATCCTTTAGTTAGACTTTTGAAATTTTTTGTATTTTAATTATGTTATCACTTGAATCTTCAAAGTATATATGGATTTCTTACATCAATGAACAAAGCATTTATATTGGTGTACATACTTTAGGACAATGATAGGTAGGTAGGTCTAAATGACTTACCAAAATTTTGATTGTTCCACATTGTTCACTCTCCGTATATGAATTCTAGCTTCTACTTGTTCTTGTTGGTATCAAGGTTGTCTCATTTTTTTCCATCTTGAGATCTTTTGATATACAAATTAATTATAGGTGTAATTGAAATAGAGCTTCCAATCCTCACTTGGAATCTCCAAGTAGGTCAATGGGTCTATATGGATCAATATGTCTTAGTAGAACTCCATCAAAAAAAATTGGAAGAGAAAACCATTGATGAATAGTGTTAAACTATCTACAACATTAATATTATTTTCTTAGTAGCATAGAGACCGTGCAAGTTTTTACCATCTTCCAAATGACTAGTCATGTTTGTTGTTGCTTGGTAAAGTCAGGTATAGAGTAGCATCAAGTCATTCAACATCACTAGCAAAACTATCTTTAGAAACATGTTCAAGCAATTTGACATAAAGAAGAACAAAATTAGATTTCTTAGAATTTAGAGAAGCCAAGATTATCTTACATCTGACTCTACATTTGTTAGAAAACATGGATGTAAAATGTGGTTATCATGCATTTACAAAATTGAAATTGTATTATCCAAACTGACAAGGACTCTCTCATTTACTAGCCTTTGAAATAGTGTCTATGGCCCTCAGAAGGTAGCACTAGAATTAGGTAGAAAAAAGGGCATTCTCTAATGAGCATATATAATCTATTGTGTTGTGTATACTATCTTATATTGATTGTCCTCTCTTACCCAAGTCTGATTAAATAAAAATTATCCACCAAGCATACAAAAAATCTTCGAGTCTAATTAGTATTTGAAGTATTTTGTCCATTGGTAGGAATGGATAATGATCTTTTAGTTGTTCTTTGCTAGGGTCCCAGAAGCCAACAATGGTTGGTCACAATTCTTCTTCCTAACTTGATCTAGGTTAGCTACCTAGATAATGTTTAATTAGGAATATGATATCCACTTTTATAATACATTTATAGAGCTTTTCTTGCATGAAGGGTTCTATCATAGATTTTCCAACCTAAGTTTGAATAATAGGTTAGCTTCAACTTCCAACTTAAAAGTATATTGGAGAATGTTCGATTTATAATCTTAGAGCTCCTATGAAATGTGACATCCTTGTACATGAAAATTGGTTGTTGACAAATGTAATTTAATAATAGTTGATTTCTTTTTTCAAGTTTTTTGAATTCACAATAATTCACAGTAAATTGATGCATTAATTACAACATTTATGTTTACCTCCCTTGCAGCATGATTACACCAAGTGGGCACTTTGCAACTCAAAAGAGGATATGCATGTCTATGAGTAATTGTAAGTTTTTATAATGGTTTTTTGCATGATCTAATTTGTTACAAACTTTTCTTATTCTTATGCTTTCTAGAATGTTACTAATTTATTTGGAAATTTTATTATTGTCTTTACTTATATTGTCCAGTTCATCCAGAAACGTGGAATCCCATGTGGTCTATCTCAAGGTATATACTAATTTTGATTCAATATTATTAAATGATTATGTTCACATGAATTTTTTATGTGTCCAATTTTAGAAATCAAGTACAGTTCATTTCTATTTCAATATTGTGATTAACTTATTATTGTTTACTGTGAACACATGGGTACATCATTCAAATAGGACTTCTTTCCTTCATGGTAAGTTTAAAGTAATTCTATATTGTCAAAAGTTTGTATAACTATCATATTACTTATCACTAGTATTTTCCTACATTTACCTACCAGGCAATCAATGTTGTTTGAACATTAATCCCAAGGAGTGAAAATATAAAAAGGAAGAAAGTGGGGCAAGATTTGGCAAGTTAAAAGTCATGGTGTACTATTTGAACTTTTCTTTGACTAAACTCTTCATGCATATCAAATTGTAATAATGAACAACTTATTTGATGATGTAATGTTCTATGATAGCAATTAACAAAAGGCACACAAGGCATACACCTAATAGATTTAAGTTGGACTAGGAACTAAACATTTAGCATTGTCTAGCTGAATTTTTTAGAGGTTTCCATGATATATGCAAGTTACGACTAAGCCATATTGATGGAAATCATGTCAATAGCATTAAAAGCATATGGATCCCACTATTGAAATCTTATTGAAAAGATCATTGCTGGAAGATATTGTTGAAAGAGGCAGATTGTTGGAGCAGATCATATGTTTCAATCATTATTTTGTCATTGATGTCAAACCTACTATTTGTTGGTAAGATAATTTCTTATAAGATCCAAGTACTATCACTTAGTTGATTGATGAAAAGGATTTAATCAATAAGATGTAACAATAGCACCTAGAGGAAAGGTTGAGTTATTATTATGTAATGAAGTAAAAGGATTAGTTAAGACAATGGTGAAATGATGTATTGATAATCTACTTGAAGTGACAAAGAATGGCTACACTCAGAAACTTTAGAAGAACAAGTAATACTAAGATTGTCTGCAAAGCCTGACCTAGTTGATAGTAGGTGTCGAGAAAAGATAAGTCATGCCGAGTAGAAAATTAGTTAGTGCCAAGTAAAAACCAATTATAGTACGTGTTGAGTAATACAATTGGTGCCGAGAAAAATACAATAGGTGTCAAGCATCAGTAAAACATAGTTGATGCCAAGTGTTTTTATGGTTGATTTCAAGCAATGTAGTATGTGTTGAGCATTAAAAGATCAATAATGTTGATCTACTACATTATGAAAAAGATAATAGATTCACCAAATAGAAGCTAACAAATTTTTTTTCTTGAAGTTTGTGAACTAGGTGGAAGCTAAGACTGATGAGCTGGTGGTATAGAATTTGAGGTAAACCATTTTTGGATGAATTTAAATGGATTCTAGGAGAAGTTTCTAGAAGAGACAAGATATGGGGTGGATACATTGTATCATACCTAATCCTTCTAAACCCTAATTGGATGATGGAAACTAACAAAGTATTCTAATTTCCTATTTAAGGAATGTCTATTCATGAAGCAAAAGAGTCTAAGAGGTTTCAAGGGAGATATTACAGAAGGTCAAGAGGACCAAAGGAAGAACAGAGACAGAAATTCAAGAACTCTGCTTCGTCTAGTGACCATTGAAGTGATTGTGTTAAGGAGACAAATGCTTAAAGGGTGAACAAGTTGTCAGAGCTGCAAAGAATGAAAGCCAAGAAAATTAAGGACTGAATTGTGATTCAGAGTCTACAAGATAAGTTGTAAGTTGTATCAAATCAGACACTCTACTATACTCTCTAACAGTGTATCAGTTAGGGTAAAATCCTTTCAATTAAGTTTGACTTAATAGTCATTAGAAAATCCTTTAACAGGGTGGAATTCCAAGTGAATGACCTAAAGTCCTTTAACCAAGCTCACTTCTAATAGGGTGATTGAAATCCCTTAATTGGGTCACATTTAATAGTGTGTATTGTAACCTTTAACAGGGTTGGCCTTTCACAGGGCATCACTTTAGAAGAGTGAAAAAGGAGTAGCATGTTACTGGTGGTTTTTTCCAAATTGGGTTTCCACATTAAATCATTGTGTCAAGTGTGTGGATGAATTTTCATGTTTTCTGTTTTATTGTTGCATGTTGATTTAACAATAAACTACAAGTATTGGTAATAAGCTTGGATGCATATACTAATATGAATGTTTAAATGGGTTCACTAAGCTAAGTGAAAAGTTTTATTGGTACATGTAGACCTTGAATAACAGATTCATCCCCCTCTAAGTTATTCTAAATAATTCTAACAATTGGTATCAGAGCCATCTACTGATTGAACTAGTTTGAAGGTACTAAAAGCACAAAAATCAAGATGACCAAGAGAGAAGTTCCCAAGCTTAATAGAGATAATTTTCTTGCATGGAAAAGCCTAATAAAGTTGCATCTTGGAGTAATAGGAGATCATGCACAATCCACTATTTTAGTAGAACATATTGATCCTGTTGGAGCTCCTACTACTAAAGATATGAAGAAGAAGAAAGAACATAATCAAGCAATGTTGGAGATTGTCTCTGCTATTAGCTATGCAAAATTTGATGACATCAAGGGATGTGACATTGTAAAGAAGATGTGGGATGCCCTAACAACCATTTATAGAGGAGACAAAAATGTTTAAAGAGCCAATTTAGAAAGCCTCAGAGGTAAATTTGATGACATGAGAATTTAAGAAGCTAAGAACATTTCTCAATATGTTGTTAGGATAAAAGAAGTTGTTAGTGCAATAAAAGGTGCTACTAGTCAAATAGATGATGATACTGTATTAAGTAAAGTCTTGAGGACATTACTACCTATTTATGCTATTAGAGTTTCTACAATTCAAGAATTGAGATGTATACCAAGAAATAATCTAACCCTTGAAGGTCTAGTAGGTAGACTCACTGCTTTTGAATTATCCAATTTTGACAATTACAAACCAAAAAGTTTTGAATTTGCTTTAAAGGCTAAGTTGTTGAAAGATTCTGATGAGAAGAAGTAGAAGAAGAAAAGAAAGATAAAGCATGCATCTAGTGACAGTGGTATAGATGAGGAAGATGTTGAAAAATTGGAAGCACTACTGGCAAGAAGATTTCACAAAGGTAAAAGAAAATTCAAAGGTAAGTTAGCCATCATTTGTTTAAATTGCAATGAAGTTGGTCATATTGCTGCAAGATGTATATAGAAGAAGGGCTATAGAGAAGGAAACAACTACAAAAATAAAAGAGAAGATGATAATAGAGATTAGAAAGACAAAGGAAAGAAGTGCTACATTGTTGAAGAAGATGATTCTGATGAACATGATGATGAAGTAGTGTATGTTGCAATGAAAGATGAATCTAATGAAGATGAGGCAACTGCACTTGTGACTTGTGTAAATAAAAATGACAAGTGGATCATTGATAGTGGATGCTCACATCACATGATAGGAGATAAAAGTAAGTTCCTTACCTTAAATCATTATGATGGAAATAGTGTTAAATTTGGTAATGATGTTCCATGTCTAATAAAAGGAAAAGGTTCCATTAAACTCATAGAATAGATCCCTTGTGATAATGCTTACTATGTTAAAAGATTGAATTATAATCTGTTGAGTGTATCAAAACTAAACAATGTAGGATGTAAACTTGAATTTGGAAACAAGACTATCAAGATATATGATACAAATGGGAAATTGATAGGAAAAGGAAATTAAACTAGAAGTAATCTATTTTACCTTAATATAGATGATGCTACTTGTCTTATGGTGAAATTTGATGATGAATGGCTATGGCACAAAAGGTTGTGTCATGTCAACTTTGATAACTTGATTAGTATCAATAACTTGAAGAAAGCTAGAGGTTTGCCCAAATTGAAAAAGCCTAATAATGTGATATGCAAACAATGTTAGCTAGGAAAAATGACTAAGTCAAGTTTCAAAGGAAAAACTTACACCTCTAAAGAGATACTAAAGATAGTTCATACTGACTTATGTAGACCCATAGAAGTGCAAAGTTACAAGGGAGAAAAATATATAATATTGTTTGTAGATGACTACTCTAGAATGATGACAGCCATGTTTCTAAAGCAAAAGTCAGACATGTCTTTCAAATGTTTAAGTGGTTTCTGGCAAAAGTCAAAAAAAATAGATAAAAGTCTGAAATGTTTGAGATCAGACAAAGGAGGAGAATTCACATCAAAAGAATTTGAAATATTATGCATAGAGGAATCAAAAGACATACATTAGCACCCAAGATCCCTCCACAAAATGGAATTGATGAAAGAAGAAATAGGTCAATAATGGACTGTGCCAAGACACTTATGATGGAAAAGAATGTTGCTCTAAAATACTAGAGAGAAGTTGTAAGTAAAACTTTGTTGATCTCATATTGGTTTTGACAATTGAGTGTCAACACACTTAAGAAACTTTCTAACTTGATGTCGAGTATAATATAGATGTCGAGCCAAATAGACAGTGCCGAGCAAGTTTCAACTATTGAATGACTAATAGATGTCGAGCCAGTATACATGTTGAGTAAACTATAGGTGTCAAGAAAAATAGAATTTTTATATGTGTTGAGCATCAGTAATTAGTAAGTGTCGAGTAAAACAAAATCGATATAAGAGTTTGTGCCCTTACAAATTAAGATGTAAACTATTTTTGAGGCAACATATGATAAATCTCGAAGGATTAAAAGATAAGATCGAATCTATTTGATTCCTTATGAAATCAACATGCAACCAATTATAAAAATGGAAAGAATTGAGCAGGAAAGATGGATGAATCTCAATCATAGATTCATACCTAACCCTAAGTTATGAAACCTTTTTAAGGAGGTTGAAAACCCCATAATTCAAAAATATATGAGAGAGTATGCTAGAAGGGAATGCATGCAAGGAGAGAATAATAATGAAGTTTAAAGGAAGTGAAAGGAGTGAAATGACTTAGAAGAAGGACAGCATTGCAGTATCAGTTAGCAAAACAGTGAATCAAGATCATATAGAATCATTTTAGATCAAAAAGGATCAGATCAGAATGGACTAAACATCGATCTTAAATAATCAATTGAAGATTGTAAGTGATCAGTTCAACACATTCTACTATACTTTCTAGCTATTGTATTAGGAGAATATAAATCCTATGAAGATAGGTTGGTTTAACAATCATTTTGTAAATCCTTTAAAAAGGTGACATTCCTAGTGAATGTTTTGTAAATCCTTTAGAAAGGTACACTTTTAATAGGGTGTTGGAGCCTTTAACAAGGCAGGCCTCTCATAGGGCAGACCATTACTAATGGTCAAACTTTGTAACCTTGACAAGTTACATATTGTTGCAGTGATAAGTTTTGGATGTCATCCCCACCCCAGTTTTACCTTCTCATTTTGGAGGGTTTCTGGGTGATCAAATATTGTGTTATCTATTTTCATGCATGCCTTTACTTTCATGTTAATTAAAAATGTTACATACATGTAATGATTTCAGTTTAAAAAATTTATAGCTTAAATTTTGATACTTTTGATTCACCCCCCCTCTCAAAAGTATACTTCCTACTTGTAAATTCCAACAATCTATACCCTAAACTGAGTACAAATCAAGAAAAGCATTAATTCAACACCTTTTGAATTATGGTATGGATACTCACCTAATGTAAAATATTTTAAGGTATTTGGAAGAAAATGTTATATTCTTAAATATGTAAGGAATGGTAAGTTTGATGCAAAAAGTGATGAAGGTATATTCCTTGGCTACCCTACAAGAAGTAAAGTATACAAGTGTTTGAATACTAACACTAACAAAATTGTGGAAAGTATAAATGTAAATTTTGATGAATACATAGAAGCTCATGATGTTGAACCAATCAAAGAACCAAAGGAATACAAATAATTTGTATACTTCTCTGAAGGAATGCCTACTAACGAAGAAGTTGCCAATCAAGTTGAAAACCAACAACAAATTTTAGTAACTGTTAAGTCACAACTAGTGAATTTGAAATTAAATTTAGGATCTGAGTTACATTTAGATGTCGAGTTAAAAAATGAAAAAACTGCACATTATAATTCTGAAGGTAGTATGCATGAAAGAGAAGTTGATATACCTGACATGAATATACATAGTGACTATGATGCTGAAAGACAAAGTGAACAAATAAGAGCTGAACCAAGACTGTCCAAATATGTCAAAAGACATCATCCTGCTAACCAAATCATTGGAAATAAAGATGTTAAACCAATGACAAGGAATAAACTGAGGAATGAATCAAGCTTTATAAGCAAGAAAGAACCCAAGATAGTAAAAGATGTTCTAGAAGATGATGATTGGTATAAAGCTATGGAAGAAGAAATTGATCAAATAGAGAAAAACAAAACTTGGAGTTTAGTTCCAAGGCCAAATGACAAAAATGTGATTGGTATTGAGTGGAACTTTAGGAACAAGCTAAATGAAAATGGTGAAATCACAAGGAACAAAGTTAGACTGGTTTGCAAAGGATATGCCCAAGAGGAAGGAATAGACTCTGGGGAGACATTTGCCCCTATTGCAAGAATAGAAGGAGTAAGAACTCTACTTGCATATGTTGCTTACAAAGGATCTAAAGTTTATTAGATGGATGTTAAGTCTACATTTTTGAATGGCATACTAGAAGAAGAAGTCTACATAGAATAGTCAGAAGGATTTGTTGATGACAACAACAAGGATAAGTTATGTAAACTGCACAAAGCTCTTTATGGTTTGAAACAAGCACCAAGAGCATGGTATGAAAGACTTCATAAGTATCTTGTGAATATTGGATTTGAAAGAAATGATGATAACAATAATCTCTATATAAAAACAAAAAAGGTAAAGATATTCTATTATCTGAAATATTTGTTGATGATATAATATTTGGAGGACAAGATGCTTTATGCAAGGATTTTTCTAATCAAATGAAACATGAATTTGAAATGCCAATGTTTGGTGAGATCAAATTCGTTGTGGGATCGCAAGTTTATCAACTCAAGTACGGCATATGTGTTACCTAGTCAAAGCACATCAAGGAGATACTGAAAACATTTGGACTGGAAGATTCAAAACTAGTAAGCACACCGATGATAACAAGACACAAATTATCAAAGAATGATGATTTTGCTGAAGTGAATCAAACATTATATAGGTTAATGATTGGTAAGTTGCAATATGTTGTACATAGTAGACCTGATATTGCATTTTTTTTTGGGGATAGTTGCAAGATTCTTTGCAAATCCCAAAGAAATCATTTAATGGCAATAAAAATAATAATGAGATACTTGAAAGGAACATAAGAGTTTGGCCTATACTACAAAAAGAATGAAAATTTTAATTTAAGATCCTACACCAACGCTGATTGGGGAGGTAATATAAATGACAAAAAGAGCACCAGTGGAGGAGTACTTTTCTTAGGCAAGAGACTAGTTACCTAGACTAGTAAGAAAAAAAGTTGTACCTCACAATCCACAATTGAAGTTGAATATGTAGCTACTACTATAAATTGCACAAACATTGTATGGATCAAGCATCTACACAAAGGAATGAAGAAAGAAATAACAAAACCTGTGATACTTTATTGTGATAACACCAGTGCTATAAATATATCAAAGAATCCAGTGATGCACACAAAACCATTATCTAAGGATGCATATGAATATCTCAGAGGTAAGTTAGGGGTGATACCCCTATCAAAGGTTGTTTAAAGTAACAACAGGAATGCCCTAGATCAAATAGGTTAATTTCCAAATGTCGCCAATTGATGCAAAGGATCTTACTTTAGGTATTGCCTAAAGTAATCAAAGTGCTAAAATCCAAAATTAATCAAAAGCAAGATGATAGAGGGAGAAACTAGAGATACTAAAAATTCTATATCTACATGTTAAGATGTTGAGATGATATGTCTTTGGAATTTTTGTCAAAGAGGGAGAAATAGCGGAAACTGAACAGAAACCTAAGAGGGACAAATATCATAGAAGAACAGAAAGCTAAGATAAAAGGGAGACATAGCAGCTAACAAGAAGAAATAGCAGAAACTAATTAGGATAACAGATCAAAGAGGGAGAAAACACAGAGGAAGATAATTACTATTGTTGCTAATAAGATCATGAAGGGGACATCATAATCTATCTTGTAAGAGGGAGACAAATAATTTTGTAACTTAATTAGAAGTTGGAAGTTGTTGATGCAAGGAATAATTTTAAGACAAGTTTTTCTTTTTGATATTGCCTTATTGTTTTTAACTTAGTCAGTTTGGTCAAACAAAATGTTTTAATATTCAGGTGACTTCGTTGATCAGTTTGGTTTGCCATCAAAGCCAAAGAGGGAGATTGTTGAAATTTGATTGAAAAGATCATTGTTGAAAGAGATTGTTGAAAGAGGAAGATTGTTGGACCAGATCATATGTTTCAATCATTGTTTTGTCACTGATGTCAAAACTATTATTTTTTGGTGAGACAATTGCTTATAAGATCCAAGTACTATCACTTAGTTGATTGATGAAGAGGATTTAATCAATAAGATGTAACAATAGCACCTAGAGGAAAGGTTGAGTTATGATTATGTAATGAAGTACAAGGATCAGCTAAGACAATGGTGAAATGATGTATTGATAATCTACTTGAAGTTACAAAGAATGGCTACACTCGAAAACTTTAGAAGAACAAGTAATACTAAGACTATCTGCAAAGCCTAACTAAGTTGGTAGTAGGTGCCAAACAAAGATAAGTCATGTCAGTAAGTGTCAAGTAAAAGATAATTCTAGTATGTGCCAAGTAACATGGTGCTGATAAAAATACAATAGGTGCCAAGCATCAATAAAACATAGTTGATGATGAGTGTTTTTATAGTTGATGCCAAGAAATGCAGTATGTGTCAAGCATCAGAAGATCAACAATGTTGAGCTGCTACATTATTATAAAGATCATAGATTCACCAAATATAAGCTGACAAGTTTATTTTCTTGAAGTCTGTGTACCAGGTGAAACATAAGATTAAAGAGCTGGTGGTACAGAATTTGAGGTAAATGATTTTTGGATGAATTCAAATGGATTCTAGGAGAATTTTCTAGAAGAGACAAGATATAGGGTAGATATATTGAATCCTACCTAATCCATCTAAACCCTAATTGGATGATGGAAAATGACAAAGTATTCTAATTTCCTATATAAGGAATGTCTAGTCATGAAGAAAAAGAGTCTGAGAGGTCCAAAGGGAGATATTAGAGAAGGTCAAGAGGACCAAAGGAAGAAAAAAGAAAGAAAGCCAAGAACTCTGCTTCATCCAGTGACTACTGAAGTGGCTGCATTGGCATACCAAGAAAGAAGGCTTAAGGAGACAAATGATTGAAGGGTCATGAACAAGCTGTCAAAGCTACAAAGAATGAAAGCCAAGCAAATTAAGGACTAAATTATGATTTGGAATCTACAAGATAAGTTGTAAGTTGTAAGTTGTATCAGATCAAATACTCTACTATACTCTCTAACAATTTTATCAGTTAGGGTAAAATCCTTTGCACTAAGGTTGACTTAACAGTCATTAGAAAATCCTTTGACAGGGTGGCATTCCAAGTGAATGACCTAAAGTCCTTTAACCAAGCTCATTTCTAACAGGGTGATTGAAATCCTTTAACAGGGTCATATTTAACAATGTGTGTTGTAACCTTTAACAGGGTTGGCCTTTCATAGGGCATCACTTCAAAAGAGTGAAAAAGGAGTAGCATGTTACTGGTGGTTTTTCTCAAATTAGGTTTCCACATTCAATAATTGTGTCAAGTGTGTGGATGAATTTTCATGTTTTGTGTTTTATTGTTGCATGTTGATTTAATAGTAACCTAAAAGTATTGGTAATAAGCTTGGATGCATATATTGGTATGAATGTTTAAATGGGTTCACCAAGTTAAGTGAAAATTTTTATTGGTACTTCTGGACCTTGAATAATTGATTCACCCCCCTCTCAGTTATTCTAAAGAATTATAACACCCACAACTCTAAATTTTTCTTTACTATTGTTGTATATTATTATTATTAGCATACTTTTGCATTTGGAAAAGACTAGTTGCAGGGTGGCCCTTGTTCACTTATATTTATGGGTTAGATTATAACATTGATGCAATGAAAAATAGAACTACAGAAGTCTCCTTTTGTGTTTATTTTGAAATACAACTATTCCAAAGTTTGAATTTAAGATATTTAAATAAGATCTCATACCATTAACCTAATTGTACTACTTGGCGTGTGCAACATGAATTACTTAAGTTGAGACATACAACTCATGTTAGGTATCAGCACTACTGCAAGGTTTTTATTTGTGTAATAAAAGAAAGCTTTGGTTTCATGTAATCCAAAGCAATGACCATCATTTCTAATTTTATGAAGAACTTATACTAGTTCTTAGGTTGTGCTCTACTATAGATCTTCTTTCTGGAAATGAAACCCTGTTTGTTAGCTTATGCAACTATGACTGCAATAATTTTAAAATACAGATATTAGTCCAAAATGTTTACAGCTGTGAGATTCCTTTTTGGCAACAGGACTTTTGATCCTTCGCATTTCTTGCATCTGACATATTGCTACTAGAAGCCCTTTTCATTTCTCTTTTGTTAACCCACTTGTCCACCAAAATGATGAGATCCTTGTTGTACTCACTCATTTGTATGCTTTAAGTTAGAACCATTACACTACATACACACATTTTTGAGGAATGAAGAACTGTGGTACATGCTTCCCTGTGCTTTGCCTTTGTATTTTCCATTTGAACCATCTTAGCTGCATCAATGGTAGCATAACTAAGCTTATAGCTCAAATTGTTTATCAAAGTCTATTAAATAATAAAAAATTATGCTCTTTTATTTTAATATTCTAACTACAATTTAATCAGTCTAGCAGTTGCTTAAGATCTTTGGTTAAATTTTTTAACTATTCCTCCTTAAGGACTAGTTAGCATCACTTAATGGTTAGTACCAGTCTCTTACAATTTGATTCTTAATTTTATCATCATGATTTAGAAAAATTTCTATTTTGATGTGAATAGTTAAAAAGTATATTAGTTGCCTTGGTGCATGCACCTATAAAATTGTCCAATTCTCCACATTTTTTTATTGAGTTATTTTAATTCAATTCAGAAGCTCTATTGCCATGCTAATTACCTAGCATTGAAGGTTTTTGAACCTATTCAGAGTCTATCTCACACTCTTCTTGGTATAATACAGGGCAAGCAACCATTCATTACCTTGCACCTATGGTATCTAGAACAATTTGATATAAGAGGATATTTCTTGTGTGTGTGTGTGTGTGTGTGTGTGTGTGTGTGTGTGTGTGTGTGTGTGTGTGTGTGTGTGTGTGTGTGTGTGTGTGTGTGTGTGTGTGTGTGTGTGTGTGTGTGTGTGTGTGTGTGCGCGCGTGTGCGTGTGTGCGTGTGTGCGCGCGCGCGCGTGTGTGTGTGTGTGTGTGTTTGTAAGCTAGTTTGATTTGTTCTCAACTTATTTGGTTTTAGCAATTATGTATGGTACCTAAAAACCTCACTTTTTGAAGATTATAGATTGATGCCAGAGAAGAGAATAATATTTGTATATATAAAAATAAAATCATAATTTACATTGCATTGTAATTGATAATTCGTGGTATTAAAAAATTGTGCATGATGAGATCTATAACTTGATAGCAATGAAACAAGGCTTTGAAGGTGGTTGTAAGAGAGCTGAATAGAGCATTTCATAAATGTTAAGAGTGACAATAAGTTCTAAAAAAGAGGAACACAAAAGGATTAGAGCAATAAGTGAAGGAATAATGAACATTATTTGTTATTTTCATTACAAGTATCTTGTTGCTAGTAGTTAGTTAGGAAAATGTCTCTACTTATTAGTACAATTTATTTCTAGAAATGTAAATTTCTTCTTTGAATTCAATATCATGGGTTTTGAAGAGTCTTCCACTTTTATATTATCTTGTTGTTGATAGATAAATTGTAGGTCATCAATTGTTCTTATTGTATACACTAAAAATTGTCCCGAATGACTTTATTAATCTAATTAATACTGATCATATTCTTCTACTTATTTAATTAAATTATTTTAATTAAATAGGTTCATTTTTGCCTAAGTATTTAAATTTAATTTAAATACTTCCTAGCCTTAATGTGTTAATTTAATTAATGCATGATTCTCCACGTATTTCTTTTTTAAATAAATTTTATTTATTTAAAATCCTCCATTTCCTATTAATTTCTTCTAGACCTAAATTTAATTTAATTTAATTTAATTTAATTTTTATCCTAATCTTTATTCAAACTGCCTAGAAGTATGTGCATTCACATGAGTTTGCATTTCTTTTTAAGCACATGTTGTCTACACCTTAGGAATCTTCTACACACATGCCATCTCATCAGTCTTATCTATCTATCTAAAATGTGAGATAAGATGCTTAGTTGTCGATTCTTATCCTTATCTCCTATGCTTAGTTGTTAATCCTTATCCTTATCTCTCAGTGGTTTCTAAGCGCATTCTAGATGCTTCCTCCATCCACTTTAAATAGACATCTTGTCTCAAGCATTTGACACTAGGAGACATATAGATACTATGAGGAGACATATAGACACCGCAGACACACCAGCGATCCATTAGGTACCATTAGAGTTGCTTATCATTGCATCATCATTCTGTCATTTTGATTTTTGCATATCATTTAGTCTAGGTACATTTTCCCTTTGCATTCATACATCCAAGAGATTCATCTATTATCGTGTTCCTAAGAGCATACCGAACATACACTCCATTTGTTCTGAATCATAGTTTGAGGTTTGCATAATCTTGGTTACAATTTTATGCAACACACTTATAAATACTAAATGTTACAAGAAAACAAAGAATCATGAATATGATGACTACATGAAGAATATTGTGCAGGTCAAAATAAGAAATTGATGTATGAGTCTATATCACAATTTTGGTTGAAAAATTTGGCTTTGGCTGCAGAAGATTCAAATTTACATGTGATGCAGGGGCAGATTTGGTGCAACTCTAATTATTTTATTCCTATTTGCAGTAGTGAGGATCAATCAATTATTTCCTTGTTGAAAAGTCTCTATGTTTAAAGGCACCAAGTCAAGCTTCCAAAAAAAGATTGATTTGTAGGCATTTTGTTTAAGATGGCTAGTGGAGGATGGTATTGAATTTTTGTTTTAGGAATCAACTCATTTATAAAGATACCATGCTCATGAGAAAGAAATCATGTTGTAGGTGTTGAAGGGTATCATCAAGAGCCATATAGCTCAGAAGATTTTCTTTGTTGAAGGGAGGTAGTGACATTTGTTAGCAGCATTTTTCAATTTTACAGTGATCTTGGTCATAGGGGTTAGGGGTGAGTTAGATTCTAGTTTTTTTCATCTACGCCTATCTCTACTCGAAGTAGTGAACCCCTCACTTTGTAGATGAAATGGATGTTCTCGTTAGTGATCATGGATCAAGACCTATAGATAGTAGGGTCCTATTGGGGTGGGGAACTGGTAGGGCCCTTCCTTGCTTTAGGGATAGGAGATGGTGTTGATTTCTTAAGTTTCATTTAGTGATCATTTGTTGTCTTTTGTGCCAGTCTTATTTTCATGTTATAGTGACTTTTGCTAATAACTATTTTGTTGGTTTTGAATAAGATCTTAGTAATTTCACTCTCATTTGAGTTCTATTAGCTGTCATAGTCAATTTCCCTTCATTGGGGTCCTTATCCATTGGATTGTATCAACATTTTTATATAAGTTTAAACTTTTTTTTTAAATTTGCATGGTATTTATACTCCTACTTTGGAGTTTGCAGACATGTGCTTAAATGTTGTGAATCCTTAATATTGTCCTAAGTGTATTGAGAAAATATAATCTTCTGAAAATAGATGTAGTTTGTTGTTTATTATCCTGTGGTTGTATCTTGTTGTAAAGCTCAAATATTTGTTACTTTTGATGTTTGAACTGAAATATTGATCAAGATTATTCTATCCAGATTGAAATATCATTTTACTTCCTCTTAATAGGGAAATTTTTGAAGTGATATGAATATTGATTTGGAGGACAATGAATCCCCATGCAGTGGGGAAGTATTGTAGGTTCTCTTTAGCCTACAAGCTGGCAAAATCACACATATGGATAATGCTCTCAAGATATGAAGATGACTTTAAAAACAGTTAAACAGATGAGGGGATGTGGTTGCATTCCTACTGTACAAATGTTTAATATTCTCCTATATGGTTTAGATCAAAAGAAGCAAGTTCTCATTCACCTTTGATTATTTGGGACACAATGGTGTTAGAGTGTAATATAGTCAACCCTCAATTCAAGGTTATAGAAAACAAGTACTAGATATTTACATCATTGAGTATTGATATTTTATCCTATAATGCAAGAGACAAATGATTCATCTTATATTTAGGATTCCCACAAATTTCCTCTTTTGTTTCAAATAGGCAAGTAATTAAATTGCCTTTGGTAGATCATTAAAATTCTATTTCAAAGTAGATGGATAATGCTCTCAAGATTATTGACGACATTTCATTGGTTGGGGTATCTTCAAATGAGCATAGATACACCACTATAGTGCAAGGTTATGCATCTGTTGGTGAGATTGGTAGAGCTTTTGAGTATTTTACAAAGATGAAGAGTTAGGGTTTGAAGCTCGGTGAAATATCATATGGAACCTTTCTTAAGGAATGCTACAAGGAAGGAAGGGTGTAGAGTGCTCTAGCAGTCACAAAGGAAATGAGTGCGGTTGAAATCAAGAAAAAAGCCTATATTTACAACATTCTGATTGATGGGTACTTAATCTTTATTCCTTGTAGTCCTTATTATTTTAAGTTTGATTTTGTTAGGTTACTAGAAAGACAATGACATTCAATTCGCATTGTTCTATATAGTACTTTATAAACTTCTTATAATATGATCAAATTGTGTTATATATAATTTTTGAGGAGGGTATTTTAATGTCAGTTGGGATTTGTTCTTTTGAAGAAGTTTTTCTTGGTGAAAAAGAATTTGGACTATGGTAATATAGGAAAATAACAAATGTTGATAGTATCATTATTTTTTAACTACCTTTTTAAGATTTCATTGGTAGCATTCACCTAATATTAGTTGGGCATATCTAGTTTAGGAAAGTTTCACTTAGTCTTGTTTCAAGTTCGGTTGATGTGATTCCATATCAATTGTTTCCATGTTTTTCCAGTAGGAAAGAGTTAAGGTTCATTTAGAACCACTTGGAATACCTTAGGAAAATAATTAGGAAGCATCTACGAATAGGAAGAAAACGTTTTATTGTAAATCCTTTTATTGAACTTCTTAAATGTTAGCATGATAAATTATTACCATTGTAATGCACCTTTGTCAACAAGATGAGCCCTTATTGCAATCAAGTGAAAACATACAACCTATGAGCACAATAGTCCCATGAAGACACATGTCTTGCAGATACATCAGCCCAATAAAGACACCTGACCTATGGATGCAGTGATCAAATGAGAGTTTGAATTTTGGTGATTGTCACAACAATAATTCCATTTATGCTAAACCCTTGTTGTCATGGAAGATCTTCATGTGCATCCTTGTGGTGGTTAATTCTTTGAAGGGCCTCCTTGAGAATATCACCATAATGATTACACAATAGAAGCTCCCCTACTCACTTGCACAAACATCCCAAGTGCTAGATGCAAGATTCACCCTTAGCATCACTTTCCATATCACCATAATGACATCACTAGAACAACAACCATTGTCAAACCACACCCCCAAATTTGTGCCAAAGGAGTGAGAAAGAAAAGCATCTTTAGGGAGTCATGCATAGCAAACGGGTTGTTGCTTCATTCTGCTCTTATAGATTTAATGTTATTGATTTTATTTGGAATCCAATACTGTATTCATCCTTTTCTCATTCTTGGAAATGGCTCTGTTTGATGGCCATAGGGAGCTTCTAATAACAAAAGCTCCCTTGTCACTCATGATAAGAAACCCAACTGCTAGATGATGGCTTGCCCTTCAGATCACTTTCCAAGAAACCACAATGACACATTGGAATGACAACCACTACCGAACCATTCCACAAATTGTGCCAATGAAGTTGCATAGAGACAACTTTAGGGAGCCCTCACATAGTAATTGGGATGCTTCGCGGCCCTCAATAGAAAGGATGCTAATGCCAATATTCAAAATATGGAAAACATGTCTTTCTTGAACACCAGCACTAATTCTATTGGAGGGTCACTGGGAGATTTTGTTATCAAATCTCCCATTAGCCACGATAGGTTCATAACAAATTTCTAGAGTGCCAAGTAGCCACCTAATGCTAGACAAGGGCTCACCATTAGATCAACTTCAAAATTGCTAAGTAAACATGCTATAGAATAGCAACCACTACCAAGCCTCTTCTGATATTGTGTTGGTCAAGTGATCAAAGAAGATTATCTAAGAGAGAGTCCATGGGTAGGAATTCATTAGGGGATTTACGCATGTAGAAAATTTCTATAGTATCTACATAGCATATTGATGGTAATCAATATCACCGCAACCTGCTGTATTTTTTTAAACAAATTAGTTTGGTCAAAATTTTGACCAACTCATCAATATTTTCCACCAAGATTTGGTAAAAAATTTGACCAATCCTTTGGCCATGACCATGGCATCCTAGTCGTGGGATGGGCCAAAATTGGTCAAAATTTTGACCAATTCTTAAATTTTTCCACCAAACATGGTCAAATTTTTTACCAATCCTTTGGTCATGACCATGGCATCCTAGTCGTGGGATGACCCATAATTGGTCAAAATTTTGACCAATTCTTGGAAATTTTGACCAATAATGATAAATTAAGCTCAAAAGGAATAGAAATTTTTTGACCAACATGAAGGTTGGTCAAAATTTTGACATGAAAAATTCTGACGAATTGCTTGGTCGCACTTTCAAACAACATGGGTCAAAATTTTGACCAAAATTTGTCAAAAATTGAGTCAAAATTTACTAGTGAGTGTTAGTGTTGACCAAGCCATGCAGTGTCAACCAAGTGATTTAGTTTATATGTCGAGTTTTGCAGTGTTCGTCGAGTCACCAGTGTTGACTGAGTTCATACTACTTGAAAGTGATTAGTATGAACCAAGCTTCTACACCTACCAAGAGCATGATGATGTTGAGTGTTGACAATGGTTGTTGAGTATCAAAACCTCACTAAATTTGTCTTCAGAACCTAAGTGCCAGCAGTTGAGTTGATTTTGTGTATTTTGGTGAAACTTGTATTGTAGCCAACTTTGATGAATTGTAATTTGGATTGGTATATATGAAATGTCTTAAATCACATCTAAGAAATATATATATATATGAGAAATAATAAAAGCAGAAGTGTGAATTAAGAAGGCTACAAGAAGTATAAGGAGCAACAAAGATTTATCTATCACAACAAGGTGATCATTACACTTCAAAAGAATATTAACCAGCAAATCAAAGTTGCAGATCAGAGATCAACCATTGGTTTATCCTAATAGGTGGAACAGTTAAATCCTTTCACAAGGTAGACTTAACAGTCTTTTGCAAATCTCTTTATTGAGTGCATACTTCATTGTATGTTTTTTAAATCCTTTAACAAAGTAGATCTAACAGTCCTTATTGCTCCTAATAGGGCAAATCATTAGAAATGATAAATAGTAAGCCTTAACTGGCCAACTTTATATTTTAGTATTAAAGCTTGTGGGTATCACCCCCACCCCAATTTTACTTTCTATTTGGAAGGTTTTTGGGTCACCATATTTTGTGTCAATTTTTTATAAATATTTTAATACTTTCAGTCATTCATGCATGTAATAAGATCAGTATATAAATGAAGGATTATTTGGGTTAATAAGATTAAGTGTTTCCTGATTCACCCCTCCCCTCTCAATAGCCTAACCTATCCTATATTTCCAACAATTGGTATTAGAGCATTGTGGTTCTTAAAAAAGAAGTTTAACAACTTGAGCAAAGATCAGAGGCAGTGGAGGTATACAGGCTAAATAAGGCTATTGACAATGAAAAGTTGGATTTGGAATTGGCTATTGGGAAACTAAGGAATGCAAAGGAGAAACTCTCTCAATCCTTGAAAAGAATAAAAGATCTTGTAGTACAAATGAATGAAAAACTCTACACTGAAGAAAGAATTAAAGATATCTATCTAGAAAGAAATTCAGATGAAGCTAATGAGGCAATCAAAGACCTATTGGAAAAGAATTGCAATCTTCAAGAAGTTAGAAAGCTGAAAAGAGAACAAGAAATTTAGTTAGTAAGATTATGTGAAGTCATGGAAGAAAAAAACAAAGCCAAAAAAGATATATAAGAAAAGAATAATGAAATTCAGCATCTATCCCTTCAATAGGAAGAATTCATTGATTAGCTCACTAATGAAAATGAAGAAATCATGAATCTAAGATCAGAGAATGAAAGATTGAAAAATTATCTAAACACTGAAAAGAAAACCAATGAGAGGATGATGGAATCTCAAGTAGGCATGAATCAAATATGTGAGCAAAGTCAATAAAGAAAAAAAGACAAAGCAGGAATAGGATACACAGAAGAAGGTGAATCATCTAAGCAAGGAGCTCAAAAGAATAAAAGGCCTACTTGCATTCATTATGGTAAATTAGGTCACAAATCAAACAAATTTTGGAGTAATAGTAAAGAAAAATTCAATGGCAAGTGTTATAATTGCAATAAACATGGTCATTAAGAAAGTGAATGCAAAGAGAAACCTAAATTTGAAGGTAAATGTTACAAGTGCAAGAAACATGGACACAAATCTTCTAGATGCAAAACCAAGATATTGAACCCGGCAGAACAGATTGTGAAAGCAATATTTGGATGGGACTATAACGCATGGTGTAGATGCCAATACTGTGGAGAATTTGGGCACATTGAAGCAAATTGTGTGAAACATCACATGAGGAAAAGAGACACCACTAGAAGATGTTTTATTTGTATAGAACTTGGACATCTTGCCAAGAATTGTATGAACACTGGAAGGGTAGAAGATGAAAGAAAAAGCCAAAGCTGACAATATCAGAAAGTAGATAAGGCAGCAATAGATTCTAAAATGTACTAAGAATACAAGTCCAATCCATGAAGCACATGTCACTAAAGAATTGGGTGACTCAAGCATTTCAACTTGTTAATGTATCAGACTAAATACTAATATTATTCAGAACAATTCATAATAGGAAAGTGATGTAATACTAAAAGTGGTGTGAAGATTCAATGCACTATATATATATATATATATATATATATATATATATAAGGATGAGAGTGAAGTATTTACTGCTCTGATATACTAGAAGACTTATGAATGTATGTGTTCGCTATGTATATCAAACGTAGACATGTTTGATGTAATATATGCGGACAACTTCAAGATTCATGACCGATAGTTGTGACTCATACTTGAGTCATGTCTATCAGCATGACTGAAGCAAATGATAACCACAGTCGTTCTTATATTTGTTGAGACTCAACTAATAATTGATGCCCAATTTCATATCGATTAAGATTATATTATACCAGTGAATGGAGTTAGTAAGAAGTCAATGTAAATAGATTGCTTTATTCATTAACTTATATATATATATAATATCTTATACATATAGAAAAAAAAAACATAAGTATGAATATAAAAGTTATCAATAACTCTTCACTAATCTATACATTAACACTCCCTCGTAGATTAGTAAGATAAACACACATAAGAGGTCTTTGATCAGAAGACTTCTTTTGTACAATGTCAAATATAAGACATCATGACATGTGAGAGTTGGTTTGTCAGAACATCAATTACATGATATTCACCAAACTCTCTAGAGCAATGGCCTATTAGAAACATCAACTTAATGATGATCACCAAAAACTCGATGTGATAATGGCCTATCAGAATATCAGGGCAAGATATACACCAAGTACCAAAAATATATCTATACAAACGACTTGTAGATAATCAAATTAATGATATCAACCACTTAGTTGTTGATTTACAAGATAAAGCCTTTATATGAAACACTTTCACAAAAATGAATCATGCTATAAGTTATTGTAAGGACGTCACTTTACAACAACTTTTCTTGATACAAGTGAAATCATTTTGAAGTCGTCACTTCTTAATGATTAATACAAGTATTATTTATAATATATATAAAAATGTACAATAATCAATTTCTATGAGACATGTCCTCAAATTTTACAATCATACCAAGTTCTTTATGAAAATGCTCCACTTTTTTCTTAGCAAGTGGTTTGGTAAGAGTGTTTGCAATTCGATCCTCTGTAATAATATATTCCAACTTGATTACATCCTTCTCAACCATGTCTTGAACATAGCGGTAAGGTATCTTGATGTGTTTTGATCTGTTATGAAACAGGATTAAGAGATAGCTTGATGTAGCTCTGGTTATCAGAATAAATAGTAGTAGGTGGAAGTGGCTTCCCAAATAATCCAAATTAGAAGTTTCCTCAACCACACATCTTCTCTTGCTCCCATAGATGCAGCTATGTACTCAGCTTTTGTAAAAATTTGTGCTATTGAAGATTGCTTCTGACTAAACCAAGATATCATTGTTGAGCCCAATGTAAAACAACATCCTGAAGTGCTCTTATGATTCTCTAAATTTCCTGCCCAATCAGAATCTGAGAATGTTTTTTTGTTGCTACTAAATGATTTTGTTTAGGTTTGCACATGAACTAACTGAGAACATTTGTAGCATAACAAATGTCAGGTCTTGTGTTCACCAAATACATTAAGGAACCAATTATCTGTCGATATAGAGTAGGATCAATACTTTCAAAATCTTCAGTTGCTTCTTTTAGTTTATGGAGGTGTGTTTCCATAGGATTTTTCATTGCCTTGCTATCCAACATGCCAAATTTGTTGAGTAGATCCAGTGTACTTGCCTTGATTTAGGAAGATTCCTTTTCAATGTTGCCATAATTCTAGTCCCAAGAAATAGTGTAGTATTCCTAGATCTTTCATTTCAAATTCAAATATGAGATCTTGTTTACATTTTTCAATTAGATGATCTTCTCCTATAATCAAAAGATCATCAACATATAAAACCATGATTAACATATCCCCCTGGATTACTTTGTAATATAAATTTGGATCTGCAATGTTTTTAGAGAAGTCAAGTTTAGTTAGATGTTGATCTATCCATTCATACCAAGCTCGAGGAGCTTGTTTCAATCCATATAAAGCCTTTTTAAATTTGTATACATGAGATTGTTTATTGTGTACTTCAAATCCTTCTAGTTGTTCAAGATAAAATTCCTCTTCTATAACACCATTCAAAAATGTAGTCTTTACATCCATTTGATGAATCTTCCATCCCTTTGATGCAGCAATGGATAAAATAGTTCTGATTGAGGTATATCTGGCTACTGGAGCAAAAGTTTCCTCATAGTCTATTCCTTCCTTTTGGAAAAATCCTCTTGCTACAAATCTTGCTTTGTACTTGTCAATACTTCCATCTACAACATGTTTAATTTTAAATAGCCATTTTGAGGAGACAACTGATTTATTTTTGGGTCTAGGAACAATATCCCAAACATCATTTTTAAGTATGGAGTTATATTCTTCTATCATGGCATGTTTCCAATGTTGATGTTTTGTAGCTTCTTTTACATCAAATGGTTCGGATTTGGAGATTTCACTCATTAATGCAATCTAACTTGAGTATATATTAGGATGTTTTCTTTCCCTAATGAAATATGAGGGAATGGAATTGTTTACTTCAATTAGCTTTCTGGACCATAGTGGTCTTTTCTTTTCCTCAAAGGTGTAAGTAAAGTCCATGGGTTCAATTGATTTATCTTCCTCCATTAGAGACTCCCTTTCATTATCAAAGTTTTTTTCTTCTAGAGTTTCTCCTGAATCTAATTCATCTTTAGATCTTTTGTAGGCCAAATCTTCATCAAATATTACATCTTGACTTAGTTCAATATTTCTTTGTCCAAAGATATAGATGCAATATGCTTTTGAAGTTTTAGTATAACCTACAAAGATTCCTTTCTTTCCTGAGGGCTCTAGTTTGGTTCTCTTCTCTTTAGGAATATGTACATAGACAAGGCAACCAAAAATTCTTAGGTATTTAAGGTCAAGTTTCTTCCTGGTAAATAACTCTTTAGGGGTCTTAAATTCAAGATAAGAGTGGAGACACCAATTTTGAATGAAAACAATAGTATTTGCAGCTTCACCCCAAAGAAAAGTTTCAAGATTTTGATCATGAAGCATTGTTTTAGCAGAATGAACTATGAATCTATTCTTCCTCTTAGCTATTCCATTTTGTTGAGGATTATAAGGAACATAACACTCCCTCTTGATCCCAAAAGTTTTACAATAACTTATAAAGATATCAAAAATGTACTCTTTACCATTGTCTGTTCTTAATACTTTTATTTTCTTTCCAGAAAGGTTTTCTACAAGGGCTTTAAACTCTTTAAATTTAGTCAGGATTTCCTTAGATTTTTTACTTTTAGGAAAATAGATCCATGTCTTCCTAGAGAAATCATCCACAAATATGATATAGTATAGAGAACCTCCTAGAGAGGGAACTGACATATGACCACATAAGTCTGAATGAATAAGTTCTAGAATTTCTTTCGATTTGGTTTGACTATTATGGAATGTAGTTTTGATATTCTTCCCTAAATCAGTATTCAATTCACATTTGAGAAGTATCTACCAAGTTGATAAGTAACAGTGCAAGCTGAGCTTCTTAGTATTAATCGAGTTGCACAGTGTCAAACGTGGTCTCCAATGTCTATCGAGTTTGTAGTATCAGTGATGTGAATCCAGTGTTGACAAAGCTAGGAAGTGTCAACCAAGTGATTCATTTTATACTAAGCTTGCAGTGTTAGTGTTGACCGATTCATGCAGTGTCAACCAAGTGATTCAGTTTATATGTCGAGTTTCACAGTGTTCACCGAGTCACCAGTGTTAACTGAGTTCAGACTACTTGGAAGTGATTAGTATGAACCGAGATCCTATGTCTACCGAGAGCATGACAATGTCGAGTGTTGACAATGGTTACAAAGTATCAGAACCTCAACGAGTTTGTCTTCAGAACCCAAGTACCAACAGTTGAGCTAACTTTGTATATTTTGGTGAAACTTGTATTGTAGCCGACTTTGATGAATTTTAATTTGGATTGGTATATATGAAATGTATTGTCTCACATCCAAGAAAGAAAAATATATATGTGAGAAATAATAAGAGCAGAAGTGTGAATTGAGAAGGCTATAAGCAGTATCAGAAGCAGCAAAGATTTTTCTATCACAACAAGGTGATTGTTACACTTCAAAGGAATCTTGACCAACAAATCAGAGTTGCAAATCAAAGATAAAGTATTGGTTCATCCTAAAATGTGGAATGGTTAAATCCTTTCACAAGGTAGACTTAACAGTCTTTTGAAAATTTCTTTACCAAGTGCATACTTCATTGTATGTTTTGTAAATCCTTTAACAAGGTGGACCTAGCTATTATTGCTCCTAATAGAGCAGATCATCAGAAGTGATCAATTGTAAACCTTAATTGGCCAACTTTATACTACAGTACTAAAGCTTGTGTGTATCATCCCCACCCCAGTTTTACTTTATATTTGGAAGGTTTTTGGGTTACCATATCTTGTGTCAATTTGTTATAAATGTTTTAATGCTTTCAATCGTTCATGCATGCAATCAGATTAGTATATAAATGAAGGATTATTTGGTGTAATAAGATTAAGTTTTATTGGTTCCTGATTCACCCCTCCCCTCTCAGTAACCTAGCCTATTCTATATTTCTAACACTACACCTTGGCACCTTTGAAATATTTTCAATGTATTTGGCATCACGAATGAATTAGTTTATTATTTTTTAGTGATGACTTAATAAGATAGATTATACTTAATGAAAATAATTTAAAGATCATATTACCTTTAGCATTTCATCCCACACCCTTTCCTTAGCATCCATACATTAAGTGGTCTCATTCTACTCAAACCCACTTGTATTTTTCAATTCTTTCATAATCCTATCACCAACCTTCCATGTTTTGAGCTTATTTTTTAAATTATCCTTTGGCAAATTTAGTTTCAAATCAGCAGTGAACTTCTTTTCAATTGTTGTCCATGCCTCTTTCTACCATGCCCCCCCTTCCTTTTCGACCCATCTAGACATGCTCTACGAGAAGGTCAATGAACCTATGTTCCATTTCTCTAGTCCAAACTACCTTCTTCAAAGAAGAAGTCGATTGGGTTGTCTAAATTTTGTTATACATTATTCAACAAATCTAAAACTTGTCACAATCAATCAACAACTTCAAATACTTTCAGCCTATATATGACCAAAACAAACAGAATAAATTAAATCTGTTATATATCAACTAGTTAGTAATAGAGTTGTAAACCTTCTTCAAAAAACTCTAAGAAATAGAGAATTAAAAAATAGAATTCTATACTAGCAACCTCATGAAATATAAACAAAATGGTTGTAAACTTATCACACATCTGACGATGTGACAAAAGCAATGGAAAAAGTTCAATAATGAGACAAAGGAAATAGTAAAATTAATTTTCCTACTCAATCTACCAACAAACAATATGCAATAATATTTTCAAAGTTCTAGAGTAGATTATATTTAAATACAAGGAAATAGAATTTATGTATAAATTCATTTGTCATCCGCAGAAACCATTTTAGTTCAGAGTTGTTGCACAACACCATGAGACCCATGATGAAAATTTTGAATAACAAGGCATTATTAAGACCCGTTTCCACTTCTTCACCACTGATGCCAAGGTTAAAGGCACCAACTTCTTGGCTTAGAGGTAAAATAAACTTAATTCAACACTATATTTAAAACCTATCAGCCTTTTGAGCATGATGCAAACATATGCCACCATTTCCAGAACTCGCAGAAGTATAAAGTAAATGAACACTTTTAAATGTATTCAACATTTGGTAGCAGATCCAGAACTATTGTTAGTTTTTGAAGTGGATGTGGGAAACTTTGCAAGCTTTAATACAAGAAGAATATACTATTGGAGAAGCCTAATAAATAATGATTATGAGTAGATACTTCGACCTCTCATGATAGTATTAAATTCAAGTTATCAAACTGAAACATCATGCAAAAGCTATGGGGTTGTGAAGAAGAGTTGAGTTAAGGAATCTAAGTCCTTAGTTTGGGTAAGGGTACAAACAAATCATTGAACATGGTAACATTATGAAATTCATGAATAGAAGAGATGGGCATTGTAAAATAGGGTTCAAGAGACACACAACAGATTAATTCAAAGTTTTAAAATTTAAACTAATCAAGTAAAAAAATGAAAAGAATGTTTCAATATGAAATGATAGATATGAAAGTTCCAAGACTCTTGTATGACTTGATTATTGTTATCCTTCTCATGATTCAAATTTCAACCACAACTTCTATAAGGTGTACACATACACTTCAAAAGATTTCTCAATGACCATGATTGAAAATTTGAATGTATACCACTTATTAGCTTAAAAACCTAGTAAACATACAACAGCAGCCACTATTTCACATTATAACAACATTCCTCCTTTTGGAACAACAACCATTTTTCCTTTACACAATAGCTAGTATTTTTGAATATTGAAACAATATTATAAAATGAAAGTAGAGAGATTATAGATTCATCAAATATAGAGATTGCATGTAATGATTCCAATTGAAATCATAAACTATTCATAGCTATCCATAGTAACATTTATAACATCATAGCACTTTTATTTCATTTCAATCATCCACCAAATGTTCACACCAAACAAAAGAGGAAAATATAGCCAGGTTAACAAAGATCCACTCAAAGAAAACATTTATACATGGCAAAGAACAACAAAGGTAAGATCAATGCACCATCATTAGCCAATATGGAACTCAGTGAGCATAAATAGATAATATATTTGGTTTTAAAAAGTATAAACTATGAAAAAAAAAAAAAAAAAACTCAAAACCATCACTACATAGTGTAGAAATGAAGTGAAAAATTGCAAGAACTTTTATCAAATGCATGTAGAACAATAGATAAAGCATTTTAACCATCTACTTGAAAAGTGAATTCAAATATTTTGAGGGATTGCAAGGAACAAACATAAATAAAACTTAAGTATAACTTTTTTTATTTATACAATCAAATTCAATTATAATAATGACATATCAACATCACAAATATCATATCACTAGGAAGCTGCAAATATTTTGTTCATGTTGATTTATTAAAACTAAGCACGAGATCTACAATCTTCCTATGTCCTCTTAGCTATCTCATCTCAAAACTTTCCCCAATCATCCCTATCTCGTTGAATCATCCATATGTCTCAAGTAATGGTACCTTTATCCCATCACAATCGTCATCCTCTTCTACCTCTATTTGAGATGGAATACCATCCTATATAGTTATAAAATTGTGTAATATGCAACATGCTAAAATAATTTTTGTTTGTGTCATTATTGTATAAGACGCTACATGCCTCAAGATAGGAAAACACTACTTCAAAATCTCAAATGTGTGCTCTATTATATTCCTAAGTGAGGAGTGTCGGTGGTTATATAACTCATGTGCAGTGTCTATTGGGTTTTCTTTTGAAAACTCCTTTAGGTGATAATGTGTACATCGATAAGGGGCAAGAAATCTAGGAACATTTGGATACCTAACACCAACTATAAAAAAAATTCCTACAAAAAATGTATAGAAATGAATATTGTCAGAATGTTGCCTCATTTCTAGTAAACTTCGCTATAAAATCATTTACAAGTAGATTTGACATACTAGGGGGAACTACCAATGGATCTTCTCTGGTAAGAGCCGAAGCAAGAACATGACTATCTACAACAAACCCTTCCCAATTAGCAAGAATGTATTAAAACTTATAATCAAATGAATAGACACCCATAACATTTTGCAACAAGTGGCCTTTTCTGTCACAATGTTTAGCTTGTATCTTGACATCGAGAATAACCAAAATACGAGATCCATCAATTGCTCCAATACAATTCTACAGTGACCACATATATAATCAAATGTGTAGTAATATGAGTAAATGTCAACTAATATTATTGAATGTGAAGCAAGCATGTAGAGCTATGAGATATACCCTGAAATACAGATCAAAATGATCCTTCCCAATAATCTCAACAAGAGTGTTTGGACCAATGGGTACAAGATAATCAATGTGCAGAGATAAGATAGCTCTTAGGACCTTATGAAAGTTTCGGCTAACTATCTCTCTTGAGTGACCAAATTTGTGAGAAATCTTATAATTCTTCAGATTGTGGCCAAGTGTATGGAGGAACATCACTAGTTGCTCTTCCAACCCTATGCTTTGATTAAGTAAAAACAAGTTTTGAAAGGACCTGAAACCTTATACAAAGGGACAAGAAAATATAACAAAGAGGATCTTAAAACAATTGTGGAAACCACCCAACAAACTAGAGGAACGCACCAAAGTTCCCAACAAGATGGAAAACAACCCGAGAGTCCACAGACCATCAAGATTTTCATTTTAGTCCAATCTTTTGAGAACATAAAGACATATCTAACTCTATTTTTACTGTATCTCGAATGTTACCTTTTTGCCTTAGAATATCAGCTAGATGAAAGAAAGTCCCTCTAGTCATGACAATTTGTCTCATTAGAATGGACAATTCACTTATAAAATGAAATTTTGTCTCTTTGGCACTTACATCTTTCTCCTCTATCTTGTTGAGCAGATATTACTATAGATGTCACAAGGAAAGAAAGAATAGCAGCAAGAACACGAATTACTCTGGTCTTCCTAACAATGACAACCAAGATTCTTTTATCTCTAATAGGAGCCATCGGTAACCTTAAAAAAAGTCACAGTTATACATGAGAATATAGTATTCAACAACATGAGGAATTCTTAGAGAGTTTACAAACTATGATCCAAACATCAACAATATATGATTTCTTTCCAATATATAATCATCTTATCTAGACAATATTTTTTTTTTAATCAAACTTTTAGTAAGAGTCGCAAGAAGGATCTATTTTATGCATTTTAAATGGTTGGGAGGTTCCATACAAGTTTGGTGTGGATAACAAGTGTTGAGAGAAATATTTTGGAGTCAGAATTATGTTTTGTTTAAGACTACGGATAAATATATTTGACTAGACTCTCCCAAATAAAATAACAATAGAAAATTTCATCAACATACCTCTTGTCTCATTCTTAAAATTGTTGAACTAAAGACTCCAAGCTAGATATTACAAGACATGGATGTGATTAAACGAGTAAAAATGCAAGAAGGATTGAGGAACTAGCATGTGTTGTCAAAGGAATTTATAATACTGAGCAATTGTGCAAAGAGTTGAGTCAAGATAAATAGGTCCTTTGACGGCCTGCCTTTCTAGTCATAGTTGTTTCCGGCCAATACTACATTATTCATCTACATTAGTGCCATTTGGCGTATTCTTCGTAAATAATATTTAATGGAGTAATAATAGTTAAAATATAGCGAATCACATATTGATGACGGTGCTTTCCTTTGCATATCATGATTTTTGAAAGACTATGTGCTCATTGTGTTCTAGAGAAAACATCATTGCTTCACAATATTTTATTACTATTTTTGGTGAGGTTTAGTTTAGAGGTCTAACTTAATTGTTTCAATAGAGATGAAGTTCATTATTGGATGAAAAGGGGCACTGGATGTTTCATAGAGAAAATATCACTGCTTTTTCTGATGTAGATATATTCGCTTTTATCAAGAGCTCGGTTAGCTTGATGATTTCTCTAGAGCTATATAACTGTCAAAATATGTCTAGCTATCATAAATGCAAACAAAATTAAGGAAAAAACAATGCTTCAATGAATGTGATAGGGATAAAGCCATGTCACAAAGAGATCTAGAAATAAAGAACGTAGAAGGTTGGGAAATGCAACAGATATATTCAAAGAAGATGTTAATGGAAAGTAGTTGTGAGTTAAAGCAATGTTACAGATTACTGGTTGTCAAAAAAATACTAAAACTTATTATAAAAAACAAAGTGTCCATTTCATATCCAATTGAATAATGTGTTCTAGCAATGATATGATGGGGAGCTTTGTGATAGAACAAGGGTTTTTTGATAAATTTTACAGCAATTTCTTAAATACAATTATAGTGCAAAGAATACAAAAACATGGTTCAAATCACAACAATACATAAATAATGGTATAGTTAATTGGAGTATGAAATTAGACATTGTAATGCAATGGAGTTCACAAACTATTTGATGAAGCCCTAAATTTGGAAAATTATGACCTCCATTTCATTACCCTCTCTAACCTTCTCGAGGAAAAATAATTAGATACTTGCTTATCTTATTATTGATGTGAAGAATCTAGTGATCAAAATTTATGTGAACTATGAGGTATAAAATATTCAAAAGAGACATTATGGCCATCCATCGGAAAGAATCTCACTGAACATGTGAAAAGTAGAGATGATTAAGGTGTTTTTTGAATGTACATATGGAAGCACAATGAGAAAGATTTTGTCAAGGAATCGAGATATACTCTGATAATTGTGAAGGAATCATCAGAATTGTTAACTCATTGAGGCTTGGGTGTATGTTGTTAGGATTAACCTCAAAAAAAAAAAAACAATTACATGACCAATATCAGAAAATAACATATCACACATAAGAGAACACAAGACACCAAGATTTAACATGGTTCACCCAATCCTTGGGCTATGTCCACCAATAGCAAGTCCAATATTATTATGATCCAATGATTACAACCTGATTACAATCTATAATCCCTTACAGCTCAATATTGCCGCAAGAACCAATTTTTGCATCACACATTATGAAAATCCCTAACCCTAAGCCTTTTATACAAGTTTTTTGTTGCTTACAAAATTAGGGTTAGAATAATAGAAAAATAGTAGCCGACACCTTTTACAATATAAGGGCATTTTTGGCTTCGGGGGCGTTGCCCCTAAAAACCCCCTGCGGGGTGTTGCCTCTCAACCCCACCCTATACTACAACAAGGAGCGCACTTGGACCTCGCAAGGGCGCTACCCCCAAACCCCTGTAGAAATAATCTCGAGGGAAACTACACTAAATAAACCTCCAAGTCTAATTAGGCTCCACATCACAACAATCTCCCACTTAGAGATTGATTAGACTTCACAATAATAACCTCCCACTTGGAGACTAATCATAGCACTGTTAAACCTGTGGCTCCCACTAGAATATCAAACCACCCTAGACTCTATTGTTCTTTTATTTTGTTCAGGCTAGAAGACCAACTGAAGCTGAGGAGGAATTCAACTTCTCCCTTGTTACAACCTTTGTAAACACATCTGTTGGATTATCATTTGTATGTATCTTCTCCAACTTTAATTGTTCATCATCCAAAACGGATCGAATGAAATGGTACAACAACTATATGTGTTTTTTCTTTGAATGCAAAGCTAAATTCTTTGCAAGATGAATGGCACTCTAGCTATCTATGAACAAATAATTATCCCTCTATGGGTGTCCCAATTCTTCCATGAAGAACTGAAGCCATATCATCTCCTTAGTCGCCTTTATAGTAGCAACATACTCTACCTCTGTAGTGGATAAAACATAACCTTCTATAACCTAGAAACTCAGCTCACTATTACCCCCCCAATAATAAATACATAACTTGTAGTACTCTACCTAGTATCAATATCCCTTACCAAATTTGAGTCAACATATCCTTGTAAATCAATAGTAGAGCCCCCAAAATGTAAACACTAATTGGATGTTCCTCTCAAATATCTAAGAATCCATTTAACTACATTTCAATGCTCTAGCCCTAGATAACTCGTATACCTTCTAACAACTCCCACTGCATGTGCAATATCTAGCCTTGTACATACCATAGCATACATCAAGCTTCCTACAGCTGAAGCATAAGGTACCGTGGACATCTTATCTCCTCTTATTGTGTCTTCAGTGACATCTCCTTAGTCAACTTCAAATGACCAGGTAAAGGTGTGCTGACAGCTTTAGCATTCTCTATAGAGAAATGTTGCAACACCTTCTCAATATAATTAGCCTAAGATAATGTCAATATCTTGCTCATCCTATCTCTACAAATCTCATACCAAGGAATTGTTTTGTTATCCTTCATAGAAAATGCATGTGCTAACTCGCATTTCAGCCCTTTAATGTGATCCATGTTAGACTTAGCTATAAGCATATCATCAACATATAAACATAAAATAATGTAGTTGTCATCATCCAACCTCTTAAAATAAACACAATGCTCTGAATGACACCTACTATATCCATGCTCATGCATAAACCTATCAAATTTCAGATACCATTGCCGAGGTGCTTGCTTCAAGCCATATAAACTTTTCTTCAATCTGCACACTAAATTCTCATTTCCTTTAACTTCAAATCCCTATGGTTGTGTCATATATATCTCTTCACCCAAATCGCCATGAAGGAAGTTTTTTTTAACATCAAGTTGCTCCAAATGCAAATCTTCAGTAGTCACAATACTTAAAATAGTGTGAATAGAAGTCATTTTAACAACAGGAGAAAATATCTCATCAAAATCAATGCCCTTTTTCTGTGTAAATCCTTTTACAACTAACCTGGCTCTAAATCTTTTCTTACCTCCATCCTCTTCTTTTAACCTATAAACGCATTTATTTTGTAGAGCCTTTTTACCTGCAGACAACTTGTATAAATCTCATGTCTTATTTTTCAGCAAAGAGTCCATTTCATCTTTCATTGCAAACTCTCACTGAATCTTTGTATCCACCATCATAACATTCAGGTTCACCAACATCAGTAAGTAAAATAGTATACAAGGAAGGAGAAAATATTTCTAGAGGTCTACTTGGCCTTGTTAACCATTTAACATTCACTGGGGTATGTGGTATTTGTTGTGGTTGTTGTAGATCATGAGAAATTGCTAGAACATCAGCTTTTGGAGTATCATCCAACACTACATAATCATCTTTTTTCTTCTCATATTGCTGCAACAGATCTTTGTACAACACTTTCTCATTGAATATGACATCCTTGCTTCTTACAATTTTATGGTTTTCAAAATCTCAAAACCTATAACCAAATTTATTAATGTCATATCCAAAAAATACACATTTCTTTGACTTAGCTTCCAGCTTGGTTCTATTTTCAGAATTTATATGAGCAAATGCTTCACAACCGAAGATTTTGAGAAAAGAATAACTCTCTGTCTTATCAATCTATGCTTCCTCTTGAATACCATAGCCTAAAGGAGTAGAGGGACTTCTATTAATCAAATATATAATAGTATTGACAGCCTCCCCCCACATGTTTAAAGGCAACCCTGCATGCAACCTCATGTGTCTTGTATCTCCATTATAGTCCTGTTCATACGTTCAACCACTCCATTTTCATGTGGAGTCCTTGGAATTGTTTGATGTCTATGAATACCATTAGTGGAGCAATAATCTTCAAATGCATGACAACAATACTCACCACTATTATCAAATCTAAGACATTTTAATTTCTTACCAGTCTCATTTTCAATCAAGCATTTCCATTTCTTAAAAGTTTGAAATACATCAAATTTTTGTCTAAGGAAATAAACCCATACTTTTCTAGTTGCATCATCAATAAATGTAACATAATAATGAGAGCCACCATGGGAAGATACCTGAGATGGTCCCCATACATTTGTATTCACAAGCTCTAATTTTTCACTTTTATTTTCTTTCCCAGTCTTCACAAAACTCACTCTCTTTTGTTTTCTATACACAAATTTCATAGATATCCATATTAACACATTTTAGACTTGGTAAAACTTTCTTTGAATGAAGTACTTTTATACTTTTCTCACTCGTGCCAAAGTCTATTGTGCCACAACATTGTATCAGAATCTACAGTAGCTATTTGTTCTCCCTGCTCAATTGTGACAACTATTCCTGAACATTTGTTTTTCTCTAAAACAATCAAAGTAAAAGGAACAATATGACATGTACAAAGATATAAGGTGTCTACTTTCACACCTTTTGCTACTACAAGAGAACCTTTTGAAACCTTCCAATTTTTATCATCAAAAGTAACTACACAACCCTCATCACTGAGTTGCCCTGCTGAAATTAAATTCCTACTCAGCCTTGGAACATGTCTTACCTGATGTAGAAGCCAATGATTCTCATTTTGCAACTTAATCTTAACTTTTCCCTTTCCAACAATTTGACAGGGTTCATTATCCCCAAAATAAGCAAGTCCAAAATTCCCTTGGACATAATCAATAAAATAACCTCTATAAGGTGTAGCATGAAATGAAGCACTAAAATCTAAAACCCATGAATCATCAATACTTTCTAAAAATAGAAGCAAAGCATCATCTTCAGATTTGTTACTTACCACATTTGCCCCCCTATTCTCTTCGTGTTTATCTCCTTCATTTTTCTTTCAAGTCCAGCAATCTTTCTTCTTATGCCCTGGGTTCTACAGTACCAGTAATCTCTCGATCCTTTGGATTGAGACCTCTTCCCCTTTGACTTTCCTCTTGATTTTCCACGATTTTCAAAATTACTTCCTCTCTCAGTCATTCTGCCTCTACTTTGTGCGTTCAAAGCACTTCTTGATGTAGATCCACCTGAGGTTTTCCTACGAGTTTCCTCACTCAAAATAACATCAATCACATCACCATATTTTAGGGTATTAGATCCAGAAACAAAATTACACACAGCCATTACCAAACCATTCCAGCTTTCAGGCAAAGAACACAAAATCAAGAGAGCCCTAATGTCTTCATCAAAATTAATACCCACGGAAGATAATTGACTAGTAACAGTATTAAACTCATTTAAATGATCTACAACAAATCCACCTTCTGCCATTTTCATATTAAATAAACGCTTCATGAGAAATACCTTATTTGAAGCGGAGGGCTTTTCACACAATTTCGCGAGAGTTTCCACCAACTCTTCCATCATCTTTGCTTTTGTTAGATTAAATGCCACCGATGATGCTAAGCATAATCAAATGCTTCCAAGTGCATTTCTATCTAAAAGATCCCAGTCGTCATTTGTCATAGATCTCTAGTTCTTGGTTTTTCCTTCCAACGGCTTCATAAATCCTTCTGATAGAGATAGTCCTCCATTTGCATCTTCCATAACTGAAAGTTCTACCCATTAAACTTGTCAACCCTCAACTTATCCTTGTCTATTGTTACCCCCACTCAACCGTGAGACCTTCTTGCAGAGGATTGCTATTATAAAAAAAAATGACAACGATCTACATAAAAGAAAAAATGACGACAGTCTAGCTCTGATACCACTTGTTAAGATTAAGCTCAGACAGAAATAGCAGTTACATGCAAATATAACCAATATCAGAAAATAATAGATCGCACATAAGAGAACACAAGACACCAAGATTTAACATGGTTCACCCAATCCTTGGGCTACGTCCACCAACAGCAAGTCCAATATTATTATGATCCAATGATTACAATATGTAATCCCTTACAGCTTAATACCACCACAAGAACCAATTTTCACATCACACATAATGAAAATCCCTAACCCTAAGCCTTTTATATAGGCTTTTTGTTGCTTACAAAATTAGGGCTAGAATAATAGAAAAATAGTAGCCGACGCCTTTTACATTATAAGAGCATTTTTGGCTTTGGGGGTGTTGCCCCTGAAAACCCCCCAGGGGCATTGCCCCTCGACCCCACCCTGTACTGCAACAAGGAGCGCACCTAGGGTGCTAATCCAAGACCCTGTAGGGGCACTACCCCTTGACCTCGTCTTGGGGGCGCTACCCCCAAACCCCCGTAGAAATAATCTAGAGGGAAATTGCGTCAAATAAACCTCCAAGTCTGATTAGGCTCCACATCACAACATATGTTACATATATCACTTTATCACCTCTGCATATATTTTTAATAGTTTAGTTGTCTTCTCAAACTGATTTGCTATTGATAATTGAAGGATGTCACACTAGTGAATCTGCAATGATGGCATTCATGTTCTAGATGCTATTATTTTTGTCTCTGACATGCAAAGGAAGCTTAAACATTGAGGGATCTTGGAACTTCAATAAAAGATCACAGGTGAAGAAGAGATCTTTCAAGTACCATCTCAAAAAGATCAGTTCTCGTTGCATCAATATAAGTAAATCATTTTCTACTTGATTGAATGCAAAAGTTTGAATTGAAGCATGTGCTGGAGTTTCTTGTTGTAGGCATAACTGGAGGGAAAAAAGGATATAGATTGTAAAATTGTTTGTAAATGGATGGAGCATTGCAGTTGCATAGATTAATAAATACACTTAAACTATTTTGCAGTGTCGTGCATCACATAATACAACTGGAGATACATGACATACTTGAAATTCAACTTGGAGTAATTTGACACTAATATAACATATCAATCAATGCCTTAGAAGAAATATTACTTTCATAGGCTCAACCTTGGAACAAAGGTATGCAGGGAAAATTATTAGACAATGACTACACATGTACGGTGAACATTTAGCAACTCTCAAGACTCTAAAGAACATAATCAAATGATTGAAACAAGAGCTTGTTTACGGATCCCTGTTTGAATAATATGTAGATATGAAATATGTGACCACAAGATACTGAATTTCTACATCGTGCAGTGACATAAAAGCCTATAGAAACAATATTGAAGGGTTTGAACGATTAGAACAACACACGATGGTTTTGGCATAACAACAAAGACACCGAAATTTTGAAGACTCACAAACTTCATCGATGGCTTCAACATATCAAAACACATATACAAGAATATTATAGATACATGTGTCAGATATATATTCAAGTTCAAGAATATTTAAGAGGTTGGAGATAGAGAACATTAAAATGAAATCACCAACATATAGTTTGATTTGTATTTAAAAATACACGATACAAAATAGTAAAGACAGGAGGAAAATATCACAAATCATCTTTGATTATAATCAACACCACAAATAGAGAGAGAGAGAGAGAGAGAGAGAGAGAGAGAGAGAGAGAGTGTGTGTGTGTGTGTGTGTGTGTGTTGTGTTTGCACTGATGATAACAAAATATAGCAAAAAATAGTGCCTGAGAATGCAATATACAGTAAAAATAATTTGCACCATTGTAAAAATGAAGCTACATCTATTCACAAGGAAGCTGACGGTGTTTGAAGGTCAAAACACAACTAAGTTTCAATTACATATGAAAACCTAAGAAAATAAATGAGGATAAAAAATAAGATCTGTTTGGTGCATCCCTTTGCTGGTGTTTGCCTTTTGTATTGTTTCCAATCCCTTAGACCATCGTTGGTTTCCTGTTGAACATTAATAAATTTATCTTATCTTATATTATCTTATCTACTTAAAAGCAATTTCCCGAACTTTTACATGCCTAGAAAAGGTGAACCAAGAAAAAAACCCACGCACCTTATTGAGTACCGAGGAATGTTCAATGCAGACATAAAGCTCCAAGCTGGAAATGCTGAAAACTTTGACCCTGTAAAACAAAAAATGCCAACACAATTAAACCCTCTAAAGTTAAAATGCTAAAACAATGTTGAACCAATGAAAATGCAGAGTGAAGCAGCTGAAAATGTAGAGACAAAAAAATGGTAAGAATATTTTAGGTCAACTAAGTAATATATTCACGAGTTGGGCGCGAAAAAAATGCAGGCGAACATAAAAAATCTTCCAATTTCATTTTGACTAACTCCCCAAAAAGTGAAACCAGGCTTTAAAACTCAATTTCTAGTCTCGAGAGGGAAATCACATAACCTAGTTTTGAGGCAAAATTAGAAGTCAGCTATTATAATTCCATTTTGCCAATTTTGAAACAAACACAACTTTTTTCAAAACCAGGTTATGTAAAAGTCAATTCCCGTCATCTTCCTGCAACCAAACAAACCCTAAGTTCAAAGACACAAGGGTCCAAGCAAATGATCTTTAGCTAAGACATCCATGCACAAGGGCATGAAAAGAAAATAAAATAAAAGGAAAAACAAAGACAAAAGAGACTATACACAAAGAGGGGTAGTACTAGAAAAAGTCCAAATCAAATAGTAGAAGAGACCTCAATCAAAAATGCCTAAACTATTAATATCATGTTCAAAAAGTTATAGGAGTATAAGTGACCACCCAAAAAGGGAAAGACCGTCACCAAAAATTAGACAAAACCAATAAAGATATAATAGATCCTATGAAAGAAGAATAGAGACAAGAAAAATATCTTGAGGTATGTCTTTTGATATAAAGAAAAAGCATAAGATCTACTATTAACGCAAGACGAGTTCTATTTACCAAATCTTGAACAAATTGTCAAGATTTAATACAATTAGCAAGAGATTGCTTATTGTTGATTAAATTGACAAAAAATGTAGCATTGATAGGTCTTTGATTCTTTGAAAAAACAATCTATAACACAAGTGAGTTTTAGGGTCATATTTAATTTTCCAAAAGATTCTCTTAGCTAGAGCTAAGTGATCATCAAAATGATATGTGACAACGAAGAGTGTTGGTAAAAGAATGTCAAACAATTGTTTTAGTTCCAATAAAGGAAAAGTAGCATCTTGGTGTGAAGGCTACACCACACCTAGTGCAATTAGTGATATCATATTCCACATTCTAATTGATTGTTAATGTAGAAGGTGGAGGAGATTCATCTTGATATCTATGGAAATGTGTTATACAAAGAGGAATAAGAGGAATATTTCTATGGGAAGAGCCTTATCACTATTCTTTTCGTCTTTAGGTTGTAAAGAAGAAGGCTTATTAGGATCTTGTCTACTTAAATTCATGGAGAGAAATCATGAAGAAAACACTAATATCAAAATTATGAATAATATTTTGATGAAAGGATTATTGTTGAAAATCGTCCAAGGAATTACATTAACTAGCTTCGCTAAGACTATCCATTGGAGTAGGTTGACGAAGAAAAGATCTAGGTGTCGCACTAGGATAGGGTCATTAGGAGGTAGATCTTTATCATCGTGATTACTAAGCACTATAGGAGTAGAAATAGGTAGATTGGTATTAGTGTTGTTCAAGTTCATTCGCATATTCATGCATTTTGTTAAAATTTGAATGATAAAACCGCATAAAATATTAATAAAAGTATTTAGATGTGCCTTTAAAGGAAGAAAGATACTTGACAAGTTCACAATGTCATATGCAAGAATACCATGAAGGAAGGAATGTCAACAAAGAAATGTAACAACATAGATTATCAAACACCAATCTAACTTTGTAAAATTCATGAATGTTAGTCAAGCACAAAAAAGAGATCTTACACCAAAATCAAAATGGAAATGCTATGAGTGAGATTCACCAAAATGTATACTCAAGGAAAAGGGAAGCAATGTAAATAGGTAAATCACTTCTTTTCACAAATGCACACTTTAAAAGATGTCCCAATACACACCAAGAAGTGACAAGCACTAAATGGGATCTACATCCCTATTTTACAACTTATTTTTGTTCAATAGTTTTAGTAGCTTCGCAATGTTTAATTAAGGGGAAGAAAAAGAAGACATGAATAAAAGTAGATGGATGTCCATCTCCTTCTTTGACAAAAAAAAGACTCTTTTGATTGGCCTCCAATAGAGGAAATAAGTTAGATCTATGAAAGAAAATAACTTGAATACTTGAGAAAATGCTAGATCTTGGACTTAATTAGTGTCGTGCACTTGATAGCTTAAATGATTAATTGCTGAAATATTCTGAATATAATAACACTCAAACAAAAAAAAATTGCATATGAATGAATATCCACCATATCAAGCATAATCAGTTTGATTGCAAAGTTCTCAAACTTTATTAGATTTCATCATTCATCATTTAGCACAAACTTCTCAATGTATCTACAATCCTTAAAAACAAAACCATCCTTACAAAAACACAACAATTCTTTTAACCATGGACAGAAATATCTAACATATTATTCACCTAAATTTTCCTTTACCCCACTCTCCCATAACCTTTCCAACTTGTCATCTTAAATCTTTCTCCACATTGCTCTGGAAAATCATTAAACAATTCAAGCCAACCAGACTATATTTGCTCTCTGGCAAATCATTAAGCAAACTTAGGTCAACCAGACTATGAATGCTCTGGCCTGCAAAGGAAAAATGAGATAAATGAGAGGCCTGCAAAGGAAACACGTGCAAGAAGTCTGAACTAGCATGCCCAACTTATATGTAGAAGCGTAGCGACGAAATACGAGGATAGCAGAAAAGGGCCACCGAGCCATGTGAATACGAATACCTTAGCCCTGTGATGGAAATGTTGAGAGGGGTGACTTGGGTGATTTGGTTGGGAAGAGACAGAATGGTAGGAATGTGAAGTTCAATGGTTGCACACGACTTTTGGTCTCACGTCTCTTGTTTCGTAGTTACGCGAGTTCTTATAAATGAATGCGTACAGATCATATAATTGTACCTATTGCATAGGTGCAACATTAATAAATATAACCCCTTAATTTGAGAGTGGATTTACCAGTTTAGAGCGAACTACTGTAAATCTCATATTCTTTATTTTGTGAATCTGCTTTTATTTATTTTCAATAATGAGATTTCATGCATGGGAATAAATCCCCCATCCCACCCCAATAGGTTAAAACCTCATTGGAGTGTTAATGTTCCAAATGGAAAACCTTTTTCGATTTGCAGCCTTCGTTGAGTCTGGAATCCCTCTTTCAAGACAAACAGTTTTAAACCCTTTTGCAGCTAACGGGCGATAACATGATGGATTATCAAATTCCTAATTAGCAATTATATAGAGAACAAAACATTTGAAAAAGAATACAGATTAATAAATCCAACCGATAGGACGGATCCATGATTCTGTTAACATTATCAAACATGAAAGCTTGCAATCTGAAAGAAATGACGAAAAAACCCCAACAATCATCAAGAACAAATTTTACCTGAATCTGAAAGGATTGCATTTGAAACCGCGATTAAATCGAACTTAAAACCAGAACCAATCAACCCCAACACCCATTATCAATGTTCTCCAAACATCAGCAAAGATTACCAAAGATTGAGAGAACTCGGGGGCCAATGAACGAAAAAATAAGATACAAATACTTCGAACAAAAACCAAAGAAACCCAATACCCATGATCAATTACTCTTAACAACCCAGATTTTCAAAGAGGGCGGATTGAGAAAGACAGAGAAAACTCTGTGGCCTCGATAGCTCATCAGTAAAAAATTAGAGTGCAACAAGATTTTTAAAATCAAAGAGATTCATTCTTCAACTTGTTTCACATCATCTGAGCTCTGAGACCAAACCATCACAATACGATTCAGCAAAACCCCCAAAAGATAAACAAAGAAAACAGAGAACACGACACAAACTATGGAGATTTTGGCTCAGAAACAGACAATATCGTCAGCCCACGATTATAGCGGTTCAGACTTTGATGGTATCTTTTGAGTCCTCCTTGCCAATATTTACACTAATACAGATAATCTACATTAACCAACAATGGGATACTGCAAATCCCCTGGAAACCAAAAATGAACAAACAATAGTATAATGCGAATCCCCTGAAAACCAAAAGAGACCAGACAGAACAGATTATCCCTGCCGGGAATCGACAATTGATGATCAAAACCCTAACCCGGCCCTTTATAAAACTCAATACCCTAACCCTAGCTGCTATTCGGACATGTATGATCGGAAGGACCCTTTACACTGCATTTTCGATACCTTTTCTCATTAACTTCATCAAATGATCAAACGAGATGCTAAATGTTTGAAGTTTCTGAATATAACTAGCAATTGTCTTTACAATAAATGTCACATGCTGACTTGTTAAATTAGTAAAAATGAAAATTTAATAGCAATAATAACAATTATTTAATTAATATTCAATAGTATTATAATATTTGAATAATATGTTTTAGATGAATTTTCATATTTTTTAAAAAGAAATTTTTTTAATAATGGAAAGTATATATATATATAATAATAATAATTCAAAATAATTCTTAATTTATCATGTCTAATATTAATGTTTTGTTTGAATTGAAACAATATTAAATCTACTTAATATTTTAAATTAATGTAAAATAATTTTAATGATTTTATAATTTAAAAATAAATATTACGAAAATTAAAAATAAAAATATTTGCATCAAAATATTGATCACTAGACAAGAATAAGTGATTGTAATAATGTTAGTAAATATAACAAGTGTGGGAGTTAAAAATTAATACATATGTCCTTTGGGGAAGAAATGACGGCTCTGAGAATGCTCCTATCAACTCATGACTGGTGTGGCTAGGGCCTTTGTGCCTGAGGCCTGCTCCTTTGCGCCATTATTGATCTCCTTTGGACGAGATCGTTCCTACCGTTGTGGTTTGGTGCTGCTGCATGGGGATCGAGGAGTGTTTGCAAGTGGGTGTGGGGGGTTTGGGGGGTTTGGGGGGTTTGGGGGTTTTGGGGGTTTTGTTGGAGCATGGGTTTGGGGTCGGCTGGGGCTACCTGGAGTGTGTAGCCTCTTTTCTTTTGTTGGGCTTTGTGCATGGTTTTTGTTGGTGCTTGAAGGTAAGAAGTTTTCAGATTGGGGATAGAGTTTTATGGGGTTTTTAACATGGGGCAATCAGAGATTCTTGTGTCTCAGGCTTTGTCCGCTGATATGGAGATGGTTGATTCCTCCATACTGATGTGGGTGGGGGCTAAGAGCCAGACTGACAATCTCCCATCTGGGGTGAATGCTTCATCGTCAAAGGGTTTTGTTTGTATTAAGAAGATGAATGGGTGTTTGGAGTGATCTGATGATCGACCAGTTTTGGTTATTCAACCAAAGCATATTTCAGAAGATGTAGAATACTGGGGCAAGCATGCACTCATCTGTAAGTTTCTGGGCCTTCATCTTCCTCTTCCTGTGTTGGAATCGTGGGCACATCGAATTTGGAATCCTGAAGGGGATATAGAGATTCTTCTGGCGGCCAACAATTATTTTATGGTTATTTTTTCAAATATGACAGACAGGAATAAGGTGTTTGAAGGTGGTCCATATTTCTTTAACTAGGTTGGGCTTTTTATGAAACCCTAGCACCTCGGGTTTAACTCTGCTGAGGAGATTCCCTCTCGAGTCCCAATGTGGGTTTGTCTTCTACAGCTTCCTCTAGAATTTTGGAGAGAGGATATTCTTCATTCAATCTCGCTTTTCCATGGGAAACTGGTAGGGTCGGCCACACAAACTCAAGATCGAAAGGTAATTTCATATGCTCGAATTTGTGTAGAGGTTGATCTTAATAATCTGCTATCTGATTCTGTGGAAATTTGCTTGGGCCCTACCTCATGGATTCAACAGATGGACTATGAGACTTTACCTTTTCAATGCAGGATATGCCGTGAGTATGTGCACTTACAACATAAGTGTCCCCAAAATAAATTTTCTCAACCATTGGCTTCTACTAAACTGGCCCCTAAGGATGATAAGGGTAAGGCCCCTATGTAGAGGGGTCTGTAGACAAGGAGGGTTTTATCCCAGTTAAGTCGTGCAATAAAGGAAAAGGGAAGAAGAGGACCTAGATGGACAAACAAAATGATGGCACTTTAAATAGGTTTAATGTTTTGGATAATTTGGTACAAGAGGAAGGCATACTAGCTGAGTTGCCCTCGGGAGATGGATCTCTTCAAAGGCCCCAGGCGGGGGAGGTAAGGAGTCTAGCCCAGGTACTAGAAGAGGAACAAGGTCAACCAGTTCCTTTGGATGGATTGGATTAGGAGAAAAATTGTGATGTCCCTAGAGGGTCACAACCTAGGGGCACCCCAAATATCATAGCTTCTACGCTCCCTGGACAGAAAGGGATGCCAGACATCACAAAAGGTACTAAAGTTGCACCTTCTTTAGGCTTACAACGAAAACCCTTTTAAAAAGGGCCCTTAGAGAAGTCTACTAAGAGTGGAAGGAAGACTTATCAGGAGAAGGTTAAGATGATGGGAGAGACTTTAGTTGAGGCAAGGTTTGTGAAGCCCATTGATTCCCACTTCTCACAATCTTCCAAATGATTATTCTCTTCTGGAATATGCGGAGCTTGAACAACATCCCTAGACAAAAGGTTGTTCGTAAATTGATAGATTCTCATTGTTCATATATTGTGTTCATTCAGGAAACTAAGCTTACAATTGATGATTTGGATAGCTGCGGGCCAAAGTTGTGGCCCCATGGTAGCTAGCAAGGAGTGGGTGCTCAAGGTAACTCGGGTGGATTCGCCCATTTCTGGAATCCTAAGAAGGTGACTCCTCTATGGTGGATTTCGAGTAGGTCCTCTATCTCTTTGATGGCTTCTCACTTTGAGACGGGAGAAAGGTGCATGTTCTCGAATGTTTACACTCCTAATGATTTGGCGGGTAAATCTCTTATGTGGTCACATATCACCTTTGTTTGCTCCTTAGATCCTTTCCTCCCTTGGATTATGGCTGGAGACTTTAATGTTGTTACTAGTTTAGAGGAAAAGAGAGGTGGGATTGCTCAATTGGGCCCTTCTTCAAGTATGCTTAGAGATAATATTGGTTCTTTGAACCTCATTGATGTTAAACTTGGCTTTGGTACATTCACTTGGAATAACAAAAGGAGCAAGACAAAGGCCATTTTGAAAAGGCTGGATAGGTTCCTTATTTCTTATTTTTGGATGGATATTAGATGGTATACCAAATCAAAAGTTCTTGATTGGAGAGGATCTGACCACTGGCCTATTAAGATTTTTGTCTCTCCTTTTAAGGCTTCTAAAAATCCCTCTTTCAAGTTTCAGTTGATGTGGTCAAGGGATCCCTCTCTGCAAGATCTTATGATAGCTTGGTGGCATGAGGGCATGCCTCCTCATGGTACCTCCATGTTCTCCTTTGAGAAGAGGCTTCAACATGTGAAATTTAGGCTTAAAAAGTGGAACAAACAGTGCTTTAGGAATCTTCAAGACCAATTGCGAGCGGCCTAGGCTAGGCTAGACAGTGTCACTTGTCAGATTAGGGACCAAGGAATGAATCTAGATTTAATTTCTGCAAAATCCTCAGCTCTAAGGGTGTTAGAGGAATGGGAGCTTCAGGAGGAAATATTTTGGAAGCAAAAGTCTCGTGTGGATTGGCTGTAGGAGGGAAACAAAAACACTACTTTCTTTCATAACATGGTTTAAGCTCACAGGTCTGGTAATTTTATCTCTTCTCTCATTTCTGCTTCTGGAGATCAACTCTCTTCCAAAGAGGCGATTTCTCTAGAGGCCATTAGATACTTTTCCCAACTCTTCTCTAAGGAGGGACCTTGTTCAATAGTAGAGACAAGGACTATTTTAGATTGCATTCCCCAACTTGTTTCTAGCAATATGAATAGGAATCTGTTAAGGCCTATTTTGTCTGAAGAGCTGGAGAAGGTGGTCTTTGGTATGAAGAAAGGTAAAGCCTTGGGCCTGGATGGTTTTCCCATTGAATTTTTCCAAGAATTTTGGGAGATTATTAAATTTGATCTTCTTGAAGTAGTCCAGGAATCACATCAGAACAAACAAATGCTCAAGTCTTTGAATGCTACCTTCTTAGCTCTCATTCCCAAGATTGAAGGGGCAAACAATTTGGATTAGTTCAAACCTATTGCTTTATGCAATGTCACTTACAAAATTATCACCAAATTGATTGCTAAAAGGCTCAAGCCTTATTTAGTTACTTTGATATCCGAGGAACAGGGAGGCTTTGTTGGTGGCAAACAAATTTTTGATGGGGTGGCTATTACTTCAGAGGTTATCCACTCTATGGCCACGTCTAAGGAAAAGGCTATGTTTATTAAGCTAGATTTAGCAAAAGCATACGACTGGGTTAGCTAGGAGTTCTTGGTTCGTGTGCTTCTAGATTTCATATTTGATATGGAATGGGTTGATTGGATTCTCAGTTGTGTGACTTCCTCATCCTTTTTTATTCTTATTAATGGAGAACCTACTAAGCTTTTCTCTGCTTCTTGGGGACTTCGACAAGGGGATCCTCTCTCTCCATATCTCTTTATTATTATGGTAGAGGGCTTAGGTAGACTTATAAAATTTCAAGTCAAACAAGGGCTTGTCCATGGGTGGAAGTGGAACAATAATATTCCAACGTACACGCACCTCCAATTTATGGATGATACTGGACGGATGGGCTTGGCTACTATAAATGAGGCAAGAAATTTTAGAATGATTTTAGACAATTATTTGAAAGCTTATGGGCAGCAAATTAATGAAGGTAATTCATCTATTTATTTCTTTAATACTCTACAGCTAATCTAGCTCAGGATTGCCAGGATTCTTAGGTTTCAAATTGGCTCTCTTCCTTTGATTTATCTTGGAGTCCCCTTAGCTCTGGGGACTTAGGTAAAGGAATACTGGAAAGATCTTTTGGACAAATTTCATAGCGGGGTGAACCATTGGACTCATAGGTGGCTCTCTTCCGTACAAAGAGTTATCCTTCTCTAGATAGTGATTCAGGCTCTTCCCATTTATAGGTGTCTTGTGCAAGCTCCTCCCATTGGGGTTATGAAAGAATTTGATGCTTTGTCTCGACAATTCCTTTGGTTAGGCAATCTTCTCTCTTCTAAGTGGAGCTTAGTCAATTGGGACACAATTTGCTTGCCGAAGTTTGTTGGGGGTCTGGGCCTTAAATGTATGGCTCTTGGCATCAAGGCTTTAGCTACCAAGTTATACTGGAAGTGGTGCAATAATCAGGATCGAGATTGGGCTAAGATTCTGGCCCAAAAGTGCTATATGGGAGTGCAGTATCAGGATATTCCTAGATTGGCTCTAGATGGAAAGGGTTCCTTTATTTGGGATACTCTTAAAAAGGGAGCTCCTCTTATCAAGGAAGGCCTTTTCTAGATATGTAATGAGGGATCGAGTGCATTATTTTGACAGGACTCTTGGGATGGCCATCCTCCCATTCTTTCCAGTTACCCTCACTTCTAGGCTCTTTGTCAGATTTTTACTACTAGAGGATGGATCAAGGTGGCTCATTTCAAGATATCAAACAATGTGGATCAGTGGATGTGGCTTTTTGGAAGGATCCAAGTGAGTGGCCTTTGGGGGGTTCCTTGGAGATTTGCACTGATCTAGCTAGTCTCCTCTTTGATAGGTTGTGCAACACCTCTAAGGACAAGGATATCCTTGCTTGGGATTGTGTGGCCCAAGGTTATGCTTGGTTGGATAATCAATGTCATGGAATAATTGAAGTACCCTAATGGAAGAAGGTTTGAAATAAATTCTCTTGGCCGAAGTGTAATTTTTTCTTATGGTTGGTTTCTTAGAATAAATGTCTTACTTGTGATAACCTTCAAAGAAGAGGGTTCTAGGGCCCTTCTATCTATTCCCTCTGTATGTTGAATGGAGAGAGTGTTTCTCACTTATTCTTCTTATGCCCTCTCTCTAGAGAATTCTGGCATAAATGGTGGGAGGTGTGGTGCTATGGGTGCATTCATGCTGAGTCTCTTGTTGAATTTTGGGATAGCCTTTGCAGACCTCTAGTGAAAACAATGTTCCTCCAGGTGGCTTGGGCTGTTGGACCTACTTTTATTCTTTGGAATCTTTGGCTAGAATGTAATCACAAGATTTTTTTGTAATTCTAGTTTAGGAGTCACTAATTTGTAGCAGATGATTCTGAGTAGACTCCAAAAAACTATCTAACCAAGTGTGATATGATTGAACCTGTGGACCCTGGTGACTACATTATTGTCAGGAATTTGGGATTGGTGGACAAAGGATCGGGATGCACAAGTGGTAAGAGATCTCAACCACTCAGGAGAAAGGTTAGTAGGGTGGGGAGATGGAGACCGCCACCGATGGATATCCTTAAAATTAATACTGATGGATCTTCCCATGGGAAACTTGGGTAGTCAAGTGTGGGAGGATTGGAAGAGGTAAAGATGGTAATGTTATTTTTTTATTCTCTATTTTTAAAGGAGTTAATTCCAATAACCTGATGGAGGCCTAGCCATTAAGATAACTATTGAGTAGGGATGCTCTTTAGGTTAGAGGAAGATGTTGTGTGAGTCAGATTCTCAGATTGTTGTGGATATGATCAATAACCAGAGTATGGATGATGTTAACTAGCAATTAGCCTCTATTATTCAAGAGATTCTTTATCTAAGTAGCTTTTTGGATTGGATCTCTTTCTGTCATATTCCTAGGGAATGGAATGGAGTGGCTGATGTCTTGGCAAAATGAGCATCGAAGAAAGGAGATGGTTGGGATATTTTAGGAAGGGATGGACTTCCTGTTGAGTATATTGAGACTTTTGAGCAGTTAGTGGAAAAGGATAGAATTTAATTGTTGTGTTTGAGTTTGGTTTTTTTGGGCCTGAGGCCTTTTGTAATTTTTGGCTTTGATTGAATAAAATTTCACCCCTCTTTTTCAAATATATATATATATATAACAAGTGTCACTTAGTGGTGTGTACTTGTGGTTATAGACATGGTAAATTATAATGAGTTAAAGAAAATAAATGTTAGAAAGATTTTTAAAAATATTAGATTTTTTATTATTAATTTTGAAACATTTTTTAAGCTCAAATAACTCTCATTACATTTTTTATATTAAATATCACTTTTATTTTTATTATTTTGATTAACAAATTATAAAGAATATCATTAGAAAATAAATAAATTATGCAAGTACATAATAAACTTGTGTAATTTGAATGTAAATGTTAATGAATATTAATTTATATTTTTTTATCTTTAAAAAATTGAATGATTGGTGAAAATAGAGCATTATCTAAATCATTTGTAATGTTTGATATTTTGTGAATGGATATAAAAGAGTGATCCTAATTTTTATATTAACTTATAAATTATACATTCTTAAAAATTATAATTCTTTAGTGTAAATTTGTTATAATATTTAGTAAGGTTTACATTTGTATTCTAAAATCTTGTCTCGAAGAAATAAATATGAAGGATGCCTCAAATAGGGGTCCTATAACACCAAATCTATAAATCATAAATATAAAATTTCTAATTAATAAATATTTATTACAACTTTAGAAATAATAAAATGAGAAAGAAATACTTATTTATAATTGGTTCGTTAGAGCAGAACTATTGACTAATTCAGCATAGGTGAATGCAATAGTATTGCCTATGACAAGTACAATAAGGTGCAATGAAAGGAAGATATACTCTGATAAAATATTGAAGGGTCTAATGAAGTAATAGATTACCCATGTATAATATATTTTTGGAGGTGGTTGTCAATATTTTTGTGATCCATGGTAGTTGTCTTAAAGACCTAGAGAACAATAAGATTGACAAAGAAAAAAGGCATGCCAACATTCACAAGGAACCTACCCAAAAAACTTATTAAGCAAACCTAAAACTGATGACTAATAAGAAACATTTATTCTTTCTTAAATTTTGTTAATCTATCTTGTACAAGATAAGAGCTAAAGAAGACTAATTTAAGAAAGACTCCATTTGTGATAAACAAAATTTTAATTGTCATAAAATTGTTGCTTATCTATGGTAGTCAAAAACCTTTTAGAAATCTCCTACTTGATTTTGAGTAGATTAATACAACATAAAGGACATCTATGTGTATAATAATTGATTCTCCATAACAATTCAAACTTTCAACATAAATAATTTGAATATGAGTGTAGAATATGGTCAACTATTACATTTTATTGCTTTCTTGATGATCAAAATGCAAAGAAAATATTACGATATTTAATTATAGCAATTTTCCAAAATCTATAGTGTCTCCGTAGTTGATCTTAAAATGACTAAATTTTTTTCTCCTTTAGCTCTCTTGTCTAGATTATGGATTAAGAAAAGTGTGATTTGAAGTCTTGCTACCATTGTGGGCCTACAAACATATGGAATGTGAATTATTTTATAAATAGAGGTCATGAATATTGGTGATTATATACATAATTATATAAAAACATTGTTTTAATGTTGGTTGTGACTTTTAGAAAGAGGCTCTATTGCTAGTTGTATATTCTACATTTCTCCATGAAATATACAAAAAATAATAATAAAAAAATTGTTGAGTAAGTATTTCCCATAGACAATGATTTATATGTGCAATTTATCACAACAAAGCAATTGTCGTATTGTTTGAATTGCTATGGAATGTGTTGATTCACTTGTGATAGGACAAACAAACATATAAGTCATCTATTAATACAAATCATAATAAATTACTTCAGCAATGATGATACACACACACACGTGCGTGCACACACATACATACTAATAGTACATGTTTGAGCAAGCACAAAGCATACATTGAACCTCTAGAATTCGTTATCATAGTTGAAAAAGATAGTTCTCCTTCCTAGAGCACTGCTTAGTGGAATTAGTATGAACAACCAGTTATTAACACATTTGTTAAAATGTAATTATTTTACTTATCTTGCTCTTGTCGAAGAGCTATACATTATCATAGTTTTTTTTTAGTGTTGTGAACTATCTATCTATCTATCTGTGTGTGTGTGTGTGTGTGTGTGTGTGTGTGTGTGTGTGTGTGTGAGAGAGAGAGAGAGAGAGAGAGAGAGAGAGAGAGAGAGAGAGAGAGAGAGAGAGATATGGGTTGGTGTTAATGATAGTCATAATGGTATCAATTATATAATGTAAATTTAAGTTCCTATACCATGTTGGGACTTTTAAAAAGCAATATTTTAAATATAGTAAATGGAACAATGGAATTTGTTCAACATAAACAAAGTATATGTAATGAATCAACAATATTGGTTTAAACATAAGGTCTAAAAGAACTCTTGGCATGCCACATTTATGTATTGGAGATTGATGGTTTGATCTAATTGTACCATAGTTCATTTTGGTCAACATAGGTCTTCTCTTCTTTCCATCACTTAGGCTTGGCCTATTTTGAAGACACTTCATCACAAGCATACCCTACAACTATGGCTCTAGACCAATATCATAGTAATTGAAAACAATGGCAAGTGACATAACTCAAGCTTCTACACAAATTTATATTGTGCTCTCAAATTTGTCCATGAGAAAATAATAAGTCCCAAGAAAAATGAATGAAACCCTACCAAAATATAATGTTTTGTATGTAATGATATTTTTGTTATTATTCCTAGAAGATTAGTAAATTAAACTTAAAACAAGTGCAATTTCTATTGTAATAAGAGGAACGAACAATCAATGCAAAAAAATTTCACTCCAAGAGTTCATAATTCATTTTTGTGTGAATTGTTGAGCATGTAAAAATTGGTTTGAAAAATAAAATGTTACTATTAATCATTAGTGTATCTTGTGAAGTTAAATCGATTAAAAGCTTACAATACCCCTAAACCAAGATATCACACATTCTCATAATATGTCAAAGACATGAGGTATGCCCATGTAGCTTCAAATTTAGATAAAACACTTTACCAAAATTTGCATCGAACTACAAACATGACAACAAAATTATGCAAGATTTTTACTAAGATGTATACCATCCAGCTCTATATGGTGTCATTTATACAAAAAAAACATAATATAACATGAAAAACATAATTTCCTTGACGTTCTCATAGATAAATTTAAAAATTGGACATATCCACTATGCTTCAAGATTTTATGCAACATTTCTACCAAGTGTTGAATCACTGTCTCAAAAATCAAAATGGCCACAAACATGACAAAAAAAATTGATTGAAAACTTAGTGCAGCACTAGTGGTATCTAAACATTGCTAGGCAATATTCATATCACTGGGATTGAAATGGAAATATATTTGTTGTAAATAGAAAAACATAGTTAACTTTGACACTATTAGAACTCAATGCAGGAATTGTTATATTGGACTCAAGTGGCAATAACTATGGCAAGAAACCAACACTTTCCACTACACTTTTTTGGCTACAATACTTATCCTAAAATTCCAAGAAACTTCAAAGGTGAATACAACATTTCATACCAAGATTCATAACACTGAGCTCAAACTTGTAGCAAATGTGTCAATAAAAGCATCCTTTTCTTGACACTATCAAAGTGAATTCAAAGTATATGGTACATAGAGGAAACTTCACAGGTTTTCAAGAGGTTTTTACCAAGGCTTAGATGTAAGGGTAATGTTGTTGGAGATTGTAAGATATAATTTTAAACCACTTGGGATATTCCAACAATGCTCATAAGTTGTGGATGAAATTTGTGCCAAAGTTTCCACTAGTGCATATTAATCCAAATGCTCATGCCAATCCACTAGAGAACAAAAATATACGTCAAACATTACCTAACAACTTTTTACAATATGCACCTACCACATTTTTCATAATAGATGAATATATTATCATTTTGCAAACATGCAAACAATGCCTCAAACCACCACTTGATGTTGGACTAACTACTAGCCTTCCCCTTTGAGATTCGTGACATGCCTTAACTGCCTCTTGTGTTCTATAAGTCTAGTGGTTGTATCAGACATTAATAAGTCGATCTTTTGGTGCAATGACAACTCTAGCTTGTAACAAGTAGTATCAGAGCTTGGTCACAGGTACGAATCTCCACGGGTAATGCTAAGGGGGGAATTGTTGGACTAACTGCCAGCCTTCCCCTTCGAGATTCATGAAATGGCTTAACCACCTCTTGTGTTCTATAAGTTTAATGGTTGTATTGGGCATTAATAGGTCAATCTTTTGGTGCAATGCCAACTCTAGCTTGTAACACTTGATAGTACATTCAATTAATATGAGAGAACAATGTGGCACCTACTATGGTGCAACATATTTACATCAGACCCATTAGCTAGTTTAGATGCCCATGCCATGGTCTAACCATTTGCGAATGCTATGTACTTTGCTCGCAACGAACATAATTGTCAAAGTAATATTGATTACTTGTTTTACGATTAGTAATATGCACAAAATTCTTTCAAAATTTACAATTAAATCCTTCTTGTACCCTATTCTATTTTATATTAGTAATGTTTTTATTTTGTTGTAGTAAAAAAATTATGGAATAAAAATTATGGGCAACATTTCTTTTATTTGAATACTTAGATGAATAATTTTTTTTGTTTAATTTTAAATTATCTTTAGTAGTAATTTTTTAAAATTACATCTATTATATACAATATAATATATTTTAAACAAATTTAAATGTAAATATTGAATAAGTAAAATTTTAATTTAATTGTATATGTCATTATTTGCTAAATCTATTATTAGAAAATATTTAGTTTTAGCCTTGATATCATTTAATATATCAAGTTGCTCTCTAGTAATAAAAAATATTTTATTTGGACTAATTCTATTTACTCATAGTTTTTCATAGATATATTTAATCATCTAATTTGTATTAAAAATATATTATTATCTTTCAACACCTCTTTATTTTAAATAAAGATAAGAAGCATCATATGATAAATATTATAATACAAATTGAAATTATTTAAAATTATTTTCAAAATAAAGAGTACATATTTTCTTAAACTGCTTTTAAAAAGATTATAGCATGTATATAAGTAATTAAAGATTCTTAGGCAACAACCTCCAACTACAACACAACAATAAATTAAGACCCTCTTAATTAGGAGGTCTTGGGTTCAAATATACTCAAGCTTACCTAGTAATTGAAATAATTAATCAAAACAAATAACAAATATTAATCTTGGCTTCAGCCTCTTACAGATCCCAAAAAAAGTAATTAGAGATTATTTTGATTTTTTAAATACTAATTTAAAAAAATTTAAAGTGAAATATTTTTTTTTCTATTTCAAAAAAGTAAAAATAATAAAATAAAATAGGTAATCTAATCCAGTAGGCAATGTGTAAGAAATTTTGTTTATTTTAAAAGACTTTGTAAAGTTAAACAAGAGATCTAATCTTCATAATTGAAATCATAATTATAAATATATTAGTAATTTCATTTAAATATTGAAAAATAACATTATTAATTATTAAACAACCAAAATTAAATAATTCACTCTAAATGATAAAAATAAATTAACATGAAAGCTATATTTATATTAATATTTGTTTTAATAATTATGTGTGTATATATATAAGATTAATATTAGATAAATAATTTAAAACTAATTAAAATAGTCTTATACTTCAAACATACAAAAAAATATATATCATTGAGCAAAAATATTTAGCAAAAGAAAAATATAAACTTGGTGTTAGAGAAAAAGGTTAATTTAATTCCATTTATTAAATTACCTTTCCTTTCTTCTTAAGATTTCACTTTATGCACCTTTTGTATTCTCATTTAATAAGTAATTAGTAATTATTAAATAGCACTTACCTTTTAAATTACCCTTTTACCTTTTAGGCTATCATTTTTGGGTTTCAATCTCCTTCTATAAGGATAAATCGTTTGTAATTATCATTTATCATTTTCATTTCTGATAATACAATTTGCATATTTTCATAGCAAAACCTTTGTCTTCTCTTGTCTTTTCTTCTTTGTGATAGGTTTTTACATGTAGGTATTCTTCAAGCTTTTTGGATTTGTATTAATCAAATCCTTCATGGTATCAGAGCCAGATCTATTGTAGCTTGTTCAATATTTGGAGAAAAAGGAGAACGAGGGTTTGACACAACAGATCTAGAGTTTTTTAGATATTTCTTGTGAAAATAGGGGGTCTCTAATTTTTGGAGCACTTTGATGCCAAACAAACCTCACTGATGGATTCAGAAGGTGTCAAAACCCCTATTTTCATATAAAGTTTGTTGATTTTGGACAATGTTGATCTAAGAGACAAAAAAAATTGCCCAGCAAATCATATGGCCTCTTGCATACACTCTGAGGCATTTTTTAATCAAAAAATTGCAAAAATAATAATATAAAATGGCAGTTTTTTTATCGTCACAATTAGTTAACCGTGGTGGCCGTCCACGTGGTTATGTAACCGTAGTAGAACCGCTACAATAATCACTACAATCACTGCCAACGAGCTACTCCTTCGCAATTATCGTGCCATCGCTATCCACCACCACAGCCCCACTAATAACGGCTCTGCCCTCCCTCTACCTGAGCTCTGCTCCACTCTGGGGTGGTGAAAATTTTTATTTATTTATTTATTTATAAATAAATAAAAAATTGATGCTCATACGAGGGCCTTGTCATTTTTTTATGATATCTTGAGCATACATGGTTTTTTTTTATCCGAAAGAATCACCGGAAAACTGGTTCTAAGATGGAGATGAAGAAGTAGGAATTTTTGAGAATTTTTTTCCTAGTTTGATACATATTTTGGCCCTTGAAGTCTGTTGATGACTTTTATCTTCTAGGGGACATAACTTCTTCATTATAGCTCCATTTTCCATTCCAAAAAAAAGCACTGGAAACAAGAACTTTCCAGATTCTCTATCATTTCACAAGTATTTTGTACCAGGTATTTTTGATTCATTTCTAAAGCTTTTTTCCTCTTCACTTATTTAAGCATTCCTTCTAGCAGTTGGGCTTCGGTGTTTTGCATTGTGGGGGGTGTTTTGTCATATTCTTTCTATTATTTACTTATGTAAACCAGAACTACATAAAAAACAGAATTCAACACCTTCTAAAACAATGGCTGAGACCTCTTCTTGTCTAGAACTTTTGACCCCTCATAATTATCACACATGGAAGACCTTGATGACATGACTTCTCCAGTCAAAAGGTTTGTGGTCATGTTTAGATGTTGTGCAACCTATTTTTAGAGACCTTATGAGATCATGCAATATTTGAACAAAATGGATGAGGCAATCAAATTGATTGCATTATAGGTATCAGATATTCTACAATTTCATCTAGATGGGTGCAATACTCCTCTAGTAATGTGGACCAAGCTTTATGGCTTGTTTGTTATTGTGAATGAGTTCAAGGAACTTCAAATAGAGGCAGAGCTTACCTCTCTTGTACCAGATTCCTTTCCTTCCATTGAGGACTTCTTGATGAAGTTCAATCAATAGATTCTTATTACAAGGTTGTGGAAAGGTGAAGACTGATGTTGAGTGTATCTACCTGATTATTTCTAAGCTTCGTGGAAACTTTTAGATTTTTTCTTCTACCTTCTATTCCACTAAAGATGCTTTGGGTAATAGATTTTCCATGCCATCCTTTGAGGTTTTTTGTGATCATTTGACTTGAGAGCAAGCTAAGCTCTCTTAGTTGGCTTCTCTCACAGGCTCACAGACTCATGCATTGGTAGCTCGACCATCTTTAGGGATGAAGGAGAAGACTCGAAAATCTCATTCTATAGAGTCTTAGATTGATTCCAACACTTATAGTTCATCAAAGCCACCTCCTCCTAAGGGGATTATATCAAAGCTAGAAAGACCAAAGTGTGCTTATTGTAATAAGCCTAATCATGATGAGTCACATGCTATGAGAAGAAGTTAGATGGCTATGCCAAATAGGTTTTAGATTTTACCACTCTCCTTCAAAAGAGCAACATTGATATTCCTTCTACTTCTCATAGACCTTCTTCATCATCATCACTTCAGTCAGATAGTAAAGATATGGGAAAGGGTCATGCACTATGTGCAACTACTATCCCTCATTCTTCTGGTTGGTTACTAGATTTTGGTACTTCACACCATATGACATCTTCTCAAGAATTGTTCTCTTCTTTTGAGGCTTCTCCTACTCTACACATTTTGATGGGGAATAACACTATTATGATTGTATGTAGGAAAGGTTCTATCAACATTGATGATGGTACATTTCATGATGTACTTTGTGTTCCATCTTTGTCCTCTAAGCTTCTTTCTATTTATCAAATTACACATAATGGGATGGGGAAGACAGTTGAGTTTCCACAGGATTCAGTGCACATCTGTGAGATAGGCAATATTATTTCTATAGGGAGTGTTGATCATGCTTCCCGCCTATATTTCTTCTCACATTTTGGTCCACCATCTCCCTTATCGAAGACTCGCTCTTTTTTTTCGCAAGAGTCTACTAAGGTCAAGTCAGGTCACTTGAATTTCTGTGTTGTTCCTGAGACCAGTGTTGTGACTTATACACCTCCACCTCCTATTTAGATTCCATCTCTTACATGGGATTACTCGTCAGCATTGCCTACTATTGAAACTCTAGTCATCGAGCCACCTACTGCAGTTGTTGAGGATATATCAGAGGACACACATCTCCTCTCAAATGATAGATTCAACACACTTGTTATTCCACCTCCATTGGAGATTCCATTTTAGGATTCTCATGCTTTCTCCTTTAAGCATCAGCTAGGACATCCAGGTGCACCTTACATAGATAGGTTTTATCATCCTTGTCCACTACATTTGTTTCCTTTAGATTGGAGCCACGTTGGTATGTTCATCGACACAGGAGTTCTGCCATTCTAGGGGAGCTATGGAGTCTCGAGCTTCTATCATGAAGGCTTTCATTGTACTTATGGTCTTGAGAGATTCTCCTTAGATGTTTCATTTTCTACATTCTTTTTTATCTCTTTTTGGAGTAGAGTTTTTTCCAGTGGGTTTTCTCTATTTCTCTATTTCATAGAGATTTGATTGTGATTGGGTACCTCATCAAGCCTTGTTGTCGGGACCCAAGTTTGTTTTCTATATTGTTTGTCGTTACATTGTTGCTCATCTTAAGGTGGGGTGTTAGAGAAAAAGGTTAATTTAATTCCATTTATTAAATTACCTTTTCTTCTTTCTTAAGATTTTACTTTATGCACCTTTTGCATTCTCATTTAATAATTAATTAGTAATTATTAAATAGAATTTACCTTTTAGATTACCCTTTTACCTTTTAGGTTACCCTTTTTGGGTTTTGATATCCTTCTATAAGGATAGATCATTTGTAATTATCTTTTATCTTTTTCATTTTTGAGAATACAATTTGCATATTTTCAGAGCAAAACCCTTGCCTCCTCTTGTCTTTTTCTTCTTTGTAACAAGTTTTTACATGTAGGTATTATTTGGGCTTTGTGGACTTGTATTGATTAAATCCTTCACTTGGATAGGTGGATTGTAAGTATTTAGGAAGTGAAGAAGGCACATTTACCTAACACTAAAATGAGTGAATGATCCAAGTATATTCTCTATCGGCTCAGATGGGCATGTATCCACTGTTGTGTATGTCAAACAATGCACCTTGCACTAAGAACCTATTTGAATTAAAATTTTCACTTGCACAACACATCATTTATGATGAAATGATGTTTTTCTAGTGGTTCCCTTTATAATAACCTATCAACTAATAATATATAGCTTCACTTTTAAATTATTAATTTTCAAATTGTTTCTTTGATTTTAACTAAATTATTACCTTTTATAAAATTTTATTTTATTATACTTAATTAAATTATATTAAATGCTATGACTACATTGCAAATACTATTGCTAAGTGACACTTGTTATTTTTGAAATATTACAAAACTTTTAAAACATATTATAAAATAATGTTTTTGTATTGTCAAATACAACAATATTAAACAGATAGAAAACTCATAATTTTCTATAATCCCATTTTTAAGTAAAATCTATAGTGCCTATGAAGCATCCCAAAAAAGACTATAATACTATTATAAATTTTTAGTAGGAAAACTCCATATCTAGAATGGAAATCTTGAAGATTGCTCTAAATTAAAGAAGGAAGGGGATTTTAGGTTTAATCATTCCAACTAAAATGAAGAAGAGGCTTTTTTTTGAGATAAACATTTCAAATTTTATTTTATTTTTACTTCACTTAGTAAAACAATACATAAGTGAGTTTCATTCTCAAGGGATATGAAGAAAGGGAATCACTTCAAATTGAGGAGTAAGATGAATAATATGTTTAGAAAATATTGTTAGTTGAGGACTCATGGAACATCACTCCATTTATAAGAGAAACAATGATTAAGTAGCTTGTTTCACAAACAATTTTCTTCTATCCTAGTTCACTGCAAGCTTTCTAAGATACAAAAGAATAACATAATGTTTGCTTTCATTATTTGCATTGATCCCCATAGCAAAAAAGAAATATCATCAAATAAACTCTTGGTTAGCATATTCAACCCCTTTAAGCCTTGCACCACTTACATTGACATAAGAAGTTCATTATCACTATTTATTTTTGGAAAAGCTAAAGAGGAATCAATTTACTAGACCTACTCACCTCTTTAGAAGTTATTGAGGCAAATCAGGATTAAGAAGAGGATGTGTCATCAAAGTAAAACTCAAGTATTTTTGAAATACAAATATCATAGGGAGTAAAATGGTCATTTTAATAGAGTTTGCTTGGAGCTAAAAGTCTTCTTAATATAATTCATAGTCTTTAGCCAAATTTGTGAGATCAAACTTCGATGACCTTAAAAAATTTAGCAGTTATTCTTAATCTAATGGATGAAACTGGGACCACTTTTCCAAATTGGAGAGGGATACCAATAAATATTATCCCCAAAGCTTAGACTATTATTACCTTAGATTATTTGTTGATTCCAATTGTCCCCACTATTCCAAAACACCTAGACTAAAAGAGCATTAAAAGAATAAGTGAGTAGTGGATTCTTCCTTAGTATTGTATAGAGCATATTTTAAGGTCCTTGAGATCTATACTTTTTAGGTGAGATAATTACTATGGAAAATAAGCTATGTAAAAAAATGTGTTTGGATTGAACCAAATTAATTAGATATATTGTAACACTCTAAAAAGTCAATGTTCCTAGTATACACACGTTGAACATGAAATCCTATTTGTAAACCTAATTAACCCAACCACTAGTCTAAATCTACAAACTAATTCAACGACATACCAATGAAGCACTTATCCATGAGAATAATTGCACAAAAACATGGGACAAATAAAGGGGTAAAAACTAGAAAACTCTAATTTTCAATGAGAAAATCAAGATAGTTAAACTCAAATTTTGAAGATGTGACAAGAAAAAGAGTTGTAGCACTCTAAATCTAATTTCTAAAGTACCATTTAAACAAAGGTTGATATTGAAGTCCTCAAGAAGAGAGAGCACACTAAGTGGTTCTTTTGTTTACAAAAAAATATAATGTAGCATCTGGTGTGCTCCCCTTTAAATGTCAAAATTTTAATTATTTTTTAATCATTGAAGTGAGAACTTATTTAACATCGTGTAGTTTAGCGTGGATTTTTTTGGCTATGTTTTATATGAATGTATGATATTTTACAAATTTTTGAAGTGGATACATCCTAAGAATGTGAAATTTGAGTGTGCTCCCTTGAAATTGATAAAATATTCTTTAACTAATGAAATCTATTTTTTCTAGGTGTATAGAATGGAGTATAGTTTTAAAGTTTTTGACAAATCCACCAAAAAATGTCCAAAATATATGGCACAATGGGTTTTGACAAAAAATGGATGTACTCATTAAAGAAATTACAAATGAAAAGTTTAATATAATCAATTCTAATAAGAATACATGGTTAGATAACTACCAGAAAGCTTAACAACATCATGGTATTTGATTTGATCTACATTGAACCACACACAAACCAATCTAAGAGTTTTTTCTGTGTTAAATATTAAAAATAGGTTTCATGTCTGTTGTAGTCATCCAAGCCTTTGGGTTGGATAACCAAGGAAAATTGAAGCCCAAGGTTTAGTGTTTCCCAAGGTATTTTAAATGGGGTATTCATTTCAATGAGTGTTGTTCTTTCTAATACTTTAAGTTATATTTCATGTAAAAATTACTAGGATGTTTGAGAGTGGTTTCACAATTTTAAGAGTTGTGATGTAGATTGTGTGTTTTTTGTAAACATATAAACTTAAAAGACTTAGTCAAATTTGAGAAATCAACATGCTTCTATTGGTATTACCTCATTCTTAGTACCTCGCTCTATTTATCTCCTCCAAAATCTAGACCGATCTCTCTCCCTCTATCACCTCTCTCTCTCTCCAATCTCTAGGTTTCTCTCACCCTCTCACCTCTCTACCTCACCTTCCATTTTCAGGGTGAAATAATTGTATAATTCTCTCTCTCTCTCTCTCTCTCTCTCTCATATATATCTTGTACAACCTACATCTTGCCTCTAGGTAATTACCCCTCTCTCTCTCCACACACACACACATATAGAGAGAGAGATCCCCAATTACTCCACCATCTCTTTGTTCTTATGTATATCTTGTATTTCCTCCATCTTACCTCTAGGTAATTACCTACCACTCTCCTTTATAGTATATAGAGTTTAGGGTATCTAACTTAGCAAACTCTAATTTTCAATGAGAAAATCAAGATAGTCAAACTCAAATTTTGAAGATGTGACAAGAAAAAGAGTTGTAGCACTCTAAATCTAATTTCTAAAGTACAATTTAAAAAAAGGTTGAGATTGAAGGCCTTGAGAAGGGAGAGCACAATAAGTCGTTCTATTTTTTACAAAAAAAATTAAAAATGTAGCATCTAGTGTGCTCCCCCTAAATTGTCAACTTTTTAATTATTTTTTAGTCACTATAGTGAGAAGTTATCTAACATCATGTTGTTTATCTTGGATGTTTTGGCTATGTTTTTAATTAATGTATGATATTTTACATATTTTTGAAGTGGATACATCTGGAGAATATGGAATTTGAGTGTGCTCCCCTTAGAAATTGATAAAAATTAATTTAAAAAATGAAAAATATTTTTTTCTATTTGTGTAGCTTGGAGTATAATTTTAATTTTTTTGACAAATGAACCAAAATATATGACACAATGGGTTTTAGCAAAAATCAAATGTACTCATTAAAAACAAATTAGAGATGCAAAGCTTAATATAATCAATTCTAATGAGGATATATGGTTAGATAACTATTAGAAAGCTTAACAACATCATGGTATTTGATTTAATCTACATTGAACCACACACGAACCATTGTAAGAGGTTTTTCTATGTTAAATCTTTAAAAAAAAAAATGTCTAGTATAGTCATCCAAGCCTCTAGGTTCAATAACCAAGGAAAATTGAAGCCTAAGGTTTAGTGTTTCCCAAGGTATTTTTTATGGGGTATTCATTTTGATGTATATTGTTCTTTTTATACTTTAAGTTATATTTCACATGTAAACATTGTTAGGATGTTTGAGAGTGGTTTCAAAATTGTAAGAGTTGTGATGTAGATTGTATGCTTTTTTTTTTGTGAACATATAAATTTAAAAGAATTAGTCAAATTTGAGAAATCAACATGCTCATATTGGTATTCCCTCATTTTAAGTACCTCACTCTCTCCATCTCCTCCAAAATCTAGACCTATATCTCTCCCTCTCTCACCTCTCTCTCCAATTTCTAGGTTTCTCTCACCCTCTCACCTCTCTACCTCACCTTCCATTTGAGGGTGAATATTTATCCCCCCCAACTCTGTGTGTGTGTGTGTGTGTATCCCTTCTTACTCCACCCTCTCTTTGGTCTTATGTATATCTTGTACTCCACACATCCTACCTCTAATTAATTACCTGCCCCTCTCCTTTATAATATATAGATTTTAGGGTATGTAAATTATTTTAAAAATAGATTTTTGGAAATAGGGTGAAAGATATAGGGTATATGATTGAGGGTATTGATGTAGAGTTTGGAGTGTAAGATTGATGGTACAAGGTTTAGAGTACATAGTGTTGAGGGTATTTCCAATGTGTGTATTTTCCTTCATCTCTCTTTTCTCTCTATTCTCCATATGTTTCCTCTCTAGGTATTTTCCCATCATTATTCTCCCCCCGCCACCACAACCCCCCCCCCCCCCCCCCCCCCTCTCTATCTCTCTCTCTCTCTAACCCCCCCTTTTTACCACTACATTTATCATCCTCCCCCACTCCTTGTTATTCTCTCACTTTCTTATTCTTTGTGTTATTTTACATCCCTCCCTCCACCTTACCCAATACCCACCCCCTGTCTTTGTACATGTAATCTATATTTAACCTATCAAACATAACCAACATAAGGTTTATGAAATATTTTATGTAGACAATATATGAATCATGGCCAATTTTTTATTATCAAATATCATCTATGAAACATCAATCTAGATCATAATTTCTAAGTCATACTAATATAAGTAATGAGGCATAGGTTTCATAATTGTCAAAGGTATCATAAATGTCATATTTGGTCCTCGGATACATAATGGAACCTAAGCACTTGTAGGATAAATTAATCGGCCTTTGGATGTCTTAATTGGTCGTAAGATACATCTGTGGAACTTAGGATACATTTATGGGCCCTAAGTTACATTGATGTGTATTAGGTAGTCCCAAGGGTCATAGGATACATTGACATGTCTTAGGGATCCTAGGTGTCCTAAGTAGTCCTATGATACATTTATGGGTGATAGGTGGTCATAATGGGTCCTAAAGATACATCAATAGGCTCTACAATGTCTAAAGAGGTTATAACTGGTCTGAGGTGTCATTAGTGGTCCTAAGGGGTCCTCAAATATATTAATAAGTCCTAAGAGGTCCTACAATGCATGATGTGTCCTAAAGGGTTCTATGATACATTAATGGGTCATAAGTGGTCCTAGGGTATATTAATAGGTATTCAAATACATCAATTGGTTACATAGTGTCATAGGATACGTTAGTAGTTAATGGGGGTATTAATGGTCACAAGATACAATGATGAGCCCTACAATGTCTTAAGAGATCATATGTGGTCCTAGGGGGTATTAGGATGTCTCAAGGGGTTATAAATAGGCATGAAATACATAATGGTCCCTGTAATTTCTTGAGGATTCATAACTAGTCTCAGGTGTCATAATTGGTCTTAGGATACATAGTAAGTTCTATGGGGTCTTTAGATGCATTAATGGGTTCTAAGTGATCCTAGGATACTTTAGGGCATCATAGGATATTTTAGTGGGTCACAAAGGTGTTAAGAGGTTTTATCATACATTAATGGGTCACATAGTACATTAATAGGTATTAGGATACATTAATGGATTCTAGGACATCATAGGATACATTAATGGATACTACGGGTCCTAAGATAGATCAATGAGTGCTAAAATGTCTTAAGGGATCATAAGTGGTCCTAGGTGTCATAAGTGGTCCTAAGAGATGTTAGAATGTCTTAAGGGGTCACAAGGGTCGTAGGATACACAATGGGCCCTATGATGTGTTAAGGGGTCATAAGTGGTCCTAGGTGTAATAATTTTTCCTAATAGGTCCTCACGTGTATAGTTGGTCCTAAGCAGCCTAGGATATGTAAGGGTCCTAGGATACATTAACGGGTCCTAACTAGTTTTAGGATACATCAATGGGTATTAGGCTATTTTAATGGGCCCTAGGGTATCACAGGATACATTAATTAGTTATGGGGGTCCTAAGGGATCTTGTGATATATTAATAGGCCCCAGGACATATTTACATGTGCTAAGTGGCATTAAGGGATCCTAGGATGCACTAGTGGATCCTAGACAACATATGTATTTCTAGGATATATAATGGGTTCTAAGGGGTCCTATGATACATTAATGGGTCTTACAATGTCTAAATTGGTTATAAGGGGTTCTTGGACACATAATGGGCTCAATGATTTCTTAAGGGATCACAAGTGGTCCTCACAAGTATCAATAGGTCCTAAGTAATCCTAATATAAACAACGGTTCCTTTGATACATTAATGGGTTCTAGTGGTCCTAGGGTAAACTAATGGGCATTATGGTACATTAAAGATTTTGAGGGCATTTTAGGAAGCATTTATGAGTCATGGAGATATTATGGGTTTTTAAGATACAATAATAGACCCTAGGACACATTGATGTGTGCTAAGTGGTCTCGAGGGGTTCTAAGATACATTAATGGGTCTTAGGGTATCCCATAATTCATCAATGGGTCCTTGGAGTCCTAAGTGTCATAAGTGGTTTTAAGGAGTCTTGTCATGTATTAATGGGTCATATGATACATTGATGGATACCTAGGGCTGGCTAATATAGGGTTTATGGTAGAGGGTAAAAGATTCAACTAGTGGTTTACACTTAGCACAAAGATGGTTGAGGATTTAAGGTTTCTGTTCTAAATGTTTTTTAATGTATGATTAAAGTGTATGTGATTTCTATTCTAGATATTACTTTTATAATTTGTATTGTGAGTCTCTCAGTCATTTTATTTTTTTCATTTTATGTTGTTTGATCATATTTTCACAAAGAAAGAATAAAAATAGCCTAATAAAAATTAATTCTATAAGTACAAAATATATGAAAAATTAAATACAACAAGCAATGCAAATTTTATTTATATGTAAATAAATAATAATTATAATTGACATATACAACCTATTTTTTAATAAAAACCAAAAAAATATTTAAAAACTAACATAAATGAAAAATATCCTAAAAATGACCTACTTGGAGCTTGTTGAGGTAAAAAAGAGAGAGGCTTCACACTTGGATTCAAGGTCATGTTTTGTAAAAAATGACCTATAGTGGGGTAAATAATTGAGCACTTTTACAAAATGTTTCCCATTCTGAATGGGATAACGATTTATAAATCTAACTTGGGGTCTTTTATGATACATGTCTCTGATTTAAATTTTGTCTTGGGACCCTAAAGCTAAACACAACTACATTTTGTAGAACCAAATTTTGTGAAAGTGACTGAGTGTAAAAGTTCTTTGATAATTAGACTCAACTTCTTGCACTTACCCCAAAAAACCATAAAACTATTGCACCAATTTACACAATTATCACCTTAGAAAAAAATATTTTTCCAACAAGGTGAAACATACAAAATACAACCCCAACACAAATTGGATGGTAATTGTGTTAGCATGAATGTTGATGATATTCCTATAGGGGAGTATCCTAGCATTGTTGAAACATGTGGGATATTGTTAGGGTGACCATATGTTGCATTCATGGCAGTATTTTTCATTGATGTCAACATACTAAAGACTAACATACTAGTAGACATTGATTGGGATTGTATGGTTCGAGGAGTAAAGATAAGGTCAAGCATAGTTGGGGACATGTTCTACAAAATGTCATGATTTTGTGGTTAAGTGCACATATAGAAAGTCAAAGATTGGTCACAGTTATTCGACACTTACATAAGACAATTTTCAGAAAGAGTTGTTGAGAAGTGGTTTATGGTAATTGAGTTATATCTCCTGAGAGGGATAGCACATGGTTGAGCGAAGTTAGACAAAGGTAGAAGACATCCAAATGATGATGTCACTAAGTGTGTGAAGTTAGAGGTTACACATGTGAAGATTTGTAAAGAGTGTGAGCTGATAGTATTATGTAATTATGAAAATATGTAATGTAATGTGTATTGTTGTTTCTTAATAAGGTCCTTTTGTAATTATAAATTGGGAAAGCCTCAAGGATGACTCAATAAACAATTTTGAGGACTTGGTATAAAGGAAAGTTGAGTTCCTTGTGATTGTATATATGATGAATGAAAATGATTAGTACGTACGAGTAAGCAATCTAAGGGATTACTGTGATGTGAGTTTGCATATCTTGTATTGAGATCTGAGAAGTGTTTAGTATGAAATATTCACAATAAGAGGATAGAGAAAGAGTATGAGTTTTTGAGATCAGTTGTATTTAGTATTTTTCTACAAGGAATAATACAAAGGCCAGTTGGACAGTGAGTTTGGTGGTCTTCCTCTAAAGCTATTTGGATAGTGGGTCCTTCTACCTTTTACAACTCCTAAGAGGGTTGGAATCTCCTCATAGGGATTCAAAGTCTCTTGGCAGGGACTAATATGTATTGAATGTATTTCATTGGCTCCTAACAAAGTCCATCCTCTTGCAAGGAACTTATATATTAGTACATCATTTTGTGGGTACCATCCCCACCAGGGTTTTCCCTTCGATCAAAGGTTTTCCTAGTTAACACGTCTAGTGTTATTGTGTATGGATATCTTCTTATGGTTGTTACTTATATTGATCACATGTTTGAGAACTAACAAGATTAATAAAAAAAAATTGATTAACTAACCAATTCAACCCCCCCTTCCCTCCCCCCTCTCTAAGTTATCTTGGTGGACTTTACTTTCTAACAATTGGTGTTAGAGCATCAGGTCCTTGAAGGAAAAGCTTAACAAATTAAGGACATCAATGGAAGCTCACTTTAGAAAAGAAAGTCCTAAATTTGGTCAAGTTAACTATTACAAGTGAAAGAGACGATGAAGACACAATTGTCATGCATGGGTTTAGGATACTGGTTGATCACTAAGAATGGGAAGGCAATAGTTGAAGAAAATAAGCTTGAAGAATGTAGTGAAGCTAAAAGATATTTGTCCATGTTTAACATGATTGCCATAGAAGTACTTTGTTAGCTTTTCCTAAAAATGAGTATAGTTAGGTAAAATCTTCTAAGTTATCATGTGAAATTTGGAAAGCTTTGGAATTCATTTTTGAAGGTGATAAATATGCTAAAAGGATTAGACTATAGAATTGGATATGTCTATTTCAAGAAGCTAAAATGATGGAAGATGAATCTATAAGAAGTTATATTGGCAGAATAGTAAAAATTGTTGTAGAAATCAAGGCTTGTAAAGGAAGTAAAGAAGAAGATGAGATTATAGGAAAGATCTTGAAAAATTTAACACCACTATTCAAGCAAACATCATAGATGATTGAGCAAGTGATACCTTGTACTAAGAAGTTCTCTAAAGAGACTCTTCTTGGAAGATTGGAAGCAAAAAAAATAAGTTTGAAATAGTCTGGAGATTTTCCTAGAATGGAGATTGTCCTTAGTGCATTAAGTGTTCATCCTACCCTATCTAGTAGTGCAAGCACTAGTGAAAATTATGCTAGCAGAAGTAAATCAAGATCTAAAGAAGATAGAAAGATTGAAGAAAAAATTTCCCTTCTTGCGAGAAGAGAACCAGATGGTAAGAAAATCTTTAAATGTTGGACTTTTGATGAATTTGGTCATTATTCTTCTAAAATCCCTAAAAGAGTAAAGAACAAAAATAATTTCAAGTCTATCTAGAAATCCTAGAGAATGTCTGTATGCAAATGACGATGATGAATTAGATGATAAAATTTTGAGTGAAATTCATGATGAGTTAGAATTTGTTTCTATAAAAGAAGAAAGTCCTAAAAAATAAGTTAGAGAAGAAAGAACCTTAGTGTTACAAGTTGAGAAGAAAGTTGATTTGATCATAGATAGAGGTTTTTCACATCATATGACTGGTGATATGAATAAATTTGTTGAGTTCAATAATCATGATGGAGGAATTGTCAGAGTTGGAAACAATGCATTTTGTCACATAAAGGGAATAAGATCCATTACTTGTGATGGAAAGACTAATACTAATGATGGTTATTTTGCTGATGGATTGAAACATAATATTTTGAGTGTTGGACAAATAGTTGACAAGAGATATCATTTGTAGTTTACAGATAAAACATGTATTACCAAGGATAAGGTTGGTAAGATGATTGGTACTAGTACAAGATCTAGAGGTAATGTTTTTAGTTGAATCCTACTAAGATGACATATTTAGCTGCTAAGGTTGACAACAATTGGTTATGGCATAGAAGGTTTTGTCACATAAATTTTGATGATATTTATAAAAGCAAGTACCACATTTGAAGTAAGACATTTGCCTAAAATTGTAAATCCTACTAATATTGTATGCAAGGAACGTGTCATGGATAAACAAAAGAAAAGTTCTTTTCCTGGCAAGAAGTTCACTTCAAAAATAAAGTTAGAGATTGTTAACACAGATTTGAGTGGTCCTTCAAAGATGAGGATTCTACGGTGAAAGGTATTTCATGATCCTTGTTGTTAATTTTAGAAGGATGATGTGGGTATCATTTCTTAAATAAAATTCTAAAGCATTTGAGAAGTTTAAGATCTTTAAGTATAGAGTTGAGAATGAATCTAGATTGAAGATCAAATGTCTAGATAAGATTAAATTATTGGAAGCTAAGATAAAGGAGTTTTTATAGGAAATAAGGTACATGAAGAATTGTGTTTGATTTCTCAAGTTGAACCTAAAAATGTTGATGAAGCTTGCAAGGATTATCATTGGATTCAAGCAATGAAGGAAGAATTAGATTAGATTGTGAAGAATTAGACATGGTAATTAGTTCCTAGACCTAAGGACACAAATAGTATAGAAACTAAGTGGGTTTTCTGAAATAAGATGAATGAACAAGGTGAAGTTGTGAGAAATAAAGAAAGACAAGTACATAAAAGATATTCACAAAAATAAGGTATAAATTATGAGGAGACATTTGCACCTATTGCCAGAATTGAAGCAGTAAGAATGTTCTTGGCTTATGTAACCAATGAGAAATTCAAAGTGTATCAGATGGACATGAAGTCAATATTTTTAATGGAGAACTTGAAGAAGAAGTCTACATTGAGTAACCTGAAGGTTTTCCTTTGATAGAATGAGATATGGTATGCAATTTGAAGAAAGTATTGTATGAATTAAATCAAGCACCTAGAACTTGGCATGCAAGGTTGGATAAGTATTTGGAAAAATTGGGATTTGCTAAAGGTGCTACAAATAGTAACCTGTGTCTAAAAGAATTTGAGAATGGTCTATTGATTATTGTCATATTTGTGGATGATATAATCTTTGGAGGTGATGATGAAGCAAGTGATAAACTTTCTCATGAAATGAAGAAGGAATTTGAGATGAGTATGATTGGTGAGATGAAGTATTTATTAGGTCTACAAATTGTGCAAACAATGATGGTATTTCCAACCACAAACTAAGTATTTGAAAGACTTATTGAAGAGATTTGGTTTGGAAAGTTGTAAACTTGTTGTTATACCTATGGTAACTAGTCATATGTTATCGAAAAAATATGAGACACTTACTATTAAGCAAGAAAAGTACAAATCTATTATTGGAGGTTTGCAATATTTGACTCATACAAGACTCAATATAGCTAATGAAATTTGTATAGTAGCAAGATTTCAAGATGAACCTAAGGAACCACATTATGTAGCAGTAAAGAGAATATTCATCTATTTGAAGGGTGTGTTGGAATACTTTTACAATAACTAAGAGGGGGGGTAAATCAATTATCCAAGATCCAAATGTATAACTAAAAATTTTCACGGATCAGTGAACCCATAAAACATTTATCTTCATCATGCATGCATCCATAAGATTATGCAATCACTTTAAAACTTGTAGCTTACTGTCAAATCAACTTGCAAAAATGTAAAGATGAAACATAATAGATTCATCAACACATTTGACACAATGATTTATGCAAAGATGCAATTTGGAAAAAACCACCAGTAACATGCTACTCCTTTTTCACTCTTCTGAAGTGATGCCCTGTGAAAGGCCAACCCTATTAAAGGTTGCAATACACACTATTAAATGTGACCCTATTAAATGATTTCAATCACCCTATTAGGAGTGAGCCTTGTTAGAGGACTTCAGACCATTCACTTGGAATGTCACTCGGTTAAAGGATTTACAAATGACTATTAGGTCAACCTTAATCCAAAGGATTTACCTTAGATTGATATAATTATTAGAGAGTAACAATAAGGCTTGATTTGATACAACTTACAACTTCATTTGAAAATTACAGATCACTATTTAGTCCTCAATTCTACTTGGCCTTCATTCTTTTCAATTCTGATACCTTGTTCACCCTTCAAGCATTCATCTCTTTAAGCCTCCTTGCTTAGTATGCCAATACAAACTGTTCTCTTAGGTCACTTGATGAAGCAGAGCCCTTGACTCCTTGTCTTCCTTAGGTTCTCGCACCTAACTCTCTTTGCTTCATGAAAAACATTCCTATAAATAGGAAATTAGGATATTTTTATGCTTATTTTCCATCGTCCAATTTAGGGTTAGGACGGATTAGGTAGGATACAATGAATCTATCCCACATTCCATCTCTCTTCTAGAAACTTCTTCTAGAATCTTCCTTGAATTCACCTAAAAATGGTTTACCTTGAATTCTGTGCCACCAACTCATTATTTTTATCTTTCACCGAGTTCACATAATCCAAGAAACAAACTTGTTAGCTTAGATTCATCAAATTCATGATCTTTTAAATAATGTAGCAACTTGGCATTATCTTGCTTCTGATGCTTAGCACATACTATGTTACTCAACATCCATTGTGAAATTACTCGATATGAACTAAAGTTTACTAGTGCTCGGCATCAACTAAAATTTACTTGACATCCACTATTCTGCTTGGCATACACTAAAATGAACTTTTACTCGACTTCAACTAATTTTTTGCTCGACTTGCAATGACTTTTCTCAACACCTACCATCCACTCGGTCAAGCTTGGCAAGACAACTTTGTGTAACTTTTTCTTCTAAACTTTTTTAGTGTAACCAAGCTTGTAACCTTAAGTAGATTATCAATACATTATGTCATCACTATCTTAACTGATTCTTATACTTCATTACATAATCATAACTAAACCTTTCCTCTAGGTACTATTGTTACATTTTTTGATCAAATCCTCTTCATCAATCAACAAAGTGATAGTACTTAAATCATATAAGTGGTTGTCTTACCAGCAAATAGCAAGTTTGACATCAGTGACAAAACAATGGTTGAAGCATACTTGTACGTTCTCAACAATCTCTCTTTACAATCTCCCTCTTTGATTAACTTCTTCAATTCATTCTCAATAGGGTACACCTAATTTTGGACTATGTTATGACAAATCAAATGACTTCACTTTATGTTCATATATTGATGTAGATTGGGTAGGTAGTGTGGATGACAGAAAGAGTACAAGTGGTGGAGCATTTTTTCTAGGAGGAAGATTGGTTTCTTGGCTAAGAAGGAAACAAGATTGTATCTTATCGAGCACATCAGAAGCAAAATATGTAGCATCAACAAACAATTGCAATCAAATCAAGTGGATGAAATATGTGTTGAAGGATATTGGAATTGACTTTACAGGAACATGTTATCATATATTGTGATAACACAAGTATAATGAGTATGTCTAAGAACCATGTGTTACATTCTAAGAAAAAGCACATATCTATTAATATCATTTTTTGAGAGGGAAAGTTGCAAAGAAAAAGATTAGACTAGAATATGTTAGTGCAAAAGAGAAGATTGCAAATATATTTACCAAGCCTTCACCAAAGGATACATTTGAGTATTTGAGAGATATGCTTGGGGTTATGCCCCTACCTACTTTAGAGTAGATGATGCATAAATTGCATCAATCTAGTGGTGCAAAGCACTATTGTTTATCTGGATTGAATGTTAATGCTTCCTCTATGGGAGAGTATCTATGTTTCAGCTGAGTCATAAAGGACTCTTGGTAGTTGATATTTGAATAGTGTCTTAAGACACTTGAGCTAATTGAATATATTGAGCAACAAATTAATAAAATGATTTTTTTTCATTAATGTCAATGGGGGAGAAAATGCATGAAAAATATCTCTTGATAATGGGAAAGATAAGTATCTCCTGAGAATGGGGAAGATTTGTACATGTGATGGACAAAATATTGATGTCAATGGAGAAAGTATATCAATGGGGGAACATCAACACTAATGAAGAGTCGTTCCTAAGAGATTTAGATTTGATTGATAAAGAGGATTTCAAAAGATGAGAGCAACATCACATTAGTATTTGTCATTCATGCCAACATACTAAAGACTGGAAGATTTATAGATAGTAATTGGGACTATATGGATTGAGGAGAAAAGATGAGGTCAAGCGCAGTCGGGGACATGTTCTAAAGATGACTTGAACCTAATTTAAATTCTTTATTTACATAGGTTGTATCTAGATTTTTAACCATACACATGGATATGGTGCATGACCCTCACTTGCTTCATGAAATATCTTTGAGTTTTATTTTATAACCACATCATTTCTCCTTCTCTACTTGACCTTGCCTTTTCAAGTTACAAGATTGATACTCCATGCTACCTTTGGTGGATGTTTTGATTTTTCTTGACATTGTTATCTATGGTGTTCTTGTAGAGTTTCAATTGACATTAAGTTTGGTCTTATTTTGTACCATAATTAGGATATTATAAGGAAGACTGGAGATTTTTTCAAGGTTTTGGTGGTTCCAACCATATAGATTAATCATTTTAAATAAATATATAGGAAAATTTTCTTTTAAAAGATAGCATGTGATCCTCCTCTCTCTATCTGACAATTATTTGTTCTCCTCCTAAGATTAGTTTGAGTTCATGTTGGATAGTTATGACCACGTTGAGGTAGATGAGGCTCCTTTATGTGGATTATCTTCTCCACTTCTTTTAGATTCTCCTCCCACCTCCCTTTTTTCTTACCCTCTAGTTTTTGTCTACTTTTGTATTGGACTCTTCTTCCTCAATGTCTCTTTTTATAGTATCATTTCCATGATGATTATTGTATTTTTCACTTTTCATGATTTGACCAAATTAGATCATTGGATAATGACATTTTGTATCTTTGGTCATGAGAATAATGGGTAGTAGGGAAACTCTTTTAAGTTTTCCATTTTCTCTTAGTTTATTTGTAATGTATTTTTCATTTTGAATGAAGTTAAGTGGCTTTCCACTTCTACTAAAATAAAATAAAAAATTATTTTGGCTCAAACATTTATTTTTGTTACAAAATGTTTGAATAAGTACGACATGTGAATGTAAAACCCACTATTCATTAGTGCGCAAGTGTCATAGGTCATCATCTTTGCAAGAACATGGTCAAGAGCGATGAAAACATTTTGATAACCCACAAAAACAATGTTTTAGTCAACCAATTTTGATGTTGTATCATTTTTCTATTAAACACAACATACATATTTATAAACTTAACACATGTTTGTAATTGAATGCAAACACATGGGTACATATAATTGAACATATTTAAGTTATTATTCATGGATTTTTTCTAAAATTTCTTATTGGACTTATTGATCTATATTTGGTTTTGTGTGTGTTATACAATTAGTTTGTTCTCTCTTGAATTATTAGATTTGGTGTATTTCAAATTCAACTTTATATCACTACTACATTTGGATCCGAATTGCGATGACCAACCATCACCCAAGTGACAGTACCACGAATTGGCTACCATCAGATGAGCATCAAACTTTTTTCGTAACAAATTTTGATGACAAAGGCATTTCTCACTATTGTGATGGATAAAACTATTGTAACTTGGAATAAGGCAAGGGAAAGAGTTCATCTTCATGTCATCCCAATTGTGATAGTAGACCATCACAATTATGATGGCTTAAGATTTCAATCTTCCATCACTAGTGTGATGGGTATGCGACAACTGTGCTATGGGAACAATGACTATCTATTAGAATAGTTCATCACAAGTGTGATGGGTATGCAACAACTATGTTGTGAGAGTGATGACTATCCATCAGAACAAGGCACCACAATTATGACAGGTAGCCAAATTATTTTAAAAAAATTGTTGCTTGCCCAATGAGGTTCTTTTACTACTAAGAAGATTATCAATTCTTTTTTGCAACAATGAAGATCAGTTATACATGACCAACCTATAAATTCAATGGGTAGATGTTATATGTACAAAATATCATGGGACATTGGAGTGTAATTTTTTTTATATAACCATATTATAGATTATATTTCTGAAAGTATAATAATGAGTGGCTTACGCCTTTTTTCTAGTTGGTTCCATGAACATGGTTCAAGTGCTCATATGTTTTTGAAGACCATAGGCAAAATGAGCCAAATATGTGTTTAGATTTAGATCATCTTGAGAGTGGAGTCATTTGAAGCAATCCCAAAGGCTACATGACCAAGTTAGACATGAAAAGCTCAATAATATAAGAAATTGTATACAAGGGACAAAGATTTGACACATTACAAATGTTTGTAAATGGCTATTTGTAATCATTTTTCATACAAGTGCCCATTGATATCAATGTATCCTTTATAAATGTAGCATCTATGTGGATGCACATTTTTGTTATCAAATACATACATACATGTACATACATACACATATAGAGATCACAAGGGCATGACAACAAGATGCAACAATCACATAAGGGCATGACAATGAAATGCAGTGATCACAAGGGCACAACAACGAAATCCTAGATCTCCACTAATCTCCACAATCCACAAGATATCTTTGTATACATACATAGACACAGACATATGTGTGTGTGTATGTATATACACACACATATATATACATATACCTACATACATACATATATACCTACATACATATATTCATACATACATACATATGGACATACATACATACATATACACATACATATATATACATACATATATACATATATACATACATGCATATACACATATATGCATGCATACATGCATTGATATTTGTAATTTTATCACCTTAGAAAATTGTAGTTGATCCTGCTAGTTGGGAACAACTGATTGTTCATTTTATTGTAAATTATAGTTCTACAAGAATTTGTAATCAACCCCTCTAATCAACAACTAGACCAATTTAACTGGGTTATGGCCTGTTTCTTTCTAAAAATATCTGCTATGATATGCTTTTGTAAAATTTCTTGCGAACTCTGCCAATTTTTCCTGGTCTGCATTATTTTTGTGCAGGATCTTGAAGAAAGTCACTCAACATGGCTTGAGTAAGTTTTATTGTTTTATTATTTGGATTCTAAAATATGTATGCAATTGAATCAATTTTTTTGTTGTGTCAAGATCTCTCTATATACATACATACATACATACATAGACACACACACACACACACACATGTGTGTGTGTGTGTGTGTGTGTATACACACACATATGTATATGTATGTACATATACATATGTATGTATATATATATTCATATATACATGTGTATATATGAATATATATATGAATATATATATATATATACATATGTATATATATATATGTATACATACGTATGTATACATATATATATGTATATATATATATACATATGTATATATATATATACATATATATATGTATACATACGTATGTATACATATATACATATATATATGTATATATATATATATATGTATATATACATATGTATATATATATATACATATATATATACATATGTATATATATATATACATATATATATACATATGTATATATACATATATATATATATACATATGTATATATACATATATATATATATACATATGTATATATATATATACATATGTATATATATATATGTATATATATATATATACATATGTATATACATATGTATATATATATATATGTATATATATATATATACATATGTATATACATATGTATATATATATATATGTACATATATATATATGTATATATACATATATATATATGTATATATACATATATATATACATATATACATATGTATATATATATGTACATATATATATATGTATATACATACATATATATATATATATACATATGTATATATATATGTACATATATATATATATACATATGTATATACATATGTATATATATATATACATATATATATATATATATATATGTATGTATATATATATATATGTATATGTATATATATATATATATGTATATATATATATATGTATATATATATATATATATACATACATATACATGTATGTGTGTGTGTGTGTACATACATACACATAAATAATAGTAATATATGTATTACATCTGCATTTTCTTTGTCACTACTTATAGGAGTGTTTCAAGGTTGGGAACCACTTCAACATCCTTTGCATGGTTTAGAGGTAATGTCATTGTGGCAAAGGCTTCTACACGAGAATGAACCTCATGATTATAGAATTTACACAGAAGTAGAACTTGCTTCTTCAACTTCTTACACTCAACTCTTCACTGAAGTTATTCTTCCAAAAGTGAAAATAGCCACTACAAATTCTTGGGAGCCAAGGGACCCTGAACCTATGCTACATTTTCTAAAGACATGGGAGAAGTTACTATTCACTTCAGTACTTCATAAGACAAATTAACAACAACAATAGATACTTGGGATCCTTGTAGGGAGAGTGTATCAATACATGTATGGTTACATCCTTGGCTTCCATTGTTGGGCCAACGTACGTGATGTAGGAACATCAGGACATGATCCCTAAAGAAGACAAAAATGGATCAGAGGCAAGGAGGAGTTTAAACCAATAAATTGGCATATGTTGAAGCTAATCATGGCCTTAAAAGGCTTTAAAGATGATAAAAATGTACTGAATCCTAAAGGGCCTATTAAGGACTTTAGGAAATTTGATAGTGAAATATGGGCATAATGGCGTATTGGAGTTAATTGGGTCCTTAGGAGAATTATAAAGGTTTAGGATTGGTTAAATTGGTCTTGATGACCTAATAGGTGAGTTTAGTGGGTTAATTAGTTGTTTTATTCAATAAATTGTAAATTGGGAAATTCAAATATTTGAATCCCGCCAGTTAGTTCCATTTTGGGGGGAAATTAGATTTAATGAGTTTTAGGCATAACTAGGAATTGAAACCAATCCAAATTGGTTGGGATAGTTGTAAGGGATTATATTAAGTCAAGTTTAAGGAATTGTAAAGAGAGAGTAGTATTGGTATTGATCAATTGTACAAATTGTGTAAAAAGAGCCAATAAAAACTTCAGTTTTCAAGCATTTGGTGCATGATGGCTTGACTATCATTGATTTCTTGTATTCTTATGATCTCATAAGAATTTTTGCATATTTTTCTGATCAATTCCTTATGCATTGAGATTTTTGAAGTTCATTCCTTTTAAGTTTGTTGTCACTTCTTTAAGGGTTTCATTGTTTTCATTAACATGTTTGAGTTTCTACTTGAAATGTTGATCATTCCATGAATGTAGGATTTTGATCCTTATGGAATGATCTTATAACAATATGCACACATCATATGTGGCAATTTTTTGACTATAAGTTCTAAGGATTGGTGATCATCATTGGAGTTTGTGAAGTAAAGGGCACTAAATTCATGGCTATGGAGCAGCAACGGGAGTTCTACCCAATAGAGGTCAATGTTTAATGATAGGTAGTGCTTTTTTTTGTTGTAGACAAGGTGAAACAACCTTCAATTGGGTCTGAATGTGCTTTGAAGGTAAAGATTTAGAAAACCTTACCTTTGAGTGTTTGTAGGAGACTAATTTGGAGCTTTTGGGGTTATAGAAGTTTTGGGATTAATTCCTTTTGGATTTGGAACATTTGCAACATAAGGAGAGATTTTCCAAAGTTTGGGGTCTTGGGTATACAAGAAAATTGTAGTTTCTTTGTTAAATTTCCCCCTTTTCATGCATTTTTTAGCCATAGTATGGTAACAGCGGGATATGGTACAAAGGAACACATGGAACCCTTCTGATATGTTGTAGTATGGCTTAATGGGTATTTGAATCCACCATTTTTGGGGGGAGTGTTTTGGAAAGTTTGAGAGGAAAGTTCACTTTTGTATTGCTATAGGTCTACTAGGAAATCAATTAGCCCTCTAGGACAGTTTGAGGGATTTGGGTGTTGGATGTTACTTGAGGACAAAAAATTGGTTAAAACCTTTTGAATCCACCTTGATTTGGCCTAAGGCACCCATCCTAATCAACGGGGAGGTGTTGGAGTTGTTTGTGTACTTTTTTTTTTCTCTGTAGAGGGTTTGAAACCTTGTACTTCCCTTTATTGGTTTAAGTGGGATTAACTTGGTTTTGACTCCCACCACCCTTACCTCTACATCAATATGGAGACTTTATATCCAACCATTCATTATAAGTTGGGAAATGTGCTTCATGCCTAGCATGCAAGTGATGCATCTGCATATGCAATTTTATCACCTTGAAAAATTGTATTTGATCATGTTAGCTGGAAACAACTGATTGTTCATTTTATTACACCTAATCTAATGACAGTTCTACAAGAATTTGTAATCAACCCAACTAATCAACAACTAGACCCATTTAACTGGGTTATGCTTACTTCTTTCTAAAAATATTTTCTATGACATGTTATGATATGTTTTTGTAAAATTTTTTATGAACTCTATCCATTTTTCCTAGTCTGCATTATTTGTGTGCAAGATTTTGAGGTAAGTCACTTAGCATGGGTTGAGTGAGTTTTATTATTTTATTATTTGGATTTTGGAATATTATGTAGCTGGATCAATTTTTCTGTTGTGCTAAGATGTAATAAGCACTTCCAAAAAGATCTCTTTGTATACATACATACATACATAGACACACACATATGTGTGTGTATGCATGTATAAATACACATACATATACATAAAGAGAAGCTTCTTTATATACATACATACATAATGATGCAGGAGCATCTTGGGTTGCCTTGTTATCCTGCTCATTTTGTTCATTCTTCAAGTTGGTGTCGAGTTACTGTAGCACTCAGTTGGAGTCAAGTTACTGTAGCACTCAGTTGGAGCAGAGTTACTATAGCAATTCCTTCAAGTTCCAAGTTACTATAGTAATTCCTTCATGTGTCAAGTTACTGTAGAAATTCCTTCATGAGTTGAGTTACTGTAGCAATTCCTTCATGTGTCGAGTTACTATAGCAATTCCTTCATGCATTGAGTTACCCAGTGTATGTCGAGTGTCAACATTTGGACATGATTTCTGCGAGCTCACTTGCAGGATTTATTTCAATCGTGACATTTATGTTAAGATCTTTTCTTGGGATGTGTCCAAACCATTGTTGGGTTGGCCTTCCTCTTATGTAATGTTCTAGAATGTTCTGTAAGCTATTTTGGCAAGTATAAATAAGGGTCTTGTTGAATCTTTTGGTAGGGAAGTTATTGGGGGAAGAAGAAGATGTGAATATTGAAGAGCTAGGGTTGCAGCTTGAGAACCAAAGGATCACTTATGGACCTGAGGGTACAAGTGTGGATTCTCTTGGTGTTCTTATCCAGTTGTGTATCTGGGCTAGCAAGGATTGGATTTGTAAGTTGGATCTTGTGGATCTTGCTAAACTAATTTTGTAATTGATGTTTGTAGTTGGCCATAAGCTGGAAGTCCTCATAGTTGGGCATATTGCATGTAATCAATTATCTTTTATGAATAAATTTTTGTAATTTGGTATCAAATCTTGCATTATTATTTCGTGTTGTTTTTTTTTTTGTTGTGTGGTTGTATAGCTGGGGGCTAGGAAATCTTCTTTGGGGATTCTCCTGCCTTGCACTGCATCAAGTGGTATCAAAGTGAAGGTTGTTCCTAAGTGTGTAGAGATATCACTAAAGCTAAGGTAGTTTGCACCAGGACTTGGGTTGAAGAAGGTTGATCTTGCGACTAATTGATCTTCTTGACTGGTGGAGTTGTTGCTTAGGGTTTGCTAAATTTTGGAAGATGCCTCCAAGAAGTTTAGACCCTAAGGAAAGTGTTGATCTTAGTGATACTATAGAAGAATAGATCTTAGAGAAGATAAGAGTAGAATTTACATCTAAGATTGCATTAATGAAGAGTGGCATGATTGTTGAAATTGTAAGTGCTTTAGGTGGTGCACCTAGACATGTGGGTATTGAAGATGGATATGAGGAAGCTATTGAAGACTTTGAATTTTTTGAATCAAGTGGTGAGGCCAAAACTGATCGTATGGAAAGACCTATGGGAAATAGGGCTGGTCAGTTTGCTCGACCTGGATCTTAGTTGAAGTTGAAGCATAAGATGGAGGTTTCTAATTTTTTGAGTACTTTGAATCTTGAAGAGCTGATTGATTGGATTGGTGAATTGGAAGACTACTTTGAGATTGAGAACAGTGAGGATCCACTTAGAGTAAGGTTGGCACAAACAAAGTTGAAGGGACATGTTGCTCTTTCATGGAAAGAATTGCAAAGAGACAGAGAAGAGGAAGGTGAAATGAAGATCGCTACATGAAAATTAATGGTGACTAAGTTGAAGGCTAAGCTCATTGCTACTGATTATGAACTTGAGCTATTTAAGAGGTTGTAAAATTTGAAACAAAAGGATCTAACTATGAAAGATTATACTGAGGAGTTCTACAAGTTAACTATTTAGTCTGGTCATAGAGAATTGTCAAAGGAAAAGGTAGCATGCTATATTAATGGTTTGAGGTTCAATATTCAGGATGAGGTTGGTATGTTGAATATTTCTTCAGTTGAGGATGCTTATCAGTATGCTTTGAGGGAAGAGGAGAAGCTGAAGAGGAACAATCAAGGTAGTTCCTGAGGGAAGGAGAAGCAGGACAATTCAACACAAGCTAAACCAAAAGAAGAAAGTGAACCAAAACCTGTTGATCAGAAAAAATGGACAGGTGGAGGTAGGTTCAGAGGTAATTGTTTCAAGTGTGGTCAAGAAGGGCATAGATCTTTTGAATGTCTGATTGGTAGGATAGTTGCTGTTATAAATGAGGTTGAAGTCTAAGAAAATTAGCCTGAGCAAGGAGAAAGTTTGTTGGCCCAATGAGTACTGGTTGGTGAGAGGGCATTAGATCCTTCTCAGAGGACTAGTTTGTTTAGGACTTGTTGTAAGTCTAGTGGTAAAGTCTACAAAGTGATTATGGATGGTGGTACTATTGATAACCTTGTTGCTGAAGAGATGGTTCAGAAACTTGGTTTGAAGAAAAGGAGACATCCTTATCCTTATAGGATTGGTTGGTTGCAAAGTCAGCATGCTTTGGAAGTGAGGGAGCAATGCCTTGTTGATTTCCAAATTGGGCAGTATAAGGATTAAGTGTTGTGTGATATTGTGGACATGAATAGTTATCATGTGTTGCTTGGTAGACCTTGGCAATATGATTGCAGGGTTGTGCATTATTGTGTCAAGAATGTGTTTACTGTTGAGAAAGGTGGTAGGAAGTTTTCCCTAATTCTTTTGTAGAATGAAGAGCTCGATAGTGGAAACTTGAGTATTGGTAGCCGAGTTGAGTTGGAAGATCTTGAGAAGGTTGGAGATCATTATGGAAAGAAGACTTGTAGCACACCTCAGATGGATGTGAAGAAGCAGAAGAAGAACAAGGGAAAGAGTGTACAAGTTGAAGATTTGGAGGATATGTATGTGTAGAACCAATTTGGGATTTATGTGTTGAATCCTAATAGATGTTCTTCCAGCTATTAGAACATCTTTGTGAACCTGGAGTGTCTAATGTAGGAGCATCTTGGGTTGCCTTGTTATCCTACTCATTTTGTTCATTTTGCAAGTAGGTGTCAAGTTACTTTAGTACTCAGTTGGAGCTGAGTTACTGTAGCACTCAATTGGAGATGAGTTACTATAGCAATTCCTTCATGTATCGAGTTACCATAGCAATTACTTCATGTGTTGAGTTACTGTAGCAATTCCTTCATGTGCCGAGTTATTGTAGCAATTCCTTCATGTGCCAAGTTACCTAGTGTATGTCGAGTGTCAGCATTTGGACATGATTTTTGTGAGCCAACTTGCAAGATTTATTTCGATCGCCATATTTATGTTAAGATCTTTTCTTGGGATGTGTCCAAACCATTGTTGGGTCAGCCTTCCTCTTATGTAATGTTCTAGAATGTTCTGTAAGCCATTTTGACAAGTATAAATAAGGGTCTTGTTGAGTCTTTTGGTAGGGAAGTTACTAGGGGAAGAAGAAGATGTGAATATTAGAGAGCTAGGGCTACAACTTGAGAACTAGAGGATTGCTTGTGAACCTAAGGGTACAAGTGTGGATTCTCTTGGTGTTCTTATCTAGCTGTGTATCTATCTAGACTAGGTAGGATTGGATTTGTAAGTTGGATATTGTGGATCTTACATAATTGATTTTGTAATTTTTGTTTGTAGTTGGCCCTAACTCGAAAGGCCTTACAGCCGAGCATATTGCATGTAATTGATTATCTTTTATGAATAAATTTTTGTAATTTGGTATCAAATCTTGCATTATTATTCATTGTTGTTGTTTCCACTGTGTGGTTGTATAGCTGGGGGCTAGGAAATCTCCTTTGGGGATTCTCCTGCCTTGCACTGCATCACATACATAGACACACACACATACGTGTGTATATAGATACATACATATACACAAAGATAAGCTTCTCTATTCACCTACGGAGGAAAATATAAATAGATACATGTTTAGAAGTCAAAAAAAAAAATCTACATAGGTACCCTTCTCCCCTTGAAGAAAATCACAAAACAAGGGCACAGAGATCACAAGGGCATGACACAACAATGAAATGCAATGATTACAAGGGAATGACGACAAAATCCTAGATCTCCACTAATCTCCACCAATGTTTAGATCTCTCTACCATTGTTTGGAGCTCTCCACCCTCTTTCACACACAACTCTGCACAATCGATCAAAATAAATGGGGACTGATTAGTGTCATGTTTTTTTGTTTGTTTATAGTCCATAATCCACAATCCACAAGATCTCCCTATATATATACATACACACACACACACACACACAAAGATATGTGTATGTATGTATGTATATACAAACATATATATATATACATACATATATATATATATATATACATACATATATATATATATATACATACATATATATATATATATATATACATACATATATATATATATATATATACATACATACATATATATATATATACATACATACATATATATATATATATATATATATATATACATACATACATACATACATACATACATACATACATACATACATACATACATACACATATGTATATGTATGTATATACATACATATACATACATACATACATACATATATACATACATGCATACATATACACACACATGTATACATATACACATACATATATATACATACATACATATATGAAAACAACAATGCTTTTTCTAAGGGTTTACAATTGTTCAACAAAATTAATGTTTTACAAGAAAATGCACCTAAGGAACTGTTAGCTCAGAAGCAAGAACATGGTGTTGAAACAATACAAAAAGTGCTTGACATGAGAGGTCCACAAGTGAGGGTGTTGACCAATCTTGAATGTTGAAATGGAAGCTATCAATGATCAAACACCTACGAAAGAGTTACAACACAATGTGAAGTTGATTTTGAATATGGTAGAGGAAAACATTCAAAAGTTTGATAATAAAAATTTAAGGCATGAGAGAGAAGGAGAAGGAGCAAATTTAGAAAGGGATTGCATGACATAAACAACAACTAGACAACATAGAGGATATTATGGGAGCCACTGGATAGAATCAAGGAAAGTGTTGTGGTAGGTACCATGACATTGGAATCACTTACAAGTGTTTTTGAGAATTTATAGTCCAAATATTGGGTGGACTACAAGATGTGTAATTTTTCATGTATTGCATCTACATTTTCTTATTAGAGTTTTTCAAGTATTGGCACAACTTTCTCGTGATGATCCCAAGTATCCATTGCTTATCAGAGTGTTTCAGGGTTGGGAACCACTTCAACATCCTTTGCATGGTTTAGAGGTAATTTCATTGTGGTAGAGGCTTCTGCAAGGGAATGAGCCTAGTGATTATGGCATTTACACAGAAGCAGAACTTGCTTCTTCAACTCCTTGCACTCAACTCTTCATTGAAGTTATTCTTCCAATAGTGAGAATGGCTGCTAAAAATTCCTGGGAGCCAAGGGATCTTGAACCTATGCTACATTTTCTAGAGACACGGGATAAGTTACTACTAGCTTTAGTACTTCATAACATTCTGGATCATATAGTGATGCCCCAATTAACAACATTAGTAGATACTTGGGATCCTCACACGAAGAGTGTGCCAATACATGCATGGTTACATCCTTGGCTTCCATTGTTGGGCCAACATATGGAACCTTTATATCCAACCATTTGTTATAAATTGGGGAATGTGCTTCATGCCTGGCATGTAAGTGATGCATCTACATATGCAATTTTATCACCTTGGAAAATTGTATTTGATCCTACTAGCTGAGAACAACTTATTGTTCATTTTATTGTACTTAATGTGATGAAAGTTCTACAAGAATTTGTAATCAACCCAGCTAATCAGTAACAAGACCCATTTAACTAGGTTATGGCTAGTTTCTTTCTAAAAATATTTGCTATGATATGTTTTTGTAAAATTTCTTGCAAACTCTGCCCATTTTTCCTAGTCTGCATTTTTTTGTGCATGATCTTGAGGTAAGTCACTTCGCACAAGTTGAGTGAGTTTAATTATTTTATTATTTGGATTCTAGAATATGTATGTAGCTGGATCAATTTTTCTATTGTACTTAGATGTAATAAGCACCTTAAATCTCTAAGATATACACATTTAAAAGGAAAAGAAAAGAACATTTACATAGCCCTTGAAGAAAATCATAGAGCAAGGGCAAAAAGATAACAAGGGCATGACACAACAACAAAATCATAAAGCAAGGGCATTGAGGTCACAAGGGCATGACATGACAATGAAATTGTAAAGCAAAGGCATGAAAACAAAATGCAGAGATCACAAGGGCACGACAATGGAATGCACTGATCACAAGGGCACAACAATGTTCAGAGCTCTCCACCCTCTTTCACGCACAACTCTCCATAATCAAAACAAATGGGGAATGATTTATACCATTTTTTTAATACCCACACGGGCATCGCAATAATGATGCCAACATTGGTATTGCGATGATGTTGGGGACAATTGCAACAACAACAAAATATGAAAATCACCACAAATTACACCGCCATGGCAAATTTCCATCACAATTTGACCCCAAATGTTCTAGTGTACTAATAGTTTATAGATGTTTACAAATAGATCAACATTTATATAAAATTTGATCTATTTTAAACTCATGGCTACAAAAAGTTGATTTGCAAAATGTTAAAATCTAGAGTTGAAATCCAACATGAGAGATAATTGATTATCTATTTGCATGATTAGGTTTTAACTCTTTTGAGAAAGGCTCATCTAAATCAATCACTTTAAATCAGCCATTTTTTTTTCCATCCACAACGTCGATGACCTCATTTGGGCCATGTGATTTACAATACCATCATCATTTCAAGTAATCGCCTACCTACCATAATAAGGTCGCCTTATTCTTTGAACCTCTTTTTTGCATTTCTGGTATATATACAATATCATAGTGTAATCTATTTTCAAATATCTATCACACTTAAAAATTTAAATCCAAATAACTTGTATAAATTAATTTCTTATATTGTTTGAAGTTTAAACAAATCTTTTAAATTAAAGCAATTTATCTTCTACTCATATATCATTATTTTCTCTATGATGTAGCACCTTATATATATATATATATATATATATATATATATTTCTATGGACCTAACCTTTGCATCTTTTTGATACAACGTTATTTATCAACATATATATTCATACATACATGTAATATTTTAAATAGATATTAAAAGTACACCTCATATAAAAAAAAACAAAAAATCTTAATTTTTTAAAAACTACATTTTAATTATTAGTTGATAGGCTAGTTATGTAGGAACCTACTAACGAAAAGGTATGATGTCTCGCCTGTAACTTATAGAAATTGTGGACTTTGAAAAATAATCTCACAACATAAGTCGACATATCGAATTATACTTAATGTATTCAACACCACCAATGTAGCACATATTAAGAAAAAGGCAAGAGTAAACTACAACATTTACTGGTTGCCATATAAAACAAACTACTCTATTTAGAATGAAGCCATTATAATCAATCATATAGAAAGAGACGCGACTATCCTCCTACAAAAATGTACAGGTGACCAATTTTGAAAAGATCAAAAACATCATGAATTTTTTTTTGAAAATTTCAACTTTGATCTTCATATCTGCATAGTTTATAGTCCAAAACAACAAATAATTTGAAAAAAAAAAAAAAAAGATTTGACTTTATTTTGTCTTTAATATATTTTTATGAAAGATTAGCTCGAATAGAAAGTTGAACCACCATTCATTATTTCTAGCAAAATGAACAAATATGCATCCATTAATGTGCATTAAATGCACAACACAAATACAACCCAACCAAGTTGTTTATAGGGATGACTACACCAGTCGACTGCTCTGGAACTTTTGCCGACCTGGGCCAACTGGAACTGCCAAAAGACACTATAAGAAAATATGTTGAAATAGGATAGAGATAAATCTGAGACTCTTGCGCAACGCTTCATCTAAAAACCAAATTATCCACCTATTAGGTACGTGCAAATATTTGTTTAGTAATAGATAGCTCTGGGGTGGATCCGTAGTATTAGTCCCTGAAAGAGGTGAACAATTCTGCATTTCAATCCAAAAATTGTAGCATTTGTCCTTATTAGAGGTGAACACTTTTGTATTTCAATTCAAAATCTACAATATTTGTCCTTGAGAGTCAAACTCAAGATCAGTAATTGTGGCTCTGAGATAAATTCATAGTATTTGTCCCTGAAAGAGGTGAAGAATTGTGTATTTTCTCTCTAGAATCCATGATATTTGTCCCTGAGAGGCGAACTCTATCTCTGAGCCAAATCCATAGTATTTGTCCCTTGAGAGCCCAACTCAATACAAGTATTGTAGCTCTGAGCTGAGAAAAATATTTTTATCTGCAAAATGATGCCCCATTTACAATCTGACATAGAGTTGGCATTGCAACCATTAAGACCCGTAGAGCAGCCCATAACTTTGTTGGACAGGAAGCTCTTTGTCCACGACCTCCCATTTCTTCATGACATGGTCATAATGTCTGTGTCACGCCCTTCTCCGAGCTCTACAATTCCAAGGTGGCAGACTGCACATGCTGCTTCCTAGGGTTCTCTTTTGCTTGTGGGTGAAGTTATTATATTTTTAGTACCCAACTCCTAGGCAAACCAGGAATTTAAGAAAGTATCATTTTAATATCACATTTTACATGGTTTTATGTATTTTTTAGTGGTGGGTACTAAGGTGGTATTTATTCACAATCTTAAAAAATTGGTAGAAATAGACTCCAATTATATCTACCAAATGCTAAAATTTTAACTTGTACACTTCACCAAAACCTACTTGTCCAAGTTTGTTTGCATTACAAAAGCCTTTAGTTGCTTCTTGGAGAACTTCATAAATGTAATTAGAGCTAGTATTTGCAAGTTGTATTTTGTCAATGTCTAGACTTCCACTTTGAAAATGTTAAGGCTAGAATAAATAGAAAACCAATGAACTGATATTTTGACCAAAAAAAATCCTCAAATTGATATTTGCTCAAAAAATCATAGCTGCTACCCTGATTTAACTATAAATAAGAATCAAAGACGATAAAAAGCTTCACTCATGAAGCTCAAAAAATAATCTTAGTAACTTTTATCTTTAATATTTAATATTAAGAATTTGAAAGGTACTAAGAATGAGAGTATGAGGAAAGGTAAAGTAGTGACCTATTAATTTAGGAAATTGTTATTAATAATTAATAGTAGGGAAATCAGGCAAGAGCCTATAACACAATGGTAAAATTGTGAGCCTCTTATTTAGGAGGTCTTGGATTCAGATTTACTCGAACTTATTAATTAATCACAATAAATAATAATAAATAATAAAATGAGCTAAAAGAACCTTATTAATAAACAAAATTAAAAGAATGATGTTATTTACAAAATAAAAAACTAAAAGAAAACTTTGCATGAAATAAATGTACCCTACTCAAATATATAATTAATAATAATTTATAAATTATTAAATATAAACATTAAATATTTAAAAATGAAATAAAACATAAAAATAAATTTTAATCCACTACTTAATTATGCAAGTTAAAAATATTAGGTGCATAACATGCTAGTAGGGTGTTTGATATGGTGGGTGAATTTTACATTGGAGATTTGAAGCAATGGGACAAAGCTTAAAAAATGTCTCATTGTCCTAATCATTTCATTTTATTTTTTAAACAAAGAAAATCATGCATTGTATGAGATCAACATGACTAATTTTAGTTATACCAGAGGCTACTATATAGGTTATGCAAGAGTTAGAGTGAGATGAGTGAATATTAATGTTTGGGATGATGAGAATAGTCTTTAACAAATATTTGAACCCTATTTAATAAGTATTTAACTAAATTTTGTTTAACCCACATAGTCTTAATTTAAGTCATATATTTTTAAAATATTAATATAAATAACTAATATATTTCAATACTTTAGTTTTTTTCATTTTTAGATTGATAAAATTTTACAATTTTCAAAAACTTGAAGCTAAATTTTTTTGATATTTTACAAATATTGTTGTATATTCCACTTTCTAAATGAATATAGATAGATAGGTAGGTAGGTAGGTAGGTAGGTAGGTGGATAGGTAGCTAGGTAGGTAGGTAGATAGATAGATATATAGATAGATAGATAGATAGATAGATAGATAGACAAAGAGACAGATAGAGAGACAGAGAGACAGAGAGACAGAGAGACAGATAGAGAGATAGACAGACAAAGAGAGAGAGAGAGAGAGAGAGAGAGAGAGAGAGAGAGAGAGAGAGAGAGAGAGAGAGAGAGAGAGAGACAAACATATAGACAAATAGATAGACAGGTAGATAGATAGACAGACAGACAAAGAGACAGATAGACAAAGAGACAGATAGAGAGACAAATAGACAGATAGAGAGACAGATAGATAACAAATAGACAGATAGATAGACAGATAGACAAATAGATAGACAGATATGTAGCTAAATTGCATACCAACTTTGGATACACCTTTAAATATTTCTTTATTATTAGAATATATTTTGGTCCAACTTATATTTGATAGTTGTATTTAAGTTAATGCTAGTTTACAAATTATTTTCCTTCTGGTACAAAATGTAATTTTATTTATTCAAACATTTTAAAGAGTATGGTGAAAAAGAAAGCAACAAAATACAATTTATAAAAGAAATAAGTGGAATATTAAATCACAAAATCTTGCTAGAGTTTTTTCCAACTCCATTTGGAAGAATGAACATTTCATCTAAAATAATAATGAAAAGGGTGCTTGCAGGGTATTCAAATATAGAATTAGCATTACAATCTCAAGCCATGGAAAATAGAGGTGCATCAAGACAAATCATAGACATTTGGAGTGATGCAAAAGAGACACAAATGCCCCCACTGACAACACATAAAAAGGGACAATATCGACTATATGTATATTCTTCAATGAATTGGTCGGGAACATGTCAAGATAATCTAGAAAGAATCTTGTGAACAAAATCACTTCAAAAAATATTCAAATAATAGAGGAAATTAGTTCAATGAGCCAAAATTTGCAAAATGTTTTGGACCATGCGATAGAGAAGGTGGAGGAAGTGACAACATGAACGTGTGATGAGTGTGGTGATAGATATGTATTGCAATTTATAGTGAGAAAGAAAATATGATAAGTACTATAGAATGTGGAGTGCCTCAACACTGAAACACATGTTCCACACCTTCTTAGAAGATGTTTGGAAAATATATTAAAATAGACTAATAAAAAAATGCCCTTTTTTTGTAATTGAGAATTAGTGTGCTAAGCAACTAACAATTTTTGGCAGCATACAAAAGTGTATAATGTATGGAAAATGTAATGTATCATATATTGTTGCTTGTATAAAAAATGCAAAAAGAAAGCTCAAAGAGCTCTATAATCATTAGAATGTATATGGTGTCTTGTATGTAGATATTTGATGTGAAGATTTATGTAGTAACAAAAAAAAAAAAAAGTACCATCCTTGATAGAAGAGAAATTGGTTTTTTTCTTGCAAAGAAAATAAGATTTACAAAATCTAAAAATCATAAGAATGCATACAGACATATGTATAAAAATAAACAAAAAAATAGTAGGCATGTCTATAGAATTAACCAATGATGCAATATGATTAATCTAGAGTGGGGAGACAATATTGTAGCCTAAAGTACAAATAATGTCAATCTCCAACTTTGGTCGAGCGCATGATCACAATAAACACTACAAAATAGAAATTATGGTTGTGCACTAAATGTGTTGGTGGATTATAATAAATAGCTTGGAGGTTGTGCACATGAAGGATGTGATATAATTGCCACCTGAAGGATATAGAGATAGAGGAGGAGAACCTTACAAAAGAGGCCACAGAAGAATCCTTGGTCATGGTGAGTCTAACAAAGAGGTTGACTTAGTAACATCATCATCATCTAGAAAAATAATGTTTAGTTTACACCCTTCCCAAGTTAGGGAAGAAGCATCAATCATAGTCACTCCAATTAAGCATTGAACCCATTTTAGCGAAGAGAAACTATCAAAATAAGGGTAACAAGAAAAAAGAGACCCAACACTACAAAAAACAACAAGGAAGTGGACAAGTATTTAGTTTTAATGTAATAGACAAAGAAGTGAGTGACAAATGAGTGACATGTTTTAATGAAGTTTTTGATGTTCACTATAATAAAATCCATTTGGAAGAGATATACAAAATATTTCATGGAAGAATAAAAGTTGCAAATAAGTTTTACAACAGGCAGAATAGTGGCTTAGAAATTGTGCTACCTACTTCATACAAAATCACCCCTTGTGATAATGATCAATCCATTCTATGATAACACACATTCCCATCAAAGAAATTATAGAGAAAAGCAACAACAAAATTGTAAATATATTTACAATGGTGGAATATGTGGGCCCAACATCAATTATAAGAAGGAATGATGAAAAAGGAGTTCATTGTCATATTGTACAACTATTGGAAATGTCTACAACATCTATAGATGTCATGTTATGGGGACCTTTGGCAGAAAAGGAATGAACATAGATAGAACAAAAAATTGAAAGACGAGCCAATTGTTCTTTCTATTGGAGGTGGTTGAGTTACTGAGTATAGTGCAAATTTTGTGAGAGCAACAAATGGGTGCTACACTAACGATAAACCCAGACATAGATGATGCAAAAAAATTAAATCTTGGTTTGCAAATTGTGGCTCTAGTTTATTAGATCCTTCAAAGGGGCTTCCTTCAGCACCTATTGATGTTGGAAGAATGACAATTGCAAACACTCAAGAAGAAATACATAATTCAAGAAACTAACCCATCCAATGTACGGTAAAGGCAATGATATTATATACATCAAAATAGATGAATTTTTCTATCTAGCATGTCCCCTTGTGATGGGTGGGAAACAATTCAAGAAAGATTTAGTAAAAGACAAAGATGGAAATCTATTTTGCCTAAAGTGTTAAACTGTTATATCTAATTGTAATTATAGATATATGCCATAAATAAAATTACAAGACCACACAGACATATTATGGGTCATAACATTTTATGAGGGGGCAATAGAGCTTATGTGAATACCTACAAAGGAGCTATACTCCTTACAACTTTTTGAAGAGGTACAAACAAATATTAGAAATGTGATAACAAAAACACTAAACAAGGAATATATTTTCATCATAACATGTAAGAAAGAGATGCACAATGATGCAGAATGAGTGAAGGCAATGATCACGTGGGCTAAACCAATAGACTTTGTTATTGAAAACAATGCTCTGGAAAGTGAAATCAAAGAACTGGGAAGCAAAAATGATATTGGAGCATAGATAATAAATATACTAGTGTATAAAAACATGAAAAAAATCATACAATATATGTTACAAAGACCAAATGGGAGTTTTGTATATTGAATTTTGTCTTCAATCTCAATAATGTAACACATCGTATGCATGCATAAAAGAACTATGATGTTCGCCAGAAAAAGAAAAAAAGAAAAAAAAGAACTATATGACCAAGCAGAGATATGCCACAAGCATACATAGACATCTATTCTCATGATTAATGTAAATGTTATAAATGCTAACTATGTAATGTAGTGTCTTATATGGTTGAATTGGATTCATGTCCCAAATTATTTGCAAAGTAGTATTTAAAGTAGAAATACAAAAGATTGTTTTAATTTATGTTTTTTTTTAATAATTCTTGTTGAAATCCAACTTTTCCAAAAAACTTTGAATTATTTCCAGCCAAAATTTTAAAATTTAATTCTGTTAGCTAAAAATTTGGCATTGAGTGTGTGTCAAGAATTTTTTGACTATATTTTAAGTCTTGTAACTTTAATATTACATGTAGGAATTGATATGTGATGATGCATTTCATTTCCTTGTTAAAATTTAATCAATCTTAATTATTTTCTTTAAAATGCATGCTTGTATGTATTAGATCTGACACAAAATTTCATAGAGTAAATGAAAACAAACCTTTTACAAGATAACTCAATTGACTACCTTTTTTCATCAATAAATAGTGAGTGTCTAATGTTTACGGATCTAAAGGATGGATAGAACCATCAAAATTATAAAGTTGAGCAATTAGGAACATGGATTTGCACTTCAACAAAGTCATTGAAAAAGTAGAGAATATTATGCATGTCATAAAGATGAGATAGCTACAATTAGGTGTACTAAAAGGACATGCCAAGGACTAGATGGAAATGGTCAAATACAATAAAAAAGGCTACAAAACTACAAAGTCAACCAAATATATCATGCCCGACATAGACATAAAAATGTGCAACAATAACTATCAAGGATGGAACAATCTACAAGTGAAGATGAACCAACCCCAAAAGATGAACAAAATTAAAAAATTATAGGTGGCAAAAAAAAAAGACTACAAACAGGAAAAAAGAAAAACTAAAAATAGGATTGATGCACTATCCAACTTAAAGGTTTTCTTTATATGAAAAGAGTGTTACCTAGGAATGTTACTCCAAACATTAAAGACTACCACTAACAAAAGATGTTATAACGAGAAAGACATCCATCAATTTTCATCTTTGAACAACATGGACCTAGTTGAACAACCTGTAGTGTTGCAAAGACTGGCCTAAGTGGAAGAAATGCTCATTGCATAAGAGAACCCTATAGTCAAAGTAACCTAGAGGTTTGGAGTTCAGTACAAATATAAAGGACATACAATTAGCTTTGAACAAGATATAAAGACTATCGCAAAGGTACTCCCACATAGACTGCAAGAATTACATGTGCTCATAGTTCAAAAGATACAAAAAAAATGTTAGATTTATGATTATCATGTGATCAAAATCCATGTTAGAGATGCATCATTATAAAAGATTAGGAATGATCCATACTATGCATATGTTACAATAGATACTAATTACATAGAAGAACTACCAAAGGATCAAAGAGACATTTCAAGTTTTATATAGAGTATTGAAGTAGATAAAGAAATGGAAAGTCCCAGTAGTGAAATGAAAGTGGGCATGGAGACAATTGAAGAAATCATGGCTTATACATCATTATTTGTAACAAAAGTTCCAAAAAGTAAATTAACTAGAAATTATCAAGAAAACATTCAACTTGGAGGACAATGTAGAGGATATTATCAACTCATAAGAAATGAATCTATCTCCAATAAATGAATATAATATGGAAGGATTGCTTGATATGGAATTTACTACCCTCTTCCCCAATGGATCTAAATAACCTATGCAACCATGACTAAAAGAAGTGCAAATGCATTAATTTGCATTGCATACGATGTAGTATCTTGGCCAAAGATTTGGAAGGCATCCTTTTTTAAGGTATTTTATCTACAATCTCATGATGTGACATCATATCTAGAGCCTTGCAACCTTATTAATCAAGAGAAATGCTAAGGGAAAAATACCAACCATAATTGAAAATTTGCAAGTACACCTAAAAAATCTTTTAGAAATAAAACTTGTCAAGGAACTCATACACTTTGGATCTTCAATCAAGTGTATAAGATCACATTGGATCAAGTGTTGAATAGAGCTAACAAACATGATCAATCAAATAGGTTCTCTAACATTATTCTTTACGCTAAGCATAGAAGATACAAATTGGTCTAACTTACAATACTTGATTAATAATAGTCATTCTATAAAAAATGCAAATAAGGAAACAATATTTGGAAAATATAATCAATAACCCACACATCATGACTCTTTACTTACATCAACGATTCACAATATTTTGCAAAGAAGTAATAGAAAAAATCCTTAATGGAAAAAATTATTGGTACAAATATAAGTGACAACATAAAGGAATTTTGCATATACATGGACTTATATGGCTTCAAGATGTACTAGATATAGACAAAATTGATTGGAGTAATGGTGTAGAGCTTGACAAGGCAAGAAAATTCTTTGACTGATATCATGCAGTGCAGGTCATATAAGAAACACAATGTTTAGATCTCTACTAGATGATCCATATTCATTAACCGCAAATGGAATATTTTCTACAGATCCTATAGATGTTTGCAAATATATTGTTCACCATTTACAAAGGCACACAAAATGTTGAGAGGGAAGTTACCTACGAAAGAAAGGGAAAAAATTAGAATTTTGATACAAAGCTCCATGGAAAGAGAAAAATGTCTCTACCTTGTCATGCAACAATGATAGAATAAAAAAATATGAACCTACAAGAAATGATGACAAGTTTAACTACACAATCGAGACATGTTGTCAATATGGGAGATAACATAGGCTATTATCCAGTAACTTCGTGATCACTTATTCTAAATTACATTGTAAAGTATGCCTTAAAGGCAAAGACATAATCAGAGACTTGCACAATATATTAGTAAGAATATCAGGGGCTCAATGAGATGATAGTCCAACTCTTTATTCTTATTAAAATTCATAACATAAATTATTGCAAAACGTGATGTAGGGGTGCATAAGACATGTTACATGCTTCAAAAACTACCCCTTGTCATTGTTAGTCATCCTTTTATAACTTTAAACATTGGGCGAAAAGTATTCCAATGAATAACCATTGATACAAATGAAAGAAAAATGCAAGCTACCTACTTACAAATGTTAATGGAATGCCCTATAGAGCTTGAGGTGACAACATTGCTCGAATTTGCTAGATCATACACATATTCTACAAAATGAAAATAATGAAAATGGAAAGAGAGGGAGTTTAAATCCATTGTTAATGTCTATCAAAAGTTTTGCAACATCCCATATGAAGGCTCAAACCAATTTGAGTTGTACTATTGGACCAAATTACTTGTATGCAAGCAATTCTAAAACTTAAAAATAGAAATTGGACTTACTAGGGATCCAATAATTGTAAATTGGAGGTAGATGACAACAAGTGGGTATGAAGTATGGCACATTGACTGTGTTATGAAAAAGGAAGCAATCTTATTGATTGTAGAGTTTTTTATAGAGTGTGTTATGCATTTTGGCATGGATCATTAATCCCTATGAAGGAAAGTTAACCACTTAGATAAAGAGGCAAAAAGGGAAGCATCCAGATCATTGATTATATTCTAGAAGATTCTATAGATGTCTATTTTAGGGAAAATCCAAACCCTATTCCAAAATGATGCAAAGAGTGGTGAATGCATATGCGAAGGAATTGTGTTTTGGAGGTTGCAAGAGAAATTGTGAAGTAATAGAGTATAGCGACTAGGTGAAGTAGTGAAGAGAAGAGAAAATATATGTCAGATAGGAGATAATATCATAGAGTGGAAAGAGAAGATCTATAATCAAAATTATGAGTGCAAACTAAAGGATCAGGTACTAATACATTTTTGCAAATAAATCAGGGTAAATCTCTTAACAAAGTAGTAATAATAGGCCTAAGTAAACCTCCTAACAAAGTGCTTACTTCATTGTAAGTTTTAAATCCTTTAATCAAGGTAGACCAAATAGTCTTATAAAGCTCTTAACAAGTCAAACCCCTCACATGGTAGATCATCAAAAGTGATGAACTTTGTTACTACAGTAGTGAAGATTTGTGGGTGTCATCCCCACCCTAGCTTTACCTTCACCTTGGAGGGTTTCTAGGTAACCAAAATATTTTTTATTGTGTTTAATTTTAAACAAATGGATGTGATAAATAGTTAAATTTATTTCACCATTTCAAGTTTAAGGTTATGTTATTCATGCTTTAGATATGAGATAGATTAAGTGGTGATTACAGTTAAGTCATTATTTTCTTTGAAGGATAAAAGTTTAAGTAATCCTAATTCACCCCCATCAACCTCCTCTCAGTATCTCACTATCCCAATAAACTTCCAATAGAATCATGTCTTTGTCTTGGCTCATTTTGATTATAAAGATGCATTGCAGAAATCTATTATATTTGTTGAAGCTCAACACCATTGGGAATGCATGACAAAGAAAAAATTAATCAATTTTTCCAAAAAAAAAACAATACTCACATTCATTAAATCTACCAATAAAAACTTTTCAAGGGATTTACATATTAGGACCTTTCTTCCCTATTACTGCATCCATCTTTCTAAGAAGGCTCATATTTTCAAAGGTGTACAAATATTGTGACTATTACGATAATAGATAGTTTCTATTATCTCTATTTAGTATCTAATGGTTATCTATTTTAATCTCTTGTAGATATTAGAATATTTCTAATATTTGGTTTTATGTTTCTAGAATAGAATGTTTCTATTCTTTACAATTGTTTCTTAAGGAAACATCATTCAATCTCTTGTATAAATTGCTCTCTTGATCACTATTAATATCAAGCAAATATTTTCCAATTAATTCGTAATATGTCATCAAAGACAATACTCTAATTTTTTAAAAATAATTATAAATTTATTTGTTGAAATTATTTTCCTTTTATTTTTGAAATCATTTTCATGCATATTTTCTTCCAAAACCTCTGGTTTGACTAGGATTTTCTACCAAAAAAATCACACCATTTCATTTGTAACTCTTGTGATTTTTTTCATCTACAAACTTGCACCCTTCTATTTACAACTAGTGCAATTGAATCCTCTAAAAATCAACGGTTATTCTTTGCTATTCATGTGGAATTTTGTTGGGCACCATTTCTCTGCAACTCACACCCAAATTTTTCTGCCACTCGCGTTCAATTTCTTTGAAAAATTGTGCATCTATTTTTTGGCCAATTTTTTCCATTTAAAAAAAGGTTTTTTTTTTTTGCGTATTTCGAGGTGTCTAGGTTTTTTACAAACCTCTTATATTTATTTGCACCCACATTCTACAGTTTTCTCTACAAATCCACCATTTTCCTAAGCTTTTATGTAGCCAAGGCCATTTTTGTTTAAAAACCTAATTTTTCAGTACTAGATTTAGAATATTTTTAAATATTCTTGGTGGGTTTTTTGAGAGCTCATATGGGTTGTCGTCTAATTTTTCTAGATCCCTCAATTTTTGTGCATCATTTTTTGTGCTAGTAGATCCAGAACTTGATAACATATTCGAGCTCTCTTCTGGGTACCTTTTCACTTTTTAGGGTCTTCTATTTTTTTCCTTGAAGTATGTGCCTTCACATATTTTCATTCTTTTTCATTGAAAAATGTGTTATGACATCTTTGACTAATATTTTTCTTAATGGAAAACAAAAGTCCAACGATCACAATTATGGCACGTGGAAACAATGGATGCTAGCCATCTTTGAATATCGTGACAATGATAAGATGGTTCTAGGTACTACAACTCAACCTACTCAAGTAGGTCCTAATCTAAGCAATATGGTTCGTAGCCCACAATGAACAATGTGAAGCACATGGAGTAGACAAAATATGTCTTTTATGCCTTTTGATAGCTTCATGCTATAGATAGATTAACCATTAAGGGAGGGTATGATAATAATATATAGTTTCTAGTATCTATATTTAGTATCTAATGGTTATCTATTGTAATCTCTTGTAAATATTAGAATGTTTCTAATATTTCATTTTTTGTTTCTAGAATAGAATGTTTCTATTCTTTACGATTATTTCTTAAGGAAACATCATTTTGTCTATTTAATAGATTGATCTCTTGATTACTATTAAATCAAGCAAATATTTTCCAATTACTTTATAATAGTGATTGTCAATAAAACCACAGAATGTGAGAAAATTAAAGATATCAAAGATGTAACATAAATTCCTTCCTCCAACTTGTCTCCCCTTCATCAAGATTGACCTTGGTATGACTTATATATTGTCTTTTATAGTTATAAATTGTTCAACTAACTCCAAAACTGAGTACCTTCTCTTTTTAACAACTTTGAATACATTTTATTTTTAACAATATGACAACTTGATAGCTCTTTGTACTTTTGAAATCTTATCATGTAATAACATCCTAGAAAAATTGAAATGGACACAAATAAACCAATTACCATAGTAGTCTATTTACATTATGAGGATGTAACTAGAAAAAATTAGACAACTTATTACAAATGGCTTCCATAGACTTGCATATTGATTCAAATGAACTTAAAATATATTTATATGATCATATAAACTCAAATATGGATGTAATAACCCATTCCATGGCCTCTAACCTGTTTGAGTGCCTTTGTACTTGATGCTTTGCACCAGAAATATCTCCCTTTGCTATCAAACTTTTGGTGGCTTAAAAAAGTATTTTCTTGATTACAAATATCATGGGAAGGTCCAGGCTATTTGGGGAGCTTCCTATCACAAGCATGGGAAGTAGAAAGTGATTCAACTTCTTCTACTACAGCACACTGAACATCTTGCAAAACCTTTTGCACATCCCCACCCTCAGCTTGTGCCTCAAATATCATATCTAATCTTTCTTGAAGATTGATTAAAGTATTCCTGTTGGCAATATTTTTAGATTGCAATTTAATCAACTCTTTCAACACAGAAACAAGAGTTTGGGACATATCTGAGCATTGCTAATTCACAGATTGAAGCTCTTACTAGTACAAAAATAACAATATATGACTAAATAAACTACTAGAAATTGCATATATATGATCAATTTTGATCACGTGATCATTGGTAGTTTATTTCCAATCATTAATAAGGTAACCAAATTTATAATTAAATTATTTTAATCATTAATTTGGTCGTTGATTAGATTTTTTATTGTTATTAAATAGTAGTTTATTTTGAAGTATATTTGGTAGTTAGTTTGGTAGTTAATTTGATAGTATATTTGGTAGTTGATTTGGTAGTATATTTGTTAGTTGATGTGGTAGTATATTTGGTAATCAAATTGGTAGTTGATTTGGTATTTGATCTGGTAGCATATTTAGTTGTTGATTTGGTAGTTGACTAGTCATCTATTTGATAGTTGATTTTGTCATTTATTTGTTCATTTCCATTAACTAGTACTAGATCTAGTTATGAAATGAATAATTTATTCAATATCATAAATTTTAAAATTAAAAAATATATATGATATTAGAGTTGAAAATATTAAGCAAATGATAATATGACACATAAACAATACTAAAATTAAAAGGTTGGTTCAAAATCATGAAGAATAAAAATATTACACATGAACAACACTAAAATTAAAGGATTGATTTGATATCATGAATTAAAAAAAAGGTAACTTGGGATAAAAAAATTAATCTAAATATATATAAGTAATAATATGTCAAAATTATCTAGAGTATACACATAAATATGATAAAACATGTCAAAATTGTCTAAGACTTTCCAACGATTTCAAATATACCTTGATAATTAAAATATTTAAACAACACATTCAAAATACTAAAATATAAAATAATGAGCCATATTTTCTAACTAATATTACATTGATCAACTATGTCATTTTCTCCAAATACTACAGTGGCCACTGTGTGAAGGTTTCCTCTTCTCTTTGAGATGAATAGATCCATCTGTTTTATCTTCATAAGAAAGTGATATATTACTTTTTATAGTTATAATGTCTACATTGACATCTCTAGTTCTATTCAAGTTTTCTCCATGTAAAATAGATAAGGAGTGAATAATCTCAATACTAAAAACACAACCATCATATGAATGCAAAACTTTTATCTTTTCTTTTTGATGGAGGATTCAAATCTGTGAGGCAGTACAGCGAGGCACAAGGCCTATGAGCTACCAACTAGCAAAGGCCACCACACTTTATCCCCTTCTTTAATTTTATCAAAACATTTATACAAAATGAAAAAAAGCATGTTTTCTTACATAGGTAATTAAAGGCCAAAAGTATAAAATAAAATATTAGTGTAGTACTTATGAAAAAGATTTATTTTTCATTGTTAAAGGTAAAATATTCTTGTAAAAAGTTTAGGAAGTATACTTACTAAAATAGAAATGACTACTCTTGGTTGCAAAGGTATGTACTTGAGATAAAAACATGCTTGAATAAAAATGAATACATACTTGTGATACCATTTTTCTAATATGTGGCTCAAAGATGATGTCTAGCATATCAATCAATCAACCCATTGTTGCAATTCCTATCTCAACCCTTGAACATAAAGGAATCAAAATTAGGAAGATGCTAAATGAGTTGAAAAATTATAAAGAAATACACTAGACAAAATTTTGAAATAATCTCCATAAAGTTCATGTTCATACAAACCAACCAATTTATTTGAAGATATTGAATTTGTGGGCCTTTTCAAGCCCCTCCATACACATATGTGTTCTTTTATTTTTTTAAATGTTTTAGAGTTGGTTACTTCATTTTGGATTTGAATAGAAAGCTCCTTAGGAGATAGGACTAAAACAATAGGACCTTCTCTTGGGCCTGGCATATATCTAATATTCACCATCTTTGGAGAAAATTCCTCAACCAATATATTTTGACACCATAGAAACTTCATTGTAATAAAGAAGAGGGTTCAAAAAGTCAAAGAAGATAAAATTAAATAAGCCATAAAATCATATTAATGTATTCTTGAATTACTGAATATAGAAGACATAATCACTAACCTAAGGTTTGTTGTGCATTAACATGAACAATGCTAGGAAAAAGATATGCCAATGTCTTCTCAAAACCAATTTCAACAAGTAAAATAAAATCCCACCTCTTTAGAGCCATTGGCCACCCCTAAGCTTGAATAGTCATTTAGTTAGTAAATCTAGCTTTTAGTATCTCTTCAAGCACATACTTTGACAAAGAATCCATAATGTTAGTCCAAAAGCTTTAACATAATGCATGTATGAGAAGTTTTTAAATGTTTTGGATCCTCCCGTAAGGTGAATTCATAAATGGTATGAGAGTCATTTCTTTATCCTATAGCATACTTATAAATTAATATCTTCTGCATGCTTTCACAGGATAAATAAATAAAGGAAACACAATACTCTTACTTAATCCCACATGATTCTTAAAGTAAATCGAACATTAATCAAATTTTTGTCTCTTTGAAGTTTACCTTGTATGCATATTTCAAATTCAAGCTTTCACCCTTATATTCTACACTACACAAGCTATTCATAAAGTTCTCTGCAAGTAAAGCATGAACATGATAACCTTGACACTCATCTTGAACTCCATCCACCAAATTCACTTCACTAGCAAGGAATATGACAAAAGATCTTGGTTGCATGAAGAAATTAGTATTCAACATAATAATATAGTACACACAATTAATAGCTTTAATTAAAAGAAAAACTAATGATATCTACACATGATGCATTTATTGCACCAAACTTTGAAAATATGAATAAAAATATGGCTCACAAATGCAAATTGAAAAATATAGGCAAGTCAAATAATGTAACAAATTAACAATACACTATGAAAATGCATTGTTCTCAATGCACTATTATGTAACTATCAATTTTGTTAACACATACTCCAAATATGTACTCTTTGCCCCCATTAAGATATATCATAAATGTTAACAATTATTCATTTATTTAAGAAGTAAATGAATCCAATTATGAATCAATCACTATGTCTCAACCATTATTACCATTATCTTGTTATATTTAATTAATTGCATAATATATTATTAGTGCATTAGTAATAAATTGAATAGATAATGGCTTTCTCATTTACCCAAACATGCATTAGCAATAAAATCAATGATCCAAGGTCACAAATTACAAACACATATCTCCTAAAATGAAATATAATTTGTCTAGTTTAGTCTATTCAAAAAGACTGGTTTAATTTGAAGGATAGAAATTGATAGGTTGCTAAGAAAAAGTTAGAATATTCCTAACCAATATACTAAATATGTGCTAAAAATCTAGCATGCCAAGATATGTTAGCTTTTTAATCTCTGTCCTAACTCCTAATTGGGCATTTGAATCTACTTAATTATCTATTATGAATGGGTTGGTTGACTCTTCTATGGCACAAATCAATTTTACCGAGGTTGGATAAAACTAGCACTTGCACCGACATATTTCAAATATAACAGATGTCAGAGAGCATGAATGTTAATTACATATTTCAATGTAATTAGAGATTTTATTGAAAATCTAATAGCATATCAATTTTAACATAGATTTATCATATATATGTATTCTCTTTTTAATAGATAAAAATATCTTACTTGGAAGAAAATTAATCCTCTTTTTAATAGATAAAAATATCTTACTTGGAAGAAAATTAATAATGATAATGAAATCCTGAAATATTTGTATGCTCAAAATATTAAAAAATTATTGGTTTGTACCATAAATATTAAAAATTAAAAGCAAGAATAAATTTAAAAAATTTCTCTATCAAATGCCCCCCACCTGTTTGTAACAAGGGTCAGTGGCCCTTCAGAACTTGTTGTATCCTTAAACAAAAGCAAGACAATGATAAAAAATAATAATATAATAGTATCATAAAATATTCATGTCTTTGCACACATCCTAGCCTATCTAATTTTCCCACCTCTCCTAAAACCCATATAAGAAGTCAACACAAGATCTCGCCACAACCCACATATCAGATTTTGCAAATGGCTAAGTGGGCATCTAGAAAAGTGAGTAGGTTTGCCTTAGCTTATATAGTGGAGGATAGTTGAAATGATCCATTTGTTTTATTGTGTTTTTGAGAGAAGATTAGGAAGAGAATTCAATAATTGAGGCTTTTAACTTTATTTACAATCACAACCACCTCCTAGTTTCAGGTTACATCCTACTGATGAAGAGCTCATGACAAATTATATCATCAAAAAAATTTAGACAACAATTTCAAAGGAAGGGCCAATGCTATAGTGGATGTCAACATGTGGGAGCCTTGGGAAGGAAGGTAAAATCCCCTCCTTTATTTTTTAGTGTGTGTATAATTCCACACACCCATTTGATCTCGAATGATGCTATGTACATACTAAATGCTATGTGTTTGTACTGAGTACTCCAAAATCATCCATTTTGTTCCTCCATCTATACACAATGTCTATCTAATTTTTTTCTACTCACGTGCCCATTTCATTTCATATGATCATTTGAAAATTGTGATAATACAAGCTCTCAATTATTTCCTCTTGATTGATCATGTCATATATGCTAAATGAGAGCTTTAGGATAAGGTATGACCATCCAACAATGCATAAGGGATTTTGTTAGATGGTGTAGATGATGTCAATGCATTTTCCTTGAGAGACATGCTTCCAAAATGGAAGTATAGATAAGTAATGTGAACCGTTGGACATAATGTGTGAACAAAATGTGGGCATCGAATGCCATGGTTATTAGATATGCACAAAATAGATATATTGAGAGAGAATATATATATATACATATATATATATACATATACATATATATACATATACATATATATATACATATACATATATATATACATATACATATATATATATATATGTATATATATATGTATATGTATATATATATGTATATGTATATATATATGTATATATATATATGTATATATATATGTATATGTATATATATATGTATATATATATATATATATATATATACATATATATGTGTATACATAGTTATATGTATACATACGTACGTATGCATATGTATACATACATACATATACATATGTATGTATACATAGGTATGTATATATATGTATGTAGATGTGTGTGTGTGTGTGTGTGTGTGTGTGTGTGTGTGTGTGTCTATATATATATATATATATATATATATATATATATATGTTGAAGTTGCAATTTCCCTAGTAGACATGCATGCAAAATGTAGAACCGTAGGAAACACATTTTAATTCTTATATTGAATGCCTCAATGAAATGTTGTCTTGAGGCAAGTCAATGTTGTAGGATATGCAAATTGACTTGCTGAAAATATTTGCACACATGTATGCACATACGAGTGTGCACATGTATATCAAAGAAAGTGTGTTAAAAACATGTGTTTTTCCAACATCCTCTCATCTATGTCAAAATGGAACATTTGGAATGGGTTATAGACATCTCTTAAAGCATAAATTATAGAGAACTATTGTTGGATTTTATTTTTTCTCTGTTAGCTTGGTAGACAGGCATGCAAAATGTGGAATCATAGTTTGCCTCTACATAGTTCGCTATGGTAGAGTTAATACTAAGTACTACTACTACCACCACTACTATTGACTGACAGAGCATCCTATAACTACTATTGTCCACTAATGTGGTTTTATGTAAGCCACATCTAATACAGAGACTGAACAAGACCCTTCATTTTCCTTTTCCCTTTCTTATCCTTTGGAAAAGCTCACTGTGAAGACATAGATCACAAGGGCATAGTAGAAGACATAAATATATATTTGTAAGAATTTTCCTTAGGGCAAAATTCACCCAAGATCAAGGAACTCAAACACAAGCACAACAGTAGACCAAGAGTATGATCAGAATAACAATATGTATTCAATTCAATATGAAAGTACACTAGGAGTGCCTATATATAAAGGCCTCGGAATGCTTCTAGAATGCATAGAAATTAGCAACATGACAAGTCATACAACTAGGCACATGTCCACCAGATATGGGTTATCCTCCATTAAGCACAAGAGTAAGTGCAATGATGAGAGGATAAGCCTACAAAGGTGTAGCATGCAAATTTATGTTGTAGACACCATGCACTAAATTAGGAGTGTGAATAATTATGTTGTCTACATGAAAACTTAGTTGATGATGCAAAATCTAGTGTTGTAGACACCATGTGTTGAATTAGAGTTGCTTACTTCTGTGTTGTCAACATGACAATTCATAAAAGTATGCAAACTCCTAAGTGTCTAACTAAATAAATAATAAAATAATGCAATATAATAAAATAATGCATTAACCTAAGTAAACTTAAGTAAAGTGTAAATAGTAAATACATATTTACACCAACACCCCCCCTTAAGTGCAACTTAGGGGAATTCCCTTAAGCTTACAAAAACTAGGATGAAATGCATGATGGGTCTCAACTACTAGGCCATGTTAGGTACCAATGTACATAATGAAATGCAATCTCTCATAAAGAGAAGAAAGAGGGAAAACCTCATGTGAAAAAACCTCCCCCAAAAAGAGATATGAAAAGACAAGATGCATGGATGGATGGAGTAATCAAGACCCCCCCATTATGACATACATCAAGTATATACAATAGTGAAGAATGATAAGGAAAAAAACCCCTAAGAAGAAAAAGCCCCCCCTCCCCCCCCATAAGAAAGAAGGGGAAGAGAGCCAAGGTAGTCCCCCCCCCCAAAGGAAGAATGTTGACTAGTGGTAGCTACTCCAATGAAGAAGCTAGTCCATGAATGTTGAATCATGTTCCTCCCCTTGGGAAGAAACAATGGCAAAGGTACAATCCCAAAGATGTATGGTGGCCCCAAAACTTGCTCAAGTGTCCTTGTGTTGATGTTGATGGTTGTCCCATCCAATAGTGCTGAAAAGAATGAATGTAGATCTCGCAACATTGTCTGTAGAACCTATTTGAATGAACCATCTATCTCCTCAAATGATGAAGAAACCTCCTATAACTATTGTACATAAGGATCCATAATCATGTCAACGTGTGAAGATTGATCATGTAGAGAATGGACATGACAGTAAGAGTGAGCCCTCACAACAACTATAGAAGGATCATCTTCATCAAAGAGATGATGTAAATCATCAATGATGTCTCCCAATTCTGCTATGTATGACTCCACAAACAAACCTGAAATGTCTGCTATGTAGTCATCCCCTATTGTTGAAGCTAGAAGACAAGGTGTACCCTACTGTGTTGGACCTATCACTATGGTAATATATGCATGTGGACTATATTGATGTTGTGATCTCTCACTGCAACTGTCGATAGAACCCCATGTATCTAAATCTATTGAAGCACTATTGTTGGTGTCACTATCAGTTTCCATAGTGTAGGAAGTGCGAAGAGGATTAGAGGATAAACTGGGTGAACTTTCCTCAAAGTGAACATCCTTCTCTACAAAAATATTATAATTCTCAGGATCCATAAGTCTGTATGCCTTAACGTTGTCTTCATATCCAATGAAAATATAAGGCCTAGATGGTGGTGCCTTGCATCCGTTATGTTGGCCCATACTGGACAACCAAAGACTTTGAAGTGATTCACACCTAGTTTTCTGCCGCACCATGCCTCAAAAGGAGTCTTACCATCTAAGGCACTATGAGGAGACCTATTAAGTATGTGAGTGGCACTGTTAATAACTTTGACTTCAAGTGTAGGATCAAGAGACTTGGATTGTATCATGCAAGTTTCCATGGACTTAAGAGTTTGTGTCCTCAATGGTGCAACATCTCTCTTGTGCGGATTGAATGTTGGTGGGTTTTGAAGATCAATTCCCTCAAGCTTGCAAAAGTCTTTAAGTCTTTTGTCCACATATTTTCTTTCATTGTCCATTCATAGAACCTTGATGGCTTTCTTGGATTTCTATTCAACATGAGTCTTGAAGGTTAGAAGCTTATCAACCACTTCATTCTTGTGATGAAGAAAGTAGACCCATGTGTAGTGTGAAAAGTCATCAATGAAAGTAAGGATGTAGCAACCCTAGTTGACTGATGTCACTACAAAAGGACCTGCTAAAACCATGTGAACCAACTGAAGAACAACTGGTGCTCTTGAAGATTTCCCTTTATCAAACTTCTCCTTGAGATGTGTATCCACTGAACATGATGAACATTCTCCTTTAGAAAAGTTGAGTGTTAGTAGACCTTTGACCATGTGTTTGGAGCAAAGTTGCTAAAGATAACAGAAGGCAAGATGACCAAACTACTCATGCCATAATTTTATTTGTGGATGTGATTGAGTCAACAAGGCTTGATAAGGAGACTTAGGCACAAAGTGGGAGAAGGAATAAAGCCTCTTGTCATGATTGGCTTTCCCCACTGCAACCAATGAATCATCTTTTAGACTTTGCACCATTACTAAATTTGGAAGGAACTCAACTTTGTTGCCATCTCCAAGCTGAGTGATTTGGTAAATTGAGAGAAGATTAGAGCTTAGGTTAGGAATATAGAGAACGTATTTGAATTCCCAATTTTTCAATTCCACATCTCCTGTCCCTTCAACTTCCATTTTAGTATCATCTCCCACAAAGATATGTGGTACCTATGACTGGTTCAATGAAGAAAAGTCTCCCTTTGAAGAACCCATATGATAGGAGGCACCTAAGTCAAGAATCCATTCCGATGAAGAACTTGTATCTTCCATAAGTACTTGCCCTTTTCCCTTTGAATTGAGTGGAGTTGAATCCTTGGAAGTATCTAGCACTTGAATTTTGCTCTTCCTGAGTAGGTTTTCCAACTCATCGATTCTCTTAATATTGCAATGATGCTCATCATGATTTGGCTTCTTGCAATATGCACAATTTTTTTTGTCCTTTTCATTATTTCCCTTCTTGTTGGAAGAAGAATTGCCTTGCTATGAGGAGGATTGTTGTGTCTCAAATTGTGATTTCTGCCTCCACTGCTTCTTCTTGCTATTGTTAGAACTTTTTCCTCCTTGACTTGATTGTTTCTCATCACTAGCCACTAATGCTTTGGTCTTTGATGTCATGAGAAGTCCCAAATCTATCAAGTGAGATTGTTCAAGAATCAACATTTTTACAAATGCATCAAATGTAGGCTTTTGGAAAGCACATCCCATGGTTAATCTGTGAGTATTATAACTTGAAACAAAGGAAGCATACTCTGAAGCTATTCTCTTTAGGATATGATGAATCAACTTTTCATCATTCATGAGATTTCCATAATGTTTAAGTAGTGCCCTATACTCATTGGCTTTGTTAATGTAATCTTGAATTGTGTCAAAGTTCTTTGGATCCAATAGAAGTAGATCGTCCTCAATCTGAAAACCCTTTTCCTCATCCACCATACCATATAATGCTTCAAGTTTGTCCCATACAGGTTTGGATTCCTTGAAACTGGAAATGTGGAAGAAGAGATCTCTATGTATACAATTCCTAATAATTTCTAAAGCTTGTTGGTCTTGTTTTTTCTAATCAATGAGTGTTGTAGCATCAGTGGGTTTGGGAATTGTACCATTAGCATAAAGACTTATACCTTTTTCCATTAATCTACTCCATGCAATATCTTTCCATGTAGAATAATTGTGGTTGAATTTAGAAGTGGACATTTAGATGAAGCCATGATGAAAAAAATGAAAAGAACACACAAGAGAGACACAAAACACAATACACACCCTCCCTTTTCACTCAATCAAAAGATTCCCCAAAAAAGATGTTGTTGGCACTTTATATGTAATGCATGTACAATAGGCCACTTGTCAAAATGTACAAAGTGGAATTTTGATTTTATTGTTTACAATTTCCTTTTGAGGCCCAAATCTATCACTAAGCATTGTAGCTCACATGTACAAAATTTTTGAAACATAATCAAAGCAATACAATGCAAAAAATCCCTAAGTCTAAAAGTGAGATTTTTGTCCACACAACACTAGAATTTGAATGCAGATCTGGAAATTAAATGAAAAATAATACATTTTAAAAAAAAAATGGAACCTAAAAATGTGTCCAGATGAGCCCGTATGAAGTGTTTCAAGTTGCAAAATGTAGGATTGGACATGTACAGTCACCAAAAAATGCAATTTCTAAGAAATCCTTGCACCAAAACTAGAAAGAATACCACCACTAAAAAGTTCAAAAAATTCTACCTGAAAAAAAAAAAATGACACCTGATTTGGAGTCCAGATGACTGAGTTATGGCCTCCCAAAGTCAAATTGTCAAATCAAAACTACATCTAGTGAGGGGTCTAGGCAAAAAGCTGTGAGCTTAATTTTGATGAACAAATGACCATTGCAGCAATTGAAAAATGCCTGGGAATGACAGCCAGATGATCATCAAATTTAACACTATGTCTAGCTGATGTCAACAAAAAAAAAGCCACCCTAGATGATGTGGTACACTGACTTGACCATAGATTACTGACACATATCAGTGTATGGATCTATGATCAAGCATATGTGTTAGTTGTATGGTGCTTACATGCTCAGTCTGATGTGGTAGATGAGGTGGTTGTGTCAGAGTTGTTGAGGTGGTGTTGGTCCATGATGGTAGAGGAGTTGATGTGTCAATGGCAAATTCTTTCGTGCATGGAGCTTGCTGCATGGCACCAGTAGTCGGTGCTGTGTTTTTCTGGTGGGCAGAGGTTTGACTGTAGGTTTCAAAAAATCAAATGCCAATAGGGGAGCAATGGGAATAATCCCACATGCACCCCGCAAAGGTAGTGGGTAGTGTTGTTAAACACTATGCCACAGAGTTTCTAAACAAAGCAGTAATTGTTGATGAGGGATTGTGCAGCTGCTTAGTGTAGTTAGAATCTGGTGTGGGAAGTATGAATGCCACTGGAAATAAATGTAAGATTTAGCCAATGTATAATTTTAGACTGCTAGAAAATATGTGATAAATGTTGCGAAAAAGAATATTCTCTACAGGGGCTAGGGTGTCACTGCTCAATTCTTGCAAAAAAAAATTCCCTATAGAGGCTTGTAGGGCCGAATTTTTTTCGACAAATGTAGAATTCAAAAATATTGCAGAGAAGGAGAAAATTAACAGATTTGAAAAACAATTAGGAAAATTTGCAAATGATCATACTGGGTTTGCAAATTAGGCCTTCAGGTTTCGATTTGCAAAAAAAATTGCCTCAAAATTAACTTTTGGCCTAGGGTAGGTGAATGTATAGCTGATTTTCATTGAGTTGACATTCTAGACACAATGGCGAGGTCCTTTTTGGCTCTAGACACTCCCAATGACAACGATACTCTAGATCTAGGTCAAGGTGCTAAAGTAACAATGGTCTTGAATGACTATGTGAAGAGAAATTCTCCAAGCTCTGATAACATGTAAGAATTTGCCTTAGGGAAAAATTCACCCAAGATCAAGGAACTCAAACACAAGCACAATAGTAGACCAAGAGTATGATCAGAATAACAATATCTATTCAATTCAATGTGAAAGTACACTAGGAGTGTCTGTATATAAAGGCCTCTAGAATGCTTCTAGAATGCATAGGAATAAGTAACATGATAAGTCATACAACCAAACACATGTCCACCAGATATGGGTTATCCTCTATTAAGTACAGGAGTAAGTGCAATGATGAGAGGATAAGCCTACAAAGGTGTAGCACTCAAATTTATGTTGTAGACACCATGTGCTAAATTAGGAATGTGAATAACTATGTTCTCTACATGACAACTTAGTTAATGATGCAAACTCCAGTGTTGTAGACACCATGTGCTAAATTAGAGTTGCTTACTTCTGTGTTGTCAACATAACAACTCATAAAAGTATGCAAACTCCTAAATGTCTCACTAAATAAATAATAAAATAATGTAGTATAATAAAATAATGCATTAGCCTAAGTAAACTTAAGTAAAGTGTAAATAGTAAATACATATTTACACCAACAATATTCACTCTTGAATCCTAAATGAATGAATGAATGGAACAAACTCAGTGGTGGCATAAGTTATAACATAATCAATCAAAATTCAATGACTTTTAATTTTCCTTCTAGTCCCCTAACTCAACAAAAACTTTCATTGTGCAATGAGAATATTTACGTCATTAGGTAAACCAAAAAATTTATATGGCCTTTAGTCCATTGTATAATGAAAATATTTTAGCAATTTAGATATGATAGTGAATGTTTACTTTTGTGTTTGGATCAAACTTTTGATGTTGATGAGATAGTCAAAGATATAATTGAATCATTTTTGTGTCATAATAAGTAATTAAATTGTTGAAGAAAAAAACCATGATCAAACCATAGAACAATCAATATAAATTAACATAAGACAAGTAGTTCATTGTTATCTTTGTTATTATGTAGTATGTTAACTTATATGGGATGTAGGTTCAATTATTTTCCCCACTAAATAAGCATTTCTTTATTTGAAAAATTTGGTGTAAGCTCAATAGTAATAGCTACAAAATGCAACAGATAAGTGGCTCACTTTCCCAACACTTGGACTAAAAGTATTGTCATATGTTGGTAGTACTTCCAGCTTGTCTTTATAGTGTCATGCATTACCTAGCCTAAGAAAGTAAAGTTTATATAGTACATACTTAGAGGTGCATATACCAAATGCTATCCAGATTAGTCATCTTCATATATGGTTACTTATTCTATCTTAATCAGGGAAATGTGGGGAGGAGAGTTGTAGTCTATTCTGATACATGAAACCAATAAAGATGCTCAGTCAGACAATGTTGGACTCCCCAAAATCCTATTAGAAGATTTTGCATTGGGTAGAATTTTTAGTTTTTCTGGGTCCAAGTAGGAACCTATTCACAAAAAAAATTTCTTATGCGTTCATGTAGCAGAATCGATAAATAGCCTCCTTATGGTCCCCACCTCTGAACCACTTGTTGATTCCATTGAGTGTTTGAATCAAATGAAAAATCTATATGGAAAATAAAACTATGTAGTGTAGGTGTTGTAAACAAATGTACTCTTGTGAGTGATTTATGTGATATAGAATGTGTTGTTCAAATTTTGGATAAAGAACATGTGATACAACCTATACTGGATATTCTACAAGAACATCAAATAAAGGTGTTAAGGTAGTTGGCAATATGGATTTTTCAAAGAATACTCCACAGTAGTAACCTTGCTTGCACAATTTTACTAATGCTAATGTACACAACATTGGTTGATGCCTTCTATTATGGGCATGGTTGAGGGGTGTTTCCATACCCAAATTTGACAATGTTGGGCATCAATTAGAATATAAGAATATGACTTTTGGTTTCGAAGAAAAAAAGAAAATGGTCCTATTATTGTAGCTGTAAGTCTTACATTCAGAATCACTAACAAGGTTTCATACAAAATAGTAGTAAAAGCACACTAATTGTGCTGAAAGAAAGAAGTATAGCAGATAAAACAAAATGAGTTTACAAAATCAAGAATCCAATTTAGCCTTCAAAAGGCATGTCAATAATTTGACTATTATTATCAGCTTTTAGTTCCATAATGCACTCAAGTGAATCAAATGGTTCACTCGACACAATGACCAATCAACCATTTGATCTATAGCAGGAGATGAGATTGATGGATTAGGAAGAATGTGGTTATGTGGAAGCCATTCTAAATAGTCTTGCTAGAAATGTTCCCAAAGATGTAGTGCTTTGCCAAGTAGGAAATGCTGACTCTTATTAAAAAAAATATATGTTTCATAATTTTTTAGCACATACTTGTGCAAAAAGAGGGGTAAAAATTTATTAAGACAGAAAGGAATACAACAAGGAGAGCTCAACAAGGAGCTCGATCCTGAGCAACAAGATCATCAAATTCTTGCACCATCTCAAAGGACAGTTGCCTCCTATCCCTAATATTCCAACCCAGATCATGACTAGATGCCCATTTGGCTAAACAATCAGCAGTTCTATTCCATTCACGAGGAATATACGTGAACCTAATGAACTGAAAAGAGGAAGAGAAGAAAAGAATCTGCTTAACAATAGTGGCCAGCTGCCAACTAACATCCTCAAGCTCTTGCGAAGAAAGCATGTTCACCACCACCTAGGAATCAAACTCACAGATAATCTTACTCCATCCCCGCAAGCAACACTGTTCCACAACATATAAAATAGCCTGAGCTTCCATGAGATTGTTAGTATAATCACCCTTATGAACTGAGAAGAAAAATTTAACATCCCCAAAACTACAACGAGCCACTCCACCAATACCAGCCGGACCAGGATTCCCATGGGAAGAACCATCAGTGTTAATTTTCAGAACTCCACAGGGAGGAGGAGTACAGTGCCCATCCCGGTTAATTGACCATTCCTCTGATGGTGAAGCTGCCTAGACATAGAAGGAAACCTATGAGCTATAGCCCCATCCTGCAGATGAAAATTGAGGCGATTACAGATAGCAAGATTGACCGAATCCATACCCCCATCAAGCTCACACTTCACCAGAATAGTTTCTTGAAGAGAATGTGATATTTTCCACCAAAGATGCAAAACACCAAGCTGAACATCTTGGAATATGCAATGATTCCTCTCCAACCAGATATGCCAAAGCATGAAAGATGGGCCAGCAATCCAAGTAGCATGGAGAAAAGAAGACTTGGAGGGAGCAATACCCAAGCGGGCCCAAAACTCAGGCAAAGAGGAAGCATGCCGACAAGAGCAACCCCAAGCGCTCCACCAAAGGTGCCATATTTGAGTAGAATAGGAGCAATGGAAGAACAGATGGGAGACAGACTCCTCTCCATTACCACACAAAACACAATAAGAGGGGCCCTGAAATCCACGTTTATAAAGATTATCCCAGGTAAGACAATGGTTGTGAGCCACTAGCCACATGAAAAATTGCACTTGGACCAAGAAAATTTATTCCAAACTTGCTTCCACCAAGGGACCTTAGCATCCCCAAATAATTGTCTAGTTATCTCTTGATACCTAGCAGAGACATGATATTTACCAGACAAGGTACCACCCCAAGCCAAAAGATCTAGACCAAGCAAAGAAGAACACTCTCTAGAGGCCAAAATTTGAAAAAGCTCTTGATGATCCATGCCTGTACCTCCAGGAGGCCAATCAAAAGAATGCGTTCATCTGTAACCAACAACAGGTCCCAATTGATAAGGAGTCTTGTAATGAGCCACTTTATCCCATCCAGCGGCAAGAAAAGAGTCACAAAGAGGTTGAAGATGAGGGTATATGGATAAAATGGAAGGGAATCCATCCCAAGAATTAGACCAAAACAAAGCTTGAGAACCTCCTTTACATATCCAAAATAGACCCCTCTTATCCAACATCGCACCTATCTTCAAAGTATGCCAAACCATTGAGCCATGACCTTCAAGAGGAAGTGTAGAAATAGAGCAAGGATCAGCACCATGAAAATATTTATGAGTGATAATACAAACCCAAAGTTGATGTTGTCCTTAGCACAATCGCCAATAAAGTTTAGCAGCCAAAGCTTGACTACTCAATAGAGCATATCGAAGACCAAGACCACCCTCCTTTTTAGGCCTACAAATAGTTGCCCAATTAACCAAGCTCCATTTAGTACTACGAAAATTACCACTCCAAAGGAATTGTTGAGAAAGAGCATCAAACTCCTTGAGAAAGTAAATAGGTGCAGCGTGAACCATGCTTCGATAAGTAGGAAGAGCTTGGATAACAGCTTGAAGAAGAGGAACCCAAGCAACAATAGAAATCCATCTATGAGTCCAATGATTTACCTTATCCTGAAGCTTGGTAATAAAATTTTGCCAGAAGAGATGTGGCTGCCTGGAAACAGCAATAGGGATGCCAAGATAAGTCAAAGGAAATGATCCTATCTGAAACCGTAGGATACCAACAATCCTGTGCTGAATAGAATCAGGAGTGTTAAAAAAGTAAATGGAAGATTTGTGCTCATTAACTTTTTGGCCTGAAGCTACCAAATAAATTTCCAAAGCATGTTGAAAGGCTTCAGCTTCCTTGATCCTAGCAAGACCAACAAGAGCAGAATCATCAACAAATTGAAGATGGGAAAGAGAAGGTAAGCCATTACCCCACCGCCAGCCTTGAATAGAATTCTGGGACACCTGATGCTTAATGAATCTGCCCAAGCCTTCAGCCATGATGATGAATAGATATGGGGAAAGAGGGTCACCCTGGCAGAGGCCTCTAGAAGCACCAAATAGTTGAGAAGGTTGACCATTAATAAGAACAGAAAAAGAGGCAGAAGTAACACAACTCATAATCCAACTCACCCAGTCAAAGCTAAATCCAAAAGAAAGAAGAATACTCCTTAGGAAGCTCCATTTAACTCTATCATAGGCCTTAGCCATATCCAGCTTAACAAACATGGCTCTCTCCCTTGAAGTAGCCATAGAGTGAATAGCCTTAGTAGTAATAACCACCCCATCCAAAATTTGTCTGCCAGCAACAAAACCACCTTGTTCTTATGAGATAATAATAGGAAGCCACCTTTTCAGTCTCTCAGCAATCAACTTAGTAATAACTTTGTAAACCACATTACATAAGGCAATTGGTCTAAAAAACTCCAACTGATTAGCACCCTCTCTCTTAGGAATAAGAGTCAAGAATGTAGAGTTCAAAGCTTGAAGCATCTGCTTGCTAGCGTAGGATTCTTTAACCACCTCCAACAAATCATGATTAATGATGTCCCAAAATTCCTGAAAGAATTCAACTGGAAAGCCATCAGGACCAGGAGCCTTCCCCTTAGGCATGCCAAAGACCACCTCCTCCAGCTCTTCCAAAGAAATAGGACGCATGAGATAATCATTCATTTCCTGAGTGATAAGGGAAGGAATACAGGACAAAATAATATTTTCTTCATTATCAGCAGGAGGAGAGTCCTCAAGGAAGAGGGTAGAGAAGTACCAAATAGCCTCCTAGAACAAAGATGGCAAGGAATTCAGTTGGATACCTTGAGAATTAACCAAAGAAGAGATAGTGCTCTGATTCCGGCGAGATTGCACTGTTTTATGGAAAAAGGCAGTGTTACAATCACCTTCCTAGAGCCAATCAACTCTAGCCTTTTGCTTCCAAAAAATTTCCTCTTGAAGTTCCCATTCTTCTAGAGCTCTAGAAGCAAGGGATTCAACCTTGCCAAGATCCTCTGAGAAACCTCGATCTCTAATCTCCCTTGTGATGACATCAAGATCTTCTTGAGCAAGCCTCTTCATAAAGTGAAGGTTCCCAAAGCATTCCCTATTCCATATCTTGAGCTGCCTTTTAACATATTGAAGCCTTTTAGAAAATGAGAACATTGCAGTACCATATGCAGGAGCACCATCTTTCCACCAACAGAAAACAAAATAATGAAGAGAGGAGTCTCGAAGCCACATCAATTGGAACTTAAAAGGAGGATGCTTCGGAACATAAGCCCCTATAGTGGAAAATTTAATTGGCCAATGATCTGAACCCCTCCAATCAAGGATTTCTGAAGAGATAGTAAGGGTGCCACTAACCCAGAAGAAAGAAACAAGAAATCTATCCAGATGTTCTGAGATAGCAACAACACTAGTCCTGTGATTATTCTAGGTATAGAGACCATTAGAAGGCTTAACATCAAAGAGATGCAAAAGAGACATATGTTGCCGAAGAAGAGTAGAAGAAGGCCCCAATCTAGCCAAACCACCATGCTTCTCCTCCAGACTTAAAACTGAATTGAAGTCCCCTGCTAACACCCAAGGATGATAAAGATGACAATTTCTAACATATTGAATATGTTCCCAAAGTTTCTCCTTTCCCACAAGATCAACAAGTGCATACACATTAGAAACCATGATTACCTCTCCTGAGTCTAGAGCAGAAGCTACCATAGAGAGAGCCGAGTGAGAAGACATCCAGCCAAGAGGAAAAAAATTTTGAGGATCCCAAAATATAGCTAAACCACCCGCATTGCCTGTTGCCCCAACACACTAGTATTGGCCACGAGACCAAATACTAGAGGCATGTTGGACCATAGACTCCACAAAGAGCTTAGTCTCTTGGATACAAAAAACATCAGGGCTATGATCAACCACCAAGTTATGAATAGCCTTTTGTCTAGGGATGCTATTCAACCCCCTTACATTCCATGAGAGAATAATCATCATTGGGTAGAATTGGGAAAATGAGAATCCAAAGGTTTCACTGAACCAGACTCAATCAATATATCTCCTGTAAGTTTAATCTTCTCTTGGTCTGTTTTGTGCCCACTCCTTAGAGGGGGAGTAGAAGAAACCTGCTTAAAGGCTTGAGGCATCAACCCCAAGGGGAGAGGAGAACCCTTGCCCTTACCTGATGGTAGCACATCCTTAACCAAGTCAGCTAAAACAACATCATTATCCTCCAACACTACAGGAGTCACTAGAGCCTCTATCACAGGAGCTATAGGGACCTCACAGTTCTAATATACTACAACTTGGGATGCCCCACAAGCATCATTAGGAACAGATCTCTCATCTGGGAAAATTGGATCAGAAGAGACAGGAGGAGGAATACCCTCCTCTAGAACCATACTATCCAGCACCTCAAAGCAGTTAAAACCTAAATAAGATAATCTTTCTTTCAAAGGCCTCTTTTGACCATGTCCCTTAGCTCAAGGGCAAACAGGGGTAAATCCATCCTTATCCTGCATTTGAGCCTTACCCTTACCTGTAGCATCTTGCAGATTCATCCCCTTGGTAGTATTAGCCATTTGAGATTGTCCTTTCCCTGTAGTACCTGACAAACCACTAGTATTTCCAGCTGTAGAACCATCCACTCCTTTGAAACTTGAGTTACGGGGGCACTGACGCTGTAAATGACCATACTCATGACAAATCTGGCAACGGAAAGGGAGAGATTCATAATCTAACTGCTACACCCAAGAAAAATCCCCCATACAAATTTCCAAAGAATCTGGTAATGGGTTATTCAAATTAATTTCAACACAAATTCTAGCATAAGAAATAACCTTTTTATCAAGGGATTGATGTGCGATTGCAGCCGGCTTCCCCAACAAAGCAGCAATTTGTCGAAGGATGTCTTCACGCCAAAATTCCAAGGGAAGACGAGGCAAGCGAACCCAAACTGGCACTGTTGAAGGGAGATCCTCAGCAGAATTAAAACCTGAATGCCAAGGTTTGACAAATAACCCCACATGGTTGTATAAATAAGGGCCTCCTTCAAAAACATGATCTTGATCAGACATGCAAGAGAATACAACAAAAAAAAAACTATTCCCTATCAACATAATCTCCATATCGCCTTCCACCTGCCATGAGTGGCAGATCCATGCCTCAAGAGTGGATAGGGAAATCCAGATTCTAAGAAATTTGCATATCAAAGCATGCTTGGTCCAATAATCAATGTCCTCCATTACAGTCATTGGAGGAATAACCATAACAGGGCAATCATGGCTATGCGGAAAAGAACCATTAACTTTTTTCAGCTTGGAGCTCTCCCCTGAATAAAACGATTCAGATCGCATTGCATGCATAGTTGGAGAAGAACCATTTGTTCTCACCAACGGAGAAGAAATCCCAAGCCCTGCCATGCAAACAATAAAACCCCAATCTAAAATTGACTGCAGAAGATTTCCAAAAACACCGACGCAAATTATGTCTAGTAGCTAGCAATCCAAACAGAACAAAAAAATAGTAAAGATCAAACACCAAGAACAGGCTAGGGCAAAAACCCTAGCCCAGCCGGTAGCCAACGCTTCTCCACATTCTCCCCCACCACATAATCTCCTTAGCACATACTTAACGATAAGGATGGGTTACCATTAATCCATCATACTCTCCTATTGCATGACTATTGAGTTAGAGAGAGAGAGAGAATCAAACCCTATGATTTCATAATGTAGTTGTCCCAAGATATTATTTCGATTTAAGGTGTTCTAATATTAAGAAATAGGTGGATTTTCACTATCATTTGTCAAGATTTAATTTTTGGTTCTTAAATTCTTGTTAATTATGTGGATAAATTCTCTGTAAAACTAGGTAGTATATTGTTCAATTTGAAGATTCTATTGAAATAATAAATTTTCTCATGTGCTGAAGTCAACTTGAAAGAAGAGGGAAGCCAAGACTATGGATTCCAATGTGTGAGTTACCCTAACATTAGAAGTTGAGATTCATGTGAGGCCTCGCCCCGACCCTTCATAGCCTTAGTTGTTACATTACTATTATTTTGATACTCACGACTCGAGATGTTGAGACATTATTTGATGCTTAGAACATATTATATTATTTCATGCTGTGTGATGTTACTTTCAGATATTTGATGTTTGTCATTTAATGTTTTATGTATATGTATGTTGATGAAATCAGTAAATGTAGGATTGATACTTTGATTTAAGAGATTTTAATCATTAAGAAATGAGAGAAACCCTAATTTATGTATGTTTCAATTTATGTGAATTTCTGATATGTATTCATATATGTACATGTGATTTTACAGGAATACTGATGTGTGCAATGAGTGTGCAAATATTTTAGCCGAGAAAATCAACGGAGGAATAGAACTGATCCCTATGTGCTAATTTTGGAAACCTTGTTGTTCATAGTCAATTTGTTGTGAGATGTATGTATGTATCTTTTTGTGTTCAGTAAATGTTAATGTTCGTAACTATGTTCTTTTAGTGTCACTTGACACTCATGAATTGTTTATGTTCTTCAGTGTGCTTTTAGCGTTAGCTATGTAATCTTTGGACCTAAATCGGATTAAGTTAGTATCTTTTTGCTATTTTGGTTCTTAATCGAGTTTAGTCACCCTTAATCTGGATTAGTGCTTAATCTGCATTTTAGAGTTGTTAGTTGGTCCTATTTATTTCCTAGCTTTTGTTTGGTTCCAAACCTATTCCTAAGGCTTTAAAACATGAAATATCTATACCCAAGGGGTATGGGTATGGGTTGGGAGTCTTTTCCAACCCCTAAGCCCCTTTTATTGACTTTTTAGATCACTCAAAAAGTCTCTTTTTGCATTTGTGCGAAAATTGACTATGGCTACCATGAGTTGCATCACCTCAACTCCACTTAGTGATTAACCATAGTGTGGATTGAGTTAGGAGCTTCTAGATTTGTAGGTGGGTGGGTGAAGTTATTGCTCTTTTTGGTGGTTGATTTTGAGGCTTATTTAGAGGCCCTTCTTGGAGTAGTTGAGGTTGTTACCCAATCTCTACATTTAGAGAGGATTCTTGGAAGATTGAAGCAAGGAAGGGAAAAGCTCTACTCAAACTTGTTCATTTGCCATTACCTCTTTGTGAAGGTAGGAATTTTCATCTCCCTTGTACAGATTTTCATGTTTGTTTCATGCTTATGCTACCTTGTTGTTGTTTGAATGCTTGTATGATTGTGGGTATGTTGGGAAGATTTGAAAAATATGTTTTTTGAATATTTTCCTTTCATGTTTATGTTTGAATTTTGAGGTTTTCTTGTATGGGTGTTTTGGTATTACTCACCCTTGGATAGGGCAGAAGTGACCAATTTTGGGAAAGTTCTTTTTAGTTGGACTCCAACCAGTGTAGAGTCTCTTCTCAGGATGAGAAGAGGGAGAGAGGGTAGGGTGTTATGGGCCCCTACCTGTCAGCACAAACCTCATATGAGTTTGGCATGTTAAAATGGAAGAATGGAAGTTCTTGGTTTATAGCCCCAATTGGGCATCTATTTTGGTGTTGTGCCTGACTTATCCTATTGGAAGAATCCACCTTTCCCTAGTTTTGATTTATTGTGAATCCTTTTGTGAAAACCTTGTATGAATTATGCATGTTTGATTTGTTTCTTGGTCATACTTGTTGTTACCTAATTAGATTCTGTTCTCTCCACGATTCTTAGAAATGTGTTGCAGAAATTGTTATGGAACCCTTGATGTGGGTCATGAAGAAAATTCAATTAAATTTTTGTAATTCGGGATTGAAATCTTATGAAATTTGTATCTCAAAATTTTGTTGTAAGTGGCAACGACGCCGAGTTTTCTTCCTGGTTCTTTCTCGGCTGAGCCTTTGAATCAAGTTTGCCAATAAAATGGTGATTGAGTATATTTTTTTATCATGAGATTTAATTGTAATTTTCAATTATATGGATGCACATTAAAAAATAGGATGAAATGATGATGGTTTAGTTAAGCAAAATTTTCAAGTTTCCTTATATGTTCAAAATGAAAATTATGTTAAGGAAAGAAAAAATGGTTATGGTTGATAGTTCAATTTAAGTTGTTTAAGATATCAATTAATCTTGTATTATTGTGTCACAATGATTAAATCTATGTTTTAAATCCATCAAAAAAATAAATACACCTTGAAAAAAAAAAACATTGCTTTGAAATCTATACTTAGAAAAAAAAAATTGACAAAAAAAAAAGTATTCCAAGAGAGTAAAAACTCTCTAGTTTTTGTATGAGGAGGCAATTTAATTCCCCTCATTACAACAAAGAATCTTTTAAAGATTCCTTTTATATTTTGATTTTAAAATATAAATATAAATTAATCAATTTATAAATGAATTTAACAAGTCAAAAATAGAATATTAACATATTTAAAAACTAAATATCCAAAAAAATCTACCCTTACCTAATAAACTTTATGTCTTAAATTCTTACCCAAGTCCCCTTGGGCGCCAGCTTCTTGGTTGTTTATTTAAAAAAAAAAATTATTTTAGCAAAAGCCAATTTGTTATGATGGGAGGGTGATGTCACCTGTCACCACATCCCATCCCCATATGTTTTTGGAGCGCTCACTTTACTTTGTTTTTTGGAGGCAAATATTTTAAATCTTTCTCCCCACCTTATTTTCTTCCTAGCACTCACATGGCAGTCTTGGCCATGTGCCTGAGGGGAGGCGTCAGCAAGTACTTCCCTTGGCAGTGCACTGTCCCAAGCGCAGAATTTGAGAAGTGCACTTTGGGAAGCGCAAGGGTATGTGGGGGCGGGAGCCGAGTTGTTAGGTGAGAGTAGGGTGTAGGGGGGGTAGAGTTAGGTGTTAGTTGAGGGTTAGTTGTAGGGTTAGTATGATGTTAGGTTAGTGTAGGTGTTAGTAGGGGTTTAGCTATTTTTAAGGTTAGTTAGTTTATTAATTTAATTTTAGTTTATGTCATATTAAATGTTTAATATTAAGTTTTGTTTAATTGTAGTTTGTTTTTTTTAATAATGTTAGTTTAGATTAGTAATTATGTTAGGATAGTTAGGATGTTTTTGATGTTATTTTATTTTATTAAAGTTTTTAGTTAGTTAGTTGTTATATTTTTAAATTTAAGTCTTTCATTCAAGTTAATGTTAGTGTTAGTAAGTTAAATTTGAGTTAGTATAAGTTATTTATTTATCTATTTAATTTTAGTTTAAAATTATTTTTAGTATTTACTTTTAGTTATGAATTGTTGTTAGATAATATTTAGATATTTATTTTAGTTAGTTTTAAAATTAGATTTATTAATATTGTTAAAGTGATTTTTTGAGAATAGCTTGTTGTGTAATTAGTTTAAAAGTTGTAAATTAATATTAGTCGTATATTTATGTGAGACTAATAAGAAAGGTTAAATTGTTTTGCTTTAACATTCGGTGGAATTTATGTTTTAAATTCATTATTTAATTAGGAATGTTGATTCAAAAAAAAATTTGTATTCATGGATTTAAATAAGACTCGTGCTTTGAATCAAGTGATTCAAATAAAAATCGTGTTGTGACTTCTATCTTAATTAGTTCTTGATTTAATAATTCAATTTAATTGACCCGTATTCTTTTAGATAGTTTTCAATAAATTTCATTATAATGAATGTATAAGCAATGTAATAAAGAAACAAATGGCGACATCAGTTTTCTAACGAAAGCTTCAAAATCTTAGCAATGTATTCATCCACTAGAGTTTTAAACTTAAGACGTAATGTAGAGAACCTTTACTTAAACTGTGATCGCAAACTTATCAAACTTAGAGCATTCTAATTATTATAATTTTAAAAAAAAATTATGTGTTTTTGCCCACGTAGTTTTGGGCATGACAATTCAGGAGCCTACAAATGGTCTATATTATGGAAAGAGGTTTCTCAATAAGCTTAGCTACAAGAAAGATATTTGAAGAGAAATGACATTTTTCAAGACATTTGTATTTTAATTTTCAACCATGACATTCTTCATAGGGATAAAACTACTCGATGGGTTGATTTTTTTATAACTAGGCCTACAACTCTTATTTTGGGATGGATTATTGTTTCTTTTTATATAGTAATGGTTGTAGTTTCCATGGTAGAGATTTGTTATTTATTTTATACAACTAGTTCCTTGTACTTTGGGGCTTCTCTTTTGGCTAGCTCTATCGGGGGTACATTTACATCTTGGTGTTGTGTTTGGCTAGAAACCATTAGTCGAATTGTAGGCATTTGAACTCAGGCTTATGTTCGATCATAAATTTTACAAAGTAGTATATTATTGATCATTGGAATAAATAAAGATGGAGGTTATGTAGATCTGTAGAGTCTTTCTTTCTATATACATGGGGCTCACTTTCATATGGTCTATTTTAAAAACATTTTAGTTGGATGTGATTCCTTCATTGATACCATCTCAATTTGGTGTCGGGTCATATGAGAAGCAGATAGTATTGTAACTTGTGATATTTCAACTAGTTGAAAAATCTACTCAATCAACATCCTATGTTTTAGCACACCTAAAGACCTCTATTGTATTCAAGTGAATTCAAATAAATCCATATTATGTAATTCTTTTCTTCCTTGTTAGTCAACATTCATTCTATGGCTATGATGTCGCGACATGTTTAACTGAAGAAAAAAAGGATCCAAATATCAATGGTCTGATTGCAATACTCACAAGTCTTGGAATTATATCAATTTTTAGATGGGCCTATATCTTAGCTTTTATGTTTACCATTCAAGACCCTAGACACTTATATCATTTAAGCCATGAAACAATTGGCATCTTTGTGCCAGCAAAGAGTCTATATTATGCATTTCATTGTCAATGTCATATGCAGTAGTTTTGCCACTTGTTATATTGTGTTATTTTTTCTTTGGAGGCCTTTCAATCACAACAATTTTCTTGAGCTGTTTATGCTATATCTCAAGACAAAGGCATTCCATTCTCACAAGTTTGGCATAAAATGCACCCAAAGTACAAGGTTCCTGCAAATACAATATGGTTATGTACAATTTTATATATGATCTTGGATCTTCCTTATTGAAAGTAAATGTGGTATTCACAACTATCACATGAATCTATACCATAGGATATGTTGGTGGATACATTTTTCCTCTTATTTGCTAGAATGGTTATTCTAGGGAAGAGTTGTAAGTCATGACCTTTCTTCTTGGGGTGTCATATACATCCAGTTTCTCTGATAGCATCCTTTTGGACATGATGTATGTTTAGTATTCCTTTTGTCAATGGTGTATCTATGTCAATAGAATATATTCAACTATGCACCCTAAGCACTAGGTGTAGTACTAGGAATGATAATGTTCTAATGGTTGGTATATGCAAGAAAGTAGTTTAAGGACCCAATAAGGAATATTGAAACTTCATATGAAAAAGTTTAATGAGTCCCTACATATTATTTTATAATTTTTATAGCCATTATGATTTTAATTTCATATGCATTTTAAAGGGTCTCCTATCATTATCTTATGTCAATTACTTAAAGCAATTTATAGTGTTCTGATTGACTTTTCTTACAATCAATATAGACCTAGATTTCACCTAGAGCATTTTCCTCTAAAAGGACATTTAAGCCTATGTTGTAACTCAAGATTTCTCTAGTGGAATACAATCTTCTACTAGCCGATCACACCAATTTCTTTTTAAACAAGAAAAAAAATTGAAAAAAGAGATTTATGAGGAGAATCATTGTGAGATTATAGTGTAATTTTTTGTCTCTTAGGGTTTGAAGTAATTTGATGTTTGAGGTTTAATTAGAAGCCACAAATATATTAGTGACTATAAATCTTCCATATCACTTCACATGGGGCGTCCATATTTTTGGCTTGCTTCTAATCCAATCAATTTTGTACAGATTGAAGAATTTTTGCCAAAGCTTTGACAACCTATTTTCTAGAGATTATGATATTAACTTGAATAAGGAGATTTACAACTAGATTTTTATGAATTATTGCTGTGTAAATGTTTCCTCCTAGAGCTTGAACTTTAAAAGTTTCAGTTTGGTTGAGGCTATGAATCTTAAATGTGACTGTAAAGCTTCGAGCTTGCATTATATAACATCAGCCCTCTATATTGTTCAATTCTAACCAGCTCAATTTTATGCAAATTGAAGAATTTTTATCTCATATTTGATGATCTATTTTCTAGATTTTATAGCACTACTTTGAATACAAAAATTTAAAAGGATGTTTCACCATGAGATTGTAGTTTAAATCTCCCTTAAAAGGACTTGAAAGTGATGTTTAAATTGTAATTTAAGATCATAAACAATTCAAAAGACTGCAAATCTTCCATATTACATTATAGAGAACCCTCCACATCTTCATTTGTATTCTAACCAGTTTATTTTTATGTAAATTGAAGAAGTCTTAGTAGATACTTGAATGCCTTAATTCTTGCATTGATAGTAGAGAAAAGTACTAAAAAACTTGAATTATCAAGAGGTATAGCAATAAAAAAAATGGGTCTAACTCAAGGCAATAGCCGATTTTATTTTCCCTTATTTTATTATTATATTATATTGTAAATCTATAAAGCAATTAATCATGATAGTTTTGAAAAGTGGAGTTGGTTGCAAGGGTTTGCAAAAGTTGAATCATGCCTTGTTTATAGTGACGCCCTTAAGAATGCACATTACCAAAAGTATGAATAAGTGTGAAGAATTCAAGGTTATGGATCCCACCAGGTTATGAAACCCACATCCACAAGAATACATAGTATCAGACAGATATAGAAAAAATAATGCACAACCTCTCATAATGGAGGAGAATATATATATAATAAAAATAAAGAAAATATAATGCATTGGTTTGTGAAGGAAAAGACAAGGGTTTAAAATAATCCAGATCTAATTCATGACTTGCAAGAGAACTCAGGGTAATGAAAAACATACCAAATTCATATATGAGGATACACAACCTCGGAAGAGAGGACTCCCTGAAATCTCCATGGAATAAACCCTATCCTCCATGGCAACACAAGCAGAGAGAGCATAAATATAAAATAAAAATATTAAAAAGAACAAAAATAAGATTGAATTTTTGTTTGAGGGTTTCTTTAGTCATAAAAGACCAATTACATTAAAAAAATATTTTGGGTCTTTTATTATGAAGTAAATGCCTTGCATTTTCCAACTCCGATAAACAAAAACAAGTTGTAGCTTATTTTTTATTTGTATATTTTTTGAAGATAGTTAGTAGGGAAGGATTGGAGTAACTTGAAAGATATATTATTTCATAATTTCATTTAAGAAATCGTCATGTCTAAGATGAGAAATCTACTTGCAGACTTTTGAAATTATTTTATTTTCATGAGTTGAATTGATATTGTACTTTATAATAAATAGCATTATTATTAATAATATTATAATATTAATAATTAAATATTAGTATATATTTTTAGTTATACTAATTAACATTTAAAATTAATTATGTTTATTTCTCACCACTTCCAATCCAAGGTCTAGAGTCTTTTTACCTTTTAATCATGGTAGGTTTGAGGTGTCACTAAAGACATGGAGCCCCAAAATTATAGAGTTATTTTGTCTTCATTTGGAATAAGCTAAATTCATACAATTTATGTAAATTGAATCTAATTTCTTCTATAAATAACTCTTTGACCTTACATTTTCTATTGGAGTTGAGGAAAGCCAACTCCGAAGATGCCCAAGATCACCTGCATGTGAAAACCTGTCAAAGAGAAGCCAAGAAGAGGAAGAGCATGGAGCAAGGGAAAAACCCTAAACGGACATGAGAGACAATATGTGCAATGCCTTATAATATGTTATGAAAATACAAAGAGGGAGCGCGCTTATAAAGAGCTCATGAAAGCTTTTAGAACAAGCTAGAAGGTGGTAGAAGATAAGCTTGACAACTCAGCACATATCCACAAAAGGTGGAACATGCTAGAAGTGAACAAACTCTCATGTTGTCAAAAACTAACCACTACATGCATTAAATTCTAATTATTAAATAAATGCATTTACCTAAGTAAGCTTAAGTAATAGAATAAATAATTAATTATTTACTCTAACACCCCCCCTTAAGTGCAACTTAGGGAAATGCCTTATGCTCACAAAACTAAGATGAATGCAAAATGGGTCCCGACAACGAGACCATGTTAGGTACCCAAGTACAATGCAAGAAAATGCAACCTCTAAAAGTGGAGAAAGAGAGAAAACCACGTGGGAAAAACCCTCCCCCAAAAAGAGGTAAGAACCTAGTGAAGAACTGAAGAAGCCTCCAACTAGGGAAATGTCCCCTAAAGCAGGAACACAAAGTGATCATGAAGAGTATCACTGAAGCATGAAGAATCCAAAAATCTACCAAATTGTTGATCTAAAAAACCTCCATGGAAGAAGAAGGCACGAACCGAGCATGTCTATATGGTAGATGATCCATCTCACTGAAATGCATAGGTAGCCAGCCACTGCAATCACCTTGTATATAGGATCAACCACTGAATACATAGTTCACACTATCGAACCATCAAACCACAGATACATTAGAATAATAGCATAACCCCCCTTTAATGCAGACGGGGTGTGATGACAGGCAACTAAGAAGGTGGGCCAAAGTCTCCTGCAGATGAACCAAGAATGATGAGAGAGGGAAAGAGGTACAAAATACCTATAAAGACACGGTCAAACTGACTCTACATGGGGCTAATGTCATGGAAGGGACACTCACATGACAAAGGGAGAATGCCTAAAACAACAAAAAACTATCCCCCCCATGGTGCTTTATAAAAATAATGCATGTACAACTGACTCAAAATAATGTTCATGACTCCCAGAATGCAAAAGTGACACTTTATCTCAGTGCGATACATAAAAGTTCTTCAAAATGATAGCTACAATGATCAAAATTGAAAAAAGGCTACAAAAAATAAAGTACAGCTAAAAATAAGAGAATCCATGTCAGGAAAATGATCCTCGGGCATAAACCACTCAAAATATCCACCATATAGCAAAAATGCCAAAACTATGATAGAAAGAGCATGGGTCAAAATCTCAAAAAAAAGGACCACATTTCTAAAAAGGTGACAAAACCAGCTTTCCAAAAATATAAAGTTTTCAAAAAATGGGCATGGAACATAAAAGATATGCTTGCCAGAGTCAAAAACACAACTTTGGACTTCAACTAAAAAAATAGGCAATAAAAATGCATCAAAACCTAAAAATACCTACACCAAAGTCTTCATCTTAGAACTAGCTTTTCGGCACTTCTTTCGAATCGAAAAAATACATCTGTATGCTCAAGTTATGGCCAAAAAATCAAAGGTAGGTCCAAAATGACCTAGAAGGAGATGTGCAAGCAAGGTTGATGATGTCATGCTGATGTCATGTTGACATCAGCAGTTCACTAAAAAAATTTGATGGCCACATGGTTGTCACTACAAAAAAGAGGCCACTTGGCAGTACCACGTGGATGCCACGTGGCAGGCGACTGACATGCAGAAGCCACATGGAAAGTGCCACATGGCGCTCGTGCCACATGTCAATTGTTGATACGTTGTAGACTAGTAGAAAAAAGTTGAGCTATTCGTGCAGATATCTACGTGGCACTGACTGGGACGGTTGATGCAGAGTTGAGCTGGCAGAAGGAGAGGGACACCTGTCGTTGACTGGGCGATGAACGTACCGAGCGGAGGTAGAGTAGCAAAAGCCGGTGGCAGCAATGAGATAGGCAGACGCTATGAAATAGGTGGCGATCACTGGTGCAGAGGTGTGGTGCCGCTTGGAGATGCAATGTCGAGGTTGCCCGCCGGTAGCGGTCAGACCAGAGTAGCCCAACAGCGGCTCAGCCTGCCACGGTGGCCAACGAGTGGAGCGTGGGTGGCTGCCCGGTGGTGCACTGGTGGTGCGACAGTTTTAAAATTTTTTTGACCCTGCGTCTGTATAGTCCATACAACAGCGATCTAGAGGCTTCAAAAATTTTCTAAAAATACCTTGTGTCCAAAATTGAAAAGCTTCATATGAATCCTGACTAAAAATGACCTTTCGGATCCAATGGTGATGTCCATTTGGGCTCAAAGTGCTCCAAAAATTTGCTAATCCCCTAATTTGAAAAAAAATGCACAAACAAACTAGGGTTTGTGACTTCAAATCACAGCTTCAAAATTCTTCAACCAAGCAGCAGCAGGAAGGCTCTGATACCATGTTGGAGTTGAGGAAAGCCAACTCTGAAGATGCCCAAGATCACCTGCATGCGAAAACCTATCAAAGAGAAGCCAAGAAGAGGAAGAGCATGGAGCAAGGGAAAAACCCTAAATGGACATGAGAGACAATATGTGCAATGCCTTATGATATGTTATGAAAATACAAAGAGGGAGCCCACTTATAAAGAGCTTATGAAGGCTTGTAAAACAAGCTAGAAAGTGGTAGAAGATAAGCTTGACAACTCAGCACATATCCACAAAAGGTGGAACATGCTAGAAGGGAACAAACTCCCGTGTTGTCAACAACTAATCACTACATGCATTAAATACTAAATATTAAATAAATACATTTACCTAAGTAAGCTTAAGTAATAGAATATATAATTAATAATTAATTAATTATTTACTCTAACATTTTTAAGGTACTCTTTTATAAATAATTACTTTTAAAAACATTATTATGTTTCTATAATCTATATAAATTGAATCTAATTGGTTCTAAAATAACCTAATTTAACCTTTTGAAATGAAAGTGTATGTAATATTATAATTTGAAATATCCCTCAAAATGTAACTAAATTTTTAGAATCATATTTTATTAATGAGATTTATAATAATTTATTTGATACATTTGATATGCTAACATTTATAAAAGTTTCAAGAAGGAAATTAGACTAGCTTCACATTATACTTTAAAAAAATCTAATAATTAACATAATAAGTAATAATAGTTATAGAATGTAAATCTTAATATTTTTATGAAATATATAATGAGCTTGAGACTACACTAAAATTGTAAGGAAACTTACAACAAAGAATATAATTGTTTCCACATAACTCATAATACATCTGAAATATATATGCAATTGAAATCCACATGCAAGAGAATAGACAACATACCCACAAAAATGTGACACAAGATATACTCTAGGAAACCCTCATTGAGGGAAAAATCTAGCCTCCAAAAGCATCCATCACAATGCATTGTTCAACAAAAATATCATTGCAATACAACTATGGAAGCCTTCAAAGCCATAGCCACCACCAAGCAATCTATGTGAACAAGCATGAATCCACACATCCCATGACATGCTTCCAACCTTCACAAATGCTCCCTTGGCTAACCTATCAAGCCTTGTCCTTCTAGACTCTTGTTGTTTCCCTTTTGTCTTCTCACACCAACAACTACCTTGTGGTTAATTATATAGTAGCAAGTCCCACAAAACCACCAAGTGGTATTACATAAACCATGTGCTAAAACCATGTGCTACCTAACCCACTAACCCCACATTTAATATTAGAAATTTAATACTTTTTCCCAATATTAAATAATTACATGAAACATTATCACAATGTTACAATACAACTCATCAAATATATCCCATGAGAATCTTTACATATTGCACGTCCATCAATGCTCCTAGATACAACATTACATAATAAAATAAAATAATACAATATAACAATATTATGTAATGTGTGCAACACCCATTTTCTCAACAATCTCCCACTTGTTGTATACATTGCATAGGGTCAATCTATAGCCACATAAATGAACAAAGGAACAATCCCTCCTAGCACATCCACCATCATGAATTAAAGTAGACCAAGTACTCCATCTTGATACCCGCAACAAAATTAAAGTATCTAGCTTCTCAAACATGAATGAAGCCACCTTCTATTATACCACTACCACTGGACATACATAGAAGTCATCCAAAAAGAAATCAAACCAACCTATCACATTAAAAGATCATAGAATCTTGTATGAACTAAAATACCAAGCACAAAAAACTGATCCAAAGGTAATCACATGTATCCATAGTTGTCAAAATATCCATAGCTGAAATAACACCCACAACAAGTGTCAAACCCATCTAACAATCTATACCTCCAAAGGTATACCAAGTGAATCTCACATCATCAACATATCCAATCTATAACCTATAATGACAAGCCTCAAGAGCAATACCTATCACATATATAGCAAGAAGCTCCCACTACAAAGGATAATGTCAAATCTATAACCAATCCACTCACAACATATCAAAAAAGTGAATCCATGTAGTATCAAGGACATCCACAATACATAAACCAATAACCTACAATAATAACTCTTATAACAAGTCTCCAACACTCTCCCAAGTTCTCCATAACCAATAGAGGAAAGAGATAAAAGAATAACTATGTCATCTCTCACATGACATACATGAGCACAAACTAGTGATCACAATCTCCAACCAATCTCATATCCAATGTAAGTGAAAATTGAACATCCAAGAACATAACCAAGATGAAAGAGAAACCATGAAAATCATAAACTTTATCATTTCCTTCTATACACACCTCTAGATGTAAAATGTGCAAGTATGATCTCCTCCATAAAACCCCAACAAGAAGCCTCAACAACACCCAAACCATACCATTTAACTAATCATGGGTGTAATCCTCTCACAAGAAGATCAAACTCATAAACCATTCCTAATCCAAGGAATATGCCTAATATAAAATCATCTCCCAAACTTAACCAGCATAATGACATATGCAAATAGAGATAACCAATGTTAAACTATCTCTCAAATGAACCCTCTAGAACTAACTCATGTATCATAGCTCAAGATTCATATCCATGAAAGATAAGCATAAATGTAATGCACCTAAGAGAAACAATGGGCTATACCTCTCAAGTAGCAAACCTCTGAGTAGACCAAGAGTGGGGAATGAGAATGCTCATCAAGCTATCCAAGTCTCCAACCAAGACTCATCTAAGAACAATCTCCTCTCATGTCCATATCAAGTGAATGCCCCTCAGACTTCTTGCTAAAACCATCAACCGTCCCAACAAACACATCTCTAATCCAAGAGAAATCAACATCACCATCATCTCTAAGTATCCATGAGAACCTGTAACCAATCAATCCATGCCAACTCCAAATGCAACATAGCAATATCATGAAGTATCCATCTTATGATCAATGTACTCAATACCAAGAAACTAAACCAAGATCAATGTCAAAGTTCCAACCATGGCCTTAGGAACATAAACATGACAACATGATCTAACCATCTCAACCAAAGAGATAACATGCTCCATATGAACATACTATAACATGTCAAAACTCTAAATGCGTATCAAGAGTATATCATGACATAATAATAAAACCATCCTCACACCAAGGATAACATGTCAAATGAAAGCATAAATCACACCTTTACCAAGAAACCTATGAGTCCTCAAGATGCAACCATCTCCACACACCATGAAGAAAACCATCTCCACATACCATGAAGAACCATCTCCACACAACATGAACATAATCAAGAACCCCATGATTCCTCAAGATCTAACCATCTTCACACACCATGGAAATAACAAGTGCACCATGAAAATGTCAAAAATTCTTATGTAGCAACATGATCTAAGACAAACCTCCAACATCTACAAACACTATATATATATATATATATATCAATGCCAACAACTCCCACTCAACTATGGTATTGTGTAACTTATGGAATCATAAAATTCATCTCCTACATGAAGATCCTTCAGGTCTCCACTTACACAACCAAAGTGTTAAAAGTGAAACCAAGATCTCCAAACCAAGAAGATACAAACCAAACCAAGAACTAATCCTACACTATCACCCCATCATTGTCACAAGCTCTCACTAAACTATGTATCCAAGCTATCCGTGACACATGATAAAAAAAACCATCCTCTAACCATGAGAATCAACCAAGGCATAAAACCATCAAAGAACTCAAAGTGCACATCATGAGCTCCTCAAAAGAAACCAAATAACCATGATCCTCAACCAAGAAGATATACTACTATAACCAAATCAAGAATCCAAACCAGTGAACATCAAGGATGTACCTATATATCCAATCATGTCATGCCAAAATCTATGGCACCATGATCACATCCATGAACCTAGCATCTAACTCTCAATGTGCCCAACCTGTTAGCATAAAATAGTCAACCATAATCCTCCACCATGATTGTACCTGGTAACAACATCTCATCCCTTCTACATGAAGAAAAAATTAAAAAATCATGTGACTTAGCGCATAGACAACTCAAATCCAAGACACCAATCTGAATATGCATCAATAATGAAATATCAATGGTTAAAGACAACCCATAACCAAGCCATAAATGCAACTTGTAAGTATAGACCACTAACAACACTACATAACTTTCAAATCTAACAAGTCATCATACATATCCAAACCAAACACCGATAACCATATCATCATGAGACCAATTTGAAACATAAGCTAAGTATACAATGACATCAAACTCAAATCTCAACAATATACAATGCCATAAACTCGCAATGCTACCATATTCAATATATATCATAAACTATTCAAATTAATATATTACCAAATAAACCATGCCAAACTTGCACCAAATCTAAACCAATGTGTAGAGCTCTCCAAGGGCTTTTTGTTGACTAGTTGAAGTCCAAAATTCGACTCCATATGCCCAAGTTATGCTCTAATCTATACTCAAAAATAAATATCATCTGACATTTGGGCTCTTAAAACTTGAAAAATGTCAAAATCAAAAAATCAAACCTACACCAAGTTTTAGTGCTTTGAATTAGCTTTCCAACACCTGTAAGAAGTCTGAAATCTAAGATCATGAGAGAAAGTTATGGCCATTTTACTAAGACAGTCTTTTTGCCATTTTCACTATGATTTTTTTTTGTAACAAAAATTCTAACAAGATTAAATTTGATGGCCATCATGGCCTAAAACTTAAAAACTCTTTTATTTCCTTTAAACATGGCCAAACTATGGCATATTATATAGCAAAATTTATGGAAATGTCAACCCAGATCCAATGGTGAGGTTTTTTTTACCCAGGAGGTCATTTCTGCAACCTCCCACCTAAAACCCTCATTTAAATAAAACATCTAAAAAACCCTTTTGTCCAACAATTTCACATGCCCAAAATATTTCAATATCCCATCATAACAGAAAATTCAAAAGCCTTAGATCTGCAATAAATAACTCATATATCTTGCCCTTTCTTTTATCCTCTCATGCATTCTCACAGATTTAATCTAGGGTTACAATAATAAAACCATAGCTCTAATACCACTCGTAAGGAAACTTGCAACAAAGAATATAACTATTTCCACATAACCTATAATAGATCTAAAACATATATGCAATTAAAATCCATATGCAAGAGAATAGATAAGATACTCACAAAAATGTGACACAAGATATACCCTAGGAAACCCTCATTGAGAGAAAAATCCAGTCTCCAAAAGCATCCATCACCATGTATTATTCAACAAAAACACAATTGCAATACAACCATGGAACCGTTCAAAGCCATAGCCACCGCCAAGCAATCTATGTGAACAAGCATGAATCCACACATACCATGCCATGCTTCCAAACTTCACAAATGCTTCCTTGGCTAACCTATCAAGACTTTTCTTGCTCAACTCTTGATTTTTCCCTTTTTTCTTATCACACTAACAACTACCCTTGTGGTTGCTTATCTAGTAGCAAGTCCCACAAAAACACCAAGTAGTATTACATAAACCATGTGCTACCTAACCTGTTGAATCCACATTTAATATTGAAAATTTAATTATTTTCTCCAATATTAAATAATTACATGAAACATTATCACAATGTTACAATAAAACTCATCAAGTATATCCCATGGAATCTTTACATATTGCACGTCCATCTAAGTGCTCCTAGATACAACATTACATAATAAAATAAAATAATACAATATAACAATATTATGCAATGTGTGCAACACCCATTTTCTCAACAAAGATATCTAAGCCATGGTAATACAAATATTTTAGCATAAACTAATACAAGATCTATGAAAGCTTAATTTGTGAACCCAAATTGTGTCATGCTCTTAAGTAATAAATTCAAATAATATCTCAATAACACCCCTCCATTGATTCTCACCTTCCATGACTATCAATACACAATTTTTAATGTAATATATTGCAAAGTTATCACGGATATACTAATAATAGGCTACCACGTGATCTTGGAGGTTATAAATTCCCTCATCAAAGTCTCATACCCTATTCTAGAATGCCAATCTAAAATAAATGTTTTAATATGTAATTAACTATAGTTAATCAAATTTTAATGTCAAATTATGTAACATAGAATAGTGATGTGACAATCTAGTAAAAGAATTAGCAAAACAAAAAATTGTGAATGATCAATGTCACAATTTGTGTCTAAAAGGTGTAGTCAATGATATTTTTAATAAGTTCCTCTAGTTACTTCATTATCCTAAAGATAATATTGAGGAATTGAGAAAAATGATTTGATTGTGTAGCAACATATACATCATTTATCCTAAAATTACCAAATATTAGTGTACAAAAGTAATAATCATTTATTGAGTCATCTTTGTTTGAGTAACTACTGATTTAGTGATTTATTTGCTCATTTATTTAGTCAATTTAATTTATTCTAACCTTGTAATTTTACCAAATGACCACATTAGTCATTTATTGAGTCATTTATATTGGTGAATGACAAAAAATAGTAGAATTTGGTCACTTGCAGTCACGTGACTAAAAATTTTAGTCACATGACTAAACATTTTAGTCACATAGTCATTTATTTTTCCAAATTCTACTAGTGTCTAAATCCCTTTTCTCAAGACTTTATTCCAAGGAAATCTTCTCTTTGGTTCCCACCACACTCTTTTCACTTGGGTCATCCAATTTAACAATTGTTTGGTTCATTTTGTGTGAAAAGAGGGAGACCACCTTCTCCATCTCTTTGAAATCATCCATTAGATCCATATTGTGTGAGTCCAGAGCCTTAGTACTCATGCTTGAGATATTTTCTTTCTAAATGTGAGATGGCTCTGATATTAGTGTAGAAGCCCATATGATGGGGACACGACCCAAGCACAGAATGGACACAACAGAAAAGGGAAAACTGTATTAACTATGTAAATATGCTATTACATTCAGTACAGAGAAAATAGACTTCAAAACATGCCCTAAGGGCTTACAATAGTATAAGTCTGGAGATAATTTCTCCTTTTAGTACCTCCTCTCAAACTCCACTCCGAACTGCCTTTTACAATGCTAGAAATGTTCTTAAATAGACCCCAAAGGGTTAAGGATTAGGAATACATTCTAGAAAGTGCAAGTAGGCATCCACTGACCAAATAGAAGGCTCTAGAAGTCACATTAGAAGTCAGCACAAAATTAGAAGAATTCAAAAATGGTAACCAAACTTTTGAGAGGCATAACTTTTGAACCGTAGCTCCAATTGACGAACCATTTACATTTTCGAAAAGCTCTCAAAGCGCTCTATAGCCCTATGGACCAAATTTTCTCGTCCCCCATTTTTCAACCCTGTTTGAAGTCATTTAATGCCCCTAACCTAACTTTGAAGCATTCTTAGGATGTCTCCAAAAACTGAAAAACTGCGATAACTTTTAAACCGTGGGGCCTTTTGACATGATTCTTTTTCTGGAATGCTCTAAATTACAATTACAATCTTTTGACCAATTTACACCTTCTATTTCACCAAAATGATGGCTCAATTACATACCCCTATTTTTTTGACATTTACACGTATCCCAAGGTGTTCAAATACTCTATCCTAGAAAACTGATAGTGGAATTGTGAGAGTTGGAACCTTTATTTGACCCAAACAGGTATCTAGAAATGAAAACACATAAAACAGAAACTAAGTCTAAGTACATTTTTTGGTTGACATAGGATTGCCCTTATACCTTTGGATGCTCCTGCATGATCTGATTAAGATCTAGGACTATTACAGAGGAATGCTTAACATTATTTCATAAAGTAAAATTTCAAAGCATTAATTAGCAAATTAACACAACTTAAATGCTTAAATGAACAAAGCAGAAAAAGGTAATGACTGAAAGAAAGAGAGTAGAGACATAAGACAAAACACGATTGATAACAGAGTTCGTCCAGGAAGGACTACGTCTCTGGGTCCAGCTCCAATAGGGGGACCGATCCGATTTGCTCCAAAATCAATTACAAGTGTTCAAGATCTTCCCTTCAAGCACAATTGCAACATTACTCTCCAATGTGCAGGAATAATCATCAAGTCTCCAAGATCATAATCTCCTTCTCATCACCTGGATGCCTTTCCAAAGCCTATTACCCCCATTTTGGTTACATATTTCGAGTTTACCCCTTTTACCAATTTTTTTTTATGATCTCACACCAAAATTAAGAGTTTGTTTTCAAGAAATACCCTTATTTAGATAAGATTGGGTGGATTTGTTATGGATAGATAACAACTCTTCCCTTAATATTCTATATACCATAAATAGCCCATTAGTTGGCCTTAATTTTAGGAGGCCAATGGTTAGGAGTTCAACTCCCATTATCTCATTCCTTTAATTCGAATTAAATAGCTATTTTAATTCGAATTTGAATGTTTTCCCTCTCTTTATGATTTTGTGATGTCATGCTGACATCATCAAAATCCATACTTTTGCTTGAATTTGAAACCATCATAACTTTTATATCCGATCTCCGTTCTTGATGAAATGAATGCCATTGGAAAGCTTTTGACGAGCTCTTTCATTTGGAATCCATTGTCAAATACTTTTGAGATGATTATTTTTTCACCCTTTTATGACCTTTGGTCCCAGTTTGACCATTTTGACCAGTCATAATTTTTGCACTTGAACTCCAATTTTGATCGTTCGAGTTATGTTGGAGTCAAAATTGTGAACACTTGTAATGATGTTGATTCTTGGAGCATTGGGGACATTTTACTTTTTAGTAATTTTTATCCCCTGGATCAAGCCTCCCCACTGAAGAGCTTTCGGACCTTCGAAAGTTTGGATTACTTAGAAAGAAGGTGAGGGTATAGTTGCCTCACTTTACCAATCTCCATCCATCTTGCCTTGCTTGGATGCATCCCCTTCAATCCCACTCAGAGGTATTCAACTGGTCCCCTTCGTGAAGTTCTAACATTCCTGTCTAGGATAACATCTTCTGGCAATTCTGACATATAATCTGGTGACAGATCATCAACTGATGGAACCTGAACACTGATATCTTCATCCAAAATCATTGGAGGCTCATACAACTTTAGATTCTCAACATTAACAATTGAGTAAATTTGCATGTATGGAGGAAGATTAAGGTGAAAAGCAATGGTACCAATCTTTTACAAGATCTAAAAAGGACCATACCTAATAGGCTTGAGCTTCCTTCCTTCACTTTGCATTCTTTCGTTGTTGATATGTAACCAAACTTTGTCACCAACTTGGAATTGGTGATCAATGCTGATGCAGGAGCATCCAAAGGTATAAGGGCAATCCTGTGTCACCCAAAAAAAAATGTACTTAGACTTAGTTTCTATTTCATGTGTTTTTATTTTTGGACACCCATTTGGGTCAAATAAAGGTTCCAACTCTTAGAGTTCAACTATCAGTGTGCTAGAAAATCTCAAAAAAATAGGAGCATGCAATTTGGCCATCATTTTGGTGATCTAGAAGGTGCGAATTGTCTAGATGAATGTAATTGTGATTTAGGGCATTTCAGAAAAAGAATCAGGTCAAAAGGCCCCACGGTTTGAAAGTTATTGCAGTTTTTTGAGTTTTGGAGACCTCCTAAGAATGCTTCAAAGTCATGTTAGGGGCATTAAATGACCTCAAAAAGGGCTAAAAAATGGGGGACGAGCAACACTGGTCCATAGGGCTATAGAGCACTTCGAGAGCTTTTCAAAAATGTAAACGATTCATCAATCGGAGCTACGGTTCAAAAGTTATGCCTCCCGAAAGTTTGGTTACCGTTTCTGGATTCTTCTAGATTTGCACTGACTTCTAACGCAGCTTTTGGAACCTTCTATTTGGTTGGTGGATGCCTACTAGCACTTTCTAGAATGTACTCCTAGTCCTTAACCCTTCGGGGTCTATTTAAGGAGATTTCTGGCATTGTAAAAGGCAGTTCAGAGTAGAGTTTGAGAGGAGGTACTGAAAGGAGAAATTATCTCTAGATTTATGCTATTGTAAGCCCTTAGGGCATGTCTTGAAGTTTATTTTCTCTGTACTATTTGTACTAGCTTATTTTCTTAGTTAATAAAATTTCCCTTTTATGTTGTGTCCATTTCTATTCTTGGGTTGTGTCCCCATCAAGTGGTATCAAAGCGGGTTTTCTTGAGTGTGTAGATAGAGCGCCGACTGTGAGACAGTTTGCACTAGGACTGTGTGGTTGTGGGTTCGAGTTAGAAGATTCCTCCATGAAGAGAGCATGGTGGAAGGGCCAGAGCTATTAATCCTAAGGACGTTAGAGCCCTCCAAAGGCAGGTGCAGGCATTGCAAGAGGAGCTCCATAGAGGAGCAAATGTTGCTGTAGGTGACAACAGCGAGGATGACAATGAAGAAGAAGTAATGGGACCAGAAGAGGAATTTGATGGGGAAGTTCTGAATCATGTAGAGGAAAGGCTTTTTAGGGCCATTACTAAGTTTGGAAAAAGACCTACAATTGAAGTGGGTGTATTTTCAAGAAATTTGAAACCAGATGAGTTGATCGATTGGATCAATGAACTGGAAGAATACTTTGAGTATGAGGATATCGGGGACCTAGATAGGGTTAAGTTTGCAAAGGCCAAACTAAAAGGCCATGCCAAAATCTAGTGGCAAGAGGTTCAATTGGAAAGAAACAAAAGAGGAAAGGAGAAGATCACAAGATGGGATCACATGGTGGACAAATTGAAGAAGCAGTTCATTCCTGTGGACTACGAGCTTGATTTGTTTAAGAAGATGCATGGGTTAAAGCAAGCAGGAAGATCAGTCTAAGAATATGCAGAGGAATTTTACTGACTCTTGATTAGAGTGAGGCATGAAGAAGCAAATAAGGAGAAGGTTGCTCATTATATCAGTGGGTTGCGCCCTAGCATCCAAGAGGAATTAAGCCTAGTAAGAATGACCAGCGTTGAAGAGGCATACCAGTTTACCCTACAAGTTGAAGAGAAGCGGAATAAAAGGTTTGAAGGAAGACAAAGAGGGCACGGTCAAGGAGGAAGGGGAAGTGGTAGATCATCTGGAGGCCGCAATGAAATCCAAAAGAAAAATGAAGATGAGGGTACTAGCAGGAACCAAAGGAATGAGGGTTTCAACCACTCCCGTGACCAAGACTTTGGAAATCAGAGAGAAAGAGGTAGAGGACGTGGACAAGGAAAAGGAGGCTTCTATGGTACTTGTTTCCATTGCAATGAAGAAGGTCATCGTTCCTTTGAATGCCCTCAACAACAAGGAAGGACAGATAGGAGAGCTGAGGGCCAAGCTAGGGTTGCTCATGTGGATGAGGATGCACAATCATCACATTCAAAGGATGTAGAAAGAGGAGAGACCTTGGAAAATGAAAGAGTCCTACTAAGTGGTGAGATTGAACTCGGACAATGGAGGAGTTTGTTTCGTACCAGATGCAAGTGTGAGGATAAATGTTGTGACGTGATCATTGATGGTGGTAGCACTGATAACTTGGTATCAGAAGAGATGGTCTCTAAGCTGAAGCTCAAGAGGGAGAAACATCCCACGCCCTATCGGATTGCTTGGGTAAAAGATGATCATAAGGTCCTGGTAAGTGAACAATGTTTAGTAAAATTCAAGATTGGGAGTTACCATGATGAAGTTCTCTGTGATGTTATTTCGATAGATGTTTGCCATCTATTGTTGGGTAGACCATGGCAATCTGATAGACATGCAGTACATGATGGACATACAAACACATACTCTCTGACAAAGGATGGAGTTTGCCACAAATTGAAGCCCATGAAAAAGGAAGGTGAAAAGGTATGTAGCAGTGCTAGGATTTGTCTTGTTGATGAAAGGAAGTTTTTAGATGGCATGAAACATCAGCATATGTGTTATGCTTTGATTCCTAGGAAAGATAAAGAAGGTAGTAGTGAAATACCACTTGAAGTTTTAGATTTACTAGGGGAGTTTGGAGATATTATCTCTGATAATGTTTCAGATGGATTGCCACCAATAAGACAATTCAGTCATCAGATAGATCTGATTCCAGGAGCTAGTTTGCCTAACAAGGTTGCTCACATGATGACTCCTATTGAAACAGAGGAGCTAAATAGATAGGTTCAGGAGCTGTTGAGGAAGGGCTTGATTCAAGAGAGCCTGAGTCCATGTGTTGTACCTGTAGAGCTCGCACCAAAGAAGGATGGAGAGTGGAGGATGCATATAGATTCTCGAGCTATAAATAGGATAACCATCAAGTACCAATTTCCTTTGCCAAGGATGGATGACCTTATGGACTGCTTGAGTGGAGCTCAATACTTCACAAAGATAGATCTAAAGAGTGGTTATCACCAGATACGAATTCGAGAAGGAGATGAGTGGAAAATAGCCTTCAAGACCAAGGAGGGTCTTTATGAGTGGTTAGTCATGCCCTTTGGATTGACGAACGCCCAAGCACCTTCATGTGGCTCATGAATGAGGTACTTAAGAAGTTCTTGGGAAAATTTGTTATTGTTTATTTGGATGATATTTTAATTTTCAGCAAGACTGTGGAAGAACATTTATTACATATTTATAGTGTCCTTGAAAGGCTAAGGGAAGAGAAACTGTTAATTAATCTAAATAAGTTTATCTTTGCAAAAAGGGAATTAGTCTATTTGGGGTTTGTTATATCACCTGAAGGTCTCAAAATGGATCCAGAGAAGGTAAAAGCCATATTGGAATGGCCTACTCCAAGGTCTGCTACTGAGGTAAGATCATTTCATGGTCTAGTTAGTTTCTACAGGAAGTTTATTAAGAATTTTAGTGGCATATATGCACCCCTAACTGATACAATAAGAGGGGATAGAAAAGAGTTCAAATGGACTGCAACAGCTGTGAGAAGTTTTGAATTGTTGAAGAAGAAGGTGACAGAACAGCCTGTATTGGCACTTCCAAATTTTAGAAAGGTTTTCCAGGTGGATTGTGATGCTAGTGGCAGTGCTATTAGGGCTGTATTAAGCCAAGAAGGTAAGCCTATTTCATATTTTAGTGAAAAATTGAATGATGCAAAGAAGAAGTATTCTATTTATGATCAAGAGTTCTATTCAATAGTTTAGGCCTTAAAGAAATGGAGGCATTATTTATTGCCAAAGGAATTTGTTTTGTATACTGATCATCAAGCATTATAGTACCTAAATAGCCAAGGTAAATTGAATTAGAAGCATATGAAGTGGGTAGAGTTCTTGTAGAGCTATACATTTGTGTTGAAGCATAGAAGTGGAAAATCTAACAGGGTTGCAAATGCACTAAGTAGGAGATAGTTGTTGCTTACAGTAATGCAGGTTGAAGTAGTTGGGTTTGATGAACTCAAGAATTTGTACCCCGTGGATCCTGATTTTGTTGAAGCATGGAAAGCTTGTAAAGAACCTGTTGCTGTAGATAGAACCAAGTGGTTAGACTATTTGATTCAGGATGGCATGTTGTTCAAGGGTAGTCAATTGTGCATTCCAAGGAGTTCCATGAGGGAAAATCTGATTAAGGAGAAACACAGTGGAGGGATGGCAGGACATTTTGGTCGAGATAAGACCATTTCCATTCTTAGAGAACATTATTTTTGGCCTCAAATTTCACAGGATGTGAAGAATTTTGTACAGAGTTGCTAGGTTTGTCAAGTTGCCCATGGGTTTAGTCACAATACTGGCCTATATCAGCCATTGCCTATTCCATCAAAGCCATGGGAAGACATAAGTATGGATTTTGTTCTTAGATTGCCAAGGACACAAAGGGGTAATGACTCAGTATTTGTGGTGGTTGATAGGTTCTCCAAAATGGCACATTTCATTCCATGCCACAAAACTCATGATGCTATCCATATTGCAGACTTGTTTTTCAGAGAGGTGGTGAGACTACATGGTCTCCCAAGGAGTATAGTTTCTGACAGAGATACTAAATTTGTGGGGTATTTCTGGAGGACATTGTGGAAGAAGTTGAGAACAAACCTAAAATTTAGTTGCACACATCACCCACAGACTGATGGCCAAACAAAAGTGGTAAACAGAAGTCTGGGCAATTTGCTGAGATGTTTAGTTGGGGATAAGCCCAAGGGATGGGATTTGATTCTACCACAGGCAGAGTTTGCTTATAATAACTCTATAAATAGGAGTACTGGAAAATCACCATTCCAAATTGTATATGGGAGTAGCCCAAGGACTGCACCAAAGCTGAGGAAGATAGAACAAGGGGAGAGGACAAGTGCTGAAGCTAAGGAATTTGTTGAACATATCAAGCGTCTACATGAGGAGGTTCAAGCACACATTACCAAGATGAATCAAGAGTATAAAGCTAGGGCTGATCAAAGGAGAAGACATAAGGAATTCCAAGTAGGAGATTTAGTCATGGTGCACTTACAAAAAAAAGATTTCCAGCCGATACTTACAACAAGCTGAAAATGAAGAAATTTGGCCCCTGCAAAATTTTGAAGAAACATGACTCAGGAAATGCATAAGAAGTGGAGTTGCCAGATGGTATTCAGATTTCTCCCATTTTCAACATTTCAGATTTAATAGAGTATCATGATGATGGTGTAGATGAGGAGCTGGTGTTAGAGCCATGTCCGATTCCTACTTCTAAGAAGGAGGAGATAGAAGACATTCTAGATCATCGTGTGGGTAGGAGTACTAGAAATAGGCAGTATGAAGAGTATTTGGTGAAGTGGAAAGGATGGTCGATCAAGGACTCAACTTGGATTTCAGCAGCTGAGGTTTCCCATTTTGGATTTCCCCTGCCATTCATAAAGTGACAAGGTCACTTTTCAATCTACCCTGGGTGTATGATGCAGGAGCATCTAGAGGTATAAGGGCAATCCTGTGTCACCCAAAAAAAAAAGTACTTAGACTTAGTTTCTGTTTCATGTGTTTTTATTTTTGGACACCCATTTGGGTCAAATAAAGGTTCCAACTCTCAGAGTTCAACTATCAGTGTGCTAGAAAATCTTGAAAAAATAGGAGCATGCAATTTGGCCATCATTTTGGTGACCTAGAAGGTGTGAATTGGCCAGATGAATGTAATTTTGATTTAGAGCATTCCAGAAAAAGAATCAGGTCAAAAGGCCTCACAGTTTGAAAGTTATTGCAATTTTTTGGGTTTTGGAGACCTCCTAAGAATGCTTCAAAGTCAGGTTAGGGGCATTAAATGACCTTGAAAAGGGATAAAAAATGGGGGATGAGTGAAGTTGGTCCATAGAGCTATAGAGCACTTCGAGAGCTTTCCAAAAATGTAAACGGTTCGTCAATTGGAGCTACGGTTCAAAAGTTATGCCTCCCGAAAGTTCAGTTACCATTTTTGAATTCTTCTAGATTTGCACCGACTTCTAACGCAGCTTCTGGAACCTTCTATTTGGTCGGTGGATGCCTACTAGCACTTTCTAGAATGTACTCCTAGTCCTTAACCCTCCGAGGTCTATTTAAGGAGATTTCTGGCATTGTAAAAGGCAGTTCGGAGTAGAGTTTGAGAGGAGGTACTAAAAGGAGAAATTATCTCCAGATTTATGCTATTGTAAGCCCTTAGGGCATGTCTTGAAGTTTATTTTCTCTATACTATTTGTACTAGCTTATTTTCTTAGTTAATACAATTTCCCTTTTCTATTATGTCCATTTCTATTCTTGGGTTGTGTCCCCATCAAATGCGATGCTTATCATGGCGAGCCTTGTATTTTGCTTGGCTCTGCTCCAACTGTGCTTCTACTACTTGATGGATTGCTTGGACCTTTTGGATGAACTTTAAAGCCTTTTCTGCATCATGGCGTCCATCTACAACATCATCCTTCCCAAAAGAAAAATCCATTGGTGTCTTAGGCAAGTAACCGAAGCAAGTCTCAAAAGGAGACCTCTTTGTAGAAGAGTGTGCCGCATGGTTGTAAGCATGCTGCACATAATGAATACTTTCATCCCACAACTTAGGATGTTTACTACAGTAACCTCTAAGCAAATGCACAACTATCCTATTCACTAACTCTGTCTGTTCGTCAGTCTGCGGATGGAAGGTTGTACTCTTCTTCAACTTGGTGTCCATGAGTCCCCACAAAGATGACCAAAATTCCCCTAAGAATCAAGAATCTTGATCCGATACAATAGAAGTGGGTAACCCAAAATGAACCCATACATCTTGAAAGTACAAATGAACAGTCAATTCAGCAGTAACTTGCTTTTTACAAGGCATTAAAATACACATTTTGGTGAACCGATCAACTACTACATACAAATAATCATGACCCTTCTTAGACATAGGTAAACCTCCCACAAAGTCCATAGATACACTTTCCCATGGATGGGATGGTACAGGTAATGGTGTGTACAAACCCAATTTCCTATTACTTGGTTTGCTGGTTGCACACATTACACATCCTTTTATATACTTGGTGACAGTTTCCTGCATACGAGGCCAATAACAATATTTTTGCAATTGAGCCAATGTTTTACTTACCTCGAAATGTCTTGCAATCAAAGAGGTGTGTGCTTCATGCATTACATGTGCCTGCTCATCTTTAGGAATGCATAGTTTTCCCAAGTGGTACAACAAATTATCCTGCACATAGTAATGTTTCTCTTCTACATGTTTACCCTGGATTAAAGCTGCATAGATATCCTTAAAGTTCTCATCATTAGCATATTGTTCCTGAAAACTTTCATGAACCATAGAACTATTCCGAAGGATTATCAAAGCATTCTTGACAGGAGGCCTAGAGAGCATATCTGCTACTTTGTTATGGGAACCCTTCTTATACTTAATTACCAAATGAAACTATTGCAGAAAACCCATCCACCTAAAGTGCCTACTTTGTTGCAACTTAGATTGTGAGTGCAAATATTGTAGTGGTTGGTGATCAATGTGGATTACAGTTTCCTTTCCCATTAAGTAGTGCTTCCATTTTTTAACACTCTGAACTAAAGCATAAAGTTCTTTGTCATACGTAGGATAGTTACTTATTGATCCTGAAAAAGTTTCAGAGTGGTAGCAGATTGGTTTACCTCCTTGCATGAGTACAGCTCCCATGGAAAACCCACTCGCATCTGTCTCAATCTCAAATGGTTGACGTAAATCAGGTAGAGCTAACACTGGTGCAGTACTCAACTTTTCCTTCAAAGTATCGAAAGCCTTCTTTTGCAGACCTCCCCACTGAAAAGTTGCCTTGGTACTGGTTAATGCATGCAACGGTGATGCAATGAAAGAGAAGTTTGGAATGAACTTCCTCCAGTACTGAACTGCACCTAAGAAACTCCTAACTTCTGTAACTGTACTTGGCTTAGGCCATTTTACAATACATTCGACCTTCACAGGGTCTACTTTCAATCGACCATTCCCTACGACATAGCCTAAGTACACTAAAGATGTCTTTGCAAATTCACATTTTGACTTCTTTACATATAGTTTTTCTTTTCTCAATATATCAAATACTTTCTTTACATGAATTACATGATAATCCCAAGACTTAATGAATACAAGAATATCATCTAAATAGACTATGAAAAATCATCAATAAAGGGACAAAAGACATCATTCATGACTCTCATGAATGTAGCTGGTGCATTACAAAGCCCGAATGGCATAACCAACCACTCATAAAGTCCTTGTTTTGTCTTAAAAGCAGTTTTCCAAATATCACTTTCTCTAATTCTTATCTGATGATATCCGCTACATAAGTCTAACTTAGTGAAATAAATTGCATGTTTCAACTGATCAAGTAAATCATCAATTCTAGGAAGAGGGTACCTGTTCTTTACCATTATCTTATTCAGAGCCCTGTAGTCAATACACATTCTCCAATTCCCATCTTTCTTTGGAACCAACACAATAGGAGAACCATAAGGAGAAGTACTAGGATGAATAACTCCTTTCTCAACGAGCTCCTGAACTTGCTTTTTGATTTCTTCATTCTACAAGATTGATAAATGGTACATGCCGATATTAGGAAGTGGTGCATCTTGCTGCAACTAAATCTCATGTTTTATCTCTCTTAGGAGGCAATCCTTTTCGTTCTTGAAACAAGTCATCGTAAGCGGAAACAACTTTGACCATTTCAGATTTATGTTTTGGATCACATCCCTTAAATGCCTCAGATATTTCATCTTCTTTGGCTTTTACAATCATCAACACAAAATTCTTACTAGAGTTGACTAACCTTTTCATTTGACCAGCATTGACTAATGCCAGATTAGTCTTAACCTTATGTGCCCGTACAATGTATTCAATCTTGTCTTTAAACAAATGATATTTATTTTCCCCCCTATAAAAGATAGCTTGACGATTGAACAAATAGGGACTCCCAAGTACAATACCACATATATCTAAAGGGACTACATCAGCTTCTACCTCATCTACAAAGTTTGCAGTGATAGCAAATCTTAACTTGCATTGTTTAGTTACCTGTAACTGTGCATCATCGCAAACCCATCCAAGAGGGTATGGTTTTGGATGAGGTGTTGTAGTCAAGTTAAGCTTTTTAACAACTTCCTCAGATATCAAATTAACTTGGGAACCCATATCGAATAATGTATCAACCTTATTATGCTTGATAACAACTTGAATGTGAAATAATTCATTCCTTTGCTTATCATTCTTAGGAGAAGATTCTTTACTTGTACTTGCACTTATGCTAGAAGAACGTGGAGCTGATGAAAGAGATATACCTTTTCCTTTACCTTGAACCTCGATAGCAACAATCTTTGTCTCATCTCCGGAGTCAGATCCAAGATCTTGTTGAATTACAGCAGCAATTTTCTGTTTACCTTTGTTTCCACCATATCGCTTTGGCCTCTTTTCAGGATGTAACTTCCAGCACTTAGAATCATCATGCCCTTCTTTCTTGCAATGTGAGCATGTGGGTTTCTCACCCTCTTTCTTTATTGTTGCTGTCTTTTTACCCTTTCCTTTTCCTTTGGACTTTTCCTCAGACTTGGATGGCTTTTTATCAGACTTATCAATGAAAGTACCCTTACCCCTTGATTCTAAATGTGTTTCCTAGACACATACTTCATCCAAATTACAAGGATTCAGGACGAGAATAGAATGCCTTAGGTAAGAATGAAGACCACCTATATACTTGAGTAAAGTGTCCTGGGTATATAATGGGACATTTAATGAAATAGCCTTTTTATGAAATTCATGGGTGTAATCCTGGACAGATTGACCTTTCCCTTGCCTAAAATGTTTCCAGTTCATCATTAACTGTTGCATATGGCCTAGGGGGTAAAATTGTTTCTTTAAAGCAGTAACAAATTTTGACCAAGACAAACTAAACTTACCATGTTGTGAAGTTTCATCCCGAGACCTACTCTCCCACCAAGTTAGGGCTACACCACCTAAACGAAGAGTGGCTAACTGAATTCTGTCAACATCATCTACAAGGTTTTGAACTCTAAAGTAGACTTCTACTTGTTGAATCCAGTCATCTAGTTTCTTGGCATTTAACTCCCCACAATATTTTGGTAAGTCAAACTTTACATCCAAATTAATTCGAGGCTTATGTCCTCCTTTGAAAATATGAGAAGACTCAGAATGGGTAGAAGAAGGAGAAGAGGGGGAAGAAGGAGAAGAGGGAGAAGAAGGAGAAGAAGGAGGTGTCTTTGGTGGATCACGATCAACACCTTTCTTTTTCCCTTTGTACTTTCAAGCTGCATGTCTTTGCATCTTCTCTTCTCTTTCTCGTACCAAAACTTCTACCATTGTCTACAAATTTTGAAGAGTCTTCTGAATACTCTTATCTTGAAAAGCTTGTCCACCTTCGTCTGCCATTTGTGATGATGGTTTAGTCCTTCGCTTTTTGATCTCAGGATTGTATTCCTCAAGCTTTCCTTCGCCTTTCTCAATCTTGGATCTTGATAGCATTCAAATCTGCAATACTAGTCCAACAAAAGCTCTGATACCAAATTTGATCTGGTTAGGATCTAGGACTATTATAGACGAATGCTTAACATTATTTCATAAAGTAAAATTTCAAAGCGTTAATTAGCAAATTAACACAACTTAAATGCTTAAATGAACAAAGCATAAAAAGTTAATGACTGAAAGAAAGAGAATAGAGACATAAGACAAAATACGATTGATAACGGAGTTCATCCAGGAAGGACTACGTCTCCGGGTCCAGCTCCAATAGGGGGACCGATCCGATTTGCTCCAAAATAAATTACAAGTGTTCAAGATCTTCCCTTCAAGCACAATTGCAGCATTACTCTCCAATGTGCAGGAATAATCATCAAGTCTCTAAGATCATAATCTCCTTCTCATCACCTAGATGCCTTTCCAAAGCCTATTACCCCCATTTTATACATCAAATTTAGCCAAAAATGGGCTAAAACAATTAACCAACATAATCCCCCATTTTGGTTACATATTTCGAATTTACCCCTTTTACCAATATTTTGTTATGATCTCACACCAAAATTAAGGGTTTGTTTTCAACAAATACCCTTATTTAGATAAGATTGGGCGGATTTGTTATGGATAGATAAAAACTCTTCCATTAATATTTTATATACCATAAATAACCCATTGGTTGGCCTTAATTTTAGGAGGCCAATGGTTAGGAGTTCAACTCCCATTATCTCATTCCTTTAATTCGAATTAAATAGCTATTTTAATTCGAATTTGAATGTTTTCCATCTCTTTATGATTTCGTGATGTCATGCTGACATCATCAAAATCCATACTTTTGCTTGAATTTGAAACCATCATAACTTTTATATCCGATCTCCATTCTTGATGAAACGAACGCCATTGGAAAGCTTTTGACAAGCTCTTTCATTTGGAATCCATTGTCAAATACTTTTGAGATGATTATTTTTTCACCCTTTTATGACCTTTGGTCCCAGTTTGACCATTTTGACCAATCATAATTTTTGCACTTGAACTCCAATTTTGATCGTTCGAGTTATGTTGGAGTTAAAATTGTGAACACTTGTAATGATGTTGATTCTTGGAGCATTGGGGACATTTTACTTTTCAGTAATTTTTATCGCCTGGATCACTGCATCAGACACCCAAGGTAGATTGAAAAGTGACCCTGTCACTTTATGAATGGTAGAGGAAATCCCAAATGGGAAACCTCAGCTACTGAAAACCAAGTTGAGTCCTCTATCGGCCATCCTTTCCACTTGACCAAATACTCTTCATACTACCTAGTTCTGGTACTCCTACCCACACGACTATCCAGAATCTCCTCTATCTCCTCCTTCTTAGAAGTAGGAATTGGACATGGCTCTAACATCAGCTCCTCATCTGCACCATCATCATGATACTCTGTTAAGTCTAAAATATTGAAAATAGGAGAAATGTGAATTCCATCTGCCAACTCCACCTCATATGCATTTCCTAAGTCATGTTTCTTCAAAATTTTGCAGGGGCCAAATTTCTTCATTTTCAGCTTGTTATAAGTACTAGCTGGAAATCTTTCTTTTCTTAAGTGCACCATGACTAGATCCCCTACTTGGAACTCCTTGTTTCTTCTCCTTTGATTATCCCTAGATTTATACTCTTAATTCATCTTGGTAATGTGTGCCTTAACCTCCCCATGTAGATGCTTGTTATTTTTAGCAAATTCTTCAGCTTCAGCACTTGTCCTCTCCCCTTGCTCTATCTTCCTCAATTCTAGTGCAGTCCTTGGACTACTTCCATATATAATTTAGAATGGTGATTTACCTATACTCCTATTTATAGAGTTATTGTAAGCAAACTCTACTTGTGGTAGAATCAAATCCCACTCCTTGGGTTTATCCTCAACTAAACATCTCAGCAAATTGCCCAAACTTCTGTTTGGCCGTCAGTCTGTGGGTGATGTGTGGAACTAAATTTCAAGTCTGTTCTCAACTTCTTCCACAATGTTCTCCAGAAATACCCTACAAATTTAGTATCTCTGTTAGAAACTATACTCCTTGGAAGACCATGTAGTCTTACCAACTCTCTGAAAAACAAGTCTGCAATATGGACAACATCATGAGTTTTGTGGCATGGAATGAAATGTGCCATTTTGGAGAACCTACCAACCACCACAAATACTGAGTCATTACCCCTTTGTGTCCTTGGTAATCCAAGAACAAAATCCATACTTATGTCCTCCCATGGCTTTGATGGAACAGGCAATGGCTGATATAGTCCAGTATTGTGACTAAATCCCTTGGCCACTTGACAAATCTGACAACTCTGTACAAACTTCTTCACCTCCTGTGAAATCTGAGGCCAAAAATAATGTTCTCTAAGAATGGCAATGGTCTTATCTCAACCAAAATTTCCTACCATCCCTCCACTGTGTTTCTCTTTAATCAAATTTTCCCTCATGGAACTCCTTGGAATGCATAATTGACTGCCCTTGAATAACATACCATACTAAATTAGATAGTCTAACCACTTAGTTCTGTCTACAGCAACACCCTCCTTACAAGCTTTTCATGCTTCAGAAAAATCAAGATCCTTAGGATACAAATTTTTGAGTTCATCAAACCCAACTACTTCAACCTGCATTACTGTAAGAAACAATTGTCTCCTACTTAGTGCATCTGCAACCCTATTAGATTCCACTTCTATGCTTCAACACAAATGTATAGCTCTACAAGAACTCTACCCACTTCATATGCCTCTAATTCAATTTACCTTGCCTATTTAAGTATTTTAATGCCTGATGATCAGTATACAAAAAAAATTCCTTTGGCAATAAATAATGACTCAATTTCTTTAAAGCTTGAACTATTGCATAGAACTCTTGATCATAAACAGAATACTTCCTTTTCGCATCATTCAATTTTTCACTAAAATATGCAATAGGCTTACCTTCTTGGCTTAATACATCCCCAATAGCACTGCCACTAGAATCACAATCCACCTAGAACACCTTTCTAATATCTGGAAGTGCCAACACAGTTTGTTCTATCACCTTTTTCTTTAGCAATTCAAAACTTCTCGCAGTTGTTGCAGTCCATTTGAACTCTTTTCTATCCCCTCTTATTGTGTCAGTCAGGGGTGCACATATGCCACTGAAATTCTTAATGAACTTCCTGTAAAAACTAACCAGACCATGAAATGATCTTACTCCAGTATTAGACCTTGGATTAGGCCATTCCAAGATGGCTTTTACCTTCTCTAGATCCATTTTGAGATCTTCAGGTGATATAACAAACCCCAAGTAGACTAACTCCCTTTTTGCAAAGATACACTTCTTCAGATTAATTAACAGTTTCTCTTCCCTTAACCTTTCAAGGACACTACGAACATGCAATAAATGTTCTTCCAAAGTCTTGCTGAAAATTAAAATATTATCCAAATAGACAATAAGAAATTTTCCCAAGAACTTCTTAAGTACCTCATTCATAAACCGCATGAAGGTGCTTGGGGCATTCGTCAATCCAAAGGGCATGACTAACCACTCATAAAGACCCTCCTTGGTCTTGAAAGCTATTTTCCACTCATCTCCTTCTCGTATCTGTATCTAATGATAGCCACTCTTGAGATCTATCTTTGTGAAGTACTGAGCTCCACTCAAGCAGTCCATAAGATCATCCATTCTTGGCAAAGGAAACCGATACTTGATGGTTATCCTATTTATAGCTTGAGAGTCTGTACACATCCTCCACTCTCTATCCTTCTTTGGCACTAGTACTGCGGGTACTACACATGGACTCAGGCTCTCCCGAATCAAGTCCTTCCTCAATATCTCATGAACCTATCTATTTAGCTCCTCAATTTCAGGAGTCATCCTGTGAGCATCCTTGTTAGGAAAACTAGCTCCTAGGATTAAATCTATCTGATGATTGATTTGCCTTACTGGTTGCAGTCCTTCTGGAACATTATCAGAGATGATATCTTGAAACTCACCTAGTAAATCTAAAACTTCAAGTGGTATTTCACTACTACCTTCTTTATCTTTCTTAGGAATCAAAGCATAGCACATACGCTAATGTTTCATGCCATCTAAAAACTTCCTTCCATCAACAAGACAAATCTTAGCACTGCTACATACCTTTTCACCTTCTTTTTTCATGGGCTTTAGTTTGTGGTGAACTCCATCCTTTGTTAGAGAGTATGTGTTTACATTGCCATCATGTACTGCATGCCTATCAAACTGCCACGGTCTTCCCAACAATAGATGGCAAAGATCCATTGGAATAACATCACAAGGAACTTCATCATGGTAACTCCCAATTTTGAACTTCACTAAACATTGTTCACTTACTAAGACCTTATGATCATCTTTCACCCAAGCAATTTGATAGGGCTGGGTGTGTTTCTCCCTCTTAAGCTTCAACTTAGAGACCATCTCTTCTGACACCAAGTTGTCAGTGCTACCATCATCAATGATCACATCGCAACATTTATCCTCACACTTGCACTTGGTACAAAATAAACTCCTCCTTTGTCCTGGTTCAATCTCACCACTTAGTAGGACGCTTTCATTTACTAAAGTCTCTCCTCTTTTTGCATCCTCTGAATGTGATGATTGTGCATCCTCATCCACATGAGCAACCCTAGCTTGACCCTCAACTCTCCTATCTGTCCTTCCTTATCATTGACGACATTCAAAGGCATGATGACCTTCTTCATTGCAATGGAAATAGGTACCACGGAAGCCTCCTCTTCCTTTTCCAGGTCCTCTACCTCTTCCTCTCTGATTTCCAAAGTCTTGATCATGGGAGCGGTTGAAACCCTTGTTCCTCTGGTTCCTATTAGTACCCACATCTTTATTTTTCTTTTGGGTTCCATTTCGAGCTCTAGATGACCTACCACTACCTCTTCCTCCTTGACCACACCCTCTTTGTCTCCCTTCAAACCTCTTATTTAGCTTCTCTTCAACTCATAGGGAAAACTAGTATGCCTCTTCAATGCTGGTCATTCTTACTAGACTTAATTCCTCCTAGATGCTAGGTCACAACCCACTAATATAATGAGCAACCTTCTCCTTATTTGCTTTTGCATGCCCTGCTCTAATCAGAAGTCGGTAAAACTCCTCTGTATATTCTTGTGCTAATTTTCCTTCTTGCTTTAACCCATGCATCTTCTTAAACAAATCAAGCTCATAATCAACAGGAATGAATTGCTTCTTCAATTTGTCCACCATACGATCCGACCTTGTGATCTTCTCCTTTCCTCTTTTGTTTCTTTCCAATTGAACCTCTTGCCACCACATTTTGGCATGGCCTTTCAATTTGGCCTTTGCAAACTTAACCCTATCTAGATCCCTGATATCCTCATACTCAAAGTACTCTTCCAGTTCATTGATCCAGTCGATCAACTCATTTGGTTTCAAATTTCTTGAAAATACACCCATATCAATTGTAGGTCTTTTCCCAAACTTAGTAATGGCCCTAAAAAGCCTTTCCTCTGCCTAATTCAGAACTTCCCCATCAAATTCCCCTTCTGGTCCAATTTCTTCTTCTTCATTGTTATCCTCATTTTCGTCACCTACAACAACATTTGTTCCTCTACAGAGCTCCTCCTGCAATGCTTGTACCTACCTTTGGAGGGCTCTAACCTCCTTGGGATTAATAGCTTTGGCCCTACCACCACGCTCTCTTTATGGAGGCATCTTCTTAACTCAAACCCACAAACACACAGCCCTGGTGCAAACTGCCTCACAATTGGCGCTCTATCTACACAATCAGGAAAACCAGCTCTGATACCACTTGATGGGGACACGACCCAAGCACAGAATGGACACAACAAGAAAGGAAAAATTGTATTAACTATGTAAATATGCTATTACATTCAATATAGAGAAAATAGACTTCAAAACATGCCCTAAGGGCTTACAACAGTATAAGTCTGGAGATAATTTCTCCTTTTAGTACCTCCTCTCAAACTCCACTCTGAACTGTCTTTTACAATGCCAAAACTATTCTTAAATAGACCTCAAAGGGTTAAGGATTAGGAATAAATTCTAGAAAGTGCAAGTAGGCATCCACTGACCAAATAGAAGGCTCTAGAAGTCGCATTAGAAGTTGGCACAAAATTAGAAGAATTCAAAAATGGTAACTGAACTTTCGGGAGGCATAACTTTTGAACCGTAGCTCCGATTGATGAACTGTTTACATTTCCAAAAAGCTCTCAAAGTGATCTATAGCCCTATGGACCAGCTTCACTCATCCCCCATTTTTCAGCCCTATTTGAGGTCATTTAATGCCCCTAACTTGACTTTGAAACATTCTTAGGATGTCTCCAGAAACTAAAAAACTGCGATAACTTTCAAACCGTGGGGCCTTTTGACCTGATTCTTTTTCTGGAATGCTCTATATTACAATTACAATATTTCGACCAATTTACAATTTTAGTTCACCAAAATGATGGCTCAATTACATACTCCTATTTTTTTGGCATTTATATGTATCCCAAGGTGTTCAAATACTCTATCCTAGAACACTGATAGTGGAACTATGAGAGTTGGAACCTTTATTTGACCCAAACAAGTATCCAGAAATGAAAACACATGAAATAGAAACTAAGTCTAAGTACATTTTTTGGTTGACACAGGATTGCCCTTATACCTCTGGATGCTCCTGCATCACCATAGCTCTACACAACTTATCTCATCATCATTCTGACCTTTACACAATAAGCCTTAAGCTTGGTGGCCGGTTGCTTGTAGTTTGATCTCATGGTTATTTTACATGTAGATCAAGGGTAGGTTTTTTTTTTTTTACCATTGTTTAAAACTTCTAATTATTTTTCTAAACTGGAAAATTTACTACTGGAAAGTTTACCAGCTGTTATAACAGACATTGTAGTTGAAGCTTGAATCTTGCTATTAGGCTTTGATAAGACCTCTCTTAGCATTTTTCTTTCCTCTTCCATGGTAAAAAGGCATCCAGTTAGAAATTCAAACTCTTTTTTACCTTGTTCTTGAGAATCAACATAGCTAGAATCATATGAAGTTGAAAGATATCAACCAAAAGCTTTCATAAGTGACCTCCTATTCCTTACTTATCCTACCCCCTTTCCCCAATTTTCAACTTCCATATTCATTTGAGAAAGTGCAATAGGCCTTGACAAATTTTTTCATTCAAAAACCTAGAGTCTTTGATAGCCAACTTCTAATTTTGCAATCTTTTTTACAGTTTCCAACTACTGCTTGTTAGTTTCCTTTGTACTTTTCATGCTCATATTTCTTTCTTCATTGCAGATCTCTAGTTCCTTGCTAAGTACATTAAGTTTGTATTTTAGGGAAGAGTTCTCATTTTGATATGAGTCAATATTCATGGATCATTTTAACTTTAGCTTCAAATTGAGATCTAACTTGATTTACTTCTACCAATGATCTTAATTGTTCTTGTAGTGACCTTGATAGTGCAATATTCTCTCCACTTTATTGAAGAAGTTTTTGTTCCAAAGCCACTAATTTGGCTTCAAATTCAAATTTTACTTTATCACATTCTCTAGTCTTATTGATGACAACCTCATGAATTTTATTCTCTTTCTCCTCTTACATGTCAGAGTTGCTTCATGCACTCTTTTAGAGAACCATCAAAATGTGTTACTCATTCTTCAAGAACAAAATTTTGCTATGTTAGAGACTCAACTTGTTTTTTTGAAGCCAAAGCTTCTTTTTGGTTGTTCTCCCAACCTGAGCACTTTGGTGTGATGTTTCACCAAACATTCCTTAGACTTATCTCTGACATTGCAACAATTTTTTATTTATTTAAATACTTTACTTTCTCCTCTAACTCATGAACTTGAATCATTTCCTCTTCTGACATCCGAACATGATCTACAAGAGTCTTAATGATATCTTGTTCCTTATTATGGGATATTGATCTAACAACTAATGGTTCTACAAGATCTGATGCTACCACATTTTTACTAAAGTTTTTTTCTTCTGAGACTAACCCCAGTGGTCCATTTTTTACTACCTAAAATCCCAAGAGTGATAGTATCTCCAGGAAAAAAAAAATCTCATTTTGTGTTTGAACACAAAAATATGAAAACATATATTATATACATGCAATTTATATATTCCTGGACTTCATTTCTATCAAGATTTAATTGTGTAGTTTTCAAAATAATCTCACTAACTCATGTTTCATGAATAGAAGTTCACAAGAAATACTCTCTTGAGAATGAATGGAACACTTCCCAAAAAAATCATGTGCAATGCAAGTAGGGTGCCTAAAAATACTCATAACAATTAGTAATAATGATTAAATTACATCTATTTGTTGGTTACAGAGGCCCTTGCTTATATCATAGTACTTCCTATGACATTGATTTGGGATATAGAAGGTCTTATCATATAGTTTCAACAAATGAATGATACTTTGGAAAGCATATTGGATCTTTACACAAAATAATAACTTTTTTTCCTTATATTATAATAGGTATTCTAGGTGTTAATCAACAACATCTATAACTTTTATAAATTTTTAGTAGATGATGGTAGATTTGTAACAACTTTGCTTTGAGATCTATGTTATTAACCCTATACGATGTCTCATTTTGTTGAACATAGTCAAGACAAGATAGCAAATGTTTATATCATGATATAATTTCTCAAATTCTAAACTTAGACTAACAAAAATACAAAATGTTAATATGCTCTACTGAGTAATCTTATGCTCTACACAAGAAAAAAAGGGGAAGCAATAGAAAGACCCAAAAAATCACAAATTTATTTTATCAAAGATCTTGAGCACTATTCCCTTTTTCATAATATCATAAATTTTATAGAGAAAAACTTTACAAGTGGAGAGAAAATGAGTCTTTACCTTAATAGTTGGCTAGAATATAACTAACACTGACCGTGATGATTGGCTAGGCAATAACTTGTTTTCCCATGTTTATCTAAAAGCCTATAGATTTGACTCAACTGGTGATTTTGAAGCTCTCAGTGTTGGAGCAACAAAAGTGCAATAATTACTTTTTTTGAAGGAAATCAAGGTTTTGATGCCATGGGGAATGATCATGTGCTCTCTAGGCTTCTCTCAAGATGCATAGAATATAAAAAATGATACTTTCATTTGTTGGAAATCTGATTGAAAAAGTTCATTGTTGAAGATCAAAGAGGAAAATTGTTGCAAAGAAGGAAGATTGTTGTAAAAGAATGTTTTCAATCATTAATTTTTCATTGATGTCAAACCTACTATTTGTAGGAATGACATTTTCTTTTAAGATCCAAGTACTTACTATCACTCAGTTGATTGATGAAGAGGATTTGATCAACAAGATGTAACAAGAGCACCTAAGGGAAAGGTTGAGTTATGATGTTGTAATGAAGTGCAAGGATTAGTTAAGACAATAGTTAAATGATGTATTGATTGCATACTCAAAGATATAGAGGTTGGTCACACTAAGAAACATTGGAGGAAGAAGTTGTAATAAGGTTGATTGCAAAGCTTAAACTAAAATCATTAGTGGGTGTCGAGCAAGTTAGTTGAAGCCGAGCAAATTCACAAATTGAAGCTGAGTAACAGAAAAAAAATCTAGTGTGTGTCGAGTGATCTTTAGGTGCCGAGTGAAGATTAGGTGTCGAGCATCAAAAAAAATTTAGTTGGTGTCGAGTGATCCTCAGGTGTTGAGCATTAGGATAAACATAGTTGATGTCGAGTAACACAGTATGTGTTGAGCACAAGTATTTCAATAGTGTTGAGCTATTGCATTATTTCAAATGATGAAAATTTGCCAAATCTAAGCCAACAAAGTAGTTACCTTTAATTTTGTGAACGAGTTGGAAGATAAAGATGATGAGCTAGTGGCACAGAATTCTATGTAAACCATTTTTGGGTGAATTCTAAAGGATTATTCAAGAAGTTTCTAGAGGAAAAAAAATATGGGTTAGATTTAATGAATCCTACCTAATCCATAAGAATTGAAATTAAAGAATGGAAGAATCGAACGAGAAAAGAACTCCAAGACTTCTATTTAAGGAGTCATAGACCAAGAAGCAATCAGCTACTGATACTATTGATGCTGATATCGTTGCTGCTGAAGAGCCAAATCTACGAAGTAGATGGAAGGTTTTCAAGGGGGAGACATTTAGAAGAAGGAAGAGCACAAATGCTCTACTTCTATAAGTGGTCATGAAGAGATGATTGCACTGGTACATTGAGCATGCAGACTCAAGGAGACTAAGCTTGAAAGAAAGGGCAAGCTGTTAGAATTGCAGAGATTGAAGGCTAGGCAAGAGTATGAGCTGAGAAGTGATCTGAGATCTACAAGATAAGTTGTATGTTGTAGTTAGGTCAAGATTTTCTAATAGTCTTTAGCAATTGTATTAGATCTGAAAATCCTATGGACTTAGGTTGGTTTAATAACCATTTGTAAATCCTTTAATAGGGTGGAATTCTAAGTGAATGTTCTAAAGTCCTTTAACCAAGCTCACTTCTAATAGGGTGGTTAAATCCTCTAACAAGGTCACATTTGACAATGTGTTGTAAGCCTTTAATAGGGCAGGCCTTTCACAGCGCATCACTTCAAAAGAGTGAGAATTGAGTAGCATGTTACTGGTGGTTTTTCCCAAATTGGGTTTCCACGTAAATCATTGTGTTATGTGTTGATTTCTTATGTGTTATGCTTGCATGTTGATTTACAGTAACTTGGTGGTTAAAAAGGTTAAAGTTTGGATAAATGAATAGTTGAATGGGATCATTATACTTAAGGAGAAGTTTGAGTAGGACATTTGGACCTTGAATAACTGATTCAACCCCCCCCCCCCCGCCCCCCCCCCCTCTTAGTTATTCTAAAGCATTTCTAACAATTGGTATCAGAGCCATCTACTGATTTAGTTTCAAAGTACTAGAAGCAGGAAGATCAAGATGTCCAAAAGAGAAGTTCCCAAGCTCAACAAAGACAACTTTTTTGCATGGTAGAGTATGATGAAATTGGACCTTGGATTAATAGGTGACTATGCACAAACCTCAATTGGAACAGAACATGTAAATCTAGCAAGACCTCTTACTGCAGATGATTTGAACAAAAAGAAGGAGCACAATCAAGCAATGATGGATATTACCTCTACACTTAATTATGCAGAATATGATGACATCAAAGATTATGACACTGCATTCAAAATGTGGAAAGCCCTATCAGATATCTATGGAGGAGATCATAATGTCCAGAGAGCAAAGAGAGAAAGCCTAAGAGGAAAATTTGATGACATGAAAATGGAGGAAGGTGAAAATGCTGCTCAGTATGCTACAAGAATGAAAGAAGTGGTAAGTGCAATAAGAAGTATAGGTGGTCAATTGGAAGAAAAAACTGTCATCAACAAATACTTAAGAACTCTACTCCCTATTTATGCTATTAGAGTTTCAGTTATCCAAGAGCTAAGATGTGTACAAGGAAACACACTAACCTTTGAAGGAATAGTGGGAAGACTTACTACATTTGAGCTATCCAATTTTGATAATTATAGACCTGAGAACCTTGAATCTAATTTCAAGGCCAAGATGACAATAAAAGACACTGAGGAGGAAACATGAAGTAAAAAGAGAAGAAAGGGAAAACATGCATCTAGTGATAGCCTCGCAAATGAAGAAGATGTGGAATAGTTAGAAGCATTATTGGCTAGGAGATTCCATAGAGGCAAAGGTAAATTCAAAGGTAAGCTCCCTATCATATGTTTCAATTGCAATGAAGTAGGTCATATTGTTGCAAGATGTACATAAAAGAAGAACTACAAAGAAGGAAACAAGTACAAGAACAAGAGGGAAGATGATAGCAAATACTGCAAGGAGAAAGGCAAAAGATGCTACATTATTGAAAAAGATTCTGATGAAAATGATGATGAAGTAGTCTATGTGGCAATGAAGGATGAATCAGATAAAGATGAAGATGAAGCAACAACATTGCTTACCTGTGTGAACAAGAATGAAAAGTGGATCATAGATAGTGGATGCTCACATTACATGATATGAGATAAAAGTAAGTTCATTACCTTTACTCAATATGATGGAAATAGTGTTAGATTTGGTAATGATGCTCCATGTCAAATGAAAGGAAAAGGCTCTATTAAGCTCATAGAGAAAATTTCATGTGATAATGCATACTATGTTGAAGGATTGAATTACAACTTGTTGAGTGTATCAGAGTTAGACAATGTAGGTTGCCAAGTTGAATTTGGAAACAAGACTGCTAAGATCTATGACATTGATGGAAATCTAATAGGAAAAGGTGAACAAACTAGGAGTAATATGCTTTACCTAGATATGGAAGATGCAACATGTCTTGTTGTTAGATTTGATGATGTGTGGTTGTGGCATAAAAGGTTGTGTCATGTTAACTTTGATAATCTGATTAGCATCAGCAAGAAGAAGGTCAGAGGATTGCCCAAGTTGAAGAAACCTAAAAATACAATGTCAACTAGGGAAGATGACTAAGTCTAGCTTCAAAATCAAAATGTACACTTCCAAAGAAGTACTAGAGTTAGTCCATATAGACTTATGTGGTCCAATAGAAGTGCAAAGATACCTAGGAGATAGATACATAATGCTATTTGTAGATGATTACTCTAGGATGATGACTATTATATTTTTAAAGCAAAAATCTGATGCATTTCAAATGTTTAAGTGGTATTTGGCTAGAGTTGAAAAGGAAACAGAAAAGAATCTGAAGTGCCTAAGGTCAGACAAAGGTGGTGAGTTCACATCAAAAGAATTTGAAATATTTTGCAATGACACAGGAATCAAAAGGAAAACATCAACACCAAGAACTCCACCATAGAATGGTATTACGCAAAGGAGGAATAGGTCAGTGATTGACTGTGCTAGAACCTTGATGATGGAGAAAAATGTTGCACTAAAGTACTGGAGAGAAGCTATAAGCACTGCAGTCTACACACTGAATAGAGTTCAAGTCAAGAAATGTACAAATGCAACACCTTTTTAATTGTGGTATGGTCACTCACCTAATCTTAAACATTTAAGAGTATATGGTTTTAAATGTTATATTCTTAAAGATACTAGAAATGGCAAGTTTGATGCAAAAAGTGATGAAGGCATATTCATTGGATACTCCACTAGAAGCAAAGCATATAAATGTTTGAACACTAACATTAACAAGTTGTGGAGAGTGCAAATGTAAGTTTTGATGAGCATGTAGAAGTTCAGGTTGATGAGTCCAAGCAAACTAAGGATTACAGATCCTTTGTATACTTCTATGAAGGAATGACTGTTGAATATAGTGATGCAAATCAAATTGGCAATTAGCAACAAATTTCAGTTTCTGCTGAGTCTCAGCCTATGAATGTCGAGTTGCATTCAGAAGCTGAGCTATAGAATGTAGAGAGTGCACATTCTAGTTCTGAAAATAGTATACATGAGAGGAATGATGAAATGTCAGATGAAGAAGAACAAAATGACTCTAAAGTTAAAGGATCAAACATGGAAAGAAAGACAGAACCAAGATTAGCCAAGTATGTGAGAAGACACCACCCTGTGGATCAAATCATTGGTGACAAGGATGCCAAACCAATGACAAGGACTAGACTCGGGAATGAATCATGTCTGTTGAGTAAGTTTGAACCTAAAATAGTGAAAGATGCACTGCAAGATGATGACTGGTATAAAGCCATGGATGAGGAGATAGACCAGATTGAGAAGAACAAAAAATGGACCCTAATTCCCAAACCAGCTAATAAGAATGTAATTAGTACCAAATGGGTGTTTAGAAACAAACTTGATGAGAATGGTGATAACAATAAACAAAGCCAAATTAGTTTGCAAAGGCTATGCACAAGAAGAAGAATTGGATTATGGAGAGACATTTGCCCCTGTTACAAGAATGGAAGGAGTAAGAACAATACTTGCATATGTTGCATACAAAGGTTTCAAAGTCTACCAAATAGATGTCAAGTCTACTTTTTTGAATGGTATACTAGAAGAGAAAGTCTACATAGAACAACTAGAGGGATCTATTGATGAAAAGAACAAGGACATAGTCTGCAAACTGCACAAAGAACTTTATGGATTGAAGCAAGCAACAAGAGCATAGTATGAGAGACTACACAAATATCTTGTGAAGATAGGATTTGAGACAATAGATGACAATAGTAACCTGTACATCAAAGCTGAAAAAGGTAAAGACATTTTGATATCATAAATCTTTGTTGATGATATAATATTTGGAGGAAAAGATGTTCTATGCAAAGATTTTGCTGATCAAATGAAACATGAATTTGAGATGTCAATGTTTGGAGAAATCAAATTCTTTGTTGGATTACAAGTACATCAATTGAAGCATGGCATATTTGTGACCCAATCCAAATAAATCAAGGAGATACTCAAAACATTTTGGTTAGAAGAGTCAAAACCAATTAGCACACAAATGGCAACTGAACATAAGTTATCTAAGAATGATGAGTTTGCTGAAGTAAATGAGACATTGTATAGATCAATGATTGGAAAGCTGCAATATGTTGTACATAGTAGACCAAAAATTGCATTATTTGTTGGTATAGTGGCAAGATTTTCTACAAATAAAAGAGAAAATCACTTAATGACAATGAAGAGAATATTGAGGTACCTAAAAGGAACTAATGACTTTGGTTTGTACAACAAGATGAGTGAAAAGTTTGAACTGAGAGCCTACACTGATGCATATTGGGGAGGTAACATTGATGATAGAATAAGCACCAGTGGAGGAGCACTTTTCTTGGGAAAAAGGTTGATTACATGGACTAGCAAAAAGCAAAGCTACACCTCACAGTCTACTACTGAAGTTGAATATGTCGCAGCTGCTATAAATTGCACCAATATTGTATGGATCAAATATTTGTTACAAGGTATGAAGGAAGAGGTAACTGAGCGTATGACACTTTATTTTGATAACACAAGTACTATCTTAATATCAAAGAACCTGTAATACATGCTAAAACCAAGCACATTGCAATCAAGTATCACTATGTAAGAGAGTTGGTGGAAGACAAACAAGTGAAGATGGAATATGTTAACTCAAAAGAACAAATTGCTAACATCTTCACAAAGTCGCTACTTAAAGATGCTTTTGAGTATCTTAGAGGTAAATTAGGGGTGATACCCCTAGCAAAGGCTACTTAAAGTAAAAGCAAGAATGCCCTACATCAAATGAGCTGAATGTTGTAGCTTTTACACATTGATGCAAAGGATGTTTACTTTGGGATCCATGCCTAAAGTAATTGAAGTACTGAAGTCCCAAATCAGTCACAAGCAAGGTGATAGAGGGAGAAATTGAATGAATCTTTAAAGCTACACTTGCATATTAATATGCTAATATGTCTTTGGCATTGTTGTCAAAGAGGGAGAAATAGCAGAAAACTGATCAACCATTGTTGAAGATAAAGAATGTGAAGATAGAGGGAGAATTTGACTGAAGTAATCAGAGGTTGATTAGAATAGAAGAAGATAAGTAATACAGAGGGAGAGAAACAAAGAACAAGGAGGCAACAACAAAGAGGGAGAAGCAGAAATGAAGCAATCAGAATAGTAAAAGGAGATGTGAAAACTATTGGTAATGCAATTACTTTTTGGCATTTGACTTACTATTCTAACCTAGTAAGTTTGGGGTTGAATAGTTTAGTCTGATGGTTGATTAGTTTGGTTTTCCATCAATACCAAAGAGGGAGACTGTTGGAAATCTAATTGAAAAAGTTCATTGTTGAAAATCAAAGAGGAAGATTGTTGTAAAGAAGGAAGATTTTTGTAAAAGAATGTTTTCAATCATTGTTTTGTCATTGATGTCAAACCTGCTATTTGTAGGAATGACATTTTCTTATAAGATCCAAGTACTATCACTTACTTGATTGATGAAGAGGATTTGATCAACAAGATGTAACAAGAGCACCTAAGGGAAAGGTTGAGTTATGATGTTGTAATGAAGTGTAAGGATCAGTTAAGGTAATGGTTAAATGATGTATTGATTACATACTCAAAGTTATAGAGGTTGGTTACACTTAGAAACATTGGAGGAAGAAGTCGCAATAAGTTTGATTGCAAAGCTTAAACTAAAATCATTAGTGAGTGCTGAGCAAGTTAGTTGAAGCCGAGAAAAATCTCAAATTGAAGTCGAGTAACAAAAAAAAATCTAGTCTGTGCCGAGTGATCTTTAGGTGTCAAGTGAAGATTAGGTGCCGAGCATCAAAAAATTCTTAGTTGGCGCTGAGAGATCTTCAGGTGCTAAACTACAGAAAAAACATAGTTGATGCCGAGTAACATAGTATGTGTCGAGAACCAATATTTCAATAGTGCCGAGTTTCTACATTATTTCAAATGACAAAGATTCACCAAATCTAAGCTAACAAAGTAGTTACCTTGAATTTTGTGAACGATTTGGAAGGTAAAGATGATGAGCTAGTGGCACAAAATTCTATGTAAACTATTTTTGGGTGAATTCTAAAGGATTATTCAAGAAGTTTCTATAGGAAACAAAATATGTGTTAAATGCAATGAATCTTACCTAATCCATAAGAATTGAAATTAAAGAATGGAAGAATCGAGCAAGAAAAGAACTTCAAGACTTCTATTTAAGGAGTCATATACCAAGAAGCAATTAGTTGCTGATATTGTTGCTGCTAAAGAGCCAAATCTGTGAAGTAGTTGGAAGGGTGTCAAGGGGGAGACATCTAGAAGAAGGAAGAGCACAGAGGCTCTGCTTCTATAAGTGGTCATGAAGAGATGATTGCACTGGTACATTGAGCATAAAGACTCAAGGAGATTAAGCTTGAAAGAAAGGGCAAGCTGTCAAAATTGCAGAGATTGAAGGCCAAGCAAGAGTGTGAGCTGAGAAGTGATCTGAGATCTACAAGATAAGTTGTATGTTGTAGTCAGGTCAAGATTTTCTAATACTCTCTAGAAATTGTATTAGATCTAAAAATAATATGGACTTAGGTTGGTTTAATAGCCATTTGTAAATCCTTTAACAGTGTGGCATTCCAAGTGAATGTTCTAAAGTCCTTTAACCAAGATCACTTCTCACAGGGTGGTTAAATCCTCTAACAAGGTCACATTTGATAGTGTGTTGTAAGCCTTTAATAGGGCATCATTTCAGAAGAGTGAGAATTGAGTAGCATTTTACTGGTGGTTTTTTCCAAATTGGTTTTCCACATAAATCACTGTGTTATGTGTTGATTTCTTATGTGTTATGCTTGCATGTTGATTTACAGTAACTTTCTGGTTAGAAAAGTTAAAGTTTGGATGAATGAATAGTTGAATGGGATCACTATACTTAGGGAGAAGTTTGAATAGGACATTTGGACCTTGAATAACTGATTCACCCCACACCCCCCCCCAAACACTCCCTCTCTCAGTTATTCTAAAGAATTTCTAACATCATTTCCTTGAGAAAATTTAGCAATGGGCATACCCCTACAATCCATGATCAACCATTTAAATCTCCACAAAACTATAATTCATATTTCTCTATTATTATTTTTGTATCAGTGAGACTCCTCTCTGCCATTCCAAAAATTTCCATTTTCATTTTAATGTTTGAATGGTTTGATCATGGTTGTGTAGCTTTTAAATAAACTAGATTTCAAGTTTTCCACTTCTAATAAAGTACTATGTAAACATTTAAAGCTATTGTATTCATCAAACTTGAAACTTTGAGGTCATTATAGTTTACAAATATAACTCATTCATCTCAACTTTAAAAGGTGCTATATTCATATAGAACCTATCCTAATTTATAAAATAATTAATTATAGTTATTAAAGATTTCAATACAAAATTAAAAATAATATTATATTTAAATAATTCTTATTACAATATTCAATTATATATTTTAAAAATATTAGAATTATTAGAATAATGTTTCTACCCAACTCATAGCATGCTATTTGAATATTTGACATGGTGGATGAATGTTACATTGAATATTTGAAGCAATAAGACAAAGCTGAAAATGTCCATCTTCCTAACTCCCAATTTCTAATATTCGTGTTTGGGATGATGATACTCTTATTTATCAAATATTTGAACCCTACTTGTCAAATGTTTAAGTAAATTTTATTTGGATTACATGGGCTTAATATAAGTAATATAATTTTAAAATATTAATACAAATGGCTAGTAGATTTGAAATTTCAATTATATTCATTTTTAGATTAACATAATTTTATTAATTTTAATAAGTTAGAAGTTACCAAATTTTGGCCTTCTACAAATGTTGTATATTTCACATTTTTAAATGAATCTACATCAATTCATATTTAGGTTTTCATTTTTTCTAATATATATTACTATTGGCCTAACTATTGCGCCTCTTTTTGGTACAAAAAATGCTAGTATGTCCATAAATTAAAATTATTTTCAAATAAACTTCTAACTCAAATTCTAGAAACCAAATCAAGTACTCAATTTGAGGCCTCATGGTTCAAATGAAGAAGAGGAATGGTTAAATCAAAAGGATTCTCCAAAATCTTATTCTAAATGCATAATGAACCATTAGGTCTCAAAATGATATAAGAATTCAAATTTTCCAATAGAAAATTATTATTCATTTTAGTAGGGGTTGAAGGAAATTTTAAAGCCCCATTTTATGAAAAATAATAACCTTTTAAATGTCCTTAATATACCAACCTTCATAGAGATCCATTTGATCGGTTCCAATAGAAAAGGTTTTAATAGAGGAAATATCCATATTTGAATTAGAGTTTGAGTGTTTTAAGACATAAAAATCTCTATCCATGGTAATTCTAAAATGAGATGAGTCAAGACTTTTCTTGAAAAATATCTTAACACCAAGTTTGTCCTAAGACTTCAAATTAAAGGATCTAGGAGCTATCATTTGGGATCTCTAATAACATGCATGGTAATGGATCATTTGGGATCCCTACATATCTGGTGGTCATGGATATCTTTCCCTATAAAATTTTGAATTTTTTTCCAAACGAATCCCCATAGGTATATGTAATATGAACATTGTTTGTAAATTCATTAATCTTTAAATTATGTTTATTATAGTTTTTTTTCCTTATATTATTAATAAATATAATTTAAATAATATATATTTATTATTAAGTCATTTTATTTCAAGGTTTAATATTTATTAAATAGTGGTTCTTACTTTTACTAAATACTAAAATATATTATATGCAACGATAATAAAATAATGTTATATTTAAAGATGGCTATTATATCACATTAATTTGATTAATAGAAATTACATGATTAGATTATAGAATACTTCATTGATAATTAATCTTTTTGATGTGCAGAGATAGACTTGCATGTTTCTTTTGAGTGAATGAAAGGTTTTCATTTTCTTCAATAGTTCATAAATAGATTTTGAGGAGTTTGAGGGTAGATTGGGGTGATTTTGAGTTCATTTCTCCTTTAATATAGAAAGTAAATTAGTAATATGTATTGATAATCTACAAAAACTACATCAACGAGTAATAAAAGTTAAATAATTCATTAATATAATAAAAAGACTCACATATCATTCATTTAGTCATTTGTTTGGGTGATGAATTATTATTGACCAATTGTTTAGTCATTTATTTGATCATTTATTTAGTCACTTATCTTTGTCTAACCTTGTGATTTTACCCAATGATCAAATTAGCCTTTTATTTAATCACTTATAAATTGCAAAATATTACTACAATTTGATCACTTTTAATCATATGACTAAGATTTTTGGTCTTGTAACTAAAAGTTTTAGTCACGTAGTCATTCATTTGTTAAAATTCTACTAGCATTATCATCCATGCATTTTAACTAATCCAAAAATTCTACTATGTCAGCCTCAAACTCAATTCTTTCACAAACTCTTATTTTGCTAACACTCGATCATCACTATGTAGCTCAGTCTCTACTATTCTATCTTGCTCAACTTTCACTAGCTTTCTCATTCATAACTATGCTTGGTCACTACTACATTTTCCTTTGTCTACTTTCTCGGCCATGACTATCACTCAGCTAATATTGTTTACTTGGTTAACTCTTAAGTTCCTTAATCTTTTTCTTCAACTCCTTTATTGACCTTTTAAAACTATCACTCAATCAAGCTTAGTGTTTTACCCAATTTCTTGTCTTTTCTTCTAAGAATCAACTCAATTGTCTTCTTCAATTCATATAATGATTAAACAATGCATCATCTTGTTAAAGACTAATTGATCAAGTGCCCACTGTAATTCCAACATAATTTCTCCTTTGTACTCAACGAATTCACTAGTTCATTTAGTTATCTCTCTTTTCAAATCCTCTTCATCAATCAATAGATATGACACTCTACATTGTTAGTAAATGTCTCTCCATTTGGTTTGACATCAATAACACCACAATAATTATTCCATTTGTAGTTTCCAACACAACAATACATAAATAAAAACTTCTCATAATAAGTGTTACGAGAGTTTTCAAATGTGGAATCCAAATCAGTTCACAACAAAAGACTAAATTTGGGTCCTTAGGGAAGCATTTGTACTTTACTTCTTTGTATTTTTCACCAAAAGACTTTTAACAATGCTTACCCTATAACAAGCCATTGTACAGTTTGAACTATAATTACTAAATTTACTTGTGGAAGTTTTCTCCCACAATGGGTTTCTAACATAAACATAATGTTAAGGTGATGTTCTTGAAATAATTTATTTCCATTTAAATTTCTAATTTATTATCTTATGCTATATGTCTACTTCATTTCGAACAATATGTCAAGTAAAGCAACATATGTAATAAGCTAATTTGATAAGAACAACGACATTTCATAAAACTTGCAAATGAATATCTAAGTTGATTTTACAAATTACAATATCATTGGCTGAATATTTGAAGATAAAATCATTGGACTTACAGATGAATAACATATTTTTTATTTATTTCATCATTTATTCCTAATGGAACCCTATATAGACAATCAACAACAAAGACTTGAGATTCTATTTTATAGGATAGATGGAAAATCGTTGAAAGCAACACCCATTAGAAGTATAGTGATTCTTGTCTTTCTCTCTCTCATTTCACAGTATAAGAGAACCATGAAATTAGAAGAAACTATTGTGTAAATTGCTCATTTGTACTATTTTCAAATTATACTTACAGGTGATAAAGTTACATACCTTTGATTTTGGGGTGCACAAAAAATGGATGCAAATAGTATTGACTAGAACAGTACAAATTTTGAAGCCAAAAAAATCACAACTCTGTTATAGTCATCCATACAAAAGATCAATTTCATTAAATGACAAACCAAGAAAGTCTAAAATGCATAATAAAGAGATGTAAAATATTAATAATGAGGAGAGAAACATAACTTAAACTAATAAGGTTCTATGGAAAAGGAGTTATCAAAATAAGGTGACTGCAGAGTCTAATACATTCAAGTAAAAAAGACAAGGAAGAGGAAAATAAATATTTTCTAGTAAAGATAAGTATAGTAGGAAGAAAATTGTTTGGAGTAGGATTATTTGAAACAATAGTATCTTACCAAATTACAAAGGAACAAGTGTAAACATTCTATTTAAAATTTAGAATTTCAAGTGGTATACAATGCATTATTTATGTACATATCTTTTGTATGATTTCATACAATGTATAAAACTCTACAATGCGCTTAGTTGTGGGTAAGTGCACCAAGTTGTGGTGCCAAAAAGTTGACACCCTTTTTTTTTTTTCTAACTTTCAATAGTGTGTACGTGCTTCTAAAAAACCCAAATTTTTATAAATGGGTTGCATACCCATAGCCCATTCTTTTTTTTTTGCATTTTCCTACTTCCCCTCCTCATAGAGTGTACGCAAATTGAACAAATTGAAGGTTTTCACCACCCAACTTGTCAATATGTCTCCTCGTCGTCAAAGTTCGAGATCACGAGCACACCGTATGTTGTCTAACCTTCTATTTGCATTGTTTTATATGTTTTTTGTATTGTTTTGTAGATTTTTTTCAAATTTTCTTTAAATTTGTTTATTTATTTAGATTGCAATTGATTTCTTATTAGGAAATGTGAATAATGAACCGGAAAATCCCCAAGAAGATCAAAACCAAAACCCTCAACAAGATCCAAACCAAAACCCTCAACAAGATGAGAATCAAAACCCTCTACAACAAGAACAAAAAAATTTGCAACTTGCACCAATTGGAAGACCTCCTCTTGGCACACAAGAAAACATAATAAATGAAATAGAAAGAGTCAAAAATGAATTAGAAGCACCCATTGGTAGGTTGAAAGCTTTTGGACAAACCAATCCAATGAGAGCTTAATTGGCATCCTCCCTCGAGTCCATTCAGACCCACGTAGTTTCTATTAGTGGTCAATTGGAAATTTGGGAGGTTAGGAGGGATGAACAAAAAAGATATTATGAAAACAAATTATCATATGAAGATGTAAAAAAAAAAAAAAATACCAAAAGATAGAATTTGTGCATTGTTTAGAAAGCCTGGTGAACAAAATATTGTTAGAGAGGCAACTAAACAGTTCCCATCCATCGGTGCATACAAGATGGTATTAGGAATAATTTTTGGGATAGATGGTGGATGGTTTTTGATGCCCCTCCCTGCAATAATCATGAGGTCCCAATGTATTTCTTAAGGAAATTGTATTGTGATTTTATCCTTGGGGAGATCCCCAATTATTTTGATATATTAGAATCTCAGGATAGAGGTGGGGGGTCATTATTTGGGAGGTTGGGGGCATGTCATGATCCTAATGTAGTTAGGGCACCTATGGTCAAGCCATAGGTTGAGCATGTGACTATTCCTTTAGTTGTGAACGAACATGTAGAGGCCAATACTCTAGGGACTATTAATGCTTTTACACAGACCCTCATTCATTTCATGATAGTCCATTAGTTGAAGGGGAGCCTTATGTACATCGCAGTCACATGTGCACATCATGCAAATCTTTATGCACATTTGGCAGTCATGCTAGAGATGGTGTGGATGATGGGCTTATCACTAATCAGTTCATGAATGAGACATTTGGCATTGACACATCTAGGTAAATTACAATTATAATAAACTAATTTGATCACATTTCATATGTATAGTGAATGACTAACTAATTAGCATGTATTGACATTGTTCAAAATTCAAGGTCAGAGTGTTGGTGGCCCTAGTAGCGATCCCCCAGCCCCATTTTTTGTCTCATCAATGAGTCCAGAGGTATGTATCAATTTAATCATTTAAATTAATACATATATTTATTAAGTAATCATATAAAGGATTGACAAATAAAATTATGCATATCCATCAGTTCTCTACAGGACCGTTGACATTCACTACAGACTCCGAGCCTAGACATGATACAAGCTTCGTAGAGGTATATTTGTTTCACATTAATTTAATTTATTTGATTATATTTGTTTCATGTTTCATGTTACATGTAACATTAATTTTATGACATGTAGCTCTTGCCATCTGGGACTCCTCATCTTTGGCAATCCATCAATCGTGGAGTGGCTGCAACTATGGCTAGTTCATAGCCATTAACTGAGGTATGAAAAAAATTTCCTGGTTTTAATTTTTGTTTATAATAGTTAGTATCAAAATTTCTAATTTTATTTATAAGTGATTATATTGATTGAATTGTTGTAGGGTCTTGTTACACCCGATCATCTACGAGCCTTCGAGGTGGACTTGCAGAGTGACTATTTGATGGTAGTAAGGAAATAATTAATTTTGTGTGTACATATATTGTATTTCAATGTATAATAATTATTGATTCATATCTACTTTGTTTTTATCAGTTTGAGTTAGAGAAGAGCCTCAACAAGAGGACAAGCAAGTGTGTGAGGAAGACCCCATCATCGACACCATCTCCCTCCACATGACGATCAAAGACCTCTAGAGATTTGTTTCCTTCCACTTGTGGGAAGGAGAAAATATAGTTGATAGACATACATGTATAGGCATCAACGAACATATATCTTGGATTTTATGTCAGTGAACATATTCGATATACATTTGATGTATATATGACATTTTATATTTGATGTATGACATTTATTTGATGCATGACATCATTGGTTAATATATGATATGTTTGTTCATGTATGATATTATTGGTTATCATAATATATTATGTGTTTGTTAATGTATGACATTATTGGTTATCATTTTATATTATATGTTTGTTCATGTATGACATTATTGGTTATCATAATATATTATATGTTCCTTCATGTATGACATTATTGGTTAACATAATATATTATATGTTTGTTCATGTATGACATTATTAGTTATCATAATATATTATTTGTTTGTTCATGTATGACATTATTGGTTAACATAATATATTATGAGGTTGCATGGGTACTTGTACCCACACCCCTGGTACTCGTACCCATGTACCCAAGTACCGGGCACTCGGTGGAGAGCATCATAGCTAAGGATCTTGATTGAGATTTTGGATTATTTTTTTCAATTTTTTGTTTGTGTATCAGCTCTTTGTTTATCAAGCTTAATTCAATACCTAATCAATTTGAAACTTTGATAGAATATTTATTGACAATAAACTTTATCACTGTTTAAGCATAAGTTTATCATTTCCAATATGTCATTGTCATATGATTTATGATCTTGTTCATGTTTAAATTTTTCTTTCTCTGTTATTTGTTTATCAAGCTTAATTCAATACCTAATCAATTTGAAACTTTGATAAAATATTAATCAACAATAAACTTTATCAGTGTTAGAGCTAGAAATTTATCATTTACAATATGTCATTGTCATATGATTTATGATCTTCATGTTCATGTTTAAAGCCTACCTTCTATGTTATGCATCTAAACATTTATCATAAATTATTATTACAAACATATAACAAATCTGAAATTGAAAACAATACATTACATTTGCAAACTTTATCACTGTTCTTGATTGAAAAATCATTGTCATGACTCATTAATTCATTTTTTTCTATAAATATAAAAGTATAATTAAAAATAATGTTTGACATACCCAAGTACCCCCGTCCCCTATTATAAAAAATAGTTGTACCTATACTTGTACCTATACCCGTACCCTAAGTACCCCAAGTACCCCTGTCCCCATGCAACCTTGTATATTATATGTGGATCTTGGTGGTTTTTACACACCTATGTGGTCTATAGGATCTCTTTCTACTTATAACATCCCTTGACCTTTCCCAACCTCCTCACTAGGTTAACTGATCCAAACTTGCAGCATCACTCCCTTACTCTTCTAGGAACAGTATCCCTCCAAAAGTTTTATAGGTCTACTAGGGTACCATATCACTTCCCAATCCAACAAATGTTTCCATGATGTCCTAAGGTATTATTGGAACACTTTTACTATGCTTCAATGGATAACAACAATGGGTTTGTACCCGATTTCAAGATTTCTTCACAAAAGGGCTACAAGGAGAGCCCCTAATTAGGCCTCCACCCAGATTTCTAGGGCCAATAGCTCCTTTTTCTTAGAGTTTAAACACCTTTTTCCTTAATAAAAATTGATACATAGGACCCATGCTCAAGGATTTTTAGGGTCTCAGGATGCATATAGGTTGTACAAATAAAATAGCAAAATTGAGGGTTTGGTAGGGTTTTCTTGGCTGCTTATTGTCCCCACTTTTAAGACACCTTTCACACTTCATCAAGACTCCTCCTCCACAATTTATAACCTCCTCATAACCCTCTTCAATTTCTCAGAAGGGAAATTTTTCATTTTTCAAGCTTTGCTCTCAAGAGCTCTTTCTTTGTTGACAGTCCCTAGCCGGGCATTCCCTAGCTCGCCTACGGCTTGGTCAAAGAATTCTTTGCACTCACTTTCAAGGCCCTTGCTTGAATAATATAATACATTAGGGTTTGTAGCATTGAAATCCAAAATACCATGGAATTTCCATGGTGGAGACAATACTTATAGCCCTTTCATGATAAACAACTCCAAAACTAGCAGCAAACAGGTATCTTTGAATAAATTTACAAAACCTTTCAAAACTTGGTCACAAACTATAACTAATGCATGGTGAATATAGAGGTTGCAAGTATCTAATGTTTTTTAGCTATTATAGAGAGCTTTCATACATCTATTGCTTGACCTCATTCAATCCATGTCTCCTAGCTTAAGGCTCTAATTTCATGGAATTAATATCCTTAAAAGTGTATTATGCCAATGCTTTGAGATAATGGGATGCATGTCCCACATTCATCTGTGGCAAACTACTTTCCTAAACCTTTTTGTTCTTTAACTTCTTGAATTTTACATTTTGTCTACTATACAAATAATCTTTCACATCACTAATAAGACAACCATGAACTTCATTGTTTTGACATCTTTTGGAATCCCTTTGCTCATTTAGGCCATGAATTTTGGAGTGCCTATTGTCATCTTCTTTAACACTACTATTTCCATAATGCTATAACTGTCACATTCTCCAAAAGGAAAACCTCACTATTTCAATGTCTTATCCCTAATGCTATGACAATTGCACAACTTTGGACCTCTAGATTTTTTAGATTCTTATTCATTAGATCACCATTCATCGTAACAATATAATAATATATTGATATAGTGTAGCCTCAAAATCATCATATATCACTAGTGCACTGACATGTATGCAAAAATATTTTAAAGCCTTTGTTGAATTCTCAGTTCATGCTAGGTGAAACTTGTAAATTTATTCTAATAGAGTTCAACATTGAAAAAATATGAGTAGATAATAAGTTTCCTTAAACTACCAACCTACCACCACTTGAATGGCATTTGGAGCTCCTCTTCATAGCTTTAGAACTGTGATTGTTCCTTTGTGTTTATCCCTTTATGAACTAACTCACAACTTTACAACTCATTGTAGTATTTGATTGTGAGTCATCTTGCACGTACAGAACTAGGTGTTTTATTAAAAGATCCTCAAAAAATTTTAATTTATTACTCCTACTATAAATAGTACTAAATGTCTTCTATTCTATTACACATGATTACTAGATTTATTAAGATTGTTGTCTCACTATGTCTTATTATTTTTTAAATTTTCTATCATATGATCCATTAAATTAGTTCTTATATACCTCTACCATAAAGGTTCTCCATGCTTTTTACCATGTGACTATAATCTATGTGATATAGTAGTAAACTAGCTTTTAAGAGGTTTTTCATTATTCCTTAATCAATCATTGATCTCAATTGGACACCTCTATTCCATTTGCACATAACTACTACATAGGCTTCTCACATGTACTTTTTCACTTGTTTGGACTGAGCACTATTGTTGTGCTTAGTTGAAAGAAAAGTCAAAATGATTTTAAAGATGCTCATGATCATACTTTTCCACTTGACATTCTTTTACTTATTCCATCTACATAGGAAATGATTCCACTTTCTTTAACCCTACCAAAAAGCCCTAGAAATGTACACAAATATTAAGTTTAATACCATGTCATTGTTTTCATGGAAATTAGCATTTTGATAAATATTTAAGAGTTTTTTTAGAGATATTGATCGTTACACTACTACAAAGGTTTAAAAACTTGTTCATCACACTCACTATTGTTGCCTTCAATATTTTCCTTTGATCTCATTCCTTCGTAATGCCTTTACCTTATGCATTGATTATCATTAACGTTGTTTTAACAATTATAGTAGCCTTTTATCTAAAACCCTTCATGAATACCATCTCCCTTAGTCTATGACGTACATCCCAACAAATCATTACTTGGAATGTAACACTTTACATAGTCTTTCTTAGGGATGTTTTAGTTTGGCATGCTCAAGAATGTTCGAGTGCTCAAAAAGACGGGACAAGGTTGGGGATAGGATTTACTCAACCACTTAGCTAATGGAATAGATAGTTTGATCCCATGATGAAAGGTGAGAGATATTTCACAGTTGGAAAGTTTGTACTGGCCAACACTACGAGTTTCAGCATCACCCGAGATGGCATTGCAAAATCAAAACAGAGTAAGATCTCCAAAAAGTGAGAGGGGTTATTGTAGGTCTTCGCAACATAGTCTTAGAAGAACTAGAATTGCATCCATACCTCACATGAGCTCTGAGATATCCCCCATCAAATATTGTTGTCCTATGGCATTTAGTGACCCTTAGGGATGTTTCAGCTTGGCGTGCTCAAGAATGTTTAAGCACTCAACAAAATGGGACAAGCTTGGGGATAGAGTTTACCTAACCACCCGAAGCTAAAAAAATAGACAGTTCGATCCCATGACGAAAGGTGAGAGAGATTTGGAAGTTGACAACTTTGTACTGGCCAACACTACAAGTTTCAACATCACACGAGATGGCATCACAAAATCAAAATAGAGTAAGATCTCCAAAAAGTGAGAGAGGTTATTGTGGGTCTCCACAACATGGTCTTATAGGAACTAGAATCGCATCCATACTTCACACGAGCTCTAAGATATGCCCCGTCAAACATCGCTGCCCTATGGCATTTAGTGACCTTTAAAGACATTTTGATTCAGCGTGTCTAAGAATGTTCAAGCACTCAACAGGATAGGAAAAGGTTGGGGATAGGGTTTACCTAGCCACTCAGAGCTAACAGAATAGACAGTTCAATCCCACGATGAAAGGTGAGAGAGATTTGGCAATTGGCAATTTTGTAATGGCCAACACTACAAGTTTTAGCATCACCCGAGATGGCATCACAAAATCAAAATAGAGTAAGATCTCTAAAAAGTGAGAGAGGTTATTGTAAGTCTCTACAACATGGTCTTATAGGAACTAGAATCACATCCATACCTCACACGAGCTCTGAGATATGCCCTACCAAAGATCATTGCCCTATGACATTTAGTGACCCTTAGGGATGTTTTAGTTCAGCGTGCCTGAGAACATTTGAGCACTCAATGGAATGGGATAAGGTTGGGGATAAGGTTTACCTAGCCACCTAGAGCTAACAGAATAGACATTTTGATCCCACGACGAAAGGCGAGAGAGATTTGGCAATTGGCAACTTTGTACTGGCCAATACTACAAGTTTCAGCATTACCCGAGATGGCATCGCAAAATCAAAATAGAGTAAGATCTCCAAAAAGTGAGAGAGGTTATTATAGGTCTTTACAACATGGTTCTATAGGAAATATAATTGCATCCATACCTTGCACGAGCTTTGAGATATGCCCCATCAAAGATCGTTTCCCTATGGCATTTAGTGACCTTTAGGGACATTTTGGTTCGTCATGCCCGAGAATGTTTGAGCACTCAATGGGATAGTAAAAGGTTGGGGATAGGGTTTACCCAGCCACCTGAAGCTAACGAAATAGACATTTCGATCTCATGATGAAAGGTGAGAGAGATTTGGCAATTGGCAACTTTGTACTAGCCAATACTATAAGTTTTAGCATCACCCGAGATGGCATCGCAAAATCAAAACAGAGTAAGATCTCCAAAAAGAGAGAAAGGTTATTATAGGTCTCTAAAACATAGTACTATAGGAAATAGAATCACATCCATACCTTGCACGAGCTTTGAGATATGCCCCATCAAAAATTATTGCCCTATGGCATTTAGTGACCCTTAGGGACGTTTCGATTCGACGTGCCCGAGAATGTTTGAGTGCTCAACATGACTAGATGATCTTGGAGATAGGGTTTACTTGGCCACTCAGAGCTAACATAATAGATAGTTTGATCCCACGATGAAAGGTGAGAGAGATTTGGTAGTTGGCAACTTTGTACTAGCCAACACTACAAGTTTCAGCATCACCTAAGATGGCATCGCAAAATCAAAATGGAGTAAGATCTCCAAAAAGAAAGAGAGGTTATTATAGGTCTCCACAACATGGTCCTATAGAAACTAGAATCGCATCCATACCTCACACGAGCTCTGAGATATGCCCTGTCAAAGATCTTTGCACTATGGCATTTCGTGACCCTTCGGGACATTTCGATTTGGCATGCCCGAGAATGTTTGAGCACTCAATGGGATGGGATGAGCTTGAGGATAGGGTTTAATTGGCCATCTAAAGCTAATGGAATAGATAGTTTGATCCCATGAAGAAAGATGAGAGAGATTTGGTAGTTGGCAACTTTGTACTAGCCAACACTACAAGTTTTAGCATCACCCGAGATGGCGTCACAAAATCAAAACAGAGTAAGATCTCAAAAAAGTGAGAGAGGCTATTATAGGTCTCTACAACACAATCTTATAGAAACTAGAATCGTATCCATACCTCACACGAGCTCTGAGATATGCCCCATCAAAGAATGCTACCCTATGGCATTTAGTGACCCTTAGGGATGTTTTGGTTTGGCATGCTCAAGAACATTGAGAACTCAATGGGATGGGACAAGCTTGGGGATAGGGTTAACCTAGCCACCTAGAGCTAATGGAATAGACAATTCGATCCCATGACGAAAGGTGAGAGAGATTTGGTAGTTGGCTACTTTGTACTAGTCAACACTACAAGTTTTAGCATCACTCGAGATGGCATCACAAAATTAAAATGGAGTAAGATCTCCAAAAAAGAGAGAGAGTTTATTGTAGATCTCTACAACATGGTCCTATAGGAATGAGAATTGCATCCATACCTCACACGAGCTCTAAGATATGCCCCGTCAAAGATCATTGCCCTGTGGCATTTAGTGACCCTTAGGGACATTTTAGTTCGTCATCCCTGAGAATGTTCAAGCACTCAATGAGATGGAATGAGTTTGGGGATAGGGTTTACCCAGCCACACAAAGTTAATGGAATAGGCAGTTCGATCCCACAACTCCTTTTCCACTAAATTGCAAATTTGAGCAACTTTTACAACTTTCAACAATGCAACTTTGCACAAAAAGTCTAATTTTCACATTTTTCACTTGATTCCACTTCTATGACTTGGAAAAGGTTCGGCAACACTAAAATAACTTATTTCCAAATGCTTCACCCTTCACCAATTCCCAAACTCTTGCAAAGTTAGCATTTTTGCAATTTTTCTTTGACAACTTTTGCAATTTTTGACATCTTAACTCCTAGACACCTAAAACTTAACCTAATGACCTTAATGACCTTTATAACCTTCTAAGAAATATAAAAATCCTTTTTTCTTTGAAAAATCACCTATATTGCTCATTTTTGATCCCTTGTTTCAATTTAACACTTTGCCTTATAATGGCACTTAGAGTCCAATTGACCTCACATCTTGGGTCTTATTACATCATTTTGCAACTTTGTTCCTAATTCACAACTAGGATGATACCTATATATTTTCCTTGGTGCCCTACACCAATGATCATCCAAATGGACAAGTTTGGAGTGCTTGGGTGCATGAAAATGCATTAAATTTTGGCACAGGGCACCAAGGCAAATTGGTAGATATCCTAGTTGGAAATTAGGTACAAGATTTCAAAATTTTGTAATAAGACTGAAGATATAAGGTCAATTGGACTTTAGGTGTCAATTATAAACCTAAGTGCCAAATTGAACCAAGGGGTCAAAAATGTGAAAAATAGTTGATTTTTCAAGGAAAAAGGGATTTTCATGTTTCCTAGATTATTTTAGAGGTCCTTAGAATCATTTGGTTAGTTTCAAGTGTTTAAGAGGTCAAATGTGAAAAATTGCAAAAAATTGCAAAAGTTGTCAAGCAAAATTGCAAAAATGTTGACAACTTTGCAAGTTTGTTGCTTAAAGATGTAAAAGTTGCAACCACCATTTGAAATGTGTTATAACCATTGGGATGGATATATATATATATATATATATATATATATATATGTATGATATGACCGTACATACCTAAAGTGGTATTGGATGTACGGATTTGAAGTGTTTTGGAGCAATAAAACCTAATTTTTTTGCCAGTTTCCTTTTTTGTTGTTGTACAGATGTGTATAGACTATAACATGTGAAAGAGTGATATGGTTGGATAGATATTTAATCACCTTTCATCTTCATTTGGTTTCAAGTTTTTATCTATTCATTTGTGCAAGTTATTGTTGTTTTACTAAGTGTTGCCTAATTAGTGTTGTAACATGACTAGTTTGCATTCATGGAGCTATAACTTGCAACCCAATGGTGGGACCAGACTAATTTTTGGTGGGAAGCAAGTTATGGGAGTATTTTCATATATGGAATATTTTCAAGGGCAAAAAATTCGGTTTTCTATTTTTTCTTGCAGGCCCTAGGCTGAATATCACCATGTATTCAACCGTGTTTTAAAGAAGTGGTCTAGAACTCCCAAACTTGTCATTGTGACCCAAGGGAAGGGAAAATTTGTTTTTTGGCATGGTGAGGAAGAGTTCCAAGTGGTTTTGTTGATTCTATAACCCCATCTCTTGGCACTTGCTTTGGAAAGCTAGCCTAATTAGGCCTATTAGGATTGTGAACCTAGTTGGTGTTTGGGTATGCTGGAGTAGGATCAACCCATAAGACTTTGGGATATTCAAGAGTCTAGAAAATGGTATCCAAAAATTTATTTTATTTTCCACTTTGTTTGGAGAGTTTGGGAGTTAACCCTTGAAAACTAGAAATAGACCTACTAGGATTCCTAGGCCTAGATTTGGGAACTAGGTCTATTGGTGGTGTTTGAACCTTGAAAGTGGATGAATCCTAGTGGGATAGGTCTGAGTATGACAAAAAAGGTCTTTTTTTGAACCCTTTAAAGCATTTTCTCTAATTTTCCCTATTTGGCCTAGTTGAGGGCTAGTGTCCCTAAAGCCTAGTTGAGAACCAAGTTTGTTGTGAACCTTAGGGAGAGGGTAACATCCAAATACTACTATCTAGTTGGTAATGATTTAGTATTTATGCACTTCGATGGAAATCAAAGGTCATGATTTAGTCTTGAAAAAATTCATTTCTCTTCAAATATCTTACTTGTAGCCAAGCTCGTTGAAATGCCTCTCACTGGAATCTAGACTATCTGCATGCTCCTAAATCTTGACTACCAAGACCAAGGCAACTCTGCTATTGGAATCCATAATCTTGGTTTCCCTCTTGTTTCAAGTTGATTTCAACTTATGGAAAAAATTATTAATTTAGCAACATCTTGAAATTAACTAACATACTACCTAGTTGTACAGAGAATTTTTCCACCATAAAGATCAAAATATGAATCTTGACAAATGATAGTGAACATCTACCCATTTCATTACAATAGAACAACTTAAATGAAAATAATGTCTTGGAACAACTTATTTGTCTAACTACAAGGTTTGGTTCTATCTCTCTCCACAACTCAATATTTGTGTAGCGGGAGAGTAGGATGGACTGATGGTCATCTATTCTTATCATCAAGTATGTGCTTTAAAATTATCTACCACATGAAATGAAATGCTAAGAGTAGAAATAGAATTTGAGTTAACCACTTTAATATTTGTGTGATATTTCCTTATATTCTAATTTTCTTTCCTAGATCTGCAAGTTTACACCTCTTTAGGCTTGAATTTATGATTTTTAAAGTCTTGAATTTTGTCCAAAATCTGATTTTCATTTATTCTTATTCTAAAAATGCCCTCAAACTCCTCAAAAATTCAAATGCCAAATGTGAAATTCACCGACTAAAATCATGTCTACTCTTCTCTTTGACTATTTTATAATTAGTTGGTTGTAATGACATCTTTAAAAATCATTGTATACAAGGCTTGATGAATAAATGCCACCATCATTTCTTCTCAACTTTGCACCATCCTACACCTTGGCAATTGAAGACATCCATCAACCTAATATTTTTGTTTAAATTCCATGTCTTCAACAAGAATTTATGGTGTCGAGCACTCTGAACATCTCCCATGGAATCTTGAATCTTATTTAGTATGGTTTAAGTCTTGATAGATTATGACCTAGTTGTTTCATATCCTGTTATTAGGTGTTCAAATTAAGGTCATGTTGACCAATTTCATGTTTTAAGTGAAGAGCATAATACTTCGGTGGTTGATAAAACATTTGTATGTTATCATTAAATATTATTACCAAGAATACATTACTTGTTGTTTGGATAGTAAATTATGTAATTTTTCAGAATATGGTGTGACAATGATTGCATATTCTCATTTGTGCTATTTAGATAGTAAATTTTGTAATTTTTCAGAATATGGTGTGATAATGATTGCAAATTCTCATTTGTGGAGATAGTGGAAGGTATTAAAAATTCCCATAGTTGTTCTCATTTGTCCTCTTACTAAGTTAACACCTTAACTTGTTCCTTGTAAGGGAGATGCCCATAAATCAGCAAGTTGTTGCTGCATACATTAACAGTAAATTAGCAATTTGAAAATAAAGAAAATGTGGCAAAAGTTGGTGTGTGGTCTGCATGTTTGTTGGAAGATTTCTTTTTTTCATAAGACACTAAATAAGCATTTGAAAGAGAAGGAAAGGTAGGATATTTGAGCTTAGAAGCCAAACATAGTAATCAACAATAAAATTCTCATCAATACAAGGGTTTGACAATTTAAAGATCTTCTCAATAATTGGGAGCCGAACATCAGCATTTTGAAAGACTTTAATGAGGTAATGAAGTATGTAAGTTCATTTGGTAGAGTTGATTGAGGTTGTTAAGAGTTATAGTTTGAGTGAGGATTGTATGCCTAATAGCATAGCCTAAGTCTTCGAATTTTATGTTTGAATAAGCAAGTTAGAATCTCAAATTTTGGAATTGAAAAAAAAAAGGTGCAGTAAAAGGTATTAGAATCTACTTTTAGTATTGGTAGATGATTTAAGGGATTTGAGTTTTAACCTACATTCCAAGGTAGGCTATGAGATAGAGTAGTTTGTATTGGTGTTTTGAAATCTCTAAGGTGTCTAGAACCTTATGAATAGTGAAGGTTTTGTATTGGCAGTGACTTAATTCCTTTGGAAGCTTATAGGGAGATGGTGTTGATAAAGATCCTGAAGGTGCAAGGTGATCGAGGTGTTGTGTGGTGAGGTGTAAGGGGGTTTTTATGTGATTTTGTGAAGGTGTAGATAGATAGAACTAGAATAGGTGAAAGTGGCACAAGGAATAGGCCATTCACCTTGTCTCTAACCTTAGAGAATTGAAAGGGATAGCATATGTTATGCTTAGGTAGGCTTGGAAGAAGCCTAGCCTAGTTTGAGAGATTTTGTGTCAAGAAACAAATATCATCACCACCATCCTTGCATCAATTTCCCATCTCTAGCTAGATCCTCAAAGATATAATCACAAATAAGCATTTTAGGTAATTGTGCACATAACATAGCTCAATCCACAAAAACAAGTTTTTTCAAGAGGTCAGAAATGTGAATATTGAGTTTTACACGAACATAAATTGCACAACCACTGTGTCCTATACATAAAGCCTCAATAATATTTTGTAAGAAAGATCCATATCATAATGTTCTATTCCTAGAAGCAACATGTTTGACTCCACTTAGTAATCAGTAAGAGCATTCAATGTATAAATATATTTCATATTGTGGCACTCATTTGCTTCTTCTACAACATGTTTCATGCCTATGGGGATTTTTTTATTTTAGTTCCTTTGTGTTACTTTTGGAACTTGTAATTCTCTTTAATTCCAATTAATTGACTCACAAATTGTGCACCCTTTTGTATGGTAGTCTTGAGATCTTCCATTTCACTACCAATCTATTGAACTCTCTTGTCAATAATCAAGAAACATAGAGTGCCTCCCTTTGTAAGGATTTTCAAGCCATCATTCACACCCTTTGTAGTGACATGAGTATAAAATACATATTTATTCTAGTGGACAAAATATGATACGCAATCTTATGTATCAAGTTTTTCTTCTTATGTGATATGCAATCTTGTACCTTATGACCATACTTATTGCAAGTTTATCAATAGCCATCAAAAAAAATTCACCTTCAAATCTTGTTGAACTTTGATTTATACTCAAATTATTGATGTCCATACTTATTGAAATTATAATAGTAGCCATAAAATCTAAGAGTAACTTTAGTCTTACTAAACTTGCTCATGCATACATTGGGTGTGTGACCTTGTTTTGCATAGTGATAGCATGTTGGATTCTTGGGTTTTGGAGTAGCATAAATATTCCTATATTTAGATTTATTTAATGACTCTCCTTTTTTAGTTGTAGAATCCTCATTATAACCTTGTTAAGTGGCATCTCTTGGTCTTCTTTGGCTTCTTAACTAGTCATCCCACTTCCTTATACTTTCTTGATATCTCTTTAACCTTTCATTGGGTTTTTTCCTAGTCTTCATCTAATTTCTTAGTTGCTATTTTTTTTTACCTCTCTCTTGCAATCTCTTCCATCTTTCTTACAATCTCATTATTAGCACTGAGTAAATGATTTACCATGTCAATATGGTTTTATGTCAAACTTTGTATTTTAGTATATTTCTCACCAAGTCTTGTAGTTATGTGCCTCTGATCTTCCTTTGAAATTCTCTTGTCATTTTCATCTTTCCTCAAATCAAACATTGATCAACCACCTATGATTATCCTTAAGGGTGTGGATTCTTCCACACAATCACAACCTTGCAATCTTGAGACTAAGAGCGAACAAACATAACATCTTATGGTTATCCTTAAAGGATTTAACCCCCAAACCCATACATATGCTAAAATCTTAAATCTTGTGACTAGGAGTGAACCAAAGATCATATACTTTGGTCTTAATGCTTCCAGATAGACAACATCTAAAAAATTTATAAGGTGGGTTTTATAAGTTTATGATTTGGATATAAATTTGTTTTGGAGTTTATCTAAAATAATTATAGATGACAAAACAAATAAAAGATAAAATCATGTTAGTCATAATATCATTATTGTTAATAATGTTCCAAATGCAAAGAATTATTCATTTGAGCTTCTAGCAATGATCAAGTGGCTTACTGAATGGCTTGATGAGTCTTGGAAACTTCTCCCATTGTATCCTTTCTTTCGCCAGTTTGAAGTTTCTAGTTACATGCAAACAATCATGACTTTACATCACAAAGCATTCACATTCTAACAATTTCCATTTTCTTTCATTACATTTTGATCTAAACAACAAATTCTAAACTTTCACTTATTCAAATGACTAATCTGAAAATGGGTCCTATTAAAGAATCTAATATAAATTCAAATAATGTATCTAGATTATAAACAAATCAAAACATAAAATCTTTGATTTAAACTTATCTCATCACTTACACATAATAACAATACCCACCTTGTCATGTGGATAGTCTTGGGGGAGAGGTTATCACTCTTTCTCTCTCTCCCTCTCTCCCTATTCAATCTAATGAACCAACTAGATTTTCTCTACATTTTAATGTCTCAAGTATTGCCTCATGGTCTAACTCACAAACTTTCCAAAGAATCTTATTATGTGGTTTTCCACCATATTTTATCAAGTGGACATTTTTGTTGTGACAACAAGGTTTGAATAATGAAGAATCTTCCTCTCTATTTGTCAATCCTCAAATAACCACAAGTTAGGGTTCTTCATAGAATATCATCTAAGCCATGTGCCAGTTACAACCACCACACCGATATGGTACTCTAAACCTTCACCATCTATAATCGAGCGATCCAATTTTTGGTTGGCTTGGACACAATGACACAAATAATAATCTGTCCCATCTTCATTGTCTTCAGGTGCAATAGTAGCAAAAACATGGCCTACAGTGACAAATGTACAAAATGCGGTCATTAATTCAAAAAATACTTAGGTAAAAGTTATAAAGTTACATATTGAAATTACAAAGATATATAAATATATATATTACCAGGTTTCACTAGATCAAACAAGCGGTCAAAGTCAATAAACAAATCCATCTCTACATTTCTAGTGCTTATGGGGGACGATAGGTGTCAATTGGGTCTAAAACTCGTATATCCCATTTGTCCACCCATTCAATTGACTCACATTCATCCCAATTTTTCTCTACACATGATGGACAATAGCATGCCATTTTTCATGTGTGGATACTCCATGAACCTACATTGGAGCTTCTAAAAGAGTGCAACTCATTGGATCCTGTTAGTGTGCAACAATCCTCATATGGTGCAATTTTAGTATTATCTATCAACTAAAAAAATCTACGAATCGTAGACTCACCTTCCTTACCTGGACCCATTGTAGCGTTACACCACTGGACAATGAATTTTGCATTTGTCAATATTGCTCCATCTTTGTACTTTAGCTCTTCACAAGCTAAGGCTCTTTTGATGCATACGCTTGCACCATCATGCTCTCCCTTTCCATGACTAGCCTCTGTGAAATTCCACATATATTGAATTCTACACAACCTGTGCATCCTACTCAACCAATAAAACATCTGTGCATTCTTCAATTGAGATGCGCAATTGTCTGACCAAATAATATGTTAATGATATGTTATGCCCCTATTAGCCAAATCTCCATAAAATAGTTGAAAACAACCATGTACAAACTCTGTAGAATGTGATTGATCATCGCTAATGTAAAAATGGTACTCCCTCAAAATCTTCCTATCATCCTCTGTACTTTTAGATGAATGCATGAATGTTATGTGAACAAATATGGAAACCTATTGAGAGGTATAATACTTTTCTTGCACCTCATTTTTTAGTTTAGTGTGTAGTTCTCTGTGAAGTCTACAACCAAAACAATGGTATCCAGTGGAAACGCATCCTTGCACAACTTGAATTGCAAATCAAGTCATCGAACTCTATGTGTATGCCTTGCATACTCGTAAATAATATTTCCATGAAAAATCTTCATGAACTCATACACTAGTATCTTTTCAATGAATAAATCACATATTTTACCCTATTTCCCATCTTTTAGAGCATATGTCACTGTCTTAAATCTTTTGTAATCTATTACTTCATTTCCAATTGCATTTGTACTATCCATATGTTCACAAGTTGATAAAAGTTGCAAAGAACCACAAAATAAGCATGTACCATCCAAGCATGATGTCTTGTAAAATTGTTGGTCGTCCCCTATTTCACATAAAATGTTGGATATGAATTCCCTTGAAGATCTTGGTGGCTCATTCATGTCACAATCTTGCAAAACAAACTCATAATGACAAAACACACATATATGCCTAAAAATATCAAAATGGTTAGAAAATTCAATATGTATCCTACAACAAGTTGTGCATGTGTGATTTATCTTCACATAAAAAGGTTTACCCATCTCAAAAAATCTTTGACCTATTCGAATTTGAGGATACATCCCAATAAATTTTGCAAAAAATTGTGTCTAAGTTGAGTCCAAAAAATGTTTCACATGTGAGTCATGATTTTGGCTACCAATCCTCCTTCTTACAACATCTCTTTGATTAGGGGAAACACGTGTGTTATTTTTCCAAAAATATTCGATCAATGATTTCAAAGCTTCACTAATTTCTTTATCCTTTCGTGGTAGTCTACTGCTAAATGTCCATAGCTCATTTTTTGTTGGATCTTCCAATCTCTCACACCTTAGCATGGCTCTCCTTAGATTACCTCTACCAATTTTTAATATTTTTCTTGTCTTTCTCATGAGTCGAGCTTTCTTCATTTGGGTACTTACTATTGTCGATGTAAGTACTCGTCTTGTGATATTACTATCTTTGGTGTGTGATTTAGAATCCACTTTGTCATAAGCTCTCATTATTTCAAAATGTTAGTATCAATATCAATCAAATATTTTGGTCTTCTAAAATGAATTCTAGAAGGTGTTATAATCTCTTCCATTCCCTCAACATTTTGAACATCAACATAAGGTTGAGTGTTTTGCATACCTTGAACCAAAGATGATGTGCCTTGGCAATAAGATGCAAAAGATGGAATATCACCGACTTGATATGTTGATGTTGTTTCTTCAACATGACATGATGGAGTTTGTACATCATTAGATCTACAAATTAGTGTCTTTTCAACATGAGAGAATGATATGAATCCAACATTGGAATATGTTGTAGCTTCACAATTCAATTGTCTTCTTGAGCATAACAGTCTCATTTGTTCTCTTTGCCTTTTCAATTCTTCCTCTTTGTTTCTTTGTATCGGTGGTTCTTGATCCTCTTTGAAAGTCAATTCTTCATTATTGCTTTGCAATTTTCTCTATTCACATAGTAGTTTCATTTTATCTCTTTTAATTGCCAAATCTCTCTCCCTATCTTCATTTGTTTGAGTTTTTGGTTTCTTCCTTAGCATGATGATGATTTCTACATGTCAAATTATTCAAACATCTGAATTACTTACAATTTGTAAATTACAAATCATTCAAATACATATAAAAATTACAATTATTTCAATGAATACACAATATATATGAAATAACTTGCCAAATTTCTAACCATTTCCAAATAAAAATTCATTCAAACATACAAATTTCAATGAATTCACTATATAAAAAACATGTCAAATTATAATCAAATTTATCTCTATATATCAACAAACAATATTTACAAAAGAATGCACTAACCTTTTCTATAGAAAGAATATTCAAAAAGTCGACCCAATGATTGAATTTGGTGTTTGCTAGCTTCAAAAAGTCTTCAAGTAGTGTTTGCTAACTTCCAACAACTTGAAACCCATGTTTTCTGTTAGAACAATAGAATGCACAATAGACAAAAAGCAGAAAATGGATTAAAAGAGACCCAAACTTGCTTTTTGACCATTTTTAGGCGATTTCACATAGTGTGTACACACTATAAAGTGTGTACGCACTACAGTGCATATGCACTATGTCAAAACACATCTCTCCCTATCCCACATCCCCCATCCCCCACTCTCTCTCTCTCCCTACTCTCTCTCTCTCTCCTCTCGCATCCCCTACTCTCTCTCTCTCTCACTCTCCCTCTCCCTCTCCCATCACCTACTCTCTCTCTCTCTCTCTCCCATCCCCTACTCTCTCTCTCTCTATCCTCTCCCATCCCCTACTCTCTCTTTCTCTCTCTCCTCTCCCATCCCCTACTCTCTCTCTCACTCTCTCTCCTCTTCCATCCCCTACTCTCTTGCTCTCCCTCTCCCACTACCTACTCTCTCACCCTCTCTCCTCTCCCCTCCCCTACTCTTTCTGTCTCACACACTCCCATCCCCACCTCTCTCTCTCTTAGGCTACTCTCTCTCTCCCCTCTCCCATCCCCTCCTCTCTCTCTTGTTCTTCCTCTCCCATCACCTACTCTCTCTCTCCCATCCCCTACTCTCTCTCACACACACTCTCGTCCCCCTCTCTCTCCCTCTCCCAATGCCTACTCTCTCTCTCCCATCCCCTACTCTCTCTTGCTCTCACTCTCCTACTCCCTCTCCCACCACCTACTCCCTCTCTCTCACTCTCTCTCTCCTCTCCCATCGCCTACTCTCTAGATCTCTCACACACACTCCCATCCCCCCTCTCTCTCCCTCTCCCACCACCTACTATCTCTCTCTCACTCTCACTCTCCCTCTCTACTCTCTCTCTCCCATCCCCTATTCTCACTCTCTCCGATCCCCCTACACTCTCTCACACTCTCTCCCATCTTGTACTCTCACTCTCTCTCTCCCATCCCATTCTCTCTCTATGCCACCCCCTACTTTCTCACTCTCTCACACTCTCTCCCATCCCCTACTCTCTCTCTTACACACACTCCCATCCCCCCTCTCCCACTCCCTCTCCCACCACCTACTCTCTCTCCCATCCACTACTCTCTGTCTTGAGCTGCTCTCTCTCTCCCCTCTCCCATCCCCCCTCTCTCTCTCTCCTCTCCCATCCCCTAGTCTATAGATCTCTCACACACACTCCCATCCCCCCTCTCTCTCTCCCTCTCCGACCGCCTACTATCTCTCTCTCACACTCTCTCTCTCTCCCTCTCTACTCTCTCTCTCCCATCCTCTACTCTCTCTCTTACACACATTACCATTTCCCCTCTCTCTCTCTCCCTCTCCCATCGCCTACTCTCTCTCCCCCATCCCCTACTCTCTCTCTCCCCTCTCCCATCCCCTACTCTCTCTCTTTCACAGACACACTCTCATCGCCCCTCTCTCTCATCCCCCCTCTCTCTCCTCTCCCATCCCCTACTCTCTAGATCTCTCACACACACTCCCATCCCACCTCTCTCTCCCTCTTCCACTCCCTCTCCCATCGCCTACTATCTCTCTCTCACTCTCTCTCTCTCTCCCTCTCTACTCTAGTCTCTCTCCCATCCCCTACTCTCACTCTCTCTCTCCCATCCTGTACTCTCTCTCTGCCACCCCCTACTCTCTCTCACACTCTCACACTGTCTCCCATCCCCTACTCTCTCTCTTACACACATTCCCATTCCCCCTCTCTCTCTCCCTCTCCCATTGCCTACTCTCTCTCCCCCATCCCCTACTCTCTCTCTCTCTCCCCTCTCCCATCCCCTACTCTCTCTCTTTCACACACCCACACACTCTCATCCCCCCTCTCTCTCCTCTCCCATCTCCTACTCTCTAGATATCTCACACACACTCCCATCCCCCCTCTCTCCCTCTCCCACTCCCTCTCCCACCACCTACTACCTCTCTCTCTCTCACACTCTCCCTCTCTATTCTCTCTTCACCCATCCCCTACTATCACTCTCTCTCTCCCCCACCCCCTACTCTCTCTGCCACCCCTACTCTCTCTCACACTCTCACATCCCCTACTATCTCTCTCTTACACACACTCCCATCCCCCTCTCTCTCTCCCTCTCCCTCTCCCTCTCCCACCACCTACTCTCTCTCTCTCCCATCCCCTACTCTCTCTCTCTCTATCTCTCTCTCCCCTCTTCCATCCCCTACTCTCTCTCTCTTTCACACACACACACACACCCATCCCCCCTCTCTCTTCCTCTCCCTCTCCCACTCTCTCTCCCACTACCTTCTCTCTCTCTCTCCCATCTTGTACTCTCTCTCTATCTCTCTCCCCTCTCCCAAACCCTACTCTCTCTCTTTCAAACACACACACACACACACACAGATCCCCCCTCTCTCCTCTCCCATCCCCTACTCTATCTTTCACTCACTCTCCCTCTCCCACCACCTACTTTCTCTCTCACTCTCACTCTCACTCTCTCTCTGTCACACTCTCACTCTCTCCCTCTCTACTCTCTCTTTGCCACCACCAACTCTCTCTCACATTTTCACACTCTCTCCCATCCCCTACTCTCTCTCTCTTACACACATTTCCATCCCCCCTCTCTCTCCCTCTCCCACTCCCTCTCCCCCCTCTCCTATTCCCTACTCTCTCTCTTTCACACACATGCACTCCCGTCCTCCTCTCTCTCTCTCTCTCCCTCTCCCATCGCCTACTCTCTCTCTCTCCCCCATCCCCTACTCTCAATCTCTCTCTCCCATCATGTACTCTCTCTCTACCACACCTACTCTTTCTCACACTTCCTCTCTCTCCCATCCCCTACTCTCTCTCTTACACATTCCCATTCCCCCCCTCTCTCTCCCTCTCCCACTCCCTCTCCCATCACCTACTCTCTCTCTCCCATCCCCTACTCTCTCTCTTTCACACACCCACACACTCCCATCCCCCCTCTCTCTCTCCTCTCCCATCCCCTATTCTTTAGATCTCTCACACACACTCCCATCCCCCCTCTCTCCCTCTCCCACTCCCTCTCTCATCGCCCACTATCTCTCTCACTCTCTCTCTCTACTCTCTCTCCCCCATCTCCTACTCTCTCTCTCCCGTTTCCCATCACCTACTTTCTCTCTCTGCCACCCCTACTCTCTCTCACACTCTCACACTCTCTCCCATGCCCTACTCTCTCTCACACACACTCCCATCCTCCTCTCTCTCTCTCTCCCTCTCTCTCTCCCTCTCTCATTTCCTACTCTCTCTCTAACATCTCCTACTCTCAATCTCTCTCTCCCATTTTGTACTCTCTCTACCACCCCTACTCACTCTCTCACACTTCCTCTCTCTCCCATACCCTACTCTCAATCTCTCTCTCCCATCCCATACTCTCTCTTTGTCAACCCTAATCTCTATCACGCTTCCTCTCTCTCCCATCCTATACTCTCTCTCACTTCCTCTCTCTCCCATCCCCTACTCTCTCTCTCTCCCCTCTCTCATCCCCTACTCTCTCTCTCTCTCTCTCTCTCTCTCTCTCTCTCTCTCTCTCTCTCTCTCTCTCTGACTCTTGCTTTGCCTCCCTTCTTCCCTCTCTATGCACTATTTGAGTCTCAATAGTGTGTGCGCACTATAGCGCGCGCACACTATTGAGACCCAAATTTAAAAAGCTTTAAGTAGTGTGTGTTCACTATAGTACACACATGCTATAGGGCATACGCGCTATTCAAACCTTTGCATTCTACCAAGCCTAACGCTTGGTTTTGACTTGGGGATCTAACCCAAAGGTTTGGAGTCTATAAACTTGTCTAAGATGTATTTTTCTACAAACATACAAAAAAGATTGATTTTTCTTATGTGCTCTCCTTCAATATTCCTCATGGTTGAGCATCGATAAGATTAGGTTACATGACATTGTAGGTCTCTGTGTTAGCTATATAACCATATAATTTATTTTTTATTTGAACTATTTCAAGCCTTTCATCTATAATTTCCTTTGAATGCATGTCCATTTTTTTTTTCAAAAACCAACATGTACTAATTGGGCTGTAGATTTTAGCTCATTCATCAAATTGTGCAACAACTTAGCTTTTTATAAACTATACTCTATTCTAAACACTTTGAAAAAAAGAAGTTTTGATTTTAGATTAGTTTTCAATCATTTCTAGGGGGAGCACACAAATATTTCACATTTTTTGGATGTGTCTAGTTAAAAAAATCATAAAAAATAAAATACACATTATAAAATTACCCAAAAAATCTTGGATAAACTACATAGTGTTAAGTAACTTTTGACTAGAGTGATTAAAGAATTTCAAAAAAAAAGTTAAAATTTTACGGGGGCCACACTTTGTACTGTGTTATGTTTTTTTAGAATAAATAGTACCACTTTCTATGGCCCCCTTTTTTGAGGACCTAAAACTAAACCATTTTGAAAAAAAATAGTAATTTAGAAACTAGATTCAAAGGACTACTACTTTTGTTTTTGTCATATCTTAAAATTTTGAGCATAACTATCCTCAAATTCTTGTTGAAGTTCAAAAATTGCTGATTTTAGAAAAAAAAGTTGTCCGCTTATACCCCCCTTTCAGCACCACAACTTGGTGCACTTACCCTTGTAGAGGCATATACTTAAAGGTGAAGAAATAAACAAATACTACTGGTATAACACAAAAAAAATTTAGGTAGAATTTTTATCACAATAGGTGGAACCTTTCTATACTTATAGCAGTTGCCTAAGGTAATGAACATGCATAGGTAGAGTAGAGTCAAAGAAGCTAGAAATTGATAAAAGTAATCTAAATGAGCTTTAATATTTAAGTTTTTTGCATACCAACATTGCTCGTGTCCTGCTTTCTGCAAGTAACCTTCTCAATGACCAAAATTAGGAAACCACTTAAGAAACTACCAACTTGTATAAAACTCATAGAAATACAAATACACAAGTTTTTCATTATGTCTAGCATTTGATCATAAAAGTATTCTTGCAATCCTACCACTATACAAAAATCATCCATGCCAAAAAGTACATTTTGTGGAAGTAACCAAAAAATGTTCATTGGGATTGTTGCATAGGGATCATCTACTGGTTCATTATGCTTTTCTACCTTGAACCTTTTCATTTTTATAGTTGCAAAAAAAATCATTGAAAGTATAGAAAAAATATTCTTGTGCCTATCCTTTGGAGCAATGTTATACCTATCTCATTCCTTGATAATCTCCTTGTAATGGGAACAAAGATGCGATAATAAACATGTACCAACAACATAATAAATATGTTGGTAAAAAGGTGCATACTTGTAGAAGGGATGACAAAGTGTTGACCAATTTTTCTATCCATTTTGCTTCCCTACTTTGTGAAAAAATTTGATGATTGTGCAAACACAACACCATACATCAAATATACTATCCAAATGGGTAACATCTTGGGTTTAGTATAGGTTACCTATGACTATTGACAATTTTTTGAGTTTCTTGATGATTGAAATATTATTAATGTATTGAGCAAAGAGATACATTATTGTTCTTGAAGTCAATTTCCTATTGTTGTAGATGGTAAGGCATTTTATTAACTAGGCTATGAATGATGAATGTGGATTTGGGTGAGAAGAACCAATTATAGGTGTGTGAGTTGGAACTATTTGGGACACTTAGAAATATTAGAGTTAACATTTGGAGTTAGAACCAAATATAGGGTCAATCAAAGGAGTAAGAGTTGTGTCCAGGGATAAGAGTGAAGTTTACAATCAGAATTGGTGTTAGGTGAATCATGTAAGGAATTTGAATAATTCAAAAATAGGTTGATGTAATCAGAGTTGATGTGATCCATGATGAGGAGAAGTGTTGGAAGGGAAGTTGGCAAATGATCTTGGAAGGCAACATGAGGTTCACATGATGTTGGGAGAGGGTTGAGATGATGTTTATTAGATCATGATGTAGAATAGTTGGATCTATTATATTATTTAGCTTCTCTTTGTTTCAATAATAGTTTACGATTCTCTACTTAAAATGGCCAACCATGTGAAGGTGGAAGCTCAACTGCACCCCCCCAAAATAACTCTAAATTCCTCATAACATATAATATTCAACCATTATTTCATCCATTAATAATATATAAAATTTATTCATTATCACATGAAGTAAAATAAATTATGAGCATCCATAAAGTAGTCTCATAATATCCAAAGCTAACATCCAACATGCATTAACAATAGCACATAAATGCATAACATTCGACAACATAAGTAGCACCAAACAAGTTAACATTCATTAATATTTATCAATATTAAATAACATTCATTAACATTAAATTACATAGAAAAATTAATAGAAGTGATTACCTGCATCCTAGAATCCAGATTGGGACCTTCATCATATGTGGATTGTGCTCTAGAAGCAACAATTTGAATTCCAATGGCATGTGTATTGTTATCATTAATTGCTTATTTAAAACAAATTTAGTTACTTTATTGGTGTAGAAGCACCTAATCCTAGAGGTCACCATGTGATATATAAAGTTTTTGAGTCATTTAAAGTCAATTATATGATGTATTGATTCATTTTGAATCCATTTGTAAAGGTGTTGTAAGAAATGTAAACATGTGCACAATATTGCTCAAGTTGTCAAATAGGTCATGTTTAGGTTTACAAGGTCAAATTTGTGTAAAAGACCCATGGAAGGGTAAAATAATTATAAAATGTCTTAAAAATTCCATTTGGATATGTATAGAGAGGTTTGAAAAAGTTTTGAAGTCATTTTGTCAAAAATGTAAAAGTTGCATAAAAAGTTGTAAAATGCAACATTGAGAAAGTTGCTAACATTACAAAAATGATGTAAAAAGGTAGATGATTGGTCTTGGAGGTAGTTAGGAAGGTTTCCAACAATCAAATGGATATAAATACCATTGTATGGTCGAATCAAATTAGATTGGAGAAGAGTAAATATTTTGATACATTTTTGGTGCATTCTATTGTTGTTGTTTTGATTGGTTTTTTAGTTTTAGTGTTGTTTCCAGGACTTGTACAGTCCTATACAGCTTGAAAACCATACAATATAGTAATGGATATATATAATGATGAATAATTCTTCTCATTCTTTTAGTTTGGTTCAATTTTAGAAAGAAATCAATAAGTTATGAGCATTTTGGTGAAAGTGATATTTGCAGAATTGAGATTCCCTGAATACAGTCATGTTGCAGCATGTAGTATGGACACATTTTGGAGATTCAAGAACTCCAATGATATTAATTGGAAATATATGTGAATTATCTTTCATTTCCTTTTGGTTTAAATCATTTTTATGCATATTTGTGAAGGTTATGCATATTTTAGTGGAAACTGGTTTTTAAAGATCTCTGTTGGAGTTGTAGGCAATGATTTGTGCTTGGAAAATTACTTATGATTGGGAAAAATAAATGGCTTACATATTCTTAAACTAAATTCATAAGGTAGTTTGGTATCATTTGGATTTTTTTTGATAAATATATGGGATGCCCTAGGCAAGGTTTGGTGTTTTAATTCTAAATTATGATAGGTATATGGAGCAGAATTTGTAGTCTAAAATAATAATTGTTTGAGGAATCAAATGGGGTCCTTAGACTTAATTATTTGGTGAGGTGATAGTTACTATAGTTATCTACAAACTTTATTGTTTTTATAAATTTTGGTTTTGAGTTTTAGTGGGTCAAATGACTCAATTCTTGGAAATTGTAAAACTTGGAACAATATTGAAGTTGTTTGTTAAAAAGAAAACAAGTGGTATTTGCCTCTTTTAAATTATTTCAATGATTAAATGAAGATTGGATCATCAATATCTTAGATGATTATTTGTTTTTTAAGATGCTTTGCATCATATTGCACCATTTATGTTGGAAAATAACATCAAATAGACTATTGGTAAAGTATTCATTTGGAAATAATTTTTATTTAGTTTTTTTACCTCTATAATAGATCCTACATAACTTTAATTATAATATCCTTAATTAATTTTTAAATCACATTGATTGGGTCATCAAATTATGCAATAATGACATCATAATCCTCCTTATCAAAGCTCTTCTCGAGATCTGGTGTTGGTTCCTTTCCTTTTCCCTGAGCATCAATCTATGACAACAATATTTTTAACACTATCAAACTTACTCCAATACACTTGATAAAAGAACATAATAAAATAACATTTTTCTTATATCTAATTTTAAAAATTACATTGAGGTTTACCTATTGGGAAGAAGAGCCAGAAGTATCAATATCCCTATCTGTGCCATGTGGTTGTTCATTCATGTGGCCCTGAGACAAAGATCAAATATAAAAATATTAGCCAAAAAACTTAATAATAAAATATTGTAGCATACTAGTCATAATTGTATTAAATAAAAGATCTCTATATGGTGTATTGACTTATGCCTATCAATCCATGATATTGTGAGGAATTCTTGAGAAAGGGGATCAAGTTCATGTGTATGTTAGCTAAAAATTACAAGCATTCAAAAATGGAGCATGGACACACACATTTATATATAAAATGAGCACTATGTTCTCATTGCTATACCAAGGTCTAAATAGATCACACCTCAGCACTTTGAGAATGTTTAAGATAATTGAAATATATATAATAGAAAGTAAATGCTTTTTTAATTCTAATTTTAAATCTAGGTTTTAAACCAGGCAACTTTCTCAAATTTGTGTCTATCTAGGTTTTGAACCATATAGAAATTGTTTATTGATAAGTGCAAAACTCTTAATATCTTCACTTACAAGGAAAATGTTCATAGTCAAGGAATCGGTTACATGTAAATAACACGCAAGTATTTTTGTTAAGATTAATCTAATTACTAGATTGTCGCATAAACTAGAAACAACTCAAAGCAATATGACCTACAAATCTAAACTGCACTTTTCCTAATAAAATAGTCTTCATGATTATAAAACATTACACTAAATCCATCTCATTTACCAAATGACTCAGATATTCAATATAGTTTAGATCCCTTGCACCATCAAAAATTCCCCCACTTATAGAAAATTTTAGACATGTTGACTTAAAGCCTCAAAAAGCAATTTTACAATATTTTGATTTTTACAATACAAAGCAAATTTGGGAACTTGTGCCCATTATAATAAATGATTTGATCATTTAAATTTTTCTATTTGATCACATGATTTCTAATGAATATTTCCAATTGCAAGACTTGGTCCATTTGCATAGGCCAAAAATGTTGCATCGCTTCAAAATTGCAAAACACGTGTCATCATTGCAAGATTTGATTCAATTTAAATTAGATGACTAATTGAAATGAAAATTAACCACTTCCATATCCATCCTCCCAAGATCCAAAAAATCTATCACTTGGTCGTTGACATTCAAAAATCTTGGCAACTTCTTCATTTTGACTTGTGTATTTTTGTAACTCTGCATGGATTTTATCTGGCCATTGAACCAAGAACTAGGTATTTGTAATGTTATATGTTGTCATTGATGTGTTTAGATTATGGAAAAATCAATGACTAAAATTCAAAGGAGGTTCAATCAGGTTTTGTAACTAGTAGATGGACTTTGCACCTTTCCTCCATTTGTCCTAATAACATGGCAACACAAGATTGACTAGGACCCAGACTATCACATATGTTCTCATGTGCTATGCCTTATCCTACCCTTACTTGGATGAGGCCCAAATAATATGTCTCATCTCAACATAATAATGTGAGGATATTTGCTAGAATCTTTCAAACAATTTGTGCTTACACTCCAATCATCTACAAGATATTTATCTTTTCCTAACTATTGACATAAAGCCCCACCATGGATGCATTGACAATTATTGCATCAATGCGACTTCAATAGATTCAAAGCCTATGACATAGCATCAAAAAGGTCTTGATAAGGAACTTAGGATCAAATGAATGTAAGGAGGGCCAATAGTGGCCACATGGAAATAAAATAAGTTGAAAGGGCCTTATGTAGGGTAGATGAGCCTCAGAGTGCATTTGGAAGAAATTTAAATGAGTTTTAAATCCATTAAAGCAAAGAAATGTAAGTAAGAAATTCAACTTTTTTGAATTCTAGAAGTTAGTAGGCTTTTAGAGGGAAAGTTGATTTAGACCCTTAAACATATTTTTAATGCTTTTGACTAACTTGGATTGGTTGGGGAATTTATTTCCCATCCTATATAGCCTGGTTAAGGAACAAGGGCTATAAGGAGTGTAGATTGGAGAGAATTTGATACATATTAATTGAGGAAAAGCAATCAAAGTTCATTATTTCTAAAAAAAAATTATGACTCCTTGATTATATCCCATTCCTTTTGTTTCTATAATGATCTAGGAACATCTACTATTCCTTTTCGAATCATTTGTGAATGTTTCGAAGTCATTGTTGTTGTATTCACATGAAAAGTGCTGACGAGGCTTAGGAAAATACTTGATTCCTAATCAGTATGTAAAAATACATGCGCATGTGTGTGTGTGTGTGTGTGTGTGTGTGTGTGTGTGTGTGTGTGTGTGTGTGTGTGTGTGTGTGTGTGAAAACTAAATACTTTTTCATCTCCATTTTGGACTCAAATTGATATGTACATTTGTGTACATGTGAGTGTTTGCCTCAAGTTATTCATACACCTTGTCTATGCTTCAATAATTCCATCATTGTTTACCTGAGAATTTTCAATTACAATATCTCATGAAATTAGTATCCTTTATACTTTGATGAACATTTGTAACCTGTTCCAAAGTTCCCATTTCAACATAGAAAGGCTAGATGCTAATATAGTTCCCATATCAGCATTTCAAATTAACTAGTTGGGGAAAGAAGTGGAATGGTAAGAACATTGAGGTTTAGTCTAAATTATAGATAGATGGTTGAATGGATGTTACTCTTTGATTCAAAAGGTAAAACACAATTTAAATCAAATATTTAAAATTAAATAAAATGATAGATTGTAAAACAATGATATTATTAATTTAGAGATATTATTAAGAATGATGTTCAAGAAGAAAACAATACACATTATTAAAAAAAAGAGCAATACATGTGACTAATGGATTTTCCTATAAATTTTATAAAGAGGTTGACAAGGAAACTAAAAAAACATCTTAATCAACAACAACAATCAATCCAATCAGCATAGAAAAGTATTATGTATGACACCTAAAAAATGTAAGAAATAAATAAACGTTGATTTAGACCAAATAGAATGAAGAATTTAAGTAATATGTTTGGAGACTTGCTACAAAAATATAACCAAATATATGATAGTCCAAGAAACACATAACTTCTTCTCAGCCACATAAGTCTTATCAAGTATTTGGCAAATACAACATTCCAAAAATTGACCAATCGGTAAGATTGAAACACAACATAGGATTGAATGAATTCTTACCAATTTGAGAGACAAAGAACTATGCCTATAGCCAATAAATATGTAAAAGGATCACTTGATAATATATCTAATTCAAAAAATAACATACAACATTGGAAGAGGGCTTTTCAAATGTTGAGCGCCAAACACTCAAATGTGAAACTTAGTAGTTGGAAACATTCTTAGGGGTAAGAAGAAAAGGCATATGATCAAATACATGGAGATAATAAGAAAGACATCAAACTAAGTAGTGAGAAATATGTACAATTAGCACTTAATCCAATCATGCTAGCTAACCTACAGGTCATTGAATGGAACAAACATAGCTAGATCATCCAGACTAATAACAATAGTAATTCACAATAACAATAAAGGGAAATCATATTGAGGAGAAAACAAAAACAAAAACAAAACAAAAAACAACTATATTAAAGAAATGACAAAACCAATCAACTTTCTACTCATCACATGGTAGTTCATTGAGAAATAAGCCTATAATGGAATGACTCTTCAAATAGAAAAAGTAGGAGTCAGTGCTTGCTTATATGAAGATGTGGAACTATTTCATTGGTTGCAACCCAAATTTTGTGGTTCAAATCACTAAAGAATTAGCTATTGTTGTGACATTACAAAATCTCTCATAATTAAAAGATCTTTCTATTACCCCTAAATCTATAGACAATTAAATTCTACTACATGGGAAAGTACATCAATTTTTTTACTAGTTCAAAGATGCAGTTGAAGAACAAATGGTTGCTCTATTGAAAGACACGTTACATAATTAAAGTCAATATTATACCATCTAACTAAATGTTTGGGGCTTCTCTTATGCTCATTGCAATCTACCTTGCGAAAAAGGAGATATTATAAGCAATAACTTTAAGCAAGATTATCATCCAAGGATTCTTTAGTGACATGATAATGTAATGTCCCATTTTGGACATTTATTGATTTTGCTTTCTTATTTGTATATGTTTGATAGTATTTTGTAAGATATCCCTTCCAATATTCGATATTCTATATTTATACATATATTTCAAATAGTCATTTCCTTTCATTAATATTAATTATATTAATAGCTTAGTTATGTTACATTTTAATTAAATTAAATCATATATTCATACTAATAACTTTTAGTTATTTCATAAAATATATTATATTATATTAATAAGCATAATATAACATATATTATTTATATTACTAAACTTTATTATGTTTCTTAATAATTATACCATATATTATTATTTTAATAATATATCAACTATTATATTATATTATATTAATTAATAAGGTTAGTTATAATAATGTCATAAAGAACATTATTTTAATACATCAAGTATATATTATTATATTGTAATACATTTACTAATATAGTATTTTTATATTAAGATATATCTTAGTATTTATTATATTAGATTATTATTATAATATGTTATATATATGATATTATAATATAATATCATTATTAGTATACCTATTTGAATTATATGCTAAAATGGGGACATCACAGTCCTCCCCTCTCGAATTTTCTTGTCCTCAAGCAAAATCATTCATACATAAGCTCCTTTACAGACACCAAACATGTTTTCACACCAAAGTCTAAAAGATTTATGAGATGTACATCACATAGTAGATACAAAGTAAACACTTGAATGCATGAAGACACGAAGTAGACACGATGCAGACAGTTGAAGACACAAAGCAAACACAATGCAGACAAATGAAGACACGAAGGAAACACGATGCAAACACATAAGACACACATTATGAATTTTCTTAATTGTGAACTTGCAACTAAAAATCATTAGTACATGCATGTAAATATATATAAACTTCAAAGAAATTTAAATGACAATAAGTTAATCCAAGCCAGTTCCATAATAAGCCCAAGAGCGGAACTTTGGCCCCCTCGACCCCAGTGGTGGGTGTTAGGCATCCACACGAGGTGGTCTACTTAGTGGATTGCTTGTTTGGCTAGAAAGGTTCTTGTGAAAAGGAGCCATTACTATCTTTCCCTTAACTAGCACTACAATAGGGTGTCCTAACTGCTCTCCCTTGATTGCAGACTCCATAGGAAAGTTGGTAGGGTGCCCTTACTATCTTCCCCTTAACTAGTACTACAATAGGGTGTTCTCCCCTAATTGCAAACTCCATAGGAAAGTGGTAGGGTTCCCTTACTATCTTCCCCTTAACTAGTATTGCAATAAGGTATCATAGCAGCTCTTTCCTGATTGTAGACTCCATAGAAAGGATAGATGCCCTTATACTCTTTCCCTTAACTAGTACTATAATAAGGTGTCTTAACAGAACTCCCTTAATTGCAGACTCCATAGGAAAGTTAAATGTGGCCTTTCCCTTAACTAGTACTAGAATAAGGTGTCTTAACAGACCTCCCTTAATTGAAGACTCCGTAGAAAAGTTAAATATGGCCTTTCCCTTAACTAGTACTACAATAAGGTGTCTTAACAGACCTCCCTTAATTGTAGACTCGATAGGAAAGTTTAATATGGCCTTTCCCTTAACTAGTACTACAATAAGGTGTCTTAACAGACCTCCCTTAATTGCAGACTCCATAGGAAAGTTATATATGGCCTTTCCCTTAACTAGTACTACAATAAGGTATCTTAACAGATCTCCCTTAATTGAAGACTCCATAGGAAAGTTAAATATGGTCTTTCCCTTAACTAGTACTACAATAAGGTGTCTTAATAGACCTCCCTTAATTGCAGACTCCATAGGAAAGTTAAATATGGCCTTTCCCTTAACTAGTACTACAATAAGGTGTCTTAACAGACCTCCCTTAATTGCAGACTCCATAGGAAAGTTAAATATGGCCTTTCCCTTAACTAGTACTACAATAAGGCATCTTATAGACCTTCCTTGATTGTAGACTCCATAGGAAAGCTACTTGAAATCCCTAAATCATTTCTCAAATAATCAATTTTACACATTTGTGATTACATTAACTAAGGAAACTTACAATTTCATATTTTAACTATGGTTGAACTTCCTCGAAGCTCCCTTGGCTTCTCTCTCTGTTCATTGACTGAATGTTATTGATGTTCCCTTGATCATATCTCATCTTCTTAATTTTAGGGTTTCATGTAAAGCTTTTCCTTCCTTAAAATCAAATATAAATTTGCTATAAATCTGATATAAATTTGTTCACAAATATGTCATAAGAAATGCAGTCTCTTCCTTATTATCTAATCTTAGATCTGAAAACACTTCTGATGTAGTCTTTATGATATACTCTCTTTGATGTATATCTTCTTTAAATTCTCCACACACATTTTTATTAAATCAGATATCTATATTATGTTTAATACACATCTATGTTTATCTTAATTTTCTATTATATCCTTTTCACATCTTCTTTCACTCTTCTATTCTTTTTAATATTCTACTTCCACCGCGTTGCTCTTTATATATCCACTCTTCTTCTTTGCAGGTTGGAATTTACTGATAATTATCCTCTATTATTGTCCATCCAAACTGTATGTCGATGACTCCAACCGGCTTCCCTCTGAGACCAATCTTAACTTTAAATTTCAATCACTTGCAGGAAATAGCTGGTGCTATTCAATCATTTACTACACGTTATCATAGGACATCTGTTATCATTACTTCAAACATACTATTTGAACCTTTTCAAGATTATCGGTTATCTCAGACAATATAACTCTTGTCCAGACATCTATGTATGTTGGCGTAGAGCTCTAGACATTTTCCCCACAATAGAAAATACTATCCACTTCTTCTGTTTGTTATTCTAGGCAAAGAAAGGTAATTATTGTCTCTGCAACCCTTCTACTTGTAATGATGGCTATAAAAGGTCTCTAATCTATCAGTTTGACCAACCAATAGAAGTCAATCCTAGCTCCTCATTATCTCTATGACCAAATGTCCCTATATCATCTACGAACTTCTTAGTGCGCTACATCTTATAAAGACTTTCCTTTGCTGTGAGAGCATATACAGTGTCTGGTACAGATTTTCCTTTGGAATTATAGTACCAAGCAACATAGATCTGAAATAGGTAAACTAAACAGAGAGATTCTACATAATATAATCAATGCACAAGACCTTGAAAGAGCTCATATGAACACACCAAGACGGATATACCAACTCTGATATACACAGCTTCTTGTGATTATTATCTAGAACTCACAAAACACAATATAACTGTCACAGCCTTCACTAATGTTACATGCAACACACAACCTCTACTAGTATCATAGGAATCACACGATCTCTACTAAATATAAGTCACACAATTGATATAATAGGAATCACATGATTTCTCTGAGATGGTAGAAGGAAAAATAAGATTGCTTGATCATATTGCAGACATAACATGTGAGTGCAAGTGAAGATCCTTTCATCTTCCTTTAGCCACTTAAGATAATTGATAACATAGAAGAGAATAATTCATCGACATCCTTCCGTAACAGCATAGTGCAATGGGTCCAATCGCAGATCTTCCCACAGCTACTGAATCAGCCCCTATTGCGATACAATCTAGTAAAAAGGTGGAAAACTTATCTAGCATGGCCCAAGATTAAACTTTAGTATTTGATGTATAAATGGTGGCCATTTAGAAGAAGCATCTTCGATTTGTCATTTTGAAATAATATCTATGCGTTTGAAAAAATTCTAGTCAGAGCCGCAGACCTTTCAAACGAACAAAGGAAGAACGAAGTTAAAACTTGTCGCACTCATTGTAATAGATCCTCTGATTGATTTGCATAAACATTTCTTCACAGGTTGGCAGGATTTCTGCTCTGATACCACTTGTAATGTCCCGTTTTGAACATTTATTGATTTTGCTTTCTTATTTGTATATGTTTGATATTATTCTGTATGATATCCCTTCAAGTATTCAATATTCTATATTTATACATATATTTCAAATAGTCACGTCCTTTCATTAATATTAATTATATTAATAGCTTAGTTATGTTACATTTTAATTATATTAAATCATATATTCATACTAATAACTTTTAGTTATTTCATAAAATATATTATATTATATTAATAAGCATAATATAACATATATTATTTATATTAATAAACTTTATTATGTTGCTTAATAATTATACCATATATTATTATTTTAATAATATATCAACTATTATATTATATTAATTAATAAGGTTAGTTATAATAATGTCATAAAGAACATTATTTTAATACGTAAAGTATACATTATTATATTGTAATACATTTACTAATATAGTATTTTTATATTAAGATATATCTTATTATTTATTATATTAGATTATTATTATAATATGTTATATATATGATATTATAATGTGTTATATATATGATATTATAATATAATATCATTATTAGTATACCTATTTGAATTATATGCTAAAATGGGGACATCACAGATAAGACAATACTTTATTAAAGATTTAATTGAAATAATAATTGCTTATAATGAAAGATCAACTATATAAAATAAAAGGCATACAAGAAAAAAGAAAAAATATAGGTATTATATAATAATTTTTTTAAAGGGAGGTACTATCTTTAGGAGAAGTATAATAGAAATTGAAGTTGTTAAATACATTTATAATAGTAGTGAATATATTAGAAAATAGTGTATGCAACGATTGAGGAGTTCATTATTTAGTTGCAGTGATTGCTAAAGATATGAAGTTTATGAATTAAAAGAATGAGAATCCACATAGATCAACCTTACCAAGGAATCAATTGCATTTATATTTGAGATGGACAAAACTTGCTCATCGAAATATAGATTTCTATCTGAGCTACTAAAAACACCATAAAGACTTTAGTGAGAGTACCATATCTAAAAGAGAAACATTAGTTGAAGTTACAATCATCTGAGAATTGATTTGAGATAGAAGTATATCATATATAGTGAGACGTATATTTTTTTCATAATCAAAATTCATTTGTCATATATAGAAAGCATTGTTGAGAGAAAAATAAAAAATTGATATTATATCTCTCATGTCAAACATATCACTTCATAGAAATTTATTCTGATAATTAGTGAATGTGCATTTATATAAATCATCAAATATAGCACAAAAAATACTAGAAAATCAGATTCACATACAGGAAGTTAGAAATTATTAAGTAGACCTAGGAAGTAGACATTTGAATCTATTAAGTAGACATAAGTTAGATATTTAAGTAGACATTTGGCACTACTCTACAATAATCATTATTTAGTAGTTATGAGATTATCAAACAAGAGGAAATAATTGAGAGCTTAGATTCACATAATTTTTAGATGATCATATGAAATAAAATGGGCATGTGAGTAGAAAGAAACTAGAAAGATGTTGTGTATAGGTGAAGGTATGAAATGGATGATTTTGGAGTACTCAGCACAAACACTTATCATTCAGTATTCATATATCATCATTGAAGATCAAATGGGTGTGTGGGATTATACACATAGTAAAAAATAAAGGAGGGAATTGAACATAACAGAGAGGTCCCAAGGCTCACACTTGTTGAGGTCCACATCAGTAATTGCTCTTCCTATGAAATTATTGTCTAAAAGCTCCCTCATGAGATAATGTGTTGTGATCTCCTCATTAGTGGGATGGAACCTGAATCCAAGAGGTGGTTTTGAATCACCCTTATCATGAATGTAACCAAAGTTAAGATCCTCCATTATTGAATTCTCTTCCCAATCTACTCACAAAAACACAATAAAAAATGTATTCTTTCAACTTTCCTCCACTATATAGGTTAAGGCAACCCTACCCAATTTTCCAAATGCCCTATTAGCTAGCCTTTTGCAAAATCCAATATGTGGGTTGTGGGGATATATTGTGTTGACTTCTTATATGGGTGTTAGGAGAGGTTAAAAAATGGGATAGGATGGGATGCGTGGAGAGGCACAGATCAAAGATGAATACAAATGAATCTTATTTCCAGTTTGAAATGGATTCCCTCAACCTGGTGTGTACATGTATAAGAAAAACATCACCATAGAAAGACTTTCTTGGTATTGGAAGAGTATGTGTATATATGACAAGAAACTATTTATATTCTTACCCACATTGGAAAAATCCCAACTATTTCTCAACAAATCCTACCTAGTTTTATAAATCAAAACCCCACAAACTAGAATTGGAAAAACCATAATCAAGGTTAGCAAATATACTAAATGAATATGTGAATGCCATGGAAATGGGGTGTATTGTATAGTTTGTCCAAGGGGTTAAATTTTTGCTGCAACTTATTGCTAATAGGAAGTCATCTCGAAAATATTGGTGCTACAAAATTGTGTTTCTCAAATACAATAAGGGTTACAATGTTCTTAGCGTGTAATTGATGGTGTTTTTGCATATATTTTGTGATTTCAAGCAATTTATTTTCAAATAAAATCAGTTTCAAGCTAGGGGACTTCAATTTCAAATCACATAAATTAGGTTTCAAATATTTCATTTTCAAATCACATAAATCAAGTTTCAAGTAATTTCATCTTCAAATCACATAAATTAAGTTTCAAGTAATTTAATGTTCCAAGTACATAAACTTGAATCATTTCATGTCCTTACCCATGATGTGTGGGCCTGTAGAATTTACTGACTCACATGGGAATTTCATGGTATAATCATGTATTTTGTGTGTGGCTGACTGTAAAAATTATTTAATTTTTGTCTTTTTTTAATGTATTACTCATGATCATTGGAATTTTGAAAGCCTCAAAATTGGTAGTTAGAATTCCAACAATGAAGAGGGCAATTGAAAAAAAAAATAGTAATTAAAAAAATGTACCCCCTCAATTGGAAATTGACATAAAAAGTTAGGACCAAATGCAATAGTGTATCTCTAGAACAAGAGAATGCACTCTCAAAAATCATGGCCTACATGAAGTATTCATGTACACAACCATTATACATGACAATACAAGGAACAATAGTTACAAGAATGTCTTACTTGATAGCATAGATAAGGAATGCACTAAACAATGAAATGGCAGCAGGAAAATGAAAATCCTCACACTAGACCCTGTAGGTGTTTGAACATTCAATATATAATCAACCCTCAAATTTTCTATTAAATAAATGCAAGAATTATAGGGTCAAGAATTGAAAACATTTTAGGAAGAATTTAAGGACATGAGATACATTTTAATAAATGAACTAAGCTTCATTGGGTCAACATTATTGTTAAAATCAATGGTAGAATGAGGCAAGCATTCCCACATAATCAACACATGTACTTTGGGGGATGTCCATAATCCTTGTCAATAAATTTGCACACTTACCACATATACTAGACAAACCTAATTAAACATCACAATCAATTGCAAGAACATTATGAGAACTATTCATGAAAATAGTCACCTTAAAGACTACATATCGACAAAAATGTGAAAGTGCAAAACAAGTACAATTCTAACAACTGCTACAAAATATACAAGAAGTTGAAGCAAGAGAAGAGGATTGGGAACACTTAATGAGGCACACAAATACACATATGACATTAGGTGAAAAGGGAAAATTTGATAGATCAACACACTTATTTGCTAGTAATGATTTGTCATGCTATATAATTAAAAAATGTTAAAATTGTTAAATTGTCCAATTCCAGTAAGTGTTGTAACAAGCATCAAAAGCACTATGGAAAATAATTTCATTGATGAAAAAATGGAGAAGTAGATTATAACAACCAATTTTCCCCGGTGTTAACTAAAAACTAACATATTAAAGAAATACAATTATTACTTCATTTTCATAGGAAGATAGTTATATCAGTTATATTCAAGTGAATGAGATTAACAGTTAGAATCAGTTAAATGAAAATTTCATAACTAACAATTGAAAACACCATCAATGAATTTAATATGGAAATTAAAATCTAGACACCATGGAATTAGAAACCGAAAATCAATCTAGGGATGCTTCTGCAAACACCCAGGTTAGTCCACAAATACCACTTAGGATCAAATGAAGATTACCATCCAATACCTCTATATCAAAATCAAATGACAATTACCATCAAATACCACTATATCAATATCAAATGACGATTACCATCAAATACCACTATATCAATTAGGGCATTGTTTACCATTGGATCATTTAGGGCATCTATTATGCTCATTTAGGGCATTGTTTACCATTGGATCAATTAGGGCATATATTATCATTAGATCTTTTAGGGCATCACATACCACCATGTTAGTTAGGGCATCAGGTACCACTCTATCATTTGGGGTATCAAATACCACTGTATCATTTAGGGCATCAGATACCACTGTATCATTTAGGAAATCAGATACCATTATATCATTTAGGACATCAAAGACCATTGTATCGTTCCTTTTCTTCCTATTGCTAACTGTGGCAATAACATAAGATTAGAAGATATGTTCAAAATCATTATTATAATAAATGAAAGATTGAAATAAAAATCCTATAGATATATTCCATATTCAGTTGGAAGGTCAATCGATCTAATTGGTTACCAATTACGTTGACAAGAAAGGTTGCTTTCATTAAAGGAAATAACTAAATTCAACAATATAAATTAATCCATCATATCTTCTACTTGTATAAATATCATAAAAGTAAAAATACTTGTTACCAATAAATGTTTGAATGCTCAACTTATCCTTATCTAATGTATGTCCTGACATATCGTGGAGAGGGGAAACATTTTTACGGGCTTAACCACCCAACCATAGACCTTAAGCTTATTCCCACACTTTCTTTAACTAGAAAGGCCCTGCCTACCCGAAATGGACATGGAACACCTTGTCAACCACTAAGCATTCTGGTATTTAATCACACCACTTGACTTGACAACAAAGAATGAATTGGACATGCATGCACTATTAAATGATTTCCCTTTTTAATATAATATATTATTGTTATATCATTTCTGATTTTTATTTCCATGTTATTGCAAATTTTTGTCTCACCTCTTCACCTCTTCCTTGGCTATATAGTGTGAGTCCTAGGTATTTGAATCTCACAGAAACCAACTCTTTCTATTGATCCTCAACTGATATAAGAATACTACATGCTTTCAACATATCACATTTTTGTGACTTGAGAAATATAATCTTAAGAATTACAAAATAAATACCATTTGATTCTTACTTTCAAAAGTAGAATAAAGATATGATATCATGGCATGAATATTTGGTCTTGAATCATCATAAGAAGTAATGACCTAAGGAGGAACTATCTGATAATATTAAAACAAGGATGACATACGACATATCCTGGAATTATATCTTACTATTGTAATCACAAATGTAGTAGTATCTGATAAAAGACATTATAATCATTTGGATACGGGGAGGCAACCACATAACTTGGTAAATTCGAAAGGTAATTGAGTCTTGGTTGGACACTATCAACCAGCTCCCTCATAGAAAGAACTCCAAACACAATCTTAGTGTGATTACCAATCACGTATTTTAGCAAAAGTATAAATGAAATGAGAATATCGATGCAAGAAAATATGCAGGGGGGAAGAATGTAAGGAAATTTGCAGAGAGATATATATAGTGAGGAACGAGACTCAATGGTCTTATATCATCTTGGTTTCTCATGACTTCCATAATAAAAGGATCCCTATAAAAAATAATCTGTATGCAATATCAAAATAAGTCTGATTTCTACCTTCAACAAGGGTGTAGAAACAAGCAGTAAAATATGGAAAGAAAATGAAGGAGTAAAATCGTGTGGAGGCAAACTACATATCCGACTTCTCTCAACTTCCAAATATATGTAAAGGCATTTGATTTCTCTAGGCTTTTGAGAAGCTGTAACTCTTAAAGAAATGCTTTTCCTTCTTGGACGCCAATATAATATGCCAAGTGTACATTTTAGTTTCTAGCAAGAATTGAATAAATAAGGAAAATAATTTGAAGGTTATAAGTCAAAAGAATATTATAAACATATTTATTTACTTGTATGTCAATATATCTTATTAAGATGGCAAGTGGTAATTGTTTATCTAAGGTTGTACCTTTTAAATATGTATATCTAAATGCATGTTTCATCTCAAAAGATTTATTTTATCTTCATGTACATGCATTTAAATGTATGCATTAAATAGATAAAATCTTGTATAAAAAATAATATTATGATGCCACCTTTAATTTATATCTATGTATGTACATAAATATGTGTTATAATGATGTGGTGGAAAAGTCAACCTAAAGCCATTTGAGGTACGAATTAATTAAGTTAAAATGATTAATATTTTAAATGTTTACTTAATAGCTTATGCATGTCTAATGTGTGTATCTTGTTATGCAATCGCTAGGTCCTCAACCACGATGCTTTACGATTCATACCCTTTTTCCCAGTGATGGTGATGCTCCTGTGCCCAATTCTTTTCTGACAATGATTCCACCCCTTTGACGTGCTCCCTACAAGGTGTAACGCCCCGCTCGGGAACCCAAGAGAAATAAACCTAACATGTTACAATGTTTACTGAACTTTTTTTTTTTTTTTTTTAAAGTTTAAACAACATCAAGATAACATTAATGCGGAAGCAATATGAACATACACATCAAATACACATATGCAAATACAGATACAGTTTCAATTCCTCAAGAGTTCCTTTACGTTGAGTCACATTTAATAATTTTAAATTAATTAGTTTAAGTTCCAAGTACAATGTCTCAAGATCATAAAGAAATAACAGATACATAATCGCATAAGCAAATGCATAAGTATATCTAACACAATGAAAGTACATCCAATAAATAACATCCACTGCACATGTCGCAGGGTATGTGAAAATAGATACAATAAATCAGAATACATGATAACATATATACATCATCTAAAAAGAAGTCTCTGAGATAAGAAATAAGAACGATAAAGGTACATCTTCTACAACGAACATCCAACAGCTGGCAATGTGAAGGGGGACCCAAATGGTAAGAAGGCACTACCTCCCGACCGTGTGGTTACCTAGTCAGGCTTCCACTCCCACCGTGCAGGGAAGATAATGAACGATCCACATACGGCTATCAAACATAAAACATTCCTAGGCAAGTTACTCCTAATAGCCAAAACTACCTCAAAGGTAACACATGCTACTCAAGAAGATAAAATAATCCAAAGAAAGAACACTCAATCCAATACCGACACCACATAACCAAACATCATACATGAACCAAGTATAAACCAAATACCAAGATCATAAGATAAAGTCAACGAAAGATAATCATCTCAAGTCAAAAGCCACATGTCAAAAATACATCATCCATGAATCACCAATCATCCTCAATGAAAGTAATAACTACAATAAACATATCCAACAATAAATACGCCACCAGAGGTACAAATAATCTACAAAGATCTACAGAGGAGACTCAGGCTACATACTAGGGAGTGTCATCACATGGCTGCTTGAGTTACCCTGGACTGATCTCTTAATAGACCCCGAACCCTCAAGCGTTGAGTTACCCTGGACTGGTTACTCTGAACCCCGGACCCTCAACATCACACATATGGAAACTAGAAAGCCCTCTCAAGAAGACGAGGCACTCATCTCATTCCCATCCTTAGTCTATACAAGCACTCAAAGTATGGGTAGATCAAAAATCTCTAACTTATCTTTTTAGTGTGTTTTCCCCCCAAAAGTTTTAATTACTAGATTATCACTTATTACATAACTTGCATTAGGTTATCCTGGCACTGACCACTTTGGGTCTCGGACCCCTATGCAAGCCACTCCCAAGTCACATACCTAGACAACCTCTCCTAAGCACATAAAAACACAGTTGTGTCCCATACCACAACACCCATAAAGATCAAACTCGGTTCCTTAACAGGAAACCTGATAATAAGATCGTTCTTCCATCCAAGTACACATAATGCTCCACAAAGTAAACCTCATAAACATACTCTCAATTTGAATCACAAGACATATCATGACATCCAGCCATGTAGATGGTATTAAAGAAATCTCACAAAAACCTCTGGTGTACGTCCTAGACTGGTCAACATCTAATCGACTCCAAAATCCAAAAGCATAGACAATACACACAAAACAATACAGTCTCATAGTCTGGGTCTGGTTTGAGAATACACAATTTGATTTCAAGTAAAGTTTCAGTTTACGTTTTAATGTACGTTTTAAGTATAGAAGATTCTTAATATCGCCCTTATAACTTAACCCAATCATTTATTTGAATAAAGTATAGAGTTGCCCCTAATTGATTTAAATCAAATTTTAGTAATAATTTAGCATAACTATTTACCAATATTATCAAAGCAATATCTATTGATCTTTGAGTAAAATAATTGTGATTTTATTAAAAATCAATGTCATTAATTAATAATAAAATCAATTCACTTCTTCTTAAATAATTTCCATTATTTAACAATCTCAAATAAAATAGTAATTATATTACTATCATTAATTAAATTATTAAATGTTAATAAGATTTATCAATAAAATTATTAACAAATAATAATTTAAATTTAACAAAATCTATACTTAACAATTTAAATTTAATATAATCTAAATTTAATAATTTATATTAAAAAAATTAATATGATTTAAATTTAATGATTTAAAAATCATTTAATAAATTAAAATTAATATAATATAAATTTAATAATTTAAAATTTTAATTTAATTAAAATTTAATAATAATAAAATTATAATTAAAAAACAAAATTTAAAAAAAACAAGCGCTTAATAATAAAGCCGCTGGCTTATATAGCCATGCGGTCAACCTTAAAAAGGTTGCCGCAGGCTTTTATAAAGCCAACCGTGCGGCGATTTTAACAACGCCGCCCCAAACGCATGCAAACTGCGATTAGTATAGCCGCCGCCAAAACAATAAAGGTAAATGGTGGGGGTTGGGGTGAAACCCCTCCCCACGTATATATATGCTCCATTTTTTAATTTTTTTTATAAATTTATTTGTTTAATAAGATTAAATTTAGTTTTCAAAACTTTATTAATTATTGTTAGGAATTTTTAAACCAATCCTCTCAAATAAATATATATTATTTAAAATCTTATTTTTAATAAAATTTTAACCAAAACAATCTTTCTTTCTTATACTTTATTATATTTTTTATTTTTTATTTTTTATTTTTTTAATTAAATTTAACTCAAACAACCCCTCTGTAAAACGTATTATTATTATAATTATTTAATATCATTTGCAAATATAGTCTGATAGAAGAAATTCTATCAACCATTCGAATTTTCAATCCTAAGATTTCCATTTCCAAAACAAACCCTTTCCAAATTTAAATTTCTTAATTCCATTTTGATCCAAAGCACATATCTCGATTTAACACTAATTCCTTTCAATTGTAGAACAAGGTTATCTAAATAGTTTTTCAAACCCGATTCCCAGAAGAAATCAAATAGCAAAAGATTCCGAAGAAAGGTAGCAAGATTCATTCAATAAATTTTGAGAAGGCAATTTTCAACAAGCACGAAGAAGACAGAGGTCCGAAAGTGTTTCTAGAATGGTTCACAAACCCTACCTTGATCTGATGCTAACAATCTGGTAAAACCCTTGCTAATTCAAACCCTTCCAAGCTTCCAAAGATTTCTTTGTTCCCCTTTCCAAAAGTGTGTTCCCTGAAACCTGTGTGTGAAAAACTTGTGTCCCCAATAATGACCCGATAACCCTCTAATATAGAATCTAATTACCTTTAGGGTTTCTGTCTCCACAACTCTAAAATAGAATAATTATTTTATTTAATTAATTCTTTCATGCACAATTAATTTCTTTTTTAATTAAAATATTCTTTTATTATTCCATCATGCACTTTAAGAGAATTATTAAATTACTTTATTTAACTTTCCACTTTACTTTAATAAATTTATAACTTTTTAAATCTCATGTGCACATTATTAAAATATCTTTATTCAAGTTCACATTTTTTTTTATCTTTTAATTAATTTTTTTTTATATTTTAAACTTATTCATGCGAACTTAGATCTTTTTCATAATTTAATATCTTTCTCCTATTAATATATTTTTGAACGTTTAATTTGATAAATATTTATTAACTTAAATAACAATAATATTTAGCATTTATTTAAAAATGAACTCTAAATATATTATTATTAAATTAAATAAATATTATCACGTTCTAAATTTAATCTTATAGCTTTTATCTTCAATTCAGTTCTTTATATTTAATTAATTTCTCAATTAATTAAATATAATTAAATATTAAAACGTCATAATAATCTCCATTAAATTAAGTTATTAATTTAATCCTTTAATTAGACTTAATTAATAGAAAATTCATCAAAGACTCACAAAACAACATACGCACAAAATACTCACGAGTTTTAAAAAGGGTAGACAGTCTGTTACGAGTCCTCCTTGCAGGACAAGTATTATAGGCTTATGGCTAGGATTGGACCTGATCATTATATTCCCATTCTCACCATTTCAGTATTTGTAATAGGGCACGCTCATCCTGGCAATTCAGGGAAGTCGATGCCCGGTACCTGCATCCTGCATAAAAGATGAGCATGTACATGTATATAATATTTCTAAACTAAACAGACAATGGCGAGGAGTGGTTCATCGTGTAGATCCTGACTAGCAGGTGACTACGACTCCCTCCCTTAACCACATCAAACAAGTCAGATAGAAAGATAAAATAAACATGCGCACCATACACATGCAAGTATGGGGTAAGTATAAAATCACAAATCTAAGATCAAATGCGTACATATAATAATGCATCTCTATCAATACAACATAATCATCATTAAAGACATCATGTTAACATTTTTATAAAAGAAATAACATTTACTAACTAGGATCATTAAAATATCATTAACAACACATGAATGAAATCAACTAAGCAACAATAACTGATACATTTGTGATCAAAGTCATGAAATAATATCATAATATTACAAATCTAGTATCTCTAAAACTAATCAATGCATAAAATCAACCTAAAGCAAATTGACAATGATAACAGAAATGCGAACTAGGGGCAGGCACTACACAAGGAAATTCTTCGTAGTTAAATCATATTACCATAACAAGTTATTAATCATAAATAATCATAACAGCTAACCGCCTTATCAATTCCATGAATTCATGATAAATAATCAATTAGCATGTTATATTCATACAAAATTATAATGACTAACCATCTTACCATTTCGTAGGATTATAACAAATTTAACTATCAATTGACTTCATGTGAACCTCAACAACTATATGAACATTCAAAATTGGGTCGAAAATTGGGATGTAACATAGATCTTACTTTGTGAAGGGCAATGCATAATGTTGACAACAAACATATGGACACAAGCAAGGTTGGTAAATGCTTTGGGCAAAGTAGTTCACATTGTTTACAACCTTGGATCTTGCCTGCCATATGTACCTGCATAAGTTGCAGCAATGATTGATAACTACCGTGGTCCACCATGAAATAAGGATGACTACATAACTATACCAATAATTCCAATTTCACTAGGTAGTTGAAGGCAAATAATGATTACCATGACATGGGCTATAACAATCCATAATTCTCAAGGGCTAACACTACATAAAGCAACAATCGACATTGGTAGAACAAAGAGGCAGGGTTTGACATTTATAACTTTATCAAGAGGAAAATCATTAAAAATCCCTTCCATTCAACTGATGCTCTCCTTCGTTAGATACTAAAAAATGCAAAATATCACATACACGATTCTAAGAAAAAAGCAAGAAGATCGATTGAGGAATTTTTCATCATAATAAAGTGAAGACAACAAATTGAAATCAAGTGCTTGATAAATAAATTGGCTTCACCCATTATTCAATGTTTCCATTACTTAGAAAGAGAAAAAAAGAAGAAGTAAAGTTGTATCTATTGTGTTTTCCTATTTTACTATACAATATAATACCAACTACATGTTGTTATCAGCTAATACATTGCAAGGGAGCAACTAGTTATTACTATATAATAATTTAGCTGATAGGCTATTAACTAGGTGAAGGGTGACTAGTTTCATCACATTGGCCCTCATAAAGCTTCATATCAAACAAAAATTTCATCAGTAGCGAGTTTGGCGGTGGTTGTAGCCAGAATGGTTCGTGTGGGAAGTTATTCGCAAATCGATCAGTAACGAGTTCTGCAATGAGGCAACTAGAAAGCAAAAAGAGTTAATTTCTTTCCATTGAAAAACACAACACAAATGTTAAATAAGGCCTATGATAGTCTATTATAGGCAAATATCCTTGACCATATTAGGGTGTGTCCAATTAAATTGTTTAAAATCTTAATTTAGAAGCAATAATCATGATTAATTAATAAAAAGTGGTGGTCAATAGGAGAATATACCCAACTAACATTATTGATTGGAATTTTTATGATTTCGATCATGAGAGAGGCTAAAATAACCAAGTCCTAACAAGAAGCAAAAGATGTTAAATGACAACTACTTTTAAAATCCCCCAAAAATCATCGTTGAATATCATTTATCTTGAACTTTGGGATATGATGATGTGTAATTTGTATAATATAGCCATCCTTTAATCACATTGAATTTTTGGATCTAATTGTCTAATTTTTATAATATGGCCCATTGTTGGGTTAAAGAAAAAATTGAAGGAAAAGTTGAAATGTAGAAATTTGATAGCGTATTAATTTTGATAATATTAATTATAATTGATCTCCTCATAAAATATATTTAGACCATATCATTTCATTTTATGTAATTTGAAGTGTAGTATAAGCTACTAATAAATTTTTTTTTTTTTTTTTTTTTTGGCAAAACATTATATTTATATTAATAATAACTGGTTCAAAAAAAGCTCCTGGAGCAAAGAACCATAAAAGAAAAACTCCGGTCATTGCCTGATACAAAAAAGTAGAAGAAATATTGCATCAAGAGAGAGTATCTATCAGCACTAATGAATCTAGTCCTAGAGATTCCCAAATCAAGAATATAGTAATTACAAAGAGCCCAAAACTCATATTAATATAATTCATTGATTGGTGCCAGCGACAAGACCCAGAGCCCAACCAAAAATTATCATAGAGATTACCATCACTAATCTATATCCAAAACTTCAATTAAGACCATGATATTAGAAAACCATCTGATGCAAGTGTAATCCAAGACCCTAACCTACATATAATATCTAAAAAGAACAAGTGAGATCCATAAAATAAAAAAACATGTGAAATCATAAAGAAGTCATGATTTACAATCAAATATAATATGAGGAGGACTCAACCTTATTCTAAACATATTCTTTTGTCATAATATTTACCAAGTTGGGGAGATCAAGGAGGTTAAGTAGAGAAAGTAAAGAGTTAATATAAACCCCGTCAATGCCTAAATTAGCCAGACAATCATCTAAAAGATTGCCTTCTCTGTAAGTATGCATGATGTAACATTCAGAGATTGAATCAAGAAGAGACCATACTTGATGTAATATATACTGTATGGACCAATTGTATACATGATGTTTAATACATGCATTAATAATAATGGATGAATCTCCAACATGTAACTTAGATATAGAAAGTGATTTTCCAAGTTCCAAACCAAAAAGCAAGGCCAAGGTCTCAGCTTTGTTATTGGTACACTGAGGGAGAGAAGATGATTTTGCTGCAATCACATGACCTTTAAAATATCTAATTACTATGCCATAGCCAGAGTTGCCTAGATTTCCTCTAGAGGCTCCATTGAAATTGAGTTTGAAATAACCCTCACTTGGAGGAATGTACTTGGTTTGTACTCGGATAAGAGGAATCCTGGATGGACATAATGGAGCAGGAAGATGAGGAAAAAGTAAACCCTTCCATCGTTGAATAACATATCCATCCCAAGGACAAAAAATATGTTTACCCTTATATTTACTTACTGAAGCATTAACAAGCTCAAAAATTGATCTCTCTAATCCTTCCAAAAATTGAGGTATTGGAGATGACGTCTGTCTAAAAATTCTCTTATTTCTTTCCCACCAAATTTCCCATACTACAGATGTAGGGATGCACTTCCAAAGACATGAAAATATTGATTTAGAGTATAAGATTGGCCATGCTTGGAATAAATCCCATAGATAATTAGGTAATGGCATATGGAAATTAAGTTTATCAAGGACAAAATGCCACAATCTTTGGCAAAAGGGCAATTTAAGAGGAGGTGATTTAGTTGTTTCTACAACTTGCAGACAGAGCACACATTTAAAGGGATCATAAATTTTCAATCTGTGAAGATGATCACTAGTTAAAATTTGGTTCTTTAGTGCAAGCCATGCAAAGCATCTTGCTTTTGGCAAAATTGAACTATTCCAGCAAAATTCAAAAGCACGATATGTGGTTTGATTATACTAGTTGTGTTGGAGCACCAAGTATCCTAGTTTAATAGAGTATTTACCATCTTTAGCTGGAACCCAAAAGAGGCAATCTGGATGATTAGACATAAAGACATTCCTTCCAGCTAGTACTTGTTTGAAAGAAGTAGCCTGATTGTGGGATATAGGAAGAGATGAGGGGTCTTGCCAAATGACTAGCCCTGTGAACCTATGAATAGCTGAGACATAAGTAGAAAAGGATGTCCCCCAAGCTTGAATCACTATGTTTGAAAAATCCTTTAGAGAATCAATAGCGGCAAGGGAGGGGGGAACCCATTCCATGAATCAAACCAAAAATTGACACTATCCCCGTTGTTCACTTGCCATGATATGAATGAAGTAATAACTTCTCAAGAAGCCATCATGAAATCCCAAATGACAAACCCCTTTGGTGGGTCTAGCACAGTAAGAGCTCTGGAAGGTTCCAAGTTATCTAAATATTTCTCTTGCAAAAGGCGACACCATTTGGCAGAGGATTTTTCATACATTTGCCAAACAAGTTTAGCACCAAAAGCCCTATTCCTATTGGTAATGTTGGGAAGTTTGACACTTCCTATTCTATAAGAGATTGACATGGCATGAATAGGAATTAGTGGTATTTTCTTTTGACCATTCATATTATCTAACCAAAGAAAGGTGCAAATTAAAGTTTCAATTTGAGAGGTGACACCTTTGGGGGCTTGTAGAATGGAGAAGTAATAGTTAGGAATGGTAGAAAGAACAATTTTGATAAGCAAAATTCTACTCGAGAGGGATAAGCAACGAACCTTCCAAGCACTAATTCTACTATTGATACGATCAATCACATATTTCCAATAAGAGGGTTTGTTTAATCCCATAAAAAAGGGAACACCAAGATAAGTAGAAGGTAAATGATCATAGGGAAAACCAAGAAGATGAGTTATTCTTTGAGAAACCAATTGGGATGTATTAAAAACATAAATTTTAGATTTAGTTGCATTAATACATTAACCTAAAACTTGTGTCTATGTCAATGGCTTTATTCATACTTTGTGCTTCTTGATATGTAGATGGATCCAAAAAGTAAAGCATTGTTAGCAAAAAGAGAATGGGTTATGGACAAAGATGTACCTATAATATTAATACCTTTCCACAACCCTTTTTGATTAAAAGATTTAATAAGTCTGTTGAGGGCCTATGCCATAATGATAAACAAGAATGGAGAAAGAGGATCACCTTGATGAACTCCTTGGGAGGAGGCAAAGAAACCTATTGGTGCACCATTAATGAGAATAGAAAAATGTGAACCTAAAATGCAAGCTTTAATCCATTTACACCACCTAGAAGAAAAACCAAACTAATGAAGGACTAGAAGAAGAAAAGACCAATTTAGTTTATTGTAAGGCTTCATCATATCTAATTTGACAACAAATACTAAAATATTATGTTCTTTTGATGGAATGAAGGGTCTCATGGGCTATTATAGCTCCCTCATTTGTTTCTCGACCAGGAACAAAACCTCCTTGTTCTGTTGAATGATGGGCTTAAGTCACAAATAAATAGCCTTTGTGATAATCTTATAGATAGTATTACATAAAGAAATAGGACGAAAATCGGCAAAAGAATAGGGATCATCAACCTTTGGGATGAGAGCAATATTGGTGGTATTAAAGTTCTTCAAAATGAAAACATTTTTCTTGGATTCTTCAAGAGCCTCAAACAATTCAAAACAAATTACATCCTAAAATTTTTGAAAAAATAATGCAGTAAACCCATCAAGGCCTGGTGCCTTATCAGTAGGCATAGAAAATACTACACCATGAATCTCAAAAAAAGTAAAAGGAGCCATAAGAATCAAATTGTCTTGTTGTGTAATCAAAGAAGGAATGGAATCCAAGATCTCATCCACAAGGTGGGAAGAGGGGGGATCCTATGATGGCGGGGAAAAAAGATTAGAGGAAAAACCTTACACTCTGAGTTTTAATGCCCTTAACGTCAGGAATCAAATTTCCTAGATGGTCATGAATTGTAAAGATTGTGTTATTAGCCTTCTTTTGTTTGGTAGATGGATGAAAAAACTTAGTATTTTGGTCCCCTTGTTGAAGCCACAATTCTCTATAATTTTTTCTCCAATACTCTTCTTCTCACTTACAAAATTCATACCACTCCTCTTTCAAATTCTTCTATCTTGAATGCATATCGGCATTTAAACCATGGAGTAAAATATGTTCATTATTCTCAGCTAGTTTTTCTTCTACCACCTTTTTCTCCTCAAAAATATTTTTAAAAACATGTTTATTCCAAATCTTGATAAGCCCTTTGACATACTGCATTTTCTTGTGAAATTGAAACATTTTGGTTCCTAGCTCTCATGGAGCATCCTTCCACCATTGTTTTAAGAGGCCATCAAAGTGGGGATGAAGATACCATACACTTTCAAACTTAAAAGATGGTCTAGAAAAACTAGTAAGAGGAGAATTTGATGCAAGAATGGACAATTGAATAGGGAAATGGTCAGATTTTGAATATGGAAGTATATCTAATTGGATAGTATAATTCAACAATTTCCAACATTGTGAACACAAAAATCTATCCAATCTAACTGCAATCCAGTGGAACCCAACTCTTCTATTAGTTCAAGTGAAAGATCCAGCTTGTTGGGGAACATCAAATAGAGCAATATTGTTAACAAAGTCATTAAAGTCCTAGGTAGCTCTAGGTGGGGGAATAATACCTCCATAATTATCCCTAGGATGAAGAATGACATTGAAGTACTAGCAATAATAAATTTGACACCTAATGATTGCTGGATAAAACCTATAAGAGTAGGCCATAAACTTTGTTTATAAGATGTAGGGGTAGGGCCATAAACATTAATCAAATGGAATGAAAGTTCATAGTATTGAATGGATAACATTTGCTAGTTAGTTCCTTGATGAAGATGTTGAGCCTTGATAGTCTTTGGATTGCATAATAGAGCAAGGCCCCTAGAAGCATTTGAGCTAGGAATATGTGAGGAATTTCATGTCAACCAACATCCAACATATTTTTGAAAGTTATTTGTTGATAGCTTAGTCTCCTAAAGCAAGACTAGATCACATTGGATAGAATCAAGACACTGCTTGATCCTATTATATTTGTCAAGGGCATTAATGCCCCTGACATTCCATGAAATGATATTCATAATTAATAAGGAGCACTCTTGGTGCTCCTTGTCGATCATTTAGAGGTAGGAAAATTACCGTCCAAAGTTGACTGGATCCTTGCATCAACTTCTATTTTAGCTTTTGATGCTTTCGATGGTCTACCCCTAGGCTTAGAAGATTTCTTAGTTATTGGAGATGGTGAGAGGGGGGATTGAAACACAATCAATTTCCAAGAGTAATCAAAACTAACATTAGTAAGAAGTGGATCAGCAAAGAGGGACCTAGTCTGACCATAACTATCTGTTTGAGCAGGAGATTTTTTGACTGCCAAGCCAAGATCTAAAACATTCATAGAGTCCTCCATCCTAGGTGAAGGTAGATCTAATTTAAAGTGTACATTATCCTCATGTGGGTCATGGAGCATGTTATCTTCATCAAAGAATTTTAGAGGAATTGGTACACTACCCTCTACTGCTAAAATTTGGGCATATTCGAAAGACAATGAATGTCCTTGGGAAATCGATGCAACTTCTAATCTAGACAAGAAAGAAAGAGGTTGATCATTAAAAATGAGCTCATTAACAACAACATCCATGTGAGAGTGATAAATAACATCTTCTTCATTGGCAGTCAAAAATGTAATTACAAGTTTAGAAGATGTTGATGACATGAAAAGAGACTGATCTAGACTTATATACTTATCTTGATGACTATTCCATTTAGAGAAAAGATGGGTCAAAAACAACATAAAGTTTTTAGCAAAATCAGAGGAGAAGGACCCTAAATTGGGAGAATCCATAAGAGGAAAATAATTCCCTAAAAATGAGCACTAGGAGTTATTAGGACCCAAACAGTCTCCGTGGGATTGATCTTTTTGTGTATAACAATGACCTTTTGGTGAATGGTAAACAACTGGATTTACAAATGAGAAATGATATGGGTCACTTGATAGTTTAGCTTGAGATACACACACATCATTAGGGGTAGAAGGAATGGACTTTGTCCTAAAAGTGCACTTTAGTGGGTCAGAGTTATGGTAACTACAAACTATCAAATTAGAGCAACTTGGATCTCGACATTGATTAGTAAAATGATCCAACCAACCTGCCATCTTAACCACAATCTGTGCATCTTGAATAATAATTGCTTGGTTCCAATGTCCATATTTAGATGACATAATTAAGGAAGAAGGTAATGGTTTATTCAGATTTAGTAAGGCACAAAACCTTATAGAAAGAGATGGTTCATCAAAAGGCTCTAGATCATGTCGGATGAATACCCCAATTTTATTTGTTATTAGCTCGATGATTTGTAGATCTCTATAATCCATTGGTAAAGCAAGAAGCTCAATCCAAAATGGCATAAAATCATAGGTTGAATGACTAGGTTTAAAGTTTGGAGACCAAGCAGTGGTATATATTCCCAACCCTTTACAAAACCAACTCTTAATTCGAAGAACATTATCTCGAGCAAGCTTAGAATCAAATAAAAAAATAAAAAAAGAAGACTCATGATTAATGTAGAATAAATCAGTAACACCATACTAGTAACACTTCACCCAAGAAAGAAGATCTGTAGCCGGGAGGAGGACCAAATCTTACTGATGATTGTTGTGTCGAGCATGTAAGTGATCTGTGGTTTGAGAAGTCCATCTTCAATCACAAGAAATTGGGCATCACCATCTATGGGTGTTGCATTTGAACTATCCAGATTATTATTGGGACCAATTTTTCTTACTGAAGATGTAAACCCCAATTTTTCCTTCTAAACTTTGGTAGGTTGATTTTCCACATATTTTTTTAATCTCCAAGTGAAATATTATTGGGATAAGACAAAAATTTTGGATCGATAATGGAGATGTTATTTGGCCATGACACATAAGAAGGGAGTTGGTAGTTGAAATGTCCAATCTCCTCACCATTTTTAGAAAAAATAGGTGTGGGTTGCTAAAGTGGCCCATGACAAATGTCAAAAATCAGCTGGATCTGGGGTTTGGTAGTCCTAAGACCATGTTTTTTTTCTTCTCTGCACCACGTCCACTATGGGCTAAGCCATATGATATGTTGAAGTCCCTTTCACCTATTTTTCCACCATGATGACAAGGAAGAGGAAGATGAGCTTGGTTTGAAAACCTTCCATGCACATCAAGAGCTCTAGTCCTTCCACCTCGTTCATGCTCAACAGATAACTCAACCAATTCCCCTTTTGCCAGAGATCTAAATCCATTATAAAAATAGATGTCTTGTGAACAAAAATATCTTTGTTTCCATCATCAGGGGTAATAAATCCATAACCCTTTTGCAAATCGAACCACTTGACCTTTCCAGTACTTCCCCCACTCTGCGCCATACTTGTGTTTCAATAATCCAATTACAGACCTTAGTAAATGTATACAAAATCACAGATTTGGATTTGTTGAAGGTCACAGGTCTTGATTTCCTCTCATGTAGATATAGTAGTAAATTAATGATTGATAGTTGTCACAATTCAAAATCCTAGGCTACAAATCTGATTCTAAGTTAATGATTTTGTATTTGTAAGATAGGTTACAGCCCTGAGATACTATGTCAGTGTCTGTTGATGTTGAGAAATAGAGATTATTAGATCTTACAGTTGTACCTTTGAAGCACCTTCATTTCTTTTCCCTGCTAGGGCAATTAACTTTGATAAAGGGCATGCTGAATTATTTCTGTTATATTTCATAGCAAGGTTTGATTAATGCTATTGTTGGATGTATTAATGGCACTCAGGAGGCTGACAGAGCTTGGATTTGATGGAAGTCTGAAGAAGTGCAAAGAGAAATTTGAAAATCTGTCAAAGAATGTGGAAGCTAAGCCAAGGTCGTGAGATTGAGCCCTATCTGCTGCCAGAGATTCAGTCGTAGTCTCCTTTCTCCAGAAATTCATAGGCCAAACTTTAAGCCTTCCACAGCCTCAGCCACAAGCGCCTCCGTAAATTCCTTAAATTTCTAACTTTAAAAGGAGGCGTTGAGATATGGATATGTTTGAATAACAACAAAGGGTTTTTTAAATCACAAGAGCTGGTGTATTCTCTAGCACACTCTACAAACGTGGTAGTCCGGAAGAGGGGAGGAGATGGTGAAAGTTGCTGATTGGATCTAAATCTAGTGGAAAAAACACTCTAAATCTAATCTCCTTGTTTGTGTGTCTCCTTGCATTGGTCGATTAATTTTACAATTTTGTCTATGGCAAAGACTGTCTTCTCGGCCAAGAGCATTAAGAGCTCGCCGACCGTTGTTCCAGATAGTGAGCGAGGCGACTGTTATTCGTATGGTTCTCCATTCGATTACTGCCTATGACCTAAGATAATCCTTGTCAAATAAACTGAAAGCCTCCTTGAACTCAGAGCTCTACTCCTCTATAAGTTGCTTGACCATTTTTGCGCAGAGGAAGAAGATGCGAAGCCCGATCGAATCGCAAATCAGGCTCAAGCGGACAAAAACATCCAAAATTCCATCTTCTTAGTTTCCCTCCTTAATAAATTATATTATTAATATTCAAATGTAAATTATAGCATACTAAATTCTAGTTATGGCCTAAAAACTTTATCTTCCTTACATCTTGAGAAAGAGTTCAAAGAAGTGTTTTTGAGCCTCTGAGCCAGTCCTCTTATGAGAAGAACAATTATGTATCATTTGTACCATCAAAACAACTTTGTTTGCAATATCAACTACAATCTCCAATCGATGGTGTTCATTTTGAAAATTTTCAACCTGCACAAATAATGCTCAAATTAATTAGTCATAGAAACAAAATGTTGAAAACTGAGTTTTATCGAACCACATGATGAAAATATGTGCACTGTTGATCAAAATATACTTGTGTAGGAGTAGTATATAGAAGATCTTGGATGCAGACTCAAAAAGGAAAGGCAAAAAAAATGATTTATTTCTTTGAATCATTTTTTACTCAAATCATTAAACCATAGTCATAACTCCACAATGACAATAGGCTTTCTTATTCGTGTAAGAAAAAAATAGGTATGATGCCACTACAGTCTATGGATATGGAAGCATTTCAATTTACAAAAAAAAATGCAGTGCAAAAGTATTATTTTTAATTATGATTTTAATAAATTTATTTTGATTATTTAGAAGACAAATTTTTCCATCTTATGTTTATACGATTTATCTTATATTTAATTTCATAAAAACACAATCTACCTAAGTTTAAGAAGAAAGAAAACATTAGATTTCAATTATTTAGATATTTTTTTTTTAACATAAATACCATTTCCAAACAAAATCCTCATCATGTAATTATCTTGTTGCATACATCCTATGTTTAAATCCAATCAATTGTCATTCTAGATCTAGGGTTCCACAAGGTCTTCAACATAAAGTGGGTAGTGAGGGATGAATGAGGGAGACATAAGGATAGATAGAGGAGGGCATAAATATAGATAGTGTGTTAGAATGGTTAGAATAATCTAGGGGGGTGTGGGTGGGGGGTGAATCAGTTATCCTCAAGTCTGGATGTACCAATTCAACATTTAACAACTTTAGCAACTTAATCACACTCACAAATCCACTCGACCAATATAGAAATTCATGACTAATCTAACTTATCATATCACCATTTAGCTCTTTGTTTAGTGTATGTTGAATAACATAAACATATAACAGTAAATAACATGAAACATGAAAACAAGATTCACATAAGTATGACACTAGGATTTAACATAGAAACCCAATTTGGGAAAAATCACCAAGTAACATGGTACCACTTTTCACTCTTCTGAAGTAAGTTTTGTTAGGAGCCAACCCTATTAAAGATTACAAAACATATTGTTAGGTGTGATCTTGTAAAAGGATTTAATCACCTTGTTAGGGGTGGTCTTGTTAGAGGTAGCCAACCCTATTAAAGATTACAAAATAGATGTTTACGTGTGATCTCATTAAAGGATTTAATCACCCTATTAGGGGTGGTCTTGTTAGAGATCTATAAAACATCCCATCAGAATGTCACCTTGATTAGAGGATTTACAATATGACTGTTAGGTCAACCTTGATTAAATAATTTTACTACCACAATAGTTATAAAGTAACAACTAGGATGATAATACTGATGGTGGGCTTGGGTCGTCCAAAGGTCTTTTTGGTAACCCTGGTACAATCTTGAAGGAGATTGGCTTCCTCAAGCAAAAAATGCAGATGCTTGGCAAGGAAATGGAGCAAGTCAGTAAAACTGTCAGAGGTGAGCGTACACTTGGCCAACACATAGAAAAACTTTTAGAGGTTATTGGGAATGTAGAAGAAGTTAAAAACCTTATCTAGGCCAAACATAGGGTGTTGGATAAAGCAATTAGTGGTATTCAGGGGAAGGTGTCTAAAATGGATGCTAAGTTGGGCAATTTGGAAAAGTTGTTCAAATAGATGGATGATAATGTGGGTAACCTCTTGAAGTGGCTTGAGCATGACAAAGGGTAGGACTCCCCTCCAATAGCAAAGAATCAAGGCCCCAACAAACACACTCGAGCTCATTCTAAGAAGAACAAGGATGTGAGTAAAAAAGGATGAGGTGAAGGCCATTGCTGAAAATATGCATATTTTGGCAGATCAGGCTGTTGACCTGATAAAGACTTCTTAATTGGTTGGTTGCTATTTTTTTTTGCTGTTCTTTTATTGTCTTTTCCAGCTTTGTCTTGGGTGACCTCGTGGCTATTCTTTTTGGAGGTCTGTCTCATGTTGTCCTATGCTACTTTTCTATGTTGTTTACTTCTCTTGTTTATCTCTAGCCTCATGGTTTGATGTAAAAGGTTTCAAGTCCTTTAGAACCTATTTTTACTTAATCAAAACAACTAGGTTGATCTGATAAAATAAACTCACTTTGCAATGTTTAGATCTCCATTCTGCCCATTCTTGGTTCATTGACTGGACTTCATCACATTCTCCATCTTTGACCTACTTGGAAACACTTCAAGAAATCTTGCTCCACCAAATTTTCCTTTGAAACTTTGTTCTTCACTTGTTTTTTACAAATTTACTAGTTCAACAACAATTGTAAATCATCTCTCATACCTCCTTAAATAGACAGGTTAATCTTTTTCTGCTTAAACATATTTGTCAATCTTAGGATTTGATCATATCCCTTGAATATGTCCATCATTTTGTCCTTCTACACCTTTCTTGAAACTTTTGGAAACTTCTCATTAAATCCTTGCCTTAGATTGCTTAACAAACTCAATTCATGTATTAAATATGCCAACTCATCAATCCTTATCTTTAACACATTTTGACCATTCAATCAATTCAATTGTGTCGACCTCAAATTTTGATTCTTTCACAAACTATTAATTTGTCGACACTTAGTCATCACTGTATTCTTCAACTCAACTTACACTGGCTCACTTGGTCACTACTACAGTTTTCCCTTCATTTTGCTCGGTCTATACCATCACTCAGCTAGTACTATTTTTGCTCGACTGATACTTAAGTTCCTTAATCTTCTACTTCAACCTCCTCATTGAACTAGTAACCTATCACTCAGTCAAGCTGAGTGTTTTACTCAACTTTTTGACTTCTATCAATCATCTCTTCTACACTTCAACACATCTTTCTTCTTCACTTAATACAATGATAAAACAACATATTATTTTGTCAAATACTAACTGGTTAAGTGCCCTTTATAATTTCATGAACCACTTTACTAATTCATCTTATTATCATTCTTTTCAAATCCTCTTCATCAATTAAAAGATATGACACTCTACACTGTTAACAAATATCTTACAAGAAAGGTTTGACATCAATGACAACATAACAATTGTTGCAATCGTAGTTTCCAACATAGAGCAGGAAGAGAAATAGGTAATGCGATTAAGATAAATATATAAAGAGGAAGATGAGGAGGCAAACAAGGAGAAGGGTAGCAATTGATGAAGTAAGGGACAAATAATGGTAGATATACGGGGAAGGGGATACATGACCACATTAAGATGAAGATACAGAGAGGGAGAGGGGAAGACAAACAAGGATACACATAAAGAAATACATGACAAAGAAGAAAGAGGGAGAGATAAATATTGAGATATAAGAAGTAAAGAGAGTGGGAGAAAACTGAGGTAGAAATATGTAGAGATAATAAGACAAAAATATAGAGATATAGGAAATAATACATTAAAGAGATAAAGATAGAGAGACACAATTAGACCACTCCATAAACCAACTGAACCTATAACAACCAACATCCATGATAATTAGATTATTCAATAGTGACTCGATTAGTTGAAATGAGGAACATACAATAAAATGTCTAGAGTGAAGACCTAAAATAAATTACATGTCCAGTCAGGATTCCCCTTTGAAAGATTTGTAAAAAGTTGAAGCCACCCATATATAGTCATACAGTAAAAAATAGAAAATAAGATTAGAAAATGTGTCTCTAAGAAATGTATGAGGATGATGCATAACTCTACTCCTATTGTCATTAGATCAAATGTGTATGTTTACTTATTTGTATATGAAAAAATGGAATATTTCCTTACTTCATTCCAATAAATATGTATCGTATTTATGACTATATTTAAGGTGACTCTATTAGAAATGCTTTAGAATAACTAAGAAGGGGGGGGGGGGGGGGTGAATTAGTTATTCAAGGTCCAAATGTCCTATTCAAACTTTTCATCAAGTAAATGTAATATCCTCCCCTGATTTGAACTTTGACTTGCAGAAATTTAACTTAAGGAATATTGTCAAACACTTTGTATGCAAACTCATAAAGCTGATTTCCTCAATAAATTGCTTTCCAATGAGTATATTTACGAACAACTATGAAGTGACATTAAAATGCATAATACACATCATAACATTTTCACAAACACTTGGCACACATTCAATAGTATATGAAAAATCTGGAAACTCTTTCAATCTGCTAATAAAGGGTGATTTTTAAATGTAGATGTGCACTTACAGCTGCCTTAAAGGCTGCAACAACTATTCAGACTTGTATTCAACAATTATTATGCAAAATATCAAAATTTGATAGAAGAAACCTGGAATTAGTTGCCGTAGTATTTTGCAGATGTAGTCGGCCAGCCCTCCAAACTTCTAATCAGTCGAAAAAACAAGTAAACTTGATACCAACACTGTTCATGCCGTACTGTAGCAAAATATTGTTCATGTCGACTGTAGCAAAATACTGTTCATGCGGCACTATAGCAATAACTAACTTCAGATCTGCACCTCAAACCCTTGTAAATTTCTTTATGCAAACGCCCCAAATAAAACCCAGTGTATTTCCTGAAGTGAAAACACCCTTGATCCTCCTGACTGTGTCTTCCAACAGCGAAGAGAATGCTAGCAAAGAGGGATTCCGTCCTTCAAGCCCGATAATCAGATATCCAGCAACATAACATTAATCTTCATCCAAGCATACAAAAAAAAAACTCTTCCATTTCTTTTATAGTGTTCTCACAAGAGCTCAATCCTTCGTTTTCTCAATGTGGGATAAAACATAACTCCCTTTATGTACCTTATGTCTCTAATGTGTTATAAAAATAAAGGGAACTCTTTTAATTTAAATATTTCCCACAAACTATAGTCTATGCATTAATAAAGTTAAATATTTAAATTTAACTTTATAAAATGGCTTTATCAATGCATAACAAATCTTATCAATGATAAATAAGTCTTCCTGTCAATTTTAAACAATTACCATCGACATACCACTGTGACTGAATGTCCGGCCATGTCCAAGATGACTTACTATAAATAGTAAGTATGCCCAAAGTTGCCTCAAAACCCCTCAGAAAGACCTGCAACTGAAACTGTCTAGGCCAAATGGCCTCTAAGCCCCTTTAATGTCCTAGTTAGCCTACGGGACTATGGGGAAATAGGCTAACGACAACATCATGCTATGAATGCTGGAAAGGGGACATTACAGTAAAGTGTACATCAAACTTGTTCATTCATCCAAGCTTTAAACTTTACTACTTAGCAAGTTATTGTAAACCAACATGCAAGCATAACACATAAAAAGTTCAACACATAACACAGTGATTTATGTGGAAACCCAAATTGGGAAAAACCACCAGTAACATGCTACTCAATTCTCACTCTTTTGAAGTGATGCCTTGTGAAAGGCCTGCCTTGTTAAAGGCTACAACACACTGTTAAATGTGACCTGGTTAAAGGATTTAACCACCCTATTAGAAGTGGGTCTAGTTAGAGGACTTTCAAACATCCACTTGGAATGCCACCATGTTAAAGGATTTACAAATGACTATTAAACCAACCTAAGTCCATAGGGTTTTCCTTTACCCTAACTAATACAATTGCTAGAGAGTAACAATAAGGGGTTTTGATCTAATTACAATATACAACTTATCTTGCAGATTTCATATCACTCTTCAGCTCATAACATTGCCTGGCTTTCAATCTCTGTAGCTCTGAAAACTTGCCTTCCTTTCAAGCTTAGTCTCCTTGAGTCTTCATGCTCAATGTACCAATGCAATCATCTCTCTCTAACCACTTATCAAAGCAGAGTCTCAGTGTTTCATTCTTCCTTCTCCTAGATGCCTTTTCCTTGACACCCTTCAACCACTTTGCAATCTGGCACACCAGCAACTCTTGCTTCTTGGTTTGTGACTCCTTAAATAGAAGTCTGGAATTTCTTTTCCCGCTCAATTCTTTCCTCCTTTGATTTTGGTTTGAATGGGTTAGGTAGGATTCATTGAATCTAACCCACATTTTGTTTCCTCTAGAAACATCTTGAAAAATCCTTTTGAATTCGCTCAAAAATGGTTTACATAGAATTTTGTGCCACCAGCTCATCATCCTTATCATCCAACTGGTTCACCAAATTCAAGGTAACAACTCTATCGGCTTAGATCCAACAAATCTTTGACATTTCCAATAATGTAGCAGCTCGACACTATTGAAATTCTGGTGCTAGGCACCTACTAAAGTTTTCTGACTATATCACTCAGCACTTGAACTTCATTTGGCACCTGAAGTTTACTCGACACACACTAGGTGTTGCATTTGCTCAGCTCCAACTAAAAATTTGCTCGGCTTGAACTAGCTTACTCGACACCCACTAATGAACTTAGTTCAAGCTCTGCAATCAACCTTGTTCCAATTTACACTTCTAGTGTTTCTAAGTGTGGCCAACTTCTGTATCTTTGAGTATGTTATCAATACATCATTTAACCATTGTCTTAAGTAATCCTTGCACTTCATTACAAAACCATAACTCAACCTTTCCCTTAGGTGCTCTTATTACATCTTGTTGATCAAATCCTCTTCATCAATCAACTAAGTGATAGTGTTTGGATCTTATAAGCAATTGTCATTCCTACAAATAGCAGGTTTGACATTAATGAAAAAATAATGATTGAAAACATTCTTTATCAACCAACTTCCTTCTTTGCAACAATCTCTCTCTTTGATCTTCAACAATGATCTTTTCAATCAGATTTCCAACAATCTCCCTCTTTGGCATTGATGGCAAACCAAACTGATCAACCATTAGACCACACTATTAACCATGTTATCAAAATGCTAACTAGGTTAGAACAATAAGTCAAATTTCAAAAAAGAAAATTGGATTACACAATTTCTTCCTCTCTACTTCTCTCTCTTAGCTGATGTATCATTTTTCTTTGTTTTATTCCTTCTTATATTCTCTCCCTCTGTATGCATTGCTCATCTTCTGCTATTTCTTTCTCTATCCATATTTTCTTATCACCTATCTCATCTTCTCCCTCAACTATTGATCAGTTTCTTCATTTTCTCCCTCTATCTTCATTCTTTTTCATTCTATATCTTCTCCCTTTATCTAGTTGAGTTTTATTGATCTGTTTCTTGCTACTTCTCCCTCTTTGACAACAATGCCAAAGACATATTATCTTAACATCTTAACATGCAAGTGTAGAATTTGCAGGCTCTTTCAATTTCTCCCTCTGTCACCTTGCTTGTGACTGATTTGAAACTCCAACTCTTTGATTACTTCAGGAAAAATCCTAAAGTAAGTATCCTTTACATCAATGTGTAATATTTCAACAATCAACTCATTTGATGTAGGGCAGTCTTACTTTTGCTTCAAGTAGCCTTGGCTAGGGGTATCACCCCTAACTTACCTCTAAGATACTCAAAAGCATCTTTAGGTAGTGCTTTTGTGAAGATGTCAACAATCTGTTCCTTTGAGCTAATATATTCCATCTTCACTTTCTTATCTTCCACCAATTCTCTTACATAGTGATACTTAATTGCAATATGCTTAGTTTTGGCATGCATTACAGGGTTCTTTGATATGTTGATGATGCTTGTATTATCACAATAAAGTATCACAAGCTCATTTACCTCTTCTTTCATACCTTGCAACAAATGTTTGATCCATACAATATTATGAAATTGATAGCAACAACAACATATTCAGCTTCTATTGTTGATTGTGAGGTACAACTTTGCTTTTTACTGGTCCAAGTGATCAACCTTCTACCTAAGAAGAGTGCTCCTCCACTGGTGCTTTTTCTGTCATCAATATTGCCTCCCCAATCTGCATCAGTGTAGGCTCTTAGCTCAAACTTTTCACTCCTCTTGTAGTACAAACCAAAGTCATCAGTTCCTTTTAGGTACCTCAGTATTCTCTTTACTGCCATTAGATGATTTTCTCTTGGATTTGCATAAAATCTTGACACTATTCCAACTACTAATGCAATATCTAGTCTACTATGTACAACATACTGCAACTTTCCAATCATTAATCTATACATTTTATGATTCACTTCAACTGACTCATCATTCTTGGATAACTTATGTCCAGTTACATTGGTGTGCTTATTGATTTTGAATCTTCTAATCCAAATGCCTTGAGTATCTCCTTGATATATTTTGATTGGGTCACAAATATGCCATACTTCAATTGATGTAGTTGCAATCCAACAAAGAATTTGATTTCCCCAAACATTAACATCTCAAACTCATGTTTCATTTGATCAGCAAAATCTTTGCATAGAACATCTTTTCCTCCAAATATTATATCATCAACAAAGATTTCAGATATCAAAATTTCTTTACCTTCTTTTGCTTTGATGTACAAGTTGTTGTTGTCATCTATTCTCTCAAATCCTATCTTCACAAGATATTTGTGTAGTCTCTCATACCATGCTCTAGGTGCTTGCTTTAAACCACAGAGTGCTTTATGCAGTTTGCAGACCATATCCTTGTTGTTGTCATCAACAAATCCCTCAAGTTTTTCTATGTAGACTTCCTCTTCTTGTATACCATTTAAAAAAGTAGACTTCACATCCATTTGGTAGACTTTGAAACCTTTGTAAGCAGCATATGCAAGCAGTGTTCTTACTCCTTCCATTCTTGCAACAGGGGCAAATGTTTCCCCATAATCCAATCCTTCTTCTTACGCATAGCCTTTGCAAACTAGTCTAGCTTTGTTTCTAGTTATTTCACCATTCTCATCAAGTTTGTTTTGTTCCTAAACACTCATTTGGTAACAATTACATTCTTATCAGCTGGTCCAGGAACTAGGGTCTAGATTTTGTTCTTCTTAATCTAGTCTATCTCTTCTTTCATAGCTTTATACCAATCATCATCTTACAGTGCATCTTTCACCGTTTTGGGTTCAATCTTGCTCATCAAACATGATTTATTTCTTTGTCTATTCCTGGTCATAGGTTTGGCATCCTTGTCACCAATGATTTGATCTACAGGGTGATGTCTCCTTACATACTTAGCTAGTCTTGATTTTGTCCTTCTTTCCATGTTTGTTTCTTTAGCTTCAGAGTCATTTTGCTCTTCTCCATCTGGTATTTCATCATTTCTTTCATGTGTACTATTTTCAGAATTAGAATGTGTATTTTTTGCATTCTACAAATCAGCTTCTGAATGCAGCTCGACATTCACTAGCTATGACTCGACTGATACTGAAATTTGTTGCTGATTCCCAACTTGATTGGTAGCATTATTTTCAACAGTCATTCTTTCATAGAAGTATACAAAAGATCTATAATCTTCTGATTGCTTGAATTCATCAACTTGGACTTCTATGTGCTCATCAAAATTTACATTTGCACTCTCCACAATCTTGTCAGTGTTAGTGTTCAAACACTTGTATGCTTTGCTTTTAGTGGAGTATCCAAAGAATATGCCTTCATCACTCTTTGCATCAAACTTGTCATTTCTAGTATCTTTAAGAATATAGCATTTACAAGCAAATACTTTGAAATGTTTTACATTAGGTGAGTGACCATACCATAATTCAAAAGGTGTTGCATTTGTACATTTCTTGACTTGGACTCTATTCAAAGTGTAAACAATAGTGTTTACAGCTTCTCTCCAGTACTTTAGAGCAACATTCTTCTCCATCATCAATGTTCTGGCATAGTCTATCACTGATATATTTCTTCTTTCAGCAATACCATTTTGTGGTAGAGTTCTTGGTGCTAATATTTTCTTTTTGATACCTTTGTCATTGTAGAATATTTCAAATTCTTTGGATGTAAACTCACCTCCTCTGTCTGATCTTAGGCACTTCAGACTCTTTCTTGTTTCCTTTTTAACTCTGGCCAAATACCACTTAAACATTTGAAATGCATCAGATTTTTGCTTCAAAAACATGATAGTCATCATACGGGAATAATCATCTACAAATAACATAATGTAGCTGTCTCTTAGGTAGCTTTGTACTTCTATTGGTCCACATAAGTTTGCATGGACTAGCTCTAGTACTTCTTTGGAAGTGTAGGTTTTTCTTTTGAAACTAGACTTAGTCATCTTTCCTGGTTGATATTGTTTGCACATTGTATTTTCTAGTTGCTTTAGTTTTGGCAACCCCCTGACTTTCTTCTTTTTGCTAATACTAATCAGATTGTCAAAGTTAACATGACACAACCTTTTATGCCATAACCACACATCATCAAGTCTAAAAACAAGATAGGTTTCATCTTCCATATCTAGTAAAACAAGTTACTCCTAGTTTATTCACCTTTTCCTATCAGATTTTCATCAGTGTCATAGATTTTGGCTGTTTTGTTTCCAAATTCTACTTTGCAACCTACATTGCCTAATTGTGATACACTTAACAAGCTGTAGTTCAATCCTTCAACATAGTATGCATTATCCCATGAAATTTTCTCAGTAAGTTTAATTGAACCTTTTCCTTTGATTTGACATAGAGCACCATTTCCAAATCTAATACTATTTCTATCATACTGAGTAAAGGTAACAAACTTACTTTTATCTCCTGTCATGTGATGTGAGCATCCACTATCTATGATCCACTTGTCATTTTTGTTCACACAGGTTACCAATGTTGTTGCTTCATCTTCATTTGATTCATTTTTCATGGCCACATAAACTACTTTATCATCATTTTCATCAGACTCTTCTTCAACAATGTAGCATCTTTTTCCTTTGTCCTTGTAATCTCTGCTATTATCTTCTTTCTTGTTCTTGTACTTGTTTCCTTCTTTGTAGTTTTTCTTCTGTGTACATCTTGCAGCAATATGACCTACTTCATTGCAATTGAAACAAATGATAGGGAGCTTACCTTTGAATTTACCTTTGCCTCTATGGAATCTCTTAGCTAGTAGTGCTTCCAACTGTTCCACATCTTCCTCAGCTATGTTGTTATCACTGGATGCATGTTTTCTTTTTCTGCTCTTCTTCTTTGATGCCACCTCCTTAGTGCCTTTCAATGTTAATTTGGCCTTGAAAGTAGATTCAAGGTTCTCAGGTCTATAGTTGTCAAAGTTGGACAATTCAAATGTAGCAAGTCTTCCCACTATTCCTTCAAAGGTTAGTGTGTTTCCTTGTACACACCTTAGCTCTTAGATGGCTAAAACTCTAATAGCACTCAAGTATTTGCTATTGACAGTATCTTCTTCCAATTGACCACCCAAATTTATTATTGCACTTACCACCTTTTTCATCATGGAGCCATATTGAGTAGTATTTTCTCCTTCCTCCATTTTCATGTCATCAAACTTTTCTCTAAGGCTTTCTCTCTTTTCTCTCTAAACATTCTGATCTCCTCCATAGATATCTGATAGGGCTTTCCACATCTTGAATGTAGTGTTAGAACCTTTGATGTCATCAAATTCATCATAGCTAAGTACAAAGGCAATCTCCAACATTGCCTGATTGTGCTCCTTCCTTTTGTTCAAATCATCTACAAAGAGGGGTCCGGCTGGATCTACATGTTCCACTCCAATTGAGGTTTTTGCATGATCACCTATTGATCCAAGGTGCAATTTCATTAGACTCTGCCATGCAACAAAGTTGTCTTTGTTGAGCCTGGAAACTTCTCTCTTGGACATCTTGATCTTCCTGCTTCTAGTGCTTTGAAACTAAATTAGCAAATGACTCTGATACCAATTGTTAGAAATGCTTTAGAATAATTGAGAGGGGGGGGTGTGAATCAATTATTCAAGGTCCAAATGTCCTATTCAAACTTTTCATCAAGTAAAGTGTACCCATCAAACTTGTTCATTCATCCAAGTTTTAAACTTTCCTACTTAGCAAGTTATTGTAAATCAACATGCAAGCATAACACATAAAAAGTTCAACACATAACACAATGATTTACGTGGAAACCCAATTTGGGAAAAACCACCAGTAACATGCTACTCAATTCTCACTCTTCTGAAGTGATGCCTTGTGAAAGGCCTGCCTTGTTAAAGGCTACAACATACTGTTAAATGTGACCTGGTTAAAGGATTTAACCACTCTGTTAGAAGTGGGTCTGGTTAGAGGACTTTAGAACATTCACTTGGAATGCCACCCTGTTAAAGGATTTACAAATGGCTATTAAACCAACCTAAGTCCATAGGGTTTTCCTTTACCCTAACTGATACAATTGCTAGAGAGTAACAATAAGGGGTTTTGACCTAATTACAGTATACAACTTATCTTGCAGATTTCAGATCACTCTTCAGCTCATAACATTGCCTGGCTTTCAATCTCTACAGCTTTGACAGTTTGCCCTTCTTTCAAGCTTAGTCTCCTTGAGTCTTCATGCTTAATGTACCAGTCAATCATCTCTCTCTGACCAATTATCAAAGCAGAGTCTCAGTGCTCTGTTCTTCCTTCTCCTTGACACCCTTCAACCACTTTGCAATTTGGCACACCAACAACTCTTGCTTTTTGGTCTGTGACTCCTTAAATAGAAGTTTGGAATTGCTTTTCTCATTCGATTCTTTCCTCCTTTGATTTTGGTTTGAATGGGTTAGGTAGGATTCATGGAATCTAACCCATATTTTGTTTCCTCTAGAAACATCTTGAAGAATCCTTTTGAATTTGCTCAAAAATGGTTTACATAAAATTTTGTGTCACCAGCTCATCATCCTTATCCTCCAACTGGTTCACAAAATTCAAGGTAACAACTCTGTCGACTCAGATTTGGCAAATCTTTGACATTTCCAATAATGCAGTAGCTCGACACTATTGAAATTCTAGTGCTTAGCACATACTGTGTTACTCAACATCAACTACATTTTACTGATGCTTGGCATTTGAAATTCACTCATCACCTACTAAGATTTTCTGACACTCGACTCCTTCTATATCACTCGGCACTTGAACTTCATTCGGCACTTGAAGTTTACTCGGCACACTAAGTTTTGCATTTGCTCGGCTCCAACTAAAAATTTGCTTGGCTTGAACTAGCTTTCTCGACACCCACTAATGAACTTAGTTCAAGTTTTGCAATCAACCTTGTTCCAACTTACACTTCTAGTGTTTCTAAGTGTGGCCAACCTCTATATCTTTGAGTATGTATCAATACATCATTTAACCATTGTCTTAACTGATCCTTGCACTTCATTACAAAACCATAACTCAACCTTTCCCTTAGGTACTCTTGTTACATCTTGTTGATCTCATCCTCTTCATCAATCAACTAAGTGATAGTGCTTGGATCTTACAAGCAATTGTCATTCCTACAAATAGTAGATTTGACATCAATGACAAAACAATGATTGAAACCATTCTTTATCACCAACTTCCTTCTTTGCAACAATCTCCCTCTTTGATCTTCAACAATGATATTTTCAATCAGATTTCCAACAGACTCTTGGATCAAAACAAAACAACTCATAATCTGAAACCTTACATATTTATAAGTCTTCATGTGTTCAAATATTGGTCTACTTTTTTAATCAACATTTGGATTCATTGCACTTGCCATAGGCAAATATTTTATCTCAATTGTGATAGGCTAATGTGATTTGGTGTTATAGGAGTCCTTTTTTGGAGGCTTCCCATATTCCTTTTTTTCCGGCAAAATATTAGTTTAAAAAAAATCAAGAATATTTGATATATTTTGTCATTTGAAAAATAGAAAGTAAAGTAAATTAGAAATTCTATTTTAAAAATAATTGTTACTCTTTGAAAAATGAAATTATTACTAGTTGAATTTAACACAATTAAGTAGAACGTATTTTAAATTCTACCAATCAAAATAAACTTTTAATATTAAAATAATTTTTGTTATATAAAAACTTGTTAACCTTTTCTCTTATCATATCATACTTTATATTATGTCTTCAAAATTTTCAAACTAAATAATTATTATGGAATAATTTGAACTATTTGAATTTGAATTTAATATACAAATTAACTCTTCTATTAAATAAAATATGAAGTGATGAAAGTTTTAGTTTATTTACCCTTAAATTTTTATGTACTCAATCCAAGATTTTTGAACAAATCTATTTTACTTTTACTTTATTTTATATTTTAAATTAAACAAACTATTGAAATTAATGGATAATTAACTTTAGAACTTAAAAATTATATTTTAATTATTTCTAATGGAGTACATGTCACTTTAATTATTTCTAAACTATTAGGGCAAGTACATGCCACTATGTGGTACTTGTTATCATTTACAAATTGATCAATTAATTACAATATAAAATAATAATAAAAATGTGTTAGAAGATTAGATAAAATATTCAATGATCCACTCTTGAACCCCGCGCAACTATGGGACATGTTAAATGCACTTAAGACAAAATAAAATTAAACTTTTTTTTTTCATATTCACGAAAATTAATGATTTTTTTTTCTAATTTTTGTTGTTGTTTTCTAATACAAACTATGCAAATCATGAAAGTCAAATGATAAAATTTTGAGAAAAATTCATGATATTTTCAAATTTTTGAAAATTGGTGGAGTATTAGTTGCTCTCAGCTAATGTTTCTTTTGAGACCGGGCGCTGGAAGAGGCCAAAGGAGGCTTGGGAAGAGAGAATTTGCAGATTTTGCAATTCTGGGAAAGTGGAAACTGAACAACACTTTATTCTAGAATGTGAGGCCTACAAGGATAGCAGGGATAAGTTTGCGGATACTATATGTGACAGTTCTTGACATAACCTGTTCAACGAAGAGTACATTGAGTAATTGGGGGGGCTCATCATTAGTCTACACAAGAGGCAAACAACGCTACTTAAGTCTGCTTGAGTTGTCTTGCTGTCCCATAGGCTATTTTTAGCCTCGTGGACGTTAAAATTTTATCTATCTATCTATCTATTTTTCTTAAAATAAGTCAATCGTAATCGTAAAGGGTCAGGCATTGAGCATTTCCATTTTCATCTATTTTTCTTAAAATAAGTCAATCGTAATCGTAAACGGGTCAGGCATTGAGCATTTCCATGTTATCTAGTTAGAAAAAAGGCCAACCAATCAGATTTGTTCACTTGGTAGGTGCAAAAGTTTGACAAGGGGTAACTCCCACGTAAGCCTAATTATCTATTAAACCAACTAGTTAAGCGAGACCCACCGATTTGGTCGTTATTTGTGCAGGACATCTGTACATTATATGAAAGCGAAGGAATATTGTGCGGGAAGCTTTGCCGACTTTGAATGAGCAATATGTAACGGTTTAAGGCTTTATTCAGCGGCACTGGCATTCAGAATTGAGTAATGGCTCTAACATTTAGCATGAGAATTGTCTGCACGGACTATTACATGTCCCCTCCCCTTCCAGAAGTGGATGTCTGCTATAACCCATTTCAAGGCAATGCAAACTCATAATTCAAATTCGGTTCTAAACATGTTGGTTGATCAGTGCCTTATATTGGATATTCCTATTCAATATGTTAAAGGAAACTTGTATGATTCTTGCGCAGGGGAAGTGATTGCAGAGGTTCCGGTAATAAGAATATATGGCTCAACTCTTGCTGGACAGAAGACTTGTCTGCACGTCCACCAGGTTGCATTTTCAGCGTTTTACTTATTGCCACTCCTCAACAATTGTAATATGGAATGTTTTGTTTTAAAGAACTTGTTAAACATGGGTGTAGGGTTTGGGTGTATTTTCAAGACAATGACCGTGGAATTTGGAGTAACGGGAACTGAATAATAATTTGTACACTCGAGTAGAAACATTAGATGCGTACTGAATTAATTTGGAAGCAAAATCTTAGGAAGTTGTTTAGCCATGTTTTAGGATTCAGGGAACATTGGCAAGAGACGTGAGGCTATAGAATTTGAACTGACGTCCATTAAAACGAGCATAAGCATTGAGCAGCAACGATAAATCCGCTTCGTAGTTTTGATGAAGTGATCAAACTTATGTGATCATATGGAACCCTGATTGCACTTTTGACATTGGGTGTTATAATCTGTTTGAACACTTGCAATTGAATAATTAAGAAGCTTGATTTAAAGAATTTTTCTATGAATTACTTAAAATCTTGATTATAATGTTACAGGTTGACACACTTGTTTTGACACCAAGCATATGTATTCTGCTGCAGAGAACATCCTCAGATCACTTAAGTAAGCGAAGCAGCTCATATCAATCTGTTGCACTCATGTTTGCATGATAACTACTTACTTAGTGTGATACTAATCATAGTTCCCGAACTTGGACTTGGCAAGGCCTTTTGACGGCATGGCTTAAACATCACACACTAGGCTTCATTCTAAGACTAAAAGTGTTAAATAGTCAAAGTTGACTTTTTTTTCCAAGATAAATTTTAGCCTTAGTGTGTGATGTTTAAGGGTGGCCCGTCTTGACTAGTGACTCGGCAATGACTCGACAAGGAATTGGCTATGACTCGACAAAAAAAAACCTTTGAAATTTAGAGATTTTGACGATTTAAAACTTGTTTTGTGCACCCTTTATTGAGTAAAACTTAAAGACACTAGAATAAGAAGCTAATTTTTCGTCACATACATTAACAATGAAGATGAATGATAAATCCATCATATATGTAAAGTGTAAATTTTAGCTAAGTATGTTAGGAATATGGAATTGAAACCAAATGGATTTTGGATGAAACGTGTTAAAAAATTAAAACCTTTAGACAATCCTTGTTCTAGCTTCCATTTGACCTTAGAAAGTAAGGATACGTTATCAGGGATTAGAGAGCTGAAAGTGTGTTGAATTTTAGAATTTGGCTGAGTTTGGAATTTTTCAGAAAACCCCAAAATCTAGATATTGCAACTTAACTCCTTTGAAGCTGAAGTTGAAAGCAATCTCAAACATCTTGACAGTATTTATACAAATATAACTTAAGTTATATTTATTTCCTACACTTAAATGTTTTATTTGTATAAATCCTCCTGCCCCTTGAGCCAAGTGTTGAATTGTAGAGTAAACTTGCAAGTGTTGGCTTGGACCTAGCGGAGTTATGCATGCTTGAACTTGGCAAGTTGGGTGAGTCATGCCCGAAGACTTTGCAAGCTGAGTTCGAGTTGACATAATTCGTTTGGGTAGACCTAGTTCACCAACTCGCCGAACTTGCTTGACTTGCGGTGAGTTTGGGAACTCTAATACTAATCATTCACACTCATGTGTCTTCTCTTTTATTCCATATGAGCTCATTAAAAGTGATCTTTTTGCTTCATTGTTCTCTCTCAATGAGTATAGGGTTGATAACCAGAAGATATTTTCCACAACAAGTCAAATTGTGATATTGCTATTAGGATTTAACTGTGTAGTTTTTGAGTCAAACTCATTGACCCATGTTTCATGAGTAGTGATTCACACGAATCCATCTCTCATGGGAATAAATGGAGCACTTAGCACCCATTAGATCTAGGTGATGCTCATAGAGGTGAAGCAGCGAGATTTCTTGGGAGGTCACTCATCCTAGTACTACTCCAGCTTGAGTGCGCTTAACTATGGAATTTCCTCCATGGTTAAACCCACTATGCTTGCAACCCCATTTGCAAAACCTTCATCAAGTGTTGTGTCTTATGAACCATTCATTAGAAAGCCCCTTAAGCTCATCGATTGACAAGTGGAGATATTTTCCACAACAAGTCAAACTGTGTTATTTTGCTATCAAGATTTAACTGTGCAGTTTTTGAGTCAAACTCATTGACCCATGTTTCATGAGTAGTGATTCACACGAATCCATCTCTCATGAGAATAAATGGAACACTTAGCACTCATTGGATCTAGGTGATGCTCATAGAGGTGAAGCACCGGGACTTCTGGGAGATCACCCATCCCAGTACTACTTCAGCTTGAGCGCGCTTAACTACGAAGTTTCCTCCATGGTTAAACCCACTATGCTTGCAACCCCATTTGCAAAACCTTCACCAAGTGAGTACAGGGTTGTTAAAATTATGGTAGAAAACTAAGTGGCCTTAATCTTGAAGGAAAATCTATAATTAAGTATTCTTGAGTTGGAGGAATATTGGGACGGGCAACCTTTTGGAATATCCAATGCTTCACGAGATACAACTAGTGCTAAATGTTTCGATGCTTGAGTTGGAGGAATACTCAGAGTAGTGACCTCTTGGGAAGGTCCGAGGTTTCACCTGGTTGCAAGAGTGCTGAGTGTTCCATTCATTCTCATAAGAGATGGGTTCTTGTGAACCACTATTCATAAAACATAGGTCAATAAGTTTGATTTGAAAACTACATAGTTGAATCTTGGTAGCAATATTACAAAATTATGGTTATTTTGTTTGACATGGCCAAATAAGGTGTTGGTGAAATGATTTATTGGGAGGAAGTATTATTCATTGGACCACCTAAAGAAGAAGCCTGGGTCCAAGAACATCAAGTAAGCGTCAAGTCCAGATGGGCTGCTGCCATTCAAAGTGGGCAGAATGTGGGTTAGGGAACATCTTGGATGGGTCAGTCTGGTTGACTTTGATAACAATTATCTTTTTAATATGGCATGTTAAATTAGTTTATTCTAGCTTCCTACTTCTTAGCTCTGTGCCTATGAAAGAATTTGCTTCAAATGCAAATCCTAAACAGCTGAATTTGAAAAGTCATTCTTAATCAGTTGGAAAGGATTTTAGATGACCTTTGGAGGCCCCTGAGAGCTGCTGGGAAGAGGAGTGAGATGCAGTGGAAGTATTTCTGTTGGATACCAATTTTGAGTTCCAAAAATGTTTGGTATTGTTCAAAATTTTGTAGGTATGGTAAATTTTGCTTGTCTGAAGTTGCTGGGGGTTCTACTGTTTGGACTGTTGGCTTAAGCAAGCACACATTGATAATTGAGCTGGCAAATAGCTGCAATAAGATGAGTGCTTCTGCAGTAAAACACAAGCTTCTGTTGAGCAATTGCCAGGCTTGCAGGACTAAACGGATGCTTTAGATAGCCACTGGTTTGGTGGATTTTGGTGCACGTTTCGTTATTTATATTGCTTTTTTAACTTTTTCCATGTTTATGCCTCTGCTTAGGATGTTGTGTGATGTACATATAGATGCTGTGTTTTTACTCTTGGCTTGGGTTGATGCTGCAAAAGATAAATTTCAGAATTGTTATTTGTTTGACCTGTTTAATTTTAATGGAAACTGTCATATTTGTTCTGGGTGTTAGGGCTGTTTTCAGAAGCTTTGCACTTTGATAGCTGGATGGATCAGTTTGATCACTCTAGACCAACTCCCAATTCCCAACCCAACCACAACCCAAACCCCATCCCTACCCTAATCCAAACATTCATCCTCTCCTCTACTGTTAGATGGCCGGTGTTAGGGGTAGTGGGACAGGAGGCACAGCATTTTAGAAAGTACAGGCTGATTATAATTTGACATTTGTTACACTTGCCCTTACCAAGAAAGATGTCATTATTGATATATATATATATATATTTCTTGATCATTACTCATTGTTTAGTTACTTCAAATTTTCTTTTACATGAATGTAATAACGGACACATGTCTGATGTGGTGAACTGTTTAATAATAATTTAATTGGAATGAGGAATGGGTTAAGTGATATAAAGATTGAATGATATAAATATGAAATGCAAGAGTTATGATATCAGAATATAGGTTAATTGAATAGAAAAGGAAGTGGATGGAAGTCAGCTGAAGTTGTATAGATGCAATTCTTAGACTTTTCAAAAGAAAAATTAATGTTTCTGCAGAATTGGCTGTCGTGATCTAGTGATGGCAAGATTAAGAAAGGTATAGCTGGTAGTGATGTACAGTAGAAAAAGCAATGATGCAAAACATAGCCTTATGGACCGCATAACTTACACATGCATAAATCACATTTCATCCTTGCTGTACCTCTGGCTGGGAATTAATATTAGACAACAGTAGCATGAGGAATAGAAGTTTGGATTCTATGTAAGAAGCAAAATGTGTAGTGACAAAATGACACGACCCTTTGGAATTTTTAACTTGTATCTATACAGAATTCAAATAGTCTGTATGTGCAGGTGTGGATACAGCATACTAACTGAATATCTGTTGATTGTTGTACATATAACTCATCTTATATTTGAGATTCGTAGGAAGATATTTTTATTTGCAACTTTAGTGTTCTTTTTCCCTTAGAAATGAATTGTACAAAAGTTTTTCTTGAGATCTGCTGGTAAGCAAGCTTAATATGCAATTTAGATTTATTTGTTGACATGTATGTCTTCTAATGATTGTATTGAGAGTCATTTTCGCACAGTCAATAGACCTTTGCCATTCACATTTTTCTTTCATATTGGGTTTGATATAAACTTGTCTTTTAACTGTTGAAAGTTTTTATGGCATTGGTTTGTAAATTTTCGCTTCTTCATGTTAACCAAATTTTGAGTTTGACTGATTTTTCTAACTAAATTCATGCAGGCGTTTCCATATCTCTACGTTCCTTATGATAATGATCTCCCTCAAAACCTTGAAGAAGGTTAGTGATTGTCACATTATAAAATCTGATATATGCTTTTGTTTCTGATTTTGACAGTGTCAAAGTGCAAGACATCTGTCTTCATGATAACTGTTGTGGTTTTTATTGATTGTGCCATAGCAGAAAAAAACAAATAATGTATTGAAATTATATCCCAAAGCACAATGTATAAGAAAACAGATGCTATTACTTACACAGAGATGCTGATGTTAGGGTCTTACTAAATCTTCACATAATTTCTTATCTGGAACCCTTGTAAGCTTATAATGTATGTGTATTTCAAATTTGACTAATGTGCCAATCTTTTTTCTTGCATTCAAAAATGTTTGTCAATCCAGAACATACTCTAACTGCTCTCTGAAAAGGAATCAAGCTGACCACATTTGTGGAGTCTTTCTGGACAGATAACAAATTTGTATGACACCCCATAAGTTGAAGAGGAGAGGTTGGCTAATTTTATCGTTAGGGAGAAAAGTGCCTTATGTTTATTATATATTTTCTGCATACTGACTTCCCTAGGTTTACCTTTTGGGGTCAAATAGTTTTTATTAGTTTCTTTGCTCCCCATATTTATTTCTGGATAGCTTTGATACTTAATTTGCTGCAAATAATGCTTTGTTTATAGAATAAAACACAAATATTAGCTATACGATTAAAATATCTCAAGGAAAGTAGAATAAATTGTAAGACAAATGAATCCAATTACAAGCTAGGTAAGGCTGTTCTAGGGAAAGTAGAGTAAAGCATATAAAATGAAACAAATGATGAATATATATTTTTTAATTGTAAATGATAATATTCTATTGATGAAAACTTCAGGTTACAACCATAGTTCATACTACAAAACAATTCAACTAGACCCATCTGCATTCCTATACTCCTATCCATCTGCCAGACCTATATCACCATAAAGCCTCTTACATAGGCTAATAAGTTATAAGCTATAAACTATTTGACAGCCAATACAAACAGTCCAATGCTTAAAATTTGGACAAGGCTACTTATGTACTACATACATACTAAAACTATTAACAACAAGCCCTTTCATCATTGAGATGTAAAAGAAAACACAGATCGACAAAACCTCATTCCAGTCCACCTTCCATGGAGCACTCATTTCTCATTTTCTTGGATTTGCAGGTTTCCACTGCCATGCTCAAGCCCTTTGGGATCATCAGTCCTCCCTTTGGTTTTTGCTTCCCACCCTGCTGCATTACAGGATGATCCACAACTGCCTTTCTCGCCATCCCTTTTCCCATTAGGTGACCTCCTTCACTTCCTTCTCTTTGACATACTTCTTCAAATCATTCCAGGCATCTCAAGCCTCAGCAATCTTCAACTCTTTTCCTCTGAACATATACCAAATTAGGAAAGGATGAACTGTATCCCCCGATCCTATCAACAACCTCCATCCTCCTTTGCAACCAAAAAGCTGAGCCCTGGTTCTGCATATATTAATATGGGTACCATGCATCCCATCCATTCAGCCTTCACTACCGCCCTCATAACCTACATTATCTTCTCTGTGCTACCCAACTGCATTGCTCATGCCATAAGCATGGGTGAGAAATATCCACATTCACCTGGTACTGATAATCAGTCTGCATAAAATCTGCCCCAAACAAAGATTCCACTATCTGCAGGAACTAGGCATCTTTATACCGAAAGATGGCCTTCAACCTTCTTGAAATTTCACCGCAAAATTGGTGCTGGGTATGCAAGGTCTTAAGAGAGAAGTTTGCTTCCATCATTCCTTCCTCCGCTCTGCTGGACTTCCTAAATCAGTAATGTTGCGAATGAGGTCTCCAGCTAGGTTGCCATGTGAATTTAGCCTTTCCACCTTGATTCTTTTATGATCCATATACTTGCCATTAAGGCCTCAGTACTCTCACATGCTTGGTGTCATCATCACCCCGCTGTCAACACATGATTGTAAATCCACTTCTCCGATCTTACTTAGAGTTGGCACTGATAACAAGGCAAAAATGACAAAAGGTATCTGTTATCCCCCTTTATCATATACCCGTAGCTAATCTACGATCCCCTCTTGACAATAATTGAAGCACTACCACCCTATTGAATCTAACCACTCGCTTTCTATGTCTCTAAAATCTTCAATCACTTCTCCATATCCACTTCTGTCAATCTGACTCCCATCTTAGATTACACATCCGCCTCTACGTTCCCTTTTCACCTTATACGAGTCCCCTTATAATTCTCATATTCCTTTAGAAGATCACAAATGATCTTTATGTATTTGTTGAGGTGCCATGCCTGAGCTGGGCCATTAACAATTGCCATGATTGTAATTTGCAAGTCGCATTCTAGATGAAGTTTCTTAACCTCTAATTGTCTTGCTGTTTGGATTGCGAAGAGAGTGCTTGAGTTTCAGCCTCATTATTTGTTCCATCTCGAAGCCTCTTGGCCCTAATTACCAAGGTGTGTCAATTACTGGCTTCAAGAATACATCTAGCTCCAGAGTGTTTGAGATTCCCTTTTGAAGATCCATTGAAGTTTGCCTTCACCCAACCTGAGCAGGTGGAGACCATCTCACCTCCTTGACACCCTTAGAAGCAACCCCTTCAAAGCCCCTGAATGGGCTGAAAGAAATGATAGATATTGTTCTAGAAGATTTAGCTAAGTTACCCATTCAAGCCTTGGCGTGTTGGATTTGTTTTGGGTACACCTACACAAAATATTAAAAATGAATAAATATACATATTTATTGTCTAAAAACTGGAATTAAGTTTAGAATATCATATAACATGTATTTAATAAACATAATCACCATAGTATAAATTAAAAACTACATTCTGATGTCAACTTGCCAAACTTGAATGCTTAAAACAATTAACATTACTAAAACAAATAATAATTTCATTTGCAAGCAAAGGTCAGAAACAAATGATAAATATTGTTCTAGAAGATTTAGCTAAGTTACTTGTTTAGGCCTTGGTGTGTTGGATTTGTTTTGGGTACACCTACACAAAATACTAAAAATAACTATACATATTTATTGCCTAAAACACAGAATTAAGTTTAGAATATCATATAACATGTATTTAATAAACCAAATCACTAGAATTTAAATTAAAAACTGCATTTTGATGCCAACTTGGCAAACTTGAATGCTTAAAACAATTAAAATCATAGAATGAGAATCATAGCGATTCATGCGTTTCGGTGGTTTGATTCGAGCTAGGCAATTTTCTGTGAATCAATGAATCGAAACGATGATTTCTTGGCATGAATTGCCATGAATCACATGAATCGGCTGGAAAAATTGGGCAGCCCAATTGGGCAACTTAAAAACATAAAAAAATACAACTTTTTAAATGATTTTTTTCTCACATTTCTATTTCTTATAACTCTAAAGGAGTTCTATTTGTTGAGTATGACAAAAAGAGAGGAAAAGTGACAGATAGACTTGAGCTAGAGCTAGAGCAGATAGACTTGTCTTTTCATTTTGTTTACAGATAGACATACGTTTCATGGATCTTCATTCTTACATACTTTTATGATTTGATGTCATTGGTTTTATGGATCTTCATCTTACATACATTTATGATTTGACAACATTTATAATTCTATATATCTATGTCATGACTTATTATGATCCTATGATTTCTATTAACTTTAGTTAAAATTTATATTTTACATATGTGATGGATTTATCATTCATGTTTCTTGTTTGTGTATGTAAGATTCTATCTGATGATATTATAGTGTGTTTAAGTTATATTCAATAAAGAATGCATGAAATAAGTTTTAAATTGTTAAATCTCTAAATTTCAAGGGTTTTTTAAATTTGCTGATTAATAGCCGATTCAATTCCTATTCATGGCTGATTCGTGATCCGATTTGGCCTTTGCCGATTCTGATCCAATTCCGATTTTCATTACTTTGATTAAAATTACTTAAACAAAGAATGATTTCTTTTGCAAGCAAAGGCCAGAAAAATGAAGAGAAGCTTATTCCCATTGCTCTTGAGCCTTGAAGAATTTCCACAAGACTCCATGATAAGCTCCACTATGATCCAACTCTAAACTATTAAATAATATCTTTGTTATTCCTTATCTAATGGTCAATATTGTAGATTCTATAAATATTAGATAGTTTCTAATTCTACAATTGTTTCATAATAGGAACATCGTCCCTTTGTAATTTATAAATTATCGTTTGATCATTCATTCAATACAGTCAATATATTACCAACTACTTTCATAATATGGTATAAGAGAAAATCTAATTTGTTTTTGTAAAATTTATAATTTCCTTTTCAAAATTATTCCCTAATTTTTTTGGAATTTTTTTTCCTTTTTCTCAGGTTTGTTTGAAATCTTTGTTTTGCAGAAATTATTTGTTGATGTCCCTCAAAAAAAATCCATGTAGGGTTTTACATCTGCATTTTTCTTGATCGTCCATGCTTGCTCAACTCAAATGAGATTTTTTCTGCAATCAACGCCATTTTTGGCTCTTAGTTTTTGTATTAAGGCTTGTGATTGAAGCTTCTTTGATGTTGTTTTTAGAGGTGTAGGCTCAAAGGATCATTTTGTGGTCGTTTTCTTCTTACCCATGACCATTTTTGTGGTTCTTTTTATTAGATAGACGCATCTGTGTTCCTTAGTCACACGGATTTCCTACAAACGTTTCTTTGTTGTAGCTCGTCCTTTGATAGCTCGTGAGCCATTTTTACTTAAGATTCTCTATTGCCTGCGACAAATCCTTTGATGCATGCGACGAGTCTATAAATCTCGATGAGATTTTGTTTGAGTTCATACTGACGGGATGCCATTTTTTAAGATGACAATAATTGACATTCATTTCTTGGCTCAATCAATCTTATCAGTGTTTTTTTTTGCACAACTAGGGTTTTCCCCACCAGTGGTTTGTGATTGTCTATTTTTTGCTATTTTTGGAGTGGTTGCAGATAATCGACTAGGGTTTCTATGAAATGCTTTGTTTTTTAGTCAGATTTATATTTTGATAATAGATTCTTGCTAGTTTTTTTGACAAGATTTTTAGGTCTTCATCACATTTATTTGGGTCTGCACTATAGGAAGCATGTTGTCTGTCCTTCATATTTTTGAAGTTTGTACCCAAATTTGCCTTTCTTTGTGCATTGGGATTCGTGCCTCAAGTTTTGAATGATGTTTTTTCATCTCTTCAAAACTTCTTGTTTTTCGTGCCTCAAAAAAGGTGCAGATGGCATCTTTAACCAACATAATGTTAGAAGTCAATCGAGGATTCAACGAAAAAATATACAATACTTGGAAGTAGAGTAGATCCCCAATATCTTGGAGTATCCTCACCTTGATGTACTCATTTTGGGCTCATACTCTTCTTCTACCAGAGCTGAACGAGATCAAGATAAGTTTGACGAGCGCAACCTAGAAGTGGTCATGCTTAACAAGCTTTTAGTAATAGATGATCAACTGCCACAAGTACCATTTGATAAGATAGCTGCATTGATTTGGACTATTTTGAAGATTCTCCATTGAACATTAGAAAAAGAGTTGTACATTCTTCCTAATAACCGAATTGTTTGCTATAATGATGTATAAGCATATGTCCCTACAAGAGCATTTGACAAAGATTAAGGACATTCACAATTAGCTTGATGCCATTGGTCAATAAATGGAGGAAGAGGACATATAGTCATAACTTTGAAAAGTCTACCTATGTCCTATGAGCACTTCATAGAAATGCTCAACTTTATTGTAACTAATGTTGACTTAAAGTTTTCTTATGCACTGAACTTCTATAGCAGTGTCGTTGGAAACTAGCAGTGCAACTCAATCCTCCTAGAACAAGCCTTGTAGCCAAATCCTTTCACAAGGATAAAGACCAAGCTCGATCCTCTCAACAAAAAGATTCTTATCAGCCTTAGGATAGCTTGAAGAAGAAGAAAGTTCAATGTAATAATTGCCCTAAATTCGTTCACTTGAGGAGTCAGATTGCTTTTGAACAACAAAAACAATGAGTATCTTAACCTAAGGACAATGTCACCGAGTACTTAGTGCAGAAAGAATTTACATTTTATGCTTTACTGGCAAAATAACATACAACTCATGTGAAACCTTCTACTTGGGATATAGATTTTGGTGCCTTCTTGATGCTTCACTCATCGGTGTGATGGGTTCAGAGTTCTCACCTTTTATCAATTTAGTCATTTTTGGGGAAGAAGAAGAGTATACAGTTGTTGACAAGGGGAACATTCAAATACAATTTGGTGGGAGGAATCTCATGTTTGTCAATGTATACTAAGTTTTTGGTATGGAATTGAATCTTCTCCCTATGAGCCAAATTATGTTGCATTCTCCTCAATTTGATGTGGTATTCACTTCACACAAGTGTTCGATTGTTGATCGTGTGACTCGTACTATTGTGGCACTTAGCATTGATGATCATGGTTTGTACAAACTTGTGGATTCGGGTGATTCTCTTGAGCATGCTTTTGTAGCTAATTCATCTTCCATCAATTGTATTTGGCATCAACAGTATGGTCATCTAACATTATCTATCTTGCTCAGCTTGTTCAGGAGGATCTTGTTCTTGGCTTACTTAACATTTAGACTTAAAATCAAAGAGTTTGTGGAGCTTGTTAGGCTAGGAAGCAACATGAGACATCATTTAAGGATGGTGACTCGTGGTGAGCCTCAAAGGTATTGTAGTTAGTTCACGTTGATCTATGTATTTCAATGAATGCCTCTTCTATTATATTTTTCGGTAATAGGATTTTTTTTAATTAATAATTTAAAAAGAAAGTACAATGCATAAGTTCCTCGGAAAAGACACCGAGGTTCCTCTTTTGAATAATTACAAAAATGTCCCAACAACATTCCCACCTAATAGGTGGACTCATAGGAGCTTGTCAGTAATGGTTTTACAATGCACAATGTTCAAGTAGCCACCTAGCCAAGCCAACAACTTGATTTGCAAAAACTCGAAGACATGACTGAATGATCGGGTCACTAGGAAGAAGGCTCCACACGAGTTCCAAAAATGTCCTTTTCTGTCATTCTTGAACCTTGTCTTCAAAAATTCAAAATTTCCACTTGATTTAACAGTGTCTTTTTTGCAAAAAATACCCCATGGTGTTGTTCTCCATACAAATACCACTAGTGAACATCAAAATTTTATAATTTGGGCGATTATGCCTCTGTCGAAATAATTCAAACTGTTAGCCAGATCATCTTGATCAGCAAAAACAAAAGACAAGTGAGCTACCTCTGTAGGTTTCAACTAGCAATGTCATTTGCCTCCAACAAAACTTTTGTTTACATTTTTAGATCATTTTCACATTTTCAAAACACAAACAAAACCTAGGAACAAACAACCTTACCCATGTCACTTGGAAGTTCTTTGTGGTCTCTCCTCTTTGAGTGCAGGGGGAATAAAATCCCAGATTCTCTCATCCATCAGTGCATTACTTTTCCATTTGGGCCATTTCTCATCTTCTCTCTGCCTGTGAGGGTTTTGGGTCCGAGCTAACAAACTTTGAACCATGGTTGCTTCATCTGCACGACTCAAGTGTAACCTATTCTGCATGGCCTTCCCATCTTCATCAAGTACATGCATCATAACCAACACTTTGAGCGTTTATCACCCCCCTTGTGCTTGTTTAAACCGTGCATGTCTTTGGCCTTTTGTAAACCTCCACACAAAGGATACAAAATTTGTTCCTTCAATTCGATCAATCCCTAGTTTTTGCTCACCAATCTACAATCCCACTTTTGGAGTGGAGAAATGAAGTATTTCCTCCATTCCAATCTTAGACTTGGCTAGAAGCAATTTCATCATTACAAACCTAACCCTTGCTTTTTGCTCTCCAAGCTGAAGAGCCCAAGCCATAATCATGGAGTAGACACCGTGTTTGTGCGATGCTTTTCTTTGACCTCAAAAACATTTCACCCACCACCCTTTTCATAGCCTCTGAAATAAATTCATGCTTGAAAGTGAGTATACTAGACAATTTTTGTTTTGTGGTTCAACCATAAAAGGGATATTGCTGGATCACTTCTGTAATAGAAAAGGACGTTTCCATTTTCTTGTTTTTTAGAGCCAATGACACCCACCACAGTCTTGAGGAACAAGCTACTTGACAAATTAGACAATGGAAAAAGAGCTATGAGTGCCTCATTATGAAATGTTAAAACATCTTGTCAGCTTATTTAATGAGGCACGCCTTGCCAAATGTACTCATCGTCCCTTGATGGAGACATTTATGTTCATGTTTAAAAACAAATGAAATCAATTTGAATGTAGTGTGTGAAGGATGGCCAACTCCAAATACCCCTAACACTCAATCTAAAGTTTACAAGGTTCTTAAAAGGCTACACACTGCTCGACTAATTACTTGTGGAAAGTCCATCTACCATAGGTAAAACTACCTCGGTGAAATTTCCAATCACCCTTTCATTAATGCTCAAATTTAGAGCCCAATTGGATATTCGGTCTACTTCCTGATTGCCTTGTCTTCTCACATGTGTAACTTTAATATCCTCCAGAGTGGAGAGTTCTTGTCTGATGTTAAGAATGTAATTTGCAAGATGCCAAGCATCCGGTGAGCCTTTTATAACTATGTTGATTATGATGAGGGAGTCCCCTTCTACCTGTAGCTTAGTTATCCCTAGTTTCTTGGAAGCCTTAATGGCCAAAAGGGTTGCTTCTGCTTTAGTCATATTATTTGTACTGTCCCTTAATCTTTTGCCCCCAAGTGCAATTAAATCTGCCAAGGCATCTGTAATGATAAATCCCACTTTTGAAGGTCCTAGGTTACCCTTCGAGGCCCCATCAAAGTTGTGTTTTCACCATCCTCTAGGATGTTTGTTCCAAACCACAATAGCCTTTGGACCAACATCAAAAGTAAGATTAACCTTATTGAGCCCATTCACAAGCAATACTTCTTTTATTATTGGTACTAGGTATTTCTTGCTTTTTTGTTGATGATTTTAGTGTAAAATATAGGTGTACTTTCGTATACAAAAATTAAATGTATTTATTATATTTCAAAAGTTTAAGGCCATAGTAGAAAAAGAGTTTGGTTGTCTCATTGTCATTCTTAGGTCAAATAATGGGGGGTGGAGGAGTTTTGTTCTATGTTACACATAACATTAAACTTCAGTTAATCACACCTTACAATCCACAAGATAATGAGAACTACACTATCACTGAAATGGCCAGGTCAATGATGAAACACAAGAGTGTTCGTAAGAAAGTTTAGGTAGAAGCAATTTTCCCTACAATTTGTCTTCTTAATCAGTCTCCTACATAGGCTGTTAAGGGGAAAGATTTCCAAGGAAGCCTGGACTAGTTGCAAGCCTAGGACTAGTCATCGGAAAATCTTTGGCTTTTTGACACATGTATGGATTCCAAATTAGATTCGAAGAGTCAAAAACTTATGTTCATAGGATATAGTGACAACCACAAGGTTTATCGATTGATTGATGTAGACATTGATCGTCTCATCTTCAATCATGATGTTGTCTTTGATGAAGAATGAGAACCTTCTCATTTCTCTTCATGCATACAAAATTTTGAGGATCAGCCTTTCAAGGCTACTGGTTTGAGTGTCTGACTTCCACTTGTTTCACTTGATGGAAGGGATAATGCAAACTTTGATTTTGATGATGTACTACCTTAATTTCCTCAAAAAGATGTTGCTCTTATTAAACATGTTCCAGAATTTGAATGAGTTATTCTTCTACATCCGATGTTGGCTCTTCTGCTCTTTGACCTAAATGGTGGGTTGAGACCATCAATGATCTTCATTTTTTATGAGCTCATCGAGGGTAGACCTTTTAGAACCAATAGCAAGTAGTAAAATACAGTCAACTTTGCTTTCATGGCCAACATTCATAGTATTTTTGAACAAAGGGATTTCTGAGTGTGAAACAACCATGGGAGCTAACACCTAGAGTCTTTTGAAGAATAACACTTGATCCTTTTTGATCTTCCTTTGGGGAAGACACCCATTAGCTACAAATGGGTCTATAAAGTTGAGTACAACTCTGACAAAACCCTTGACAAGTACAAAGATCATCTCATTGCTAGAGGGTTCTTACATAAAGTAAACATCAAATTTGCATGGATACGAATACAGATAGAAATACAGATACGGTACTGAGTATGGATACGACCATTTTTTAAGATCCCCAATATGGATACGGTTGGATATGACATTAATAAATATCACATACACATATTTTTAACACAATTTTCTAAGTTATTAGAGCTTTTCAATACTTCAAAAACAACATTGACAGATAAATGCTACATAAATATATATAACTTAATTTAACACTTCACAATATGCAAAAATTGTAGAGTTGCATTAGAAGATAACCCAACAAAATGGGTTGCTGAATAGAAAAACATTTTGTTTGTCTTTGTCATATGGGGCAGGTTTCGTTTATACCATTTTTTTAAAACAATTGTATTAATAAAGTTTTTAAATTTAAATTTGGGAAGTTTTACACCACATCTTAAAAACATCAAATTACATAGTATTTGGCACACATGGAAAATCAGCATTTTTTAGGCAAACATGGGTACAATAGTCAATGTGTATCTGGGCAGTCTTGGATACGTTTCCAAATTGGATACGGGGAGCGCCCAAGGAAGGATAGAGGAGTTTCTGGTAACTCTGGTAAGCATTGATTATCAGGGAATTTTTGCTCCTACAGCCAAAATTAGTGCCATATGACTCTTCCTTCCTTAGTAGCTCAGTTTGGATGGAGAGTCCATCAGATCAATGTTAAGAGTGCCTTCTTTAATGGTAGTTGTATTAAGAAGTCTAGATGATGGAGCCTCCTAGTTTCAAAGTTGCTGGAAAAATAACATTAGGTGTGCAGACTGGTGAAAGCACTCAATGGCCTGAAACAGGGTCCTTGGCCTTCTGCACTATTGTTTAGGTGTTGAAGTTTGGCAGATTGAAGGTAGTAAGTATCTTCGTATCTCAATTTAGGTATGCCCGTAGTTTGCTGGACAAGTTTTAGATGCAAGATTACAAAACTGCATCCACACTTATGGAGAGAGGGTTGAAACTAACAACCAAATCAGATACACCTGTGGTTAACAAATCAACATTGAGGCAACTGTTGGGCAGTCTCATCTACCTTATTGCTACTAGGCCTAATCTTAGTTTTTTAGTGAGCTACATTTCATGCTTCATGACAACCCCCAAGGTTGATCACTAGGTAGCAACGAAGCGTGTGCTATATTATGTGAGGGGCACTTTTGATTTTGGTCTTTTCATGAACCTAAACTTATTGGTTTTACAGACTTAGATTCGGGAGGTTCCATTTATGACAAAAAAATCAACATTTGGGTATTGGTTCAGTTTAGGATCTAGTGTAGTTGCATGCACTAGCAAGAAGCAACAACCAATGTCTCTTTCCTCGATTAAAGCTAAGTATTAAGGAATAGTGAAGGCAACTTGTGAGGCAGTTTGGCTTTGAAGGATCCTTCAAACATGTATTTTTATCAAGCAAGTCCTAGTCCCCTTTACTGTGTTAATCAAGGGGTGCTTGAACAGGTCAAGAATCTGGTCTGCCACAAGAGAACCAAGCATGTTGACCTTCATTGTCATTTTATTTGACAATTGGTTGAAGACATCAATTCAATTGTTGTATGTTTCAACTGTGGATCAGACAATGGATATTCTCACCAAGACTTTGAGGCTAGACAAGTTTGTAAGATTTAGGTGGCAACTTGGTTGAGTTGATAGATTGACCATTAAGGGAGGTAATTAGAATAATATCTTTATTATTCCTTAATTAATGGTCACTATTGGAGGTTCTGTAAATATTAGACAGTTTCTAATTCTATGATTGTTTCATTATAGAAACATTGTCTATTTGTAATCTATAAATGATTGCTTGATTCTTCATTCAATATTTTACTAATTACTTTCATACTATTAACAAGAGGAAAAACTCCCTACGACCGAAGAAGTGGTCCCTACAGCCAGTTTTGATCCCTATGACTGAATGTGTAGTCCCTACAACTAAAGGTTCGGTTCCTATGATTGAATGTACGGTCCCCACAATTGAAGGTGTTGTACCTGTGCTTGATGGTTTGTTCCCCACAACCAAAAGTTCAGTCCCTATGGTTGAAGGTTTCGTTGCTACTACCAAAGGTGCGACCCCTATAGTCGAGGGTTCACTTTTACCCACCATAGGAGGCAAAGATGTTGGAGGGAAGAATATAACACTTGTACACAATGATGCCATAGGGGATGCTAGCAAAAGAGTAATGTAGGATGATGAGTACATTCAGCTTTTCAAACTTGATATACATGATGCTATAGGATCCATATAGAGGTATTTTGTAGAATTAGGAGCGGTTACAACCATAGTTCAAAATATCGTTATCAACAACTTATCACCGAGGGCAAAAAAAAAGATATTGATAAATATTGGAAATAAGTTGGGAATTTTTTAGGAAAATATCGGGAACTTAAAAAATTGCGTAAATTTAATTATAAATGCATTTTTTTTTTGCAAAATTCAATAAGGAGATGCATCTAACGAGTCACCAAATGAGTGAACAAACCAAGCAAGCTGATCTAGATATATAAATGCAAACACGACACAAAGTTACATTCTCATGTGATCGTGTCAAAGTTCGATAGTCTGAACTTTGAAGTAAACTAAAAATAACAATTTGTCTCTGTAAAACTATAAGCAAATACAAGCGTCGAGTATAATATTGAAATAGTCTACATCTTCCTTTTCCCCTTCCTAGCAGCTCTTGTAAAACCTACTAGAATGGGATTCCTAGCAACTCTTGTAAAACCTACTAGAATGTGATTGGGTCTAGCTCTAGTAGCCTGTTGTGGCTGTGACTCAACCTCTATCCTAGATGTAGATGGTGTTGACATTGGCAATGACTCATCAACATTTGTATTCTCCTCACTCTTAGTGCTCTCTTCCTCCACATGAATGTCGTCCAATCCTACTATGATTCCACCCTCCTCTATAGCTCGACTCTCCAAATTGTAGATCTCATTCTCTATGAACAATTGAAGCCACTCTTGTGTTGTCCAATAATAGTAAGGATCTATGTCATCCAAATCAAGTGGACTAGTTGGTGCTAACTCTACTTTTTTTGTGCACAACTTAAGGTTATATTGCACGAAGATGAGGTCATTGATGCATTTCTATGCTAGCTTGTATCTCTTCTTCGTGTGAATGGCCTTGAATAAGCTCTTATTATGCTCACAATTGGATGAGCTACAAGGCCGTGTTATGATAAAGATGCCTCAACCTTTGAGTCTAGACATGCTATTTTATTTATTTATTTCTTTTAAACCTCTTTGGATGTTCTAATGTTAAGGAACCAGTGTCATAAGTTGCTATGTTGAATCTGTGCAATGATTATATTAGTTACTAGTTTGGTGGAAGAGTCATGGAGAGTTAATGCTTGACAATTTATATTTATGGTGGAGTTCACTATTGACAAGTAGTGTGAGGTAGGTGTTGCATATGGAATGGTGACTGTTATGGCTGAGTTATGCTTTGTTGCATTGGAAGTTATTATGTGCAATGTGTCATTGGTTTAGCATGCTGATACTACATACCTCTTGGGCATTAGAGATGGTTTTGGAAACCATGAGCTCTATCCACTTTGTGTTGGGCTTTATAAATATGTAGCCACTTAGGGCATTTGAGGATGTTAGGTGGGATATCTTCTAAGGTTGTTTATGTGTCGGATATTCTCTAGAATACTCTACTGCTGTATTTACTCTTGATGAACATTGGCTTAAGGCTGTAACAAACAGTTTTTCATAACAAAAACAAAGACAGTTTATAAAGAGTTTTCCCAACATTCATTGAATAGATAACTGAATTCCTTTTCATATGACATTAATTGTTTTAACTATCAACAATTAACTGAAATAACCATGTTCAACTAAGATAACCATATCAATGATCAATTGAAGAACCTAGATTAATGATTAACCCACAATAATTGTATCCATGATCAATTGAAATAACTAGATTAACGACTAATTGAAAATAACTGTATCCATGATCAACTGAAATAACTAGATTAATGATTAACTGAAAATAACTGTATCCATGATCAATTGAAATAACTAGATTAATGATTAATTGAAGATAACTTTTATCAATGATCAACTGAAATAACTAGATTAACGATTAACTATATTTTCTACATACAAGTAAGTAAATGTTTATCATGGAAAGAAGAAAAGAAACATACAAGTATCAATTGGTGAGTCTTTAGCTGGTTGTGCAAGCCTCGGCTTTTAGTAAGAGGAGAAGCATTGACTTAGGCTTAACCTCCCAACCTCAGACCATACTTATCCCTACACAATCTATTGAATTAGAAAGGCCCTCCCTACCCTAGGATCGGGCTTGGGATACTCTTAGTCCAGCCACCTGAGCATTCTGGTGTTTAGAATGTTTGCATAGTTATGGACGGACATGTTTGCATAACTGGCACCATTGACATCAAGTGATCAATATATGACAAACATGCCTTTAAACTACCTTGGCCAAGGTTTTTTGATGGGTTCAACGACCCAATCACCACTGCTCGACTTGACAACAAAAAACATTAATACGGATGAGCATGAGCTATTAAGTAAGATTATTTAATTTATTTAATCTTTTTTGATTCCATTTCTGTGTTCTTGCAGATTTCATCTCACCTCTTCACCTTTCCATGGCTATACAGTCGGTGAGTCCTGGGTGTTTGGATTTTCAGAGCAATCGGCTCTGTTTTGTTAATTCATGATAATTAGATGCTTCCAACATTTCACATCTTGTGATTTGAGGGATTATACTCTTTAAGACTTGTAGAAATAAAATCACTATATTCTGACTTCTAGTGGCAAAAATAATTTATGATTCCATGTCTTGGATACTTTGCTATGATATATAGTAACAACTTCCTAAGGTTATTCAAGTATGAATGAATATAATTTGCAGTTTACTGCTATGAAAATTGAAATGCATTAATGGTTATTAAAGGAAATATAACAATATTTGGAAAATGATTCAACCACATGACCTACATGACCTGGTATAAATTTTGGAAATGCCTGAGCCTTGCTAGACACTTCTATATCTATTCTTCTTCAAATTGATTACTTGGTGTAACCGTAGTATGTAAAGGCAACCTCAACTTCAGCAAGGTAGAATAATATACGGCAGCCTGTAACAAGAATGACAGCGCTATAATCTACAAAGATCTTGCTTGAAGTTTGTAGGGATTCGAATGGTAAATGGCAGCCGAAAATATGAGCAAAGGAAGATGGAAATAATGAAAAAGTTGAAGATGATAAAGGGAGCCGAAATGAGCAAGGAAAATGCGATAATAAATAAGGAAATTAGGAATGTGTTCTCTTGAGTATTTTCGTCTCTCTCGACCCATGATATAAAAAAATGCCAATTAAATGCCAAGTGTTCAATAAGTTTTTAAACAAAAAAAGAATTAAAAGGGTGGAAGAAGATTTGAAGGTTATAATTCAAAAAATATTATGGTTTATATTTATTTACATACACGTAAATATATTTGTGAGATGGCATCATTTTATTATAAGAAAATAATATTATGATGTCACCTCATTTTTATGTCTGTATATGTACATAAGCATATATTATAAGAATATGATGAAAGATCATTTAAAATACTTTGAGGTACGTATTTATATTTTAATTAAATTATTTTATGTTTCTTAAATTATTTATTTAATAGCTCATGCAGTCCTACAGATGTATCCTGAAGTTCAAGTTGCTAGGTACTCACCAAAAAAGTTTAAGGTCATACCTGTCAATCCTGTTGACTGGATTAACCTAGTATCCCATTCTGTTGATCTCATTTAGCAATGCTTCCCCCCTTCATTTTCTCCTGCAATCACCTGTGAAACACTTCCACCATAATAACAAATTCCATAATATTTTTCATATAAACATTTAAAGAATTTGATTATTAACCATAATCCCAAAATCAAGCAACTGCTAAAACATCATATAACAATAACGGATAATGACCATCTTCATTAACAGTTAATACAATGAATATAAATAACTACCTACTTCACATGATCATGAAGGAAAAATCTGTTCAATCTCACGACCATGAGCAAATTTAAAATTAGGTCAAAAATTGGTAACATACCTGCCCCCTTAAATTTTTCATCGTCCTCGATGAATATCACAACAAAACTTTAAACAATATTTATTCAGATTATTTCAAGAAAAGAAATGTTCAGGTTATAGCCCTGGAGAAAAGATGAGGGTATTGTGAAAGATTTCATGATAATCTTCCCAGGTGGCATTATCCTCTGCATACTGATCCCACTGGACCTTGCATTGAGTCACCTCTCGATTTTGTAAGTGCAGCTTACTCATCTTGAATATTTTGAGCGGTTCTATTTCCACCACCCCTGGTTCTCGCACCTATAATAGGTTCCAATCAATTATACGATCATGATAAGTAATGTATTTCTCAAGGTATGACACATGAAAGACGTCATACATCTTTGCAAGGGTTGGTGGTAAGGCAATTTTGTAGGCTATTGGGTTCACAACTAATATTTCAAAGGGTCACACATACCTTGGGGCTAACTTGGCATTCTTACCAAACTTAATAGTACTCTTTTGAGGTTTTACTCTTAATAGTACCTTTTCTCCCAATGAGAATTCCTTAGGTGTTCTTTTTTGCATCTGCATAACTTTTTTATCTGTCATTAGCTTCCTTCAATCTCTTACAAATTTGGATTATCTGTTCTTCCATTTCCTTAAGCATTTCAGGACCAACAATAATTCTATCTTCCAATCAATTCCAACTCACAAGAGTTCTACATTTGCGGCCATATAGAGCCTCAAAGGGGGCCATTTTAATGGTGGATTGGTAGGAATTGTTATAAGCAAATTCTATCAAAGGTAAATATGTTTCCCACTGATATTGCCAATCTATGCAGTAAACTCGTAATAAATCTTCTAATACCTGGTTTACTCTTTCTGTTTGACCATCTGTCTCATGATGATAAGCCGAACTGATGTTTAGTTTAGTACCTAGTGCTGAAAATAATGTTTGTCAAAATCTAGAAGTTATCCTAGCATCCCTATTTGAAATAATTTTCTTTGGGACTCCATGCAATCTGAAAATTTCTTTTATGAATTTATGAGCAATTCTGGTGCTCCATCAGTTAGATTTCTTGGTATAAATTGAGCAACTTTTTTCAATCTATCTACTACTACCAGAATGGTATTGTGTCTATTTCGTGTCATAGGTAATCCTTGCACAAAATTCATGGAAATTACCTGCCATTTCCATTCTGGTACCTCATTTGGGTGCAAAAGACCGGCTGGGTATCAATGTTCTGCTTTTACTCTTTGGCATTCTAAGCATCCGGCCACAAATTCTGTTATCTCCTTTTTCATTCCTTTCCAAAAATATAGAGGTTTTATATCTGACAACATTTTAGTTACTCCAAGGTGCCCTGAATGTGGAGCTGAATGGGATTTTTCCAGAATCATTCTCCGAATTTTTGTTTTGTTGGGTATATAAATCCTGTTATGATATCTTAACAATCCATCCTCTTCTATCCTAAATTTTGAATACTTGGGATCTTATGGGTCTTTGATGAGAGCTAGGCTGATCTCTGCATAAAATTCATCATGCTCTAGATGCTATAAAATTTGGTGCTTTAATATGAAATTTATAGTAGCCATTGCAAAAATGTGTCTCCTCTTACTTAAGGCATCTGCCACTTTGTTTTCCTTGCCTTTGATGTAACTTATGCCAAATTCACAGTCTGCTAAAAATTCTAGCCATCTTCTTTGCCTAGCATTTAGATTTGGTTGAGTAAAAAAATATTTTAGGCCATGATGGTCGGATTGTAAATCAAAAGGTTTTCCAATCAAATAATGTCTCCAAATTTGAAAAGCATGAACAATAGCTGCTAATTCCAGAGCATGAGGGTCGTAATTTTGTTCATAATCCTTCAATTTCCTAGATTCATATGCAATTACTTGCTCATCTTACATTAGCATACCTCCTACTCCTTCTGATGCATCAATTATAACAACGATTTTTTTTGTGGGTTAGGTACTCTTAATATGGGTGCTACGGTTAACTTTTTCTTCAAGTATTCAAAAGCTGATTGACATTTTTCCGTCCATACAAATTTTTTTCCCTTTCTCGGAAGTGATGTAATTGGGTATGCTATCTTAGAGAAATTTCTGACAAACTTCCTATAGAACCCAGCCAATCCCATGAAACTTCTAACTTCTATCACATTTTTAGGTATAGGCCATTCCTTAATTGCTTTGATTTTGGACGGATCTACAACTATTCCCTGAGCTGATATAATATGTCCTAAATGCTGAATTTCCTTTTGATAGAAAGCACACTTAGACAATTTTCCATATAATTTATGTTTTCTTAACCTTTGTAAGACTTTTTCCAGATGTTCTTGATGTTTTTCTTTGTTCTTTGAATAGATTAGAATATCATCTATAAAGACCAGTACAAACTTATCTAGGCAATCTTAAAATATGCTATTCATCAAGTTTATAAAAGCCGCTAGAGTATTGGTTAGCCCGAAAGGTAACACTGTGAATTCATAATGCCTATACCTGGTTTTGAATGCAGTTTTGTGAATATCTTCATCCTTAATACGAAGCTGGTGATATCTTGACCTCAAATCAATTTTTGAAAATACTGTTGCACCTTTCATTTGATCAAAGAGGTCATCAATTCTAGGAAGTGGATACTGGTTCTTGATGGTAACCTTATTGAGCATTTTGTAATCTATGCATAATCTCATGGTTCCGTCCTTCTTCCTAACAAACAATACCGAGGCTCCCCATGGTGAAACACTGGGCCGAATCAATTTCTTGTTTAACATATCCTATAATTGTATTTGCAACTCCATTAATTCTGTAGTGGTCATTTGATATGGTGCCCGAGAAATGGGTTTTGCTCTTGGTATCAAATCTATGGTAAAATCAAAGACTCAGGATGGTGGTAGACCAGGGAGTTCTTCAGGAAACACATCCTGATAATTCTTTAGATAGGGATATTTTTGTTTCAAAGATTCGTTTAACTTTTCTTTGATTCCCCCATCTTCAAAAATGTAGTCATCTCTATAAGTGGTGTTTATAGGATCTCTTATGTCTTCAATTCTTATTGCAAAATCTCACAACCCTTTCTTCCATATTTTTTAAGTTGCATGGCAGATATCTGTTTTGATTTAATTTCATATTTATCCCTATAATGCTTGTAGGTTTGGCTTGGTCATCCAAACAATCTACAGTTTTGGCAAGACAATCCACCTTGGCCTTATGCTCACTGAGCCAATTAATGCCTATAATAATGTTGTAAGACCCAAGAGGTGCTACATACAAATTCAATTAAGTGGAGAAATTTGGAAAATCAACCTGAGCTTCAAATAGACACTGCTCTACCGTAGCCCTTGACTGGTTTGCATACTTGATTGTCCATGGTTTTGCCATAAAATTAGATCTCTTTGAAAATCTACTTAATAGTTTAGGCGATATAAAACATTCAAAAGCTCCAATATCAATTAAAATAGAGATAGGGTTCCCATAGATCTTACCCGGAGTTTCAGTCGGGCCTATCTGTTGTTCTGCTTGTCTATTGTCCAGGGTTGTGTGGATTCTTTGCTGATAAACATGCTATTTTTATGGAAGAGGTGGTTGGTGCGACTGATTGGTGTTGGGTTTGACGGGGCATTTACTAGCATAATGATCTCCCCCACAATTGTAACATCCCGAAGGTGGCCCCTTCTTCTCATTGCTCTTATTATTTTTACTTGTACTAAAATTACTTTTGAAATCCTTGATTCCATTTCCTTTTGATTCTGGCTTGCTATACTTGTAGTCCTTAAATTGTTTCTTCTGAGATCTAGTATTTGCACCTTTTGTATTCTAGTTTGTTTTCCTTTTATTATCCCGAATGGAGTTATCTCTCTTGATTTTGTATTCCTGTCGGACAGCCTTCTCTAGATCTTCTTCCATGGTTCAAGGAGTGAGAACATCAACTGCTCCTCCTATTCTATTATTCAGACCCATAATGAATTTCCTTACCTTCAGATTTCTATCTTGCTGATATGGTGGTACATACTTTAGTAGTCGGGTAAATTTCTCCCAGTACTTGTGTACAGTCATGTCTCCTTGCTTCAGGTTTTGGAAATCTAGTAATTTTTGGTCATAAAAAGTTTGGGGTAACCAATGATTCCTAAAAATGGTTACAAATTTTTCCCAAGTAATTTAAATTGTTTTAATGTTTTGCTCAACTTTGGTGTTTCCCCACCATGTGCTCATCTATGCTGCTAGAGCTAAGGTCTCCTTGTAATCAATTCCTTAACGTTGAGAGAAGCCTTCTGAAATAACATGAGCCTTGTACTTATCCAAAGTAACATCAACCGTGTATTTGATCTTATAGATCTATTTGCATCGAATGGGTTTCTTTCTCGAGGGGAGATCTTGAGAGAACCTAGTGTTATTCTTTAGCAAGTTGTGGTTCTCAGTTTCCATAACTTGTTCCCACTCGGTTATCACTTTTGCTTCTATGTATGTTTGAGGCTCATATACACTGTGAATGTTGGCCTTGAGAGAAAAAAATTACAAAATTAGAAGGTTTGCTCTTTTTTCTAGTTGTTCTACCTTCAATTAGCTCATTATCACGAAGTTCGTCAATCGTCTTAGCCCACCATATAAGTCGGAGAGTAGAAATGCCAACATCAGAAGTAGGAGGTGCAATAGGACTAAGTTCATCAAATCGAAGATAGGATGAATCTTGAGGAAAGTTCGGTGGTGCAACTTCGCGTCTAGAGGATTCCACAAGAGAAGGAATCATTGAAGGTGCAGGAATTAGAATAACTGAAGCCCTCCCATTAGGTAGACCTAATGAAAGATAGATACTCAAGTCTTGACCCTTGAGAGGTTGGTTCTCTGAATCCCTAGTTGTTGGAGAGAGCTGAAATGGCCCCTATTCCTTGCCAAAAACCACATCACGATTGAAGATGAGACTTGCTAACTAGTCAATAGGTCTTATCATTATTATTGTAGCTGGTTAGTAGAAGTTTTTGGCTCTTGACATCCAACTTAGTGCACTTGCATCAAGGATCCAAACAAAAGCAATAGAGCCAATTTTTGTGAGATGAGTAACTCTGGGCTTACGGCCTGACCAAGCTTCTTTTGGAGTCTTGGATCCAAACAAAAGCAGTGGAGCCAATTGTTTTGAGATGACTGACTCTGGGCTTATGGCTTGACCAAGCCTCTTCCGAAGTCTTCTTGAGAACCATTCTAGGAGGGCAGCTGAGGAGATAAACGATAGAGTTGACTGCTTCAGCCCAAAATTTCTTGACTATCAATGCTACTATTATTTTCCAAATACACCGAAGCTCTAAGCTATACTATCAAACTCCCAGAAATTAAACATATGATTGTGTGTTGACTTGTGAACAACTCTTGCCAAAGAATTTAGTGCCTCACTCAACTGATTAGGCAAAGGTTCTATTTGTGAGAAAACTCTACTCTACTTCTTCTTGCTTCTTGGCTCCCTTCATTGCCTCTCAACAGTGTGATTTAGAAAACAATTGTTCCAACCTTTCTTCTTGTCTTTGCAGATGTTGTATTTGACAAAACTTAGTAGTTATTGGCATTTGAACTAGGATTTCTTTTAGGGGAGATTCATTAATTTCACTATATCTAATTTCAATTCCCTTTAATGCTTTTCACACATGATTAATGAGTGACTAGAATTTTCAACCCTTATTTCAATTTCATAACCAATTTTTCATATGCTGTTTGAAGATTCTTGGCTTCTAGTAACAACTTATAATGACGAGGAATCATGTCATGAGCCTCCATCATCACATTTACCACATGTTTAAATTGTTGTTTCACTTTTACCAATTCCAATTCTGTTTTATTTTTTTGGTATGATTAAGGTATCTTACTTGGGTTATTTTCCACCTAGGTACTAATTACACTTTACTTAAACTTACTAAGGGACTGCATAGGAGCTTTTAGGAGTGTTTCTACTATAGGTGGTATTATCATGTCATCACATTCCCACTTTATGTGTTGACTCCACCTTTAGTGCACGTATCACTTTATCACTCTTTTCCTTTGTTACACATGTTGCTCATACTTTATTACACATTGGAGGATGATTCACCTTCGGTAGACATGTGATTCCACCTTGGGTGGGTGGTAAGTTATCTCTTGATTATCATGTAACAAGACAACGACACTCATCATTATCTCATTCACTCCTTTATACTCACTTTGGCTATATAACCAAGGGTTCTCTTATGCAATGATCAACTCATTCTAATTGATTCCAGTTGATTCAATCAAGATATTGTATTGCCTTCTTGGTGAGTATACAATTTATTCTTATATCATTTCTCTCTTTTTATTGTGCTTCCATTGCCTCTAGATCCTGGGTGGCTACCTTTACAGCCAAATCTTACATGGTATTAGAGCCCACAAAATGCCATTGGATAGTCTTATAAGAGATTTGAGCGCATATTTTGGTGAATTATTGGAGATCCTCTTTATGGCCTTCTATTGTAGGGCAAAATTGGAGGTTGATGGTGCAAATTAGACCTTGTAATCAGATTGAGGAGGTTATAACACCCCAAGATCAACTTTTGTTTCATCCAAATTGGACATTGGAGGCCAAATCTAGAGCTATTTGAAGTTTGAAAATGCGACGACAATTTAGACATCATAATTATGAAGGCAATTTTCAGACAACAATATCTCGATCATTCGAACTTCCCGTTTCAATTTTTTGTTTTGATTTGTGATAAACTTTTATGCTCTCCACAATGACATAAATTGTTTCAAATTTTGTTGTCTTAATTTTATCAAAAAATTGCATAATTCTGTTTTTGCAACTTCCAATCCTCATTTGGATTCATATGAATTCCATTTTAGATGCAATTTTTTTTTTTTGTGAAATGCATAATTTTTAGTATTTTACATGGGGCTATCATTTTAAAGTGACTACTGATCAATTGTATTTATTAAATTTGGCTGGCTTTTGCAGCTGTAATGTATAGAGCTTATTTTTGGTCTTTTGCAATAATGACCTAAGTCTATTGTAACTTAATAATGGCAATTGTAATCACTGAAATGGAAAGTCCAGAAAAAAAAAGTAAAGAAAATTAAAAATTTCTTTAGTATTTAATAACTTTTTATAATTAATTTTTTAATAACCTTTTTTAATAAAATTTTAAAAGCAAATTTTAAAAAAATAAACAAGTTTGGGAAAGAAATTTTTTGTACACCTAGAATACTTCTTGTAGCGATCTGTCCTCCAACTAGGAGGCAGGGGGTCAATTACTCCTATGATTTCTTGGTACATCAATCCAAATGGAGGGCATCATCAATGATCATTTGCAACCAAAGTAATGAGACTTGAACCCGACCCTGACCCGACAAGGGTAACTTGATTTGTGACTTGGCTCAGTTTTGCCCATGACAAAACCCTTGAAATTTAGAGATTTTTAGGACTTATGTAATGCCCCCATTTTTGCCAGTATCATAGTTTCAGAGATTAGGCTATTATTGTGATTCTCGTAGGCTAATTATTGTGGATAGGGGGTCTTTTGAGGTAGTGGCTTGGCTTGGGAGGGTCTTATCTTCTCCACAATTCAGTGAGTTGTAGGTTGGTTTTCGTTTGGCTTAGATCGGACTTTATTTGGGCTTAGTTTTGTGTACTTACTAATTTTGGTAAGTTAGGTGTTGATTGAGATGGACCCTTTCTATTTTAGAAAAGTGCATTTGGTCACATGGAGAAATAATAGGTGTGACTCCTTTTTCAGATGACATATTTAAATGATGAGTATTTTGAGAGTTATAATATTTTTAGTGGCCAAATTATTATTAAATGAAAATCATAAAAAAAGTTATAATTTAACTTTATAATATCACTTAAGTTGAGGGTTGAGTCATCATTGGAAGGGGCCATTTATTTCATTAATATTATGCCTAAGCCAAGTATTAAATGTTGCCAAAAGAGTTAAGTTGGAAAGTTTCAAGAGTTGAGTTCTTTAGGGGAACTTTCACAATTTCAAAAGTTGAGTTCTTTTGGAAACTTTTATCAATAAAGGCATTATAAATATGAGCTTATTTCACTGGGAAAAGCACGCTTGGATATTTTATTTGCTTTTAATGCCTTTGTGGCTTTTCTTGAGGTTCTGAATTTTGATGCCATTGCTGAAGTATAAGGGTTTGAATTCTGAATTGTCCATTGAATCTACAGATGAAGTATTGTAGATCCAAATTTGAGATTTTGTTCTAAGTTTGCATTGCCAATTGCCACTGAGGTATGGTAATTTGTTTGTGCTTCTCTACTGTACACGCTGTGCCTGAGAAGCTATTTTTATGCTGAGAGTTTGTGGTGGATTTAATATTGGGAATTGTTCAAGCTGGGTTTGATTGTGTTGGATGATTGAAACCATATGCATTCAATGTCTCCTTATCCATACTGTTGTTGCTGGGAGGTGGTTATTGGGTGAAGAAATCACAGATTGAAGTTGGGAGGACCTATTTGACATTGGATGCCAATTCTATATTGTTCTTGAGAGGCCAAAGTAACTAGCATTCTGGACGGTTATTGCATTAAGGAAAATTGACCAGTATTTGGTTGCTTATATCAGACATGGGCATACTTTTAGTGATTGGGGCTGCAACATTGGCATAAGCTGGAAATTGAAATCTGTGTTGAGGCATCTATATAACTTCTACCAATTGCAGCATCCAAGAATCCTTCACATTTCAATGTCAGGTCTGAGACATACTGACACAAGCTGGGGTTGAAATCATTGTTGCCGTTCATTATATCAGTCAGTGTTGGGTGTTCTTTTGAAATCTGCGAACATAATCGCAGACTTGTGTTCAAGTTGCAAGCTCACACTAGGAATGGCAGACGTGGTTGCCAGTATAGAACAGGCTCAAGTCAAAGTGGCTGTCTAGACTTGGAGAATTTGCCCTTTGCCTCTAAACCAGGTTCTGAGATGTAATATCTTCTGAGTTTTGAATGAATAAAATACAGATCTGAAATTATGAGTCGATGTTTTATATTTCCATACTATCTTTGGTACTGCAAATTGTGGGTTGTGAAGCATAAAAAAACAAAAGTCTTGCTGGAAATTCTAAATCATTTCAAATATTGAATATAATCAGTATAGAGTTGAATTGTGTTAGTTACATCAGAACTGGTTGATTACTTGCCAAGGCTTTATGAAATGCAAACCATCCAAATGTTATAAGAAATTGGTGAAACTGAAAATTGCTCATGTTATAGCCAAGTCTAGTTTATTACAATTTAAAGAACATTCCATGCACCCATTATTGAATAAAGCTTAAAGATACAATAGCATCATGAAATAGAAGGTAATTTGATCACATACATAAACATACATCGATTACATGAGTACAAAGGTAAATTACTAAATAGTAGCCGAAGGAAATAGTAAACATAGATATATAAATTATAAAATCCATGAAACCCAATCAAAATGTATATCCATGATATCTATCACATCAATAGTCATCATCCAATGTTCCGAACATATGTTAAACAAGAAGTTAAAACAAGTCTATAGCTATGGCACCTAGTCCTCATCCTCGTCCTTAACGTCAGCCTTAGAATAATCTATAATATGTCTCCTAGTAAGGCGTCTAAGGTAGGTCGTAAATGACTGATTAGCCATAGCCTCTGCGTGTGAGCCTTAGGTGCCTCTAGGATCAATTATAGTCTTTGCTAGTGCCTGTGAGGTGCCACTAGGATCAATTGTAGCTCTTTGCTCCTTTGCTGCGATAGCCATGACCTTAGCCTCTTTGTCTACGTCATCAACCCACTTTAGGTCCTCATCATCGAAGACAGGATTAGTAGCATTAGTAAGCCACTCATACTTTAGATCAACCTCCTCTAGAGTAATCAGAGAGGTGTCACTATCCAAAATCTCCCTAGTCCAAATGCGTAGTTTCTAATGCACAAAGACTAGTTTATTCATTTTCTCCACAGATAACTTGTTACGCCTTTTCGAGTGGATGTGCTCGAACATGCTCCAGTTGTGCTCACATCTAGAAGCGCTACATGGCTGGCTCAATATGCGGATTGCAATTTGTTGAAGGTTTTTGGTTGAAGGCCCAAACATTTGCCACCATCTATCTGAAAGAGAAAAAGAAAAAAAATATTAGTCTCATTTAGAGCTTTATAGCTAGAAAGTTAGAAACTAGATAATAAAATTAAAATGCAATGTGCATAAGGCTTAAGCTGCAATTTTTACCTGGCTGCAACTTTTTATGACCTTCTTTGCAAATTTGGCCTGAAAAAATGGGCCCTGTTTTATTATTATAGGCAACCATCTCAAGCAATATATATGTGGGAATAGTGGCCATCTTCGATATCATAGTATATAGGCCACTGATAACTTGCTCGTCTTCCTTGAAATCATCACGGAAATGGAATGATGGATTGAGGTAATAGGCTATTGCATGGATGGGTCTTTGAAGCTGATTTTGCCATCTTCTATCAATTATGTCCCAAATGGAGCCATACTGTCCTCAACTCGTACATATTTGGCTCTAATGGCCTCCTTGGCCCTATCCATGCCCTCATATATGTAGCCCATAGCGGGCTTCTCCTCGTCAGCAACTCGTAGGAGGGCTACAAGGGGCTCAATGACCTACAAAAGAGTTAAACAAAAAAACAATTGAGTGAAAAATAATATGATCATTAAAATGTGAAACTTTGCGAAGTTGCAGAATGAAAATAAAACAAAAAAATGCATGACATAAATTAATTTATAAATTTTAAGGTTTTAAAGTTTGAATTACTTTCACAATCTCCTTACAAGGGTCCCAAAACCTTCTTCATCATAAATGCATTTTGTTGCATCTATCCCTGCAGGGGTGGTAGCAAAGGAGGAGGAAGTCCATTGTGGACCAACAAACATGCACCTCAAAGGTAACCTTGAATTCAACAAGGATTTTAGTGTGATAAAATTAGAGGCAAATCTTGTGATTCTGGGACGAGTCAACTGCTTTCCCTCCTTGTATTCCCTCGTAATGCTGAGGACCAAGACATGATTATAGATGAACTTACAAAGATTTTTTTCTTTATCAACACATGATTTCACCCATTTAGTCTTCCTAATATCCTCTAACATGAGGTCGAGGCAATGGACCCGCACATGGAGTCCAACAGATTCTTGGGCGTCTCTCCATCAAAAGTTTTTCAATAGCAATTCAAAATTAACTAGTAAAAATTTAGATGTGTTGAGAAATTTTTAATTTTTAAAAACTAAAATTAAAAATTTAGAAAGTTAAAATTTTACCTACAACGAAATTAGTTGCATTATCAGTCACCACTTGAACAACATTGTCTGTCTCTATAGACTTCAAAAACGTGGTGGATCCTAAAAGTGAAAATAAAACAAAATAATTATTATTGACCAATCAATAAAACAAAATTTTAGTTATTCAATAATCAATTAATAATTTAATATATTAAATTATAGACTTTGAGAAGTAGAGGATGATGAATTACCTCCACTAGAAACAAGAAATTTAGGAGTCTTATACCTCCTATTTGTCCATCCATTTGTCATAATGGCGCAAGCCCTTTGGCTCCATATCTTTCTATGGTCCTCCAACTCAAGTTTCATTTCCTCAACCATTTCTAGTAAGAGGGGGCCACTCAACTGATCTTTAGTGGGGGCTTTAAACCTCGCATCACAGATGGAAACCGCATCAATCATGCCTTGCCAATAAGGAGTCCTGTCACATTTATAAAATCATTTAAATTAGCATATTTCAACATCAAGTTAAAATTATAAAATTTTATTTTGGAAGTTAAATTTTAAAAATTAAAAGTAAAAGTTAAAACAATCAAATATAAATGAACCACTTGGCTGCAATAAATGGAATGTTGCAGAAGAACCAAAACTTGCAAATTACTCTTCTTCCAGCTTCATGGATCTCTCTATTCCAACCTAAGCTCTCAAGTGAGGGTTGTGCACGAGGAGTGGAATGTGGAACAAAAAAATTGTCCAACCTTGATTTTCTGACTCTAGGACAAAAGGTAATTTCAGTACTACTATCAAGGTTAGCGGTGGCACCAGTAGCAGGAATAGATGTAGAAGCAGTAGCACTAGCAAAAACACTAGGACGATAGGGCGAAAGGGAAGAACCTTCTCCAACACAACCTACTGAACCTAGGGGTGTAAAACTCGATACATAAGCAATTCCAGATGAGGGTGGACGAGAAGTGGAACCAATTTGAGCTAACTCTGCTAATTGTTTCTCTCTTAGTTCCTTTTCTTGTTCATATTTTTCTAAGGCAACATAACAAAAATGTTTAGCCTCAGCGGTTGCAACTTTACAAAGCTCAACATCATGTCCACATATGCCAACATTATGGTATTTCAATATATTTATCCCCTCACTATTAATGGTCTTACAAAATAAGCATTTTTTTTGATTGCTACCTCTACTCGGAAAGTCTATGATGTACTTCCAACACTCATCTTTTCTATTTCTTTAGAGAGCTTGGGATTTTTAGCTGGAGCCGCCATTATGAGTAAGGAAAAAAATGTTTTCAAAATATCAAGGTTGCTGCAATAAGACATTTTAAACTAAGAATTACTATTTAAGCATTGTATTTTATGAAGATTTAATTTAAAAGAAAACCCATAAACATAGAGAAAAAATTCATCCAAAAAACCCATAAGCATAGAAAAAAAAATCTAAATCCAAAAATTCAATTCTTACTTCTTTGAAATGAGTTAATAAGTGTTGAGAAGAGTTCCTATAAACTCCTTGATGATCTAAATGCAAGTATATAGCTGCTCCAATGTCACAAGTGCAAGCTTTTCTCCTCTTCTTTTCAGCTGGTTGCAAAACAATGGCACTCTATTTTCCTCTCTCTCTCTCTCTCTCTCTCTCTCTCTTTTGTTTTCTCACATTAGAGTGTTATGAAAGCCCTTTTAAGGTTATAAACAAACGATTTTTTTTTATATAAAAAAAGCATTTTTTTTTAATGTCCAGATTTTCCTAGCCGAGGCTAGGCCATGGGCATTGTGATCCGCAAGTCATGACCTGACCCGCGAGTTAGGAGAGTCAGGCGAGTCAGCCCAGTTGATTCGCCGAGTTAGGGTCAGGAGTCATTTGACTTGGCCAAGGTAACATGACTAGCCAACTCGCCTAACTGGCGGTGAGTCTCGTTACTTTGTTTGCAACACATTCTTCGATGGCATTATTACAGTTTCCATCTTTACATCTTTTTTATGTGATGTATTCTCTTGCATGAGCTATGCTGTACATACACTACTTTAAAGAGTCATCCTTTGTACTTTATCATTGATGATAAATTTGATGTAATCCTTTTGTACTTATAGTTTAGGAATTAACTTGTGAGAATTAGTGCACGGGCTTTGGTTGAGGCTTGGAAAGTAACAATCTGACATTGATGAGTATCCAATTGATGCTCAAGTAGGTGCCTCCATGCTTGATGTCTATCATATTGCAGTGATTGATTCATCATCAATTCTTCATTGAAATCAATATCTAGTTTTGTCCCACTTTGACATTCTTGGTGCAACATTGGCTTTATTTTTTCTTCATATCAAGGAGTATTGGTCAGCACCTTGGACCATCTTTTTTGGAGATTCGACATTTAGTAGGGCTTCATGGTCTTTTCTCTCCTCCCTTATGAGGGGAAACTTTTTCCTCATTTGAGATTTTGTCCTCTTTCTTTTTCAGAGTTCTGTATTTTATCTCTTTTGGAGGGGGGTTTTCTCCCATGTGGTTTGCTCCCTTTCTCCGCTTTTGAGAGATTGATTTTCTTTTATACATGGGTACCTGGCATGGCATAGTAGTTGTGACTCATCTTACATTGTTATGTTTTGTACATTCACTTTTAACGCACTTAAAGAGGACTGTTGGTGTAATTAAGGTACTTTGCCCTTTTTATTTCTCACCTAGGTACTTATTACACTTAAGTTTACTTAGGGACCACATAAGATCTTTTAGGAGCATTTCCACTCTAGGTGGTGTTATTATGTTATCTCATTGCACGTTACATGTTGATTCCACCTTTAGTGCACTTATTGCTTCATCACTCTCCACCTTTGTTTCACATTTTGCACATATTTTATTACATGTTGGAGGATGATCCATCTCTGGTGGACATTTGATTTCATGTTGGGTGGGTGATAAGTTGTTTCTTGATTATCATGTAATGAGATGATAACACTTATCATTGTCTCATTGCCTCCATTGTACTCACCTTGGCTATGTAATCAAGGGGTCTTCTATGTAATGATCATCCCATTTAAGTTGTTTCCAGCTGAATTAATCAAGTTATTGTATTGCCTTCTTGGTGAGAATACATTCTTGTTATATTATCTCTCTCTTGTTATTGTGCTTTCCATTGCCTCTGGATCTTGGATGGCTATCTTCATAGCCAAATCTTACATGTTTTTACGCTAATTGCCTTTCCTTTTATGTTTTTTTATTACACTAATCTCTGCTACGATAGTGCATTCGTCTTTTATATTGGCAGACCTTGATTTACAAAGAGTGAATATATTGATATATTTTGTTTACATGCTGTCTGTATGAAGTGTAGCAGCTCAAGAAGTATTTTCTTGTCATAGATCCTGTCAGATACTGTTACCCTCCTTTTTCCAGTGCCTTTTATTAAGAATCAATTTTTTATACAAATTCCAGCAAGTCTTTTAAATTAGTTTGTTGTTCAAATCTGGAATCTTCAACAACAGTTTTAATCTCATGATTGGAAGCACAGTTCTCTGAATGAAGCACAGTGGTGGCTCAATCTTCGACTTGGTTGGCAATGATTCTTGATTATGTTTATTATTTATATCCTTTTCACTCAAAATTATCCTCCTCACCGGTTTCTTGAAAGGATGGATATGTACCTCAAAATCACTCTCCCCCCATCTTCATTGACAGTTTCTGTCAGCGTATGAGTATGTGAGAGTTTTTCTACTATCATATTATTGTCCATAATTTTGAGGATTTAAATATATTTCTGTTGTTTCTTCTTTTGTGGAGTGTGTTTTGGTACATTTGTAGTCTTAGGTGGTTTAAACCTATTATAAACAAGAGCTTGTAGGCCTCGACCTTTTAATTTTGTTGGCATGACAGCGACACTGGCAGGAGGAGCTTCATTAACTGGCTTCAGTGGATGATTACTTTGGCTTAGCCACTCCAACCTATGTTGTTCCTGTCTTTTGTTTCTGAATAATGGATGCCTCACTTGAAGACTCAGCTTCTTCATCTGTAATTCATTTGAAGTTGGCATTTTCATGCCTATTCATTTGAGTTTTGTATGCTTTATACGTTATACAACTCAGCTGGCTGTTAAACTTTATCGGCAGCTTGAACATAGATGGTAATAGTTCAATCTTCTCCTAATTATTTAATATTCAATCTATGCTTGGGTGTACAGGGAACATCTGAGCTCGTTTGTAGTATTTGACTTACACCTGAATAAGTATGTATTAGTTTTTTGAGCCACAAATGCTGCCCACTTATATTTAATCCTTCTCGCAATTCCCTGTATGTACTTTAGGCATCAGAAATCATTTTGTCAAAAAATAGTTGTACCATTTCAGATTCTGTATTTTCTCATAGATTCTACTTACACTCTATTGTTTGAAAATTTGAAAAGGGTTACTGGGTTCCTATTGAGATTGGATAGCTGCTAATGAACAGTGCTTGCCTCTTTATTGGGAAACCAAAGACCACTTTTGAAACTGGAGGGTATTTTATGCTTTGAAAATGGTTTTTTGTTTGCTGATTTTTTAAGTGGATACTCAAAACTCTTTTCTTTGCAAGGACTCCTTCAGATGTAATACTTCTTTTTAAATATAAATTATACAATCGAAAAAGAAAATCATTTGTTTTTCCATACAATGTTGAGTTTTTGTCATGGTTCTATGGATTTTTCTACATTCTAATATACAGCGGTGTTTTGGAGTTTCAATGCCTTGAAACATTTTATGCAACTGTGTTTTAGGAGTCTCAGTAATGTTCTTCATTGTTTTTTTCAGGCTATGCTTATGTTCGTCTCTTGGCCTCTGCTATTGAGAAAGCTATGAAGGTGTGGATTACTTACTTAGCAAAACTAATCCGCTCAATTGTGCACTGTGCCGGATACTCAAATTTTTAGAACTTGTTATATTGTATTTTAGCTTGCAAGCATCTGATGAACTTAATTTTTTTCTGGTTCTTATTTTTTGATACTGTGGAACTTCAGCTGAGCAGTGGCATTGGTGCAAAAAGGCAGCATGTTCATAGCTGCAGTCTTGTTCGTGCTAAGAAGTTTTATGGTCATTACTCAAATGATCAGTTATTTATTAAAATCATTCTGTATCCTTCAATGTTCTAACCATTTTGTTTGGATATGTTAACAAATAAATCAAAACAGATTTCCTCATCATTATTGAGAGACACTTATGTTTAATATGTATGTGATAGAATAATTTGATGGAAAATTTAATTAATTTGTCTCTTAGTGGTAGTCATGACTATCTACAACTTTTGTGGCTCTACATTGTTGAACTTTTTATCCCAAGTGATCAATGAGACTTACTCCTTGTGGCAATATCTAAACTTATGAATATTTCTCATTGTATGGAAGTACACAGGCACTTGATTCAATTCACTTGAGCCTTATTTTCTCACCTCATGTAAACTAAACTAATTGTGATGGATCATATTTTCACTGTTCTTGGGCACTTGGCTTGTATTTTGCCTTAGCCCAGCAACATTCACCCTCTTCCTTGGAAGTCTATTTAACGCTCCTAATAAAATTTTCTTTGAAATACTGCTATTTAGTATCTAGATGTTTGATGTAATATTGAAGATTGTTTTTAAAAATATTTGTAAAATTTGATAGTTTTGGATTGTAAGTGTTGTTTCAGCTTCATCAATTTATGTTTTTTTTCTTGCTTTTCCTTTTTTTGTTAAAAATTATCAGACTTCGTTCTTTTTTTTGGCTATTACATAAAGGTTCTTGGTTTTTTGACCTTAATGCCAAAGAAAGATATTATCCAGATGACATAAATCGTGTAGCTGCATTGCTTCTGGTAAGTTTTTTGAATGTTGGTCACAAATTTTGTTTTGGCTTTATCTCAATCAGAATAAAATTGCATGTTAGCTTCATGCTGATGATTATGGTTTAGAATTTTCATTTTATCTCAAATACAAAAAATAGAAAAAAATATTTATGCAATAGTATTGGAATTATTTCTTGCTATATGTAAAATTGCATTCCTGAAATAACTATTGATGTTATTCAATTGCAATTCAATATGTATGTTTGCTTATCACATTGATTAGCAACCTAGGTGGTTCTTGGCTATCATTATCTTTTTCACCTAAAATTTTTGAGTCAGATTACATAGTACATAAACTCACAGAGTATACAAGATCCAAGGCTGCCTAAATTTCTTGCCTTTATGACTTAAGCAAGGAGATCAATATTTTAGATTAATTTTTCTCTGTTTTTTGGATTTTTTTCCCTGGTAAAATCTGAGTCATATTACATGATACCTAATAAGCAATGTATGAACAACGTCCAGGGCTATATTAAAATTTGCTTTCCCCTGTGACCTAGGTAAACAGATTAATCATCCCAGATTAAGCTTCAGATAAAAATATATAATGGATGCACTATACGTTCTTGGCAGATGGAGGGTTTAGCATCTTAAGTCAAACTCTGTGGGCTTGGCTGTGAAGATATTTGCTGAGTCATGGTCACATAAGTGCACTATGGTAGGTGATCACCGGTTACAAATGGTGCCAAAGTGGATAATTCTGTCATGGTCTCTGCCATGCATTTCTTTCCATAAGGATAGAATATCAACCAGGGGTCCATAATAGGTTGAAATTCACATAGCATGTAGTCTTTGGTAGTAGGTACTATAATATTGTTAATCAGCCAACCACACATAATTACATCACTTACTAAAGTTGCTCTTCATTAAATATTTTATTCACACCTTTATTGAATTCACTGTTTTTGTTATCTCAGAATTTTAGAATAGGTGTTATATATTAGTTTGATAATTTTCCTTATGTGTTTCTTGGAGGCGATATCTTGTATTTGTTAACTTATATACCACTTGTATAATATGTTATACGGATATTATTATTATGTTTTATATGTCTGCCATACTACAATCAGCTTCTGCATGTCTTATGTACATTTTTACATAATTGTATCATCTATCTTAACTTAATATGACAGTCTTCTTTATTGAATGCATTGCTGAGGCAAGCTTTGTGTAAGAATCTAGCAACGAGGCATCTGTAATCTATAAACTGAGAGCTGAGAGATTGATTTAAGTGCTTTTTTATTCATAATTTGTCTTGATTTCCATTATGTGTTCTATAGTATTTAAAAAAATTAAAACGATGGATGTTGTGCAGGGTGGTGGGATACTGAATCATGTTTTTCAGCCTCATGAATCACATATACCTTATCTTCTTCAATTCTTGGTAAGATTTTGTCACTTATTCTATGACATGACGTGAATATTTCTTTGGCTGGAGCAAGACTCAGGCATTATAAGTATAAATTGTTAATAGAAACCATAAATTTCTTTTTATTTTAATTTAAATTATAATTAAGTTAAATTAAGAAATTGATGTTATTTAAAATTAAGTGATTAATATTCTTAAATTTATTAATGTCTAGTTCAATTTAATTTATTTTTAATATTTAGAATTCATTATATGGTTTTGGAGTTAAGCTTGATGGCTATTCAATATTTATATGATTTATTTAACATTTTATTTTATTAGCATATCCTATTTATGGCATCTCCACGTACCCATCTCCTATTTAACAAGAAAACAATTTCATACCATTAATGTTATGCAGTACCTGTTCCAGCCTCCTGGCAGTTATGGTAATTGATTATCTTTATTGAACTTGAATGCTACAGTTTGTCTTCTATTACTATTTTGCATGCATTGTATACATTGATTACAATCCGTATGAAATAGGTCATATACTTCTATAATCTATGCGGCATTTAAACAAGAAAAGTCTTTTAGTTCTAGTGTCTTTGATTTATGTGCCTGAGACTTTTGTTTTGTCCCCTTGGGTCAATGACCGAACAAGGTAAACTCTGTTTAGAACTATCTTTGGAATTATAGTTTATTTTGTAAACCAATGTTTTTAAAATTTTTTACTCAGTTTATTCTAATGCTGTCAACCTAAAAGGAATATAATCGATTATCTATGTTGATCTTGAATGCTAATGTTACTATCTGTTGGCATTTTGTAAAGTAATCAAAATTGTTATAAAAGCACATAGTCTCTTGCTGCTTTTTAGTTCTATCTTTTAGGATTTTATTCTGTTTTGCTGGTTGATAAGAACATTATTGCCATACGAAATAGAGTTTGCTGATTTTGTATTTTTAAGAATTTATTGTTTGTCTTTTAGACCAATGTTTCTACAATTTTGTTTAGTTAGCTCTTATGCATTTAACATAAAAGGAGTTATTATTCTTTTTGCATTTTACAGATTGACCATAATTTGTATGGAATGGGTCACATACATTTATCAAAAGTGAAGTTTCGCTTTCCTTTGCCAGATGGTATTCCAAAATGTTCTAGTCTTTTCAGGGATGTTGCTTTAAAGCTCAGAGTTGGTGGATTGTCTATTGATGATAATTTAGTTGCATTAGATTCTGAGCAAGCCTGTTATCAAACTGAAGGTGAACCTGTTACACCTAGTCCTGTTGGACATACTAAATCTTTCAGAAGGGATGAAAACTGTTATGGAAATGAAGTTGAGCCAATTACCCCCAGTTCACTTGAACATATTAAATCATCTGTAAGGCATTGTAGTAGCAATTCAATTGGTGGGGACAACACAAGTACATCCAAGCCTGTTAATAACCACTGTGAACTATGGCTGAGATCAAAAGTTCCCAGTGAATGGGTTTGGTCATTGAGTGTGCCAGATTTCATGGAGGGTTCTCCAAGCCATGGAAGACAGCCACTGTATAAGCGACAGAGCACCTGTGATCTTGAGGGAGATACGAGTGTACAAGGTAGAGACAAACTTCAGAGATATTGTAATTATGTATTTTTGAATGGATTCAATCGAGAGAGAAAAAACACACTCCAATATCTTATAATGCTCTTCTGCAGAAATTTTGAACCAGCATCAACTAATGTATTTTCCTCTGTCTCAAGCTGGACCAGAGGTGAAAATGGTTCAGTCATTAATACAGATTTGGGAGGTTTGTTTCTCGCAATCTCTTGCAGAGTTAATTCATTCTTGTAATTTACCAGTAGCCATATCTTGAACCAATGGTTTTTCTAATTATCAGTTTGTATGCTAACTAATTACTAATTTAGTGCTTTGTTATTCCTTTTCAGGAGGAATGCTTGAGAACAGGTATGGACATGGCTATAGGAAAGGTTGACGATCAGAAGCCATCTTCAGAAAGAGTATTGAAAACCCTTTCACATGGACAAGAATATCATAATTTATTGTCAAAACTCGTTAATATGGATGAGCAGAAAACAAATTATTCAAAATACTCACTCATGTTGTCACAAGCAAATGACACAACAGATCGAAATAGAGAAATAGTGCAAGGAAAAACTGATGGCTCAAATTCATGTGAAGGGCATTTTCCATGTCAGAGATCTATGGGTATGTATGATCAACTGATGAAGCATACACTAGCAGCAAATAACAAAGATCTCATACCTGAATGCTCCATGCCCTCTCCCATTAGATCTTTGGATGCAGCAACTGATGCAAGAATGCTTGTTCCAGGTGAGAAAGGGTTTAATAAAGTTGAAGCACTGGTTGATGAGGATGTTATTAGGTCTCAAATGACACAAAATACTGAGATGAAGGTATTGGTCTAGATGATCTCTATTTTTGTATGGTTTTACTTTTCCTTTTTGTTGTTTTTCAACATTGGTCATTTAACCATTTTATAGAAGAATGGTAAGATTCTTGTTTGCAGGATGTAGATAAGGAAGCAATTGAGCTACTAAGATGGTTAGCATCGTCTCAAGCTAATACCGGAGACAGAGAAGATGAAGAAATAGTTTTAAGTCAGTTATTGCATTCTGATTCGATAGAGAGGGTTCTGGAGATGGCTTATACAAATTTTGAGGATGCATCACAGAAAGAGTGTGAAGAGATTCTTAGTTCAATTATAGATGTTGAAGATTACACTAAGGACAAAAGCAATCATCTAGGTCATGTAAGTGGAGTAGGTGTTCCTGAACATTTCGATAACGTCTTTCCACCTCAAAACATAATTCCACAAGTGGATGGTGGGTGGGATGATATGGTTGAAAATTCCAAAACTGCTTCTTTGTTGGATAAGAGGAATAAAAAGAAGAGAAAGCCTATTTCAAAGACTTCTGATAATATTTCATGGGGTGTATCTACTACATCATCATCTGCGGATGATTCAGTTGCGAATCAAGCAGTGTGGGGTTCATTGCCTTTGTCGAGCAAAGGATCTTTCAAAGACACATTCACTAGTGAAAGTGTGCCTTTCATCTCTAAATCAGCATTAGAGGAATATAATGGTGCTAATAGTTCAACAAGTAAAACTGGTTTTGTGCAAAATCTTGATGTTTCTGTGACTAACTTGAGGGAGGAGAAATGTTCAGTAAATATGGGAAATGCATATGAGGCAAAGGAGTTGTCCTTGAGGGACCTAATGAGAAAAAAGCGAAAAAGCAAGACTGAAACATTGGAACTGGAGCATTGTAATGATTTGGAGATGCTGACTAAGGATAGGGAAACTCAGTATGGTGCTAAATGTAAACACAGTATGAACATTTTGGCGAAGGAATGTCAAATAACTGGAGACATACATGAAAAATTGAGTGGTGATACTCCTCAACAGTGCCATTTATCCATGGTTCCAAAGGACCGTGGCTTTATACAGTCTTTTGACTTAAAAGAATGCTCTGGTAAATACGGTAATAAGGTGGTGGATGACAACATTTTTCGATGTGGGCCACTGCCATTGGTGAAGCTGAAGGCAATTGAACATACTGTGGAAACTTGTGGGGAAAAACATAATGAATTTGGAAGAGATATTTGTAATGAAGAAGCATTCTTTCCGAAATCAGGGACAGAGGTTCCAGTTGAAGATTTGTTGAATAATAAACAGAAGCAGGCCGAGGCTGACAATTGCCATGGTCAGACAGAGTGTCTGAGGGAGATATTTCAGGATAAATCTGACATTAAGTATAGTTGCAATGGCATTGAGCCCTGGGATCCTAACAATTTGCTAAGAGAAGAGTACAGCATTGGATCAGGTCTTTTCATGCCAAAGGACTCAGTTGTACAATGCAATGAGATTGAAGAAAAAGCAAAAGCTGCATGCCCAGAACTGCAGACTTGTTTGCAATATGCTAGTGATAGTGAAGACTCGTGTCAGAGAAAATCCACTCTAAGGAAACAGGTGGTAGATACATCAAATGAAATTAATCAGGTTTCTCAATGCAATCCACATAGTAGCAGCTGCAAAAGTGAGTATGGTTGGCACCAGCAAATTACACCTACTGCAAGCAAGGAAACACAGCACTGCTGTGATTATCTTCTCAATGATACTGGCTTCGAGCAACCTTTAATTGAGAAGAGAAGTTTGGTAGGCACATTGGAGAAGCCTGCTGATGAATGTCAAGCACGTTGTAAAGAAAAGAGGCTTGAAAGTGAAAGTGAGAATTCGTTACATGTTCCTGGAGAGAAGCTACAACTTATTGCGAGGGATGAAATTGATTCTATTTTACCAGAAGACAGAGAATTATATTTAGAGAATCAGAAAGGTTGTTTTGAAGGTGATTTGTTTCCCTTGGGATTTCATAAGAAGCCACCAACCAAGGATCAGATAGAACTAGACATTGGAAATGGTAACCTCACAGCTGTAGAGCATGGTGGAGTCTACTATGGGAATTTGGAGGATCTTCCTGATGTATCTGTTGTGATAGCTGGATCCATTTTTGAGGGTAAGAATTATGTCTTTTAAACTACTGTTTGGCTATGGCTGAAGTTCGTGAATTTTGTGTTTTTATAAATCACATGCAAGTTGTGCTCATAAAAACTAAGCAACAAGCCCAGTAACTCTGGTTCGCCTGCCTGGAACCCTGGTACGAGTCCCGTTCGAACTGGGTTGATTTAAGTCTGATTTGCCTGTGGGTTTGGACAGGGTTTGAACCCTGGCAGGCTGGTTTGTCTGGGCCAAACCTTGGTCAAACCAGGGTCATACCAGGGCATACTGAGGCGGATCAAGTGCAAACCAACATTTCCACCTAGAAACATTCTATAACTTAGTGCAGGAAACAATTATTACAGAATTTGAATAAGATCTTTAACTTTATAAAACAAAATTTGCTGAAGTTCAGATATTTATTTCATCAAATACTAGTTCTCAAGATTTCTTCATGTGAAATTATTTATACAAATTGCTGATAATGACCCCTGTCCGATTAATTGCAAGCTCTCTATATTGATAAATAATATTTTAAACATTAAACAATATCTTCAATAGGCGAAGGGAGTTGCAAGCTACTGTTTTAAGTAGGATGTTAATTACAAACAAACAAACTCTTTGTATAGTGAAAAACTAATAACCATTTAAGGACTTTTAAAGAAAATGTGTTATTGGTGCAGCTGATCCCATTGGCATTGGCACTGTCTGTGAATCAACTAATGTATTTGATGATGAAGAAGAAGAAGATGAAGATTAAGATAATTTGTTAGATGATTGAGACTTAGTGTAAAGTTTGAATTGTTGAATGTCAATGTTTACCGTACGGGTAAATAGATTAATGCATACAGACAATAAACAAGAACAACAATACTCCTTTTATTACTCGCATATGCCAAAGAGATTACATAATGCTTCTAATGATGATTACAATGATTTCCCACGGTGTACATATATTATTTTGAAGAACCTTCCCGAAGGGCCTTGTCGGCTACACAATATTTACCAACGACATCATCCTGTCGGCTACACAATATTTACCGACAACATCATCCCCCCCAAAAGAAAAAGTTGTCTCCGGATAAAAATTACAAAATATCTAAGATAGATTAACAAAATAGAATACATTAACTGACTAACTACAATAAGATAGATCTGTTTCTATCACACCACTCTCACATTTGTCCCATGCTTGCACCAAACTGGTCTCCAAACCACGTTGCATCTGTAGCTTGTGCTAACACAATACTGGTTCCTTAGCTGACCTTGATAGCCACCCGTGCCACTTTCTCTGCTTCCAACTCTTGGGTACCCTGAGCCAAGTGTCTTTGTATTGTCTTCAACTGGATGATTAGCTCCTCTCGAGCTCTTTATGCATCCACCAAGACAACTTCACGTCCAACACCTACTCCAAGTGCCTCAAAGCGTATCAACCCTCTCGAAAGGCTTGCTCCATTGATCTCTCAACCTCTGGCACACTATGCCTGCAACAGCTTCAGGTCTCATCAACTGGTCACACTACCCACGACTGATCATTGAACCGACTGGGGGTCTGGGGGCATCGCCCCCAGCGGGGTTGAGGGGCAGCTCCCTAGGCGCGTTCCCTGTCGCGATATAGGGCAGGGTCGAGGGGCAGCACCCCCATCGCCAAGACCAAATTGGCACTCTCAAAGCCACACAAAACTCCATGGAACACACCATTTTTGTGATTTTCTTTCAATCCCACGCTTTTTCTGGCAACCACTTATGTTTCCTACCTGTTTATATCTTTCCCTTCCCTTCGACATCATACATTATTCATTCTGAACATCTTTGAGTTGTCGCCATTTAAAAAAATAAAAATAAAAAACTTGGGCTCCTTCCTCTGCTCATCCACTTCTGTGCAAATCCATTTGACTGCATTATGCTTGATGGAAGCCCACTAAGGTCATGACCAACTACAACCTTCTTGTCGTCTGAGAGAACGCGCAGAGCCTTAAAACATAAGCCATGGAAGGTTGGAACATAACCCGCAGGACCTTAAAACATACGCGTGGAAGGTATGAATCATAAGCCGCGGAAACTTCAAACACATCCAATGGATATTAGAATAGCATCCACAGTAGTTCAAAACATATCCGCGGGGATCCAAGACCCTGTCCGCGGAAATCATAAACACCCCTGCCGAAATCTAACACCGTCTGCGGAAATATCACTGCGGGGCACAGGTGTCCGCGAGACACTCAATGTCCGTGGAACACCCTGTTCGCAGAACTTCTCTGCGAAACTGGAGTAACTGTATTGCTTGCCACCATCACCTTCCCCTTATGTTGAGCCCTTACTGAATCATGGCCATTAGGGACTCTCCTACCTGAATCCTTCCTCTTGTTGCTCGATTGCTCAGAGAATTGAGAATTGGATGAACCATTTGAAGAGATGGCATTGGATGCTGATGTGCACCCAAATTTACTAAAATTACGTCTACTCCCCCCCTGTGGAGGACATCCCAACATATTTATCTTTTGATCCGGATCCAATATTTGTGGTACAACTTTCTTGAGAAGAACTCTTGCCTCCAACTTGGTTTGCACTTCTTAGAAAAGAAGTCTTTTGCATGTTTTGTGTGACTTTCGTTGCCCATTGTGCCTGCAGTTGTCGCTCATCTAGTTTATTTCCTTGTTGTTGGCACCTTTCTACTATATCCGTGGTTTGACGTAACATTTTCTTTCTGCGTGGTTCGTTCACTGTGTTCCGTACAGTGGAATCTTTCTTTTTTTTGGGTTTGTACTGTATGTTCTTTCCTTCAGCTTCAGCCATAACCACCTTTCCTTCTTCCACTTCTCTGTATTCCTTCGGACATTCATTTCCCTCTTCTTTCTCACCTTCGTCGACCCTTAACATATTACAGCTCGGAAAGAGCTCATAATCCTCCATTTGCCAGTGAAAAAGGCCGTTCACCGAGTCTAGGTCGTCCTCATTTGATCCTCCTTCTAATCTCAATACTCCGTCTTCGTCCGGTTCCATTCTCTTCTTTCCTTCATTGTCACTTTTGCCTTCACCTTCTAAGTTTGACGATGCTGCCTCCTCACCTACCATTTGTGCGTATAGGTCAATTATGAATCTTCTGCCTCCGCGCTCCATTATGTTTTACTTTTGCTTGCACTAACCAATTCCATCCTAGAATAGCGTCATATCCTTTTCTTTTCAATGGGATGACCACGAAGTCCGATAAAAATGGCTGCGTTTCACTAGTTACCGGTTGCACTCTTAAGGTTCCCAACAGTTTGATCCCGTGTTGGTCTACCGTGAGCAATTGGAATGTTGGTGGCCATAGTGTAGGTTGTCCTAATTTTTTCCATACATCCTCTAGTAACACATTCATGCCTGATCCTCCATCCACAATTGTGTTTGTCAAAACAGTTCCCAGATGCCCATCTCGACTACTGCTGGATGCCTTCCCGTTGTGAGTGCCAGAAGCATTCTGTCTGTTGCCATCATTCCACTACTATCCCTTCCTGTTTCCTTTGTCGCTTTCGAAAACGGTGTCATGTTCAGAATGGCCGTCCCTAATTGGGGCATTGTGAGAAGGTCACTTAATTTGATCGGGACTTCCATTTGCATCACCTGCCTTATTATGTTTTGCTTAGCCCTGTTCCTTGTTGAGGTACCGGTAGTGTTCTTCAATTATGATTTCTCTGCCTTCTCAATTTTCGCTCGCGCTTCTTCCAATCTCTTCTTTTCTTCTGTTGGGTCGGGGTATAGTTTTGCTTACTTCCGTGTGATAGCGAGAACCTCCTCTTCGTCTGTCCCGATGGTGATCAAATTCACTCCTGACTTCAGGCACTTGGCATCCTCATGATCTCCAGGACCGCACCATCGGTATAACAACTTCGGTGCGTTTGCCGTTGTGCAATCTCGGGCAAAGTGGCCCCACAAATTGCATGCTCAGCATTGTACCATCGGGCGGCCATTCGCATCGTACTGAATTCTGCTACGGCCCCCATTATTATTATTGGCATTGTTGTTGTTTTGACCTCACCTATTATTTTTGTACCCTCTCGACGTGGCACCCTCGTCGTTGGTGTTTCCGCTCCCTCCTACTGCGGAAGCCTCTTGTGTGAGAAGTACTTGTTGAGGTCCTCTTGTTTTCATGTTGAAGGGGCATTCTTTTAAGGAATGTCCATTAATTTGACAGATCTCACAGAACTGGGTCTTCGGACAGGATCCTTTCGTGTGTCCTTCTGTCTTACATTCCGTGCACCAGAGGTCATTTCCCTTCGTCTCTTTTTGCATGTTCTTTCATCATTTGGATCATAGCTTTCTAGAGAGCTCGGACTTTCTTGCTACCCTTTTTGTCATTGCTGCTCTCTTCTTCCGAAGACGCATCATCGTTTGACTCGGATGAGCTACTCTTCTTCTTCTTCTTTGTTTTCTGCTCACTTTCCAAGTTCATCGCTTGATTATATGTTTCAGTGTATGACGATGGCGGCACAATCTTCATTTTCTTCTGCAACTTTGGGCGTAGTCCTTCAATGAACCATCTCTTTTGCAACCCATTTGCTGGCTTACTTTCCATCTTGTTTATTAAGTCTTTTAATTTTCTAGCATACACTCAAACTATTTCGTTTTACCCTTGCTTTGTGTTGTATATCTTTGCTACGATCTCATTGTCATCTTGTAGCAATTGAAATTCAGTGGTAAATTCCTTTTTAACGTTGTCCCAATCGGTTAATTTTTTGGGATCTGTATTGGTGAACCAATCAATTGCTACCCCCCTTAGGGTTGCCGGAAATTGTCGGACCCATTCATTTGTATTTGTTATGCCATTCGCCTTCCAAATTGTTTCGCATGTTTTACAGTGTCAGATTAGATCCGCTTTTCCATCACCATCAAACTTTGGCAACTTTTCCTTCGGTCTAGCCATTATTACTTGATTGTATGTACGGGTGTTGTTCGACACTCCCACACTGGTGCTGTTCGGCACTCCCACACCGGTGTTTTGCACTCCCACACCGGCGCTCTGCACTCCCATGGCGCTTTGCACTCCCACACTGGCACTCTCTCCGACAATTGTCTTATTTCCAACAGCTATGTCCTTTGGTGAAGGAGGGTCTTCCCATTCCGGAAGTGTATTGCGGACGAAGAGTTCACTCCACGCTTGTGCTTCCTTGGCACTCCGAGCCGTGCGAGTTAATTCCCTTCCATCTAGATTCATTTCCCTCAGCGAATTCAGGTTCAAAAATTCCTCCCTTGCTTCTTCCACCCATTCCACTCGCTGTCGAGTCTCCCCCAACAATTTTTTCAGTGCTTCGGAATCCGTTGGCAATTTGGTGAAACCTTCGTCTGCGTTCGGCCTATTGTGCCAAAATTAAATTTTCTTGTGCGGTGCATATTCCATCTTTTCGCTTTAGCTTATTTCTATCCTTGTTAAGCTGATTTGGCATTAGTCTATATTCCTCTACCTTTGTTCTAGGTCCATCAGGCAACGGCGTGAAATGTTTACCACATGGGTAAATAGATCAATGCATACAAACAATGAACAAGAACAACAAAACTCCTTTTATTATTCACATATGCCAAGAGATTACATAGAGCTTACAAATGATGATTACAATGATTTCCCACAGTGTACATATACCATTTTGAAGAACCTTCCCGAAGGGCCTCGTCGGCTACACAATATTTACCAACAACATCATCTTGTCGGCTACACAGTATTTACCGACGACAGTCAAAATAGTGATACTTTAACTCAATATTATTATTTTAGTACCTTGATGTTGATATGATGCTATGATGACAAGTTTATGTTGTTTTTGTTTACCGTACAGGTAAAGAAATCAACGCATACAGACAATGATCATGAATAGCAGAATAATATTCGCAATAGTAAGTCAATGATGATTTACAATGATCCTAGAAGGGATATAAATACTACCGCCGAACCTTCCCGAAGGAGTCCGTCGGTCACAATTATTCTATCCGCTACAAACTATTTACTGACGACGTCGGCTACAGAATACAGAAACACCGCCGGACCGTTGGCTACAAAATACAGAAACATCACCGGACCGTCGACTACAGAATACAGAAACACCGCCGGACCGTCGGCTACAGAATACAGAAACACCGCCGGACTGTTGGCTACAGAATACAAAATACCGCCGGACCGTCGGCTACAGAATACAAAATACCGCCAGACATCACCCCGTCAGCTACAGAATACAGAAACACTGTCGGACATCACCCCGTCGGCTACAGAAACACCGCCGGACCCATCCAGTCGGCTAACACCATCCCCCCCAAAAAGAAAAGTCGTCTCCTGACGACTGACAAAATATCTGAGCCAAATTATGAAACAAAATACATTAACAGAGTGACTACAACAAGAGAAATCTGCTTCTGACACATCACTGTCACCTTCGTCCCGTGCCTCTAGCCTCTGCTAACACAACACTGCCTCCTTGATGAAGCTGACCTTGATAGCCACCTGTGCTGCTTTCTCTACTTCCAACACCTGGGTATCTCGAGCCAAGTGTCGTTGCACTGCCTCCAACTGGATGATTAGCTCCTCCCGAGCTCTTTACGCATCCACCAAGACAGCCTCACAGCCAACACCTGCTCCCACTGCCTCTGGTACACAGAAAGTCCATGCCTGCAGCAATTTCAACTCTTCTCAATTGGTCAGACTCCCACGACTGATATCCACAACGACTGGGGGTCCAGGGGGCAATGCCCTCGGCGGGGTCGAGGGGCAGCGCCCCTCGCCGCCAAGACCAAATTAGCACTTCACAACCCACACAGAAATGCACGGAACACACCATTTCTGTCATTATCTGCCGATTCTACACTCTTTCTGGCAACCACGGATGCGTCCCCTTCTCTTTGGCATCATCTGTCACTCATTTTGAACAACTTGAATCTGTCGTCGTTTTTTTTTTTTTTTGACCATGAATAGCAGAATAATATTCGCAATACTAAGTCAATGATCCTTTACAATGATCCCAGACGGGATATAAATACTATCGCCGAACCTTCCCGAAGGAGTCCGTTGGCCACAACATTACATCCGCTACAAACTATTTACTGACAACGTCGGCTACAAAATACAGAAACACCGCCGGACATCACCCCGTTGGCTACAGAATATACAAACACCGCCGGACAGCACCCCGTCGGCTACAGAATACAGAAACACCGCCGGACATCATTCCGTTGGCTACAGAAACACCGCCGGACCCATCCAGTTGGCTAACAGTTTTTATGATACCATGTCCCATTCTAATCTTAATCAATAACATACATACATACATACATATATATATGTATATATACAAATATACATAAACATATACATATACTTACACACACACATATATAATTTTTATATGTTTTTGTACTAACGAACCCAAATGAATCCAAACCCCATTTCAAAATTTTGCTGCACTGACAAACCAGTTCTTTTAATGCAAACTTGAATGCAAACCCGAATTGGCAACTTAGATGAGCACAAATGAGGCATACATATGACAACACTATGATAACATATAATAGTGGAGTGTCTATCACAAAGAGAGTCATCTCCTTGTATAGAGTTCAAGAAATGTATTTGACAACCAAAAAAGTGTTATTCTTGGCCAAATATATATATATATATATATATAAAATAGCTAGCATTAAAACAGACTAATAAGTCAATATGGTGACTTCATTGCAAGTAAGTACATCCGAATACTCCCTCATAAGGCTTATTGTACTAAAATTTAAAAAATACTAACATATTGATCAACAATGAAATACATTAGGACCAAACAAAATCCATTAATGCTTTAGAAACCTATCTCATAAACAACTCTTTGACCAGATAGAACTTTATCAAGCTACCTCATAACCCATAACAAATCTCCCAAATTATGAATCTCATAAATTATTGGACAACATCAATGTAGAGCTAAATCCCTAGTGCTCCATTGAGTTGTCAAATGACCTTTATAAAGGTATTATTCCCAAATCTCTCAAATTACGGATCTCCTAAATTGTTGGACAACCATCAATGTTGAGCTACATCCAGTGTTCCATCAAGTTGTCTCATTATCCCCATAAGGATATTATTCCCAACATTCACAAACTCCCAAGCTAATTGGGGAGCAATCCATGTCAATTTCATTTACATTAGACACTTCCCTGTCTTCAAAGTGTGGGCTTTTTAAAATATGTATAATGAACATTCTTCACCATTGTTAGCATTTGGTGGATTTTCAACAATGACTATATTCAAACGCTAATGTCTATCAATCTCAAATTTAAGAGCTATGATGGATATTAATTCTGACTCTCTGATGGTAGTGGCTTTTGAATGCTCATCTTCCTCTCTACAGAACGCTAGATAAGTGATTTGTTTGCTGCTTGCATTTTTCTGACAGAGGTGGTTAGTGCTAGATATAAGTTAGGACAAATTTTTAAATTGTTCATGTAGCTTTTCTATTATTTTAATTGCTCAAGGATACAGACTACCAGGACTAAGACAAATGCGTTCCATGCAGTGAAATCTGGAGAAGCCGAATATCTTCATCCATTTTTCATGGAAACAGATCAAGGGAGGAGCCTGAGTGAGAGGAAGCCTATGGATAGAAATCCTGAGGGTATTTTCAGTGGTTCCGATACTATAATGGGTATTCCAATGCATTATGAAAATAATGGCTCCGTGTTACATCTTCTAGCTCCTCCACAGCCACCACCATCCAGATATGCTGTGTTAAAGTGGTTGTTGCAAGCAAAAAGTCAAAGTTTGAGTGGTGTATCTGAGAAACAAGATGATAGAGTGGGCAGCCTTCCAAATTCTCAAGTAGATAACAAGATCACCCACACTTTGCAAAATGCCAAAGTGACTCAAATAGAAATGAATGGCAAACATAATGCTGGTGTTCCAAGTTGTCATGATGGCTTCAAGCTTGGTTCTCCAAAGCTCAATGAGACTGGTATATCCGTAAGTGGATCAGATAATTCCTCCCAGTGTGCAGAAGCATACTTTCGAACACATGAACCTTTTCCTGCAGAATCAAATCAAATCAGAAATCTTAATTTATTAGATCAAGATAGCATCACAAGGCCTTTACTACATCCTATGCAGTGTGCAGATAGGCTATCTGAATCTTCTGAGCTGCTTGAAACTCATCACATTTCGAAGAAGCTCCAATTTGAAGTCGGAAACATTCCTGTCAGCAGTCCAAGTAAAAAGTTGCCAGATAGAAAATCACAAAAGGAAACAATCCATGAAGAGAGCCCCAAAATCTGGAGAAATGTTTCTCAGATTTCAGCTCCTTCTCCAGCAGGAGCAAAGCAGACTCCTATTAGCCAAACTGGCTTTCGTGACCCTGCAAGTGTTGGTGCAGGCCAACAGTTAACTCTAATGAGCATTGAGGTAATCATATGTTGTACTCTTTCTATTTTCCAGTTTTATTCTAGTTCCATGAATTCCCTTCTTTTATATGTCAGGCAGAAGTACACAGCTTACAACTGTCATGAGTTGACACAACAAGGAAAAAAAACATTGTGGGAGGAATGTAACTGTATATTGCTTATGGTGACTTGTAAGTTTAAAAGCAACAATCAAATATAAGTCATGGGTTTGCATTCTAAACTAGCGAATATTGATGTTATTACCAGAAAGAATCACAATGAATTATGTTTCTGCCAGAAAACACGCTAAAGCATTGAACTTATTTGAAGAGAAATCTGGAGTAAGCAGAATTAGAAAGTTTGTTCTGAAATGTGATACTAATCAACATTTTATTGGCTTTTTCTATATAAAGACTAACACAGTCGAATGCTTCTGCATTATTGGGATTGATAGAGACAAGTGCCATTGGCTTCGAAGGACTGCTATTCTTACCAAACTACAAAAGAAAAGTCCCTCTTATATATTCTAAAAGAACTAGATATGTTTCCATCAAATTCTTGTATACAATAGTCTCTTTTAAGCATTTCAAGAGGCAATAGGTTTCTTGTTTCCTTTTAACTGTACACAGCTACAGAAGATTTCAAGTGGAAATTGTAACTTCAGATTACTAAATGGTAAACATTGATTATTTAGAAAGATCAAGTTACTAACTTACTATCAGTAGTTTTAGCGGAAAATACTATTAGATGAACTGACATGGTTTTTTTCTAATGGGAACTTAAGATGCAAAATGGAACTTCACAACTTATCTAGGAACAGAGATAGACAAGGAAACACACGAAGATAAAATAAAAAAAAGTATTCTAAAGCTGCTGTTTCTTTTCATATGGTTTTGCTGGTCACTCTTCGAACTTAGCTGTAAAGTACAAATCTGTTAATCTGAAGAATTGCATTCCATGCAATAATTATTTGAATGACCTTAGACCTTCAAAAAGTATAAACACAAAGGGATAAATGTTTTGATGGTTCATAGGCATGGCTGTGACAACACTTTCTGTATCTTTGCTTGCTTAAGAATCTTGTCAAATAAATAAAGTGAAAAGCTTGGATTTGTGTTAGAGAAGCTCAATTTTCTAATCTCTGACCTTGAGATATGGAATAGATTTGAAGAGTAACAAATATTCTGATTGGGTCCATTTTTTCACCTATATCTGTTGATGTTTTCATACAAAGAGCACTTTCTAATGCTAACATATACTGTGGTAAAGCTCTTTCATACAGTTTAGATCCTGATTGACAGCAGTAATGGAAGCCTCCCAGCATACTGTGCAAACAGTTGGTGCTATCATGCAGTTAGCACTAGACATGAGAAATCAGTCGTTTGATGTAGTAAGACACAACAAAGTATTGTGCATTGTTAATAGTTTTAACAGTTTGAAGCTGGGGAATACATCATTTCACGGATGCTAGCAATAATACCTATGTCATGACTTTTGTTTACGTATTGTGGTAGGGTTTGATTAGCTGCATACTCTAGATCAGTTACGGTTTCTTGTTGAAAATCATCAAAAGACAATCGCTGCAGTTGAAAGAATCTTTGTGCACTATTTTGCAGTATGAGGGGTAATGTGGCTAGAAATTGTTGAAAATGGATGTTACATGTTATGTTCGTGTTTAATATTAGTTATAAGTTGTCACTTTTAAGTTTTATGTCTAGCAAGTTAGCAACTAATTTCTTGGTACTGATGGGGGACTTGTGTACTGTGATTGTAAGTCGCATCTGCCAAGCTCTCATGGTTAAATCCAAGGTGCCTTTTTTGTGGATCATTGACCCCATGTGCTCACATTCTTTGAATTCTGAAAGATTAAATATCTATGTCCGTTGACATTGTTGAACTCTGATGGATTAAAGTTTTAAACGTTTGAGTATATGATACAAGTACTTTATTGTCGGCCCTTGGTTTTTTGAATGGCTTCTTGTAGTACTTAGAAGTTAGGATAAAATAATATGCAATTCATCCTATATATTACTGTTTTTGGCATAATTAATACCAGAAACAAAATCAGCAGATTTGAAAGGGGCCACTTTCTTTTTTCTGTTTCTGCGAGTAAATTCAGCATAATCAACTAAGCTCAAACACCAAAATATATAAATAAATTTTCCCTTTATTGTTGTAGGCTATTCTTTTCTCTCATCCTTGTAATTTTGTGCTTGCGATTTTCAAAGAACAGCTTGCATGTGTTAAATAATTTTCCTTGCACCTTCATGTGAGGGATTTGCAGAGATATTTTTTGTGTTATTACAGAATTAATAAAAAATTAAGAGAAGCATATCATGTTAATTTGGAGTGCCCGAATGAGTGGTGCCTCTCCATGGGGATACCTTTCTGAGCAACCTTGTTGGATTGTTTTTGGTAGAGTGTACTCTGTCAACCTTGTATGACTTTGCTGCCCATGGTACATCTGGGACCCAGTAACAGAAAAGAGGAATATATTCAGAAACTGATTATTTTTTGCATGGCTTATATGAAAAATAGTACCAGCGATTTATAGATTATGACCAATTAGTGGTTTAAAAGAATGTTTACTTTTATAGAAATAGATACAAGTCTTTGACATTATTATGGATCTTGTGTGTTACTTGGACTATGTTAAGGATCTTGTGTTCTGCAAAACGCAAGTTTTAAAAAAGCTTGAATTATTCAAAAAATTTAAAAATAGAAAGAGAACTTAACTAAACAAAAAGATGTGAATTTAAGCTCACGAAATCCTGAACCATTCCAAGATCTCAATTTTGGGTTTGTTTCCCTAATCTTTGATTAGAAGTACGAAGTTTTTATTTAAAAATAATTCTTGTCCTAGTGCCATTCAACCTTCACCATTGTTTATGTTATATCATCCAATGTTTTTGTTTTAATGCCTCCAAAAAGGGTTCTTTAAGTTTCTTAAATGAATCAAAGATTTTACACTAATCAAGAACTCTTTTGTTTGAGTTTGGTCCATCCAAAACTCCTTTTTCAGAAGTTCTTGGTCTATTTGAAACTCTTTTATTGAAGGTTCCTACTCTATTGTGAACTCTCTCTTCAGCATCTCGGGCTACCAATGGCAGTTTGTTTTTAGGAGTGAGGTCAAGTGCTTTGGTGGGGTCAAGAGGTTTGATGGGGTTGCTTGTTTGGTTAGAGATCACCACTTCAACACTATATGTGGTTCATTTTGATAGTTTTGCCAGATTCATGTGGGTTTGCATTGGTCAAATGATGTCAAATTATAGGGGCATCTTCATCGCAATGTGTTATTTTCTACCGGCTTCGTTGTACTATGCAATTTACAGCACGAAGGGGGCTGACCCTTATGAGGACCTACTTGAGCACGTTACTAGATTTTTGACCATGGGTGACATCATCATTTTGGGAGACTTTAGTGCACGAACCAGACACTTTCGGACCCTCTTCCACGACTTTGGATCTGATCCAGTTTGTATGACCGAATCGGATCCGGACACCTTGGCCTTATAGCGCTTCTTTGAGGATAGTTAGGGACTCCTCACTAGATAGGGCCGCCATCTACTACATTTATGCGAGTCCTCGGACTTTGTGTTCATAAATGAGCTTTGTTGGCTCATCTTTTCACTTGCTGGCCTCACTGCGACAACACAAGTGTTGTAGACTATGCTCTCTTAGGTGCTTCCTTGTCCTCTCCATCAGTCTCTTCACCATTTCTCGCCTCCCCCTGGCTGATCATGCTCTCCTTAGCCTTACCTTGAGGGTCTCCTCTCTGCCCCCTCACTTCCTCTTGTGGCAATCCTTCCCACTTGCACCTCCTTTTGCTTCATTGAGAGTGACTGTGACCTCTTTGTCCACCACCTTAGACAACTCCTCCCCCATGATTTCTTCACTAATTTTGGGGATGATCCCTCTATGTTTGATTCACTTGCGTATGTGTTGTGGGAGTCTTCCCTCCTTCATTCCCTACCGCACCTCCTCCCTCTCTCGTAGCCCTAAGCGTAGGAGCACTTGCCCCATGAATCTTTGGTTTGATGATGACAACAAGTCCTTGTACTGCTTGATTCACTCGATCTCATCCACCCTTTTCTCCTTGTTAGTCCAGTTAAGGCTCGCCTACCGCTGCTCTTTGCCATAAGAAGCGAACTTTCCTGATGATGTAGTGTAGATCCCTTTGTGCCCCTCCTGTAGCCTTTAAAGTTCTTCTAGCGTACCCTTTTCCTCATCGCCTTCTCCACCCTCCACCCTAGATCACAACTCTTGTTTCTCACACCTCTACTCTATAAATCCCCAACCACCTCACCCATTCGCCTCGTTGCCACCTCTTCACGTTCTCCAACATCAGTGGGGCAAATTAGATGCATGAATAATAGCAGGACAACGAATGAAGATGGGTTTTGAGAGGAGCTCTTCAAGCTTGGATTACAGTTGTGGGCTCCTTTCTCATAGTGCTCTTTAACAGAGTAGTTTGCACTGGTTTCCTCAACTCTTGGTTGCGACATATAATCTATCTGATCCATAAATCCAGCTTGGTGTCAGACCCTGGCAACTATAGGACCATGGTTGGGTATACGTTTGCCAAACTCTATGCCATCTTGCTAAACACTGATATTTTCCAAAGAGCTTGATCAACGACACTACTGGGCTAGGGGACAAGCCTATTTTTGTACATAATTTCAAACCATGGACCATATTTTGACTTTGCAGACTATTATTAAGGAGGCTCAGAACCGCTCGATGAAGGTTTATTGCTAGTTTGTTGACTTTCTCAAAGCCTTTGAGTTTGTTCCATGGGTGGCTCTCTTCCAAAGACTTAGGGTCATTGGGTTCCTTAGATCCTCTTGATGGCTATCATGAGGTTTAATGAGCGTTGTGGATAGATCCAAGACTCCACATGGATTTTTGGATCCTATTCAGAGCACCATTGAGGTGAAGCAAGGATGCCCTCTCTTCCCTACTCTTCGATATTTACATTGATGAGTGCGAAGCTTTCGTTTGAGACTTGTCACTCCCTGGTGACAACTACTACTTATACTAGGTTTTGATCTCCATTTTACTATTTTCCGACGATGTGGTTCTCTTGGCTTCTTACCCCAAGGGGCTCCAATGGCTTCTTGACGGATTGGCCTCCTTTTGTGACTCATGGCAGTTAGCTATAAACCTGGCCAAGACTCGGGTGAATGTCTTCAATTGCTTGAAGACCTCACATCTACATTTCTATTTTTAGGGTGTGGAGGTTGAGATCACAACCTCCTATACTTTCCAAGGGGTAAAGTTATCTAGACACCACTTCTGTATGAGACTTGCCATGCATCCTTGTGTTAAGAAGGGTCTCGGCTCCCTAGCTATGCTTGAGAGACAGTGCTTCAAACATCACTTCCAAGATACCAGTTCCAAGATGTCCCTCTTGGACTCTCTAGTTAGGCTGACCATCCTCTACGATGATATTGTGTGGGGGCCCTTTCTCCTGGAGTCTGATTATGCTTCAATCGAGAGACTCTAGACCCTCCTCATATGACGCGTTATCAAATGTTATTGTTCCACCCCATGCAGTATCATTTTGGCCGAGTTTGGGGCTCACCCTTTTAGGTTGGGGACCATATTTGATTTGGTTTGATTCCTCCATCGACTTAAAAGTTTTGCAAACTCTATTGAGGGCTGTCACATATACTCTTACCTGGCCTATTGCTCTTCTAAGGTGGTGGCGAGCTCCGATCTTTTTGGTTGAGCTCGCTGTTGGTTTGCCCAAGCCTCTTCTTTTCTTGGTTTGATCAAGATTGCGATTGCCTTCCTTCCTTTTGGTTCTCTTTGGATGCCCCCACTCACCTTCTTCCCCTCAAAAAAAGCTGCAATAGGAGCTGAATTAGCACGTTAGGCTCAATATCTAGATACCGTATATTATCACGACTTGTAGTAACCCTCCAAGAGAGCTCCACTCAAGGATGACTTTCTACGCTTAGCACTACATGGATATCTAGGATGGGGTCTTCTGCATCGTTGATACCTCACTCGCCACTAAACTCATGCCCTTTGCATCTGCTTGGGATCTTTTAGAGTGGGTTTTCATCGGTTATGCATACAAGTTGACCACTAGATTAATAGGGAGGACAAAATTTGCTGCCTCTGCCTCCTCAAGGAGGCAAAAACTGAGACCCATTTTTTTCCATTACCACATCTACTATGAGGTCAGGGGGAGGTTATACAACTTGTTCAGGGAGTGCAGGTCCCTCTTTATTTTTTAGGTACACTGATCAACAATATCTTGCACATTATCTCCAATAGGCCCTGTAGCTTCGTGATCACACGTTGTAGCTTCCATTCTCATCGAGACAGACTTCAAACCAGCTCATCACCTCCTTTAGACGTGTCTCTTGCCCGGGGGTGAAGTGGTTGCTCAACCCTCCTCGGGTCACACCAAATCTGTGAGGCCTTGTAGAAGACACACTCAACATCACCTATCTCTAGCAACTTCTGGAGATGATCTAGGGCACACCCTCGCCCTAGATAGTATCCTTTGGTTCTAGACTACTTCTGATCTGTGAGGAGTATTTAGTCTTTCCTTATTTTGTTCTTTTGCTTTCTTGCTTGTTCTTCCCACGGACACCATTTGGTGCTCCCACTGCTAGCATTTGCCTTGTTCTACTCTTTCTAGTTCCTTAGGTCCTTTTGGTCTCTTGTTGGACATCAATAAATTTATATTATTTTCATTTCATTGGGAGCATTAGTAGTTCCAGGAACCACAAGAAATCTTGATAAGTTTCTATTCTTGCTTTGGTATTCAATAACAACAAAAGTTGCACAAGCACAACGAAAGACAAAGGTTCGGAATTTTCATAGGTTCCTGAAACTACGAGAATGTGACAATTACCCATTTTTTCTGAAAATATTTTGCCAATGAACTCCCAATATTATTTTAAGTAATGAACATACAAAGAGATTCTTGCTGTCATAAAGCTCCGCTAACAAAAAATTTAATGTTTATTGAAATGTTGTTCATATATTTTGGACATAAACACACAAGTCGGCACTCCATTACACGAGGAAGATAAACAAATGATTCCCATCACAAAGTACCTAATTGAATGACATGATTGGAACTGAAAGCATCCAGGTCTCATTAAGCCGAGAGGCTTTCTACAGTGGCAGCAATCTTCAATGTAAACATTTTTCATTTAAAAAGAAAATTGATGTTTATTTACATGTCAGAAAAATAAAATAGAAATAGACTAAATATAATTATAATTAAAATCGTGAAAATTGCAGAGAGGAAATGGAAGTAAAAATGAGGCAGATCAAGAGTCTTGAATCATTTCCTCACATCTCTTAGGCTCACCTAAATATGCGATGATGAAAATTATGGGATTATGAAAATAGACGCCTCGAGAAGGATATCTCTCGGCTAGCCTGAATTTACAGCCACTGGTGGCTGCAGGTTTTTACCAAGAGAAATAGGATCAAATCTTCATGGAAACTCCAATAATGGCAGGGCTGCTCATACTAACAGTAGGATTAGGAAACCCATTCTTGTTGCTAAGATCCTTCAGCCACCTTTCAACCAACAGGAAATATCAAGCCGATGTTAAATTAATTTTATTTATAATCTACTACCACAGGTCTTTGGAGAAGAGGGTGGCACTCTTCCAAAAATTCATAACTTTAAACTTTCATAACTTTAAACTCAGAGATTGGTTCAGCATGAAATCTTCAGCAAATGACCACAAGGGATATGGGATTTATTGGGTGGAGAAATGAGGCTGGAATACCTGGTGCCAACATCCCAAAACCTCATGCCATAATGCTACTAGTGCCTGTATGGCCTCAGAATCAGTACGGCTCCTTTAGGAAATTAATCACAGCAAGATATCACCTTGGAAATGGTACAAAGGGAGTTGCCTAGCATTCTAAACACCATGGGTTTGATACCAAAAACGATTAAATAAGATAAATCTGAAACTCAATCTTATAATAAACTTGAAGCTCTGCTGTATTGTTTGAAGTACTTGATTGCAACAATTTTTTCTTCTTATCAGGGCCATTGCTATAATAAAATTTTGATCTCAGCTTTGAATTTTTGACTGCCTTACGAATGTTCAAGTGCAAGAACTACTTTATTAAATGGGATCACAACCTTAGAAGACATCTAATCTAATATGGTCCATCCTAGAGTTCATCACTAAAAGCAGCTGCACAAGTTGGGTTAAGGAGGTAAATATTTAAGTGGTTTACTACCAAAACTAAAAGTTATACAATTTTACTAGTTGAATTTGGCATAGCAGTTCTTTACTGCTATGTGCTACGACATTAAAAAATTACTTTCATATCTAGAACTGTTATTTCTAATGGTAATTTGTGTGTTTCTTTACCAGACTTAGTATATTTATTTTTTTAGAAGGTTTGTTACTAGAACCGGCTTCAATTGTTTTGAGTTTTCAGTTGTATTTAATCTAGAAGGATTGCATATTTTGGCTTACAACAAAGGGATGGATTGTAATGTAGAATCTGTGAAAGAAGGTTGAATTTTGTTCAGTGGAAAAGATTGTATTCCATATGTTTTGGATTGGCTAATAGAGCTTGTCATCTGTTTGCATGTGATAGAGACTGCTTTCCTGTTTCTTTGTTCTTCTTCCTTATTTAGGAGTTCCATCGTGTAACTCTAGGAAATTGTTAGCTGGTTGTTCATTTGAGCTGTTTGCATTAGTCTTCTATTGTCACTATTGATGTTAACAGAAGATCACAATAGACTTTTTTTTCTCCCCACCCAAACAATGTAGAGTAGGAGATTGATTTAGTCAAATAGGCTAGGGAGACAATTGTAGCGGTTGCCGTTGAAATGTCACACCTGCCTAAAGGAACAAGGTAAGTATGACATAATTGGGAGGTTACCTTGCTTTGAATATTCAATCATACTTCTGTCTGATCTCAGAATTATTGATGCTTGAAAGTCAAATGTTTCCCCCCACTTGTCCTCTTGTTAATGAGTCAACATGGAATAATTCACTGTTTTCATTGGCTTGCACAGTTAAAATCAATTGATGGTTTTGGGTCGACTATTACCAAAACAAATCTTTCAGAGGCATGAAATTTCAAATGTCAACATGTTCGATCATACTTCTTGGAGCTAGTAAACTTTATGGTGAATAGGTTTATGTTGTTTAAGACCATCCATCTTTTTCTTGCTTTAAAACCTACGCTTGTTTTTATACATGCAGAATGCAAATGAAGTTGAAGAGATACAGATTTGGCCACAATGGGATAAGTGAAAATCCACCAGTAGCATAAATCATAAGAAAAGAAATTTAGATGATATTAAACAACATAGTTCATAGACCACACATTCTCACAGAAATGATTTACGTTCATATTTATAGCTTCTAGATGTGCATGCCTGGCATGCTCATTTGACTTAATAACTCACACACACACAGATGCTTCATGTTTTATGAATGTGTGTGTCTGTTAAGTGAAATGAAGTGTGCAAGGCATATATATATATATATATATATATATAGAGAGAGAGAGAGAGAGAGAGAGAGAGAGAGAGAGAGAGAGAGAGAGAGAGAGCATTTGTGTGTGTGTACACGTTTACAAAGAATATCCAAGTGCTAAGCTACTACTAATTGATCAACACAAAACCATACCCAATTTATAAAATAAATATCTTGGGGAGGAAATGAGCTACATGATACCTAAACCGAACTTATTCTTCTAATCTTTTTATATTATTAATAATAATTACGTTATTTGTTCACTTACATTAACAAGGTTTTCTGTAATTGCTAAGTTCCTTTACCCATGCTCAACATTAAGACACTCATGTTCTTGTTTTTGCACCAAGTGTTACATGTTTAAGATTGCATAACTATTCAAAGACTTGACGGAGCACTATGCTCTGTCCAGTCTTTTAATTTATGTTTTAAATTATTTTTAAAGAATTTTCTGTTGAAAACAGGAAACCATTTGGATAGATAGATGGAAGCAATGCTTATTGAGTTTTATTATTAAATTTGAAAAGTGATTTAGAATAATGCTCAAAATTCAAACTATGTTTTGAGCTCAAATGTGGTGATGGGCACCAACCTTTTCACTGAGTTATGGAAACATATGGTTCTGTTTACCTTTTTACCTTCTTTTCCCTTTAGTCATTTGGTGTTAATTGTTCATTTTTGAGACCAAAATAAATTTGAAAAATTAAAATTAGATGAGGTTATGGCAACATAAAAAGGTCGCTAATCTCAAATCTTCTGTTGACCAGATCCTTGCAGAATCAAGAGGAGACCTGCGACCTGATCCTCGGTATGATGCAGTTAACATAATTGTTGCTGTAATTCAGGAAGATTTCAATCAGGCAAAGGAAGTTTTAGTTCTCACGAGGGATGAAAATGCCAATATATATAGCAGGTTTTCAATACATATTCAATTTTCTTTGTAGAAAGTTTTCTGTCATCAAATTTAATGAAAATGTTTGGTGATTACCAAATTCATATTATTGACGGTCAATCTGTTGTTTAAGCTCATTGATTTACAGTAACATAAATAGTCTATGGATTTATGGGGAGATACAATATTTATAATTTATGCAATAAACTTTATTGTTGTACTTTTGTACCCATTGACCTATTTTTGTTAAGTGTCAACATCAATATAAATTATTTCTTTGTGATAGGTAGAAAGAAAATCTCTGTACTGTTGTTGGTCAAAGCTTCTCTTAGATAAGATAAGATAAGATAGAATGATGTCTACACAATGACTCATTAAAATTGTGCCCACTTTTTGGAGTCTTTAAAAGGCTCTTTGTGAGTAAAGTTGGACAGTGTCAGATACTTTTAAGGAAAATTTGCCACTGCATTTCTTTGAAATTCCTTGCATTTTGAGAATGAAGTTATGAACAGATTGAAGTAAATTATCTGTTTGAAAATTGGTTCCTGAATTTTCAGAATCGCCAGACAGAAGTAGACTTGATTCTATCACAGAAACTTGTTGAATAGTTCTTGCAGAAAACCTGAACATGGAAATTTCGTTCTTTGATATTGCATACTAGATTCTCATACTTCAGAAAGATTTTTGGTCTTATAAGATCGAGTATCAAGATGCCCAAAGTCCAATACAGCAGGCTCTGTAACCAGGTTTCTATAAATTGAGATCTGAATTCCAGTAATTCTCATTGCTGTTCCAATTGCTGCCTTTAACATAAGTGATGATCGAGGAGCACTTTATCTCTAGTGTCCTAACTCCTACGTATTTATATTAAAGGCATGACATGTACGAAGAGAAATATACTATATTAATATAAAGGTAAGCAAGCATATTTATTTGCGCTAAATATGACAGGTAAAAGGATCTCTATATATGAAAGTAACTAAATATTAAGATATAAAACTAAAAATAAAACAAGAGAGTGTAAACTAGAACTTTTTAAATCTAGAATTGTAAGTCCTAAGCACAATTTGAAATAGCCATTTGAGGGAAGTAGCCCTTAATGAGCCATGAAGCGGTTGAAGATTAGAATGGGAGATTGTGAATGGAAGGCCAGAGTTACATGTTAGAAGAACAAACAACGCAAGACCTGATAATGCCATAGCATGTATAGGGGTGTTGGGGCCAGGTGAAACACTATAAGCTCCTTAATTCCAAGTGTTCTGTGAAGACTTGATGGCATAAAAAAACCATGAGCTTGCATAAAAGAAAGATTATTGCACTGAAATGAAACATATCTATGATGCATAGAATGAGGGTGATCTAGTTTGTTCTATATTTTCACTATTGCTCTGAGGTGTTGATACATGGGACATTTTGTACACTGTTTCTCATATAGATGTGCAGGAATGACAAATCACAATTTTAATGCAGGGATGCTAGGAATTATGTGGTATCCATCTTGGCTTTTCAGGCAACTCTGAAACATGTGAGGATTTGTAGCAGAAGCAGTGGACAACCTGAGAAGCCTTCTTTGTCAGCTATAATGTTGTCAAATTTTTACCCTTTTTCTTTTTCTGTTTCACATGGGGAGCAAATTGATTTGTGAATGCATGATAAAACATCTCAACTTGTTCAGTATGGGACTGTTTTGGTCTGTGTTGCAGGGCTATCTGAGACTCCCAGTTCCAAATTTCCAAGTCCAAGTAGCAAAAACTGAGCCCTCCTTATCATTTTGCGAGACTTGGCAAGTCTGGGTTGAGTTTTTCTATATGTGATATTTTCAATTAAAATATTTATTTGTCATTCTTGCCTAAATTTGGTCATTTCGTGCTAAACATATGTTGGGTCCAATTCTGAGCCAAAAAATAGCTTTCTGAAACCGAGTCTAATACAGTGGTTTTGGCTATTTCTGCCGTACATCACCACCTTCAACTGTTCAACAATATACACATACACCAATGCTTGAAAGTTGATAATTGTGCTCAAGACTCTTCTCTGCATGTTGTGGGTCCATGACGTACTATCGTATTGATTTACTTTTTTTTTCAACTCATGAGTAATATTGCATATATATTTTGTTATGTACATTGCTTAGTGTTGCATCCCTATGATGCCTTTAAATCCAATGCAAATTGTGGTCTTCCTCGTTAGGTTGCAAGGCGGCTGTGTTGTCATGGTCATCTTTTTCACTTGCAGCTTTTGCAGGTTAATCAAAGTTGAAGCCGTTCTAAAATAAAACAATGATGAGGTTTAGGATTGCCAATGGCTGTGGTGAAGAAGGAAGAACATGAAAATAGCTCAATTTTCCAATGGTATGGCTGTTTATCATCTTTTACTGAGGCCTTGAAATTGGTATCAATGGTTATGTTTTTAACCGAAGTTGCCAGTTCGGATTCTAGTTTGTATTCTAGTTCGATATTTGGATTCGAAATTCGATCAAAATTTTTATGGGCTGTCGTCAAGAAACAGTGTATTGGAAGGTTCCCAACGGGGTATCGGGAGGTTCCTGACGGTGCATCAGGAGAATCCCGACAGGGTATCCGGAGGTTTCCGTCAGAGTATCGGGATGTATGCCGTCAGGCCGACATGTATCGGGATGTATCCAGAAGGTTCTATTATTGTAGTCAACATGTACGTGGCCGACGGATACCTTCGGGAAGGTTCCTTGGATAGTATTTATATCCCCCTTCGGGATGATTGTAATCATCAGCATCAGAAGCATAATGTAATACCTTGGCGTATGCGAATATAATCGAAGGAGTTTTTCTATTCTTATTTGCTATTTTTTTCTATTATCTGTATGCTTTGATTTCTTTACCCAGTACGGTAAACATTTGGCGCCGTTGCCCAATGGACCTGGAACGACAGGCGAATGAAGAGTAATGCCGAATCAGCTAAACAAGAATAAGATCAAGCTGAAGGAAAAAGACGAAATACACACAACACACGGAGATCTAATTTTGGCGCAACAAGCCGAACGTAGAAGGAGGTTCCAGAAGATTGCTGTCGACGGACGCAGAAGCGCAGAAGCATTGTTGGAGGAGACTCGACAGTGGGTAGAGTTGGTGGAAGAGGCAAGGGAGGAGTTTTTGAATTGGTGTTTGCCGAGGGAAGACAATCCAGACGGAATAGAATCGACTTGCACGACTCGGAGTGCCGGAGGAGCAAGAGCGTGGAGTGAACTCTTCGTCCAGGATCCACTTCCAGAAGGAACAGATTCGCTTAACGGAGACCCTTCTTCACCAAACAACACAGTTGCCGTTATGCCAAGTGTGAGCGTCGGATACCAAGCATCGGGATGGCAGGACCAAAGGAGAAGTTACATAAATTTGATGGTGATGGAGGAGCTGATCCCATTTGACATTGTAAAACCTGTGAAACAATTTGGAGAGCCAATGGCATAACGGATACAAATGAATGGATGAGGCAATTTCTGGCAACCCTACGGAGTGTTGCAATTGATTGGTTTATTGATACCGATCTACAAAAGTTAAACAGTTGGGATAACATTAAAAAAGAGTTCATTGCAGAATTTCAACTCTTGCTTGATGATAATGAAATTGTAGCGGAGATATTCAATACTAAGCAGGGGAAGAATGAAACAGTTCGAGTCTTCACAAGGAAGTTGAAGGACTTGATCAATAAGATGGAGAATAAGCCAGCTGACGGGTTAGAGAAAAGATGGTTCATTGAAGGCCTTCACCCAAAGCTGCGAAAGAAGATGAAGATCGTGCCACCATCGACATACATTGAAGCGTATAATTGGGCAATGAACCTGGAAAGTGAGCAGAAGATCAAGAAGAAGAAGAAGAATAGTTCATCCGATTCAGATGACGATGCCTCTTCAGGAGAAGATAGCAGCAATGATGAGGGTAGCAGCAAGAAGGTCCGTGCCCTTCAGAAGGACATGATTCGGATGATGAAGGAATTCAAGAGCATGAACAAGGAGACTAGGGGCAATGAACTATGGTGCATGGAGTGCAAGAAGGAAGGCCATACGAAGGGATCCTGCCCGAAAGAGCAATTTTGTGAGATCTGCCAGATTATGGGACACTCGGTAAAGGAATGGCCTTTCAATCTGAAAACAAGAACACCGCAGCAAGTGTTCTTGACACAAGAAGCGTCCACGTCCGAAGGGAGCGGGAACAACACTACAGAGGGTGCCACGTTGGGAGGATACAGAAATAATTGACGCGGTCAAAACAACAACAACAATAGCGGCAACAACAATAATGGTGGGCGGAGTCGAATCCAGTATGATGCGAATGGCCAACCGATAGTCCAATGCCATGCATGCAATTTGTGGGGTCACTTCGCTTGAGAGTGCACAACGGCGAACACATCGAAGTTGCTATGCCGACGGTGTGGACTTGGCGATCATGACGATGCTAAGTGCCCGAAGCCTGAAGTAAACTTGATTACCGTTGGGACGGACGAGGAAGAAGTTTTGGCAATCACTCGGAAGCAGGCGAAGCTATACCCCGATCCGACGGAGGAAAAGAAGAGACTGGAAGAAGCACAGGCAGAAATCCAGAGAGTGACGCAGGCAGAAATGGCACACCTGAAGGACACGCCTGGTACCTCCGTACGGAACTGCGTAGAGCAGAACATTGTATGGAAAATATTGCAAGCTGAGGTACCTATCAGGATAAATGATCTATTACTCACTATGCCTCAACTCTGTACAACACTCACAAATATAGTCCCGAATGCTAAGCAACCAACAGAGCAAGAAAAGGAGAACCAAGGGGGCACCAGTGCAGAAGACCCGATGCTATTAGCTCTTTCATTCGAACGCTATCCGACAGTTGTCGAAATGGGCATTCTCGGGACTGTGCTAACAGACACGATCGTGGACAGAGGGTCTGGTGTCAATGTGCTGCCAGAGGAAACTTGGAAAAAGTTGGGACAACCGACATTGTGGCCACCTACCTTCCAGTTGCTAACAGTCGATCAACATGGAATCAAGCCATTGGGAGTCCTGACAGCGCAACCAGTGACGATTGGAACACAACCGTTCCTATTTGACTTCGTCATCCCTCTGAAGCGAAAAGGATACGATGCTATTCTGGGTCGGGGGTGGCTGATACAAGCCAAGGCAAAGCACGATTGGAAGAAAAATACTTTATCACTTGAAAGCAAAGGCCGGAAGTACGTCATCAATCTACACACTCAAATGGTCGGGGAAGAAGCTCTATTGTCAGATTCCAAAGAAGAAGAGGATGAAAGGAGGCAGAATATGGAACCAGATCAGGAAGGAGTCCTGTGGTTGGAAGGAGGATTGGAAGACGACGATCTGGATTTGGTGAACGGTCTTTACTACTGGCAGATAGAGGACTACGAACTCTTTCCGAGCTGTAATATGTTAAGGGTCAATGAAGATAAGAAAGAAGAAGGAAATGAATGTCCGAAGGAATATAGAGAAGCGGAAGAAGGAAAGGCGGTTACGGCTGAAGCTGAAGGGAAGAACATACAGTATGAACCCAGAAGAAGGAAAGATTCCACCGTACGATTGCGCAAAGAGAAAGTGTTACGTCAAACCACAGATATAGCAGAAAGGTGCCGGTAGCAAGTAAGACACAGCATACGGTTTGCACATGATACAAAGAGGAAGGGTTTAATAAAAATTGCAATAGTACGGAGTGGAGGTGTTATTGACGGCCAGAAGGGGCAGCTGACGGAGTCCATGGTACCAAGCTTCGGGAACAAACTGGGCGATATGGAAAACTAGATGGGGAGATCGTATACCTTAAATAAACTTGATGAGCAACAATTACAGACAAAAGGGGCCACAGAGGTGATACAGAATAGGCGCAAAGCATGGCATAATAGATACTTGAAATTGAACAAGTTCCAATTAGGACAATTGGTGTTGAAGTATGACGAATGGAACGAGATCCAACCAAGCAAGTTTCAAGTGAAATGGGTTGGGCCGTACCAAATTTGGGAAGTGGGTGATAACGGAGCAATAAAACTATGGATACTAGACGGAAAGGATGCGGCCAATGCAGTGAATAGGTGGAAGTTGAATGTCTACCATGAAAGAAGTAATGCACCTCCGTGGATGAATAACTGAGACAAGAACGACTGTAAGTACTGTATATATGTAAATATTGTACAGAGTTATCTGTTGAAAAAAGAAAAAAAAAGAAAAAGAAAGAAAAAACACCGTACGGTCTCTTGGCCGTACAGAGGAAATGAGACCGTACGGCATAATGGAGAGGAAATGAATACCGTACGACATCTTGTGAGAAGGTATGCTGAACCGTACTGTTGATATAATGTCATTTCTCGTTGGAGGCATAAGTCACGTTCCCAGAGGCAGATGGCTATATCACTGTACAAGTTTTTGACTATAGTTGCACAGAAAATACCGTACGACATCTCCAGGTGAAGCACCGTACGACATTCTATATCAAGGAAATGTACCGTACGACATTCTATATGAACCGTACAGCATTCTATCAGCAACACACACCAAGCATCGCATGTTGAGTGGGCATCAGGAATACCAACGAATAGGAATGTATGTACGGCGACCAACACAATTTTGGAGGCCCTCATGTGAGCACCGTACGGCATCATTTTGGCCTGAGCACTTTCATCACCGTACGACATTCCTAGTTGAAACACAGTACAACATGACCATCTTACTCTCGCCTACACATATCACCATACGGATTGAAAGAGTGTATCGCCCACGGATTGGAAGATGTATCACCGTACATTGAGGCAGTTCGGAATGAGTTACGGATGATGCCATGTTCTTTTGTTTTATGAATAATGTGGTCCCAACGACTTTTCTTTTTTGGGGGGGATGATGTCGTCAAGAAATAGTGTATCGGGAGGTTCCCGACGGGATATCAGGAGGTTCCCGACGGTGCATCAGGAGGTTCCCGACGGGGTATTGGGAGGTTTCGTCAGAGTATCCGGATGTATGCTATCAGGCCGACATGTATCGGGATGTATGCTGTCAGGCCGGCATGTATTGGTATGTATCTAGAAGGTTCTATTATTGTAGTCGACATGTTTTATGTGGCCGACGGATACCTTCGGGAAGGTTCCTCGGATAGTATTTATATCCCCCTTCGGGATGATTGCAATCATCAGCATCAGAAGCATAATGTAATACCTTGGTGTATGCGAATATAATCGAAGGAGTTCTGCTATTCTTATCTGCTATTTTGTTCTATTATTTGTATGCTTTGATTTCTTTACCCAATACGGTAAACATGGGCTAGGTTTGGGTTTGTTTTAGGTTAGTCCATACAATTTTTTTTAAATTTTAAAAATATGTAATGTCCCCATTGAAAAAATGAGTTAATAATAAATAAATAAATAATGAATAAATACAGTGAAAGAAAATAATAATGAAATAAGATAAATAATATAATTGTATATCTATATCAGATAAACAATAATAAAAATGATAATTAAATAAATAATAAGAATATACTAATAATTGAAATATGATCACAAATAATTGATTTTTATATTATTTATTAAAATGCACATTATATATAGAGAGAACATAATGAGTAATAATAATTAAATGCATCATCAGGATGCAAAAGAGAGCAAATGAATGAAAGTATAGTTTGCAGACTATACTTTCATTCCTTTGCTCTCTTTTGCATCATATCCCCTATCATTTTAGGTAGGTAGGTTAGCCTATAAAATTCTAGGGGCCACCCTATAATTTTAGGTAGGTATGGGGCCCACTCCCCACTCAATATAGGGTAGGGTGGGGGAATCGAGCCCTATTATTTTATTATTGGTGGGAGGCCTATAGGGCGAAACTGATCGATCTGGAATTGAGGAAACGAACAACCCTAGTCGGTGGTAAGGAAGAGCCGCCACCTGGGTACCTATCCACCTTTATATCATGCCTATGCCGGCCCCACCCGAATCGATCACCTGTATCCCTCTTATACGGAATAAGATGTATCCCTACGAATCAACTTGCCTACCCTGACCCCTACCCTTGATGATGCAAAAGAGAGCAAAGGAATGAAAGTATAGTCTGCAAGCTATACTTTTATTCCTTTGCTCTCTTTTGCATCCTGATGATGGATCATGTAGTATGATTTGAAATGTTGATGTTAAAAACTATCACACAATGAATCCTAGAAGAAAATTATCAACTGATATGGATTGTAAAAATCTGATATACTTAATAATTAAATGAATAATAAGACATGTATTGAGTCTTACTAATATAATAACATATAATAAAAATGCTACAATATTTAAATAAGAAGATCTGATGCGGATTAATAATACTATAATAGAAAGAAATCATCCCATCGGATATTAATATTCAAATATGAAATAACCCCAACAGGTTATAACTACTTCCAACACTAAAAATCCTCGTACTTCAGTGATTTGACATTTCGGCAAACACTTTGCCAGCAACCCTGATGCCACTGCAATAACCCTTACTTTAAAGGCCACTGAATCACACTAAACTAAACTGTGGCAATCTGTCAAATACTTGATATGCAACCGTTAAATGCGAAAAGATGCAACGTTTCAAACAATTCATCAAACAAGATAGCTATAATGAATATTAGTGGTACTAACGATGTTCAGGAAAATCTTATTGTGTTTTGCATTAAGGAACTGGTCTGTTACAAGCTTCATTGGTAATAGCGAATGAATAACAGTATCTAGATATGTTCAGTCTTTAGCTGAATAATAAGAGTAACATCAAGAACCTAGAGTTTTCATAAACGTGAACCCCTGAAATGGTATTTCTCCTTGGCTGCAATCTTACTGATGAGATTTACTGGTGAATTATGGCCCGCCCAAACTGATGGAAGTGTTATTGCTGAGACACGGGTCTGTGCAGAATTTTTCCAGTTATCATAGCTTGGATTGAATCAAGTTGTTCTCATCCCGCCTACCAATACTGTTGTATTTGCGCCACTTTTTTTTTAGAATTCACAACCTTTAAAAATGGTACCCAACTGATGCCACCAATCCGCCACCCTCTATTCGAGCCCGTGCTCAATTTCTTCAATTTTTGAGGTGTCGATCCAGCCTGGGTCTGAACCGAGACGGGTGCTGCAATCGTTCTGGCTTATAAGTGAGTTGCTTCAATGCTAATCGAACATGCAGTTGCCAAGACTTGATCAAGATCGCTTTGTTATTGAGATAAATTCCACCCGTGGATTTATACAAACGGCTAAGTAATATCCTTGAACTGAGATCGATATCCTTGGACTGATACGATTTCTTCTCCTTAATTTGGTGATCCGACTGTAATAATGTTAGATCAAATCGCAACTTGCGAAGGCGCCCAAATTGTTGGAAGTTGAGACAGCTGGTTGCGAAGGAAAACGACGCCCAGTTTATAGAGCCGCTGCGAAGGTTAATACATACACCCGCAACAATGCCCTTTGTTAATGATCCCACGGTGATTTACTGGTATGGACAACAAACTTGAATCGCGTGAAAGTCCCTCCTCCAATCTTTCGCTAAGAGATTCCGGCACTTGTGATTTCTTCGTCCTTTCGATTTTACCTCCAATGATGAAAATGCCCTGAAGAATGACGCCTGGCTCGGGTAGATTAAATCCCACTTTTTTGGTCATCTGCTGTGTTTGAGTTTCTGAATCACGTCATGGACAAACCTGAAGTATATGCAAACTAAGCGCTTCATCATAAATGATCTTTGCGATTGCTTTCGGTCCAGGTTCGGCCCTAATAATAGATGAAATGCTATTGGAAGGTTGTCAAGGGAACTCGTCTTCTATTTCCGATCCGTTTTGCTGAAGAGGTCACCTGACTCCTCTTGACAACTGATCCTGTAAAACCTTGTGAATAAATTATATCTTCGAATATCAACCCTCAGAATGATCCCCCCGAAATTTTGGCCTTGAGCCACAGATTCTGCCCTGATGAAATGACTGAATGTCACCTCCAATCTGCAATAATTCAGATGATATTTCACACCCTCAAAATTGCGTATCAATTGAGAGTTATCGTTCTCAATGGCCAACTGTGACAATTGCGAAAACCCTAGGTTCCACAATGCACCTGTGATTGAATCACAATCTGAAATCAAAGAGAGATAAACAACTCCCTTCCTAGAATGGAGCCCTGGGGGCCTATTTATTCTTTTCTCTCCATCTTCTCCAGAGACTTCTAGAATATTTTTGATTTTATCTCTTAAGTGACTTTATTAAATATTTTATAATCCAAGTCACTTTATTAAATTAATTAATTAAATATAAAGTTATCTTTTAATATTTATTTATTTATTTGATAACTTTATAAATAATTAACTTAATATCACTTATTTATTTAATTAAAATGATTAATTAGTCGTCCTCATAAAATATTCATTATTTTGGACAACCAAGTTAATCAAATTAATTAATCAGACTGCCTCCGAAAATTGGGGACATGACAAAATATTATAGACTGAATGTTATTGGATATCCCATCGGATATTGAATGTTATAACCTTCTTACTGGGGAAGATTTAAAGAGGAAGAAGATATCAGATTTTGGACCTTGTTAGGGCAGTGAAGAGGATAATGACACTGTCAACACCAATCTTACACCTTCAAGGAAGCAGAAAAGAACACAGTAAGCAGCAAACAACGAGAGCTAAATGTGAGGAAATACAACAAACTAAACCTTGTGCAAATAGTGTGGAAGGAGAAAAACGGTGGAAGAAAGCTTTGCCATTGTGGGAGGAAGAAAGCATAGGTAAAAACAAACAAATTTATGTCCGCCTAACACTTTTTAGGTTTTCATCGGTAAAATAAGTTAAAAATAATGTTTGAAAAGTCAATGAAATTCAAAATCGCTCCAAAGTTGTCACCAAGTCATTCTGGGTTCGCACGTGGAAAACGAATGCCATCCAAAGTTGTTGCAAAATCGAGCAACGTCCCATCCAAGGAATTTCAATCAAATTTGATAGATGACAGAAGACTTTGCATCAAATCTGCACCGAACTCGACTTCCAAGCGAACCGAATGTCGATTTTGGCCTATGGAGGGTGAATATGGTAATTTAGTTTTTTTTTTTGCAAAAAGAGGGGTAAAAATTTATTAAGAAAAAAAGGAATACAACAAGGAGAGCTCAACAAGGAGCTCGATCCTGAGCAACAAGATCATCAAATTCTTGCACCATCTCAAAGGACAGTTGCCCCCTATCCCTAATATTCCAACCCGGATCATGACTAGAAGCCCATTTGGCTAAACAATCAGCAGGTCTATTCCATTCTCGCGGAATATACTTGAATCTAATGAACTGAAAAGAGGAAGAGAAGAAAAGAATCTGCTTAACAACAGTGGCCAGCTGCCAACTAACATCCTCAAGCTCTTGCGAAGAAAGCATGTTCACCACCACCTGGGAATCAGACTCACAAATAATCTTACTCCATCCCCACAAGCAACACTGTTCCACAGCATATAAAATAGCCTGAGCTTCCATGAGATTGTTAGTATAATCACCCTTATGAATTGAGAAGAAAAATTTAACATTCCCAGAACTACAACGAGCCACTCCGCCGATACCAGCCGGACCAGGATTCCCACGAGAAGAACCATCAGTGTTAATTTTCAGAACTCCACAGGGAGGAGGAGTCCAATGCCCATCCCGGTTAACCCAACCCTTCCTCTGATGGTGAAGCTGCCTGGACATAGAAGGAAACCTATGAGCCGCAACCCCATCCTGCAGATGAAAATTGAGGCAATTACAGATAGCAAGATCAATCGGATCCATACCCCCATCAAGCTCACACTTCACAAGAATAGTTTCCTGGAGAGAATGTGATATTTTCCACCAAAGATGCAAAACACCAAGCCGAACATCTTGGAATATGCGACAATTCCTCTCCAACCAGATATGCCAAAGCATGAAAGATGGGCCAGCAATCCAAGCAGCATGGAGAGAAGAAGACTTGGAGGGAGCACTACCCAAGCGAGCCCAGAACTCAGGCAAAGAGGAAGCATGCCGACAAGAGCAACCCCAAGCGCTCCACCAAAGGTGCCATATCTGAGTAGAATAGGAGCAATGGAAGAACAGATGGGAGACAGACTCCTCTCCATTACCACACGAAACACAATAAGAGGGGCCCTGAAATCCACGTTTACAAAGATTATCCCAAGTAAGACAACGGTTGTGAGCCACTAGCCACATGAAAAAATTGCACTTGGACCAAGAAACTTTATTCCAGACTTGCTTCCACCAAGGGACCTCAGCATCCCCAAATAATTGTCTAGTTATCTCCTGATACCCAGCAGAGACATGATATTTACCAGATAAGGTACCGCCCCAAGCCAATACATCTGGACCAAGCAAAGAGGAACACTCTCTAGAGGCCAGAATTTGAGAAAGCTCCTGACGATCCATGTCTGTACCTCCAGGAGGCCAATCAGAGGAATGCTTCCATCTATAACCAACAACAGGTCCCAATTGATAAGGAGTCTTGTAATGAGCCACTTTATCCCATCCAGCGGCCAGAAAAGAGTCACAAAGAGGCTGAAGATGAGGGTATATGGATAAAATGGAAAGGAATCCATCCCAAGCATCAGACCAAAACAAAGCCTGAGAACCTCCTTTACATATCCAGAACAGACCCCTCTTCACCAACATCGCACCTGTCTTCAAAGTATGCCAAACCATTGAGCCACGACCTTCAAGAGGAAGTGCAGAAACAGAGCAAGGATCAGCACCATGAAAATATTTATGAGTGATAATACGAGCCCAAAGTTGATGCTGTCCAGAGCACCATCGCCAATAAAGTTTAGCAGCCAAAGCTTGTCTACTCAATAGAGCAGAACGAAGGCCAAGACCACCCTCCTTTTTAGGCCTACAAACAGTTGCCCAATTAACCAAGCTCCATTTAGTACTACGCAAATTACCACTCCAAAGGAATTGTCAAGAAAGAGCATCAAACTCCTTGAGAAAGTAAATAGGTGCAGCATGAACCATGCTTCTATAAGTAGGAAGAGCTTGGATAACAGCTTGAAGAAGAGTAACCCGGGCAGCAGTAGAAAGCCATCTATGAGTCCAATGATTTACTTTATCCTGAAGCTTGGTAATCAAATTTTGCCAGAAGAGATGTGGCTGCCTGGAAACAGCAATAGGAATGCCAAGATAAGTCAAAGGAAGTGAACCTATCTGAAACCGTAGGATACCAACAATCCTGTGCTGAATAGAATCAGGAGTGTTAAAAAAGTAAATGAAAGATTTGTGCTCAATCATTAATTTTCTGGCCTGAAGCTGCCAAATAAACGTCCAAAGCATGTCGAAAGGTAAAGGTAAAGGTAAAGGTGGCATGAATGAATCAAAGCTATGCTTTAGCTTATGTTTACAAAATTTCTGCTAGCAATATGTCTACTTAGACTCACTTTAAATGTGGCTAAGCTACTCAGAAAAACTGCTGGAATTTCAAAAAGTGTTTCCGAGGTCTAAATTTTCACTCAAGTTTGGAAAAGTAAGGAGAGCACATCAGTTCTGTAGTTAACATGAAATTGGTATAAGAATAAGCTCATTTACCTTTATTAAGTTATCCAAAATACTACCACACTGAGAGGCAGCAACATTGAAGACAAATTCTGCCTGGGCATAGTTTTTGTTTGGCTCAACCATTATGTTTTTCTTCCCAGCATATGTATATGGTTTAAGTTACAATGGCATGCACCTAGACCGGTTGAACTAATGAACATCTTTGGTTGACCTGTTAAAAACTTAAAAATGTTAGAAATTCCATTCACGATGATTACTTCCCTAATGCTTTGAAAACATTAAAATTAACTATATGAATTTGGAATTCGAACTGCTGAACAAACATAGAGGCGTACACAGATAATTACTTCTCATAACTTGTGTTTTCATTTGTTCAAAAACCATATAAAGAAGACCTCCACAACTGATATATCACGCAATTGCATGGAAGCCGACTGTTATCTTCATTCAGTTTTATAGTCCTTTTGAAAACTTAGTCTTTCAGTCTTTTGAAAGACAATCTGAATAAAATTCTTGCAGCATTCTGCTGTGCTGCTATCTTCATACTATTTCAGTCAAAAATCTATTTTTTCCAGAATAGCAGGCTTATATCATGCAGGGGATGACTTGGAAAATAAGTCTAAATAGTGCTTAATCCAACTTAACTAAAAAGACTTTTCATTTAATCACTTAAGTGAAATACAAAATAGACTAACTAGAACAATTCAAACTTTTCCCCACACATTCATGCTGAAACTGCATGGAAGTTCTCATTCAAATTAAAATAAGCGAACAAGAAAGTGGCTTCAGTAAACTACAACTTCACCCAACACATTTTTTGTATTGGTTGACCGTTGAGCCATTCAATAATTCCATCAAAGTCTTGAATGAGGTTAATTTGTTTGAGGTGTGTGCTCAGCCTGGTTGAACCAATGTAAACTTTCACCATGCATAATGTCAAGGTTTCAACCATCATCAAATTTTTCTCAGATTATTCAAGTGGGCAAATTATGATTTGCCAACTCTCTTATGTTTAGGCAGTAGGCGGAAATCTCCATGAGGCATTCCAGCCCACCAAGTCGGGCCAATTCATGATTAAAGGTTGGTGCCTACGTTATAGTTGGCCATTCAAAAATAAAACAAACAGAGATCAAAGCAAACAATAGCCTAAAACTAAACACCTATTTATGCAGTGAATCTCAAAACCATGGATAGGAGAGTCTTTGAGTACTTGTGTGCTGAAATAGAAAACAGTTTACTTGTGCAAGAACTCACACTTGGCTTGCATGGGAAGTTGTGAGTTTTTTTTTGTGTTCTTTTTGTGAAGTAGATTGATTCCAAAGCACTGTAACTTGTGATGACTATATATCAACCCAGAATGATTGAAATGTGGAAACAAAACCAAAAGCTCTGAAACTACATGGGTTTTTGGTATTATTGTGGTGTTTTTGAATGTACATTGTCACCGAGTTTCTTCTATGTTCAGGTACCTACGGTTTGTACATGGCAAGTAAAGATTCCTTTGTGCATATGGTCAGCATTCAGCTGGGAGCCGGGTTATGTTTTTGCCAAGTTGCTGAGTCCGAGTCAAATATGGGACACTAGCAATTTTGCCAAGTCCGAGTTTGTGAAATATGTTCAGATAGTCAATTCCTTGGATCTTGCAACAAAACAAAGCTTTCCTTTCATATTTTTGTAGGTCTGCAATTATTTTAGAGCTTATTTGTGTAGGGATATTTTAGTTGCAGCAGTATTGAAGGAGACATCAACAGTATTTGTTTTTGTCGTGTCTCTGCATATCACTTATTTGGTCTTATTTAGTTTTTGTCTGAATAATGCATTTCCATAGTGCTCACAAAAGCGGAGTCTTTCTTTCATTGATTGTAGGTCTGTAAGTATTTTGAGCCTTTTTGTGCAGGGATTTTGAGTTATGATAGTGTTGAAGAAGACATTTGTTTTTGTTGTGTGCTGCTGCTGCAAACTCACTTTTTTGTTCTTATTTTATTTTTGTTTGGAGCATATTTTATCACCATTGTTTCTTTTGTTTATTGTTTTAGGTCCTGGTTTATTGTTCTTCAAGTCATTATAGTGTTTTACTATACTAGCTGTTTATTTCTTGCTGCCCAAGTGTGGGTATCAAAGAACCAACAAGTTTTCCAGTTTCATGAGTCTGGGATAGACTTGCTAAGTTTGTCAAAATGCCAGGCTGACTTTATTTAGACCTGCCCACCTCTCAACTCAGCTTACTAGCTTGGTAATTAGCAAGTCGTAGTTATGGCACCGCGATCTTTTATGCGATAAAGATTACCCTATTGCTTGTATTAACTACCACCGGACATTATCACCAATCACACAGGAAGCAAGCAAGCAAGCAAGCAAAGGAAGGAACATCCCACCCTTGTTACCAATAACTACGGATGATTGGTTGCAATGTCTATGTAGCTTTGGATTTTGTATGGTAGTTGTGCATTGAATATTGAATTGATATGGAAATGGTAACATTAAATCCGTCATTCCCCTTGCAGTATTTTGAGTTGCGAATTGGATCATAAACAATCTCTATGCTTATCCCGAATAATCCATGATTCAACATTCTGAACTGTACATCTCTAGTAAACTTCATGTTCCAGACAGTTTGCTAATGGCATTAGAAAGAATATATAACCAAATAGCCTCATATTGATGAGCAAAAAGTGCCAATGTTAATGCTGCCATGGATGGTTTAATTTGGGTTCTTAGATGAACATTATGGTGCGTACTGTATTTTTATTATGATTATTCTCAAACATATATTTCATGCATCATGGTTATGAAATTAAAATCTTCAATTTCTTGATATGAGTGTTGTTTTTTAACATGTAGGCAACCTCTATTCTTTAGGTTGTTTTGTTTGCATTTCAATAAAAATATCTTTCTTGATGATTGTCAAAGATATGCATGGTAGATTCACATATAACTGTATTCTGGTCCAAGATTACCATTGATTCTTTCGATGTGGTTTATAATGCAGAGATATCGATGGTCTATTAGGTTGTGAGATATTTTCCGTGAAAGATGAGAAGACATTGTTTTATTTGTTCATGCAGCTAGTTCGCCTGTATGATCCAGATATTTTAATGGGCTGGGAAGTACAAGGGGGTTCAGTTGGATTTTTAGCTGAGAGGGCAGCATATTGTGGAATAGGTCTCCTGAAGAAGATTTCTCGGACACCATTGTCTGAATCTAAGCTAGAGAAATTGCATTCAGATTCTAGAAGGGATGACTTAAGAGAATCAATCCTTGAGGAATTTCCTTCCGAGGCTTTAGATTTGCATGCAACAATAATTGAGGATGAATGGGGCCGAACTCATGGAAGTGGGATACATGTTAGCGGAAGAATAGTTCTCAACCTTTGGCGACTCATGCGTGGGGAGCTAAATCTTAGAATGTACACTCTTGAATCTGTCGCCGAGGCAGTATTGAGAAGAAAAATTCCGAATATTCCATGGTCCACACTAAAAAGCTGGTTTGCAAGTGGGCCTGGTAGAGGAAGATTTCGATGTATTGACTACATCATTGATAGGGCACAATTGAGTTTGGCAATAATGGATCAGATGGATATGGTAATTTCTGGAAAACATTTATCGTGTCATTATATTCTCAAACTTTTTTTCCTTTATATTTGTTTAGATGAACCAATAGAGGGCAAGTACATACTGATGTCTTCGGATATTGTCTTGTGGGCTTATTTATTTTAGAGTTAGTAATATATATTTGATTAATTTGAATTTTAATCTGTTTTTTAAAGTTGTGCAAACATCCAATTTCTTATCAGATTAGGTAAACCAAGCCCAAGAGTGAAATATTTTATAATGTTAGGATCTAAAATCTGACTTTCAATTTCTGTTTGAACCCCCTAGATATTCTTGTTATAGGCCTTTGTCTTAAGGAGAAAAGGATTATCTAAGTTGTCTCGATGAAGCAGTGGGAATTGTGTTGGAAATGGGGTATTAATTTGTAAAATTTGTATAAAAGTTACAAATAAGGTTTTTATGAAGGAGCAAATCTTTTTGTTTGGACCTTGGATAATTTTTTATATGCCTTTGTTTTAAGGACACAAAACTTATCAAAGTTGTCAAAGGAGCAGCAGGAATGGTTTCAAAATTGGGACATTGATATTTATTTTATAATAGAAGTTAACTTATAGATAAAATTATTTGGAGTCGACCACCAAGAAAAATATAAATATATCTACTCGCATTGTTTGATTCTGTTTTTAAATTTTTTATTTGTAATTGCTCTTTCCATTTCTTAATGTGTAATGTCCCCACTAGCTGGGACAGAGAATACCTGCAAAACCAATGTTAGATTTCATACAATAATAAATTATATTTCACTATTTTACCCTCTATCCTAACTCAACCTTAAAGACGTCTCCACATTGGGATCAATAACCCTCTTGAAGATCCTTAGATCCTTGGTTACTTATCCATCTTCTATGAAGTGCTCTTTTTAAAGCCCTTCTTAGAAGAGACATTCTCTATCTAGGGCCCTTGACACATGCACATGTTAACACCTGTAGAATATTTCGGCCTTATAACCATATTAAGATCACTCTCTTTCCAAAGGGACTCTCTTGATCTTAAGCTATTAACCACATTAAGATCATTCTCTTTCCAAAGGGACTCTCTTGATTTTAAGCTATTTACCATATTAAGATCACTGTCTTCCCAAAAAGGGACTCTCTTGATCTTAAACCATTAACCATTAAGTCATGTGTGTTATCCATTTCAATTACATCTTTACATATACATATGTATATGCATAAATTATCCTCAAGTATGATTCATTAATAGAAATAAATTTATGAATATAATTAAACAAATATAATCCATAAACATATCTTTCTTACCTTCCTCTTTTCTTGGTCCATGTGGCTCTATCATTAGTTGGCCCTTCAATGAATTAGTCCTTCTAGATTATCTCAACTGTATATTTGCCCTCTAAAATTCTTCATTTTCTAATTATAATGAAAGGAAATTTTTTTAAAATTTTATTTCTTCTTTTCCAAGAGTCACAACCTTTCATAATACAAATCTTTTGAAATGTCACAACACTTAATGGTTATGATCCTTTTGAAAAGTCACAACACTTCATAATTAAAATCCTTTGGAAATGTCTCAATACTTTATAATTACAACATTTTTGAGGAGTCACAACTATTCATAATTATGACTCTTTCAAATGTTCACATCCTTTCAATATCATAGAAACCTTTTAAAAAAAGTCACTTATTTTCTTCATATTGCTTTCTTCTTCCATTTTTCCTTTTTGAACTCCTATCTTCTCCTCTTCTTTTTTTCCTCTTTCTAAAATAAACTCTCCTCCGTTTAAATTTTAAGGAGTCAAGTCTATTTGTTAAATATCTCTCGACTTTTATTAGATTTAGTTAATTTATATTATTCTATGTTATATTATTTATTTACTTACGGATTTGTGTTTATTGTTATTTATTATTAAATTCTATTTAGAATATTAACATACTTTCTACAATATTGTCTCTTGTATTTAAATTTATTTATTCATTTTGATTTTATTTTTTTAATTATTTAAAATATCATACTAAATATTATTTTATTGATAATATAGATTAAATGATGATTATTTCCTATTTTTATATTTTAGTATTAATTTCAATATAACTTTATTATCATTATTTATTTAATAACATTGTATTATCTAATTATTATTAAAAGTCTATCTTAAAATGGGGATATGACATAATGTTACCCATATAATATTTGCCTCATCATATTACCTATTATGGGTGACATCATGTATTCCTAAACCAACTTTCCTAACCTAGGAAAGATTTATGAAACTTTTGACAACATGCTTGATCAAATGGAACAAGTAATTCATCCCTAGGATCTAAAATTTATATTTCTATAATGAGCAAATCAAATCTACTATGACTAGGAGGTGAAACATGATGAACACCCATTTGCATATGGTTTCCTATGCTTTTATAACAAGTTGCATGCAGTTTAAAATGGTAGAGCTTGTCATAGTGATGATGAGATAAAGAAGGTCCTTGGGGAGATATACAACATTGAAGATGAAATCAAACTTCAAAAGTATTGGATTCAATTTGCCAATCTTCAAGGTTGTACATTTAGCAAAATAAGGTTAAGGCAGATAGGATCACTCTCATGCAAAAAGATTGTATTAGATGGTGGAGATGGCAAGCAAATAATAAACTAAAGTCAAGGCAACATGCCATTTACCTACTCTCAGGTTTATATTTTTTTTCTGCTACAGTTTCATCCACTTATTTATGAGGAATTTGCTTACCTCTAGCAAATAGAGAAGCTAATTACAATTTGCAGCACCTTGAACATTAGTAGACTCTTAAGTATCAACAGACTCCAACCACATGTTGGGATGTACATCCTATAGTTGTTTGACAAATTGACAAGGAGAGAAAGCAACCAGGATCTGTAAGAATTCCACCAGAAGAGCCATTATTTGCTATTGAAGGTGACCCAAATTTAGAAAAGATTTTTCAATATTGATAGCCAAAATGAAACAAAGTTGTATTTTGTATAATATCTTTTTTATATTGTTATGTTTGTCACAAAATTGGATCACTTTAAATGTTTATTGTTTATATATTGCTATCATTGATCTGCCATGTCAATTACATTTCATTCTTTTTCTTTAGTTTTAATTTTGTATTTGATACATCATATGAAAGTCTTGAATTTTGATGTCGTGTATATATACATGTGTGTGTAGAAATACATATCAAAGTTGTCTCAAAGGAGCAGCAGGAATGGTTTTGAAATTGGGGTATTGATAAATATTTTATAATAGAAGTTAACTTACAGATAAAATGATTTGGAGTCAATCACCAAGAAAAATATAAATATAACAATTGACATGAAAATCAACCTATAGTTCTTTGTTCAGACTCGGACAATGTTTCATAATGATGTCCAACTTCAAAATGACTTCCCTAAATCTGATGCAATATGCATACATACATACATACATGTACATATATGTATGTCTACACACACACACATGTATATATACACATGACAATAAATCAAGACTTTCACATGATGTATCAAATACAATATTAAAACTAAAGAAAAACAATGAAATGTAATTGACATGGCTGATCAATGATAGCAATATAGAAACAATAAACATTTAAAGTGATCCCAATTTTGTGACAAACATAACAATAAAAAATAAAATATCATACTAAGTACAACTATGTTTCATTTTGGCTATCAATATTGAAAAATCTTTTCTAAATTTGGGTCACCTTCCATAGCAACTATTGGCTCTTCTGGTGGAATTCATACAGATCCTGGTTGCTTTCTCTCCTTGTCAATTTGTCAAACATGTAGAGGATGTACATCTCAACATGTGGTTGGAGTCTGTTGACACTTAGTAGTCTACTGATGTTCAAGGCGCTGCAAATTGTAATTAGCTTCTCTATTTGCTAGAGGTAAGCCGATTCCTCATGATTAAGTGGATGAAAGTGTAGGTGGATATAGTCTTGTTTGCGGAAAAAATCTATAAACCTGAAAGTGGGTAAATGGCATGTTGCCTCGACTTTAGTCTATTATTTGCTTGCCATCTCCACCATCTAATACAATCTTTTTGCATGAGGTTGATCCTATCTGCCCTAACCTTATCTGCTAAATTTACAACCTTGAAGATTGGCAAATTGAATCCAATACTTTTGAAGTTTGATTTCATCTTCAATGTTGTATATCTCCCCAAGGACCTTTATCTCATCATCACTATGAGGAGCTCTACCATTTTAAACTTCATGCCACTTGTTATTAAAAGCATAGGAAACCATATGCAAATGGGTGTTCATTGTGTTTCACCTCTTGGTCATAGTGGATTTCATGCTCATCAAAATTTATAAGTTTTAGATCCTTGGGATGAATTACTTGTTCCATTTGATCAAGCATGTTGTCAAAAGTTTCATAAATCTTTCCTAGGTTAGGAAAGCTGGTTTAGGATGTTGACACCCATAGTAGGTGATATGATGGGGCAAATATTATATGGGAAACATCAAGAAATGGAAAGAGCAATTACAAATAAAATTTTAAAAAACAGAACCAAACAATGTGAGTATCAAACCGAATGCTACATTTTTTCAAAATAGAAATGTAATGTCCACATTCCAGACTCGAAGACAACAAAAATTGATAAATGCTAAAATAAGTTTTAATTAAACATTCAAACTTATTATTAAGAGAACAATAAACTACAAGCATGATAGTTTCTTTGGCGGTCTCACCCTGGCAGATATATAGCAGCAGCCCTCTGCCATTAATGAGCCTGCTAGCCCTTTAGAATAGTAGGGGTCTAGGTCGTATGACTGTGCCCTACTATTCTATGGGGACCTGCCCCCCTCCCCTTTCTAACCCACCCCTAACGGATTAAGCCATTAATGCAGCACCACGAGGGACCATCAATAAATTTTGATTGGATTATCACCAATATTCAGAAGACATCATGAGCACATATCAAAGGTGAATGAGCAACACTTTAGAAAGAAGTAAAGTTAATTACACAAGCAATGAATTCTTAAAGAAAATTGACAAATAAGCAAGTCTGTGCTCCAAGGTAGTTGACTTAGTAATTGGCCAGATCTGATTCACCAGACCATAAAGCAACTTGATGAATGATAGCGTGGAATTTGGACTCTGAATACAAAAGAAAGACAAAGGTTAATGATACTCAGTTCAGTGTGAGTAAAAAGCATTCATGTATCTTAGCCCATTGATCAAGACGGAATAATGTTCTTGGCAATAATGATGTGAAGAAAGGAATGTTAACCAACATCAAACAGAAACCCCTCAGTGAGAATGGTTATCATAAAGGAGAATTCAAATAAATGAAGGAATAGTGTTCTTGGCAAGAATGATACGAAGAAAGGAATGTTAACAAACATCAAAGAACCCCTCAATGGAAATGAATATAATAATGGAGTTTTCAAACAAACCATGGTGAACTGAGGCTATCATATTTAATATGATATGCTGATGCGGCAATCCAACAAAGCAATTTAGTTAGCAGAACTATGAGATGGGGTCAATTATTAGATGGACAATAACTCAACATCATATCAAAGAATAACAATCATCTCAAACTTGAATCTACAGATCTATCTTATGTAGTTAAGAATTAATGAATAATGTCAAATTGTTAGTGAAATAGGATCTATAACTTGTAATAGCACTTGTGGATATTTATGTGTTTTCCAAGTTACTATATGAATGAGTATATATGTGATATAAAGAGGCATGCCTCTTGAAGAGACATGTCTCTTTAATATAATTAGTTATAGTTATAACACAATTAATATACCCTCAATATATAATGATTATATATATATATCACTCTTAATATAAGTTAATTATTCCATGTATAATATTTGTCATATATTATATATCTCATATATATAATATAATTTATCTGACAAAATTGTAACATTAACACTCCCTCTTAATGAAGAAGGATAAAACACATAGATATTACACCATAGGTAATATTTCAAAAATAATACATATAAGAAATCTTTGATCAGAGGATTTCCAGTATATGATATCATATAAGAATTGGCCTATCAGAATATCAACATATGATATTCACCAGTTACTATTTGATATCATATTAGAGAACATGAGCACTGGCCTATCAAAATATCAACAATATGATATTCACCAAGCTCTCAAGAGTAATGGTCTATCAGAAACATCAATTAAATGATGATCACCAAGTACTCAGTGTGGTATTGGCCTATCAGAATATCAGGGCAAGATATTCACCAAGTACCGAAAATATATCTATACAAGCAACTTGTAGATAATCAAATTAATGATATCAAACACCTAGTTGTTGATTTATAAGATAAAGCCTTTACATGAAACAATTTCACAAAATGAATCATGCTACAAGTTATTGTAAGGACATCATTTCACAACTTCTCCTAATACAAGTGGTAATCATTTAGAAGTCGTCACTTCTTCATGATGTACACAGGGGATAGGCTCATACATGTATGACATCAAAAGTTCGCATGAAGTCTCCACGAATACTGTCATGTGGTGTTGTCACAACATTCACCATAAAACATATTAGAGAATAAGGTTTCTCCCTCTTAGTTTGATATCAACTTTTCTGACCTCTTAGCACAAGGTTCTCTTTGATGAAGTATCAGACTTCCTCTGAATCTCTTATCATCCTTCTAACCTCTCGGTAGCAAGTCATGTCATGCTTCATTAGTTCAATGGTTATCCTGATAGCATAAGGCCTTCCAGCCTACATACATGAGACTTTATCCCATGAATCATAGTCCTTTAGCTGTTATAGTTTCTGACTAGTGGAGAATCCATCAACAAGGTCTACTCCTTCTGAACCAATATCATCAAAAGTTTGATTGAAGCATTTTTATTTTCTGCTCCCTCTCTTTCTCCAAGGTTGCCTCTAATGAACTGTCAGACTCCCTCTCATAATTTCAATCATCAAGGATATTTGCTTCAAGAATCTCACATTATCCAACCTAATCATCAGATGATTCGTGAATCCTAAATCACAACTTCTTTGGAGCTACTATCATAAGATTGAGTCTGCGCAATATTTGGTAGCATGCCTAATGTACGAATCTTCTTTTCTTGCAAGAACATCCTCATAGACAAAGGAAAAGATCAAGGCAAATAGCTCTTTATAGTAATTATAGAAATACAAAATAAGAGAGAGACTACAATGAGTAGATACATGCAATACATGAGGATAATAAATATTTATCTGCAATAATAATATAAGTTGCTCCAATGAAGGTCCATATGCATCAAATTAGGAAATGCCTCCATGTAAGAATTTGTCAAACAATTTGAGTACGTCTTTTCTGTTCCCATATAAGGATGGTTCAAATGGGAATAGAACATTGGTTATCATTAATAGAACATTGGTTATCATACCCCCTTACAATGTTAGATTCCCACTCTTATATTATTGAACATATAGGTACGCCAACAAAGTTGCATATATTTGGACACACACCTATCTCCTTGTAACTCAAACCACATTGGTATGGCTTTCGCAATGTGTCCCATGCCCATGTATCAAATAATGCTTGTTTACCATCATTTCTTTCTCCATTTCCGAGAAAGAAAATCATTATCAATATGCACACCATCTAGACATCAATGTCGTTCCACCAAATACATCAACTCTTGCTTATTCAGATCTGTAGGTGGCATGTTCTCTTAACTTACTACACAATGGTTCCTTTTACCATGTAAGTTTTTGTTCATACCAAACTTGCCAATCGCCCAGGTATATGCTCGATTTGAGTAATAAGAAGTGTGCGTTGTCTTTGTAATATCTTGTGATAGACTCAGATTAATTTCCCTCCATATAATTTACGGTGCGAAGGAGCATTTTGTACCACGGAAACAAAGAAGACGGGGAATTTCCTCACCCGCTGAAAAATGCTGCGAATCAAGCTCACAATGTTAAGTTGTTTAAGGCTGTGCATCAAGGATATCACAGAAGATGGCCTTGCTAAGTTAACCTAATTTAATGGTTCAATTAAGGAATGCTTCACCGACCACTGGTTAAGTTCAAAAGAAAGAAACCATAGAGTATTGCCAAATCCAATAATGTTCTAATGAGGAAGTGTGCCGATGTTCTATCTCAAGTTGTTATTGGTATTGAATTGTGTCATGAGAACCCTGCAGAACTGATCTAGTTTTAGAGTAAGTTGATACCATAGCTTGCACTTGTAGAGATCAGCCATTGCGGCATACCATTCAGACAACCCTAGCTGCAATGTTCTCTGTTGCTCCAAATACTTTACACCGTCACCCATTCCGCAAGTTCCACCTACATATGTTTTGCTGCGTATACCATTATCATTGAATAACATTATACTTGCTGGTCATGTCAAAGCATCTGATGACATGTAAGGATGGAATGGGTTTGTATAGAATGTACTCCATTGACTTTCCACACTGAACACACCCGTATGCAGTTTCCATTATATATTTAACTAAGCATGTAAATCTTTATTTCTGGAATCGTTCTTCATCAAAAAAATCTATGATGTGGTCTTGTGTTCAGTAAATCATATCATTACAATAGTGCAGGAATTGTCTCAACTGATTCGGTTTTTCTTTGGTTCAATATATACACGCTATCATGGGCGTCATAATTATCTCATTTGTGTTGACCTGGATGAATTCTTCAATATATCTCCTTCCATCAACCTTTGATCCGTAGGGCACCTCCAAGCATGGTGTCACTCAAACCCAAAAAGGGATGACATCTCCGATCTTGGTATCCCTCATTCGGTGAAGATAATCTCACAATGTTTCCTCGGTGGCTTTGCGTTGTCCAACCAATTGGCAACATTCATTTATGCCACACATTCCAAGCATTGAGCATCATATAAATTCATAACACTGATCATTCTCTCACTGAACTTGGGGAGATCTGATTCAGTGCAGATCCAACGGTTCCTCTTGGGTCATCTCGAGCATCATCATCAATTATATTGACAAAGATTGCATGGGCCTTAAGACCACATTGTGCAAGCTTCTAACCCCGAGCAGTGAATCTTAATCCATCATTTGTTTGCATAGCTCATTCTTGCGCAGTACATTGGATCATAATCCCCATGCCTGGTCATTTGATCCACCTATGTGAATCTCATTCACAATGGCACACTTGATCTGCAGTCACCCAAGGAAGCAATCATGATTTACATTTATCATTTGATCCGACTGATCCCTCCACACAAGCAACGACAATGAGCTATGTTATAATATACTGATTTTTCCTAGTGTTACATCATATGTTTTTACTACAATTTAATCTCCTGAAATTCATTTCTTAGTGATTTCATCAAAAGACCATTGCTACATCTGGTCTCTTTGCTTATTTTCTTTGTTGCAGAGGCAAGCTTTTAGCTTCGTTGATCAACCTTGGGAGAACAACCATTTCCATTGTTTATGAAACTTCACAGGCTAGAAAGAAACTTGCTCTGATACCATGTTAGTGAAATAGGATCTGTAACTTGTAATAGCACTTGTGGATATTTATATGTTTTTCAAGTTACTATACGAATGAATATATATGTGATATAAAGAGGCATGCCTCTTGAAGAGACATGTCTCTTTAATATATTTAGTTATAGTTATAACACAATTAATATACCCTCAATATATAATGATTGTATATATATCACTCTTAATATAAGTTAATTATTCCATGTATAATATTTGTCATATATTATATATCTCATATATATAATATAATATATCCGACAGAATTATAACATTAACACAAATGATCAAAGCATGGAAGTATTTCATAGAGTCATTGAAAGAGATTAAGGAATATCGTATTCCTGAGGAGCTGATCCTTCTCTAGAGAGATTCATGGTGACAAACTCTTCTTAGATGCTGCCACTATAGAATCTTCAGTGGTTATTGTAGATTAGTCAATGCCTGATGTATGTTATTGTGACACTGATTAGATTGTTTGGGACTGGATATAGAGGTTATCTAACACAACAAGTTGTGCAGCAATTGTATTAGAAATATTAATGACTCATCAATCATCAACTACTAAATTGATTAGTCCTGCTACCGCAGATTGATGATTAAGGAGTCTTTGATGCAAGCTAGTGATATACATTAATTATGTTAACCGAGAAATATAAAAGATATATTAGTTAATGTTATCAATGATAAGGACTGATTGAGCACCAATCAGTAAGAGAATAATCATGAGTCACAGTCACCAATTACGATATGATCTGTAGAGCAACTAAGAGAAAGAGCTAATCGTGTGGTTAATCAAACGATGATTAGTAGTAACAGATATCGTAGTCAGCAATTCAGAAGAATGATAACTAAGTCATCTGTATCGATATGTACCAAAACAAGGGGCACTGTCTAAACAAAGGTAAGGTGCGACGACTTAGAGTAGTTATTAACAGCAGAGGTGGTTTACTAATCATAATCAATGATCATTAATAAGGATTTGTTTCAGAATAACACTTATCTCTATCATCGGAAGGGTTTCAACCTTTCAGATCAATAAAGAATATGATGGATAGCAAATCTATCGTTCAGGCATCATCAGACATTTCTTCCTTATTTCTTATCCAGTATTGGATCTGCTCTTCTTGAGCGAATTGCATCTTGTCAAATCAGTGGAATATAATACAAAGATTGTAAATCAGACACAGCCATCCTATTGCATATTTCTTAGTCCAGATCAGACACAGCAATACTATTGCTATAAGTGATAATTGGAGATATTGCAGGCTTTCAAGGTGTAAATCAGGTATCACATCCGTCATAGAAGTTGCAAGATTATAAATACAAATTACAAGAAGCAACCCATCACCGTTAAAGCGACACTTGTTTATTGCATATTCAGATTGTTATATTAGACATAGAAATGCAATTGCTAAAAGCAATACATATTGATTGAATGAGCATATTGCATATCAGACATAGCCTTATTCCATTATCGTAAGTGATAAAGCAATGACACTTATAGCATTCTCAGTAAGTACCTATCAGACATTGTTATTCATTTCATATCAATTTTCCTTACAGAAATAGCAATTCATATCTTGTGTGACATCTTTACTTGGTCCTATTTGTAATATTTTGACAAAATAAGAAGTCGAAATTAGGTGTTTGTCCCGACTTTCTGAGTTGGTCAAAAAGGTGGCATTACAAGAAAAGTAAGTTAAAGTACTGAAATTAAAAGCATATTAGATGAAAAATTTTAACTCAGTAGTGGACCACTGAACCTCATTGAACATTCTTTATCTCACTGTCTTCCCACCATGTGGCTTTGACTCAGCTTGTTTATTTTTCTCTCCACAAATCACCATTCATTGTAGAGTTTCCTTACACCTCCAACATCCTATCTAGCAAAGTGAAATGGCTAGCATATATAGTCTTATTTGGTTTCAAGAATTATTTCTTTGTAAAAGACAAGAATAGTGCAAGTGATGTTTGGTGTTTATATACAAAATTACAGATGTTAACATCTCTTGTTTTAACCTTCATTGTTTTCAACCAATCTATCTTTCCAATGTGTTTCAAAGCATATACACTAAATGGTGTTTAAAAGATGTGTTTATAAGCACTCTCAACCATCAAACTAGCTAATTTGCATGCATGAGTTAAATCTATCACAACTTTCTCAAAATAGGAAGGTTCAACCTTCTCTAACCAATTTGGTAATCATCATCCGTAATTTCCTAGAGCAATTGACATCTTTAAGAAGGTATGAAGTTTGAATGAAGGACATGTAACAAAAAAAATGAGTGGTTGATGTTAAATATTAGTCCATCAATCCTTGACTATAAAATGACTTGTCCTAATCCATGTTTTGCTCCATAAAGTGAATTTTGAAATAAGGATATTGTGTTACATTAATGGTGTAATGTCCCTAGTGTTAGGGTTAGCTTGGGATAAGTAGTACTTGCAAAATAAATGTCATATTTGAACAATAACAAGTCTAAGTAAAAGATTCTACCCTCTATCCTAACCCCAAGGCTTAAAGACATCTTCAGATTGAGGTCCCTAGCTGTCCCAAGGATCTCCAAGGTTCTGAACAATATAATATCAATTGTTGAACCATCCTCGGTTATTTCACCATCTTCTTTGAAGTGTACCCCATAAGGTCTTTTTTGGAAGGGACATCCCCTATCCAAGGCCTTAACAAATATGCATATAATGACTCATTAGAATATTCTACCCATGGAGATTATATTAATCTCGATCATGTCAGTCAAATGGGAATTACTCCTATCTCTGATACTAACACTCAAGCATTTAAGATCACTCTCTTCCCTCATAAGGGATTCTCTTGATCTTTTATAAAATATTAAATAAAACATCAATCCATATGTATTATTTATTTTAGAAAATTCACACTTGTACATATACATATACATATATATATATATATATATACATACATATATACATACATATATATACATACATATATACACATATATTCATAGAAAAGATCCATTGTAATGGTACTTATAAATTTATACCTTTTAATTACCTTGTAAGCACAGTACTTGAAGTACTCCACATACTTTCGTACCCAACTGTCCTTTTTACCAATCAGATTCTCTCTATTCTATCCTTGTTACTGTGCTCTGAGCATTCTCTGTCGAGCTGTCAATGCCCTTGAGATTCTTGACATGGATGGAACCTTGATTATGTGGAGATATTCCCATCTTACTCGTATCATGTCCTCCTCGTTAGCTACCTTCTATGAGTTTCAATTTTGACCGTATTAGTTCCTCCTTATATGACGTGTATTGGTTTTGTCGTCTTCCCAAGTGCTATGTTCATCTCCTTTTCTCCTTGATCGATGCCCAATGACTTGCGATATATAGTTTGGGTCATCGAATGTTATAACCCTCCAGTGGGTCACGACCTCACGTTTAACTTTTATTATCTGCTTGGTTGTGATTCTCATATTTATTTATTGTAGTGTGTATTTATTAAGCAATATTTGAATATTGATAAATGGACACTATGCATTTTTAGTTTAATGTTATTATTTAAGTAACATTGCTCATTAAATATAGGAACAAGGCCTGTGAAATGTGCTTTGCTAGGGGTTGTACGGTTTGCGTCTGAACCCTTTCTACCATATTGCTTGTCATTCCGCATTTAGTGTGGGAATTTCCTTTAGAATATAATGGCCTCGGCCCTCTCCGGCCCAGTAGTTGCTGCTGGTGCTGGAGTTGTTGCTGCATGCAAAAATGGTCTTGCCGAGCAAACGCCCGCGCAAATTTGTGCCCAAGGCACTTCACAAGGTAATTCCTCTCCCAACTTGGTTTTGAATATTTCTGCTTTTGAATTTGCTTGTCAATGGCTAGAGACCAAACCCTTATTGGGTATTTTGTGGGTCGCACTCCTTTTGAAAGCACGTTGCGTGAATGGGTCACCAAGGCCTGGACCCCCTAGGGGATTTTCCTTGAAGGGATTCAAAGCCTCACTAAGGGCTTTTTTTTGTTTCGTTTTGGTAACCCCTCCCAGGCCAAGAGCATTTAATCCATGGGCCGTGGACAGTTCGCTCGTCTCTGCTTGTTTTTTAGATATGGCCTTGAGACTTTTGCGTCTCGGATGACCGCAAACTTAGGGTTCCAGTTTGGGTAGAGTTCCTTGGGCTGCCCATCCCTTGTTGGTCTTTCCTCCCAAAAATTGCCCAAACTGTGGGCAAAGTGATTTGTGTGGAATTGGACAAAATTTTCAATGCCTGCCCTCAACGAAGGGTTTGTGTTGAGGTCGACCTCTCTAAGGACCTTAAAGAATCTGTGGAAATTTAGATTGGTGCTACCACCTTTACCCAAAAGGTGCTTTACTTGAATCTCCCGAATACTTGCTTTCGCTGTCAATTTGCTAGCCATAAGATAAGGATTGCCCTCTTCTTGAGTGCAATTGCTCTTCGGTCTAGGAAACCAAGCCAGCTCCGACCGTTAAAAAAGATGAATGGACAACGGTTGTCAAGAAAAGCAAGGGCGCTCCTAAGCCAAGCCACGTTTCTCAAGAACCTAGCTGTCCCAGCTCCATTGCAACTCCTCTTGTGTCCACGGCACCAGAGGTTCACATGGTTTTGCCGCCACCTATTTCAAACCCTGTGTCGCAGGGGACAAAACAACCGGAGGTCCAAGCTGCTTGGGTTCGTGCGCCTCAAGCAACTTCTATGATTTCCTCTTAGTCTCTCCGTCGCTCTCGTAGCCCTAAAGGCCAGAATGTAGTTTCTATCGGATAAACGAAGAGCCATCACTTTAGGTGACCCCTTGTTTGAATCCTCCACTTTCTTGAATAACAACTTTTCCTCGCTTGGGGACGAGGAGAATATGCAAGCTGGTTTATAATGAATTTTCTCTTATGGAATGTGCGGGGGCTAATAGACCTCCCTAGAAAATATTCTGTTCATGATACCAAGCATAGGCTTGGCAATATTGATGTTCTGTGCCTGCAAGAAGTCTCTGGGTTTCTTCTCAACTTAGCCTGCCATGTGATATGGCCGGATGGTGTTAGTTTTGTTTCTTAGCATGAAGCTGGTCGAGGTGGTGTAGTCACTCTCCTCTCCCCTCGACTTTTTCCGTTTGTTATTTTTCATGGTTCTCACCCCGTGCAGAGAGTTGTTTGGATTTTGCTGTCTTTTCAAAATCATTCTTTTGGCATTGTCAATGTCTATGCCCCTAATGATGCGGTTGAGCACTCATACTTGTGGAGGTGGCTAGTTGATTCTTTGCCGCCTATCACCTGGATATGCTGCGGAGATTTCAATATGTTTGAGCTGGCTATTGATAAAGTGGGCCTTCTGCCTTTTCAATGGTCAACTGGAGAGCGAGAAGCCTGGTTTTACATGCGGAACATGCTGGGTCTTTTTGATCCCAATGTTCATCGCCGCCGGATTGATGGCGTATGGTACACTTGGTCCAACTTTTGAGAGTGATCTGATAGGGTTCTTAAAAGGCTGGACCATGCTATGATTTCTACTCAGTCCTTTTTTTCCTATTCTCACACGAGTCTGCTACTTGTCACTCCACTCCCTAGTGTGACTCTTTTTGACTATTTTCCCATTCATTTCTCCATTAGCTGGCATTCTACCCTCCTCGTAATTGTAAAACTCAATTTTACCTTAATACTTTAATGCTGTCACATCCGCCCACCGCCTCTCATATTTTACAAACTTGCAATCTTGAACCTAGGCCCCATTCCACCTCTAGGTGGATTCAGTGGTGGAATGACGCCATCACCCGTACTGCGAGGTTTCTTCACATTTATGGGAGACAGTTGGCCACTTACCGCAAGATATCCTATGATGCCACTACCAAAGATCTTTGTACAACCATTAAAGCTCTAGCCATGAATCCGTTCAATATGGATCTCCAGGTTCGGCTTGCTAACCTTCGCCACTAGAAGTAGGTTGTAGACAATTATACTGCCTGGGAAGCTCAACTCAAGGCTTGCCTACACTAGTTGGAGGTTGGAGATCAAGCTTCCAAGGAATTTTTTAATGCGTTGAGGGCTCGCCATTCTACAGTGGGGATCAAACACTTTCAGGAGGGTCAACACTCCTTCTGTGAGCTTCTTGACATTCTCCAAGCTTTCGTTTGCTACTATGAAAAAGTTTTAACGGCGCAGGGCCCTTCGAAAGCCTAGAATCAAGCCTTGTAGGCTTGTTTGAATTTCACTCCTAAAAGACTCGCTCCAAAACAATATGCGTTCTGTGAGCAGAAGCTCACTTTAGTGGACCTCAGGGAAGCTGTCTTTTCCATGGCTGATGATAAGGCCCTTGGTTGTGATGGTTTCGCTTGTGAATTTTACAAAGCCTTTTGGGACAAGATTGGACCAGACTTGCATAAGGTTTACCTTGAAGCCTACAATTCCTGCTCTTTAAGCAATATTATTAATAAGGGGAATATCAAATTCATACCTAAGGCGACTGACCCTGAAGATATATGCAATTGGAGGCCCATCACTTTGTTGAATGTCTCTTACAAGATCATTGCCAAGGCTCTCTCTCTCTTAAAATCCGTCATCTTCTTCCTCAGATTATTTGCCCTAAACAAACGGGTTTTATCAAATCTCGTTATATCCTAGACAATATAATTGCTTTGTGGGAAGGGATGGAATGGGCTCGACATTCCAAGCAACAGGCCATCTTTCTCAAGATTGATTTTGCCAAAGCTTATGACCGGATTGAGTGGCCTTTCATCCTTGCAATACTTTAGGCGCTTGGGTTTGGCCCTACTTTTCTCTAGTTAGTCCAAATGCTTTTGGGGATGCCTCAGCTTGCATTTCCATTAATGGCCGCTAGTCTCAAGCCTTTGGGTTTTATTGTTCAATTCGACAAGGCTGCCTACTGGCACCCTCTCTATTTGTGTTGGCGGTTGAAGATTTTAGGTACTTGCTCGCAAATGCCATCTCACAAGAGAGGGTTCGTGGTATTTCCCTTCTGGACTCCCCTGATCAGCTTGTGAATGGCCATTTCACATGACTCCTTCCTCACTCTCATTGAGGATGAAGAGAATGGTGCCTCCACTTTGCAATGTCTTGACACCTTCTGTCTTGCTTCAGGGTCTACTATTTAGTGGCACAAAACCCTTTGCTACAGGCAGTCTTCCCTTCCCCTTCCTACTTGGCTTGGGCAATATCAATAGAAATGGGTTCAGCATGGGGAAGTTTTTCGTTTTCTGGGCATCCCTTTTGCCTTCCAAGCTTCCGCCATCGAGCTCTGGAATGCGGTTCTTGTAAGAATAGAGAAGAAGCTAGAGTATTGGATCACCAAACCTCTCTCCCTTGCGGGCAAATTCCAGATTTGTTTCAGAGTGTTGGCCGCCACCCATGTGTACTACTCTTGTTGGGCTCCTTCAAAGGCCTTTTATCTCAAACTTGAGCGCCTGTTATGCGACTTCCTTTGAGCTTCAGATGCTTCTCACCAGTGCTTTCATAGAGTTGCCTAGGATTTTTGTTGTCTTCCCAAAGAGTTTGGTGGCTTAGGCTTGTTGTCTACCACAAGCAAGGTACTGCTCTTTGTGCCAAATGGGTAATCCGAGCTCTTTCTGGCAATGAAGCTTGGAAGATTTTGTTAAGACATTGCATTTCTTCAGGCTTTCCGGTTCACTAGCCAGCGTAGAAGGGGATTGGTTTTTAGACCCTTCTTGTGACCATTGAACCTATTCAGATTCAGGGCACTTTTGTTGCCAAGAGTATTTGGAAAGCCTGGGAAGAAGTTAAGCCCTGGCTTCACTAGGTTGGTAATGGGTTCAGAGATGGGCTCTCCATGAACCAACACAATCTCTGGTGGTCACCATTATTTGCTATCCAAGGTGTTCCCCTGGCTAAAGTGCATGGGGCTAGTGCTTTGCGTTTTTTTAAACACAGCATAAGAACCCCTAAAGATCTTTTCTCCAGAGTTGCTATGAGCTTACGGTCATGGGAGGACATGAAAGTGCAATTCCGGCTCACTCGTCCAGATGGATAGACTTTTGATCTTCTAGTTTCTGCGGTGCCTCCACATTTGTTACATAAAGTTGGCATTCGTCCTCTTGCCCTTGGTGGAAAGACTGGAAGATAGTGTCAATCGTTTGTCCTCTTTGTCTGCAACCACTCACCAGATCTCTGGTACAGCCCAAATGCTTACAACCACAACGCAAACTATTGCAAAGAAAATCTCAACCATAGAACAGACTACTACTCAGGTCCGCTCTCAACAACTAGCAGCTACACAAAATATCCATCAAACCCTGACGTCTGTAAAGGATCAAGGTGAGAATGTGATAATTGATAAACTAAGCTCTTTACCACCAAGTAGTTCAGCCCCTACTCGTATCACCTAGCAATTTCCCTAGCTCACAGGCTGAGCATCAGCGTTTACGCTCTCTTCATACTGGTAAAGCTTTAGTTTTGCATGTACCTCCTCCAAAGCCACAAGAGTTTGATCCTGCAACTGGTACATGGAAACATGTCAATATGGTATCGCAAGATCCATATGATCAGTTATATGCTTTTAATGAAAATGTACCCCCATACATTAACTTGGATACTTATGATCTAGTAAAAAATAAAGCCACATTAGATGCACTCAGAACATGGATGGACAACGCCATCTATGCTGCAAACATGACACCAGATTAGGCAATAAGAAAAGGTTTGAATGTCTTAACCGGCATTGCAAGAAGTGCCTGGGATAGTCTGCCTACAGACTATAAAGATGATTTGATCAATGCTGGTGTTACTACAGTCAGTAGTGCACTCTACCGCATGTTTGTTGGTCAGCATGACAATGACCAGCGTGCAGCCCTCAAAAAGTTCAAGGAAAATAGAATCTGTGACATGAGCAAGCTAGATGAGTATTGTAGTGATCAGTACACAAATTTCTACAGATCAGGCCAGACTAATAACAATGTCTGGATGTATAACACTTTTCTTGATGGCTTCCCTTTGCAGTTACAATCCTACTATAGAGAGAAGATTCTCTTTAGTATAATGAACACTCCAGAGATGTCTATAAATGATGTAACATTTCCACAACTCTGTTAGTTCATCAAAGAAATTAACAGTGACTTATGTATAGAGAAGCAAAACCGGAAAAAGAAAAAGGAAGTTTTGCCATACCTCAAAGCTGGTCTCTGTCATTGCCAATCTACTTCATATGGCTGTGACAAGTATAAGAAAAAGCATAAGTCATACAAGTCCTACAAATCAAATAAGGACTATAGTAGATCTTTTCCTAGAAATAAGAAGTTTAAATGAAAAAAGGTATTTTTAAGAAAGAAGGAAAAGGTTAGAAAAAAGGATTTTAAGCCAGTCTGTTATATCTGCAAAGGAGATCACTACACCAACAAATGTCCTGATTGTCAGAAGAAAGGAAAGCGCGTCCGCGCCCTGCAATCAGTCAATATGCTCAATGAACCTGTTACAATAGTATCAAAAGGGTCAGATTCAGATGACCTTTGTATTGAAGATTGTTCCTCAGACAGTGAAGAAGAAATAATGCAAGTAATGCATTTAAGAATATCTGACAAGGAACATGCCTCTAAAGAATAACTTGAACAATACTTCTCTCCAAGTGAAAGTGATCTGTCAGAAGTATCATTTTATTGTAATATTTATAATTGTTCTGACCGATTCACAGACCACCATCGGTCTCTTACTCAAATCAACCCCAATTGGTTAAAGTTAACTCCAGAGCAAGAACTTGAAAGAATTCAACTCAGAAGTAATCAGTTGCTCAAAAGAAAAGAAGATTTCCTCACTCCTCATCAATTTGAAAAAGTCAAAAAGGAGTTAGCTGCTCTTGAAGATCAGCGTAATAGAATCCTATTACAACAGCAAGAAGAAATCTTGCCACTTTATGTGAAGATGCTCCTGGAAATTTATCAGCTCCTCATGAGTACGCCCATAACCCACAAGGACAACAAGCCTTTGCTAAAGCGTCCAGAAAAGAATGGCTCTCTCAGCGCCTCGCCTTTCTCTATCAGGCTAAAGCTGATGTTCTGAAAGAAATCAGTCAAGTTCAGCGTGAACTAAAGGAGTATGAAAGCAATTCGAGTTCTCTCAGTGCTTTTGACAAACTTCTTCTTGAAGCTGAACAAACAACAGAAGAACCTCCTGCAGAACATTATGAAGAAGCAAATGTGTCTTATCTACAGACACAACCGGAAGATATTGCATCCAAGCAAGCCTTCGGTTATCAAAAGGGTATGCATAATCTTTGTACAACATTTCTGCTCTCTGTTAAGCTTTCAGGATTAAAAGCATATCAGTTGTGTGCTCTGTTAGATTCTGGTGCCGATTGTAATTTGGCGAGGAAAGAAGCTTTTCCTACTGATTGTTGGATTCCAACATAGACCAGTATTCACTCTGTGACTCACTCCAATAATCCCATTCGCTTTCAAGCACACATCCCCTTGCAATTTGATACTCAAAGTTGTATGGTTACCTTTCTACAATTTCCTGTAGAACAGTATGACTGCATCATAGGCAGCCAAACCCTCCAACAATGGTCTCCCTATACTGTTGGACATCAAGGAACCTATATAGATTTTCAGTTTGGTTGGGTCCCTCAGATAAATGAATTTCGTGCCTATGCCCCAAAATTATCATTTCCACAGCCTGGTAAGCCCATTCCTCCAAATTCACGTGTCTGGTTAGCTACGCAATCTCTTTCAACCCGGGGGGATTTAGCAGCAATCAAAGCCGATTTTGAAGCCACTGTGTTAACAAAAGATTTGACCAAATATGAACGCCATATCGAATGTGTCCTTCCTCTCAAGAAAGATGAGAATGCCCGTGCGATGGTTCCTAAAAGCAAAGCCAATTATTTCATCCTGTCAAAAGAAGAACAAACACTCTGTGAGAAAGATATTACTGAAATTCTAGCAAAAAATATCATTCGTTCCAGTAAAAGCCCTTTTTCATGCCATGTTATGTATGTTTCAAAGAAGGATGAAAATGGTAATGAACTTGCTGAGAAAAGATTAGTTGTGAATTATAAGCCATTGAACGTTTGCTTAGAAAATAACCAGCATCCTTTGCCAAGCAAAGACTATATTTGGCAGCGTATCCAAGGTTGTAATATCTTTAGCAAGTTTGATCTGACAAAAGGATTCTGGCAAATCTCTGTAAAAAATGAAGAAAGATATAAAACAGCCTTCTCAGTCCCACAAGGTTTGTATGAATGGAATGTTTTGCCATTTGGCATCAAGACTGCTCCATTCATATTCCAGAGTCATATGGATAGGATTTTTTCCCCATATTCCAAGTTTATCTAGCCATACATAGATGACACCCTCATTTTCAGCCAAGACTATACTAGTCATATGAGTCATCTACGTCAGTTTCTTAATATCTGTCAAAGTCATGGTTTGTGCCTCAATCCTACCAAGTTACACTGGGGCACTGAAAGTCTTATCTTTATTGGTACACGGATTGAGCCCAATGGGCACTTGTATCCACAAAATCATCTGCTTTCAGCAATCAACAAAGTTGAAGTAAAAGACAAGAAGTCTTTGCAATGATTTCTTGGTCTTGTAAATTATATTGCAGGTTATTATCAGAAGATCGCAGAAGCCCGAAAAGAGTTAAACAAGCTCCTGAGAAAGAATGCTTCGCCATGGACAGAAAAGCATGATCACATTGTTCAACAGATTAAAAATCAGTGTCAGCAGCTCCCGCCATTACGAATTCCCTGTTCTGGTAAAAAGATTGTCCAGACAGATGCAAGCAATGAAGCTTGGGGTGCTGTCTTGCTCAAACAAGTTGAATATGAAGGTAAAATTAAAGAAGTGGTCAGGTATGAGTCAGGTGCCTTTAAAGGTTCTGAACTTAATTACCACAGTACTCATAAAGAGTTGTTAGCCGTTATCAATGCTTTTACTAAATTTCAGCTCACCCTTCTTACTCAGAAGTGATTTGCGTCACTTATCCAGTTTCTTTAAGAAGGAGTCCAAACACAAGGTTGCTCGAGGTCGCCTATTAAGATGGGCACAGTTCCTCGTTACTTTTGATTTTGAAACAGAATATGTTGAAGGTGTCAAGAATGTCCTTGCTGACTTTCTCAGTCGTGAAGGATATCATGTCAATGCTCTCACCGAAGAACAAGAATATGACGCATATATCCGCCCGAGAGCAAATCCTATAGCTCAGACACTTCCCGACATTGTTACTAATTTGTATAATAGTATTTATTTTCGTCCTGAGATGTCTAACCAACAGGTTCATCAAGATCAAATCCAAATGAGCATTGAAGAAGACCGTGGTTGCCTGGCTGAAGATCATCGCAATCAAAATTTGATATGTCTTCCACAAGAGGATCAGTATGTGCAGGTCCGCTTTGAGCCTCCTATTCCTGAACCTGCACCAGAACCAGTTCATCAACAACATGTGAGAATGATCATGGAAAGAAAAGAAACCTATCCTATGGTTTGTAATACTCCCTGGAATGCTAACACCTATTAGCTCAAAAAACACATTTATGATGAACTTAGGCAATATCATTTTGCAGCCAATCGCCAGCTTCTAACAGAATCCTTGATAGCCAAATATCCTTGCCGTGAAGCTGACCCTATAATATCTGTTGCAATAGGCCCCATTGACACATATGCCTCAGCCTATGAATGGCTTATAGAGTTTCTTAGTAATACTCACATTCCAAATCAGAATCATACCCAATATCAGTACCGATCATGGATTGATGAGTTTTTCTTAGGTCTCTATCCTCATTCACATAGCCAGCATCCAATAACCACTAATTATGGTTATTTGTTTCATCTTTAGTTTCTCTTCAGAATACCAACTCCAATCTCTAATGGAATTTTTGAAGATTATGGTCCATCTTGTCCTCAACCGGATACAATTGAATTAAGGACATTATCTTCTTTTGTTCAAGACTGAAAGCCAGTTTGGTTGTTCACACAGTTCCAGACAGTTCCAGAAAATCGAATGCCAAACGTTAGTCTTTCCACTGCTTTTATCCGTGTCACTCGATGCATTCTTTGGAAAGAGGACTCCATTGAAGATCGTTTAGATCAGCTAGAGGAAGAACGAAGACCTGTATCACCCAGCACTGAAAACGAAGACTACATGAATTGGGAAACCAGTTCACCTCGCAGTCATGGGTATTAAACCTATCAAGTGGGGTTGTCACTTGACGAAGGCATCTCAACCTTTGTGAACCAATCTGAGACATGGCTGTCAACCATGGTAAAACTGACACCTGTCGAGTTAACCTTCTTGCTTCAAAAAGATGCTTTGTAATAAAGTGTGTCGGTGTGTTCTCATCCCAAATTACTGTTCACCTCCTTTTCCGTAGTGGAGGTCCTGTTTGGGATTCCTTTTTCCCAAAAGTACTTTCCACGCGTCCACCTCCTATGGTCGGACTTGAAGCAATTGTAAACTAAGGATAAGTCTCTCCATCTATATAAGGATGATGTAATGTCCCCATTTTAGTAGTTGACCAAGTGTGTGCGTTAGCCTTGTTCTACATGGTCCCGAGGGCTAACGAAGGGTTTAATGGGATCTTGGAGTGTTTTGGCCTAGTCATTTCCAGTTTGGGCCAAAACGAAGTTGATTTACTCAGTTTCAGACATACTATTTTTAGTAAGTTGGCAAGACGCAGTGCAGGTCAATTTTGGTGATTGGATTCGATACTCCTCGATGAGAGCTTTCCGATGAGCTATCGCTCGCATTATTCAGAGTCCGATTGCTAATACATTTTAATGTCTGAAGTTTTATTAAAGTAACGTCTAATTTAATTGTAAAATATTAAAGTGTTACTTTAATATTTATTTTTTGGTGATGTGTACCCAAGGGAGACATAAGGGGTATTTTAATATATGTTTTATATATTACACATCTTTTATCCCACATTGCCCATATGAGTTGAGTGGACCCTTGGAAATAGAATAAAAAGAAGCATTTGTGGCTTCATTAGACAGGTTGAATATGAGAAGAAATTGGTGTGTGAGTTGCAGCTCCGTTCTTGGCATTTGAGGACGTTTATCCTCTTTTGTAACATTCTAGACGTCATTCTCTTGGGGTTTGGCCTTTGGAATTCTTTGTTATCGGCTTCATTATCAGGCAGTTTAGTTGCATTTCCGGCTACAGGCAGATTTGGTATTTTGCTCATATCTTCTTCACTACTTGTCCGACGTTTGTGCCGCTTTGAGGGAACAATATTACGAAGGTAGTGGATTGATTGAAGGACAAAGTACTGTAGCAGCAAGTTCGAAAGCATGGGTTGGAGTATTATGTCAATAATGCTGAAGTAATTAGTGAGTTGGTAAATCTGCCATGTATTTGGTTTTATGAATTCTGAAAATAACATTTTATTGGCTGTAGTTCATTTCCACTTTGCATATTATTGTAGTTTCTTTCTTGTTTATGTTGTATGATACCAATTCCATGCACAAAACACAACAAACAAATAAACATTTGATTTCTGGAGTTATAAGGGGTTTAAAACATTAAACGGAGAAATAAGAGGTTGAATGCAAACTGTTTGACATAATTCCTTTCAGCAATTTGGTTTAGTTTTTGGGACATCCAGGGGTGCCCATTACAGTGGTATCAGAGCTATAAGTCCTGCCATCCTGTGGAAGTCTTATAGGGAATTTGGAACAGCCGGATAGAGGGAAAAGTGTTTGACGAAATGTCAAAACACTAAAATCAGAAATAAAAAAAAACACAGGCTAAGCATTTATGTTTGAGCATGCGACAGGGGCCTTATAATTTCCCTGATACCAGAGCAAGACAAAATAGGATTTCAGACTTGCAAAGCAAACAGTCTAGTACATCCATGCAGGGGGACATTGAATCCAGCCATACAGACACAGAGGAGATATTCTTTGATCAGGACAATAATATGGGTGATCGAGATGACAGGAAAACAGGATTAGGCGGAGGCGAAAATGTTGGTCCAGATCAGGGGGAGGTACTGTTCAGACAATTACTGGATACATTAGAGCAGGGGCAGCGTATGCAGCAGGAGCAGAATAGGCGAATGGACATGATGTTGCAGCTCATGGCTAGACAGATGGGTGTCAATATTAATCCAGGTGATGCCAACAACAGAAACAATAACAATGAGGGAAACAATAACAATGGGGGAAACAATAACCATGGAGGCCAAGGCAACAACAATGGTCCTGAGAATAACATTAATGGTAATAATGGACACGACAATAATGGGAATGAGGCTGATAACTTCAGACACATTGCACGCCCAGCGCGGACTGCAAGCTCGAGACCTCTTCTACCCACCTTCCCACCCAGAGATCTGGTTCAACTAGTAAACGAACCGCAGATTACCGAGTCACAGGATCAGTTCAGGAGGGACTGGGAGGCTAGTGGACCAGAGTTTCAGGCAGATATTTCCCTCAGAGATTATATGGACTTGAGGATGAAACACATGCCTAGAGTAGGAGGGAGGAATCAAAACTTTGAGCTGAGAAAGAAAATTGGAAAACTTTCCTTACCTTATTATGATGCTTCAGGGAAGATGATTGCACGAGCTTGGGTGCAGAAGGTAGATACATACTTGCAGCTAAATCCTATGCCTGAGGAGGAGGCTATCAAGTATGCGGCTATGCACTTGGATGGCGTTGCACATGAATGGTGGCATCATGGCATGGTGACTTTGGAGCATAATCAGATTACATCCTATGAGGAATTCACCAAAACATTGATTGAGAGATTTGACACTAGGGATCCCGAGTTACATTTCAAGGAACTAGCATAGTTAAAACAGTCAGGTTTTGTGGATGCTTACATTGCCGAGTTTCAATGCTTGTCTGTACTTGTTATTGATATCTCTCCTAGGAGATTGGTGGTGTTATTTTGTGATGGTCTTGCTGATCCATTACGAGGTTGGGTGAAGGGACATGATCCACTCACTTTAGCTGAAGCAACTAAAAAAGCAAGAGATTTAGCCCCTTTGGTATACAAAGGAAAAAAACCATTCAACAGATTCTTCCTACCGCAAGGACAAAGACAAAAAATCGTTCCAGAAAGAGTATAGCGAACCCAAAAAAGGATCAAAAGGACTAGACAATGAAACCTTGAATGAACTTCGAAAGAAGAAGCTGTGCTTCCATTGTAGAGAGCCTTGGGACTTATCTCATAAATGTTCTCTCAAGGCTAAGGCAAATCAAATGGAGTATTTTTCAGCAGAAGATTCAGAGTCAGAGGGGGAGGATCAACACTCCGATTCAAATGAGGGTAACACTATAGAGGAGAGTAGCATTCCTAAGGATGATAGATCGTTGGCACGCTTGACAAGGGCCCAAAAGGCAATCACATTTAAGGTCAGGGGTACTATCCAGGGGTAGAAAGTGATATCTCTTATTGACACTGGGGCTACACATAACTTCATAGATGCACAGTTGGTAGCCAGGAGAGGGTTACAAACAGAGGAGCATGATGGGTTTAGAGTCATGGTGGCTAACAGTGATAAGTTATTATGCACTCAGAAGATATCTAATCTTCGCATTAGGTTTGGAGATGGCTATGAGTTGGAGGATGAGTTCTATGTTGTGGACATGGGAGATTATGATGTCATCCTCGGCATGACATGGATGGCTTCACTAGTTGAGTTCACACTCAACCTAGCGAAATTGGAGATGAGATTCCAGCATGAGGGTAGAACTGTGGTACTTAGAGGACTTTCAGATGGAGGTTGCAGAGTAGTGTCCTTGAGGAGAATGCAGAGACTTTTTCGTCATGATGACATAGAGTGGGCGGCAGAGTGCTACATTATGCCAACTTCACCAGAGCCACAAGAAAAGAGTCATCCACCAGATATCCAGAAGATACTTGATAGACACGCTAAAGTATTTAGCGATATTCCTCATGGGGTTCCTCCTGACAGAGGGATGGAACATGTTATTGAGCTCGAGGAGGGAGCCAAACTAGTTATGATTACTCCCTATCATCATCCTAAGAAACACAAGGATGAGATAGAAAAGGCGATTAAGGATTTGTTGGAGATGGGGCATATCAGGCCCAGTAAGAGCCCTTTTGCTTCAGCAGTAGTATTGGTAAAGAAGAAGGATGAGACGATGCGCATGTGCATCAATTACAGGGCACTGAATAAGAAAACAATTAAAAATAGGTATCCCATTCCTAGGATTGATGAGCTGATTGATGAGTTGCATGGGGCATGCTTCTTCACCAAAATTGATTTGCGATCCGAATACCATCAGATCAGGATGAGAGCAAAGGACATTGAGAAAACAGCCTTCCGATGTCACTATGGCCACTTTGAGTTCATGGTTATGCCATTTGGTCTAACCAATGCACCCGCTACATTTCAAAGTTGTATGAACCAGGTATTCAGGAAGTAGCTGAGGAGATTTATCTTGATCTTCTTTGATGACATCTTGGTCTTCTGTAAGACCTGGGAGGAGCACTTACATCATCTGGAGGAGGTGTTATCTATTCTGGAGAGAGAGTCATTGTATGCCAAGGAATCTAAATGTGAGTTTGGTATGACTGAGCTCCTTTACCTTGGGCATATCATTAGTGCAGATGGCGTTCGGGTTGATCCCGAAAAGATTAGAGCTATTGTAGAGTGGCCTACTCCCACAAACCTTACACAGCTTAAGGGATTCTTTGGTTTATGTGGTTTTTATAGGAGGTTTGTTAAGGGATTTTCACAGATTGCTACACCCTTGACAAATCTTACCAGGAAAGGAGCCTTCGTGTGGACAGGGGCAGCACAGAGGTGTTTTGAGCATTTCAAGCAGGTAATGTCTTCATGTCCAGTTCTAGCTCTACCGGATTTCACGAAGCCTTTTGAGCTTCATTGTGATGCATCAAGTGATGGGATTGGAGCAGTATTGATGCAGGAGAAGCATCCCATTGCATTCGAGAGTAGGAAGCTCCGGGGAGTTGAGAAGAGTTATTCTGTCTATGACTGGGAGATGTTGGCCATAATGCATGCATTGGCCAAATTTCGATCATATTTGGTAGGTGGACATTTTGTGATCAAGATTGATCACAACAGTATTAAATACTTCATGAGCCAGCATGATCTTAATGATCGGCAACAAAAATGGGTGACTAAATTGCAGGCTTATGACTTTGACATAGAGTTTGTCAAAGGTAAGAAAAATGTGGTGGCTGATGCCTTATCTCGGAGACCTCACTTATGTGCTCTGGCAGAGATTTCAGGAGATTGGAGAGATCGGATTATAGCAGAGTATGTCGGAGATGCTTGGGCTTCTGGATTGATTTCAGGTACCATACAGGATGATCATTATGAGGTGATAGATGGATTGATCAGAGTTCAGGATAGGGTTTATTTGATTCTGTCATCACATTTGAGAGAGGCGATACTGAAGGCATTTCATGATGCACCCACAGTTGGACATCCGGGGGTCTTCAAGACCTATAGGCAGATCCGAGAGCGGTTTTCATGGAAAGGGCTCAAGGATGATGTTCAAAGGTATGTCAGGGAGTGTGTGGTTTGTCAACAGAATAAGGGAGAGCACACATTTCCTGCAGGTTTATTATAGCCCTTGCCCATTCCTGATAGGAAATGGGAAAGTATTTCGATGGACTTCATCACTGGTTTACCACGAGTGCAGGGAAGAGATTGCATCTATGTGGTGGTGGACCGCTTGACGAAGTTTGCTCACTTCTTTGCTATTTCGTCCATTTACACAGCAACACAGGTGGCAGATCTTTTCTTTAGAGAGATATTCAAGTTACATGGGCTGCCCAGATTCATTGTCAGCGACCCGGATAGTAAATTTATGAGTGTTTTTTGGCAAGAGTTGTTTAGGTTGTGTGGTACAGATCTTACACCTAGCACTAGTTATCATCCACAAACAGATGGGCAAACAGAGATTGTGAATAAATGGGTGGAAGGATATTCGAGGAACTATGTAATTGCACAATAAAAGGCTTAGATCAGATGGTTGCATATGGGAGAGTATTGTTATAACACCACTTATCATATGTCCATCAAGATGACTCCTTTCATGGCACTCTATGGCTATGAAGCACCTAGCTTCATGGATTTAGTTTAGGGGGACAATAGAGTGCCCAAAGCCAAAAACTTATTGCAGGATAGTCAGGACATCCTGAAAGTGCTCAAAGAGAATATACAACAGGCCCAGAATCAACAGAAATTGTATGCTGATCAGCACCGAATAGAGCGTAGCTTCGAGGTAGGGGATATGGTTTACTTGAGGCTACAACCATATAGACAATCATCGCTCAAGAAGCGGGGAGCTAAAAAGTTGAAACCTAGATTTTATGGTCCCTACAGGGTGATTCGCAAAGTGGGCAAAGTCGCCTATGAGCTTGAGCTTCCAGAGGGCAATCGAGTGCACAATGTGTTTCATGTGTCTAGGCTTAAGAAAGCCATTGGTCAGAGTGTAGTGCCTTCTGCAGATTTACCCCCTTTTGATGAGGAGGGGAAGCTTGTGTTAGTACTCGAGGCTATTTTGGAAACCAGAGAGAGGAAGCTTAGAAACAGGATAGTGAAGGAGTATTTGGTCAGATGGAAAGACCTGCCGAAGGAAGATTCTACATGGGAGAGTGAGCAGGTTATTCAGCAGGCTGGATTGAGATTGCTTGAGGACAAGCAATTTCAAGGGGGGCGGACTGTAATGTCCCCATTTTAGCAGTTGACCAAGTGTGTGTTCGTTAGCCTTGTTCTACATGGTTCCGAGGGCTAATGAAGGGTTTAATGGGACCCTGGAGTGTTTTGGCCTAGTCATTTCCAGTTTGGGCCAAAACGAAGTTGATTTACTCAGTTTCAGGCATACTTACTATTTTTAGTAAGTCGGCAGGACACAGTGCAGGTCAATTTTGGTGATTGGATTCGATACTCCTCGGTGAGAGCTTTCCGATGAGCTATCACTCGCATTATTCGGAGTCCGATTGCTAATACATTTTAATGCCTGAAGTTTTATTAAAGTAACGTCTAATTTAATTGTAAAATATTAAAGTGTTACTTTAATATTTATTTTTTTGTGATGTGTACCCAAGGGAGACATCAGGGGTATTTTAATATATGTTTTATATATTACACATCTTTTATCCCACATTACCCATATGAGTTGAGCGGACCCTTGGAAATAGAATAAAAGGAAGCATTTGTGGCTTCATTAGACAGGTTGAATATGAGAAGAAATTGGTGTGTGAGTTGCAGCTCCGTTCTTGGCATTCGAGGACATTTATGCTCTTTTGTAACATTCTAGACGTCATTCCCTTGGGGTTTGGCCTTTGGAATTCTTTGTTATCGGCTTCATTATCAGGTAGTTTAGTTGCATTTCCGACTACAGGCAGATTTGGTATTTTGCTCATATCTTCTTCACTACTTGTCCGACACTTGTGCCGCTTTGAGGGAACGATATTACGAAGGTAGTGGACTGATTGAAGGACAAAGTACTGTAGCAGAAAGTTCGAAAGCATGGGCTGGAGTATTATGTCAATAATGCTGAAGTAATTAGTGAATTGGTAAATCTGCCATGTATTTGGTTTTATGAATTCTGAAAATAACATTTTATTGGCTGTAGTTCATTTCCACTTTGCATATTATTGTAGTTTCTTTCTTGTTTATGTTGTATGATACCAATTCCATGCACAAAACACAACAAACAAATAAACATTTGATTTCTGGAGTTATAAGGGGTTTAAAACATTAAACGGAGAAATAAGAGGTTGAATGCAAACTGTTTGACATAATTCCTTTCAGCAATTTGGTTTAGTTTTTGGGACATCCAGGGGTGCCCATTACAGATGAGCTTCCTTCAGTCTTAGGCAGAGTTTAGATAGCTAAGAAATTGTTGAGTCTAGGTCAAGTCTTAGAATATTGTCTTGTTTAGTTTGAAGAAATCATTCTGGCATAGAGAGTATGCTCTCTTTCCTTTGAGAAGATCAGAAATCAGACTGTCAAGAACTGATTTAGTCCTACTGCGCATATGAGCGCATGATGTATCTTGTGAATATTTCATAAGCTTCCGAATATCAATATCAATATACTGCATCTTGTTCACAATTCACAGCTCCGTGTAAAAGTTGTTATCAGAGCCATGTTCTTTCTTGTTATGCCCTTTGTTTGATCTTTGCAATTGTTTAGTGTCTCTCGTGATTTTGTCTGGTCTTCAGCATGAAGTAAGTCCTCGTGTTATAGCCCTGTGAAGGCATTAAGAGGCAGGGAAGGTAGCGCACTTTCAACCAACATACAGAATAGAGATCGAGATGGCCGATCCAGCTGATCGACAGTCTGCAGATCAAACATCGGAATTAGTAAGTTTGAGCTCCGTCTTTGACTCTATTCAGGATATAAATGTTGAAGAAGATGTTGCACAGTCTGAAGCTTATTCTATGCCTAATGAACGTTTTAAATTGCCTGTAAAGAAGTAGAATGAGATTTATAGTGATTTAGGTTTGTTAGCCTACAAGTCACTGTTAATTTCTTTGATGAACTGATAGAGTTGTGAAAATGTTACATCATTTATAGACATCTCTGGAGTGTTCATTATACTAAAGAGAATCTTCTCTCTATAGTAGGATTGTAATTGCAAAGGGAAGCCATCAAGAAAAGTGTTATACATCCAAACATTGTTATTAGTCTGGCCCGATCTGTAGAAATTTGTGTATTGATCACTACAGTACTCATCTAGCTTGCTCATGTCACAGATTCTATTTTCCTTGAACTTTTTGAGGGCTGCACGCTGTTCATTGTCATGCTGACCAACAAACATGCGGTAGAGTGCACTACTGACTGTAGTAACACCAGCATTGATCAAATCATCTTTATAGTCTATAGGCAGACTTTCCGAGGCACTTCTTGCAATGTCGGTTAAGGCATTCAAACCTTTTCTTATTGCCTGATCTGGTGTCATGTTTGCAGCATAGATGGCGTTGTCCATCCATGTTCTGAGTGCATCTAATGTGGCTTTATTTTTGACTGGATCATAAGTATCCAAGTTAATGTATGGGGGTACATTTTCATTGAAAGCATATAACTGATCATATGGATCTTGCGATACCATATTGACATGTTTCCGTGTACCAGTTGTAGGATCAAACTCTTGTGGCTTTGGAGGAGGTACATGCAAAACTAAAGCTTTACCAGTATGAAGAGAGCGTAAACGCTGATGGTCAGCCTATGAGCTAAGGAAATTGCTAGGTGATCAAGCAGGGGCTGAACTACTTGGTGGTAAAGAGCTTAGTATATCTGTTATCACATTCTCAACTTGATCCTTTACAGACGTCAGGGTTTGATGGATATTTTGTGTAGCTGCTAGTTGCTGAGAGCGGACCTGAGTAGTAGTCTGTTCTATGGTTGAGATTTTCTTTGCAATAGTTTGCGTTGTGGTTGTAAGCGTTTGGGCTGTACCAAAGATCTGGTGAGTGGTTGCAGACAAAGAGGACAAACGATTGACACTATCCGTCCACCACGCTTCGCTATTTTGACGGAAACTTTGATAATTTTGACGCAAACTGGAGCTTTACCAGTATGAAGAGAGCGTAAACGGTGATGGTCAGCCTGTGAGCTAGGAAAATTGCTAGGTGATCGAGCAGGGGCTGAACTACTTGGTGGATGGTATAGGGAGACCATTGTTGGAGGGTTTGGCTGCCTATGATGCAGTCATACTGTTCTACATGAAATTGTAGAAAGGTAACCATACAACTTTGAGTATCAAATTGCAAGGGGATGTGTGCTTGAAATCGAATGGGATTATTGGAATGAGTCACAGAGTGAATACTGGTCTGTGTTGGAATCCAACAATCAGTAGGAAAAGCTTCTTTCCTGGTCAGATTACAATCGGCACCAGAATCTAATAGAGCACACAACTAATATGCTTTTAATCCTGAAAGCTTGACAGAGAGCAGAAATGCTGTACAAGGATTATGCATACCCTTTTGATAACCGAAGGCTTGCTTGGATGCATTATCTTCTGGTTGTGTCTGTAAATAAGACACATCTGCTTCTTCATAATGTTTTGCAGGAGGTTCTTCTGTTGTTTGTTCAGCTTCAAGAAGAAGTTTGTCAAAAGCACTGAGAGAACTCGAACTGCTTTCATACTCCTTTAGTTCACGCTGAACTTGACTGATTTCTTTCAGAACATCAGCTTTAGCCTGATAGAGAAAGGTGAGGCGCTGAGAGAACCATTCTTTTCTGGACGCTTTAGCAAAGGCTTGTTGTCCTTGTGGGTTATGGGCGTACCCATGAGGAGCTGATACATTTCCAGGAGCATCTTCATCATAAAGTGGCAAGATTTCTTCTTGCTGTTGTAATAAGATTCTGTTACGCTGATCTTCAAGAGCAGCTAACTCCTTTTTGACTTTTTCAAATTGATGAGGAGTGAGGAAATCTTCTTTCCTTTTGAGCAACTGATTACTTCTGACTTGAATTCTTTCAAGTTCTTGCTTTGGAGTTAACTTTAACCAATTGGGGTTGATTTGAGTAAGAGACTGATGGTGGTCTGTGAATCGGTCAGAACGATTATACATAGTACAATAAAATGATACTTCTGACATATCACTTTCACTTGGAGAGAAGTATTGTTCAGGTTCTTCTTCAGAGGCATGTTCCTTGTCAGATATTCTTAAATGCATTACTTGCATTATTTCTTCTTCACTGTCTGAGGAACAATCTTCAATACAAAGGTCACCTGAATCTGACCCTTCTGAAACTATTGTAACAGGTTCATTGAGTATATTGACTGATTGCAGGGCGCGGACGCACTTTCCTTTCTTTTGACAATCAGGACATTTGTTGGCGTAGTGATCTCCTTTGCAGATATAACAGACTGGCTTTAAATCCTTTTTTCTAACCTTTTCCTTCTTTCTTAGAAATACGTTTTTTCTTTTAAACTTCTTATTTCTAGGAAAAGATCTACTATAGTCCTTATTTGATTTGTAGGACTTGTATGACTTATGCTTTTTCTTATGCTTGTCACAGCCATATGAAGTAGATTGGCAATGACAGAGACCAGCTTTGAGGTATGACAAAACTTCCTTTTTCTTTTTCCGGTTTTGCTTCTCTGTACATAAGTCACTGTTAATTTCTTCGATGAACTGACAGAGTTGTGGAAATGTTACATCATTTATAGACATCTCTGGAGTGTTCATTATACTAAAGAGAATCTTCTCTCTATAGTAGGATTGTAACTGCAAAGGGAACCCATCAAGAAAAGTGTTATACATCCAAACATTGTTATTAGTCTGGCCTGATCTGTAGAAATTTGTGTACTGATCACTACAGTACTCATCTAGCTTGCTCATGTCACAGATTCTATTTTCCTTGAACTTTTTGAGGGCTGCACGTTGTTCATTGTCATGCTGACCAACAAACATGCGGTAGAGTGCACTACTGACTGTAGTAACACCAACATTGATCAAATCATCTTTATAGTCTGTAGGTAGACTATCCCAAGCACTTCTTGCAATGCCGGTTAAGGCATTCAAACCTTTTCTTATTGCCTGATCTGGTGCCATGTTTGCAGCATAGATGGCGTTGTCCATCCATGTTCTGAGTGCATCTAATGTGGCTTTATTTTTTACTGGATCATAAGTATCCAAGTTAATGTATGGGGGTACATTTTCATTGAAAGCATATAACTGATCATATGGATCTTGCAATACCATATTGACATGTTTCCATGTACCAGTTGCAGGATCAAATTCTTGTGGCTTTGGAGGAGGTACATGCAAAACTAAAGCTTTACCAGTATGAAGAGAGCGTAAACGCTGATGGTCAGCTTGTGAGCTAGGGAAATTGCTAGGTGATAACCAGCTATAAGCCTAGGTTGGGCTACCGATGGTTGGTTCCTCACCTGCCCATGGTTGAAGTTCTTAGCCAACAATGGCATTTGCAATCTTCTCACCATACTTGGAGTCATAGGTTCTCCACTGTGTGGAAAACCATTACTGAACCTAAAATTATGCATTTTGCCTGGTGTATTTTTTTCTAGGGCTTGCCTTTGTGCCCTTGGCTGCAACACCTGGGTGTTCTTGACCCCCGTTGCCCTTTCTGTGGTCAACTAGAGACCTTTTTGCACATTTTTTGGTTCTGTGGACGGGCTTAGTGTTATTGGCGATGGATCCATGATCTCTTTTGCCCCTTCCATCCAAAACCTTTCTCTTGGCATATGGTTGTTTTGGGTGATAACACTTAGATTCCCTTCAAGTACTTCCAGATATTGCATGCTTTCAGATTGGAGATCTTATTTACCATTTGGAAAGATCGCAATGCAATTATTTATTCTAACAACACAGTTGACATTAATGTTGCTGTGTACAGCATGTATTTATAACAATGTCATGTTGCAGATTCAAGTACAAATAGATAAAGTGGCTTTGGAGGTGGCTCACCTAAAGGAGCTTTTGGAACATTGGGGAAATGCCCCCTGTACGGTAGCTCGTGTCTCGCCGGATTTGGCCTCCAGTGATCGTACCCCTCCTTGCAGTTGCTATCCAGGACGTAGCACTTCTGCTCGTTCTCAGCCTCATTGCTCTCCTAGCGGTGGTGCTTTTGGTCGGTGCCGCTCTTCTGGAGGCTCTGGTGGTAGGCATCGCTCTACCTCGCCTCCTCGGAGGTCTGGTTTGGGGTGGTCCCCAATGGCTCCTCCTGTTGCTGCTGCTACCGATTGGCCCTGTATGCACTTAGACCCCAAGTGGGTGTTTCCTTGGATGGACTTAGCCATTTCTCCTCCCAGGCCTAAGGGAGAAAAAGATGAAGATAATGCTGCTGCTGCTGATGACGGATGGGCTCCCCCTAAGCCGTCTACTCACCCCACCCTCTGGTGGGGATCTGATGATAAGGATCCTCCTCCCTCGGTTGGTAGCTTGAGGCTTTTTATGTTTTCTGAAGTTTTTTTTTGACGAATAGTTGATATCCGGCCTTAGGCCGTTTGAACTTGCGGGGCGATCCTGCTTACCTCGGCCCCTTTTTTTGTGAATATATAACTTTATTGTATTTTTTTTAATATAAAGAAGGGACTATTCATCAAAAAATATAGGAACAAGGAGTTGGTATGGCTTATCATATATATTGAATAAAGATAAAATTACAACTATATGCAAATTGATTAAATTACAACTATATACATTACATTCTTATCTTAATCGAGGTTCATTACAAATGGGATAGCATGGGCATAAACAAAATTGGCTACTAAATCAATGATATCTTTGCATTGTTGGAAAATTCCACAATCTTGCTATTGTTTTTATCCATTTGTAATAGAGAAATGGTTTTCCTCTTTACTTCATCATAATCATTTTCCCGGCTAGCAATTTTTGATACATTGGAGTACTCTCTGAATTGATGGCATTTGGATGCACATTTAGTTTCTTTCCTTATTTCCCCCAATCAACTTTACCATTTGAATCCTATGTTGCAACTCTGGGTCTGCACAAACATTAAGCCTATGCCCATTTTCACCTAAAAATGGTGCCCAATCCTGCTATAGCCTCCACAGAAATTAGTTTTGCAAACATGACACATGCATTTCTTGCTGCGGTCTGTTATTCTAGGTTGATAATTCCTCAAAATGGCGACAAATTGTAACAAGGTTTTTTTGGGGCTTAAATTTTCTTTTCAAGATCATTGAGAGTAGTGAAGGGCACGCAAAATGGTCTGTTGCAAGGAAATTTATGTTTTGAAAGAACAAGAATCTTATACAGCTTCATTCAACTTCATTTTGCTTTCATTCACTTATTCATTTGTCATCTCACACTCATCACTGCTGCTTGTTTGTCTTGCAAATAAATGTGATAGTCTGCTGTAGAACATTGGTGTTGTGTGATTTGACAGCAAAGAGCAAACTGAATTGAAAGAAAAAGAGTAAAAACTATCAAATGCTCGAAGTTTTTTAACGCAAAAAAGAAAAACAAATGAAGATAAATCATAAAAGCCATGATGACTCTGGCATACCTTATATTGCAATTAGTGAAAATGATCTTTGATGTGGAGTGTTTGCAAAGCTTTATCCTCTTTCCTTTGACTGGCAGAAAACAATATTTGAGATGTGGTTAATACAAAAACTAATTTAGGATTGCACAAGGAGTATGGGAGGGATTGTGGCCCTCATGCCCCTTATAACTTTGGAAAAGAACATCCAAGTGTTTTTGAAATAAACTGCAGTAGTTTTTTTTGGCCATAAATAATTCCTTAAAGTTAACATCCTTTAGATGGTTTAGATATGTCATAGATGTCTTTGTGTTAAATTTAGAATCAGAATAGCATAAACAGAGAAAAATATCTATATAGTAACACAAAAACAGATAAACACATCCAAGGAAAACCCTCACTCAAGGGTGAAAAACCCAACCACACAAAATTGATTCTTTATTGAATAATCAATAAGTCTGAATAGAAAGCTCACAAGCTTAACCAAAAGCAACTCCTTTACTGAGATTGTTAACAATTGATCTATATAAGGCCTTCTTACCAACATATGTAAGGTGCAAGACTTCTACTATATACAAAGAAACCTTTTTGTATCACTCACTGATATTGCATAGATCAATATTAAGCATGAGAAAATACTAAAGTCTACAGAAATCTCACACAATATCATCCGAACTTTGAACAGGGAAAACATATAAATGCTCTCACGCCCACAATTTTGAATTACTCCCATACTTGTATCTCTGTAATGTCACCTTTTTCATAAGTGCCATCTATTAGAGAGTTAGCCTATTTCTTAACCCTCATAGGCTAATGGAGTTGTTCAGAGGGTCTAATTGGCAGAGTTGGAGGTGAATTTCCCCTCCAAAGGTTAGGGATGTTTAGGATTTCTTTTTGTTTGAGTTAGATCGACACACTAATTATTTGTAGTAAGTACATATTTTGGATAAATCAAAGTTTCTATCTTTATTAGGACACTTGGACAGTTTGCTTGTAGCATAGAATGCTGGGGACATCAACAGAGCTTCTAGTTTGGGACTCACTCTTTATAGTAAGTTAAGTTTGTTAGATGTCATTGATGTTAAAATGTAGTCAAGAAATGTAAGAGTATTCATACCTGGTACCCGTGATTGTTGATTGAGAAGTTTAATAATTCTGGTATTGTTCTGAACACTATATCTCCATCAAAGCATTCATAAGGTATCGTCCAATGGTAGGGCAATATATTTTACACAGGCGTTGTGGCCAGCATCTTCAACATATTTTATATATATTGAAGATCTCAGCGATAGTTGGCTGACAGGTTTGATATTAAGAAGTCTGGAATAAATATAAAAACATGGACTTGATATAGACAAAACAGAAGAAGGCATGACAGCATAAAGTTAATGTTCATTTTGTCTTTCAAACACACAGTCAGTCAGGTCATTCTATCGGGTACACACCCTAGCAGGTTAATGTCTCACTTTATTTTCTGTTGCCCTATCTATTATGAGATTAGAGGGAGATTTTTCTGTCTGTTCCGGGATTGTTTTTTTCTTTCAGATTTTTTCATTTACTGTAACCAGCAGTGTCTTGCACTCTATCTTCAGGAGGCCACCCTGCTCCATGATAGTACTTTACTGTCACTACTTCCTCACCGGCATACATCTACTCAGCTCATTACTGCATTTTTCACACCCGTATCTCCTTTACGTGGTGTGCAAAGGTTGTCTAGTTCTACCAGTTCTTTTGGTCATTCTAGGTTTGTCGAGCCTTGTATCGGCTTCTTGCACCAATGACACTCCTCTACAAGCTAACAGAGATAGATCAGAGCTTCTATCCATTCGTAGTCATATCCTTTTGTGACTGATTTCTTTTAACCAAGAAATGACTCCTAGTCCTTGTCTTGGCCTCTCTCTGTTTCTTTTCTTCTTCTTTATTTTGTTGTACGCTTTTCTCGGACACTGTTTGGTGCTCCTGCTGTTGTCAGCTTTCTTATTGTAATCCTCCAGTCCCATAGACCTTTTGATGGTCTTTTGTTGAACATTATTATCATTATCTTATCTTATCTGGCACGTGGATGATTTGGAATATGTTGAGTATGCAGAGACCTTCTGAACATGTTTGCAGATTATGCAATATATTTAATAGTGACACAAATCATGATGGAATAAGAAGAAGAGAAAATTGTTTTGCTGGGTCTGTATGTTGTAATCACTCTGACCGACTAAGACAATAATATTTTTTTCACTATACCTGTACAACGATTGGACAGATGTTAATATTGATGGGAGATTAAATTAAAGTGCATATTCCTGATAACATATTCTCAACGAAAACTTTATTAGAATTCATTGTTAATAAAACAATAGTGGTTAATTCAAACAAGCTATTTGTCTTGAAAAGTTGCGACATTAAAAACACAACTCTTTGCTTAAGTGGCCATTGTCAGCTGAAATCTATTGATGGAGTTACATGGGAAATAGTTGGAATTAAGTTTTGTCTACAAAGTCTATATATTACCTTACTTGGAGCAAAAAGGAGTGTAAATGAAATGTGTTAAACAATTAGAAGAAAGTATCGTACACAACACATTGAAATACAAATGAAAAGTAAAACAGAAAGACGTTAACATGAGCATATAGGAAATTGTGAAGAATTGTAGAACTATGCTGGAGATGGTGTTTGGTGTGGAGCCTGATCAGTCTCCAAGTGGGAGATTGTTGATATTGTGGCGACTGATCTTGTAGTGGGTGTTGATGTTGTGGCGACTACTCATGACATTGTAAAACCCTAAAATGGTCGATTTTAGAGGTTAATCTAAAACACTGTTATAAGCGGCTGAGATGCATAATGCATTGGAATGTTGGTGTATGTTTTTGCTGGATAATAGAAAGGTTGAAGGCTGTGTAGGTGGATGTAGCCGAGGTTTTGGGGTGAACCACATTAAATCTGTGTGTTATCTATGTTCATTCTGTATTCTTCTTTTATTTCTGCATATAACTGTTTATTCTTATATTGTTCCGGATTTGTCAAACCCTAACAATTGGTATCAGAGCAAGGTTTGTTGTTGTAGATTGACACGACTTTCAGATTTGAGTGGGAGCAATCGAGGATTCTAGATTCAAGATTGAAAAATTCAATGGCCAGAATTTCCAGTTATGGAAAATGCAGATGGAAGATTATCTGTATCAAAAGGATCTATGGAAGCCATTAGAAGGAAAAGCTAAGAAATAGGGAACTATCACAGATGAAGATAGGGAGATCTTGGATAGGAAGGCACTGAGATCTATTCGAGTGCACCTTGCACTGTCTGTAACTTTCAATATATCAAAGGCAAAAATGACAGTAGAGCTGATGGAGACATTGGCTACGTTATACGTGAAACCCTCAGCTTCGAATAAGGGATTTCTTATGAAGCATTTGTTTAATACAAAAATGGGTTAGGGAGGATCTATAGCAAATCATTTAAATGAATTTAACACAATCACCAATTAGTTGTCATCTGTACAAATTTCATTCGATGAAGAGGTTAGGGTTCTCTTAATCTTATGTTCTTTACCAAAAAGTTGGAATAGCTTGGTTATGGATGTAAGTAACTATGTCTCTGGTTCAAATATTTTGAAAGTTGATGAAGTTGTTGGTGTTATCCTAAGTGAGGAAATGCGATGGAAAAGCACAGGTGAAACTTCAACCTCATCAAGTTCTGCTTTAAACGTGGAAAATAGAGTAAGAACAAGGGAAAAAGGAAAAGTGCCTTCGCATGAAAAGTCACAAGGGAAGTCAAAGAAAGGACGTTCTCAATCTAAAGGAGAGAAAGATTGCTGGTACTGTGGAAAGCTTGGTCACCTGAAGAAAGACTATTGGTCTAGAAAAACAAACAAGGAGACGAAAATGAAGATGATAGTAAGGAAGCTAATGTTGCAAGTAATACTTTACATTGTTTGCAAGATGCTTTAATCTTATGTTTGGATAACATTAATGATTCCTGGGTAATAGATTCTGGGGCTTCAGTCCATGCTACACCCCATAGAAAATATTTTCAAGATTATGTTCAAGGTGATTTTGGGCAGGTATATTTGGGTAATGATGAGCCCTGTACTATTGTTGGGAAAGGAAAAGTAAAGATCAAGTTGCCAAACGGAAATGACTGGATACTGTAGGAGGTAAGGCATTTCCCTAATTTAAGAAGAGATTTAATTTTTGTAGGACAATTGGGTAGTGAAGGCTGCATAGTCATGTTTTTAGACAATTTCTAGAAGGTCAGTAAAGTTTCATTAGTAGTAGCTAAAGGTGTGAAGGTAGGCACATTATATCTGTGTATTGGTAACACTTACTCTACTTTAGCTGCTACTAATAATGTTAATGCAAGGAAAGCTACTAAAAATGTTGCAAGAACAGATTCAAAAATGTGGCACCATAGACTTGAGCACATGAGTGAGAAAGGGATGAAAACCCTTGACTCTAAAAATCTATTGCCAGGACTGAAAATATCAATTTAGACTTCTGTGAAAATTGTGTTTATGACAAATAGAAAAGAGTCAGATTTTTCAGAGTTGGGAAAGAAAAGAAGAGTGGGAAGTTAGAGCTAGTGCATTCAGATGTATGGGGACTAACTTAGGTATCATTTTTTGGTGGCTCTCATTATTATGTTATTTTTATGGATGATTTAACTAGGAAAAGATGGGTATATTTCCCAAAACAAAAATCTGATGTTTTTGAAACATTTAAGAAATGGAAGCTTTGGTTGAGAATGACATAGGAAAGAAGTTGAAGTGTCCCAGATCCGATAATGGAGCTGAGTATTGCAACACAACCTTTGAAGATTATTGTTCTATTAATGGAATTTGAAGGCAGAAGACAATTCCAGGAACTCCACAAGAAAATGGGGTGTCAAAAAGAATGAATAGGGCAATCATGGAACGTACAAGGAGCATGAGATTGCATGTTGGTTTGCCCTTTCATTTCTTGGCAGATGTTGTTAACACTGTTGTTTATTTGATAATCAGAGGACCTTCAACCCCTTTGGATGGTGGTATTCCACAAGAAGCATGCACTGGAGAAAAGATAAATTATTCATCTCTGAAAACTTTTGGTTGTGAAGCTTTTGTCCATGTTGATAAGGAAAATAGAACCAAGCTTGATGCTAAATCTCTAAAATGTACCTTCATTGGATATGAAGTAGACAACTATGGTTATCGATAATGGGATTCTGAAAATCTTAAAATAATTAGAAGTAGAGACATTATGTTCAATGCGAAGGTCATGTATAAAGAACAATTGCGGGAAAAGAAGCATGGACAGGTCAAACAAGAATATGTGGTGTTGGATGAGACTCCAAAAAATTAAAGCCACTGGTACTTGATGCTCATCAAGAACAAGTTATCCCACAAACTCTTGTAAGTGTTAGATGTTCTACAAGGTCAAGTAGACCTCCTGAAAGGTTTTCTCCTTCTTTGTATTCCGTTTTATTGACCAATTTTGGTGAACTAGAAGAATATGAAGAAGCAATGCAGGTGGATGCCAAACAACAGTGGAAGCTGGGCATGAAAGATGAGATGGTCTCCTTGTTGAAAAATAAGACTTTGGACTTAGTCCCTTTACCCTAAAGGAAAAAGAGAATTGCCTAACAAATCGGTTTATAGGCTGAAGGAGGAAGATGGAGGAAAAAAAAGGTATAAGGCCAGACTTGTGTTAAAGGGTTTTGTACATAAAAAAGGTATAGATTTTGATGAAATATTCTCCCCTGTTGTAAAAATGACTTCAATTAGCACTGTACTAAGTCTTGTGGTTGCAGACGACTTGCATCTTGAACAACTAAATGTTAAGATAGCTTTTCTCCATGGAGATTTGGAGGAAGAAATTTACATGGAGCAACCAGAGGGATATGAGGACAAGGGTAAGGAAATTTGGTGTGCAGGTTAAGGAAGAGTTTGTATGGCCTAAAGTAGGCACCTCAACAATGGTATTTAAAATTTGATAGTTTCATGACTTAACAAGGTTACCATAGATGTCATTCTGATCACTATGTATATTTTGAGAGATTGGATAATGGGAGTTATATTGTCCTGTTATTGTATGTTGATGACATGCTTGTTGCTGGGTCTAATTTGCAACAAATAAATGAACTTAAACATAAATTAGCAAGGTCATTTTCTATGAAAGGTGTGGGTGCTGCTAAGAAAATCCTTGGTATGAGGATTACATGGGACAGGAAAAATAGAACCTTGAATTTGTCCCAATGTGAGTATATAAAGGTGTTGAAAAGATCTAATTTGCAGGATGCAAAAGCAATCAGTACACCTTTGGCTAGTCGTTTCAAATTGATTAAGGAAATGTGCCCAAAGGCATAGGAAGAGGTAGATAAAATGTCTAACATCCCGTATTCATCAGCTGTTGGCAGTTTGATGTATGCAATGGTATGCATATGGCCAGATATTGCTCATGCAGTGGGAGTTGTCAACAGGTATATGAGCAATCTAGGTATGGAACATTGGAATGTTGTCAAATGGATTCTTCAAAACTTCTACAAAGGCATTATGTTCCATAGGATCCAGTTTTTCTCTAAGTGGATTTCTTGACTCTGATCTGGCAGGAGATATTGATACAAGGAGTACTACAAGGTATGTTTTCACTGTAGGGGGCACTGTAGATAGTTGGATTTCTAGATTGCAGAAGGTTAATGCACTTTCAATTATTGAAGCTGAATATGTAGCTGCTACGGAAGCTAGCAAGGAGATGATTTGATTACAATGTTTTTTGGAGGAATTGGGTCAGAAGCAGGAAGATCGCCCATTGTACAGTTATAGCCAGAGTGCCATTCATCTTGCAAAGAATTCTGCTTTTCATTCCAGGATAAAGCACATACAGCTCTGTATTCTTCTTTTATTTTTGCATATAACTGTTTATTTCTTTTTGTTCCAGGTCTGTCAAACCCTAACAGATGGTTTATATTGTACAAAAGCATTGGAAATTTGCAAAGATACAAATGATGTTGAACCATAGTTCCAAAAATCGCCATGAAATCGCCGAAATCGCGATAAGATTCATGGCTCCCGATTTTTTTGGAATTGGAAATCGCTGGTGGAGATTTTTTCTTGTGAATCGCCTGAATCGCCAAAATCGGCGATTCATGGCAAAAATCGCCAAAATCGCCATGGTGAATCTCCAGAAATTGGTCGCGGCAGCAAGGATAGAAAGTTCAATTTAAAAAAAAAAACACATGTTTTATTTGCTTTCTAAGTTGACTTTCCTCTTTGTTATAACCCTAAAGAGCCTTCTATTTGCTTAGTATGAGTAGAAGAGAGGAAGAGTGAGAGAGAAGAAGAGAAAAGAGAATCCATAGGTTTCCAACCGGCAAGAAGGAAGAGCACCAAAGAGATCAGAAGTCCATTTGGGGAGGCCATAAATTGCATTGGGAGCATTAAGGAGTCAATATCAACACTCCTCAACTCATTTGCAAGAGGTAAGTGTTGGTTTTTTTTTTGCATGTTAGTGTAGTATGCATTTTTTGTTAAATTTTTTTAGTGTTCATTTGCAAATCTTGAATGTTTTTTATTTTTACTAAATTGCAAACTAGGGTTTGTTGTTTTGTAGTTTTTGTTTATTAGTTGCAAACTTTGATTTTTTACATGAATTTTTTTATTGCAGCAGCCCTTTGCTTTCATTTTCCAATTTCCACAATGGGTAAAAAAGATGAATGCTGGAAATATAATGAAGAGTTTCCTGGGAGAACCAAATATCAAACAAAATGTATATTTTGCAAAGAAAAAATAAATTCGAGAGGTATCTATAGATTGAAATACCATATTGCTGGCATACTTGGCCATGATGTCATAGTTTGCACTCAACAAACCACTGAGGCAAAACGCTCTTGTTTAGTGGCATTAGAAAAAATTGAACAAGACAAGTTGACTAAGAAAATGCAACTTGAAGGGTTAAGAGGTATTGGCTCCCGTGCTCCCACATCCGCAACCGCATCTACATCTGCAAGTGCATCTGCATCTGCATCAGCTTCCGCATCCGTAGGTTGTGTTGGAGAGGGTTCTTCTAGGCCTCCTTTTCATCCTAGTGCTAGTGCTCATGTGAGTGTTAGTGGTAGTCGGTCTCATACTGAGACAGAGTCCAACACCAACCTATTGCGGCCTAGAGTGCGGAAAAGTAGAATGGATAGTTACTTTGTGCCCCGCACTACTCCTGGCTCCCAACCCACGCTTGAGGGCATGGGTTTGAACAAGGAGATTCATGATGCTGCCAGAAAAGAGATTTGCAAATTTTGGTACTTTTGCAACATTCCATTTATTGCAGCCAGGTAATTGATTCTTTTTTCTTTGTTATCTTCAAAGTTAAAGTTAAAAGTAAACGTAAAACTTTAATTATATCTACTTGTTTTATGATTTTAGTTTTTGACATCTAAATTTCTAATCAATATCATTATCTATTTGTGACAGGACTCCTTATTGGCAGAACATGATAGATGCAGTTACCATTTGTGGTCCGAGGTTTAAAGCCCCAACTGAGGCTGAGTTGAGTGGATACCTCCTGGAGGAAATGGTTGAGGATATGAGGCATGAGCTTGAGGACAACCGCAAGGAGTGGATCGAAAAGGGTTGCACCATCATGACTGATGGTTGGACAGATAGGAGGGGAAGAACACTCCTCAATTTTCTTGTATCCTGTGGAGGTCAATGATCATTCTATTTTCCTACATACATAATTTTGAATCGTGATTGACTATTTCAAATTTTGATTTGTTGATTGCTAATAGTAATTATAATTCGTTGTTTTGTTACTTGTAGGATATACCATGTTCCTCAAATCCATTGATGCTTCTACTCATGTAAAAAATGCCACATACTTATGTGAGGTTATTGAGGAAGTTATAGAAGAGGTGGGGGAACAACATGTGGTGCAAGTGGTGACGGATAATGCAACAAGTTATGTTGCTGCAGGTAAACTTTTAACTTTTTAAGTTTTGAAAATAAATTTATTTTTGAACTTTTTCTAATTCTAACTTAGAATTTCTAAGTTTCCTAAGTTCTAACATGTTTGAAATTTGAATTTCTAATTATCTTAAAATTGTTGTAGGGAAACTTTTGATGGAGAGGCACCCCACCATATTTTGGTCCCCTTGTGCAGCACACTGCCTTGACCTCATGTTGGAGGAAATTGGCAAACTTGAGTGGGTCAAGTCATGTGTGGAAAGGGCAAAAAACATATGCAAGTTTATTTATAATCATTCATTTGTCCTTAGCACAATGAGGAAGTACACAGGAGACAAAGAGTTAGCTCGTCCAAGGATCACGAGGTTTGCCTCGAATTTCATCACCTTGCAGTCCTTGTTGACATCAAGGGATGATTTGAGGAGCATGTTTGTTGGGCGGGAGTGGATTTCATCTTCCTATGCTACGACCACTGCAGGGATAGATGTGGTGGATTGCATATTTGATGATGATGGTTTTTGGAAACCTGCTAGAGAAATCCTTAAGGTAATTTTATTGCAATTTAACATTTAATATTTTACAGTTTACTATGCTAATTGTTTAATGATTTAGTTTTACCTTAAGTTATATTATTGAATTATTCTATGTTTAAGTTTTGACTCAAATTTTTGTTTTACTTTATATGTAGGCCACTGAGCCTCTTGTATCTCTCCTACGAATTGCTGATGGGGAGAAGCCCTCTATGAGCTACATATATGAGGGCATGGATAGGGCCAAGGAGGCCATTAGAGCTCAGTATGCAGGAGTGCAGGAGAAGTATGCCCCTATTTGGGACATCATTGATAGGAGATGGCAGAATCAGCTCCACAGACCCATCCATGCAGCAGCTTACTTTTTGAATTCGGCATTTCGTTTCCGTCCTGACTTCAAGGCAGACGAGGAGGTTCTCACCGGATTATATACAGTGATCCAGAGGTTGAGTACTGATGAGGATAGCAGTGCTGCAATTATTGAGCTTGATAAGTTCAATAATAAAGAAGGGCCACTTTTCTCTAGCAGGGTAGCCATAGATGCTCGGGAAACAATACAGCCAGGTAAAAATTAAATAATATATTCAATGTTCATGAATCTAGATTCTAAACTTAAAGTTGATTATGTAATTTTAGAGTTAACTTGTGATTTGTAATTTGTAAATGAGACTAATTATTTTTATTTTCCCTTATTTCAGATAGATGGTGGCAAATGTTTGGGGCCACAACCCCAAAACTTCAAAAAATTGCCATTCGTATTCTGAGTCAGCCAAGCAGCGCTTCTGGATGTGAGCGCAGTTGGTCCATGTTCGAGCACATCCACTCGAAGAGGAGAAACAAGTTGACAGTGCAGAGGTTGAATGATCTTGTCTTCGTTCATTACAACCTCCGTCTTAGGATCAGACAGATTTTGGGCACTGACTCCTCTCCGATCATTCTGGAGGAGATTGATCCAGAATCAGAGTGGCTCACAGAGGTTGTAGATCCAGTCTTCACTGAGGAAGATCGTGCGTGGATTGACCAGGTGGATATAGAGGCTGAGGCAGCTAGAGCATGTTCTTCAGGCATTGGTAGACGCACACGTGCACGCACAGACACAGGCCCTAGCGACATTCGTGAGCCCATCTTATATGCGGGAGATATGGCTCGACAGTCCTCTAGGACCTACATTAGACGCCTTGCTACTAGGCAGACTGGATACTCAGAGGCTGAGGCTGAGGCTGTAGCCGAGCTTGAGGATGATGTTGAGGATGATGATGACTATGAGCCTGAGGCTTGAGCTGGAGCCTTGTTTTTATATTTTGTTTACAGATATTGATACTGAATCATTGATAGACATATGTTTCAAACTTTCATGGATCTTCATCTTAGATTCTTACATAAATTTATGATTTGATGTCTTATGGATCATCTTACATACATTCTATGATTTAAATCATTATGATCATTTGATTTCTATTTACTTCAGCTAGCCTACAATTTACATTTTAGATAACATAGTTACGTATGTGATGGATTTTATGTTCCATGTTTATGTATGTTAAGTTTTAACTTCTATTTGATGATGTTATAGTGTGCTTAAGTTATATTCAATAAAGGGTGCATGAAATAAGTTTTAAATTGTTAAAATCTTTAAATTTAAAGGGTTTTTTCAAATTTGCCGATTCATCGCCGATTCATTGCCGATTCACGATTCGATTCGGCCTTGCCGATTCCGATTCACGTTTCTTTGTGTTGAACTCAATGATTTGAAGACATATCAGGTATATCTAAAGTTTTTAGTGTCTTGCTGTTTATACATACAGAATTTCTTCTAGTATTGGATTTGGATATTTAGACAATCAGTTTATAGTTACAGAGAATCTTCATATTATTCTGATTGAAACAGTAAAAACTCCAGTCTTGAAAAGATATCAGTTTACAGAGTTGAGCTATTTTGGTGAATGATTATCAAAAGTAATAATTTACAGAGTTGGAACATTTTTGCTGAATATTCATCAGATGTTTTGTTTTTGAGTGATATAAGAGGATATGAACCGTAATGTACCTCAAGGCATTTGAAAACTGTAACTGGATAGATGTTCAAAACGTATTGAGTTGTTACTCAAAATTGGAAGAGTTGTAGCTCTGAAAGTAGGGGTTGTTGCTCCTTGGGTTGAAGCCCTCAAATTGTAAGTGACAGGTTGATTGAGACTTGATTAAGACAGTAGCTCCTAGCAGTCTCCGTGTGTTCCACATTACATCTTGTGCTTTTTTCTCTGGATTGTTTTTATTACTCTCGTTGCTGCATTACAGTAGAAAATCAGACTAAACATCAAAAGAACGTTTGAGTTGAAATTGGCTTATAATCTCTATACACTACTAGTTCACCCCTCCTCTCAGTAGTGTTTGTGTTCTACAAATTTATGGTTAGTGCTATTTCTGGCAGGGGCACCCAGATTCATGGTATGCATAGTGATTGACTCATTTATCAGTTGGCTTAGTTTGAGGGACTCAGTATTTAGTAATTATAGTAAGTCAATTATGGCCATGTTGCTACTCTTGGTAATGTACCTGGACTTGGTATTAGCAGGATTCAACAGGTATTAATTATAAAGAATTTGTTATTAATAATTAATTGTCAAAAGTTATAATATAAAGTATTCATTTAAATGGGGCCAATTGACTTTATAAGTGCATTATATGAACGTGATAATGTGGGTGCCTGTTTATTTATTATTTCCCTAAGTCAGTGTGGGACATTAAAAAGGCATCGGTAATAGTTATTAATGGAGTTATAACATTTAATTATTATTAAAGTGTAATTAATAATTTTAAGGGAATGCAATATTAACTCCACATGATCTATAAAATCAAATTATAAAATGAGAGCATTTAATGATTCATTTGACTTAATTATAAAAGGACATCTATTGATTATAAGTTATTAAAAGGTCCATTTAAGTTGGAAGGAGCTCCCACTTTATGAGATTTTATTAGTCTTATTAAAACCCTAAAAGTGGATTTCAAAAAGGGAATTAAATGTATTTTACAGTTGAGAGAATATAAAGGGTTTTGGAAAGCAAATCATACTCATTAGGTGAGTATTATTTGACTTTACTTGATTGTTCTTGGTGTTTGTGCAATTGAAAAAAGGTTTCAGCTGTACCAGGGCATCGAAGATTGTCTAATCTTTATTGTTTAGTAGTTTTGAAGTTGTGAGAGATCAACTGAATTATTGCTTAAGAATAGGCTTCATTCGGAGGTCTTCGTTGTGCAGATTTGGTAATGAAATATCAAGGATTTGTGCATACATGTGATGCTTATTCATTGCATACTGGCGGGTTATCATTGGCAGCTATTATTAATCAGGTTTTAAGCATTTATGAGCAGATTTGTGAAGTCCAGTCAAGGGTTTTGAGAATATTAATGGCAAATTGAAAGATACAAGGGTATTGCATATCTTTAAAGGGTATTTCCATAATTGATTGTGGCAGCCATTGCAATTATTACCAGCATTGAATATTCATTACCAGCTATTATCTGCAGGTTCATACTTTGCTGCCATACATTTCTTAGATGTTATAATTATAGATTGAGGACCTCCGGGTATGAATGGTTAATGAAAAGCATTGTAAGCTGTAATATATTATGCTCAATAAGAATCATTGCAACTCTATTTCATTTCTTGAATACTTGTTATTTGCAATGTTATTATATCTTGCTTGTCAAAAGTTCTATTTTTATTTTAAAATTGCAAGTCAAAACCAAACTTTCAGAAACACAAACATTTATAAGTTGGAGGTTGGATAACTTGTTGGGGTTATTACAGTGGTATCAAAGCGGTTTCTTGCCATCCCGTGGAGGAAGCTTCTTACATTCAGGATAAAGGGTTTGTTTGAATCATGGGTAAAACAAAATCTATGCAAGATCTCATGCTAGAGCTCATGCATGCCTTTCAGGATTATAATAAAATATTATCAGGGCTTCTACAACATTCAGAGATTTTGGATCCTTTGTTTGCAAAGAAAAAGGAGATAAATACTTATTCAAATAACAATAGAAGTTCTAATTTTTATGGAAGCACCCATAATGGTGTTGTGCATGATGTAAAAGCCCTTCCATGTGTGGAAGACAGTTACATGGTGTTTCTCAGTGTTGAAACTCATGATTCGAGTGTTAGAAATGAGTTATGTGATGAAGATGTTGGCCAAAGAAAATCTGATTTCATAAATCAGACCTAGGAAAAGGACTCATAAAATTCATTTGTTGGTAATAGGTCCCAAGGTCATGACTTGCAGGAACTTGCAGTTATATTGGAAGTGGGCATAGAGATGGTTAGATCAACAACTCTCACTTTATCAGATGAGCCATTTATTGAGGTGCTTAGCAACAATACCCTAGTTGTTGATTTCTGTTGGGATGATAACACACATGATGCTACTTGTCATAAGGTGAGTGATGTTGATACGACTTCATATTCACAGTGTAGATTGTGGGTTAGAGAGGTTGCATAGGAGTCATGAATTTTAGGGACATCATTTTGTTGGGCAATTGATAGTAAGTGATAGTCGAATTGCCACCTCCATTGAACATTTTGATGTTGCCTGTCAAATCTTAGCCATTGTTGGATGAGCACGGTGATAGTGGCCTTGGCTTGGTAGAGATTTATTCACTTCGAGAAATATTCGAGATAATGAAACATAATTACTTACATATATTAGCTGAAAAAGACAATCTTCTCGATTGGGGTGCACTTGTTACGATGCGTTGATGAGAAAGGAAGATGGTGTAGATGAGCTCACTCATGAGCTTATGGTGACTACAGAGTTGTATTAGCAGGTTTCATTAGTTGATGAAGTGGAATAAGTTAATTGACTCAAGTTTAAGGTATTAATTTTTAATAGAGAAATCTTTATTAATTAATTATTCAAAGTTATAATATAAAGTTTTTATTTAAATGGGGCCAACTGACTTTATAAGTTCATTAAATGAATGTGATAATTTGGGGGCTATTTATTTATTATCTCCCTAAGTTAATGTGGGACATTAAAAAGGCATCAGTAATGGTTACTAATGGAATTACACATTTAATTCTATTAGAATATTTCTTTAATAATAATTAATTATTGTAAGGGAATGTTATATTGACTCCATGTGACTTTATAATTAAAGGGGGTTTAATAACATAAAGTCAAATTATAAAGTGGGAGCATTTAATGACTTATTCGACTTTATTATAAAAGAACATTGTTGATTATAAGTCAAGCTATTAAACGCAATTAAGTTGGAATGAGTGCCTACTTTATGAGATTTATTAGTCTTATTAAAACCCTAAAAGTGGATTTTGAAAAAGGAATTACAGGCATTTAAGAGTTGAGAGGATACAAGGGGTTTCAAAAAGAAAATCAAAATCATTATTAGAGAATTATTCAACTTTACCTGATTGTTCTTGATGTTTGTGCAATTGAAATAAGGCTTTCAGTTGTATCAGGGCATTGAAGATAGTCCATTTTTCATTGTTTAGCAATTCTGAGGTTGTGAGAGATCAACCAAATTATTGCTTAAGGAGAGGCTTCATTCAGAGGTCTTCATCGTGCAGATTTCTGAAAGAAATATTAAGGATTTATGCATATATTTGATGCATAGTCATTGCAGACACATGGGTTATCATTGGCAGCCATTATTAATCAGGTTTCAAACATTTATGATCAGATTTGTGAAGTTTATTCAAGGGTTTCAGGAATAGTAATTGCAAATTGGAAAATACAAGGGTTTAAGTGCAAACTTTTAAAGTGTAGTTCTAGAATTGATTGTGGAAGCCACTGCAGTTATTACCGGCATTGAATATTCATTACCATCTGTTATTTACAGTTTCATACGTTACTGCCATACATTTCCAGATTTTATAATTAAAGCTTGAGGACCTCTGGGTATGAATGGTTAATGAAAATCATTGTAAATATTTATATATTATGCTCAATAAGAACCATTGCAACTCTATTTCATTTCCCTAATATTTTATATTTGCAATGTTATTATATCTTGCCTGGCAAAAGGTTGTTAATTTACTTAAAATTTGCAAGTCAAAACCAAATATTCAAAAACTCAAACATTTGCAAGTTGGAGGATGGATAACTTGTTGGGGTTACTACAATCTTGAGCAATACACCAGAATACCAAGAACAAGAACTACAAACTATTTCTCTCCAATTGCTGATGCTGCACACAAAATGACTTTCAATCTTTGAACAAGTATGATGCCCAGATTGTTACACATGCAACACAAAATCATGCTCACTAAGGAATCGTATCATCCGTGGGAATTCCAAGGGACCACCAAAAATAAAGACCTCTTCTCTTCAATTGGTGTAAGGCATAAATGAACAACAATTACCCAAAAGTGTCATTATGTATGCAAGAGATCATAACCCTCTACATGAAGTGATTACTAAAAAATATTAATAAATTCTGTGACACAAGAAATAATGGCAGTTGCAAAAAAGAGCCATTTCAGATCATCTTCATATTTATTAATGAACAATACCAAGAGGTGGGAGGGATAACTTCAATAGCCATATTTTCTACAGTTATGATATTTGAGGTGCTGCATAAGATGTAGCTCTACATTCTGCAGTAGTTACGATTCTTCAAAGAAATACAACCATGCACGCACATGACTAAGAGATAATCATCAGTGCCCAGTAACCAATGTTTGAAATAAGGTAGAATAATATATTATCAGTACTGATTTCTGGATTTGATTGTGTAGTAGCCTTTTAACATCAACGTTTCGGAACACACTCTGTGTAATACATCCCAAATTTTGATCTAATTTTAAATTGCTCATAGCCGTTGGATTTAACGGGTTTTTCTTTCATAATCATGTGAAGTAGGTAGTTATTTATATCCGTTGTGTTAATTGTTAATGAAGATGATCGTTAACTGTTACTTGTTATATAATGTTTGGCAGTTGCTTGATTTTGGAATTATGGTTAATAATTAAAGTCTTTTAAATATTTATTATTATGGAACTTGTTATTATGGTGGAAGTGTTTCACGGGTGATTGTAGGAGAAGATGAATGGGGGAAGCATTGTTAAACGGGATCAACGGAATGGGATATTAGCTTAGTCTAGTCATCAGGATTGACATGTATGACCTTAAATTGCCTTGGCAAGGACCTAACAACTTGAACTTCAAGATACAACTGAAGGACCCGCATGAGCTATTAAATAAATAATTTAAGAAATATAAAATAATTTAATTAGAATATAATATGTACCTCAAAGGATTTTAAATGATCTTTCACCATATTATTATAACATATACCTATGTACGTACACATAGATATAAAAATGAAGTGACATTATAATATTATTTTCTTATAAAAAAAATGATGCCACCTCACCAATATATTTACATGCATGTAGATAAATATAAATCATAATAATTTTTGAATTATAATCTTCCAACTCTTTTTCCATCTTTTTATTCTTTTCTTTGTTTGTAACCAATTGAACACCTGGCTTTTAATTGGTGTTCAAAGAGCCAAGATAATTCTTTAAGTTACGGAAGCCAAAGAGTCCCTTTTAATCCTTTTTATATCATGGGTTGGGAGAGACAAAATACGCAACATAACACATTCCTGACTTCCTTTCATTATTGCATTTTCCTTGCTTATTCCAGCTTCCTTCACAACCGATACTCTGCTATAAATCATTTGAATTTTTGCAAGTCCATTGGAAGACCTTTTCATTTCATAGCAGTGCCATCCTATTACAGTTTGCCGTATATGTTCTTTCCTTGCTGAGGATTTAAATAGTATTTATACACTGTGGTTACGTTTACAAGCAACCAAAGAAGAGCTGATACAAATTGTTTAGCAAGACTCTAGACAGTTTCGGATTTATATCAGGTTATATGGCAATCATTCCCAATTAATGTTATATTCCATTGTTATTACAATTTGATTTCCATAGCCGTAAGTTGTAGATTATCCTCATTCACAACTAAATAACTCTAGGGAGTTGCTTACCAATAAGCATAGTAAAGTACCTATAACATGGAATCATAAGTTATTTTTGCTGAATCGGATGATAATTATTTTTGCTATTATTCTTTTAAAGAATATAATCTTTTAAATCACAGATTGTGAAATGCTGGAAGTATATAATCTTCATGAATCAATAAGAGTCGTTTGCTCTGAAATTCTGAGCATCTAGGACTCACCAGTTGTTTAGCCATGGAAAAGGTGAAGAGGTGAGATGGAATCTGCAAGGATAAAGAAAGTGAAATCAGACATGATACATTAAAACTAATTAAATAATCTTACTTAATAGCTCATGCTTGTCCCTATAAATGTTTCCTGTTGTCAAGTCGAGCGGTGATGATCTGGTGTTGAACCCATCAGAAAACTTTGGCCAAGGTAGTTTAAAGACATGTTTGCCATCTATTGATCACTTGATGTCAGTGGTGCCAGTTATGCAGACATGTCCGTCCATAACTATGCAAACATTCTAAACACCAAAATGCTCAGGTGGCTAGACTAAAAGTATCCCAAGCCCGATCCCGGGTAGGGAGGTCCTTTCTAATTCAATAGATTGTGTGGGGATAAGTATGGTTTGAGGTTGGGAGGTTAAGCCTAAGTCAATGCTTCTCCTCTTACTGAAAGCCGAGGCTTGCACAACTAGCTAAAGACCCACTGGATAATACTTGTATGTTACTTTTTCTTCTTTCCATGTTAAGCATTTACTTTACTTGTATGTAGAGAAAGATAGCTAATTGTTAATCTAGTTATTTCAGTTGATACAGTTATTTTCAGTTAATCGTTAAGCTAGTTATTCAATTGATCATTGATACAGTTATTTTCATTTAATCCTTAATCTAGTTATTTTAGTTGATCATTGATATAGTTATTTTCAATTAATCGTTGATAGTTAAAATAGTTAAATATCATAAGAAAAGGAATTCAGTTATCTATTCAATGAATGTTGGGAAAATCTCTTTATAAATTGTCTTTGTTTTTGTTATGAAAAACCGTTTGTTACACTATGATCCATTGTCAAGATGCCAGAAAGTGCACGAAGAACCAATGTTTGAAACAAGGTAGGATAATATAGTTGAGAAACGATCCTCTTCCAAAATAAAGTCATACACAACATGGAGAGGAAACACAAGATATGTACGTGATCATTCATAGGTAGGCAGATAGCTATTGCAGCTACCTAACTTCAACACTTCCTCTTAGCAAAGGAAATATCTTTACAAGTACCGAGTTCATGGAATCTCTCAACGTGACACTTACAATAGCTTCACCCATTTGTGAGGAAAGCATAATTTATCTTAAAAATCAACACTTTGTCTTAGCTATAGAGGTATCTTTTCCAGATTATTTCAACATGACAGTCACAATGGCTGCACCGATTTGTGAGAAGCACATAACTTATCATGGATTCTCTCAATGTAATAGCATCATTGAGTCACCATGGCTATTCCCATGTGTGAAATAAACACAAGCTCACATCATGGAGTCGCTCAATGTGATGTTTACCATGCTTACTTCCATGTGTGAAGTTAACACATGCTCCCATCACATAATCACTCAACGTGATGTTGTCATGGAGTCTCTCAACATGAGACCCATTATGGCTACTCCCATGAGTAGAAAGAGCAACAAGGAATTTCATCTCAAATTTCTCCGTCTCAGAAAAAAGTGCATTACAACAGTTTTCACCTCAAATTCCTCCATTTTAGAGAAAAATACATTACAAGGGCTTTCACCTCATTTCTCCATCTTAGAGAAAAATGCATTACAAGGGCTTCACCTCATATTTCTTCATCTCAGAGAAAAATGCGTCACAAGGGCTTTTACTTCAAATTTCTCTGTCTCAAAGAAAAATGCATTACAACACATAATAAAAAATAGTTGATTGTTGAGACTCTCTCAATAAGGGCAACATTTTCACAGCTTTGATTATCAAAATAAATTACAGCTGGCTCAAATGATTGACCAAACAAGAAACTTTTGAAGCCACACTACTTCTCAAGTTTGCTGGTCCTCTGCAAAGAACTTGACACTCTCCATCTGCTAACTTGCATCAATCTCCTAACCTTGTTCAAGATTGCCTGCAACGCTTTCTTTGGAGGAACTACTCTCAATATACACCTCTGAGTTTTTTGCCATGCTAGGGTCTAGGACTGTCCTCCTCAACCTTATCCCAGATCACCCTATTCTGAATAAGTTTGCATAGTTAGCAATGTCAATATAATTTTTTTATGCAATTCAGTTTTCTGCAGCTGAAGAGTTTTACCAAGGACTTTAGCACTTGACCTTCAACACTGTAACCCACCTAGCTGACATTTTCACTTTTCACAAAACACCCTCTGATCCCCACCTCAAAGATTGCAAAGAAAATCTCTAGAATGAATCTCCTCTATAGATCTAAGAACCTTAATGCTCTCAACCTGAACCTTGAATACTTGGAATTTAACTCCCTCTGGATGTCATTGCCTCCTTCTAGAAGAAATTGATCACTAGTCAACCTGAATAGATTCTTTGAGAGAGAGATGTCTCCTGCTATGCTTACCCATGTAATAGACTCCTAGAACAAGGTTCTTAACATTGAATTTGATAGGCTCTATAGATGCAACAGAATATTCTTTGTTTTCTTAAGTCAATTTGTAGTGCTTCCCAGAATACTCAGATATCTCACAAAGGATACGAAACAACCATTGAAGCTTGACTGCCACAAAGTGCTATCAGATTATTCACTGTGGTACCACCATCATGACTAAATTTGTTCAGCAAGAGATGTCCTTTGTTTTGCACCAGGACACAATACCCAGAAACAATAGCACCAGCTAAAATAGGACTTGGAAATTTTTGATCGACAGAAACGTAAATATCTGAGGCGGTTCAAATATGACTTCTCATGGAAAAGATTGATTATCTCCGTGTGTCCTTAGGAGAATTTTGGCATACAAGAAAATCAAAGGAATTGCAAAGAAATACACTAATTCTTTTTGCCAATAGAAACACTGCTAGCAATACATCTTACACGAGATATTGCCTGATAGATAAGAAAAGAAGTTGTTCCAACTTATGATTTTCCTACCTCAGTTTCCCATTGTAACTACATTTTCACAAAAAAACAAAGTTCAGGCTGCATGAAACGATGATCATAGGAGACTTCGGCCAGCCCGATGTGGAAATCATATACAATAAAATAAAATACCAGTTTCAATAATTACAATATCAACAAAATAATATAAAATACAACTACTCTAATGATTGTAACAAAATCATAGAAGAAAGACAACATTAAACATTACATATAGTGATGATTATGTCATAAACTAAAAGAACAACACTAATCTGTAACTATTTAGTAACAAAGAGTAAATCTTTTAATATGCAATAACTGGATGCCATGCCAATAAAATAGTTATCTCAATGATTGTTTAATCTTATTTACAATCCACCAATTTTTCTTTCCTGATCTTTGCACCTAAAATAAAAATCCCTCTGAATTGTCACAAGATTCTTTAAGAGGTGAAGCACTATCAACATTTGTAACAGCAGCTTGATGTTTTGATCATGTTAAACAATCTTTGGCAAAGTGACCATGCTCATCACATTTGAAATATTGAATTCTAGAGATATCTTTCTTCGGTCCAGGAGCTGAATCTGAACTCCTATATCCACTGCTCTTGAAATTTTCTTTTCTCTTTTCTCTTCCTTCCCATTTAGATGTACGAGCAGCATGAACATGATCTTCATGATGAGATTCCCGTCTATTTCCCCTTGCTTATAATCTAAATTTCTTGTGAATACAATTAGCTTCAGACGATCAAACTTGGGTAATTCATCTCTTCCACTACTACCTTGAATAAAAGAGTCTCAAGAATGAGGGAGACCATTCATAGCGAACATAACCAGGTCTTTTTCTTCAATTGAATCTCAAATGGCATTTAGCTGATCCTTCAATTCTGTAATCGTCCCAGAGAAGGTGACAACTGATTCTCCTCGAGCCATTTTTATAAGGAACTAACATCTCAAGGCCAAACCCCTGCTGGTATTGTTGAATTCATACAAGTTTTGAAGACTCTTAAACATTTATTTAGCTGAATTCAACTTGGATATTATAGGTACAAGATGATCCTTTACATAATCAATCAATATCTTCCTCGCCATAATATTCTTCTTCTTCCATTGAGCTTTTTCAGAACCGTCAGATGGCTCAGCCACATCTGACTTCACATAGTCCAGAAGATCATTTCCTTGTAGAGCAATGAGGACTCTGAATTTCCATGAAGTGAAATTAGACACACCATCCAGCCTATCTCCAACCTTGAGTCTAGTCACTATTTTTGAATCTTGAAGGAATCAAACTTAGAAGAGAAGAAAAGAGACTTTAAAGCTTGAAAAGTTCTGGTTTTGGATTTTTTCCTTAATCCCGCTGTGACCCCATGTTGAATTTAGAATCAGAATAACATAAACAGAGAAAGATATCTCGATAAACACAAGAACAAATAGTCACCACAAATATTTATCCTGGGAAAACCCTCCAGTTGACGCTGAAATCTAGCCACACAGAAAAATATTCTTTATTGAGTAATCAGTAAGTCTGAACACAAAGCTCACAAGCTTAACCAGAAGCAGCTACTTTATTGAGATGGCTATAGAGGCCTTTTTAGTAACATACATAAAGTATGAGACTTATATTGCATACCGAGAACCTTTTTGTATCACTCACTGATACTGTATACAACAATAATAAGCATGACATAATACTGAAGTCTACATAAATCTCAGATAATATCATCAGATCTTTGAACAAGAAAATGTGAAAACATTTAAATGCTCGCACACCCACGATACTGAATTACTTCCAGGCTTGTATCTTGAGCTATACACCAGAATAGCAAGAACAAGAACTATGGACTTTTGCTCTCCAATTGCTGATGCTATACACAAAATGACTTTCTATCGTCGAACAAGAATGATGTCCAAATCTTTACACACACAACAGATAATAAAATAAGATAATTTTATTAATGTTCAACAAGAGACCAACAAGGGTCTAAGGGATTGGAATAGTACATCAGAGCAAGATAAGATAATTTTATTAATGTCCAACAAGAGACCGACAAGGGTCTAAGGGACTGGAATAGTACATCAGAGCAACAACAGCAAGCAGTCATCCACAAGGATACCGAGAGACCACCAAAAATAAAGACCTTAGCTCTTCAAATAGCATAAGCCTTAAATGGATGGCAGTTACCCAAAGTGCAGCAACACATGCAAGAGATCATAACCCTCTACATGGAGTGATTACTATAAAATGTTATTAAACTCTGCAACACAAGAAATAACGGTAGTTATGAGAAAGAGCTGTTTCGGACCGTCTCCATATTTGTTAATGAAGAATACCAAGATGCGGGGAGATAACTTCAATAGCTATAACTTCTACGGTTATGATATTGGAGGTGCTGCATAAGCTGTAGCTCTACATTCTGCAGTAGTTATGATTCTTCTAAGAAATACAACCACGCACACACATGATTGAGAGATAAGCAATGGTGTCTGTCGTAGGTAGAAACTGTAGCCAACAGGGTGTTGTCGTCGGTAAAGATTTTGTAGCCGACGGGCCGATGGGTTCATGTCATCGGTAAAGATTTTGGCCGACGGGTAGATTAGGATTGTTTTGTAGCCGACGAACCCTTTCGGGAAGGTTCGGCGGAAAGTATTTATACCCCGTCTAGGATCATTGTAAATCATCTGATCTGATCTTATGCTCTGGGTGTAATTTGTTGGCATATGTGAATAAAGAAGTACTGCTGTTACTGTTCGTGTTCATTATCTGTGTGCATTTCTTAATTAACCTATGCAGTAAACAGTGTCCATAACCAATATTTGAAATAAGGTAGGATAATGTAGCTGAGAAATGATCATCTTGCAGAATACAATCATACACAGCATGAAGAGGAGGTGTGCAAGATTCTGATGTGATCATTCACAGGTATGCAGGTAGCTCCTGCAGCTATCTATCTTCAACATTTGGCTTTCCCCAAGTTGACGGTTAAGTGTCCTAATGGTGCTCCCCTTGTTTGAATGGCATTTTGGGGATGTTACTCAAATTTTCTGCAGATTAAGTATAGCTAGGGGATGTTCCCTGCCATCCCAACATAACAGAAACATCTGCGGGGATGGGGATAGGGATTTAGAGGAGTGGCAGCATCTATGTAACATAGTCAATGTCAGAACATTCCAGTAAGTGTTCAAAGCTAACATTGATTTCTAGTTCCACATATACTAGAAATTGCATATTTTAGGAGAGGGGTGGAATATATTTTTTATGTATGTTTGTTCATTTTACTATACTATTGATCCTTATGAAAACATTCTAAAAGATAGATTGCTATTGATATCAAATTGTTTCAAAGTGAAAGAAACTGTATATATTCCAAGCTTCTTTTGGTTGTTGTCCATCAAGTTGGTAGATTCTTGAAACTATTTGTTATTTTTCATTTGAATATTCCCAAATTCTCACAATATGTGATGATTAAACCTAGTGAAGTTGGATACATGTGCCAGTACTTCAGTTAGTTGTTTGTTATAAATTAGAGACAGCTTCTCCTTGATAAAACTGTATTGCTCTCTACAACACTCAACTTTTCCATTGCTTCTTCTAGTGTGTATATTTTGTCTTGTGGTAGCGCATAAGAAATCTCTTTCCATGCTCCATCTTTTCCAGTGGGAAGAGCCTATTTTTTTGGTCTGCTTGTAAAACTAAAATTATAAATTGTTCTGACAGATAAATCGGACTTCAGAGCTTGCACGTGTATTTGGCATTGAATTTTTTTCTGTACTTTCACGGGGATCACAGTATCGAGTTGAATCAATGATGCTGCGATTGGCACATACTCAAAATTTCCTCGTTATGTCCCCAAGCAAACAACAGGTTTTTCTGTTCTGTTACTTTTCTTTTGATAGTTCTAAGTTTTTTGAAACAAATTCAATGTGTTTCCATAGTCAAGTGAAAATATCTTTGGAACTCTTGAAACTTGTAGATTATTTTGAGGTACTTTTCTTGACGTGTGAATTTTCTAATAACAATAATAGCAATTATGATACTTTGTTGGTAAATCAATGGTTTTGCCAGTTATTTACTCGGAAACGATGCAGTCCGTCTGAAGCATGTACTTGATATGAATTAATCTAACACAGAATGCAATTGTCACTAATTCTATACAATCATGTAGCTTTAATTTCAATTTTGTTGCAAGAATATTCAAATGAATTTGAGTTCACCATGCAAAATAGTTTTACTTAGTATGTAAGACATCTAAGAGAGTGTCAAAGGGTGACAAGAAGTTAAGGTGGTCAGATGATAGTCCAATAAAGTCCTGCCAGAAACATTGTTTGGAAAATATTATCTCTTTGCTAATTATTGTCTTGTATAGTAACTCATAGATTTGATGGTTAACTCTGACCCTGGTGTGTAACATTCCAAAATTTTCAAATAGATCCTTGTACTTGCTTAGTGAGGAATCTCTGATGATTGTTTCAAAACTTGTTTGTAGTATTGGGTTTTTTAATCGCTGAATGGGTTGCATCTAGAATTCCATTGACTTGTGAAAAAGATGCATTTTTTATATAATCATTTCGGAACTGGGAAGTTGATAGTTTCATTCTCCAACTGTTGTTTATGTTTATTTAAAAAGTTAGTAAACAGTAATTATCTAGTTTGTATTGATTATATTAGTCTTTTATTCTATAAATTGTAATTGGTGTACATTTATTATTACAATTCAAACCGTAAATTAAGTGTTTTTTGTTGTGTTCCTTGATCCATCCAAAACCTAGAACCTCTTTTGTAAACTCACATTTGAGCACTTTCTGTTTCTTTCGTTAGCCTTATTTTAATTTAGTTTTGAGTTGAGGCCTGTTATTCATAATTTTTTTTGGCTGTGTTAGTGAAAGCTTTGAATGACTTCTTTACCTAATTATTGCCCCATTGTCTTCAGCATCAAAGTATTGTCCAGATCTTTGCAATTACACACTTTGGTTATACCACATCTTGTTTCTAATTAAGGTACTATGTTTTTTGTTTTAACTTCTATTTTCTAATCTCCAATTGAACATTACAGGTTGCATCACAACCAGCTATGGAATGTCTTCCACTTGTTATGGAACCAGAGTCAAAGTTTTACACTGATCCAGTGGTTGTTTTGGACTTTCAATCTCTTTATCCATCTATGATAATAGCTTATAATCTCTGTTACTCTACTTGCTTGGGGAAGCTTGTTCCAGGAAAGACAAAGATACTGGGTGTTACTTCATATACTCCTGATACTAATGTTTTGTCTGAAATGGAGGATCACTTATTTATCACTCCTAATGGTGTCATGTATGTCCCGCCAGAGGTATGTTACGACAAACAATCATAATTCTGTGCAAATGTGCAAATTATGCTTGAGATAACTTTTTAATGCTGACACTAAATAGAATTTGTGCACTAATTCAAACCACAAATAGTCACTTTTTTTTGTCATTATTTGTATTATCCTTAATTTCTTGTTAATAATTTTTTAAGTAATTATAACTAATCATATGTCTATTCTTTGACTGTATAAGTGAAGTTACTAGACAAGTACCTTACAGAGATAATTTCTCATTTGTCTGCTTCTACCCCTTGGTAATCCACACTAACAAAAAAGCTATTGCTTCTTACAGCTCTATCTGGTTCACAGTCCGTTTTAAATATATTGCAGAAGTGGGTCAAGCATCCTTAGAATAGTGAGCGATTGCTTTTTTATTTTAAATTACATGCAATTGCCATTGGTTAGAAGTAGAGGAGTTGGATAATTCCCTTCCCATGACCAGATACACTACATACCGGATACCACATATGAATATGATCACCCATATATGACACAAAAGTGATGCTGGACTTATTGAAATGCAAGCATAGTCATACATTGTGGGCATATTGATTACATTTGAATATGGTGACATGCCAGCAGGAGCAGCCTCTAGTGTATATTTCTTAAAAAACATATAAAAACTACATTAGAAAAAATTCTACAAAATGAAAATTTAAATCACTACAAATACAAATATAACATAATAGGTTATACAACAAAATATAAAAAGCACATAAAATACTGTAATGTCCCCATCTGAGACTTTACTTGATTTACCTCAAAATTCCCAACTAGGGTTTGGATTGTGCTTAGATATGAAAATTTAACTGAATCTTTGTAATGTCCCTTACTAGGAGGCTACTGATTTCCAATGATTAAAATACACTACTATGTATTTAAATGAGATTGAAGTTTAATGTTTCATAATACATTTGACTGTTAATGTACTTGAGCCCCAATTCCTCACTTCTTTCCTAATCATCAACCCTAAGGAGGATGGGGAAGTACTTGTCATAGAGCACTTGGAAACCAATCTACTTGTAGGCTTCCTCAAGGCTCTAGGACCCCATTCATATCCCATCTTGGGATTCACATACATTCTGACAATTACTCCATCTCTCCCTAACAAAACCTACCTATCCTCTTAAGGGTCAATAGGGATTAAGCTATGAATATACTAATATCTTATGTATTATGAAAAAAATATAATTCTGATTTTACTATTATTAATCAATATAAATGCTACAACATATATACTAGAGATATATTGGTCCCTTATTCCTAATAGAACTCAGACATAACATTCTGTAAACCAATATTTGATTCATAGATAAGTTGCCGTGTAATTTGCAGTCACGCAATGCTTGCCAGCAATATAATACAATTTATTTCCTATGGTGAGCACCAATTATACATAATAATTGTGAACCTTCCCCTCCTAAATGGAGTGTACTGTGTGCTTGACTTTCCATTTTTATCTTGCAAAACTGAAGGGTCACACCTTTTCATGTGCGATGGATCACATCTTTTACTAACAAGCCTTTTCGGTAACAAATTGTGCCTTTTGGATTATTGATTTTCTTGCTTGCTACTACTTATCACTAATGACTATAGTTTGATTTAGTCAAGTCAATGTCACAATAATATAGTCATAATTGCTGCCTTGGCAAATTGCTATGATGAATAATCAATATTTATCATTCCTCTATTGATATTGATTATTGTAATCACTGTTTGTTTCTGTATTGACCATTTCACCCGTAATCATGTATCTTCATGTTGTCATTGTCTGAGGCATATTAATGATAGATGGAGTTGATTGGACTTGATGTCTTATTTTTGTATGTAGCCAGTCTTAATTCCCTTGCCGAGCAGTATTAATCCATGATCTTCATTAGATAACTAGCATAGATGAATACTTTGATTAGTGAATTGATTACAAGGCATATTGATGTTATGTCTTAGTCAATATCCTCTCCTTATATCAACTTTTTGTAATGATGAATTGTTGATACAGAGATGATAACTATTCCCACGATAGATGTGATGAACTGCTTAATGCATCGTAATTTTCCGTCTATATAAATCACATACTTTTCCTTGTTGATTATACAAATCTGATGTTTATGACATCTCCTCTCGTTAGATCATTCCTCAAGTCCAATTTGGCTAACCACTGTCATAAGGTCTTTGATATTGTGTCGATACTGTTTGTTTTATTATTAATCGGAATAACTTTAATATTGTTAATGCAGCTTGACATTTATGATCTGTAGTTTGACTAATCATAGGTGGCTCCAAGACTTAATCTCGTTAATACCATAGCTGTTGATATGAAGTATAGTTGCGATTATCCATCCACGTGTGGCGTTAGTCACTTTGGATTCTGCCAGGTCGTCATTCACATGGCTGGAAATACATCCGCATTACACTCTTGTTCTATACGTGTTATGCAAATAATGTAATGCCTTGCTAGGGAACCCAAAAAGAAGTTAACCTAAAGTTTCATTAAGTTTGTCAAACTTTTTGTTTTGAAAGATAATAAACAACAACAAATACAAAATATAGCGGAAGCATAAACTAACATACATAACAACCATCATAAATAGAGTACATCTCCTAAGGGTCCCATGACGTTGAATCACATTCAAGTTTATTAATATTAAATCCAATATATAACACATCCACATTAAAGAATAACTACATGTACACATCTATTTAAACAATATACAATTATCCTGAATGCTACTTGGCAATAACTAGAATGCACAATCATCCACTGTACAAGTCACAGGGTATGAGAAGCTGAAATAATATACATCATAAAATAGATTACATCATCTCTTAAGATCCATGAAGTAAATACAATACAATAGGTATAACCATCTATCATAGAAATACAAGATCGGATAGAAAAGAGCATCTGCATAAACACATCCAACAACGACATCCAATGGTCGGATCTCAATGGTAAAAGTAAAAAGTACTACCACTCAACCTTGTGGAACCTAAATGACCCACTCCCACCGTATCGAGGAGATAAACTCAAGTCCCAAACAGGATAACAATACACAAGTCAAAACGAACATCTAGGTTCAAGGAAACACTTGAAAGAAAACTATCTCAAAGGGTATCAAGACACAAGTATCAACTAATCCTAGGGGCAACATGGACATGTAGGAAATCTCCTATGTAATTGGGTAAGTGTCATCACATGAGCCAACTCTAAGGTTACCCCGATAGCCACTATGGACTCCGGCCCCCCTAGTGTCTCTATGCAGCATTAGTATCCTTTCGTACAGACAAGGCATACTAACATACTAACAAGTCAGCTCTAAGGTTACCCTAGTAGTCTTTTAATACTCCGGACCCCCTAGTGACTTTCTGTGGTACCAATATCTTATTAATTCATTTTATACCCATTTAATGAAATGTTATCACTTATTTAAATAACCTACAATGGGTTACCCGCCAACCTCTTTAGGGCCTCGGCCTCCATTGCAAGCCACTTCCCAACATGACACAAATAACCTACCCTAAGCTCAGCAAAAGAAAAAGATCATAAATGACCATCAACCACACATCAGTTCTTAAACAAGCAATTGGAACGCACTAAAATATTACTTATCATAATCACAAATTTCACCAATACGATCATCCTAACATGACTGATCCAAAAATCAAATACACATAAACCAAATCCATGTCATAACATGACATCACCAAACAAACAAATCATTTAATCACCTCAGTCTTATACAAGCAATTGGGAATCAATCAAGGATAACTGATCGAAGACTCAAAGGTTATATCAGGAAAGTCTCACCATTTACCTCAGTTTCACATAAGAACACTAGAAACCAATAATCACCATTAAATCAAACTCATCTTAGAAACACACATGTCACATCACCAAGGTTGGGTGTAAAAGATTGTATACAAAACATCATCATGACATCACAAAACAAAACTCCCAAGCCTTTGGTAAACATCCTAACCGGTCAAAGCTGTAAGTTACCAATAAATCGCACATCACATAGTACATACAAAAGTCATTATCATAATTTATTAGGTTTTGGAAAACACACAAGTTTAATTTTCACTATAGGTTTCCACGTTCTCATTTTTGTTTTCAAAACACAAAGATTAAATAACAACTAGGGATTTAGTTTTCTTTTCCAAGTATTATTGTTTATAGAGTTTTCAATCTCAATTAGGGTTCACGTTTTCGTTTTCATTTTCAAATATTACAGTTCATTTTCGATCTTAATCAAGGTTTTCGTTTTCATTTCTTTAGTTACTAGATTCACTATGGTTTTCGAGTTCACTAGAATCCTAGACGATTCAACTAATTCATATAAAGTTGTTTAAACATTATTTCATAGTTCAATTCGTTATCAAAACTATAAGAGTTCAGTAGACATACACAACCGTTTTTGTCTTTTCCGAAATATCAAGATTTCTAAGGTTTTCGAATTATCAAAAGATGTAATAAATTTTTCCTAAACATAGAAGTCGTTTTTCATATACAAAATTGCACCATCAAGTAAATCTCAGTTTACTAAAATAATCATTTTTCCCAATTACAATTATCAATCTACTTCCCAAATACATTTTAACAATTAAATCTTTAATTTAAAAGAAAATTATTAAAATAAATAATAATTATTAAATAATCAAAGATCATAATTATTTATTTATTAATAACTTATATTAAATTATTAATAACATAATTATTAATCTAATACTAAAATAATAACTATTAATAATGATAATAATATCATTAATATTTAATAGTTCATAATTAATAACATTTAATATATATTAAATAACATATAATATAACTTAACATATATTTAAATTAATAATAATTTTTTTTCAAAAATATTTTGTTTTAAAAACAAAACAAACAAAACATGCCCCTCCCCATCAAAATTTGCAAAATTTCATTTTTTTAATATTTAATAATGTGACTACATAGTAATTACACTATTTAATATATATATATTTTGATAAAATTTCCAACATAGACCTGGTATAGAAACTCGGCTCAAACAGTCAATTTATAAAACAAACTTGGTTTTCATTTTGAAACCCACATCTCGATTTTTAACAAATCTATTATGAATCACCCAATTTAAATCCAATGAGGGTTTTCTAATTTCCAACTCAAATATTGATTATCCCAAAACGAAGGACAATAATATCACAAATAGAGGTTTCAGATTCAATTCATAAACAAAGGTTTCTCAAATGAAGAATGATAAAATCACATGCAAGAGTTTTCAAATTCAATTCAATTCTGAAAATAGGTTCGCAAACATGGAGAAGATAGAGAATTCAAGAATGAGCAACTACTGCACAAACCCTTAAGATCCTACCTGGATCTAATGCTAAACAACGGACGCACAAAACTCGCAAACAATTCATTTTCCTTTCGAAAACCCTCCTTTCGGAAATTGGCTCCCCCAAACTTGTGTAATTGCAAAATGAGCTCTAGATCTCTGATAAAGAGTTCTCTCCTAAATTTGGGACTTCGATTGTGCAATCACATGAGAAGACTCGTTGCTCTTTATTTGTTATTATATTTTAATATTCATGCACAACCTTTTTGGCAATTTAAAATATCTTTATTAAATTAATTTTCTTTCTTTCTCTAATTAATTTATTATATTTTAATTTCATGCATAAGTTTTATGCAATTTAATTAAAATAAATTTTATTAAATTTATGTTTTCTTTCTCTCTTTTATTAATTTGCGAGACGTTTTTAATATAATATTTATTAATATAACTAATAATGTTATTTAGAGTTTATTATTAAAATAAAACTCCTAAATAAATTATTATTAAATTAAATAAATATAAAACGCCAAAATTAGAACTTTAATAAAATCTTTTAAATAAAATTCTTTTATTTAATTAATTTCTCAATTAATTCAATATAATTAAATATTGAATTTTTTTAATAAAATTTTCATTAAATTATCTTTCAATTTGATTTAATTACAACTGAAAATCACAATAGACCCACAGAACCAAATACAACAACTCAACTAAAGACAAAACATAATCAGACTCCAGGATCAAAATCATGAATTCACATCACTTGACGGATTCAGACGGGTAAACAACTCAGATACTTGTCATACTTTCTAGGACAATTGGATTAGGTTAGGATTTGGACTCAAGAGTTATCCCCTCACCTATACCATTGAAATAGTGCGATAGGGTATGCTCATCTTGACAATTCAGGGAAGTCAATACCAGATACCTACAATCTGCATAAAATTCACACATGTATAAACACATATATTCTAAACTAAACAGACAATGGCGAGGAGTGATACATTGTGTAGATCCTGACTAGCAGGTGACTACGACTCCCTCCTTCAACCACATGAGGAACATCAAACATAAAGAAAATGTACACGTACACCATGCACATACAAGTATGGGGTAAGTAACCATAGAACTGCATATAAATCATTCCTATATCTAATATCATGAAATAACTGAAATCATTGTATGCACATACATATATCATCATAAAAGTAATCTTGAAATAACTAAATAACTCATCACATAAATCAACTGAGTATGAAATGACATATAATCAAATCCAGTAACCAAGTACCGATAATCATAAAACACAATAAAAAAAACTAGCCTAAAAGAATCTGGCAATACAACAAAAAAGTCAACTAGGGGTAAGCATTACAAATAACTTTGTTGAATGCCACAATATATGCTGTAATTTGTATCGTTGATGCTAACTGTTATTAAATATTCATTTAGTGAGTCTTATCAATCAGTTACTGCTCCTTCAATTCAACACTGTTTAGCAATATACAAGTCAACATCTCCCATTAATTGATGTTTGGTGAATGCATGGTAAATGCCTTAATTGATTTGCTTCATTTGATTATCACTTTTGCATTTTTGTCTCTCAGAGACTTCACAAAATTGATGTGAAAAGGATGGGGACATCACAATTAGGGTTTCAAATGGGTGACATGACAAATACATTACATATCAGTAGGTAGATTTAATGAAATACAAATCTTAAGGATGGTTAAATAGATGAACTTCAAAGTAGTTGTGAATTTGTGATATTTAGTATTTACATCAACATGGAAGCCAATTGAACCTGTATATGATGACTTGTACAATTATATAGTCTAGCATTGTTGTAAACATCCAATATACATGTGCTTCCCTTCAAGTTAGCACATTAGTAGCTTAAAATTAAAAAAAACCAAAACTAGGAGTCAGAGTATAATTTATTACCTTCCTGGCATACCTATTGGGATGTCCTGAAAATTATCTTTACAGATCCTACACTATATTATAAATTTATTTTCTCATTGATATCCTCTCACAAGGAACCCTGTTAGCCATGAGAAGTGTGACAAAAAGAAGCAAACAAATTAGTAGCTAAAACCATAGATGGAAAACTCGTCGAGTACTCGGCGAGTTTTAAAAACTGTTAGCCATGAGAAGTGTGACAAAAAGAAGAAAACAAATTAGTAGCTAAAACCATAGATGGAAAACTCGCCGAGTACTCGACGAGTTTAAAAACTCGCGATTTACTGGTGAGATTTTTGCCCACGACCTATGACGGATTAAAGCGGCAGTGAATGTGTTTTTTTTCATTCTTTCTTGTATTTGCATTGTTTAGAGCCTTTAGGAGTGAAGAGAAGAAGGTTTGGAGGCATTCTTGGCTGATTGCAAGTGATTCAAGGCGGATTTGAGTGGATTGTAGAGGATTCTAACTGATTTTAGAAGACAAATTTCTTTCCAAGTATGTTCATCTTATCATAGTTTGAAAACTGTTTATAGTTTTATAACAAATGTTCTTTTGTTTTTGTTGTTGTTTGTAAATGTTTTCAAATCATTTAAAATCATTTTGAATCATTTGAAACCCTAGCTTCTAAGGATATGGTTGAAGTTTGTTGTTTGCTAAGAATATGGTTGAAGTTTGAAACTTTGAATCATTTGAAACCCTAGCTTCTAAGTTCTAACTTTGTTTATTCATTTTTCTATATATTTATGTGTAGGGTAGCGGTCAACCATTAAAAAAATGACAAACCCGCAAGAAGAGTGGCCACAATCACCATGCCCATCTGGATATATAGGCACTCGGCCTAAAAATGCAAGAGATAAGGCATGGCGGTATGCCTATGAAGCTCCAAGTCCAAATGATATTGGGAAGGTGATATGCATTCCTGTGAGAGAATTATTTCTGGAGGCATAAACCGCCTCAAATACCACCTGGCAGGCATAAAGAAACATGACTCAAATCCTTGTCTCAAGGTAAGTGATGAAGAAAAAGAATTCATCCATGCCCTACTTGCAGCTGCTGAAGAGAAAAAATTGAATAGGGAGAGGGCAAAATTAGCTATGAGGGCAGCCATAGCTGAATTTGAAGGAGCTCCTTTTGATATGCAAGAGGAAGAAGAAGCACTTGAGAACATACCAGGATCTCTTTGTGGCCCACGGATCCGCAAACAAAATTTCTCTTTTACCGGTTCCACTTCTTCTACATCTCCTATTTTTTCATCATCACCATCCGGATCCCCATTAGGGATAGGTGGTTATTTTGTGCCTAGGAACACACCTGGAGCACACCCATCATTAGAGGGCATTGCATGGTTTAAGGAGGTGCATGAGCAAACTGATATTGCAGCAGCTAATTTTTGGTTTTTCAACAATATCTCAATGAATGCTGCTGATAGTCCCTATTGGGTCAATATGGTGAATGCAATGACAATATCAGGCAAAGGGTACAAGCTGCCTAATCGCAAGGATATGAGTGGAAGGTTAGTATTTTACTATTTAGTAATTGTAAATAATTGTGATTCACTTTAGTTCATTGTTATATTTTAAATCTTAATTGTTATAACTTATTTCCTAATTTTTTACTAACACTTACACTTTATTTAATATTACACCTAAATTTTGTAGGTTGCTTGACAAAGCAGTTGGTAGGGCAACATTGTTGATAGAAGACCAAAAGAAAGAGTGGAAGAAGTATGGCTGCACCATTTTATCTGATGGGTGGACAGATGGAAGAAGTAGAACCATTATTAACTTCTTGATTGCTTGCAAAGATGATGTGGTGTTTTGGAAATCTGTCGATGCCTCCAACAAAGTGAAAAATGCAGCCACATTGGCTTTAATGTTGGAGAATGTTGTCATGGAGGTGGGAATAGAGAATGTGGTGCAAATAATCACAGATAATGCAGCAGCAGGTAGATTTAATTTTTTATATTTGAATCAATATGAATCGTGAATGTAATGCTATGGTATTATTCAATTTAGATTTGATGTAATTTGTAAATACTAAATATGGAAAGTTTGTTACTGATTATTGATTTTTTGCTAATCTTTTAGGTAGAATCCTCCAAGAGAGGCATCCCACACTTTGTTGGTCACCTTGTGCAGCACATGTCCTTGACCTTCTTTTGGAGGACATAGGAAAACTTGATTGGGTGAGTCCAGTTGTGGAATATGCTAGGCGAGTCACGAAATATATCTATAATCACCCATGGGTTCTTAGTTTGATGAGAAAAGCCACTAAAGGCAAAGATTTGATGAGTCCTGCTATGACAAGGTTTGCAACGGTCTTCTTGACGTTGCAAAGTATTCTTGACCACATATTGGCTTTGAAGCAAATGTTTGTGTGTGCTGATTGGGTTGCTTCACCTTACTCAAAGAAGCCCGAAGGAGAGGCTGTGGCACGAATAGTCTTTGATGATAGCTTTTTTGCAAAGGCTAAGGAGATTGTGGAGGTAACTTCATTATATTTTTAGTTTATTCAAGTTTCATTATCAATTCATAACTTACTATGTTATTAACTAATTTGTATTTTTCAAATTTCAAATGTAGATGTCTCTGCCCCTAGTTCTAGTCTTGCGCACATGTGATGGGCAGCAATCCCCAATGGGAGGTCTTTATGAGGCCATGGATAGGGCGAAAGAGGCTGTTAGAAGTTACTATCACGGGGATAGTCTCAGATTTGACCCCATTTGGGAAATAATTGATAGGAGGTATAACAATATGCTCCACCAACCTATTCATGCAGCAGGCTACTTCCTCAATCCCAAATTCAGGTACTATGATAATTGATTGTCCTTGAAGTTGGGATTTTAATAAGTCTTTATTTTAGTTTATTTTTTAAGGTTGTGTAGTAAGACTTGATATCATTTTCTATTTGTTTTAGGGCTGATGATTCCTACTTAGATCCTAATGGAGAGGTCATGGAAGGTCTTTCTAAATGCATTGAGAGAATGATATCAAGTGAAGAGGAGAGAGACCTTATTGTGAGCGAACAACAAATCTATGTGGAATCAAGGGGTCCTTTGTTCTCTTCTATGCTAGCAAAGAGAGCAAGATCTACTCAAGCACCAGGTAAAGCGTCAAACTTTAAAACTTTTGCTAATTGATAAGTTGTGCTTCTGATTTTTTTTTTTATTGCTTTATAACTTTTTTAATTTTGTTTTGCAGATGCTTGGTGGGCAAGTTGGGGTGGCAATACCCCCAATTTAAGGAAATTTGCTCTTAGAGTCCTATCCCAACCTTGTAGCTCATCCCATTGTGAGCGCAATTGGAGCTTATTTGAGTCCATCCATACAAAGAAAAGAAACAGAATGACTCAAAAACGGCTTAATGACTTTGTTTATGTACACTATAATCTTAAGTTGCGCATAAAAAAGGCACAACTCTTAGAACTACCTGGTCCGCTTGATCTAGATGAGATAGATCCTTATTCTGATTGGACAGCACGAGCCAAGTCCATTGTTTACACCAAATGAGATCGTTGATTTGGAGAGGCAGGCCATGGAGGGGGAGGCTAACACTGATTTTCAGTTCACTATGGATGACATTGAGGATGAAGACGAGGATGATGATGATTCAGGCGAGGATCAGGCATTACCATTAGGAGGAGATGCATCCTCTTCTCGGACACCGAGCCAATCAGTAGGGACGTCGAGCGAGGGGGCACAGCCACAGAGTTCACAGTCACGCAGCTCACGCCCTATCCCAGTGCGGGGCACTTCTTCTAGGACTAGACCCCCTCGCTTTCCTACTAGTGCAAGTGGAAAGAGGAAGATGTGATTGACATTGTCACATTGTATTGATGTATTTAGACTTTTAGTATTTACTTCTAGTTTGACAGATTGAAACTATTTAGTAATTTACTATTTTGCTTCCTACCATGAGCATTCTGCATGATAATGCAATTTTGTACGCATTATGCATTTATATATATCTAAACTTTGTTTCTTTCTTTTGTATTATCTTTAATTAACTTATTAGATGCATCTTCTCATTAAATTTTGCAAAATAAATGTATTTTTAATTAAATTTCAGGGGTTTTTTAGGTTCACGAGTTTTTTTTTAAAAATCGCCGAGTTTTTCTCGATTAAACTTTTGGGGGGCTTGGTGAGTTTTTGCATTTGGCGAGTTTTCAACTATGGCTAAAACAATAGAAGCAGATATACATCACTGTACATTTAATTGTTTACATGTGAGTAACAACCACCTAAAATCTAATAAAATCTGTAATTTTACACTTGCTAGAATATAAATGGCTTGATTAATCTGGAAGCAGAGACTCACTAATATCCTCTCGCAAGGAACCTTGTTAGCCATGAGAAGTGTGACAAAAAGAAGCAAACAAATCAGTAGCTAAAACTATAAAAGCAGATATACATTAATGTACATCTAAGTGTTTACATGTGAGTAACAACCATCTGAAATCTTTTAAGGTCTGCAATTTTAGACTTACTAGAATGTAAATGGTTTGATTATTTTGAAAGCAGAAAGCACTGTACAATTTATTGAGCAATAACTTTCTCGTCTGACATTTGCTTGTATGGACAGATTATTTGTCTTGTAGACAAGATTTTCTCTTACCTCGTTAGAGAGTGATAGGTTTATGATAATCTCCTCCTACTTGCACTGCATATATGATGTTACCTTTTCTATCGAGTTGCTCTTGTCTCTCAATTCCAGCTTTGGCTATTACTTGGACTTTTGCTTCGTGGTGGACTTTGAGATTCCTTGACAATTTCTTGTAATTGTTGTTTTACTTTTTTCCTTGATTTGAAGAGATCTTCTCATCAATACTTCTCTCTTTTGCCAAGTATGCACATTATGTCTTGTCTAGTCTTTGATTTGCAGAGGGGGCACTAATTGTTGGAATTATTGGACGCATGACATCTTTTTGTGTCACGTTCTTCCTCCTTCCTTTGTTTCCTTTCCTCATCCTATTGTAGTCTTTGTTCCTGACATAGTTCTTGGTCTCTATGTTCCAAAAGATCTCAAAGGATTATTAGATTATGTGTGAGCAAGTCCAACAATGTTGCCAGGAGATGCTCAATGTTTGCATTCTCCCTAAACCCATTCTCAGACTTCATCTCAGGAATTCCTTGTTGGGAGGCTTCCGAGAAAACCTTAGTTGCCGGATTCGTCCCTTGCTGCCCGGATTCAGGTTCGGGTCCATACGGGTCCGGATTCGTCCCTGGGTTCGGTTCGGATCCGGGCAGGGTCCTTAGTTTTGACTGTGGATTCGTCCGGGTCCTTGCTGAAGCAAACCTAGATGAACCCACAGCGAACCCAAGGCTAAAACAACATTAAAGAGTGTGTTTTTTTAATTGTTTTCTTATGCAACTCTCAAAGGAACTTAATAAAAAATATTTCACTCATCTAATCCCTTATGTCAAGGAGGAGGACAATGATATAACAGCATATGGGACTAGTGGAACCAGTTTGGGTTCTAATGATGAAGATCTAGATATAGTTGCAGTTGGGGATGAAGCCATTGATCCCTCATTTTGTGATGATCCATTTGACCCTTGAAGGGCATTTGATACTGTGATTATTGATAAACTACTAAAACCTTGTCATCTATCATCATGTTTCAATCTTTATTACTTGATGAACTAGTCTTTCTTTTGCAATTTAGTAATTCAATGTATTATTTGATGAACTAGTGTATGTTTTGCAATTTAGTAATTCAATGTATAATTTTCTTTACAATCATGAAGATAGATTAATGAGCGAGTATTTAATGCTTTTAGATTCAGGTAAAAACAGGTTTTGAAGGGACCCGAAACCCTTTGGCATTTGGCATTGATCAATGATCAAGCAACAATTGTTCATATTGTGAAATGACTTTGTTTTGCAACCATGCATGTTTCTCTTGTGTGTGTGTGTGTTTATATATATATATATATATATACTCACGAACCCACCCACGAACCCAAATGGGGAAATAAAAAATTGCCCAAATCCACGAACCAAACCCCGAACCCGAACCCATCCCCGAACCCGAATCAGCAACTTAGGAGAAAACGTATGAGTTGAGAATCTTCCTCCACAGGTTTTTCTTCTTTTTTGGATTTAGAGACTTTTGGTTGTTTGTAAGGTTGACCTATTTACATTGCCATACCACCTGTTGCTGTTTGTCTGCATGGTTTTGATCTCCAGGCTTTGTGGAAGAATGACACCAATTTTTTTACTCCTGAAGGGAACTAATTGATTACGCAGAGTAAACAAGATACCAAAACATACCATACGTATTGAAGGGATTCAATACTAGAAAGAAGCAATACTCACGAGAACATGGCAGAATGATATGGATTTTATTTTCAAATGCAATTTATATAGTCTAGAGAATGCTACCTTCTGATAGGAAGTAATTACATATGTAGTGTCAGGCAGTTAGGAGTACCAAACATCGGCAGCTACCTTAAACTGATCAGAAGTAAAATAACATTGCATCACCAAATAATTATTCTATAACATCTTGTTTATTCCAAAACTCCAGCAAGTCCTCTAGCCACATCATTTCTATGTAAAATTGTTCAAATTATTTTGGTACTGAAAAGCATGGTAAATATTTGAAATGAATTCAATCCCATCAATCCACACATGAATTCTAACAGCAGTTCATTTCTGAATGTGTTAAATATTATAAACTGTATGCTTATATTGATACAGCATTGCATTTCATGATTGTAATCATTGTTAAAACTCAATGAACAATCATTTATAACAGTGAATTACATTGGAATTCAGCCACAAAGGCATACTGCTGTGAGATTCTGGTGTTTAAGATAGTGGGTTCTTCACAGAGCCATTTTAGAAGTAAATACTTACCTAAATACATTTCGGCCCAATCTATATTCTATACACTCAAGCCAACTCTGACCAAGTTCCATAATAGTGGCAAAACTGACTGTCCACATGCTTGCAGCTTGATAATAGCTATGGTCCTTGAAATACCATGTTATTTTTAATTTGCATCCTTCTTTCAGGCCCTTCTCCTTATTGTTAAAACTGTAACTTCAATTATCATGCTGATCTGATTGTACAGATCACACAGATCTGATCTAGCATTATATATATATATCCTCCTATAAAGGCATAATCACTGTCTCTTTAGGGATAGTGATAATTAAAGATAACCTTAACTATAGTTAGTTAATCTCTTTAGTAAATTATATTATTCGTTGAGTGCCGATTATGGGAGTTATATTATAGGGTCGACCTAGATAGGGTCATTTCCCTTTAAGGGACATGCCCTTTGGTCACCTTATATATATGAGATAGAAATGTGGATAATGAACACACAATACAAAGAAGTCTGTTCATTAGCATTCTCTGCCTCATTCGAATAGACAGTGGAATATATTTTATTGCAGAATTATCATATAGGAAAAAGGACTAATATCCATCTGCAGTTGATCAAGACCATCTCCAGCACTATATAGGTTATACATTAGTTTGATTTACAAGCAGAATTTGCAAAAACTTTACATGGTATCAGAGCTTTGGTAGTTGAACCTAGGCTTTGCAAATTAAACGACCAGACTTAATATATCTAGCATCATTCTTCTATCTTCAATGACACACAATCAGACTCGAGGATAGGTTTGATGGGAAAGAACACTTCGATGCTTGGAAATTCAGAATCATGATGATTCTTGAAGAAAATGATGTGAAATAGTTTGTTGATTCAGCATCCAAACAACTTGTTGTTGAACCTAATAAAACTATTTGGAGTAAAGGAAACAAGAAAGCCATGCAGATCATATTAGATGGAGTGAAAAATGAAATAGTACCCATGCAAACGAAAAATCAAACAACATTTCATATGATGAATGCATTATTAAATGCATATGAGGTCAGCAATGCAACTAGAGTCCTTGCGCTAAAAAGACAACTAAATCATATACAGATAAAGATGAGAGAATCGATGAATTTTTTACTTCCTAAGGGTTGCCAGTCTAAGAGATGAACTTGCAAGTATAGGAACCATAATTGATGACAAGGAACTAACATTGATGGCTATAGATGGGTTACCTTTAGATGGCTATAGACACAAATTCCTATAAAGGTAAGAAGCACTTCAAGAAGAAAAAGGGCAATCAAAAGAATGACACCTAAGAAAGATCTATCCAAAATAAAATGCTTCAAATGCAAAAAATTTGGACACTATAGATCTAATTGCCCTGAGAATTCTAAGCAGCAAGTAAACTATACAAACATTACTAGGAAAGAAGATAACTATGATCCTGAGAATCGTGTATTGTATTCGGCTTTGTCAAATGAAATCTCAAGTAAGGCATGGGTGATCGATTGTGGATCGTCTAGACATATTACATGATACAAAAGAAGCACTAGACCATATATCAGAAAAAGTTAATGGCAAAGTCACCATCAGTGATAATTCAACACATTCCGTCAAAGGAATTGGAAATTGCACCCTGAAACTGAAGTCAGACAGTTCTCTACATCTCAAAGGAGTACTCTATGTACCAGGGATAAAAAAGAATCTACAACACTTGAAGATGATGCACATAATGTTGCATTCATGGACGATAAAGTAATGACCTGGGCTAAGAACTCCTCATTTAAGAAAGCAAAATTGATTGGTCAAAGAAAGGGGTACTTGTATGATTAAATTCAGAACCTAGTCGACCCATTTAAGCCTTTATTCATGAAGCTACTGATATAAACAAAATATGGCACAGAAGATTAAGACATCTAAATTTCAAAACCTTATCTACTATGGAGAAGATGGTTACTACTTTACCTAAGTTAAATAAAGATCATTCAAGCATATGCAAAGGATGCACTCTGGATAAGAACACTAAAAGTCCATTTCATGATAACACTAGAAAAACTAACAATGTTTTGGAATTAATCCACTCAGATTTATGTGGACCTATGTCTGTTCCTTCTCTTGGAGGATTCTGGTACTATATATTTTTTATAGATGACTTCTCTAGGAAAACTTGGATTTACTTCTTAAAATGTAAAGAATCAGAAGAAATCCTTAATAGATTTAACGAATTTAAAACCTTAATTGAAAACTTATCAGGACATAAAATTAAAATTCTTAGGACTGATAATGGAGGGGAATACACCTTAGATTTGTTTAAAGAGTTTTGTAAAGAAGCAGGAATTAAGAGGGAGTATACCGTTCCTTATAACCCACAACAAAATCGGGTAACAAAAAGGAAGAATAGGACAATTATAGTGTAAAAACCCTGTCTAGTTATGACTAATCATACATCAATTTCTTTCACTACATCAGTAGTTTGACATTTAATCAAACACTTGGCAAGGAGATTGTTACTACTAGAATTGAATTGGCTCTCATAGTTCAATTGGATGATAATATTAATTCTTGTAAATGTGTTCTTACTTTACAATCTTTCAATATATGGACTTTAATTTTCTTTTGATATAGCTAGTGTAAATAGTTAAGCCATGACAATGAAACCAAATTCTGAAATGATATATGCAGTCCAACTTGATAAACATCAACTTGCAACTTATTATTCAAACTCTTGAATTTAAGATATGCTCTCAATAGAGATAATGAGGAATTCTGGGTTCAAACTACTCAACGAAAATTCTGAAATTCTGTAATATATATATTGGCAGACTATGGTGTAAAATATGTACTCGATTTTACCCATAGGAAGTATTTGAAGATGCATGTTAGCAGCAGCCCCAAGAATCAACTCTACTCTCTAAAACATGGGTAATGTAGTGTTACATCCCAAATTTTGACCTAATTTGAAATATAGCCATTGAGGTTCACATGAAGTCGGTAGTTTAATTTGTCATAATCTAGCGAAATGGTAAGATAGTTAGTTGTTATGATTTCAAGTGAAGATAATATGCTAGTTGATCGTTAATCACAAATTCATGGAATTGAGATGAAGGTTAACTATTATGATTATTTATGATTAAATAATTTATAATTTAATTACAAAGAATTTCCTTGCAGGAAACATGTCGAATGGGCGGAAGCATTGTCAGAAAGAAATGAGGCAGGAGCATCACCATCACCAAGCAAATGGGTTGAGGACCTGGCGACTTGAAATAGGATACATCTATGGGACCCACATGAGTTATCTAAATAAATAATTTAATTAAAATAATTGGGTTAAAATAAAATAAAAATGTATCTCAAAGGATTTTAATTTATATTTCATCATATTATTTTAATAAATATTTATATACGTGCATATAAATATAAAAATGATTTGGCATCATTATATTTTAATAATTTAATAAAGTGATGTTTATTTGTACATTTATAAATATAATATTTTAATAATAATATTTGAAATATAATAACATTTGAATTATAACATTCAAATTTTAATAATAATGGAATTATTATCTTCCAATTCTATTCTTCCCATTTTAATATTCTTTCTTTTAATCGATTTAATATTTGGCAATTCAAATTGTTTTTCAATCTTTCCAACTTCTCTTCCAACCTTTTTATTTTCTTATCTTTAAATTTGAATTTATGATGTATTGGAATGGTCATCTTGGAATTCAAATAGTTTATTATTCTTCAAGCACCCGAACAGACTTCTTGAAAAACATATGGAAGCCAAGGAGTCTCGGCTTAACTATTAAGGAGCTGTGATTGGGATTGAAGGGAGCTCTCTCTCACATTTTCTGTTCTCTTCACCTTATTCATTGCGCTGAATACTCTTTCATTACCGCCAAACATCATACTATTTATGCTTCTGAATCCTTGCATTTACATCAATGAAAAAGAGGGTCATCTGTTGTTGATATCAATACATCCTCTGCTGCTGAAGTGAAGCCGGAAACAAGCTTTAGATTTGCGGGAGATCAAGTTGCAATCGAATTCACAGGTCATGCTCTTGTTTGGTATTTTTTGATAAACCAATATAGTAGTGTTTGCAATGGCAAGTATTACTCTTAGAAACAGAGATAGATATGGAGCCGATTGTATCTGAACTCAGCTGAATGTAACTAATCCATACAAATTTCCATCCTTTATCTTAATCCTTCTCTCTCTCACTTTGATTCGACATATTCTCCTCAGCCAGTTAAGACTGATTAGTAGAGATAATCCATTATGCTATCTATTGTTGTCTAAGGTATTTATGATACCAATCTCTAAATGATCTTGAACTTACATCAATTATGCAGCCTAATGCAGACTGAGATAAATATGATTGTTGAACAAATCCATATGATTGCAATACTCATAACATATACAATTCTTGGCTTGAAATCAGAGTATTGATTCCATAATAGAATTTAGATTTTATATTAGAACTTTGTTTAAAAAGGTGGTCATATTAGAGCAAGCTTATACAAAAGTATTTTCCATATGCCTCTGAGATAAGGGGTAGTACTCTCATGAAGAACCAGTAAATAATTTACAAAGCAAATTTAATCTTTGCTAAGCCATAGACCCAAGTTGGGCACACTGCAATGGCTGTGAATATAAAATGTATTTGTACTCTTATGAAAAACTAATATTATGAATCTTTTGTTGAAACCAAGAAAAACATTGTACAAATCCATAATCATTACACCATTGGATATTAGACTGACACAATCAAATTTTGGAATCTTTAAAGAACATAATCATATAATCACAGATTGGGAAATGCTAGATGCATGTAATCTTTCTTGTATAATTGACAGAACTGGTTCTTCAGAGAATTCCAAACACCTGGGTCTCACCTGACTGTGTAGCCAAGGAAATGGGTGATGAGGTGAAAGAAAAGAATCTGAAATAATACGAAACAGTATCAGTTATGACATAACAAGATTTAATAGTTTTATTTTTTAAAAGGAAACATTTAATAGCTCATGCAAGATCTTGTTTAATGTATCTTCTGTTGTCAAGTCGAGAGGTGTGGTTACTATCAGGATGCCCAATGGATGGCAAGATGACCCTTGTCTATTCTAGGTAGGGAGGGCCTTTCTCGTTAGAGATCGTATGGGGAAAAGATTTGGTCTGAGGTTGGGTGGTTAAGCCGCTGACAATGTTTCACCTCTCCCCAAGATGTCAGGCGTGCGTCAGGCAGAGATAAGTCATACATTCAATTGGTTGTCGGAAATAGGTATTATCACTTTATGATTAATATGCAAGAAGGTAAGATTAATTGAGTTATTTCATCGTTACACCTAGATGCAAGAGATAGATTTATGGATTGTTTTTCATTTATATGAATATCGAATATAAGTATATTTTCTAATCTTGAGTTACTGTCACAGTTAAGTAATCAGAAGGAAAGTAATCTGAAATTGATTGAGTGATGACTAGAACCCCAAATGATATAGTGGTATCGGGAGCCCTAATTGAATCTGTGGTATCAGAAGCCCTAATTGAATTCGTGGTATTGGAAGCCCTATCTAAAACAGTGGCATTAGAAGCCCTAAAAGATTCCAATGGTAATCGATACCCTAATGATTATAGTAGTAAGTGATGCCCTAATTTTGTATAGTGGTATTTAATGGTAAACATCATTTGAGTTTGATTTAACAATGTTGGATAGAAGTCGTTTCGTGATATTGTTGTAGAGGTATTTGTGGACTAACCCCGGTGGTTGCAGAAGCATCCCTAGTTTTGAATTCGATCTCAAATTTCTATGGTATGTGGATTTCAATTTTTGTAGTAATTTCATTTGATGGTGTTCCAAGTTTTTAGTTAAGAAATTTTGTTTAACTGATTTTAACCGTCAATCCCTTTCATATGAATGAAACTAATTTAACTGACTTCTTGTGAAGATGAAGTGATAATTGTATTTCTATGAGTATGTTATTTGTTAATTAAGACCCAGGAAATCGGGATGTTACATGTAGTGTAGAAAAAGGTTGCCCAACAACAACCTAATTGAGAAGTCTGGTCGCCCAACAAAATGCTGATGCAACAAGTGATTCTGGAATAGAATTGAGTCTTGACACATGCCCAATGCTAGCTTCCCTAGCCACTGAGAATTCACTATGCAGATGCCCAAACTTCACCATATAAATACATCAAATAGCTGGCTTCTAATGACAGTAGTTAGAGGATCTTAGTCACTCAAATTCACCACAATACCTTCCAATTAACATCACATCCCAACAGCAAACAAAATGGTGTCCAACAATCATACAACATTCATTTCTCCAGCTATGATATGCACAGCAAAAGCCTTACGCCAAACACATGATATTTGGGCATTGAAATAGAAACCCTCGCCACATACAAGAGGAGTGAATGCCTAGGAATCAGAGGATAGAGACGTCCAATACTAGAATGTAATTCTACTAGCTTCTACTTCAATAAGTCTTTCAAGCAACATCAATAACAGTAAGGAAAGACTCCAACACAATGTCCAAAATTCCATCCACTACAAACTCTTAGCACAAAGACTTCTTCCAAAGCAACAGTAACACAGAAATGAAAGATTAATAATTCTCAAAAATCCGATTCACAATACCTCAGTTGTGAATTGTCACTTCTCAGAACTACTACGCCAATCTCTCAGACATAGATAATGACAGATGGGAGATGTGACTAGTGAAACCACTATACTACAACAGTGATTACAAAGATTAGAAACTCAGAGACCCTTATACTTCAGCAAGGGCTCACAATTCAGACTCAGAAAAAAAACCACAAAGACACAAAAAGAAAATATATATTCCAGTGTGGTTTCCCAATGAAATGAGCCCTCATTTATAAGCTTTCGTTGGCCAAAGTTTCCTTAAAACTCCACTTCCGAAATTGTGGAAGTTTCCCAAAACAAATCAACACTAGAAACTTTCCAACTTATTTTTAAGAAATATCTCTTGAAGTCATTATAATAATATAAACATTATTATAATAAGGAAACTCAACGATTAATAAATAAATAAGAGCTCATGCAATTTATTACTTTATTAACTGCAGGTGATGACCAACTGCTAAAGCCATCCATTGCACTGCCGAAAATAGCAACTGCCGAAAATAGACTTACTAAGAATAGTAAGTCCACAACTTAGACCCCCAAAACACCTTGTCAGCTCACGAGGGTCACTATGATGAGTTAACTCCATCAACTGCGTAGATCTACCAAAATCGGGGACATTACATATAGAAGCTGCAAGAGCTATGATATTTGATCAAAATCTAGAATATTGTCTTTGGGCAGAAGCCTTTTGTATTGCTGTCTATATTCAAATCAGAAGTCCTCACTCCTACCTTAGAGATAAAACTCTTGAAGAAGTCTTTACTAAGGTTAAACCTAATATAAGTCATCTTAGGATTTTTGGGTGCCTAGTATATATACATGTTCCAAAAGAAAAGAGAACTAAGTTAGAACCCTCCGGGAGGAAAGGTATTTTTGTAGGGTATAGTGAAACATCTTAAACATATAGGATTTTCATACCTAGTCAGAAAAATATTGAACTTAGTAGGGATTTAATTTTTGAAAAAGATTTAGCATTCAAAAGAGCCCTAAGTTCAGAAGATCCCTCTCCCTTACCTAGTTCTAAAGAAAATACTGAATCTAAGTCTCAGAGGGAGAACATTGAAGAAATTGAGGATGAAATTCAAAATCTCAATCTTGAAAAAACTCAAAATTTTAAGAAAAGACCACTTTGGGCCATTAAGATGGTAGAGGAAGCACAAGACTTTGTTGCACCATCTGGAACATTTAGAGAAAACAAAAGACCTAAAACGTTTTCTAGTTATGCAGCAAACATAAATGATTTGTCTAAACTAGAAGCCGAATACATTGCAGCAACGATGGCCTCTCGAGATGCAGTTTGGCTTAGAAAGTTATTTGTGGGATTATTTGGTCAAGCCATGAATCCTACGATTATTCGTTGTGATAATCAGAGTTCAATTAAGCTTTTTGGGAATCCATTTTTTAATGATAGGTCCAAGCATATTGAAATTCCCTACCATTATGTAAGAGATATGATAGATATGAATATTGTAAAATTAGAATACATTTGCACTACAGATCAGACAACAGATATTCTTACCAAACCTCTCTCTCGAGTGAAGATAGATCACTTCAGGAAGAGACTTGGTATGGTTGAATTGTAATACATTTGTATTCTTTAAATTATTATTAAAATAATTTTTATTGTCAAGCTATTGACTGTTATGGGCTCCACCATTTGTATTCATTATTTAAGAGGTGACGATCTTTGAGATAATGAACACTTGTATAAAAGACATTATGAGAGATGACGATCTCTTAGATAATGCGTTGAACAGTAGAGAACTATTATCAAATCTAGATGAGTTCAAGATCATTTGTGACATATACATTTTTGTGCCTATGAGTCACAACTTGCATATAGGAAGAATTTATTCTCTGAAGTTTATCCCGTGTTTTGGTAGTTCTTAACTCAGGATCATGTTGTGATATAGGAATGCCAGTACCTATGAGTCACAACTTGGATAAATGAAGAATTTAATTATTCTTCGGATTTTATCCCATATATTGTATTCTTTGCAATATTGTTATCACTAGTGTCAGTGATATGTCATATCACAGGTATAATAATATGATATAGTATCATGTGTTTGATGATACCACATGCTAAGAAGATTCAGACAGATATAAAGTATCATTCTATGCTTATTCATCGTAATTGATGATGCTAGATATGTTATCTCTTAGTATGATTATGAAGTTAAGAGGGAGTGTTAAAACTATAACTTTGATTATCATGCTGATCTGATTGTACAGATCACACAGATCTGATATGGCATTTTATATATATATATATATCCTCCTATAAAGGCATTATCGCTGTCTCTTTAGGGATAGTGATTATTAAAGATAACCTTAACTATAGTTAGTTAATGTCTTTAGTAAATTATATTATTCATTGAGTGCCGATTATGGGAGTTATATTATAGGGCTGACCTAGATAGGGTCATGTCCCTTCAAGGGACATGCCCTTTGGTCACCTTATATATATGAGATAGAAATGTGGATAATGAACACACAATACAAAGAAGTCTGTTCATTACCAATCTCTGCCTCATTCGAATAGACAGTAGTATATATTTTATTGCAGAAATATCATATAGGAAGGACTAATATTCATCTGCAGTTGATCAAGACCATCTCCAGCACTATATAGGTCATATATTAGTTTGATTTACAAGCAGAATTTGCAGAAACTTTACACTTATGCTTTTACAGGGGACTGTCATTAATTTTTAATCCTTTTGTTCATGGTGTATTAGCTGGCTAATGCTTCAATTTATTTCTTCCATTTTAACTCCTTCATTCCATTCTAATTCTTTTTGAGCATGGAACTATGAATCGGTGAGGTCAAAAATGGGGGACCTCATCGGGATTTAGACACTGAACAACATCACCCTAGTGGGGTTTGAACCATGATGGCAAGGACATCAAAACAACTTAACTTAAGCATTACACCCTAGCTCTATTGGCTATTCCATTCTAATTCATACTCTCTTCCAAGTTTTGAGTTTTTTCATAAAGACACAGAAAGCACTGGTATAAAATAACCAGTTTTGGGGACATTGCAATCTTTTGTCTTCTTAACACCTTGCCTGGCTTCCATTTTCCTTCCAAACAAGTCACCATACCACAGTGTCTTTGTTCATGCCTTTCCCTTTCGTTTTCCTTCCCAAAAATAATCTACAAAGCAGGTCCACCAAGGTTGTGAGTGAAAGATAGCCTAGTGTGCAGTTATTTTCCACAGGACCTGTAAAACTGGACAAACCAAGTGTTGGAATGCCCATGCTTGCTTCTCGTTACTGTGGGCTATTTTCCAGCTATGAAAAGGAAGAATTTCCTCCATTGATACCTTCTGCTCTTCCCTATTGGGTATTTGGAAAAATGCCACAAACCTCAGTGAGATTTTTGGCTTTAGTTTCATTCTTTTGGTTTTTATTTTTATCTTTTTCTTTACTTAAGCTTTATTGTTTATTTTTGTTTTATTATTAGTTTTCTTGTTATGTTTTTTTCCAAGTATGAGCATTCATCAAAGCGTGAGAGGGTTAATTGACTAATCGGTCTAGGGTGAGTGACTGATATTTAATCAAAGCCATCCTCGCAGTTTATGGGGATATTCACAGTCGCAATGTTTTTCTAGGGCAATTCAACCTCCTAATTGCAAGGAAATGTTATAAGGTTAAAGGATCGTCCATGGAATAGGTTGCTAGGACCACTTTTATTGCACTTCTGGTACCTTACAAAACAGTTCAGCTCTCATACATACATCATTACAAAATGTGAATACCTGGTTATTTGACCATGTTGTAAATTAAAAATGAAACCATTTTATTCCTAGTTCTTCAATTACTTGACAGTTGCACCAGTTGTTTAACACGTTAAGTCCTAATTAGCCATTAAGTTAATGTTCAAAATTAACAAGTATGATCATAGTCTTAGTGTTAGGGTTTTTCTTTGTCCAAATTACATCAGAACATTAAGCAATTAACACAATTAAATATAGAGTTGGCGAGGATGTATCAAATGATACTTATTTTCGCTAACAAGCAAGGTTCTTTGTTACAAAATGTCTGTTGCAATCTGTTAAAAAATAGAACTACTTAATTGGATAAATTAGTTTCTATGCCCAAAGAGACTTTTCTTGTTCACCATGTTTATGGATTACAGCAATGGAAAAGAGTGCAGGTTGAACATGTATACCAAGTTAAGACAAATTACATCCATTAAATGAGAACGACATGCAGATTAATAATGATCGTTGTACCATGAAAAGTCAGCATGAGAAATAAAATCTTTTCAGTTTTGTAGCTTTTTGAATTGTTTTCCATAAAGTGATTTCCTTACAGCTACTCTGAACATATGTATGACTAGTCATTATTTGAATACCCTACTTGAGTTATTGTAGGTTATAGCAAGATTTCTATTTTCTTGAATGCAATATACAATCATTATTTCTTTACACTTACTTTCCTCTTTATTATATATCACACACTTGTTCACTGAATTCTCTTTGATGGTGCAATACCTTTGGTGTTACCACTGTATTGTATCAAACCTTTTTAGCCATTGCCATCTTCTTTTAATATAGCGATTGATAACAAGGGGTTTTTTTTGCAAATTATTTTATATATCTAACTGGTTACATTTTTGGTTTTCAAGGTCTGTCCAGGTGTACTACCCAGATTACTACAAGAAATATTATCAACACGTATCATGGTTAAGAATGCAATGAAGAAATTGCAGCCAACACAAAGAGTCTTACAACGGGTAGTTTATACCACATCCATATCTGTGCACTCTTTGCTTTGTACTTTAAAAGATGGTGGTGGTGAATTTATTAAAGAGAATGAGTTATTTATCTGAAGCATTTCAGTTATTTATGCATTGAACAGAATTTCCTTATTTTGACAATAAAGTGATTTAGTTTTGTTCTCTGTTACTATATGAAACCATAGTTGGTCAAGTAAGCATCATTGCTAGAAGCATCAAACTAATATTCATTATTGGGCTGTTTTTTAACCTTCCTTGGATTTTTAACAAGTCTTCTAGAAAGTACATATGGATTATACTGTCTCAAGTAAAACAAAATTATAAACTATATTTTCTTGCAGTATATTTTTTTAACCACTATTGCTTTTAAATTGTAGAAGTTGTTTGCACTAGTACTGAATTAGAAGTGGATGATAAAAGAACATACAGATGAGTAGCACATAAAATCCTAGGCTGCTGATTATCAAATAATCCCTTGCTTTATATGCTACATCACATGAATCCAGGATGAATATAATGAGAGCATGGACTCTCATAATTTAGACTTGTATAGAGGACACACAATTTGATAAGAATGTAAGTCGCAAATAGAAGATCCCATAAAGCATGCAAGCACAAGTGGGCAATTCAATAAGCATGTATTTTATTTCAGTTTAGAACTTGATGTTTTACCTTCTTATATCTGGATATTTATGTTTAACATCATCCATGCAGGTGCTCAATGCTAGGCAGCTTGCACTCAAGCTGATAGCAAATGTAACTTATGGTTACACAGCTGCTGGATTTAGCGGCCGCATGCCTTGTGCAGAGATTGCGGATAGCATTGTCCAATGTGGTCGAAGAACGCTTGAAAATGCAATTAGTTTTGTTAATTCAAATAGTGAATGGAATGCACGAGTTGTCTATGGAGATACTGATAGGTATATAGTTAATTTAGTCAGTTGCACATTTTTTAAAAGGAATTTGACAAAGATATTACAATTTTTAGCCTGTATTTTTTTGTGCAGCATGTTTGTACTACTTAAAGGGCGTACACGAGAAGAGGCATTCAGAATTGGCCAACAGATTGCATCTGCAATAACCGCAATAAATCCTAAGCCTGTCACATTGAAAATGGAGAAAGTCTATCAACCATGTGTTTTGCTTACCAAGAAGAGATACGTTGGTTACAGTTATGAGAGCTCGGCACAGTCCAAACCTATATTTGATGCTAAAGGCATTGAAACTGTGCGACGAGATAGCTGTCCTGCAGTTGCAAAGATCTTAGAACGCTCTCTAAGAATACTCTTTGAATCAAACAACCTTTCAGAAGTAAGTAGTACAACCTTGACCCCAGTCTGATATACATGACTGGTAGTGCAAAGATGATGAATGGAAGAGATAATGGATTCTAAACAAATTTCAGCTGCCATTTTCTTTTGTTCATTGTATTTTGAAAGTAATACTGCATTTTATTTCATTGTACAGGTCAAGTCATATCTTTATCGCCAGTGGAGTAAAATCTTAAGTGGTAGGGTATCACTTCAGGATTTCATCTTTGCAAAGGAGGTCCGCCTGGGAACGTACAGTGTGAAAGCTTCATCTCTTCCGCCGGCAGCCATTGTTTCAACTAAAGCCATGAGAGTTGATCCCCGTGCAGAGCCTCACTATGGAGAGCGTGTACGATATGCAGTTGTTCATGGGGAACCTGGTGCACGTCTCATGGATATGGTTGTTGATCCATTAGAACTTCTAGATATCAATACACCACTTAGGCTACATGATATTTATTACATAACCAAACAGATAATTCCTGCACTGCAAAGAGCATTTAGCCTTGTTGGTGTGGACTTAAAATTGTGGTTTGCAGAAATGCCACGTCCAGTAAGGCCAATGTTAGCTAAACGCCATCCCAATGCATCACCATCGAAGAGTAGAAATAGTGAAGAAACACATGATTCCAAGAAATATCAGAAAGGAACTTCAAACAGATGGACAATAGATCACTACTATCTTTCTCAGCACTGTGTGGTATGCGGGGACCTGATTAGAGCTTCAACATTTTTATGTGATCACTGCTCTGCAAATCAATGCATTTCTGCCCTAACCATGACAGGAAGGACTTCTAGACTGGAGAAAGAGATTGAACATCTTAATGCGGTAAGGCTTTCCAATGAGTTCATTTGTGTCTCAAAAAGTTTAACAAGATTAAAAAGTGAATTTCAGTTACAGAAACTGTTTCTTCCTAAGTTACCTCAAAATGCCATTCTATATGTGTGAATAGAATGCAAGATAAGCTTACAGGCAAAAGTAGCCATCAATCCGTGTTCTGTATTTTATAGTGTACAGTGTAAACCTAGCCGTACTGGAACTAAGGAAAAATAAAGGCTACAGTAAGTCTGAAACCAAACATTAACGACATCAAAATATAAGTTTAAACATTCATATTGATATAAGTATTATATTCTGTATTTTAAATTGTTAAATTAAATATTGAACTTGCAATATCCATCCTAAGAACAGTAACAGCAAGGATATAAATTCAAGAGCAATGAAAGAGTAAGAACTATATTATGTCAATATTTGTATTCAGTTCAGTGTATGTAAATTAAAGGAAAGAGCTACTATATGTAGTCTCTAGTTTCCAAATCCAAAGAGGGTAAGGATAAGACCGAGTTCTGAAAATACAAGGGAGCAATGTACTTATTATTCTATCCTATCAATTTACCTGAGTCAATGTAATTCACTACTTAAGTGAGCTCAAAGTGTAACAATTATCTACACTAGTACCTCCCCTTAAGTGCAACTTAGGATAAATCTAAAATGTGTTCCAACAAAACAAACCATTAGAGTCATGGAGTTTCTACAATCGATTGCATACATGTCGAACAGCTTATAGAAAAATCTGTGAGAGCATTTTTTGATTGACCTTTGGATGACACCCTATGCTCTATCTTTAGGAAGAGGAATAAATTAATAATCTTTAGGTTTCCATGTACAATGATTAAACCTCCAAAGAGAGATACTAGGAAGTGCCCTTTGTCCTCCCCTCCCCACCCCCTTTAAAAAAGGAGAAATTAAAGGTGCCTTCTGCATTGGAGATGAAAAGATGATACAAGTTGAAGAAAATCCATACGTATCAAACCAGATTCTTTCCATTAGGAAGATGTAAACTTAATGGTGCATGTCAAAGCTTATCCCAATCAAAAAGTGAGGAAGAAAATTGAAAGAAAATCTTTGGTACTGCATTCTCTAGAAATAAATCAAGATTTTTTTGGCCTAACTAAAGATGGTGGCAACTCAAAGCATTGGAAATGAATATAGAATAGGAAGCAAAGATGAAGGGAATACCTACAATGAACCGAATCAAATAGATCAAAAGTGTCCACTACATCTGCAAGTTAGGACTTGTGAAATAGATTTTCAGAATCTATGAAGAAGTCCTCCTAATGAGCGATCTTTGCAAGGCATATATGTTCTTGTTGAGCTGAGTCACTAGTAGCCGCATTGAAGCAACACTAGACTCAATGATGGAAAGAGATGATGTTGAAGGCTCAGTGCATTTCATCAGATTAAAGATCCATTGTTTTTCTGTCCACACTAGATGGCCAAATATAAAACAGCAAGTCTTGTAATAAAAGGGTGCTCAATCTCAAGATGCTAACTTGAAGGTAAAGAAGATAAACCCTTTGAATCTACCATAGGAGTCACCAAAAAAACCAATGATGTGTGTGGAGAAGTATTAGGAGAATTCTCTCTATCATTTTGGCGTTTAAAATCTTCATAGATAGAAATTGATGTAACTACATCAGTATCATATGGTTGAAAAACATCAAGAGGTATAAAACAATCTGTAGAAGGATTTTCTAGGAATGGAGGTTCATTTGGATCCTCATAATACTCAATATGCATGGTGGCCATCATGATATTAATATTAGTATTACACAAAATTAATCCGAATAGATGTTCAATATGATCCCTCCATACAATTTTCACCAAAAAGAAGTGGGTTCAGGATTGAGTTTGTAGAGACCGAGCAAGGGATAAATCCGTTTGAAATGCTTCAGGATACCATCTCATGAGGTTTTATGGTTCCATCCATAGTTCAAAATATCTCAAATATATCTGTGATAAGCATACTTATCATGATATTTTTTGGCTTTGAGAAGTAATGTCTAACTTTGCAGAGAATTTGGTCAAATATCAGCAATATTTGTGCTGTATTGTGATAAATATAAAACTAATCGCCTGCAGGCCTGTTATAGGAAGCAACAGCCCAGAAAAATATATTTTTTTGATTGGAAAAACAGATTTGGAGAGGAAAGAAAGGGCAAAGAGACAAAAGAAGGTTTCATCAGGATTGAAAAAACAGAATTTTGTCCGGAAAACAGGTTTTAACTTCCTGATATGTTCCTGAGAAGTTTCTGACTGATCTCTGATATATCCTGACATCTTTTTTGGGCCCTTGGCGATTAGTTGCCAATAACAATATTCTGAACTATGGTTCCATCTACCCAACTTGATAATAGCAAGTTGCTTTTTGTTAATCATGATTAAGTCCTCAAATCAATCAAACAGAAACCAAACCAGCAAAAGAAATGCAAAAAGTTATCCCCTCCCACCCCTATTAGTACATGGAAATATAAAATGGTGAATGCCTAAAGCTCCCCCAGCAACTCAAAAAAAATTGTGCTTTATTTGAGTGCTATTGCAATGTATGTGAGAAGCTGAGTTTCAAACTGAAATTTCAATCACTTCTATTAGAAGCAGACAAATCAAAACATTATTATACTATTTAGATTTAAAAGAGCTTAGGCTGCCCCAGCAATTACAAAGTTTTTGCACTTTAATTGAGTGTGATTGCAATGTATGTGAGAAGCTAGTTTCAAACAGAAATCTAAATCACTTTTGTTAGGAGAAGATAAATCAAAATATTATTATACTATTTAGATTCAAAAGAGCTTTTTGACACGTATAAGAAATTGAAAATCTAAAGTTTTTAGCAAATGTTATGCTGCTTCTTGTGGAGCTTTCTTAGAAGGGGAAGTGAACTAGGACAGCTCTGTAATCTTATGCCAATTTTAGCCAGCCTGCCAAATTTAAAGAGTTTGCAAAATATTATGCTGTCATGCCCAAACTACGAGGGCAAAAATACAAAAAAATTTATTTTTAAAAAAAATAATAATTAAAATGCTCAAGTTTGATAAGGTTGAATCACATTTCAAGAAAAGATTCTCTTCATTACATCTTAAGTTACATATCTTGTGAAGGCATACATCGTTAAAATGAAGCTCTCGTTATTAAAATAATATCGACGTTTATTTCGTTTCATAGTAATCTTAAAACAATAGATTTAAATTTCCTCTATAACAATATAATTAAGGATAGGTTTAACAATTATTACATAGTATCTTTCCTCTCATACAAGGTTAACATTATAAAAAAATAATTTGTATAATCTCTTTGCTATAAAAAAAATCTATCAATGATAATTTAAGCATTTTAAGAAAAGTTTATGATTACAATAAAGAAATAATAATTAAATTTTATCTAAATTGAAATTCTAACTTAATTAAGATATTTCCATTAAAGATAACGATTATCAAAATCAAACCAAATAATAATTAAATAATTCTTATATATACTTGAAATAAAATAATGCTAACTACTAAACAAAATTAATTAACTAATTCTTAATGCACAAATTTCTAATTATCATCTTAATAATTCAATAATTCTATTACTAAACTAACTAAATCTAAACTTAATTTTATTTAAACTAACTAACTATCCTTAATATTAAAACTAAATAATATTAAAAACAAACTAAATTAACATAAATATAAAAACTAACTAAAATTAACTTAATCTAAACTAACATGCTAAAATTTAAAATAATTATCAAATAAACTAACCTAACACCTAACCCATCTAACTCTATTACTAACTTTCTCCCATCCCTAAGCTCCCCCTGCACCCCACCCTACACCCTATTCCCCCACCGCGTTTCCCAAAAACCCAGCGCGCTGCCCAAGTGGGTGGGACAAAGTATGCTGACCCCCTGGACTGAGGTGACCATGGGGACAGCAAGGAGAAACAAACATTTCTTTAGTGTTGAGCATACTTTGCTTAAGTACAAACTTTAATGCCTTCCCCTCCAAACTGAGCGCCCATTTTGGTGAGAGAGATGGGGATGGGACATGGTGGCAGGGTGACGTCACCCCCTCCCCCAAAGATCTTTGTTGACTCAGTTTAAAAAGGCAAACCAAGGCTGACGTCCAAGGGGATTGAAAGCCAAAAAGTTTATTAGGTGAGGTAGGTATTTAGGAGGGTAAGGTAGATTTTTTTTTTTTTGAAATTTGTTTTGTTATTTTATACATATATATTTATGTTTCTTTCTATTTTGTTTTACTTCTAATTTTAAATATAAATTTTCAATAAAACAAAAAGGATTTTTAGGGAATCTTTTGATTCTCTATTACCAAAGTTGGAGTCCAAGGCTCAGATTAACCCAATGCATGTGGTTTGTGGGTGATAGCATGCATCCCCAAGGGACTGGTCATGTGCCATGTCGGCCCTTTCATGCGCCCAACTTGGCAGTTAAAATAAGACCGAGATAAAGTGGGCTAGGAGCGGGGGTGGGTTGTGGGAATACCTGCGAGTTACCAAAAAAAAGGTAACAAAATAGCCTGCCAAAATTTGGAACAAATGGATAGTGTTATTTTATACATATATATTTATGTTTCTTTCTATTTTGTTTTACTTCTAATTTTAAATATAAATTTTCAATAAAACAAAAAGGATTTTTAGGGAATCTTTTGATTCTCTATTACCAAATAGAAGCCTAAAGTTAATTGATTTAAACTTTTTGATTGCAATGGAATAATTGATTTTTTCCCCAGATGTAAAGTCCCAAATTCTAATGAAAATCTACCCAACTTTTTTGTGTCATTTCCATTTCCAACTATAGTTCAATGTTTTCCTTCTGAGCAGATTGTCATTGGACTGTTTCAGCTTCAGGTATGATAATTTTTGCATATGAATTGGATTTTTATATTTATATAGAAGGATTCAATATATATATATATATATATATCGGTAAGAGGCCAAAGCCAAGATTAATTATTATTATGTGTAATAGTTTTTTATCATTATTATTTATTAAGTTCGAGAATGTGTGTGTGTGTGTGTGTGTGTGTTTGTATATATCTGTAAGAGGCCAAAGCCAAGATTAATTATTATTATGTGTAATAAATATTTATAATTATTATTTATTAAGTTCGAGTACACTCAAACCTAAGACCTCCCAGATAAGAGGCTCACAATTTACTGTTGTGTTGTAGGCTCTTGCCTCAGAGTTGCATAATATTAGACTATGAAGTTCTGATATAAATTTCTCACCTGTATATTGTCCATTGGCCAATCACATTCAAGTATCAGAGTCTGCAATCTCTGTGACAGTCTATGAAATTTGCGCTACAATTTAAATACAGGAAAGTGGACAATCAATTATTTCATGTAAATGTTCAAATCCATGTGTGTGTGTGTCTGTGTTTATATCGAACTGGGGAAGAAAAACATTAAGTGGCACATTATTGAACCCGAATCGGAACTCGAAAATAGTAGATACCTGAACTTGGAGGGATGTTGAAAAAGATAATTATCTGTATGACTGAAGAAATGAACTACTATGAATTATGAATAATAGAATAATTTATACTTTTAAATTTTAACAGTAACCTAATATGAATGAGTCACATAATTCAAGAATCAAAAGCTCTGTTAATTTTTCACCTTCCTTTTCAATTGACTTACAAACACATAATTGTTCATGACCTACATGACCCTTTCTATCCATTTAACTTTTCTTAATCTCATGTTTGTGCCTCCCATTCTTTATCTTATACAGCTGGCTTTCTTTCTCTTGCTCTTCATACTTTTCTTGGGCCAAATGTACATGAGCAACTCTTTTGTTCTTCCTCAATCTCACACAAACTCTACATTGTCTCAAATCATTCTATCCAGTGAGTGAAATACGGAATGTCTTCACTATCTCTTGCCTTAATCACAGCTACTGTAAAATGCACATAAATAGGGGTTTCATTGATCTTTGTTTTAATTTAATAAAATAATTTCAAACAGAGACTCTACTGGGATTGCTGATTGGACAAAAGTTTATAGAAATGCCAATGACCTCATTTATGGAATTCATGTACAGCAGCATCTTTCCTAGAAAAATACCAAGCATTTTTACTTTTAGATTGTGCTGTTAAAGATTCACATCCCTCTTGAGGGTAACTTACAGTTTGATGCTCTTTTGATGGCTTGGTTGGCTGGGTAGCAAATCACAAAGATGTAATTGTAGGAGTTGTAATTATCTTCATTCATTGGTTACTGCAATAGTAATGACTTTGCATAAGAATATGAACCCTAGGGTATATGAAAAAAAAGACTTCATTTGTGAATGTACATGTGCGCCCATGACCCTGTGAAAATTTATGAGGCAGAAACATATAACCAGGTCAAAAAGAAGCAAAAGGCCATGTGTCAGTGTGCATTTTGTTTTTCAGAATATGGAGCCTAGGACCAGATTATCCTCAAGAGATTGTCAGCCATCAGAATTGACGATGAGGACCATGTGAACAAAATGATTCCCAGAGATACCTGACCAACATCTTTTTTTCCTCCTAAGGCCTTCTCAACCCACGTAATTCTTCTCCACTACTGACTAATGCAGTTGTCCTTCATAAAGGCACCCTGCTGTAGTCTGTACTCCGTTTTCAAAGTTTCAACAATTAATTATTCCTTGAGGTAACTCTGGAGTAGATTTAAATGCTTGGAGAGGACATCATGCTTCCTCTTGTTCCACGTGAGTTTCTAGAATGCCTTCTCTTCTTTTGAGCTCCCTCCACTCTGTAATAGGCTTCCTTTTAGTCTACTTGTGAATTATATCTAAGCAGATAGGGTCAGTGAGGAGAGCAAAGAATTTTATGCGTCGTTTAGTGTTCTTCAGACATCACATTCAGTATGAAAAATTTGGTTGAGAAATCAGATGAAAAAGGTATTACATCCTTTCGTGGAAATATCCCATGTTCTGATGGTGAATAGCATTCAGCACTAGAAGGAATCTTTAATATTCAGCAAGAGTGTATGAGAGATCAAACAATGTCTAATGTAGAATCACAATTTCAAGTACCTCCTAAGAAGAATTGAAGTGATCAAGTTCATTCTTACTGTGGAGAGAGGAAAATACTTGGCAAAGTCATGCAACAGTTCGATGAAAGTTGGAGATGCACCAGTTCGATAGGGACTGGAACCTATCTCCCAAAAGGCGAATCAGATTCTAGAGCATGTTGCAAATATATTCCAAAGTGCCAAAGTGTAACATCCACTTTTCCGGGTCTTAATTAACAACTAACATATCAAAGAAATACATTTATTATTTCATTTTCGTAGGAAGACAGTTATATCAGTGGTATGTGATGCCCTAAATGATCCAATGGTAATCGATGCCCTAATTGATATAGTGGCATTTGATGGTAATTGCCATTTGATATTAATCATCATTTGATTTTGATATAGTGGTATTGGATGGTAATCGTCATTTGATCCTAAGTGGTATTTGTGGACTAACCTGGGTGTTTGCAGAAGCATTCCTAGATTGATTTTGGTTTCGAATTCCATGGTACGTAGATTTTTAATTTTCTTAGTAAATTCATTGATGGTGTTTTCAATTGTTATGAAATTTTTGTTTAACTGATTGTATCTGTTAATCTCATTCACATGAACGTAACTGATATAACTGTCATTCACATGAACATTGATAGATGAACGTAACTGATATAACTGTCATTCACATGAACATTGATAGTTATGTTCATGTGAATGACAGTTATATCAGTTACGTTCATGTGAATGAGATTAACAGATACAATCAGTTAAACAAAAATTTCATAACTAACTATTGAAAACACCATCAATGAATTTACTATGGAAATTAAAAATCTACGTAGCATGAAATTCAAAACTAAAATCAATCTAGGAATGCTTCTGTAAACACCCAAGTTAGTCTACAAATACCACTTAGGATCAAATGACGATTACCATCCAATACCACTATATCAAAATCAACTGACGATTACCATCAAATATCACTATATCAATTAGGGCATTGATTACCATTGGATCATTAGGGCATCACATGCCACTGTATCAATTAGGGCATCTATTATCATTGGATCATTTAGGGCATCACATACCACTATGTCAATTAGGACATTAATTACCATTGGATCATTTAGGGCATCATATACCACTGTATCATTTGGGGTATCAGATACTACTGTATCATTTGGGGCATCGATTATCTCTGTTTCATTTCTTTTTTTCCTATTGCTAACTGTGGCAATAATATAAGATTAGAAGATATGCTCATAATCATTATTCTTATAAATGAAAGACTGAAATAACAATCCTATAGATATATTCCATATTCAGTTGGAAGATCAATTGATCTAATTGGTTACAAATTATGTTGAGGAGAAAGGTTGCTTTCAATAAAGGAAATTATCTGAAACGATGATATATAATAAATCCATTTTAATCTTCTTACTTGAATAAACATCACAAAAGTAAAATACCTATTACCAATAAATGTTTGAATGCTTAACTTGTCTTTGTCTGATGCACGTCCTCATATCTTGTGGAGAGGGGAAACATTGTTAGGGACTTAACCTCCCAATCACGTACCTCAAACTTATCCCCACACTTTCTCTAACTAGAAAGGCCCTCCCTACCCGGAATAGACATGGAACACTTGGTCAGCCACTAAGAAAATTGGTTCTTAATCACACCACTCGACTTGACAACAGAGAATGTATTGGACATGCATGAGCTATCAAATAATTCATTTTAAAATAATAAATAATTGTTATGTCACATCTGATTATGTTTTCATGCTAATGTAGATTCCTCTCTCACACCTCTTCACCCTTTTCCTTGGCTATACAACCGGGTGAGTCTCAAGTGATTGAATCTCAGAGCAACCAACTCTTTTTGTTGATCCTCAACTAATATAAAAATATACATATTTTTCAGCAAATCACATTTCTGTGACCTGAGAATATAATCTTAAGACTTGCATAATAAATACCACTTGATTCTGACATTCAGCAAAAAAATAAAGATTTGAAATCATATCATGAATGATTGATCTTGTCTTATCATGAGAAGTTCTGACTTAAGGAGGAACTACCTGATGATATCAAACAAGGATGTACTGCATTTCAAGAATCTGTAGCTTACCACTGTAAATACAATGCTGTGGTATCTGATAAAAACATATTATAAATCGATTGGATATGGTAAGTCAACCACATAACCTGGTAAGTCTAGAAGTGTTGGAGCCTTGGCTGGACGCTATCAATCAGTTCATGGAAATAACTTAAAACACAGATCTCAGTGTTATTACCATTCACGTCTTTCAGCAAAAGTATTCAATGAAATGGGCAAATCATGGCAAGGAAATATGCAGTGGGAAAGAACTTGAGGAATAATGCAGAGATATATCGTGAGAAAAAATAATACTCCATGGTCTCTCACGGCTTCATAGTTTAAAGAAGTATTCGAAAAACCTTTTGGCTTCCAAGAAGCCGTAACTTAAAAAGAAAAGACTTGGCTTCTTGAACGCCAATATGCCAAATGTGCATTTCGGTTTCTAGCAAGAATTTGAATAAATATGGAAAAAGATTTGAAGGTTATAAATCAAGGATAATTACAATAATTATCTACTTGCACGTAGATGTGTTTATTAGGTGGCATCATATTATTTATTTTATCCAAGGTCATATTGATTATTAAGTATATCTAAATATATGCTTTGTTTGGAAGATTATTTTATCTTCTTGTATATGTATTTAAATTTATGTATTAAATAGAGAAAATCTTATATAAAAATAATACTATGATATCACCTTTAATTTATATTTATGTGTACGTACATAAATATGTATTATAATGATGTGGTGAAAAAGTCAATCAAAAGCCATTTGAGGTATGCATCATTTTTAATTAATTAAAAAAAACTAATATTTTAAGTGTTGATTTAATAGTTCATGCATGTCTAATGTGTGTATCCTGTTATGCAGTCGATAGGCCCTCAACTATAGTGATTCATAATTTATACCCATTTGCCTAGTGATGGTGATGCTCCTGTGCCCAATTCTTTTTTGACAATGCTTCCACCCCTTTGACGTGCTCCGTACAAGAAAATTCTTTGCAGTTAAATCATATTACCATAACAAGTTATTAATCATAAATAATTATAACGGCTAATCGCCTTTTCAATTCCATGAATTGATGATAAATAATTAACTAGCATGTTATCTTCATATGAAATTATAACGACTAACCATATTACCATTTCATAAAATTATAACAAATTTAATTGTCAACTTATTTCATGTGAACCTCAAAGGCTATATGAACATTTAAATTGGGTCAAAAATTGGGATGTAACACAAAGGAGGGGCGACTACCTAATTTTCTGCTTATGTTTGTTGATAACCATTTACAAATACAAAGTTTGATACCAAGGGTGTGCAACTCTGATTTATACTGATCACTTTTTAACGATTATGTTATTACAAATGATCACGCTTTGGTCATGCTGCCTGATAACTGACCATCATAACATTGTCTTTGTTTACTACTTGCAATAATTTATTTCCTTCTTAATTAACTTTATTTTTGTTTCAGTGCTGTTGAGCAGATTTGATTATACCATATAGCTTTGGTTTTGTGCCAAGTTTTGGCAGAGATAGGCATAGGACGATGTTGAAGTTTCATTTATGGTAATATAAGAAGGGTAATATTGTAGTTTAATGCACAGTACATTGTTTGGAAGTCAGTTTGAGTTAGATAGACTTACTTGAAATTCATACTGCCTAGAACATTTTATTTGAGATGATCTTTAATGCATCTGTGTATCTGCCATTTGGATGCTTCTGGGTATCTCTAATGTGTCTTAAATTTGTGTTAATTTAACACATCCATGAGAAATTGAATAATGGGAATTATTCTTCATGATTCAGATATGCAGGCACTGTGGGGGGGCTGATTTGGCTGGTAAAAAGGGAATCAAATGTATTTCCCTTGACTGCCCTGTATTCTATGAACGGAGAAAAGTACAAAAGGAGTTGCTTGTGGTTTCTCAAGTTTCGGTTGACTCTGGTCTCTACCCTCCTTGCATGGTTGAACTATTTTAGTTCCTTGTATAAAATGTACTAAATGGCAAATATAAAGTTTGAGATGATTGCTCCAACAAAAGCTTACAGCGCTGTAAACCAACTTTCATTATGTGCATTGCCAAAGGTTGAGTAATGGGCAACGCAGTTAATGAATAAGAAAAAATAAATGATTGGAGCTTCGAGTAGTTTAGAATGTATTTATTTACGGCCAAAAGCTCGTCTCTGCTGTCAAGCCCAAGTCAGCATGTTGTAATATATGTAACTTTTTAGAATATTTTTCATATTGATATTCTTTTAACACAAATCTTAGTTTCAGAATGGTGATTCACGGGTTAATCATAATTGCTTGCACTCTTGGATATAAATATTCAAGATTTTTAAATTGCCATCTTCATATATTGTTTGAGTGAAATGCATCTAATCCTAGCTCTATACGTTAATTGGAGTTCTCGTTTTACATATATATAAAATTTATTGAGAACTTGGTGGAGGTTCAGCATACTCGAGTAAGTTTTATAGCTAACTTAGCTTGAAACATCCAAGCCAATTCACTGTTTGACCGAGACTCAATATGTTGAGAAATTCATCCATGTGGGACTCTACCCTTTTGCAAATATGGTGTTTCTTTAACTCTTGTTCCCTGTTATCAATGTATTCGTCCTCCTAACTAATTCATTATTGGAAATATCAAGGGTGCATAGATCAACACAAAATGATACTAATTATTTTATTGAGGTCATCTCATATCAAATTGAAAGAGTTACACAAAATATAAGATTTGTTGAAGATTGTAGCCACCCAAAACTTACAAATTTTATAGGAACACAAGAATGATTACCTATGATGGAATAGTTCTATTCTTCAAAAGATGCAAATGATAGATTAGGAAAACATGATATGCAATTATAAAGAGACTCCTTGCTTATATAAGCCATAGTGAACATAAGATAGATTAGGAAAACATGATATGCAATTTCAAAGAGACTCCTTGCTTATATAAGCCAAAGTGAACATAAGATTGCATGAGATCACAACATGTTCATTGTATGTCTTGAGAAATAAGGCGATAATTATTTTGCATTTCTTAAATAAATTCAAGTAATATGTGTGATTAGGACTTGGGTGTTGAATTAGCTAGGTAAACCACCATTTTCAAAATGACACCCCTCAAGAGCAATTTAGAGAAAATGTGCAAAATGCAAATGATGCGAAAATGAGTTTCAACAACTAAGCCATGTTATGTATTCATGTTGAAATGCAATGCAATTTTCTCATGTAATGTCCCTGTTATAAAATAAATTAAACCTTGTAATGAGCCGATTGATTTAATTTATCTCGGACCCATTTTTATTTTTGTTCGAAGTTTGTGTCGCTATTGGCTATCTTTGTACACTCGGAATGGTTTCCCGACAGGTATTTAAGCATGGCTTGTAGGAAGTCTTAGGTATGCTTTTGATCATATTTTTCTGTGCTGTGAACTCCTATTTAGGGTTCTCTATTGTTCGCCATTCGGAAGTGAAAGATCTTCCCTATTTGGCTCGTGCGATTTCGGTGAGATTCTGCCCTCACCCTATTTCGTCAGTGTATGTGTTCTTCGCTCGGATCAGGCAAATCATAGCATTTTTTTTCGAAAATCATTATTCACATTCGAATATCTATTGTGGTGTGGATTTCATGAACATTTTCTGTATATGAGCAAGATTGTGTTTCAGATCCAACTGTGTATTCCTGTCAAACTTATCTGCATTTCCATTGTTGTACCTCACCACCATATAACATCATCTTCTTGCCACTGTACGGGCACTTGCCATTGCAGTATGTACAAACACCTTAACCTCACCATACGACCTTCCAATTTGACTGTACGAACCTCTGCACTTGCATTTGGAAGTGGTATCTCCAATCACCGTACAACTTGAAGGAATACATTGTCGTACATCCTACATTATCCCACTGTACAGATCACTCTTCATTCCACTATACGGGACATCTTGCATTCCCCACTGTACAGGTCATCTTCCCCATCGTACGGCTCACCCTTAACCCCCACCGTACAGGCCATATTGTCCACCGTATGATCACCACCTCTATTGGCATTTTTTGTACGAGAATACTTGCTTGAATGTACGGCCAACAAAAACCAACTGTACGACCCTTGCTTTCATACGGCTATTCTACAACTTGCTTAGGTTGAAGTCGTCAGGGAACATTACAATCGTATTAGAGCGCTTTGATCCTACCAGCCTGTGGATAGTGAATGAGTGTTTATAGCCAGAAGAGGACACATTTCATTGATCGAATGGCTGACGAACGGGAACCGACCACTGTCGAACTTGTGGATCTTCTGAGGGAACTTGCTAGGAATCAGACACATATCACTGATACGCAGCGACTTATGGAAGAAACTCTCAAGAAGTTGGTGGAGAACAAAATATCTGGAGAACAAAATGATCACAGCGCAGACTCGATGTCAAGGAAATCAAACCCTTAGCCAACACGCTCTTGACCTTCCATGCCAACTTTTCCACCACAGACGGAGGCACAACACATAGGGAGACAACCAACTTTTGAAGAGATGAGAGAAGACTGGAAGAATGAAAACTTTGAAGAAGATATATCCTACAAAGATTATGCAGATATGAGAATGAGATATTCGGGAGGCGGAAACAGAGGATACTTTAACGATGATCTTAGAAGGAAGTTGAGTAAGGTAAATTTGTCTCTATTTGATGGATCTGGTTCCATATCTGCGCAAGCGTGGGTAATGAAAGCTAATAACTACTTCCAGTTGAATCCTGTGCCAGAAGAAGAAGCAATCAAATCTATCGCACTACACTTGGAAGGAGTGGTGCACGAATGGTGGCATCACAACAACATCACATTAGGGCATGATCAAATAAATACTTATTTGGAATTCATGGAGAGATTGATAAAACGATTTGATGGTAAAGATTTGGAACTCAATTTCAAAGATTTGGCACAACTGAGACAAATTGGATTGGTCGATCAATTCATTGCAGAATTTCAAAAACTCTGTTCTGGTTACAGACATTTCCGAAAGGAGATGGGTAGTGCTCTTCATGGATGGGCTGTCAGAACCTTTGAAAGGTTGGGTAAAGGGGTTCAATCTTGCCACCCTGTCGGAAGCAATCAATAAAGCACGGAGTATGGCATCGTCATCGACATCATCCTCTCAAAGTTACTCACATCCTAAACCGTCGACGTTTTTGAGGGACAAACCTCCGCCCAAGAAGCCGTTGTTGGATGAAGCTACCAGATAGGAACTCCGAAAGAAGAAATTGTGTTTCAACTGTAAGGGATCTTGGGAGCCAGGTCATCGATGCCTCGGAAAGGGGAAGATCCATTACATTGAGGTCGTGTCCTATGATGAAAATGAACAGAAAGAAATGTTGGCCAAAGATAACCAACCCCACCATGACACCAACATTAGTCTGAACCGTATGGAGAGAATTGTCGCTTTGGTACAACGCAGAGGAGCCATTACATTGGCTGGTAGCTCGAGGTGTACAGTTTTTCGTGTACAGGGTACCCTTCAAGGACAAAGGGTTGCAGTGATGTTGGATAGCAGTGCTACTCTAAATTTCATCAACTCATCCTTGGTAAGATAGAGAAGTCTCCTTACGGAGGTGCACGCAGGCTTTTAGGTCAAGGTAGCCGGAGGGACTTTCCTGCCTACACACACCTTGTTCCTCAACTGAGCATCACAATGGCGAATCACACAGTGACTGAGGACTTCTTCATAGTGGACCTGGCTGACATGGAAGTTATTCTTGGCATTTAGTGGATGGAGACCCTTGATGAATACATCTAGAGTTTCAAGTAGATGGACTTCACTTTTGTGGTTAACGGGAAGAAGGTTGTCCTCTGAGGAATGGAAAATGAAGGTTCGAAGGAAGTTTCTGCACATGGAATGGAGGCAATCTTTCGACACGATGACGTTGTGTGGGTTGCGCATTGTTTTATCTTGGCAAGGAACCTATAAAAGGGCAAAGAACACCTCCACATGATGATGAGCTCCAAGATAATTTAAGTAGATATGAAAAGGTTTTCATGGATATTCCTCCTGGCATACCACCTCATCGAGGTTTGAACACACTATCGAGTTGGAATCAGGGGCAAAGCCAGTCATAACCACACTGTACCGCCATCCCAAGAAATTCAAAGATGAGATCAAAAGGACGATTCAGGAATTGGTAGAGAAAGGATGGATTCAACCCAGTTCTAGCCCATTTGCGTCATTTGTGGTCTTGGTCAAAAACAAGGATGGGACGATGCACATGTGTGTGGACTACCGCGCATTGAACAAAAAAACAATAAAGAACAGATATCCAATTCCAAGGATAGATGAGCTGCTGGATGAACTGCATAGCGCAGTCTATTTTTCAAAAATAGATCTCTGTTCCAAATACCATCAGATCTGCATGAGGGAAGAAGATGTGGAGAAAATAGCTTTCTGTTGTCACTACGAACATTATGAGTTTCTGGTCATGTCGTTCGGATTGACCAATGCACCTGCTATATTTCAATCATGATGAACCACATCTTCAACAAACAATTGTGTAAGTATTTATTGATATTCTTTGATGATCCTATTTATAGCAGGTCATGGGAGGAGCGCCTAAAGCATTTGAATGAAGTTCTAAGTATCATGGAAGAACAGTCCTTGTTCACCAAGCAGTCCAAATGTGAATTTGGTATGACAAAAATATTGTACTTGGGGCATGTCGTCAGTAAATACAGAGCTCAAGTGCATTAGGAAGATTCAAGCTATCCTCGACTGGCCTCCCCCAAAATCACTCACAAATTTGCAAGGATTCTTTGGACTGTGCAGTTACTATAGGAAGTTCGTTAAAGGATTCTCCCAGCTCAACTCACCTTTAATAGATCTGACGAAGAAGGGGTCATTCCAGTGGAACGAAAAGGCGCAACTCACCTTTGATAAGCCGAAAGAGACCATGAGGACTTGTCTCGTGCTGGCACTACCTAACTTCACCTGACTGTTCATTTTGGAGTGCGACGCGTCCGGGGAAGGCATTGGAGTGGTATTGATGCAAGATAGGCATCCCATCACTTATGAGAGCAAGAAGCTTACGCCAGCAGAACGCCTATATTCCATCTACGACAAATAAATGTTGGCCATCGTACATGCATTAACCAAGTTCTAGCAGTATTTGGTAGGCACCAATTTTGTCGTTCGCACGGATCACAACCTGAGATATTTTCTGGAGCAATGGGACTTGAACGAACGGCAACAGAAATGGGTAAGCAAAGTTCAAGCTTTTGATTTTGATATTGAATATGTGAAAGGGAAAAACAATGTGGTTGCAGATGCCTTGTCTCGAAAACCCACCATCTGCTCACTAGACCAAATTTCCACTGACTAGAAGGCACATATGTTAGTGGAAAATTCCAAAAATACATTTCCCTGTGAAATAATGGATGGCCAAACCCATGATGATTGATACAGAGTGGTGGATGACATCATCTACTATAAGGACTGGATATACCTTGTACCAGAATCCAAATTGAAGCAAAAGATTTTGAAGGAAATGCACGACTCACCTCTAGCTAGGCATCCAGGTTTCTTGAAAACTTACAGAAGTCTTCGGGAGAGGTTTTCATGGAAAGGACTTAAAGGGGAGGTGTTGCACTATGTAAGAGAATGTACGGTCTAGCAACAGAACAAGTCCAAGCACACTCTTCCTACCAGGCTGCTACAACCTTTGCCAATTCCCGAACATAAGTGGGAAAGTATATCAATGGACTTCATAATAGGTCTTCCCAAGGTGAACAGAAAGGATTGTATCTTCGTGGTGGTTGATAGATTAACAAAATATGCACATTTCTTCGCCATCCCCTCAGACCTACAGGGTGCACAAGTTGTCGATCTGTTTTTTAGAGAAGTTTTTCGTCTGCACGGATTACCCTGAAACATTGTCAACGATTGGGATGGACAATTTGTCAGTATATTCTGGATAGAATTGTTTTGGATGGCACGGACAAAATTATCGCCAAGCACGAGTTACCACCTGCAAACGAATGATTAAACCAAGATTGTGAACAAATGGCTCGAAGGCTACCTTCGGAACTACGCCTTGGCACAACAATGAGCATGGGTAAAATGGATCCATCTGGAGGAATATTGCTACAATACCATGTATCACATGTCTATCGGGATGACACCATTCAAAGCTTTGTATGGGTATGAACCCTCTCCTTCATCGACACAGTTCTGGGTGATAGTCGCGCATCAAGGGCGAGGGACTGGCTTTAGGAAGGATAGGCCATACTGAAGGGCTTGAAAGAAAACCTATAGCGCACACAAAATCAATAGAAGATGTACACCGACAGGCACCAAATAGAGAGGAGTTTCGAAGTGAGGGATCTAGTCTATCTTTGGCTCTAGCCGTACCAATAATCTTCATTAAAGGGAACAAGAAAAGAAAAATTGAAGCCACGATTTTGCAACCCTTATCGTGTGGTTCGTCGCATTGGTGAGGTAGCATATGAATTGGAACTCCAGGAGGGAAGTCACATTCATAATGTCTTCCATGTTTCCATTCTGAAGAAAGTCATAGAGCAAAATATCACAATTGCTACTGACCTTCCGCCACTCAATGAAGAAGGAAAGCTCATTTTGGAACCTGTTGAGATCCTCGAAGTACATGAAAAGACCTTACGGAATTGCACTATGAAGGAATACTTGGTACGCTGGCGACACCTACTGTTGGATGACGCAACATGGGAAGGCAAGCACATTCTCCAGCATCTGGCATTGCATTTGCTTGAGGACAAGCAAACTTTGGGACTGGAGGACTGTAATGTCCCCGTTATAGAATAAATTAAACCTTGTAACAGGCTAATTGATTTAATTTATCTCAGACCCATTTTTTATTTTTGTTCGAAGTTTGTGTCGCCGTTGGCTAGCTTTGTACACCTTAGAATGGTTTCTCAACGGGTATTTAAGCATAGCTTGTAGGAAGTCTTAGGTATTTTTTTAATCATATTTCTCTGTAGTGCGAACTCTTGTTTAGGGTTCTCTGTTGTTTGCCATTTCGGAAGTGAAAGATCTTCCCTATATGGCTCATGCAGTTTTGGTGGGATTCTACCCTCACCCTATTCCGTCAGTGTATTTGTTCTTCACTCGGATCGAGAAAATCATAGCATTTTTTTTCGACAATCATTATTCGCATTCGAATCTTTATTGTGGTGTGGATTTCATGAACATTTTTTGTATATGAGCAAGGCTTTTTTTTAGAGCCAACTGTGTATTCCTGTCAAAATTATCTACATTTCCATTGTTGTACCTCACCACTATATAACATCATCTTCCTGCCATTGTACGGGCACTTGCCATTGCATTATGTACATACACCTTCACCTCACCGTACGACCTTCCATTTTCTACCCTTCATCTCCTCCTAAGACCACCGCATGATGTTCCAATTTGACCGTACAGATCTCTGCACTTGCATTTGGAAGTGTTATCTCCGATCATTGTACGACCTGAAGGAATACATTATCATACATCCTACATTATCCCACCGTATGGATCACTCTTCATTCCACTGTACAGGACATCTTGCATTCACCACTGTACAGGTCACCTTCCCCACCTTACGGCTCACCCTTACCCCCATCGTACGAGCCATATTGTCCATCGTACAACCACCTCTATTGGCATTCCGTATGAAAATACTTGCTTGAACGTACAACCAACAAAAATCAGCTGTACGACCCCTACTTTCGTACGACTATTCTGCAACTTGCTTAGGTTGAAGTCGTCTAAGAACATTACATCTCACAAACATAGGAGAAAATGTGGTAGGGCAAAACTACTTCCCAACATACACAAAAAGAAAAATACTTTCATTGCCTAAGTAGACAATATTGTGCGTGGGGAAAATCTCCTCCGCACATAAGAGGAGAATAAAAGCTACCATAAAACCCCTCTTTAATGTAGAGTCCCTTGCAATGATTGTAGATGCTCAATATTAAATGTTGAGATGATTTAAAGAAGTTGACTAGCGTTTCTATTCATAGGAAGAAACAAAACTAAGATGGTATGTAGGATGTCTTCCCATTCCTAAAAGGAAGATAAGCACAAATGGATGAAGTGTGATGTTTGCAAACCTTGCTCAATTGTCTTTACCTTGGCATTGGAATTTGCCACACTCAAATTAGGTATTCTAGGCTATACTGATGATAACGATGCCCAATCTTTTAGGAAATGATGTGGAGTATAACCCCATAGAAAATATCTCATTCAAAGATAAAGCCTCTTTCAAATGTTAATAGTATCCACACTTATGTCAAACTTTGAGGAATGATCATGTAGATAATGAACAAGATCGCCTAAGTTTTCCTTTATGACAAGTAGAGAAAGATCATTTCTATCAAAGACAAGACAAATGTGAACGATGGTGTTTCTTAAGTTTGAAATGTGGGGCTTTATGAACAACCTTATAATAACTATCAGGTGATCAACCCATGAAACCATATTTAGAACTCAATGTCTTATTGCATTGAATCATAAGATGCTAAAATTGTGATAACAAAGAATATTCTTTTAATTGCATTTGAATTCATGAGAAGCCAAAAGTTATGTACCGTTAACATCAACTAATAATAATATATTGTTTCACAATAAACCCTAGAATATTCTTTCGCTAGCAAATATATAGTCTTCAAGTTTCACACGGTGTTCTTCAATAATGATTTGATTTGATTTGATTGTTCATAATATTCTTGATTTTAATAGGGTTGAGGTTTGGTGGGTTAGAGTATTGTGGCTATGCCCACATGCATATGCACAATACCTTATGCATTTTGTATAGGTGGTACCCCAAAGAATCTAATTTCCTATTTATCTTAGGTTTTGAAAATTAGTTAAAAATTCAGTAGTTTTTACAACTACCTCTGTTAATGTATTAGTGACAATCATACAATGTATGATGCGGGGACAAAGGAGTTTGACTTCTTAACTCCTCAATGTACTCAAATTTAAATGCCTTTTCCAACCTTCTAAACATGACCGCTAGGTGAAAAACACTCTTCATACTAACATGAATTACAATTTGAGTTTTATAAAAGCCTTTAAAATACAACTACCAACTTACTGTCATGCCCAAACTACGAGGGCAAAAAAACACACAATTTTTTTTGAAAAATAATTAATAATTAAACATGCTCTAAGTTTGAAATGATTGTGATAATAGTTTTAGTGATGGTTCTCTACAATACATCTCAAGTTTAAAACTTTAGAGGATGATTACAATGCTAAGATTTTGAAGCTTTCGTTATTAGACTGATATCGATCATAAGATACATTTTTATTTTTATTTTTATTTTTTAACTTGCAACAATATGAAACAATTATTTAAATAACAATGAAAATGTATTCAGGTTTAGATTAATTGAAAGTATCTAATCAATATTAACTATAAATCTCTTAGACAATTATCAATTGACAATCTGAATCGATATAGGAAAGTCACTCTAAGAAAACAATTAACTAAAATTAAAACTGAATATCTATATATCTAAAATTTATTAACTTAAAACATTCCGACTATTTTAACATATTAATCAACTATCATAAACTTACTAATTTTAAATTTAATCCACTAACAACTAAATAAATTCTAACTAATTACGAAATTAAAGCTTACTAAAATAATTAAGCAATTAAAACAAATCTAAAAACTTAAATTATCTAAATCTAATATCTATACTTAAATAAATTAAAACTGACTTCTCTTAAATTAATTTATATGACATGAATTAAAATAAATAACTTAAAACAAACAAACTAACTTAACTAAATCTAAAGCTAACTTTAATATTAATATTAATAACAAACTAAACTAAACTATATTTTAAAAACTAACTAAATTAAATCTAAACTAAACTAAATAAAACAATATACAAATGAAAAGTAAACTAACTTAATTTTAAAACTAATAACTAAAACATACACAAACTACACTTAAAAAAAAACTAATAAAATTTACTAACATACACTTAATCTCCTACACCCCTACTCTATCCCTTATTCCCCCTACACACCTACACTGACCTCATGGGCAGTGCTTCCCAAGCGCTGTCCTTGGGACAACGCTCTACCCCATACACAACTTGCGCAGTCCAAGATCAGAAGACATGCGCAGGGTTAGGAGAAGGCAAAGAACACAAGTTAACAAATTTAATAAAGCCTTCCTTAAATTGCATGAGGTGAATGCGCAAAACAAGGTGATGGGTTTGGGGATGGAGACAGGTGACGTCACCCTCCATCAAGACCATTGACTTTGCCATAACTTTTTTTTTTATAAAACCTTTTTTTTAAAAGCATTTCAAATCTGATGTCTACCAAGGGTGAGGAAAAAGCATTTATGTTATAAAGTTTTATAGGTAGCAAAGATAGATATTTAGGGTATTTTATTAAGTTTTTAATCTCTTTCTTTATATTGATTTTATTATTGTGCTTTTTTATTCATTTTAAATACAATATTCAATAAGGTGAAAAAAAGAATAATTAGAGAATCTTTTTGATTCTCTGTTACTAGAGACATTTAAATGCTACTCCCATACAAAAGGCAAAGAGTTTTTTACTCTCTTGGACCACTTTTTTTTTTTGAAATTTTTTGTAAGTATAGATTTCAAAGCCATGCATATATATATATATATTTGGAATAGAATTAAAACATGGATACAATAGTTTGAGGCATATTAACACCATATTTAATATGATTTCCTATGCAACTTGAATTGCAATATATCAGCCATAGACGTTATTTTCTTTCCTTAACACAAATATCATTTTGAACATATAAGGAACTTGAAAATTTGCTCAATTAAACCATCATCAAATCATCTTATTCCTGATGTGCATCCATCTAATTTGAAATTACGATTAAATCACAAGGTAAACAATTTTACTCAAACACCAATTTTATTGGCAAACTTGATTCAAAGGCTCAGCCGAGAAAGAATCAGGAAGAAAACCCAGCTTCGTTGACATTACAACAAAGTTTGAAATACACTTTACATATGATTTCAATCCTGAATTACAACAATTTAATTGAATTTTCTTCATGACCCTCATCAAGGGATTCATAACAATTTTTGTATCATATTTCTAGAACCATGGAGGGAACAGAATTCTGATCAGGTGACAACAAGCATGACCAAGAGCAATTCAACCATGCATATTCAGACAAGGTTATCACTATATGATCCACAATGAATCAACACTAGGGAAAGGTGGATTCTTCCAATCAGGAGAAGTCAAGCACAACACTAAACAGATGCCCAATCGGGGCTATAAACCAAGAACTTTTGTTCTTCCATTTCAACATACCATAATCATACAAGGTTTGTGCTGATAGGTAGGGGCCCATAACACCCTACCCTTTCTCCCTCTTCTCATCCTGAGAAGAGACTCTACACTGGTTGGAGTCCGACTAAACAGACCTTTTCCAAAATTGGTCACTTTTGCCCTATCCAAGGGTGAGTAATACCAAAACTCCCATGCAAGAAAATCTCAAAATTTTCAACATAAACATAAAAAGAAATCATCCAAAATAACATGGTTTTCAAATCTTCCCAACATACCCACAAACATACAAACATTCAAACAACAAGGTAGCATAAGCATGAAACAAGAATGAAATCTGAACAAGGGACATGAGAATTCCAACCTTCATAAAGAGGTAATGGCAATGAACAAGTTTGAGTAGAGTTTCCCCTTCCTTGCTTCAATCTTCAAGAACTCCTCTCTAAATGTAGAGATTGGGTAACAAACTCAACTAGTCCAAGAAAGGCCTCTAAATAAGCTTCAAACTCAACCCACACTATGGTTAAACACTAAGTGGAGGTGAAGTGAGGTAACTCAAGATAACCACTTGCAATTTTCGCACAAAGGTAAAATGAGACTTTTTGAGTGGCCTCAAAAGTCAAAAAAAGGGGCTTAGGGGTTGGAAAAGACCCCCAACCCATACCCATACCCTTTGGGTATAATAATTCATGATTTAAGCCTTAGGAAAAAGGTTTAGAGCCAAGCAAAAGCTGGAAAATAATTAGGGCCGACTAACAACTCAAAAATGCAGATTAAGCACTAATCCAAATTAAGGGTGACTAAACTCGATCAAGAACCCATTTAGCAAACTAACACTAACTTCAACTGACTTAGGTCCAAAGGTTACACAGCTAACCCTAACTAGCACGAAGAAGAACATAAACAATTCACGAGTGTTAAGCGACACTAAAGAAACTTAGTTACGAACATTACCATTCACCGAACACAGAAAGAGAGTACATACATCTCACAGTTAGAATACTTGAATTACGAACAACAAGGTTTCCAAAATAAGCACATAGAGATCAATTCTGTTCCTCCGTCGATCTCCTCGGCTAAAATCTCTGCACACTCATTGCACACATCAGTAGTCCCAAAATCACATGTACATATGTATATATACGTATCAGGAATCACATAAATTAAAACATCCATCTATTAACAACAATTAGGGTTCCTCTCATTCTATTCAATTCTTAACCATTTATAATATCTTAAACCACAATGTTAATCCTACCTTTATTGATTTCATCAACATACATAAAACATTTAATGACGAACTCAAATATCTAAAAATAACATCACATAGGATGAAATAATATAATATGTTCTAAGCATCAGATAATGTCTCGACATCTCGAGTCATGAGTAACAAAAAGATAAAGTAACAACTAAGGCTACGAAGGGTCGGGGCAAGGCCTCACACTTACAAAATGTATCTGATTATGAATTAACAATAATAAATTAGTTTAGAAATTGCATTTCACTACTAACATGATTTTATTGTTGTAAACTTTAATAAATCAAATCCCTTTTTTGTCACCCCTTAAGATTTACATTGCAAACAAGAAAAATGTTGAACATAATGAATAAGTGCATATTTTTTAGAATATTTTTTTTGGAAAACAATCATAAATGAAATGTAAAGCTTCATCAAGTTCTCGGTACCCTTTGAAATATGTAGTTCCCTTTTTGAAATCCTAAGCTCTTGGCCATCACTTTATAAACTCTTATGTCCTTCAATTTACTAGACAATAATCTAATGTATCATCAAGTTTGCCTCATGACCCTTGAAAAGGCTATATAATTTCTACATCTGTAAAACCCTAAATTTCTAGGGAACAATCCATCTTGAGTTCACCAAATCTCTAATAGTTTCAAATCATGGATTTCACAATATATGTGTATCTCAATTCTGTTAAGAGAGGGCCTTAGTGTTTGCAAAGATAGTTGCCCTAGCTAAGAATAACAGGCCTAATTTATCACTTTGCAAAACAATTTACTATATCTGTTTCTAAATTTAAGGAGTTTTTTTTAACAAATTAAAGGACAAGATTATGAAGATACAAATTAAATAACAAGATTGATAATAAATTAGGGGAAAATTATTCCTTCTAAAAACATTTAATTTAGAAAGAAATCAAAATATAATTAGTTACCATTACGGGTAGTGAGATTTCTTTTTTATTATAACAAATAAACTAGTGACATGTTGCTTTTATAATAAAGATCAAATAAACTAATGCATTATATTAATTAATATTAAGGTCGGTCAATATAATTCAATAATAAGACAAGAATGCAAATGTTACTCACCTTACTGCCTTGGCTTTTGAGCCTTCCTTTGATGACTCTCTTCAAGATGATGATGTCTCCCCCTTGAGTGATGCTCCTCTTGTTTTGACATTCTATGTTTCTGTGGATCTGTCTCCACCTCTTGTTGTTGATCTAGTTCCCTCTGATAGTTTGAATTCTTCTCTAAGTGCTACTGCTCCTAGTTTTTTTAACCTATAGTTGCTAAGGTTCAATATTTTTAGCACTTTATTATTCTTGATGGTGTCAGTTCTCTCTCTCTCTCTGAGGGTCCCACCACCTTCCCTTTATGTTAGAGAGCCTTTTGAATATATTACCTAAAAGGTTGTAAGATGATGAAGGAAGAATCACCAATCTCTCATTCTCCTCCCAAATGTTGTTGGTGAGATGTTTCCCACACTTGATGTGGGTTACTAGTTGAGTCACAAATTTGTTGTCAATGGTCTTTTCATGACCTTGTAAATATCATTTTTTTTTACTCCTTCAGGCTATAGTTTTGTAAGGGACGTCACCCTTGTCTTGTAAGACTAAAAAATTGCCTAAAAGAATAAAGAAAAAGTATACATATGCACACAAGCGTGCATGCGTGTGTGCACATGCATGCATGTATGTACATGCATACAAACATACAAGATACATGCATGCATCCATAAACACAAACATGAATAAATACATACAAACATATATAGTGACATACAATCATATATGTGAGTATGTATGTTATATATTCAAATTCTTTAGTAAAATCTTTGCCGAGCTTTTGTAAAACATCTTATCAAAGTAATGCGTGAGGTTTTTGGATTTATTTATGTTGATAACTAAGCCATGTTTGATTGGATGTTATAAAATTTTATTTACCTACTAATTTGCATGCATAGGCCCTAGCTTATGTATGGGCTTGAAGAGTACTGTTGTCATTGCTCCATTAAGGTATCATAAAGTGGGTTTTATTCATGTTTCCCTTTGGTTTAGAAAAACATAAGAAGTTAGAATCAACTATTTTCGCTAGATAAACAAACCCATCCTTTTCATGTTCACTCTTCCATCTCACCGATAAATTCAAATTAATAGAAAATAGTCTTCGTTTATATACTGTGGTGCGACATTGCATATGGGTCCTTGCCATCTATTGGAGCTTCTCGGTCTTCTGAGACCTTGTTTCCTAATGGTAAGGTTTTGATTGGGCCTTCGACCCCTCTTTTCAATGGGACTGAGAATGGTGGTAGATCGAGATTGAAACTAAAGGGACCTTTCCCTATTTCAAACCCTATCTAGATCTCTTTGGATGAGTTTGTGATGAAAGAAATTGAGATTGCCTCCTTTGATTTATCTGACCATGGGGTGATCTGTTGGCTCAAGGGTTTTTGGTCGAGTCTTCTTGATTTGCACAAGTAGATCTCTTCTCATTGGGAATCTATTATATTTGATATTGTTTATATCTTCCCTATGGACAAGGCATTTTTATAGCTAAGTTTGATATTGTTGATGATAGAAAGTTGATTTTGTGCAATCATTCTTTCACTTTGGAGGACTGGTTTTCGTTGATGGTGAAACCGTGGTTTCTTGATTTCTCCCTCTCTTCTGAAATTGTTAACAAGTTTCTGATTTGGGTGAAACTCCCCTATCTTCCTCTTCATTGGGTTGATTCCTTGTTGGAAGAGGTGGGAAGGCTCTTGGTGATTTCTTGATGGTAGAAGATGTGTCATTTGACATTATGCACTCTACTTATACATGAATCCTGGTAAACATGAACATCTTTAAGGGGTCCATAAAAGATTAAGTTAGAGCATTGTAAGGTTTTTTGGATTCGAACTCTGAACTATGAAGGGCTCCCCTTCAGATCTAGGAAGTGCTTTAAAATGGGTCATTTGGTGGCCTAATATGGATTAGGGAGGGCTAAGACAAAAAGTTTTCTTCTTGGTGGAAGGGTATCTCTTCTGAAAATTACACTATTGTTCAGAAAAGATTTTCCTAAGTTGTTGCACAAGGGTCTCCCATTGGAGTGAATCCCACCACTGCTAGTGTTTTTTCCTGCTATCTTTGCCACTTCTTGAGATGGTTTTGCATTGTTTCTCTTTTGTCTACTAGTAAAGCTCCTAGTAGTTCTATTACTATTGCTTCGGCTAGCTCTGCATTGGTCAAGGCATTTTCAAATTCTTATTTGCAGGCTAGGGGTATTGAACCTGCTTGATTCTCTTCTTTAGATGTTGTGTTTGGGCTTGGTGCTTTTCCTTTACTAGTGGCGAGCCTTGGCTAGCTAAGAAAATTGTAACTATTAGTACTATCAAGCAAACTATAGTTGTTGGTTCTATCCTACATATGGATGTTGTCATTCCTTTGAATGAGAGCCCCATTACTAGTTCTCTCCATAACTCTCTTGTTGGTTGTGTTATGGTTGGTTCTTATCCTGTTTCTATCTTGGGGTCTTAAGATTTGGTTCCTCAAGATTAGCAAGATAAGGCTTCTATAGTGGAGGGGGGTGGATCCAAGTTATTGGAAAACACCATAAGAAGTCCCCTCCCCATTTTGACATGATATAGCACTCCTAATAGAAGGGAGACATAATTTAATTTTAGTTTTTCATTGTTTCATATAGGTTGTGGGTTCCTAATTTGTAAACAAATTGGGTAGTTTCATGGGCTTTGTGTTTATTTTCTATTCTGCTAGTTTCTTTTGGTCCTTGAATAGTGTTGTCCTTTGCACTATTTCTTTGGATTGTATTGGACTACTGTTCAATGTCTGTTGACAACATTTTATCTTAGCACTTTTGTTGAATATCTTTATGCTCTAAAGTTGTAAAGGGCTTCGAGTCCCTTTAAAACCTGTTTTTATTAGAACCAAAAACATTACTTGATCTTGTTATCCATATGAGCTTTATCTCATTAGTAAAGTGTGCCTTGATGTTTTATTTTTACCAATGTATTGGTGTATATTATATCATTAGGGCTTATATATTAATAAAAATCTCCAGTCTTTTACATGGCTTCATATTTACTTTATAAAGTTAGGTGTTACTCACCAAGTGAAGGTAGTGGTCACTTGATCATGAAAAACTAAAGTTAGAGTTCCATTATAGATTCTTTCTACAAGATATAACCTCCTCAAAACACATTGGGTTTTCATGAAGTTGATCTTGAAACATGTACTTTTCATACAAAACCTCATATTTAACTAAGAATTTGACTGGAGATGATTTAAATCCTCCGACCTCTAGTGTCATTAATCTCCAATGACTAAGTAAAATCATTCCTAGAATCTTCATAACATAAGCACCATCTAAGATCTCCTCTTCCTCAACTTATTCCAATAAGCAAGTTAACAATATTCCAATAGGCAAGTTAACAACAAACGAGTTTTCTTTGAATGTTTTCTTAAGAATATAATTGGCTTGAGTTGCACAGGTCCAAGCCACGAGACTTTGTCTTACAACAAATAAATTTTGTTTTTTGTTTATCGCCTCATGTATACAATATATATTATTGTTGAGAATTAGTTTTTGAATTTTCTACATTTGTTCATTTTTCCTGTATAAAATGGCTAAAATTGTACCTTATAATGTCTGGGATTCTATTGAGTGTATAATTGATACTATAAGATTTTGAAGGGAACTTGTTTAGTAAAATAGTCTTAGCATCTTCATCATGTACTCAAGTTTTAACTTATGGCAATTGTCTAATGAGAGACTTCAAATTGCTTATGTGCTTTGACATAATAATTCTATTGTCCATTTTGAATATAAATAATTGAAGTTTTAGAGAAAACTTTTCATTAATTTCTTTTACTTCATACATTTTATTTGCATAATCTTTAAATTTTTATGATGATTTGCCTAAACTTATAAAAATGCAATTTAGTGTTAAAATGATCATTAAAGACCAATAATGACTTTACCTTTATCATGTCTTTATCTAATTCCAATAAATTATTTGCATCTATAGTCAATATCTAGTGTCATTTTTTCATGATCAAATTTATGATAAAGAAAAAACATTAAACTTAAATATATGTCTTTAAAACAAACTCTATCTTGCAAAAAATTATAGCAAAAACTATTTATTTATTTTTTTAATCTCACAACTCAGAAAAAGTTGAAAATAAAGGTTCAAAAAATCTATGTCCTAATTACTAGATTGCGTGTTTTTTCAAGATGTAGTTCTTTTTAAGAATTTTTTTAAACTTTTAAAAATTAAAATTAAAATAAAATTGATAAACAAAACATTTATAAGAAAAACTAGAAATCACTTAGAGATGTAAATAAGTTATGGAATTAAAGGAAATAATAAAGCTAAAGTTATTATTAGCCTTTAATATGTTATTTTGACATTGAACTATATTATCTAAGTTTAGACAAATTATGAAAAAAAATCTAAGTAATTGAAATAAAATGTTTGAAGCGAGAGCATTTAATACAAAGTTTTCTCTAGAACTACAATTATTTATATTGAGAATGGAAGATAGAATTATTATGTTAAATCACATAATCAATTTGAGGTCTCTCATTAGAAAATTGACATATGCTAGATATAAGTGAAAGTATAGATTAATAATACTAATGCTTGATAATCATTATGCTACAAAAGATGAAATGTTAAATTAATTTTATTTAGAGAGGGAAACTAGATATTAGAAAGGGAATAACAATCGTTCGAAAATGTATTACATGGATCTTTGAAGATGTCTATAGTTTTTAATATAAATTGATGGACTTTCAATTCATCTATTTAATGCATATCTTGGTTTTTCTTATTCAAGATGTTCCATTTGGTGGACAATTTGAAATTAAAAAATGATTTCTTTTGGTTTGAGTTTTCTAAATAGTATAATTTAATATTCTTATTAGGATTCAATTGTGTGGTTTTTGAGCCATTCATTGATCTATGTTTCATGAGTTGTGGTTCACAAGATCCCCTCTCATAAGAATGAATGAAACACTTATCGCTCATTACATTTAGGTGATGTTCATAGAGGTGAAACATTGGACCTTCTTGAGAGGTCATTCATCCTAGTTTTACTCAAACATAAGCAAGCTTAACAATGGACTATCCTCCAAGGTTTAATCCCACACAACTTTTTATCCCATGAGTAGAATCTAGAGCAATTATTGTTCTTTATGAACTATTCATTTTAGAACCCCTTTATCTCATCAATTAATAACTAGAAGATATTTCCCGAAACTCTAGTCAACAAGTTTGATTCAAAAACTATATGGTTGAATTCAAACAAAAATATCATAATTCGAATTGTGGAAAATATCTCCTACTTATCAACTAGTGAGCTAAACGAGCTCTATAGTGAATGATTCGTAAGGTAGAACACTTGATGAATGTTTCACAAATAAGGTAGTAAGCTAAGTGGGATTAACCTTGGAAGAAACTCCATGGTTAAACATGCTTGAGTTGGAGTAGTATTGAAATGGGTAACCTCTAGGAAAGGATCAATTCTTCACCTCTACAAATACAAGCATCACCTATATGCAATGGATGCTAAGTGTAATTCTTTGTTCTCTTTGTTTGTTGTCCTTGATGCCAAAAGACACTATGATCTATAAGATTCATTTGAAAAAAACATTGGTTCAATACAAATTTGATGGTATGATCATTGATTGATTCTATTGTTCATTTCTTTTTAATAAGTAATGGGCCAATGTCAGATTTTTATTAATATAAAGTCTATATTACAAATCAATTCGTTAAGAGCACTAGTGGGAAAGTTCCACCCTGTTCCCAAAAAAAAAAAAAAGCCAAACCAAATTGTTGTGCAATTCCGATATTTAACTAAAGGCCTGTTTGGTTGCTGGCATAGTAATGGAAAATTAGAATAGAAAAATGGAACGGGAATGGAATTAATTTTAAATTTTTTTAATTAAAAAACAGATTGGGAATAGGAATGGCTATTCCAATTCCAACTATTTTTTGGCATAGACATATGCTTATTTTAGGGGCAAAATTGGAATATGTCTTCTTATTCCCAATTCTGATTGAGCATACCAAACAGCAAATATAAAACATATTCTAATTTTCTCTTCCTATTCCAGTTCTATTCCATCAACCAAACGGACCCTAACTTCCTGATTTACATATACGAGTTACATTAAGGTTGAGGTAAATGATCTTCATGGACGTACATAGCATTATATGATAGTATAGTACAAAAATGGTTCACATTTTGTGGAAATAAAATAACTGGATGATAAATAGATTGTTCATCAAGACCTTCACAAAGACCTTTGTTCCTTTTCTGGAATCCACATAAATGATAATATCTTCCAAAAACCTTGACAACTCGTTAATATCTAGAGTGATCAAACCTTCTTACTAAACTAATATCATAGATGGTAACAATATTCAATCCAACTGATAGAAAATCTCTTATTTAGTCAGTACTGATGTTCAAAAAACTAATTCATCATGTTACCTTCGTAAGACTCTGTAACCAAGAACAGATTAAATATCAACAAAGAATACCGAACTAATAAAGAAAAACCAAGCTATATAAATCAACCAAAGCCAATTCCTTCTATAACATGACTAAAATAACAAAACTAACTAATTGATTATACAGTAAGATAACTTCACCCATTTAATCAGAGGTCTCAGATTCTTATTATTTTGAACTGATAATCACCACAAGGCCATCGAGTACACAAAAGGATTCAATGAATCTGTTGCTTAAATTCCACCAAATGAAAGATCCTAATGTATTTTACTTTGTGAGCCACACAATGAGATCGTGAATTACATATCACATAAACTGTCATAAAAGAAAGAAAAATGGTACATCTCTGCCCCATATTAAGATATCCGGATACTGGATTCAAAGAATCTATAATTATCTGATAAGACAATCAATAAGCTATCAAATTAACAATAGGGGATAAAGTATTGTTTATTCGTTGATATAGTATGAGCATGTATATTTGATTGGAAATGATACACAATGACACTTTTGTTTGTCTTTGATATTAGTATCATCATTTCAGATAATTACTTGCCTTGATTAGTTTACCATTGATATTGGTATATCATTTCAGTTTTTGTCACATTTAAGATTGGATTGGTATACATTTCAGTTTATCGTACATTGATAAATAATTGGCATGTGGTATATTCCAGTGGGCTGAACATTTTGACGCTCATCGATATGACTCTGGCATACTCATTTTACGCTCACTTTAGTGGACATTTGTACAAGATGGTTTGTCATATTTTACTAGTCATATAGTTGTATACATGTTTGATACATTGTATGTCTTTAGTAGTTTTCATAAGGTACTTTATATTTTTTAAGTCTCGCACATATTTTACTAGTCATATAGTTGTATACATGTTTGATACATTGTATGTCTTTAGTAGTTTTCATAAGGTATTTTATATTTTTTAAGTCTCGCACATTTAGTATTCTTGTCACTCGTAAGGTAGTGATACCTTATAGGTCCTTATCACTAATAAGGAATTGACATTGATGAGCTATCACTGTCTTATTTATGCGAGATATTGATTAGTTATCAATAACTTATGTTATACAAGGATGTTTAATTGATTAACGGACTATTCACAAAGGACATGACTTTTTTGATCTTGGCATAATTTGTGAAATAAATTTGGTACGACTTGTAACCATGGTATACATAAGAGACATTATAGCATGTTATATGGTAACAATATTGTCTTTTTGACTTCGGTTAAAAAATCCTAATACTCATGATGAGAATTGTTAGCCATTTTAGTGCCCCCCCCCCCCCCCCCCCTCTTGTGCCCATGTCACCATCACTTAAATCTGATTAGAGATATGTGTTCATAGTGCAAAGGTTTGTGCAGTGTGCCAAGCATGTGGCCAAAACCTACTAAAACCATAGTTATCCCCTTCAATGATATAATTTTGTATTACCCTTTTGAAGGGTCGGATTACCCATACATCATTTAAGTTGGATCCCCTTGTTAGGTTCATTCACTCTAAGTGTTGACCCCGCATCCTATTCATTTAATCATTTATGCATCCACCTTTTATTTCCCTAAGTCTAAGTGCCCCTTTTATTAAACTTCATTTTTATGAAGGATCTTTCATCGAACAGTGCGCTCTATTCTTGTGAAATAGCGCAATGCATACATGTGTCATGGCGGGGTCACAATCAGCTGATCTAGTGATGTCACCACAAGGTGGATAGGTGTCACCATTTTGGGAGTTTGAGGGGCATCGAAGAAAAAATGTACAGTGAGGCCCCGAAATGGAGTCTCCACTCTTAGATCTTCCTTGATGTAGCGATGTTGATATTCTTGCAGGGATACAAAAGATATATATAGGGACCCAGTGGTGGTGACGTAGCGGTGGCCACACATCGACATTTCGGGAGGTCTTGATGGATCAAAAGAAGAAAAGGCTTTAGGAGCCCGAAATGTGGCCACATGTCCCAGAATTAAGTAAACAATCTTGCACAAGGGCTTTTAAGCCAAAGATCGATGGTGGAGATATATTAATTGATTAAAAGATCACCGTCCATAATGTGTAAGGGATGATGACGATCTACGACCCACGGGTGTTCTCGATAGTTTGAGATAAACATGATTACACCACGTGTCCAAGCTATCCAAGCGAGAGGCTTTTCAATGCTAGGAGATGATCTAAGAGGACGCTTCAACGATAAATAGCCATGTGGCAAGGTTGACTGTTGATTTTCTATTGGTTGGTGACATGGCATTGTTTCAACACTTGCAGAACAAATCATTAATGGTGAACAAATCCTTTGATCGCCTAGAACCACCTTTTGGTGTTCTCAATGCCTGATAAATGCAAAATACATTCCTCCGCTACCATGGTAATCCATCTGCCAGTTAAAGTAGTTATGGCCATTGTTTCTATCTCTTCAGGGCCCGAGTTGCACTCAAAGGTCAGATCTTTCAGCGTTGGGACATGCATTGGATTTGATTTCTTCTAATCCTCAATTATTGGTCTCCTCTGCAATCCAACTCCACCTGGTTGGAGTTTGAACTCAATGTAAACATCTGAGTTATGCCTGAACTCTATAAAAAGCAGTTGTAAATATGTTTTAAGGGTTTTCCTTTGTTCTGTTATGTTTACATGTAGCAACCTTGTGCTCTGCAACTATATTTCTTTCCTTGTATTAATGAAATAGTTGGTTTCTTACCTCTTCTTGTCATTCATTATTTTGTGCATGTATCTTGCCTCTACTTGAATGTTTCTTTTATGTTTCCCCTTATTCTGCATGTTGTGTTTAATCTACTAATAAAGGTTGTATTGTGAGGATTTCTTCCTTTCAATGTTTTTATTAGTTTCTAACCTTCATGTGATTCTTCGAAAGTAGAATAAAGTTAGGACCTATGTATTTGGGCTTTTCATTGATGTATTGTGCTTATAAGGGAAGAGTTATAACCATTTCTATTTGGTGTATCACCCCTCTAGATTAGATTAGGTAGTTTGGTTTCATGCATTTCCTTCTCCCTTTTCCTTCAAAGAGTAGTTAGGTGCATCCTGATAGTAAGGAAGTTGACCTTCTTCGGAGACTCAATCTCACAGTTCAAGTCCCACAGCTTGGAGATTGTTTCCATATTTCACAAGGTTGCCTTTATGTCAAACTTCAGGTGAGGGTGCAAACTTTTGTGACAACGGTTTTTGGCACGCCTAGTGGGACAGATTCAGATTCATGAGCCCCCTGGTTAGCCAATTTGAAGATCCATTCACTAAGAAATTGGTTTTTTTTCTCAGTGCCATCAACCTTTAGAGGCATTTTATCTAACACCATGGTGAATCTATGCACCTTTTGGTTTCAACAGACCAAGTGTTGTTTTGTGTAAAGATCTTTTGATCTTTTTGTGTTTCTCACTTTCTATGAAGTCTCTTATAATGCTTCAACATGGACTTACTTCATAGAGACCCCTTTTTCTACCCTTCATATAATGAGAATGAAAGTGAGTTTTTGGCCCTCATCTACTCTCCAAAGTGGGAGGTGCTTAAGGCTTGATTTAAGGAGGACCTTGACAAAATGTTAGTTGTAGACCAGGAGGAGACAAGACTCAAGCTTGCCCAGTTGCAATCTGCTAAAGCATAGGAGCCTCCGAGGCATAAACTTACTCACTTCAGGCAGAGCAATCCCCCCCTTCTGTAGTTTGTGGAGGCACATACATTAACTGCCATACCATCAGAGCCAGCCTCTGCTATAAGGTCAAAACTGTCATGTCCCCTTTTCAAATATTTAAAAATAATAATCTTTGCTAACACAGGCAGGCCCAAAAAAGGTGAAGTTCTGGAAAAATGGGCTAATCTTTGGAAACCAATGGACTAATAAATAAAAATTATTATTAAAATATATTTTATTAACCCCTCTTGGACGTGAGTTAGGGTTATGCCCTCTTTTAAGGGATTTAGAGGCATTTTGGGCTCATTCCAGAACTTGATTTTCGCTTATTGCTTTGTTGTTCTTCAGAGGCTGCCAAACCTGTGGAGAAGGAGAACCAAGGACGGGAGTTTGCAAGTTTCCAGGAAGGCTAAGGACGAGAGTTTGAAGCCATTCCATATGAAAGCTCATGCAGAGTTTGCCCTTGTGCTGAACAGTGCAAATTTGTAGGTTTTTGGGTGTATTTTTTTGTAAGAGTTTGGTGTTTTCAGTTGAGTATTTCATATCAGTTTGGGTTGCTACTGTATTTCAGACTTTAAGATGTTAAAATAGAGCTGAATATATGTATTGGGACGTGATTAAACTTCTGAGATAGATTATTAGTGTTTTTGTGGTGTTTTCGGGCATTTTTGTGTTAATTTCGGGAGCCCGATGAGCATAGTTTTTGTCCTACATTTGTGAGTTGTTGTGTAAATGCTATACAGATATGAAAATGTCATTTTGTAGGCCGTTATGCTGCTGAAATTTCTGTAAAAATGTCCATTTTCAGATTTATTAATAATTTGTGAAGTTGTGAAGTTTTTGGCACTATTTTAGACATACACGATTTGGGGTTTATTGAGAAATTGGTGGATCTTTGTAATATTGGTTGTTTGATTTTGAAAATTTGATTAGAGGCTTGAAATATCATATAAAATCAAAAAAAGGGACATTTCAGTGGTATCAGAGCTATGATCTTGCTAGCCTGAGAGTTTGTAGATGTTTGCATGCAACCAAGTGAAAGAGAAAAGAGATATTTGCAGCGAGAAAAGAATAAAGAAATTTTGATCAAACCTCCAGTTAAAAGTAAAAGTACAAAATCCAAGGAAGAAAAAATTATGGCTGATCAAAATGAGATGGAAAAGAAATTTTTTCAAGACATCCAACATACTCAGAAGCAAACAGTGAATAGTTTGGCAGAAACTAGAGAGGCTTTGCGGATATTGACAGAAAAATTGCAAGGAGTTGCATCTATTAATGAGAGAGGGAGCACTTCAGAGGAGCCAAGAAATCTGAAATCCACACCCTCTAAATCAACAAAAACTATTTTCCTACCTGCAGATGAGCCACCAGTACCAAATCTAGCCCTTAATCTCGTGGAAGAGGTTATAGGTAACTTGATTGCATTAAGAGCTACTTAAAATGGCTTAGATGATGACTTTTGCAGTTCAGTTCATTTTAGAGAATATGTGGATATGATGAACACTTTGATGCCCAAGAAAGAGAACAGGAGGGAGCATGACATAAGTGGAAGAGAGCTCAAAAATAAAATATGCAAGTTTACCTCAGCTACTTTTGATGGAACAAATAAAATTTCAGCTAGAGCATGGCTACAAAAATTATAGACTTTCTTTACACTTAACCCCATGAAGGAGAGTGGTGTTGTTCAATTTGCAAGTCTACACTTGGAAGATGCAGCCTATGATTGGTGGTATCATGGAATGACTACTCAAGGTCATGATCAAGTAACTACATTTGATGATTTTAGTCAAAGAGTGATAGATAGATTTGACCTCAAGAATGATGAAGAGTACTTTAAAGAATTGTCAAAGTTGAAGCAAACCAAATCAGTTAATGAGTATATAGAAGAGTTTCAAAAAGTGGCTATTATGGTACCTGATATGAGTGAAAAGAGGATTGTTTATCTTTTTATTGATGGTTTAGAAGATTCTGTTAAGGGTTTGGTTAAGGCTTTCTCACCCTGAACCTTACAGGAAGCTATCAAAAGAAGCTTGCAACTTGAAACTTGCATGCCTATGAAACTAGTCACTAATCAAAAACTCCCAAATCTTTGGCAACATAAGGAGAATTTTCAGAAAAAGACTTTCCCAACACTACCACCAAAAGATGTGATAAATGTGGCAAAAAAGAAGGTAGATGAAGAGACTAGGAGTGAATTATGAAGGAAAAAGTTTTGTTTTACTTGTAGAGAACCATGGGTTCTAGGACACAGATGTTTGGGGAAAGGTCAAGTGCACTATATTGAAGTTGCTTCAGAATCTGATTCAGATGAGCATGAGGAATTTCATAACACTAAGGAGGAGGTAGAAGAAGAGAAAGAAAAAGAAATCAGCAAAGATGGCACTTTAGCGGCATTATCAGGAGTCCCAAGATACCATCCCTTTCGAATTCGAGGGGTACTAGCAGGGCAAAGGTTGACAGTTCTTCTTGATAGTGGGGCAACTCACAATTTTATTGATGAGGGATTTGTCATGAAAAGAGGGTTTAAATTAGAAGATTTTGAAGGATTCAATATTACTGTAGCTGATGGATTCACTATGCCTTGCACATGGGTGGTGAAACAACTCAAGATGACCTTAGGAGATTATGAGTTATGTGATGACTTCTATGTTGTTGGCATTGGGGGAGACAGATCTTGTATTGGGTGTTCAATGGTTGCACTCTATTGGAGTCTATTACATGAACCATCAAACTATGGAGTTTAAATTTCATTCCAATGGGAAAGAAGTCTTATTGAGAGGCTTATCAAATGGAGAACTTAAGGCGGTCTCTGCAAAGAGGATGGAGAGGACTTTTCGAAGAGGACAAGTAGCATGGGCAGCAGGAGTCATAATCCATCCAACAAGCTCTCCAAAGAATCAAGGTAATTTCCATTTTGAAATTCAAAATATTCTTGATAAGCATAGTATAGTTTTCAATGACTTGCCTCGAGGATTACCACCAGATAGAGGTTTTGAGCATGTTATAGAGTTAGAACAGGGTGCCAAACTAGTTATAACAACCCTATACCGCCATCCCAAAGGTTATAAGGAAGAAATTGAAAAAACTATTAAGGAACTCCTGGACATGGGATTCATAAGGCCTAGCTCGAGTCCATTTGCATCATCTGTGGTACTTGTCAAGAAAAAGGATGGTACAATGAGAATGTGTATAGACTACAGGGCTCTAAATAAGAAGACCATAAAAAATAAGTTTTCCATACCACGCATAGATGAACTCATTGATGAGTTACATGGTGTTGTATACTTCTCAAAAATTGACTTAAGATCAGGGTACCATCAAATCCGAATGAGGTGTGAAGATGTGGAAAAGACTACTTTCAGATGTCACTATGGGCACTTTGAATTTCTTGTTATGCCATTTGGCCTCACTAATGTACTTGCAACATTCCAATCTTGTATGAATAAGGTATTCAACCAGCATCTTCGAAAAAAATTTTGGTATTTTTTGATGATATCTTGATTTATAGTAAAACATGGGAAGAGCATCTGAAGCACATAGACACTATTTTGGGAATCTTGGAGCAGCAATATTTCTATGCTAAGCTATCTAAATGTGAGTTTGGTTTGACAGAGATCCTATATTTGGGACATATTATAAGTTCTAAAGGACTACAGGTTGATCAACAAAAAATTCAGGCAATTTTAGATTGGCCTCCACCCACTAATCTTACACAGTTGAGAGGTTTCTTTGGGTTGTGTAGCTACTATAGGAGATTTGCTAAGGGATTTTCTCAGCTTGCTGCCCCCTTGACTGATTTGACAAAGAAAGGAGCTTTTGTTTGGACAGAAGAGGCACAAAAAATATTTGATAAGCTTAAGAAGGTAATGAGTTCATGCCCTGTGCTTGCAATTCCAGATTTCTCTTTACCTTTTATTGTTGAATGTGATGCTTCTGGAGAAGGTATAGGGGCTGTCCTAACTCAAAGGGGACATCCAATAGCATTTGAGAGTAGAAAACTAAATCAATCATAGAAAGGTTACTCCATCTATGATAAGGAAATGTTGGCAATCATGCATGCACTTCATAAGTTTAGACAATATTTGGTATGTGGGAGATTCATTGTAAAGACAAACCATAATAGCCTCAGGTTCTTCTTGAACCAAAGGGATTTGAATGATCGTCAACAAAAATGGGTAAGCAAATTGCAAGCTTATGACTTTGATATTGAATACATGAAAGGAAAGAATAATGTGGTTGTTGATGTTCTCTCAAGAAAGCCCACTCTGTGTTCCTTAACATCTATCTCTGCTTATTGGAAAGTCTCCATAATTTTAAAGTATGCTAAAGATTCCTTTGCCACCAAGATTTTGGATAAGTTAGTGGATGATAACAGGTACAGGGTTGTTGACGAATTGATTTATTACAAGAACAGGATCTTCTTAGTGCCAGGATAAAAAACTAAGGAGATGATATTGAGGGCCTTTCATGACACACCTTTGGCTGGTCACTAGAGATACTTCAAGACATATAGGCAAATTCGAGAGCGATTTTCATGGAAGGGTATGAAGGAGGATTTCCTTAAACACATTAAGGAATGTATGGTATGCCAACAAAGCAAGAGTGAGAAAAATTTTCCTGCAGGGTTGTTGCAACCACTTCCTATTCTTGAACAAAAATGGGAAAGTATTTCCATGGACTTAATCACCGGGTTGCCCAAGGTTCAAGGTAAGGATTGCATATATGTGGTGGTAGATAGACTAACTAAGTATGCACATTTCTTTCCTCTCACATTTGATTTCAAGGCATCACAAGTGGCCAAATTGTTCTTCAAAGAGATTTTTAGATTACATGGCTTGCCTAGAAATATCGTCAGTGATCGAGACAGTAGATTCCTTAGCTCTTTTTGGAAGGAGCTCTTTCATTTGGCAAGAACTGAGCTCACTCCCAGTACTAGCTATCACCCTCAAACAGATGGACAAACAGAGATAGTTAATAAATGGATAGAGGGATATTTGAGGAACTATGTTTCAAATCAACAACATGCTTGGGTGAAATGGTTGCACCTAGGGGAGTATTGTTACAACACATCTCATCACATGTCTATTGGTATGCCTCCTTTTCATGCTCTTTATGGTTATGATGCCCTTTTCTTTGTTGATTTAGTACTTTTAGATAGCAGAGTACCTATAGCAAGTGATTTCATCAAGCAGAGCCAAGACATAATAAGGTCCCTCAAGGATAATCTACAACATGCATAGAAAAAAATAAAAGTTGTATGCTGATAGGAAAAGGACTGGAAGATCTTTTGAGGTGGGAGATTTGGTATTTTTCAGGTTGTAGCCATATAAGCAAAGCACCTTGAAGAGGAGTGGGGCAGAGAAACTCAAGCCAAGGTTCTATGGACCTTATAAGATCACCAAGAAATTAGGAGAGGTAGCTTATGAATTGGAGCTCCCACCAAACAACAAAATACATAATGTTTTCCATGTATCTTGCCTGAAGAAGGTTCTAGGCCAGCAGACCATAGTATTTACAGAATTACCACCTCTTGATGATGAAGGAAAATTAGTTTTGATACCAGAAGAGATTTTGGATACAAGAGAGAAAAGATTGAGAAACAGGAGCATCATAGAGCATTTGGTCAAATGGAAAGGATTACCACTGGAGGATGCAACTTGGGAAGGAGCGCATATTCTTGAACATTCCAATCTTCATTGCTTGAGGACAAGCAATATTTGGGAGGGGAGGACTTGTCATGTCCCCTTTTCAAATATTTAAAAATAATAATCTTTGCTAACGCAAGCAAGCCCAAAAAAGGTGAAGTTGCAGCAAAAAGGGCTAATCTTTGGAAACCAATGGACTAATAAATAAAAATTATTATTAAAATATATTTTATTAACCCCTCTTGGACGTGAGTTAGGGTTAAGCCCTCTCTTAAGGGATTTGGAGGCATTTTGGGCTCATTCCAAAACTTGATATTCGCTTATTGCTCTGTTGTTCTTCAGAGGCTGGAAAACCTGTGGAGAAGGAGACCCAAGGATGGGAGTTTGCAAGTTTCTAGGAAGGCTAAGGACAGGAGTTTGAAGCCATTCCATGTGCAAGCTCATGCAGAGTTTGCCCTTGTGCTGAACAGTGCAAATTTGTGGGTTTTCGGGTGTATTTTTTTTGTAAGAGTTTGGTGTTTCAGTTGAGTATTTCATATCAGTTTGGGTTGCTGTTGTATTTCAGACTTTAAGATGTTAAAATAGAGCTGAATATATATATTGGGACGTGATTAAACTTCTGAGATAGATTATTAGTGTTTTTGTGGTGTTTTCGGGCATTTTTGTGTTAATTTCGGGAGCCCGATGAGCATAGTTTTTGTCCTACGTTTGTGAGTTGTTGTGTAAATGCTATACAAATCTGGAAATGTCATTTTGTGGCCATTATGCTGCTGAAATTTCTGTAAAAATGTCCATTTTCAAATTTATTAATAATTTGTGAAGTTGTGAAGTTTTTTGCACTATTTCAGACATACCCGATTTGGGGTTTATTGAGAAATTGGTGGATCTTTGTAATATTGGTTGTTTGATTTTGAAAATATGATTAGAGGTTTGAAATATCATATAAAATTAGAGAAAGGGACATTTCAAAAACTTTTTGCTTTTACCTAGTGCCATCAAGAGGATGCTCCATCAGGCATCTAGCTCTACAACAATGCATGTTGCCCTGGGTCATGCTCATTCTAGAGCATGAGGGAGAAGACCACAAGGAAAATAAAGCATGTTTTTCTCAAGATAAGCATGTCCCTGTCCTAGAGAGCAACTTCTTTGTTTTCAGCATTAGGAAGGTTTTTCATGCAACAACATGTTTGTTGTGCTTGCTACCATTTTCAGTTGCCCATGTGCATGATAGAAGAAATCAACTAGTGAGGAAGGGCAACTACTTCAAAAATCCATTCAATGGCTTTGTTTGATCATTTTTTTGTAAATATTTGTACATAGTAAAGTAGGAGTTTCTAGCTTTCCAAGAATTGCACGTGAACAGTTTTCCTGAGCTTTCTAGAGCTCTGCGGAGTTTTTGTTTTTTGTTGGTTGCAAAATTTTGTGAAGCTGTAGGTGCAATCATGTGTCTTTCTTTTTGGTAACTCTATGCCTAATGGATTTATTGAGGCCACTAGTCTATGCTTAGCAGACAAGCATCCCCTCTAAGTTGCTAGAAATGTTAATCATTTAAGGCCCCCCCCTTTTGTTCCCATGTCACCATCACTTAAATCCAACTAGAGATACTTTTTCATGGTGCCAAGGTTTGCATAGTGTGCCAAGCATGTAGCCAAAACCTACTAAACCTATAGTTCTCCCCTTCAATGATATAACTTTGTATTACCCTTTTGAAGGGTCGGATTACCCATGTGTCATTTAAGTTGGATCCCCTTGTTAGGTTCATTCACTCTAAATTTTGACCCCACACCCTATTCATTTAATCATTTATGTGTCCACTTTTCATTTCCCAAGTCTAAGCACCCCTTTTATTAAAACTTCATTTTTTATGAAGGATCTTTCATCAAATGGTGCACTCTATTCTTGTGAAATAGCACGATGCATACATGTGTCATGCCAAGGCCATGGTCAGGTGATCCAATGATGATGTCACAAGGTGCACAAGTGTCACCATTTTGGGATTTTGAGGGGCATCGAAGAAAAAAGGTACAGTGAGGCCCTGAAATGGAGTCTCCATCGTCAAATCTTCCTTGATCTGGCGATGCTCATGTCCTTGCGAGGAAACAAAAGATATATAGTGGGACTCGGTGGTGGTGACGTAGTGGTGGCCATGCATCGACAATTCAGAAGGTCTTGATGGACCGAAAGAAGAAAAGGCTTCAAGAGCTCAAAATGTGGCCATGTGCAAGGATAACTTTAGTGGCTAATATTCGCCAATAGGCTAATTTCAATAATTGGGCGCCCCTGATTTGGCTTTTTTTTACACTTTTTGGGTATCCATGTCACCTACACTTTACTAAAACTAGGTCCCATGGTTAGGCTAATCGCCAATAATAACACAAAAGTATCTATATTTTAGTGATGACTTCACCAATGGAATCTAATTTTTCTACATAGTAATTTAAATATATTCACCTACAATTTTCAAGGCTTGTCTTAATTGATGGTCATATTCGCCAATATTTGGTAAAAATTTAAGTTATAATACATATTAACTATGTAGATTTGACATGTGTCTCTATTCTAAGGACTTTTCATAAAAAATTTCATCCTTTCTCACTTTGCCATGAAATATATTTGATTGGGGACAAGTGTCTTTACTTTGGGAACTTTCTTTAAAACTTGGTATCCTCTTAAAATTTTGGCTTGAAATATGATTTAGGCCATTGATTTAGGATCATCCAATAGTTAAAAATAATAGGGATGCTTCTCTTAAACCACCATTCAATAATTTGGGGGCAAATTGTAATGATAAAAGTGGGCTAAATTTAACCTTAAAGTTTGATAATTAATTAGGATCCATATAATAATAATAATAAAATCATTGTTTCTAAGTATGTGTCCTTTTTCCCCTAGTTTTCATTAATAATGAAAGATTCACCAGGATTTTATAGAATTTTCATATGATTGAAAAACAATCGCCAATAAAATTAAAAGCTTTCCTACTTAAAAATAATAATTCGCCAATATAAATTAATTTTTTTCCCTTGAACTAATGTTCAATTCGCCAAATTTTTATGTTTTTTTTTCTAAAGGGTGGTTTCTTAAAGTTATCCATGGCCACGTGTCCCAGAGCTTAAGTAAACAATCTTGTACGAGTGCTTTTAAGCCTAATATTGATGGTGGAGATATAGTGATCGATTAAAAGATCACCATCCATAATGTGTAAGGCATGATGAAGATCTATGACTTGTGGGTGTTCTCTATGGTTTGAGATAAACATGATTGCAGCACATGTTCAAGTTGTCCAAGTGAGAGACTTTTCAATGTTGGGAGATGATCTGGCATGATGCTTCAATGATAAATAACCATGTGGCAAGGTTGACTACTAATTTTCTATTGGTTGGTGATGTGGCATTGTTTCAACACTTGTAGAATGATTCATTAATGGAGAACATATACTTTGATCACTTGCAACCACCTTTTGGTGTTGTTAATGCTTGATAAATGCAAAAGACATTCCTGCACTACCATGGTAATCCATCTACCGGTCAGAGCAGTTATAGCCATTGTTTTTGTCTCTTCAGGGCCTGAGTTGCACGCAAAGGTTAGATCTTTTAGCGTTGGGATGTGCATCTAATCAAATTTCTTCTGATCCTCAGTTATTGCTCTCCTTTGCAATCCAACTCCACCTGGTTGGAGTTTTAACTCAATGTAAACATATGAGTTATGTCTGAACTCTATAAAAGGCAATTGTAAATATGTTTTAAGGGTTCTTTGTTTTGTTATGTTTACATGCAACAGCCTTGTGCTTTGCAATTGTATTCCTTGCTTTCCATTAATGAAATAGCTGGTTTCTTACCTCTTCTTTTCATTCATTAGTTTGTGCATGTATCTTTCCTATCCTTGAATGTTTTTTTATGTTTCCCCTAATTCTGCATGTTGTGTTTAATCTATTGATAAAGGTTGTATTGTGAATATTTCTTTCTTTCAATGTTTTTATTAGTTTCTGACCTTCATGAGATTCTTTGGAAGTAGGATAAAGTTAAGACTTGTGTATTTGGGCTTTTCATTGATGTCTTGTGCATATAAGGGTAGAATTGTAATCATTTCTATTTGGTGTATCACCCCTCTAGATTAGATTAGGTAGTTTGGTTTCATGCATTTCCTTCTCCCCTTTCCTTCAAAGAGTAGTTAGGTGCATCCTGATAGTAAGGAAGTTGGCTTTCTCCAGAGTCTCAATCTCTCAATTCAAGTCCCATAGTTTGGAAATTGTTTGTAAGGACCCACCTTGTATGTAATTATAAAATATGAATTCTCTGCTAAAACCATTATAGAAGATTTAATTGGATATGGAGTAATGCGTATGTGTGAATGTCCTAATGAAATTTAGAGTAATTGATGTAGCCATGTTTTAATTCTTAGTGATTCAAGAACTACTACATTATCTCGATTGATAAAACCTTAAAATTTTACTAACAATGATACGAAGCATTTTCACTTGATGAGAAAGATGTTGATTTGATACCTCAATGATTATTCTAGTATTTTAATCTGAATTAATGAATATGTTATGTTATATAGAATACATGATTTCTAATGATTAAATGTGAGTCAAAATGAATTAAATGAGTTAGTTACATGAAAGATTCATATTTTGATTTACGTAACTATCCAAATAGGTTTTGAATATATGCATGTGATTTCTTGAACTACTGATGTGTGCAATTAGTGTGCAGGATATTTAATCAAAAAATATAATGGAAAGACGAAATTGAACCCCTTGCTATTGTGCTAATTTGCATTATCTTTGTTTGAAGGTTGTTGTATAGTCTTAAAATTCTCCTAGCTTTTGTTTGAGTTCTATTAAGTCTTTAAGACCTAAAAACATTAAATTTAAGTACCTTAGGGGTAAGGGTATGGGTTGGGAGTACTTTCCACACCCTTAGCCTCTTTGGTTGACTTTTAGGGTCACTCAAAAATCCTACTTTTGGTTGATTGCGAAAATTGATTTGTCTCCTCTATAAGTTGGTGACTCAAACTCCACCTTGGGGTTACCTAAAGTCTAGTTGAGTTAGGATCATATTTAGAGGCATTTTGGAGAAGTTTTGGGGTTGTTGCCCAATCTCTAGTTTTTAGAGAGAAGTTTGAAGATTGAAGGAAATGAAGGATAAGCTCTTCCCAACTTGTCATTTTACCATAACTTTCTTTTGTGAAGGTAGGGTTCTACACTCCTTTGATCATGTTCTTCATATGGTTTATACTTTTATTCATGCATAAGGCATTGTGTAGTTCATGTATTGCTTGCTTTTGTGTTGAGGTTGTTTGGGGAGGGATCTTAAATTGTTCTTGGATGCCATTCTTATGCTTGCTTTGAAATTTTGAGGGGATTTCATGGGGATTTTTTTGGCATTACTCACCCTTGGATAGAGAAGAAGTGGCCGAGTACGAGGGAAGGGCCTTAGTTGGACCTCAATAATGTAGAGTCTCCTCTCATGGTGAGAAGAGAGAAAGAGGGTAGGGTGTATGGGCCCCTACTTGTCGTCACATACCTTGTATGAAAATTTGAATTTTTGAAGAAGGGAAGGAATGAAAACCCTTGTTATATTGGCCTCGAAAGGGCATTTGTAGAAGAACCGAAGTTCTTAAATTTTAGCCCCGAAAGGGCCATGTTATGGTATGGTGATTGACGTCTTGTATTGAGAAAATCCACCTCCCCCCAATTTTGGTTCAATGTTGAACCTATTGTGCAAAGCCGGGTTGGAAATGCATGCTTCAATTGTTCATCATATATGTTGTTTTACCTCCGGGTTAGTTCTTGTCTTTCCATGGTTCCCTTGGTGCATTGAAGATATTGGAAAGGACCTCTTGAGAAAGACCTAGAAGAGAATTCAATTGAATTGTGACATTACGTAAAAATGTATTTAAATTTTGATGTATTTGGCAAAGATGTCGAGTTTTCTTACTAGTTCTTTCTCGATGGAGCCTTGAACCAGGTTGATTAATAAAAGAGAAAAGATTGAGTAATGTTCTTGCATATGAGATTTTCGTATTTAGTTTGCATACATTTACTTGATACTAGAGGCGATGACAATTTTACCTCACTACAACATTTTCATGATTGGTAATCATATTCATTTAGTCTAAGACTAATTTGATAGAATGACGATATATTGTTACACAATTTAAGGTTCAAACTATGTTAAAGAAAATTTGATGCTTGGTATGGACTTCATTGCATTTTTGTAGTTTCTTAGAAATCAAAGTAATCCTATGTCTTGGTTTAAAGCACAATAATTGAACTTGATGAATGTAATCAACATTAGAAGGAAATTCAATAATATGGCCCTTGATTTATTAGAAATAGTTGGCTTAAATCTAATTAGAAAATAAAAGTATATGTATTCCCTTGTCAAAGATGAAATTACATTAGAAAATTTAACGCTTAGAGAAAATATGGTGTAAAAAAAAAAAGTAATTCCCCAGGAACAAAAAGACTCTCTAGAATTTGTATGGGAAAAATGATTTAAGTCCCATGTTTGTAACAGAGCATATTCTTTGGATTCTTTAGTTTAAAATCTAATTTTCTTTTTTTTTTTAAAATTAGAAAGAGAAAAGTACTATTTGTATCTAAATATCCTAAATATATTCCTAATATCCTTGACTCCACTATTAAACTTCGCAATAACTATCCTAGAACCTATCTTAAGCACCCCACTCATCATGCCATACCTAGACTACTCACTTACCTTCATGTTCTCTTACTCCCATGCGTTGAACTTCCCCTTGGTTGCTATCATGAGCTTGGGATTAGGCGATTTAATGTGTTTGGAAATAGTGCCTAGACTTAGTCACTTCCCACTTTTAATTTGTTGGTTGAGAAGTCCTGTTCCTAGGCTTTTTCTTCAAAAATACACCCATCTTGCATAAGAATTTATGCCACTTTATGCAATGAAGTGGTTGGGTCGTACACCTGTAGATTTCCTGACCTTTCCAATACCATGCATGAGTGGGATTGTTGCATTCCTTGTCTTGGGCAGATCAACTTGCACCCTATTGGATTAATTAACAAGTTGTCTTCTATCCCATCTTTTCCTTACCCCTCATCAAGTGAATGTCTTAATTTTTCCTTGGGCTACGTTCTCTGCCACCCTTGCATTTTTTTTAGACCTTGGTTTGCGTGGGAGAGCATGGGGAAGCGGCCAAGGCTTGGAAAGTTGGGGGTTTGACTTGTGCCATGTGGCCTAGGTTGTGTAGGGGTAGTTGGTATAGGGAGGGGAATTAGTATTTTTTTTTTTTTTTATAATTTTAAAAATAAGTATATTTTAATTTTTTCTAGAATCTGCTTGGGGTTGAGCCCACATGGGGTGAGATTTAGGGGAGTTCTTTTGGTGTATGGTGTAGTTAGGGATTATGATGTTAAGGAGTAAGTGTCATGTTGTTATGATAGTAAGTTTGATAGATAATTGTTGTTATTATTATTTTTGTGAGTGTGCATAGATGTACTTAAATTATTAGTTAGTTTTAAATAATTGAATTTAGTTTTTTTTTTTTAAATATTAATATTATGTTATTTAGTTAGAATTAGGTGATTTGTAGTATTAGGGCTTAGTAATGTTAATATTTACATTCTTTTAGTTATAGTAAAATATATTTTAATCAGCCGAAATTTTAATATTGTGTTAGTTGGTAGTAATTTTAATTATTTTATTTAGTTAGTTCATATTGAAGTGTGTTTGTTAGTTAATTTTATTTCAAATATTTCAAATTTGTATTGTCAAGGTGCTAGACTTAATGTTGACTGAGGGTAAGTAATTTAGTAGATGGTATTAGCAATTAGTTAAGAGTTTGTGTAGGATAATTAGTGTAAGGTGCCATTTTGTTTTAATTTCGTGATTAATGTTAAGTTAGGATTGTTAGTGGAAGTTGAATTAGTTGTCATTTTCATTGATAATATAAGTTGTGATTAATTAACTTGATAATATTTCAGGTTAGTAAAGGATGGGTTTATAAATTAAACATATATATATATATATATATATATATATATATATATATATATATATATATATATATATATATATATATATATATATATATATATATATATATATATATATATATATATATATATATATATATATATATATATATATATATATATATATATATATATATAGATAGATAGTGTATTTTACCCTTGCCTAAGGAATGACTAATTTAGAAGATATGTAGATCAAGTGTAACGACTAGTGAATCGATGATTCTGTTAGGTCATTTTATTAACGTTAGTATATAGGACGAAATTTAAGCTATGTGCATTAGAATTCTTCGAATAATATAGTTTAATGGTAAGTTGAGCATTATTGGTTAATATGTTGTATAAGATAAGATAGTTAGTATATTCAATCTATCTTAAAAATAATTTTAGATTTATTATGTTAATTGATTATATTGTTCTTAAATCGAAAGCCAGTGTTATTATATCTTAAAATGATTTAGATAAGTAAGGGTGGTAAAATTAAGTCAGATTATTAGGTTAATTTTCAAGTGTTGATTTTAAATCTAAATAGTTGTTTGGTATTGTGGGTTGTAGGATAATTGGATTACTTATTTTAATTATAATATATTACTTTGAAATTAAAATAATAATAATACAAATTTCAAAATCAATTTAATAACGAATGCTCAGACTTAACCAACTTTTCTTTCACATTGATTATAAACTTAAACAGTAATGACAGGCCATCCTTAGGAGATCCAATTTTTTTTTTTGTTTCTTATTATACCTATACTTTAACATGTGCTTATTAACATATCAATCTTAATGATGTTATGAATCAAAAAAAAAAAATTTAAAATGGTGTATTTTTTTTGCCCGAATTTTTGGGCATGACATTGTTTCCATGTTTCACAAGGTTTCCTTTAGGTAAAACTTTAGGCAAGGGTGCAAACTTTTGTGACAACAAGTATCAACAAATATTATTATTATTGTATACTATGTTTGGCATCATTCGCATCAAAGAAATTCTTAATGAGACATTGACATTAGGGCACCAAAGATGTTATCTTTGAGGCATTATTATCTTTGTTAAAAGTATTTTTTTGAAGGAATATATGAAGGAACTTTATAAATTAGGAAGAATTTTAGGGTAAAATTTCTACATTAGCAAGAAGTTTTTACTAGGTATTCATTGAGACCTAGACACTTGCAACTTGGATAGGTGTCGAGGTTGGTATTTTTTATTTCATATGGAATGGAATTGTGTTGTATTTGTTTCCTAAATCCAATCCTTGTTCTCTTTTGGGTTTTGATAGACCCTAGAAAATCCTTGTCCAAAAAGAGAGTAATTCAATGCATTTTTTGCATTTCAGGAAGAGAAATCAAGTTGTCAACAAAAAGGCGAAATATCAACATTTTGGAAATTTCAAAGTACTAAGCTAGAAAAGAAGAGATGACTTTTTTATTTCATTAACAACTTTTTAAAAGGATTTAGAAGTCGTGATTTCATTGGTAACTAAGAAGAAAGATTCCAAAGTCATGATTTCGCTGATAGCTAAGAAGGTTATTGAAATCGTGATTTCACTAATGATTAAACAGATGAATTCTGAAATCATGATTTCAGAGAAGCAGGTGAAAGGCCTAGTAAAATTCTTAATTTCAGAAATAATCCCAAAATCGAGGCACAAAAATATGAAAAGAGTTTTATCAAGTTTTTAAAGGATAAATTATTAATTTAATAAGTTAAAGTACGTAGTGAGCACTCAAATGATGTGACTAATTGAACAATTCGCAAGGTGAATGTATGTGCGAGAAGTTATGGGTCATAAATGCAAAAGAAAAAGAAATTGATTACTTCAGCAAAAAGAATCATTTCACAATTACATTCAAGCAAAGGTGAAAGCTAGCAATGAAGATTTGAAGGGGTACCTGTGATGTTGCAAAAACAAGTTCAACTCCTTTTGCTCTAGGTGTTGTTTATTTGCTAAAATACCTTTAAAAGAACATACTAGTGCTAAGGAGGTTCATACTAAGAAGTTAATTCTTGAAAGATGTTAGAATTATTTCTTGGTTCCTCTTCTAGGGGTCAAAAGACTATCTTTTCTAATGAATTCGAGAACTGTAGAGATGTTAACCTCCTTTTACATGTTAGAGTCTTGTTCTGGTACTTTTATGCAAATAGAGATAAAAAAAGAGCCTAGGGATAACCCATGGAAATTAGATTTAGGAAAAATTATGGTTCCAAATGTATTTATAGATACAGAGCTTATAGACATTATAGCTAGTCATTATGAACCAACTACTAGGGCTACAAGGAAAATGGATTTTATGCCACTGTTACTCATCACAAAATCTTGCATTGAAGAATTTTTTGGATTGAGCACCTAAGCCCTTACAAAAATTTATAGGAAGCACTTTAATATAATGAATATCAAAGAACCATAAAGTTCATAAGATACAGAGAAATTGCACATTTTATGTATATGGATCACAAAAACATAATCATTTATGTTGATCATATGGGTCCCCATCCTATTGAGTCCTTTATGGATTTTTTGAAGTACATTTTTTATGCATGGTCACAATAGTTTGGAGAAGATGATCAACAGAAGATCCCACTTGATTACATGTACATGTGCATGAAGATCCAAAACCCTCATACTTATCTGGAATTTGATTTTGCCAGTGAGATTGAAAAAACCTTGCATAATCAATTGGTTATATGGAAAGTCGCTAAGTCCTTCAAGAATCATTATCTATTGTGCTACTTAATTCTTCATCAAAATATCAATCGATTTAGGAATTCCATGAAGTTGGATAGAGTCGATGAAGAAGGTGCTAGACATCCCATTCAACTTTAGTGCTCACTCTAAGATACATGTGAGAGATGGTGACTTCACAATTTTTAGAGATGTGTTTGTGTAGTGGATTGTGAGGGTACTTGGGGAAAATATCACAAGAATACCATAGTCAATAAAAAATATATTGAAATTGAAAGAGTGTCAAGCTGATAAAGGTTTCGAAACCAAAGTATTCATTGATAAGACTTTATGGATGTAGACAACCACCTCATATGCTCGCAGTGTTTGTTGGAGAAAGATTGGGTTATTTAGAGTTTATATGATAGTTACTTTGGGCTGAAAAGGAAATTATTTAGCTGAGAAGGAAATGAAACATGATGCCTTCTTTTATAAAGTTTGATGGATATGTAATTGGATATAATAAGGTTAAAGAGGTCCAAGAAGTCTTATGAATAAATTATGGTTAATCAGTGATAAATGTAGAGAGTATGATCCTGAAGGGCATATTAGAACTATAAAAGCCATGTATGCACATTAGATAAACATTGAAGATGATATTATTAGAAACTATGATGACTTGCAAGAGGCATACCAGAGGTTGAGGAAATTGAATGTCTTGAATAAGATAGAGGATCAAATGTTAACTAGAGGTTTTATCATTTTCATTTTGAAGATGATAATGAAGATCTTAGGATTGAAAAATGTATTACGAATTTTGAAAATTTGTATAAAGAGTATGTTGAACATGCATCTCCTCCACCCCCTCAAGCCAAAAAGAGGAAGCTAAGTTTAGCTGGTTCTAGTTCTGATTCTCCTGCTCCTAAACCTCAAGAAGAAGGGACTAGTACCTCTTTGGTGGCTTATGAGGATTCAGACAATGAAGGATCTAAAAAAATTGTTAAGATTCTCATATACATGAAAAAGGGTAAAGATGTTGAAACATCAAATCCACCCCCTAGGTTCTTTGAGGAAAGACATGGATACTATGCTCAAACATTGCAGAATGATGTACTAATTTACTAAAGATAAGAGAGAAGCCATTTCCCTTAGGCTTATTGAACATGAGAACTTTACTCAAACACAAGAATTAAAAGACTTCTAGATCAAATACAAAATGAGAGATTTTGAGGAAACAAAAAATAAAAGGCTTGAAGGTGTGGATGAGTCTCAACATGCTACAATTGTTCAACAAATGATGGATGAGTTATATTTGTATGATATTTCATGTACTGAAGAAGAGGCTAGAGAAATGGTAAAACACAGTGACATCTTAATACTCCCCGGTTTAACATTGAAAGAGTTATTTTTTCTTCATCAAGTAAGGAAGCAAGATGACCCAACATTTGTGTTAGAATTTGAATCATTGGACAAAGTAGAAGGTATAGGATACGATCCTAAAACAAAAACCCTTGCTACTTGGGTTACATTTAAGGAAAATAAACCCAAGATGATTGATATATCTAAAGGAGAAGAAGGGATGACCCTGGTGCAAACTATAGATAGTACAGACCCTATGCTAGTTGCAACATAATTGACACGTAAATTTGTGTTTAATCAAGCTTAGATTAAACATGTGAAATAAATGATCGTAGAACTACAAAGGATGTAAATGGAAATGAATTGAATCATAAATAAAATGCATGTGAAAACTCAAAGATTGGAAAATGAGTTTATATGATTCAAAATCCACAAGCACTTGGGCTATTATGGTTCATGAAAGAGAAATTGTTGGTATTAATGAAAGTCCAAACAAGGAAGTTGCCACAAAATTTGATCACAAGAAAAGTACTTTCAAAATATTGGAGGATATTCTTGTTTACAGAATAAACCTTATTTTCGCTAAATGTGATGAAGTGTATGGGAGGTTTAATAACATTTGTAATACATTATATTTCTTTGTGAAAGGAAAATATATACTCTCTAACATAGAGAAGAAATAGGGACCCTCTTGATATGGATTAAGAAAACTCTTTGAAGTTACAAAGAGGGACCCTGATGCCCCTACACAAAAAAAATTAATATTGATTTCATTGATTTAGTTTCAAAGAATTTGAGTTATATGAGCCAAGAACATCCAAATTTGGAGGAGAAGTTGAATCTAATTTCTTTTGTTGATCATTCTCATTTCCCCAGCATTAAAAATGAAGAAGGAAAGATCAAACAATTGGAAGAATGGAGGCATGAGTTCACAAAATTACCTCAAGTAGTAATAACCAAACTCAGGGAGGAACACAATTTCTAGATTGACTCATTTCATAGACTATTGAATAAGATAATTTCTATAGAGGAAAAATTTACAAATTTCATAACAGATGTGAGGATCGCTTGGGGAAAGAAGTGGGCAGAATTGCAAGCTGTTGCCCCAACAGTTCAAAATTTGTATGACCTACTCACACCTAGATTTCCAAGTGGAATGAAGTCTATCTCAAGGTTCCCAATGATACTCCTAAAGAAATTGTGGTTGCTAATGAAATAGAGGAAAGTTAAAATCATGTTATTTTTTATGTTTTTCAATTTTGCTTTTAGTTAGTATTTAGTTATGCTTATGAAGGGGTCTGAAGCTATGATGCACCCTTTCATTTTAAAAAGGTACCAAGACCCCTATTTAAGAAGTAATTTTTTTAAGACAATATATCATCATCATTATATATATGACATAAGATATTGTTCATAGTAGATATTATGAAATAATTGTCTACTTTCATGCAATTACTTGTTTTGGATATGTAATGAAACTACTATGTTGTATTTCCTTAAAAATGAAGTTAACACAATGTCGATTCCTCTATATCTTAAATGGTGTATGGTTTATTAATTATCCATGTTCTTCATTGTCTCTTTAGATTATGCTAGTATTTTGATGGATGAGAATAATGCATGAACTTGATTCATCATATAATTTCATACTAAATTATGGTATTTGTCTAAATGGTTTCCTTTGATTGGGGTTAAAAACATTTATACTAAGAATTGTATTTATATCTCATCTATCCAATGGTTGATTGGATGCACACTATCTCTTGAGGTTTGATAATAAGATTATGTGGCAATCGACTCTATACTATCCAAATGGATTAAGGAATGATCTCTTTATATTCATTCTGAGTTAATATGTACAGTTGTAGACTGGATAAATTCTATCCACAAGTATTGCATGAATCTATTCTTTATATTTTCATTCACATTTTAAATATTATTACATTTGATTTCTCCTTGAGAAGAAACTTACCAACTCAAGAGCATCAATTATAAATTTTGCATTGTTAAAGCCTTAAGTTTACCTTAGGGAACATTGATATAGGTACAACTTGTTAGAAAGTAAAGTCCACCAAGATAACTAAGAGAGGGGGGGAGGGGTGTGAATTAGTTATCCAACTATTAAAACACTTATCAACTTTATTGATCCTTAACCATGTGAACAATATAATTAGAAACTATAAGAAGATATACATACACAATAACACTAGATATGTTAACTATGGAAACCCTTGATTAGAGGGAAAACCCTAGTGGAGATGGTACCCACAGAATGATGCACTAATATAAAAGTTCCTTAAAAGAGGATGGACTCTGTTAGGATCTAATGAAATACATTTAGTACATATCAATCCTTGTTAGGAGACTTTGAATCCATGTTAGGATATTCCAACCTTATTAGGAGTTGTGTCAACCCTTTTAGGAGTTGTAGAAGGCAGAAAAACCCATTGTCCAAATAGATTTAGGGGAAAGACCACCAAACTCACTGTCCAACTAGTCTCTGTATTATTCCTTGTAGAATAATAGAAAATGAATGATCAAGTGAACTGCTTTATCCTCCTGACCTCTCCTCTCCTCTTCTAATCTCAACAACATATCACCAACTCTGCATCCATATTATCCCTTGGATTGCTTACACACAGTTACCAATGTTGCATATCACTTGCACAATTCGCACTTTACACATCAATCACATATTTCTTCATAAGGAAAATAGCCTTACTTTATACCATATCCTCAAAATAATTCCTTGAGTCGGCCTTGAGGCTTTCCCAATTAATTATAATAGGACCTCATTAAGATATTACAAAATATTACATCTTTTTGTAATTACAAGTCATTGTCAACTCACAGTCTTCACAACTTCTCACATGTGCAACCTTTGACCTTATGCACTCGTTGATGTCATCATCATGTTGGTTTCCATCATAGTCTAACTTTGATCATCACAATTCTATCCTAGTTAACAGATATAATCAATCATCAAAAACCACTTATCAGATACTTTGTCTACTATCTTATATAATCAAGCACATCTTCTACATTTCGTACACTCTATGTATGCGTACTCATCTACATCATCAGGATACAATGTACAATACATCCTTAATTGCACTTGACCTAATCATCAATGCACAATTCATACAACCTAGTTCTCAGTATGACAGTCTGCCAGTCTTCACAGAAACAATACTATGCTGACATCAATTACAAACAAAATCATCAATACAACATGTTAATCATGCTATCCATCTATCCAATGCTTAGGATACTCCAAAGGAATACCATCAACATTCATACTAACAATCTCCCCCTTTTGCATTGATGACAACATAGATGAAAAACATCTAAATTCCAAGAATACCAAATCAAAATTTGATGTTGTTGTTGTTGTTGTTTTCTTTTCAAATCCTCTTCATCAATCAAATTTGAAACTCACAAGAACACTACCATGTTTGTGCTTTCTCATTCTTACATGGATGAAAATAAAATTTTCACAACTTCTTCCCCATTGATATAAGTCAATGCCTCTCCCCATTGACATCAACAAATATATGAACAACAATTCTCCTCCATTGTTACATATCTTTCTCATACATACATCTCATGTATACTAACGGAAGATATTTCTCATGTGATCATGTTCCCCATTGACATTAATGAAAAAGGCTTCATTATGTTAATCATCTACTCAAAGTCTTCAATCAGCTCAAGTTTCCAAAGACATTGCTCTATACCAACTACCAAGAGTCCTTGATGACTTTTTTCATCACAAATACTCCCCATACATGAAGCATTAACATTTAGTCCAGATAAATAACAATTATCTATACCACTAGATTGAAGCACTTTCTACATCATCTACTCAAAAGTAGGTAGGGACATAACCCCAAGCTTAACTCACAAATACTCAAATGTATCTTTAGGAAAAGGCTTCATAAAGATATCTACAATATACTCTCTTTTTCTCACATACTCTAATTTAATCTCTTTGTCTACAACTTTTCTCTTAAAAAATGATATGTAATAGATATATACTTAGTCTTAGAATGCAACACTGGATTCTTAGACATACTCATTGTACTTGTGTTATCACAATGTATGATAATAGGTTATGAAAACTCTATCCTAATGTCCTTCAACATCTTCTTCATCCACATGATCTGATTACAATTGTTTGATGCTACTACATACTCTACTTCAGCTATACTTTATGAAATATAATCTTGTTTCTTGCTCAACCAAGAAACCAATCTTCCTCCAAGGAAAAATGCTCCATCATTGGTGTTTTTTCTGTCACCCATACTGCCTGCCAAATCCACATTAGTATATGAATACAAAGTAAAATTACTTGATCTGTCATAGCATAGTCCAAAATTAGGTATACCCTTCAAATATTTGAATATTCTTTTTACTACTACATAATGTGCTTCTCTAGGACCAGCTTGAAATATTGCTACTATCCCAATTGTATTTTCTATATCTGGTATAGTGTGAGTCATGATATTGCAAACCTCCAATCATAGATCTATACTTCTTTTTATCAACTATAGGTGTTTCATCTTTACTAGATAACTTGTGACCAAATATCATAGGTTTACCAATAGGCTTACAACTTTTCAATCCACATCTTTTCAACAAGTCTTTCAAGTACTTAGCTTGTGATAAGAAAATACCATCACTATTTTGTACAATCTGTAGACCCAAGAAAAATTTCATCTCACCAATGATACTCATCTCAAATTTCATTCTTCATTTCATCAACAAATGTATCACTTGCTTCATTATTTCCTCAAAATATTATGTCATCCACATATATTACAATGATCAAGAATCCATTCTCAATTTCTTTCAAATACAAATTGCTATCTGTCATACCTTTAGAAAATTCCAATTTTTCCAAATGTTTGTCCAATCTTGCATAGGAGGTTCTAGGTTCTTTCTTTAGTCCATATAATGCTTTCTTCAATATGCATACCATGTCCTTTTATACTATCAAAGGAAATCCTTTAGGGTGCTCAATGTAGACTTCTCCATCAAGCTCTCCATTCATTAATGAATACTTTACATCCATCTGATACACTTTGATCTTCTTACTTGTCGTATAAGCCAAGAACATTCAAGTACTACTTCAAGTCTAGAAACAAGAGAAAGTGTTTCCTCATAGTCTATGCCTTCTTGCTGTGAATATCCCTGGTATACCAGTCTTTCTTTATTCCTCACAAACTCACCTAGTTCATTCATCTAATTTCTAAAAAAACTCATTTAGTTCCTATAACATTCTTGTCTTTAGGTCTAGGAACCAATTCCCATGTCTCATTCTTTGCAATTTGATCTAGTTCTTCATTCATTACTTGAATCCAATGGTCATCCTTGCATGCCTCATCTCCACTCTTTGGTTCAACTTGAGAAATCAAACATAATTCCTCATGTACTATATTTCTTGTCATAACTCGTTAATCTTTTCTTCCTATAATCTAATTCTTAGAGTGATTCTTTGTCAAATTCATGTTTGATGTAGGTGTTGTCATTTCAATTCTTACTTCTTCTCTAGGTTCATATCTTGATTCTTCTCTTTGTTCAACAATTTGAACATCATTATGCAAATCATTATTTTGGATTACAGTTAAAATAGGTTTTGAGGAGACCCGAAACCCCATACAAAAAACAAGAAAAAGATATCAAAAAAAGAGTCCATGAGATTTTACAAGGACTTGGAACCTACAATACTGGAAAAAAGCCCAAACCCAAGTTTTACAAGGACCTAGAACCTAAATAGTAGAAAACATGCAAATCATTATTAGTCTAAAAGAAGACTTCAATATTTTCTCTAACAGGTTTAGGATTATCTTCTTCTTCATCAGACATATAATTCAACATTCTCTCTTTAACTCCAAATTTTTTATCCACTTTCACATTTGCACACTCAAAAATAGTCTTAGTTCCTTGATTAAAACATCTATAAACTTTTCTTTTCACTGAATAACCAAGGAACATACCTTCATCACTTCTTGTATCAAACTTACCAATATCATCATCTCTCTTTATGTAACACTTACTTCTGAAATTTTTTAAATATTTTACTGAAGGTCCATGTCCAAACCATAATTCATAGGGAGTCTTATTTGTACCTTTTCTAATATACACTCTGTTCATGGTGTATACTACTGTGTTGATTGCTTCCCTCCAAAATGTCTTGGATACATCATTCTCAAACATCATAGCTCTTGATTCTTTTGTTATAGACCTATTTCTTCTTTCAACAATCCTATTTTGTGTAGGAGTATTAGGTGTTGATAATTGTCTCTTAATACCATTTTCTTCACAAAAATATTAAAATCTCTTGAAGTAAATTGTCCACCTCTATCTAATCCTAAATATTTTTATCTTTGCACTTGATTCCTTCTCAACTATATTTTTGAACAACTTAAACTTTTGAAATAGCTCAGAATTTTCTTTAACAAATGCTACCCACATCATTCTCGTGAAATCATCAACAAAAATCATAAAGTACCTTTCACCATAGAATTCTCTTATTCTAGTAGGATGACTCAAATCTGTATGAACAATCTCCAATTTCACTGTGGTAGTGAACTTCTTGCTAGGAAAATAAACTTTCTTCTACTTAGCCATAACCCATTCTTTTCAAATAACATTAGTAGGTTTCACAATTCTAGGTAGATCTCTGGCAAAAAGTGTACTACTAGCCTTCACAATGTTATCAAAGTTTCTATGAAAAAATATCCAATGAAATAACCAACTATTATCCACCTTTGCAACCAAACAAGTTATCTTTGTAGGGTTCAATTGAGACACATTATCTCTGGATATTGTACCAGTTCCAATCAACTTGCCATCTTTATCATTGATAATGTATATTTTCTCTATGAATTGAAACTAATAACTTTATCAACCAACTATACAATACTCAATAGGTTATTCTTTAATCCATCAATAAAATAAACATCATCAGTATTAGTTGTTCCATCAAGAGTAATAGATCCCATTCTCTTGATATGGTAGGCTACATTGTTACCAACTTTGACAATTCCTCATTATGATTACTAAACTCAAAAAACTTATTCATATCTCTAGTCATATGATGTGAACATCCACTATCTATAATCCAATCATATTTCTTTTCAACTTGCGAAACTAGGGCTTTTTCTTCTCTAATTTCTTTTTCAGGATTTTCTTCTTTCATGGCCACAAATCCTAATTCATCATCACTTTCACTTTGAACTATTTCCTCAGACTCATCATCTTCATTTGCATACAAATAATCTCTAGGTCTTCTAGGCTTGAAATTCTTATTATACTTTGTCTCTCTTTTGGGACACTTAGAAGTATAATGACCAAATTCATTACAAGTCCAACATTTAAAAATTCTCTTACCATCTGGTTCTCTTTTTACAAGTAGTGAAATTCCTTCTTCAATTCTTCTATCCTCCTTAAATCTAGATCTATTGGTGCTAGCATAGACTCCATTGGTGCGTGCAATTCTTGACAAAGAAGGAAAAACACTCAATACACTAAAAGTTGTTTCCACTCTAGGAAATTCTCCAGATTGCTTTCTGCTCACTTCTTCTACTTCCAATCTTCCAAGTAAAGTCTCTCTAGCAAACTTCTCAATGCAAGATATCACTTGCTCAACCATTTGTGTTGTTTGTCTAAATGATGGTGTCAAAGTTTTCAAAATCTTCCATATAATCTCATCTTCATATTTAGATCCCTAACAAGACTTAATTTCTACAACAATATATGATATTCTACCAATATAGCTTCTCATAGATTCATTTTCCATCATTTTAGCGTCTTGTAAAAAACATATTCAATTCTGTAATCTAATTCTTTTAGCATGCTTATCACCTTCAAAATTAGACTCTAAGGCTACCCAAATTTCATGAGATGTCTCTAAGGATTTTACTTGATTGTATTCATTCTTAGGAAGAGCTGACAATAATCCTTCTTTGGAAAGCATATTACTCATTAAAAGATCTCTTTCAGCTTAACTGAATTCCTGAAGTTTTCTTTCTCCCACAATCTCCTTTTTACTTGTTTCATCAACCAATACCCTAGACCCATACATAGAAAATGAATCTTCATCTTCTCCTTCTAACTATCAGTTAACTCCATCAAATTTAGGACTTTCTTTTTTGAAATGACCGGCCATTCATCTCCTTAAGCTATTAAGCTTTTTCTTCAAGGATCTAATGCTTTGATACCAATTAAATTAGAAAGTAAAGTCTACCAAGATAATTGAGAGGGGGGGTGAATCAATTATCCAACTATTAAAACACTTATCAACCTTATTAATCCTTAACCATGTAAACAATACAATCAACAACCATAAGAAGATATACATACATAATAAGACTAGATATGTTAACTAGGGAAACCCTCATTCAAAAAGGGAAAACCTTGGTGGGGAGGGTACCCACAAAATGATGTACTGATATAAAAGTTCCTTGTAAGAGGATGGACTTTGTTAGAAGCCAATGAAATACATTCTGTACATATCAGTCCTTGTTAGGAGACTTTGATTCCTTGTTAGGAGTTGTAGAAGGAAGAAGGACCCACCATCCAAATACTATTAGGGGCAAGACCACCGGACTCACTATCCAAGTGGTCTATGTATTATTCCTTGTAGAATAATAGAAAATGAATGATCTCTAACTCCTCTATCCTCTTAACCAAATCTCTCCTCTTTTGATCTCAGTATTTACATCCAAATAATCCCTTGTACTGCTTACACACATTTACCAACTTTGTATATCACTTGCAAAATTCACACTTCACACATCAATCACATATTTATTCATAAGGAAAATAACCTTCCTTTATACCATATCCACAAAATTATTCCTTGAGTCACCCTTGAGGATTTCCCAATTAATTATAATAGGACCTCATTAAAATATTATAAAATATTACATTTTTTCATAATTACAAGTCATTGCCGACTCATAGTCTTTACAACTTCTCACACATGCAACCTTTAACCTTGCACACTTATTGATGTCATCATCGAGCTATATTCTATCACAATCTAACTACAATGATCACAATTCTATCCTACTTATGAGACACAAATCAATCATCAGAAACCACTAATTGAATACTCTATTTGCTTACTATCTTCTCTAAATCAAGCATATCTTTTGCATGTCTTTCATGATACTATTGACAATTGGCTAAGGAAGATATGTAATTGTTATCATTTATGGCAACACATGATGTACATGCTTGTAGAAAACCTTAGAAATAAAGATACTTAGCTTTTGGTACCTAGAAAATTGTCTAAGTATGAAATTGGTTTACAATAGTGTATTGTTTTGTATGTAACTTGTTACTGATGTCATATTATGACTAACGAGGTTACATGGAGCAAGAAAGAATTATATTGGACATGTGGCTAATGTCATGTGGAGGAATACTAACTCTAACACTTGTTATTCAAGTTTTAGTTATGTGATTATCAATCAAGAATAAAGAGCAGTATTTAATGTATAACTTGTTTATATGATGTTATTTCTGGAAGAAAGGTTAAATATATATGGTATACATATTCATGATGATGTGTACAACATCAAACATCGGTACAAGCTGTACAGATAAAAGATATTCAAGATTTACTGAACATTGAAATTGGAGGTAAAGGAATTATTTTGTTTACAAAATAATTACTTGACCAATTAGAGCTGACATCCTAGATGTTTACTCTAAGTTGAAAAAGTGTATTTTTGTCTTAACGGACCCAGCAGCAATTTTTGAAAAGGCATGGTATTTATGCAAAGACATCTTGTGATTTTACTTGGAGAAGTTGTGAATGAATTTTGTAATGCAAATTATGAATGTAAACTTTTGTATCTTGTGAAGCAAAGTTTGTGAGAACCTATTTTTGCGATCCAAGATCTAGCTAAGGTCAAAGATCAACTAAAAAGAAGTTGAAGCATCCTTACTTCTCTATTAGAGGAACTAAAAGACTAATTACTTGTTTAGGTAGTGATCTCTTCTTGTAATTGGAAGTGCATGTTTGGGCAGTGAGCTCTTCTTGCATCTATTGTACTATAACTCCTAATAGGGTTAGAATCTCCTAATAGGGATTCAAAGTCTCCTAACAGGGACTCTCTATATTGAACTTGCTCATTGACTCCTAACAGGGTCCATCCTCTAACAAGGAACATATATATCAATATATTATCTAGTGGGTATCATCCCCATAGGGGTTTTCCCTTGGCTGGGGTTTCCCTAGTTAACAAAATATGGTGTTAAGAGTTCTCTTTATGCATGGTTATTATTTCTATTTAGCATTACTTTTTTACTTTCTTATGCATGGTACAAAGTAATTAATAATATCTAATTAGTGAAAAAAGGTTTGTAGAATATTGATTCACCAACACCGCCCACCCGCCCCCCCCCCCCCCCCCACTTAGTATTCCCTATTTCTAACAATTGGAATCAAGGCCCAGTTACTCAAAAGAGGCTTGAAAACTTGAGTAAGATCCCTATGGATATGGAACAATTTATGAAGAACCTTGAAGAAGCACTTGAACAAATTGATCTCCTTACTGAAGAAAGAGATAAGCTCAAAGATAGATATGAAGACTCCAAAGTATAGATTGGACAATTGAAGGACAAGATTGAACATCTCAAATCCAAGCCCAAATCTACTAAATTTAAAACTAGTGATGATGATTATTCAAAACTAAAGATAGAGTAAAAAATCTTGAAGCATGAATTGAAGGTTATCAATCTATAGTTGAGCTTGAAGAGTGATCCTAACAAAGTTGAATCTGATTTAAAGACTGAAAATTCAGATCCTAGAGCCAATCTAGAAAAGATGGCATCTGAGCTTGAAGCATTAAAAGTAGATCATGAATAACTTCAAAAGTACAAAGTACAACACTATTGTGAAAGGTGAGTTGACTCAAAGAAAAGTACAGCTTGAAAAGATTTATTCTAGCAGAGAAAAGCTTGATGATTCAATGTCAATACAAAGACCTACCTATGATAAGATTGGTCTTGGTTATCTATTTAACATGTTTGTAAAGAAACCTGAAAATAGATTAGATTTGAAAGGAAAAGATAAATCTGATGATAAGATTGAATCTAGTCAATCTTTTGATAAACCTAAAGAAGTTGGACAAGACAAGGAAGCTAAGATATTGGATGAACCAAAACAAGTTGAATCTCCTAAGGAAACTAGGAATGAATTTAGAGGTAACTACATGAAAAAGGTCATATGAAAAGAAATTTTACAAATAATTCATTTAATCATGTTACAGAATTTTATTGTCATAATTGTCATGGTATGGGTCATAAAGCAATTGGTTGTAGGAAACCTAACTATGATAATGGTAGAAGGAATAGTAGAATGTCTGGAAATACTAATCCTATAGATAGAAGAAGACCTAATGAGAGGACATTGAAAGAAGGAAGACGTTATGAAGAAAGAAGGCAAATCATGTGTTATAAGTGTAACAAATTTGGACACAACCCGAACTTTCATGCACCTATTGATCAACAAAATCCTAGAAGTAGAACCCCAGTATGTTAGTTATGCAACAACTTCAGACATACAACAAAGTATTGTAGAATGGACAGAAACTTCAGAGATAGAAGGAACAATGGAAGAAACTTCATAAACAGAAGGAACGATGGAAGAAACATTGAAAATGAGAGAAGGAACCATGAAAGGAACTTAGGAACTAGCAAAGATAATGAAGATCAAAGAAATATAGACAGTGAACTTCGAGAAGAACTTAATGAGGCATTTGTGAAGGGATTGAATATTTTTGAAGAAAAGTTAGATGATGCAAAGATAGAAAAATTGAAGTCAATAATCGAGTTTGATTCAACCAAGTTGAATTAAGCTCACTCACAACACCAAAATTTGAAACTTCATTTAGCGATAGAACTATAGGTAATGAAGTTTGGAAAAGGTGTATCGAGATAAGTTTAGACTATAGCTAAGCTCACTTGCAATTTGGAGATTATCGAAACTTGTTACGAAGGAATTAAGAGTTACTGTTATAACAGAGAAAGTTAATCCTACAGTAGAAGATGAAAACTATTTTTTTATAGAGAATTTTGTGGAGCAAAGTTCCTTGGAGCATTGTCATGATGCAAGGAAGCTTGTAAACCTTGGGTAGCATTTAAAGATTGAACAAATATTTCAAGCATATATTTGATTTCAGAATGTTATTGATAGCTTTTTCATGTTTGCAAAGTACACAATTAATGAAAGTTTGAATTGAATGAATAAAATGGACTACAAACTTGACTACCACTTCATTACAATCACATCATAAGAATAGAGCACTCAGAAGTGACTTAATAAGGTGATTTTGAACTAGACCCTATTTTTGAAAGAGGTATTTTGTCATTTCTCTGCAGAATTTCTTGGATAAAATTTATATTTGATTAAAGCATGGATATGTCAGTAGTTCATAGTGTTGAGTATAAAGAGAGACCAAAATTGAAGGTTGTTTCCATGAAACTCATAGAAGGAAACTCTAATTCAACATTATCTATTACTCTGAACAATGTAATGTATTTGGAAGATGTAGGAAGTTATCTTAATAGCAAGTTTGAAGGTATTGGAAGTGAGTATATGAACAAAGATATGGAAATTGTCTTTAACCATGATATGTCAGTAAAGCCTAGATTTGAACATTTGAAAGAACTAGACTTATTCAAATATCACTTCTATTGAGAATTGGACAATGAAGAATGGACTCAGATCATACTAAGTAGAATTCATAAAGGAAAATTGTGGATGGAAGACAATGTAGTTGACATTTCAGTCGACTTTATTCATGAGGTAACTAGTCTTAGCAAACAAGGTAGTGTACCTATAGGTGAGAAACTAGTTAAGAAGAAGGTTGAGAGCTACACTAAGGAAGTTTATAATGGGAAGGCCATGATGATTAGCACCATTTAACAAGATGATGTGGTATCCCTAAGTAGAATCATTCCCTATTCTATTTGTGCAAGTTCTAAGATTGATGAATTATCAACAGGATTCATCTATGCAACTTATAAGATTTGTGTTGAGAAAGAACAAGTTAACCTAAGTGAAATTATAAGAATGAAACTCCTTCAAAACTTAGAGAAAATCAAGAGCAGGGATAACTTTAAGAAACCCTCTTGAAAAAAAAGTATAAAATGCTGGCGAATCCAACATCTTGGGGGTAGGAAAATTTTAATATCAAGGGCGATTTTTTTGTTCCATATAGGGAAATAAAATATTATATGTTGGCGATTTGTTTCTTGCCCTAGCAAAAATCATTTTAAATGTGGCAAATTAATATTTTTTTCACTGACGGATATATAAATGATGGCTATTTTTTCCCTTGCCAAAAATGATTTAATAATGTTAGAGGCGAATTACTTGTTTTGTAGGAAAATGAATAATAATGGTCTTGGCTAATCTTTAGTGGTAAACTAAAAAATTGTTTAATTTGAAAGTGAAATTTGCACATGTATTGGTTAGTGATTGTACTGACTGCTGAGTAGTCACTTTCAAGTTTCAACTTGTGTACTATGTTAGGTGTGTTATTAATAATGTCGTAACATCGTTACTTTAGTGTCACAATTACCAAGTGGACTATCGTCACTTTTGTTACGTTAATAGTAAATACAATAGTTTTATTGACCATTGATTAGTTAGAGATCAACGATAGTAGATGCATCTCAGGGCCACTTGCTTGAAAAGACTTGGAGTCGCATGTAATTTTCTAAAATGGAGACACATGAAAAAGTTTACATGGAAATCATTAATCATGTCAGACACTATTGACTATCTGACATTAATTTCAGCACATTTCAACGTTTCACACACTTGAAAATTAATAGGAATACGAAAAGATAAGATATGGAAGATCGCAAATGCCAAAGAATTAGATGCAACTGCAGTCTGTCATTAAATAGGCTCTTCAATTCCTCTTTCAATATCATTTCTTATATTCTAATTTCTTCAATCTGAATTTGGTTTGTAGTTGCACTTTGCAGAGTTTTCAGTTTCTTGAATTGTAGTCATGGATACGCCAATTCGCCTGAAATGCACTAATATGGCTCTGCAAAAGCCCTTTCTAGAAAAAATTCTTGATGATGTCCTTGCCATGGTTTGCAAGGTAGATGGCCAAAGTCCTTTTATCTTCCATGCTATATGCATGGTACTCGGCCATGAATTCTTGAGAAATGATAAGAGGTACCGTATGTCCACGGATATTACCTCCCGCTTCCTCGTGTCTCTTCTTGACCTTGGAGGTAGGCAAATAGACATGTTGATGCTTCTGTGTAACGTTTTTAAAAAAATATTTTTAGAGGATGATGTCAAAATTATTGGATTGGCCAAGCAGGTATCGGGGCCAGGTATTGGCATCCCTTTTGCAGATGTAGCAGACAAGTGCTGGGAGGAAGGCATAGGGTGCATTATACATAAGCATCCTTTCTTGCTAGGCATGAATGAACGACAACTGACTCACCATCGAAAGTGGGCGCGGCTCAGAAGAGATTTTCTATGAAAATGGTTGTTGTTGGACGATGACGTTAGTGAGATGAACTTCACATGTCTAGATGAGTTCAGTGACATCATCTTCTCCAATAGATTCCTCGCGAACGGAATTGAAAACTTTTCTGATTAAAGGCTTCAATCCCTCAGCCCCTCAGCCTGCTCATGCTTCCAGCCTCCCTAGTTCCCTGTTCAGTGTTCCCTATTCCTTTGGCCCTTTAGGGCCCAAAAAAATATTTTCAAGATATCTGTATTTTTCTTTGGATTGGGCCTTGCCCTTTTTTGTAAATTATGAAATAGTAAAACCAAGCTGATTAGTGATTTAATTAGCTATTTTAAATATGCAAGCTATGAATCAATATTATGTACATTGTACAGTCTAAAATATTATCAATGAAAACAATAGTTTTTGGCTTCTCAAATCGTTGTTCTTCTTAGTCTACGACTTTGTAAGTTAGTTTCAAATTTATGTGTCAAATTTTTATTTCATACCTATCTTGTCACCTATTCCTAACTTTTTATTATTATGAAATCTTTTAAATGATGAAGAATAGTTTATAAACAATTTTCAGAATTTTCAATATATGTTAAATTTTAATAATTTATAGATATTATAACTATATTATATTTTAATTTTGAAACTAAATAATAAATATGAATAAAAATAGAGCATTTGCAATTATATTTTTAAATTGTAATTATAACCATATCATATACATATAATATAATTAATTATACTATACTATAATATAATATAATATAATTATAATTTATAACCATATAATATTTATATAATATAATAATAATAACAATGAGTATGACCATCTTAGATAATTGTGGATTCCATGACACATGTCACGATTCCGGATGAATCTGGGCAGATGGAAAAAGATTTCCCAAATCAGCTCGAAATTCATCTTGGGTCGTCGATCTATCGGATTGAGTCTACTGTCTAAGATGGTCATTATATATTTTATTAAATTTATTATTATTATTATATTATATTATATTATATTATATTACATGGTTATATTTATATTTTATTATATGGTTAAGATTATATCATATGGCTATAATTATATTATATTATATTATAGTATAAATAATTATAGTATGTGTTCTATTATATAATAAATAACTATAACATATAATATTTATATAATATAATAATAATAATGACTCGAGTCATTGACGGCTTGGGAGGAATTTTGGGCTGATTTGGAAAATCTTTTCCTATCTGCCCATATTCATTCGGAATCGTGACACGTGTCACGATTCTGGATGAATATGGGCAGATGGGAAAAGATTCTCCAAATCGGCCCAAAATTCCTCCCAAGTCGTCGATGACTCGATGATTCTTATTATTATTATTATTATTATACGATATAATATTTATATAATGTAATAATAATAATAATGACTCGAGTCATCGACGAAATTATTATTATTATTTATATAATATAATAATATTATTAATAATAATATTTATATAATAATAATATTTATATAATGTAATAATAATAATGACTTGAGTCATCGACGAAATTATTATTATTATTATTATTTATAAAATATTATGTGGACATAATATTATATAAATAATAATAATAATAATAATAATAATAATTTCATCGATGAGACGAGTCATTAATATTATTATTATTATTACATTATATAAATATTTTATGGTATAATATTATTATTATTGTTATAATAAATATTATTATTATATAAATATTATTATTATATTATATAAATATTAATAATATTAATAATAACAATAAGAACCATTGAGTCATCGACGGCCCGAGAGAAATTTCGGGCCAATTTGGAGAATCTTTTCCCATCTGCCCAGATTCATCTGAAATCATGACACATGGGAGGAATTTTGGGCCAATTTGGAGAATCTTTTTCCATCTGCCCAGATTCATCTAGAATCGTGACACGTGTCACGATTTCGAATGAATCTAGGCAGATGGGAAAAGATTCTCCAAATCGGCCCAAAATTCCTCCCGGGCTGTCAATGACTCGAGTCATTATTATTATTATATTATATTATATTATATAAATATTATATGGTATAATATAATAATAATAATAATAATTCTGGAGTCATCGACGACCCAAGATGAATCTTAATCAATCAGATTGAGGTGGTCATTATTATTATCATTATATTATATTATTTAATATAATATAAATAATATTATATATAATATTATATTAATTAATATAATATAATAACAATAATAAATTTAATAACCATTTGATAGTCTATAGATCAAGGGCCCGAGATGAATTTTGGGTCGATTTGGGAAATGCTTTCTCATCTACCAAGATGCATCTGGAATCATGACACGTGTAACTTATGTACATCACTACATTATTTAATATTGATTTTGAGTCGTGACAATTTATTACGGTTAGATGTACATTGTACATAAAAGTTAAAACCATTAATTTCTTATTACTTTCATTTTAACTATTAAACTTCAAGTATTACCTTTTTAGAGTATGAAGTTGAGAGTTCTGGAACATAAGACGAGAGTCTGATAGAATAGCCATAGGGTTTTCAAATTTTAAATTTTCAAAGATTGGCAGTTGTGTTCTGGTTTCTGAAGACTGAAAATGTGAAACTTGGGTATTAGACGACAACACCAATTATCCAATCTCAATTCCAGGTATTTAATTTTTTTTTTAAAAAAATCCATTGCAATTTGCAGCAATAGAAATCTTGATTTTAACTTGATTTTAATTGTCTTAGGTTTACACTTTACAATTATTTTGAATAGGATCTGAAATCTAATAACTCGTAGCAGCCAGGCATGGGCAAAACAAAGTCAAAAACCTCCCAAACAAGTGCACCCATAAAGGAAAAGAACACCATTATACAACTCAAACAAGTGCTACAAACCCCAGGTTTCACCGATGAATGTCATGATATTTTTGATCCTGTTATTCATGAAGATTCTAGAATCATGGCAATTAGGGAGAATTTATTACAAATATAATAGCAGTATTGGTGCATATACAAATAAACTAGCTACTCTGGTTACTAGATTAGCAAACCTCGTTGCACCTGAAGTATTCCCTTGCCCTAAAATTGTAATGTTATGCGCTCAAAATTATGATGAAAATAGAAAGGCAATTGTAAACCAAAACACTCAGGAGGAAATTTTATCAATAACTGAGAGTGAATTTTTCACTCTATTAGACCTAGGGTTAGGGTTTAGAATAGAAAGCTCTAATGAGTGCATTGACTTGGATAAACTAGCTCCGGCTTATGACAAGCTGGAAAGAAGTTTTCAAGATTCATATATTAAGGGTTTAATACCCTCAGCGTCCACTAGTTTTGTTACTATTACACTGGACAAAGACCATAAGCCTCCTTATCAGTATGATATTTTTGTGCCATGGGTTCATAATACTATTTCTTTGTTATCATTTTTCCTGGGATTGGACAGTAACAAGGAAGTGGGGGCCAGTGTTCTTGAAATGATTTATAATATCCATTGCCAAGGTCAGTTAGTTGACAATGTAGCAGTAAGATATGATTTTGTTCGGTACATTGTTGAATCTATGCAACAACAATTAGTAATGATTAAACAAAGTATAGCTACAGGCAAGACGAAGAAATTTAGGTTCACAAGTTACTTGTGCTACCTTCTTTTAGCAAAGCATCGCCCAATATTTGAGACAAAGAACAACAAGCTTGATATTGAGGTCTGTAAGTTTGATGAGAAAACCCAGAAGAAATCAGAGACACCAAGTCCAATATATGAGTGGACACATAAGATGAGGATGACTACTAACAATAAAAACTACAACCATTTTGTGGACTTCTTTTTGGTACCTATTTACCAAAAAATCACAAGCACTACAATGCCTAGATTGCCTATGTCTTGTAAAGATTGCATTCAATTGGGAAGTCAAATTCAATTGGCTGACTGATTCTTCATGGAAGAGTACATTGTCTTAAGGTTGTACAATTCAGCGGTTGAACCCTGAAAACTTCCAATGCATGTTACAGAAAGGGTTTTTGCACTGGAATATGTAAGGCAGATGGAGAGCGCAGATGAACTTTTCAGTGGATAACAAAAGAAAATGATATTTCCTTCCTTGCCTTTTGCAATTGGAGGCCTCACATTTGAGAGAAAGGATTTCAGAGTGGCAAATGAATTGGTAACTTTTTTTGGCTTTCATTTTGTTAGTCACTGTAATTATGATCCACTGAACATAATAAAAACAAGACTTATTGCCACTGGGAACTCTGCGAGCAAATATCAGCACCACGAGATGCCATTGATAGAAAAGTTAAAAAACAAGGATTCATGGGATGAGGTTAAGAAAGAGATGGAGAAACATGCAGCAGAGAATAATATTTCAATGCAACAATTGTCATCCCAAATTATGACATTGCACATATCAAATTCACACAAATCAGGGCCTCTGACATACTTAAATTTCTACGAGAAAGCACCTGAACCTTCTAAGAAGTCTATGTCGAAAGCAATTAAAGAGGCATGCATATCTGAAATGTGGTGTCAAACCAAGATAATTGAGTTTTGGAAAATGAGGAAAAATTTGGGTGAACCAAAGACATCAACAAATTTTGAGGAAATTGATGAGGATGACCTTTTCAGCACTTATTGGGATAAAGAGCATCCAACTGTACTATATCAACTTAGAGAGTTACAGTGACAGTGATATTCAAAGACAAGAGGACCTCCAATCTGATGCTGACATTCAAGGTATTGAGGATTTCATGTCAACCAGGGGCAGAGATATTATTAAACTTCAAATGAGTGATTCTACTAAACAAACGTATGGTAAAGGAGCAACTATGATACAAAAAATGGGTTATGCAGGTATAGGGCCCATTGGTGCAAGTGGTGATGGGATTTGGAATCTAGTTCTAGTACCAGACCCACCCAAAAGAGGAAGTAAACCAATCATTGGAAGCTCCGAGATTGAAGATGATTCATCTAAAAAGGGCAAAAAACATTATACTTTTGCTTCTGAAGGTCATCCAAAAACATTATTTGTTAAATCTTCAAATCTAGTTGTAGTTGATCCCACTGGCACTGGCACTAGCATGGATGAACCTTGTGCAAAAAAGAAAAAACTTATGACAATTACATTGCAAGAAATGTCAGCGGTTACTTCAGCAATGTATGCACCAGTGGCTTTTGTACAAAACCCTAAAAATAATCCTAAAATGCCAGGATTTGGAATGGGTCATCTTCAGTATGTTGGCAATCCTCAAAATACAGTTGTAGGTGGAGTAAGTTTAGCTAGAGATGGAGGAGCATCAGCATTCAATGATATAGTTGATAATTCACCTTTCAAACACTCAATTGTGTTAGAAAACCCGGATTTTAGTTTGAACGAGTTTGCATCAAAGTTTGAACAGACAAGCAAAAGAAATAGGCAAATTATGAAGACTTTGAAAAGTGATGCAATTGCCGAATGTTAGGGAACTACTAACAGAATATTTCCAACATATGATCCAAACAATGAAATAATGAACTTCATGCTATTATGCCCCTGGGTAGAGATAATAATCCACCACAAAATGTAATAAATCATAACAATATACAAGTTACCAGTCTTCAAATGGATTTGTCAAAAGTGAAAAATATTGACAAAATCAATATATCAAAAGAGAGCAACAAAATGGTCTACTCTACACTTCTAAAAGCGGAGAGGGAAAACAAAAGGCTTACAAAGCAAATAGAAAAGTTGCAGGCAGACCTTGATAATGTGAAGGCGAAGGAGAAAGCAGCAGACAATAGGTTCAAAGAATTGTAAAACGGGATAAAGAAATCTTCTCCTACAGAGGCAATTGTCTAGCAAGAAAAAATGAATGAACAAGTGCAACATTTGACTAAAGAATTGGATGAGTGCCAAAAAAGACTTAAGAATGAACAAGCGTCTACTGCACAGTTGTTCAAGTTTGTAGAGAGTAGTGCACAGGTCATGAATCAATTGAAAACTGAGCTGGAATCTGCTACCAAGGAAAATAAAATTTTGAAGGATGAATGGGAGAAGGAAAATAAAAAAATGGAGTCTAGGGCAAGTATGATATTTAATTTGCAAAAGGAATTGGGGAATGAGAAGAAAAAAGAGGAGTCTACTGCAAAAACAATACACAATTTGAATAACCAATTGGATAATATGAAACAAAAAGAGTTGTCAACTACAAAAACTATCAGTGATTTGAAGGAGGAATTGGAGAATGCAAAGAAAACAGAGTCTAGTGTTACTGCAAGCACTAACACAATCCACAAATTGAGGAGGGAATTGGAGAATGCAAAGAAAAAAGAGGAGTGAGCTGCAAAGCAAAACCTCAATTTGAGAAAGGAATTGGAGAACATGAAGAAAGTGGAGTCTACTCAAAGTCTCCATGATTTGAAGAAGGAATTGGATGGTGCAAAGAAAAAGGAGGAGTCCACTTCAAAGACAATCCATGATTTGAAAAGGGAACTCAAGGAAAACAAGAAAAAAGAGGTAACTACTGCAAATAAAATCCAAGATTTGAAGAAGAAATTGGAGGATGAGAGGAAGAGAGCAACTGATTGGCAAAGGCAACTAGAGGAAATGCAAAAAAAGAGTGAAAAAGAGATGTTTGAAATGAAGAAAAAGGTGGAGAATGTAATGGCAGAAAATAGAACGACCTCTTTTGAAGACCATCATGTGAAGGATACTATAATAAACATAGTTAAGCTTATGAAACAAGAAATTTGGGAAAAAATAATGATGATCAGTGATGGTTTGGTTGAATGGCTTGATTTAAATAGCAATCTCAGAGTTGTCTTTGAAAATACAAAAATTGATTTTCAAGGTAAAAGACAAATCTTCACCAGTTCCTTAAAAGATCTTTTTGACCAAGTTCTCAATAAACTAAAGAGATCCAGTGATAGGGATTTGGAAAACCATGAAATAAACAACCACTTGGATGCCTATGTAATGGCCATTAATGTCTCTCAACATTGTGAAGAAGTAACACGAATCGGTGAATCGCTCAATTCTGCTTCCAAAGAGTTGATGAAGATGAATAACACCATAGTGAACTTGTTGAATGTTGGATTACCAAATCATGCTAATCAGAAAGCACATTCATTGGAAACGAAAATTACATGAAAAAGTTGTAGGGCAGGATGAATTCTCATTTAGGGGAATTGCCTGAGGAATTCACTCTGGAGGGAATTGCAAGTTGCATCAAACCACTATCAACAATGAGTGATGTTATAGATAGATTCCTCCTATCATATGATTCTATCTCTCAGAAGTATTTTTTGTTGACAAGACTACAACTAATTAGCTACAACCTCAAAAAAATGGGGCTTCGAAATGATGTCGAATGGAGCGCCCTAAAGAAATTCAATGAAGTTGGGTCATCTTCTCAAACTGTTACTGTTGCTATCAGTGGCAGTCATAGCTAATAACACTAAGTAGTAACACTATAACAACTTAGTAAGTGATAGAACTATAATCGTTTTGTCACTTGTTGCTCTTTAATTTCAAATTTTGAATTTAATTTCAACTTTATTTAATGTTAATTGTTACAGGAATCAAGAGCTAGCATATCAGGATAGTTGGGCAGCCAGGCACTAGCATAGTAGCATACTATGGCATATCAGGAATCAAGAGCCAACATATCTGATCATATATACAATTACAAACTGACCTACAGCTATTGTTGCTCCCTTGTATCTACAAAAGGGAATTCACGGTCATTGTAATTTGGCATTGAGTCATTTGCAAAGGGTTGTAATTGTTTGTAACTGACAATCGTTAAATGTATTATGTTACAGGCTGATTTGTAATTATAAATTATAATACAAGTTTTTTTAAATGGAGCTTATTCTGTTAAATGCATTATGTTACAATTTCTTAAAGAAAAAATTAGAATCAATGAAAATCTTAACATTTAAAAAAAATATAATCAATGAAAATCTCCACATGTAAGTACTAAGTTTGTAACATCAACATGTTCAAAAATAAATAAATAAAATTAAGCATCTATAAATGGACAGTGAATGAAGGCTATAAATTAACTTCTACAAACATGTTACATAATTAATTAGTAGGTAGAGTCTTAGATCAGAGCTACTAGCCTACTACTTGACTCATGCAGAAGGTTGAGAAGCTGCTATAGTTGCCATTCTGCCTGGACCAACTCAGCATCACTATCATCAGAATCCTCCTCATTTATTGCATATAAAATTTCATTGTTTGTTGTGTTTTCTTCAGATTCACTGTCAGCGTCAGACTCACTATGCATGCCAAATTCAACATCATCTTCATTTCTTTGACTTTCAATATCACGATATGAACCACTGCCACCGCCACTACCACTGCCACTTGTGTTTGAAATGTTGGCAATCCCTCTTCTTTGACATCGCTTTCTCCAAATGTTGATAGCCCTGTCATAAGGGAAACTTTCTACCTCATGCCTAGAATTATAGAGCCTTAGACAATTATCCAAATTTTTGTCTAATTTGTTTGTAACCTTTGACTTAAGGAAGCCCAAAGTACTAAAAACTCTCTCATCCTCCACTGAACCCAATATCATTGTCAAACATAAATTGGTAAGCTTGAAATATTTTGGTATTGCCTCTCTCAACTGATTTCTCTAACCAAGGTTTTTCCAAAGCTTTGTTACCGCTCCCTCTTCATTTGGGTTCTCCATAACAGCATATTGTTCCCTCATTATGTTTGTAAAAGAGTATGATTGATCTCTCAGTCAAGTTTCATCTAAAATTTCATTTATAGTGACTCCATTGATTACTTTAGGTGTGCAAAATGATGAATCAGAGTCGTCATCCTTCTTCGAAAATCAGTTGGACTGTTTAGAGACCAATATTGTGGAAAAACAATTGACATTGCTTCCAGCAGTTCCTCTAGAGGGAATCTAAATCTGATTTCTGATGACAGATTGTAGCAAACTCACTTGATAGAGTCAAGCATAGAGTCTTTGATCTTCTTGAAGGCTTCACTTGTAACACGTGAAAGTAACTTCTTTGGTTCTGATTCAACTTCACTTCCTACTTCATTGGGGTTGACGCGGGCATAGTACTGCATTGGTATGTCAACTCCACGTACCCTGGCATATACCTCATCGTTTGAACCAATATGTAAAAAGTTCCTAGGATTGTTCAAATCTGAGATTTCTAACCACTTTGCAAACTTTGTTTCATCTAATGGTAATAATCAATACAAAGTATTCAGGCTACTACATGTCATTTTACGCAGCTTATTATATTCTGCAATGTACATAGCTCTTTGTTGAACCTTTTTTATAATATTTCTCATGTCCTATAGCATGGGGAGAATAGCTGCTAAAGTTAAGAGTACCTTAACATTAGTTAGGCTTGAATATAGTTGAGGGAATCTGTTTTGCACATAGTGGATTAGTCCAAGCAATGATGGGTATTCATACATTACTCGATGCGCTGGTCCATCCAAAGAGATCCATCTGGTATCATTGTCTTTAAGAAGCTTCCTCCCATCAGTAAGTACTGCAGCAAAGTGTTGAAATTCCCAAACTCATTTTGGACTTTGACAGAAGTATTAGTAAATCTCTTTGATCAGAGATTCCACTTTACTTACATAACCAAAATTGTTGACAATTCCAAAAGTTAGATTCATTTGATGGGCCATGCAATGAATGGGAATAGCATAGGGTGCCAAATCATTCTTGATCTTTTTGCAAAGACTACCTTTATGACCTTGCATAACTGAAGCACCATCTGCTCCAACACACACCAACTTTTTGGCAATCTCAATGCTATCCAAACTTCTAGATTCAATTAGAGTAGTCTTTAATAATTCATATAAGTTTTTAGTTGTCACACTACGATTCAATTTAGCAACAGATAGTAGAAATGGTTGACGACAAAGATTATTTACAATATAAACATGCATGCACACCCAGGAAGTATTATCAATTGTTGTAACTTCATCTAGAGACAATGCAATGAAATCTGAGTTTTTTATAGATTCCTTCATATCTTCTATTTCAACTTGTGCAAGACATTTAGCCCATTCCCACCCGTTGTTTACTGACCAGTGACTGTTAGGATAGTTTTGAGTTTTCAAAAGATGCAATAATGCAGTCATTGTAGAGTAGTCTGTCATAGGGTGTCCTCTACTCAATATATAAAAAACCAAACCTAATTGAATTACTTTTCCCATATTTTGCACTTTCATTGCTTTCCCAATGAAATCTTCAATGGAACCTTTTACTGCAGAATGCTTCTCCCGTATTTGCTGGTGTAACTCATATATTTAAGCATTCTTGATATGCAGACAGTTCTCCTTTGTTTTCCAAGTTAGCATGGATTTTTCGACTCCATCTATAATTTCCTTCTTATAAACTTTACTGACATGCTTTTCTATGGTATCAATTTCAAGCTGCAGCCTCTTCTCCTTCTTTGTTATCTTTATGCAAATCTTACATCTGCATTCTGCAGGAGGCTCACCATCATTTGGATTGGGCACTGGTTAATGAACCAATACTTTTCCACCCATTCTAACTAAAAATTCCTTTTGGATAGATCCCAATGATATCAATCTTTCTTCGATTTTAGTTTTCTGTTTTTCCCCTTTTGTGCATGAACCTGATTTATGGAATCATTTTTGGTTTTCTCAACCGACTGGTCTGGGACTGACTTCAACTCTATAATCTCAATTTGTGACTCCCTACTCCGGGGAAGTTCCTCCAGATCTTGTTCAATTTCATCCTTGACTGAGATATCATGTTCACCAACTTGAACTTCAATACTGTCTGAGGGTCCAACTTGCAATGAATCTCCTTTTTCAGTAACCACTGGAGATCTAACTTGTGAATCTTGTAGGTTGCCAACATTTCCACCACCAAAATATGTTGCTATGGTTCTGCATTTTGGTAATGGTGGCCTCTCTTGGATTTCAAGGATCAGACCCCTCTTGTTTGACATGGCAAACCAATAAAGGCTGCAAAAAAAATCAACTTAGTTGTTGAACAAAAGACTTAACTACTTAGACTACATATAATAAAAATAATATGATTCATTCTCAAAAAAGGGTACTACTACTACAGTCTACGGTACTACCCAATATAATTCGCAGACCTAATACCTATAGGCTATCTTAGCATGTGAGATGTCCAGTCATGAAATGTCCCCTTACTGATTTTTCATGCTATTTCCAGCCTCAAATTAGATCTTTAAAATCAAACAACCAATATTACAAAGATCTGCCAATTTCCCAATAAAACCCAAATCGGGTATGTCCAAATTAGTGCCAAAAAACTTCACAACTTCACAAATTATTAATAAATCTGAGAATGGACATTTGTACAAAAATTTCAGCAGCATAACAGCCTACAAAATGACATTTCCATATTTTTATAGCTTTAACACAACAGCTCACAAATGTAGGACAAAACTATGCTCAATCGGGCTCCCAAAATTAACACACAATGCCCGGAAACACCACAAAAACACCCATAAACTATCTCATAAGTTTAATCACGACCCAATACATATATTCAGCTCTATTTTAACATCTTAAAGTCTAAAATACAGCAGCAACCCAAACTGATATGAAACACTCAACTGAAAACACCAAACTCAAACCAAAAACAACCCCGAAAACTCACAAATCGGCACTATTCAGCACAAAGGCAAACTCTGTATGAGCATGCACATGGAATGGCTTCAAACTCCCATCCTTAGCCTTCCTAGAAACCTACAAACTCCCGTTCTTGGGTCTCCTTCTCCACAGGTTTGGCAGCCTCTGAAGAACAACAAGAAAATTAGCAAAAATCAAGTTCTTGAATGAGTCCAAAATGCCTCCAAACCCCTTTTAAAGAGGGCATAACCCTAACTCACGTCCAAGAGGGGTTAATAAAATATAATTTAATAATAATTTTTATTTATTAGTCCATTGGTTTCCAAAGATTAGCCCCTTTTTTCCGACTTCACCTTTTTGGAGCCTACCTGCCTTAGCAAAGTTTTTTTTTTTTTTAATTATTTGAATAGGGGACATGACAAGTCACCAGCGAACACTGGACAACGAAACTAAAAAAATAACTAGTAGCACTTACAAAATAATTTAAAAATCACTTGCCTTTTACAAAAACCAGGTCCACAAGTCAATGGCCAATGCACTCAGCACTCTAAAAGTTCGGCAGCAATAAGAAATGCCAATCTCCAAACCAAAATATAGTGAATTGTGTAGAATAATAATTTCTTATAGTCCAATCTAGGTTGGCGAATTAGGCGGGATTAACAAGCGGGAATGTCAAATGCAAGAAAAATGCACCTTCTAATGCAAGCCTATACTAGGAAATAGTTGGCTAAATGGGGTGGTGATCGACACACATCGGTAAAATGGTTGGCAACACCCAACCCAAGGAAAAATTAATATGGTTGTAGTAATGGTGAAATAACGTCGACCAATAATAAACAGCATACAAAGGCTGGCAAATTGTTTAAAATAAATGTATCCAAATTGTATATTGCATTGGCGATTGCACCGATATTTTTGACCAATCATGTGATAACTAATGGGTGACCACCCCGGGCGTTGGACCCAAATATGATAAATATCCGGCGACGCGGTTGGACCCAAATATGATAAATATTTGCCAAATGATGATTGACCCATCAGACAGGATCGCCAAAAGGTGAAGATTCGCCGCTAAAGTAATCCCTGATCAAGAGGACCAAGAATGATGTGTTTAGATTCTAGTCATTGATCAATCATATATTCTTTCATGTACTTAAGAGATTTTCATAGTTAGAAGTTACAAAGATTATGAGTAGTGAGAGATGTACGATGGAAAAGATTATAGATGTATGTAGAAGATATCCAACAAAAAAAATCTTTGATAGTGAAAATTTGATCATGAAAACATTTCAAAATGGGATGAAATAAAGAGTCAGAATTGCGCCTGCAATTGTAGAAAGATTCAAAAATGATATATGTGTTATGGTTGATATAGATTTAACTCATATTCAAGTAGTAGAACCTCGAGAAACATTCCTTGATCCCTTAGGTTATGAGTTAAGTGATGATGTAGAAATTAGATATATTAATCCATTGGTGAACTCTGTAAATGACCAAGCTAAGTATAGATTACCCAGTCAGCTTATCAAGCATCCTTAGAGAAAGCATCTCACAAAAAGATTGAGACAATAATGAAGAAATCTCTAAGGTTGGTATGATAGAAAGTGAGTCACAGGCAGTTAGGCAGATAATGAAACAAGGAATAATGTATGTGCAACCATTATCAGTTGGGCAACCATCTAGTGTGTCAATTGTAGAGACACCTTTAGAACAAAGCATTCAATATGCTTCAGTATCAACTAAACAACCATGTGAACCAAAGAGAAAATATAAAATATTAGTAGAAGCTATGACTACCAAGACTAAAAGAGTCAAGCAACAAGCTACTGGACTAGGAAAAAGATAGAAGTCATTGTTTCAATTGTGGAATCTAGCAAAGAAGAAGAAGAACATGAAGTAAAATAGGAAAAAAAAAAATTGTTTCTAGACAAATAGCAAGTAAAGCAAAGCAATGTTGGAAGTCAAAGATTGAGAAGATCAACTCAACCATTGAAAATGAAGGGAGCTTTGTTTAGATGAACAAATTCTATGATTTATATAATGATATTGAGAAAGATCAGATTGATAACTCTATTGTGAGGTACATGATTGCTAACAATTTGAAACTTGAGGATATTGAATGTATAGTAAATATGAAAATCTATGAAAAACTTATAGAGAAGAAAGCACTAGCTCAGAAAGAGGATATGGAACTTCGAAAGTCTATGTTAAGGACTATCTGCAAAACAAATGATGAGGAAGAAATCAAGAAATTGTTGAACAAGCTAACACCCTACTTGAGGAACAAGATGAGAAAATTTCTATTTATGGTGGGTGAGAAGAATACAATAAGGAGTGAAATAGATGTAGCTATCAGTTAGATGACAAAAAATTCAAAGGCAACACCTACACCAGCACCTGAAACTTTAGAAGTGTCAATAAGTGGTGGCACTATGTAGATTGACTAGACCAATGTTACTAGCAACATTGATGACATTAACCCTTTTGAAAGTTCCAATAAGCCTTAATCTCAGGCCAAGGTCATTCAAGATTAGGTGAAACAAATTGAAGAATAAAAGAGGCAATTAGAGGCAAAAAAGAGAAAGATTGAAGAAGCCAAGCAGAAATTTCCTGAAGAAGAAATGAAAAGGAGAGTAGAGGGAAAAAAGAAGAAAAGAGTAGAGGAGGAAGAAAATAAAGAGAAGGAAAGAAAAGAAAAGGAGAAGAAAGAGAAAGAAGAGAGAAGAGCTAAGGAGGTAGTAGAGAAGAAGCAAAAGGAAGATGAAACTAAACCATCTAGTTCATCTACTCCACTTTCGCTTGCTAGATTAACAAGTGATGATGATATTCAAACTTGATCTCATCTCTGACAAAACTAATTAAGAAGAATAGAAATGTAAATAGCTTACAAAGACCTTAATAGAGGTAACTGGTAGATTACACAGTACTCTGGCAATCAAGCATACAAAGGCAGATCCCAAACAAAAGGTACAAGCAATGTTAAAGTCTTTTGATGAAGAATTTACAAATTTGTTGAATTTTGTAGAGTCCAAGGCCTAGATTTCTCATGATGCTAATATATTTAGCACTATTTGTTAGAATATTAAGAATGATTTGTGAAGTCTTGATACTTGTATCAAGGAACTTTAGAGATGTCAACAAGATGGAAAGGTATTGTACATTAAGTGTACTTTATCTCATAAGTTGACTAAGGATTTTGACAGCAAGATTGAAGGAAAGTTGAGTGAACTAGAAGCTCTAACAAGCCAGATACAACAACCTTCCAACAAATTTGACGACTTTGAAGGACAAGTGGCTAGTGTTCACAATGATATCAAGAAATTGGAACTTGAGAAAGAACAAATTTTGAAGAGATTATGATAATTTAGAGTCTATTGCTCTGAAGATATCAACTATTGAGAGATTGTCAGAGGAATGTGTCAAAGCCAAGGACACCTATTCAAATTTCATATACTATGATCTCAATGTAGTTGAGATTGCATCATATGCCCTATGTGCAGTTCTCACTTCTACTAAAATAGCCAAGGACACATGGGTAAAATATTTGAACAGTCTCAAGGTAAGTTTTGATGATTACATGAAGATGTTATCAACTTAAGGTAGATGAATAGAGTTTTTGTCAACAAATGAATAGTTTTAACAGTTCTTTTTGACATTTCAACCTTTGCAAGTGATGTCAAAGGGGGAGAAGATGCATAATAAAATTGTAAGGTAAGGTATGAAATCATATCGAAAGGGGGAGCATGTATAAGATGGATCAGTTGTAAAAGATTATTAATGTATTGATACTATAATGTTTTGGACAAGTTTTTGATACTTCGCCAATTTTCCCTATTTTGTTGCCATCAATGCCAAGGGGGAGATTGTTGACAATTGGATAATGAAGATATGTAATTATTTTCATTTATGGCAATGCATGATGTACATTCTTTTAGAAAACCTCAAGAATAAAGATACTTAGCTTTTGCTTCCCAGAAAATTGTCTAAGTATAAAATTGGTTTACAACAATGTATTGTTTTGTATGTAACTTGTTACTGAAATAATATTATCACTCATGAGGTTACATGGAGGAAGCAGGAAGTATGTTGGACATGTGGCTAACGTCATGTGCAGGAATACTAGCTCTAACACTTGTTATTCGAGTTTTAGTGAAAGTAGTTTTGTGATTATTAGTCAAGAACAGATAGCAGTATTTAACGTATAACTTGTTTATATGATGGTATTTCTAGAAGAGAGGTTAAATATAGATGGTATACATATTGATGATGATGTGTACAACCTCAAACATTAGTACAGACTGTACGGATAAAAGATATTCAAGATTTATTGAACATCAAAATTGGAGGTAAAGGAATTATTTTGTTTACAAAATAATTACTTGAACAATTAAAGCCAACATCCTAGATGTTTACTCTAAGTTGGAAAAGTGTATTTTATTCCTAGCCAACCTAGAAACAATTTGTGAAAAGGCATGGTATTTATGCAAAGACATCTTGTGAGTTTACTTGGAGAAGTTGTGAATGAATTTTGTAATGTGAATTACGAATCCAAACTTTTGTATCTTATGAAGAAAATTTTGTGAGGACTTGTTTTTGTGATCTGAGATTTAGCTAAGGTCAAAGATTAGCTACAAAGAAGTTTAAGCATCCTTACTTCTATATTAGAGAAACTAGAAGACTAATTACTTGTTTGGGTAGTGAGCTCTTCTTGTAATTGGAAGTGCATTTTAGGCAGTGAGCTCTCCTTGCATCTATTGTAGTACAACTCCTAATAGGGTTGGAATCTCCTAACAGGGATTCAAAGTCTCCTAATAGGGACTCTCTATATTAAACTTTCTCATTAACTCCTAATAGGGTCCATCCTCTTACAAGGAACATATATATCAGTATATTATCTAGTGGGTATCATCCCCACAGGGGTTTTCCCTTGGCCAGGGTTTCCCTAGTTAACAAAATATGGTGTTATGAGTTCTCCTTATGCATGGTTATTATTTCTATTCAGCATTACTTGTTTACTTTTGTATGCATGGTACAAAGTAATTAATAATATCTAGTTGGTGACAAAATTTTGTAGAATTCTAATTCAACCCCACCCCACCCCCCCCCCCCCCCCCCTAAAGTATTCCCTATTTCTAACATAGGGAACAATTGGAGGAATACTAATAATCAAAATAACCCACAAGCGACATCTTCTATGAACATAGAATGATATAAGCAACTAGATTTTATAGGACTAGCAAGCTATCCCAATCCTATATCCAATGATCTAAGAAATGTTGTACCTAAGTTTTCTGGGGAAGAAGACCAATCTATAGAATTATATGTCACTAATCTTAAAAGTACTATTGAAGAATTGGAGGAAAATAATGAAGATTTATTCATGAAATTATTTGTGCAATCTATAACCAATGATGTTGTCGAATGGTACAGAGGAATGCCTAAAAATTATATAACTAGTTGGCAGGATTTTGTAGACTTGTTCCTTGATCAGCTTGGGAATCATACTAACACTTCATTCATCTCATGAATTAACTAGTATGAAGAAGAATTCTAATGACACTATTTTTGAGTTTAATAAGAGATTCAATAAATTTTTGAATAGAATACCTCAAGACTTTAGGCATGTGGACTCTTTCCTCATAATTTTTTATTTAAGTGCCTTTGAAAGAAAAACACATTATGAGATAAGGTCTCATAGACCTAATACATTGCAAGAAGCCTTTAATGTGGCCATGACTATTGAGAATGATAAAAGGGCCATAGGTAGCATTGGAAAAAGGGAAGATCCTAGATTGTTTGATCCTAAAGCACCTAAACAAAATAAGGAAGAAGATAAAACTGATAACTTTTTTGGAATGATTAAAGATTTGCATCTGAAAGGTAAGAGTGAAGGAAACAGAAATAATAAACCTTATAAGGAAAGATATAGGATAGAGGACATGCCATATACCACATCCTAGAAAGATGGTAAACCTATCAAAAATATTGATACTCCTGATCCACTTCAAAGAAATAATCACTATGTTGAAGATAGTCCATGATGTGAAGTGTGTATGATGCCACATTCTCCATAACAATGTTTAGTGGCCAAGAATGTTTGTGATAATAATTCTCATCCTGGTCACGAACCTCAAATAAATGCTTTATCCTCGCAACCCTTTTGGGGTGGAGATTCTATAGAAGATGAATATGTATCAAAGGTTGATCCACAAAGAATGAGATACACTAATCAACAAGTCTTTTCAAATGACGAATGAATTAGAAGAATTACACCAATTGAGGAAAGAAAAGATCTTACAATTGCAATAGTTGAGAGGGTTAAGGGTGACTAAATATTGAGGAATGTGATAATTAATCTTGACCCAAAAGGAGATGATAACCCCACTATAAACAAGGAGGTTGCATCAAGTACCTTGCTAGTAAACACCAAAAACAAACTAGCAAGCACTAGGTAAGAATCAGGTGAGTAATTCATTTATTTCTAACGTTTTATCCCAATTAAAGTTTTCTGTCCCATTTTTGAAAATAATGAAAATCCCTTAATATGGTAAAGAAGTTATAAATATTATATCAAAAAGTAATAAAAATTGTTAGAAGAATCATGTTGAAGGCAGGGATAACTTTAAGAAACCTCCCTTTAGAAAAAAAGTATAAAATTTTGGTGAATCGAACATTAGGTCAGGGAAAAAAAAGAATTCTATTTGTGAAATTTTATTTTTAAGTAGGAACCTTTTTTAGTTTATTGGTGATTTTTTTCAATCATATTGAAATTCTATAAAATCTTGGTGAATCTTTCATTTTTAATGAAAATCATGGGAAAAAATACACATACCTAGAGAAATTATTATTATTATTGTTATTCTTATTATTATTATTATTATTATATGGAACCTAATTACTTATCAAACTTTAAGGTTAAATTTAGCCCACTTTTATCATTATAGTTTGCCTCCAAATTATTGAATGGTGGTTTGGGGGAAGCACCCCTATTATTTTTAATCGATGGATGATCCTAATAATTGGCCTAAATCCTATTTTAATCCAAATTTTTAAAAGGATACCAAATTTTAAAGAAATTTCCCAAAGTAAAGATATGTGTCCCTAATAAGATCTATTTCATGGCAAAGTGAGAAAGAATAAAAAGTTTCACGAAAAGTCTTCAAAATAGAGACACATGTAAAATCTACATAATCTGTAGCATAACTATAATTTTAACCAAATAGGCAAATATGACCATCAATTAAGACAAACCTTGAAAATTGTCTGTAAAAATATTTAATTTACTACGTAGAAAAATTAGATTCCATTGGTGAAGTCATCACTAAAATATAAATACTTTTGTATTATTATTGGAAATTAGCCTAAGCATAGCATCCAATTTGTGTAAAGTGTAGGCAACATGGACAACCTAAAAGTGCAAATAAATTAGCCAAATCTAGGGTCCCCAATGAGTGAGATCAGCCAATTGTCGAATATTAGCCACTAAAGTTATCTTTGGTTGAAGGAACCTCACCAAACATTTATTTAGGGAAAATTTTGAATGAGACAATTCCTCAAATTTATCCCTTTTATTTGACTCTTCTTATAAATAATAAGTTGGTAACAAATTGTATGATAGACTCAGGAGTTGCTATGAATATTATGCCTATAGAAGTTATGACTAAGTTGGGATTAAAAGTAGACATACCTTATGGGAAGTGTTATGCAATGGATAATAGGTTTGTCCCAATAAATGGGGTTATTAAGAATGTTGACTTCAGGTTCCCTTCTTGTCCTGATGTTTCATATAAGATGGATAGAGCCATGGTAGATGTCTCAGCTTCCTATGGTATGTTGCTTTCTAGATAATGGTCAAATCTAGTTGGGGGAATATACAATTAGATTTATCCTATGCAAAAATTCCTATAAATGGTAAGGATATAAGAATTATTAAAGAGCCTAGATTTGGATATATTATTGAGCATTTTCACCTTGACATAAAAATATTCTCTTGTCAAATGGATATACACAATTTTCAAATAAATGCTAATAAACCTGTCCAAAAAATAGTGCATTTTAATATGCAGGATGAAGGTGAAGGAATATGGCATTTACATTTTGATGGAGCATGTTGAAAGGAAGGAAATGGCGTTGGAATAGTTTTAAGATCCCATTTAGGTAAAAAATTTAGGTATGCATTCTTGCTTAACTTTGAATGTACCAATAATGTTGTCGAATATGAAGCATTAATTCTAGGAATTGACATTGTAAAACATCATAAAATTAAATTATTGTCAATAATTGGTGATTCTGAGCTAATTGTACTATATCAAATAAGGAACAAATTTGTAACCAAATGTTCTAGATTGAAAAAGGCATAGAAATTATGTTTGGGATTTAATTGAACAATTTGATGCTTTTTTAATTAATTGGATAGATAGGAATGATAATTCCTTGGTTGATCTAATGGAAAACATAGTTGTCAAAAAAAATGATATGCCTATACAAGATTTAGTTTAGGTAGAAATAAAAAATAAGCCATTTGTACCAAATAATGTTCATAATTGGTAGGTCTTTGAAGATGACAAGGATGTTTAGAAGTTTTTGACATGTCAAGATGATTATCAAGACATTGAAATTGATTAGAATGAATTAGTAGAAATTCAGGATGGAAAGGACACTATTTTGGGTAATGAAATTGTTCAACTTAAATCTAAAAAAATACATAAAGGGTTGGTCACATTAGAAAGGGTTTTCAATGAGTAGGAAGTGACCAAAACACAGACCTCTACTACAATAGAAGATCAAGTTGAGAAGATCAATCTAGGGAATGAATGTTCACGAAGAGAGGTTTTTATTGGTAAGAAGTTGTCAAAAGAAGTTAGAATGGATTTGATTGCTTTATTAAGAAAATATAGGCATGTTTTTCCTTGGACATATGATGACCTTAAAGCATATAGAAAGGATCTCTTCGAGCATGAAATTCTTCTAAAACCAAATGCAAAACTATTTAGACAAAAGTAGCATCCCATAGACTCAATGTTAGCCCTAAAACTTAAAGAAGAGTTTATCAAAATGACGGATGCTAGGATAATAAAACCAATAAGATACTCTACATGGGTCTCTAATTTGGTGCCAAACAGAAAAAAGAATGGTGATATAAGATAATGTGTTGATTTCAGGAATTTGAATGTATCACCATTAAAAGATAATTATGCTTTGCCAAATATGGAGGCCTTGTTACAAAAGGTTATAGGAAGTGAATTTCTTTCCATGATGGATGGTTTCTCTAGTTATAATCAAGTAAAAGTTAAAGAAACTGAACAACATAAAATTGCATTTACTACTCCATGGGGAACATATGTATGTACTAGGATGCCTTTTGGCTTTACCAATGTTGGGGAAACATTTTTGAGGACTATGGATGTTGCATTTTATGGTTTGATTAATCACATTCTGGTCATTTATCAGGATGATTTGCCAACTTGTTCAAAGAAAGAAGAGGGTCATTGTAATCACTTGGAAAAAATCTTCAAGGGAACTCTTGAATATGGAGTATCTCTTGATCCAAAGAAGTGTCAATTTGGGGTAACAAAAGGAAAATTATTAGACCAAATGGTTTACAAGGAAGGTATCAAAATAGACCTTGATATAGTAAAGGCCATTGACAATATAAAAATTCAAAAGACAGTAAAAGAAATAAAATCATTCTTTGGTCAGATCAATTTTGTTGAAATTATTAAGCCAATGTCAAAAATGTCAAGAAAGGGGCTAGTTTGGTTTGGGATGATGAAGCTTTACTTGCCTTTGCAAATATAAAGAGATATTAAGGAAGCACCAACAATTAAAGCCCTAGATTTCAATAAACCTTTTTAGGTTTTTTCTTTTGAATCTTATCATACCATTGCTGATGTGATGCTCCAAAAGAATGAGGAAGGGCATGAGCAACCTATTTCTTTCTTCAGCATAAGTTTGCAAAATTCTAAGTTAAATTATTATATAAATGAGAATCAAGCTTATGCTTTGGTTAAAGATGTCAAAGCATTGCACCCATATTTAGTAGGTGCTAGTATTATTGCTTATGTTCTGAATGTGGTTGTTAAAGACATATTTAGACAAATTGAAACCATAGGGAGAAGGTGTAGGTGGATTAATCAAATCAAAGAATTTAACATTGGTATTCAAATAACAAAGCTAGTCTGAGGTCAAGGTTTGGAAAAGCTTATGGTAGATGTTATCTGGAAGCATCACAAATCAATCAAGTAGAAGCAAACCATGACATAGTCAACATCAAAAAGTGTCCTTGGTACATTGATGTTTATTATTATTTAAGAACCATGAAAACCCATGACAATTGGAGTGAAAATAAAAAAAGGAAGGTTAAATTGCATGCAACCAAATATGTTCTTATTGAAGGAGATTTATATTAGAAGAATAGAGATGACATATTACACTTCTGCCTTGATTTGCATCAAGCACCTATTATTATAAAACAATTGCATTAAGGAGTTTATGGAGGGCATTTTTGTGCTCAAACTACTACCAATAGAATTTTGAGAGCAAGATATTATTGGCCCCATCTCTTTAGAGACTTTTATAACTATGCGAAAAAATGTGATCCATGTCAAAGGTATTCAGGTAAATTTATATATGATGCAGTTTTCCCCCTTAGGACACTACAAGCACAAGAACCATTTTAGATGTGGGAATATACTTCATAGGTGAGATCAGTACTAAGTTGAAAAGTGGATTCAATTGGATTTTAATTGCTACAGACTATTTTAGTAAATGGGTTGAAGTTATCCCAACCATAAGATCTACTAGTACTTTTTTTATAGGTTTCTTGATCAATAATATATTAACAAGATTTGGTGTCCCAAGAAAGATTATCGTTGATAATGGGATGTGTTTCAGATTGGAAGAATTCACAAAATTTTGTACTAAATATGAGATAATTATGTCATTTTCATCCCCTTACCATCCAAAGGGAAATGGTCAGGCAGAATCAACTAATAAGAGTATCCTCAAGATCATAAAAAGGATGTTAGATAACAATAAGAGGGTATGGGATTCAAAGTTGCATTTGGTTGTCTAGGTAGATAGGATAACAAGGAAAATGTCAATCGAATTTTCACCATTTGAACTTATATATGGGCAAGAGGCTAGAATTCCTGAAAATAATTTATTACTAGTATATAGATTTATCAGAATTGAACAACTTGAAGATATTGATTTTATGGATGAAAGAATTGTTGCTTTGGCAGAATTAGATGAAAAAAGAAAAGAAGCATTGTAGCACAATCTAGAAAGGCAAAAGGTTGTAAAATACGTACATGATAACAAATCCTCCAAAAGGATCTTTAATATGGAAGATTGGGTGTTAAAGTGGAATGTTAAAGACAAGGGAAAGCATGGTAAATTTGATCCTTATGGTTAGGGCCTTATATTATATATGATAAAGTTGGAGAGCATTCCTTTCTTCTTCAATAAACTGATGGGCACATATTAAAATTTACTATTCACGGACAATATCTAAAGCATTTTTTCTCTTAGTTGATTAATTACCTATTGCTTAGATTATATAGGACTAATGTTTTTTTTTTATGTTTTTTTTTTTTTTCTAAGAGATAAATGGATTCTAGCCACTGATAGAACTCCTAAAATTTTGAATATTGTTGCTAAGTTTTGCAAAATCGAGACCATATCATGAGCATCATTCCAATTTTGTGATTTCAACAAGGGCAATATCTCTGGTCTCTGCTTTCATGATTTTTGGAACCATTATCCCAATGATTCTCTGATTCCATGATTTTGAGAATGAACTTTCAATTGTCTTCTAATTTCATGATTTTGATAAAAGAAATGTTCCTAATTTTTTATTTCATGATTTTGATGCCAAAGGTTTAGTAGCATTTCGTGATTTAGAGGAACACATAGAGCATTTATTTCATTAATTATCTAGCAGATGAGGTTATGTCAAGGATTTTGTTTGGCTTTTCTAATTTTCTTTCAAGTATGACATTGATTGAGGATAACTCATACAAGAGATTTGAAGGAAATATGATCATTAAATGTGTACTGTCACAACCATTGATATAAGGACATTTAGTAAGATTAATCTTTTTATAGAAAAAGCATTCTTGTACAATTTTTTGTGTTTGTTTTACAAGGCATAATACATGGGTTTTCCATTTTGATTATGCGACGAGGATGGAGTACCTTGACCGGTCATGCAACCAGGATTGGAACCAATAGAAGAGGACCAATTTGATTTCATTAATGGCATGTGTACAACATATGCCCAGTACCAAAGTGACTGCCATAAGATCTTGATGGAAGAGGAAAAGGGTGAAGCTTTGAACATGCTCATTGAGGTGCCAAATAAAGAGGTGGCTAAGCGGTTGGAGGAAATTCTTGATATGATGAGATAATTATAAACTCTTTTGAGATTTTTTATTGTAATTAATGTTTAGCAAGTGCAGTTAGTTTTTAGTTAGTTAGAATGAACAAGCTTGAATCTTTTTTGCATCCTTTCATGTTCTATAAGAAAGGATATCAGGGCCTCGGTAGATATAGAGTGAGAAATATAGAAAATATACAAACATGATTGATATAGACATGCATAGTGGATGTCAAATACTATAACTTGTTACAACCTAGTTATACCTTATTTTTGAAATAATAAAATATACTGTGTTATTTTCTGAAAGATAAGGAATTGGTCATTGATTTTACTGAACTTAAATTCCTCTTGGATTTATACTATTTGTAGAACAAAATTGAGTTAAGTTGTTGTAAACATAACTCATAAACTTGTTCAATTGGTCTTCAGTCCAAAGTTAAATTCAATTGCCTAGGGTGTGTTAAAATCTCTTAATTTGATTTTTCATTAGTTGATGGTGGCACGCATGTCTCCAAGATATACGATTAATTCAGTAATTATTAAATTGACTCTATTCTCCAATTTGGAAGGCACCGTTGGTCATATCAAAATATAAAAATTAAGAGCATCTTTGTGGAAGGTAAACAATTAGTATTAACCCACTTTCATGTGCTATACATCTTTTTTTAAACACTCCCCCTCAATTATTTGTTATTTAGTCAATTTCTCCTGAAGAACGTTTGCCAACTCAAGAGTATTGTTAAGTTTGCATTCACAACCATTCAGCATTTCCCTTTAAGGTACAACCACCTAGGTCTTGTAGAGCCTAAAGTGTAGAGATTGAACAAGATTAGGTTTCAATATTCTTTGTTGGCTAAAATTGTGTTGAGTTTCCTAGAATCAAGTAGGCAAGCTCGTAGGAGGTCAATCAACAATTTTATGCACCAACACCCTCTTGTACTCTTTTTTTTCCATGTTCTCATTTCCTTTTATGTGTTCCTTATTGAGGGAATTTCATAGTAGAAACATCTATAGTGTATGCATGTATGCTCTTTTAAAGAATTTTTCCTATTAAGGTGTGTGTAATGGATTTAACATTGGGGCATACACTCTACTCATTTTTTTGCACATGCATTATGTTTGATGACCTTATGCATTTTTGGATCCCTTTTTGGATTAATAACAATCCTTTAAGGCATGATCCCCGCATTTTTGGATCACTTTTCCAATTAATAATAGTCCTTTAAGAGATAATCCATATATTTACATCTTTGGATCCCCTAAGGGCAAACAAATAATTATGACTAGATTGCCTTTGTTGAATTCCCTTTTTGGAGACAAAAATCCTTAAGGAGGGATCATTGATGTGTTGACTAGCATGCCACACTACCCTTCTAGACTACCACTATCATTCCTTTTTGCAGCATGTCATTTTGTATGACGCATAGTAAGACAATCATTCTTAATAGGCCAATTTAATCACACCCATTTTTAATCTCTTTTTAATTAGTTATGTTTCACTTTCCATGAATTTGGACTTGGAAAGGACTCAAGTCTATAGAGGGCATGACTTACATTTTCCTTCTTATTCTTAACAAGATCATCTTATGCATTTGATCTACTTTACTATAACCATGAGTTCAATGTATACTTTCACTAAAGTATAGGCTAAATTTATTGCCTTAATAGTTGGAAACCATTAGTTTGGAATCTCTAAAGGTATCGTAGAAACCAGTTTAGAAATCCCCTAGAAGATGGAAGCATTTGTGCTCAAATTGCACTTTTTTCTTGCAATTTTTCCTTTTTCAACTATTTATTCTGAAGCCCCAAGATCTTGGAGGGAATCATAATGCGATAAATCTCCTAACCTATTGTATTTTTCCTTAGGATCCTAGGCCCATTTCGGAGTTTTTTTTTTAATTTCGTACCTAATGCAGTTGGTCATTTTGATTTTTGTGCCAAATTTTGGTATAAAATGAGGCTTACTAACTTTATTTTACCATCTATTAAATCCATTATTCATGAAATTAATCCATACTCTCATGAGAAAACATACATTTAAGTAATTATTTGCAAGCAATATTTCAAGGTGCTTTCAAGGAGTTCAAGCCAATAAAGAAAGGATTCATTGGAGTCCCATATTATATATTACAATTCATATATATACTTCTACAAATATATATTATTGCTTAATTGGAGATAGTGGAGGTGACCATCAAGGTGTTCAAATTCTTTAGAATAACTAAGAGGGGGGGTGAATCTATTATCCAAGGTCCAAATATATAAATAAAAAATTTCACAATTTAGTGAACTCATATCCATGAATCATTTTTATCATGCATGCATCCATTAGATCATACAATCACTTAAACTTTGTATTTTACTATCAAATCAACTTTGCAAAAATGTAAGTATGAAATATAGCAAATTCAGTAACACATTTGACACAATGATTTAACATGGAAGCCCAAATTGGGAAAAACCACCAGTAACATGCTACTAATTATCACTCTTCTGAAATGATGCCCTGTGAAAGGCCAACCCTATCAAAGGTTATAATGCACACTGTTAAATGTGACCTGGTTAGAGGATTTCAATCACCTTGTTAGGAGTAAGACTTGTTAGAGGACTTTAGATCATTCACTTGGAATGTCACCTAGTTAAAGGATTTACAAATGACTATTAGGTCCACCTTAATCCAAAGGATTTATCCTAGATTGGTAGAATGATTAGAAAGTAACAATAAGGCTTGATATGATAATAACTTGCAACACACTTGTAAATTACAGATCTATGTTTTTAGTCCTCCATTATGCTTGGATTTCACACACTTTAGCTCTAATAGTGTGTTCACCCTTCAAGCATCCATACCCTTAAGCCTTCTTTCTTTGCTTGCCAATAACAGTCTCTTCTCTTAGGTCACTGAATGAAGCAATACCCTAGACTCCTTGTCTTCCTTAGGTTCTTGCACATGAAAACCTTTACTTCTGACCATCCATCTCTATAAATAGGAAATCAAGATCTTTTGTCGTTCATCCTCCATCATCCATTTTAGGGTTAGGTTGGATTAGGAGGGATTCAATGAATCTACCCATCTTTTCATTTTATTCCCTTCTAGAAACTTCTCTTTTAATCCTCTTTGAATTCACCTCAAAATGGTTCATCTTAAATTTTGTGCCACCAGTTCATCAAGCTTATCTTCTATATGGTTCACACAATCCAAGAAATCAAACTTGTTAGCTCAGATTCATCAAATTCATGATCTTTCTCATAATGCTAACACTTGACATTAACTTACTTCTGATGCTGAACACATACTATGTTGCTCGATATCCACTATCAAAACACTCCACAAATTAAATTTTATCGGTGCTCGACATCAACTAAAATTTACTTGGCTTACATTGTATCACTCACCATATACTGAGATTTGACTTTTCTCAGCTCCAACTAATTTTTCTACTTGGCTAACACTAACTTTGCTTGGCACCTACTGTGAATATTGTTAAGCTTGGAAGACACACCTCGTTTAACTTATTTTTCTAAACTTAATCAGTGTATTATCCTTTGCAACCTTAAGTAGATTGTCAATGCACTATAATATCATTATCTTAATTGATCCTTGTACTCCTTTTCCATTTCATAACTCAACTTTCCTCTAGGTCCTATTATTACCTTATTTGATCAAATCTTCATCAATCAAACAAATGATAGTATTCAAATCATCTAAGCAATTATCTTACCAGCAAGTAGCAAGTTTGACATCAGTGATAAAAAAATGATTGAAATACATATTCATACTTGTATCAATCTATTTTCAACAATCTCTCTCTTTGGCATTGATGAAAAACTAAAGTTAATCAGTACAACCAAAAAAATAGCAAAAGGAAAATAATTCCTTGTATTGAAATCTCTCCCTCTATCCGTAATTTTCATATTCTGAATAGGTTACAAAATTATATTTTGATCAATAGACGATTAATCAATTCATCTGTATGACTCCATTTGGATCACTTCTTATAGCTCCCTTGACATTATCTCCCTCTAACTAGGTATTCCATGTTTCTTTTGTATCTTCTTTCTCCCTTCCTAGATTGTTGGATTTCTCCCTTTAGGATTTCTCCCTCTTTAAAAATAATGCCATTAACAATAATGCCAAAGACTTGTCATCTTAATATGCAGTTATGAACAGTTTTAGTTTCTCCCTCGGTCACCTAGCTTGTGATTGATTTGTAGCTCCAGCTCTTTGATTACTTTAGGCAACTCCTAAAGTAAGATCCACTACATCAATGTGTAACATATGTCAATCAGCTTGTTTGATGCAAGGCACTTCTCATGCTTCCTAAATAGCCTTTGATAGAGGTATCACCCCTAGTTTACCTCTTAGATACTCATGAGCATCCTTAGGTAATGCTTTTGTGAACATATCAGTTATTTTCTCTTTTGTGTTAACATATTCCATCTCCACCTGTTTATCTTGAACTAACTCTCTCAAGTAATGATACTTGATTGCAATGTGCTTAGTCTTTGTATGCATCACATGATTCTTTGATATATTTGTAGCACTTGTATTATCACAATAAAGTATCATAGGTGTAGTGATTTTCTCTTTCATACCTTTGAGTAGTTGTTTGATCCATACAATGTTTGTACAATTTATTATAGTAGCAACATATTTAGCTTCAACTATAGATTGAGATATGCAGCTTTGGTTCTTGCTAGTCCATGTAACTAGACTTTTTCCTAAGAAAAATGCTCCTCCACTAGTGCTCTTTCTATCATCATTTTTTCTAGCCCAATTAGTATCAGTGTAGGCTCTCAATTCAAATTTCTCATTTTTCTTATAGTATGGACCATAGTCTTCTATTCCTTTCAGATATCCTATTATTCTCTTAACAACCATCAAATGATTCTACCTGGGATTAGCAGAGAATCTTGCAACTATCACAATAGATAATGCAATATTAGGTATGTTTTGTACTACATATTGTAATTTTCCAATTATAGTCCTATACAATGTTTGATTCACCTCAGCTAAATCACCATTCTTTGATAATTTATGTCCTATCACCATAGGTGTGCTTACTAGCTTGGAATCTTCCAATCCAAAAGTTTTTAGTATCTCCTTTACATACTATGATTGAGTGATGTATACACCATATTTCATCTAATGTACTTGAAAACCCACAAAGAACTTGATCTCTCCAAACATAAACATCTCAAATTCTTTCTTCATTTCATTTGCAAAAGCCTTACATAAAGTATCTTGACCTCCAAAAATGGTATCATCAACAAAAATTTCAAATAGTAAAATACCTTTTCCTTTCTCTGTCTTTAAGTACAAATTATTGTTATCATCAGTCCTCTCAAATCTAATCTTCACAAGATAATTATGAAGCCTTTCATACCATGCTCTTGGTGCTTGCTTCAAACCATATAAAGCTTTGCGTAGTCTACATACCATATTTTTTTGTCAGCATCAACAAATCCTTCTAACTATTCTATATAAACCTCTTCCTCCAATATACCATTTAGAAATGTAGACTTAACATCCATTTGATAAACTTTGAAACCTTTGTATTTAGAGTAAGAAAGCAGAGTTTTTACTCCTTCCAATCTTGCAATACGAGTGAATATTTCTGCATAGTCTATCCCTTCTTCTTGTGCATATTCTTTACAAACTAATCTTGCCTTGTTCCTTGTGACTTCACCATTTCCATCTACTTGTTTCTTTACACCCACTTGGTGCCAATCACATTTTTATCTTTTGGTCTAGGAACTAAAGTCCATGTCTTATTTTTCTCAATTTTTTCAATCTCTTCTTTCATAGCTTTACTTCAGTCCACATTTTCTAAGAAATCTTTCACTATTTTAGGTTCATGTATGCTAAGAAAACATGTATCATTTCTCAACTTGTTCCTTGTCATTGGTTTTGCATCTTTATCTCCAATGATTTGTGCTACAAGGTGATGTATTTTGACATATTTAGACAGTCTTGATTTTGCTCTGTTTTCCTCATTTGGTCTATCAACTTTTGAATCACTATGTACATCTCTATTAGGTAGTTCAACATCTCTTTTATGCATACTAATCTCAAAATCAGAATGTGCCTCAATTTTATTTTGTAACTCGGCACCTGAATGTAGCTCAGTTCTTGAATTCAACTCGTCATTCATAGTATGTGACTCGGTAGTCACTGAAACTTGTTGTTGATTTGCAATTTAATTTACAACATCTTCATTAGCAGGCATACCTTCATAAAAATATACAAATGATTTTTATTATTCTGGTTCCTTCATAGGTTCAACTTCATGTACTTTTGTATATTCATCGAATTTCACATTTGCACTTTCCATAAGTTTGTTAGTGTTAGTATTTAAACACTTATAAGCTTTACTTATTGTGAAATAGCCAAGGAATATACCTTCTTCACTTTTTGCATCTAATTTTCTTCCAAATACCTTAAAATATTTTATATCTGGTGAGTATCCATACCATAGTTCACAAGTTGTTGAATGAGTACCTTTTCTTGACTTGCACATGGTTTAAGGTATAGACAGTTGTACTTATAGCTTCTCTCTAGTATTTCAAAGAAACATTTTTCTCCATCACGAGTGTCCTTGCACATTCCATTATAGATATGTTCCTCCTTTCAACAATTCTATTTTGTGGAGGGGTCCTAGGAGCATATGTATGTCTTTTGATTCCTTTTTCATTACAAAACATCTGAAATTTATTTGATGCAAATTCTCCTACTCTATCAAATCTCAAACATTTTATACTTTTACCTATTTCCTTCTCAACTCTTTCTAAGTACCACTTAAACATTTGGAAAGCATCAAGTTCATGTTTTAGAAACATAACTATCATCATTCTAGAATAATCATCAAAAAATAGCAGAATGTACTTATCTCCTTTGTAGATTTGTACATCAATTAGTCCACACAAGTTAGTATGAACAATCTCTAATATTCCTCTAGAGGTATGAGTCTTACTCTTAAAACTTGACTTTATCATTTTTCCTAATTGACATTGTTTGCAAATTATATTGTCACGTTTCTTCAACTTAGGCAAACCTCTAACTCTTCTCATGTTACTAATACTAACCAAGTTATCAAAATTAACATGACATAACCTCTTGTGCCATAACCACACATCATCAAATTCTATGACTAAACAAGTAGCATCCTCCATATAAAAGTAGAATAGATTATCTCTAGTTTGATCACATTTTCCAATTAGTTTTCCATCGGTATCATATATCTTAGCAATCTTGTTCTCAAACTCAACCTTACAACCTGAACTATTCAGTTGTGAGACATTCAGCAAATTATGGTTAAGTCCTTCAACATAATAAGCATTTTCACATAAAATCTTTCTATGAGTTTAATAAAACCTTTTCCTTTTATCGAATAGGGCGCATCATTACCAAACCTTACACTATTTCCATCATAAAAATTCAAGGTAATGAACTTACTTTTATCTCCACTCATGTGATGTGAACACCCACTATCAATGATCCATCTATCATTCTTGTTCACACAAGACACTAGTGCAGTTGCCTCATCCTCATTAGAATTAGCCTTCATTGCAACATACACCACTTCATCATCATGATCATCAAATCCATCTTTAGTTCCTCTTCAGAAATGTAGCAAGACTTCTTGCCTTTTTCTTTGTAATCTTTGTTGTCTTCATCTCTTCTACTTTTGTACTTGCCTCCACCTTTGTAATTCTTCTTCTCCAAACATCTAGCAGCAATATGACCAATTTCATTGCAACTGAAACATATGATAGGTAACTTACCTTTGAATTTTCCTTTTCCTCTATGAAATCTCCTTGCTAGTAGTGCTTCGAGTTGTTCTACATCTAAGTCCTCATATGTATCTCTATCACTGGACACATTTTATCTTTTTCTTCTTCTTCTCATTAGGTTCCTTCAATGATAGCTTGGCTTTGAAGGCAGATTCAACATCGTAAGATTTGAAATTATCAAAATTAGATAGCTCAAAAGTAGCGAGCCTACCTACCAAACCTTCAAGAGTCAAATTAGAACCCGATACACATCTCAACTCTTGTATTGTAGAAACTCTAATAGCATAGATGGGCAGCAATGTCCTCAAAGATTTTCTTAGTACAGTCTCATCATCTATTATACTAGTAGATCCCTTTATTGCATTAACAAGATCCCTCATCCTAGAGCAATATTGAGCAACATTCTCACCTTCTTGCATTCTCATATCATCAAACTTACCTCTAAGACTTTCAAATTTGGCTCTTAGAACATTTGCATCACCTCCATAGATGGTATGTAGAGCATCCCACATTTTCTTTTCACTATCGCAACCCTTGATATCATCAAACTCAGCATAACTTAGGGAAGAGGCAATCTCCAACATTGTCTAGTTGTGTTCTTTCTTCTTTTTCAAATCTTCAGCTATTAGGACTCTAGCAAGATCAACATGCTCATTAGCAATGGTAAATTCTGCATGATCTCCAAGACTTATTAGGTGTAGCTTCATCAAAATTTTCCATGTAGGAAAATTGTCTCTATTAAGCTTGGGTACCTCTCTTTTTGACATCTTGATCTTTTTGCTTCTAGTACCTTCAAACTAGTTCTCTTAAGCAGATGGCTTTGATACCAATTGTTGGAATTCTTTACAATAACCAAGAGCGGGGAGGTGGGGGGTGTAAATTAATTATCCAAGGTCCAGATATACAAATAAAACTTTTCACAATTTAGTCAATCCATATCCATAAATCATTTTCATCATGCATGCATCCATTAGATCATACAACCACTTAAACTTTGTAGGTTACTGTCAAATCAACTTTGTAGAAATGTAAGCATGAAATATAGTAGATTCAATAACACATTTGACACAATGATTTAATGTGGATAGGTCAATTTTAATCCAAATGATTTATCTTAGACTAGTACAATGGTTAAAAAGTAGCAGTAAGGCTTGATTTGATAACAACTTACAACACACTTGCATATTACAAATCTTTGTTTTTAGTCCTTTATTCTGCTTAGCTTTCACACACTTCATCTCCAATAGCTTGTTCACCCTTCAAGAATCCATACCCTTAAGCCTTCTTGCTTTTCTTGCCAATAGTAGTCTCTTCTCTTAGGTCACTAAATGAAGAAATACCCTAGACTCCTTGTCTTCCTTAGGTTCTCGCATATGGTAACCTTTTCTTCTAACTAGCCATCTCTATAAATAGAAAATTGAGATCATTTTTCATTCATCCTCCATCGTCTATTTTAGGGTTAGGTAGGATAAGATAGGATTCAATGAATCTAACCATCTTTTCATTTGATTCCCTTCTAGAAACTTCTCTTTCAATCCTTTTTGAATTCACCTCAAAATGGTTCATCTTGAATTTTGTGCTACCAACTCATCAATCTTATCTTCCACACAAATTTATCAACTTAGATTCATTGAATTCATGATCTTTCTCATAATGCTGACACTCGGCATTAACTTGCTTATGATGCTCAGCACATACTATATTTCTCAGCACCCACTATCAAAATAGTTAGCATCAACTAAACTTTACTCAGCTTACATTGTATCACTCGGCATATACTGAGATTTGACTTTGCTTGACTTACACTAACTTTTTTTGGCACCTACTATGCAAATTATTAAGCTTTGTAGATACACTTCGTTTAACTTGTTCTTCTGGACTTAATCAGGGTATTCATCCTTTGCAACCTTAAGTAGATTATCAATGCACTATAATTTCACTATCTTAACTGATCCTTGTACTCCTTTTCCATATCATAACTCAACATTTCCTCTAGGTTCTATTGTTACCTTATTTGATCAAATCCTCTCCATCAATCAAACAAATGATTGTACTTAAATCATGTAAGCAATTGTCTTAGAACAAGTAGTAGGTTTGACATCAGTGATAAAACAATGATTGAAACACATATTCATACTTGTATCGATCTGTTTTCAACACAAGGAAGGATATCACATTCATCAACATTGCACAATCTTTCAAGCATTCATCCTTTCAAGAATTGGAACATTCTAACATCTATAGATCTTTGATTTGACACTTGTAGATCTATTTCATTTCTGAAGACATCATGTATCATAAATTTACATAATATTCTATACATATTTGAGGACAATGGGTTCAAATTCATCCATAGAGCTTTGGAAGTAAGGTAAATACTTACATTTCTCTTACTTTTACACTCTTTTTCATTTCAAGGTTGGTTACCAAATGGTGGATTAACTAAGGAAATCCCCTCCTCCCAAATAATTTATAATTTTCATGTGTGTAAGGTCATATTTGTGGACTTTTCGATTGAAAATTTTGGAATTTGGTGAAGCTTTAGATCCACAATATTGGGTCTAGGTTGACCTTCACTTCAACCCTCCAAGTTTAACTTGACCAAAGGATTCCAAACTTTCAAGGTTTTTAAACTCCTATTTATTGACACTAGATCTCACTCAATTCCAATTCCTTTAAAATATTTTCATATCTAATTTTTCATCCTCTACTAGCCTTCAAGCTGATTTTTATTCCTCATTTTTCATTTCATAGTACTTAATTTGACTAATTGGATCATATATCTTCATCTATTTGGTTACCATATATGTTGTTTACAATTTTACTTGTATTTTAACTAGTCAATCTACTTGCACTAGATCAAATCACTAAACATAAGCAAGTAATCTACATAACATTAAGGGGAAAGAACAACCAATACAAAGATGTCCTTTAGTGTACACATTTTAAAGGACTTAGATTTAGTATTGGCACCCCTACATGCCTTTTGGGTTGTGCTAATCTAATATGGATTCTCTTGGATGTTATGGTTGAAAGTCCTTATTTCTCTTTCTCCAATGTATATAAAAGGATGAGTAATACCCCCAATCAAATACAATCCTTTAGACACTCAATATTTTATGATACATGTATGTATTATTATCTTGTTTTGGTGTATAAGTGATATTAAAGGCATTATAGTAAGCTTTCTTATCATATTGATAGGGTTTTCTAATGAATAAACCATAATGATGCATGGTGGTTGAACATCAAATGTAACCTTGTTATTAAATATGGGATCAAATGAAGAAGAGGTAGTGCATGTTTGAGTGATTAATGAGGATGAATTATTATCCTTCCATCAAGGTGAATATGGATGATGATGTCAATACATCATCAAATAAAAAATTTTAACAATGGAATTTGTCATAAAAAATAATTGTGAGTCATTATTAATGATACAATCTACAAAAACATCATGTGTTAGGTGATAACACGAGATAAAAAAAAATTATGATGTCACCCCAAGACAAAACTATTGTTCATCATGGTGACCTTATTGAGTCTATCTTATAACTCATTATTATTCCTATTGTGACTAGATGTCTCATTGAGAATATGTTTACTTTCCTCGTCATGAGTCCACACATATATTTTTTTCTTCTTCAACTTAAACTGTTTGGACTTTTTATCACCCTTCTATTTACAATAATTAAAAATATATATCTATTAGTATTAGAATAAAGGGGCTAAAAAGAGAAGGAAGGAGAATATTTTTTATCTTTGATTTTTTTTTGTTGTAATCGAGAATTTAAGGTGTTTGTTTAACCTCTTGAAAACAAAGGTCGAGATGCACAAGATTGGGTGGCAAAATTTTCTTTTTCTAATTGTGCTTGGTTGAATGTAACATCAACTATTTCTAGGGTAGTATATCTCAACTACCTAAATAAATGTTCTTGTAAGCCACTCTTGAACTTAAGGATTAGAGAAATAGTTAGTAATTAAACTTAGTGTAGTATTCTTAGTCAATTTATTTAGTATTTATTATCTTGTACCATTAATATTTATCATCTATGTTGCAATAAAAGTTACTTGATGTGCAAATCATGTTCATAGTTTCAAGGAAAATGTATCCTTTAAGGACATGACAACTTGAGTTCATGTAGTGAATTGATCTTGTGAATATTTGTGTTTGATGACCAAAACCTTGGCAACAATAGAGAGCTTTTCTTTAAAAAATGTAAATTTATCCTCATGAATATTCCCATTGTATTCAAATCATGTTTCTATACCAAGGATCAATGTGTAGATAATATTTGAATCTCTTGATCTATTGTAAATCTTTATTTCAAATTTGATTGAAGTTTAATGACTGTCAAGTCTAGCAAGCGATTGAATTGCAATATCATTGACCTTATTACTCAATGAAATCATGACACTGACAAGCTCAAAAGAATTCTTAGCTAAATAGTTGGCCATATTATTGCAAGTTAAAGCTAGTGAAGTGCTTTACACCTCCCAAAATAAAAATAACAAACACTATAAACTAACACTCTACCAAATTTGAGGAAAGCAGTTAAATTAAGAGATTTATGAGTGTTAGGACAATACCAATTTCCAAAGAGGTTTGGAATGCTCCAAGAAACTTAAATCTTAATAGATATGATGGGGAAAGCATGGAAAATGCATTACGTGCATGTTGTAAAGGAATCAAAATCAAAAAAATTTAATCCATACAATGGTAAATAGGAAATTCAACTGGGCAGGCTATTAATCTTCTAATATAGAAAGGCATGCCAGAATCTCATTTTTGCCCCTAAAGGTATTCACTATGTTTTTTAATTTCCTTCATTTGCCCAGAATGGCTTCTTAATAGATAATGGCTTCTTAATGTAGTGAATGGCTTCTTGAATCAAATCTTATTCAGGGTGGATAATAGCATGTTAGTATTAGTATAAATCTCCTTGGATTCAGCAAATAGATAGGATATAGGCAGTCGAGGGACATCTTCCAGTGACTAAAAAACAAGTGATCACTCCTACCAATTTTGTCTACACTGGGGTTGATTTATGCAAAAAGTTGTGTGGAGTGTCAATTATCTGTAGTGGGGAAAGCATGGAAAATGCATTACATGCATGTTGTAAAGGAATCAAAATCAGAAAATTTTAATCCATCATGATGGAGACAATGGTAAATAGGAAATTCAACTAGGCAGGCTATTAATCTTCTAATATAGAAAGGCATGCCAGAATCTCATTTTTGCCCCTAAAGGTATTCACTATGTTTTTCTTCATTTTTGCCCCTAAAGGAATTTTCTTTTTCTAATTGTGCTTGGTTGAATGTAACATCAACTATTTCTAGGGTAGTATATCTCAACTACCTAAATAAATGTTCTTGTAAGCCACTCTTGAACTTAAGGATTAGAGAAATAGTCAGTAATTAAACTTAGTGTAGTATTCTTAGTCAATTTATTTAGTATTTATTATCTTGTACCATTAATATCTATCATCTACGTTGCAATAAAAGTTACTTGATGTGCAAATCATGTTCATAGTTTCAAGGAAAATGTATCCTTTAAGGACATGACAGCTTGAGTTCATGTAGTGAATTGATCTTGTGAATATTTGTGTTTGATGACCAAAACCTTGGCAACAATAGAGAGCTTTTCTTTAAAAAATGTAAATTTATCCTCATGAATATTCCCATTTTATTCAAATCATGTTTCTATATCAAGGATCAATGTGTAGATAATATTTGAATCTCTTGATCTATTGTAAATCTTTATTTCAAATTTGATTGAAGTTTAATGACTATCAAGTCTAGCAAGCGATTGAATTGCAATATCATTGACCTTATTACTCAATGAAATCATGACACTGACAAGCTCAAAAGAATTCTTAGCTAAATAGTTGGCCATATTATTGCAAGTTAAAGCCAGTGAAGTGCTTTACACCTCCCAAAATAAAAATAACAAACACTATAAACCAACACTCTACCAAATTTGAGGAAAGTAGTTAAATTAAGAGATCTATGAGTGTTAGGACAATACCAATTTCCAAAGAGGTTTGGAATGCTCCAAGAAACTATGTCACAAATTTGTAGAAGAAAATACCTATTAAAGCATAAGTATGGAAATATTACTCTCTTGTATATATAAGATAAATATTTTGAAAACTATTTGTGAGAACTTTAAAAAATATTTTTTTATGAAAGAAAGCATGTAAATTCCATATTTTTAAGCCCAACTCATGCCAAAAATAATAAAACCATATTTTTTACCCCATTACTATTTTTTGATACTAAAAACCATCAAAAATGATTTTTTTAAAATTACCATAACTTTTTAAAAGTAGAACAAAACTTTGAAACATAAAATATTCTAGAAAGCTCCCATAAAAATAATTTTATCCACACAAATCACTTAACAAAATGATTTATTTATAAAAATGTATTATTAATTAACGTTGTAGATTTCAAAGAAAATGACAAAAAAAATCAAAGAAAATGCTTACTTTTGGTGAGAGCTTCACAACTACTTTGTTTCCAATGAGAAAATATATATTATTGATACCAATTGATATGAAAAGAAAAGAAATCAAAATGAAATTTGTAGATACCTTTGAGAATGATAAATAATAAAATGTTCTAACTTACAATAACCTACTAACAATTTTCTAATATATTCTAGTATACTACAACCAAAAAAACCTAACAATCCACTTTTAACTTATATTTTTTCATTAAAATTTTTTAACAATCCACTTTTAACTTATATTTTTTCGTTAAAATTTTTTTAACAAAGATTATAAAATAATTAAAATCTTGTATTCTAACTTATACCCTATAACTTACTAGATATTTCACTATTTATTTATTAATCTATATTACATTATGGTGATCTTGGTTCTAACTAATACCCTATAACTTACTATATATTTCACGTTTTATTCATTAATCTATTTTACATGATGTTGACTTTAGCATTTAATTAGTATATATTTAATTTAATTATATTTTAGTTTTAAAGATATTATTTATTTAGAATGTAATCATTTAATTAGAGTTATTTTATAAGTAGTAGCTTCAAATTTAGATTTAAGATTATTATTTTACTTGCAAAATATTTTTTAAGGTTGGTTTATAAACATCAATGTTAATCAATATATAATAGTTGAATTTATTCTTTCTAATGTAAAAGTATAATCATTGTTTGACAGTTTTTTTTAAATTTAACATTTGGAATTTAAAAGGGATTTTATTTTTAAAAAGTTCTAATAAATATTTTAAATAAGTATTAATTTTATGATTTTTAATAGGATTATTGATTTGAAGAAATAAAAAGATAAATAAGTTATGATGATTTAAAATTTAACAATTTAAAATTATCTTGTATAAAATTATTTATATATAAAATATTATAACAATTTATTGATTTTTATATTAAGATTTAAAATTATATTATTTATAATTATATAACCAAATTTAATCGGATTATTTTATATAAGGACGAGTAATATAATTCATCATACTATTTACTCTTCTCATTTATTTTTTATTAGTAAAAGTTGGAAGTTCTAATTTTTTTTTTAATTGAATAAAGTTGAAATGAACTAAAACAAATAAATGGTAGTTGTAAAGAATGAGACAACAACAAAAGAAATAAGGGAAAAAAAAATTGACAGTCTGTTTAAACAAAATAGACAATATGATCCATGGGAAAAAACTAACAAGGACTAATATACAAACTATACAATAAAACCAAGAATAGAACCATTAGAGACACAAAAAGAGAACAAGAGAAACTATTTTTTTACATGAAAAATAGACCGAAATCAAGATTAAGTATTATTATTTTGTTGAAATTAACTATTATTATTACCATCAAAACATAGAAACTATTACAATTTAAACATTTCTAAAAATGTCTAAATATTTGTTTAATAATTTTTCATTTAACCTGTTAAATTATTCATAATTTATTTTTGGAGTTTAAAAACATAAAAACAAATTCGTATTAACTTTACTAAAAAGATTATTTTTTTAAATACTCACACTTTTAATTGATTTTTTTTCAATAATCTATTAATCTAAACTAATAGTTCTAAACTGCAAACACTAATAATAAAAAATTACTAAGCTTGGTTAGTTGTTCCCTTGTCTTGTGAGTTGCTGTTGAAGATCGACGGTTGACTTATGTTTTTCAATTGCCATAATTTTCGGGTTAGCTAAAGTTCATCAGTTTCATATGATACAGCAAATATTTGTTCACCTACTTTACAAATATTTTTATTAAATATTTATATATCTTTATCTCCAAAATATATCCACCCAACATGCAACTAAAAATTTAAAATAAATAATACAATTTCACCTTATTTCTTCTTTTAAATTAAACCATCAACCCCTTTCAATATGTTGCAATTTTTACATCTTTGCAGTCACCCCTTCTTATCATACATAGTTACACCGACGCCGTCTACCTTAAAAAACAAAAATGGTTCTTTTCAGAAATTTGACATGAATAAACACTTTAACTGAAAAAACATGGCATTAGCAGATAGTGACAGAAGAAAGCAACAGAAAAATATATATAGGAAATCAGCATAACAGTGATATGAGGATAGAAAATTGATTTTATACTTGCCAGTACTTTTATCTTGTAACGTAGGGAATCTCAATGTACGCCTTAGTGTTTGAAAAATACCCTCAACAAGCACAACCATAATTTTCTACCCAATAAGGATTTGAAGCAACAACTCCACATAGTGGAGCAAATGCTTATTGGGTATCATTTGAATCTTCAACTAATTTCAAAATTATAAAGAAAATTGTATATAATTATTTTTTTAAATAGTCAATTCAAATGCTGGTCATTTCATACGTCTTTATGAAAATTCAATTTTACATAATATTGTCTTTTTTTGGAATTCTTATAATCCTTTTTTTTTTTTTGAATCGGCTGAAGCCAAGGTTAATTATTATTATTTGTTGTCATTAATTATTTTGATTATTAGTTAATCTTGAATAGATTTGAACCCAAGACCTCACAATTCACCACTGTGTTGTAGACTCTTGCCTAATTCTCATAGTTCACTTTTACAATATTATAAATATACCAAAAAATATATAAAAATATTTGAATTATCCTTATTTTTATTTTCACAATTATATTATTTTATGTAAAAGATGACCAAAATTATTGTATATGAACTTATAAATCTCAACAATAATATTTCGTTTTAATTTATGTAAATAGTGAACTAATAAACAAAGACTTTCGTTTTAATTTATGTAAATTATGAACTAATAATTAAAAAAACTCATAGCAAAGCACTAAAAAAAAATACTATATATAGGTAATCATTTTGATTTAAATTGTCATATTTGAACAATCTTTGTATTATCAATGGAAACAATATTCCATTGAATGTATTTGCACCTTACATTAGTGGATAGACTTCAATGAATTAGCATATTCTAGGCCTAAAATTTGATAAAAGAGGTATAAATAGCTCTTTAACTCCTTGTATTAGAGGGAATACTTTATGACAATGAACATGACTCCAAGAATGCAAATGAAGGAAGAGTTTTTCTTCACAAGGGGAGGAACTTTTCTTCACAAGGGGAGGAAATGTAAATGTTTGATGAATGTCACAAGTTTTCAGATGGTCTACATTGTAAAGATGTTGTTTGAAACAATTGGAGAAGAAAAACAATCAAATGAAGGGTGAATCAAAAATGAAATAAAATATAAAGTTTAAAAATATAAATCTATTGATTATCCTCAACATTTATTTAATAAGAAGAGTTGTATAGTTATAGAGCTTCATCTATAACTACTTTCACAACTACCTTAGTAATTAATAACTAAGCTAATGATATAATTAGTTTTTTACACTTTTTTCCCCTCATTATTTATCTATACACAAATATTAATGAACTGTACTAAAATACTAAAATTCATCCATGTGAAAATTAATTTTCTATCATTTTAACATAAATATCAAAAGTATCAAAATTAGGCAAGGAAAAAGAATAATGAGAATGATGACTCAATGTTCTTGCCCTAAAAATATTTACAAGGTCTAGAAGCTTAGTTTATGTTTGACTCTAGTACTAATGCTATCTTACAAGGGAGTGAAGGGTTAGAGAAATAGGCCACCCAACTATCAAGATGAAATTGGGTCTCTATTTTTAGAAGTTGGGCTAGATGTAGAACTAAAAACTCAAAGATTTGACTATGATTGGTTTTTGTGTGGATAATTTTCTCTTTGATTATAATATTCAATATTTGGTAAAGATTACTTGAGGTTAGAGGATTATTTTTTTAGTCCCTATCATTAAGGCATGAGACTATAGGTATGAATTGCTCTTGGGAGCATTAGTTCATTTCTTGGAAACAGTGCACTCTTAAAATCTTGCCTAAGCCTATAGTCATGAAGAAATTTTAGAATTAATCTGAGATCAACAATTTAGATTTATTTATTTTTCTATTGGTTAGCACTATTTTTCCCAGTAGTCTTTTCAATTTTATGTTTCAAAAATTACAAGAAAAGAGATCTGCAAAGATGGGTGTGAGTCATTTTCTAGAGGTAGGAACCATGTCATCTACATGAACATTCATTTGGAAGCATGCATATAGGTTTCATATATTTGTATGTGTCATTCACTTTCAATTCTTCTTCTCTTCATTTGATCTTTTATACAATTAATCTTAGGCTTCGCTCTCCTACTGGCTCTACCTCTCCAACAAAAGTATTCACACAATAAGGTATGGAGTGTGCTTGAGTAAAAGGGATTTGGGCATAATGTTTTTTATTTATTTTATAAAAAAACAATCATTTATCTTTCAAATAATGAAATGAGATTGTAGATTACAAATTTCTAAATGCACCTTACGTTCAATTTCACAGGAACTGTGAATTGATTCATGTTTCTGCATTCTAGGAAGCTCTACATCATTGCAAGAAGAGTTACGTGATTTCTCTCAAGAATCTCATTTCCTAGGTAAGGCTTTAAAATTTAATTGGAATATTTAAAATTTAAACCTATGTATCATGTATTAATTATGTAAAGTGGTGAGAACAATCAACTTGGGACCTTAGCTTGATAACCAAAGACAAATGTTTCCTTATGTGATAAATGTGTAAAGTTTCCTGAAAGATAGAATCTTTAAGTGCTTTGACTAAGAAATACATCTTTTAGAGATCAAAACTAGTTAGGATGGTCCACATGCCGAGAATAGCCCCAAAAAATCACACTGACTCCTTGACTCAAGGACTCAAAACAAACCTAAAAGACAAATCATTTTATTTATTTATTTATTGAATGAATCTCAAGTTTTGAAGTAATGTTTAAGGAATTGACCATAGATGGGCCATGTGACCAACTCTCCATCTAAAGAACACAATTTGAAAGTTTTTTCTCCTAGGATCTCTATGATTCAACAAGGGCCAATCCACAAGCATTGAAACTTGGTATGACTACTTGATTTTTCTTTCACCTCATTGCACATGAGGACTAGGTTAGAGATCCTAAAAGATTTAAATGTGACTCTTTGATCAAACCATTGTTTGACAACTATTTGATATTTATCCATATGATTTAGTGCAAAAAATATTTTCTCATTATGTTCCAGAAGATTCATCAACCTGACCGAGACTCTATCTTTGTTTTCTACATACGCTCTCATGAATTTTAAGACAAGAATTTTCAAATTCATAGGAAAGACAGGCTCTTGACCATAGACCAATAAGTAGGGACATGTACCTACGAAATTCTTAATCTTGACCCTATCAGTCCATAATTCATATTCCAATTTTATGGGGAAATCTTTTGGATTTCATCAAGTGAACATTTTGCAACTATAATCAAGTTTTTGTTAGTAGACTCAGCAACTCCATTTCCTTGCAAATTTTAATTAGAAGAGAATTAAATAATAACCCAATTTTCTAATGACCATTGTGTGATAATTAAAGATGCAAAAGAGGTTTTTTTATCACATACCAAAATAAAGGGTATTTAAGCCTCATTACAATGTGTTCTTCTAGAAAGTTGGTAACAAACTGAGTAGTGCAATGGTGAAATGTTTTAGCCTTAGTCCATTATGTGCAATAGTTTGTGGTCATAAGAATGTACCTATATCCCATTAATAATTTTGGATTGAAAATCACAATAAAATCAAGCACCCAATAAGTGAAGAGGCATGACTCATATATTGGCTACAATGGCATTGCAGGGTCCCTTTCTCTATTTGCACTTGTCTAGCACACATAGTAAGAGCGAATGTACAACTATATATGCTTGAATAATGTAGTCCAGTAGTATTTTGATCTCAGTATTTGATGTATTGTAGCTTTAGCCAGTCCATTCATAGTACCATATATGTCACAAAAAATTTCTATCACATCCTATGCCTCATTGTGATTCAAGTAGTTCAGATATATGCCCTTGTAGTTTTGTTTACACAGATGTCCATATTTCAACATATATGATCCAAATTATATTTTTGGTGCTCTATACTAGGAGCTATGCATTTATTTAGGACATCTATTCTGTAATAAGTAGTAGACTATAGCTTGGTACCAAACATTTGAAATAACTCCTTCACAAGTGTAGACATATAGAATCAATCCTTCTTCTTGCTAAGTATCTGCAATTATCTTGGTTAAACCTTGTCCTCAAACAAGTTTCATGGGTTGAATTTCTAGATCAAACTCTTGTAATATTGTCATTCACTTGTCTCTCCTTTATCCTAGATAATTTTTCATCAAAAGTGACTTCACCATAGGGTTAGGCACAATCACATATACTTTACTTTGTAAGAATTAGTGTTTGAATTTCTTGGAAGGCTTCACCAAAGAAAAGTACTATTATCTAGGTTTGGATAGTTCAATTCTACATTTTTTAAAGGACAACTCATAGAAGCTATAGGCCTTTCATCTTCACCATCCTTCTTGTATGTAAGTATACCAACACAAGAATCTCTTGAAGAAAAAGAATAAACTTTGAATGGTAATTGGTACTTTGGGCTTACTAATACTGGTGCAGTAGAAATTATAATTTTGATGTTTTCAAATGCCTTCTTGACTTCATGTGTCCATTCAATTTTAACACCTTTCTTAAGCATGTCATTTAGAGGGCATACTATTTCTATAAAGCCACTTATAAACTTACGAACAAAGTTAATCTTCCTCAAGAAAAACTTTCACTCCTTTATGTTGTTAGGGGGAAGAAATTTGAGAATAGCTTCAACTCTTTGTGAATCAATGGAAATGTTAGTTTCAAACATTATATGCCCAAGGAGTTTCCCTTTAGTGAACCCCAAGGAACACTTCTTGGGGTTAAGGAAGATTTTTTATTTTCAATACCTATTAAGCACTTTCTTCAAATCAATGATATAATCATCTTTGTTTTTTAAGAATGTCATAAGATCATCGATGTGAATAATTGTGAATCTTTATACCAACCCTTTAAATTTTTCTTCCATAGCCTGCTAAAACATAGACTCATCATTTATTAGTCCATAAGGCGTACATTTCTACACAAATGTACCCTACTTAGTTGTGAATGTGATTTTTAGCCTATCCTCTTCATGGACCATCATATAGTTGTATCTAAACTAACCATCAAAGAATGATGTCATTTTAGACCCATTTATGTTCTACAACACCTCATCTAGTGCTCAAGCAAGGGGTACTTATCTATTTGTGAAGGTTGATTCAAGTTTCTAAAATCAATGTAAAGTTGTATTTCTTTAATTTACTTACACATTGAAACCAAGTTTTCCACCCATTGTGAATGTCTGATTAGAAAGATGATTTTTGCATCTAGTAACTTTTGTACTTCCTTCATGATATGTGATTGAATATCTACATTAACTAGTTGATGTCACTGATAGAATGGTTTTTCATCTTGTTTGAGGGGTATGTTATGCATGATTATGTCTAGATCATATCTCTTGAGATCTTCATAGCTCCACGCAGTAACATCCTTGTATCTATCCAACAGTTGCAACGTCTAATTTTTTTCTTGTTTACTACAGGCCTTCTTGATTTTCACTATTTTGGGGTCCTCTTCTAAACCCAAATTGTATGAATCACAATCATCATTCTCCTCCTTAAGGGGAGTGTTAGGATTAACCTCAAATAGAAATAAAAATTACATGCAAATATAACCAATATCAAAAAATAACATATCACATAGAAGAGAACACAAGACACCAAGATTTAAAGTGGTTCACCGAATCACTAGGCTACATCCACCAACAACTAGTCCAATATTATTATTTTCTATTGATTACAATATAAAATCCCTTACATCTCAATACCATCGCAAGAAGGTACAATATCACCATTAAACTATGAAATCCCTAACCCTAAGCCTGTGAGATTGTTACCAAAGACAAATATGTAAAGTTTGTTATTAGAATTATCGATGTGTTTGCATTCAAAATATTGGTAAGAAATAGAGGTGGTTTTATTTAGTACCAGGGCACAAGAAGGTAGAGAAAATAATCTATGATTACAGGAGGTTGGTTGAAGTCTGCATAGGTGCAACAATAACTATTTTGGTAATTTTTGTGATATTCATTATTTAGGAAAAGAATATATTAATGGCTGCGATGAGTATCTAAAGTGACCATGGGTTCAGAAATATGGTTGGAGACTATAGAAAATAGTATTTAATTTGGTGAAAATTAGGGGACTTTAAATCTTTAGACAAGAAAGGACTTGAGCCCCAAACTATGCAGGAAGGATTATACAAACCTAATTCCAATTATTCGGGATTGAATAGTAATAAAATGGTTGGAGGCAATAGTGTAAGCAATTATTTCTCCCAAATTTGAAGGGTATTATTGATAGCTCATTGGGGGTAATAGTAAAGAAAGCCTACAATGGTAAAGGAGACATTGTGGAAGCTACAAGTTGGAGCTAAGTGTATGACAATGAGACCAAGGTGCAAATGTTGAGAGTGATTACAGGAGACTTCCAGGTGGACTAACAGTGTCTTCATTCGGTAGAAAAATAAGTATTATCTCCTTCAACAACATAGATCTTCTCTTCTCCAACGGACAACATTATCTAACTATTGAAATTAGTCTTAGTTGTGCATGATTTTCTATGAAATAACTAGAAAGCAACATGATATCCTTGGAGACTTACAACTGGTAGTAGAGCATAAGCAGTTGTAGTGAATGGCTTCTTGAATCAAATCTTATTCAGGGTGGATAATAAGGAATAACATGTTAGTAATAGTATAAATATCCTTGGATTTGGCAAATAGACAGGATACAGGCAGTCGAGGGACATCTTCTAGTGACTGAAAAACAAGTGATCACTCCTACCAATTTTGTCTACACTAGGGTTGATTTCTACAAAAAGTTGTGTGGAGTGTCAATTATCTGTAGTGGGGAAAGCATGGAAAATGCATTACGTGCATGTTGCAAAGGAATCAAAATCAAAAAAAATTAATCCATCATGATGGAGACAATGGTAAATAGGAAATTCAACTGGGCAAGCTATTAATCTTCTAATATAGAAAGGCATGCCAGAATCTCATTTCTTCCTTTGAAGGTATTCACTATGTTTGAAATGGTTTCCAAGGCTCCAAATTGTAACTTTTGAAATTGATTTAACATTGAATGAAGAGACATTATGAGGATGTAAGTGAACAAACACATGGTCAAGAGAGTTGGGTATAACTGATGAAGGAATTTTTAGGTCAGTATATTCATCAAGCACATGTTGAGAGCACACATCTATGGTTGTTGGGGATAGGATCCATCAACACATCTAGAATTAATGAATTTTCAGTGGTAATGACCCTTCAGTGATCGCATTCGAAGTCACCTAAAATCTATGTACATTACTAGCAGAGTTGTCACGTAATGAATGAGATATTTCAGCAAGAGTATGTTCCTAACAACACATTAAGGGAACATCTAGATGGTCGATGAGGAACATTATTGGACTTGGAAATGCGCTTGGATATAGCTATTGGTGTTTCTCATGTTCTCACATACCTCCACCTATATGTAGACTAGCCAATAATTCATTGAGATATAAAATCATCAAACATTCTCTTGACTAAAAATTTTAGGGCAAAGGTGGTTGACTTTGGCTTTTCCAAAATTGGACCGTCAAAAGCAAATGAAACTCATGTTTGAATACAAGTTAAAGGAATAATAGGTTAGCTTGATCCTAAGTATTTGAAGACTTGCCAACTAACACAGAAACTATATGAAGACTCAATTGAAACAACTACGCGATAAGGAAATAAGTAATGACAGCCATTGACACTAGCCATACAAAATAAAAGACCAAACAACATGTGGCAGAAGCTCTTCATATATCAAAAATACATAGGAGCATTGGGTTTTGATAAGTATGAATAAAAAAATAAAAATATTCTACATTGATTATATTACTTGTGATTGGGGTGAATGATAGCATGTTAGGCACCAAATTAATTATCTTTGGGGGTATCTAAAGATCTGACAGCAAGGAGTTTGTATTTATATAAGATGGGTTTGGAATTGGTGGTTGGCATGAGACTCGTAGGTAGTCCATCCATATATCATAGATTTAGCCATTCCCCACCAAGTGTTGGATATCAGTCCTAGCAAAATTGATTTGGAGATTTATGAGCAAGAGAAGTTACATGGGAGATTAAATCTAGAATAATGCAATCATCTTGTGCAAGGTAATTCTAATATGTGATTATGCAGACTCGGGATAAGTGGAAGACCAGCAATGATAACATTTCTGATTTGAGGAAAGAAGCCTAAGATTGTAATCAATTGGAGATTCATGACATATAGATAATTTCTTTGAGAGAAAATTTGGTGTTCTTGATTTTAGGTTGCTTAATTCTAAGTTGGTGTTGCTCTTGTTCACCGGTGGAAAAAGGTGAATCACTACTTACCTGCCTCAAAAACTCATTACATTTTCCTGTATTAAATCTTTCAACTTGGATATGTAGTACAATTGTTAAGCCTAAAGTTTTGCTTCAAGGCAATGTTGTAATCTATTTTGCTGCCAACCTAGTAATTTCCTATAAAGGGGCATTTGAGTTTTCCAATTTGAGGCTAACCATTAGGCAATACCATTAAGTGTTTTAGTCACTACTAGACTACATGTGGATAGATACTATCAGGTTTGAGAAGCTAAGAGCTATCTGGATATTATGGAAATCATAAGAAGCAAATCAAACTGCCTAGATTACAAACTTGAAAGGTATTATGAAATTAGAACAATAATTGGCCCAAAATTTTGAACTTGACATGAGAGTAGAAATACTCGACATGTATAAGGAATATAACAAATTCCCACCAAAAGTTCAGAAAGACTTACCTTTTATTGACTATGTAAACATCCATCCTAGGTTAAAAACAAGAATGATGTGACAAAGAAGAAGTATTTGGAATTGGTTCAAGATTTCCTTGCAAAAGACTAGTGCAAAAATGTGTATGAAGAATTTCTAGGAAACCAAAATCATCTAATAAAGGGGCTTAAAAAAGAAGAGTAGTCAACTACCATTAATTTGCAAGTTTCTAAGTTGGTGATTTGGAGATTAGCTTTGACAAGTAGGTTGATGAGGTTGGTTGCACACAAGGTAATAGCAGGTTGGAATCTTGGTATGATGAACCAATATTTATGATGACCATGACATGAATTTAGAGCAACAACCTAAGATGACACTGCAAGACAATGAACAACTTCAACATGACAATAATGAAATGCATATCTCAAAGAATCCATTGAAGGTTAGCGAAGACATGGTTGTGGCACCTTTGGTATGTTATGATGACACTCACAAGGTGGTTGAAGATCTCTATAGGAAAGCTCAAAGGGAAGTGGAAGGATATTGGCCTATTGTTGATTTGCAGATGGTCAAAATAGCTCTTGAAACTATGAAATTAGAATAATTTATGTTTTCTTTCCAATAGGGATTATATTCTTAAGGTTGCTGAAATATATGCTGATCAGTTGAATAGAGAAAGGAATGAGATTAAGGAGCTCAATAAGGAGCTTAAGTATTCTCATGAGGCATTGAATAATACTCAATTTTCTCTTCAAGAAGTAGAAAATTAGATCACGATCATGAACCATTTTCAGGAACACAAGGGTAAAGAGAGACAAGAGTTTTTCCAAGAAGTAATTAAGGAACTTGATAGTATTCAACAAACTTATGACTTCTACAATTGTCCCCAGAGACCAAGTACAAAAGTTTCAAATCACATTCAGCTTATAGAAAACCCCATGTTTGAGGTGGATGCTGATTGGACTTCCAATAATCACCTTTTTGAGATAAATGAGGGAACTCCTCTTGATTGTCATGAAGAAGATGATTCTAATTTTAGGATATGGAATCCTAGTACGATTCCTAGTAGTGAATCTTGATCACAGGATGGGAGTAATGATTTGACTATTGTCACTTGTAATTGGATTAGTCAAAATATGGTTTTCGATTTCACCCCATATAGGAGTCGGATGGATTTCCTACATCAACCATCGGATAGATCTTGGTGGAGTATTGATGAGAGGTATGTTTCAATCATAGCAAATAGTTTTTCAACTTCATACTTACTCCTAACAACTATGTAGTTGGGGGTTCTCTGGATTTATGACAACGGTATGGTTTTTGATGTGCCTGTGATGTTAGTTTCATCTTTTGAGCAACTCGTTCTTATATCATCTATTTTAGGTGGGTCATCACTATCTACTGGGTTATACATAGCCTCTTGATACATTTCTACCTCATCATATTAGCTAGTCATGACAACAGGGTTTGGGACTTAGGTGTTGACCGAATGTATCTATGGCTTGTTGAGGATGTTATTGTAGTTCTACTCAGTTTGAGACTAGATGTGATGATAATTAAAGTTGTACAATCTACAGGTGCACTAATATTTCATAGATTTATATGGGATCCAGGGATCTAGTTGATGGATGGGTTGCAAAGTGACACCTTGCTTCGCAGTGTAGCTGGATTTGTTTTCAGATTGTGCTATAGAGCTACTTGTAGATTTGTATGGGATCCTAGTACTAATTGCTTGAGGACAGGCAATTTCAAGGAGGGGAGATTTGTACTGTCCCCTTTTTGGGACATTAGAAAAGTTAAAGACATATTTATATAATATTAAAATTGACTTGGAGAGTGTGGACTCAAATTATAAAAGGTCAATTTAATATTATAAAGTGGGCTAAAAAGGACACAGAGAGATAAGATGAAAAGCCAGGAAAGGAGTCAAAGAGTCACAATTGTGAAGATACAAGGAGAAGAGACTCATTCATTGGGTATGCTTGGTTTTATGATTTAGATTTTAGTTTCTCTCTTGCAAGAGTTATTTGGAAAGCTTCAACTTTTAGCCAGTGTGAGGATGTAGCCAATCGTGCCAATAGACAGTGGATGCAAACCCATTTTCCATGGAGACATCATTTTAGGTGTCTCATATGCACTTACAGGTTCTTCTCTAGTGTTCCAATCTCATTGTAAAACTATGTTTAAGATTGGATTTTGAATGTTGGTTATTGTATAGCTATTGTATAATTCCATAACATGTTTTAAGGAGTTGTATAAGAGTTTACTATTTTTATACTGTTGGTTTGTAACACATTTTCATATGCTTGAATCCTAATTATAGTTTTGATAAAGAATGGGTTAATATCTATTGGAAAATCAACTAGTTTCTTTGTTGTTTTGTAATATATATGTCTATGTTTAAGTGTTGATTATATGTTTGAAAGATGAATTGGGTTAATTCGTTTGCAATATTTCATAGGGCATGTTGAACTAAAAGCCAAAAGCTCTAGAGCTCTCCAACGGAAAATAGTTAAAACCACACATACCTTGAATGAAATTCTCATTGCTTTTTATAGCCCACTTAGAAACCATAACTTTACCTCTGCTTTGCCTCTTGATCCTTCCTTTTCCTTTGTCTTTTGATTTCTCGTCTCTTTTAATTTAATTTGAACTTAGGGAACTACTAATAAAGTGACATCTATGTCATTTTAATAAGTAAATAATATTACCCTTTTAATTTTTTGTTGACAGATAATATTAGATAATTAAATTAATTATATTCACAACCTGATTAAATATTAATATTCCAAGGTACATTACAAGGGGACATTACAGTCCTCTCATTCTAGAGATTTCTCATCCTCAAGCAATCAAAACCTTTTTAATGAAATCAAGATCCTATATAAGATTGTAGAATGCTTCACCATATATTTGTTGTACAAGACTGATACATATGAAGCCAAAAACTGTATTAATTTTTGTTGTACTATGAAACAATCTATTGTAATATGATCCCTATCATTAAGGCATGAGACTATAGTTATGAATTTCTCTTGGGAGAATTAGTTCATTTCTTGGAAATAGTGCACTCTTAAAATGTAATAACCCCAATAGGTTATAACTACTTCAAACACCAAAAAATTTTATACTTCAGTTGTTTGGCATTTCGTCAAACACTTTGCAACCAAGCTCTGATACCACTGTAATGACCCTCCTCAAATCTGCCCTCAAAAATGCTGATGAAAGCTCAAGGAATTTCATCAAACAATTCACATGCAAGGGACATATGACTGATATAGTATTTCAGCTAGCTTCAAATGACTTTTTTCTTCAATTTGCATAAATGAGAATCTTGTGCTAGAAGACTGCAATGGACTACACAATGACCTAACATGAGTGTGCTACTAATTTTGACAATATTCAGTGCATATATATGATCTAAGCATGAGAAATGAACACCTACAGCCAACTGGCATTTTTATAAACAGTTGGTATGCAAACTAACTAGCTGATAAATAATGATATTAAATTTCTTAAATGGCACCAGCAACTATTATCTTCTTAATTGCAATGAAAATTACAATGCTCATGAAATATGGCCAAGACTTTGGCATTTACATGGATTACAAAATGATAATGCTAGTATAATGCACACTTACAGCTGAAAGCTTATAACACCCTAATAAACAATACTAACAAAGAACTTGGTTGTAGATGGTTGTAATAATTTTCTTCTATGCTGCCCCTTCTACTTTTCTTTTTTCGAACTGCTTTTTTGGCTTGCTTTTTCGTACTCGCTTTTTCAGCCTGCTTTTTCGGTTTCACTTTTTTCGAACAGCTTTTTCGTACTCGCTTTTTTCAGCCTACTTTTTCAATTTCGCTTTTTCAAACTGCTACTATGTTGAATCTCAAGACCATATCTTTCAATGGGGTCAAGATTTCCAGCTTGAAGGGATTTCATCTTCCAAACTATTGAGACATAATCTCCAACAAATTCTCCAATTTCTTTGATATTTCCAACCATCCTTAAAAGAAGCTCTTCCATTTCTTTTATAGTGTTCTCACAAGAGCCCCATCCTTCATTTTCTCAATGTGGGATAAAACATAACTCCCTTTATGTAACTTATGTCTCTAATGTGTTATAAAATAAAGGGGACTCTTTTAATTTAAATATTTCCCACAAACTATAGTCTATGCATTAATAAAGTTAAATATTTAAATTTAACTTTATAAAATAGCTTTATCAATGGAAAACAAATCTTATCAATGATAAAAAAGTATTTTTGCCAATTTTAAACAATTACCATCGACATACCGCTGCCACTGGATGTCCACCCATGCCCAAGATGACTTACTATAAATAGTAAGTATGCCCAAAGTTGCCTCAAAACCCCTCAAAAAGACCTGCAACTGAAACTATCTAGGCCAAATGGCCTCTAAGCCCCTTTAATGTCCTGGTTAGCCTGCGGGACCGTGGGGAAATAGGCTAATGACAACATCATGCTATGAATGCTAAAAAGGGGACATTATAGTCTGCCCTTCCCAAAATTGCTTGTCCCCAAGTAATGGCCGAACAACAACCCAATCAATCCACCTAGATCCCAAATGTAGTCATGAACTATATTGTTGTCAGTCAACATAGGCTCCTGCAACAACCTGTGAAAATTAACCAAGAGGAATCCATAAATGAATCGTGAATCACGGTGCAACTGAACTCCAAATCCACTACTACCATAGTCAGGAACCCACAAGGCACAAACTCTCAAAATATTAGACCCCAAGTAGAGTAGATTACCCAAACTGTCAACATAATAAACACCATCCACACAACCCACCGTGTTATGTGGAATGCACACTCCAACTCTGCTACAATAGTGACCACTCCCACATGAAACTACACTAATTACAGAGAATCCACACACTATACATCTGTTGCAGTTAACACAACTCTGCAGATTACCGTCCACTGTCTCATAACCATAACACCCATGCACTGCTGATGGTGAATAGTCATTGCATGGTAGATAGCAAAAATGAGAGCCCAGTCCAAACCTGTCTTCCATCAACTCCTCAACACATGGATCAAAAGCAAACCGATGAACATATCCTTTAGTATAATGCCAGTAAAAAGAACCAATCTCAGTCAAAGACTCATCCTGCAGACATGATATGACCAATTGTGACTGATCATCAACTAAGTCAGAGGATGATATAGCCAAGAGTGCAGAATCAACAACAACATCACTAGTCTCTGTGCCCTCCAAGTCAAACATATCACAATGCTTAGCTGCAGCGCCCAACTCAGTTGAACCTGCCTCCAGTGGAAATGGACCAAATATGATGATAGTAGTGTCGTGGATAGATATATCCTCATCTCCACTACCTCTATCAACCTCGACCATGGACATCCGCAGATCACCAGATACCACGGTCTGTAATTGTACAGAATCTGGTAAAGACTAAATTCGCTTTAACTCCATGGTCACCTTAGCCAAATGAAACTGCGACTCCTCGAAAGCCAACTGTGTACTCTCAAGAATCTTAGAAGTCATCTCGAGCTACTGAGTAAGCTCACTCACCTCATCTTCCTTGGCCAATAATGCTTCATATGCTGTACTCCCCCACTCCAGAAGATAATCTCTGTTGGCTACCAACTGCATATAATTCTGTCTCAAAATCTGAATAGCCTCCCATAAAGAGTGGATCTCTATCAAGGAAAGATAACTGCCTCCCTGCTCATCACTAGTAGGAGAACCCCATCCATAAACTGCTAACAACTGGCGAGCAGCATCAAATTGTTTGCACACAATAGCAATGTCTCGCTTGCTAACTCTCAACTGACTAGACACATGATTGTGCCGATTGGTCGAACTCCTATACTCTATCCCTAGTACACTGTCCAAAGGAGCAACCTTAGAATAGCTATCATCTGTAATACTCAGATCTTGGGAATCTCCTGTAAACTCTATCATCTCTGAGAAATCATCAACATGTGACCTAACTGTAAAAGGAAACTGAGTCCCTGCTATATGCGCTAACTCCCGAACTGAGCTCACCTCAAGAAAAAGCTCATCCACGTGTCTCTCAGAATCTTGGAGAGCCAACTGAATACACACCAAGGAATATCGAGTATCCTCCAGCTCATGAGAAAGCCGATCAACCTCCTCCTCCTTCTTCTTCAATGCATATAAATAGATCCCTACAAAATTAAGGAGATGATCCCGATCTGAAAGTAGGTGTATGTAACTTACCTTCATTGCCTCCATGTCTTCCTTGATCTGTTGTAATTCATCACAAGAAGAACTTGTTGTGACTCCTTTCTGTCTCTCCTGCAGTTGAATCATCCAAATGTGATTCTCAATCAATCCATGCATCCTGTCATGATGAGATAAAGCCGCGACAATATCCTTGTCCTCTATCTTTAGTTGGCTTGCCAAACCAAATAAAGAGCTACTAACCTCTATCTCATGTGAAGAAGCATCCAATTGTGCTTGATACTCATTTTCTGCAAAGTCTTGAATGCTCACTTGCTAATCAAATGTATTATCCTCAAACATGACAGTATCCTCAACTGTTGTAACTTCATCCAGCCCAACTATACTGGAATCACTATCTGTGTCAATCACACAATCTGGTGTGCCTGTGATATCACCTTCTAATGCTACTAGCTCAACCTGCACAACATCTATAACCCCTTCTGCCTATGAAGATGATGCCGATAAACCATTACCTAAAGATGTGCTAATGTCTCCCTGTATCAAATCAGCATGTCAGTTAAACTCCTCATACAAGTTTCTGCCTATCATATGGAAGGTATGATCCTTAGGCCTATCAAAATGTTCAATCAGTCTCTCCGTAAACTCTACATATGAGGTAATGTGTGCATGACCCATAGTGACCATACCATGATGCCACCACTTGTGTGCTACCCCATCCAGGTGAATTGTTGCATACTTAATAGTTTCTTCCTTAGGAATAGGGGTCATTTGAAAGTATGTGTCAAGATTTTGAACCCAAGCTCTTGTTGTAGACTTCCCCGAGCCATCATAATATGGTAACTAAAGTTTCCCTACTCTCTTCCGTAGCTCATAGCTCTGGTTCTTGTCATGTCCACGTGGCAAATGCTTCATCCGCACATCTATATACTCCCTAAAGGTAATTGCAGCTATAAAATTTGGACCTTCGGCTTCCCAATCTCTCCTCAGTTGGTCCTGTATATCAGTGATCTAGGGCTCTGGTACGGGCTGCTCTAGAGCTCTAGGAGGAAATGTTGGAACCATGGGCCTCGAACTCACTATCCTAGTTTGCTGGGGTGCATGAACGAAATTGTTCTCAACTTGTTCGCCTCCATTATGTTCCCCATCCTGATTATTACCATTCTGATTATTTTCTCCAACCACATTAGCATTCAACCCCATTTGACGAGCCATTATTTGCATCATAAGCTCAAATCTTTGACTCTATTCCTGTGCTCTTTGCTCTACTGATCGTTGTCCCTATGCTAAGGTGTCTAATAATTGCAAGAATCTTTCCTTTCCTTGATCTAGATCGGCATTCATTTTGTCAAACATTTTTTTCTCTATCTGGCTAATCCAAATTCCCAATAAGACCTCCACAGGATGGCAGGAAACTGCTCTGATACCACTGTAATAACCCCAATAGGTTATAACTTCTTCAAACACCAAAAATCTTTATACTTCAGTTGTTTGACATTTCATCAAACACTTTGCAAGCAAGCTCTGATACCACTGTAATAACCCCAATAGGTTATAACTGCTTCAAACACCAAAAATCTTTATACTTCAGTTGTTTGACATTTCGTCAAACACTTTGCAAGAAAGCTCTGATACCACTATAATGACCCTCCTCAAATCTACCCTCAAAAATGCTGATGAAAGCTCAAGGAATTTCATCAAACAATTCACATGCAAGGGACGTATGACTAATATAGTATTTCAGCTAGCTTCAAATAACTTTTTCTTCAATTTGCATCAATGAGAATCTTGTGCTAGAAGACTACAATGGACTACACAATGACCTAACATGAGTGTGCTACTAATTTTGACAATATTCAGTGCATATATATGATCTAAGCATGAGAAATGAACACCTACAGCCAACTGGCATTTTTACAAACAGTTGGTATGCAAACTAACTAGTTGATAAATAATGATATTAAATTGCTTAAATAGCACCAACAACTATTATCTTCTTAATTACAATGAAAATTACAATGCTCATGAAATATGGCCAAGACTTTGGCATTTACATGGATTACAAAATGATAATGCTGGTATAATGCACACTTACAATTGAAAGCTTATAACACCCTAATAAACAATACTAACAAAGAACTTGGTTGTAGATGGCTGTAATAATTTTCTTCTAGATGCTGCCCCTTCTACTTTGCTTTTTTTGAACTGCTTTTTCGGCCTGCTTTTTCGTACCCGCTTTTTCAATTTCACTTTTTTTGGACAGCTTTTTCGTACCTGGCTTTTTCAGCCAGCTTTTTCAGTTTCTCTTTTTCAGACTGCTACTATGTTGAATCTCAAGACCATATCTTTCAATGGCGTTAAGATTTCCAGCTTGAAGGGATTTCGTCCTCCAAACTATTGAGACATAATCTCCAACAAATTCTCCAATTTCTTTGATATTTCCAACCATCCTTAAAAGAAGCTCTTCCATTTCTTTTATAGTGTTCTCACAAGAGCCCCATCCTTTGTTTTCTCAATGTGGGATAAAACATAACTCCCTTTATGTAACTTATGTCTCCAATATGTTATAAAATAAAGGGGACTCTTTTAATTTAAATATTTCTCACAAACTATAGTCTATGCATTAATAAAGTTAAATATTTAAATTTAACTTTATAAAATAGCTTTATCAATGCAAAAAAAATCTTATCAATGATAAACAAGTCTTTTTGCAGATTTTAAATAATTACCATTGACATACCGCTGCCACTGGATGTCCACCCATGCCCAAGATGACTTACTATAAATAGTAAGTATGCCCAAAGTTGCCTCAAAACCCCTCAGAAAGACCTGCAACTAAAACTATCTAGGCCAAATGGCCTCTAAGCCCCTTTAATGTCCTGGTTAGCCTACGGGACCGTGGGGAAATAGGCTAACGACAACATCATGCTATGAATGCTAAAAAGGGGACATTACATAAAATATTTCCTAAAACTATAGTCATGAAGAAATTTTAGAATTAATCTAAGATCAAAATTTTAGATTTATTTTTTTTCTATTGGTTAGCACTATTTTTCCTAGTAGTCTTTTCAATTTTACGTTTCAAAAATTACAAGAAAAGAGATTTGCAAATATGGGTGTGAGGCATTTTCTAGAGGTAGGAACCATGTCATTTGCAAGAACATTCATTTGGAAGCATGCATATAGGTTTCATATATTTGTATGTGTCATTCACTTTCAATTCTTCTTCTCTTTATTTGATCTTGTATACAATTAATCTTAGGCTTCGCTCTCCTATTGGCTCTACCTCTCCAACAAAAGTATTCACACAATAAGGTATGGAGTGTGCTTGAGTAAAAGGGATTTGGGCATAACGTGTTTTTTTTATTTTATAGAACAACAATCATTTATCTTTCAAATAATGAAATGAGATTGTTGATTATAGATTTCTAAATGCACCTTATGTTCAATTTCAAAAGAACTGTGAATTGATTCATGTTTCTGCATTCTAGGAAGCTCTACATTGCTGCGAGAGGAGTTACATGATTTCTCTCAAGAATCTCGTTTCCTAGGTAAGGCTTTAAAATTTAATTAGAATATTTAAAATGTAAACCTATGTATCATGTACTAATTATGTAAAGTGGTGAGAACAATCAACTTGGTACCTTAGCTTGATAACCATAGACAAATGTTTCCTTATGTGATGAATGTGTAAAGTTTCCTGAAAGATAGAATCTTTAAGTGCTTTGACTAAGAAATACATCTTTTAGAGATCGAAACTAGTTGGGATGGTACACATACCGAGAATAGCCCCAAAAAATCACACTGACTCCTTGACTCAAGGACTCAAAACAAACCTGAAAGACAAATCATTTTATTTATTTATTTTTTGAATGAATCTCAAGTTTTGAAGAAATCTTTAAGGAATTGACCATAGATGGGCCATGTGACCAACTCTCCATCTAAAGAACACAACTTGAAAGTTTTTTCTCCCAAGATCTCTATGATTTGATAAGGGCCAATCCACAAGCATTGAAACTTGGTATAATTACTCGATTTTTCTTTCAGCTCATAGCACATGACGACTAGATTAGAGATCCTAAAAGATTTAAATGTGACTCTTTTGTCAAACTAGTTCTTAAAAATCATTTGATGTTTATCCATATGATTTAGTGCAAAAATTATTTTCTCATCATGTTCCAGAAGATTCATCAACCTGACCTAGACTCTATCTTTTTTTTCTACATACCCTCTCATGAATTTTAAGACAAGAATTTTTAGATTCATAGGAAAGACATGCTCTTGGCCATAGACCAATAAGTAGGGACATGTACCTAGGGAATTCTTAATCTTGACCCTATCATTCCATAATGCATATTCCAATTGTATGGGGAAATCTTTTGGATTTCATCAAGTGAACATTTTGCAACTATAATCAAGTTTTTGTTAGTAGACTTGGCAACTCCATTTCCTTGCAGATTTTAATTAGAAGAGAATTAAATAATAACCCAATTTTCTAATGACCATTGTGTGATAATTAAAGATGCAAAGGAGGTTTTGTTAACACATACCAAAATAAAGGGTATTTAAGCCTCATTACAATGTGTTCTTCTAGAAATTTGGGAACAAACTAAGTAGTGCAATGGTGAAATGTTTCAGCGTTAGCATTGGAAATCTGCTTGAAAAGATCATTGTAAGAAGAAGATTGATTGTAGAGAGGGAGATTTTTGATGAAGAATGTTTTCAATCATTTTTTTTTCACTGATGTCAAACCTGCTATTTGTTGGAATGAAAATTCTTATAAGATCCAAGTACTATCACTTAGTTGATTGATGAAGAGGATTTAATCAACATGATGTAACAAAAGCACCTAAGGGAAAGGTTGAGTTACGGTTTTGTAATGAAGTGCAAGGATCAGTTAAGACAATGGTAAAATGATGTATTGATAATATACTTGAAGATATAGAGGTTGGCCACACTTAGAAACATTGGAAGAATAAGTTGCAACAAGTATGTCTACAAAGCTTAACTAAGTTCATTAGTGAGTGTCGAGCAAGCTAGTTTGAGCCGAGCAAATTTTTAGTTAGAGCTGAGAAAATGAAAAATCTAGTGTGTGTCAAGTGATATAGAAGGAGCCGAGCATGTTTAGGTGCCAAGCAAACTTTAGGTGTCAAGCATCAGAAAAAAAATTAGTAGATGTTGAGTGAACCCATAGTAGGTGTCGAGCATCAGTAAAATGTAGTTGGTGTCGAGTAACACAGTATGAGCCAAGCACCATAATTTCAATAGTGTCGAGCTACTGCATTATTTGAAAAGCCAAAGATTATCTAGATCTAAGCTAACAAGTTTGTTTCCTTGAATTTTGTGAACCAGATGGAGGATAAGGATGATGAGCTGGGGGCTAGAATTTTAGATAAACCATTTTTGAGTGAATTCAAGAGGATTCTTCATAATGTTTCTAGAAGGAACATGATATGGGTTAGATTCAATGAATCCTACCTAATTAATTCAAACTAAAATTAAAGCAAGGAAGAATCAAGTGGGAAAAGCAATTCCAGACTTCTATTTAAGGAGTCACAAGCCAAGAAGCAAGAGTGGCTAGGGTGCTAAAATGCGAAGTTGCTAAAGAATATCAAGGAGAAGGTATTAAGAAGAAAGAACAAAGCACAGAGACTTTGCTTCAATAAGTGGTCATAAAGGAGATTGCACTGGTACATCAAGCATGAAGACTCAAGAAGATGAAGCCTAAAAGGAGGTCAAGCTGTCAAAGCTATAGACACTAAAAGTCAGGCAATGTTATGAGCTAAACTGTGATCTGAAATTTGCAAGTTAACTTATGAGTTGTATCAAGTCAAAAGCCCTTGTTGTTACTCTCTAACAATTGTGCAAGCTAGGGTAAATTCCTATGGACTTAGGTTGGTTTAATAGACATTTGTAAATCCTTTAACAAGGTGGCATTCCAAGTGAATGTTCTAAAGTCTTCTAACCAGGCCCACTTCTAACAGGGTGGTTAAATCCTTTAACCAGGTCACATTTAACAGTATGTTGTAGCCTTTAACAGATTAGGCCTTTCATAGGGCATCACTTCAAAAGAGTGAGAATTGAGTAGTATGTTACTGAAGGTTTTTCCCAAATTGGAGGTTTCCACTTAAATCATTGTGTTATGTGTTGATCTTTCATGTGTTATGCTTGCATGTTGATTTACAATAACTTGCTAATTAGGAAAGTTTAAGCTTGGATGCATGAACAGTTTAATAGGCTCACTTTACTTGATGCAAAAGTTTTAATTGGACATTTGGACCTTGGATAACTGATTCAACACCCCCCCCGCCCCCCTCCCAGTTATTCTAAAGCATTTCTAACAATTGGTATTAGAGCCATCTTCTGATTTAGTTTAAAGGTACTAGAAGTAGGAAGATCAAGATGTCCAAGAGAGAAGTTCTCAAGCTTAACATAGACAACTTCACTGCATGGCAAAGGTTGATGAAGCTGTACCTTGGATCAATAAGTGATCATGCATAAACCTTAATTGAAGTAGAACATGTTGATCCAGCTATACCTATTGTAGAATATATGAAGAAAAAGAAGGAGCACAATTAGGCAATGTTGGAGATTGCCTCTGCCCTCAACTATGTTGAATTTTATGACATCCAGGGCTGTGACTCTGTATTCAAGATGTGGAAAGCCTTGACTAATATCTATGGAGGAGATAAAAATGTTCAAAGAGTAAAGAGAGAAAGCCTCATAGGAAAGTTTGATGACATGAAAATGGAGGAAGGTGAGAATGTTGCTCAATATGCCTCTAGAATGAAAGAAGTGGTAAGTGCAATAAGAAGTTTGTGTGGTCACTTGGAAGATGACACTATTAACAGAAAATACTTAAGAACCCTACTCCATATCTATGCTATTAGAGTTTTAGCTATCCAAGAGTTAAGATGTGTACTAGGAAACCAGCTAACTTTTGAAGGAATAATAGGAAGAGTCACTGCATTTGAGTTGTCCAATTTTGATAATACAGACCTGAGAATCTTGAATCTTCTTTCAAGGCCAAGCTATCATTGAAAGACACTAAGGAGGTGAAACCAAAGAAGAAGAAGAAGAAAAAGGTAAAATATGCATCCAGTGACAACAGCATAGATGAAGAAGATGTAGAACAATTGGAAGCATTGTTGGCCAAAAGATTTCACAAAGGCAAAGCTAAGTTCAAAAGTAATCTTCCTATCATTTGTTTTAATTGCAATGAAGTAGGACATATTGTTGCAAGATGCACACAGAAGAAGAATACCAAGAACAAGAACAGAAGAGAAGATGATGTCAAAGATAAAGGAAAAAAGTGCTACATTGTTGAAGAAAAGGATTTTGATGAAAATGATGATGAGGTAGTCTATGTAGCCATGAAGGATGAATCAAATGAAGATGATGCAATGGAACTAGTAACTTGTGTGAACAAAAATGACAAGTGGATCATAGACAATGGATGCTCACATCACATGATAGGAGACAAAAGTAAGTTTATCACCTTTACCCAGTACGATGGAAATAGTGTTAGATTTGGAAATGATGCTCCATGTCAAATCAAAGGAAAAGGTTTTATTAAACTTACAAAGAAAATTTCATGTGATAATGCATACTATGTTGAAGGATTGAACTACAATTTGTTGAGTGTATCACAATTAGGCAATGTAGATTGCAAAGTAGAATTTAGAAACAAAACTGCCAAAATCTATGATACTGATGGAAATCTGATAGGAAAAGGAGAACAAACTAGGAGTAACTTGTTTTACCTAGATATGGAAGATGCAACCTGTCTTATTGTAAAACTTGATGATGTGTGGCTATGGCACAAAAGGTTGTGTCATGTTAACTTGTATAATCTGATCAGCATTAGCAAAAGGAAGAAAGTTAGAGGTTTGTCTAAGCTAAAGAAGCCTGAAAATACAACCTGCAAACAATGTCAACAAGAAAAGATAACCAAGTCAAGTTTCAAAAGCAAAGTCTACACTTCCAAAGAAGTACTAGAGTTAGTGCATACTAACTTATGTGGCCCAATAGAAGTGCAAAGTTACCAAGGAGACAAATACATAATGTTATTTGTGGATGACTACTCTAGGATGATGACTACTATGTTCTTAAAGAAAAAATCTGATGCATTTCAAATGTTTAAGCGGTATTTGGCCAGGGTTGAGAAGGAAATAGGAAAGAGCCTGAAGTGCCTAAGATCAAACAGAGGAGGAGAGTTTACATCAAAAGAATTTAAGACATTTTGCAATGACAAAGAAATCAAGAGACAAACATCAGCACCAAGAACTCCCCCACAAAATGGCATTCTTGAGAGAAGGAATAGATCAGTGATAAATTGTGCTAGAACATTAATGTTGGAAAAAAATGTTACTCCAAAGTACTAGAGAGAAGTTGTAAGTATTGTTGTTTACACCCTGAATTGAGTTCAAGTTAAGAAAGGTACAAATGCAACACCTTTTAAACTATGGTATGGTCACTCACCCAATGTAAAATATTTCAAAGTGTTTGGTTGTAAATGTTATATTCTTAAAAACTTTAAGAATGGAAAGTTTGATGCAAAGAGTGATGAAGGAATAATCCTTGGATACTCCACTAGAAACAAAGCATATAAATGTTTGAATACTAACACTAACAAGATTGTGGAGAGTGTAAATGTAAATTTTGATGAGCATGTAGAAGTCCAAGTTGATGAATCCAAGAAGTCAGAAGATTATAGATCTTTTGTATACTTCTATGAAGGAATGCCTACTGAAGATGAAGCTACCAATCAAGTTGAGAATCAACAACAAGTCTTAGTATCAGCTGAGTCACAGTTAGTGAATGTCGAGTTGCATTCAAAAGTTGAGTTGCAGAATGAAGATAATGCACATTATAATTCTAAAATTAGTACACATGGAAGAGATAATGAAATACTAGATAGTGATGTGCAAAGTGACTCTAAAACTGAAGAACCAAACATGGAAAGAAGGATAGAATGAAGACTATCCAAATATGTGAGAAGATATCACCCTATAGAAAAAATAATTGGATACAAGGAAGCAAGAACAATGACAAGGAACAGTCTAAGAAATGAATCATGTCTGCTGAGCAAGATTGAACCCAAAATAGTGAAAGATGCACTACAAGATGATAATTGGCATAAAGCTATGGAAGAAGAGATAGATCAGATTGAGAAGAACAAAACCTGGACCCTAGTTCTAAGACCAGCTGATAAAAATGTAATTGGTACCAAATGGGTGTTTAGGAACAAACTTGATGTGAATGGTGAGATAACAAGAAATAAGGCCAGACTAGTCTACAAAGGCTATGCACAAAAAGAAGGATTGGACTATGGGGAAACATTTGCCCCTATTGCAAGAATGGAAGGAGTAAGAACACTACTTGCATATACTGCTTATAAAGGTTTCAAAGTTTATCAGATGGATGTAAAGTCTGCTTTTCTAAATGGTATACTAGAAGAGGAAGTCTACATAGAACAACCAGAGGGATTTGTTGATGACAATAACAAGGATATGGTTTGCAAATTGTATAAAGCACTCTATGGTTTAAAGTAAGCACCTAGAGCATGGTATGAGAGATTGCACAAATACCTTGTGAAGATAGGATTTGAGAGAACAGATGACAACATCAACCTATACATCAAAGTAGAAAAAGGTAAAGATATTCTGATATCTAAAATCTTTGTTGATGATATAATATTTGGAGGAAAAGATGCTCTATGCAAAGATTTTGCTAACCAAATGAAACATGAGTTTGAGATGTCAATGTTTAGAGAAATTAAATTCTTTGTTAAATTGCAAGTACATCAACTAAAGCATGGCATATTTGTGACCCAATCAAAATACATCAAGGAGATATTGAAGACATTTGGATTAGAAGACTCAAAACCAGTCAATACAAAAATGGTAATAGGACATAAGTTATCCAAGAATGACGAGTCAGCTAAAGTGAATTAGACAATGTATAGATCAATGATTGGAAAGTTGTAGTATGTTCTGCATAGTAGACCAGACATTACATTCATTGTTGGAATAGTGGCAAGATTTTCTGCTAACCCAAGAGAAAATCATCTGATGGCTATAAAGAGAATACTAAGGTACCTAAAAGGAACTAATGAATTTGGCTTATACTACAAGAGGAGTGAAAAGTTTGAGTTGAGAGCCTATATTGATACAAATTGGTGAGGTAATATTGATGACAGAAAGACCATCAGTGGAGGAGCACTTTTCTTAGGCAAAAGATTGGTTACTTCGACCAGCAAAAAGTAAAGTTGTACCTCACAGTCCATAGCAAAAGCTGAATATGTTACTATTGATATCAACTGCACCAATATTGTATGGATCAAACATCTGCTAAAGGGTATGAAAGAAGAGGTAATTGAACCTATGATACTCTGTTGTGATAACACAAGTGCCATCAACATATCAAAGAATCCTATGATACATGCCAAAACAAAGCATATTGCAATTAAGTATCACTATGTAAGAGAATTGGTGGAATACAAGCAATGATGGAATATGTCAGCTCAAAGGAACAGATTGCTGACATCTTTACAAAAGCACTACCTAAAGATTTTTTTAAGTATCTTAGAGGTAAGTTAGGGGTGATACCCTATCCAAGGTTGTTTGAGGCAAAAGCAAGACTGTCCTACATCAAATGAGTGGATTGTTGAAATATTACAAATTGATGCAAAGGATATTCACTTTAGGGTCATGCCTAAAGTTATTAACGTGCTAAAGTTCAAAACAAGTCACAAGCAAGATGACAGAGGGAGAAATTGGAGTACCTGCAAATGCTACACTAGCATGTTAAGATGTTGAGATAATAAGTCTTTGGCATTGTTGTCAAAGAGGGACAAATAGCAGAAACTGATCAATGCATACAGAGGGAGAAATAGAAGATCAATTCATACAAAGGGAGAAATGATCAAATTTATAGAATCAACTAGACAAAGACAGAAATAGCAGAAACTAATACAAAGGAAGAGATACTATGTAGAGGGAGAATTGAATTGCTATATGCACATGTAAGAAGGAGAAATAGTAGTAAAGAAAAGAAGAACTATAGCAAGGAATAGAAAAGAGGGAGTTAGATAGGATTAGACATGCAGAAGCAAAGGTAAGAGAAAAGAAACTACAGCTAAGAGGAAGAAGATAGTTTATCAGCAAAGGATTCAAAGGGAGTCATAAGCTAGTTTATGTTGCTGATAAAATGAATAGCTTTGAATAAAGTTTTCTTTTTGGCATTAGATTTACTATTTTAACCTAGTTAGAATTTTGATAACTTGGTTGATCAGTTTGCTTTGCTAGCAATGCCAAATAGGGAGATTGTTGGAAATCTGATTGGAAAGATCATTGTAAGAAGAAGATTGATTGCAAAGAGGGAGATTGTTAATGAAGAATATTTTCAATCATTATTTTGTCACTGATGTCAAACCTTTTATTTTTTGGAATGGCAATTTCTTATAAAATCCAAGTACTATCACTTAGTTGATTGATGAAGAGGATTTAATCAAAAACATGTAAGAAAAGCACCTAAGGGAAAGGTTGAGTTATGGTTTTGTAATGAAGTGCAAGGATCAGTTAAGACAATGGTAAAATGATGTATTTACAATATACTCGAAGATATAGAGGCTAGCCACACTTAGAAACACTAGAAGAATAAGTTGCAACAAGGATGTGTGCAAAGCTTAACTAAGTTCATTAGTGAGTGTCGAGCAAGCTAGTTCGAGCCAAGCAAATTTTCAATTAGAGCCGAGCAAATGAAAAATCTAGTGTGCACTAAGTGATACAGAAGGAGCTGAGCATGTTTAGGTGTCGCGCATCAAAAAAAAAATTAGTAGATGCCAAGTGAACCCATAGTAGATGTTGAGCATTAGTAAAATGTAGTTGGTGCTAAGTAACACAGTATGAACCGAGCACCAGAATTTTAATAGTGTCGAGCTACTACATTATTTGAAAAGTCAAAGATTTGCCAGATCTAAGCTGACAAGTTTGTTTCCTTGAATTTTGTGAACCAAATGGAGGATAAGGATGATGAGCTAGTGGCACAAAATTTTAGATAAACCATTTTTGAGCAAATTCAAGAGGATTCTTCATTATGTTTCCAGAAGGAACAAGATATGGGTTAGATTCAATGAATATTACCTAATTCATTTGAACTAAAATTAAAGGAGGGAAGAATCGAGCGGGAAAAGTAATTCCAAACTTCTATTTAAGGAGTCAAAGGCCAAGAAGCAAGAGTGGTTGGGGTGATAAAATGAGAAGTTGTTGAAGGATATCAAGGAGAAGGTATTGAGAAGGAAGAATAGAGCACAGGGACTATGCTTTGATAAGTGGTCATAAAGGAGATTGTACTGGTACATCGAGCATGAAGACTCAAGGAGACGAAGCTTAAAAGGAGGTCAAGTTGTCATAGTTGCAAAGACTAAAAGCCAAGCAATGTTATGAGCTAAACTATGATCTAAAATCTGCAAGTTAAGTTATGAGTTGTATTAGGTCAAAAAACCTTGTTGTTACTCTCTAACAATTGTGCAAGCTAGGGTAAAATCCTATGGACTTAGATTGGTTTAACAGTCATTTGTAAATCCTTTAACAAGGTGGAATTCCAAGTGAATGTTCTAAAGTCCTCTAACCAAGCCCACTTCTAATAGGGTGGTTAAATCCTTTAACCAGGTCACATTTAATAGTGTGTTGTAGCCTTTCACAAGGCATCACTTCAAAAGAGTGAGAATTGAGTAGCATGTTACTAGTGGTTTTTCCCAAATTAGGTTTCCACATAAATCACTATGTTATGTGTTGATCTTTCATGTGTTATGCTTACATGTTGATTTATAATAACTTGCTAAGTAGGAAAGTTTAAGCTTGGATGCATGAACAGTTTAATAGGCTCACTTTACTTGATGAAAAAGTTTTAATTGGACATTTGGACCTTGAATAATTGATTCACCCCCCCTCTCAGTTATTCTAAAGCATTTATAACACTTATTCCATTGTGTGCAATAGTTTGTGGTCATAAGAATGTACTTATATCCCATTGATGATTTTGGATAAAAAATTGTGATAAAATCAAGCTCCCAATTAGTGAAGAGGCATGATTCATATACTAGCTACAATGGCATTGCAAGGTCCCTTTCTCTATTTGCACTTGTCTAGCACACATAGTAAGAGAGAATGTACAACTACATATGCTTGAATAATGTAGTTCAGTAGTATTTTGATCTCAGTATTTGATGTGTTGTAGCTTTAGCCGATCCATTCATAGTACCATATATGTCATAAAAAAATTCCTTTCACATCCTACGCCTCATTTCGGTTCAAGCATTTCAAATATATACCCTCATAGTTTCGTTTACATAGATGTCCATCTTTTAGCATTTATGATCAAAATTATATTTTTGGTGCTCTATACTAGGAGCTATGCATTTCTTTAGGACATCTAGTCTGTAATAAGTAGTAGACTATAGCTTGGTACCAAACATTTGAAATAACTCCTTCACAAGTGTAGCCATATAGAATCAAACCTTCTTCTTGCTAAGTATCTATGATTATCTTGGTTAGACCTTGTCCTCAAACAAGTTTCATGGGTTGAATTTCTAGATCAAACTCTTGTAATATTGTCATTCACTTGTCTCTCCTTTATCCTAGATAATTTTGCATCAAAGTGACTTCACCATAGGGTTAGGCACAATCACATATACTTTACTTTGTAAGATTTAGTGTTTGAATTTCTTGGAAGACTTCACTAAAGAAAAGGACTATTTATCCAGGTTTGGATAGTTCAATTCTACATTTTTTAAAGGACAACTCATAGAAGCTATAGGCCTCTCATCTTCACCATCCTTCTTCTATGTAAGTATACCAACACAAGAATATTCTGAAGAAAAAGAATAAACTTTGAATTTTAATTGGTACTTTGGGCTTACTAATACTGGTGCAGTAGAAATTATAGTTTTGATGTCTTCAAATGCCTTCTTGACTTCAGGTGTCCATTCAATTTTAACACCTTTCTTAAGCATGTCATTTAGAGGGCATACCATTTCTGTAAAGCCACTTCTAAACTTACAAACAAAGTTAATCTTCCTAAAGAAAAACTTTCACTCCTTTATGTTGTTAGAGGGAAGAAATTTGAAAATAGTTTCAACTCTTTGTGAATCAATGGAAATGTTAGTTTCAAACATTATATCCCCAAGGAGTTTCCCTTTAGTGAATTCCAAGGAACACTTTTTGGGGTTAAGGAAGATTTTTTATTTTTGGTACCTATTAAGCACTTTCTTCAAATCAACAATATAATCATCTTTATTTTTTAAGAATGTCATAAGATCATCTATGTGAATAATTTTGAATCTTTATGCCAACCCTTTAAATCTTTCTTCCATAGCCTACTAAAACATAGCCTCATCATTTATTAGTCCATAAGGCATACATTTCTACACAAATGTACCCTACTTAGTTGTGAATGTGAGTTTTAGCCTGACCTCTTCGTGGAACATCATATAGTTGTATCTAAAATAACCATAAAGGAAAGATGTCATTTTAGACCCATTTATGTTCTACAACACTTCATCTAGTTCTCAAGCAAGGGGTACTTATCTTTTTATGAAGGTTGATTCAAGTTTCTGAAATAAATGCAAAGCCTTATCTCTTTACTTTACTTACACATTGAAACCAAGTTTTCCACCCATTGTGAAAGTCTGATTAGAAAGATGATTTTTGCATCTAGTAACTTTTGTACTTCCTTCATGATTTGTGATTCAATATCTGCACTAACTAGTTGATGTCACTGATAGAATGGTTTTTCATCTTTTTTGAGGGGTATGTTATGCATGATTATGTCTAGATCATATGTCTTGATATCTTCATAGCTCCACGCAGTAACATCCTTGTATCTATCCAATAGTTGCAATGTCTTATTTTTTTCTTGTTTGTTGCAGACCTTCTTGATTTTCACTATTTTGGCATCTTCTTCTGAACCCAAATTGTATGAATCATAGTCATCATTTTCCTCCTTAAGGGGACTGTTAGGATTAACCTCAGAGAGAAATTATAGTAACATGCAAATATAATCAATATCATAAAATAGCATATCTCATAGAAGAGAACACAAGACACCGAGATTTAAAGTGGTTCACCCAATCACTAGGCTACATCCACCAATAGCTAGTCCAATATTATTATTTTCTAGTGATTACAATCTACAATCCCTTACATCTCAATACCATCACAAGAAGCTACAATATCATCATTACATTATGAAATCCTAAAGCAAGCTTTTGTTGCTTACAAAATTACGGCTAGAATAAGTCATCCAATAGGAAAAATAGCAATTAAGGCCTTTTACAATATAAGGTCATTTTTGGCTTTGGGGGTGTTAGAATTCTTTAGAATAACTGAGAGGGGGGGGTGAATCAGTTATCCAAGGTCCAAATGCCCTAATAATACTTTTTCACAACTTATATTGAATCCATACACTTTTCATCCATCCAAACTTAAATCAACCATCTTAGCAAGTTATAGCAAATCAACATGCAACAATAAAACATGCAAGATTAACACATGACACAATGATTTACGTGGAAACCCAATTTGGAAAAAACCACCAGTAACATGCTAGTTGATTCTGACTCTTCTAAAGTGATGCCTTGTTAAAAGCCTGCCCTGTTAAAAGCTTACAACACACTGTTAAATGTGACCTTGTTAGAGGATTTCACCAAACTATTAGGAATGGGCCTAATAAAAGGACTTTAGAACATTCACTTGGAATGTCACCCTGTTAAAGGATTTACAACATGGATATTAAACCAAGCTAAGTCTATAGGATTTAAACTAACTGTTACAATTTTTAGAGAGTAACAATAATGGCTTTTTGATCTGATACAACTTAAAACATACTTTTCAAATTTTAGATCTCACTTCAGTTCTATCCTTTTGCTTGGCTTTAATCACTTCAGCTCTGACAGCTTGTCTTCCTCTCAAGCTTTGTCTCCTTGAGTCTTCTTACTCATCATGCCAATGCAATCATCCTTGTGGTCATCTATCCAAATAGAGTTTTTGTGCTTTCTTCTCCTTAGCACCTTCTTCAGCACTTCATGCTTTTATGCTTGACCACCTTCTCCTCTCTTTTTACTTCATGACCTTATGACTCCTTAAATAGAAATTTGGTTTGCCTTTTTCACTCAATTCTCCCTCTCCAATTTTAGGGTTTCAAATGGATTAGGTAGGATAAAATGTATCTACCCCATATCTTGCTCTTATCTAGAAACTTTGTTTAGACTCCAGTTGTAATCTCCAAAAATGTTCTACATGGTGTTCTGTGCAGCCAGCTCATCATTCTTATCTTCCATTTAATTCACAGACTTCTAGATAACAACCTTGTTGGCTTAGATTTGGCGAATCTTCAATTTTCAAAATAATGCAATAGCTCGGCATTATTGATTTACTGATGCTCAACATCTTTGTGTTACTCGGCACTATTGGTTTTCTGATGCTCGGCATCTATTTGTGCTCGGCACTTGTATCTGCTCAGCATATGAAGTTCACTCGGCATCTAAAGTTCACTCGACATCTAAAGTTCACTCAGCACTTGAAGTTGAACTTGCTCGGCTTCAACTCGGAATCTGTTTGGCACCTACTAGCTTGCTCGGCTCCCTCTCTCTAATGAACTTTAGTTAGGATTTACAGATGTCTTAGCTAAAACCTTACATCTTTGATATGTTTCAGTGTGTCCATTCTCTATGTCTTAGAGTATGTCATCAATACACTTTTTCATCAATGGCTTAGTTGATCCTTCTACTTCATTTCAACATCATAACTTCAACCTTGCTCTAGGTGTTCTAGTTATGTCTTATTGATTACCTCCTCCTTGTCAATCAACCACTTGATAGTATTTGGATCACTAAAGCAATTGTCATTCTTGCAAGTAGCAAGTTTGACATCAATGACAAAACAATGATTGAGAACATTCTTTACCAGTTCCATATGATCATTCCAACAATTTTTCTCATGATCTTTTCAATCATTTCCAACAATCTCCCTCTTTAGCATTGATGGCAAAACCAAACTGATCAATTGATCAACTTAGTTACCATCAAGATTGTATACGTTGCCTACTACTGTTTGCTACTTTTCCTAGTTGTTGCATCTTTATTACTGATCTCATATATCTCCCTCTTTCATATATATCTCCCTCTTGCTTTGTATTGATCAGGTTTCTGCATATTTCTCCCTCTTTGACATAAATGCCAAAGATGTAGCATCTTTATCATGCAAAATAAAAGATTTGGCTTCTTGATGTCTTCTCCCTCTATCACCATGCTTGTGACTGATTTGGAGTTTCTGCTCCTGCTATCATCCTCTGCATCATTCTTCTGATATTTCAATGATTTGTTCCTGTTGATGCAGGGCAGCATCCTTGTTGCTTCAAACTGCTTGAGTTAGGGGTATTACCCCCAACTTGCCTCTAAGATATTCATAAGCATCCTTGGGTAATGGTTTGGTGAAGATATCTGCAATTTGTTCCTTTGTGTGAATGTATTCCAACTTCACTTGTTTGTCTTCTACCAATTCTCTGGCATAGTGATACTTGATTGCAATGTGCTTGGTTTTTGCATGCATTAATGGATTTTTGGATATGTTTATAGCACTTGTATTATTACAATACAATATCATAGGTTTTGTTACCTCTTCTTTCATTCCTCTCAATAGATGTGTGAGCCACACAATGTTTGTACAATTGTCTGCTACTGCTACATATTCTGATTCTGCAGTGGAGTGGGATGTGCATGTTTGTTTCTTGCTAGTCCAAGTAACTAGCCTTTTACCTAAAAATAATGCACCTCCACTTGTGCTTTTTCTGTCATCAATGTTGCCTCCCCAATCTGCATTATATATGCATTGAGTTCAAACTTTCCATTCTTTTTGTAGTATAGACCAAAGTTATCAGTTCCTTTAAGATATCTCATTATTCTTTTTACTGCTATGAGATGATTTTCTTTGGGATTAGCAGAGAATCTAGCCACTATTCCAACTGCTAATGCTATGTTTGGTCTGCTATCTACAACATATTGTAGTTTTCCAATCATGGATCTATACATTGTTTGATTGACTTCAGCTGATTCATCATTTTTGGATAGCTTATTTCCTGTCGCCATTGGTGTGTTGACTAGTTTGGACTCCTCCAATCCAAATGTTTTAAGTATCTCTTTGATGTACTTTGATTGTGTCACAAATATGCCATGTTTTAGTTGATGTACTTGCAATCCAACAAAAAATTTGATCTCTCCAAACATAGACATTTCAAACTCATGTTTCATTTTGTCAGCAAAGCCTTTTCAAAGCACTTCCTTTCTTCCAAACACTATGTCATCCACAAAGATTTCAGATACAATAATATCCTTACCTTCTTCTACTTTGATATACATGTTTATATTATCATCTATTCTTTCAAATCCTATTTGCACTAGATACTTCTGAAGTCTCTCGTACCATGCTCTGGGTGTTTGTTTTAGACCATAGAGTGCTTTATGTAGTTTACAAACCATATCCCTATTGTTCTCATCAACAAATCCCTCTGGTTGTTCAATGTAGACTTCTTCTTCCAATATACCATTTAAAAAAGCAGACTTTACATCCATCTGATAGACTTTGAAATCTTTATATGCAGCATATGCAAGTAAAGTTCTTACTCCTTCCATTCTAGCAATAGGGGAAAATGTTTCCCCATAGTCTAGTCCTTCTTCTTGAGCATAACCCTTGCATACTAGTCTGGCTTTGTTTTTAGTAATCTCACCATTCTCATCTAGCTTGTTTTTGAATACCCACTTGGTGCCAATCACATTCTTGTCAACTAGTCTGGGAACTAAACTCCAAGTTTTGTTCTTCTTTATTTGATCAATCTCTTCTTCCATAGCTTTATACCAGTCATCATCTTGTAATGCACCATATACTATTTTAGGTTCAGATTTGCTAATCAGACATGATTCATGTCTCATTCTATTCCTTGTCATTGGTCTTGCATCTTTGTCACCAATTATCTGTTCAGCAGGGTGATGTCTTTTTACATATTTGGATAATCTTAGTTCTGTCCTTGTTTCCATGTTTGATCTTTCTAATTTAGGGTCACTATGTACTAAGTTGTCAGGTTGTTCTTCATTTATTTCATGTGTAATGACTTCAGAATTAGATTGTGCATTTCCTTCATTCTGCAACTCAGCTTCTAAATGTAACTTGGCATTCACTGGTTGTGACTCAGCTGAAACTGAAATTTGTTGTTGAGTTTCAATTTGATTGATAGCATCCTCATCAACAATCATTCCTTCATGAGAATACACAAAGGTTCTGTATTCATTCATTCTCTTTAGTTCTTCAGCTTGGACTTCTGTATGCTCATCAAATTTTACATTTGCACTTCCCACAATTTTGTTAGTGTTAGTATTCAAACACTTATATGCTTTACTTCTAGTGGAGTAACCAAAGAATATGCCTTCATCACTTTTTGCATCAAATTTTCCATTTCTAGTATCTTTAAGGATAAAGCACTTGCAACCAAACACTTTGAAATGTTTTACATTGGGTGAATGACCATACCATAATTCAAAAGGTGTTGAATTTGTACCTTTCTTGACTTGTACTCAGTTCAGTGTATGAACAGCTACACTTACAGCTTCTCTCCAGTATTTTAGAGCAACAGGCTTTTCCATCATTAATGTTCTGGCACAGTCAATCACAGATCTATTTCTTCTTTCAGCAATTCCATTCTGTGGGGGAGTTCTAGGTGCTAACGTTTGTCTTTTGATTCCTTTATCATTACAAAATATCTCAAATTCTTTTGATGTGAATTCACCACCTTTGTCTGATCTCAAGCATTTCAAGCTCTTTCCTGTTTCCTTTTCAACTCTAGCAACATACCACTTAAACATTTGAAAGGCATCAGATTTTTGTCTTAAGAACATAACAGTCATCATCCTGGAATAGTCATCAACAAACAACATTATGTACTTATCTTCTCTATAGCTTTGTACTTCCATTGGACCACATAAGTCAGTATGAACTAACTCAAGTACTTCTTTAGATGTATAGTTTTTGCTTTTGAAACTTGACTTTGTCATCTTTCCTAGCTGACATTGTTTGCACATGATATTATCAGGCTTCTTCAATTTTGGTAAACCTCTGAATTTTTTCATTTTACTGATATTGACCAAATTGTCAAAGTTGACATGACATAGCCTTTTGTGCCATAACCATTCATCATCAAATTTTGCAACAAAGCAAGAGACATCATCCATATCAAGGTAAAATAGATTACTCCTTGTTTGATCTCCTTTTCCTATCAGTTTACCATCAGTATCATAGATTTTTGCAGTTTTGTTTCCAAATTCTACTTTGCATCCTATATTGCCTAACTGTGAGACACTTAGAAAATTGTAGTTTAATCCTTCAACATAGTATGCATTATCACATGAAATTTGTTCTGTAAGCTTAATGGAACCTTTTCCTTTTATTTGACATGGAGCATCATTACCAAATCTAACACTATTTCCATCATACTGAGTAAAGTTAACAAACTTACTTTTGTCTCATGTCATGTGATGTGAGCATCCACTGTCTATGATCCATCTGTCATTTTTGTTCATACATGTTACCAATGTTGTAGGTTCTTCTTCATCAGATTGGTCCTTCATGGCTACATAAATAACTTCATCATCATTATCATCAAAATTTTCTTCAACAATATAACACTTCTTGCCTTTGTCTTTGTAATCTCTCTTTTCATCATCTCTTCTGAATTTGTATTTGTTGCCTTCCTTGTAATCCTTTTTCTGTGTACACCTGGCAGCAATATGTCCTACTTCATTGCAATTGAAACAAATGATAGGCATCTTACCTTTGAATTTTCCCTTGCCTTTGTGAAATCTTCTAGCTAGCAAAGCTTCCAGTTGTTCCACATCTTCCTCATCAATGCTACTATCACTGGATACATATTTCATCTTTCTTCCCTTCTTTGATTTTACCACTTCCTTTATTCTTGCACCATACTAAGCAACATTCTCATTTTCTTCCATTTCATATCATCAAACTTTCCTCTGAGACTTTCTCTCTTTGCTCTTTGAACATTCTGATCTCCTCCATAGATGTCTTATAGGGCTTTCCACATTTTGAATGTAGTGTCACATCCTTTGATATCATCAAATTCAGCATAGTTGAGTGCAAAAGCAATCTCCAGCATTGTCTGATTGTGTTCCTATTTGTTTTTCATATCTTCTGCAGTAAGAGTACCTGTTGGATCAACATGTTCAGTAACAATTGAATTTTGGGCATAATCTCCTATGGATCCAAGATGTAGCTTCATCAAACTTTTCCATGCAACAAAGTTGTCTTTGTTGAGCTTGGGGACTTCTCTCTTAGGCATTTTGATCTTTCCTGCTTATAGTCCCTTTAAACTGAATCAACAGTTTGTCTCTGATACCAATTGTTAGAATTCTTTAGAATAGTTGAGAGGGGGGGGGGGGTGTGAATCAGTTATCCAAGGTCCAAATTCCCTAATAATACATTTTCACAACTTATAATGAATCCATACACTTTTCATCCATCAACTTAAATCAACCATCTTACCAAGTTACAGCAAATCAACATGCAACAATAAAACATGCAAGATTAACACATGACACAATGATTTACATGGAAACTCAATTTGGGAAAAACCACCAGTAACATGCTTCTTGATTCTCACTCTTCTAAAGTGATGCCCTGTTAAAGGCTTACAACACACTGTTAAATGTGACCTTGTTAGAGGATTTCACCAAATTGTTAGGAATGGGCTTGATCAAAGGACTTTAGAACATTCACTTGGAATGTCACCCTGTTAAAGAATTTACAACATGGCTATTAAACCAACCTAAGTCCATAGAATTTAAACTAATTGTTACAATTGCTAGAGAGTAACAATAATGGCTTTTTGATTTGATACAACTTACAACATACTTTGCAGATTTTAGATCTCACTTCAGTTCTATCCTTTTGCTTGGCTTTAATCACTTTAGCTCTGACAGCTTGTCTTCCTCTCAAGCTTCATCTCCTTGAGTCTTCTTACTCATCATGCCAATGCAATCATCCTTGCGGTCATCTATCCAAACAAAGTTTTTGTGCTTTCTTCTCCTTAGCACCTTCTTCAGCACTTCATGCTTTTATGCTTGACCACCTTCTCCTCTCTTTTTGCTTCATGACCTTATGACTCCTTAAATAGAAATCTAGTTTACCTTTTCCACTCAATTCTCCCTCTCCAATTTTAGGGTTTCAAATGGATTAGGTAGGATACAATGTATCTACCCCATATCTTGCTCTTATCTAGAAATTTTGTCTAAACTCCAGTTGTAATCTCCAAAAACATTCTACCTAGTGTTCTGTGCCACCAGCTCATCATTCTTATCTTCCATTTAATTCACAGACTTCTAGATAACAACCTTGTCGGCTTAGATTTGGTGAATCTTTGATTTTCAAAATAATGCAGCAACTCGGCATTATTGATTTACTGATGCTTGACATCTCTATGTTACTCCGCACTATTGGTTTTCTGATGCTCGACATCTATTTCTGCTTGGCACTTGTATCTACTTGGCATCTGAAGTTCACTTGGCACTTGAAGTTCACTCGGCATCTGAAGTTCACTCAGCACTTGAAGTTGAACTTGCTCGGCTTCAACTAGGAATCTGTTCGGCACCTACTAGCTTGTTTGGCTCCCTCTCTCTAATGAACTTTAGTTAGGCTTTACAGATGTCTTAGCTAAAACCTTACATCTTTGATATGTTTCAGTGTGCCCATTCTCTATGTCTTAGAGTATGTCATCAATACACTTTTTCATCAATGGCTTACCTAATCCTTCTACTTCATTTCAACATCATAACTTCAACCTTTCTCTAGGTGTTCTAGTTACATCTTATTGATTACCTCCTCCTTGTCAATCAACCACTTGATAGTATTTGGATCACTAAAGCAATCATCATTCTTGCAAGTAGCAAGTTTGACATCAAGGACAAAATAATGATTGAGAACATTCTTTACCAGTTTCATATGGTCATTCCAACAATTTTCCTCATGATCTTTTCAATCATTTCCAACAGGGGGCACTACCCTCGAAAACCCCCATGGGGGTATTGCTCCTCGACCCCACCCTATACTATAACAAGGATTGCACATGGGTGCTACCCCTTGACCCTGTCTTGGGAGTGGTACCCCCAAACCCCCATAGAAATAATATGGGAAGAAAATTGCACCAAATAAATCTTCGAGTCTAATTAGGCTCCACATCACAATAGCGATGCCTCTTTTGTCATGTGGATTTATCTTTATCAAATATTCATTGTAGTTCAACCATACTTGACTTCATCTTTATCTTCTCCATATTTTGGTTCATCATCTATTATTTGTCCTTTAAATATACCACTACTCATGATAAAATATAGAATATGTTGATCTCATCTTGAAATACTTGGGAGTTTATTATGCTATCGTGAATAAAGCGAGTTGCAACCAATTCCACATAGAACCTTTTTATTTTATTTTTCTTCATTGGTTGTAATGCCTTGCCAATGTGGCTAATGCATCAGCAACCAAAATCTTTCTTTTGGGGATAGACTTTATGTTGAAAGCATAAAAATTGTCCATCAAGTCCCAGAATCTCTTTCTATAAGCTAGAGACCTCTTATTATTACATGAATATATATTCCCCTAATTTGTACTATTACCAACTATGAATCACCCTTAACCACAAGTACTTGGGGTCAATGAGGAGTTCTTGCACAAGAGCTTTGTATTCTACAACACTACTAGTGCATATAAATTGAAATCGATAGGCATTCTAATAGGACTTACCTCTAGGGTTAATTAGCTCTATTCTAGCTCTTACTCCTTGTTTGCATTTGGAACCATCGAATCTTAGAGTCCACAGTCCATGCTCATTAGTTGGTTTCATCTTTTCTTATAGTTTCACCTTATCTTGTGCCTTGTCCTTCAATTATTTTGACTTAGGCCTCCACTCATTTTTACTTTGGGTGGAAGTGTTCTTTCATGTAGGCATGTCACAATTTTGGTTTTGGATAGAGGTTTTTATATACTTTTTTTGTTTATCCTAACTCTCTTCTATCAGTTATGTGACCTTGGAAGTATTTGATTTGGGTCATACTACCATAGGTACCCAACCTTGACCCTTCATGAAGTTTCATCACCTTCAAAAGGTAACTAGTCTGTTAGAACATGAAGTCCTCCTTCATCAAAAAAGGTGTCGGTGTATGATGCATCAAGATCTTCTATTAAAAGAAGTTCATTTGAAGTTTTTTTTTCTATTGTCTACAAAAAATTTGGTGTTAGATTTGTTACTAGGTGTCAAGGATTTTTTTACTATTTTATGTTCTTAGCACCATCGATACCTATCTCTATTTTCTCATTTTGGGACAATGGTACTTTATCTATTATCTATGTGACCAAATTTTTAGTGGGCCTATCATCAACTTTAGTTATTCAACCCAAATCATTTGGTGATGCTACTTTTTCTAATACATATAATACAGCATCTTGGAAATAAGGAGGCTCAAATTATGAATGGCTCTCCCAGTGGAGGCAACAAAATCTAGGAAAGAACAATGTATTTAAATCATCAGTTTCTCCAAGGTACTTCAAATTTTCTATCACGTTTTCTTTGAACAACCTGAAAACCTCATCATTAAGTGAGGATTTTCTTAACTCATCTATCAGGATACCACTAAATAATTCTACTTCCTATAATCAAATCCTAGTACTATGTATGACCCCAAATTAGATTGGTGGAAGAGGAATTCATTTAGAGCATTGTACTTGGTAACTATTGTTTTCAACTTAGGCTACACATCAATATTTATATGGTTGTTTAATCCTTTCCATGGCAGAAACAACTACATCAAATTCATGGAAAACCATCCACTCTCTACTTAAGTGCATTCTATATGTTTTGGGGATATCCATGTCAATTATAGCTTAAATCTAAAGATTTTTTTATGAGTTGTATGCACACATCCTTCAGTGTGTTGATCACTTTAACCTCTATTTTATGAAGTTGTATCACCACCCTATTTGTGGGCTACAATGCTACACCTAACCTCTAAGATATTGAGAGTGGCATGACATTGCAAGAGGTACTAGAATCAATCAAAAAGTTGTGCAAATTTAACCAAAGATCCTAATAATTAATAGGAATGGAGGCACTTTCAATCTATCTTTGAATATGGTCGGCATAGATTTTAGAGTGGGGTTTTCATTACACCAAAAGATCAATCTATCAATGCTCGATACAACCACTCAACTCATAGTACATAGGAGGCAGTTAATCCCCTATCACGAATCTCGAGGAGAGAGCTGAACAAATTTCCAACAATCTCCCCCTTAGTGTTACCTGAGGGTTTAAGGATTCAAACCTATGACCAAGCTCTAATACCACTTGTTAGAGTGGGGTTTTCATTGCACCAAAATATTGATCTATCAATGCCTGATACAACCACTCAACTTATAGTACACAAGAGGTGGTTAAGCCCTTGTCATGAATCTTGAGGGGAGCCCTAAACAAATTTCCAACAATAAATTTTATTGTGTTCCCATTAAGAGTAGGTTTCTTTTCAGAACTTAGGTTTTTAATAGACTGTGTATGGTCCAAAGATATTAACTAAACCTCCTTTTGACTAGAACAACTTTGTAACATATCAAACATAGATATATTCACCTTGATATTCTTGAGTTCCTCAATTGCGTTTTAATTTTCTGAAGACAATGTTGGATTTCTCATTGTGGTAGGGGTGTGTTAGTTTAGGATTTTTTAGAGTCACCATTTCTTTTGATATATTTTTCTGATTCACTCCTACTTGAATTGTTTATTTTTGAACCATCGATTATGCCTTTCATTAGTCTCTTAAATTGAGATGCAATAAACAATTTTTGGTAGTTCATTAGTAGACCTTGTCCTAACAGCATCTCTCTCTCATTCTTGTCCTATTGTTAACCAAGTTTGACCCATAAAACCTCCATACCAAATGTATTATTTTTATCATGCTAAGAGGTTCAAAGTTTCTTTAAGTAATCTTGAACCACTTTGTACCACTCTTGAATGGTATAAAGGAGTCCTGAACCTCTTTGTACCCTTTGTATCCAATTTAATAGCTTAATGGCTCCTTCGGTTCAACTTGTTTTTTATTCTCATATGACACTTTATGGTGGGCCCTAGCTAGATGCACTGCAAAGTCCAAGGAGAAATTATGCTACAATTGGATGCCATTGTGGAACTGACACACTTGTGTGCAATTTAATCATTTATGGAAAGGTGATAGATGGTTAATATTTTGAGATAGGGTCATCATTAATAATCACACTGAGATATTGATATATGGATCGAAAATAAAGATGTGGCACATGTGAAGGTAAAATATCACTTGAACTTCTTACTTGGTAATTCATGCCAGATGTTGTATTATCCCATCTCCCCTTTCTCATAGCATGTAAGAATTTATTATGCTCTTGCCTCAAAGTTTATATGAGGTAAATTATTCTCTGTAAAAAGAAGCATAACTTTCCTCAGGTGATTTAAACGTTAGTTGTAGAGGTCTAGAGAAAGAATCAACTTTCATAGTTCCCATAGTTGTTTTTCATCAGGTCGCTTTCATATTTCCCATTCCTGCATTTCATCTTTTGATAAACAAGGTTGTGACTACTTCTTTTATTTCCAAAAAGTGAGTTTCTCAATCATGAGATCTACCCTACATATATTTGGAAATACTTGTAGTATGTATAATAAGTGATCTGTAAAATAGGATTTACATGTTTTATAACTTTAATCCAAATTAAGATTCAATCCTTGATCTAGATAGTAATTGCGTGGTATGTATTTTAAACTATTTGAATTACAAGAAGAGTTATACTGTAAACACTTTAAAATCAATTATGTGTTTAATTGCATAAAAGAAAATATTAATAAAAGAAACTTAAATGGATGACAAAACAAGAAAGAGAATAAAGAGACACAAATAATTTGATATAGAGTTCATCTGAGTAGGACTACATCTCTAGGTCTGCTTCTCAATTAGAGGACCACTTTATTAATTTTGCCAAGAAAAAACATTTTGTTACAGAATCCAAGATTTGAGCCTTCACAACCTCTTTATTCTTTTACAATCGTTGGTATAAAATAACACCTTGCAAATTCTCTCACAAAAAATTATCTCCAAGAATTTCTCACAATAATTTCTTCTCCAAGACTAATTTCTTTCCCAAGGACTAATTAATTCTTACAAGAGAGAAATAACCCCCTTTTATACAAGCTTATTTTCCTATTATGGTGAAACCCATAATATTTTACAAATCTCCCATATTTACATAACAATCCCTCTATTACAATAAAATCTTACAAAATAAATACTTTCCAAAGAATGAATGATCTATAATTGGACCATAAATTCCCTTGTAAATAATTTTAATATGATTTTTCTCTCCTTGGAAATAGCCTTAATCTTTTAAGGATTTTCATCCTTAATTATAGCGAAGATATATTTCAAGAGATCTTGCTATTCTATAGGGGTTTATTCATAAGCCTTTAAACTAGGGATGATAAATTACATATGTAGCCACTTTGTTAGAAATTATGAAAATAGTGGGCTCGTTTTCTTGAGGTCAAAGTATTTATGTAATATATTCCACATTTTATCTCATATTTTGATGAAATGAACACCATTTGTAAGCTCTTAAAAAACTCTTCACAATGAGACCAATATTGACCCTTTTTGGTGACTTTATTTTTTTACCTTTTTCTTAGCCCTCTAATTCACTGATTTCACCAAACCTTTAACTGAGCATAACTTCTACATATGAGATATTTTTGACCTTGTTCATGTTACATCGGCTCCCATTTTCTAAGCTATTTGGAATGATTTTGAATTCAAGAGGTTTTGAGACTATAAAATTTTTAGGCCTTCTAGATGCACATGGATCAATAAGTCACCTGTCATATTAGATAAAAATCTCCTAGGGTTTAATCTAAAGGAAATAACAAAGAGATTATGTGAAAGATTCTCATAACCCTTTTCCACTAAAGTCTTGGATTGTAATTTCCTTATAGGTTCTATGTTCCCACCTACATATCCATGTCTAGAGTTGATCAAAGAATGTGTTCAAATGTATGATGTACCCAGTAGTAATATTCTAAAAAATAATTGGAGTTTGTTCTTAAGAATTACCAAAGAATATGTGTCTAAATTTTTCTACCTTGAAGAACAAGATTTTTCTGACATGACTCCTATGTCATTTTTGGTGAAGTTCTCAACAACTTGAGGTGTCTATAGGAATGCCATCACAAGGATTTGGACTATCATTTTACAAAGGTGGTTCTAGGTTGCTGAAAACCCTTAAGAAGGATCATATGTCCCCATGAGTTCATGATGTAATAGTTTTGTTGCATAGAAAATATTGTTCTTCATATGTGAGTCTATTTGAATATTGGATATATTTTTACATTTAGATTGTGTTGGAAGGGTTGTAATTTTTGGATTGGGCTGAGTTAATTGCTAGCTCTTTGAGGAGCCAACTCAAGTGGGCTTGGAACCTAAGAAATACTTTTATATGTCCTCATATTTGATGTATATGTTAGCCAGTACCCAAAATTTGTAACATTTACCTCATGAACCCTAGACTAAAGGCATCACTCTGTATAATTATTGGCCAATTTTGCATAAAGAAAAATCCTTGGAGAATTTTAGAAAAGTCCATGATTTTTTTTTGAGAAGCTATGTTTTGAAATGAAGGGTTCTCCTCATCGTAGATTCTCCCATGAGTCTCAAAAACTTGTTCAATCCTACGGGAGCATATACATTCAATATCCTAAATTTACTTATTTGAGGATATGTGGTTTTGAGGATGAACTCATGTGACTTCCCAGATATGCTCTTGATTTTTTTATCCTAGCAGAGGTGTCGCAGCAACTAGTTGTTGTCATGACTAAGTTTTCTGTCAAAGAAGCATCATATGTCATTTTCCCACTTAAATTATGCAAATTAACCTATAGAAGTATGGAAGTGGAATATGTATAAGTTTAGACTTGGTCAATTTCTATTTGGCTTCTATCATGCTAGGCATGATTTTGATAGTAAGAGGATATTTCACAGCTTGTACAGAACCAATGCCAAAAAAAAAATCTATTCATAATGTTGACGATTTTTGGGAGGATTGTGCAAATGAATTGGAAGTATGGGAAAGAGAATCCTCTAGGTTTACCATTTCTCATATTAAGTTGTATTAGCTGAGAATTGATGTGGACATCGCAGGTGTCAAAGAGGATAAGACATGTCTTATTGACACTCAAGTAGATGAGTCCTTGGTTTCCAAACAAGTTGTCGTAAACTAGGATTGTGAAGAATAAGATAATATTCTTGAAAAGATGAAAGTCATCTTTAAAAGAGAAAACTCTTGGCTAAAGATGAAAAAGAGAAAACATGTTCAAAAATTAGCTAATCCCAAATGTTCTAATGTTACCCTTAAACTTGCAGATAATAGGAGATCTTCAAGAACTAGCAGTGTGAAAGGTGTTGATACTTCCTTGATATGGACAATCCATTCCAACAGAAAAGCTAAGATGTCAACACCAGTAGGACCTAATGAAGCTATTAAGGTCAACAATGAACCTAACAAAGAATAGGTTGGTGAACTTATTGGCAAATGTCAACGAATCCAAATGACAATGGGCACATCCCCTCAGAGAATAGTAGTTATGAACACTCCAGCCAAGAGTAATGAACCTCAAAAAAAAATTGCTTCCACTCCAAATTAGTTAGTTTCTTTAGTTAATAAGAAATGAAGCTTGGTACCTATTTTATTTTTGGTAGATGATATTTTGAGGAAGTACACTACCAAGGCTCCAAAATCTAAAAGAACTAAGAGTATAGCTAGGATAGTGTTTGACAACATGATAGGTAAGAGCATTACTAAAGTAGCTACATATAATCACAAGGAGGGTATAGATGAGCTTGATATAAGTAACTTTGAAGTTACTCACATGAACCTAGGAGTAATCAACGATAAAATGAAAGAGTGTTGGGTAGAAGCATCAACCAAGCAAATTGTTATGCAATCTCAAAAAGATGGAATTGAGAAGAAAAAGTTGCAAGAAGAAATAAATGTAATTGATGAATATATAAGTTTATTGAAAGGATAGAGTTCAACATCCAATGATCAATCACAACTCACATTTATTCTGAGTACACCCAAGAATCAGCAATTGATGGATGATTTGAGAAAGGGAAAGTTGTGATCATCATTGTCTACAATTGGATTGATCAAGTGGTAAACCTAGTTGCTAAGCTCATATGAGATCTACACAAAATCTTCACTCTTGTTGTGGTCATAATCAATGAATCTCACCTTCAAGTGACAATATGGAAAGCAAAAGTCAAAAGGTTGTCATCCATGGTCACCTAATTGGTAGAGGTAGAATAATATGGTTCAAACAAAATCCTGGAGGAGAATCCATTACACCATGTTGATGCATGGTTGATTCATATTTTGTGAAAAAACATATCTTAAAGGCTGTCTAATTATTGTTTAGTGAGTTCATGTATGCAATCTTTCAAGAAAGAATCCAAAACTATGCTAGAGAGTGTGAATAGAGAATTTTAGATAATTAGTTCAATCCATTCTACACCTTTCAAAGAAGGAGGTTTTGATGTTGCGACATTAGTCAAGCAGTATGGAGAACACCTAAACTTTATTAAAAACCAAGCTAATCTTACCACATCTAACCTTACCAAGGCATCCAAAGTTGAGGTGATGATAGACATGTACAATCAACAACTTCCTGAGTAACTTGACATTGTGACTAAGATGACATAGGATAAAGACACATGGAAGAACCAACTTTAGAGTATAAAGAGTCCAAATACAATTACAATGTCCAAGTTCATGAGCACATTTAGGGGATGGAAGGAAGCACAAGGACCAATCAATACAGAAGATGATGAGGATGAAGAGGAGATGCTTAATTAGCGAGAAGATGATTAGCTTTAGAATATTTATTGCTTTAAGTTTTTTATATAAAATTTTAATAGTTAGTTTTTGGGTCTATTTACCTATGGATTGGTTATTTCAACTACTTTCTTATACTGTCTAAGAATTGAGCTTTAATGGAGATTCTCAAACATAGCTCTAGATATGCATGAAACTCAGTAGTAATAAGGGTTGGCAATTTAAGATTGATATCAAAACTAAAAAATTTAGTTTAGTGTTTACTTTTGAATTCTCTGCAAGTATTTTGAATCATCAATAGCATACAAAAATGGAATGATTTTTGAATGAATGAATGAAAGGTCTCATAAACTATTCAAAAACTTTGTGCTTTGGGTTATTCACTACTAGTTTATTTTTTTAATCAATTTTGAATTGTGGAGCTATTTTCTGTTACTAGATACATATATGAAGCAAATTCTAAATTTTTAGTGGGTTCATTATTGTTCCTCTTGAATGCATGTATTGATGGAAAAATTGTGTATTTCTATTATTATATGTGTGGCTCATATTATTTCATTTGTATTTATCTAATTTCTCCCTCTATCCAAGAATAAATGAGATGCCTTATTGTTGTCTGGTTAAAAGTAATTCATATTAAAAGTATTTTTTGTTGAACATCTGATAAGGGAGTTGAACCTTAGTAAAATTCAAAGAAGAATCAAAGAATAAAAATTCTTCAGTTGTTGAAAATTTGTGTTTGTCTTAAGAATTGGGTATAAGATGTTTTAACGGTTTATTTTAGTAAAAAGACAAATCTGTTTACTAACAAATTTTTGGCAACTCTACTAGGGAGTTGAGCAGAGAAGATCCAATGTTTCATTAAGGTTGAAAAGGATATCATACACCAACATGGTACTCTTGCATTATGACATTTTTCCCATCCTATAGCCCAATAGTAGCTTTAATACCCAGGAAGATATCATATTTGATTTGAATGCATTATCTTGGAGAGAAAGAGTGAGTGATCAACAATACTCTCAAGTTTCTAGACCCTTAGAAAGGGAAGAAGAAATTGGTGGATGACTTAGAGGGATCCATTTAGTTCAAGAAGTTGTTGTGGTAAACAGATTAGCCCAAGAATTAGCAAGAAATTGAATAGAAAAGATTGAAAAATTGGTTGAGAGAAGATATAGGATGACAGACAAGGATAAGGGTTTAACTGATAATGACTTTGAAGCTTTGAGATTGATTAATTCCAAACTTGGTCATACTCTAAGAAGGAAAAATAAAATTTGGTGAGTTAGTAGACCTACATCTCCAACACCTTCAATACAACCTTCTCTTGTTTCAAAAGCTCTTTTTATTCCTAGTACTGTCACTCCCTCCTTCCTAAATATTCAACCTTTAAATACTGCCAATCAAAACATGGCCTTTTGGGGTCATAAAAATGGACCTCTCCATCTTGGAGCAAACCTTGGACTCCTGACGAAGGCTGCTAGGGATTTCTTTCCAACATTTAATGGAGACTACAAAATCCTAGCTAAAATTCATCTGAGTTCCTTCAAAGTAGCATGCAGAACTATAGATGTTCCTACTAAAGATGTCACAGTTTGACTCTTCATTCATAATTTTTACTAATGTTGCTATTTATTGGTTTAATCATCTTCCACATGCCTCCATAACATATTGGAATCCATGATTCATGCATTTGAAGCCCATTTCAAAACCCCTAGTGATGGAAATTCCCTTCTCATTCAATTGGCACAACTAAAAAAAGAAATGCACTAACCAATGAGAGAATTTGTGGCTAAATACAATAAGATTTTAGAAAGGATTATTGTAGCCTCAAGACCCAATGATGAGAATAAAAAAGTATTCTTCCTAGGTGCCATGCCCCTAGATATTTCTTTTCAAATGAGGAGGAATGTACCTGCTAATTTAGTAACAGCTTAAAGGTTAGCCATAAAATTAGAGGATGATCTAATCATCACAAGGAAGTGGAGGAAATATGTACAAATATCTGGTGCTCAAACCTCTACTAGCATAGATTATGTGGTTCAAAGGTTAGTAAACTATATTATTGCCCTAAAGAGACAACAAGTTAAACCTAATGTTTATCCAAAACAATATCAAAATCAAGCTAGGTATAATAACTTTCCTACACACAAGGCAGAGGTGCTTATTAATTACCTAGCCCAAAAAATAGGTTACATATAGAAGCTCCTCCTAGGAAAGAGGTAATGTCTTCTTTTCACCTTACCACAAACCATTATAGTGAAAACTGTAATGAATGTATGAGGCATTTGCAAATGAAAGAAATAGAAGGTCAACATGGGACTGTAATCAAAGAGGAATATGGTCCATTGAATGCAAGCACCTTAGCAGCCTTCTTTTTGAAGTATGGTTCTGATTCTAATGAATGAAGGGATATCCTATTAGCCACAAATGATCTATCATGTTTTATATTGACAATAAGTCAAAGAATCCGGAAGTTCACTCCTGGAGCAGGTTTAAGTCCACAAGGTGCAAAAGGGAAAGACCTGTCTCAATCCAATAGAGATACCCCTAAAGGTACTGAAAAATGCTTTTCCTCAAAATAATGTAAATCTTTTTTAGTTACTATATCTACTATTGATTATTTGAAATCCAATCCCAAAGAATTAGACAAACTAGTTGAATTTATAAAAGGTGAATCATGTAATAGTTCCAAGCTTATAGGAGAAACCTTTGATTCTATTGAACCCCCTACTCCAACTCTTGAACATGCCTCAAAACAACATGTAGATAATGAAAGTTCAATGGTTCTTGAAGCGAATAAACAAGATAAAAATCCCAATCCTTTCTACTTCTCATTGCTACTAAATGGGCAAAAACTCAGTAATTGTATTATTGATTCTAATGCATCAGATAATATTATGCCTTCTTCTAATGCTAAAGCTTTAGGACTATCCATTACCAAGAATTTTGGAAAATGTTACTCTATGGATGGTAAGTAGGTTCCTCTTATAGGTCAAGTGAAGGATGCTCAAGCAATGTTGGTAGTGTATCCTAATAAGAGATTAAAGTTAACCATTTTAGTAGCTGAGATACGAGCTACCTATGGGATGTTGCTCAGCTGAACCTTTTGTAAAGACATGGGAGGTGAGATTAAAGTGGACTAGTCTGAAGTTGTGATTCTGATTGGTGATAAGAAGGTCCATCTAGCTCCTGAAGCAAAAAATAATATATGGTGTTCCCTTTAGATGATCCCAAGTCCCACATCCAATACAAAGAATTTCAATTTGGCAACAAATTTATCTAATCTAATGAAGAAATAGGCCCTTCAAAGGGAGAAGAAATATGGAGTATGGATTTTGATGGGAGTTGTTATAGTTCTAGTTAAGGAGTTGGGGTCATGCTAAATTTTTCCTAAGGGACATATGTCAACATATTCATTGAAGTTAGAATTTCCTAATACCAATAATACTTCTAAACATGAAGCTCTTCTCTTGGGATTGCATGAAGCAAAATTGAAGGGGATAAAGTTTATTATAGTGAGAGGAGATACTAAGCTGATTGTAAAGAAAGTTCAAGGTCTCTGTGCTATGAAGAACAATCAGTTGAAGCAATATCGAAACGTAGTCTGGGATAATGTCAAGTTTCTTGAGGAATTTGATATCAAAGCCATTCCCAAAAGTGAAAATTCTTGAGCAGACTCTTTAGCGGTATCTGCCTCGTTACTTCTTCTGCATCCAGAATTTGATCAGAGGTAGTACCAAATTTAGATGATTTATCATCCTAATATACCTGACAATATAAATCACTAGCAAGTATTTGATAATGACAAGAAAATTAAATAGTTAATGGCTTCCATAGGATACTTTGCTAATTCCTATTTTTAAGGTTCTTCAAAAATACTAAATGAAAATCACTTGGAACTCAATGAAGAATAGGAGATAGTTCAGCTAAAAGGAAATAAAGTCCCTTGTGGCCTGGTTTCCCTTGAGAATATGTTCTCATAGAAGAATGAAGATCTTGTATCAAAGAAAGATCCTAATCCTAAGGTAAACAAAGAATATGATAAGATTAATGTTGGAAGTGAAAATGGCTTGAAATGGATCTCTATTGGAAATACATGTTCCCTAGAAGGGAAAGATAAACTAAAATCATTGTTGACAAACTTTAAAGATATTTTTGCATGGAGTTATGATGATTTTAGAAAAAATAGGAATGGGGAATACAAGCATCATATTTCGTTGAAGCAAGATGCTTCTCCGTACAGGAAGAAATTGAGAAACTACAATCCTAAGGTGTCTGAAGCCATCCTGAGGGAAGTTGAGAAGATGCTGAAAGCCAAAAATGTTTACCCCATTCACCACTCTACTTAGGTAGCTAATATATTACCAATATGGAAAAAGAATGGAGAAATTAGAATCTATGTAGACTTTTGCAACCTAAACCAAGCTAGTCTTAAAGATAATTATGCCCTTCCCATGATGGAACATTTGCTTCAAGCAATGACTAGTGCTAAGATGATGTGATGTTAGATGGTTTTTTAGGTTACAACCAGATTAGTGTAGCTAAGAAAGATCAACACAATACTACTTTTATAACCTCCTGGGGAACTTTTGCCTATAATAGAATGCCTTTTGGTCTCATTAATGTTGGTGCTACTTTTTAGCAGGCCGTGAATTCTTCTTTCAAAGATCTTAGGGAAAAAATATTATAATTTATCTTGATTATTTGACCATGTTTTCTAAAAAGAGGAAGGATCAATTGAAGGATTTATGGTTGTACTTTAGAGGTGTAGAGAACATGGTATTTCCCTAAACCCTAAAAAATCAATTTTCTTTCTTGGAGAGGGGAAATCATTAGGACACATTGTGTCAAAAAGGGGAGTTCAAATAGATCTTGAAAGGATGAAGATTATTCAATAGTTGAGCCTTCCAGTGAATAGGAGTGGTGTAAAGTCCTTTTTCAAGCAAGTTAATTTCCTCCAAGTCTTCATACTAGACTTTGTTGAGCTTGCCAAAAAAATAATAAAAATGATGAATGACAAAGAAGTGTTCAAATGGAATGGAGATGGGAAGAAAGAATTCAAGGATATTAAAAGATCCTTGCACTCACTCCTACATTAGTGACTCCTAATTTTAAGAAAAGCTTCATTATTTATTGCTATTCCTCCAAACATACAATGTGAGGTATCTTTACACAGAAGAATGATCAAGTTACAAAGTCAGCTATTACATTTATGAGTATGCCCTTAAAAAATCATGAGTTAAAGTACCTGCTTATTGAAAAGAAAGCTTTTGTCATGGTAAAAGTAGTGAAATAATTTAGGTACTATATCTTAGACTCACACTCTATTGTTTATGTTTCTAAGACTATTATGAAGAGTATTTTGACTTAGACATGGGGTTGAATAAAAGGGCTACATGGGTGGATAAGCTATAAGAATATGATATTGATATAAAAGCCAAAAAAATTAGTTAGAGGAAATGGTTTATGTAAACTAATTACTAAAAGCACTTCCATTCTAATAGAAGATGAAAAACAACCACAAGTATTATTGGTAAGCCTCGTTGATTCATGATTTTCCCAGGTGGCTTATTATTTGACATATCGAGATTGCCCACTAGGTATGAAACTGAAGGAGAAAAGAGATTTGAAGTTAAAACTTGTGAATTATGTGATAGCTCAGGGAATTTTGTATAAAAAAGGTTTGGATGGAACTTACTTAAGATGTGTAGACAGAGCTCAGCAAAAGAAATTGCTCAAGACTTTTCATTATGAGGTATGTGGAGGTCATTTCTCTTCTTTTTTCGCTACTTATAAAATCCTTAGAAACTGCTCCTATTGGCCTAGAATGTTTTGAGATGCTTATCTATATGTTAAGGACTATGAAAAATGTTAAATTCTTCATGGGTAAACCTTAGCTAGCTACATTACCTCTTAGACCAGTGATTGTTGATGAACCTTTTAAGAAGTAGGGAATTGATTTTATTGGACCTATAAATCCAACCTCTAGTACAACATACATGTATATCTTGATGGTGATGTATTATTTCACTAAATAGGTTGAAGCCATTCAAACCAAAAAACCAAATACTCAAGTGACTTGTGAGTTCTTGACGAATCACATTCTAGTGAGATTCAATGTACCTGTGAAAATTATTGCTGATAATGCCATATATTTTTCTTCTAGAGAAATGAGTATGTTCTACTATGAACATGAAATTAGTTTGGTGCATACTTCTAATTATTTCCCCCAAGGCAACAACCAAGCTGAGTTGAGCAACAAAAATTTGGTGTCAATAATGAAAAATATGGTAAGTGATAATGGTAAAGATTGGCATAAAAATTTGTATGACGAACTTTGGGCAGATAGGATTTATCTTAAGAGGGCAATAGGTATGTCTCCATTTGAACTAGTTTATAGGATTGATGCACAAGTTCCTTTACCTCTAAATCTTGTAGCTTCAAAGTTGCAAACAATAATAAAAGATTCTTTTTTTCAGTCATCCCTGGAAAAAAGGATTATTTACCTAAAAATTCTCAAGGAGGAAAGGAAAAAGATAGTAGATAGAATTTAAAAACACTAAATGGGAGTGAAGAAGATCTTTGACTGGAATTTGAGACCCAGAAAGTTCATCCCAAGTGATGAAGTTCACTTGTGGGATAAGAAAAATGAGACGAAAAGGAGCCACAACAAATTTGAGTCTATGTGGAAAGGTCTTTCCAGAGTATAGGAAGTAATTGGACCTAATCCTATGAAATTGTCTTATCTAGATGGTGAAATCTTTCCATGTACCTACAATGGGCAAGATCTGGAATAATTTAAGTTTTGAAAGCTTGCCCTTTCTTTGTACATATCTAGCTTAGGTTCTCATTTTTGTTGTTGCTTTTTGTTTTCATTTTTGTTTCCTTGCTTTAAGTTTGCCTATCCAAGTTTTTGAGTTCTCTAGTTTTCATTTGAAAACCAATCCCCAGGAAGAGATGATGTTACTTCAGGATTTTTAGAGTTGCCATTTCTTTTGATATATTTTTCTAATTCGCTCCTGCTTGAGTTATTTATTTTTGAACCATCGGTTCTAACCTTTTTCAGTCTCTTAAATTGAGATGCAATAAACAATTTTCAGCCATTCATTAGTAGACCTTGTCCTAACAACATCTCTCTCTCATTCTTTTCCTATTGTTGACCAAGTTCAACCCATAAAACCTCCATAGAAAATCTATTATTTTTATCATAATAAGAGGTTTAATGTTTCTTTAACTAATCTTGAACCACTTTGTAACACTCTCAAATAGTACAAAGGAGTCATGAATCTCTTTGTACCCTTTGTATCCGATTCAATAGTTCAATGGTTCCTCTAGTTCAACTTATTTTTTATTCTCACATGACACTTTATGGTGGGCCCTAGTTGGACACATTGTAAAATTGAAGGAGAAATTGTGCTATAGTTGGACACCATTCTAGAACTAGCTCACTTGTGTGCAATTTAATCATTTATGGAAAGGTGACAAATGGTTAATATTTTGAGATAGGGCCATCATTAATAATCATGTTGAGATATTAATTTATGGATTAAAAATAAATATTTGGCATGTGTGAAGGAAAAATATCACTTGAACTCCTTGCTTGGCAATTAATGCCATATGTCATATTAGTCCCATCTCCCCTTTTTCATGGCATATAATAATTCATTATACTCATTACATAATTAATGCCTTGTCCTTGCCTCAAAGCCTATATGAGGTAAAAATTTCTCTGTAAAAAGAAGCATAAATTTCCTTGCATGATTTAAATGTTAGCTATAGAGCTCTAGAGAAAGAATCAGCTTTCATAGTTCTCATAGTTGTTGTTCATTAGGTAACTTTCATATTTCCCATTCTTGCATTTCATCTTTTGATAAACAAGGTTGTGACTGCATCTTTTGTTTCCAGAAAGTGAGTTTCTAAGTCATGAGATGTACCCTACATATGTTTAGAAATACTCATGGTCTATATAGTAAGTCACCTATTATATCATATACAAATCTCCTAGGGGTAATCTAGAGGGAATAACAGAGAGGCTATGTGAAATACTCTCAGAACCCTTTTCCACTAAAGACTTCAATTGTAATTTCCTTATGGCTTCTACGTTCCCACATGCATATCCTTGTCCAGAATTTATCCAAGAATGTGTTCAAATGTATGATGTACCCAACAATAATATTTTGTAAAAAAGATGGGAGTGTGTTGTTAAGCATTATCTGAGAATCTGTGTCTAAATTGTTTTGCCTTAAGAATAAGAGTTTTCTGACTTGACTCCTATGTCATCTTTGGTGAAGTTCTTAGAAACTCTAGATGTCTATGGGAATGCCATCACAAGGATCTAGATTGTTTCATTTTACAAATGTGGTTCTAGGTTGGCGAAAACCCTTAAGAAGGATCATATGTCCCCACAAGTTCATGATATAAAAAAATTTTAGCACAAAATATGTGGTTCTCTAGATGTGAGTCTATTTAAAAGATTGGATATATTTTTACATTCATTTTGTGTTGGAAGGGTCGTAGTTTTTGGATTGGGCTGAGTTAATTTCTAGCTCTTTGAGGAACCAGCTCAAGTGGACTTTAAACCTAAAGACAGATTTGTATATGTCCTCATATTTGATGAATATCTTAGCCAGTACCCAAAATTTGTAACATTTACCTCATGAACCCTAGACCAAAGGTATCACTATGTATAATTATTGCCCCATGTTACATAAAGACAAAGCTTCGAAGAATGTCCTCCAAGAACCGAACCCCTCCAAGTGACTAGGAGTGCTTATAGAAGCATATGAGGATGTCCATACACACTAGGAGGGCCTGTATATAAAGGCCTCTAAGATGCATCTAGAATGTGTCTAGAAAGAACTAGGAGATAAGCATGACAACTAAGCACATAACTTCCATGATAAGAAGATAAACATGATGAGGTGTCTATAATGTTGTAGACACCATGTGCTCAAATAATGTGCTAACTCCCAAGTGTAGACAACATGTGCATAATTAGAGTGCAAACTCCTGTGTTGTCAACATGACAACTCACAAGACTTCGCATACTCCTGTGTGAATACGTATTAAAATAATGTACATTAATTTATTTAATATTAATTTATTAATTTTAAATCTTATGCACTTATCATGTGGTCATGAAATTTTAATAAATTAATTTCTTTTCCACTTTTAAATCTATTTTTGAAACTTAATTAATAAAATATTTATTAACTTAAATAATAATATTATATAGCATTTATTTAAAAATGAACTCTAAATATATATATTATTATTAAATTAAATAAATATTACCACGTTCTAATATTTATAACTTTTATCTTCAAATTTAATTCTTTTTATTTAATTAATTTCCTAATTAATTAAATAAAATTACATATTAAAATATCATATTAATTTTCCATTTAATTGAATCTTTTAATTAGACTTAATTAATATAAAATTCACCAAGAAAGAGTTCGACAATGATAGCAAAAATGTGAACTAGGGTAGGCACTACAGAATTCATTACAACACAATGATGCAGGATTGATTCATATTTACAAAAAAACATAGCTTGGATGGTGTCTAATTATGGTTTAGTCATTTCCCGTATGATATATTTTGAGAAAGAATCCAAAACTACACTATAGAGTGTGAACAGGGAATTTTAGATAATTAGTTCAATCCATTTTACACCTTCCAAAGAAGTTGATTCTAATGTTGAGACATTAGTCAAGTAGTATGGAGAACACCTGAACCTAATTAAAAACCAAGTTGATCTTACCACCTGACCTTACCAAGGTTTCCAAAGTTGAGGCGATAATAGACATGTGCAATCGACAACTTCCTAAGTACCTTGACATTGTGACTGAGATGAAACAAAATAAAGACACATAGAAGAATCAGCTTTAGAGTATAAAGTGTCCAAATACAACTGCAATGTTTGAGGTTATGAGCACATTCATGGAATGGAAGCTAGCACAAGGACCAATCAATGTAGAACATGAAAAGGATGAAGAGGAATCACTTTAGCAACAAGAAGATGATTAGCTTTAGAATGTTTATTGCATTATATTTTTGAGATAATTTTTTAATAGTTATTTTTTGGGTTTGTGTACCTGTGGATTGGTTATTTCAACTACTTTCTTAAACTATCCAAGAATTGAGCTTTAATGGAGATTCTCAAACATTGTTCTATAAAGGCATGAAACTTAGTAGTAGTAAGGGTTGGTAGTTTTTGATTGATATGAAAATTAAAGACTTTAGTTTAGTGTTTACTTTTGAATTCTATTCAAGTGTTTTGAATCATCAATAGCATACAAAATGTAAGAATTTTTGAGTGAATGAAAGGTCACATAAACTATTCAAAGATTTTGTGCTTTGGGTTATTCACTACTAGTTTATTTTTTAATAATTGTGGAGCTATTTTCTGTTACTGGATACATATATGATGCAGATTCTAAATATTTAGTGGATTCATTATTGTTCCTCTTGAATGCATGCTCTAATGGAAAACCTGTTTATTTCCATTATTATATATGTGGTTCATATTATTTCATTTTTATTTATCTAATTTCTCCCTCTATCCAAGAATAGACAGGATGCCTTATTACTTTCTGGTTAAAATTAATTCATATTTAAAAGTTTTTTTTGTTGAACATCTGATAAGGGAGTTGAACCTTAGTAAAATTTAGTGAAGAATTAAAGAACGAGAATTCTTCAATTGTTGGAAAGTTGTGTTTGTCTTAAGAATTGGGTATAATAATTTTTAATGGTTTATTTTAGTAAAAAGACAAATTTGTTTACCAACAAGGTGTTACCAAATCATTGGGTTGCTTGCCTAGGTGCCCTTGGAGGCACCAGATTATTGCTTGCCTAAGGATCTAGAGGAGTGGGATGTGACCCAAAATGGATACCATCAATCAAAACTTATCTCCTACTACACAAATTATAGTTGTTCTTGGTATCATTGCAAAAGGAAAACATTTTTATAGTTTTCAATTTGGCTTCTTGATTAAAAGGGAACATGAAATCCTTATTTATCATATGATCCTCCCCTGTTGGAGGTGTGCTATAGGATTATAGCATCATGGTATTAAAATGGTAAAGTGTTGTTGTTTGGATCTTGAGGATATTGATTTTGATTATTTTTATTGTCATAGTAGTAGTTATCATGGTTTCTTTGTGCATTTCCATTTGTTTCTCTGAAGTGCAAATTAAAAACATTAACATTATTAAATAGGGATACTACCATTTTTTTGATGGTTATTCCATTGGAAATTTATACTTGGTACTCTAGTCATCCTATATTGAACATTGTAGTTGTTCCCACCATTATTGTTGTTGTAGGAATCATATGTTTTGATTTTGTGCATAGTTTTTATTTTTTTGGGAAGCAATAGGATGCTAGTAATTTTAATTTTGTCCATGGGACAACTTCATCTTTGTAAATTCATTAGATAGTTGGGACTTTGTCTTCTTTATGATTTCAAACTCGCTTGCCATGTTATTTTTTGTCTCAACTGGTGGAGAAATCTTCTGCTCCAAAAGTGCAATTTTAGGGGGTTCATAGCCCAAAAAAGTGATAGTTGTAGGTGGAGAAATAAAATGTCATTGTATAGGTGCCATGTTCAACAATGGCCATTGATTAGGAATAATGTTCACTATCCTTGGATATGGTGTCACTAGTGTTACATTATTTAGAAGAAGAGATACCATAAAGTTCCCTCCTCCATGGGGATCCACTTGTTTTATAAATATGACAGCCTCCTCAGAGACCTTTTCAAGGAGATCAATGTCTCTAGTAGAGATTCTTCTTAAGAAAATAGAACCTAATGAATTTATTCCCCTCAAGTGATTTTGAATGGAAGCCTCTTGAGGGATGGTATACTAGGACTTTATCCTTTGGCATATTCTATGAAAGCCATTATTAAACATTGAAATTGATTCATGGGGTTCCCTCTCGATTCAAATGAACTAATGTTGCAAGATTGTCAAAAAAAATTTAAGTCTTGAAGTGGGCTAAAAACTTGTTCTTGAATAATGTCATGCCCAAAACTAGGGCAAGAACACACCAACAAATTTTATTTTATTTTAAAGGTAATAACAACTATGTTAATACATATATGGACATAAAATATGTTGATGAAGGATATCAACAAGATAGGGTTGGTTTTCGAGTGACAAGGTCTAGGCAATAGTTGAGTTTAGATTACATCTCATGAGGATGTAGAGTCGATATTCAATCATATTGCACGGGTTTGAAACCCTAAGTCTTAGTGTTATAGGTATACTTAGATTGGGTTGATTGAACTGTAGTTTCATGTTTAATAAGGGTGGCATCATGATCGAAGAACATTTGAATAAAACATAATTTAGGTTAGGTTGATTTTATACCTTTACACTTAATTCATTTTACTAGTTAAATCCCATATGTGTACTAATCTGCATTTATAGGTTGACCTAGCAATACTTTAACACTTAATTTTGATTATAGCATAACCATTTAGAACTAATAAAATATTAAATTTTTAACACAAATCTAATTATGACATACAATTGATCATCTAACATAAGCCCCAACCCTCTATTAAGTTGTCTATACAAGACCCCTTCTATAACACTTCAACCTTTAACATTTGCTAGGCCAAATAATAAAAACCCATAGAAAATGCATAATATAATTATAAAACTTCATTAAAATTTTCTCTTTATTAAATGTATATATATGTTTAAACTACTATTCTATCATTAATATAATTCAACCTAATACTATTAATATAATCAACTAATACTTTCAACAAAACTAATAATAATAATATCTAACCCTTAAACACTTATTCTAAAGCACCCATTAACAAAATCCATCAACCTACTAATTTAAAATTCATTTCAATTCTATCTTTTTAAACACATGAAATTAAATTACATTACTTATTACTGAATTTAATTAAAAACAAACAAAACTAGATTAAAAATCACAAAACTAAACTAATCCTACTTACTAATCTCTAGTCTCCCCCTTCCTACTTCTTAGCTAGGCCACTTGGCCACTACACAATCCTCCCCACACCCTTGGGCGCACATATCCAAGTCTGGGTGCTGCCCAAGGGACCATTATGTCCCCCCTCCCCTGCTAGTACACTTGGGAGGTGTGTGGACAAGTATGAAGACATAGCAATATGGGATGGAATTTGTTGTTTAATCATAATTTATATTAGGTAAGGTTGAGGTACATATATACCGAATGTATTTTAATTGAAAATTGGTTATAACCATGATCCCTCAAGATGAATTATTACAACTATAATTTAAATCCTTCATACAAAAAGATCTTTAAAAATATGAACTCTATGGCTACATTGTTTAAAATTCAAGATTTCAAGTAATGAGCTATGGAGTATTCAACTTGAAGAACTATGCCAAACAATACATTTTAAAGGCAATATATGATTTGAAATTAATTAAAACTTTTCACATAACATGCACTTTCTCATACAATAAACTTCATTTCCATTATCAAATTATGAGACTTACATCATATGATCTATTTATTAGATCTTCATCGAGTTACAAGTTCATCTTCAACATGAATGCAAAATATAAGAGGTGATATTATAATGGAGAAGTCTCCAACACAATGGCTCAAGAACACCTTCAATGCTCTAAATTCAAGATTGCTCCATTGAAAGGGCCCATCCAAAATCTCTAAATATAGATAGAACTAACCATGGAGAACTCACCTCCCATCCTAGATCTCAAAGAGACCAACCACCGAGCTAGGAGAAGGTGGACTACCATGTAGGAGATTGCCAAATGTAAACATATAATAAACATGCATTTTCCAAGGCTAGAATTCTCATACAATTTTCATACTTTCTCCTCCTTATCTCCCCTAGAGAAAGATCAATACATTGACATGAAAGGTCCCATAAACCTTTCATTTCTTCCCTCTCCTCTCCATGAGAAGAGACTCCACTCTTCCATGGAGTCCAACTAACGTCATTTCCCATTCTTGGCCACTTCTTCCCTATCCAGGGGTGAGTAATGCCAGAACACCCTTCACAAAACTCCCTCATTCAAATCAAGAGAAGAACACAATTAGCATGAAATCAAAACCAAAATCTCATCCCCTTACACTACAACAACAACAAAATACATTGAGCACATATGCACGAGAATGAAATAACATACTAATCAATTTGCAAGAAAGAACAAGAATTCCATGGAAATGGTGGAGACCAACCTTCACAAGTGTTATGGTAGAATGATGTTTGAGAAAAGCCCAATCCCTTTTGCTTCCTTCAATCCAAAACCCTAATGTCTCTAAAAGTAGAGAGTGGGTGAAAACCCTCTAACTCCTCAAAGGGCCTCTAAATCCTACCCACCCACCAACATTAAATTTAGAAATAACCCTTAAGTCCTTTGGCTTTCCTTTGTTCTCTATTAAAAATGCTAGATTGGAAAGGAGTGTGGGATTGGGGAAAGGTCAAGACTCGCTCAGTTTTCGTAAGATGTGGGAAATGGGATATTAAAAGGGTCACCAAGGCCATTAGGGAGTGTTAGTACTTTTAGAAATGTTCCTAACCCATACCCCTAAAACCTAGGTACTTGAATTTTGCTAAAATTGGTCCCTGGGACTACTTTTTGGCTTCTAGAAGTGACTACAAAAATTTGAATTCAAATAACCTAATTGGTGGGACTTTACAAGTATCTCGAAATCAAAAGGGTTTTAATTAGGTTCCTAATAAATCAATTAGGTTTAGGGTTACATATCAAGCTTAGTAGATATGCCGTTACATATACACATGACAAGTGTCAAGTGACACTAAAAAATCACATTACACAACATTGACATGTCACTAATTACATAGTGAAATCATCAAATACATAGATACCAATTATGATCATGAATTAAATCACTTAACAATGAGGTTTGAATCTCTTCATTGGATTCAACCTTCGCTTTACAGTTGCACATATTGTTGGTTACTGATTCTCCAATAAATTCCATGGAAATTTTCTTGCACGCTCAATTTTAACATTAGTAGCTCGATAAAATCACATGTATATATAAATCAAATTGCATAATTAATTGATTGAACATTCTACATTGTCATTTTAATAAACTTTTTCAGTTCTGCACTTGATAAAACATAATTATTAGCATAATTGAAATATCATATCATATTCATCAATTCAAATTAAAATACTAAAATAATCATCATAATGTATGCACATACCTAAACATCATTAACATCATCAATAGAGCATACTGAACTATTTGAATGCACATAGCCTAATCATCAAGGTAGCATAAATAACATCATCATCATAAGGTGAAACACTGCATAGCATCATTAGTACAAATCAATGTTTAAATAGTCAAACAATGTAGTAAGTCTCAAATCACAGGGTATTAAAAAATGAATGTATCAACTGATCTCAATTTTCATTAGGACACCTAAACCATAAAACCTTAATTCATATCCATCATCATAATCATCTAAGTCTATAACTTTCTATCACCTAGTTATGTAGGTGTATCCTAGAGAACACATGCAATGTTTATGATTTAAACCATAATTTTGGGTAACTGAATAACTCATCCCAATACAGAAGTATAACCTCTTGTACATGATACCCTAACAACCTTAACACATCATAATGTATTTTTTATATTTAAAATCAAGTTACTTAAGGGCACTTCTAGAGAGTTGACAATCTTTGTCTGTGAATTTCAAATGATTCATAAGAGGGTAAATATTAAGTTATATTATTGCAACAATCATCAAGTCATAATACATAACATAGCCATAATTATCATAATATCCTCTATATGGTCTCCAACAAGAACATCAATATTCTCCCATACCATTGCCTTGTCAATCTCATATATCCATTCAAATCTCCTATAAATGATTTAACAAAGAAATTCATATTTAAATAAGTATATACAAGGATGGGTCTTAAAAATGAGTTCCAATCTCAAACTAATGCTGACACAAGATTTAGATACTATTTGAATATTTTTTTACCCAAAGTGTAGGGAAATAGGCAGAGGACCACATCCAAATGCTAAATTTATTTTTGATTGCATATTTCTTTGAAGATTTTAATGCGATATTTTGATGTTTGTGACTCTCCATAAATAACCTTGAGTAGAACTTCTCTAGGTATTTTGGAAGATAATGGAGATGGCCTTGGATGTTGAGGGGTGAATTTTGGGTGTTATCAAAAAAGACCATCAAACCTAATAGAGGTAGAGGAAGTGATGACAATTTTAATTAAACAACAAAATGTTGCAAGTGGATGATTGCACAAAAGCATCTTACAAATGTTGAAATGGGGGTGGCATAAATGAAAGTGGAAGATATGAAGTTGACTTAGAATTTCCTTGTCACTATGAGTTTTTCAAAAGTGGTTGATCCCTAGAAACTCTCCCTTATTGGGTGATGACCTTGAACTCATTCAAGATCTTGGGGCAACAAGGAAAACATAAAATTTTCCATCAAGTTCTCTAATTTTTATAATTTGGTTGAATAATTTAAATGGAGTCTATTTAGACCTTTTTACAAATGTAAAATCCATAATGGTGAATGCATACTTGATTGTACGACTGGAAGTGGAGTTTTTGCAATAAAATCAAAGGTTTTTTCATTATTATTTTATTCTTATTGATTCTTCTTGATTTCTCTCTACATTTGGATGGTTAGAGAATATTAATACAATCATATTTTAATTCTCTATATATTTTTCTGATCTATTAACACATTATAATCCAATCTATATTGACTAGTGCAAGGAAATCAAAGTTTCCATTAACTAGTTTTGGTAGAACTTTAGATTTTGGGGTCCATCACTTGAGTCTTTTTATAAGTCTCAAAAAATGGGCCACTAATAACATGAAATTTCATATACTAACCAATTTTAGGAAAGAAAACTAAGATATGCAAGGACAACCTATGAGTTTTGTGGAGTAAAGTGAAGAAATTTGGAGGCTAGCCTATGGCAACAGAAGATATGGCTAAAAGAGTCAATGTTTTTACAATTGTGAAAGTTTTAGGACATAAATTATATTCTTTAGGATCAAAAATTTGTTCCTAGAAATGATTGAGGTAAGTTAAACGAAGAAACCATCCTCTTATGGCCTATTTGAGGAAGGTTTTGGGGTTTTCATAGTAAATGACCTCATAGACTGAAATTGATTGCATAAACCTTTTATTTAGACCAAAAATCAATACTTTACAAGTTTTTTATTGGTTTTAGTTAAGTTTTTCTCATGCTTCCTTTGTAAGGAGGCAGGGGGGGGAGCGATGTTAAGCCTAAAAACAAGGCATAGTGAAGAGTTGGCCTACACTTTCCAAAATAGCCTTATGTAAAAATTTGATATGTTATATATAATCCAAATGGGTATCTAAATATGTAATTAATTTGTCTTTTGTGTGGAAAATTTGGGATAAGACACACAATAGGACAACACTAAGGGTTAAATGGGGCTCACTGCCCTAATAGGAGCAAATTAGGGATTGGTGATAAACTCATTTCGTAGAAACCTAAATGTTAGTTTGTGGTGATTGATCAAAGAAGTACTATACATACTTCATAATTCTTTGGGGTTTGAGGCATCGACCCAAAAAAAAAACTGCTCCTTTTTTATCATGCCTTATTTTGATAGGCATATCATAACCCTAAAGCAAGAATATATTATATAAGATAGCTTAGGGTTAAGGATTGTTGTAATGTGATGTATAATGAGATAGTTTGTTCTTTTAGTGGTTATTGAGTTGTAAGGGTTTGTATTATAATCACTAGATAATAAGAAAGGTTGGATGGTTGTGTAGGTGGACGTAGCCCAAGTTTTGGGTGAACCATGTTGAATCTATGTGTTATCTATGTTCTTATGGTTTTCTTCTTTTGTTTTTGCACTCAACTATTTATTTGTATATTATTCTAGATCTATCAAATCCTAACAATTGGTATCAGAGCGAGGTTTTTTGTTGTAGATTGACAGGACTTTCAGATTTGAGTGGGAGCAATGGAGGATTCCAATTTCAAGATTGAAAAATTCAATGGCCAAAATCCTCAGTTATGGAAAATGCAGATGGAAGATTATCTGTATCAAAAGGATCTATGGAAGCCATTAAAAGGGAAAGCTAAGAGACAAGGAATGATAAAAAATGAATATTGGGAGATCTTGGATAGGAAGGCACTGGGATCTATTCAATTATGCCTTGCATTGTCTAAAACATTCAATATATCAAAGGCAAAAATGACTGTAGAGTTGATGAAGACACTGGCTAAGTTAAACGAGAAACCCTTAGCTTCAAATAAGGTATTTCTTATGAAGCATTTATTTAATATGAAAATTCATTAGGGAGGATCTATAGAAAATCATTTAAATGAGTTTAACATAGTCACTAGTCAATTGTCATTCGTACAAATTTCATTTGATGAAGAGGTTAGGACTCTCTTAATTTTATGTTCTTTGCTAGAAATCTAAAATAGCTCGATTATGGCTATAAGTAAATTTATCTCTGGTTCAACTACTTTGAAATTTGATGAAGAGGAAGAATAGGTCAAAGAGGAAAAGGTCCTTTGCATGACAAGTCATGAGGGAAGTCAAAGAAAGGATGTTTTCAATCTAAAGGAAAGAAAGATTGTTGGTACTGTGGAAAACCTGGTCACCTGAAGAAAGATTGTTGGTCTTAGAAAAGAAAACAAGGAGATAGGAATGAAGATGGCAGTAAGGAAGCTAATGTTGCAAGAAATAATTTACAAGATGATTTGATCTTATGTTTAATGCTAATGATTCCTGGGTAATAGATTTTGGGGCCTCATTCCATGCTATACCCCATGGGAAATATTTTCAAGATTATGCTCAAGGTGATTTTGGATAGGTATATTTGGGTGATGATGAGCCTTGTCCTATTGTTGGAAAAGGAAAAAAAAGATCAAGTTGCCAAATGGAAATGACTAGATGCTACAGGAGGTAAGGCATGTCCCTAATTTAAGAAGAAATTTAATTTCTACAAGAGAATTGGGTAGTGAAAGTTGTGTAGTCATGTTTACAGACAATGTCTGGAAGGTAACTAAAGGTTCATTAGTAGTAGCTAAAGATGCAAAGGTTGGCACATTGTATTTGTGTATTGGGAGCACTTATTCCACTTTACTTGCTACTGATATTGATAATGCAAGGAAAGCTACTATAAATGTTGCAAGAATAGATTCAGTTATTTGGCACCTAGGCTTGGGCACATGAGTGAGAAGGGATGAAAATCCTTCACTCTAAATATCTATTTCCAGGGTTAAAAAATAGTTATTTAGAGTTCTATGAAAATTATGTTTATGGTAAACAAAGAAGAGTCAAATTTCTCAAAGTTGGAAAAGAGAAGAAGAGTGAGAAGTTGGAGCTAGTGCACTCAGATGTGTTGGGATAGCCTCAGGTATCATCTCTTTGTGGCTTTCATTACTATGTTATTTTTATTGATGACTCAACTCAGAAGATATGGGTGTATTTTTTGGAGAAAAAAATTGATGTCTTTGAAACTTTCAACAAATGGAAAGCTTTGGTTGAAAATGAGACAAGAAAGAAGATAAAGTGTCTCAGATCAAATAATGGAGGTGAGTATTGTAGCAAGTCCTTTAAAGATTACTATTCTATTAAAGTAATCAGAAGGCAGAAGATTGTTCTAGGAACTCCATAAGAAAATGGTGTTGGAATTCTTTAGAATAACTGAGAGGGGGGGTGAATCAGTTATTCAAAGTCCATATGTCCAAATAAAACTTTTATAATTTAGTGAACCCATAAAACTTTCTTAACCATGCATGCAATCATTGTGAGTTAACAAAAACTAATGTGTTACTGTTAAACTATCATGCAAAAATGTAAAGCATAACACATTCATCAGTACACATCACACAATGATTTAACATGGAAATCCAATTTGAGAAAAACCACTAGTAACATGCTACTCCTTTCTCACTCTTCTGAAGTGATGCCTTATTAAAGGCCAACCCTGTTAAAGGGTACAACACACACTATTAAATGTGACCTGGTTAAGGGATTTCAATCACCCTGTTAAAAGTGAGCCTTGTTAGAGGACTTGAGGCCATTCACTTGGAATGCCACCCTATTAAATGATTTTTCAATGACTATTAAATTCAACCTTTCACCAAAGGATTTACCCTAATTTGATACAATTGTTAGAGAGTAACAGTAGAGTTTGATCTGATACAACTTAAAACCTTACTTGTAGATTATAGATCACTATTCAGTCCTTAATTCTGCTCAGATTCCAATCTTTTCAATTCTGACAACTTGTTCACCCTTCAAGCATTCATCTTCATTAAGCCTTCTTGCTTATTTTTCCATTGTAGACTACTTTACTTAGATCACTTGCTGAAGCAAACCATTCTTCCTTCTCCTTGTCAGATTCTCACATCCAAATAACTTTCTTTTTTTGACCTCTTTCTCCTTTTTTTTTGCTCCATGACTAGGCATCCCTAGATATAGGAAATTACAACTCTTTTTCTCGCTCATTATCCATCTCAACAATTAGGGTTTTCGATAGATTAGGTAGGATACAATGTATCTACCTCATATCTTGTCTTCTCTAGAAACTTCTCCTAGAATCCATTTCAATTCACCTCAAAAATGGTTTACATAAGATTCTATGGCTCCATTTCATCAATCTTATCTTCCTCTTGATTCACAAGTTCCAAGAAAACAAACTTGTCAGCTTTTATTTGGAAAATCTTCAATCTTTTTCATAATGCAACAACTTGGCATTATCAATTTACTAATGCTCGACACATACTGTGTTATTTGGCATCTACTGTAAAATCACTCGGCATCAACTAGATTTTACTAGTGCTCGGCACATACTTAAAATTACTCGACACCTGTTCGTTTGCTCGACATCCACTAGAAAATGCTTTCACTCAACTCCAACTGACTTTTTGCTTGGCTTGCACTATTTTTACTCGACACCTTCTATCAACTTGGTCAAGCTTAACAAATGAACTTTGTTCCTCCTTTTTCATCTAAACTTTCTAAGTGTAGCCAAATATTTTGTAACCCCAAGTAGATCATCAATAAATTATGTTATCACTGTCTTAACTGATTCTTGCACTTCAATACATAATCATAACTCAACCTTTCCTCTAGGTACTTTTGTTACACCTTTTTGATCAAATCCTCTTCATCAATCAACTAAGTGATAGTGCTTGAAGCATATAAGAAATTGTCTTATCAACATATAGCAGGTTTGGCATCAGTGACAAAACAATGATTGAAGCAAACCCTTCTTCCTTCTCCTTGTCACATTCTCACATCCAAATAACTTTCTTTTTTTGACCTCTTTCTCCTTTTTTTTTGCTTCATGACTAGGCATCCCTAGATATAGGAAATTACAACTCTTTTTCTCGCTCATTATCCATCTCAACAATTAGGGTTTTTGATAGATTAGGTAGGATACAATGTATCTACCCCATATCTTGTCTTCTCTAGAAACTTCTAGAATCCATTTCAATTCGCCTCAAAAATGGTTTACATAAGATTCTATGGCTCCAGTTCATCAATCTTATCTTCCTCTTGATTCACAAGTTCCAAGAAAACAAACTTGTCAGCTTTTATTTGGCAAATCTTCGATCTTTTTTATAATGCAACAACTTGGCATTATCAATTTACTAATGCTTGACACATATTGTGTTACTTGGCATCTATTGTAAAATCACTCAGCATCAACTAGATTTTACTAGTGCTCAGCACATACTTAAAATTACTCGACACCTGTTCGTTTGCTCGACATCCACTAGAAAATGCTTTCACTCAACTCCAACTGACTTTTTGCTTGGCTTGCACTATTTTTACTCGACACCTTCTATCAACTTGGTCAAGCTTAACAAATGAACTTTGTTCCACCTTTTTCATCCAAACTTTCTAAGTGTAGCCAAATATTTTGTAACCCCAAGTAGATCATCAATAAATTATGTTATCACTATCTTAACTGATTCTTGCACTTCAATACATAATCATAACTCAACCTTTCCTCTAGGTACTTTTGTTACACCTTTTTGATCAAATACTCTTCATCAATCAACTAAGTGATAGTGCTTGAAGCATATAAGCAATTGTCTTATCAACATATAGCAGGTTTGGCATCAGTGACAAAACAATGATTGAAAATACTACTTACAACAATGTTTTGACTTAAATGATATTTTCAATCATTTATCAACAATCTCCCCCTTTGGCATTGATGGCAAACCAAACTAATCAACCAGTCATTAAATAGTGAGGCAATACCAAAAGAAATTTTTTGAATAACACTTCTCCCTTTATCAGCAACTCCTTAGCTTACAAAATCTCACTTATTAGATTCTCTTTTGTCATGGATCAGAATATCTCCCTCTTTCTTTCTTTCAATCTTCTGATCTTCTGATGATGTATTCTCACTTCATTGTTCTTCTTTTACTCTCCCTCTGACTTGATTTTCTACAACTTGATTTTCTGCTTTGAACTTCTTCATCATGATCAATATGCACTTGATCCGTTTATTGAACATTCTCCCTCTTTGACAACAATGCCAAAGACATGTACTCAACATTTGGCATCTTAATGTATATGTAGATATAAACTTTTATAGACTCTTCAATTTTCTCCCTCTATCACCTTGCTTATAACTGATTTGAATTTCCAACTCTATGATTACTTTAGGCAACTTCCTAAAGTAAGATCCACTGCATCAATTTGTATGTAGTGCATGTTAGCTTGTTTGATGCAGGGTACTCCCCCTATCTTTTACATAGCCTTTGATAGGGGTATCACCCCTAATTTACCTCTCAGATACTCATAAGCATCCTTAGGTAATGCTTTCATGAAAATATCAACAATTTGCTCTTTTGTGTTGATATATTCCATCTTCACCTCTTTTTCTTGAACCAACTCCCTTACATAATGATACTTTATTACAATGTGCTTTGTCTTTGTATGCATAACAAGATTCTTTGATTTATTTATAGCACTTGTATTATCACAATAAAGTGTCATTGGTTTAGTGATTTCTTCCTTCATTCCTTTTAGTAGTTGTTTGATCCATACAATGTTTGTGTAATTGATAGCAGTAGTAACATATTTTGCTTCAGCAATAGATTGTCAAGTACAAATCTACTTCTTGTTTGTCCATGTAACAAGTTTTATACCTAAGAAAAATGCTCCTCCACTGATGCTCTTCCTATCATCAATATTTCCAGTCCAATCAGTATCAGTGTAGGCTTTTAGTTCAAAATTTTCATTCTTCTTATAGTATAAGCCATATTATTATGTTCCCTTTAGGTATCTCATTATCCTTTTTACTACCATCAACTAATTTTCTCTTGGGTTAGCAGAGAATCTAGCAACTATTCCCACAGCTAATGCAATATTAGGTCTTTTGTGTACTACATATTGTAATTTCCCAATCATGGATCTATATAATGTTTGATTGACCTCAGTTGATTCATCATTCTTTGATAGCTTGAGTGTTCTTATCATAGGTGTACTTATTGGTCTTGAGTCCAAAAGTCTTCAAAATTTCCTTGACATATTTTGACTAAGTAATGTATACACCATACTTCATTTGATATACTTGTAGTCCCACAAAGAATTTGATCTCTCTAAACATTAACATCTCAAACTCTTGCTTCATTTGATTTGCAAAATCTTCACACAAAGCATCTTGTCCTCCAAATATAATGTCATCAACAAAAATTTTAGATAATAGTATACCTTTTTCTTCATCTTTCTTCATGTAAAATTTGTTGTTATCATCTATTCTTTCAAATCCAATCGTAACAAGATAAGTATGAAGTCTCTCATACCATGCTCTTGGTGCTTGTTTCAATCCATACAAGGCTTTGTGTAGTTTGCATACCATGTTTCTATTGTTTTTGTCCACAAATCCTTCCAGTTGTTCTATGTAGGCCTCTTCTTCTAATATTCCATTCAAAAATGTAGACTTGACATCCATCTGGTAAACTTTGAATCCTTTATAAGAAACATAAGCAAGTAGAATTCTTACTCCTTCCATTCTTGCAACAGGGGCAAATGTTTCACCACAATCAATTCCTTCTTCTTGTACATACCCTTTGCAAACTATTCTTGATTTATTTCTTGTTACTTCACCATTCTCATCTAGCTTATTCTTGAATACCCATTTTGTGCCAATCACATTCTTGTCCTCTAGTCTAGGAACTAGGCTCCAAGTCTTGTTATTTTGTATCGACTAAATTTATTCTTTCATAGCCTTGTACCAATCATCATCTTCCAAAGCATCTTTTACTATCTTAGATTCCTTCATGCTCAGCAAACATGATTCACCTCTCAATCTATTTCTTGTCATTGGTCTTGCATCTTTGTCTCCAATGATTTGATCTATAGGATGGTGTCTTTTGACATATTTGGATAGTCTAGGCTCAGTTCTTGTGGTTGCATTATGTCTCTCAGCTTCAATATTTCTATGTGCATCTTTGTCAAGTATTTTAGCATCTCTTCCATGTGTGTTAATCTATGAGTTAGATTGTGCATTCTCCTCATTCTGTAACTTGGCATCTAAATGCAACTCGGCATTCACAGGATGTGACTTGGTAGTTGTTGAAACTTGCTGTTGATTTTCTACATGATTTGTGACATCTTCTTCAGTAGGCATTCCTTCATAGTAGTATGTAAATGTCTTTTAATCTTCTAGTTCTTTAGTAGATTCAGCTTCATGCACTTCTATAAACTAATCAAAATTCAAATTTGGATTTTCCACAATTTTGTTAGTGTTAGTAATTAAACAATTGTAAGCTTTACTTCTTGTGGAGTAACCAAGGAATATAACTTCACTTTTCACATCAAACTTTCCACTCCTAACATCTTTAAGAATATAGCATTTTCTTCCAAATACCTTAAGATATTTCACATTAGGTGGATGACCATACCATAGTTCACAAGGTGTTGAGTGAGTACCTTTCTTTACTTGCACATGGTTCAAAGTGTATACTGCAATACTTATAGCTTCTCTCTAGTATTTCAGGGAAACATTTTTCTCCATCATTAGTGTTTTGGCACAATCCATTACAGATCTATTTCTTCTTTCAAAAATTCCATTTTGTGGGGGACTCCTTGGTGCTGATGTCTATCTTTTAATTCCTCTGTCATTGTAGAACACTTCAAATTCATATGAAGTGAATTCACCTCCTCTATCTGATTTCAAGCATTTCAAGCTCTTACCTATTTCTTTCTCAACTCTTGCCAAGTACCATTAAAATATTTGAAAAGCATCTGATTTTTGTCTTAAAAACATGATAGTCATCATTCTAGAGTAATCATCAACAAGCATCATTATATACCTGTCCCTTTTATAGCTTTGCACTTCAATAGGTACACATGAGTCAGTATGAACTCAAGTATTTCCTTAGAGGTATAAGCTTTACTTTTAAAGATTGACTTTGTCATCTTGCCTAGCTGACATTGCTTGCACATTATGTTTTTTGGTTTCTTCAACTTAGGCAAACCTCTAAATCTTTTCAAGTTACTTATACTAATCAGATTATCAAAGTTAACATGACATAATCTCTTATGCCAAAGCCATACATCATCAAATTTTTCAATAAGACAAGTAACACAAGTCATAAGTATAGTAGCCTTATCCTCATCTAATTCATCCTTTATTGCAACATATACCACTTCATCATCATTTTCATCAGTGTTGTTTTCATCAGCAATATAGAATGACTTCTTGCCTTTATCTCTATAGTCTCCTCCATCATCTTCTCTTATGTTTTTTCACTTATGCCCTTCTCTGGGGTTCTTCTATGTACATCTTGTTGTAATATGACCAAATTCATTGCAATTAAAACAAATGATAGGCAGATTACCTTTGAATTTACCTTTTCCTTTATGGAATCTTCTTACTAGCAATGCTTCCAATTGTTTAATGTCTTCCTCATCTGTACTGTTGTCACTGGATGCATACTTTATCTTGCTTTTCTTCTTCTTGGGCTTTACTTCCTTAGAATCCTTCAGTATCAATTTGGCTTTGAAAGCTGATTCAATACTCTCTAGTCTTTAATTATCAAAATTAGATAGCTCAAATGTAGTGAGTCTACCTACTATACCTTCAAGGGTTAGATAATTTCCTGGCATACATCTTAACTCTTGAATTACAGACACTCTAATCTTATATATAGGCAACAATGTTCTCAAGAATTTACTCATCATAGTTTCATCATCTATTTTACCAGTTGCACCTTTTATAACACTAGCAACTTCTTTTATTCTAGCAACATATTGAGCAATTTTTTCACCTTCTTCCATTCTCATGTCATCAAACTTACCTCTAAGGCTCTCTGACTTAGCTCTTTAAGCATTTGTGTCTCCTCCATAGGTGGTGTTTAGGGAATCCCACATCTGCTTTGCACTTTTGAGGTCTTTGATATCATTAAACTCAGCATAGCTCAGGGCAGAGACAATCTCCAACATCGCCTGATTGTGCTCTTTCTTTTTCTTCAAATCTTTAGCAATTAGGGCTCCTGTTGGATCAACATGTTCTACTATAATGCAAGTTTGTGCATAGTCTCCAAGTCCTCCAAGGTGAAGCTTCGTCAAACTTTTCCATGCAAGAAATTTATCTCTATTTAGCTTGGTTACCTCTTTCTTTGACATCTTGATCTTTATGCTTCTAGTACCTTTAAACTAATCCTCTTAAGCAACTGCGATCTGATACCAGTTGTTGGAATTCTTTAGAATAACTTGGGGGGGTGAATCAATTATTCAAGGTCCAAATGTCCAAATAAAACTTTTATAATTTAGTGAACCCATAAAACTTTCTTAACCATGCATGCAATCATTGTGAGTTAACCAAAACTAATGTGTTACTGTTAAACTATCATGCAGAAATGTAAAGCATAACACATTCATCAGTACACATGACACAATGATTTAACATGGAAACCCAATTTGGGAAAAACCACCAATAACATGCTACTCCTTTCTCACTCTTCTGAAGTGATGCCTTATTAAAGGCCAACCCTGTTAAAGGTTACAACATACACTATTAAATGTGACCTGGTTAAGGGATTTCAATCACCCTGTTAAAAGTGAGCCTTGTTAGAGGACTTGAGGCCATTCACTTGGAATGCCACCCTGTTAAAGGATTTTTCAATGACTATTAAGTCAACCTTTCACCAAAGGATTTACCCTAATCTAATACAATTTTTAGAGAGTAATAGTTGAGTTTGATCTTATACAACTTACAACCTTAATTGTAGATTACAAATCACTATTCAGTCCTCAATTCTACTTGGCTTCCAATATTTTTAGTTCTAACAACTTGTTCACTCTTTAAGCATTCATCTTCATTAAGCCTTCTTGCTTAGTGCGCCATTGTAGACTTCTTTACTTAGATCACTTGATGAAGCAAACCCTTCTTCCTTCTCCTTGTCAGATTTTTGCATCCAAATAACTTTTTTTTACCTCTTTCTCCTTTTTCTAGCTTCATGACTAGGCATCCCTAGATATAGGGAATTAGAACTCTTTTCCTGCTCATTATCCATCTTAAACAATTAGGGTTTTTGATGGATTAGGTAGGATACAATATATTTACCCCATATCTTGTCTTCTCTAGAAACTTCTTGTAGAATCCATTTGAATTCACCTCAAAAATGGTTTACATAAGATTATGTGCTCTGTCTCATCAATCTTATCTTCCTTCTAATTCACAAGTTCCAAGAAAACAAACTTGTCAACTTTTTTTTGGAAAATCTTTGATCTTTTTCATAATGCAGCAACTCAACATTATCAATTTACTAATGCTTGGCACATACTGTGTTACTCAACATCTATTGTAAAATCACTCAGCATCAACTGGATGGATTTTTCTGGTGCTCGGCACATACTTAAAATTACTTGGCAATTGTTAGTTTGCTCGGCATCCACTAGAAAATACTTTCACTTGGCTCCAACTAACTTTTTGCTCAGCTTGCACTATCTTTACTCGGCACCTTCTATCAACTTGGTCAAGCTTAGCAAATGAACTTTGTTTAACCTTTTTCATCTGAACTTTCTAAGTGTATTTTGTAACCCCAAGTAGATCATCAATATATTATGTTATCACTATCTTAACTGATTCTTGCACTTCAATACATAATCATAACTCAACCTTTCTTCTAGGTACTTTTGTTACATCTTGTTGATCAAATCCTCTTCATCAATCAACTAAGTGGTAGTGCTTGAAACATGTAAGCAATTGTCTTACCAACATATACCAGGTTTGACATCGGTGACAAAAAAATGATTGAAAACACTACTTACAACAATGTTTTGACTGAAATGATCTTTTCAATCATATATCAACAAATGGTGTGTTTGAGAGGATGAATAGGACAGTCATGGAATGTGCAAGGAGCATGAGATTGTGTGTTGGACTGCCACTTCATTTCTAGGAAGATGTTGTAAACACTATTGTATATTTGATAAATAGAGGACCTTCAACTCCTTTGGATGGTGGTATTTGAAAGGAAGCATGGACTAGTAAAAAGGTAAATTATTCATTTCTGAAAACTTTTGGTTGTGAATCTTTTGTCCATGTTGATAAAGAAAATAGAACCAAGCTTAATGCTAAATCTCAAAAATGTACCTTCATTGGATATGGAATAGATGACTATAGTTATCGGTTATGGGTTTTTGAAAGTCTAAAAATAATTAGAAGTAGAGATGTTATATTCAATGAGAAGGTCATGTATAAAGAATAGTTGTAGGAAAAGAAGCATGAATAGGTAAAATAATTCTATGTGGTTTTAGATGTGACTCCTGAAAAAGAAATGCCATAGGTATCTAATGCTCAGCAACAATAGGTTATCCTACAAACTCCTATAAGTGTTAGATGTTCTATTCAGTTGAGTAGACCTCCTGAAATGTTTTCTCCTTCTTTATATTCAATTTTATTGACTGATTCTAGTGAACCAGAGGAGTATGAAGAGGCAATACAAGTAGATGCCAAAAAATAGTGGAAATTGGGCATAAAAGAGGAGATGGGTTCCTTGTTAAAAAATAAGACTTGGGACTTAGTCCCTTTACCTGAAGGAAAAAGGGCCTTACCTAAGAAATGGGTTTATAGGCTGAAGGAGGAAGATGGAGGAAAGAAAAGGTATAATGCTAGACTTGTGGTAAAAGGTTTTGTATAGAAAAAGTGTGTAGATTTTGATGAAATATTCTCCCTTGTTGTAAAAATGACTTCAATTAGAATTTTACTAAGCCTTGTTGCTGCAAATGACTTGCATCTTGAACAACTAGATGTGAAAACAAATTTTCTCCATGGAGATTTGGAGGAGAAAATTTACATGCAGCAACTAGAGGGATATGAGGTCAAGGGTAAGGAGAATTTGGTGTGCAGGTTAAGAGTTTGTATGGCCTAAAGTAGGAACCCAGGAAATGGTATTTAAAATTTGATAGTTTCATGGCTAAACAAGGTTACCATAGATGTCATTTTGGTAATTGTGTATATTCTAAGAGATTTTATAATGGAAGTTACATTATTCTATTACTCTATATTGATGACATGCTTGTTGTTTGGTATAATATGCAATAGATAAATGAACTTAAATAGAAATTATCAAGGTCATTTTCTATGAAGGATTTTGGTGTTGTTATGCAAATTCTTGGTATGAGGATCACACGGGACAGGAAAAATAGAACCTTGAATTTGTCCCAAAGTGAGTATATAAAGAAGGTGTTGAAAATATTTAATATGCAAGATGCAAAAGCAGTCAGTACACCTTTGGCTAGTCATTTCAAATTGACTAAGGAAATGTGTCCAAAGGCATAGGAAGAGGTAGATAAAAATTTTAACATCCTATATTCATTAGTAGTTGGTAGTCTGTTGTATACAATGGTATGCACATGATCGCTATTGCTCATATAGTAGGATTTATTAGTAGGTATATGAGTAACCCGGGTATGGAACATTGGAGTGTTGTCAAATGGATACTTCAATATTTGAGAGATACTATATAGAGGCATTATGTTTCATAGGATCCAGCCCTACTTTGAGTGGATTTGTTGACTCTAATCTTGCAAGAGATGTTGATACAAGGAGGAGTACTACAGGGTATGTTTTTACTATAGGGGCTATTGTAGTCAATTAAATTTCTAGATTGTAGAAGGTTAATGCACTTTCAACCACCAAAGCTAAGTATGTAGCTGCTATAGAAGTTAGCAAGGAGATGATTCGGTTACAATATTTTCTGGAGGATTTAGGTCAGAGCAGGAAGATCACCCATCGTACAGTGATAGCCAGAGTGCCATTTATCTTGCAAAGAATTTTGCTTTCATTCAAGGATAAAGCACATACAACTTAGGTGCCATTTTATACGGTCTATTCTGGAGGATGGCCAATTATGACTTGAAAAGATTCACACAAGTGATAATCCTGTAGACATGTTCATGAAGACAATCCCCAAGGAGAAGTTGGTTTCTTGGTTAGCTTCTATTGGGCTTCTTGAATGATGATCATTGAGCTAATACACAACAAAGGCTTTTATCTAGTGAGAGCCCCATAGATTGTTAGTTTGTGTTGACTGATTAGAGAAGTACTATACATACTTCATAATTCTTTGGGGTTTGAGGCATCGGCCTAGAAAAAAAAATTGGCTCCTATTTTATTGCACCTTATTTAGATAGTCATATTGTAACCCTAAAGGAGGAATATATTATATAAGAGAGCTTAGGGTTAGGGATTGTTGTAATGAGATGTATAATGAGGTAGGTTGTTCTTGTGGTAGTATTGAGCTAAAAAGTTTTGTATTGTAATCACTAGATAATAAGAAAGGTTGGATAGTTGTGTAGGTGGATGTAGCCCAGGTTTTGGGTGAACCACACTAAATTTGTGTGTTATCTATGTTCTTATGGTTTTCTTCTTTTGTTTCTAAATTTAACTACTTATTCATATATTGTTTCAGATATGTCAAGTCCTAACATTAAAACCTATTATAAAATTTCAAACCAAACATATAAAAGTGATACAAGTCATTTGGGGGCATTGGGTAAATCTTTGTTTGATATTTGACCTCTTGGAGCCATCTAGGTGTCATTAGGCCTATTAGGTGAACCTTGTATTTCCCTTATAAATCTATATAACTTTGGTTCCAACCACATTCCTTTGCATCAATTTGTATCAAAGAAACAACAAGTAGATCCTTAAGGGGGAAAAGAGAAAGATCCAAATGGAAAGGGAAATAGAAGAACTATAGGCAACACTTGAGAAAAAAGAAAGAGAAAAAAGGGAAATAAAAGTGACAAAGGATAGGGAAGAAAGGAAGATGAGAAGGGTGTTGGCTCTTGATTTAATAGTGATTTCAACTACCTTTTAGAATGTCAAAAAACCTAGGAATTAGCTAAAACCCATTTTGGGTATTCTGAAAACCAAAATAAATGGACCAATTAACAAGGCGTTGAAGTCTTCTCCACTTTGAATTATGCAAGATTCAGGTGGTTTTATCTTAGGAATTCACTCTTATTTAATCTAAAATCAATGTTGTCAATCTAAACTCTAGAAAAAATAGATGATTTAGCCTTCTTTCTTCTAATTCAATAGCAATAGAGAGATGATAAATAACTACTTTACCAAACCCTAAACCCCATGAATCAAGTGCAAGCTGACATTTCAAACTTGAACAAAAAAATATTAAAAGATTTATTAATATAAGTTTTCTCCATTAAGAAAAGTATTCCAATTAGATCAACTTATGAAGATGGATAGTGCCCTATCCATTGGGTTATAACTCACAAAGATCACACACCTACTTCTGGATCTTATCTTGACACTTTGTAAAGACTTATCAGTATTCATTTCCAGATCTCATACTTATCATATCTTTTCTTAAAACCATAGTTTTCTTTCAACTTACATTAAGCATTTACATAATCCATTAGATTATCAGCACAAGAAAATCAAAATATAATTAAAAAAGAATTACAATTGAAACTTAATAACTTTGTTATTAAATCTTAGACAACAGGTTGGAGATGAGAAAAGAGACAAGATGTGGGATGAAAAACTAACTTTATGTATTTGTATTAATTTATTTAAGATTGTATACAATTTAGTGATTATTCCTATTAGAAAATTACATCAATAGACCAGCAACTGTTGACTCTCATATTCAATTATGAAATAAATTTACAGTATGCATGAACTGACTCAGAAGTCACAAAACCGATGTAGCAAAAGAAATTCAGAACCTCCTCTATCCTTGGAAACATACTTATATAGTGTGAGTTGCAACAAGCTTCAGGTCTAGAGGGAAAATGATAGTTGTCCTTAAAATAAAAAAAGTTACAAAAGGACAAAACTGTCACTATGAAAAACTGCACAAGAAGAATCAAAATTTGTGGTCTTTCACTTGATAAAAGAATGATCCTTTTATTTTTTGCTTTATGGTGGGACCAATTCTGTTTGGGTAGTTTCCTATTCCTCCACTACACTTGATGATTGATCTTCTTTTTTCTATTTCTCATTAGGCTATGGGATCACTTTATCTTCTTTTACTGCACCAGGTTCTGATACTTTGGTGTCTATTTCAAGTTGTTGAATATCTACCATGTCATCAATTTGAGTAGTTGTATCAACCAACTACAATTCCTCTATAGATGTTGCTTTATCTATGAGCCCTTCCTAAGAAACCACCGGTAACAACTATGTAGCTAAAGAATAGTCTACCATCCATTTATTGAAAATCATGTCATCTAGCCAGTTGAAGCTCAAAATCTCCCTTTCTCTCCTAAGCACATCTTTGCCTAACCTTTTTATTTCAGCAAAATCTTCATGGAAAGAATCAAAGAATAGTTGTACCTGAACTAACTCTTCACTATTTCTAACAAACCAAATGTAGTTTTCTTTTATTAACTACGTCATTCATTCTAATACTTACTATTTGCCTTTAACTCATTTCCCCATTCTTCTTTACTTTTTATGGTATATAAGCTTTTTAGAACATGGGAAAAGAGATCAAATTTTTTATTGAGATATTTAGAGAAACATATTTTCAATCTTCTATGTAGCATATATATTTTCTGATTAAAATTTGGTAGATCACTTACTTGGTCAAAAGTTTTCTCTATTTGTCATCAATTACATCAATGACAGAGAAACACAAAGTAGTGATGACTATTGTAATATTCAAATGGGAAGAGTACTTCTGGGGGGGTGAATCAGAAGTACCACATTTTAACCTTTTCAACTCCTTTAAAACAAATAACTAAAAGTAAACTACATGCATGCAAAAATATTAAATAAACATAAAGTAAACACATGCATCAATACACATAACACTAGATTTGGTAACCTAGAAACCCTCCAAGAATAAGAAGGTAAAACTGGGGTGGGGATGATACCCACAAAAATCATTATAGCAATAATTGTTTGACCACTTTTGATGGTCTGCCCTGTGAAAGGCCTGCCCTATTAAAGGCTTTATACTATGTCAGTAATGATCTGGTTAAAGGATTTACACACACTTTACATGAAGTGTCACCTTGCTAAAGGATTTAGTCACCTCTTCAAAGGATCTACAAAATAGCTATTAAGCTAACCTATCAACATAGGGTTTTCACTATCTAATACAATGGTAAGAAAGTATTAGAAATCTTTTGACCTGATTGCTTACAATTTCAATTGCTGATTTTAGGCACTTGATCTGCTCACTCTGATGTGATCCTTGCTTGATCTGATATTTTTTTGTATCCCTTGTTCTATTCTGATCAACTAGATGTGTAATTGTTGCTCAATTCACTAAGTCTATGATGCCCCTGTTGTTTGCTCTGTTCTACAATTTGCTATTTTCTTAGCAACTTCCTTGACCTCTCTTCAGCAACATAAAATCATGGGGTCTAAGCCTTCTTATAAAGACTTCGTAGACTTAGGGTTAGGTATGGATCTATGATCCATATTAAATCTTAAATTTTTGCTCATTCCTTGCATTTATCTTATTGGTTGCATGCCTTCTTTATTTTTTTGATTGGTTGCATGCTGATTGCATAGGAAATATACAAGACTCATTCTTATCCTTATTCTCCTTTAAAATCTTTCAGTGTCAGCTCCAAAAATAGTTTACATCTAAGTTTGTGAGGGCACAAACTCATAAGTTGATTCTGTGTTACTTGGCACATACTGGACTACTGGTGCTCGGCACATATACTATCTAGCTTTGCTCGGCATCTATTGCATTTTGTCTTACTCAACACATGTAGCATTGTAACTTGCTCGACATCAACTGTGACTCAACACCTATATGTCACTCGACACTTGAATGATGCTCAGCACCTATTGGAATTCTAACTCGACACATACTGTGGCTTGGCATACATAGTGTACTTAGCTTCAATGTAGAAAGTGGTAAGTGTGTTGACACTCAAATTTCAAAACCATTCTAAGACCAACAATCTCCCCCTTTGACATGAGTGTCAAAAACACTTAACTAAGCATTACTAATCTATCCTTATGAGTACCCTATCCAATCTATTCTACATATGTACAAAATTTCAAAATTTGTTCAAAAATACCTTATAACTCCCTTGAGTTGATTGTACCTTGACATTCTTGCGACCAAAATTCTTGTGTTCATGTATTTGATACTCTTTTCCTTTGCCCTATTTTTGTAATCTGTACCTGTGTGTTGATTTCTATCTTTAATCATTATTTCTCCCCCATGAAAGAATGTAATCAAAACTTGTTATTGCTCCCCCTTTCTGTCTTTATTATTTCTCCCCCTTTTTGACACTTATGTCAAAGGTTTCTAAGAAGTAATACCATATTTTGCAAAAACTGTGTTGCTTACCTCCATTATCATTTTTAGAGCTGCATCCCAATTCTCCAAAGCATTGTCTAGTGACTTGTATTGGATGGCAATCTCTACAGCAAGATGTACAAGTCCATCTAATGTAGAAAGATTGGGATCTTTCTTTAAGATAGTTTCAGCATAGACTTGCTCTTTGTGGAGGACCTCCAAATGTGGGGTTATGGAGGATTGAATCTGCATGAATTTGGCCTTTATATTGGCCTCTTCACTTGCTAATGCAGCTAACTCTCTTTGAGTGTGAAGCAATTGGGTAAAATGCTTCTCACTTTGAGCAGGATCCCTTGGTAGTTGCATGCTAGAAATCTTCAAATTTCTCTCCAAGCTCAATATCCTTTGACTTGTTTCTTGTGTGAAGTTGGAAAAATCACACAACTTTTTATACAATGAGAAAATGTTCTCAAGTATAGTTTTGACCTTGTCAATTTTCTTGGCCAATTCTACCTATTCAAGTGCTATACCACTTGATATTTTCTCATTCACCTTCCCCTAAAATTTTCTTTTAGACCATTCCATAAGTTTAACATTTGTATCCTGGTCTTCACTAGTCACCGAGTCAACTATATCAGATAGTTGTCCTATTATGGGCTTTGCTTCATCTGGTGACTGCAAGCTAAAGGCATCCATAAAGATGTCCTTAATCTTATGTAGGGCTTGCTTGTATTTATACTCTTTTCTAAGTATTTTCTGCCTCTTCCTTCTGTTTAAAGCATCTTGCATTTCTATGATCTGATCCATGGTGATGGTCTTTGAGTCATAGGCAAGTATGACTATGTCTTCATCTAGCTTAGGGTCTCCATAGTGAAGTACCCTGGCCACCCTGGTTGAGCTTGAACCTGGAGTTGAGATTTTTAAAGGTATGGCTTTAGTGCTCGGCTTCTAAAAGGTCTTTGTAGGAGTGTTTTTCTTTGATAGTTCTACCAATGTTTGAATAGTGACCTACTCCTTTTCTTTTGATGTATCTTCCTTCTCATCAGACTTCCCTTCTTTTGTGCTTGGCTTCTATGAGGTATCACCTGCTACTATAGGTGGTGGAAGCATCAAAATTTGAGTGCTGGTAGTTGTATAGGTGAAAGGTGGTTCTTGTGGTTTCACCTTGTCTCTTTTTGGTTCAGCTACTACTGTTACCTCTGGTTTTACCGCCAAGGACTCAAATTCAAATCTGCGGCTTGTTCAACGGTTAGCCTAAAAAATTGTTATTTTAATGCCCCGACCCGCCAAAGTTTCTCTTCCGTCTGATTTTAGATGGATCGACGGTCGATGCGATCTCGTCATCGAAAGTTGCACGGGAGATAGTATCAGCGACATCGCGCCCGATTGACACGTGTTTGGTGGGCCCGGAGGGCGAGTCGAGAAAGTTTTCTGGCGCCGCAGGCGCTATGGCGCTATCACGCGCCAACCGAAAAGTCTCCATGGCAACATAGCGCCCGGCGGAGATGCTCACGTCGGCGGGCGGGTCACGTTGCCAAAAAAATGTTGCGACAGTCAGGTAAAGTTTGGCAGGCTGGAGAAAATAAACAGCGAGAGCTTCAGACAAAATATTGGGCCCCATTATGTACCTCATCTGCCCAGTTGGCAGAGCCCGGTGCCACGGTAGTGAATCAAAAGGAAACACGCACAGATAGGGACATGTCATTGGTTGGGCGCTATGGTGCTATGGGAATTTAGCCTCGATTTTCACATAGCGACATGGCGCCTGGTCGACACGTGGTCACCCTGTGAGGCCAAGTCACAAGATTGCCTGGTGGTGTTCCGCTGGGCCAGTAAGGAACCGCCGCATGTAGCCAGGCTGGAGTCTCTATCAGTATAGTTGGCACAGTCAAGATTTATGATCTCCATCGTCGGATTTGATTGCATCAACGGATGGCGCCATCTCGCTATGGCGAAGATGCACAAATGTTATGATGGCGACATAGCGCCCGTGCGCCACGTGTCCTGGCGGGGCTGCATTTCATGCCGTCAGAAGTAGTTAGGATGGGATGATCGACAAACCAACAGGAGGATGCCACATATTAGTGGGCCCGACGAATCAATAGAAATAGAGGGTTACAGGAGGTCAAGTTCTGTGACCTTCAGATTAGAAGAGATCAACGGTAGGTGCCATCTCGCCATGGTGAAGCTGTGAGATTTTTATCATGGCGACATAGCTCCCATTTACCATGTGTCATTCAAGTGCAGTGCGGATGCTAAGTTATCACCAGATACGATGGGCCCAAGGTAAAGACAGCACAGAGCAAGACGAGTCTTCGTGATCGTCGGATGAGAAAAGATCAATGGTAGGCGCCATGTCGCCTTAGTGAAGCTGCAAGATTTTTACCATGGCGACATCGCGCCTGATTGACACGTGTCCTCGCGGGTCCGATTTTTGACGTGGCGATTAGCTAACGGCCAGCAGTTAGATGGTAGGGTGACGCGGTTAGTTCGATGAAGGCGTTCAACCACGGAAGGGCTCTCCAAGTGGCAAAACAAAGGATTACGGTTGGCTCGCGTGGCCTAGTCGGCATATAAGAAATCGGGTCGACTGATAGGCTAGGATGATTCATGAACCAAGATGCAGAGACGACGTATCTTGCGATCTGATCTTTGCGATCATTTTTGACCTACCAGGAATGAATGCAGGACATAAGGACACTCCATCCATCCGGTCGATCCATCTACCATGTCAGGGAATGTTGTGGTGCCATTTCTATCTTCTCCAGGCTCTTCTTAGAAAGAAATTTTTCTCGGTATGCAGGCCAGGATTTCAATCAGATTCCCGATTGGATTCTCAAGATGGGAAGTTAATGCCAGTAGGTAAGAAGTGAATGTAACGCGAAAATCTTCAGTTATGCCTGATCTATAAAGGCAATTTTGTGATCTATTCTCAAGGTCGATTCTTTCTGATTTTCTCTACTACTGCTTGCAGACTTGCAGTGTAAATTCCCTTTGTCTCTGAGCCATGTAATAGCCTGTATCATCTCTTTCAGCCATCAGTGTGAATGTGCATCACTTTGCCTCCCATTGGTGTATTGTTGAGATCAATGATCTGCATACTATATCTATCTTTGGCCTATTGGATAATACATAAGTGAAATCTCCTTTTCCTAGTGTCATTCGGTTGGGTTTTTCTGATCTGTATGTGATTATTGATCGATATAAGTCTGGATGTGTATGACTTTTGTATGTTATTCTAGTTTTGTAGTATATATACGGGCAGGAATGAGTCTGAACACTCTGTTTTGGTGCATCGCCGCCTTAGATTAGACTAGGTAGATTTGCTTTAACGCTCTCTTTCTCCCTTTCCCTTCTGAGAATAGATAGGTGCGCCCTGACAGTAAGAGGAAGTCGGCCTTCTCCAGAGACTCAACCTCGTAGTTCAAGTCCCACAGCTTGGAGGTTGTTTCCATGTTTCACTAGGTTGTCCTCGCGCATAGGCCTTGGACAAGGGTGCAAACCTAAGTGACAATAGTTTTTGGCACGTTCGGTGGGACCTATATCAGAAGATTTCATGTCTACTGGTGTCAAAAGAAGAAAGAGTTTCTGAGATTAATGTTGAAGAAGTAGTGCTGGCTTTAGTATTCAAGCCTTCAAGAGGCTGATTCATCAAGTACTTGGCGACTCTGAGCATCAAAAAATCTGGTTTCAGGCCAAAGTTGCAAAAATTCATGCCCAGAGCTGAAACAAGGGTGTCTTCTAGAGGTAATTTTCAATATCAAGAACTCTCACTTTCAAGTCCTAGAAGAAGGAGGGCTAGAGCTTCATTATCACCAGTTAGGGGTGGAGTAACAATCAATATACCTGTGAGATCTGTCTCTACTCCTCCTACTGTCCGAACTCAGCCTAGATTGCCATCAGCACTCATCAATAGAACACTTGTTTATATGGCATAGCCAAGAGTTCATCCTTTTGCCACCTTTAATGGTGGAAGTCCTCTGTTGTTAGCCCAAAGACATGATATACCAGTAGCTGCACTAAAAAGCATACCTAATTTTACTGGTGAAACTTCTATTTCCCCCCTAGAGCATATCCAAGAGGTAGCGAATGTCTGCAATATTCATGGTATTACAGAAGATGATGTTGTCGTCAGACTTCTAGCCTCATCTTTAAAAGGAAAAGCATTACAGTGGTATAGAGGTTTAGCTCATGGTTCCATAACTGATTGGGATGGACTAGGAGCAGGATTATGCAAACATTTTGAGGATAAGAGTGACCATTTGTCACTGTTAGAGCAGCTGACTACAATAAAAAGAGCCCCCCATGAATGTATGACTAATTTTAATTACAGATTCCAAAAGACATGGGATAGAATACCTACTATAGTGAAACCTACCCCTGGTAATGCCTTCTTGCATTACCTTAGAGCTTTTAACAGTGATATTGCCACCACAATCCAAACTATGGGAGGAGATACATTACCTAATGCTTATGAGGCAGCCATAAAAGCTGAGAACATTCTAATACAAGGAGGAAAGTTGGCTCCAAGGCCTCCTATGCCTTTCTTTCCTAATGTTCCCAACCACCAACCAGCAATAGCCCCTCTCCCTACAATTTCTACATCGCAAGCCCTTACTCCAGTTCCCCAAGCTTCCACATCCTCAAACGGAATAGATGAACTCAAGGAAATGCTCCAAGGTCTAGTACTGAACGCAGATAAAAGAGAAAAGACCCTGGATAAAAAATTACAAGAGCGGGGGAGGGAGTTGAAGGACCAAGGGAAGAGACTAGAGGATAGTTTTTCTCTAATACAAAAGATGAGTAACAAGGTGGTGGCCTTAGAAAGACAGCAGGCCCAAGGTGGCAAGCCTCCCCAATTGCAATATCAGGCTCCAAGTGGTGGTAGGCCTCCTAATCAGTGGAATAGCTCTTTTGATCAGAATAGGCAGAATAGTCATGCTTCTGCTTCAAGCTCAAATCAGAACAGAGCTATAGTCCCTCAAAATAACTTGGCCCAAGACCAAGATTTTTGTCCCTCATGTAACTATTCTTATACCTACTGCCTATGTCAGAAAGCAGAATCTTATTTGGCCCTAACTGTCCAGGAGTCCACAGTAAAGCAATCACACAAAGAAGATCATCCCAAGGAGGCCTCATATGTTCAGAGGCAGGGTGATTTCTCTTTTATGAATCACCAGATGGAGGAACATTGTAATGAAAACCAGGACTCCGTTGCTCATAACACAAGAAGCAAGAAGAGAGCTATGGAACATGCTGCTCCTCCTTCTCCTAAGCAGGCCTCAACTTCAAGTGTTATACCTAACACACAAACAGAAAATGAGCAGACAAACACTTCACAACAGCAAAAGCAAGGTCCGAGAAATGAGGACGCAAGTGATCCTTTTGTTGCCCCATCTCAACCTCTTGTAAGTGCAGCCCCCAAATTTTCTACCAAAATCCCTAGTGCCCCATTAAGTGTGGTAGAGAAAATGAAGAAGACCAATGTAAACATTTCCATGTGGGATGTTGTTGCTACCATACCAATGCAGAGGAAGATGCTGCAGCAAGAATTGGAAAGGATTGAGCCCAAGGATCAGTCATCTACCATGGAGAGTGCCACTAGTTTAGTACAACTAGCAGGAGATGTGGAGGCAAATAAAAAGGTTAGACCTCCTCCATTTTATGTTTCTCTGATTATAGGGGGCAAATTAGTCCATAATTGTATGATAGATTTGGGGGCTAGCAGCTCAGTAATGCCTAGGTGTGTTGCTGATGCTTTAGGGATGAAATATGAGCCCATTGTTAGGGATGTGTTACAACTAGATGGGAGTACTGTCAAAACCGTAGGCATCCTTAGAAGTGTAGAAATGGCCCTACATGCATGCCCTGGTTGTACTGTGATTCAAGACATATCTGTTGCTAAGGTTAAGCCCTATTTTGCCATCTGTCTTTCGAGAGACTTCACTGCTCAAATTGGTGGATTCATATCTGCTGATTGGTCTTACATGTCATTTAAGACCAGATATGGGGCCAATGCTTCAATAAGAGCAGAACCTCAAGCCCTTCATCACACTGAACCCTACACTCCCAACTTCATCAATATGAATTGCCCTATCCTAGAGGTGAACAAAAATAACATAGTAAACAAGCATGTCACTTCCATAGCAGGGATTCCTGATTTCTTCTTGGATGAGTGGGAAAATACATGTCAGTTTGAACCTATGTCAAAAACCCTTGAGACAGGCCTTAGTACATATTGCATAATAGAGAAGGAGGTTCAAGTTCCTGACCTTGTTAGGACTAATGATGACATAAATGGAGTATGGAGTATGTACTTTGATGGCTCAAGGAATAGAAATGGATCAGGGGCTAGTGTTATGTTGATCTCTCCTACACAAATAAGATACTACTTCTCTTTTAGGTTCCAATTCAGTTGTACCAATAATGTGGCCAAGTATGAATCCTTGATCCAACGTCTCCTACTTGCCCAAAAGAGGGGAATTCAAGCCTTGAAAGTATATGGGGGTAGTGAGTTGGTAGTGAACCAAGTGAGAAATCAGAATATCACCAAAAATGGCCTGCTCAAGTCTTATAAACATAGAGTCTGGGATTTGCTTGAGGGTTTCAATGCATTTAACATTCAGAGCATTCCTAGGAAAGAAAATAAACATGTTGACAGACTTGCAGCAGTGGGTGCATCTTATGATGTGCCAGGGAATCTTGAGGAAGAAAAGAAACAACAAATAAGGGTAGTGGTGAGGCCTGCTGTTCTTGATAATAATACTCATTGGCAAGTGTTCGAGTCTGATGAGCAAATTGTGAGCTTCTTGCAGAATGAAGCAGAATTTTCAGAGAGAAATCAGCTAAGATTACAAGATCAATATGGTGATCAGATCATTCATCTTAGTTCCAACAAGCTGCCCAAGGGTCTCATTACCTTGGAGGGCGTCTTTAATCCTGATGATCAAACAAGAGGCAAAGGGATGAATCTAGCTGCAGAAAAGGATGACCATGCCCCAGTTACTATTGTTGATGGAAAATCTCTTAACATGGGGAAGGTATGTTCTAAAGCTGAGCAAGAAGATTTCATTCATCTATGTCAAGAATTTAGTGATGTATTTGCTTGGACATATGATGATTTAAAAGGGTTTGACCCTAGTTTGTTTCAGCATACCATAGATTTAGTTGATAGGGTCAAACCAGTAAGGCAAAAACAGAGGCCAGTGAATCCCAAGATTGAACCTTTAATAAGGAAAGAACAATCCAAACTGATTGAGGCTAACATAATTTTTCCCATCAAACACTCATCATGGGTAGCTAACCTTGTCCCTGTCAGGAAGAAGAATGGAGAAATCAGATTGTGTGTGGACTTTAGGGATCTCAATCAAGCTTCCCTTAAAGATCACCATCCTCTCCCTTCTATGGAGAAAATTCTATCCAAGGTCAGTGGGTCAAGGAGATTCTCTTTTCTTGATGGGTTTTCTGGTTATAACCAAGTGCTGGTTAAAGAGTCTGATAGATGCAAGACAGCATTTACTACTAAATGGGGCACCTATGCTTATTGCAAAATGCCATTTGGATTAACAAATGCAGGTGCCACATTCCAAAAGGCAATGGAGGTAGCTTTCAGAAGATTAATTGACAAGTTTGTCTTGGTATACCTTGATGATATAACTGTGTATTCCAAGAATGTGGAGGATCATCTTGATCATTTGAGACAGGTATTTCTAAGATGTAGAGAGTTTGGGGTATCTCTCAACCCAGCCAAATGTGTCTTTGCTACAAACCAAGGAAAACTATTGGGACACATTGTATCTAAGGATGGATTGACCGTTGATCCAGAAAGAACAAAAGCAATACTTGCCCTTCCTCTCCCTAAACACAAGAAAGGGCTACAAAGTTTCCTTGGTAGGATAAATTTTGTAAGAAGGTTTATTCCTAATCTTGCCACCATGGTGAAACCCCTTACAGCCATGCTCAAGAAAGATATGGTCTTCTCATGGACCAAGGAGGGGAAGGAGAGTTTTAAAAAGATCAAGGCAGCCATAGCATCGGCCCCTACCCTCATGAACCCAAAATTTGAGAAAGATTTCATCCTCTACACCTTAGGTGGTGAGTCAAATATCTCTACTGTCTTGACCCAAACAAATGACAAGAATGAGGAGCAGCCCATAGCCTTCTTTAGTGAAGGGCTTAAGGAATATGAAGATAAGTATAGCTTTGTTCAGAAGCAAGCCCTTGTATTCATTAGAGCCTTGAAGAAGTTCAGACACCTCTTATCCCATAATAAGATCCATTTGTTGGTACCCCATGCAAGTGTAAAAGACTTCCTGTTAAAAAAAGATGTCAGTGAGAAGAGAGCTGGATGGATCACTAGGGTAATGGAATATGATGTTGACATTCAGATTAACAAATTGGTAAGAGGAAGAGGATTATGTAAAGAAATGTTATCAGATCATAACTCAGATGAAGAAGTTGCTATGGTGATAGCAGAGCAGCAGGAGGAAAGGTACGCTGACGGTCCAAGGAGCTAGATAAATGACATGAAGAATTTCTTATTAGGAAATGGATACCCTCAGGGATTGGACAGAACTAAAAGAAGACAATATAGACTACAATCCATTCCCTATGTTGTGATTGACGATATCCTATTCAGGAAGGATTTTAATGGGACCCTGTTGAGGTGTGCTGAAGAGAATCAGGCTGAAAGGGTGATTAGAGAACTCCATGATGGCCCTGATGGCGGCCACTTCTCTGCAAGAACAACCACTATGAAGATCATGAGGGCTGGATATTATTGGCCATCTATGTTCCATGATTGTTACAGGTATGTGAGGAAATGTGAGAAATGTGTTTTTTTCTCAGGCAAACAGAGACTTGCAGCCCTTCCTCTTCATCCTATTTAGGTGGATCAGCCCTTCACTCAGTGGGGGTTGGATTTTATAAGCCCCATTAATCCTCCATCTAGTGCAGGTCATAAATGGATCTTGGCTGCTACTAATTATTTCACTAGGTGGACAGAGGCAGTTGCCTTGAAGGATGCCACAGAGCCATCAGTTGTTGAATTCCTTGATGGAATTGTATCTAGATTTGGTGCTCCTTCTACTATCATCTCAGATAATGCCAAGTCTTTTGTTGGAACCCAAATTTGTGCATGGGCCATGAATCACAATATCTACCTGAGCACATCATCGAACTACTATCCTCAGGGTAATGGTTTGGCTGAATCTTCCAACAAGAATCTGATCAGAATTATGAAGAGGACAATAGAAGACAATTAGAGGACCTGGCACAAGAAATTAAGGACTGCTCTGTGGGCTAATAGGATAACACCCAAGAGATCTATTGGGAATTCACCTTTTGTGCTAGTATATGGTAGGGAAGCTAGACTCCCAATCTCATTGGAGTTCCCATCCTTGGAGTTGGCTCATCAGCTGGAACTGGTTGAAGATGATGCCATGTCAGTAAGAATGGTAGAACTAATTGAGTTGGAAGAAAAGAGAAACAAAGCCATGAAAACTCTAGAGATTCACCAGCAACAGATGAAGAGGAATTTTGACAAGAAGGCAAGGGCCAGAATCTTCAAAGAGGGAGATTTAGTTCTCAAGTGGGACTCAGACAGAGAAAAACTAGGAAGGCACTCCAAATTTGACTCATTATGGAGTGGCCCTTATCTGATTTCTAGTTGCAAACAGGCCAACGCATTCCAACTAAGCAGGCCAAGTGGTGAAATTCTACCCATTCCAGTCAATGGGATCTATTTGAAGCCCTGTTTCTAAAGGGTTGTGAATCCATGTACATAGTTAATCCAGTTGCTTCATGCTCGTTTCTATTTTGCAATAAGTGCACGAGCACATGGCTCTCTTCGTGAGTCATTTTTGACATGTCTCACGCTGCTGAGGAGGTCCTGTTTTTTTTGTTTCCAATCATAGAAGCAGAGCTAGAACCTTAAGGGTTTTTAATGTTTTGATTTCCTCTTTAAGGGTTAAGGTTCTTGTAGCTCTCAGCTTTGTGCCTCCTGGTCCTCTTTCCGACTCCATAGCCCAATGGATCATTCTCAGGCACTGGTCATGCATTGAGCAGGCTCATGCCCCCTGCGAGTCGCTAGAAGTGTTACCTCTGGTTTTACCGCCAAGGACTCAAATTCAAATCTGCGGCTTGTTCAACGATTAGCCTAAAAAATTGTTATTTTAATGCCTCGACCCGCCAAAGTTTCTCTTTCGTCTGATGTTAGATGGATCGACGGTCGGCGCGATCTCATCATCGAAAGTTGCACGGGAGATAGTATTAGCGACATCGTGCCCGATTGACACGTGTTTGGTGGGCCCAGAGGGCGGGTCGGGAAATTTTTCCGGCGTCGCAGGCGCTATGGCGCTATCACGTGCCAACCAAAAAGTCTCCATGGCGACATAGCGCCCAGCAGAGATGCTCATGTCGGCGGGAGGGTCACGTTGCCGAAAAAATGTTGCAACGGTCGGGTAAAGTTTGGCGGGCCGGAGAAAATAAACAGTGAGAGCTTCAGACAAAATATTGGGCCCCATTATGTACCTCATCTGACCAGTTGGCGGAGCCCGATGCCACGGCAGCAAATCAAAAGGAAACACGCACAGATAGGGACATGTCATCGGTTGGGCACTATGGCGCTATGGGAATTTAGCCTTGATTTTCCCATAGCGACATGGCGCCTGGTCGACACGTGGTCACCCTTTGAGGCCAAGTCGCAAGATTGCCTAGTGGTGTTCCGCTGGGCCAGTAAGGAACCGTCGCATGTAGCCAAGCTGGAGTCTCTATCAGTACGGTTGGCACAGTCAAGATTTATGATCTCCACCATCGGATTTGATTGCGTCAACAGATGGCGCCATCTCGCTATGGCGGAGATGCGCAGATGTTATCATGGCGACATAGCACCCGTGCGCCACGTGTCCTGGCGGGGCTGCATTTCATGCCGTCAGAAGAAGTTAAGATGGGATGACCGACAAACCAACAGGAGGACGCCACGTATTAGCGGGCCTGGTGAATCAATAGAAATAGAGGGTTACGGGAGGTCAAGTTCTGTGACCGTCAGATTAGAAGAGATCAACGGTAGGCGCCATCTCGCCATGGTGAAGCTACGAGATTTTTATCATGGCGACATAGCACCCATTTACCACGTGTCATTCAGGTGCGGTGTGGATGCTGAGTTGTCACCAGATACGATGGGCCCAGGGTAAAGACAGCACAGAGCAAGACGAGTCTTCGTGATTGTCGGATGAGAAAAGATCAACGGTAGGCGCCATGTCGCCTTAGTGAAGCTGCAAGATTTTTACCATGGCAAAATTGCGCCCGATTGACACGTGTCCTCGCAGGTCCAATTTTCGACATGGCGATTAGCTAACGGCCAGCGGTTAGATGGTAGGGTGACGCAATTAGTTCGATGAAGGTGGTCAACCGCAGAAGGACTCTCCAGGTGGCAAAACAAAGGATTACGGTTGGCCCGCATGGCCTAGTCGGCATATAAGAAATCGGGTCGACTGATAGGCTAGGATGATTCATGAACCAAGATGTAGAGACGACGTATCTTGCGATCTGATCTTCGCGATCATTTCTGACCTACCAGGAATGAATGCAGGACATAAGGACACTCCATCCATCCGGTCGATCCATCTACCATGTCAGGGAATGTTGTGGCGCCATTTCTATCTTCTCCAGGCTCTTCTCAGAAAGAAATTTTTCTCGGTATGCAGGCCAGGATTTCAATCAGATTCCCGATTGGATTCTCAAGATGGGAAGTTAATGCCAGTAGGTAAGAAGTGAATGTAACGCGGAAATCTTCAGTTATGCCTGATCTATAAAGGCAATTTTGTGATCTGTTCTCAAGGTCGATTCTTTCTGATTTTCTCTACTACTGCTTGCAGACTTGCAGTGTAAAATCCCTTTGTCTCTGAGCCATGTAATAGCCTGTATCATCTCTTTCAGCCATCAGTGTGAATGTGCATCACTTTGCCTCCCATTGGTGTATTGTTGAGATCAATGATCTGCATACTGTATCTATCTTTGGCCTATTGGATAATACATAAGTGAAATCTCCTTTTCCTAGTGTCATTCAGTTGGGTTTTTCTGATCTATATGTGATTATTGATCGATATAAGTCTGGATGTGTATGACTTTTGTATGTTATTCTGGTTTTGTAGTATATATACGGGCAGGAATGAGTCTGAACACTCTGTTTTGGTGCATCGCCGCCTTAGATTAGACTAGGTAGATTTTCTTTAACGCTCTCTTTCTCCCTTTCCCTTTTGAGAATAGATAGGTGCGCCCTGACAGTAAGAGGAAGCCGGCCTTCTCCGGAGACTCAACCTCGTAGTTCAAGTCCCACAGCTTGGAGGTTGTTTCCATGTTTCACTAGGTTGTCCTCACGCATAGGCCTTGGACAAGGGTGCAAACCTAAGTGACAACAACTACCTTTTGTAGCTCATCTACACTCACCAATACAAAGTTTGTGCATAACTGTGCCTATAGAGTGGATTGGTGAAGGATCTTGGAGAGATCCTCTGTAGTTAGGGGATTGATGTACTGAGTAGAATTGTCAGGAAAATCCTTAATAATTATTGTGTCTGCAGGTGTGATGGTTACATGAGGAGGGCTCAGAGGTGGCATTTGTGCATCTTGCACACTTTGTTCCTCTTCTTATTATTGTTTAGTTGTTGCCTTATCTTCTCTTTTTTGTGTTTCTTCCTCTTCACCTTTTTCTTTGTCCTCCTTATCTTTCTTATCTTCCTCCTGTTTCTTCTTTTTTTCACCTAATTTTGTTGTTGCTTCCTTATCTTCCTCTCCTTTCTTCTCTTCTGTTTTATTTTCCTCTATCTTTTCCTTAGCACTAGCCTCTACCTTATTTGCTTCCTCTTCCTTGTCATCAATTATCTTGTAAATTGTTTTCCACAATTGTGTGGATTTATTTACTGCATCCTCAATCTTATTTTTTAGGATGCTAAAGGCTCTATATTTAGGTACAAATTTGCCACCATGTTTCTTATTAGCCTTTGTTATTTGACCTCTTGTCAGGTTAGGCTTCACTTGTGCTAAGGTAGATTCTCTGATCTCCTTTTCCATTTTCAAACAATAATGCCATTTGTTTTCAATTATCTCATATAGCTCTCTAGGCATGGTATTGTCTAGTTCTAGAGGTGTACTCTTAAATTCAGCCATCATGGCATATACAGATTCCTCTATTTTATTTTTCTCTTCTCTACTTAGCTTATTGGAATTAATGTTTTTCAAGTCATTCAAATCTACATTCCTAACATTTTCACAAATGTTGTCTATAACATATTTGGGAGGATGGCTTACCACTCTAAATTAGTTGATATCCTCTGATTCTATTCTTTCCTCATCATCTGTGTCAAGATGTGCCACATATTTTCTTCTCTTCTTTGGCACTTCATCAAGTTGTTCAGTGGCCTTCTTCTTCTCTTTTGTTAACTCTTTGGCCTTTTGTGTGGATGCCCTTGTGGTAGCTCTTGTTACTAGTGCTGGCTTGGCTTGTGCAATCTTGGTCACCTTCTTGGGTTTGGGCTGAGCTGGAGGCTGAATTTTAGCCTTTCTTTTCTTTTGCTTGGCTAGTGTAGGTGCTTCCTTGGCTTCTTCTTCCTCGGCACCTTCCTCCTTGTCTTCTCCTAAGCCCTGGGTCAACTCCATTGGGCCTTTCCCTTGCTCTTCTTATTCTTCACTTTCTCTTTCTTCTTCTTCTTCTTCTTCTTCACCACTTGCTTCTCCTTCAATATTTCCTCCAAATTTCTTCTTTATCTTCTTTACTAATTTATCTTTCCTCTTAATAAAGAGGATGTCTTCAATTCAGTTTCAAATTTGGATTTGACAACATCATATGTGCCAAAGTGAGGAGCCTCCTTATTTATCTCTTCTACAAGCAATGTTGTGATTGCTCCCGAGGCTTCATTTATGTCAAGCTCATATCCCAATGTAGCCATCTTACTCTTGGTATTGCTACCTAGATGTAGGTATAATTAATGTCAACCAAAAAGAATATGTCATTGATGTGTTTTCCACTAGGGAAACTAGTATTCTCACCCTTTTCTTTATGGATTTCTTAAAATCCTCAAAATAGCTTGTCATTTGGGCCTCAAAATTGTCATCCATCTGATGAATGAACTCATTGATTTGTGTAATTGTAGTTTTGTTAAAATTTCAATTCACCTTTCCAATAGAAGGAAACTCTTCCATAACATAAAATAATATACACATAAGAACTGAACCAAATTTGCATTGAGCACCTTTTGATCTACTTATTGCTCCTAGGTTTTCATTTATTTGCTGCAACATTAGTTCTAATAGATCATATGTGTGATCTTTCTTTACTAGTTTGTAGGCTACATCAACAACTATACATGGCACACTGTTCAATATGTTGGATTGATAGAATTTATGAGAAATCACTCTCACTACAAAATCTAGAAGAGGATCAGTTATAGTATCGATAGTCATACCCCTTTTATTCCATTTGGCTCCTATATTCCTTTCAATGATCTCTTTGGAATCACTGCGCAGGGTCTTAGGCCAATCTAGGGTTGAGAAACCCGTAACCCTATGCACTATCCTTTTTGTAATCTTTATTGGTCCTGTTTCCAACCACAAACATCCATTGTGAATTCTGCTAAGGACAATCCATATCCATTCATTTTTGAAACCTGTAGGGTAAACTAAGGCATTGGTCAAACCCTTTTTCTTGACTACTTGGAATTCATCCTTCAGAATTTTGTTTTCACACAGTTTGTCATAGGCTTGGAATATCTCAAGATCACCTACTACACCTATCTTATAGTTCTAACACTTTCTCACATCTTCTACCATGACAACTTTTGGTGGAATGATGGACAATGTGCCAATTGGATCATTTTTGTAGGCGACTTCAGGGATTGGCCTAAACTTGGGTTGTTTTACCTCATTACTAACTAACTGAACCTTGTGACCTTCCTTTCCTTTGGGGTTTCTTGAACTAGAAGCCATTATACTGAACTAGGGTTTTAATGTATTAAAAACTTTAACAATGCATAGCTCGGCACTTGATAAATACCTTAGATCATTGAAATGTATGTTGAATCGTTGTTGAGATCGATGCAAATGGCTTCAAGGTTGTTGTATGATCACTTCTACTCTTTTTTCATATTTTCTCTATGTTTGAATGGCATAAAAATGATTAAAATTCATCCTTATACCTTTCAAAACCTAGCATTAAATGCTTAGAGCATACAGCTATAAACTCGGCACTTGAAGGTTTCACCATGACTCGACTCCCATTGTATTTTGTTTACTCAGTTTCCACTATTTTTCTACTTCACTTGGCTTCAACTATCAACTCGGTCACTATTACAAACTCGGCATCCATTGGATCTTTACTCGGCATCTGAGGATAGTTCAGCAGTATTTGCAAAAACTTCAAATTTTGACTTGGCATCTTTGCTTATGCTGACTTCTCTTTTGCAGTACTTCTTTCTCTTGGAACTGATGTATGATATAACTTTGTATATTAGTCCCATACACCTATTCTTTCTTAGTTGGATGAAATGTGATCACTTGACCTTTTGGGTGAAGTGATCCCTCCATTTGATGTGCTGCACTCATCTTTCTTCTTCCAAGTCTTATTCATTTGCCCTCTGATTTTTTCAACACCAACCTTTTCTTTTCCTTTGTTGACTTTTGTCTTGGGTACTTTTGACTTTGTTGGGAAATTCCTACTAATATGACCAATTTTCAAGCAACTGAAACATGTAGTTTGAGTTAACCAATTGTTGTAATTCCCTCTAAAATGTGTCCTTATGAAATTTTTAGGAATGTGTCCATACTCCTGATAGTAGTGACAGCTATACTTGGTATTGCAATCCCAATTGTAGTGATGACTATGGTTATTTCCCTTTGTAGGCTAATTAGGTGTCCACATAGGCTTTGATTTGCATTCAAATGCTCTATGTCCATGCTTTTTGTAGTTATAGCAGTGACCCTCAAATCTTGGTGTCCTTATGGTCTTGGTTCTACATTCATGTGCTTGATGTCCTTGTTTTTTGCACTTGTGACAAAAGCTTGCATTTTTGGGCTTATCATCCTGATGACCATTCTTGCTCCTACATACATTAGAGGTATGTCCCTTTTTACCATAGAAATGAAAAGTAGGTTTAGTATCCTTACCTTTGTTGCTCCTTTCTTCTGCAGTCTTGGATGATTCTCCTTGCTCAGTGCTGGTGTAACCAAGTCTTGAAGTATCATTACTAGTCCTTGGTGATTTTAGTAGTTGCTCAAAGTACTTGATAGCCTCATTGGGATTGTTGAAGCTTTCTGCTATCTCCTTCTCTCTTTTCAATTCATTTTGTAATTGCTCATTGTGCATTCTCAAGGTGGAAATCTCAATGTCCTTTATGTTTAGCTCATGATGAGCATTCATCATCTGACTTAAGGGGTCTGGCTACATGTTTGAGATTCTTTCAAACTCAATTTTCTTCTCCTCCAATCTATTGATAAGATTTCTCTTGTCATCTTCTATCATGACCTTATCTTCAATGGCTCTCTTCTTTTGTTCAGTCACTTCACAAAGCATTATGGCTTGTGATTCTTGTTCAAGTTTGAGCATTATGATTTCTTTAGATTGTGCTCTATTTTTCTCCATCAACTTAGCTATTGTTGTATCAAATTCCTTGGAATCTCCATTGGAAAACACTTGTTTGGTATCAATCTTCTTGTAGTGTATGTCATTTTCAGCTATGGCTATATCCTTCCTTCTTTTTAAGGACTTTCTCAATTCTTCTATGGATTCTTCCAATTTGTGGAGAGCTAGGTGCACATCAATCACCTAATTGTCTATAATCTTCCCAAGTTTGAAGACTTTCAACTTTAGACCTTTTTCTCTAATCTATTAAGCTTCTCCTTGTGAGAACCTATACTCTGATACCAATTGTTGTAATATTCAAATGGGAAGAGTACTTCTGAGGGGGGGTGGGGTGAATCAAAAGTACCACATTTTAACCTTTTCAACTCCTTTAAAACAAATAACTAAAAGTAAATTGCATGCATGCAAACATATTAAATAAACATAAAGTAAACACATGCATCAATACACATAACACCAGATTTGGTAACCCAAAAACCCTCTAGGAATAAGAAGGTAAAACTAGGGTGGAGATGATACCCACAAAAATCACTGCAGCAATAATTGTTTGACCACTTTTGATGGTCTGCCCTGTGAAAGGCCTGCCCTGTTAAAGGCTTTACACTATGTCAATAGTGACCTGGTTAAAGGATTTACAAACACTTTACAAGAAGTGTCACCCTGTTAAAGGATTTAGTCACCTCTTCAAATGATCTACAAAATAGTTGTTAAGCTAACCTATCAACATAGGGTTTTCACTATCTAATACAACTGTAAGAGAGTATTAGAAATCTTTTGACCTGATTGCTTACAATCTTCAATTGTTAATTTCAGGTACTTGATCTACTCACTCTAATGCGATCCTTGCTTGATCTGATATCTGTTTGTATCCCTTGTTCTGCTCTGAGCAACTGGATGTGTAATTGTTGCTCAATTCACTAAGTCTATGTTGCCCCTGCTATTTACTCTATTCTACAATTTGTTATCTGCTTAGCAACTTCCTTGACCTCTCTTCAGCAACATAAAATCATGGGGTCTAAGCCTTCTTATAAAGACTTCATAGACTTAGGGTTAACTATGGATCTATGATCCATATTAAATCTTGAATTCTCATTGATTCCTTGCATTTATCTTATTGGTTGCATGCCTTGTTTATTTTTCTAATTGGTTGCATGCTAATTGCATAGGAAATATACAAGATTCATTCTTATCCTTATTCTCCTTCAAAATCTTTCAATGCCAGCTCCAAAAATGGTTTACATTTGAGTTTGTGAGGGCACAAACTCATATTCTAATTCTGTGTTACGCGACACATACTGGACTACTAGTGCTCAGCACATATACTATCCCGCTTTTCTTGGCATCTATTGCATTCTGTCTTGCTTGACACATGTAGCATTCTGACTTGCTTAGCATCAACTGTGACTTGGCACCTATATACCACTCGGCACTTGAATGATGCTCGGCACCTGTTGGAATTTTGACTCAGTGCATACTGTGGCTCGGCATACATAATGTACTCAGCTTCAATGTAGAAAGTGGTTAAGTGTGTTGACACTCAAATGTCAAAACCATTCTAAGACCAAAAATGACATCATCTCTATTGATCCATTTATCCAAAATTCATCTTAAGGTGGCTTCATTGTTATTCAACTATTTCCATATATCCACCAACCTTGATAGCCCCAAATGAAACATGGGCCAATTAACTCTATCCACTAAAAACAAGATAGTGTCTCTAATCCTATCCTCATACTAGATTCCCAATTCCACCTATAGTTTCCAAAGTTTTTTTTTCTCTCCTTCATCTATTTCCTCTTTAGTAGTGCAAATTCTTGATGCTAAGGTGTATTGGGAATTTGTAATATGGTTCCAATGGGTGGTGGAGGAGCTGGGGAAGAAGCAATCAAAAGCTGGCTAGGTTTTCCTATTTTTTTTTAGCCTTGTTGCTTTTGAAATTTTGAAATGATCTTTTCCATCTCTCGTATTCTTCTTCCTCTTTCATCATATGCCTCAAGGACCTTTTCAAGCTTTGCATTAAGTTTGATAAATTTATTCTTGTCTTTGGCAACCTCTTCCACCCCAAAATTAGTTATTTCTTTATTCATTTGAGCTACCTCCACACTGTCCACTTCTCCCACCCTAAGTACCATCAGGCTCCTAGTGTGTTCAGTGTCTGAGACTTCTTGAGCCCTTGACTTCTCTCTCTTTTGTATAGACCAAATGACCAAGGTTTTGTGATTATTTTTATATTTCATCCATTTATGGGCTTCTTCTACCTCTTCCTCACTTCTAAATTTTGTCTCCTTTTCTTTCCTTACTGCATCAAAAATCATTGCATTAGCAATGTCCCACTCTGGCAGTATTAGTACTCCCATATCTTTTAGTAACTACCTTCCTTGTAAAGGGGTTATTTGACTCAATTCTTGCATTAGGTTAGCCTTAACTTCCTCCTCTATGTCAAAGTCTTGTCTAGTAGGTTTCTTTACCTTCACATTTTTACACTTTGTCTCAAAAATTTCAATATTGCTTTTCTACATAATTTTCAAAAATGCCCTAGACTTTACAAAACTGTCATCATCCAAAAAAATTCTTGTGGCCTACTCTACAACAAGATCAATCTCCTTCCCCTTGAAGTCTTCTATAGTAAGGGCTAGGAGTGGCATTGGAGGCTCTTCAAATGCTCCCTCCTCTACCTTTGATGCAATTATTAAAATATCTACTTGACCTCCCACCTACTTTAGTTGTTCCCTTCAGGAATCTTCATTGTCAATATGGATGGGAGTCCATGAAGGGGAGTACTTCTCAGCTTTGATGAAGATCCTTGTTTCAATTTCTTCCTTTTAGCAATTGGTGTGTGGGCTCTCTGAAAGTTGCCTTTTATACAAAGGAACATGTTGAATATCTACAATCCTAACCACAACATAGCTTATTTTTCTTTGCAAAGTTTATTATCTTGGGCTTGTTATTACCCTATTTTATAGCCTTTTCTTAACCTCTATGGCTTGGTCTAGGTATTCTTGTATCAATATGTCTTTCTTCTCATTAAGGGTTTTCATGAATCCAACAAAAAATTTCATAAGTTTATTTATCTTATCTCGCCAATGTTTAATATTAGGAAGGGGATCATACTTATTATCTAAACCATTGATAAACTCTAAGACCCTACTATATACTTTCCATTTCTCCTTTTTCACTTCCTATTCTTGTAAAGAAAATTCATTTCTTATAATATCCTTAGGGAAAAAAACATGTTCATATAATTTAGCTTTAGTCCTATCTTTGAACATATTATAGAAGCCTTCAGGGTCAATAAAATGAGGATGAGACTAATCCATTTGGTATCTATCAAGAAAATTACCTAGATGTCTCCATCCTCCTTTGGTGAGCACAAAATTGTGGATGATTGTGAAATTTGGAAAAATTGTCTCTCTTGACCTACCCACCAACTCTCTTTCTTCAAATCCTCCTACTTGCCACAAAAAACTCAACAATTCCCACCTATAGAGGCACTTGATATGGGAGTACATGGGGTTTCCCTTGGAAACCATATGCTCTAAAAATAGTAGATACAGAGTAAGCAATAATATGCCCCTAGTTATGACTTATTTTCAAACCCTTGGCATGATCCTTGGGCCTGATCAACTCTAGTACAGACTAGGATATCCTGGGGTTATCTCCAGTCAACAAGATCCTCATCTTTAAAGAAAAATATCTATCAAAATGCACAAAGTTGGCATCTATGACTTCCCTTATCATATCAGCACTCCATAGCTAAACCAATAGCGTCTCCCCATCCTTTTCTATCTCTAATTTCATGTCTTTTGAAAAGATAGAAACTCCCTTATACAAGGACATATACATTAATAAATAATACCAGTAAAATGGCTTGCCCACCTTACCCTTATTGATTCCAGTTAATCCATTGTGTATCGCCTCAGCCAAGTATGATGTGTAATATAAAATAGAGCTTATCTCGTACAGTAAAATTTGAACAATCATAAAAATAATGTGATCCTGTTCATCCATACCAAAAAGTTTGCACATTGACACATAAAGGGTCTGTGCCCTAGGATTGAAATATTTCTTCAGCAAGGGCTCAGGTGTATGAGGTGTGACCAGTGGAAGATACACTATCCTTACAAAATGCTCCTGCAGTGGCCCTCCTCGAAGGTATACCCTCTAAGCATCATACCATGCTTGCAAATCATTAAAATAAATTTTCGCATGCAATGCATGGTTATGGTTTAGCATGAAAACTTCCCTAACAACTTCAATAGTCACCTTGAAGAGGTTATCTCATGCGTAGTTCTTGAAAACCCTTAACACAGGGTCATACCTCTTTGCCAATATGGTCAGCAAGTCATTGTCAAAGAAGACACCAAGGACAATCAACTTTCCAATGTCAAATTCCCATATATTACTCAATGGGGTATCATGTTTTCTCTTTGAGAACCATTTTCTGAACAACTCCAGTCGACCCATTGTTGTCTCAGCATCTCTTAACTAGTTTTCCTTGTCATAGAAACCCTCACCAATCAACACTCTAAGGTTCTTAGGAACCAACTCTTTTTCTTTACCTATTTTATTGGTGGACAGGGGCAATTGTTCAAGGAAATCATCATGCACATTCCTATGTTGATAATCTACCTTTCCAGAGAAATCTCTTTATGGAGGCATTTTTATCAATTCAATAAATTTTACACTAGACTTCTTCAGAGAACATAAGTTTTAGGCACTTACCCACAAATTTATTTCTTCAGAAAAACAATTTGTTTGCAACAATTCACTATGTGGAAAACTCAAAGTCTAAGCTCTAGTTCTCTATACTTCAAATCTCTTTTGCTTTGTAACTGGTTATGGAATGAATCACAAATTGTATGCAAAATTTCTTTGCACAAATTCACTTTGATACACCATTAATGCTCCAACATTCAAATTATGTATGATGTGCCATGAATTTGAAAAATGGTTGTTGATCTAAGTATAATCTGATGGTCTTGATTTAAACTTAATAATTGCATCACCTTTTAACTAGTGGGACGTGTGTCAAAACCTCATATTTTCTTTATGGCTAAAACTCGAGCACTTTCATTATTGAAGAATATGACCATTATTGATCCTTTCACATCTAATGATCATGAGAGATCCTTGCTATCATTACATTCCTTTTAAGAACTGGGCCCATTGAGACACTCATCACAACCTTGCATTCTCACTTTATATAAAAACCTTACATCTTTAGTATGTGGAAATATGACATCCGTTGATCTTGAAACAATAATTGGTTAAGATTTATGCCCACAACTATATACACAATATGGCCCACATGGACACATGGTAGATTCTCGCATTCTCACTTTAGGTAAACTTTGAACACCTTTGTCTTGTGAGAATATGACAACCATCAATCATCTAAAGATTTGATAGCTATGAGAACTCATTATTCTTTATTATACTTAGTATTCACGGTGAATCAAAACATGTCACCTAGAAACCTATGCTGACAACACTCTTTCGCAACTCATAACAAAAATTGGTCCCATAATTTCCATGTGTCAACACCTCACATTTTTGCTTTTGTTAAACATTCTACATTTTAGCTTTGCAAAAATACAACTACCATCAATCTTGATTTGAATCTATGATTGGGTAGATGCTCCTTTTTTAGACTATTTTGAGCATAGTGTGGGTCAAGGGACACTTGTCAATTTGTCACATTCTTGCATCTTAAACATCAAACACTTCCATCTTGCAAGAATGTGACAACCCTTGATCATCATCTGAATCAACAATTAGGGAAAAAAGATCAGTCTAACTTCAAAACCAATCTAGATGTGATAGCTATCATATTTCAGTAGAGCGCATTGTAGTAAGAAGCTATACCCCCCACTAGGACACATGTCAACATGTTGCATTCTCGCGCTTTTTAAATATGGAGCATTTTGCAATTGAAAGGATGTGGCATTTGTTGATCTTGAAGGAGATCAATGACTATAATAAAAAAACACCTAAAGGGTTATGATTAAGAAAAAAAACAAGACTCAGACTAATCACGACATGACCCAAGGTTAAAAATGAGTTATGAGCTAGGTCAAAATGAAATTTTGTGAAATAATTTAGAAATAATCACAAAAAAACCTTAGAACAAGAAATTTAAAAAGGTATTAGGGCCTTTTTCAAATCTCTCATCTTAATTCAAAAGGTGTGGTCAATTAACAAATTTTTAAAGGAAGCTAGGGCACAAGAGACACTAGGGCATAACAATTAGGGATTTTCTAGGGCAAAATTGATTAGGAGAATTGCAACCCTAGTTGCTTATATGGGATAAACTTGATTTTCACAATGAACTTAAAGGATTTGAATCAAGTGAAAAAGTAGGCCAACAAAAGGAAATAATTTATTTATTAGAGAGGATATAATCATTAGAAAAGGAGAGAATAGAACCTAGGAGAGAAGAGGTTCATGAATAAAATAATTAGTAAAAAGAACACCATAAAATTCAAGTACATCAAGAACATAGGAAAGAATATGATCCTAAGATTAGAAGGTTTATGAGACTAATTAAGGTAGTACAAGGTACTGGTGGAAAGAGAAATGTTGATTTTCCAATATATCAATGAAAGATGGGAAGTGAAGAAGTGTTTGGATGGATAAAGAGGCTTAAAAATATTTTGACATAAAGGATGTAGATGAGGACAAGAAATTCAAGTTGGAAAAGGAAAGACTAAGGGGAATAGACCTTACATGGTGTACCAGTATTCGGAATGAGAGGGTATCAAGGGGATTAAACAAAATCTCAACTTAGGAAAGGATGAATACCATGGTGAAAAGACAATTTTTACCATCAGATTTGGAAATCCAAATAAATATGAGAAGAAATAATTTTAAGAAAATGGACATGGATGTTATGTCCTATACTAAATAATTTCACTCCCTGAGCATTAGGGGAGGAGTGGAAGATGAAGAAGAAAAGGTGGCTAGGTACTCAAGTGACTTAAGGTACAATATCCAAGGTGAGATGGGATTAAATATGTCAAGAACCCTTGGAAAATGCTTTCAACTTGTTGTTAGAGAAGAGGAAAAGTTGAAAAGGAAGAATGAAAGGCAAGGTAGAAATAGTAGAGGAGGTTGATCGATGAGAGGCAGATGTAGAAGGATAAACTTTGATTTTTAGAGAAGCAATGACAAGGATAAGGGAAAGGACTTCACAACATACCAAAGAGGAGGACATGGAGGTGGAAGATTTCGAAGAGAAAGAGGAAGTAATGTATTTCTAGGAAGGTGCTTTCATTTTAATGAAGTAGGACATTAATCATTTAGGTGTCCCAAATAGAATGGATCATATCAAGGAAAGGATAGCACAAGAAGAGGACAAGAAAGAGGAAAGAGATACCTTATGGTTTAGGGGCACCTAGTCCAAGTTTCAGTCTAACTTTTCATTTTTGATTTGGGGATGGGCTTGTACAGACTCTAGCCAAGTCAGGATGGTGAGTAACCTAGGAGTTGTTAGATATATGTTTGTGATGTGTTTATAACTTTTGGTTTATGGCTTGGAACATAGGTCTAGGACCTTAAGAAGTGTGAATATGGTGTGGTTTTAATCCACCTTGTCATCTATGGTGTGATTTCAAGCTCTTTTATGGATAAGGACTCATAGGATGTCATGGGGGAGTTAGGAAGTGAAAAGATGTCAAGTTGTGCAACATTTATGAAAGTTGTCAAGTAGGAAAAATGGCTTAAAAATCATGCATATTTGTGACTTAGGGAAAAACTCATGTTTTGACATCATTTTTTACTCAATCTAGACAAGTCAAGAGGTCCCAACATGATGGGGAGAAAAGTTTCTCATGAAACCCAAAAGTTGTCAAGTGTGTGCAACTTTTTGGAAAGTTGCAAAGCACAAGAATGGGCTTTTTGGTTATGCCAACCACATACAACCTTTTTGGGAGTCTATATATCCATATTTCAAACACATCCCAAGGTTTGGGAATTGTAAAAATCCAAATTGAGCATGTGAATGCATGTTTTTCTAGACAGTTTTTTGCATTTACATTACCTATACGGACAAATGGATTGAACCAACCAACCTGGTGTTGGATTTGTATTTTTTATGCTTGTAAATAATTTTCTCTTTAATTTTTTAGATTTAAAGTTCCCATCTACCAGGGTTTTGAAAATCTTTTCTATTTAGGCAGAGTGTTGTTCTAGTTTTGGGTTTTTGAGCAAAAATGGCTCTCCCATGAATTCTTGTTGTGAGTTCTTCATGGTTTCAAGGAACATGGTAGTAGATCCTATGTACATAATATATACTATTTTTGGGGCCTTGAGAATCATGGCAATCAATTTCAAGGTGATGCCCTGAGCAAGTTTGTGCACTTGGTTAGGAAATCATGGATCAAGAAGAGAAGTTTTGGGATTTGAAAATGTTGAGATACTTCAAACCAGTTGGTGCAGAAGGAGGAGGAATGAGTAAGATAAAATCCCACCAAGGGAAAATTTTCTAAGATGATTTTTGGAGGGTGAAATAACATACCATTTTTAGGCCTACCAGCATTGTCTTGAAACCCTTAAAAGTAGGCTAAAAAGTTGCTTTTGGGTGTATGGACACTTTAGGGTTTTGAGACTAACAAAATATTTAAGTTTTTCCAAAAGGGTATCTGAATATCTAGTTTGTTTGCCACCTTCTTTGGAGTAATTTGGAGATAAAGTCCAAAAATCAATTTGGAGGGATAATCCTAGTAGCCCTCTTTTGAGAAATTTTGACTTATAAGTAAGGAACTTAGTTTAAACTTGCTATACTAGTGTCTAGAATGTCAAGAGGAGTCCAAGACCATTGATGAAAGTCATCACACTACATGGATGATGGTTTTGGTCAAGAAACCATAGTTGTAAGGTCAGTAATGAGGTGTGAAGAAGCATTTTTGTAATGAAATAACCCTAACTATTGGTGTAAATAGGTTGGAGAGTGATTGGAGGATAGGATAAAGGTCCTTTAGGGATTAGGGCATCAAGGAACCCTAATAGGCTAGTAGTAAGCCTGAGTTAATCCTTAAAACGTAAGTATTTGAATTCAACCAGACCTAGTATTACATCACCTTAAGAGCATATCCAATCATGGAAGAAGACTTCTTGATGGTGAGGAAAGGACAATTACAACAATAGGAGTAACACAAGGTAACAATCTTTAGAACACAATGTTTATGCCAAGGAAAGGTGTGTAAATTGATTAAAGACTCAAGATCTCATAATAATTTGGTTTCCTATGAGATTCTCAATAAATTAAATATACCAAAATTTCCTCATAGACGTCCCTATTATGCTACTTGGGTCAATCAAACATAAAATATCCTCATTAGAAAGCAAGCATATATACATTTTCCTATTGGAGGATACCATGATCAGGTCATGTGTGATGTAGTACCTATGAATTGTGCATATTTGATCCTAGGTAGGCCTTGGTAACATGAAATAAAAATAATACATGGTAGATTCACCAATAAGTATCTTGTGCATTAAGGACATCAAAAATTTCTATTGAATCCTTTGGTTGGTGAAATCTTGAATGATAGGTCAATGATATGTTTTGGAGATTAGATTTCTATGTGTGGGAAGACTAATAACGAGTGTGGTATAGTTTGGCATGAGAAGATAAAACATAACCATGGAATAGTTATATTAGGGCAGAATAAATGCAACACCTTTAGACTTAGAATATTTTCAATTGGTCACCATTCATTTCCCAAATAGAGAGGATAAAATTAATGGAAATTTTCAAATTTTACAGACAAAACAAAGACAATATGGTGGACAACAAGATAAAGAAATGGAGTAGATGCATTGTCCTAGACAAGGACCCAAAATTTTGGTTTTTTGTAATATTTTTTTTGGAAAAATAAATGTAGGTTATAAAAGGAGTAAAGTTACATTGGGAGACTTCATCTCCAAAATAAGGGACAAGAAGAAAGGAGGACATTTGCAGACCCAAAGCATGGCAAATTCTTGGGGCAAGAATTCTTTCATTCATGGAGAGTATGGTACAGGAGCACCAAGGCCTTCAATTCAAGCCAAGGAAGAGGGAAGCAAGCATGCAAGGACATATGGAGTTCATCAAGTCAATTGGAGTCAATTAGAGCAAATAATGGCCTTTGTGGGCAATAATATGTATTGGTTAATGGTCCTGATAAGGACCCTAGGACTAATTGTTAATGTAAGAGGGGTCAATAGTACCCAGGGGATTTAAAATAGTGTAGAAGACTTAGAATAATGATATAAAATCATTTATTAAGATTTGATGGGTTGGACCCAAATATATTGTAAGTTACAAATTTTAAAAAATTGGATAGTAACGATTACCTTGATTTAGGAGGAGAAGTATATTTTGTGATCATTACACATTTTGAAAATATCTACCATCTTGGATATTGTTGAATAAGTTAAATAAAATCTATTTAGACCTTTTTATGGATGGAAAAGTTATAATGGTGAATGCATACTTGATTGTACGATTGGAAGTTGAGTTTTAGCAATAAAATCAAAGGTTTTGACATGTTTTTTCATTCCTATTTATTCTTCTTGATTTATATCTTCATTTTTATGGTTGGATAATATTAATAAATTAATATTGTAAATATTATTTTTTCTGATCTATTAACACATTAGAATCTAATATATACTAATTGGTGCAAGGAAATCAAGGTTTTCATTAACTAGGTTTGGTAGAACTTTGGATTTTGGGGTCCACTACTTGAATGGATTTCTGATTCTCAAGTAATGGAACAATAATAACATTTAAATTAACTTACTAACACATTTTAGGCAAGAAAAATAAGATTTACATGGGTACCCTATGAGTTTTGTCAAGTAAAGTGAAGGAATTTGGAGGCTAGCCTATAACAATAGAAGACCTCGTTGAAGAATCCAAAGTAATTATGATTGGGGAGGCTTCAAGACATCAAATGCATGCTTTAGTGTCATCCATTTGATCCCAAGAGTGATGGGGTAAGTTGAATGAAGAAACCCTCATTTTAGGGTCTATTTGAGGAGATTTGGGGGTTTTCATAGTAAATGACCTCATAGAATGAAATGGATTGCATAAACCTTTTATTGGGACTAAAAATAAACACTTTCCAAGTTTTTTTGGGCTGGATTTATGTATTTTTCATACTTCCTTTGTACAAGTGGGGGCTTTTAAGCCTAAAAATAAGGCATGATGAAGAGTTGGCCTATACTTTCCAAAACAATCCTATCTAAAAATTTCATATGTTATAGATAATTAAAATGGGTATCTAAATATTTAATTTATTTTTCATATTGTTTGGAAAATTTGGGAGCAAAATGCAAGAGGACAACACTATAGGGCTAATTGGGGCTAATTGGCCTAATAGGAGCAAATTGGGGATTGGTAATAAAATCATTGCTGAGAAACCTAAACTCTATTGTAATACTTCAAACCAAACATATAAAATTGATCCAAGTCATTTGGGGCATTGGGTAAAGGTTTTTTTGAGATTTGACCTCTTGGAGCCATCTAGGTGTCATTAGGCCTATTAGGTGAACCTTGTATTTACCTTTATCAATCCATATAAGTTTGGTTCCCACCACATTCCTCTGCATCACAATCCCATGTCTTTCAATGCTTCATTCTACATCATACATAATCTATTATCAATTATCAATAATCTCAAGTAATATCAATTTATTAGAGGGATATCGTGGAAGCTTCTTTGTGTGTGTGTTGTAGTGCTAGCCACTCTAATATATGTGAAAGTATTAAACTAAATAAAGTATCCTCTAAATTTTGAGACACGATAAATTACCTTAACTAATAATCTTTTTGTGTAATCCCCTTCGACAAATCTTATCACAACACTAATTGAATGTATTGTTGATAATTTGATATTTTGGGCTTTGATAAGAGAGATTCTTATGCACCATTTGTAGATAAATATTGTAAGGTCATGCATTATTTTCCTACAAACTTCCCTTTCTTAATAATCTAGGGTATTTAACTCGAGTGACCAGCAAGTAGACTACTTATGAAATCATGCAGAATCTTGGGTCTATTTTCACCAATGTGAGTTGCTCATCTAGGGAGTCACTCATAATTGTTCTCCAGTCTATCATGTTGCTCCTATTTTTTATCTTCTCAATGAAATGGATCATCCACATCTCTAAATAATTTAAGATGGAAAATCTCATGACTCTTCTCAATAACACAACATAGTAGCCAATGCCTGCTATCATGCAACCTCTGCTCATATAAACCTTGTTAACTCTATCATGAGGGGTTGGAGTTATCAAGTACTTCTTCCAGACTAACACATCAGTAGCCTTCATGTTCTCTTAGTACCACCTTTGGGCACTCTCAAAAGAGATGACATAGTATTCATAAGATATTGGGAGGTCAAAGACCTTCTCAATGTTGTCAAGTTTTATTTCTAGTACATTCTCTCCCATTACACTCTTCACAACCCTTTCATCTGGAATGTAGTGGTTGGAAAGTTTCATAAAAAGATCATAGGATCGAGCTGAAGTAGGGTAGGAAGCAACATTCACTAGCCCAACCATTAATATAGAAGATATCATCTCTAACCTCTCTTGAGGCTTATTGTAGATTCCTAAGAAAATGCTCTAATTGATATTATGAAGCTCAATGTCTTTTATCTCGGCATGTAAGTCGTTAAACTTAGATTTGAAAGGTACTCCCTTGAAATTATATTGCATCAGTTGGGGAGATGCAACCTTTGGTTGAGTATCGAATGTAGAGGAATATTCCATGGTTAGTTGCACAAAAAAATATGTCAATATCCAAGACATAAACTCGTGCTTGAAAAACAACTAAATAAGACCAAGACAAGTTGACTGATCATACATATAGACTAAAAAACTAGCAGAGGCAACAACCCCAGGGATGTGCACCTTATGAAACTTTGTACATATGAAGGTACACAAAATGAAATATTGTATAGAAATCATCGCAGTTGCACAAGTTGAACACATGAAAGACTTAAGGGTTTCAAACCATGGGATGTTGAACAACACAAGGGCCTTGGCAGACCCGCATGTTGTAAATTTGTTTAGCACTCCCCTTGAGATTCGTGACAAGGGCTTAACCACCTCTTGTGTATTATAAGTTGAGTGGTTGTATTAGGCATTGACAAATTGGTCTTTTGGTGTAAGGGCAACCCCACTCTAACAAGTGGTATCAGAGCTTGGTCACAGGTTCGAATCCTCAAACCCTCAGGTAACACCAAGGGGGAGATTGTTAGAAATTTGTTTAGTGCTCCCCTTGGGATTCATGAAAAAGGCTTAACTATCTCCTATGTACTATAAGTTGAGTAGTTGTATCGGGCATTAACAGATTGGTCTTTTGGTGTAATGGCAACCCACTCTAACATCGCAAAGGTGTGCAGGTCTACAAATGTGGAAAATATGAAGGTGACTAAAGATAACACAAAATATTGGAATACATTTTGGGGGAGATGCACAAGCATCACATTTGAGAACTTGTGTAGATGTGATGTTGTGCAACGTGTGAGGAACAAAAAATGATGAAAAGGCATGCCAAGGATGTAAGCGACAAAATCACACACCTACACAAAATCAAAGACCTACTAATGACTAAAAACTTAGAAGATTTAGAGACACAAAGTAGATCAAGGTGTGACATTGTGATGGAAGAGAGTAGCTAATGCCTATATGAGGTCCCCCAAATTGTTTATATAGGCTCCTAGGAAAATAACATCAACCTTGGTGGTCCATCCTTCTTAGTAGGGGTCAAAGTTGTGCACCTATACAAGTGCACAAGGTGCACAACTCTGCCAAAGAGGGAATGGAAAAATACTTCAATTCTAAAGTGTTTTTTTGGAACCTATGAACTTACATAGGTGTGAAGTTGCACAAGTGTATAGAAGAACTTAGAAAAGAAAAAAAATGACACGAGGACCTACACACCTCATGCAGATCTACACAAGTGTGTAGAGTGTGTAGCTACACACATTTGAACAAGACTATGAAAGGCCAAAAGGACAAATTCAAAAACCTACCAAATGAAATCCTTAACTACTCTAACCATAGAGATCCCTAGAAAGAGGCCATAATATGAGAAGTCCAAGGAACCAAGCATACACGATAAAATAAAAAGGAAAGGGGTCCCTATTTGTAAATCTTCAAATGAGGCATGTCTTATGAAGCTACAACAATTTTTAGTTGCTAAACTATATAAATTTATATGCTATCAAGATTACCTTGGATTTGATAATTATATAATCTACTTCATGATTTGAAACTAATATATATTCCTAATTTGCGGTGATAAAAAATTAAAAAACTATTCACATTTTTGTATAAACTTGCAAAGCAGCTTACATGTTTAGTCTTACTAGTAACTATTTTATGGGGATATTTTTATTTGATTTGGCACATAACGTGAACTGCAAATTTATCAATATGCCTAATCTTTGTACATTGCTAAAGAAAACAAATAATGACATGTAGTAATTTTTGTGTATTATATCCATAAGTGTAAAAATATTTTCCACAATAATAGTACAATTCACATAGAAGAAACTATTCACATTTTTATATAACCTTGCAAAACAACTTCTATGTGTAGTCTTACTAGCAACTATTTTATGGGGATATTTTTATTTGATTTGGCAGGTAATTCTAGTTACAAATTTATAAGTATGCCTCCAATTTGTACCATTTCTAAAGAAAACAAACAATCACATGTAGTAAGCTTCGTGTATTATATTCGTAAGTGCAACAATATTTTCCATAATAGTAGTATAATTCACATAGAATCTCATACTCTCTCCCAATTAACATGGGTCATAACAATGCCCAAAAGAACCAAAGAGGACATCGTTCTCCCAATTAGCATGGTTCATAGCAATGCCCAAATGAACCAAAGAGGACATTATTGCAATTATAATCATAATTGTATTGATGAGTCTGTGTAGCTCTCCAATTGTAGTTCAAAAGACTAATGAGTAATTTCCCCCCTTCACAAACATTAATCTTCCACCACAAACATAAATTAGTCATCAACTAAGTTCAAGAGAATGACAAAGTAATTTCCCCCCTTTAGATGCATTAATCTCCCACCACAAACATAATTTTTTTATGAAGTCCTCATAATCAATTACCAATTTCTCTATTTTCTTCATCTTCATAGACTAATTTTTTTTTTTTAAAGGAAAAAAGTATTTTGTAGGCCTCACAAACCTAGGCTCTCTAGTTCAAGAATGTGTCCTCATTTTATTTATACTTTGATAATAATATATCTCTCCCTATGGTTTTTAAGGGAATCCCTCCATTTGAATATTGTATAAATTCAGAGGGAAGGTGATGGAGGTATACTCAATATAAATTTTGTTTCTCATAGTGTTTATGCACACTTAAAAATATAAAAATAATATCCCTCTTCTTAAATAAGACTTTATTTTTAACCACATATCAAGGATTTATCTTAGATGGTGGATTATGAAAAGATCACCAAATGATGTTACTCTTACATTGGATTAGTCATGGAGATAAATTTTACATATCTTTATCACCCCCATAGCTTAAGATTTTATCTTAATTTCTAGAAGTCTCAACACATATAGTGGTCGAAGGTACTTTCAAAAGAAAAGAAAAATCCTTTTTATTGTCAAAAAAAATTATATTATCCATCCCCTCATCATTGGAGATTCTCTTTGAAGTATGTAAGAATTCAACTTTATTGATATGTCCTTGAATGGTAAGAAGTGATGTGTGTATTCTCTCCCCTTCCCCTTATTGGATTCCTATACTCCAATCTTACTTCCTTTTTATTGACTTCATCCCTCAAGAAATGATACTTCATATAAATATGTTTTATCCTTGTGTGTTGCACATAATTCTTTGAAATATCTATATCACTTGAGAAATTACAATAACTGACAATAGTTTCATAAATGTTTATCCTTAATTCCCTAAAAAAAAATTCATCAAAATAACTTGGGTGCAATTTTGAGTAGAAGAAACATTTTTTGATTCATTAGTAGGTTTATAATAATAACCTTCTTTCTTACTTGTCCAAGAGATTAGTTTCTTACCCAAGAACAATGCACCACCACTAGTACACTTCCTATCATCCACATTACCTTACCAATCAACAATTGTATATGCATAAAGTGTGAAATAATTATCCTTACCTGAACATAAACCATAATCAACTAATCCCTTCAAATATATGAATATTCTTTTAATATAAACATGTGATTCCTTTGGATAGACTTTAAATCTTTCCACAACATGAAGAACATTCACTATATCAGGTCTAGTTTGAGTCAAACAAAGCAATATATTGATCATTGATTTGTATCTAGTTTGACATCCACAAGGGGATTCCTCATCTTTAGTCACTTTGCAACTAATAACCAAATGAGTTCCAATTTATTTTGAATCTTACATACCAAATTTCTTAAACAATTCTCTAGTATATTTGGACTATGTCATAAAACTTCCTTTGTATAACTTTTTAACTTACAATCCAAGAAATAATTTCATCTTACCTATCATAGAAATCTCAAATATGAAATCACCATTAATAATTCATATCACCAAATATGATATTACCAAAAAGGCTTTAGCAATCAAAAATATTTTCATCAACTACTTTGAAATGTCAATTATTTTGAGTAGTACCTTCACTAAGTCTAATCTTTGTCAAGTACCTATCCAATCTATGCTCATATGAGGCTCTAGGATCTTTCTTTAATCCATACAATGATTTTTGTAATTTGTAGACCATATCTCTTTCATCTAACTTATCATTCAAGAAGGAAAAATTAACATCCATCTAATATACTTTGAACTTTTTGTAAGATACTTAAGAAAGAAGCAATCTAACAACTTCAATCCTAGAAATAGGAGAAAATATCTCATTAAAATCAATACCCTTCTATTTGGGAATATCCTTTCTATACCAATCTATCTTTTTTCCCAATCACCTTTCCATCTTCATTCAACTTGTTTCTGAATACTTAATTAATTTCAATGATATTCTTGATCCTCATTACAATATTATTTTAGATTTTTAGGCTTTTATTCTTATAATAAACATGTTTCATCTCTAGAAGTTCTTACTCTAGTTTGAATACCTCTATTCTTATCACCAATAATAACATCTTTAGAATGATTAGTATTTGCATATGGAGTCTTTAAAGTAGGCTATGTAGCAGACCCTTTGGTATCAACTTCTTCCTTATTAGCCATAGGTTTGAATTATTCTTCTAAAACATTCAGATCTTGAATGTAATTCTACACTTCCACAATATGATTATTTTCTTAATTTATGTCATATTTGCAAGTTCTCTTTGATCTCTAGGAACATTCTCATGTGCACTAACATTTTCACTTTAAACCATCTTCTTCAATCTATAATTATAATTTTTTTTATGTACTACTCTTGGAGAATTTCCAAGAAATTCCAACATTAAAATCAAGGGGAAAACAACAATGTATGATAAGGAGTATATTGAACCCCCAATTTTACGTGTACATTAGGGAAAGATAAAGAGGGACCTTCAAGCATAACCTTTAAAAGGATCCAAATCAAATTAACACAATCCAAAATGGATATGAGGGGCTTTTAATACAAAATCCAAGTCCTTTCAAATGTGTATACTAAAGGATCTATTTATTTTCTCTTTTATTGTTATGTGTTGACTTAGTTTGATTATGTGTTAAATGAGTTGAATTAATGCAAGTAGATTGACTAATTAAAATCGAAGTAATGTAAAGCACATATGATAGATAAGAACATGAAAGAATTATGTATAATGCATTAAAGTATGAATTATAATATGATAAATAAGGAATCAAACAAACCTTGAGGGGCAGTAGAGGAGACCACTTCAAATCTAAAAATTGATTGTCAAGCTATAACACAGAAAAAATAAATTTAAAAATGTGTGGGATCCAAGATTAGGAGGTTGAAAACTTAAAAATTTTTAAATTTGGAGGCTCTAGGTAAGGGATGACCTAGAGGTGAGGATGACCTATGGTAAGGGATGACCTAGTAAGGGGTAAAGTCAACCTTGACCTTGTCTATACTTAAAACTTGCAAATTCATAACTCCAACAAAAACTAGAAACCCTGGATCTAAGATCTAAATTTGCAAATCTAAAAATTTGTAAACCCACTCCTACACACAAGAAAAATGGATTTTTTTAGGGGAAGGGTCTTTTCTTGTTCAAGCCCTCATTTAGGAATCAACCTTTAAATTAGAAAGTGTATAAAAGTAAGACAAAATATAAATATTCACCTTACTTGCCAAACCTCTATGGATGGATTTAGATCTATTATCCATGAAAGATGTATAGATGCTTGTATGTAGAAGTATGAATGCAATGTAGGATGTCTCCACAAATGAAATAGATCTACAAGTGACAAATCATAGATCCATGGATGTAATTTTTATCTTGAATTTTTTAAGGATGAGTTCTTAAATGCTTGTGTAATATTGATGAATGTAGATCCTTCGTCCTTGATGATGAGCTCTAATATCTCTTATGAATAAAGAAGATAGATCTTGAGAACAAAATGCATGATTAATTGCATGGAATGAGGGCCTCTAGTGAATAATTTCTTTCTAGAATTGAACTACTTAAATGCACCTTAAAAGACTATTTTCAAATTATGACTTGAATGAAAGTATAAATCTTGTTATCAAGTTGATGACATGGGTGGACTTCATGCATATGAATAATGGATCCTCAAATGAAGTGAGAAAGCCTCCTTTTATACTAGTTTTAAGATTAAATACAAAAGGGGTCAACTAAACTCAGGTGAGAGAAGATTTTTAAAAACCCCAAAATAAGATGGGGAACTGAGGAAGAACACCTTGGGTAAGGGATAACCTTGGCCCTTACCTAATGAGATCTATATATTGGGATTCCCTCTAGGATCTTGAGAATGGAGAAAGAATGGGAAAAAATAAATAGAAACTCGTAAAATAGAAATAGTTCAATAATAAATTCATCCATGTTCTAGGATATCACTAAAAGGAGGGCTAAAGGGTCTTAAACAAGTGTACACTTTTTAAGATGCTACATTCAGCCACCACTTTAGCAGGAGTATGAGTAAAACTAAAACTCACAATAAAGTAGATAAAACATAAGATGATCTTTTCAAAAATAAGGAGACAAAGAAACAAGTAATTTCCCAATAGACTTGCATAATTTCCAAGTCCAAAATCACAACAAGAGAGATGTCCCTAAAAAAACTAAAAAAGGTGTGATTAACTCAACCCAATAAGAATGCTCATCTTACTATGAATCACACAAAAAGGGATGTTAAAAAAAGAGATGGCATTGATAGTCTACCAGGTTTGTGTGGTTAGTTTATCAACCCATCAAGGGTTGATGAATCTTTTCCAAATGGGGAATCTGATAAAAGGTGATCTAGGCATAAGGATTTGTGTGTTCTTAGGGGATAGAAAAATGAAAATTTAGGGATCGGGCCTTAATGAATTGTTAGTGATTCAAAATAGGAGCCAAATATGTGGGGTTAATGCCTCAAAGGATTGTTACTAATCCAAAAATGCATAAAATTATCAAACATAGTATGTTTGTGAAAAATATGAGTCGAGTGCATGCCTCATGCTAAACCAATTTCAAATATCTTAATGGGACCAATTTATTTAATGAAGCATACATGCATCCACTAGAGATGTTTCCACTATGAAATTCCCCCATGAAAGGATGTGTCAAGGGAAATGAGCCAATGAAAAAAAAGAGCATGAGAGGGACCTACCAACTTTGGGATTGGTATGACCAAATGATAATATATGAAATTGTTTTGGTGAAAAATGTGTTGTTATGTTGGGATTAATGTCACTAATGTAAACTATGTGAGATAAATTCATTAACCAAACACTTTTCACCAATTAAATATTAAAATACAAGAGAAGGATGGGCTTCCAAACATAACTCTCAACATAAGAGGAACCTACCAACTCTAGGATCAGAATACTCAAATGATAATATATGAAATTGTTTTGGTGAAAAATGTGTTGTAATGTTGTGATTAATGTCAATAATGCAAACTATGTGAGATAAATTAATTAAGCACACACTTTTCACCAATTAAACATTGAAATACAAGAGAAACATGGGCTTCCAACAATAACTCTCAACATAACCCAAGTTAGATTAGAAAAAAACTGAATAGATGAAGGGATACAAATACCACACCCAAATTATATCAATCAAGTATGCAATAAATTCCTCTTTCATGAAATGTAAATTATATTAAATATGTGCAATACAAATGTGAAATTGAACTAATTGATTTAATGAGAAGTGTAAGATAGATCTAGGTGCTAAACATATACAATCAGACCAATTAAAATATGGAAATAAGTCTAAACTAAAATATGAAATGGATGATAAAGTGCTTACCTTGGAATGTGAAAGGGAATATGCATTTTCACTTTGAGAATCATGGATATGAACTTGTGATTTAACTTTTGACTGTGAATCCATGATCACAACATAAAACATAGAAAATATTTTTTTCTCAAACCTCCAAGAACAAGTCAACTTCATAGTAAAGTGTTTAGACACTTTACAGGAAGATGGATATGCTCCCAAGACCTAGTAGTAAAGTTGAACCAACTTCTTAAGGAAGGTCTTTGTGATGTAACCACAATTTGGATATCCTTCTCTTGCACACAATAAAAATTGGTTTTTATTTTTATTTTATGAAGGTTTACCTTGGTCAACTCATGGGTTGAGGAATCAACCTTGAAATTTAGATGTAAAACATGAAATAAATCAAGACAAATGTAAATATTTACCTTTCTTGAAGAATCTATTATCAATAAGGATTTTGCAATGCTCGTGTGTTGTTAATACATTGAATTTCCAATGAAGGATGTATGACATATCCATAAATGCAATGGATTTAAACTACACCATGGAGCAATGGATGTAAAGTTACATCAATTGATAAGGTGATGAATGCCTGAATGTAGATCTCCTTCCTTAATGGAAAACAAAATTCTAGATCTTGAAGAGTAAATGCTCACAAAGGATCCTTGAACCTTTGAAATCCTTGAATGCTTGCTAAAAAATATTCTTTTTTGATTGCTTGAAATCTTGAGATTGTGTCTTGCAATTGCTTAGATATCTAGTGGATTGATATAATACTCATGGATGTTAATGGATATGAAAATCAGGTGCCTAGACCTCCTTTTATACTTGTTTTAGATACAAAAACAAAGCAATTTGACTGGGTCATCCAATTTCCAAATTTTCTACCTTGATACTAAATTGGTCCCAAGACCTAAAGTCAGTAGGGATTAGGTCAACTTGGGTTTCTCTACTCTAGAATAGGTCACCCTAGATCAACCTATTCTAGGATTTGCCTACAAGGAGCTAACCCTTAAGTCTCATAAATAAAAAGTGAGAAGCGAGATAGAATAAAATAAGAGTTGATTGAGCATGAATCCAATTATGTTCCATAAGGTCACTAAAGGAAAAGAGATAAAAGATCTTAAATAATGGGTGATTCTATTTTAAGAAAATACATAAATATTATATCCAAATGAAATTTCCTCATTCCTTAAAGGAATCAGAACTAGAACATAGTGGAAGAAATATACATGAGAGTTACTTAGAAGTTGTCTTTTTGGGTCAGCATTGTAGAGAATAATAATAATTAGGTATTACCACATTAACTACACAAAGGAAAATTTATGAATAATGGCACATATGGACCATAATATGTAATAATATATAAAAGAAGTAAGATATAAATAGAATAACGATTACAATATGTTCGATTTATTTATCATCTTGTACCAATTAAGCAACAAGTGTCAATTAATGAAAAGTAGGCAAAATATATAGCAAGAAATATGTCACAAGGGAAGCACCTTACAAAATGAAAATACATAAAATCAATCACAAAAGATTTTATAATCAAGCATATTGACCGCCCCATACCTTTGTCCACAATGTTTAGGGAAGGTAAGAAACTCATAAGAAGAGCAACATCAATCATAGTAAAAATAAAAATAGCTAGTTCCAAACAATGACCATGGTGTGAAAATAGATTACTATAATCAGTACTAGGAGTGATTGATTATGGTATATAAATTATATGTGGTAAATCTATTGGTAGTGGGCCTGTAGAACCAGAATCAGTATGCAAAGAACATTAACAAAATAAAGTAAGCATTCACAAACCAAAAACTAAATTCACATATATGCTTAGACAAAGAAAGCAAACAAGAAGTGCAAACCTCACAAGAAAGAGCACTCCATGCTTTCTTGATTCTGTAGATGTGTCCTTTTGTTGTGGATGTATGCTCAAGATGCTCAAAAGCTGCTTCAATGGAGGTGGGTAATGGCAAATTGGTAGCTTTGTGAGCTCTCAATTTGGCATTATAAGGGTATGGTTGATGGCTTTGGTTCTCAAAATAGCATGGTAACTTTAGCTCAAAGATTGTTGATGAAATGGCTTGGGATGGGATTCAATTTATAGGCTAAGGGGTAGAGGGATGGAGGGCTTAGATGCAAGGATGGATGAAGGCTTAAGGAGGGCTAAGATGCACTCAAAGGGGAGCACATGGATTGTGCTTGTTTAGCACCAATGGGAAGGTGACACTTGTCACAAGGAGGATGAGTGTGAGAGGGTAGGGTTAAGGGTTGGTTAAGGGCATGATGAGTGGGGTTGAGTATGTAAGAGGGATGTAAGAGGAATGAGTGTGGAAGAGGGAAGAGTGTGGAAGATGGGTGTAAGAGTCATGAGTGGGCTTGTAAGAGTCTTTATGTTTTGTAAGAGCACTCATGACTTAGTGGTTGGGTTTTTTTGAGGGGAGACTTTGGTTTGGATTAGGAAAGTCTTAAACTTGTTTAAGGAATGTGACAACATTAGGGGGTGGATTAGGCTTGGGTTTAGGATTAGATTAGGGATGTTAGAGATGTGCAAGTGGATGGCATTAATGAGGGTGGGTGAGTTAGTGGCTAAGCTTGGTTAGTATGGGTGGATGGGGTGGATTAGGCTAAATGGAGGATTAGAGATAGGTTAGGGGTTTTTGAATTTGAGGATTTCATTTATCAAATAGATTTATTTAATAAATGGGGATTTTTGGAATTAGATAGAAGAATAGGATTTAATTGATAAATAATAGATTATTTGATTTATCAATTAGGACTATAGATGATTAATTAAATTAATCAACTAGGGGATGACAAAGGATTAATTAAATAAGAATTTAATTAATGATACCTTTAGAGATGGCTAAATTAGATTACCAAAGCATTGTAATCAAATTTAGGTGTCTACATTTTGCCCCTCTTTGACATAGTGTTGAGACAACACTATTTCAAAGAAGTTTGAATGAAGACAACATGAGGAAGATGTTTTAGCAACAATGTTGCCCCAGTCTCGGATAAGAAGAGGAGAGACTAGACTTAGATGATAAAAATGTAGAACCAGAATCAGTATGCAAAGAACATTAACAAAATAAAGTAAACATTCACAAACCAAAAACTAAATTCACATATATGCTTAGACAAAGAAAGCAAACAAGAAGTGCAAACCTCACAAGAAAGAGCACTCCATGCTTTCTTGATTCTGTAGATGTGTCCTTTTGTTGTGGATGTATGCTCAAGATGCTCAAAAGCTGCTTCAATGGAGGTGGGTAATGGCAAATTGGTAGCTTTGTGAGCTCTCAATTTGGCATTATAAGGGTATGGTTGATGGCTTTGGTTCTCAAAATAGCATGGTAACTTTAGCTCAAAGATTGTTGATGAAATGGCTTGGGATGGGATTCAATTTATAGGCTAAGGGGTAGAGGGATGGAGGGCTTAGATGCAAGGATGGATGAAGGCTTAAGGAGGGCTAAGATGCACTCAAAGGGGAGCACATGGATTGTGCTTGTTTAGCACCAATGGGAAGGTGACACTTGTCACAAGGAAGATGAGTGTGAGAGGGTAGGGTTAAGGGTTGGTTAAGGGCATGATGAGTGGGGTTGAGTATGTAAGAGGGATGTAAGAGGAATGAGTGTGGAAGAGGGAAGAGTGTGGAAGATGGGTGTAAGAGTCATGAGTGGGCTTGTAAGAGTCTTTATGTTTTGTAAGAGCACTCATGACTTAGTGGTTGGGTTTTTTTGAGGGGAGACTTTGGTTTGGATTAGGAAAGTCTTAAACTTGTTTAAGGAATGTGACAACATTAGGGGGTGGATTAGGCTTGGGTTTAGGATTAGATTAGGGATGTTAGAGATGTGCAAGTGGATGGCATTAATGAGGGTGGGTGAGTTAGTGGCTAAGCTTGGTTAGTATGGGTGGATGGGGTGGATTAGGCTAAATGGAGGATTAGAGATAGGTTAGGGGTTTTTGAATTTGAGGATTTCATTTATCAAATAGATTTATTTAATAAATGGGGATTTTTGGAATTAGATAGAAGAATAGGATTTAATTGATAAATAATAGATTATTTGATTTATCAATTAGGACTATAGATGATTAATTAAATTAATCAACTAGGGGATGACAAAGGATTAATTAAATAAGAATTTAATTAATGATACCTTTAGAGATGGCTAAATTAGATTACCAAAGCAGTGTAATCAAATTTAGATGTCTACAGGGCCAACATCCCTCATAGGGTTTGTGACATAGCTTAACCACCTCTTGTGGTTCTATAAGACTATTGGTTGTATCAAACATTGACAGGTTGCTCTTTTGGTGTAACAACAACCCTAGCCTTCTAACAATTAGTATCAGAGCTTGGTCACATGTTTGAATCTCACAGGCCATGGGGAGTGTCACTAGGAGGGAGATTGTTGGTAGTGGGCCAATGTCCCTCACAACATTCACGACATGGCTTAATCACCTCATGTGGTTCTATCATACTATTGGTTTTATCAGACATTGATTGGTCGATCTTTTAGTGTAACAACAACTATGGCCTTTGTAACAAAATCATTATCAAGATCATTGGTCTCATATAAATCATCAAACCAACTAGTATGCATATCATTGTTAGTTTCATGAACACTATCGAGAATATCTTCAATCTTCATCAAGATTAATTGTAATAGAATCCAAGATACAAATAGTATTATTATGTAACTTATCCATTTTAAATTTGTACAAACTCACTTCATCCATTCATTTGCTCGTGGAATGATCAAAGGGAAGAAATGAAGGAGGTGTATGAGGTGATGAAATCATTTGAGAAGTACAAGACTAACATCTAGCTTGATGCTTGCACTTATACTAATGATATTATAGGTTGTGTTTGGTCTTGCTAGATTTTTGAGGTGGGGTGGGATCAATCAACATTTGGCCCCTTCCTCCTTGTAAATGAGGAACAAAAGGATCCAAGTAACATGAGAGGTAGAAACATTAGTATTTTGAACATATTGTGAAGAAGTTGGTAAAGGAGGAATAGGAAGAAGACCATGACTAGGATCAAGCTAGGTTTAGTAACTTCATAAATATTTTGTGTCCTGAAATCTTGATGAAATGAAAAGCGATAATTAGGATGAGTGGGTAGTGTTTGAGGTATAGAAGGCCAAAATAAATTAAGGTCAACATAGTCATGATGTCTAGAAGAATGATAACAACTATGGTTAAAGTTCTCGATCTCACCATTATGGTGACACTTAAGCCATTTATGAACTAGGGAAGCTATGAATTTCATGGAAGAGAGCCAAGGAAGGCCAAGCTTAACTTGAAATTTATTTGAAGTGGGAATAAAAATAAAATTAGTATCCAAAAATATGTTTATAATAGATTGAAAAGAGATTGTTGGAGAAGGAGATTGTTAAAGAGGAAGATTGTATGTTTCAATCATTGTTTTGTCATTGATGTCAAACCTATTATTTGCTGGTAAGACAACTACTTATATGATTTAAGTACTATCACTTAGTTGATTGATGAGGATGATTTGATCCAAAGATGTAACAATAGCACCTAGAGGAAAGGTTGAGTTATGATTGTGTAAAGAAGTACAAAAATCAGTTAAGACGGTGATAACATAATGTATTGATAATCTACTTAAGGTTACAAAGGTTGGTTGCACTAAGAAAGTTTAGAAGAACAAGTTACACAAATTTTTTCTGCAAAGCTTGACAGAGTGGATAATAGGTGTTGGGCAAATTCAGTGCAAGCCAAGTAGAAAATTAGTTGGAGCCAAGTAAAAGTCTATTCTAGTGTATGTCAAACAGAACAATGGATGTCGAGTAAAGTTTAGTTGATGTCGAGCACCAGTAAACTTTAGTTCATGCTAAGAAATTTTACAAAGGATGCCGAGCAACACAATATGTGTCGAGCATCAAAAGCCAGATAATGCTGAGCTGCTGCATTATTTTAAAAGATCATGAATTTGATGGATCTGAGCCAAGAAGTTTGTTTTCATGGATTATGTGAACCAGGTGGAAGATAAGATTGATGAGCTAGTTGCACAGAATTCAAGGTAAACCATTTTGAGGTGAATTAGAAGAGGATTGAAGGAGAAGTTTTTAGAAGAGATATGGAATGTGGGGTAGATTCATTGTATCCTACCTAATCTTTCCTAACCCTAAATTAGACAATGGAGAATGAGCGACAAAAGATCTTAATTTCCTATTTATGGGAATAGAAGTAAAGGTTATCATGAGTGAGATCCTAAGGAAGACAAGGAGTCAAGGGTTTTGCTTCATCGAGTGACCTAAGAAAAGAGTCTGCATTGGCATGTTAAGAAAGAAGGCTTGAGGGTATGAATGCTTGAAGGGTGAACAAGCTATCAAAGCTGGAATGTGTGAAGGCCAAGCAGAATGGAGGACTAAAACAGGGATCTATAATCTACAAATGGAGTTGTAAGTTGTTATCAGATCAAGCCTTACTGTTACTCTCTAATAATTGTATAAGTCTAGGGTAAATCCTTTGGATTAAGGTTGACCTAATAGTCATTTGTAAATCCTTTAACTGGGTGACATTCCAAGTGAATGGTCTAAAGTCCTCTAACAAGGCTCACTCCTAACAAGGTTATGTTTTTAAAATATAAATCTAATGCTTTCCAAAATTTTAAGTGGTACTTAGCAAGAGTTGAGAAGGAAATAGGTAAAAGTCTGAAGTGTTTGAGATCTAACAAAGGAGGAGAATTTACAACAAATGAGGTTTGAGATGTCCTATAATGATAGAGGATCAAAAGACAAACATCTTCCCCTAGAACCCCTCCACAAAATGGAATAGCTAAAAGGAGGAATAGATTTATAATGGACTGTGCTAGAACACTCATGATGGAGAAAAATGTTGCTTTAAAATACTAGAGAGAAGTTGTAAGTATAGTTGCCTATACCTTGAACTGTGTACAAGTCAAGAAAGGTACTCATTCAACACCTTTTGAACTATGGTATAGATACTCACCCAATGTGAAATATTTTAAGGTATTTGGAAGCAAGTGTTACATTCTTAAAGACTCTACGAATAGTAAACTTGATGCAAAAAGTGAGGAAGGTATATTCCTAAGATATTTCATAGGAAGTCAAGTTTATAAGTATTTAAATACTAACCCTAACAAAGTTGTGGAAAGTGCAAATGTAAATTTTGATGAATATATAGAAGTATATGAGGCTGAACCTATGAAAGAACTAGAAGAATACAAATCATTTGTATACTTTTATGAAGGTATGCCTACTAAAGATGATGCAAATCAAGCTACAAACCAACAGCAAGTTTTAGTGACTGTTGAGTCACATACTATGAATGTCGAGTTGCATTCAGGAACCAAGCTACATTTAGATGTTGAGTTACAAAATAAAGTTGATGCATATTCTAATTCTAAGATTAGTGTACATGAAAGAGATGTTGAGTTACCTAACAGAGATGCACGTAGTGATTTTGAAGTTGAAAGACAAATTGAAGAAACTAGAGCTAAACCATGATTGTCCAAATATGTTAAGAGACATCATCCTGCTACACAAATTATTGGAGATAAAGACGCTAGACCAATGAAAAGAAAAAAATTGAGAAATGGCACATGTTTGTTGAGCATGAAGGAACTCAAATTAGTGAGAGATGCTTTAGAAGATGTAGACTGGAGTAAAGCCATGGAAGAATAGATTGAACAAATTGAGAAAAACAAAACATGGACTCTAGTTCCTAGACCAGAAGACAAAAATGTGATTGACACCAAGTGGGTATTCAGAAACAAGCTAGATGAAAATGGTGAAGTCACAAGAAACAAGGCAAGATTAGTTTGCAAAGGATATGCATAAGAAGAAAGAATTGACTATGGAGAGAAATTTGCTCCTATTGCAAGATTGGAAGGAGTAAGAACTTTACTTGCTTATTCTGCATACAAAGGTTTCAAATTTTATCAAATGAATGTTAAATCTACATTTTTGAACGGCATATTAGAGGAAGAAGTTTACATAGAACAACCAGAAGGATTTTTTTATGTTAATAATAAGAACATGGTATGTAGATTACACAAAGCTCTATATGGTTTGAAACAAGCACCAAGAGCATGGTATGTGAGACTTCATAGTTATCTTGTGAAGATTGGATTTGAAAGGACTGATGATAACAATAATCTCTACATGAAGACAAGAAAGGAAAAGGTATTTTTTTATCCAAAATTTTTATTGATGATATCATATTTGGAGGTCAAGATGCTTTATGTAAGACTTTTGCAAATGAAATAAAGCAAGAATTTGAGATGTCTATGTTTGGAGAGATCAAATTCTTTGTGGGTTTGCAAGTATATGAGATGAAATATGGTATATACATCACTCAGTCAAAATATGTTAAGGAAATATTGAAAACTTTTGGATTGGAGGATTCCAAACCAGTAATTACACCTATGGTGATAGGACACAAGTTGTCAAAGAATGATGATTCAGCTAAGGTGAATCAAACATTGTACAGGTCTATGATTGGAAAATTACAATATGTAGTACATAGCAGACCTGATATTGCATTATCTACAGGGATAGTTGCAAGATTATCTGCTAATCCTAGGGAGAATCTTTTGATGGTTATGAAAACAATAATGAGATGTCTAAAAGGAACATAGGAGTTTGGTCTATACTATAAGAAAATGAAAAATTTGAATTAAGAGCCAATATTGATGTTGATTGGGCTAGAAACATTGATGATAGAAAGAGCACCAGTGGAGAAGCATATTTCTTAGGCAAGAGGCTAGTTACATGGACTAGCAAGAAACAAAATTGCACTTCACAATCTACTGCTAAAGTTGAATATGTTACTACTGTTATAAATTGTACAAACATTGTATGGATCAAATAGTTAATCAAAGGTATGAAGGAAGAGGACCACAAAACCAGTAACACTTTATTGTGATAATACAAGTGTTATCAATATATCAAAGAATGCTATGATGCACACAAAGACAAAGCACATTGCAATCAAGTATCATTACTTGAGAGAGTTAATTCAAGATAAAAAGGTGGAGATGGAATATGTCAACACAAAAGAGCAAATTGATGATATCTTCACAAAAGCATTACCTAAGGATGCTCATGAGTATCTAAGAGGTAAACTAGGGGTGACACCCCTCTCAAAGGCTATCTAAGTAACAAAAGGAGTGCCTTGTATCAAACAAGCTAATTTTCATATGTTACACATTGATGCATTGGATCTTACTTTAGGAGCTACCTAAAGTAATCAAAGAGCTGAAACTTCAAAACAATCACAAGCAAGATGACAAAGGAAGAAACTGAAGAAATTGAAAAAGCTTATATCTGCATGTTAAGATGACAAGTTTTTGGCATTGTTGTCGAAGAGGGAGAGATTAACTGATCCTAAAGGGAGATAGTTGTTGATCAAGAGAACAAAGAAAGAGAAATCCTAATATCTACCTAGTAAGAGGGAGATACAAGAAGTAATTCAAAGGGAGTTATAAGGATGACGCAACAAAGTGAAGTTGTTGATAGAGGAAGAAATTTCAATACAAGGAATTATTTTGGTTTGTCGTTTGGTTGATTAGTTTGGTTTGTCATCAATGCCAAAGAGGGAGATTGTTGATAATAGATTGAAAAGAGATTATTGAAGAAGGAGATTGTTAGAGAGGAAGATTGTATGTTTCAATCATTGTTTTATCACTGATGTCAAACCTGCTATTTGCTGGTAAGACAACTACTTATATGATTTAAGTATTGTCACTTACTTGGTTGATGAAGAGCATTTGATCAAAAGATTGAATAATAGCACCTAGAGGAAAGGTTGAGTTATGATTATGTAAAGAAGTACAAGAATCAGTTAAGACAGTGATAACATGAATGTATTGATAATCTACTTAAGGTTACAAAGGTTGGTTACATTAAGAAAGTTTAGAAGAACAAGTTACACAAATTTTGCGTACAAAGCTTGACTGAGTGGATTGTAGGTGTCGAGAAAAGTCAGTGCAAGCTGAGCAGAAAATTAGTTGGAGCTGAGTAAAAGTCTATTCTAGTGTATGTCAAGTAGAATAGTGGATGCCAAATAAAATTTAGTTGATGCCAAGGACCAGTAAACTTTAGTTCATGCTAAGTAATTTTACAAAGGATGCTGAGAAACATAGTACGTACTAAGCATCAAAAGCCAGATAATGTCGAGCTGCTACATTATTTTAAAAGATCATGAATTTGATGGATCTAAGCCAACAAGTTTGTTTTCTTAGATTATGTGAACTAGGTGGAAGATAAGATTGATGAGCTAGTGGCATAGAATTCAAGATAAACCATTTTGAGGCAAATTCAAAGAGGATTGAAGGAGAAGTTTCTAGAAGAGATATGGAATGTGGGGTAGATTCATTGTATCCTACCTAATCTATCCTAACCCTAAATTGGACGATGGAGAATGAGCGGAAAAAGATCTTTTTTCCTTATATATGAGAATGGTTGGTCAGAAGCAAAGGTTGTCATGTGTGAGAGCCTAAGGAAGACAAGGAGTAAAGGGTTTTTCTTCATCAAGTGACCTAAGAAAAGAGTTTGCATTGGCATGTTAAGCAAGAAGGCTTAAGGGTATGAATGCTTGAAGGGTGAACAAGCTATTAGAGCTAAAATGTGTAAAGGCCAAGCAGAATGGAGGACTAAAACAAAGATTTGTAATCTGCAAATGGAGTTGTAAGTTGTTATCAGATCAAGCCTTATTGTTAATCTCTAATAATTGTATCAGTCTAGGGTAAATCCTTTGGATTAAGGTTGACCTAAAAATCATTTGTAAATCTGTTAACTAGGTGACATTCCAAGTGAATGGTCTAAAGTCCTCTAACAAGGCTCACTCCTAACAGGGTGATTGAAATCATTTAACAAGGTCACATTTAACAATGTGTATTGTAACCTTTAATAGATTTGGCCTTTCACACAGCATCACTTCAGAAGAGTGAAAAAGGGTAGCACATTATTGGTGGTTTTTCCCAAATTGGGTTTCCACATAAATCATTGTGTCAAGTGTGTTGATGAATTTGTTACATTTCATGTTTACATTTTTGCAAGTTGATTTGATAGTAACCTATGAGTTTTAAGTGATTGCATAATCTTATGGATGCATGCATGATGATAAATGTTTTATGGGTTCACTAAGCTATGAAAAGTTTTATTTATACATCTGGACCGTGGATAACTGATTCACCCCCCACCCTTGTAGTTATTCTAAGTATTCCAACAAAATCTACCACAAAGTTCTACAGGGAGAGAAATAAAACCTTGAGTAAAGAAAACCATTACAAGTTTTAATCCAAATAGTAGATGTATCATAAATATTGTTTTACAAGTTTTTTGTTGAAAACACACTCTTAATTATAAGTTGAAAACAATAATGGGTTTAAGTAAAAGTCATCAATCCTTACACTTGATGCCCTTCATGAAAAATGTATAGGTTAGCCAATATTTAATTGTGAAGCTGCAAGAGTTAGTAAATATTGATGTAGTTATTATTAGAGATCTTCTTGGTCACATAATGTCATGTAATATTTCAATTCCACAAGGTATATAAAAATTAAGCAAACATTTCCAAACGAACCTAGCACTAAATAATCTACATTGTAAACTTTCAGTGATGATAACTTTTTGTTAGAGTAATTAGATATTTTCTAATTGACTCTATTTTACTTAAGTTAAACTTTAGGCATCTCATATATAATTATTTTATTAATTATTATCATGCAACCTAGGTTAGATTCCTTTTAGGGTTTTGATCTTCTTTTATAAAGATTAATCTCTCTTCGTATCATTCATTCACTCAATATATTTTTGTTTGATTCAATTACAATGTCTCCTCTATGGAGCTAGGAAATCCAGCCTCCATAGCTTTTTCTCCTCTCTCCTATGGAAAATGTTTGCATTCAAGTGATTCTTGGGAGTTGTGGGGTTGATCTTTCATCAACTTCAACATGGTATCAAAGCTTCAAATCTTCATGCTCATGTTCTATTCTTTAGATTTTTGGCATTGGTTATTAGATCTAAGCTTCATAAGGCTTAGAGATTTTAGAGGTTACCCAAGCTAGTTGAGCTACCTAGGATACCCACGAAACCTAAGCTACCCTATCTTCTCGAGAAAAAAGAATTACCTTGGCTACCTAAGATACCCTAGCTTCCCCATCTCTCTTCTCAGCTCTTGTCTACTCAAATATGCTCTACTCAAATCAACCATAGTCTACTAAAATAAACTTTTCTCTACTCAGATCAGTTATGCTCTACTCAGCTCTGCTTAGATATACTCTTCTCTTCTCGACTCTGCTCTGCTCAGAGCTGCTTGGCTCATCTCAACTCTACTTGGATGAGATCTTCTCTACTCTACTCTGCTATACTCAAATCAACTTTTCTCTACACAAATTGACTCTTCTATGCTCACTCATCTCTAATCGGCTATACTCTACTTGACTCTTCTATACTCAGATCTTCTCAACTTGACCTGACTCTGCTCAGAACAACTCTACTCAAATTAACTCTACCTTGTTCGACTTAGCTCAACTCAGATTGACTCTACGCATACTATCTTTTCTATATTCATCTCTACTCTACTTAGATATGCTTAGCTCAACTCAACTTTTCTTAGATCGATTATGCTCAGATTGGCTCTACTTGACTCTGCTTTGTATCTCCCATGTTACTTTTCCATGTAGTAATATTTTTTTCCACAACAATCGTATGGCTGTCAATTTTTATGGAGTGGCATATTGATGTCGACACTACACCATCCCTCCTACAAGCCCTTTAGGCTTAATTTGGACCTATTTGTGGTGTTTTTTTCATATCTTGCTCATTTGAACTTCATTTTTGGCAAACAAGATATCTTGAGAAAGTGGGTTCTAAGCCCCTCATATTGGTATAAGTTATTTTGTATTTTGATTCTCTTTAATGGAATTTTTTACTGTCAATATCAAGAGTTCTATTTTTCAGTCTAGGAGACATATCTTGAGCATCCAACCTGTGATTTGAGAATTCTTTATATTTTTGGAAAGATATTTTGGATCTCTTTCCAGTGATGCTAGTTATTTTTCTAGATTCTACTCAAAGCACATTCTATTCAATTTTTTGCATTTTTACATTATGGTGGATATCTTGGTTGTTTTACGTATGGGGATTGACTTCATTGCTTTAGATGATTTGTCATGGGTCATACTATCTATTGTATTAGCCTTATGTCTCTTTTGGTCTTTGTAGACATATATTGTATGCATTTGTGTAAATACACTAAGATAAAGTGCCATATTACATCTATATTTTCATTTTAGTTGTTTTGCCTTCTAATTTTAGTAGTCATCCAATGAAACCTATGTAGATTATTGTATTATTGGGATTCACCATATCTTGTGCCTTATTGTGCATGCACTACTTTGATTAAAGTGTCATGAGGGGTTGATGTTTTGCCTTTTTTTGCCATCTTCCTTTGTCCAATTAGTATTCCTTCCATGACATTACCATCATGATGTGACACATTTTTCAATTTTCCCATCACCTCACCCTTGTCTATATTAGTGGGGGTTATTTTGTTGTTTCTTATGCTTCCTTGGTTTGATAGAGTGAGTTATGTATTCAATATTCATTCCTATGTACTAGGCGAATGTAGTGGTTGGGTACCTATCTATTTTGGTGAGATGGAACATTTACCATATAGGCAATTTTCTTTTTTGTTCCTACTTTGGTTGAAACCTTCAATGTTTGATTGATCATCTCTTTAAGCTTTGGTATTTCATGTCATCTATATCTTCAAGTTTAATTGTTTGCCTTTGTGTGCCTCCTAATTCAAGTAGTGTCTTCTAAGAGCTCTAATGCAGATTATAGTCTTCTCTACCTAGTCAGGTTCTATCGCAATGGAGGTTATTCAGATTAGTAATTACTTTTTGATAGAGTTGTGTGGCTTCTACATGATGCAAGAGCATCTTGGGTTGCCTTGTTATCCTGCTCATTTTGTTCATTTTGTAGTTCCTTCATGTGCCTAGCAGTCCTTCATGTGCCTAGTAGTTCCTTCATGTGCCTAGTAGTCCTTCATGTGCCTAGCAATTCCTTCACGTGCCTAGCAATCTAGTTTTCTTCATGTGCCTAGCAATCCAATTTTTTTCATGTGCCTAGAAATCTAGTTTTCTTCATGTGCCTAGCAATCCAATTTTCTTCATGTGCCTAACAATCCAATTTCCTTCATGTGCTGAGTTACAGTAGCAATTCCTTCATGTGTCAAGTTACCTAGTGTATGCTGAGTGATTCTTCATGTGTCGAGTTACTTTGTGTATGCCAAGTGTTTCTTCATGTGTCGAGTTACTCAGTGTATGTCGAGTGTTTCTTCATGTGCCGAGTTACCCAATGTATGCTGAGTATCAGTATTTGGACGTGATTTTATGAGCTAACTTGCGGGATTTATTTTGTTCGCGACATTGATTTTAAGATCTTTTCTTGGGATGAGTCCAGACCATTGTTGGGTCAACCTTCCTCTTATGTAATGTTCTAGAATGATCTATAAGCCATTTTGGCAAGTATAAATAAAGTGTTTAGGCTTAGAGTTAGGCAAGTTTTGGAGAAGGAGATTTGAGAGCAGAACTGAAGGTGCAAATTTGTTGTTGGATCTTTGTATATGAATGTATTGTAATTGGTCGCAACCTAGAAGGCCTTCATGTATGAAGATATTTTGATGAATCAATACAAGTATTCTCTCTTCTTCCTCCTTTGGTTGTTGTTCCTTATGTTTGCTTTCATTGTGTTAACTCTTGCAGGGTGGTTTGGATAGCTGGGTGACCTTTGGCCCTAGTTATTCATTTTGTTGCCTGCGTCAGTTGGTATCAAAGCTTGAGGTTCATCCTTGTGGAGATTGGATTGTGTAGAACCTCGATTTGGATTTGGTTATAGGGTGGTAGATCTACAGATTTAACCTATAACTTGCAGAGGGTTACGATCTTGCAGGAACCTGATTTGTAAAGATGGTTTGTGGTAGAAAAAATGTTGATGATGCTATGTTGGATCAATTGAGAAAAATTGCAGCCATATTAGATGCTATGGAGATAGCTGAGAGGAGAGGAGCACATCTTGATGATGTAAGTGATGATGAAGCAGCAACACCAAACCATAATCCAAAACCTGAAGAAGATCAAGATGAGGAAAGATTGTTGTGAGTGTTGTCTAAGGAAAATTCAAAGCCTGCTATAGAAGTTGTTCTCTATGATGGAAAACTGGATACCAATGTTGTGTTGGATTGAATCTCTAATATGGAGAAGTTCTTTGAGTATGAAAACACTCCTGATAATAGAAAGGTGAAGATTGCAGTCACTAGGCTGAAAGGTCATGCATCACTATGGTGGGAGCACTTGCAAATTGATAGACAAAGGAGAGGAAAGGAGAAGATCAGAAATTGGCCAAAGATGGTGAAAAAGGTAAAGAACAAATTCCTTCCTACTGATTACCAAGTTAGCTTGTTGAGAAAGATGCAAAATTTGAAGCAAAAATACATGATTGTGAAAGAATATATTAAGGAATTATATAGATTAGACATCAAATCTGGACGTGTGGATGATGATGTTGAGAAAATTGGAAGGTACATTAATGGATTAAGATCTGGAATACAAGATGAAATAAGTTTTGTGAAGTTGGAAAGTGTGGAAGAAGCATACCAGTATACCTTGAAGGCTGAGGAGATCTTGACAAAGAAGCATGAACAAAGACAAAGACGTAGAGGTGGTAGATTCCAAAGAGGTAGAGGTATATCTTACGGTGAAGGTGGCAGATCTGAAAGTTTTGTGCAGGATAAAGGCAAATCTGAATGGAAGAATGATGAAAAAGGCAAAACTGAATGGAAAAGTGGTAATTCTTACCGAGGAGGCACTAGTTCTTATTGAGGAAGAGGTAATTCTTATTCTAGAGGTGGATTTTGTGGTAATTATTTTAGATGTGGCAAAGAAGGGCATAAATCTTTTGAATGTAGATCTTTTGAAAGTAGGCAAGGTAACAAAAATGTTGTGATTCAAGAAGATGATGAGGGTTCACCAAGTGGACCTAAGGCTGGAGAAAATTTGATGGTGAGAAGAACCTTATGTAATAAAAGAAGTGATGAGGAACCTATTTTAAGGAGAAGTCTTTTCAAGACAAGATGTAAGATGGCTGGAAAATGTTGCAAAGTGATCACTGACAGTGGAAGTTCTACAAATCTGGCATCAGAGGAGCTGGTTATAAAGTTGCAATTATAGAGGCTGAAACATCTCAAACCCTATCATGTTTCATGGATCAAAGATGAGCATAAGATATTGGTAAGTGAGCAATGCCTTGTGAAGTTCAAAATTGAACATTACTTTGATGAAGTTTTGTGTGATATTATGCCCATGGATTGTTGTCATATTTTGTTGGGTAGACCTTGGCAATATGATAGATATGTTTTACATGATGGAAGATTGAATCAATATACTCTTTGGGTAAATGGGAAGAAACAAACATTGCTGCCTTTGATTGAAAGTCCAGATGAGGTTAATTGTACTATTGTAAAAATTTGCATGGTTAATGGGAAACAATTTGGAAAGGAAATGAAAAGGAATCAAGTCTATTTTGCCATAGTTCCTAGAGGACCAAGTGTTGGTAGTAATGGCCGAGTAGCAGAAGCTAGTAATAATTGAGTGACAGCAAATTGTGATAGCCGAGTACTAGTAGAAATCACTGAATTGTTGAATGAGTATAAAGACATTATTGCTAATGATATTCCTGATGTTTTACTTCTAGTAAGAAGCATAAGTCATTGTATGGATCTAATTCCTGGAGCTAGTTTTCCAAACAAAGCACCATATAGATTAACACCTGCAGAGAATGAAGAACTTAATAGACAAGTGCATGAGTTGTTGCAGAAAGGTTTGATTAGAGAAAACTTGAGTCCATGTGTTGTACCTATTGTATTAGCACCCAAAAAGAATGGAGAATGGAAAATGTGTACTGATTCTAGAGCTATTAACAAAATCACAGTGAAATATAGGTTTCTCATGATGAGGATTGGTGACATAATGGATTGTTTGAGTGGAGCAAAGTATTTTACCAAGATTGATTTGAACAGTCTCTATCATCAGATAAGAATTAGAGAAGGTGATGAATGGAAGATTGCTTTCAAGACAAAAGATGGTTTGTATGAATGGTTGGTTATGCCTTTTGGTTTGACTAATGCACTTAGTACTTTCATGAGGTTGATGAATGAAGTTTTGAAAAGATTCTTGGGTAAGTTTGTGATTGTTTATTTGGATGATATTCTAATATGCAGTAAAACTAAGAAAGAACATCTTGAGCATATTAGACAAGTATTACAAAGGTTGAAAGAGGAAAAATTGTTGATTAATCTGAAAAAGTGTTCTTTTATGCAAGAGGAGATTGTGTATCTATGATTTGTGATTTCATCTGATGGTTTGAAGATGGATCCTAAGAAGGTTAAAGCAATTTTGGAATGGCCTACACCTGAGAATGTGGGTGAGGTAAGATCATTTCATGGTTTGGCTAGTTTTTACAGAAAGTTTATAAAGAATTTCAGTGTTGTTTGTAATGCTATGACTAAAACAGTGAGGGGAGATAAAAAGGAATTCAAGTGGACACATGGAGCTGATAAGAGTTTTGAGACTTTGAAACAAAAGGTTGTTGAATTACCTATATTGGCTTTGTCTAATTTCAACAAAGTATTTCAAGTTGAATGTGATGCAAGTGGTAATGAAATAAGAGCTATATTAAGTCAAGAAGGTAAGCTTATTGCTTTCTTTAGTGAAAAGTTGAATGATGCTAAAAGGAAATATTATGTGTATGATCAAGAGTTTTATGCTATTGTTCAAGCATTGAAAAAGTGGAGACATTATTTGATGCCTAAGGAGTTTGTGTTGTATAATGATCATAAAGCTTTTGAGTACTTGGGAAGTCAACAAAAATTGAATCAGAGACATATGAAGTGAGTTGAGTACTTGTAGAGTTTTACATTTGTCATTAAGCATAAGAGTGGAGTCACTAAAAAAGTTGTTGATGCATTAAGTAGAAGACGCTCTTTGTTGATTGAAATGAAGGTTGAAGTTCTTGGTTTTGATGAGATGAAAGAGTTATATGACACTGATCCTAATTTTTATGAGGTGTGGAGAGAGTGCAGAGCACCAAATCTGATAGACTACATAAGTAAGTATGATGAATATTTCATTCAAGAAGGTATGTTGTTCAAAGGTATTCAATTGTGTATTCCTAGAAATCCTATGAGGTTGAATCTTATTAAGGAAAAGCATAGTGGTGGATTAGTTGGACATTTTGGAATTGATAAGACATTGAGTTTGCTGAAAGAGAAGTACTATTGGCCACAAATGTATAAGGATGTTCAAAAATTTGTAAAGAGTTGTGGAGTTTGTCAAGTTGCAAAAGGAGTGAGTCAAAATACTGGTTTGTATACACCTATTACTATTCCTGAGAAACCTTGGACTGACATTAGTATAGATTTTGTTCTTGGATTGTCTAAGATAGTGAAAGGGTATGATTCCATATTAGTTGTAGTGGACAGATTTTCTAAGATGGCTCATTTCATACAATGTAAGAAGACATCAAATGTTGAGCATGTTGCTGAACTTTTCTTTAAAAAGATTGTAAGATTACATGGATTACCAAGAAGTATTATTTCTGACAGAGACAATAAGCTTGTTGGATACTTTTGGAAGACTTTGTGGAAGAAGATGGGTACTGAATTGAAGTTTAGTTCTACATTCCATCCACAAACAGATGGACAAACAGAGGTGGTGAATAGAAGCTTAGTAAATTTGCTAAGATGGTTGGTTGGGAATAAGCCGAGTAATTGGGAGATGGTATTGGCAGAAGCTAAATTTGCATATAATAATTCTATGAGTAGGAGTACAGGGAAGACACCTTTTGAGATTGTTACTGGAATGCATCCTAGAGGTATATCAAATTTTAGAGATGTTGTTGGTGAAAAAAAGAAAAGCACTGCAGGAGAAGAATTTGCTAATTTTATGGAGTCTTTGCATAGGGAAGTAAAGTTGAGGTTGGAGCAAAGCAATCAGAAGTATAAGGAGAATGCTGATTAGTCTAGAAGTCACCATGATTTTCAAGTTGGTGATGAGGTAATGGTTCATCTAAAGAAAGGAAGATTCCCAGTTGGAACATATAGTAAGTTGAAGATAAAGAAATTTGGACCTTGTAAGATCTTGAAGAAGTTTGACAGTGGTAATGCTTATGAAGTTGAGTTACCTGATGACATGGATATATCTCCTATATTCAATATTGCTGATTTGTATAAGTATCATGAGTCAGAGGATGAAGTTATTGTATTAGATGATTATCCTAAGAAGCAGATTGAAGAAGTTGAACAAATATTGGATCAAAGAGTTGGCAAGAGCACAAGAGGAAAAGATTACTATGAATATTTGGTGAAGTGAAAGAATAGACCTATTGAAGATTCTTCATGGATTTCTCAATTTGAGTTGGATTTAGCTCAGGTTGGGACATCTCAATGATTCAGGAGAATCATTTCTCTCAACCTTGGTTGTTTGATGTAGGAGCATCCTAGGTTACCTTGTTATCTTGCTCATTTTGTTCATTTTGCAGTTCCTTCATGTGCCTAGCAGTCCTTCATGTGCCTAGTAGTTCCTTCATGTGCCTAGCAGTTCCTTCATGTGCCTAGCAATCCAGTTTTCTTCAAACAATCCAATTTTCTTCATGTGCCTAGTAATCCAGTTTTCTTCATGTGCCTAGCAATCTAGTTTTCTTCATGTGCCTAGCAATCCAATTTTTTTCATGTGTTGAGTTACTATAACAATTCCTTCATGTGTCAAGTTACCTAGTGTATGCCGAGTGATTCTTCATGTCCCGAGTTACTCAGTGTATGCTGACTGATTCTTCATGTGTTGAGTTACTCAGTGTATGCCAAGTGTTTCTTCATGTGTCGAGTTACTCAGTGTATGTTGAGTGTTTCTTCATGTGTCGAGTTACCTAGTGTATGTCGAGTGTCAGTATTTGGACGTGATTTTGCGAGCCGACTTGCGAGATTTATTTCGTTTGTGACATTTATGTTAAGATCTTTTATTGGGATGAGTTTAGATCGTTGTTGGGCCGGCCTTCCTCTTATGTGATGTTCTAGAATGATCTATAAGTCGTTTTGGCAAGTATAAATAAAGTGTTTAGGCTTAGAGTTAGGCAAGTTTTGGAGAAGGAGATTTGAGAGCAAAACTGAAGGTGTGAATTTGCTATTGGATCTTTGTAGATGAATGTATTGTAATTGGCCATAACCCAGAAGGCCTTACAGCTGGGCATTTATGAAGATATTTTGATGAATCAATAAAAGTATTGTCTCTTTTTCCTCCTTTGGTTGTTGTTCCTTATGTTTGCTTCCGTTGTGTTAACTCTTATAGGGTGGTTTGGATAGCTGGTTGACCTTTGGCCCTAGTTATTCATTTTGTTGCCTGCATCACTACATGCTTCAGTGATGTTCTACATGATCATCTCTTTTTTTTCTATCTTCTAGGACATTCTCTTGTTTGGAGACTTTTGTAGTCCTTCACTAGTTCTTTCAACATTCTTTCCATCTCTTTTTGGATTAAGTTTTTCCCCATGTGGGTTTCTCTATTTCTTCTCTTTATAGAGATTTGGTTGTGCTTGGATACCTCATCAGGCCTTGTTTTCTAGGGCCCAAATTCACTTTCAGTAGTAGTTTCTAGGTTTTTAGCTACTCCCTAAGTTTATCTTAAGGGGGATTGTTAGAGTAATTAGATATTTTATGACTAACTCTATTTTACTTAAGCTAAACTTTAGGCATCTAATGAATAATGCTTTTATTAATTATTATCATGCAACCTAAGATAGATTCCTTTTAGGTTTTTGACATCCTTTTATAAGGATTGATCTCACTTTGTATCATTCATTCACTCAATACATTTTTGTTTGATTCAATTTCAACGTCTCCTCTATGGATATGCAACTCATATGAAACTAAAGTTTACCAAGATAATTGAGATGGCAGGGGACAAAGGGTGAATCAGTTATCTAATCAATGGGAATTCTAACCTTGATATATTTTTCTCCTCTCTTGTGTGATAGGTGTTTGCATGAAGGACATTCTTGAGAGTTGTGGGGTTGATATTTCATCAACTTCAACACTTGATAAAATGATTTAACATTGTTGTAATCTAGATATATTATATATGTGATTCTACTTGACTTTAGTCCTCTACCAACTAAGATTATCTAATGAAATATGGTAAATATTACTAGGATACTCATGCATTAGCTTTCCCTTTGGATGCATTTTTTGAATTTTATGTACACATACAAATATATTTCTCAAGTGATGATGATACATAACACCAATAGAATCTCTTTTTGAGCAAACACATTAGAGATCACCTATAGAAGACTAAGAGCTGATACTTATAAAGATACTTATATTTAGAAACTACTTCTATATTAGAAGCCAACTATGGAAGATAGGGAATCATTACTTATTCCCTTTTAGTTTGTTTCGATAAGGAATTAAATTTGGATCTACATAATGAAAACCCAACAATTTAATTAATTAAAAATTAGCTCTTTAGACAATAATTTGAATATTTTTCATGTTATGCCTCTATTTTTGAACCATGATATATTTGTATACTTGCCTTGTAGAACTTCTTATCTTAAGGACATTCTAACATCCTATATGAATCTTTCTTTGTCTTATATCTTGCACATGCATTTGTACTTCTATATGAATATTCTCCCTCTATTTACAAACTTGTACACTTGTACTCTTGCATTTGGTAATCCCACATTATTTCTAACTCATGGAATTCACTATCCTTCTTACAATGTGCAAGTTCCTTCTTTTCTCTTAAGTTCCCTTATTCTATATCGTTGTCTTCTCAATTTCTCTTATTTTTTCAAAAATTTAAAATCCCTTAATAATCTTCATATCACATAGGCTTACCATATATTCATCTTGTAGATCCCCTCTTTAAAAATTACATACACTTCAGTCACTTTTTTTTCAAATTTTTTTTTGGTTGAACGTTCAACTTTCGCCTAGCCTTTTTGGTTTAGAACCAATGACAGAGGGTTATCCATTCCACCAAATTCTCTAAGGGCATGACCCTAGCCTCATCCCTTTAGATATCAAGGGCCTTGCACTCAACAAGACTTGATCCTTGGTGGGCTCTTTGTGATCCTTCTAATGTCACTAGTAGACCAAGGGCACTTTGACCAAAATAAAATAAAATAAAATCTATTCAAACATAAAGCTTTACCTACCTCCCTACGTGACCTAAAAATGAATAAATGGTCTCACATAGACATGATTATATATTATAAGGGTGAAAAATAACTTCTTAACCTCTACAATCCCTAAAAGAAAAGGTTTATGGGTGAGTGATATGGATATTAATGTAGGATACATGATTCATACACTTACCAATGTGAATATGGTGCAAACAAGAATTTGTGGCTTGTAAATTTATTAAATACTCCTAATTTTCTATCCTTATTTCTTGAGTATGAGGATGAATTTATGTACTTGCAACAATGTCAGGGATTATTATTTATATAGGTTGTAGGAATATATAGTCATAATTAGCAATTGCATGATCACATGTCTCTATGAAAATATATAATATTTTAAGAAATCCTTCAAACCTATTTGCTAGTTTTCTCTCATCACATTTTGTAGTTGGATCAAATGAGAAAGTCGTTAATATTGTGGCACTGAAATGAATTGTAAACTATTTTGTAATATTTTAGCTTTTCTGCATGTGGGATTTCTAAATTGAAATTGATTACTAATTATATATGTTGTGCTATATTTCCTATTTTTATGATTATATTGCAATCTCATGTGGTCATATTTCTCTCTTACTTCTTGTGACTTTGTTTTGTAATGGATTTGACAATAGTTTCATGGGATTTGCATGAATTTTCTCCTTAATTTTTTTCTTTTTATTATTATTTTAGTTTAGTTTCCTACTACACATACATACATAAATTAAATTTGTTTTTACCTTATCTTAAGGGATATAATATTGAATAGAATATATAGATATGTACGCATGCAAGATTCCTGAACTATAGATAATTATATGTGAAACGCATATCTTTAATGAGATTATATCTAATATATAGCTTTAGATTTGTATTAGCTATAATGCCCTACCTGGGAACCCTTGGAACAAAGGGTAAAATATGTAAGTTTTTTTGAAACATAATATAATCATTGCATTTTAATGTGCATCCCATAACTATAACATAAAGCTTAAACAATATGCTAAGGTAAACAAAATGATTATCGCATGATTGAACATGAGAAAAAGACTAACACAACTTACAAAGATTCTCAAACCACTAAACTTATACTTACAATGAGGAGCATACATTCTCAAGATTACCCTTAGAGGACTCATACAACACCCATAGATCTCAACAAGACAAGATGATAAAAAATCATGCCTAACAAAGAGGGAGACGATAGTACCATCCATCCCAAACAAAATGTTCATTTTTAGCCCAAATATAAATTCCTATAATTGGTTAACCATAAAAGTTCATTCACCTCTCTAACCATAAAATAAAGCATACCATCTTAAACATGCATCAATAAGGCTCACAAGAAATGAGGAACCCTAATGAATCCAACTCAAAACTACTCACAAAGTACCCTTCTCCCAAAACTGCTTACAAATCAACTACGACCAAAGACATTGATGAACAACACAAAGACATTGATTGGCCAAAAAAGTTCCCTCACCTTTCTAACCATAATATAAAGCATACCACCTTAAACATGCATCAATAAGGCTCGCAAGAAATCAGGAACCCTCATGAATCCAACTCAAAACCACTCACAAAGTACCCTTCTCGCAAAACTTCTTATAGATCAACTATGGCCAGAGATGTTGATGAACAAATAAAGACATTGATTAGAAAGTAGAGATGTTGATCTATGATTGGTTAAATTATGAAAAAAGTCTCGGACTAGTGCACCAAAGATGTTGAATGACAAGTGGTGACACCATTTTGTACAAACATCAATCCATGAAGAAGTTGATCTAAAAATCAAAGTATTTTTAAGACAAATAATCTCAGTCTAATGAGGAAGAGATGCTAATGATTAGATGGAGATAACAATATATGATCTTGGGCCAATTTGGCTAAATAAAAAAAATTAGTTCTTAAGCAGACACCAATGTACATATGGTAAACATCTAGCTCCGCACTAAGGAGTACTATATACACAAATATTGAGACCATGACACTTGATCACATCAAAAACATGAATTAAATACACAAAGTAAACTAAGATATGATCAAGAATAGCAAGAGAAAATTTTAATTCATAATTTATAAATTGATGAAATCAAATGAAGTGAGTTCTCAAGCTCCAAGTCTTTGTAGCTAGAGGAAGTTTGTGCTTGTATATTGGTCCCTACTAGTGGTATAATTAGCAATTCCTCTCTACCATGTAGTACCTGTAGATCCACCCCACCAAGCTTGCAGAGATAGTAATCTGACCACAAATAAGAAAAACACACAAGTAAGGAGTGGCTAACACACATGCGAAGAAAATGCATAAACTTATAGGGAGGTACCATGACCAAATATAATACACATAAACACATAATATAATAAAACATGGAGAATACTCAACATGCGAACTAATATCCAAAGTTTATACCCAACAAACTCATAGTACACCAAGGTCACTGTTGGGATTAAAGATAGAGTAACTAAGAGGGGGGGTGAATTAGTTACTAACAAAAATTAATCCACAGATCCCTTAGATGTCTTAAAGATCTAGTTACTACTGATACTCAGTAAATAAATGTTGTAACTTGGTAAATTAAACTATTACTTATCTTTAAGCATTCATGCATGTAATTGAAAATAAAAGTGAACACAAGAGACACCAGATTTAACATGGAAACCCAATATGGGAAAAACCACTACGTAACTAGTCACCAATTTTTCACTCTTCTGAAGTGAGCCCTATTAGGAGCCAACCCTATTAAAGGTTACAATACACACTGTTAGGTGTGACCTTGTTAGAGGATTTAATCACCCTATTAGGAGTGGCCTTGCTAGAGGTCTTTAGAACAATTCAACTGAACTGTCACCTTGTTAGAGGATTTACAAAATGGTTGTTAAACCGACTCTGTTAAGAGATTTGAAATCACTGCTACAATGGTTAGAAAGCAACAATGAATTGACCTGAACAAGATGCAACTGAATTTGCTAGCTACAAGTCTCTATTCAACATCATTAGATCCTCCTTGATCAAATATAGCTTTGCTCCTCCTCAATGATCTCTGATCATCCTTCAAATTCGCTTCCACAATAATTAGTCCTCATATTACATTAATTCCAAACACACTTCCACTTTTCACTTAGAATTTGCAACTTGACCTCTTAATTATACCATTCAGATTGTCAAGTTGGCACATTTACATGTTACATTTACCAATAAACCATACATCAGTCGGCTAAAAATATTACTGTAACCAAATAATCTTTTACTGGCTGACCCTGCTCGGTAAATACTGCTTCCAAAAATTTCCTAAGTTAACTTTCTTGACTCGGTTAACATTGCAATATCCTTAAAATCCTTTGGTTGCCGAGTTTACACGGTAAGAACTGTTTCTGCCACATTTCCTTTGATGACCGAGTGATCTCAATAAGAATTGTTTTTGCCACATTTCCTTTGATGATTGAGTTAGCTTGGTAAGAACTGTTTACTCGGTAGATACTGCAAATTTTCTTTACTAACCTCGTGGGCTTGGTAGATTCTGTCCTTTTGCCTCCTTGACCATCTAAGCTCGGTAAACTCTATCCTTTGCCTTGCTGACCTTCTGAGCTCGGTAGACATTGTCCTCTGCCTTGCTAACCTTCTGAGCTCAGTAGACTCTATCTGATGACTGATATGACATTTGTGTGACATCAAAGACAACACATAATTGAACAATTGTATCCAACAGGTCACTACTCAATACTAATAAATGTTTGTTGTAGAGACTCAAGGGTGTAAGTATTGTGACATGACACATGATGACCCATGAGGCTTTGAGCACCATTATTTTATCAACGAAGATCTATTAAGCCATATCAACATTCATAGATAGCAAGGCAAGGACATACCATATCAACATCCTTATACAATGATGAGGTAGTCAAATTGATTCTTTTCATTATATTTCAATCTCAATTATTTAATTAGTTGTTACTTATTAAGAACTCATCCAAGGGATATCCATGAACCCCCTTGTGTTCCAACTTGACTAGGAGAGCCACTCCACTCTACTGCTCAAACACCAACCAAGTTTATCTCAATAAAATAACAAGGCACAACCAATAATGCACCATGACATAAATCAAGAAAGACCCATTACTCATAAAAACCACAATGAACAAGGTAATTGTGATTGGTCTTAATACCAAGAGCACAAGTCACTTAGACCACAACACTAGAGCATAACTCAACTACATGTTTGAATGCAGTCTACATACCCAATATCGAGATATCACATGCAAGTTCATTCTGAAGATTGGAGTGTGCAAAAACAAGAGTAACAATGAGAAACAATGACCAAGAGAACACATAAGGCTCAAACAAAGTTTCCATTGAAATATAAGAAGCATTCAACCAATCAAAATCTGAGAGTATAAGTTCCTCAAGATCTTATCAAGTAGGAATGAATCCACTACACTCAAGGATGATGTGTCAACATACGCATCATACCACCCAAAGGAAAACCAAATCAAGCATTAAAAGGCCAAGCACTTAAGGTAAGAAGACTACATATAACCACACTCTATTGGCCCCATTACCAATAGGATGGATCCCAAGGAGGTCTAATATATAAACATGGAATACCAACATCCCTAAATATTATACAAGATAATATCTCATCCTAAACTCAAGCAAAGAGCTCCAAAAGACAAAAATACTAAATTCTGGAAAAACCTAACAAAGTACAAAAATCAATGTTTTAAACTTGAAAGGGCAGTTTTAGATCAAAATATTAAAATACTCACAATGTCCTATGATCGTTTTGATTCCATGATCCTTCTCTTTTTTGTAGAGACTACTATAATTTTAATAGTTAAATCATGCCACTCATGGTGAATGATAGGCTCTAGATGACATGCAAAACAATGTGAGAAAGAAAAGATCCAAAAATCAAACTTGGATTTTTGCTACAAAATTAAAACCCATTGGTCTAAATCCACTAAAAAACACACTTTTCAAATAAAATACCAAATCTAGGCTCTCACAGAAAACTAGACATCATAACACTTCTAAAACTCCATTTCTTCAAAATGAAAACATGCATCTTATCAATCAAACCTAACCGAGTGAAATAAATACATGAAATCATCTGGGAATGCTTATTCTCATCCCACTCAACTATTACAACTAGCTTCAAGAAAAATAACTAAGTAGAATTAAAATAATTAGAGGCCCCACCTCTTACAAATGGTGGAAACAAAAAATGAAGAGGGAAAAACCAATACGACACAAGAGTAGACAAAAAATCCTAGCATATTATAGCAATATTTCCACAATTCCAACAAGTTGCTCCATGCTAAAATCCTACACACATATTGCACCCAACAAGCAAATCTTCAATTTGCTCACAAGAGAGCTTGAACAATTTTTGCTCTCCAAGATGCAAAAGTGAGAAATAATAGTTCTAGTTTCTCATCATTAAGTTAGTTTTCACTCAAAACTAAAAAGGTCAAAATAAAACCATTTAAATAAAATAAGTTGAAACTCACCTAAACTCACCACTGATCAATTTATCCAATTCCTGTTAAATGGAATATCTCCATGACATATATTGTCAAAAAAAAGAAGATAACTTTTTAAACATTAAATAATAATATTATTAATTAAATATTCTCCCGCGACAACTATGAGAGCTCTAATGCACAAAAATACAACTAGTTTTTATAATATGCAATATGAATTTGGATTCACCAAATGTGTACTAGAGAGATATAATACAACAAATATGGAATACACTATCAATACATGGACAATATTGGCCTAGAATAAAATGCCAAAAATACTATCTCTTGTGCCACTATTGGGGACACAAACATACCTCAATTCCTACAACTCAGGATGAATGTGCTTGATACTTGTTTAGTGAAACATGCGAAGTTCAAGTGCAACCATACACATCATATAGATAGACGAAGCACATATAACATCAACAAGATGCCTCAATTAATAATAATGAAGAAGAGTAGGACATCTTGTAGATCTTGCAAGCCAATGACTATGACTTCGTCTTTCTTTGTATCAACATTAAGGGAAAAATGCATAGTTGTGGTGCAATGAGGCACCACAATTACATTACCATTGCATTTAAATAATTTAAAAAAAATCATTTAAATAAACCATTATATGACTATTCTGAGCACATGCCAATAATAGTCAACTAAAATATCAACAACATATATGGCATGATAATTGGATTAACACCCATGGCCTTGAATGCAAAGTAAACCAAATAACATCAAGGTATCATCATGAATATACAATCCAAATAGTAAGTAACGACACTATCTAATAGCATAGTATTTCATTTAATGCAACATATGTTTACAGACACATCAAATAGTATTTAACATCAAGTATACTTACTACTCATTTCCCTTGTATTCCAAGATCCGAGGCTTTATTACCTCCTAGTAATGACAAGGTTGGAGTTCCACTACATTAGCAACTTCATGATGTGTGAGAGTATCTAAAATGTAAGGGAATTCAACTTTGGTTTGTGAAACTTACTACAACCATGGGTGCACTTGTGCACTTGTTTGCATTTTTCATTAACACACAATCATGACATGTCAATCAAAACCTCATTCTCATATCTTAATTCCTCTTTAATTCTCTTATGCTAAGTCTCAAGGATTAATCTAACTTAAATAAGAAGATAATTTAATCCTATGAGTTGACCGAGACTTCTCCCCTACTTTTGATGTTTGTCTCCATTTTTGAGACATCTTTCTTTTTATCTTAGTCCGAATAATTGCATTAAATGATAGGTTCTATGATTTTAAGTACAAAATATATTTCTAATGAAACCAAAATATTTATCCCACCTATCCAATTATATCATTTTCACTAAAAAGTTACAAAAAGCATCTTTGAATATATTATATAATTTATATCTCATAATCTATATAATATTTTTTTTAAAAAAATATAATTTTTATACTTGACATTTGACACTACATTTATAATAAAACAACCATAGTAAAATAAGTTAAGGAAATAAAAACTAGCACATAATTTCTCTCTATATTACTAATAATGAAGTTGTTAATCTATTTATACATTAGTTTTATTTTCAAAAATATCTTTAGTAATTTAATTAAATAGATATTGTAAAGAATCAAATAGTGATTAAATCCTCAAAAGTCTATAAAGTAAATATTTTCAACTTCAATATATTCATTAAATAAATTCTATTGTCTATAAATGAATTTAGTTGTTACTCTATTTATATATATATTCATTAAATAAATTCTATTGTCTATAAATGAATTTAGTTGTTACTCTATTTATATAGTAGTTTTATTTTCAAAAAGATCTTTAGTAATTTAATTAAATAGATATTGTAAAGAATCAAATGGTGATTAAATCCTCAAAAGTATGTAAAGCAAATATTTTCAACTTCAAAATATTCATTAAATAAATTCTATTATCTATAAATGAATTTAGCAATAGATATGCTTAAGATTTCCATTCTTATATAAAGGAGTTTATTATATAGACAAGTTGTACTCACTAGATATTATCAATCCTTAACTTTTAAATAAAATTATTATTTTAAAACAAATTTAAAAATCTTTCAAACTAAAATAAAAATTTAAATAATTTTTAAATAAACCTAACCAAACATACACCCCACAATCTTCCATCTAATATTCTAAAGAATTATTCACACACTTGACCAAATCAATCTAATATTCTAATGAATTATTCACACACTCGACCAGATCAATTCCCTTGGAAGAAAAGAGAAAAAGAAGAAGAAAGAATATCTAACCCAAATATGACAACGTATTAATATATGAATCACATTATAATTGTATAAATCATGCCATATGCTTTTATAGTGTATAATTCTCCATACCAAAACACAATAGTTAAATACCACTTGGTAGGCGTGTAAAATAAGTTTAAAAACAATTCCTCTCCCCTTCAAGTTAACTAAATTAGGTAGTGAATAGGAAAGGGAGAGGAATAGGTGACCATCCAGGAGTTCTGAAGAGTCCACGTGGCAAGCATAAGAAGAAGCCGATCAACTGATTTGCCCAACAAAGCGCGTAAAACGTACACAGCCCTCTGGAAATATTTGTTTTTTCCACGCTCGCTGATCTTTCAATCCCTAAAGCTGTATACAGATTTTTAATTTGTCAGCTTTTACGCATAGATTTCCTTCAAATTTCTCATTTGAACTTTACATCGGCCAAAATTTTTCCTCGCACACACCGCACTCGGGTAATTTCGAAGAGAAAGCTGGAGCTCCGATGGAGTTGATGGAGGTAATCTGGACGCATTAGAAAAAGAAACAAAAACAAAACAGGAAAGGCCAAAAACGTTCCATTTTCAAATAATTTGCAATGTTTTTGGTTGAATTGAAGAGATTCATTCACAAACTTCAGAGAATGTCGTTTGCCGGATTAGCAATAAAAAAATTTCGTCACTTTCTATTTCAAAATTTGAATTGATCACATACATACACTGCTTTGAGAAAATACGAGATATACTCACAATTGAATGCACGTTAGTATAGCATTTGATTTTCGCACTACTATTTGTTATTCTGATTTAAATTGCAGTGCACTTTAATTGCACTAATGTAGTCTACAATTGCAGGACCGTACATAGGGTTTCATAATTTGTCATATTGGAGAGCCCTTTTGGTTTGAGGTTGCGAGGCAGGCTCGGATGTTCGAATCGAAATTTTACTCGAGTCAGGTATTACTTTTGTTTCAGTATTTTTGTCTTTTTATTTTAAATTTATGTTTATTTAGTGGAATATTAATTTCATGTTTGTTATTCGGGGCTCGACTAGGGTGCTTGTATAGGGCTATTTTCTCTGCCGCAGTGGGCTAAATTACCTTTAAATTAGAATAAATAAGTTAAATATTCAGTTATGAATTGATCAGTAAAGAACTTGCCATGTTTTACCATATGCATGCTAAACATTACGAGATTGGTCCAAATATACAGGTCTTAAAAAGTCTTAATGTTTTTCTCTACATGCTTCTGCAGTGAGCTATCTGACACATCATCGGTATTTTAAATTCGATAAATTTATCAATATTTTATGGGATTGTTTTTATCATTTCTCTCGTTTTAATATAGGAAGAAAAGATTAGCCGACAGAATCTACAAAATTATTTTGCACAACCTGTGTTGAAGTTTTCATATGATATTTTGAATGAACATAGTCATTATTAGGGAAGCGTGATTAGGGATACATTGATTTTTGTGGGATTTTTAGTTCTGTATAGTATCGAGTATTCTTTTTCCTACTGTATTAGGTTGGGGAAACTTGAAGCATTGAATAGTTGGACAGAATATTTTCAAAAGGTTATAATTTTTAAAATTTTTTTTGCCGCTTTAACAAATTCTCACAGGAGCATAAAATGTTCATAAAGTAATTGAATTCATCAAAATATATGCCTACATAGTAAGTTCTGTTCTCTCTCTCATCATTAGCCTAGAAAGCACGTATTTCTTTTGCTTGAAATAGACATTGTCCGCTACAATTCAATGCTTATAAACAAATTGAATCCCTAAAATATCTAGGTATTTGAGTCCTTTTGGATGACCTATTTATATGAGTAATCATTTCTTGTATGACTTTTCTGTCATTGCATTTGTGATATTTACAAGATCAGTGGGCCTACAGAGCACATAGCAGACCAGCACCTCTAGCTTTCATCTTGTTTCTTCTTTTGTTAATCTGTATGACCCTGAGAAGGATTACAGTTCTACAAAATGTGCATGACAATTTATGGATTTTGAATGTTGACGCAGATTTATGGTAGGGAGAGTTGCAATGGCAGATATGGACTTACTGGAACTCAAGTTCCGTCTTCATGATGGCACAGATATTGGACCTCACAAATATGATTCAACCAGTACCATTTCTACAGTGAAGGAAAGCATAATTGGTCAGTGGCCACAAGGTTAGGGATGAGACTTTTTTCTCACACTATTTCTTCATAACACATTTATTGTTGCAACTTTAATATCTTGCTTCAAAAGGGCTTCATGTCCCCCTGTTTCTACACCTCTACAGACCATTGCACCGTGAGTATTTTAAATTTTTGGGGTAAATTGTGGGAAAGGTTATGCTTTTCCTTCGTTAGGATTTGATATAAGCTTGGGTCTCAATTGTTAAAATTACATATCTTCTTCACACGTGAATGTACAAGATTTTTGTACACCACCACAAACTCGTCACTTGTTAGTGTGTGTGAAATCTTTATTTAGTATTGCATGGAAATTCATTACTTGGGGAGTGTTGTCCACCTTCATTTCTATTCGGGACAAGCCTAATTCGCCTTCAATTTTAAACATGTTCCTGATCACTTGGCAATGTTTGTATTGTTTAGTATGGTGAACCTCAGCACATTTTGGTTCCAGACTTTTATTGTCAGAAGGGAAAAGATCGGATGAAATTCACCACCTATTTTGAACATGTTTGTTACACCACATCCTGATCACTTGGTAACATTGGTCATATTTAGTGTGGTGAACCTCACTACATGGTGGATGCTCACTTTTAGTGTGATAAGGGACAAGCTTGGATGACACTCTTAAGATTCTCAACCTGATTTACACATGATTAAACCCATTTTTGTCTCACTACAGCCTCAACGCTCGGGCTAAGCTTAATTCACCTCCTGTTTTAAACATGTTTGCTACACCACATCCTGATCACTTGGTAACATCAGTCATATATAGTGTGCTGTATCTTACTAGGTGGTTGGTCATATTTATTGTGATACAGAATAAGCTCCAATGACAATTTTAAGATTTTCAATCTGAGCTACACCTGAATAGACCCAGACCGTCTCATCACAATCTTGTCACTTGGCTAATTGGGCCAAGCTTAGGTTACATTCTGTTCTAAACATGCTTGTTACACCACAATTTAACCACTTGTATTCTGATGAACCTCATTAGATGATGGTTGGCCACTTTTAGTAGGATGTAGGATAAGATTGGATGACATTCTTAAGATTCTGAGCATAAGCTTCTCTTATGAACTTTTGTTTACATCACAACCTCATCACACTTCTGTTGGGTTTGTGGGCTCCCTTTCCTAAGTTATTTAACCTCACGACTTTCCAAGTTGGCGTCCATAATCTCAAAATCTTCAGGCTGAAGAAAGTCATTACAAATACAGTTTTACTTTGCTGAGCAGACATAAACCATAAAACAGAATCAACCACTTCATGTTTCTGATTTAATAGAACTTGCAAGTTTTAGAACAAAGTGAAAGGTAACTCTGTTGAGACTGAAAGGGAAATCATATGAAAAAGGGAGCAATTGCAAAGTTCAACTAAATAGGTTTTTGAATCAAATAGCTCAGAATAGATCAGTAATTGAAAATGCTTCTAAAACAGTATCTTACATCTAAAAAATAATAGAAAATGCTTTTAAAACAGTATTTTATATCTCAAAAGACCATAAATGATACTGTAATGTTCTCATTGATAACCATTTTAGTAGATATGTAATTTAACAGTAAAGGGAGTGTTGGTAGTTTTTTATTAGATTATAAAGATATGCCAGTACAAAAGAAGAGAACAACTATTTGAGCCACATTTTAGGTACTATTTATCAAGTAGAGTTTCCTTGTTATTGCATATAAGTGGATGATAGAGTAAAAAATATCAACAGACTTTGAGTTGAGAATTTGCAAGATTATAGGTACAAGCTGCAATGGAAAGTTAAAGCATGAGAAACATTCCCTTTCGATGGGATAGTTGCTGCAGAAACATATCGAGATTTTTAAAGAGAAAATATATTAGACATGCTTCGGGAGCAATTAAGATAAATAAGCGCACAAGACGAGCACATGACTTCTACCAAGGCATGTGTTAAAGTGCCTAATACCTATAATAACATGCATAATAGTTTCACTATATGTTTAAAGTAATCATGTATTACTATTGTACTCCTTGCAGGTCTAGAATTGCTATTGTACTCCTTGCAGGCTTTCTGGACCTCCATGTGTGTGTTGAACCTAAATGGAGTTTGGTTCCCTGATAATTGCAGAGCATGCATTTACACAATATATTTGACCAAATAATAAAGCATTAAGCTTTTATAATATATGTAAAACTTAAATATAAACAAATTAATACCTCATTTTGATATAAAATATGGCTACAGTTCATTTTCTCCATCACCACAAGCTAATTTTTATCTTTGTGATAGAAATGATTCTACTTCCAGTTTGATAATGTCTATTGACTGTTATGTATACTCTTTGACTTCCCACTTGATTTTGCAATTTTCACCACTATGCCTTTTTTGTGATTCAAATTTGATGGCCAATTTCTAGTTGAAGCTCCAAATTATCACAATTTGTTAGCATTTGAAAGGAAATTTGTCCCAACCTAACTTTGATAATCTGGATGGCCATCTTGGTATCATTGTTGACAATTGAAATGTTAGAATTCTTTTGAAAGTAACAATCACAAGAACTCCAAGAAAACAAACCTCTTTAGTCAAGTCAATAGAGTTTCATTTCAGTTTAGTCTTTCTATAATTAATTTTGGCATGTACTTTGTCTAGTTTCAGATATAATAAAAAATCAAATGGAAGCCTTACTTAGTATTTATGATATTGTCTACTATATCCCACTAAATTGTGTTTCTGGATTTATATACATGGAAAGCATTATTACGAGTCTAAGGCAAATAACAGTAGTGTGGAATACTGAGGAAGAAAAAAGCCCATCACTTTATTGAAGTGATATTGTTATATTTAGTTTAATGGTCATGTCAGTAACTTTCTTTTAAGTTAGTCAGTTTTTAATAACTATTTGTTATTTATGTTGTTTAGTTAGTTCTGGTTAGATGAATCAGGAGGGGCCCAAACTCTTACATCAAGCCTAATCAGGGAAGAAAAGTGGACTCACAAAAAGTGAATCCACCAAGCTAAAGATTCACAACCTAATCTGCCCAAAGAACCAACAGAAACCAAAATATACTAGCAAGCACCAAAAACAACAAAAAATCCGCCAAGACAAACTATAGGGAAGGGATCTTATTTTCCTTTTAATATTGATTCAATTCCTTTAGAAGGTTCAAGAAAGTACCCTTTCTCTGATTACCCTGCATTAAGGCTGACATAGGAGGACTCTCCATCACCATTGGAGCCATGGGCTCTTTCTTCTTTGTTTTGGCATGCTTGTGCCCGAGTTCGTACTACAGAATTTGAAAAAGAGCCCAAAGTCTTATCCATCATCCTTGCTAAAATCCACAATTTTTTTCAGCTTCCTCTTGATTGGCAATGGCATACAAAATCTCCCTTGTTTCTTCTTTAGAGGGCACCAATTTGTGGAGTTCTCTAACGTGTTCCTCAAAACTAGCTGAATTGTCAAGTCTAGTGGAAAGATCATCGACAACTTCCCAAACTCTCTGATCCTGGACATCTTTGGATTAGTCCCCTGCCCTAGCATCAGCTTTATCCAATGCTTCTAATCTATTGATCTTCTTTTTAGCTGTGTGTACGTTTGCCAGCAAAAGATTGATAATTTCATTTTGCTGATAATAGAGCACACACAGGTTGTCAACCTTTTAAATGATTATAGCATAGTTAGGCATTTTAACTTTAGGAGAGTGGATAGGGGACTTGGGGCGAGGAGCCTGAGAAGGGGGTGAAGGCTTAGGAATTAGACTTTATGCTTTTGAGGGGTATTATCTAGGGTCCATTCAAACTTAGTAGACCAAGAGGTTGAAGAATCCATAGAGACCTCAAGAACCTCTTTAGGAAACACATTATTTCCCTTTGTAGTATTTTTCATTTTGGCCCTTCTTTTAGGGTTAACCCTTGTTGAAGAACTTGTGAGTGGAGTATGAAGCCTAAAGGATGAGTCACCTCTTGTATCTTTCAGATTGGAGAGCTCAACAAACAATTTGGGATTAATAGAGGAAGAGGGGTTAGGGCCTAAATCAGGGGAGAGGGTAAGGTGAAAGTTATATAATCTAAGAATAAGGCCTTGACATAGTCTCCGGGAGACACATCTCCCCCCTTCAAAATGCGTATTGGAAACGGAGACACATCTTTGGGACCTTTCACGACTCTAGAGTCTTAAAAATTGAGAGAAGAGTTTGACACAAAGTGTTCTCTTGCCATGAGATTCGAAGTCTCCTGCACATTTCCGGAGGAAAAAGCACATTAAAAATAAAATATTTCATTTTTGAGTCTTTGACCATTGCTTTAGACCTAACAACATTTCCTTTAGACTATTTGACTCTATATGGAACAATATTAAATAAGTAAATGATATTACTATTCGACAACAGACTATATGATATATCATGTTTTGATTTAATGGTTTCAAATATTTAATGTTCATACTTGAAACTTTCTATTGAACTTGTTTTCTGATTTCAGAGCTCTATGTTATGATATTTCTTGGAAATTATTAAATTATATTAAAAAACTGGCATCACCAAGCACCCCTATCTCTTGTTTTTGGAAAATTGTCGTACTGGTACTGGCACTGATACTATTGTCAGAGACCTCCAATTCTCCTTATCTCTAGGTGACTATGGACCTTGATGTAGAGGAAGTCTCCTATTAACCTTGGAATTATCAATTGACTGAGAAAAGGGGAAAAAAATCTAGAAAGAAAAACTTTATTTAACCCTATGATGGAAACGATTTGGCATAGGGAACAAATGGAAGTGAAACTGCTTAAACATACCTTACAGGGTGATAAGCTTGATGGGCAACAACACAACATCTTTCCACTCCACTTGTAGATCTTCTCCCTTGAAACCTTTTTGCAGCCAAGAGATCTCCCCAAGATGCAGGAACCTTTTGAAGTCATTCTTATAATGCCCTTCAGAATTCCTTTGGAGAGTTGTCCCTTTTGCAACAAGGCTAGCAGCAGCAGCAATGAACTCCATAGAAACCATGAAGAGAAGCCCACCAATGGTTATAGCCCCTTTATCTCAAGTTTAAGCAAACTTCTTTGATAAATCTAGATTAAAACCCTCCATACTTTCGACATCAGTGGCCACAATACCCTCAGCGAAAATCTGCCATAGAATAGGGTCATTTTTGGAATCTTCACATTGACCATATTCAGTTTGAATGAGGTCTCCCTCCATGACACTCCAAAAATAGGAAAGCCCAGAGGCCCACAAGAAAGTAGAAATGAAATAGAGACCAGAGTATTTTTGTGATTCCAAATAATGTGCTAACAAGAAATCTTTCCCAATGAAGGCATTTCCCATGCATAATAATTACTTTAGTGTAGTGTGGCAACCCATCATTAAATTGACAAGGAACAGAATATTAATCAACAAATGCAAGTTGATCTTGTAGTATGGTGACCCAATCTTCTTCTGGAGTATCATGCAAGGAAGACCATGTTTGGATGGAGGCGATGAAGTGCTCAATAGTAGCCAATTCACTGAGTTGTTCCCCCTTGAGAGCGTGTTGAATCGTAACATTAGCCACACCAAACAATATATTGTGGCTTTTGGTGATGGTGTCATTGATAACCCACCTAGGAGTTGCTTTCCCAATTAACATTATGATGACATTCATTGCATCCCTACAACGATGTTGTCTAGCTAGTATGGTAACACTATTGTTTTAGTTCTCAATTGTTTTTGTCATGGAAAGATCTATTTGTAATTGCTTATTTAAAGATTATTCTTTTCCCCTTTTTAATATTGAATATCAATTGATTATCATTTCACTTTTAACTATACCATTTTGACATCCTTAACATTAAATGCAAAATCATACAAAAGTACTTGTCTTTATTTTAATGTCCCTAAAATCTATTACAAATATGCATCCATATAAGGTCACCTACCTATGATTTTTTTTAGTGACATAGTGAAATTTGGCAAATATTTTAATGGTCAAGCATGTCCTAGCAACTAGTGCTTAGTTCTATACTTGAAATGAACCAAAAAATACAATAAACTATAATTTTTTGCAGAGTTAGGGCAGCACAATAGGTTGGAAAATAAAGGTATTTTTGAGTTGATTTTTTTCATGATTTAAACCTTTAAGAACTGTTAGACTTCATTGAAAATAGGAGGTGATTAAATGATGCTGTTCTGGGGAAAAATGGTTTAGATAGAGGATTTTTAAAAAGTTGCGAAATATTGGGATTCTTTTGAGGACTCAGGCTATCGTGTTTAGTTGTTCTATTTGTGCTTAGCATTTGAGGATGCCATTGAGTGGGTTAAAGGCCATGAACCTAAACGAGGATGTCGGGCAGTGGCCTCAAGCGGAGGGATGAGGATGTTGACAGTGGCCTTGAAGAGGTGAGAGGTAGGGCTGGCTAGGGTAAGGGGCCTCGAAGAGGTGATCCATAGGAAAACTGGCAGAAATCAACGAGAATAGCATGATGAAAGTGAGTTGGTTGACATGATGGGAGATATACAAGCAATCCAAAACCCTTGAGATCGTGTAAAGTTGAGGATTGGTTGTGTCTAGAGATGTTATTTATGATGAGAGACCACTAGGTCAAGAATCATGGGCTAGGATGTTCAAGTTTTACTAATGAACTAATTTAGAGGATAATTTTGCTATGGATTGGTGGTTATGAGGTAAGCCATGATCTAGTCACACTTGTTACTTAGAAAGTTTAAATCTTTAAGATCTAGTATATTCTCTTAACAATCTAGAGAAGTATTTTGAGTTTGAGTTAGTAAAGACCTTAAGAGTGTGAAGGATGTAACCATTAATTTGAAGTTTCAAGGGACATTGTGCCTTATGGTGGGATTGTGTGTAGAAAGGCTAGGTTAATAAAAGTTGGAAGTCTCTAAATTGTATTGGATGATTGTGAAGTTGAAAGGTAAGTGTTTTTCCTATCAACTATAATTTGGAGTTGTTCAAGGAGTTCTAGCACTTGAAATAGAAATAACTATTTGTGAGGTAAAATTATGAGGATTTATATTGCCCTAACTTTTGTGTAGATCATGTTGAAGATGATGAAGAGAAGTTGTCTCGGTGTGTGAATAGTTTGCATACAACAACAATTCAAGATGATATGTTTTTGTTGTTGATGCGTTCCATTAAGGATGCGTACCAAATTGTGCTAAGGGTAGAAGAAAAAATTTCTAGAAGGAAACTAGGAGTACAAGGCAAGGCAAGGGTCGAAAGGCAAGAAAAAATAGTAAATAAGGTTATGTGCAGGGGAGGTCTCAACATCTAGTTCTAGTTCACTATGTTCCAAAGAAGAGTAGATTTTTACGTAGAAGGAAGGAAAAGGTAGAGGGTTTCAAGGAAAGACATTCAATGGAACCTATTATATATGTGGAGAAGTAGGCCACAAGGCACTTGAATATGTAGAATTTTTGAAAGAATAAGGATCCACTATGAAAACAATGCATATTGCTCAAGGTAGTGAAGCAATGAGGTCTCTACTAAGGGCCGAGAGAACTCTATGTTAAGCTTGCTAAAGAAGGCAAAGAACTATGGTTAAGAAGAGTATCAGTAGTTGTTGTTACATTGAACTTAGAGTATTTTTGTGTAAAAAGGGAGGAGAATGGGGGATGAGTACTCTCATTCTATTGATAAAATCATTATCAAATGTAGTTTTCCATTGTCGTGCATTACTGACTTGATTAGATCATTTTAGTGGAGCACATTACTTGTAAAAAAATGATTTCCAAGAGTGATAATCATCAAATCAACATCTGTGAAGTAGATGAATGGAATTAACTTTGAAATTAAGGATAGATTGCATGAGTGGTTGGTTGTTCTATTTAGGTTGATTGATGTGCTAAGCCCTTATATAAGTTTGATGACTAGGTTTTAAAACCATTCTTGGGCCTGTTTGTTATTATTTATATGATGTAATGTCTCATCTTGGGTCCATTATGATATTTATTTTGGTTATCAAAAGATGTTTACTATTTAGATTTACAATCGAACGATACAATTGTTACCCAAGTTGGCTAGACACCATCTATGGACTTCCTCAAAGTTATCAATTCCAAGCCCGCTTCACTAACGGGATGTTGACCCCTACCCTCTATTGGGATAAGATCCACTAGATTGGATTTATACATGCCCCTCCTCGGTAACATTAAATCCTTTTGTTCACAAGCAATGTCAAAGATATTATTATTTTAATTATAATTATATTGTTAGAAAAATTCAAATATATAATCATTGTGAAAATCTCAAATTCCAATAGTAGCCCAATAATAAGTTAATCTTAAAGTAATCCCTTGATTGATATTGTGAATAATATTAGGAGATACTTAAGTATTTATTCTTTACAATCTAGTTAAACGTTTATTCATTTATAAATATACATGTTTTTGATCATAAATCTTTTAGCATGCCCTAACTCAAGGGCATCTACTCATGTTATATATATAATATTATGTGGTGGGGTCATGCCTTCCTTACTCCACACAATTTGCAAATGCACATGCACATCATTTTGGGCAATGCGGTTCATAGCAGTCGTAGACTGATCATACTATCCACTTGGGGCATCCTTTGTCCAGCTAAAAGTGGCTCACGGGATGAATTGGAAATGGTATTACTTCCCTTTAAGTATATTTGTTCATATAATTTATCTTATCCCTTCCATTCCTTATGACTACCCTTATGTCTTCTTACATGGCATATGGGAAGTGTTGGGAATTATGCACATTGTGTGGAGTCTGCAATTTATATGTTCAAACATTGGTCTCACCGATTAGGATGTATTTATGTGAAAGGTAGTAATGTGTCTTACCAGGGTATCGTTCCCTTAAATATAATAGCATAATTTCATATGATCTTCTTGATTTGTTGTTTTCCCTTATCACTTTGTACACCTCGAATTAAAATATTGTATAATGTATTTTTTTTCAAATGCTTTATGATCTCTCGTCCTTAACTATTAATATGCGTTTCATGACTTCTGTAATGGTCATGATACTTGGGGTATCTGATCGAGATTTATTTAGTAAACTAATAGTAGTGTATTATTATTAATTACATCCTTTAGTTATAGTCTATAATTTATCTAATGTCTTTAATTTGATATATAACATTCATTTACTAATAATTATTTATTTAGTTATTAGTTAATCAACTAAATCCACATATTGAATTACTTAAGTCATTTCATTCTCTCTCTCTCTATATATTTTAATCAACTTCTTAGTTAAATAGGGGCATAGTGTAATATCCCCATTTTTTGCTAGCATTAGAGTTTCAAAGATTAGCCTATTATTGTGATCCTCGTAGGCTAATTATTGTAGATAGAGGGTCTTTTGAAACAGTGGCTTGGCTTGGGAGGGTCTTATCTTTTCCACAATTCAGTAAGCTACAAGTTGGTCTTCGTTTGGCTTAGATTGGACTTCATTTGGGCTTAGTTTTGTGTATTTACTATTTGTGGTAAGTTGGTGTTGATTGAGATGTACCCTTTCTATTTTTTGAAACTGCATTTGGTCACATGGAGAAATAATAGGTATGACTCCTATTTCAGACGACATATTTAAATGATGATTATTTTGGGACAATATATTTTTAGTCGCCAAATTATTATTAAATAATTAATGGCTTATTATAAAATTATAATTCTACTTTATAATTTTACTTAAGTTGAAGGTTGAGTTATCATTTGAAAGAGTCATTTATTAATTAGTTAAGCCAAGTCAAGAAAGAGAATCTAATGGAAGCTTATAATTGATGTTGTGTGGTGAAGCTTCTTGAGTGAAGTTACATTTTGGCAACAAAAGGGAATCTAGAGGTTATAAATACAAGCCCATTTGTTGAGAACAGTATGCTTGGATATTTTATTTGCTTTTGATGCCTTTGTGGCTTTTACTGAGTTTTCTGAATTGGGCGCCCTTGCTGAAGTATAAGGGACTGAAGCTGAAAGTTGTTCTAAAGATTGTATTGCAAATTGCTGCTGTTGTAGAGCAATCTGCCTTCACTCCTTACTGTTTTACTGTGTCTAAAGGAGGAGTTTGTCTGTGGTAATTATCTGATTTTAAGTGAGTTTGTTTGCTGGAGATTGCCTGAAGATTGTGAAGAGATTCATTCTGTGGGGTGATTTGAAAAAAGATTATTTGCTGGAGTTTTTATTGGACCTGCTGTGAGGAGTTCTGATTCTATTTGATAAATCTGAAGCTATAATCTGGTTGTACGATCTGTCACCATTGTGCGTGGGAAACCCCTTGAGAAGCCACATCTAGCTCGTGAATCGTTTGCAATACTGATCTGGGCATATAGGGTGCAATTTGGAATGTTGGAGGGGTAATACTGTGCAAAGAATTGGTGGAATTAAATCCACAAGTCCCACTTTTGGTCTGCGATCTGGAAAAATAATTGCTGTTGTTCATTTAAGGCAGCGCTGGGCATTGATAGTGGCCTGTGATCACTCCAACTAGGCCGGCACCATTTCTTTTTGGCCTGCGAACCACATTCAAGCTTGCACGTGAATGACACCAGTCCTGCATTTGGATTTAGAGGTGGGCGGCTGAGCCTGGATATCAACGTCTGCATATTTGGGAGGAGCTGTCTTAAATCTGAGATTGCCAAGTGTATCTCCAGCTAGCATACTACAAACATTGGCCAATGTGGGTGTGGAAGGGCTGTGATCAGATTGAAGAGAGGTTGCTGATTGGTTCAAGGTGGAATTCATAACATTAAGTCAAGTTATTCAATTACATAAATCAGGTTCCAATTTGTTATTCCAGTGTTGATACTTGTGCTTCAGATAAAGCATTAAAATTTGTGAATGTAATAAGTGCTGAATGTTTTGAGAAATAAGTGAAGTTGTTTGAAATTTAAAATTCAATGAGCTGGTTTTTCATTAGACATTTAGTTGGCTCTTCCTTATGAAGATTATTTACAATTACGAATCTGTTTCATTTGGCAACTACAAAGCTTGAAATCACAACCGTTTATTATCTTGTTGGAGAGCTGTCTTGCAAATTGTTTGACAAAATGTCAAACCTCAGATTAGCTTAGGAAGTTGTGTGCTTAAGATATATGTTTGAAGCTATAGCCAGTAACAGGGTTATTACACGTTGATTAACTTATAATATTAGATTTCATTATTAGAGGGGCATATTACATTCAAATGACCTTTTGGTGTTTGATGAGACAAAAGAGGAACATATTGTACACTAGTAATAATTGAATAAGAATAAACTGGTGGTGAACTTGAAGGAATGCATTTTCATAGAGGAGTTGATTTACTTAGGACTAATGATATATCAAGATGGATTGAGAATGGACTTAGACAAGGTTTGAGTAATTGTCAAATTGTTAGTCTTGTAAAATGCAATATTGGTTAGAAGTTTTCATGGTTTGGTAAGTTTCTACAAGAAGTTCATCATGAAAATTAGTAGAATGTGTAGGCCTTACACTTGGAGCATTTGATCATGGAAGAGCTGATATTAGTACTTTCAGACTTTGTGAAAGTTTTTCAAGTTGATTGTGAAGTCAAGAGTAAATATATTCATGTTCTATTGATTCAAGAGGGGCAGGCTTGTTGATTATTTTAGTGAGAAACCAAATGAAGCTAAGCAAAAGTGTTTAGTTTATGATTAGGAATTTCTTGTTATTGGTCATGCTTTATGTAGATGGAGGCTTTATCTATTGCTAAAATAATTTTGTCTATACACTGATCCTTAAGCATGGAGGTTTGTTAGACCCTTCTATATCGGTGTTTGCATCTTTGATTGCTTTTATACAACACACTACTCCCGCTTTGTTAGGAGTTAAGGACAAGCTCATTCTTTTTGTTAGGCGTCCTCATTTGCCAAGGACCAAGAAAACTATAGTGGTGTCTTCTATTCCTACGACAATGCCTAGCACTAACAATGAAAAGCGCCCATGTTGCCAAAGTCTAAACCCTGCCTTGAATTTGAGCATCCTATCCTTGTATATTTTACTCATTGTACTCTATATCACAAGTGTAAGCATTTGTGCCACATTCTCATCCTTTTCCTTTAGTGCATATTTCTCAACATTTGAGGGCTCCTTCTCTTACATAGACCTCTCTTAAAGTAAAAAGAAGGAAGTTACCTATGGCTATGACTATAGTTTTTGCTTTCATGGCATTGCTTGATTTATCGATTGCGTCTTCTCTTTTGTCGATAGTGGTACAAGTGGTTCCCCTTGTAAGATTGATGCTATGGGGTCTCTTAGACTTCCACCATTGTGGTCTATCTAAGTTAGAACCAGCTCACATGTGACTATAAGCATCCTCGGTAGGTGATGGCCTATGAGTGCAAGGCTGCCTTGAAGATTGAGGGTGAGCCTTCGATGTACACCTCTTCTCCTGCATCCTTGCCTGTTTCGATTCTTGTTACTTTTGTTGTTCCTATATCTATCTTCACTCCATTTTTTGTGTTGGTCCCAATTACTTCAAGGATTGTTGATTAGCCTCGCCCTATGTAGGTGCAAGTGTTCATCCCTCCATCTGTTGAGCTTCCTCTCATCATCACACTTCCAGATATCCCTCTATTTCATGGCCTATAGACATAGTCCATTACTTGGGGTCCTCAAACCTTGTACGATTGATGTAAAGCCCTCATCTTAGGTGCCTAAGCATAAGTTCAAGTAGGGCCCTATTCCTGAGTTTTGTTGTAGGAAATCAATTCCTATGACCTCTTTCTCTGCATTTGTTCTTGTTGTTGAGGAGGCTATTCCTTCTTTAAGGCTTGTCAGTGCCCCTCTTGCGAAATTTGAAGATGTGGCCCTTGCTTCACAACCTCTAGTTGAGTCACTCTGCTTCTCTAGGGAGTGTATGCTTGACTCTTTGGAAGAGATCCTGACATTGTCAAGTACCTTCATAGGATTGTTGACTCTTGCCTTAGAGGAGGTGTTGGGTGAGCATGTCAAGGCAACATCATCCTTTGCTCTTGTTACTAGAGAAGCACCTAGTACTACATTAGTGGTCATTCCTCGTCAGGCATTCCCTCTCTTCCCTTAAGGTCTAGACTCTAGATTGCAAGGACGAGGACTTGTGGATGACTACTATAGCAATGCTTCTTGCATCTTTAGATTAGCACATATTGATGGGTGTGCACTTATATAAGGAGGAATGACATTAACTTTTTGAAAGATAAAATTAAATGGTGCCTTGGACAAAGAGAAATGAGTATCTGAAGTTTATAGGGGAAAAAATAAATACGCAAGGTTACTTTTGAAAATAACCAGGGTGCACCCATGTGAGGCAAAATGGAAAGATTCTTGTTGAAGTATACACCTAATAGAGAAAGATTGGTCTTGACTTCTGAAAATCAAATTCTTATCAAGAGCTATGCACCTATTAACGACTGCAAGTGATTAAATTTAGAAGAATTAAGTGATGGGAACACAACCCAAAACAGAATGGACACAACAGAAAAGGGAAATTGTATTAACTGAGAAAATAAGCTAGTACAAACAGTACAGAGAAAATAAACTTCAAGACATGCCCTTAGGGCTTACAATAGCATAAATCTGGAGATAATTTCTCCTTTCAGTACCTCCTCTCAAACTCCACTCCAACCTGCCTTTTACAATGCCAGGAATCTCCTTAAATAGACCCCGGAGGGTTAAGAACTAGGAATACATTCTAGAAGGTGCTAGTAGACATCCACCGACCAAATAGAAGGTTCCAGAAGTTGCGTTAGAAGTCGGCGCAAATCTAGAAGAATCTAGAAACGGTAACCGAACTTCCGGGAGGCATAACTTTTAAACCGTAGCTCCGATTGACGAACCGTTTACATTTCTGGAAAGCTCTCGAAGCGCTCTATAGCCCTATGGACAAGCTTCGCTCGTCCCCCATTTTTCGGCCCCTTTCGAGGTCATTTAATGCTCCTAACCTGACTTTGAAGCATTCTTAGGAGGTCTCCAAAACTCGAAAAACTGCAATAACTTTCAAACCGTGGGGCCTTTTGACCTGATTCTTTTTCTGGAATGCTCTAAATCACAATTACATTCATCTGGCCAATTCACACCTTCTAGTTTACCAGAATGATGGCCCAATTACATGCTCCTATTTTTGTGGGATTTTCTAGCATACTGATAGTGGAATTGTGAGAGTTGGAACCTTTATTTGGCCCAAATGGGTATCCAAAAATGAAAACACATTAAACAGAAATTAAGTCTAAGTACATTTTTTTGGGTGACACAGGATTGCCCTTATACCTCTGGATGCTCCTGCATCATTAAGACAATGCATATAGGGGCATGCTTTAAGATGAGCTGTTCTTTTAGTTTTCTAATGAATGCTTGTTGAGGTGTACATTGGCAAAGAGAAACTCAATTTCAAAAGCGAAATCTGATTGATAGGTATGCATGTTGAAGGTGCAAGAGAAACATTGAGAGTTGTGTGTTTGCTAATGAAGATTAAGGGGTAAAACTAAAGGCTGGTTATCTTGGGATGCATATTGAAGCATAGATTTTATAACTATTTTAATATTTTGACATGTGAGAAAATGTACAGTAAGGAATTTTATTTTAAGAAATTTTTGCTAGTAGTTCTAATTAGCATATGTGTTAATAGGAATGAGGTGAAGCAAGTAAAAAAATTGAAGGGGGATTCCCACATACTTAGGTATGCACTTGATAGGATTCAATTTCAAATGACAATCAAAATCTCAAATATATGTCGAGGTGCATGCTTGTGCTTAGGAATTGAGGTTGAATTCTTTACCTAGGTGAGCAAATTTGTGAAGAAGTATTGCTTTTATGATTTAGTAGTACATACCACATTCTAATATAGGAGATTTTCATTTTATTTTCTACATGTGTGATAATAGGAAATTCATGGTGTGATTGAGATTTTCTTATTATATTTTTTGGAATGTGTGTGATAAAGGGAAATCTACATCTGTTTTGTGAGTTCTGAATTGCATTGAGGAGGCGCACCTATATAAGGCAAGGTAAATTATTGTTGTGTTCACCTAGGAGTCTTTGACTATGATTAGATAGCTGATTAGCTTGTGAAAGAGGACTTTATGCTATGAATAGAGGCATCCATTTTTGTGACAGATAAAACAATACTTCTATATGTAGTGGGGTGAGCAACAATACAAGGAATGCAACCAGATTGCCTTTTTATAGTTGATTTAATAGGGAATATTTTTAGTAGATTTAGGTGCTTGATCAAGGAGTTGGTTTCTTTTGATGTATAAGTTCTATATATATTTTTTCTCATGAACAAAAGGTCACCAGAGCAGAATTGAAAACATGGAAAATGAAAAACAGTTTAATGATTATGATCAACTGTTTTAGAAGGTAGATGAAATGAAAGATCTAATGTTGAAAAATGAGCTCCCGGGTAGTCAAAGTTGGGGACACGTCCCTAGCTTGATTTCCCCCGTCCTATATCGAGGACATTTCTGAGGCTTGGGAGCAACTAGGCAATGCCCCCCCACATCCCCGCTTTTCAAAAAGTGATAGATGTCCCAAAATCTTGGGCACTTCGCCTAAAGTTGAGGGGATGATTGGACGTCTTGGGGATGGCTAGGGACGCCTTGGAAGTCCTTGGGATGGATAGGCGTCCCCAATGGGATAGGCTGCATATGCACTTAAAAGCACATTTTTCTTATATAGAACTCTTATTGTTTTTAATATTAATTTGGGTCCTCCTTCCAAGCTTGCCCTATTATGCTTATTATTGTTTGGTAGTTAATTCATGCTATTTGGGATCCTTTGATTAGTATTTGGCAATATTACATTAAGAATCATGAAAATAAGAATGTTTCTAAAGTCATGCTACATGCTCGGAATCATATAGCAGACTGTTTGCAAGGTTTAGAAAAAGTAAGAAAAGTGCATTATAGACCTAGAACATGCATCTTTATGTCATTTTGTGGCAATACATTAGTGCTAGGTTGGTTTTGTGTTGATTTGGGTCCTTTATTTAAGATCTGGTGAATATTGGAGATTGCATCAAGATGTCCTCTGTAACATGCTTATATCATGATTATAACTGTGTAGAAGATCTGTTCGACTTTGTATTAATATCTTAGTTGCCGATTCGTGACACAAATCTGATTCGGGCACGTGAATTGGATCCGTGGATTCGAGATTTTTTTTTCCAATTATGATTCGTGGAGGATTTGTCATATATATATATATATAATATGCATTATATATACTAAAAAATAAGAGAAATATACATAATTCTAAAACTAAATCATTTCATAGTATGAATCTATGATTCTAGTATGCATCTATGAATCTAGTATACTTGATCAATGATAATTAATCTATTTTCATGATTATAAAGAAAATCAACACATTCACATTGAATTACTGAGAGTGAAAGTTTGTAACATTCAGAATAAAGTTTGTAACATGATTTACTCATAAAAGAGTCGAGAATCAAAACAAAAGTTTTTGATTTAATCATCAAATGGATTTTCAAGAAAATCCGCATTCGAGGGGTACTGATGGGCTGCATCTGTATTAGTAGAGGAACCCAAACCGCTAGTAGTAGAGGGGATTGTGAGCTTATAATCCTCCTCCTCCTCATCTACATCAATCAGAGTGGATCTAGCAAGATCCCGGATGGTCATATCTAAATTAGGAGTCTCGGGTGCTATGTCCCAAAACTTTTCAGGCCCCTTCTTGTACATTGGATCCTTCTGTGACAACAACCGCAAATTGTTGTGAATGAACACAAGGTTTTCTGCTTTTTTTAGAGCCAACCAGCTGCGTTTGACTGAGTGCATAAAGGAGTAAGTACTCCAATTCCACTCAGCTGCAGAAGAGCTGACAACCTAAAGAGAAATTAAAAATTATTAATACAACAATCAAGATAAATAAATTGAATAATAAATTCAAGGAATTGAGAGTGTTAACCTTAAGCTTAATAAATCAACTTTAGGTGATAAATATTACAAACTTACTTGGGATAGGACCTTTATGGCAAGAGGTTGGAGGTACATGAAGGCTTGCCCATGAAGCTACCACCATTTGATGGCATCCATCCTGTTTTGGTTTGATATGGCAATAGGGTGGAAATTTTCACCTGAGATGAAGGCAACGAATTTACTCCTCACAATTGCCCCAATCTCTGGATCTTGGAATATTTCTAGCTAGTGCCCTCTTATACCCATTTGCAACCTCTGCATCTCTAAATGGTGGCACTCTATCTGGAAGGCGAAGTACATCTGCACTATAGTACTTGGGGATAACAAAAGACAATTTAACACTATCAAATATCAATAACACAAACATTGGATAAAATAAGCACAAGCATTTGATAAGAACTACAGTACCTCCGGGATAGAGCATATGCAAGGAGGTGCAAAGGTGTGGTCATCTTGTTCCATTGATGATGAACAATTTTTTCCACCTTCTTGTAAAGGGTGTCCTCAAGATCATTCTCCCTCCTTTGTATGACCTAGGATATGAGATTTGAATAATAATTATAATTAGTGAGTATGTCAATTTAAACTTTTTTTTCTAGACAATTTAACACTATCAAATATCAATAGCACAAACATTGGATAAAATAAGCACAAGCATTTGATAAGAACTATAGTACCTCCGGGATAGAGCATATGCAAGGAGGTGCAAAGATGTGGTCATCTTGTTCCATTGATGATGAACAATTTTTTCCACCTTCTTGTAAAGGGTGTCCTCAGGATCATTCTCCCTCCTTTGTATGACCTAGGATATGAGATTTGAATAATAATTATAATTAGTGAGTATGTCAATTTAAACTTTTTTTTTCTATTAAGATAGTTTAATAAATATTTACATCACGAGTTCAGAGTTCCCAAAAACAACAAAAAAAAAAAAGACTTTTCACACCCTCTTGAATATATACAATTACAAAATTAGGGGGGTGACGGTATCAGTTCTTTTTAACTAGCTATATTTAGACTAACAATCCATTTTCAACTACTAATTACATTACAAGTATCAGCAATTTTATAATCTGATAATTCACTATTGAAATTAACCCCATCCATCCTTGAGGGTGGACACCTCTGCATGCTACTTGATCAACTTCACTCTATCTATTATCTTGACGGGGCACTATATTCCAACCATCATGCTGCACTGGCCCCTGCTCTTGATGATTATGGACTGAACCTCCACCAGATTGTTGGTCAGCTCCCCAACCGGTTTGAACAACACCAACCTGATCCTGCTCTTGATTATACATATAAACCCAACCTGTTTGAGGAAGCTCAGTTTGAGGGACATCTTGCAACTGCCATTCACTAATATATTTGTTCAATTCATCCATTTCTGTTGGAGCCAAGAAGGATTGGAATCCTGAAACATATTTTGCAGCTTGAACTTGATCTTTCTTTATCATTAAGCACCCTTCACAGACTAGCTTCATAAAGTCTGATCTTGTGATTTGAAGAACCAATGATACCCGTGACATAATATTAAAATGGGTGAGTTTAAAATTAAACTCAGTAAGCTTCCTCCTCTCGGCTTGAAAGATTTCTTTATCCCTGTCCTTCCATAGAGTCCATAACACCTCAATAGTCAGAACAAACCAAAAACTATTGAATTTAGAATCAAATCTATCCACATATCCAGAAAGGATCTCTAATAAGGAAAAACTATTAATACAGTTCCACAGACATGGAGACCCCAAAAAAATAGACCATATCTTACGTGCATATAAACATTCAAAAAACAAATGCTCAAAAGACTCATGAACATTACAAATATTACAACACACAGGAGCAAGACCAATTGATGAAAGGACTTTCCCAACAACTAACTTTTTAAATAAGAGCAACCACTTGAAACAAAGTTTTTTGGGCTTTGCTTTCCTTTTCCACATATATTCAAAGAAAAAAGACCAATTAGAAAAAGGGTTAATTTGCCCCCAACACTGAGACACCCTAGCTATGAGAGAGGAGTCATTTTTCATACAGAGATAAACATTTTTGATAGTACTTTCTGACAACAGATTACCATCAATCCATTTAATCTTCTTTAAGAATCCATTAGCATCTAACAATTCTTTTGGATTGTAAATAAGCATTGCTTTCTTAATAAGGGTATATGTCCTTTTCTGCGAGTTAGGAATGTTAAATCTGCATTTGATATCCTCCCACTCCCTTAGCTGCCCACCATCCATAATGTCTTGTATCAAAGAGATCCCCTTTAAGTTCCAAGCCTTGGCCGAACAACTTTATGTTAAAGCCAAAGGTTTACCATTATAAGAAAGCCCCCACCAAATAGATCTATCTTTGACCAGATAGTGTGGGGGACCTCCTGTTGCTCCCCTCATCGGAATATACTGCCTCACTTGAATCCAAGCCTTCCAAAAAACCTGAAAAATCTTGGATCCAAATATCTTCATATTAAAATCACCAAATACAATGTCCATAAGTGGAATACCTTTCCATAGTTTCCCTTTCCTAATGACAGACCTGAGAATGTTATTCCTAATAAGAATCTTCCATGGCTCAGTCCCCCATAAGGCTTTTACCATCCACTTAGATGCAAGAGCATACCCCTGAGTTTTAATGTCTTTTAATCCCAATCCACCCTGATTCTTCTCTTGGCAACACCAAGCCCATTTGACACAATGCCTTTTCCTGTTCCCTTTCCCATCTGACCATAAAAAATCTCTAAGAATCTTGTCAATCATATTTACTTGAGAACTTAAAAACAACCAAGCCGAAGCATAATATAAGTGATGAGCTGCCAGAACCTTTTGCACCGCCTGGAATTTACCTGCTATAGAAAGTGAATGTGTTTGCCATTTAACATGTTTTCTACTAATCTTACTGTAGATCCATTCCCACATGCTATTCAAATTAGGCTCAACTGAAAATGGAATCCCCAAATACCTTACTACCTCATTTTGCCCTGCCCAGTTCCAGCCCTTGCTTACTGACCAATCTGGTGAGTCCTGTTGCCATCCCAAAATTGTGGATTTAGATGGAGCTATTTTGGAACTAGAAGCCTTATAAAAGAAATCCAACCTCCTAATGGCATTGTCAAAATTTTCCTCAGTTAGACCTAAGAATAGAGATGTATCATCAGCATACTAAACATTGATCAACTCATCCATATTTGGAAGAGAGATCCCTTTTACAGGAGGTCCTAATACTGAAGCTCTTAAAACATAGAACATAGCATCTGCAACAATAACAAATAGTAAAGGAGCAATCGGGCAACCCTGTCTAATAGACCTTTGCAACCTGATAGGTTCTGAAAGATTGCCATTAACATCTATAACAGTAGACGCCTCATTAAATAGAATGCTGATCCAATCACAGTACTTTGGAAAACCAAAAGCCTTTAGCATACCAATAATAAAACACCATTCTATTCTATCATATGCCTTTTCAAAATCTAACAAGATCATAGCCACCTCTTGCCCATTCTCTTTTGCCCAGTGCATTGCTTCCCAACTTGTAATGAGATTTTCCAGTATGTATCTGCCTTGTATGAACCCAATTTGAGTTTGTGAAATGAATCTACTAACCAATGGAGCAATTCTCCTGGCAAGGGCTTTGGCTAATATTTTATGTGAAAGGTTTAATAAAGTAATCAGCCTCCAATTTTTAACCAGTGTTTTATCTCCAGTTTTTGGAAGAAGCTTAATGACTCCTTTATTAATATCTTTTCCCAGAGATCCTTTAGCAAATGCCTCCTCATATACTCTTAAAAGCTCAACACTTATCCAATTTTTGTTCTTTTTATAAAATTCTGCCGGAAGGCCATCTATTCCAAGAGATTTTCCATTAGATAAGGAATCAATAGCAGCATCAATTTCTTCTATCGAAAGCCCTTTATTGAGAGAATCTTGTTCTACTGCAGACACTTTCACTGGAATAAGCCTAAGGCACTCATCCATACTTGAATGCTCCTCATACCCCATCTCCGAAGAAAACAAATCTTTATAAAACTGATAAAATGCCTTTTGAATATCTTCTGGCTCCTTAGATTTTCTACCATCTACTTGAATCTCATCAATCAACTCCCTTCTATGCTTAGCTTTAATAATGTTAAAGAAATACCTTGACCCCTTATCTCCTTCATTTATCCAATTCATCTTGGCTCTGATTTTCTGACCTTGAATTTTATACCTCTAAATAATATTTAGGTTATGCTTGATCTTCACAAGTTGCGCTTCTAACATTTCATCATTCCCTCTAATTTGAAGATCTTTTTCAGTGTTATTAAGCTTATTCTGCCAGAAGGTTTCTTCTCTATTCCTATCAATGGCCTGCTTCTTCCCAATAACTTGACAAAGATTTTTCCAAGTTTTAGCCTTTAGATTCCACAACTCTATGGCATTGAAAAGGGGGTTGCTCATACTAGTAAGATCCGAGACCATCTGAATAGCCTCAAGATTATCTGTGTCATCCAAAAGGGAAATATTCAATTTTAAAGTATTTTCATTCCTCTTCCTCTCCTCCTTACTCCTATCACCTACAAAGAGACAACAAGTGTAAATTGGAGAATGATTAGAAAGTGAAGTAGGAAAAACTTGTACAGGGGCATGATACTGATCCTATTTGAAGGACACTGAACTCACTTCCCCATAGACTTTATCAAGTCTACAATACACCCTTTGTTTACCTCTCTAATTATTACACCAAGTGAACGAGATATTAGGGAATTTCCCATGCATATTTTCCATAGGATCAGTGAAATTAAATTTTCTTTTAAATTTATGCCAAAAAAATAGTTCAATTTCTTTCCATGAGTGTGCCAAACCTCCTGATTTATCAGCTCTATGTTCTACCATATTGAAATCCCCAACAAACACCCAATGAATTTTAGGGAGATTAGAACATCACCAATCCCATAATTCAGCTCTTTCTCTATAGTTATTAGAAGCATACACATTACATATACCATAAACTATCTCATCTCTTTTCAATGACACCCATATAATTCTCTGGCAAGGTGAGCAACCATGTTCTACAATATGGCTTTCCCACTTAGGGTTGACCAGAATAGCCACCCCTCCTTTTCCCCTTTCATGATTGGAATGAAAACCAACTGCTTTGTCCCATAAGAACTTCAAAATAGAATTAGCTTGAAACCCTACAACTCTAATCTCTTGTAGACAAATAATATCTTTAGTATCCAATCTATTACACCATCTCCTAACTAAATATTTTCTATCAGGCATTTTTAACCCCCAAACGTTCCAACTATGAATGTGAAGCATCATCATGATTTAGGGGGAGATTTGGAGTTCTTACACAACTTGTTAAAACAATCTGGCAAGTTCTTTCTACCTCTTCCCCCATTAGGAAGGGCAATCCTTTCTGCAATCTTTCTTTTCTTTCTTTTCACTACCTCAGTGAATTGATTATCCTGTTCTGAGTTGACCAAAACAAGAGGTCCAGGTGAGGCATCTAACACTTCCGATTGGGGGAGCAACATCTTGTTATCCACTCACATTTTACAAGCTCTTTCCTTAATGGTAGCAAGGGCCAGTTGTTGGGCATTCAAGGCTGGAACTAAAGCCTTATCAGAAGGGGCCTCTAAAGCAACATTTCTTGGCAGGGAGGTAGCTAAGGGAGTTGGAATCACCTCTAAAGAAAAACTTTTAGCAGGGACTACTTCAAACTCTTCTTCAAACAGAGGATTCGAAAGGGAAATAAATTTATTAGATGTCGGGGTATCCACATGATCTGAAGCCCTCGACTGAACATTTAGATTATCATTAACATCCACATCACCATTAACATTCTTATTATTAGCAGAAACTATTAAAGAGTTCTTCTCACCCACCACTGGATTCAAATCATTCTTCATATTATTATTAGGCCTATTTTTATTAACCACATTAAATTTTTCCTTTTGCAAATTCATTAGGGCCGGACAATCTTTCTTCGTATGACCGTTGCATCTACAATGAAAGCAAGCACTAAGATTTGCTAGCAAGGAGATATCCCAACAGAAGGATTCCCCATCAAAGTCTAAGGAAATTTTGTCTGGAAAATCCACCTCTGGGCCAAAGCAACTAAAACCCTAGCATTCAAGTGCGACAGTATAACTCGGGATTGTTCAATTTGCAACACAGACCCTAAAGGCTTAAGAATTTGTGGAATAAAAGACTAGAATTCAACATTAAGGTTTTTAATCTCCACCCAATTTGGAGGGGCACGAGCAACCGTTTTTTCAATATTACATTTTGGAGACCAAGGATATGCCTTGAACATCGACCTACCAACATTCCAAAATTTCTTCTCTAAAATTCTTTCTTGCATATTATGGTTCTTTAAAAACACAACAAACATTCCTTTTTGAATCATACGACAATATGTCACATAAATTCCAAGTTTCTTTCCCCACACTGTAGCAAGCCAGTCATCAAAAAAATTTCTGCCTGACATAAATTCCTTATCAAGACATACAAAGAAAATAGCAATGCTTTTAAGCCTAGATTGTTCACCTTTTATTGCAGAAATCATGTCCTCAGTGGGGGACAAAGAAATAACTTTTGGGCCGAGAGAAGGAACCTTACCATCTTCTCCTCCGCTATCACCAATGATGGCATCTCCACCTTGGGCAAATCCACATCCAATGGCTATGACCCGTCCTCCATTTCCACTGGCACCACCACACTCTATCTCCACTGGAATCCTCCTAAAAATTCCATCAAACTCTGCAGAGGTCGAGAAAATAGGACTACTATCGGCCAGGATTTGTTTATACAACGGCTTCTCCCCTGTCTTATTGGCATTAATACCTCTATCCTTAGTACAAATTCCCTCAGAAACATGTTAGGAGCCATTTCCCATAATAATATCCCCTTCCTTTCCATCATGACTCGGCTCTCCCATAACACGAGTGAACCAGGCCGAGGGCAAAGAAACCAAAAACAAACTAGGGCACAATAAAGACACACAATTGCATCCCTTAAAACAATTAAAACAAATGCACGTAAGAGATAAAAGGACACTTGACACGACCAATACAAAACTAAAATCATGAAATGACATCTATTCACACAAAGCATGAAATCAGGCGCAGACGTCATCACACATTCACACAAGTTGCAGAGCCATCTTTTTCCTATAAATTACCAATTTTGTTATCAAAATAAAATAAAATAAAATTGTATGTCAATTTAAACTTTAGAATCTAGATATCTCTCAAATAAAAAATTGTTGTAAAAGAGTGTAGAACTTACCATTTTATTTTTTTCCAGCATAGTGTCCATGGAATCATAAATATCCCTAAGGCATGGCTCATCATTGTCTGCATAGCGAAGCATTGCCATTATTGGATCGGTGACTTCCAACACATAAGTCACAAGACCCCACCAATCCTCATCTAGTATCATTCTTCTCACATTTAAGGCTCTTGCTGTATTGGAATTCTTCCAAACACTCCATTGAGGGCTAATGACCATATGTTTCAATGCTTCTTTTACCTTCACAAGTCGTCTCAAGATGATTGTGTGAGAGGCAAAGTGGGTTTCAGCAATACATTTAAAAATTAAAACATGTTAATGTAAACAACAAAAATAATTATGGAATCCAATAATATTCAATTATATATTAAATGTACAAATTTTCCTTCAATAATTCCAAGTTCGAGAAACTCCTAAAAATTGCTTGTGATGTGTGGTGATTTGTCACAAACATTAGAATCTCTTTAGCTTCCTCATATATCTTTTTCACCCAATCTATTTCGGTGCCAATTGCTTTCATCACCAAATTGAGAGAGTGGACAGTGCATGGTGTCCAAAAGATATGATCATATCTAGACTCTACAATTATCCCTGGAGCCTTGCAAAATTTTGCATTGTCCGTGACCACTTGGACAACATTATCAGGACCCATTAACTCTATGACATCAATGAGAATGCGTGAAATAAATTCTAAATTTTCCACTTGCCCTTCACAATCAACTACCTTCAAGAACATTGCTCCCTTAGGGCATGCAGGAATAACATTGATCAATGGACGGTTTCTACAATCTTTCCACCCATCCGAAATAATAGACAAACCCAATTGAACCCAAAAATTTCTTATTGGTTGAAGTTTAGCCTCTACAACTTTCCTCTCATCATGTAATATAGTAGTGTGCAACTTCTCATAACTAGGCAGTTTGTAACAACGGGGTGCTTTACTTATTGCTTCTGCCATCTTCCTAAAATAAGGTGATCTCACAAAATTAAATGAAACACTATTTGCAATTAAACAACGTCCAATTTTGTGATCAACCATGTCTCTCTTTTCATTTTGGAATGCCCTATCTAGTGGGCCTCTCTTGTGGGTGAGTGGAGATGGGTCTTCATCTTCATCATTTGTAGTTGGCATAGGCAAAAAAAGATGTGTTCTTGTGCTTGTTTGATTGGATGATGGTGTTGGTGTATTTGTTCTTGTGGAAGCACCATGTTTTGCTTTTGCAACTGCTCTATCAGCATCATCTTGCTCTTTTGCAAACGCTGCTATTTGTGTAGCTAGTAATCCCTTCTTATCACTACCTTGACACATGTTAATTCCTCCAATCGCAGGGCCCAAAAAATGTAGTTTCACTCAGGAATAGGAGCTTCTATGTTGTATATTGCAATAATTACATTTCCATATTTATGCCCGACCTATAGGACATTGTGTGACTCTTGTTGTGTGTCTCCATAAAGGAGACCGCTTATCAATTTTGAAGCTTGGTGATGCAGCCCCACCCCCACCCACTGAGCCTTGACTACTCATTGTTCTATTCTTGCAATCTAGAAAAAACAATGAAAGAAAACCATGCTTCACATTTACACAAAAACTTGAAAATTTGGAAAATAAAAAATAAATCAATAATCTATGAAAGAACTCAAGAATATGGTTGAAATGCATACCTTAAACACTTCTTGCAAGGTATTTGGAGCTCCACAATCGATCTCCTTCGAATTCAAGCACTTTACTTCAAACTAGCAAGTATGAGAGAGCAAAATAAAGAGTAAATGAACTTGCATTATGATTTAGAGGGTCATTTTTAGGGTTTAGGCAAAAAAAAAAAAAAAAAAAATTGAATTGGCCCACTTTTTACAACTTTTCTTGCCTCCTTTGGTGCGGGTTCACGCGGATCCGTGGTGGATCCATAGGTAGGATTCTGTGGATCCACAGGCAGGATTATAGATCCTGCTCGGATCCTCATGGATCCACGCACAGCTCCGGATCCAGATCGGACCCAAATCCAAATCCGGGATCCGATATGCGAATTTGGTAACTAAGATTAATATCAATCCACTTACAATGAACTATGTAATAACCCTATTCGGTTATGCTTCTAGCAATACCATTTATTCATACATTTGACATTTCAACAAACACTTGGCAGACAACCCAATTATCACTAAATATATGGTATTTAAAATTCCAAACATGGTATCGGAAAATGCAACAATTGTTCACAAATTCAATTAACCTTAGCCTTATACATTACTCAAATAAATATCAAGCACTAGTATATAAATTTGCCATGTGAATTTGCACATTTAAATCTGAAACAACAAATGGCTCACAAAAAATTCTGAATTTATTCATTAACTTAGTATTCTTCAGATGATTCCTGCATGCAATCACATAAAGATTTTATCACCGGCAAAACCACAAATGTCCAGCCTTGAGAAATCCAAATAAGAAATTCCCAGAAATCAGAGATAAATTACCAAACTCTCCAAGATAGAATTGCCCTCTCAACCATAGTCAATACAGTAAAGGAAGACACCAAATCATTCCAACCAACAATTGCTCCTCAGCCATAGGAAATACAATACGAGAAGACACCATGAAAATCTCATAATTCACAAGAAACCAATCTCCATTATACTTCAGCAATGAAGCAAAAACCTCAGATGAAACCCTTATAGCTTAGCAAGGGATTTGAAAATCAGAACCTCAAAAAAAACCACAAAGGCAACAAAAGAAAATTAATATTGAAGCATGCTTTTTTCAACAAATGGGCTTGTATTTATAACCTCCAAATTCCCTTTTGTTGCCAAAATGTAACTTCACTCAAGAAACTTCACCACACAACATTAATTAAAAGCTTCCTCTAGATTCCCTCACTTGACTTGGCTTAACTAATTAATAAATGACACTTTCCAATAATAACTCAACTCTTAAGTGAAATTATAAAGTTATAACTTTATAATAAGCCATTTAATAATTAATAATAATTTGGCCACTAAAATATAATAACTCCCAAAATACTCATCATTTAAATATGTCGTCTGAAATAGGAGTCATACTTATTATTTCTCTATGTGACCAAATGTACTTTCCAAAAATAGAAAGACTCCATCTTGATCAACACCAACTTACCACAAATAGTAAGTACACAAAACTAAGCCCAAACGAAGTCCGATCTAAGCCAAACGAAGACCAACCTGTAGCTTACTGAAATGTGGAGAAGATAAGACCCTCCCAAGCCAAGCCACTGCTACAGAAGACCCTCTATCCACAATAATTAGCCTACGAAGATCACAATAATAGGCTAATCCCTGAAACTTTGATGCCGACAAAATTGGGGACATTACAAACTAGAGGTGTAGTTTTAAGGGTGTAACAGTGTAACCCCAATTTAGATCATTAGTGAATGTGGTCTAGAGTGAGAAGAGCATAGGGAGACAGATACTTGATCCACTATATGTAGAATTCCTTTATAGAGTCAGTGTCAAACATACAATAGTCAACTCCAACACAATTTTCAAGGTTTTTCACGTACAAGCACTAATGTGCAAATGATTACCTTCGAAAGCAATTGTAATGCTATGGCTACAATGTGTACATTGATAATCTATATTAGACGTAATTTTTTAAATGATAGCAATGTGCTTCAATTTGGATGTTGGATTATTGTTCTTGTTGTTACTGAAAATGAATTTGGAATTATGTATTTAAGTGTATTAATTTTGTATGTTTATTTTCTAATATTACATGTATATTGACAATGAATTATGAACTATGAATGCATTCTGAGTATTGAGTTTGACTATTGAAGTGTTGCATTCTAAGGCTCTATTATGTTTAAATGCCATGCTTTATCCATGTTTTCATATGAATGTAATGCATATATGCAAATTTCCCTTTATATTTTAAAATTTCTCTATATTTATATAGCCATTCCCTTTGTTGTCCTCTTGCCATCCCCAAACTTGGTAAAAAAATATTTTTCGTACCAGATTTTTGGCCCTTCGTCCTGTTGGCAATACTACTCCCAAGTTAGAATCAAAGTTCCAGTGACACTCGAGAGGATTGCTTCACTAAGTTCAAATCTTTATGGTCATAGTTAAATGAATATGGAATAGATAAAGCACATGATTAACTTGTTCTTTCTATACTCTCCAAACTAGGTCCTAAAATGGGTGCTTGGAACTGCACAAGTATGCCTCCTCTTGATAACATCATTATGGACTTGACTAATGAGCATAGAAATGGGCACATTGAAGTCTTTAAAACCACAAACACTCATTAGTGGTATTGGAAACCTTGAGACCTCAAAAGCCTACATTAGAAAAGAAGGGAAACCTAAGAAAGAGAAACTAAAGTGGGCCTATTGCAATAAACTTAGGCATGGGGAGCATACTTTTATGAAGAAGTAGGATTTACCTCACACATCTTTTTGAGAAAAACAGCAAATGGGTCACTGAATCTCCATCTTCATCAAACCAAGAATCTACTAAGAGAACTAAATTACCATGTTGGTTATGTTTCTACATCACCAAAAGGAAAAGCTCTTTGTGCTACTATAGGTATTGGATCAGGGAGATGGTTTGTTGGTTTTGGAGCTTCACATCTTATGGATTCTTCATAGTTTATGTTCTCTTCTTTTGAGTCTTCAGTGATGCCACCCATTTTGATGGGTAACAACTCACACATGGACATAATTGGGAAGGGGACCCACTAATAATGTTTATGACACTTCCAATGATGGATCATGCATTACTCATTTGTCCAATACTCTTCTTTCTATGTAGCAAATTACTCATGGAGCAAGGAAGACTTTGGAATTTACACTTGATTCAATTATCATTAGAGATTTGCAAAGTATAGATATTATTGCTATTGGGATTGTTGATCATGCATCTCAGCTGTATATGTTTTCAATTTTTCCTTTGATGATGGCTTTGACCCTTTGGCTGTTGATCACACTTCTACTTTAGACTATAATTTTGAGGAAAATTTTGGTTACATGAATCTAGTTATTCTCACTTATGATCCAGCTCTTGAGCCATGTATTTTATCTCCTCCATATATTGTTACATTTACATAGGTTAGCATCGCTTCTTTGAGATCCTTTGGCTGTTGATCACACTTCTATTGCAGACTAAGTTACCAGATTAACATCTTGAAGGTTTGAACTGGGTTCGGGTGCGATGTGGTCCTGTATGCATCCTCCAAATGTGGTTAGGATGCACATCCTAGATGCATCTGGAGCGCACCAGGTGCATCCACAGCCTAGTGACATTTTTTGACTGATTGTTTTTGCTCGAAACATACCTACACATGGTGCATCTAGTGCAAGTGGTATCACTTTGGGTTCAAATGAACTCGAACTTGCAGCAGCTGAAAATGCAGTAGATGATGCTTTTTTTTGATAATCCTTTTGATGATTAATGAACTACGTTCAAGAAGAAGACAATTACCAATTTTTATTGTCAATTTGTAATTGTAATGAATTTCATTTGAATCGTGAACCTAGACATATACGCTATGGCTTATTTGAATATTATTGAACTCTCAATTGGCATGTAATATTTATCTTTGGCATTTGGTGTTGATCAATGATGACATTTAATACTATTAAATGATTTAGTTTTACAATTCTGTACATTTCTTTATTTTTTTGGTAGACACACAAATACACAAGTGTACCCAAACTGCCCAAAAAGTTTTTGCACGTACCCACATACTGGGTACCTGTACCTGCTGGCCACTTAGAATGCAGACAATAATTGTGAAGAAATCTTTGGCTACTTGAATCTATGTGTCCTCACATATGATCTAGTTCTTGAGCCATGTATATCATCGTCTCCATTTGTTGTTACATTTACATAGTTTAGCATTGCTTCTTCAAGGGCTTTTAGTGATTTAGTGCAACAAGCTATTCATTGTCTTCCAAATATAACTACTTTGGGTGAGTACTTGATAGACATTTTAGGCTTGTTTTGTGAACCCTATCTTGTAGACTTAGATGGCAGTATTGAGGATATTTGTATTCTCTTTGATGTTAGTTCATATGGAGTTGCATCATCTTCTTTAGATGTTGTGATGGCATCTTAAGTCGCTTGCATTCCTTCTCGTGTGGAAGCTTTTGAGAAGCTTTTGGAGGGATCATCATATTTCTGGATTTTGCACCTTTTAAATCAAGATTAGCATACTTGAGCAAAGTTCAAAGACTTCATTCGTCTCGAGTCTTCTTCCCTTGTATTCCTTTTAGGAATGGGAAAAAAATTTGCATGCTGCTGTGATTTTTTTTCTTCCCAAGGGAATGAATCCTATTTTATAGGCTTGGATCATCTTCAACATACTTTATTGGGCTTCTACCACCACTACAAGAGATTTTACATTGGTGGGGGGTTGCATGATCTCTCTTCTTCTCATTTTTTATAGAGGCTTTTTTGTAATTTCTCTCTTTTGAGGCTGGAGCGAAGGCCAAGCTTTTTCCCACCGGGTTTTCTCCCTTTCTCCACTTTATAAGAGATTGCCTCACACTTGGGTATTTGCCAGGACCTAGTTTTGTTACCCACCTAAGGTGTGCTTGAAGGGGTTGTTTGTATATGTTATCTATTGGAGTACTAGTTGTAATGATTCCTTTATTACAACTGACCTATATATCATAAATAGTGCCAGTTAGGGTTATTGAATTAGTGAATCATTCTTGTTAACTTAATTTAAACATAATAATCCATATTTACTATTTATTTTTTATTATGAAAAGTAAAACAAGAATTTGAGCTAATAATCACAATTTAATTTAATCCAATTGTCTAGAGATCTTTGTTATATGAAATTCCTTTGCTTTCCCCATTGCTAAGGTTATTCTTAAGATGGTAGAATTATTGTGCGAAGGTCGCGTGAAACAGACTACTACTGATGTCCCTCAAGGCCCAGCCCTAGTATTGAGATAACTTGTCATATGCCGAAAATTACTGTGTCTCCCCCTATGGAGATAATTGGCATTGGCAGATAAAAATGAGACAATTGGCATTACCTAACCATTTCCCGATTAGAAAGATATATGATGCTTAGATGGTTGTCATTGATGGCAATCATAGTATACTTGCCACTAATTTGTGAAAGCTAAGTTGACCAACCATCAAGTTCATTGGTAACAATACATATTAATTAGCAAATGAAGGACATCTGTCATGATTGGTGATTATATGACAGCGTGTGGACGATTTGCACACTGGTCAAGGAAGAGGTACATTGGATAGTGTGAATCCACAAAGTGAAGGCTAAGAAAAGATGCAAGGATCAACTTGGGACAGGCAATGTGTTTTGACCAACTTGAGTGATGGATAAGTAAAACAGTGATGCAGGCTGATCCATTCGAATATAATCATTGGGTTATGTGAAATGCATAAGATGAAAGAGAGGGAAATAGAAATTCAAATGTAGGGTTAAGACAGGTAAGCATATAGGATCTATAATGGACAAATTGAGAGAGTAGGAGAAGTTGGTGGTTGATATTGAAGACACCTGCGAAACAGAACGATTGGTGTAAGCTAAGCAAAAGAGAGTGATCCGGAAGCTGCAATCAAAATATAGAAAAGAGAAGTGTACAATGTAGTAGATCAGATCAAAGAGAATATGGGATCTGACAAGCAAGAGAATTCCATATCCAGATCAAAGATTTAGTTGTTTTTTAACAGCTACAATTGGTAAATCCCAGTCCGGGTGGATCCTAACAGGTCAGACTCTTAAAAGAGTTATATATATCCTTTAGCAAAGGTAAATCTTAGTAGATTTGTTTGTACTTCTAGCAAGGTACAAAGTCACTCCTAACAGGGTGAACCCTTAGAAAGGGTAGTTGTATTGTCTTAACTGGGCCAACTCATTTACTGCAGTGTAGTGAAGATTTGTGGGTACCAACCCCACTGCGGTTTTTACCTTCTAACAAGGGTTTCCGCGTGACTAAAATCATTGTCATGAGTCATATGTGTGAGGTGATTCTATCTTATTATGCTTTACTTGCTTATACCGATTATATGTTTTGTCATTTGAAAGTTGGCAATTTAGTTTTATAGTAGTAGTTACAGTTTGGAATCATTTGATTTTGATTCAACCCCCTGCCCTCTCAGTACCTTTAAATCCTAACTAGTGGTATCAGAGCTCTGGTGCTCTTGATACTAAGTCTAATAGCTTGAGGGAAATATCCATACTAATGGAGAGGTATAGGTATGAGAAAGAGCTTGAGGAGCAAGCTTACATGATTCATGAGGTACAAGAGAAGTCGAGAAAATCCTCTGCAATAAGAAGAGATCTCACTATGAAGCTTAATGAAAGTCAAGACTACATTGAGCAGATGGAGCAACTGTCAGGAGGTGTTATGTCAGAGGAATCTGAGAAAGCTATTGAAGAGTTGATGGAGAAAAATGAAAAGATGAAAGAAAAAGTCAAAAACCTGAAAAGAGAACTGGAAAGTCGATCAGTCAGAATGTATGAAGAGCTAGAAGGAAAAAGAGTTGCTGAAGATGCTAGGAAAATTGTTGAAGATGGCATGAGGAATGTTGAGAATGCACTACATGAAAGGATGAACAACTCTTTAGAATATCACAGGAGAATGTCATCATGTATGAATACCTTTATGCCAAGACTGTGGAGGATCAAGAGATTGCAACTGAAAATCTAAGGTGGAAGGAAGAAAATGAGAAATTGAAGAAAGAACTACAAACAGTGAAAGATGCAAATGAAAAGCTGAAGCAGTACAGCAAAAGCATGCAAAAGTTTCATGAGCAATTAAAGAATCAAAGAAAGCCCAATTACACAACTGGTCTTGGATACAAAGGTCAGAAAGAAAACATGTTCAATGAAGCATTGCAAGACAAATCCAAAAAGCATCACAACCACAATCAAATCAGCTATGAGGTCTAACAAACCCACTTGCTTTAATTATGAAAAGATTGGTTATACTGCAAATGTATCTAGAAGCAAACTTGTCAATAAGTCAAATTTATTTCAGGGTTGTTGTTGTAATTGTCATAAGTATGGACATGTTGCCTATGAGTGTAGATCTTAGCCTAAAGACAGTAATAATAAATTTCATGGTTATTGTTACAAATGTAACTAGTATGGACATGAATGCAGATCTAAGACTTCTAAGTCACCATTTCAACTAGTGAACGTTGATAGAAGGGAACACCAGTCCAATTCCATCTGCCTTGTGTGTGGAAAATTGAGACATCTAATACAAAATTCTAAGTTTAGAGCATGAGGAAATAATTCTGGAGATTATTAGCCAGTGCTATATTTTCAGTGCAATGAGAATGGACACATTGCAAAAGACCATAGGTTTGGTAACCAGTCACAACAAGGGAAAATGAAGAGCCTTGCGAGTCTTGATATCATCAGAAATGAAATGAAAAAGACTTGGATAAAATTGGAAGATAAACTGGAATAGGTTAAGTCATTTGCAGAAACTTTACTATCATTTGGTGAAGTAAATTCTTCTACAAACTGAATAGAACACTTGCTTAGGGAGCACACAAAAACAAATTTATCTAGTGGTCCCCATAATTAAGGAAGGAATGACGAGATTGCGAGGTATAATGCAAATATGTGTTTCTTCAAAGGAATTTGGAAAATCAGACCAGGCACGTGTTGAAGAATGAAAAGATTCCTAAGTTACATTTTGTATTAACTGGTTATATCCATTGGAAGAGAGCTAACTGATAAGTATTCGTTAACTGGTGACAAGACACTATTCTAACTGTTAGCAAAGGTATTATTGTTAACCATTAGAGATCAAATGCCCATCTTTCGATGATAAATAGCAGTGAATTGATTCATTTCATACCTTTACTTACATCTGTGCATTCGAAAGGAATTTTGAGCACTATCACACAACTGATCAAGAGAGTTTTTAAGATTTGAGCAAGAGAATTATGATTGTGATTATCATGAGCCCTAATTGGACCATTCATGAGGTAACAATTTTGATTATTGATTGTTGTCTGAGAAAGAATGGCAAGGACTGATGAGATGATTGCTTTGATCAACAACAAGGAATCAAGACCAGTGTACACACCTTAGGTGAATAGGAAGTTCAAAGTAGACATTGCTAGAGTGTTATCCATGATACCACCTGGTGTTCTACAAATGGAAGATATTCAGGCTTTATCCACTATAAGATTGAGCAATTGGGAGCTAAAACAATCAAGAATGATGACGAGAACCTGTGCTCAAATGGTGTATTGAAAGACAAGCACAATAAGCTACAGGCAAAAGGTTAACCTACGTTGTAGACATTCCCACTAAGTTTCATCCAAATTGGATAAGGATTTTACTAAGTCGAATACATGACCAGATGTGGTTAGACAAACCACATAGGTTGTCAAAAATGATTATTCACAGAGTGACATGATTTCATTCTCAAGGAAATGAGTGCACAATAAGAAAGATCCTAACACACTTGGTTACCGATGTAACCAAATCTAGGTATGATGGACGAGCCACGACAATTGAGAATATTGAAGACTTTGAAGTACATTTTGCTTCAAAAGTGATTGGGTACAGAGTGTATCAATCCAACAGAACCAATAGTGCACTAATAGGTGAAGTATATGCCACTTATAAAATTGTAAAGAACAATTAAGTTTATTATCTGTGCGAGATGGTAAGAACCCAACTTCTAGAGAACATGAAGAGAATAAAGGACAACAAACAATCGGCAAAGTATGGAGCATTATTGGTATGTAGTTTCTTTTATATTCAAAACTATTTCCTTGGAAAAGGAAAGGTTGAATGGTGATCACACAAATAAGTGAATTCATTAGAGAGCAAGGTGAAAACTTCAATAATGTCATGCATGAATTCTTTACAAAATTTTAGACTAACTTATAAAATCATGTAAGAATTCCTGCTAGTATCATAGAAAAATATAAAGATGATATTTGTTTTCTAGCAGACACAGATACATGTATTGTCAATCTTTATGTTGACATGCTATTGTCCAAACCCATGGACAAAAGTGAAGATATTTGGTACTATTGAAGAAATTTTTGCAGGAACAGTTAAGGAGATGAAGGCACGAGTCTCAACCAGAAAAAGTTCTACCAGTCAAGCCTAGCACCCAATGAAGGAGTTGGTACAGTGAAAATGGTGAGAGGATCCATGTGCCAACATCCCCTCCACCTACCAAAGAGTAAAAAGGAAGGCTATTCAGTCAACTACTAAGGGAGAAAAGGTCGAGTTAGAGAGGAAGGGGAGACAACCAACAAAGGAAGCTGCTAGGAAGAAGCTTGACAAGAAACAAGAGGTTGGAGAAGTAGAAAATACTGAGTTAGATCAACATGTCTCAGAATTGAAGAAAAAAGGTGTGTACAGTAAAGCATCCACAATTGATGATTTTCTTAAAGGTATGGTAGAATTAGGAGACTTAGCAGGAGCCGAGAGAAGAAACAATTTGGCAAATGAAGAAGACAAGAAGAAAATTGAAGAAGTAATTGTTCTATATATGCACAAGTTCAAGAGAACACCCCTAGAAATACACACACTACTTCCTGATGAGTTGCAACAACTTGTTAATGCAAGTTGGACTTCTGCATTACAAATAGACAATGACATAATTGAAGAAGCCTTAATGGAAGCTCAGCTAGAGCTATGCTCAGAAGATGCCAAGAAACTATATGAAGATCATAAGAAGAAATTTGAAGTAAAGAAAAGAGCAACCAAGATTCTAGTAGAAGACACTCAGTCATTACATGATGAGTGAGTGAAAATGTGGAGAAATATTCTAAAGTGTAAGAACCCCAACCGGTTATAACTTCGTGAAACACCAAATCCTTCTCAAATTCAGTTGTTTACATTTCGTCAACACTTTGCAAGGAAGAGATATATTGCATATCTAAATTCTGATTGCTTTCTAAATGCCAAACTTTAATAAATATGTTTGAAAAGAACACACCAAACATCTAACAATGAAGATGCAATTGTTTTTGTGTAATACTGATTACAAATAGGAAAATATGCATCTACATCAATAAGACATTAGGGCAACAAATTCTGATAAAACTCTGATATAAATCAGATTACAACAGAGTTTACAAACCCTACCAATGCCCTAAATATCTACTTTCAAACAATGCAAAATGTAGTAGATAAAAACTTGGAATTGCTCCCAAAATATGAATTTTCTTGTAGCAAATTGCTATAGCAAATAACTGTAGTGACAACACTATAGCAGCGTCACTGTAGCAGCAACATTGTAGCAGAGTTCCTATAGCAATATCCAACTTATTCCTTCTCCACAAATCTGGCCCAAGGCCACAAATTCGGCACAATGAAAAGACTGATTTGTCTTCAACAATCACAACCCTTTGGAAGATATTTCACCACCTCAGTTATGCAAATCAATGGGAGTGTTCGTTCCCAATGATCAGTGTAACAACTGCATAAATCCTTGGCTCCAGAAGCTATTCGGAAGAGTAGATAACACATTCGATGCCCAACAATGAAGCTGCCCTCCCTATTTATTTTGTTCCTCCAATAGATGGACCTCCTTCTAGAAGAAATAAAATAATAATAAATTCCTCCTAGAAGATTCTCTTAATTTATTTATTTAACTTTAATCACTTTTAAAAATTAATTAAATATAAAGTCACCTTCTAGTTTTAATTTATTTAATGACTTTATAAGAAATTAATTGAATCAATTTCTCCTTATTTCTCCTCTTAGCCTTCGGAGAATGTAAAGGCTAAGAACTCCACTGAGATGCTAAAAAGATGGGGACATTGCAGTCCGCCCCTCTTGAATTTGCTTGTCCCCAAGCAATCTCAACTCTGGATGCTGCAAAATTTTTTCACTCTCCCAAATGGCATCCTCTACTAGCAGGTCCTTCCACTTCACTAGGTACTTCTTGATAGTAGGTATCCTCACATTGCTCTCTCTGAACTCAATGATAGCCTCTGGTACTAAAACCAATTTCCCCTCATCGTCCAGGGGTGGAAGCACTGTAGAAGGAACAATCTGGTGTCCTAATGCCTTTTTGAGACATGACACATGAAAAATATTATGGACTTTGCTCTCTTTTTGCAAATCCAACTCTTAAGCCACCTCTCTAACTCTCCTAATCACCCTAAAAGGCCCATAATAATGTGGCTTAAATTTTTCGGCACCACTCTTCTTGAGAGTGGACTGGTGGTAAGGCTGCAACATCAAATATACCATATCACCTACCTCAAAAGTCCGCTCAGTTCTCTTCTGATCAGCATATTGCTTCTGTTGATTTTGTGCCTTGGTGATATTATCCTTAAGAGCCTTAACAATATCTTGGCTCTCCTCTAATAAGTCTCCAGCACTGGGCACTCTACTATCTGATAGCAACAATTCCATGAAACTAGGTGCCTCATATCCATATAATGCCATGAATGGTGACATCTGGATAGACATGTGATAAGTGGAATCATAACAACATTCACATAGATATATCCACTTAACCCAAGCCTTCTGTTGCCCTGCTGTGTAATTCATGAGGTATCCCTCCACCCATTTGTTCACAAACTTTGTCTGACCATCTGTTTGAGGGTGGTAGCTAGTACTCGGAGTGAGCTCTGTCCCGCACAATTTGAAAAACTCCTGCCAGAAGTGACTCATAAACCTGCTATCCCTATCGCTGACAATGCTCCGAGGTAAACCATGCAACCTAAATACCTCTTTGAAGAATAAAACTACCACCTGTGTAGCAGTGTATGTAGTATGGATTGGGAAGAAGTGGGCAAACTTTGTAAGCCAATCAACAACAACATATATACAGTGTCTACCTTGGGCTCTCGATAGTCCTGTGATGAAGTCCATGGATAAACACTCCCACTTCTTGTCAGGAATCAAAAGTGGCCTAAATAAGCCGGTTGGGTAAGAGTGCTCCTTTTTATTCTGTTGGCAAGTAGGATACTCTCTAACATATTGCAACACCTCATCTTTGAGCCCTTTCTACGAAAAATGCTCACGAATTTGCCGGTAGATTTTGTAAAAACCTAGATGTCCTGCCATAGGTGAGTCATGATAAACTCTCATCACCATCCTCTTCATCTCTGACCCTGGCACCAAATTAATGCGCCCTTTGTAAATGATGATCTCATTCACAAGGGTGAAATTACTATTCTGGATCGATCAATCTATGAATCCCGATGCCCATGTATCCTTTGCATACTCTGCAAGGATCAAATGTCTCCAATCCTTTGATATATCAGTCATCAAGCTCAAGTGGGGTCTTCGTGGCAAGGCATTTACTACTACATTTTGTGTCCCCTTGAAATAGGTAATATCAAAATCATATACCTGTAATTTACTTACTCATTTCTATTGCTTGTCATTAAGATCTCGCTGCCCCAGGAAATGTTTCAGGCTATTGTGGTTGGTTTCTATGCTGAATTTGCTATCCACTAAATACTGCCTAAATTTGGGCAAAGCATGCATTATGACCAACATTTCCTTATCATAAATGATGAAGCTCCTCGCAAGCCCCCTGAGCTTCCTACTCTCATAAGCAATTGGGTGCTTGTAATGCATAAGCACTGCCCCAACACCTTCGCCAGATGCATCACAATGCAACTCAAAGGGTTTGCTAAAATCTGGTAATGCTAGCACTGGACAATAAGTCATCAAATCCTTGAATTTATCAAAACACTCTTGTGCCTCAAGAGTCCATAAGAAAGCCTTCTTTCTCATCAAGTCTGTCAAGGGTGCTGCATGCCTAGAATATCCACTAACAAACCTCCTGTAGAACCCACACAACCCCAAAAATCCTCTCAACTATGTTAGGTTCACTGGAGTAGGTCACTCAATAATAGCACGAATCTTTTTAGGATCCATGCGTACTCCTTGAGCATTGATAATGTGACCCAGATATCCCAAATCACATTTGGACTCCTTTGCATACAAGGACTCCCTACTTAGAATGCTCAACACGGTGTCTAAGTGCCTTACATGCTCATCCCATGTCCTACTATACACTAGGATGTCATCAAAGAAGACGAACACAAATTTTCTCAAATGATGCTGAAAAACCTTGTTCATTGTGGACTGAAAAGTAGCTAGAGCATTAGTTAGCTCAAATGGCATAACTACTAACTCAAAATGGCCACAATGACATCTAAATGTCGTCTTCTCTATATCCTACTCTCTGACTCGGATTTGATGATAGCCTGTTCCCAAATCAATTTTGGAGAAGAAACATGCTGCATGTAGCTCATCTAATAACTCATCAAGTTGTGGGATGGGGTACTTATTTTTTATAGTCTTCTTGTTTAGGACCTTGTAATCTATGCACATCCTAAGAGTTCCATCCTTCTTCTTCACCAAAACCACAGAAGAAGCGAAAGGCGACTTACTTGGTCTAATGTGCCCCATAGAAAGTAGTTCCTTGATGGTTTTCTCGATCTCATCCTTCAATCTCTTTGGATGCCTGTAGGGTGTGATCATGATGGGTTTAACACCTTCCTCTAACTCAATAATATGCTCAATAACTCTATCTGGAGGTCTCTTTGGTAGTAGTTCACTAAAACCCTTGTAGTGCTTGATTCTCAATTCCTGTATGTCCGGGTGATATTCTGATTTTTGCTGCCCCTGTGATGGCATTAAAGTGTAATGGGCTGCCCACTCAACCTAGTCATGTCTCAGCAAGCTCTCCATGTGTTTGCAAGACATCATCCTAAACCCACTGTCACGAATGGCCTTAAGTATATGGGTCTTCCCTTCTGATTGAAATCTCATCTTCATATCTCTCAAATTGAGAGTGAACTCCCCTATATCATGTAGCCAGGTCATGCCAAGAACTAAATCTTTATCACCCATGTTAACAACATAAAAATCTGCTTTGAAATCAAAGTTGTTGATCTTTAGGGGCAGACCTGTAATCTTCCTGTCACATTTGAAGATGTAGCCATTAGCTACCTTCACTCTCAGACCCTCAAACTGCTCTGTTTGTGTCCTACGCCTCTCAATCAATCTGGAATCAATAAAATTGTGAGTAGCACCTGTATCAAGCAAAATAATAACTCGCTGACCAGCCAATACCCCTCTCATCCTGAATGATCCCTCTTGTTGTACACCAGTGAGACGAGCCTTTGTAAGTCTACCCTCAGTCTTCTCATCACCTATATCATTTGTGCCTTTCTTTTCTTCAATTGATTCCTCATTTTCAGATTGCTGGTCTGAATTTTTAGAATTAGAATCCTCATAATAAGCCCACATAACCTTGTTTTCTTTCCCCTTTGGGCTCAAAGGACAGTCATGGTTCATATCATAGGGTCCTTTACAATAAAGATAAAGTTTTCTCTTCCTTAAATCATTCAATGTCTCTCTATCGAAAGGAGCAAATGATTTATCTTTATTTTCAGCCTTTGTTTCATTCCTCTTAGGTTTCTTGAAGAATGGTTTGTCTTTGCTAGATGATGCACCCTTTTGATTGAAATTTATTTATTGGGGCTGCTTGTTCCATACTTCTAGCCTTCTTAATCGCTTCTTGCAAATTGAATAGATCAAAGGCTTTTACCCAACCCTTCAGTGGTTCGGATAATCCCTCAGTGAACAAAACAACCAATCTTCTATCTTATATCTGGCACCATAACGGATAGCCTCTGAAAGTCACTGATGAAATACTTTAATCCGCTTGTCTGTTTCAACTGGGCCAACTCCCTGAAGTAGACTTCTGGATCCTTCTTATCAAACCTCTCTACCAACCTGTCCACGAAGTCTTGAGATGAAGTCACTTGGTTATGTTGAAGGGTAAACATCCCATTGTACCACCAATCATGTGCAGTTCCATCTAAATGTAGTGTGACATATTTTATTGCCTCCACTTCTGTCATAGGTCTCAGTGCTAAGAAGGTATCAAGCTTGCGAATCCAAGTTCGTACTGTCATTCTGCTACTCCCATCAAATGTAGTCAAGGAAAGCTTCCTTGTAGCATGCTTTAATTCATTATCCTCGCCACGAGGTCTCCTATTTTGTCTGGTTGCACGGTAGTGTTCTCTTCTTTGGTTCACAAACCTCTCAAAAGTCATTCTCTTCCGTACCTGCGGTGCCAATAATTCCCATTCATCATTAGCAACCATAAAGATATCTACAAATTTCCCATTCTCAGCTTCCTCTGCTAGCTCCTGTACTAGTTCATCTCTAACAAAGGTAGGATGTGTGGGCCTGTTTGCTATTCTGGAAAGAGTTCTATGAGCTCTAGGTGATCCCACTGCACTCCTGTTATCCCTATGTTCTTGATTTTGTTAATCGTGTGGGTTTATGCGCTCAACTATGGTGGTGAGTGCATGCAAAGCCTGAGCCATCCGCTCTTGTCTTGTAAACATTGCTCTGAAAAATTCCCTTGTTTCCCGATCCGCATTCCTATGGTCTCTTGGTGGGCTACGCTCTTGGCTATCACCCATGGTGTTTGGTTGCTTGTCAAAATCTTGTTCCTTGTCAAACAAAGGTCGCCTGTGAGTGTAAAATCTATGATAGCCAACCTCAGGTGGCTATATGTGATTGATAAACCCTCAGGATGGTAGCTCTGATACCAATGTAATAACCCCAACTAGTTATAACTTTGTGAAACACCAAATCCTTCTCAAATTCAGTTGTTTGGCATTTCGTCAAACACTTTGCAAGCAAGAGATATATTACATATCTAAATTTTGATTGCTTTCTAAATGCCAAACTTTAATAAATATGTTTGCAAAGAACACACCAAACATCTAACAATGAAGATGCAATTGTTTTTGTATAATATTGATTACAAATAGAAAAATATGCATCTATGTCAATAAGACATTAGGGCAACAAATTCTGATAAAAATATGATATAAATTAGATTACAACAGATTTTACAAACCCTACCAATGCCCTAAATATTTGCTTTCAAACAATGCAAAATTTAGTAGATAAAAACTTGGAATTGCTCCCAAAATATGAATTTTCCTGTAGCAAATCATTGTAGCAATTTATTGTAGCGACGACACTATAGCAGTGGTACTATAGCAAAGTTGCTGTAGCAACAATACTGTAGCAATATCCAACTTAATCTTTCTCCACAAATCTGGCCCTAGGCCACAATTTCGGTACAATGAAAAAAAAAGACTAATTTGTCTACATCGATGATATTTTTTCAGTTGAAAAAATAATTGGTAGTATGGTACAAGACATTCCACAACGGGTAGAGGAGCTAGATGCACAATAGGTGAAGACACCAACTGGTGAAGCCATAAATGTTGACCTAACTAGTGAACGTGAATTATTCTTAGGACAGGAAGAGACAGGTATACCAGGGAAGAAAGATGAAATGTTGTAATAAGTTTAGCAAAAAGTGCAACATATAAGTTTAGCAAAAAGAGCAACAAGAAAAGAGTGAAGAAGAATATCAAGTAAGAAGAAAGCTTAGCCTTGAGCCAAGTATGGTAAAGAAAAGGAGCGGTCAAACTTCTAATCGAGGAAGAAGTTGAAGATCTATATGAAGAGATCATTCCTACACTTATGGATGCCAATAAGTTAAAACCCAAAGACTTGATGAAGTATTGAGAAAAATTAAAGAGGAAGCTATCAGAGACAAGAAGAAGAAGAAGAAACAAGTGCTAAGACAGGCTAGGAATATCTTGGCAGATTTAGTACTTGAAGCTAAATACAAGGAAGATCCACTAATTGATGAACTGGACACTTTAGTCAAGGCTATCTATGATTAGGGCACAAATCTGCAATCTATAGCTATGGGCATGGTTGAGGAGAACTTGAAGAAGATGATAGACAAAATAGAAAGAAAGACTACTGAAATCAGAGGTCAGCTAACAGATTTAGTAAAAGAGGTAAAAGGAACATGGATAGTAGTAGGGAACATCTTTACTAGAATATCAAACTATTTAGAGACTGTGAAAGACTTGGAGCAGCATAAAAGTGATGCATAGAAGGAATTGGAGAGCCTGTGCAACCAACTTGGTCCATTATCAAGTTTAATTACCTTATTCAGCGAGGAGGCGAAGAAGACTCTGAACAAGATAAGACAACTATAGAAAGAATAGGATAGCAGAATGATAAACATACAAGTGTAGAGTTAATTGACAAATTGGATGACATTGAAACTAAGATGCAAGAATAGGTTATTGCATTGGGTTATTTGGAGAAGACTTGGTAGACATCCCTAGAGTCAACACAAGCTAGTTACAAGGTTATCTTTGATAGAGTGTAAATTGACAGTTACATGCTATTAAAGATTACACCTTTGACATTGTTGTTAGAGGAGGAGAAGAGTAGAAAAAACCAAGGGAGAAGAGTATGGAAAAGTTTAGAAGATAAGTTGGGAGAAGAGTAAGGAAATGACAATGGAATGAGAAGTCTAAAGAAAAAGGAGGTATAAGAGATCACAGGTTGTAAGAAGGAGACTTGATCTAAGGGGGAGTAGATCAGAAGTTACTCAATGATCTCAAGGGCATTTGTTACAGGATTCGATAAAGGGTATTGCAATCAATGTCAAAGGGGGAGATTGTTGAGATAATTGGCATTGGAAGATAAAAAGGAGACAATTGGCATTACCTAACCATTTTCCAATTGGAAAGATATACGATTCTCAGATGGTTGTCATTAATGGCAATCATAGTATACTTACCATTGATCGATGAGAACTGAGTTGGCCAACCAAGAGGCTCCTTGGTAACAATACAGGTTAATAAGAAAATGGAGGACACTTGTCATGATTAGTGATTATCTGACAGAATGTGGACAATTTGCACATTGGTCAAGGAAGAGGCACATTGGATAGTGTGAATCCACATAGTGAAGGCTAATAAAAGATGTAAGGGTTACCTTGGGGTAGGTAATACGTTTTGACTAGTCCGAGTGGTGGACAGGTAAAATAGTGATGCAGGCTGACCTAGTCAAATTTAATCATTGAGATATGTGAAATATATGAGATGAAAGACATGGAAATAGAAATTCAAATGAAGGGTTAGGACAAGTAAGCATATAGGATTTGTAATGGACGGATTGAGAGAGTAGGAGAAGTTGGTGGTTCATATTGAAGATATCAACAAAAGAGAATGACCAATGTAAGCTAAGCAAAAGAGAGTGATCCAACAATTGCGATCAAAATATAGAAAAAGAAATGTACAATGCAACAAATCAGATAAGAGAGAATGGGGGATTTGACAGGCAAGAGAGTGCCATATCCAAATTAAAGATTTAGTTATATCCTAACAACTACAACCGGTAAATCCCTAGATCGGGTGGACCCTAAAAGGTTCTAAGTTGTAAATCCTCTAATGGGGTAGACTCTTAAAAGAGTTATGTAAATCCTTTAGCAAAGTTAGAAAGTCACTCCTAACATGGTGAACCCTCCGAAAGGGTAGTATGCTCTTAACTAGACAAATTCATCTAATGTAGTATAGTGAAGATTTGTGGGTACCATCCGCACCGCGGTTTTTACCTTCTAGCAAGGGTTTTCGCTGATCAAAATTATTATGTCATGAGTCATATGTGTGAGGTGATTCTATCTTATTATGCTTTACTTGCTTATACCAGTTATATGTTAAGTCATTTGAAAGTTGGCAATTCAGTTTTATAGATTAGCAGTTAAAGTTCGGAATCATTTGATTGTATTGATTCAACCCCCCTCCGCCACCCCCGCCCCTCAATACCTCTACATTCTAACACCCCTTGCCACAAACTCCCTACCCTAAGATACCTTAGAAATGGGTAGGCGATGGGATTTCATGCCTATATAATTTCAATTTTTTAAATATATATATGCACAAATTTAGAATTTTATGAAATATATGCATTCATCACACACACACCTACATACTAGGAATCTATTAATTAAGTCTTAACAAATCAATTTCAATATTCATATCGAATAACAAGGTGTACATACCGTTGCTGATGTGGTATGGAGTGGCGGTATGTACATTTTTTTCCTTCCTCCTTTTATTATTAAATTTCCGTATATTTAATCCTCCTTCAATCTCTTTACTTAATATCTGTTATCCTCTATGATGATTTTCAACTTCCCAAGTGCCTACCTTATTTTAATCTTCTCTTTTCTTGATGCCATGGAGAGTGCAATCCATATGTATTAAATACCCTTCCTTCCAAAAGGGTGTGATAGGTATTTCATGCCCCTAACATGAATACATCTATCATTATGCATTTGGAAGTGTTTTTTTAATGTTGTAATTCTTTTATACCGCTCACCTTTAATAATGTTATCATTATCGTTTATAATTCTTTGTTTCATTTAAATTGTAAAATTGGTGTCCTTTAATTGCAAAATTTAATAGTAATAATAATATATTTAATATTATTGATTAATAGATTGCATTAGTATTGATATTGATTATGTCTTATATACTATTCACTAATAATTCATTCTTTAACCAATAAATTACTATTGTTAGTTTCTTAATAATAATTGTTCTTGTGATCAACTTATTATAAAAGTATTTCGGTATGTATAGTAATTACATGGGCATCCATAATAATTAAACAAATATTAACAGTTTCTATATACATCAATTACAGGTTCGTGACAGTAGTTAAGTAGGAGTCTTGGCTCATGCCATTTTTGGTCAGGCTATTTTTAGTAAGTCTTTAATAATTGGACATGCCTATTTTGGCTCCACTAAATTTAGATGACTATTAGCCTATATATGTACTTCATATTGTAAGTTAATTCATTTATTCAGCATTTAGCCACTGTATTCTATTTTTTTTGTTTACTTGCAGCAAGAGTGTGCATGAGCTTGACTCACATCGCTCAAACCAGCACAAGCATTGACCAATGATCTTGCAGACTCTTATCTTGGAACCTTGTACCTGATTTCCAATTTCCAATTTTTCTATTCCTGTTTTCTTTTCTATGATAATATGCTTTACTTTGTGACACCTTGAATTTTCTTAAGACACCTCAAACACTACATATAGGTATCTGTATAACTGTTTATGTGATTAGTGTTGGGGACCTCTACTGCCCCCAGGTTGTAATTTTTTATATCTGCTACCTTGCAATTATAAGCAGTGAATTTTTTGTTAGATTTATTTTTCCTTGTTGAAAACTGTAGTTTCATATCAACATGTACCAAAATATATGGCTGGGCAAAGATGGCATTCTTTCTGCACAAGATGCTTTAAATTTTTGACCTCTTTATCCTTATGGTTGTTAGTCTTATTTGTGCACAATCCTGACTAGTGAATGTGTTTGTGCATTTCAGACAAGGGAAATGCTCCAAAAAAGATAGATGATATAATGCTCATCACAGCGGGGAAAGTTTTGGAAAACAATAAGACTCTGACAGAATCATGGATACCTATGGGTGAGCTTCCAGTTGGGGTCATCACAATGCTTGTTATAGTACGCTCTCCAAACAAAAGTTCAGGTGGTTTATAACTTCCTTTAAGAGTTGCGAAAATCTCCATGGAATATTATTCTTTGTAAAGAAACTATAGACATTAGCTTCCTCTCTATAAATTGTAAAAATTTCGATGGAATTTAGTTGCAACTTTTATCAATATAGGAACCTTGTTGGTTCTAACTCCTGCCAGATCACTAGTTTGCTATGCAAATTATATATTGAAGTGATTTTTGAAATAAATAAGCATTTTCTTGAATTTTTGAAAAAAGTGCTGCAGGCAAGATAAAAATTTGCATTGAAGTAAATTTGAAACAATTGTTTAGTGCATTGAACTATGATAAGTTCTTACTGATTTAAATGTATAAACAATGCATAGGGAAAAACTTTTTAATTCTGAAAACTAAAATGCAACTAGGAAAGAAACCTGGAAACAAACTGCAGCACAGATATTGAGCCCAAGGTTTTTTAAAATTCTCTAAACAATGCCTGAATTTTTCCAGCAGCCAACTCCAATCTGAAATTGAATGCCAAGATGAGATCGTTCTTCCCTAGACCCAGCCGTCTAGCATACACCCTCATGGGTTTGCAGCTGAGTGCGGCTGCCTCAAACTCTCTTCACAACAATCACCAAAGGTGTGATTTAATCACTGGTAACCACCTAGGGCATAATGTTGCAATCACCCTCAGAAAAAACCTTCAAATTACATATAGTCTTGTGGTGGGAAGTAGACCTCTAATTTTTTCAACATTTTTTAAGAAGTAAAAAATCCTCCTTAAAAAAACTCAAACCTTGTATTGAAGCGATTCTTCACCTGTAAGCTCAAATTGAACTTCTGAATGAAGCCTGCATTGTAGCAATTCTCAGTGCTTATTTCAACATTCCAAATGCTTGTAAGAACTCTGAAGAATTCACAATTCTCTAAGTCTGTAATATTGAAACACTTGTTTCTTCTCTTTGTCCAAATCAACAAAAGAAAATGCACAATAAATTGTATTCATTTTCACCAAAGAAGCCTTTTATAATTCTCGATTGAAGATTGGTCCAGTAGCTTCAAACTCACAGTTCACATTACTTAAATCATAACTTAGCTTTTAAAAATATTTGCTTTTGTTGCAATTTAAATATAACATTTTATTATATTCCCCTCCTTTTGATGCACACATTAAAATACAAAGTTTACTTTTTAAAATACTTATATCTCCCTTTTAAATAACACTTTATCACTTATATCTCCCTTTTAAATAATACTTATTATAATGTATACTTTGAAAACATTTAAAACTCCCTTTTAAAATAAATTCCACTTAATTTATCAATGATATGCACTTAACAATTAATTATTATTAAAATATAACTGTAATAATAATTATAATGTTATAACTCCATCATTAATCATTATTTCTCAATTCTGATTGAGCCTAAGAGTAATCCATTGCATCCACTGTGCATCCAACTACCTTCCTAAAAATAGTAAGGGTCTATCTCTATCGACCCCTGACCTGCTGTAATAAGCAAATCCCTGAATACCTGATCAACAAAGATGCCAAGGGGTCATCATTGCAATTGTGGCCAGACCAGATGCCTTACCAAATATGGAAATGCTAGATAGATGACTTACTATAAATAGCAAGTCACTCAAACTGAGCCAATTGATGGAGGATTCAATCATTGTACATACCAAGAGCCTAGGTGCCCGAACAATGACTCATTATAAATAGTAAGTCTCTGAATAACTTCTCTAGACAACAATACTAAATATAAACACTACCACCAACTTGTTCAGGTACCATTCTAAAGATAGAAACCCCAACTTTCCCAAAATAGACACTTAATATAAACAGAAAGTGTGCCAATCTGACTCAAATGAAGACCAATCCTGAACATCCCAAACCACTGGAGTGAGAATTGGCCTCTGACTTCACCAACTGGACCATATGAAGAACTCCATTAGCCTATGAGGGTCAAGAAATAGGCTTATCCTCTAAAAGCTAATGTTCATGGAAAAGGGGACATTCAGTTTGCCCTTCCTGAAATTGCTTGTCCCCGAGCAATATCAGAAACAAAAAAAACACCAATCCACCCAGATTGCAAGAGTAGAACTATGTAATGTCCCTATGATCATCAACTAGCTCCTGTAGCATCATCACCAATCTAACAGACAAAACTTGACAAATTGAAATGAATGTGATTATAAATGTTGTAGGAATGAACATCTCATAGGGAAGCAACTCAAAAGATAAATGAAGCTCGCTTCCCAAAATCGTGCAAGGTGAGATGTCATGCACACTGTCCAACACATGCGCAACTCAATTGTGCATCTAAAAGAGATCATGCACATGGAGTCAAAAGTAAAACCATATGTACTTGGTACCATGTACACATTCCAGAACTCCTCTACAAGCCTTATCTAAAATCTTGATGCACTAGAATGATCCCAAACACTCAATGATAGCCTGCCAAGAAGAGCATCCTCTGACTTCTATTGCTCAACTTTGAACTTCAACAAGACGCAACCAAATTGTAGTGCTAGTTATGTCTGCACTAGGGACCCAAAACACATTGAATACATATCCATCTGTACTAATGAGATAAGAACATCGAAAGGCATCTGTAACACTACCATTATCTCCATCCTCTGCAAGGCCCCCTTAGATGTGCCAACTCTGTAAGTAATCCAACTCTTAGCCACCGATCCCAACTATTGTAGGTGACAAGTACTCATTCCACAAAGGATGGTACAACCTTGGAGAAAATCCACATCGATGCATCATCAGATTCTTTGTGTGTGGATTAGAAAAGTAGTGACAAGTACTCCCTATCCTATCACAATAAAAAGATCCCACTTCGATCAAGTGTCGACTTTCATAACACTGTATATAACCTCTATCACTTGACTTGCCCCAACAACAACTATAGTGGATGTAACCACACGAGAACTGGGTGGAACACGTGGCTCTCTGATGCTCTCTATAGATGCACTCATCCCAACTATATCATCTACACCTATAACTATGATAAGTGTAACCACATCCTCAACCTGCTCACAACTATAACTCGTTGATATAAGGCCATCACCGGCTGCCTATGTAGGAAATTGAACTGTACCTTAAGTTGGTGAAGACAGTGCCACCCTCAACTTCATAGACAACTCCTCAATCTGTGATTGAGACTCATGAAGGGCCAACTGCACTCTCTCCAATGAATCCATAGTCACTTCCAGCTCATGGGTGAGCTCATCTACCTCCTTTCTCCTCAACGCATCATAGCAAGTGCAAACCGACTCAAGGAGATAGTCTCTTTCAGCCTATAACTGTAAATAATTTTGTTCCATTATTTTGATAGCTTCTTATAGTGTATGAAACTCTGTACGGGAAAAACTACCATCACAATGCTCATCTGATATAGGAGTACCCCAACCAAATATAGCTAACATCTAGTGAGCAACATTGAAATTCTCAATGGTTGTGGCAACCATTCTGTTGCCAATCTTCAGTTGCCCAACCAAATGATGTCTCTAAAATTCATGACTCCCATTCAAGCTCTCTAAATCAAAGTCTTCTCTATGATATGAAGTTGTACTTGTGATGTTCACCTCATGGTCAACAATATCATATGTGCTATCATCAATGCACACATCATCAACTAGGGTACTGCTGCTATGTGCCCCAAAAGATGGCTCTACTGGTAAACTAGAAGCTGCTGATATATTAGTATCTTTACAAACTCCCACTCGCAGTGTAACTACAAGTCCATCCAACTCATGATCCTAAGATTCAATGCCACTAAATGAACCCTTCTAACTTATTTTCTAAGGTCTGATTTGAGAAATTAGACTCATCAAGACATGAATCCTCAATATACAATGTATCATTAGTACCTAACTCTTGAGTACCCATGTGAGAAGTCACCGGTGCCATCTTCAACATGTGTAAACACTGCTGTCTCACACTGATACAAAATTTCCTTACTGCTGTCATGAAAATCAGAACTGTTATGGGACAAAATTTCCATGCAATCCTCATTCTTGGTGCTAATTTCATGAGTACCAATACCCAAGGTCGCCCCTGTGACTCCTGGATTTGCCCTAACTTTCGATCCTTCTTCATGCCCAAGTGGAAGACTGCTGTCTGAAAAATCAGAATTATTATGGGTTAATCTTTGCATCCAATCTTCGTTATTCTGCAAGCTATGAGCTATCCTTTGTTGTGAAGGCATAAGTTTTTGCCGGATTTAATTCAAGATGCTGTTCACGCTTGGCTGCTTGCATTTTTTTGATTTTCTTTTTTACTTGTCACAATCTATTTGATACTCCACATAGAAGTCAAATGAAAGATCATTTCTAATCTTTAGTGGAAGTGCAAGTTATTCTCTATAAGAAACCATAACATTGTCTTCGAAACCCATACTGAAACAAAATATTGTGCTGGTTGCTTCAATATTGAATTTGCGATTGATATAAGGTTTAGTTTCCAACCCAACAGGGTGGTAGGAAGTCGCTTTAATACTTGTATAGGAATCCTGTTGGTTCTAACTTCTGCCAGACTACTAACTTGCTATGCAATAATATATAGAACTGATTTTTGAATTAAATAAGCATTTCCTTGAATTTTTGAAAAAAGTGTTGCCAGGCAAGATAATTGTATTAAAGATTATAGTAATTCCAAAACAATTGTCCAATGCATTGAACAATATAATCAGCATCCATAAGAAGATACACATATACAATAACACCAGATATGTTAACTAGGGAAACACTTGATCAGAGGGAAAACCCCGGTGCGGATGGTACCCACAAAATGATATACTAATACAAAAGTTCCTTGTAAGAGGATGGACTCTGTTAGGAGCCAATAAAATACATTTAGTACATATCAATCTCTGTTAGGAGATTTTGAATCCCTGTTACGAGATTCCAACCCTGTTAGGAGTGGGCCAACCTTGTTAAGAGTTGTAGAAGGTAGAAGGATCCATTGTCCAAATAGCTTCAGGGGCAAGACCACCGAATTTACTGTCCAGCTAATCTCTATATTATTCCTTGCAGAATAATATAAACAAATAATCTCAAACTCTTTTGCCCTCTTGATTGGACCAATCCTCTTCTGATCTCAATACTAGATCTTCAAACTTCACATCTAGTAATCCCTTGGATCGCTTACACGCAAATACCAACTTCGCATATCACTTGTACAATTTGCACTTACACAATCATTACCACATCACCACAAAGGAAATAACCTTCCTTTATACCATATCCTAAAAATAATTCCTTGAGTCGGCCTTGAGGTGTAGGGCATTTTAAAACATTTATGTAATTAAAGATAGTATTTGGGTTGGGTTAGTTAGGAAGCGAGGGGGTGCGTCTGTTGGTCTCCCTAACCAACCGAGCAATATTTAAGAACATTGGAACATGAATGATGTACTGATGGTTCTTGGCAATAAATAAAGAATACTATTTCCTTCGCGAATATCAGGTACGGTTGCCATTTGTAATAATTGCTTAGATTGGTATTGGTAGTATCCATTTCATGTTTGATGGTAATGATTTTCCTTGAGTCAGCCTTGAGGCTTTCCCAATTAATTATAATAGGACCTCATTAGAATATTACACTCACTTTACAATTACACAACACTGTCGGCTCACAATAGATACAACTTCTCACACGTGCGACCTCTGACCTTGCGTACTTGCTAACATCATCACTAGGCTGTCTACTGTTATTGTTTAACTTTTCTCATCACAATTCTATCCCTATTAGGAGATACAGTCCAAACATCAGAAACCACTTATCATATACTCTATTTGCACACTGTCTTCTGTAATTCTTTAATATCCACTTCATCTAAACACAATGTAGAACATATCCTTGATTGTGCTTAACCTCATCATCAATACACAGTCCGTCCGACTTTGTTCTCTGTCTGCTACTCAGCCAGTCTTCACAGAAACAATACTATGTTGACATCAATGACAAACACGGTCATGAATGCAACATGTCAATCATGCTAACAGTCTCTCCAATGCTTAGGATACTCCCCCAAAGGAATGCCATCAGATTCATGCTAACAGAAATATTTATTAAATTCTGAAAACTAAAATTTAACTAAGAGGAAAAACTTGGAAACGGATCACAGCACAGATATTTAGCCCAAGACTTTTTAAAATTCTCTAAACAATGCCTGAATTTTTCCAGCAGCCAACTCCAATCTGAGATTGAGTGCCAAGACAAGATTATTCTACCCTAGACCTAGCTGTCTAGCATCCAATGACCACATGGGTTTGCAGCTGAGTGCGGCTGCCTCAAACTCTCTTCACAACAATCACCAAAGCCATAATTTAATCACTGATAACCGCCCAGGGTATAATGTTGTTATCACCCTCAGAAAATACCTTCAAACTGACTCAAACCCTGTATTGATTCTTCACTTGTAAGCGCAAATTAAACTTCTCAATGAAGTCCACACTGTAGCAAATCTTGGTGTTTATTTCAACACCTCAAAAGCTTGTAAAAACTCTGAAGAACTCACAATTCTTCAAGTCTGAAATATTGAAACCCTTGTTTCTTCTTGTCATCCAAATCAACAAAAGCAAATGCACAATAGCATGAACCCATTTTCACCAAAGAAGCCTTTTATAATTCTCAATTGAAGATTGGGGAGTAGCTTCAAACTTACACCTCGCATAACTTAAGTCATAACTTAGCTTTTCAAAATATTTGCTTTTGTTGCAATTGAAATATAACATTTAATTATATTTCCCTCCTTTTGATGCACACATTATGATTAAAATATAAAGTATACTTTAGTAAACACCTGTATCTCCCTTTTAAATAACACTTTATCACTTATTATAATGTATACTATTAAAACATTTAAAACTCCCTTATAAAATAAAGTCCACTTAACTTAGCAATGATATGCACTTAATAAATAATAATTATTAAAGTGTAACATTAAAGTATAACTTTAATAATAATTATAATGTTATAACTCTGTTGATTGTTGTTTCTCAATTCTAACCGAGCTTGAGAGTCAACCATTATATCCGCTGTGCATTTAACTGTGTTACTTAAAATAGTAAGGGTCTATCTCTATATCTATCAATCCCCGACCTGCTATAATTAGCAAATCCCTGAATACCTAATCAACACAGATGCCAAGGGGTCATCAGTATCACTGCAACTGTGGCCAGCCTAGGTGCCCTATCAAATATAGGAACACTAGATAGATGACTTACTATAAATAGAAACTCCCTCAAATTGAGCCAATTGACGGAGTCAATCGCTATGCATACGAAGGGCCCAGGTGCCCTGCCAGATACAGCAATCCCTCAACAATGAATTACTTTAAATAGTAAGTCTCTAAATAACTGGTCCAAGCAACGATACTAAATCTGAACACTGGCAACAACCTCTTCAACTACTTTGCTTTAGATAGAAACCCTAACTTTCCCAAAATAGACACTTATTATAAATAGTAGTCAATCCGACTCAAATGAAGAGCATTTCTGAACTTCCCAGACCACTGGAGTAGGAACTGGCCTTTGACTCTGCCAACTGGCCCCTCTAAACAACTCCATTAGCCTATGAGGGTCAAGAATAGGCTGATCCTTTGAAAGCTGACATTCACAAAAATGGGGACATTGCAATCAAGTTTATGAGGGTTGTACTTTAAAAAAAATGAACTTAATCAGTGTGTTTCTCTGGATTAGAGATTCATAAAATTTAAGTACTTGTTTTTACTTTTTCTTTGTGACAATGTAAAGATTAAATATTTATTTATTTATGAAAAGAAAAAAATCCTTGTCATCGAGCCAGTATATAGACTTGAAGAAGATATGAGACAAAACAAAACCTATCTACCAGGAAAAATTCCATATTTAAATCTCTAGGACCAAAGACGCCTCTTTTAAATAGTGAATTCTAGAAATATCATCGTCTAATAAACAAGTAAGGTGTGCTCGCAAGTCTTGTAGATTTATATTCATAGTAAGAGAAAATAAACAAGCCCAAGGTATTCAAAGCTACTAAAAGACATCAGATTTTTGCTAGTTAAAGGCCAGATGTGTCTCAGAGATGGGAAAGGCTGTAATATAATTTCTCCAACACCCTTATTTTGATGTTCTGCAAGTCATCGATTTACTGGAGAATTTTGTAGAAGGTTTCCACAGTTTTCTTTTGCTTTGCTTTCTAGTCACTCATTTGGCTTTTGAGTTTCTCGCAAAATAGGATGTACCTCCCAGACATGTAACTGAAAAATTGATTGGCTGAGAAACTGTTCTTGTTTAGCATATTTTATCTTGGTAGTTTATCCTCCATGCCAGTGCCTCTCCTTAGGAGGGCTCTTTCCTTTTAACTTACCATTCTTTTTCAATTTTCAATTTTCAAACATCCATTTCCAAGTCCAAACCTCCTGTAGAATTGGAGCTGCCAGAAGTATTGTACCTGCAAAACATTTTACAATATGGGTTGCAGCCTGCAATTTGCCAGAGTACAGTCAAGAATACTACCAGTTTTATTTACAAGCAGAGAGATAAGGTTTGGACGTCCTTCAAATTTACCAGTGAATAAGGAACACATTTTTTATTGATATTATCAGAGAATTGCTGGAGATGCACAGAATTGAGTATTAGAAGTCCATAGCTTATTATCCTAGTGAAATGTACAGCTTATGCAGGAGCATTCTAAGGCCAAATGGTAATCTTGCATCCTCCAAAAAAATGATGAATGTTAGGTCACATGCATTGACAGACTTTGTAGAACTGGCCGCAGAAGGATCTGTTCTGTAACAATGATTATTGCTGTTTAAATTCTTTCTGCAGAAACCTTCCAATTGCTGTGGAAAGATGCTGACAACAGTTCTTTAGGAACTATGGGAGAATTTAGCAAGAGTAACACAATTGCTATGGTAAGACTTTTGCAGAGGCTATACAGCTGCTAAAGAGAGACACTCATAGTAGGTAAACAACTGCCACTGAAAGATGTTGCAACAGTACCTTAAAATCTATGGAAAGACATTTGCAGCAGCTAGACAGATTCTACAGAAAGACGTGCAGCAGCTTCAAAAGTGCTATGTAAATCTGATGTTCATAGTTACATGACCTCTATGGATAGATGATCTGGCAGTTGCAGCTGAAAAACCAGACTACATAGTTTTGTGAAGATCTCAGAGGGGAATTGTTCAAAGGCAAAATAACCAATTTTGTTTATTGGCTTAAGCCTATTTTAGGCTTAGCAGAAATGAACTCTTCAAAAAGTGGGGTAGCAAATAAATGTTGTGGACAAAAAAAATACACCTATAGTTTGATTTGCCATGATTGCTTTAATGGAAAGTTTCACAGCATTCACACTCCAAAATTGAAGAAGACACAAAATGAGCAGGATACAGAGGGTTAACATGGAAGGCAGAGAGTCCTACCCAGCACTAAATGCCCTATCATTAGATCCATTTTTCAAATCATTTTTGGTAGGGAAGAACTGAGAAGGATGCAGAAGGGGAGATTAATCAGGCTAGAGGCATACACTTGACCAAAAGGCCATTTGCACAGGTAGCTGTTGGTTGTAACCTGTGATGATGAGCTATAGCTGTGATAATGTCTGTTGTAATATTAACATCTATTTTTCATAACTGAAGGGAAGGAGTTCAGTAATTGTAGAAGTGAGTTGTACTGTCAGTAGTGTCTGGGTTGTGGAAATAATGTTCTGGTGACTAGACTGTAGCACAATAGTTTTTTTTGCTGGCCATTCTATGTGTTGCTGTTTTAATTTCTCTTTTTCAAGACAGATTAAAGTGGAATGATGTATAAGGTAAAACTTCTCTTTGAATCTGTAGGAGAAACCCCCTAATATCTTGATTTTAAACCAATCCTTAAATCTAAAGCAATGCACCTTCTATAAATTTTGTATTAAAACAAATAATTTGTTTTACAAATTAGACCCATCTTTTTGATCTCAGAGGCTTGAATTCAGCTTTATGATGGCCCTGTTTTTTTTGGAAGGCTTTGCCAACGATTGGTGGCACCATGGTCTAGTTGCACAAGGGCATGATCTTGAGCAAACTGTCTGATAATTTAAGTCATAAGTTCCTAGGCACATTTGAGCAGAAGGATGAGGGAAAGTATTTTGAGGAGTTTGCCAGAATCAAGCAACATTCGTCTGTAGATGTGTACGTAGTAGAATTTAGAAAGTTGCAATTATGTTACTTGATATTTTAATAAAGCGGACTCCATTCCTCTTCAGTGGTCCGTATGAGCCACTTAAGGGTCTAGTTAGACCCTTTGCAATATCATTACTTTAGGGAGCTATTATGAGGGCTTTGACACTTGAGCTGTCCATATTAAGGAACAAATTCTTGTCTCAATCTAGGTTGCCCATCACTAGATTGAGCAAGGGCGATTTTCAGGAAGTAGGATTTGGTTCACACAGAACTACTCCTAAACCCATTGTGGTAAAATGATTGACGAGTAGATGAAAAATGAGCTCAGAAGAAAAATTGTGTTCTCATGTAGGGAGCCTTGGGGACCTGGTCACAGATGTCTTGGCAAGAGACAAATGGATTATATTGAGTGATTTTATATAAGGAGATTGAAGTTGAAGATCAAGAACTGCTACAAGCAATCAGAAGGTAGAGTTTTGTTTTTGAGTTTGAGATAGAAGTTATAGGACTTGTTGGCATTTTCAAATACACTTGTATTTCTCTTACAATCACCATGATAACTTCCATTCAGGGCTCATGGGGAGCTTCCAGACAATCAATTACAGTTCTAATTGATGGTGGGTCTCTCCACAAGTTCATTGATGAAGGCTTATGGATAAGAAAGGATTGAGCATTGAAGGTTTGATCAGATTCATTTCTATTGCGTCAACTTGAGTTATACGTTGGTGAGGTGATAGTAACATTGTAATGTCCCCAATTTAGCAGTTCCAGTAGCTTGGCGATGTCAGTTCATCATCACTACCCTGTGAGCTGACACTGTTTTGAGGGTCTCAGTCGACTGACTTACTATTTATAGTAAATCAGTTTTGGCTATTTTTGGGAGAGAATCTCATTAATATTTTAATTACTATTTTGAAGAGGAAATGGAGCATTGCCATTTTCTATAAATAAGGTGCTTGCTTGGCTTTGGAGGCAACTGCCATTTTTCAAATAGTCTTTGTTAGAGCTAGAGTTTTGTGTTCAACTATCAATTCAAGGATGAAATCCTAGGATTTGGAGATTAGAAGACGAAACCTCTTTGATTTCTCAAAGGCAATCTCATTTAGACGTTGTATTTGTGTTGAAAGCTTTGTTTTGATTTAAACAAATTTTTTATTTCTGAAACAACAAATAGTGTAATAGCAGATTTGATTTGTATTTAAATGTTGTGTATTTGAGACATTTTGGCATATTTATTAAGCTTCAACATATTTGTATTGTCCATGCAATCAATTGCTACTTATTTTGGGCATTGTTATTATTTCAGTAAAAATAAATTTTTTTATTCTTCATCTACCATATGCTCTCTCCTTACCCACACGGCCTTGATGGTCAGAAAGTGGTAAATATTTAATATTAAAATTTGTTGTGTTGTGAGAAGTTTTAGTGGTTTCTTTATTGAATGGATGTTTTTCTGGACTGCAATAGCGCTAACTGTAATTTGTATTCTGACAAAAAAATTGATTGATTGACTTGTGATCTTTGGCAATTGATCTTCTAAATCTTTGGAATTGTAGACTATGTTGTGAAAAGCAAAGAGTCTGAACTGGTCCATGGTTACTACTTGAAAGACTCTGAGTACGAGGACAGATCTTCTATTATTTAATCTGGCTAATATTTTTTAGTTTCTACAAGATTCTTCCGCAATCTCCAATCAATCCATCTGACCAGGACGATTTGTCTGTTTGAAAGGAGAAGACTGTTCTTTAGTTTCTTCTCTGTGATTGTTTGTAGAATGATCTCACTCTGAGCACCTGTGATGAGCTAGGGGATTTTTACAAGGGATTTGGGTGCTAAAGTATGACCATCCATTATTGTGTCTCTCCACTAGTTATTTCTCCATGATAAGGCTTTCAGATTTTTCCTGTATATTCAAAGAGCTTTTATTGTGAACTAATAACGGTCTTTATCATCTATGTTTTCCATTGTAATCTCTGAAAGATTAGCAGGATATCTATTTGAGGATCAAACCTGTGTAATCAGTAGAATCATGTGGCGGAGCTGAAGTTTAGGCAATAGGACGACCAACGAACAGGTTGTGTGTGCCAAAAAATTTCAAGAAATGGGCAATCAAATACAGGAAATGCCACCGGTCGTCAAAATAATCCCGTGGAAGAGAAACTAGGTGCCAAAAGTGACTTCGCACAGGAATGCAGAGGATTTTAGTCATGGAAAAATGTGATTAAAAACTACAGAAAGCCTTTGCATGGGTGAACAGTGACCTTGAACAAAAGAAATGGCAATCCAAAGAAATGTCAAAAAAAGGCATTATCAGAAGAAAACGAGCCACAAATTTGAGCCACTGTCAAAGTTGATCCACAAGCAGAGATGGATGGAAAACCACAATACACAAAGAATTTCGGAAAAAATGAAGCCTAATGATTTCAAAAAGAAATTCTAAATTTTTTGAAAAAATAAATACCATATTGCACAAGTAATTGGTAAAAATAATGAATAATTAAATCAAACGATCATTTATAATACAAGATCAATGTTTCTAATAAGAAACAATTGATAACTGAAGTAAATCTAGGAACATCTAATATTTACAATATTGACCATTAAATAAGGAATAATAAAGAAATTATTTTATAGTGTTGGCTATTCATTGTTTTGCCATATTTAAGCTAATTACATGTTATGGTTAAGGTTAAAATTTTCAATTGTTCTGATACCAGACAGCTGTGTGCTGTGTCGTTTTAGTTCTTATTATATATTCTCAAGTTGATACCCTGTGTTATGTATTTGACGATTGGGTCTTGTAATTGCTACAACTTTAGGGTAATATTGTGCCTGCTTTTTTATTGTATTGAATTGTTTTATTAAGAATTTAAGATTTGTATTAGGTAGAAAATCCCTTATGATGATCAATTGTGAGAGGTGTATGCTGCTTGCGTGGTTCAGGGAATATGATCAAACTAATCATTTACCAGCTCTGCTTTCTGTAATTATCTTGGACTAGCTTGGGCAGAGCAGCATTGGTTGGGGATGTTGTTGCTGGAATTTGATAAATTTTGTTCAAGATGTCCATGTTAGGGTGGGTTGGCTCTTGCATTTTAACGTTATGCCTTTGTAATCAACTGGCTTCTCCTGTAGTTGTCCCATCAGTCTAGGCTTTATTTTATTTTTCAGAGGTTTATCAAGATTGAGGATGGAAGACTTAGCTATCAGTTGTGATTATCCCACTGGAGTTCAAATCTTAAGCATGCACATTCGTCTAGCTATTATCACTAGATCTGGAACGGACTGGGGGCAGGTCCTAAGTAGGAAAAGAGAACTTCTCTGACATAAAGGAGTTGAGAACGGGCTGCTTCTATACATACAACTGTTGTGAATCGTGATAGACAAAGTGTTGCTCCTTTGTGATAAAAAGTTGGTAAAATAGCATCCAGGACTTAATTTCCTTTGCGGGGGATGTCTTCCATGATCAGTTGCCCAGTCTTTTAGGCTCTTTGAGGATGTATAGAGGCCAATAATGGCCAGATGCTTTTTTGAGCTTCTTTATTTATTGGAATTTCAATGATTGGGGTTTCTTCTTCTGACTGTTCTCTATCTAAATTTTAGTTCTCTTCTATAACAGTGGTTTACATACTGCTTCACTGCAAGCAAATTTCATATTCCTTCCCTGTTGGTAATTAGCTTTCCTTCTTTAATAAATGGTGGTTTTATTTATTTTCTAAGGAGATTGGGAAGACCACTTCTTGGATTCAGTCATGGTGGCTTGTTTCAGCAGGTTTGAGTTCCTTGTGCTATAGGAAAAAGCCCTATGTGATTTGGTTAGTGGATGAAAGCTATGATATAATTCATAACCCTTTTGATAATTTGCATATTATACGAATATCTTAGGAAGCGATTAAAAGGCTTATGCTCTATTTTCTATGTTAAGGATGGAAGTCCTTTTGGCTCCCACATGGGTCATTCTTTGAAAGTGATAATTGTTTTCATGTCTTTCATTCTCTATTGTGATTTAATAACACAGTTGTACGAAGTTTTACTTTGTGATTGGGATATTCTAGAATTTGAGGCTAGTTACTGCAGCAGTTCTGTCATGAGCTTTTAACCGCTTTGTTGTTTTTTTTGTAACAGAGAAGGATCTTCCAAAGAGCAAATGTTTGTGCGTAATTATGTAGATTGGCACAAACCCCACTGATATTGAAGAACATTCGAGTATTCAATGTTCTTTGTGGCACTGCAATTATTATGTAGTTAAGTACTTGGTTTATTTCTATTTTGTCCATTGGACTTAATAGAAACTTAAGAAAAAATTGCATTTTTTTCAATGATTGATGAAATGATGCAGCTGTAAGTAAAATGGTGATTGATTTTTAAAATAGAGGTATATTTCTTCTTTTCGGTAGGTGAGCAGTCAGTAATTCTTTGATCTTCATTTATGTTTGTTATCCTTAAATATCATTATTTTTCAACTTTGGATGACTTTCATGACTACCGATTAAATTCTGGGCATTGCAGACTGCAGTTATAAACATTCTCATCAAGAAGGTGATTGATGGAAACCTAATGTGAAATGAAGAAAACAATATGATTTCTTGTTATTTCCTTTGTTTAAATTCTCTAGAATTTACCATTTGCTCAATTTTCTCTGCTTGAAAATTTCTCATTCCAATTCGTAACTAAATATTCTACTAGGAAATTATGAATAACTGTTAAAAGTACGACAACTTTTCTAGGGCCGGTGAATTAGATGAATGGATCGTCTGGTATCATTGTTTCGTAGATTCAATTTGATAAGAAAGCATGGAAATGAGTTTTATCACTTTCTCCCTTCCCCTTTTTAGATTTATAACACAGAGATCCTGTTTGAGCTGGATTTAGATCATTAAATATGCTGTTCGTATAAGTGAGTTGCACCTGAGTTGTAGACATAAGCCATGCTATATCTATCACTGGCACTCACAAAGGTGCCATGACTGCGCCGATAATTGGAGCAGTGCAGACGGTTATAGTTGGAGTTGGTTGGAAAACTGTGAGGCATATTCTTCCTAATATTTTATAATTTAACATAATAAGAAAGAAACAGAATTTTGTTGATTTAAGCAGAGAACTATTTGTATTGAACTTCATTTACAGAATCATTGAAAGCAGTCTTTCTTCCTCCTAATGGCATACAAATCAACTAACTCTTCTGAAGAGATGAGGCTAGTCAAACTGGCAAGCTTTTTAATCAAAACACAGAGGTTTTACATAAAGGGTTTGGAAAATTTATGTGGCATTTTGTGGTAGCCCAGGTGCCGTTGGTTGTATTGGTATGATGCTCTTCTGCTGCACTCAGTCCCATAGATTGTTTGGTCTTATACACATTATTAAAATCATTCAATAAAATTTCCTAATGGTGGTGTAAGCCTCATTCATAAATAATGGTCAAGCGATATACATAGTTTGAAGGATTTGACTCAAGTTTTGAATGTTCCACAAATTAGAAAATTGAATTTTTTGTTGAAACTCTTGCCAAATGAAACTAAGTCAAAGAGGGATTTTATTTGGACACGATTGAAATCTATTATTCGTTAGTCCTAAAGGGTGGTATAAGCTCCAGCTTTTCATTCTGAAATAGTGGTGAAACGAGAATGTGGTCATTATATGACGGTTTTTGGAGGATTTGACACTACTTTCAAACTGTCTATATATTTTAAAATCGTTATAATATTTGAAATTAAGTTGTTGTGTCATCCTATATGTGAGAAAGTGTTATAGTTTGGCAAAATAAAATTAGTAGGTGTTTGTTTGTTCCCACATTTGTAATGTTCACTCTGATATTCAACTCATCACTAAGTTTGGATTTCTACGGATCTAGTTGTAATTACAGATATTGTTGAGATTTGGACTACGTTGAGACTCGACTAAAGGTATTCCAGACTACATTGTGGATTATTTTAGATTCTAATTTGGATGCGGTTGTAATTACAGATATATTGTTGAGATTTGGACTATTTTGAGATTCAATCAAAGGTATTTTAGACTACATTTTGGATTATTTCAAATGGGGAAAAATCTTAAGCAAAAAGTTGGTGAAAGTGAAGAATTAATTTTTTCTAAATATTGACTTTTTAATACAATTTTGATTTTCATCTATCTTAAATTGGGATAACCTTTAACTATACTCAATCAAACATATGCATGATATTTGTTGATAGAATGAGTGAAAATGGTAAAAGTCCTATTGAAAGTTGGAATCAATGAATCACTAGAGTGAACTAGTGATATTTTCATTCTAAGTAAAGAACTATGTGTATCATTCATAGTGATTGTAAAGTATCACTTCTTTACACAATAAAGATATGTCACTAAAAAGCCTAACAACAATGGAGTGATTAATAGGGGAGAGGGCCCCTAAAATTCATTTGGAATTGGAATGAGCGGGGTATTATATTGCCCTTAAATATTGACGATGGGATGACTTAAAAGACTTTTCTCAGCATGCTAAGCTCTTGTCTGTAATGGGCACCCTTGAATGTCCCAAAAGCTGAACCAACTGCTGAAATTATATTAATTCTAAAAATGCTGCAATCAAGTACAAAGATATGTATTCCAAAGGCCAAACCCTAAGAGAATGACGTCTAGAATGTTACAACAGAGAATGCACGTCCTCTATTGCCAAAAGAAGGGAGTGTGATTCACACATCCAAGCTCTTATCAAATGTAGGTCATCATCATCCGATACAATAATCCGATGCTCAACAATGAGACTTTCAGCCCTATTTATCCTTTTCTTCATCTTTCTGGAAGGAACTAAAACATTAATTAATTGCAAGGGCTAGAAGCTTCCTCCTTCCAATAATTAATGCATACCCTAAAAACTCCTTCCTGTAAATAATTAATTAAATCGAGAGGCTTCCATCCTTTCCAATAATTAATACACACTCTAGACGCATCTCCTTTGTAATACAATAATTAATTAAATTAATTAAATATAAAGCCACTTTTTAATTTTAATTTATTTAATGACTTTATAAGAAATTAATTTAATTTTTTCTTATCCTCCACTTAGACTTTGGAGAACGTGAAGGCCAAAAGATGGGATCATTACAAATCCGCCCTCCTTGAAATTGCTTGTCCTCAAGCAATTAAGTAACATAATGGACTCCAACCTCCACCTGGATCCCAATATGTGATATCCATATGGAAGTTAAACCAACTGCGAACCCGCATCATCAGGACCAACCCTTGTAGCCTAGCATTCAAAACTTGTGCTGATGAAGTCAGAATGTCATCATAAGGCAACTTCATAGAAGATCTATGAAACATCTTCTTCCCTTTATTCATCCACATAATATATATTGGACTAGAATGCATATTATCACCATCATGCATTGAAAAAGATGTAGTTGTAGGTGAATCATATGTACTCATGTTAACTGTATCAACAGTAGGTGTTGCCGCATCGAAATATATGGACATAAGAACAACATTAACTATTGTAATACAAAACTGAAGTGAATTTGTAGTTGATGAAAACTCATAATCATTAACATGTGTGGCTTCATTAGAAAATACATCAATCACTGCATTTATACCATTAAACTCCTCATTGGATGCTTCAACTGACATAGAAGTGGCTGCTGATATGATAGTATCCTCGCATTCTCCTAATTCCACTATTGCTATGTCATCATCCCTTGACAAGGCTTCATATGTGGTCTCTTGACTTTGCATGTATGTCTCTACTGACTCTGCTGAAATGCCCACATCACCAACATCATAGCTGGCTGGCTCTATACGTGTCTCGATCCCACCTGAGAAATTGACTACTTTCTGCTTAAAACTAAACCAATTTGCTGAAATGAATTTTGTCAAATAGTTTGCATGCAACCTCTTAAAACCCCTTATAACTCTGGAAATCAAACGTTTATTTGTTTGTTGTGTTTCATGCATGGAATTGGTATCATACAACATAAACAAGCAAGAAACTACAATAATATGCAAAGTGGAAATGAACTGCTACTAATAAAATGTTATTTTCAGAATTCATAAAACCAAATACATGGCAGATTTATCAACTCACTAATTACTTCAACAATATTGTCATAATACTCCAGCCCATGCTTATGAACTTGCTGCTACAATACTTTGTCCTCCAATCAGTCCACTACCTTCATAATACCATTCCCTCCAAGCGGCATAAGCGTCGGACAAGTAGTGAAGAAGATATGAGCAAAATATCAAATCTGCCTGTAGCCGGAAATGCAACTAAACTGCCTGATAATGAAGCCAATAAGAAAGAATTCCAAAGGCCAAACCCCAAGGGAATGACGTCTAGAATGTTACAAGAGAGGATAGACGTCTTCAAATGCCAAGAACAAAGCTGCAACTCACACACCAATTTCTTCTCATATTCCACCTCTCTAATGAAGCCACAAATGCTTCCTTTTATTCTATTCCCACGGGTCCCCTCAACTCATATGGGCAATGTGGGATAAAAGATGTGTAATATAAAACATATATTAAAATACCCCTTATGTCTCCCTTGGGTACACATCACCATAAAATAAATATTAAAGTAACACTTTAATATTTTATAATTAAATTAGACGTTACTTTAATAAAACTTCAGGCATTAAAATGTATTAGCAATCGGACTCCGAATAATGCGAGTGATAGCTCATCGGAAAGCTCTCATCGAGGAGTATCGAATCCAATCACCAAAATTGACCTGCACTGTGTCCTGCCGACTTACTAAAAATAGTAAGTATGCCTGAAACTGAGTAAATCAACTTCGTTTTGGCCCAAACTGGAAATGACTAGGCCAAAACACTCCAAGATCCCATTAAACCCTTCGTTAGCCCTCGGGACCATGTAGAACAAGGCTAACGCGCACACACTTGGTCAACTGCTAAAATGGGGACATTACAGTCTGCCCCCCTTGAAATTGCTTGTCCTCAAGCAATCTCAGTCCAGCCTGCTGAATAACCTGCTCACTCTCCCATGTAGAATCTTCCTCCGGCAGGTCTTTCCATTTGACCAAATACTCCTTCACTATCCTGTTTCTAAGCTTCCTCTCTCTGGTATCCACAATAGCCTCAGGTACTAACACAAGCTTCCCCTCCTCATCCAAAGGGGGTAAATCTGCAGAAGGCACTACACTCTGACCAATGGCTTTCTTAAGCCTAGACACATGAAACACATTGTGCACTCGATTGCCCTCTGGAAGCTCAAGCTCATAGGCGACTTTGCCCACTTTGCGAATCACCCTGTAGGGACCATAAAATCTAGGTTTCAACTTTTCAGCTCCGCTCTTCTTGAGCGATGACTGTCTATATGGTTGTAGCCTCAAGTAAACCATATCCCCTACCTCGAAGCTACGCTCTATTCGGTGCTGATCAACATACAATTTCTGTTGATTCTGGCCCTGTTGTATATTCTCTTTGAGCACTTTCAGGATGTCTTGACTATCCTGCAATAAGTTTTTGGCTTTGGGCACTCTACTGTCCCCCAAAACTAAATCCATGAAGCTAGGTGCTTCATAACCATAGAGTGCCATGAAAGGAGTCATCTTGATGGACATATGATAAGTGGTGTTATAACAATACTCTCCCATATGCAACCATCTGATCCAAGCCTTTTGTTGTGTAGTTACATAGTTCCTCAAATATCCTTCCGCCCATTTATTCACAATCTCTGTTTGCCCATCTGTTTGCGGATGATAACTAGTGCTAGGTGTAAGATCTGTACCACACAACCTAAACAACTGTTGCCAAAAAACACTCATAAACTTACTATCCCGGTCGCTGACAATGAATCTGGGCAGCCCATGTAACCTGAATATCTCTTTAAAGAAAAGATCTGCCACTTGTGCTGCTGTGTAAGTGGACAAAATAGCAAAGAAGTGAGCAAACTTCGTCAAGCGGTCCACCACCACATAGATGCAATCTCTTCCCTGCACTCGTGGTAAACCAGTGATGAAGTCCATCGAAATACTTTCCCATTTCCTATCAGGAATGGGCAAGGGCTGTAATAAACCTGTAGGAAATGTGTGTTCTCCCTTATTCTGTTGACAAACCATACACTCCCTAACATACCTTTGAACATCATCCTTGAGCCCTTTCCATGAAAACCGCTCTCGGATCTGCCTGTAAGTCTTGAAGACCCCCGGATGTCCTGCTGTGGGTGCATCATGAAATGCCTTCAATATCGCCTCTCTCAAATGTGATGACGAAATCAAATAAACCCTGTCCTGAACTCTGATCAATCCATCTATCACCTCATAGCGATCATCCTGTATGGTACCTGAAATCAATCCAGAAGCCCAAGCATCTCCGACATACTCTGCTATAATCCGATCTCTCCAATCTCCTGAAATCTCTGCCAGAGCACATAAGTGAGGTCTCCGAGATAAGGCATCAGCCACCACATTTTTCTTACCTTTGACAAACTCTATGTCAAAGTCATAAGCCTGCAATTTAGTCACCCATTTTTGTTGCCGGTCATTAAGATCACGCTGGCTCATGAAGTATTTAATACTGTTGTGATCAGTCTTGATCACAAAACATCCACTACCAAATATGATCGAAATTTGGCCAATGCATGCATTATGGCCAACATCTCCCGGTCATAGACAGAATAACTTTTCTCAACTCCTCGGAGCTTCCTACTCTCGAATGCAATGGGATGCTTCTCTTGCATCAATACTGCTCCAATCCCATCACCTGATGCATCACAATGAAGCTCAAAAGGCTTTGTGAAATCCGGTAGAGCTAGAACTGGACATGAAGACATTACCTGCTTGAAATGCTCAAAACACCTCTGTGCTGCCCCTGTCCACACGAAGGCTCCTTTCCTGGTAAGATCTGTCAAGGGTGTAGCAATCTGTGAGAATCCCTTAACAAACCTTCTATAAAAACCACATAAACCAAAGAATCCCTTAAGCTGTGTAAGGTTTGTGGGAGTAGGCCACTCTACAATAGCTCTAATCTTTTCGGGATCAACCCGAACGCCATCTGCACTAATGATATGCCCCAGGTAAAGGAGCTCAGTCATGCCAAACTCACATTTAGATTCCTTGGCATACAATGACTCTCTCTCCAGAATAGATAACACCTCCTCCAGATGATGTAAGTGCTCCTCCCAGGTCTTACTGAAGACCAAGATGTCATCAAAGAAGATCAAGACAAATCTCCTCAGCTGCTTCCTGAATACCTGGTTCATACAACTTTGAAATGTAGCAGGTGCATTGGTTAGACCAAATGGCATAACCATGAACTCAAAGTGGCCATAGTGACATCAGAAGGCTGTTTTCTCAATGTCCTTTGCTCTCATCCTGATCTGATGGTATCCGGATCGCAAATCAATTTTGGTGAAGAAGCATGCCCCATGCAACTCATCAATCAGCTCATCAATCCTAGGAATGGGATACTTGCTTTTAATTGTTTTCTTATTCAGTGCCCTGTAATCGATGCACATGCGCATTGTCCCATCCTTCTTCTTTACCAATACTACTGTTGAAGCAAAAGGGCTCTTACTGGGCCTGATATGCCCCATCTCCAACAAATCCTTAATCGCCTTCTCTATCTCATCCTTGTGTTTCTTAGGATGACGATAGGGAGTAATCATAACTGGTTTGGCTCCCTCCTCGAGCTCAATAACATGTTCCATCCCTCTGTCAGGAGGAACCCCATGAGGAATATCGCTAAATACTTTAGCGTGTCTATCAAGTATCTTCTGGACATCTAGTGGATGACTCTTTTCTTGTGGCTCTAGTGAAGTTGGCATAATGTGGCACTCTGCCGCCCACTCTATGTCATCATGACGAAAAAGTCTCTGCATTCTCCTCAAAGACACTATTCTGCAACCTCCATCTGAAAGCCCTCTAAGTACCACAGTTCTCCCCTCCTGCTGGAATCTCATCTCCAATTTCGCTAGATTGAGTGTGAACTCAACTAGTGAAGCCATCCATGTCATGCCGAGGATGACATCATAATCTCCCATGTCCACAACATAGAACTCATCTTCGAACTCGTAGCCATCTCCAAACCTGATGCAAAGATTAGATATCTTCTGAGTGCATAATAACTTATCACCGTTAGCCACCATGACTCTAAACCCATCATGCTCCTCTGTCTGTAACCCTCTCCTGGCTACCAACTGTGCATCTATGAAGTTATGTGTAGCCCCAGTGTCAATAAGAGATATCACTTTCTGCCCCTGGATAGTACCCCTGACCTTAAATGTGATTGCCTTTTGGGCCCCTGTCAAGCGTGCCAACGATCTATCATCCTTAGGAATGTTGCTCTCCTCTATAGTGTTACCCTCATCTGAATCGGAGTGCTGATCCTCCCCTTCTGACTCTGACTCTTCTGCTGAAAAATACTCCATTTGATTTGCCTTAGCCTTGAGAGAACATTTATGAGATAAGTCCCAAGGCTCTCTACAATGGAAGCACAGCTTCTTCTTTCGAAGTTCATTCAAGGTTTCATTGTCTAGTCCTTTTGATCCTTCTTTGGGTTTGCTATACTCTTTCTGAAATGATTTTTTGTCTCTGTCCTTGCGGTAGGAAGAATCTGTTGAATGGTTTTTTCCTTTGTATACCGAAGGGGCTAAATCTCGTGCCTTTTTAGTTGCTTCAGCTAACGTGAGTGGATCATGTCCCTTCACCCAACCTCGTAATGGATCAGCAAGACCATCACAAAATAACACCACCAATCTCCTAGGAGAGATATCAGTAACAAGTACAGACAAGCGCTGAAACTCGGCAATGTAAGCATCCACAGAACCTGACTGTTTTAACTGTGCTAGCTCCTTGAAATGTAACTCGGGATCCTTAGTGTCAAATCTCCCAATCAATGTTTCGGTGAATTCCTCATAGGATGTAATCTGATTATGCCCCAAAGTCACCATGCCATGATGCCACCATTCATGTGCAACGCCATCCAAGTGCATAGCCGCATACTTGATAGCCTCCTCCTCAGGCATAGGATTAAGCTGCAAGTATGTATCTACCTTCTGCACCCAAGCTCGGGCAGTCATCTTTCCTGAAGCATCATAATAAGGTAAAGAAAGTTTTCCAACTTTCTTCCTCAGCTCAAAGTTTTGATTCCTCCCTCCTGCTTTAGGCATGTGTCTCATCCTCAAGTCCATATAATCTCTAAGAGAAATATCCGCCTGAAACTCTGGTCCACTAGCCTCCCAGTCCCTCCTGAACTGATCCTGTAACTCGATAATCTGCGGTTCGTTTACTGGATGAACCGGATCTCTGGGTGGAAAAGTGGGTAGAAGAGGTCTCGAGCTCACAGTCCGTGCTGGGCGTGCAACGTGTCTAAAGTTATCAGCCTCATTCCCATTGTTGCCGTGTCCATTATTACCATTAATGTTATTCTCAGGACCATTGTTGTTGCCTTGGCCTTCATGGTTATTGTTTCCCCCGTTGTTATTGTTTCCCTCGTTGTTATTGTTTCTGTTGTTGGCATCACCTGGATTAATATTGACACCCATCTGTCTAGCCATGAGCTGCAACATCATGTCCATTCGCCTATTCTGCTCCTGCTGCATACGCTGCCCCTGCTCTAATGTATCCAGTAACTGTTGGAACAGTACCTCCCCTTGATCTGGACCAGCATTTCTGCCTCCGCCTAATCTTGTATTCCTGTCATCTCGATCACCCATATTATTGTCCTGATCACAGAATATCTCCTCTGTGTCTGTATGGTTGAATTCAATGTCCCCCTGCACGGATGTACTAGACTGTTTGCTTTGCAAGTCTGAAATCCTATTTTGTCTTGCTCTGGTATCGCGAAAATTATAAGACCCCTATCGCATGCTCAGAAATAAATGCTTAGCCTGTGTTTTTTTTACTTACTTTTTCCCTTGATCCGGCTGTTCCAAATTCCCTATAAGACCCCCACAGGATGGCAGGACTTATAGCTCTGATACCACTGTAATGGGCACCCTTGAATGTCCCAAAAGCTGAACCAACTGCTGAAATTATATTAATTCTAAAAATGCTGCAATCAAGTACAAAGATATGTATTCCAAAGGCCAAACCCTAAGAGAATGACGTCTAGAATGTTACAACAGAGAATGCACGTCCTCTATTGCCAAAAGAAGGGAGTGTGATTCACACATCCAAGCTCTTATCAAATGTAGGTCATCATCATCCGATACAATAATCCGATGCTCAACAATGAGACTTTCAGCCCTATTTATCCTTTTCTTCATCTTTCTGGAAGGAACTAAAACATTAATTAATTGCAAGGGCTAGAAGCTTCCTCCTTCCAATAATTAATGCATACCCTAAAAACTCCTTCCTGTAAATAATTAATTAAATCGAGAGGCTTCCATCCTTTCCAATAATTAATACACACTCTAGACGCATCTCCTTTGTAATACAATAATTAATTAAATTAATTAAATATAAAGCCACTTTTTAATTTTAATTTATTTAATGACTTTATAAGAAATTAATTTAATTTTTTCTTATCCTCCACTTAGACTTTGGAGAACGTGAAGGCCAAAAGATGGGATCATTACATTGTCACATATGTTGGAATTAATGTTCTATTGTTAATATGAATATGAATAAAAGTTAACAAATGAGCTTATTGAATAAAAATAATAATTGTTAGTCTATAAGTGAGTAATTTGTAAGGAATTAAGGTGATTTATTTCTTGTAGATAGTTGATTAGAGCATCCTTTCAATAAAAAATTGGAAGGTTTTGTAAGTTGGCGTCTTTCAAAATATTACAAATTTGATCTGTAACAATAGTATAATAGTGAAGTAATCTATGTGTTTGCTCTCTTAATTTCAAAATAATTTATATGTTTTTGGGCTACTAATTTCACTATGGTTTTGGAGCGCCTACTTAATTATTTTCTCTAGCTTGTCTAGAGTAGGGTTACTTTTTAATGAACACATGTTAATGGATCTACTAGTTCTCTAGAAGGATTACAAATCCTTCTTAATGAATGCATGTTAATAGACCTACAAGTTCTCTAAGAGGAACTACAAACCAGTTGTCTTGCTAGTTTAAACATGCCATTCATGCATTCAAATTCTCAAATAGGTAGAATGCAGATTTATTCCAAGAAGTTTGAAGTGCACTTCACATAAGAAATATCATGAAAATGTTGAATGATCTCCAATTCCCAAGATATGTGTATACTCTTGTTATTGTGGAGTACGTTGAACAATCTCAAACTGGAACAAAATTAATCATTTGTGGCAAAAATGGTTCAATAGTACATGTTGATATTTTGTAGCTTCTCTTGGATTATATATATATATATATATAGTGATATAGTGATTATGTTAATGAATAGACATGTCTATGGGACATGTCTATATATATATATATATATATATAGTGATATAGTGATTATGTTAATGAATAGACATGTCTATGGGACATGTCTATTCTTTATTCACTTTCATATAAATATAAGTGGATGTTACATTTGAAAAAATACATACCAAACATTATGACAGTGCAAATACATTTGTAGCGATCAAAGAAAGCCAACATGATATCAGAGCAGAGTCCATTCTAGGATCTCAAAGTGAAGAATTGAACACTTTTGAAAGAAAGAATGTTTCAATTATAAGCTTCAATTAGAGGAAACAAAAGAATGTTTCAATTATAAGCTTCAATTAGAGGAAATCAACAAAACTACACACATATTCATAGTCCATGATTTTGTGACTGACTGCATTGGCTGATGGATCATAATTTCAAAATATACATAAAATTGCAATTAGATAAAAATTCAAGCGCACAAACTCTTTTGCTGGAGTCCACGGTATATTCTTCCACACATACTGAAATGCCATTTTAAAGTTCAGACACAACAGAGCGTGGCCAAACAATATGCCAAAACATAATTGAGTGCTACTGCAAAGTCATCGCAAGTTATGGATTTATGAGATGTCTGCAATCATGGCTTCTTGAATTCTTTTGTGTCGTTAGAAGTCAAGGATGATAGAAGAAAATGATGAAGGCGATGAAACATTGAGATCGAATAATAGAGCATTGGAATTAGTTAAAAACTAACAATTAATAAAGATACGATTTATAATAAATCGCATACTTTTCAACAGGAATTAATAAATCACAGGAACCAATAAAAGTCACCCAATTAATTAAATAACAAGGCACAAGAAATAATAAAAGGGCAGGAGTATTTCGTCATTGGGAACTCCGGTCAACATACCGTCATGTGCCAAGGAAAGCATTTCTTAGAAAAGACTGTCAATGGAATAGGGTTAGGCGGACTACGTTACGCCAACATTGGACATAAATAAGTCGAGGCCTTGAATCATAAGTGTGTTGGCAATTCGGCAAGGGCGATAGTTTGGAGTTGTTATTTATGGCAATAAATATTCTACAATAACTAAGAAGATCATGAAGTTTTGTTTTGAAGAGATTATCTCTAAAAAAATGTCCAAGTATCATAGAGCTTATTTGTCAGCACATACAATTTCGGTTGGTGCAGGTCACGCACACAGTTTTGGCACATATCGTGAGTCATTATAAGTAGCGCACACAAACAAAGTTATTGATGATTTAGTGATTGTACGTACGTAAAAGCAGAACAAGACATAGATAAGGAAATGAATATTTTAAGTTAAGGAATTGTTTTGTTTGGCAAAACAATTACTTAATCAATTAGGGATGACATTGTAGATGTTAACACTAAGTGAGCAAATGTGAGTTTTGTATTTTGGGACACATGTGAAGACATGAAGGTTGATGAAACATAATAATTTGGTATAAAGGAAAGAACTTTAGATGCAAAGTTTTGTGATGCGAATTTGATGTTGAGATCAGTAAGAGGTAGTATATGCGAAGATTGTATAGAAAGCTACAAAGGTCAAATTAGATTTTGAATATATAGCATTGGCAAGAGGTTTTTGTATTGATAACTTTTGTGTACACTACAAAATATTATTGTATATTGCATGTTTGGCCAGTGAGCTCATCTTGCATACATTTTGTAATTGTAATAACAACACCTAATAGGGTTGAGGCTTCTAACAAGGTCTAATCCTCTAAGAAGGACTGAGACATTATACAGATGTAACAGACTCAATATCTTTCACAAGATATTTTTTATTAGTTGATGATTTTGTGGGTACCATACCCACTGAGGGTCTCCCTTGGCCATGGTTTCCCTAGTTAACAAATAATGGTGTTATGAGTTGTGTTACTATTACATTTACTTATTAGTTTATTCACATGTGCATGCTATAAGATTGTTAATGATATCCATAGTTGGGCAAAAAGTTGTGAAATACTAATTCAAGGATAGTGATGAAGTTTCAAGGCTTAGGAAAGAGAATGAGATCCTGAAGCATGGCCTAGAGATTATAAACCTAAAGTTGAGTTTGAAGGATGATAACAAGAAGATTGAATTAGATCTGAGATCCAAGAATGTAGATTTGGAATCCAATATTACCGATGTTACATTTGAACTTGAATATTTTACAATATGTAGAACTTGAGAAGTACAATATTGTTGTCAAAGAAGAGATTACATAGACAGAACATCATCTTGAGAGGTTGTATTCAAGTAGTGAGAAGCTTGATGAGAAGATCATGACACAAAGACCTTATGATAAGACTGGCCTTGGATACTATGAAGCAGGATCATCAAAGAGTTATGAGGTTATAGAGGAAACAAAGCTTATGATCCAACAATGTGAACAAGAAGAAGAAGATCTGAACAAGGTTGAGTTTAATCAATCTAATGAAGATGTACCTAAACAATCTGAAGCACCTAAGGAAGTAAGTAGGCAATTTACTAGAAAATGTCATGCATGCAATAAAGTTGGCCATATGAAGAAGAATTGCACGAATAAGTATACTAACTCCATTTCTAGTTATTGTTATAATTGTTATGCTTATGGACATAAAGCTAGTGAATGTAGAAGACCTAGATTTAATAATAATATGTATAAAGGTACGAACCCTGCAACTGGTAGACATATTGGAGGAATCAATGTTGTAAGGAATGAAATTATGTTTTATAAGTACAACTTTGGACATTGCTAGAGATTGCAGATTAAAAATTAACTAGTCGGGACCTAGATATAGAAACAATGTGATAGCATCATATCGTAACATAAGCGTTTGAAATTTCTGCTCCTGCTTTCACATTCACTCCCATTTCTGCATTGGCTTCTGCTCCTGCTACATCTTTGCAAGCTTCTTCCAAGGGCGATGATGCTTCTGGAGGTGTCCGCCGATCTTCTCCTAACCTTTCATAGGTGGACTTTGTAGGTTTTTGCCTTGTTCCTTTGGAAGGGGGTGGCCCCTCTGTAGCAACTAGGGCTTCTCTTGTGGTTGTTGGGGATGCTTTCCATTCCCCAGGCACTGTGGTTGGTTCTGCCATTTCTTATGTAGATGTGGCAGCCCATGAGGTTGGGCTTGGTGGTGAGGCTGTGCGTCTGGGAGCTCGTGGTGTTGTGCCTGTGGCTGTAACCCCATTATGATCAATCTAGAATCTAATATTATTGATGAGATCTCAACTTAATGTGGAGGACCTTCTTCTCTACAACTGCCATTTTTCATTTTAGGGGTTTTTGGCCCTCTTTGTCAGATTTGCATGCTTGGATTTCAAGATTTTGGGAGCCTCTCATTTCAGATTTAGTTCCAATTTTCTTTGTGGCAAGGGGGTTTTTCATTGTGAAATTCACTACTAATGAGGATTGAAATGCCATCCTTCGGCTTGGTTTCTCTTGGGAGGAGAGGTTTCCCTTGATGGCCAAACTTTGGTATGTGGATTTTGATCCGTTGATTGAATCCTTTAACAAGATTCCTTTGTGGCTTAGGTTGCCTAATCTTCCCCTTCACTTATGGCTAGATTCTGTGCTGGAAGTTGTGGGGGAGGCCCTTGGGGATTTTTTGATGGTCAACATCATGTCTTCCAATGTGTCTCGGACGACGTATGCTTATACCCTTGTGGAGATTGACATCTCCAAGGGGCTCACATAAATGATTATGCTGGCCTCTCCTAATGGCTCTTGGATTCAACTTCTTAATTATGAGGGAATCCCCTTTATATGCAGGAAATGCCATAAGACCGGCCACCTCACTATGCGCTGCTTCTTTGGAAAGATTAGATTGAAGAAGTCTCCTACTTGGTGGACGGGGGTTTCAGATGATCACTACATGGTTCATAAAGCTCCCTCTAATGGGGAGGGGTTGAGATATTCTTCTCGGGGTTCTTTGGTGGAGGACCTTGCTGCAGCTTTTGATGATTTAGATGTTACCCCTACGATAGGGAACAATACTGTTGTCCCTCCCTTGGTTGCTGTAAAGGTTGATTCATTTGTTTCCCTATTTGAAGCGTTGTCTTAGGTCAGAGTTGGCCCTTCTATTGTTGTTGTCTAGATTTTGAGTGGTGGTGGAATTTCTTCTCCTGCTGTGAGGGTTTTGGGGGCGATTAATGGGGTGGATGACTTTGCGTGGAAGAAGCCTACTAGTTTGCTGGAGGGATAGACAACAGTTAAAGGAAAAGAGGTCAGGTCCTCCAATCCACCATTCGATATGTCTTTACACTCTCAAAAGATGGGACATAAATGTAAATCCTGATCTCATGTTGCTCTCTTGTTTTGTCTGAGGATGTCCACTTTTTGTTCAGCTCTCCTGGCCTTTTTGGCTTGTTGTTTTTTAGTTGTTTGACAAGTTCAGGACTTGGAACCTTGGGGTTACAAGACCCCGTTCAAAACTTGTTAAGGTGATAGTGGTGCACTGTGTTATCTGTGAGGCCACCTTCACCTATTTGTATGGTGGGTGACCTGTTTCTCCTTTAGACTATTGTAATTTTTGTTTGGGCTTTATTGAAAATTGCTTGATCTGTAAAGGGTTTCATGCCCCCTTCAAAACTCGTTTTACTTAATCAAAAACAATGTGATAGCATGTCAGATTTGTAACAATATGGGACATACAACAAGATTTTGTAGGATAAACAACATGAGAATGCCAAACAACACAAGGAACAATGCGACAACACCAAATTTTAGAAGGAATATAAACAATGTCTACAAAAATGAGAATAACAGTAACAATCAAAAAGAAAATGTGAAAGAACATGTAGAAAACTTCAATGAGACATTTGTTAAAGCTAAAACACCAACAAGTTCACCAATTTGGGTAGAAAATAAGTCAAGTGAAACAACTAAATATAAGTTGAAGTCAGTAATAATTGCAAACCAACCTTTATCGATCTATGCAATCATTTCATTAAAGAATTATAAGGGAAATGACATCTAAAAATTATTTGAACCCTTGGAGAAAGAATAGAGTTTAACTTAATCTTAGGATCTTAGGTCTAGGTACTTCCTCAATATTATGAACCATGTTATAAATATTATTTTTCAAATTAATTGCGCAAAAGTGGAATTACCTTTAATTCAAAATTTGCTTTCTACATTAAAACGATTGAATGCTTTGCCAAATTCTTCGAACTACTAGAAATTCACTCACAAACCACTTTCAATTGCTCCTTAACTTCTTGCACGATCAAATGGTACTAAAAAATCTTTTTTGACCTCTAAATCCTTTCCAATTAACTTTTGTAATAAATGCACAAGTATGCACAAGTGAAAAATTTGCTTTTGTTAACCAGTAAACTTGTTTCCATTTGTGCACTCACATGTGAACTCATAATCTCACACACTCTTAGGTATAGCTTCCTTACATCCATATCTACCTTATATTAATCATGCAAACCCATGATAGAGTGTTGTATTTGGTGAATTCAACGAAATTTACAAACAAGATTTGTCATTCAAGGATGGATTCTAACATTTAGTTCAAAATAATGTAGTGTGATGAGGGAACAACCCAAGACAAAATGAACACAACAAGAAAAGGAGAATTTTATTTTCATAAATAATATATCATTACATTTAGCACAACAAAAATAGACTCCACTACATGCCCTATGGGCTTACAATATTATCAGAATTTGGAGAAAAACCCTTCTCACAATACCTTCTCCCAAACTCAGTAAAAATTGCCTTTACAATGCTAGAAATGACCTTAAGTAACCCAAATTAGGTCTAGGGTTAGGAATACATTTTAGAATATGCCAATTGACATCCACCACCAAAGTGGAAGGTTCTAGAAGACAAGTCAAAAGTAAGAGAAAACTTAGAAGAATCCAGAAATGGTAGTCCAACTTTTGGGAGGCATAACTTTTTGACCCGAGACTTTGATTAAAGAAACATTTATATTTTCAAAAATATTTCCAAGTGTTCTATAGACCTATAGACAAGTGTCTCTTGTTTTCCATATTTCAGGCATGTACGAGGCTATTTAGTGCCTCAAATATGACTTTGAAGCGTTCTTAGGGGGTCTCTAGGCAAATTAAAATCACAATAACTTTCAAACCATAAAACCTTTTGACTTGATTCTTTTTTTGGAATGCTTTTGCAATTACAATCATCCCGCCAACTTACACCCTTTAACTCATCATAATTATGGTTCAATTACAAAATAACCTATTTTTTTACATTGACACAGATCTTGAGGTGCTAAAAAAAACTAATCCATAAAACCAATAGTGGAACTATGAGAGTTGTAGTCTCTATTTGGCTCAAATAGGTATCCAGAAATACGAACACATTAAACAAAAAATAACACAAAGAATATTTTTAGTTGATACAGGATTTTTGTTACACCACTGGATGCTCCTACATCAAACACCCAAGTTAAATTGAAAAGTGACCCTGTCACTTTATAGCTGGTATAGGAAAACCCAAATGGGAAACCTCTATCTTGGATAACCAAGTCAAATCTTCCAATGGTCATCCCTTCCACTTTCATAGGTACTCCTCATACAACATGTTTTTGGTGCTCTAACCTACACGACTATCCATAATTTCTTCAATATCCTCCTTTGTAGAAGTGGGAATGAGACATGGATCCAATATCAACTCCCCCTCTGCACTATCTCCATGATATTTTGTTAAGTTTTTAGTATTGAAAACAAGGGAAATATGGATCCCATCTGACAACTCCACTTCATATGCATTTCCTCTTCAAAATCTTGCAGGGACCAAATTTCTTCATCTTTAGCTTGTTGTAGGTGCCCACTAGAAATCATTCCTTCCTCAAGTAAACCATAACCATATCCCCAACTTGGAACTCCTTATGTCTCCTCTTTTGATCTGATCTAGCCTTATATCATAGGTTTATCTTAGTAATATGTGCACGTACCTCCTCATGTAGGTTCTTGACATGTTCAACAAAGTCATCTGCCTCAGCACTAGTCCTCTCTCCTGGCTCCATCTTCCTTAACATTAGTGCAATCCTTGGACAAATTCCATACACAATTTGGAATGGTGATCTACTAGTACTCTTATTTAGAAAATTATTGCAAGAAAATTCTGCTTGTGGTAGAATCAAATCCCATCCCTTGGGCTTATCTCCTACTAAAAACCTTAGCAAATTGCCCAGACTTCTATTCACCACTTTTGTTTGTTCATCAATATGAAAATGATGTGCAAAACTAAATTTCAACTTTATCTTCAAATTCTTCCACAAAGTCCTCCAAAAATACCCAAAAAATTCAGTATCTCTGTTAGAAACAATACTTTTTGGGAGACCATGTAGCCTCACCACCTCTTTGAAAAATAAATATTCAATATGCACTGCATCACAAGTCTTGTGGCATGGAATGAAATGCACCATCTTGGAGAACCTATCAACCACCACAAATATTGATTCAATACCCCCTTGTGTCCTTGGCAACCCAAGAACAAAATCCATACTTATGTCCTCCTAGGGAAATGACAATGGTAATGGTCTTATCTCAACCAAGGTGTCTTTCCATCCCTCCACTATGTTTCTCCTTGATGAATTTCTCCCTCATGGAACTTCTTGGAGTACACAATTGATGGTCCTTGAACAAAATACCATCTTGGATCATGTAATCCAACCACCTAGTCCTACCTAGAGTAATAGGTTCTTTACAAGGCTTCCAAGTGTCTGTAAAGTTAGATTCTTGAGTTTATCAAACCCAACCACTTTAACCTTCATTTTTGTCAGCAACAATTATCTCCTACTTAATGTGTCTGTAACCCTATTAAATTTTCCACTTCTACATTTCAATATAAATGTATAGCTTTGCAAAAACTCTACCCATTTCAAATGTCTCTAATTCAATTTACCTTGGCTATTTAGGTAACACAATGCTTGCAGATCAATATACAGGACATTATTTTGCAAGAAATAACGCCTCCATTTATTTAAGGCCTGAACTATTGCATAAAACTCTTGATCATAAATGCAACACTTCTTCACATCATTCAATTTTTCACTAAAATAAACAATAGGATTACCTTCTTGGCTCAACACAACCCCAATAACACTACCACTAACATCATAATCCACATGGAACAATTTGTTAAAATTAGGAAGTACCAACACAGGTTGCTCTATCACGTTCTTCTTCAACAACTCAAAACTCCTTGAACTCCTATAGTCCATTTGAAGTCTTTTCTATCCCGTCATTGTCTCAGTTAGGGGTGCACATATACTACTGAAATTTCTAATGAACTTCCTGTAAAAGCTAGCCAAACCATAGAATGACCTCACCTCAGTGGAGACCTTGGAGTAGGCCATTCTAGGATGACCTTCACCTTCTCTAGGTCCATTGTGAGACCTTCAACTGATACACCAAACTCCAAATAGACTAACTCCCTTTTGACAAAGCTACACTTCTTCAAATTAATCAACAATTTCACTTCCCTCAACGTCTCAAGAAAACTATGAATGTGAATTCAATGTTCATCCAAAGACTTACTAAAAAATCAAAATATCATCCAAATAGACAATAAAAAAATTCCTCATAAATTTATTTAGTACCTCATTCATAAGTTGCATGAAGGTGCTCAACAAATCAGTCAGTCCAAAGGGAATGAGTAACCACTCATATAGATCCTTGTTGGTCTTGAATGTAGTCTTCCATTCATCTCCCTCTCTTATCTGTATCTAGTGATAGTCACTCTTGAGGTCTATCTTTATGAAGTACTGAGCTCCACTCGAGTAGTTCATAAGATCATCCATCCTTGGTAAAGGAAACCGATACTTGATGGTTATCTTGTTTATAGCCTAAGAGTCTATACACATCCTCCACTCTCCATCCTTCTTTGGTGCCAGTATTGTAGGTACTGCACATGGACTCAGGTTGTCTCAAATCAGACTTTTCTATTCAACTCCTCAGTCTTAGTAGGAGTCATCCTATGAGTAGCCTTGTTAGGCAAACTAGCTCCAGGGACTAAATCTATTTGATGATTGATTTGCCTTACTGGCAACAATCCTATTGGGACATTATTAGATAAGATATCTCCATACGCAATAGATTTGATATTTCAACTGAAACTTTACTACTACCTTCCTTATCCTTACTAGGAATTAAAGCATAACACATATGTTGATGTTTTATGCCATCCATAACTTTTCTTTCATCAAGAAGACACACCCTAGCAATACTGCATACCTTTTCATCTTGCTTTATTAAGGGCTTCAACTTGTGACAAACTCCATCTTTCATCAAAGAATACGTGTTTTCATGACCATCATGTATAACATGCCTATCATACTGCCATGGCCTTCCCAAAAAAAATGATAAATATCTATCAGGATGATGTCACAGAGAACATCATCATGGTAACTCCCAATTTTGAACTTTATTAAACATTGTTCACTAACCAGGACCTTATGATTATCCTGTACCCAAGAAATTTGATATCGATGGGGGTGTTTCCCCCTCTTGAGATTTATCATTGAAACTATCTCCCTTGACACCAAGTTGTCAATGCTCCCAGCATAAATAATCACATCACAACATTTACCCTCACACTTGCACCTGGTATGAAATAAACTCCTCCTTTATCCAAGTTTAGTCTCAGTTCTTAGCAAGTCCCTTTCATTAACCAAAACCACTCCTCTTTTTGCATCCTCAGAATGTGATGACTCAACATCATTATCCACATCAACAATCCTTTCTTGACCATCAACTCTCCTATCTGTCCTTCCTCGGCATTGAGGGAGCTCATAGGCGCGATGGACTTCTTAATTTTAGTGAAAAAATGTACCATAGAATCCTCCTCTTCCCGAACCTTTTCCATGCCATCTACCTCTTCCTCTTTTCTCTCCAAAGTTTTGATAATGGGAGCAGTTGAACCCTCATTCCTCTAGTTTTTGCACATCTTCATTTTTATTTTGGTTCTCATTTCAGCCTTCAAAAGACCTACCACTTCCCCTTCGTCCTTGACTATGCCCTCTTTTCTTTCCATCAAAATTTTTGTTTAGCTTCTCCTTAAGTCACAAGGAAAATTGGCATGCCTCTTCAGTGTTGGTCATTCTAACCAGATTTAGCTCCTCATCAATGCTAGGTCTTAACCCATTAAGGTAACATGCAACCTTCTCCTTTTTTCTTCCACATTCTCCATCCTAATAAGGACCTGATAAAACTCCTCTATATATTCCTTTACATATTTTTCCACTTGCTTTAACCCTTGCATCTTCTTCAACAAATCAAGCTCATAGTATACAAGAATGAACTACTTTAGTTTGTCCACCATGCGATCCCATCTTGTGATTTTATACTTCCCTCTTCTATTATTTTCTAACTAAATTTCTTGCCACTAGATTTTGGCATGGCCCTTTAGTCTGGCCTTTACAAACATAACCCTATCAGGGTCCTCAATATGCTTGTACTCAAAACATTCCTCTAGCTCATTGATCTAGTTGATCAACTCATCTAGGTTAGATTTATTGAAAATATGCCAATGTCAAATTTAGCTCTTTTTCCTAGCTTGGAAATGGCCCTAAAAATCCTCTCCTCCTCCTGGTTAAAGACTTCTCTTTCTTCTTCTCCTTCCTGCACAACATTTCCTTCTTCATTTTCCTCCTAACTTTCATCTCTTACAACAAGATTTATCCCTTTATGGATCTCCTCTTGCAATGCCTAAACTTATTTTTGGAGGGCTCTAACCTTAGGAGGAACACCTTTGGCCCTTCCACCACACTCTTTTCATGGAGGCATCTTCTCACTATTTCAAAACCCACAACCACATAGTCCTGGTGTAAATTGCCCCACAGTCGACACTTTGTATACACACTCAATAACTCCTGCTTTAATACCACTTCATGAGGGAACAACCCAAGACAAAATGAACACAACAAGAAAATGAGAATTTCATTATCATAAATGATATGCTATTTGTATACACCCTAAAATGGTCACCTAGACTATGGGCCCCCATTATTCAATTTATCAATTTATCAAATTTTTTAAATCAGTGGTGTGTACTATTTTATTAAATCAATTCAAATCAATTTCCTTGATCAAATTCAATTTGTTTTATTTCTAAGGTTGATCATTTTATCCTAAGTCTTATTTAATTAAAAGAACCTGCTCTCTTTTAATTAAATAAAATAAGTCCTCGTTTAATTAAAAGAAAACCTCTCTTTTAATTAAATAGTTCATCCACATTTAATTAATTAAGAGAAAAACTTCTCTTTTACTTGCTCTCTTTTAATTAAATAAAATAAGTCCCCATTTAATTAAAAGAAAAACCTCTCTTTTAATTAAATAGTTCATCCACATTTAATTAATTAAGAGAAAAACCTCTCTTTTAATTTAATTAAATAATTCCTACTTAATTAAAAGAACTTTCTCTCTTTTAATTAAATAAAATAAGTCTCCATTTAATTAAAAGAAAACCTCTCTTTTAATTAAATAATTCATCTACATTTAATTAATTAAGAGAAAAATCCCTCTTTTAATCTGATTAAATATTTCCTATTTAATTAAAAGAACTTGCTCCTTTTTAATTAAATAAAATATCCCACTTAAATATCTTTTTGACGAAAAAGGAGTTAAAAAAAATAAAAAATAAAATAAATCTTTTATCTACACTTAATATGGGACTTATCTTCATCCTTTCTCCATTATCTTCTCAACCACTCCACTTTTCTCATTGGTGGATCTTTAGTTCACATGGATCATTATTTCTCCACCCTTGATTAAATCTTTTTCCTCTCAAAGTAAATTGTCCAATTTTCTTTATAAGGGAGAGTCCTCTCCTCATTTTGGAGACACCCATTATTATGCTATTGTTATGTTGCAGATTTGGAGAATGATTTTTTTGAAGGAGTTTTGAATATTAAAGCTTTTGTGGAGAACTTCTATCTTCTTGTCTCATTCTCTCTTGCATGCATGGCTTCCATCATCATGATCCATACTTTGATTTTCATGTTAGCTTAGATCTTGCATTGATAGATTAGATCTTGCTTTCATAGATTAGATCTGCATTGTTATTTCTTTTCATAGATTAGATTTCATTTCTTGCATTATTTTGCATTGTTATCATTTAGATTAGTTTTTTATATTTCTATTTGCATGCATATTAGATCATTGAATCTCTTGTTTTGTGGTGTACTTGTATGGACACAAACTAGGTGAGACTAAGGGCCTCCATTACAAACCTCTACACTCCATGAATAGGGAGCTATGAGTCGCCATTCGAGACCTCATTTTTGAATTTTTTTGAATATAATGACTCATAGAAGTGTGTCCACATTTTAGGCATACATTTTTGGCGTATAGATTAAGTGTAGATAAAAAATGTATGCCTAAAATGTGGGCACACTTCTATGAGTCATTATATTCAAGATCTCTAAAAAATGAGGTCTCAAATGGCGACTCATAGCTCCCTATTCATGGAGTGTAGGGGTTTGTAATGGAGGCCCTCAATCTCACCTAGTTTGTGCCCATACAAGTGCACCACAAAACAAGAGATTCAATGATCTAATATGCATGCAAATGGAAATATAAAAAACTAATCTAAATGATAACAATGCAAAACAATGCAAGAAATGAAATCTACTCTATGAAAAGAAATAACAATGCAGATCTAATCTATGAAAGCAAGATCTAATCTATCAATGCAAGATCTAAGCTAACATGAAAATTAAAGTATGGATCATGATGATGGAAGCCATGCATGCAAGAGAGAATGAGACAAGAAGATAGAAGTTCTCCACAAAAGCTTTAATATTCAAAACTCCTTCAAAAATTATTCTCCAAACCTGCAACATAACAATAGCATAATAATGGGTGTCTCCAAAATGAGGAGAGGACTCTCCATTATAAAAAAAATTGGACGATCTAGATTGAGAGGAAAAAAATTTAATCAAGGGTGGAGAAATAATGATCCATGTGAACTAAAGATCCACCAATGAGAAAAGTGGAGTGGTTGAGAAGAAAGTGGAGAAAGGATGAAGATAAGTCCCATATTAAGTGTAGATAAAAGATTTATTTAATTTTTTATTTGTTTTAATTCATTTTTCATCAAAAAGAGATTTAAGTGGGATATTTTATTTAATTAAAAGGGAGCAAGTTCTTTTAATTAAATAGGAAATATTTAATCAAATTAAAAGAGGAATTTTTCTCTTAATTAATTAAATGTAGATGAATTATTTAATTAAAAGAGAGATTTTCTTTTAATTAAATGGAGACTTATTTTATTTAATTAAAAGAGAGCAAGTTCTTTTAATTAAATAGGAATTATTTAATTAAATTAAAAGAGAAGTTTTTCTCTTAATTAATTAAATGTGGATGAACTATTTAATTAAAAGAGAAGTTTTTCTTTTAATTAAATGGGGACTTATTTTATTTAATTAAAAGAGAGCAAGTTCTTTTAATTAAATGGAAAATATTTAATTAAATTAAAAGAGAGGTTTTTCTCTTAATTAATTAAATGTGGATGAACTATTTAATTAAAAGAGAGGTTTTTTGTCTAGTTTCTTAACACCTCAAATCTGAGGATATTTAACAAGCAATTCTCTTTAGATAGAAGGCAATAGGTCGCCTTGTCGGCTGATTTTTGGATGAACAATCCAATGTTCATTCTGGGATGAATTTGCATACAATGACCGTGTTGAAGTGTGTGTTAGCAAGGGCCGCATTTAGATTTTCTTTTAATTAAACGGGGACTTATTTTATTTAATTAAAAGAGAGCAATTTCTTTTAATTAAATAGTTCATCCACATTTAATTAATTAAGAGAAAAATCTCTCTTTTAATTTAATTAAATATTTCCTATTTAATTAAAAGAACTTGCTTTCTTTTAATTAAATAAAATAAGTCCCCATTTAATTAAAAGAAAAACCTCTCTTTTAATTTAATAGTTCATCCACATTTAATTAATTAAGAGAAAAACTTCTCTTTTAATTTAATTGAATAATTCCTATTTAATTAAAAAACCCTGCTCTCTTTTAATTAAATAAAACCTCTCTTTTAATTTAATTAAACATTTCTTATTTAATTAAATTAGAGGTTTTCTTTTAATCAAGCGGGGACTTATTTTATTTAATTAAAAGAGAGCAAGTTCTTTTAATTAAATAAGACTTAGGATAAAATGATCAACCTTAAAAATAAAATAAATTGAATTTGATCAAAGAAATTGATTTGAATTGATTTAATAAAATATTACACACCATTGATTTATGAAATTTGATAAATTGATAAATTGAATAATGGGGGCCCATAGTCTAGGTGACCATTTTAGGGTGCATACACTATTACATTTAGCGCAACAAAAATAGACTCCAGTACATGCCCTATGGGCTTACAATATTATCATAATCTAGAGAAAAACCCTTCTCACAACACCTTCTCCCAAACTCCACAAAAAATGCCTTTACAATGCCATAAATGTCCTTAAGTAATCCAAATTAGGTTTAGGGTTAGAAATATATTTTAGAATATTCTACTTGGCATCTATTGCCAAATAAAAAGGTTCTAGAAGACACATCAGAAGTCAATGCAAACTTTGAAGAATCCATAAATGGTACTCCAACTTCTGGGAGACATACCTTTTGATATGAGACACTGATTGACAAACCAATAAGATTTTTGGAAATCTCTCCAAGTTATCTATATGCATGTGGACAAGCATGCTCAAATCCCATTTTTCAGGGCTGTATGAGGCCATTTAGTGCCTCAAATATGATTTTGAAGCATTCTTAGGGGGCCTCTAGGCAACTTAAAACTACAATAACTTACAAACCATAAAGCCTTTTGGCTTGATTATTTTTTTGGATTTATTTGAATTAAAAGTAAAATAATCCCTCTAACTTAAACCCTCTAACTCATCATAATTATGTCTTAATTATAGAATAACCTATTTTCTAGATTGACACATATTCTGAGGTGCTAAAAAACACTAACCCAAAAAACTTATAATGCAGCTATGAGAGTTGGAATCTCTATTTGGTCCAAATGGGTATCCATAAAGACAACAAACACATTAAAAATGAACTAACACTAAGCATACTTTTGGGTGATAGAGGATTGCCATTATAGCACTAAATGCTCTTGCATCATAGTGTAATATATGTTTTACCATGTCTTCGATAATGAAGACTAGACTAAGATCATCCTATGGAAAATTTATGATGAATTTTTTTGGATAGGAGACAATGTAGTTGAGATTTCAGCTAACTTAATTCATGAAGTAACCAGTTTGTGCAATGAAGGATCTATCCCATTGAATGAGAAAATGTCAAGAAAATTGTAATTGAGAACATACAATCAACTTATAATGAAAGAGGCATAGTCATAAGCAAGATACATTAGGATGATGTAAGGTTTGTGAGCAAGATTATTGCAACCAAGTTATGTTCAAGCTCTAGGGATGATGAACTAGCAACTAGATTTGTACAACCAACATATAAGTTAGGTATTGAGACAACCAAGGTTAACTTGTGTAAGATTCAGGTAATTCAATTGATAGATAGTTTGGAGAGAATTAACAAGACGAGGAATTGAAAATTTAAATTTTAGTAGTTAATTACTTGCATTTTTTTTCCATCTGTTAAAGAGATTTCCATTCATGCCCCTTGTTGATTGGAATAGTAACAAATGCACTATGGAAAAGATCACATACTTGTATAGGAGGCATCCTCTTGATAAAATCGAGAGACGTGCAACACTTGTGAAATTTTTTTAGACAGAGATGATGCAAAGATTCAAAATTCCACCTATCATTGTGAGAAATAATAAAGATGAGACATGCTTTATGGTTAACACCGATTTGACATACATGGACGCAGTTGCACCTATAGTTATATATGTTGACTCACTTGGTTATGCGATAAATAAAGAGGAAATTGAAGGACATGCACAAATAATTCTCAAATCAGAATCAAATCTTAACAACAAGATTTAGAACCCATGAAGAAAACATGCAGTTGACATATCAAGCCAAAATTGAGAAATATGCAAAGAAGAAGGTCAAAAATATAATAAAGAAGATCATGAAGGACACTGATATGAATGCACAAGAGTTTTTAACAGTAAGGAAAAATAAATTTGGGATGAAATATATTGGTAAGGATAATATCCAATTTGTTCCACCTTTATCAATAGAAGGCCCCATCTCTGCACCCGCATGTACACCTCAACATATTTTAGCACTTGCAGTAGTTTTGGGACAACCTATAGAGGAAGAAGATATCAACATAGTAAAAGTTCAATCATATACATTTGAAGGCACAAGAAGGTTTGCGAGGTTGGTGGAAGTAAAACAAGAACTAGTAGAAGTCCCCATAACTAAGGGAGTGAAAGAAATGGCTGATGGACTAGGTAAGAAACATAAAGTCATAGCTAGTTATGGAGGTAGAAAGATGAGAGGTCAAGTTGTCACTCTTGAAGCTACACAATAGAAACAAGAAGAAGAGGGAAGTAGTAAGAAGAAAAACTCATGTGTAGTGCCTCTTCCATTTGACTTCTGTAAGTCATCCTGATGGATGCAACCTTGTTGATCTTTTGTTGTGATGGATCATGATTGTGACCTTGAGTGGTCTACATCGTCAAGGTGTTTGGATTTATGTTTCTGTATCAATTGCTTTGTTTATGCTTTTGACTAATCTTTGAGATTATGATGTGATTTATGGTTCACTGAGGTTTGTGCCACTGGTTTCTAGGATCGATGTGGTATCATGAGGTAGTTTCATGATTACCTTGAGATGTGTGCAGAGATTGCACTATGTACTATTACCATGCTACACTGGACTAGGTTTTTGTAGTAGTGGTTAGTCATGTTTATGACTATGATTGTTTATGTGTTTTAAATGCCCTTTTAATGCAAAGTAATGAATCATTATTAAATGCTTAAGTAATTAAATGGATTGTTCATGTTGGATTCTTTGGTTATGTATTGATAAAATTTACCTTGTTATATTTTGATTTGAGAGATATCTGTTCTTCTGTGATGTTTTATATTTGAGAGGACCTGAGGGTCAGATGTTACACCTTGATTCCAGTATCATAGATTTTAGACTACTATGTTGTTCAGTTGATCATATTGCATGATGATGCCATTTTGAGATGACAATGTGTTTTATGATGATAGCTGGTTATCTGGTATTTGGACATACCTCTGATTATGTTATGTGATGGATTTAATGCTATGGTTATTTACTTCATTCTTGCGTTGTTATGCTTTATGTGAATGCAAGTGATGTAAATAGATTATTTTAATATAATTAAATAAATAGTTAAATTAGGTGATTTAATGCATTTATTTCTTCGGCTATGTTATTATATGCAATTGCACTTGATCGTGTTGTTTAGTGTGCAAGATTTATATCCGTGGCAGTGGCACATGGAGTTAGTGATTCAGCCATTCATATTTTACCAATGTCATCCTTATATGGTCAACGTATCCTTTATTAAATGTTTAAATTAAAAATTTCAATGATTATTAAATCCGAACTCATTTGCATTATGTGATTAGACTAGTAAGCATGTCTGTGCATTTAGAGGTTCGCATTATCGTGAAAGTCATTAAGGAGATTTACGTATTTTTGGGTTTTCGAGCTTTTTAATTGATTTATTTTAATTTCTGGCAGCTTTGCCATAGATGAATTCCTATTTATAGGAATAGCCTATTTTTGTTTGGTCGATTCGGGGTTTAACTAGGTTGGCTGGTTATTTGCCCTAATTGATTATTCACTCGAAAAGTGAATAAGTATCCAAAAAAGAATTTAATTCCTCACTTCTCACTTTTGAATTAGAAAGTTGGAGAGTAAAATCCAAAATTCTCTTCATGAGGATTTATTGTTTTGTTCATTGTGGGAGCTACGGGCGTGGGATCGTCGCAAGGTTGGGCTTGTTGGATCCAGCACGGGGAAACTTTGGATTGCCACAATTTTCAACTACTTATACGGGATATTTATTTTATGGTTCATATTTTTGTTTTACCCTTTTGGCTGTGAGGTAGGGCTTTCCTATTTTATTGTTTCTACTTCTGTTTTTGGTAGCCATTTGTTTGGAGGCTAAGAACTAGTGTTCCTCTCTATTTTTGTATGTTAGTTCTACCCGGTTGGGCGGGTATGAACATTTCCCTATTTTTTGAGATGCGAGTTTGGATTTTTGCACCGTTATGCTAGCCATTTTTGCATACGGTGTCCGATTCCTTTTATTTTTGGATTTTTGGAGTTTTTGTGCCCAAAGGCCAAATGAGTTTTAATTTTGCAATTTTTCCAAAATTTGGGGTTTTTATCTTGTTTTGTGTGCCACCCTATTTTCTCGAGTTTTCTCAACACAACGTGGGTCATGGACCTGGAAGATTTGTTTGGATATCAGTCAGACCACTATTGCACTTTTATGTTGCATTGGGATGTGTGTTGCATCTGTACTCCTGACGTTGTGTTTGGTTGAATAATTTTATACCTGGTGTTATTATTTCTTTTAGACTTTTTCTTTTGTTTCGTGAATGCTAGGATTCGTGTAGAATCCATACTCTCGAATTAAGGCCGGTTGAGTGAGTTCATGATGTTTGGTCTTGTTACATCGTTGGGATTCGTGTAGAATCCAAACTCTCAGATTGAGGTCGGTTGAGTGATTTCATGATGTATGGTTTTATTGGTTTTGGGATTCGTGCAAAATTTGTCCTTCCTGTGTTGCTTTTAGTTGGGTGTTTTCTTTGCATTGTGTTCTCATCCTGTCCTTGTGTTATGATCTTTGTGATGGTGGTGCAACACACATGAGTATGTGCACATACATTTTTCGAGTGACTTGTGAGGCCCGTTCTTATGTGATACTTTCAGAAGTTATGATCATTGGGGTTGGGATGGGAGTATGCATGCCCACAGGCACTTGTCATAGGATGAGCATGGGTAAGGTAGGGTAGCATATGGAGGGACTTCTATCTTGCAACCTGGTGACTATTCCCCGATTGGTAGAGGAAGTTTTATATTAGTGATAATTAAATTAAAACATTGGGTGGTAATAAATAAAAGATAATAAAATGTGTGGGTTGTGCACCTTCCATCATGAAGAGTTGCTACCCTGGGTTGTGCGCCTTCTATTGAGAAGAGTAGCTACTTATACTAGCTTGGGCTTTTGGATGCCAAGCGACTCTCAATGATGTTAGCCCCTACTTAGTAGCCTATTGAGTGTCTGACTAGGGCATGTACTCCTTGCATTTTCTTAGGTTCTTGGTTACAACCATCATACTGTTTGGCATGAGTGTTAGCCTTGGGTGTTGTGCTTTATGTGTGTTTGTGGTTGGATCTTTATCTCCATTAGCACGGCGGGTGTGGACCTACGGGTTCCATGTGGTTGGGAGGCATAGCTACCTTCACCACTGCTAGGGACCGATGTACAAAGATAATCTTTTGTCCTAGTGCAACCGTTGATGGATGTTTTCGCTTGGTACTTTGGGTTCCAGAGTATGCTTTCTTGTGATTTATGCTTTCATTGGAATGCTTGGATATCATGTTTAGATGATGTTAGTTTATTTGATGCATTCCCATATTATGATGTTTAACATATGATTAGATGATGTGAATTTTTGTACTAGCATATCTATTGCTTATTGATGTTTAGCATGTGATAGGTGATGTTATCTATTGTAGGATTATCTTATGCTTTTCTACTAGCATGTTAGATTTCCTTATACTTTTGGTTATTTGCATGTTTAGTAGTGACGTCTCTATTATGACAGTACCGATGATCCAATCGGTGACTTGGGATGTTATGCACGAGGGATGGCTAGGATCCATGATGGTCTTATGATGCTATTGACGGTTGGGAGGAACTGCGTACTTAATTTGGTTGTTTTGTTAGTGCAATGTTGCTTATGTTCTCTATGATGTTTTATTATGTCATTTCCTTTGATGATTGTTTAGATGGTTAGATTCTAGTTTTCTGTCTTTCAGCTTTTATCTTGTGTTCTTACCTCGAATTGTGGTCTCAGTACTCCCCAATGTGGAGGTTCTACTCTGATTGGCTTATCGTTCTTCCTTTGTAGCCTTCTTGTCTTTTCCTGGGCGACCATGTATCAGCATGGTGTGATACAATAAAGTGTCGCATGCCCATTTGAACTCTGTCGTGCACACCCTAAATATGTCGTACACCTCTTGGCATTTTGTCATGTGATCCTTCACAGTATCACACTCCCTTAGAAGAAATTTCATATGATACACTTCCAGTATCGCATGCCCTTTGGAGAAGTATCGCCCAACCCTTGATTGTGTCACCCTCCTTCTAGAGAAATGTCGCACAACACTGGTAAAGTATCGCACAGTGCTGATAAAGTGTCACACAATTTTTATGAAACCTGTGCGGGTGGGCAGCAGGCACTTTTCGGTCTGAGTTGAACTTTTTAGGGATGGTTCGGGGTACCCTCTTAGGTGTTCTTCAATCCCTTGGTGTTGCTTTTTGTTTTTCGTTCTGTGTGTTTCTTTAGTCAGTCTCTTGGGGTTTAAAATATATCGTTTAAGTATAAGTTGATGTTTAATTTCTTATACTTAAGATATATTTTAATATATGCGATGAATCTTTTGAGATAGGTTTCAGACCTCTCGGACATAAGTTAAAGATTCTAGGAAATTTTAGGGCTTCAGAAATCTAGACTTAGCCAATTTTCAGGGCTTCAAGATTTCAAGCTTAGCCAAATTTTAGGATTCTGCATTTTACCCCAGCTTGGTGTTTTGTTGATGAGTGGTCATTTCTTGAGCCCTCATCTTGTTTGTGGTGATTGTTGGCTTTTTGTTCACGTGTGTTAGTTGGTTGTGGTGTTTGGAGATCTGTTGGTTGTCGAGATTGTGGTGAAGTCTTCCATTGCGATCTTTGTGATCCCTATATGATGTTGTCATGTGCATTCATACTTGTAAAATTTGTTTTTTGGCTTGTATTTCATCCTTGTTTCCAAGGATCTCTGGGCGGGGCATTACATCATGGAAACCAAAAGTTTAAAATTTGAATGACATACTGAATGAGGGAAATCTTAGGAAGTTAAAGCAATTCTATGATAGATATCCCTTGTATGAGCAAAGTAATTCAAGTGTAACAACAATTCAATATATGATAACCACTTCTTATAATTCATGGTGAGCTACCCAAAGACCAACATGATAGATTACATAAGGTGAGTTTGAGGTTAAAGAAAGGAAGAGACATTCAGAGATGAATTAGTAAAAAAATTCTACAATGTGAAAATAATGCACAAATGGAAAGAGTAAGGCATGTGCTAAATCCCCATGTGCAAGATATGATGAGAATAATAAGGGTTATGGGAGGAAAAAGAGAAGGTCTTAACGAAAATGAAGATCTTATTGACCTACTTCTTAGTGACCCAGTAAGAAGAACCTACATTGATGAGGCAAAAAAAGAAGATGCATCAACAATAGAATCATTTGCAACAAAGTCAAACATTTCTATGGCTATAGAGATTGGTCAAAAAGAGGAAGTAAACATAGTGTTAGGGTTGGAAACTTAATCTTAAGCCCTTATCACTTCAATAGAAGAAAAATATGATATTGTGATGAAAATTATAGAGGAAACTACATCAAAGACCCCTCAAATTGCAATTGGCACTGATATAATGCACATTGAAATTACCAATATTATTGTTGATGAATCAAAAGATCCTTTTAAAGGATTATGCACCTTGTGTTGATAATTTGGTAGGATATACGAGCTCTAATGAAGACAAGAAGGATGAGGAAGAATAAAAGAAGGATGAAAAAGAAAAGAATAATGAGAAGGAGGATTTGGCTGCATTGGCATATCAACTTAAAAATGTTGATAAGAATTTCCAAGTTGGTTGGAAGATATTTACTCATGAAAAATCTTTATGTGTACTGTAGCTGAAGCACACATAGACAAAGAAGAAAACTTCTATTAGTCAACAAGAAGAGGGATTGGCACAATAAATGGATACTACTAATGACTAGTCCCTATAGAAAGGTGAAACAAAGGAAAAGGACAAAGAAAAAGAATCAGAAAACTCATTAACAGAGTACGTAGTGCAACAAAAAGATGAGAGTTAGTTGGTCACTCCAATCAAGGACACATGTAGAGATACATCTAGTTCATCAAAATCACCACTTGAACCACTATTTGCTAGCATGATGAGTTATACTCCATTGACATCAGTATATGATCTAGAAATAGAAATTCTTAGTGAGTTGTTTGCATTGGCCACCAGTATAATTATTGAGAAGAACAAAGGGATATAACGAACTCAAGAGATTCTTGAGAAAATGATGGAAAAAATGGAGAGTCTAATTAACATTCATATCAATGAGAATAATCCACAAAGAAAGACAACTAAAGTGTTAGACGAATTTTATAGTCATTTCATAACTTTGGTTAAAGTAACTAAGGTCAAGACTCAAGTAGAGCATAATGCAAACCTTTTTAGAAAGGTATGCCGAAATGTAAAAGATGACTTAACTGTCTTAGATACTTGCATTAAAGAGTTAAGGAGATGAATTCATGAAGAAAAGGAACTTTATGGGAAATGTGCACTAGCATGCAAATATATGAATCCCTTCACATCCTAGATCAAAGGAAAATAAAATGAATTGAAAAGTGTAATAAGTGAAATCAAGAGTGCAGATGCTCAAGTAATTCACATGGAGAAAAAGATCAGTAAAATTCATGATGAGAGGATAATATTGGAGAGAAAAATAGAGCCTATATTGCAAAGGTTCTCTTTATTGAAAGAGCATCTATCTTTAAAAATTGATCTAGTTTAGAAGCAACTTGAAGATTTCGTGAAGGTAAAAACATCATATGAACACTTTATCTATCTAGATTTCCAAGCAACAAAAGTAGGATCCTATGGATTGTGCGTGCTTCTTATAATGTTAGATTTAGTGAAAGGAGCATGGAATGAAGGACTACTAAGCTTGAAGAGAACTTTTTCTAATTCTATCTCATTTTTAAACAATTCATTAGCATGAAGAAAATAAGGTAGACTCAAAATTTTGACCTACCTTTTCCATTGATGTGAAAGGGGGAGTGTTTGTATGGAAAATTGTGGATGTAATATGTAAATGAAGATACAAGGTAGAGTATAGAGTAAGGGGGAGTAATATTGCAATTAGGAAATATAAGGTTGTAAACATGGTATGAATAGAAAATGATTCACATTTTAAAATTTTGTAATGACCATGAGAAGAACTTCACAAATTTTGAGTTTTTGGGACTTAGCCATTTTTTCCATATGTTGCCATTAATGTCAAAGGGGAAGATTGTTGAGAATTTGGCTAGGTAGATAGTTTGGAGTTGTAATTTATGACAACATAAATTATACATTATGTGAGAAAATCATGAAAATTTGTTTTGAAGAAGTTATCTTTGAAAATTATCACATAATATATTTGTTAGCACATACACAGTTTTGGTTGGTGTAGTTCACACATGTAGTTTTGGCATCTACACAATTACCCGATGATAGTATAGAGTGTCAAGATACTGTACCTATGTGCATGAGTCATTATGAGTAGTGGAAACATAGTTATTGATGATTTAGTGATTGCAGGTATGCACATGTAGAACATGAAAGAGATAAACAAAGGGTTATTTTAAGTTAAGGAATTATTTTGTTAGAAAAATAATTACTTAAAAAATTATGGATGACATCCTAGATGTTAACTCTAAGTGAGAAAAAGGTCATTTTTGTATTTTGGGACAGGTGTGAAGACATGAAGGTCAATTTAACATAATAACTTGGTATAAATGAAAGAACCTTAGATGCAAATTTTTGTGATGTCTATGATATTGTTATGCTATTGTTTTGTGATGTGAATTCTATGTTGAGATCCATAAGAGGTAGTATATGCTAAGATTGTATATAGAGCTACAAAGTTCAAATCAAATATTGAAGATATCAACATTGGCAAGAAGTTTTTGTATCTATAACTTTTGGATACAAAATATTATTGTACATTGCATGTTTGGGAAACATGATCATATTTCATACATTTTTTAATTGTAATAAAAAATTCTAATAGGTTTGAGGCTTCTAAAAAGGCCTAGTCCTCTAACAAGGATCAAGACACTATACAATTCTAATAGACTCCTAACAAGGTTAATTTCTTTCACAATATACTTTTGTTTAGTGGTTCATTTTGCGGGTACCATCCCCACCAAGGTTTCCCTAGTTAAAAAATAATGATGTTATGAGTTGCATTGTGTTACTATTATGTTTACTTTTCAGTTTACTCGCATGTGTATGTTTTAAGATTGTTAATGATATCCATAGTTGAGAAAAAAGTTGTAAAATATTGATTCACCCCCCTTCTTAGTATTTCCTATTTCTAAAAAAATGATGATTTTACTCATCAATATGAGATTGAAACATTGAAGACTATTGCTCACTTGATATGGATGAAGGGTAAAGGGTCATAAACTCGTTATCAAAAGAATAGAAAAAAAAAAGCATCGTCAAAGTGAATATAATTTTGAGAAAAATAGATAATATTAATGAATACATCCTTTAATTACTCCTCATATTTTAAGGAGAACATTACGTGTTAGAAAGGAAAGAAAATACTTTGAATATTGATTCGACAAGTGATAATTGGATTACAACTATCGCCAAAAAAATAAGTGTGCTAAATAAGAGAATGACATATTAAATTATATCTTGTACTCCACCTTGCATTTGTACTTAGGGATTGATGAAGTCAAAATGGTAAGGATTGAGGAGAAACTTGACATATGCAAGGCTACATTTTTCACTCAAAAATCAATCCAAATAACTCTTTGATCAGATAAAAATATATCGAGGGACCCTCAATAAGATGATCCACGTAGTACTCAACACACCTAAAAGGGAATGACAAGTTATTAAATATTGACTTTATGTGACCTTGATGAGTATTAGTTGTAGGGCATCGATAATGAAAAGAGATTGAACAAGACCACTATTCATTGAATCGCATGTGAATGTGGACAAAGACATATACAAGAAGATAGAGGCCTTGTGACTAAAGGCATATTTATCAATAATATTTAAAGATATTTATTAGTAATTCTTTGGACTATTCCCTGCATTCATTATATTTTTAAAGTTCTTAAATTGTATATTTTAAAATTCATTTATTAGAAAAAAATCCTATTTTCTAATTGGTGAATGACTATTTTCTTGGCCATAAATTCTATTTTTCCAAGTTAAAAAATAAAGAAAAAATCTAAAAGATAAAGTTTTAGTTAATGCTCTTGTCAGACATTTATTACCATTGTAAATGTGTTTAGTGGTAGATGTGATTGTTCCTTTTACCAATTGTTTTTTATTCTTATTAACAAAATATTGTACTCGATTTAGCTGTATTGAATTTTTCTGCATTAGTTGTGTGATGGAAAAGTTCTAGTAATATTATACATTTGTTGATGCATATGAAATATCAACGGAAAGAAAAATAATTTTAAATGTATGGTGTCTTTTCTTTTTGTAAACGTGCTTGCCCTTACGTTTACTTTTATACACTTATATGTATTTAATTTTTTTCTATTTACTTTTTAATAATAAAAATAAAAATTTATCATTTTTTATATAATACAATTTAAAACTAAAAAAGGGACAATTAAATCTAAAAATTAATTTCACGTTTGTTATAGTTAAAGTATATTTTTCATGTAATTAGAAAGAACATAATTTATATTTTCATAATTGTAATAAAAATATGTTAAATATATTTAATTTCGGTGTCATTGATTATGATCACTTCGATACAAAATTTATAATTTTCTTTATGAAATTCATAACTTAACATTTTTTAGTTTGGAAAAATAATAATTTCAATGTGATTTAATTTTTTTTATGGGAATCTGCATGTAAAACATTGAATGCAACTTTACACATAATTCAAAAAAGTATATAATATTTGTTAAATTATTTAGTCATTGATTCAAAGGCCAACAAAGAATGATCCATAATTGAAGATAGTTGCTTATACAAATTGCACTTTTAAGCAACAAAAGAAGAAATATATTCTTTCATTGCTCGTGACCACTATAATAAACTCATGTTATGTCATTGTCATCTTGAGATCTTCCACAATTAAGCTTCCACATAAACATTCCAAGATGATTTCCTATGACTCCAAAAGGTAGGGACTCAAGCTCGTAAAGAGCTCTTGTTTTATAAAGTCCCTTACCATGTTTAAAATTATATGAGATATTATGAAACATATAAGTTGTGATAAAATATATAATAAATATTATTTTAGAATAGGAGATTATATGAATATTTATTTCAGTCTCTATCTTATTTTTATTTTCTATAAGAGCTATGTGCCTTGATCTTTTCCTCCAAGAATGTTCTTGCACAAAAAAAGAGATTGATATCAGATTTAGAGGGAGTTTGACACTTCATCAGATGCAACATTGGATGAGGAGCTTTGAAGATTGGAACTTAGAGAGACCCTTGGAAATCCATCTAAAAGACTAGATAGAGGATATGATAGAGTCAACCTTAGGTAATCTCAATCATATTGATTCAGAAGGAGTAAACCATGTTGAGATGGATTCTTTAGTGATCAATAAACTGTAGTAGTCAAGAGGATTGTGATTCATGAATATACTTGTGACTATGTGATTTTACAAGGCCCAACCTTTGTGTAAATCATGAGGAAATGATGAATTCCAAATGATGTCACTTGTAGTCACAAGATTTATTGAAAGGTGACGACCTTACAATAACTTATTTTTCTTATCATGATTGATATCATACCATGTCTATTCAAATCATGATATATTATAATTTTCATGGTGGATGTTTATATGGTAAGGATTATGAGAATGCATGCGTACATACCTTATAAACATTTTTTGAGTACATGGTGAATGTTATGCAAATTGATGTTCTAGAGGGCCATTACACAAAGTACTTGGTGAATATCATGTGACTTGATAATTTGGAAGGACATTAATCACAATACTTGGTGAATATCTTACATCTCAACATTATGGAAGGCCATTACTCAAAGAGTACTTGATGAATATTGAATGTTGATATTCTAGGAGACCAATTTTTAGGATATCAAATGTGATATCAAAGTTGTTTGAGTACTTGGTGAATATAGAATATCGATATTTTAAGAGACAAATACTTATGATATCAAACGCAATATCAAAATGTTACTTAGAGTATTTGGTGAATATCATGTGTTGATATTTTGGAAGAACAATACTCTTGATATCAAATGTGATATCAAAATGGTGGATATCTTCTGATCAAAGATATCCCTAAAAGTTTTTAGTGCTAATATTACCAATGGCATGTCACTTTGTTTTACCTCTATAGCTAAGAGGGAGTGTTGATGTTTTGTAGCTTCTCTCTGATAAAATGTACAAAAGTGTGTGTGTGTGTGTGTGTGTGTGTGTGTGTGTGTGTATAGACACACACACACACACACACACACACACACACACACACACACACACACACACACACACACACACACACACACACACACACACACACACACACACACACTCACATACACTTCTATATATTAGAGATATTATATATAGATATAATTATAAGATTATGATTTTGTTAATGAATAGACATGTACCATCAAGAGACATGTCTATTATTTACTCACTTTCATATAAATATAAGAGGATGTTGCATTTGAAAAAAAAAATACCAAACATTATGGCAGTGTAAATACATTTGCAAAAATCCAAGAAAATCAAAATTACAAAATGGTGACCATAGAAGTTGGTGAAATAGCCACCTATGATAGCACACATTATGATAACATCAACAATTTTAGTTTGGAGGGGTTTTATAATACCTTGGTCATAGCCACCCATTGTATCTCTTTCCACTTCATCAAATTCATCTTTGAAAATAAGGGAATCAACTTTTGTGAGCACTTAACAATCCTTAAATATAGATTCCTACCATCAAGTGGGATGCTAGTAGCCTCTAAAATCAGGATAGGATACTACACCAAGTAAATTATAAGCTATAAATTTGATAAGAGTAAACAACTATTTATAAAAAAATGATTGAGATAACTAGTTGGAATGAGCTAATTGGTCTAGTTGATAGTTGATCATGTAGATTAAGATTGATTGAAAATGGTATACAGTAGCTTAGAATAGGCTAGGGTGGTTTTGGGAGAGTTTAGGATGGGTTGAGAGAGTTTAGGAAATTTTGAAAAGGTTTAGGTGAAGGAAAATAGACAGGGTTGAGTGGGGTTGATATGAGCAAATTTGATAGAGGGAAGAGGTAAAGATAATTAGGCTTGGGTAGAAAAAGAAACCACTTGTAGTATAGACTAGGGGAATGATTTTGATGTGTTTTAGAGTGGTTTTGAAATGAATAGAATTTTTTTGATAGGGTTTGAGTAAGGTTTGAAGGGGATAAAAGGTCAAAATGCTTGAGGGGATGGGAAAAAGGATGTTAAGGCTAACACAGAAAAGGTAAGAATAATTGAGATTATTGAAGAAACAATCTCTCCAAATGTAGTAACACTCCTAACTCTTTTGTGTGTTCCAACATAGATGAAAAATCATATATATAGGAGTAGAAGAGACATGTCTCTATGTTAGTCAATATTGGTTATGGTAAGTCATATTTGAATTATATATATATATATATATATATATATATATATATATATATAAAATTGATGATTAATCAAATGCAATAATGTTTAACCAATAACCTTTGGTGATTAAATCTAGATCAATTCGATTCAATTGAAGCTAGATCATTAACACATATGCTGTCAAGATGGAATTGAAAGGTTTAAGGCTTATCAATATGGTTTAGGGTTAGAGATGATAGATTTGGGTTGATAGGTTACTGGCCAAGTTTTGATCACAAATGAAATAATTGATTATTGTGGTTGTAGGATGATGGTTCAATATTAACATTCATTGATAAAATAATTGGTATTATTAAGATAAGATTAACATGTATTATCTTAGAAGCTATGATCATAAAAGAACAAGTGATGATGGATGATGAAAGAGGTACGAGAAATGATGAGAAATAGATAAATTTTTTTGATGATAATTATTGTACTTAGGCACTATATCATCATTGAGATTATTATGATAGTTGGTGAACTCGTGTGGATATGGAATAGATCCAAATAAAAATTAACATTTTAATTGTGTGGAGGCAAACACATCACAACATAAAAAGATTTCTTGAATTAAATATGTGCTCCATATGTCCTCAATGATTCTTAGATGGTCATGTCCTAATAAAAATCGACATGTTACCAAGGAACAATAAAAAAAACTAATGTAGGAGCATCCTGGGTTGCCTTGTAATCTTTCTCATCTTTGATCATTTTTTAAATTAGTGCCTAGTTCTAGTGGTTGTCAAGCTGCTATTGCTATCAAGTTGTTTAGTATTGGCTAAGTTGTTAAGTGTTGGTTGAGTTGTTCAGTGTTGGTCAAGTTGTTCAATGTTGATCGAGTTGCCTAGTATTGATTGAGTGCTTTGGTGGATAAGTTTTCCTTTGTGTACTAAGTAAACATGATGTTTGCTAATGCTCAATTTCTTCTTTGACCTATATTTTCTATGATTGGTTCCTAGTGTTAGCCAACTTATGTATTTAATTTATTTCATGAATTAAATGTAAGGATCTTGTCTTCAAGGATGTGTGAAAAATATTTTAAGGTCAACCTTCTATCATGTAATGATTTAGAATATTCTATAATCCATTTTTGAAATTATAAATAGGGGTGTTTGGGTTTAGGTTAGGTAATGCTGGGGAGGTGCAAAGTCTAGGAAGCTAGAAGAGCTAGAATGAAGGATATATAAAATTTCTAAGTCTGGAATTTCATAAATCTTGTTGGCTGTAACCCAGAAGGCCTTACAAATTGGGCATGTATGTGGATAATTTGATGAATCAATAAAGTATTTTTTGTTCCTTCTCTCCTCGATTTTGTTCTCTCTGTTGTTTTTTTCTATTGTGTTCACCCAACAAGGTGATTGGACACTTAGATGTTCCATAGGCCCTAGCTTTCTGATCCCTCCTCGTTAGGTGGTATCGTAGCTTGAGGTTCATCTTGAGGATACTAGATCATGTAGATCCCTAAATTGGAATTGGTTATAGGATGGTAGATCTACAAATTTGACCTATAACTTGTAGAGGGTTACAATCTTGTAGGAACCTAATTGTCAAGATGGTTTGAGGTAGAGGAAATGCTGACACTACTATTATGGACATGTTTGGAGGCAAACTAGAGGAGAGGAGCACATCTAGATGATGTGAGTGATGATGAAAAAATGACACCAAACCCTAATCTTGAACCTAAGGAAGATCAGGATGAGAAAATATTGTTGAGAGTGTTGTCCAGTGCACATTCAAAGCCTACTATGGAAGTTGTTCCTTATAAAGAAAAACTAAATACTAATGTTGCATTGGATTGGATACTTGATATGAATAAGTTCTTTGAGTTTGAAGGTACTCATGAGAATAGAAAGGTGAAGATTACAATCACTAGGCTAAAAGGTCATGCCTCACTATGGTGGGAGCATTTGCAAACTGATAGACAAAGAAGAGGAAAGGAAAAGATTAGAACCTGGCTGAAAATGGTGAAAAAAGTGAAGAAGTTCCTTCCCACTGATTGCCAAGTTAGCTTGTTGAGAAAGATGAAAAATTTGAGATAAAAAGACAAGACTATGAAGGAGTATAGTGAGGAATTCTATAGATTGGATATTAGATCTAGGCATGTGGATGATGAGGTTGAGAAAGTTTCAAGATACTTCAATCGATTGAGATTTGGAATTCAAGATGAAATAAGTTTTGTGAAATTGGAAATTATGGAAGAAGCATATCAATATGCCTTGAGAGCCAAGGAGATCTTGACAAAGAAGCATGAGCAAAGACAAAGAGGTAGAGGTGGTAGATTCTAGAGAGGCAGATGTAGATTTTATGGAGAAAGTGACAACTCTAATAGTTTTATGCAAGATCAAGGAAAATATGAATTTAAAAATGAGGATAAAGGAAAGACTAAGCAGAAAGGTTGCAATTATTAGTGAGGAAGTACTAGTTCTTATTGAGGAAGAGGTAATTCTTATTCCAGAGGAGGTTTTTGTGGTAATTGTTTTAAATGTGACAAAGAAGGGCATAGATCCTTTGAGTGTAGGTACTTTGGTGAAAATAAACAAGGTAATAGAAATGTTGTGATTCAAGGAGATCTTGAGGGTTCACCTTGTGGACTTAAGATTGGAGAAAACCTGATGGTAAGGAGAACTTTATGTAATAAGATAGTTGATGAGGAACCTATCCTAAGGAGAAGTTTTTTCAAAACTAGATGTAAGATGGTAGAAAAATGTTCTAAAGTGATCATTGATAGTGGAAGTTCAATGAATTTGACATTATAGGAGATAGTTAAAAAGTTGCAATTGTAGAGGTTGCGACATCCTAAACCCTATCATGTTTTAAGGGTCAAGGATGAACATAAAGATATGTTAAGTGAGTAATGTGTTGTGAAATTCAAGATTGCAAACTATTTTGATGAAGTCATGTGTGATATTATGCCTACGGGTTGTTGTCATATTATATTTAGTAGACCTTTACAGTATGATAGACATGCTGTGCATGATGGTAGATTAAATCAATATACACTTTGGGTGAATGGAGAAAAGAAAATATTTTTGCCTTTGATTGATGCTTTTAATGAGATAAATTGTACTACTATTTGAGTTTTCATGGTTAATGGAAAGCAATTTGAAAAGGAAATGAAAAAGAATCAAGTATGTTTTTCTATAATCCCTAGAGGGTTGAGTTGTGGTAATAATGGCTAATTGAAAAAGTATATTAATGATCAAGTGACATATAGAGGTCGAGTGACAAAGACACTAGAGGCTAATAAATAATAGAAATTGATAGTTTTAGTTGAGTACTAGTTGGAATTGGAAACTGTTTGAATTAGTGGAAACAATTTGAATTAGTACAAGGTGATTATTGCAAAGCATTTTCTTGATGGTTTACCACCCGTAAGAAGCATAAGTATTTGTATGGATCTAATTCCTTGAGCTAGTTTTCTAAATAAAGCACCATATAGATTGACACCTATCGAGAATGAAGAACTTAGTGGACAAGTGGATGAGTTGTTTAATAAAGGTTTGATCAGAGAAAGCTTGAGTCCATGTGATGTACCTGTTATATTGGCACCTTAGAAGAATGAAGGATGGATAATATGTATTGATTCTAGAGCTATCAACAAGATTACAGTGAAATATAAGTTTCCTATAACGAGGATGGATGACGTAATAAATTTTTTGAGTGGAAAAAAATATTTTACCAAGATTGATTTGAAATGTGGTTATCATTAGATCAGAATTAGAGAAGGTGATGAATGAAAGATTTTTTTCAACACAAAAGATGCTTTGTATGAATGGTTGGTTATGCCTTTTGGTTTGACTAATGCACCAAGTACTTTCATGGTATTGATGAATGAAGTTCTAAAAAGATTCTTGGATAAGTTTGTAATTGTTTATTTGGATGATATTTTGATATTCTGTAAAACTAAGGAAGAACATCTTGAGCATGTTAGGAAAGTATTTTAAAGATTGAAAGAGGAGAAGCTACTGATTAATTTGAAGAAGTGTTCCTTTATGAAAGAGGAGATTGTGTATTTTGGATTTGTAATTTTAGCTGATGGTTTGAGAATGGATCCTAAGAAGGTTAAAGCAATTTTGGTATGGCCTACACCTAAGAATGTGGGTGAGGTAAGATCATTTCATGGTTTAGCTAATTTCTACAAAAAAATTATAAATAATTTCAATTCTGTTTGTAATGATATGATTGATGCTAGGAGAGGAGATAAAAAGGATTTTAAGTGGACACATGGAGCTGATAAGAGTTTTGGGACTTTGAACCAAAAGGTTGTCAAGTAACCTATATTGAATTTTCCTAATTTCAATAAGGTATTTCAAGTTGAATGTGATACAAGTGGTAGTGGAATAGGAGTTGTGTTGAGTCAAGAAAATAAACTTGTTGCTTTCTTTAGTGAGAAGTTAAATGATGCTATGAGGAAGTATTCTGTGTATGATCAATATTTCTATGCTATTGTTCAAGCCTTGAAGAAGTGGAGATATTTTTTGATTCCTAAGGAGTTTGTATCGTACATTGATAATAAATCTATACAATATTTGGGAAGTCAACATAAGTTGAATCAGAGACATAGGCAGTGCATTGAATATTTGTAGAGTTTTACATTTGTGATCAAGCATAAAAGTGGAGTTACTAATTGAATTGAAGATACATTAAGAAAAATACATTTTTTGTTGATTGAGATGAAGGTTGAAGTTCTTGGTTTTGATGTGATGAAGGAGTTGTATGATACTGACCCTAATTTTTATAAGGTGTGGAGAGAGTGCAAAGAACTAAAATTAACACATCAACTGAGTAAGTATGATGAGTATTTCATTCAAGAAGGTATGTTTTTTAAAGGAATTTAGTTGTGTATACCAAGAAGTTCTACGTGAGTTAATTTTATTAAGGAAAAGCATTGTGGTGGATTAGCTAGACATTTTGGAATTGATAAGACATTGAGTTTTCTTAAGGATAAGTATTATTAGCCACATATGTATAAGGATGTTTAGAAGTTTGTATGAAGTTGTGGAAATTGTCAAGTTGTAAAATGAGTAAGTTAAAATACTAGATTATATACACCTATTTCTATTCTTGAGAAACCTTGGAGTGGCATTAGTATGAATTTTTTTCTTGGACTACCAAAAGACAACATGAGGGTATGATTCCATATTTTTTTCCATGGATAGATTTTCTAAGATGACACATTTCATACCATATAAGAAGACATAAGATGTTGTGCACGTTGCTGAGATTTTCTTCAAAGAGATTTATAGACTACATGGGTTACCAAGAAGTATTAATTCTGACAGAGACAACAAATTTGTTGGTTACTTTTGGAATACTTTATAGAAGAAGATGGATACTAACTTGAGGTTTAGTTCTATATTCCATTCACATATAGATGGAAAAATGTAGGTTGTGAATAGAAGTGATATAGGAGCATCCTGGGTTTCTCTATCTTGCATTTTTTCAGTTTTACCAATTTGCAATGTCTTGCATTACCAAGCACTCTTTTTGATGCTAAGTTCTTAGTTTCTGTCAAGTCATCATTTGGTTGTCAAGGTCATGTGGTTGCCGAGTCATCCTTTGGTTTTCAAATTCATGTGGTTGCCGAGTGATCCTTTGGTTGCAAAGTTCATGTGGTTGCCGAGTGATCCTTTGGTTATCGAGTTCATGTGATTGCCGAGTGATCCTTTGGTTACCAAGTTCGTGTGTGTCTAGTTCTAATTTGGGCTGACCTTTCTCATATTTAATTTTGATAGAGGTAGTTTATATTTGATATGAGCCAACTTGTGGCTACACATGCATTTAATGTAAGATTTAATTTTGTGATGGGCCCACTTGTGGCCGCATGAGTATTTAAGGAAGTCTACGATTGAGCTTCTAAGGGAGAATTGAGAGGATATGAGTAAGGTGTTATGTTCCTGGAAGTGCAAACTTGAAGTTGGATCATGAATCTGGAAGTTATATATTATAATTGGCCATAACCTAGAAGGCCTTACAGCTGGGCATGTATGCTGATTATTAGATGAATCAATACATTTTTTTTTCTCTCCCTTCCTTGTGTTGTTCTTGTTTTGTGTTTTCCAATGTGTTAACTCTTGTAGGGTGGTTTGGATAGTTGGGTGTGCCTTTGGCCCTAGTTATTATGTCCCTCCTTGCACTAGGTGGTATCAGAGTACAGGTTTGTCCTTGTGGTGAGTGGATCATGTAGAACCTTGAGTGAATTGGGTTATAGGGTTGCAGATCTATAGATTTGACCTATAACTTGAAAAGGGTTACAATCTTATAGGAACCTAATTTGTAAAGATGGTTCAAGGTAGAGAAAATGTTGATAATGCAATATTGGATACATTGAGACAAATTTTAGCTAGATTAGATGCTATGGAGAGATCCCAGAGGAGAGGAGCACATCTTGATGATGTAAGTAATGATGACGTACTAGCACCAAACCTTAATCCAGAACCTAAAGAAGACTAAGATAAAGTAAGGTTGTTGAGAGTATTGTCTAGAGAAAATTCAAAGCCTACTATATAAATTGTTCCTTATGATGGGAAATTGGACACCAATGTTGTGTTAGATTGGATCTCTAAAATGGAGAAGTTCTTTGAGTATGAAAACACTCCTGATAATAGGATGGTGAAGATTGTAGTTACTAGACTAAAAGAGCATGCCTCACTATGGTGAGAACATTTACAAATTGATAGACAAAGGAGAGGAAAGGAGAAGATCAAAACTTGGGTGAAGATGGTGAAAAAAGTAAAGAACAAATTCCTCCCTATTGATTACCAAGTTAGCTTGTTGAGAAAGATGAAAAATTTGAGACAAAGAGACCAGAGTGTGAATGGAAATAATAAGGAATTCTATAGATTAGACATCAGATCTGGACATGTGGATGATGATGTTGAGAACATTACAAGGTAAATAAATGGGTTGAGATCTAGAATTCAAGATGAAATAAGTTTTGTGAAATTAGAAAGTGTGTAGGAAACATACCAATATGCCTTGAAGGCTAAGGAGATCTTGAAAAAGAAGCATGGACAAAGACAAAGAGGTAGAGGTGGTAGATTATAGAGAGGTAGAGGTAGATCTTATGGAGAACTTGGTAGATCTAAAAATTTTGTGCAAGATAAAGAAAAATCTGAATGGAAGAATGACGACAAAGGAAAGACTGAATGGAAAGGTGATGATTCTTATCAAGGAAGAGGTTATTCTTATTCTGGAGGTGGTTTTCATGGTAATTGTTTTAGATGTGGTAAAGAAGGGCATAGATCCTTTGAATGTAGATCTTCTAAAAGTAGGCAAGGTAATAGAAATGTTGTGATTCATGGAGATAATGAGGGTTCACCAAGTGGACTAGAGGTTGGAGAAAATCTAATGGTGAGAAGAACCTTATGTAATAAGGGAAGTGACGAGGAACCTATTTTAAGGATAAGTCTTTTCAAAACAAGATGTAAGATGTTCAAAAAATATTGCAAGGTAATAATTAACAATGGAAGTTCTCCAAATTTGGCATCAAAAGAGATGGTTAAAAAGTTTCAATTGTAGAGGCTAGAGCATCCTAGACCCTATCATGTTTCATGGATCAAAGATGAGCATAAAATATTGGTAAGTGAGCAATGCCTTGTGAAGTTCAAGATTGGACATTACTTTGATGAAGTTTTGTGTGATATTATGCCTCTGGATTGTTGTCATATTTTGTTGGGTAGACCATGACAATATGATAGATATGCTATACATGATGGAAGATTGAATCAATATACTCTTTGGGTGAATGGGAAGAAGAAAATATTGCTACCTTTGATTGAAAGTCCAAATGAGGTGAATTGTACTACTATAAAAATTTGCATGGTCAATGGGAAACAATTTGAAAAGGAAATGAAAAAGAACCAAGTTTGTTTTGCTATAATTCCTAGAGGACCGAGTTTTTCTAGTAAAGATCGAGTGACAATAGAAACTGGTAGATGCTGAGTACTAGAAAAAATTGAAAATTTGTTGAAGGAATATAAAGATATTATTGTAGAGGATATACCTTATTATTTACCTCTAATGAGAAGTATAAGTCATTATATGGATCTGATTACTGGAGCTAGTTTACCGAATAAAACACCATATAGATTGACACCTATAGAAAATGAAGAACTTAATAGACAAGTGCATGAGTTACTATAGAAAGCTTTGATTAGAGAAAGTTTGAGTCCATGTGCTGTACCTACTATATTGGCACCTAAGAATAATGGAGAATGGAGAACATGTATTGATTCCAAAGCTATTAATAAGATCACAGTGAAATATAGGTTTCCTATACCAAGGATAGATGACACAATGGATTGTTTAAGTGGAGAAAAGTATTTTACAAAGACTGATTTGAAGTGTGGCTATCATCAGATTATAATAAGAGAAGGTGATGAATGAAAAAAATCTTTCAAGATAAAAGATGGTTTGTATGAATGGTTGGTTATGCCTTTTGGTTTGACTAATGCACCTAGTAATTTCATGAGATTGATGAATGAAGTTTTGAAAAGATTTTTGGATATGTTTGTGATTGTTTACTTGGATGATATTCTGATATTCAGTAAGACTAAGAAAGAACATCTTGAGCATATTAGACAAGTATTATAGAGATTGAAAGAGGAGAAGTTGACGATTAATCTAAAAAAGTGTTCTTTTATGCAAGAGGAGATTGTGTATTTGGTATTTGTGATTTCAACTAATGGTTTGAAGATGGATCCTAAGAAGATTAAAGAAATTTTGGAATGGCCTACACCTAAGAATGTGGGTGAGGTAAGATAATTTCATGGTTTGGCTAATTTTTATAGGAAGTTTATAAGGAATTTTAGTTTTGTTTGTAATGCTATGACTGAAACAATGAGAGGAGATAAAAAAGAATTCAAGTGGACACATGGAGCAGATAGTAGTTTTGAGACTTTGAAACACAAGGTTTTTGAGTTGGCTGTATTGGATTTTCTTAATTTCAATAAAATATTTCGAGTTGAATGTGATGCTAGTGGTAGTGCAATAGGAGCTGTATCAAGTCAAGAAGGTAAACCAATTGCTTTATTTAGTGAAAAGTTGAATGATGTTAAAAGGAAGTATTTTGTGTATGATCAAGAGTTTTATGCTATTACTCAAGCCTTGAAGAAGTGGAGACATTATTTGATTCCTAAAGAGTTTGTTTTTTATACTGATCATAAAGCTTTACAATACTTGGGAAGTCAACATAAATTGAATTAGAGACATATGAAGTGGGTTGAGTACTTGTAGAATTTTACATTTGTGATCAAGCATAAGAGTGGAGTTACTAATAGAGTTGCTGATGCATTGAGTAGAAGACATTCTTTATTGACTAAAATGAAGGATAAAGTTCTTGGATTTGATGAAATGAAAGAGTTGTATGATACTGACCATAATTTTTTTGAGGCATGGAGAGAGTGAAGAGCACCAAATCTAATAGATCACATAAGTAAGTATGATGAATATTTCATTCAAGAAGGTATGTTGTTTAAAGGAATTCAGTTGTGTATTCCTAGAAGTTCTATGGGGTTGAATATGATCAAGGAAAGACATAGTGGTGGATTGGTTGGACATTTTGGAATGGATAAGACATTGAGTTTTCTAAAGAGAAGTATTATTGGCCACAAATGTGTAAGGATGTTCAAAAATTTGTAATGAGTTGTGGAATTTGTCAAGTTCCAAAAGGAGTAAGTTAGAATACTGGTTTGTAAATACCTATTGTGTTGACATTCTAGTCATGTTTGTTATTAGTGACATACACTTATTCAGATTGTGAGTTCAAACTGAGCTTATTGTATAATTAATAGTGTTAACCAAGAATTTCAGTTGTTACCGAGTTCTATAGTTGCTATCGAGTCCTTTGAAAAAATTTCAATGTATGACGAGCATATACAACCATTGTGAAGATCAATAGTGTAAATTGAGCATCTCAGTGTATGCCAAGTTTACTAGTGCAAACCAAGTTGTGCAGTGGTTACCAAGTTCATAGTTGATGTGATGCAAGTTCAGTGTTGATTGGGCTACTTAGTCTTAACCAAGTGACTCAGTTTATACCAAGCTCGAGGTGATAGTGTTTATCAAGCTATGCAGTGGTAACCAAGTGATTTAGTTTATAAGACAAGTTTCACAATATTTGTTGAGTCACCAATGCAGACTAAGTTCAGGACTACTTGGAAGTGATTAGTATGGATCAAGCTTCTACATCTATCAAGTGCATGATGATGTTGAGAAATGATAGTGGATGTCGAGTATTAGAACCTCACTAAGTCAGTCTTTAGAGCTCGAGTTTCTACACTTTGGTTGACTTTGTAATATTTTGTGTAAACTTGTCTTGTGGCAGACTTTGTAATTATGTAATTGGATATATATATATATATATATATATATATATATATATATATATATATATATATATATATATATATATATATATATATAAAATATATTGTATCACATCCAATGTGTGTATGTATGGAATAAAAAAAGAAGTAATATAATCATCAGGGAAGAGTAGAAGAGAAAACTACAAAGGCTACAGTAGTATAAGGAGCAACAAAGATTCATCTATCACAAGAAGGTGATTTGCACACTCAAGGGAATCTCATTTAGCAAACTAAGTTGCAGATCAAAGATCAACTACTACTTCATTCTAATAGGTGGATTAGTCAAATCCTTGCATAAGGTAGACCTAACAGTCTTATGTAAATCTCTTTACCAAGTTCATACTTCATTGTATGTTTGTAAATCCTTTCACAAGTTGGACCTAGCAGTCCTTATTGCTCGTAATAGGTGAGATCATCAGAAGTGATCAATGTAAGCCTTAACCAAACAACTTTATACTACAATACTAAAGCTTGTGGGTATCATCCCCACCTCAGTTTTACTTTCTATTTGGAAGACTTTTGGGTCACCAAATTTGTGTGTCAAAGTGTTATGTATGCTTTCATGTTTTCTAATTTTCTCATGCATGAAGTTAGATTAGAATTCATATAAAGGATTAATTTCTAATTGAGATAAAAGTTTTAGAAGTTATTGATTCATCCCTCCCCTCTTAGTAACTTAGCTTGTCATAATATTTCGAACAATTGGTATCAAATCATTGTGGTTCTCAAAGAAAAGTTTAATAGCTTGAGCAAAAATCAAAGACTATGGAGATATTTAGACTTGACAAGGCTATTAACAATGAGAAGCTAGATTTGGAAATGGCTATTTCTCAAATCAATAAAGCAAAGGAGCAACTCTCTCAATCCCTAAAAAGAAGAAAAGATCTTGTAACTCAAATGAATGATCATCTCTACATTGAAGAAAGAATTGAAGACCTTCATTCAAGAAACCTAGATGAAGCCAATGAAGCAATCAAGGAACTCTTAGAAAAGAATGGTTCACTACAAGAAGAAGTAAGAAAACTATGAAGAGATCAAGAAATTTAGTTAGTAAGATTATGTGAAGTAATGGAAGAGAAAAATAAGATAAGAGAAGAGACAGAAGGAAAGAACAATGATATCTAACACCTATCCCTTCAGCAAGTAGACTTCATTAATAAGCTCACCAATGCAAATGAATAAATCTTACATCTAAGGTTAGAAAATGAAAGACTGTAGAATTATCTAAACTCTAAAAGGCAAATCAATGAAAGAATGATGAAATCCCAAGTAGACACGAATCAATTGAATGAGATAAATATCTATAGACAAAAAGGAAAAATAAGAATTGGATATAAAAAAGAAGGAGAATCATCCAAGCAAGGAGCTCAAATGAATCAAATACCTACTTGAAATCACTGTGGTAAGATAGGTCATACATCAAACAAATGTTGGAGCAATGGGAAGGCAAAATTCAATGGAAAGTGCTACAATTGCAATCAACATGGTCATAAGGCTAATGAATGTAAAGAAAAATCAAGATTTGAAGGCAAATGTCACAAATGTAAGAAATATGGACACAAGTCATTAGAATGCAAAACCAAGATATTGAATCCAACAGAACAGATTGTAAAAGCTATATTTGGTTGGGACTACAACGCTTGGTGCAACTGTCATTACTGTGGAGAATTTGGACACATTGGTATGAATTGTGTAACACATCACATGAGGAAAAGAGATACTACTAAAAGATTTTCATTTGTACTAAACTTGGTCATCTTGCCAAGAACTACATGAATACTAAAAGAATTGAAGATGAAAAGAAGGCAAAAGTTGACAACATCAAAAAATAGATGAGACAACAATGGCTTCCAAAGTATACCGAGAATGCAAATCCAAGAAATGATGAAGAAGTCACTCAAGAATTGAGTGACTCTAGCATTTCTACTTAATCTCTCAAAGGAGTACTAGAATTGTGATACTAAATGAGACATCAGATATCAATTCTAGTTAGTAGGATGAAAGATCCAAACTAGCATTCAAGATGCAAAAGGAATCACCGAGTAACAAATGAAATTTATCACTGAGCAAGGTTGGGTTAGTGTCTAACCAAGCAAAGATGAGTTACAGACTCTACCAAGCAAAGTCAGGAGTAATTAAGATGCATATGGTCACCGAGTCATGAAGACTTCACCGAGTGTTCAATAAAAGGAAGTGGATGACAATTTCTTAATTTGATCTAACATTCATACCATGCACTTATGGTGAAATTTGATAAAATGAATGAAATCAAATTCATTTTCACCATGAATTTTCAAGAGCTATTTTGTAGTGTGATAAAGGGCATTCAAGTGATTTGAGCGAATTTTTACCAAAGTTTTTTGAATTCTCTCAAACCCTATTCAGTGAAGATGGCATCTAGTAGTAGCAAGGAAAAGCAAGGATTAGATATGCTAGTTTGAGGTGTAGAATGGAAGGCACCAGACTTGAAGCTCACTCCTACAATCACTAAAATCCTAGACCCAAGTGGAGCACAGTCTCAAATCCCTTCCAAGGTACTAATAATCAATGACATTTGTTCTCATTTCAAATATGTGATTCAAGAAATCAGAACACTAGAAATGGATGAAACCCTAGAAAGGTTATGTGTGAATGACATTTTGAAACCCAAACATCAACATCTCGAGGCTAAAGGATTAACCCATATTCCTCACATGCCCCATGAATTCCAAGTGAAATGGATAAGGTTTATTCTTAATCAAATGCATAATGGACAACTATGGTTGGAGTAACCAAAATTGATCATGAAGAAGATGATCCATAGGATTACCAATCTCACCATGTTGGCAAAAACTAATATGACCAAAACCCTAGGTCAGGCTGAACTAGAGGAGAAAACCCCAGTAGAGTGGGAAAAAAGAGGTATGAAAATAAGTAGCATAACTAATATAGAATTGAATTTTGGCATCCATATCATTGTGCACAAGATCTATAGTTCAAGTATGTTGAATAGTGTGCTATGTGAAGCAATTGACCTAGCATACAAGGTAGTCAAGAACAACCTTTCTCTTGACCTTGCTGAGCTACAGTTGAAACAATTCAATAAGAACATGGAGAGTAGTAAAACATCAAAGAATAATCCATGTAAGTTTGGCTCTCTGTTGACATGCTTTTTCTTTTATGTTCATAAATCTTTCCCTTCAAAAGGCACTATTGTATGGAGAAAAGATGTGCCTATACTCTATCAAATTAACGAGCACATTGCTAAGATGGGTTAAAATTATAATAGTATTATGGATAATTATTTTGATGCATTCAAGGAGAAAATGAATAATAGATTTTGAATTCCTAACAAACTAGTTGAGAATTACAAGGATGATATATGTTTTATGGTAGATAGTGATAAAATATACATTTAGGTAGTTAGGCCTAGAATTGCATGGGTGGAACCTCTTGGATATGAGGTTAATATTGATGAAATGAAAGATATTATTGAGGCACTAATTAATGAACCAGTTGATCCTAAGGCAACCTATTTTGGTACATGTGATGAAGTCAAGGCTAGGATATAATTGGAGATCAAACTCCCTCAGGCGGTAAATAAATGAAATAAGATAATTGCCAAATTAGAAACAAGTTCAACTCTTTTGTTAATCGAGGGAAAAGGTGAGGATGAGGAAAAATTAGAGGAGGAAGATTCACTAAAGAAAAAGGGCAAGGTAATCAATACCAAGCCTACTAAGCCATCCACTACAGTGTTCACCAAGAGATCCTCTAGGAAGAAATTAGATAAGGAAGGAGAAGACATAATATTTAGGAAACCTCCACCCACCTTCCAAGATAGATTGAAAGATTTATAGTCAGGGGCTAACATAACCAAATTGAAGGCATTGAAGTATGAGATTAGGATTGAAGTAGAACAAAAGCAGATTGAAGATCTGGTGATGGATAAAATGGGTAAGTGGAAATACTCACCAGATCAACTTACACTTCAGATTCCTAGTGTTTTGATATATAAGATCAAGCCAAGATGGGAATTTGCAAAGAAAACTACTAAAGATATATATGAGAAAACCCTAAGATAGATTATGCCAAATCTAACTGACAAGGAGGTGAAGGAATCCATGAAGAAGAATGAAGAAAAACTAACCTTGAAATTCAATACTTGTATTGATAAAAAACATAGAGCATGTTGTGAAGAATGTAACAAATACATGGAAGAATGTATATCTTCTTCATAAACCCGATGATTTTCCAGTCACCATAAGTGATAAAGATGATGATGATGATAAAGAAGAAAAAGATGATGAGGAAAATGATGAACAGATCACACATTTTGATAACATTAATAATGAAGAGGAACAAGAGCAAGGGGTTACTGAGGAAGAAACTCAAGATATAGAGGAAACGAACCTAGTTAAGATTGCTATAGAAGTTTTAGCCTTATTTACTCATTCTCCAAGAAAAGTGTTAACAACATCAAGCATGGAGACAAACTTTGTAGGATTGATTGTGTCTAGCACTCTAAGCACAACCAACCAATCAATCTTTGCACGAATACAACTCAACATATCATTGACTGATTAAGACATCAATTTTGGACACAATAGTTTTGGATACATCAATTTGGCTTTAACAAGTACTTCTATTAGTATTTCTATAATAAGTGCAGTATCAATTTTTTGCAGCAAGCCCCACTATCTCTACTGTTGTTTCCATTCCAAGCACACTGGCAATAAGTGCAAGGAAAGTTGAGACCAAGCCTCAATCGAGCACAAATTTTTTGGGTAAAGGAAAACAAAATGAGGAGGATGTTGATCTTGATGAGAAAATTGTGATTCCAAATTGGGATATTTCTAAACTTACTCTTTATCAAATGAAAATCTTAGGAGAATTACTCAAAAAGAAAGCCAAACAATAAAGGCTAAGAGAAGAAAAAGATAAAGAATTTAAAATCATTGAGAATGCCAAGAATATTTTGGTAGAAGCTATAGGCATAGAGATTGATTCTTCTCAGCTAGTTTTGTTTCAGTTGGCAGAAGTAGTCCAAAAGTATAATGAAGATCTAGATGGAAAAGATAAATTATTACAAAAAGTAGAGAAAAAGTTTGAAAATAAAGTGTTAGAGCACATTGGTCAAAAAATTTGCATTTACCAAGTAGAACTATCTACTATTTTGGGTTCTCTGGAAACTTCTTGTACAAATGTAACTTTACTTTTTGGTAAACTATGTGATATTCCAAGCTTTACTATGGAAATAAAAGACAAATTGTCCAATATTGATGAAGATTTCAAAGCAAGTGCTTAGAAATTGTAGCTTGACCTAAGTTCAAGCTCTATACATTTCAAGAGGATCAAATTTTTGATAGATATGTAGGTTGAATTACTTAGAGAAGAAGGAAGAATCAGGTCTACATTGGTAGATATCCAAAATAGGATACTCCCCAAAATGGATGCATTCTAGAAGCATATTACTTATTCAAAAAATCTCATCCATGATAATAATTTCTATATTGTAGACCATATGATTGAACTTTCAGTAGAAGTGTAGGTGGCATTGCACACAAGCAGGGTCTTGCAAGAGAACTGCAAGACTTTGGCAATCATATTGAAAGTACATTTAGACTTCTTGTCCCATTTTGGAATTTCTATGTAAATAAATATAGCATAAATCTCTAGCATTAATGTCAAAAAGGGGGAGAAGATATTGGAGAAGAATTTGGAGAAGTTATAAGGAGATAAAAAGAGGAGAAGATATAAGGTGATGTAAAAGGAGAAAGATGTAAAATGATAGGGGAGAAAATTGTAAGAAAATGTAAAGAAATATTGTATGTATAGTATACTATATAGCATTACCATGTACAAAAATGTATCCTTTACAAAAATAATTTTGAAAAATCTCAAATATAGTATACTCTACCAAGTTGGAGATATAAGGTGATGGACAATTTAGTTTTGATTGATAGTGTTTTTTCACTAATGCCAAAGGGGGAGATTGTTGATATTCTAGTCATGTTTGCTATCTGTGACATACACTTATTTAGATTGTGAGTTCAAACTGAGCTTATTGTATAGTTAACAGTGTTAACCAAGCATTTTAGTTGTTACCAAGTTCCACAGTTGCTACCAATTCCTTTGGACAAATTCCAGTGTATGCTGAGCAGATACAACCACTGTGAAGATCAACAGTGTAAATTGAGCATCTTAGTGTATGTTGATTTTACCAGTGTAAACCAAGTTGTGTAGTGGTTATTGACTTTATAGTTGATGTGATGCAAGTATAGTGTTGACCAAGCTACTTAGTGTTAACCAAGTGACTTAGTTTATACCAAGCTCAAGGTGATAATGTTTACCAAGCATCTATGTCTACTAGATGCATGATGATGCTGAGTAGTGACAATGGATGCCAAGTATGAGAACCTCACTGAGTGAATCTTTAGAGCCCAAGTTTCTACACTTTGGCTAACTTTGTAATATTTTGTGTAAAATTGTATTATGGCAAACTTTGTAATTATGTAATGTGTTGTATCACATCAAATGTGTGTATATATGGAATAAAAAAATAAGTAATGTAATCATTAGAGAAGAGAAAAAGAGTGAATTAAGGCTACAATAGTATAAGGAGTAGCAAGGATTGATCTATCACAACAAGGTGATTTGTACACTCAAGGGAATCTCATTTGGCAAACCAAGTTGTAAATCAAAGATCAGCTACTAGTTCATCCTAACAAGTGGATCAATCAAATCCTTTAACAAGGTAGACCTAACAGTCTTATGTAAATCTCTTTACCAAGTTCCTACTTTATTGTATGTTTGTAAATCCTTTTACAAGGTAGACCTAGTAGTCCTTATTGCTCCTAACAAGGCAAATCATTATAAGTGATCAATGTAAGCCCTAACTAGCCAACTTTATACTATAGTACTAAATCTTGTGGGTATCATCCCCACCCCAGTTTTACTTTCTATTTGGAAGCTTTTTGGGTCACCAAATCAATGTGTCAAAGTGTTATGTATGCTTTCACGTTTTCTAAGTTTCTCATGCATGAAGTTAGATCAAAATTCATATAAAGAATTAATCACTAATTGAGATAAAAGTTTTAGAAGTTATTGATTCACACCTCCCCTCTTAGTAACTTAGCTTGTCATAATATTTCCAACATGTTGTTGTTCCTGAGAAACCTTGGAGTGACATTAGTATGGATTTTGTTCTTGGATTGCCTAAAACAGTGAAGGGGTATGATTCTATATTTGTTGTGGTGGATAGATTTTCTAAAAAGGCTTATTTCATACCATGTAAGAAGACATCAGATGCTAAGCATGTTGCTAAAGTTTTCTTTAAAGAGATTGTGAGATTGCATGGATTAACATGAAGTAGTATTTCTAATAGAGATAGTAAGTTTGTTTGTTATTTTTTGAGGACTTTGTGGAAGAAGATGGGTGCTAAGTTGGATTTTAGTTCTACATTCCATCCACAAATAGATGGATAGATAGAGGTTGTGAATAGAATCTTGGGTAATTTGCTAAGATGTTTAGTTGGAAATAAGCTAAGTAATTGGACGATGGTAATGGCACAAGTTAAATCTGAATATAATAATTCTGTGAATGGGAGTACAGGGAAGACACTTTTTGAGATTGTTACTAGAATGCAACCTAGAGGAGTATCAGAGTTGAGGGATGTTGTTGGTGAAGAAAAGAGAAGTGCTGTAGGGGAAGCAGTTGCTGATTTTATGGAACCTTTACATAAGGAAGTAAAGTTGAGGATGGAACAAAGTAATAAAAATTATAAGGAGAATGTTGATAAGTCTAGAAGATATCATGATTTTGAAGTTGCTAATGAGGTGATGGTTCATTTGAAGAAAGGAAGATTTCCTATTGGAACATACAGTAAACTAAAAATAAAGAAGTTTGGACCTTGTAAGATCATGAGAAAATTTGATAGTAGAAATGCATATAAAGTTGAGTTGCTTGATGAGATGGATACAACTTCTATATTCAATATTGCTGATTTATATAAGAAGAAGGTTAACAAAGTTGAATAGATATTGGATCAGAGAGTTGGAAAGATTACAAGAGGAAAAGATTACTATGAATATTTGGTGAACTAGAAGAATAGACCTATTGAAGATGCTTCATGGATTTCTCAATTTGAGTTAGATTCAACTCAGATTGTGACATCTCAATGATTCAAGAGAATAATTTCTTTCTACCCTGGTTGTTTGATGGAGGAGCATCTTGGGTTTCTCTACCATCATGTATATTTTTAGTTCTACCGAGTTGTAATGTCTTGCATTGCCGAGCATTTTTTTTGATGCTGAGTTCTTAGTTGCTGTTGAGTCATCCTTTGGTTGCCAATTACATGTGGTGCCAAATCATCCTTTAGTTTTTGACTTCATGTGGTTTTCAAGTGATCCTTTGGTTGCCAAGTTCATGTGGTTGCCAAGTGATCCTTTGGTTGTCGAGTTCGTGTGATTGCTAAGTCGTCCTTTGGTTGTTGAGTTCATATGTGTCTAGTTCTAGTTTGGCCTAACCTTTCTCATATTTAATTTCAATACAGGTAGTTTATATTTGATGTGAACTGACTTGTGTTTGTGCATGCATTTAATGTAAGATTTAATTTTGTGATGGGTCGACCTATGGCCGCATGAGTATTTAAGGAAGTCTAGGATTAAGTTTTTAAGGGAGAATTAGGAGGATCAAGATAAGGTGTTATGGGCCTAGAAGTGCGAACTTGAGGTTGGATCATGAATCTGGAATTTGTATATTATAATTGGTTGTAACCTAGAAGGCCTTATAGCTAGGCATGTATGCTGATTATCTGATGAATCAACAAAAATTTTGTTCTCTCCCTCCCTAGTGCTGTTCTTGTTTTGTGTTTTCTACTATGTTAACTCTATTAGGGTGCTTTGGATAGTTTGGTGTACCTTTGGCCCTAGTTATTCTATTCCTTCTTGTACCAAGAAGCTTGGGTAATTTTTTGAGATGTTTGGTTAGAGATAAGCCAAGTAATTGGGATATGGTATTAACACAAGATGAGTTTGTATATAATAATTCTATGAATAAGAGTTTAGGAAAACTTCCTTTTGAGATAGTTATTGGAATGCAACCTAAAGGTATATCAAATTTGAGGGATATTGTTGGTGAGGAGAAAAGAAGTACTAAAGGAGAAGTATTTTCTGATTTTATGAAGTCTTTGCATGAGGAAGTGAATTTGAAGTTGGAAAAAGTAATTAGAAGTATAAGGAGAATGTAGATAAGTCTATGAGATACCATATTTTTGAAATTGGTGATAAGGTGATGGTTCATCTAAAGAAAGGTTAATTTCTTGTTGGAACATATAGTAAGCTCAAAATGAAGAAGTTTGGTCCTTGTAGAGTTTTGAGGAAGTTTAACAGTGGTAATGCTTATGAAGTTGAGTTTCCTAATGACATGGTTATATCTCCTATATTAAATATTTATGATTTGTATAAGTATCACGAGTCAAATGATGAGGTTTTTGTACCAGATGATTATCCTAAGAAGGAGACTAAAGAGGTTAAATAGATACTAGATAAGAGAATTGGTAAAAGCACAAGAGGAAAGGATTACTATGAATATATGGTGAAGTGGAAGAACATACTAGTTGAAGATGCTACATGGATTTCTCAATCTGAGTTGGATTCAACTCAAGTTGTGATATCTCAGTGATTCAGGAGAAGCATTTCTTTCAACCCTAGTTGTCCGATGCAAGAGAATCATGGGTTGCCTTGTAATCATGCTCATATTTGTTCATTTTTATTATTAGTGCGAAGTTCTAGTGAGTTTTGAGCTATAGTTGCTACCGAGTTGTTTAGTATTGGCTGAGTTGCTTAGTGTTGGCTGAGTTGTTCAATGTTGGTCGGGTTGCCTAGTATTGACTGAGTGCTTTGGTGGCTAAGTGTTCTTTTGTGTGCTGAGTGAGCCTAATGTTTTTTGATGCTCAGTTCCTTCTTTGATTGAGTTTTTCTATAATTGTTTCCTAGTGTGAGCTAAATTATGTATTTAATTTAGGTTATGAATTTAATGTAAAAATATTATCTTGGGATGTGTGTAGATCATTTTAAGGTCAAACTTCTATTATGTTATAATATAGAATATTTTGTAATCCATTTTTTCAAGTCTAAATAGGGGTGTTTAGGTTTAGGTTAGGTGATCTTGGGGAGGTGTGAAGTCTAGGAAGCTAGAAGAGCTAGAATGAAGGAGTTGTAAAAATTCTAAGTCTAGAATTTCATAAATCTTGTTTATCATAACCCATAAGGCCTTAAAATTGGGCATGTATGCAAATAATTTTATGAATCAATAAAGTATTTTTTCCCTTATCTCCTTGGTATTTTTTACTTCTATTGTGTTCACTTAGCAAGGCGATTGGGCAGTTAGGTGCGCCATTGACTCTAGCTTTCTAATCCCTCCTTGTGTCAAAGACACAGACAAGTGAATATGCCTCATCATTTCCTCCCTTATCAAATACATCTTGGATATAAGATTTCTGTTATGGAAAATTTAGATGAGACTAAAATACATATCACCAAAGATAAAAAGTAAAAATCAATCAAAGATATCATCAAAAAATCATCATGCTTTCATGTACAAAATGATTCTTTCCATAGTTGATGGGATTGATTAGATATGTTGACTGAGATGTTTTGTTTCAGGAAGGATTCATCTTGTATAAGACAATTGATACATCATGATAGTTTTAGATGAAGACACAAGGTAGCTTGATAATAATTAATGTTTACTCAATGACAAGGTTGTTGGGTAGATTTTCAAATGATTATTGATTTGTTAAGCACAAAGTTGCTATTCATTTTTCTCAAAATTTTTGTGCTTTTGAGAAAGTACTATTGCATATATTTTAAATTTTATGATTTCTTTATGTTTTGACAACTTGTTATTTTTTCTAGATTTAAAAATAAAATAATATTATTTTAATTTTTATTAATTGTATGTATGTATGTATGTATATGTGTGTATTTTTACATGCGCCCATGCACACACTCACACACACACACACACACACACACACACACACACACATACTTGATGTTTTTTAGATATTTTTATAATATTTTAATTTTTGGGATTTTTTGAAGACTATGCTTTTTTATGATTCTTATTGATAGCTTCATTGATAACTAATTCTCAAGAAAGATCATACTTGGTTTCCCCTAATATCTAGAAAGGAATAGGGCATTATAACTAGAAAAATAATAGGTTCTAATAATGGATAAGTTGTTAGAGGCTTTTAGTAGGGTTAGATGAAGGTGTTGACAAGATCAACATTGATACCCAATTTGTAGAGTGGTGGAATGACGGAGTAAACATGGATTTTGGAGTTAAAGTAAACTTTGGAGTTTGATATTTAGATGGAAAAGGGAATATGAATTTTGGGACATAAGGATTCAAAATGGCTTTGGAAGAGGATGCAATATTTTTGGATGAGGAATCAAAGGAAGTCTTTGGAGTAGCAAGCTTGACTTCCAGTTTCAATTTTTCTTTAGTACATAAGTGTTTTAGGAGTGACTTGGGAATCCACATAGTTCTTGGGTTTTCTATAGTTTTTGATGCTTTAAAACATAATTCTTAACAATGCATTTGAGAACCAACATTGTCTTTGAGTTCTTTTCTTTCTTGATGAGCCTTTCTATCCTTTTGGATTGCTTTTTTCTTTGTGTTTACATGTTGATTAGATTGGATATTTTGATCCTTGGATGCATATGGACTCTTTAACTTATGTATTTTTATCTTAGCATCCAAATTACTTCTTAAATATTTTGGAGTCATGGAGGTCTATGAATGACATGGAGAGTTTATATAGATAGGTGATAGGGAGGTTTTGAAGAATGTGTTCCTTTGTCAAGCTTAATATATAATAGTGTAAATAGACAATGAGTTAGGAGTAATAGACATGTTGATGAAGGCATATAAGGACTCAATATGGATGAAGGTTTGAAGACTTTAGCTTTGGTATATAAGGGTCTGAAATGGATTTAGAGGATGAGAAATGTGTATGTTTAAGTTTATATGGATGAATGAATGATTTACAAGGGAAACCAACATTTTGAGTGTGAGGTATGTAGCCAAGGCCATGATAATTAAGATTTTATATGATATAGAGGGGTACCAATATACCTTATTTGTGGATACCAAACCTTTTTCCTTGACATTTTCTTTGAAAAATCCTTTTAGCAAAGGGATACTTCTTGCTTTGATAGAAAAATGCAAGTCCATTTTGTGGTGGAGAAAACATGTAATAAATTATGATACAATTAGAAAGTATTCTGACTCAAATTAAGGTGGATGAATCGAGTTGATGTGTAAGGATCTCATTATTAACTTGGATAAGGGTGATAGGATGCTTAGGAAGATTAAAATAATGATGGGGATTAGGAGGATTATGAAAAGACAATATAATATTTTGATCTTGACATTGAAGATGATTAATGGTAGAAGTAGAAGGGATGTTTCATCTTTATTTTGAATAGGCTCAATCGATACAATGAAAGGGAAATCATGATCTTTCCTAGGAGGTTCATTAAGTATAGGAGTTGGAGGGATACTTTTCTCTTGAGATGGAAGGGTATCATATTGGAAGAAGTGAAAGAGTCTGAGGAGGCAGACAAGAGACTATTTGGATATGGTATATTGATCTCTTTTTCTTCTTGGAATCATTTCTAATTTTCTATTATGCTCTTGACATGGAGCCACTTTCAAGGATAAAGTAGGAATTTGGATAAGCATGGAAGATTCTTCTAGGGATTTAATGTTTTGGCATGATGGAGGATCATGAAATCATGTGAAAACATTATATCATATAAGAAAAAGGCTATTTGCATAAATCTCTTTCATGAGCTCTTATCCATACAATTTGACTGATGTTTTCTCTCTAGGCCCATAAAATAGTAGGTAGATAGCTATTTAGTCGAAGTTCTTATTATGATTATTAGAATCTATATAAGGGATTGGTTTAGCCACATAAATCCAGTAAGCTAGACTTCAAGGATGATAACTAAATGTACTCAAGTCCATGGATACATAATTTATTGGAGTGTACCAGATGCATGATCAATTGAAGTGCATCAAATGTATCATTGATTGAAGTGGTTGATGAAGGGGATCTATTCTCTTTCTCTCATATGTGTCCTCATAGGACTAGGACTAGGACTATATGTGTGCACTTTAATGCAAAGTTACTTTTTATGAAAACTTACTATTTGTAGTGAGTTAGTCACACAAGCTTAGAATGTTTTGATTTCATAGGTGGAGGTTCTTCTTAGTTATTTTAGCCTTCCAGTTGAGGTTTATTATCATACCATAAGTATTGAAGAAGTTATTAAGGTTTTTGGGTATATGATATTTGAGATCAATTTTGAAGGCTTAAATAACTCCAAAACAAGGGTGAACCTTGATTGATAGTGATTATGCAATGAGGGAATTGTAGATCAGGAGCTATCATTTTTGAAAAGTGGTTATAATAGTCAAATGATTTTATAGTTTGAAATATACAACCTCTGGAAGTTGGGCTAGGAAAAATTAACATTTATAATTGTTTTGAGCCAACTCTATGTAATAAATAAGAAAATAATAATTATTTGAGGCTCAGTCAGCCTCAAGGGTTAGGGTTAAATGTTGAGAACCTTCTCAGGTAGTTGAAAATTACCTTTATAAGAAAGGCCCATAGGATTGTGTAGGGGAGTTCAGGGTGGTAGTTTTGTCTTGCAAAATATTGTAAAGAAAGTGCCCATATGATTTTGCATATTATATTTCTAAAATTTGTAATTGCATACTTTTAGAAATAATAAGAAGTCCATGTTTGATTCTTGTAAATTAATGATGTGTTTCTATTTTAGTAATGCATTTGTGGTATTAAGGGGAGTACCCTTCATCAATGTGTCTTTGGAAGGAGAATCATTTTGTATGTGATATTTATTGAACTTTTTCCTTTGATCTTGTAACTTTTTTTGTTCAAGTTTATATAGTTGCATTAGCACTTTTCATTCTTGACGTCTTGAAAATATATATTAAGAAGGATCATTGGTTCCCTTTGGCCATATATTTATCTCTTGATCTCTTTAATTATTTTAGAAAATGAAGTGATGGGAATGTGAGATAGTTTTAATGTTCACCTAAAAATGATAGATATTATGAGGCTCTAGGTTATGACTTAATAAATTCTAAGATATGGAAACTACTTTGAGATATGATATGTAAGGAATATGTGATATGAAAGGAAGGATATGATATGAAGTTAAGATATGATGATGATATGAGGAAAGGGTATGATATGAACCTAGGACATCATCATTATATGAAGCAAGGATATGATATACAATTAAGGTATGATTTTGTGGTATTATACACAATAAAGTGCAACTGTAGAATATTATATTCAAGGAAAGTATGACTTGTGGCTATGATATACAAGGAATATATGATGACACTACATGATATGCAAGGAAAATAGAAAGATAGGGAATGGTATGCAAAAGTGAAATGAAGCTAGGGTATGATATGGAAAGGATGATATGAAGCTAGGGTATGATGTGAAAGGATGATATGAAGCTAGGGCATGAAGACCATCAGGGATATGGTGACTTTATAAAATGATATGAATTAAGGGGAGTCTCTAAGATATCTCAAAAATATTTGAACACAGTAATAGATGTCACTATATATATATATATATATATATATATAGAGAGAGAGAGAGAGAGAGAGAGAGAGAGAGAGAGAGAGAGAGAGAGAGAGAGAGAGAGAGAGAGAGAGATTCTTGTATTTTTTTATGTTAGTAAGTTTATATTTTGGGGGTAAGTGTTATGATAAAGGACCAACTTAAAGATCACAAGGAAAGCCTAAGTCTAAAAATTATGGTAAGTAGAAGGTATACTTTTTCTATGACAGATAGTACTTGCCTACTTGATCAAATTAATAACTAGGATAATTTCTCCCATACCTATAGATTGAACATCCATTAAGAGCTCATTAATTGGAATTATATTTTATTTTATCTATCAAACCCAGAGACATAGTCTTGAAATGGTGCAACAAAGTATGTACACTAAGTTACCATGGTTTCCATCACTATTTTACTAAAAGAAAAGAAATAAATCTTCATAATAAAGTTATGGAAAGTAACTCTACTCTACCAAGAATTTAAAGCCTAAGCTATTCCAAGTTACCCAAATATAGTTCAACATTTAGATAAGGATCTAATTTTCTTGCATTGGCTACATGAATGTGTTAGAAATAAGGAATATTGAGAGGGGTGGTGAGGTGAATCAAAATTCTACAAACTTGTGTCCAAAACTGGATATTTTTAATTAATTTATAACATGCACATGAAAGAAAACTAAAAATTCTAAACAATAATAATAACCATACACAAAGAGAACTCATAACACTATATTTTGTTAACTAGGGAAACCTTGGCCAAGAAAAAACCTCGATGGGGATGGTACCCAAAAAATGATCCACTAAGAAAAAGTATCTTATTAGGAGTCTATTAAGTACATATAGTGTCTCGATCCTTGTTAGAGGACTAGGCCCTGTTAAAAGCCTCAACCCTATTAGGAGTTAATTTAAACCTATTAGGAGTTGATATATACAATTACAAAATGTATGCAAGATGAGCCCATAGCCCAAACATGCAATTATAAAATACAATTCTTTATACAAAAGAGATAGATATAAAAACCTCTTTAATGTTGATATCTTCAATATCCTATCTTTCCTTTGCTACTCTTTTCATACCTCTAATAATAGATTAGAATTCACATCATATAGTTTCCATATGAGTACGCATATCAATTATATCATACACATTAATTCACATATTTCAATCTTTCCTTCATACCTTCTCAATTTACAAAATCTATCCAGTCAACCTTCAAGCTTTCAGACACTTGGAAAATTGTAAAATTAACTCTTGCTTTCTTAGCTAGGGTTAAAATCTAGGATTTAATCCCTAATTATTTAAGTAATTATTTCATAACCAAAAAAATTCCTTAACCCATAATTTACATTGCTCGGATATACTTTGTTATGTCATGCACATTGCCTTTACTAGTGTTTAATTCGAAATTCATTCCACACTGTTTGTATAGACTTGCATACTTACATACATCATCCTAACACTCTGTACAATCTATAACTAACCACAAATGTTAAAATAATGGCTTTTCATCCATACACATCAGAACTATCTCTGTTCTACTAGATAACTATTTGATACTTAGACAATTTTGCATGTCTAATTGTGGAATCTTCATCTATAAATATTTCCTTCTTCACATAAGGTATATATTTCCATAAATGAAAATTCCATAATTATACCAACTTATGCTACTTAGCCATATTTCCAACAATATCCCCCTTTTTCATTGATGACAACATATGGGAAAATTGGCCAAGTCCCCAAAATATTGATAAAAAAGTCTACAAAAACTATGGCCTTACAAAAAATGTCAAAATTTGCAAAAAATATGGATCATTATATTTATAACCATCTTTCCTTATAACTCCTATTACAATACTTTTGATAATTACTACTCGCCCTTAGTATATTACTATTACTCCCCCTTACATTATACTTTGTAAAATTTTCCTTAGTTCTCCCCCTTTGACGTCAATGACAAAGGTCTCAAACTCTATATACATGTCAAAATTGTAGAACTTTACGTCTGCATTTAGGTGGAGAAGCATGAAATACAATCCTCAAAAATTGTCTTCAAACTCTTCAAATTCTTCTCCCATATGTCCTTAACTCCTTCTGCTATGCTTAGGAGAGTGCACAATCCATATGATGCAATTTCTACTACATTCAAGTCTTAATATGAAAATTTATCAAAGGATGTCTTTTCTCTTAGATAATCCTCCACTTGCTGCTCAAGTGTACTTATCTTCAATGATAGGAATTCCCTCAAAAATGAGAACCTTTTTTCAATTCTTTCTCTTTTAAATTCTATGAGACTTATTTCATCATAAGTTTTACTTATCTTTCCTTCAACATTTTCAATTATGATGCTTGGTTGTTGAAGCTGATCTGTTAATGCCTTGACTTCATCATGCTTCCTTCCTAGCTCATCATCACTATCGTTTGTGAAATTAAAAGACATAAAATTTTTGGCATACAATGTCTTCCCTTCTTGCTCACATCTCCTTAGCTCCCTAATGCATGAATAGAGAGCTCCTACACCATTCTTAATGTTTTGACACACATTGTCAAACATTAGATCATCATGCTTCACTTGTGCTTAGATTGCTTCCACATCTAAAAAATTCATGAATTCAACATCAAATGCTTTAATCACCACCTTATCTTTGTCCTTTGGATCTAATAATCTAATTGTAAGTGTGCTTTACAACTTTTTAGTTAGATCAATATGAATTTTCTACAAACTCTCCACCTGTCTATTCTTGTTGATTATCTTTCTTAGGGATGATATCATCTTTGACTAATCATCATCATCTAATCTTATTAATGATTCAAGGGTAAGGGATGTTCTTGGTGCACTCACCCTCTTTTCATCCTCCTCCTCCTCCTTCCTTTCTTCCTCCTCTTTTCTTTTCTTTTCTTCTTCTCTTCTTCCTTTTTCTTTTTCTCCTCTTTCTTCTTTTCTTTTCTCCATCTTCTTTCTTCTTCTTAACTTCATCCTCATTACTTTTCTTCTCTTCTATTATAAATGCTTTAGAATAACTGAGGGGGGGGTGTGAATCAGTTATTCAAGGTCCAAATATCTATTTAAAATTTTTTCATCAAGTAAAGTGAGCCTTTTAAACTATTCATGCATCCAAGATTAAACTTTCATACTTATCAAGTTATTGTAAAATTAGCATGCAAAAATAACACATAAAAGATCAACACATAACATAGTGAAAAACCACTAGTAATATGCTACTCAATTCTCACTCTTATGAAGTGATGCCCTGTGAAAGGCCTGCCCAATTAAAGGCTACAACATAATGTTAAATGTGACCTGGTTAAAGGATTTAACCACCCTATTAGGAGTGGGCCTGGTTAGAGGAATTTAGAACATTCACTTCAAATTCCACCTTGTTAAAGGATTTACCATAACTAACACAATTGTTAGAGAGTAACAATAAGTGCTTTTGACCTGATACAACTCACAACTTAACTTGTAGATTTTAGATCACAGTTCAGCTCATAACATTGCCTGGCTTTTAGTCTTTGTAGCTCTGATAGCTTTTCCTCCTTTCAAGCTTCATCTCCTTGAGTCTTCATGCTAGATATACTAGTACAATCTCCCATATAACCACTTATCGAAGCAGAGTCTCCATGCTCTATTCTTCCTTCACCTTCTTCTTGACATCCTTCAACAAATTCACATTGTGGCACCCCAACCTCTCTTACTTCTTGGCTTGTGACTCCTTAAATAAAAATCTAGAAAATGCTTTTCCCACTCAATTCTTCCCTCTAATTTTAGTTTTAATGGATTAGGTAGGATTCAATGAATCTAACCCATAGCTTGTTCCTTCTAGAAACATCATGAAGAATCCTCTTGAATTCGTCAAAAAATAGTTTATCTCAAATTTTGTGCCACCAGTTCATCATCCTTATCCTCCATCTAGTTGAAAAAATTCAAGGTAAAATTTTTTTTAGCTAAGATCTAATGAATCTTTTACTTTTCCAATAATGCAGCAGTTCAACACTATTGAAATTTTGATGCTCGACACATACTATGTTACTCATCACCAACTACATTTTACTGATGCTCAACACCTACTATGGATTCACTCGGCATCCATTAAGTTTTTTTGATGCTCGACACCTATTAATTTTCTTGGCACTTGAACATGCTCAGCTCCTTCTATATCACTTGGCACACACTAGATTTTTTCATTTTCTTGGCACTAACTAAAAATCTACTTGGCTCGAACTAGCTTGCTCGACACTCACTAATGAACTTAGTTAAGCTTTTCTAGACAACCTTGTTACAACTTATACTTCTAAAGTTTCTAAGTTTGGCCAACCTTTATATCTCCAAGTATCATTTCAATACATCATTTTACCATTATCTTAACTGATCCTTGCACTTCATTACAAAACCATAACTCAACCTTTCTTTTATGTGCTTTTGTTACATCTTGTTGATTAAGTCCTCTTCATCAATCAATTAAGTGATAGTACTTGGATATTATAAGCAATTTTCATTCCAAAAAATGGAAGATTTGATATTAGTGACAAAAAAATGATTGAAAACATTCTTTAACAACAATCTCCCTCTTTGTAACCAATCTTCTTCATTCTTCAACAATGATCTTTTCAATCAGATTTCCAACAATCTCCCCTTTTGGCATTGATGAAAAACCAAATTAATCCACCAAGTTATCAAAATGCTAACTAGGTTAGAACAGTAAATCAAATGCTAAAAAGAAAAATTTATTCAAAACTATTTATTCCATCACCAGCATAAACTAGCTTATGACTCGCTCTAAGTTCTTTTGCTGATAAACTATCTTCTTCCTTTTTGTTCTGCTATTCCTTTGATTGATTGTTGTCTGCACTATTTTCTCCTTCTAAGCTACTATTTCCTTTTTCTCCCTTTTCATATCTGAACATCCTTTTTCTTCTTCTATTATGTGGCTTACCACTATTCACTTTGTTCTTGTACTACTCCTGACTCCCTCTTACATTATTTCTCCCTTTGCATGCATTGATCATTTTTTGCTATATCGGCTACTTCTCCCTCTATCCATTTGATCTTGTATATTTGATTAGTTTTTGCTATTTCTCCCTCTTTGAAACCAATGCCAAAGATAAATTATCTTCACATTTAATCATGCAAATATAACATTTGTAGGTACTGCAATTTCTCCCTCTATCACCTTGCTTGTGACTTGTTTGGAATTTTAGTACTTTGATTACTTCAGGCATGATCCTAAAGTAAATATCATCAACAATTAACTCATTTGATGTAGGGCAATCTTTCTTTTTCTCAAGTAGCCTTGGCTAGGGGTATCACCCCTTACTTACCTCTAAGATACTCAAAAGAATCTTTAGGTAGTGCTTTTGTGAAAATGTCAACAATTTTTTTATTTGAGCTAACATATTCCATCCTTACTTGTTTATCTTCCACCAATTCTCCTACATATTGATACATAATTGCAATATGATTTGTTTTGGCATGCATCACAAGATTATTTGATATGTTGATGGCATTTGTGCTATCACAATAGAGTATCACAAGTTTAGTTACCTCTTCCTTCATACCTTGCAACAGATGTTTGATCCATACAATATTGGTTTAGTTGATAGCATCAACAACATATTTAGCTTCTAATGTGGACTGTGAGGTACAACTTTTCTTTTTGCTGGTTCAAATAACCAATCTTTTACCTAGGAAAAGTGCTTCTCCACTGATGCTCTTTCTATCATCAATATTACCTCCCTAGTCTGCATCAGTGTAGGCTTTCAACTCAAAATTTTCACTCTTTTTTTAATACAAGCCAAAGTCATCAGTTCCTTTAAGGTATCTCAATATTCTTTTTATTTCCATTAGATGATTTTCTCTTAGGTTAGTAGAAAATCTTGCCATTATTCCAATAGCTAATGCAATATCTAGTGTACTATGTACAACATATTGCAGCTTTCCAATTATTGATCTATACGTTGTCTGATTTACTTCAGCCGACTCATCATTCTTGGATAACTTATCTCCTGTTACCATTGGTGTACCGACTAGTTTTGAGTCTTCTAATCCAAATATATTGAGTATCTTGTTGATATATTTTGATTGCATCACAAATATGCCATGCTTTAGTTGATGTACTTGCAATCCAACAAAGAATTTAATTTCTTGAAACATTGACATCCCAAACTCATGTTTCATTTGATCAACAAAATCTTTGCATAGGGCATCTTTTCCTCCAAATATTATATCAACAAAGATTTTATATATCAAAATGTCTTTACCTCTTTCTTCCTTGATAAACATGTTTCTATTTTCATCTATTCTCTCAAATCCTATCTTCATAAGATATTTGTGTAGCCTCTCATACCACACTATAGGTGCTTGCTTCAAACCATAGAGTGATTTATGCAATTTGCAAACCATATCCTTGTTGTTTTCATCAACAAATCCCTCTAGTTGTTCTATGTAGAATTCCTCTTCTAGTATACCATTTAGAAAAGTAGACTTTACATCCATTTGATAAACTTTGAAACCTTTGTAAGCATCATATGCAAGTAGTGTTCTTACTCCTTCCATTCTTTCAATAGGGGCAAATGTTTCTCCATAGTCTAGTCCTTCTTCTTGTGCATAGCCTTTGCAGACTAGTTTGGCTTTGTTTCTTGTTATCTCAACATCCTCATCAAGCTTGGTTCTAAAGACCCAATTGGTACCAATTACATTCTTAGTAGATGGTCTAGGAACTAGATTCCAGGTTTTGTTCTTCTCAATCTGGTCTATCTCTTCTTCTATAGCTTTATGACAATTATCATCTTGTAGTGCATCTTTCATTGTTTTGGGCTCAATCTTGCTCATCAGACATGATTCAATCCTTAGTTTGTTCCTTATCATTGGTCTTGCTTCTTTGTCTCCAATGATTTTTTCTACAGGGTGATGTCCTCTCACATATTTGGATAGTCTTGGTTCTGTCCTTCTTTCCATGTTTGGTCCTTCAGCATTAGAGTCACTTTGCACATCACTATCTGGTATTTCATTATCTCTTCCATGTGTACTGATTTTAGAATTAGAATGTGCATTTTTTTCATTCTACAACTCAGCTTCTGAATGTAGCTCGACATTCACTGGTTATGACTCAGTTGATACTAAAATTTGTTGTTGATTCTCAACTTGGTTCGTAGCTTCATATTCAATAGACATTCCTTAATAGAAGTATAAAAAAGATCTATAATCTTCTAGTTTCTTGGATTCATTAGCTTGGACTTCTGTATGCTCATTAAAATTTACATTTGCACTTTTCACAATCTTGTTAGTGTTAGTATTCAAACACTTATATGATTTGCTTCTAGTGGAGTATCTAAGGAATATTTTTTCATCACTCTTTGCATCAAACTTTCCATTTCTAGTATCTTTAAGAATATATCATTTGCAACCAAATACTTTGAAATGTTTTACATTAGGTGATTGACCATACCATAGTTCAAAAGGTGTTGCATTTGTACCTTTCTTGACTTGTACTCGATTAAGGGTGTATACAATAGTATTTACAGCTTCTCTCCAATACTTCAAAGCAACATTTTTCTCCATCATTAATGTTCTGGCATAGTCTATCACTTATCTATTCTTTCTTTCTACAATTCCATTCCGAGGTGGAGTTCTTGGTGTTGATTTTTTTCTCTTGATTCCTTTGTCATTGTAAAATATCTCAAATTCTTTTGATGTAAACTCTCCTCCTCTGTCTGATCTCAGGCACTTTAGACTCTTTCCTATTTCCTTTTCAACCTTGGCCAAATAACATTTAAACATTTGAAATGCATTAGATTTTCCCTTTAAGAACATGGCAACCATCATCCTAAAGTAGTCATCCACAAACAACATTATGTATCTATCTTCTTGGTAGCTTTGCACTTCTATTGGGCCACATAAGTCAGTATGCACCAACTCTAGTCCTTCTTTGGAAGTGTAAACTTTGCTTTTGAAACTTGAATTGGTCATCTTTTGATGCAGGAGCATCCAGTGGTGTAAGGGCAATCATGTATCACCCAAAAATATTCTTAGAAATAGTTTCTATTTAATGTATTTTCATTTTTGGATACCCGTTTGGGTCAAATAAAGGTTCCAACTCTCACAGTTCCACTATTAGTGTTTTGGGTTAGAGTTTTTAAGCACCTTGAGATATGTGTAAATGCCAAAAAAATAGGACTATGTAATTGAGCCATAATCATGGTGAGTCAGAGGGTGTAAATTGGAGGGATGGATATATTTGTAATTTAGAACACTCCAAAAAAAGAATCAGGTCAAAAGGCTTCATAGTTAGAAAGTTATTGCAATTTTTTGATTCCTGGAGACCTCCTAAGAGTGCTTCAAAGTTAGATATGGGACACTAAATGGCCTTTTATAGGGCCAAAAAATGGAGGATGAGAAAATCTGTCCATAGGGCTATAGAGCACTTTGAGAGGTTTTCAGAAATGTAAATAGTTCGTCAATCGGAGCTATGGTTCAAAAGTTATGCTCCCTAAAAGTTTGACTACCATTTTTGGATTCTTCTCATTTTAAACCAACTTCTAATGTGATTTTTGGAACCTTATATTTTGGTGGTGGATGCCAACTAGCATATTCTAGAATGTATTCCTAATCCTAAACCATTTGGGTCTTATTTAAGAACATTTCTGGCATTGTAAAGGCATCACTTAGTGGAGTTAGAGAGAAGGTATTGTGTGGAGGATTTCTTTCTCCAAAATCATATTTTTGTAAGCCCATAGGGTATTTTTCATTGATAATTAATATTTTCCCTTTTTTCTTGTGTGTTCATTCTAGTCTTTGGTTGTGTCTCCATCAAGTGGTATTAGAGAAGGTTTTCCAGAGTGTGTAGACAGAGCGCCGACTGTGAGGCAGTTTGCACAAGGACTATGTGGTTGTGGGTTTGAGGTAAGAAGATGAATCCATGAAGAGAGCATGGTGGAAGGGCTAGAGTTGTTAATCTTGAGGAGGTTAGAGCCCTCCAAAGGCAGGTTCAAGCATTGCAGGAGGAGATCTGTAGAGGATTGAATGTTGCTGCAGGCAACAAAAGTGAGGAAGAAAATGAAGAAGAAGAAATTGGATGGGAAGGAGAAGGCGAAGGGGAAGTCCTAAATTAGGAAGAGGAGAGGCTTTTTAGGGCCATTTCTAAGCTTGGAAAAAGACCTAAAATTGATGTTGGTATGTTTTTGGGAACCCTAAACCCAGATGAGTTGATCGATTGGATCAAAGAACTAGAGGAGTATTTTGAGTATGAGGATATTAGAGACTCTGAGAGGGTTAAATTTGTGAAGGCCAAAATGAAAGGCCATGCCAAAATTTGGTGGCAAGAGGTTCAACTGGAAAGGAATGAAAGAGGAAAGGAGAAAATCACAAGGTGGGATTGCATGGTGGAAAAACTAATGAAGTAGTTCATTCCTATTGATTACGAGCTTGATTTGTTCAAGAAAATGTAAGGGTTAAAACAAGCAGGAAAATCTGTCTAGGAATATACAAAGGAATTTTATTGACTTCTTATTAGGATGGGGCATGCAAAAGCTAATAAGGAAAAGGTTGTCTATTACCTCAATGGGTTATGACCTAGCATTCAGGAGGAGTTAAGTTTGGTTAGAATGACTAGCATTGAAGAGGCATACCAGTTTGCCCTACGAGTCAAAGAGAAGCTAAATAAAAGGTTTGAAGGAAGGCAAAGAGGGCATGGTTAAGGAGGAATGGGTGATAGTAGGTCATCTGGAGGCTGAAATGAGACCCAAAATAAAAATGAAGATGTGGGTACTAGCAGAAACTAGAGAAATGAGGGTTTCAACTACTCCCATGATCACAACTTTGGAGATCAGAGAGGAAGAGGTAGAGGATGTGGACAAGGATCAGGAAGAGGAGGCTTCTGTGTTACCTATTTTCATTACAATAAAGAAGGTCATCATTCATTTGAATGCCCTCAATGACAAATAAGGATAGATAGGAGGGTTAACAGTTAGGAAAGGGTTGTTCATGTGGACAAAGATGCACAATCATCACATTTTAAGGATGCAGAAAGAGGAGAGGTTCTCGTAAGTGAAAGGGTCTTACTAAGTGGTGAGACTGAACCTGGACAAAGGAGGAGTTTGTTTCGTACTAGGTGCAAGTGTGAGGATAAGTGTTGTGATGTGATTATTTATGGTGGTAGCATTGACAACTTAGTGTTTGAAGAGATGGTCTCTAAGCTAAAGCTCAAAAGGGAGAAACACCCCCAACCCTATCAGATTTCTTGGGTGAAGGATGATCATAAGGTCCTGGTTAGTGAATAGTGTTTGGTGAACTTCAAGATTGGGAGTTACCATGATGAGTTTCTTTGTGATGTTATTCCAATGGATGTTTGCCATTTATTGTTGGGAAGACTAGCAATTTGATAGACATGCTGTATATGATAGTCATGCAAATACATACTCTCTAACCAAGGATGGAGTTCACCACAAACTAAAGCCCATGATAAAGGAAGGTGAAAAGGTATGCAGTAGTGCTAGGATATATCTTGTTGATGGAAGAAATTTTTTGGATGGTATAAAACATCAGTGTATGTGTTATGTTTTGATTCCTAGAAGAGATAAGGAAGGTAGTAGTGAAATTCCACCTAAAGTATCAAACCTCTTAAGTGAGTATGGAAATGTCATCTTTGATAATGTTCTAGAAGGGTTGCCACCAGTAAGGTAGATTACTCATCAGATAGATTTAATCCCTAGAGCTAGTTTTCCTAACAAGGCTACTCATAGGATGACTCCTATTGAAATTGACGAGCTAAATAGACAGGTTCAGGAGCTATTGAGGAAGGGTTTGATTCGGGAGAGCCTGAGTCCATGCGTAGTACCTACAATAGTGGCACCAAAGAAGGATGGAGAGTGGAGAATGTGTACCAACTCTTGAGCTATAAATAGGATAACCATCAAGTATCGATTTCCTTTGCCAAGAATGGATGATCTTATGGTCTACTTGAGTGGAGCTCAGTACTTCAAAAAGATAGATCTCAAGAGTGGCTATCACCAGATATAGATCCGAGAAGGAGATGAGTGGAAGACTGCATTCAAGACCAAGGAAGGTCTATATGAGTGGTTAGTCATGCCTTTGGGATTGACCAATGCGCCAAGCACCTTCATTCGACTTATGAATGAGGTACTAAAGAAATTCTTGGGAAAATTTGTTATTGTCTATTTGGATGATATTTTAATTTTCAGCAATACTTTGGATGAACATTTATTGCACATTCATGGTGTCCTTGAAAGGTTGAGGGAAGAGAAAATGTTGATTAATTTGAAGAAGTGTACCTTTGTAAAAAAGGAGTTAGTCTACTTGGGGTTTGTTGTATCATCTGAGGGTTTCAAAATGGATCTAGAAAAGGTAAAAGACATCTTGGAATGGCCTAATCCAAGGTCTGCTATTGAAGTAAGATCATTTTATGGTTTGGTTAGTTTTTGCAGAAAATTCATTAAGAATTTTAGTGGCATATGTGCACCCCTAACTAAAACAATAAGGGGAGATAGAAAAGAGTTCAAATGGACTACAATAGCTGCAAGGAGTTTTGAATTGTTGAAGAAGAAGGTGATAGAGAAACCTGTGTTGGCACTTTCAAATTTTAGTAAAGTGTTCTAGGTAGATTGTGATGCTAGTGGTAGTGCTATTGGGGCTATATTGAGCTAAAAAGGTAAGCCTATTGCATATTTTAGTGAAAAATTGAATGATGCAAAGAAGAAGTATTCTATTTATGACTAGGAGTTCTATGCAATATTTCAAGCCTTAAAGAAATGGGGGCACTATTAATTGCCAAAGGAATTTGTCTTGTATATTGATCAGTAGGCATTGTAGTATCTAAATAGCCAAGGTAAATTGAACCAAAGACATATGAAGTGGGTAGAGTTCTTGTAGAGCTATACATTTGTGTTGAAACATAGAAGTGAAAAGTCTAATAGGGTTGTAGATGCATTGAATAGGAGACAATTGTTGCTTATAGTAATGCAGGTTGAAGTGGCTGGGTTTGATGAAATGAAGCATCTGCACCCTAAGGATCTTGATTTTGCTGAAGCTTGGAAGGCTTGTAGAGAACCTATTACTGTAGACAGAACTAGGTGGCTAGACTATTTGATTCAAGATGGTATATTGTTCAAAGGCAGTCAATTATGTATTCCAAGGAGTTCCATGAGGGAAAACTTGATCAAAGAGGAACACAGTGGGGGAATGGTAGGACACTTTGGTCAAGATAAGACCATTGATGTGAAGAAATTTGTGTAGAGTTGTCAAGTGTGTCAAGCAGCCAAAGGATTTAGTCATAATACTGGACTTTATCAGCCATTGCTTGTTCCATCAAAGCCTTGGGAGGACATAAGTATGGATTTTGTTCTTGGATTGCCAAGGACACAAAGGGGTAATGACTCAGTATTTGTGGTGGTTGATAGGTTCTCCAAGATGGCACATTTCATCCCATGCCACAAGACTCATGATGCTGTACATATTGCAGATTTGTTTTTTAGAGAGGTGGTGAAACTACATGGTCTTCCAAAGAGTATTGTTTCTAATAGAGATACTAAAATTTTGGGGCATTTCTGGAGGACTTTATAGAAGAAGTTGAGGATAGAATTGAGGTTTAGTTCCACACATCATCTGCTATCTGATGGATATACCGAAGTGGTAAATAGAAGTTTGGGCAATTTGCTGAGGTGTTTAGTGGGAGATAAGCCCAAGGGGTGGGATTTGATTCTACCACAAGCAGAATTTGCTTACAATAACTCTATAAATAGGAGTACTGGTAGATCACCATTCCAAATTGTGTATGGAAGTAGCCCAAGGACTGCACTAGAGTTGAGGAAGATGGAGCAAGGGGAGAGGACAAATGCTAAGGCAGAAAAATTTGCTGAACATATCAAGAGCCTACATGAGGAGGTCCATGCACACATTACCAAGATGAATCAATAGTATAAAGCTAGGGCTGATCAAAGGAGGAGACATAAGGAGTTTCAAGTAGGAGATATGGTTATGGTACACTTACAAAAGGAACAGTTTTCAGTGGGTACTTACAACAAGCTAAAGATGAAGAAATTTGGCCCTTGTAAAATTTTGAAGAAACATGACTTAGAAAATGCATATGAGGTGGAGTTGCTGGATGGGATTCATATTTATCCTATCTTCAACATTGCAAACTTAATAAAATATCATGATGATGGCACAGATGAGAGTTTGATGCTGGAACCATGTCCAATTCCTAGTTCTAAGAAGGAGGAGATAGAAGAGATTCTGGATAGTCATGTGGGCAAGAGTACTAGAAATAGGCAATATGAAGAGTACCTAGTGAAGTGGAAAGGATGACCAATAGAGGACTCAACTTGGATATCAATAGCAGAGGTTCCCCATTTGGGTTACCATAAAGTGACAGGGTCACTTTTCAATCTACCCTGGGTGTCTGATGCAGGAGCATCTAGTGGTGTAAGGGCAATCCTGTATCACCCAAAAATATTCTTAGAAATAGTTTCTATTTAATGTGTTTTCATTTTTGGATACCCATTTGGGTCAAATAAAGGTTCCAACTCTCACAGTTCCACTATTAGTGTTTTGGGTTAGAGTTTTTAAGCACCTTGGGATACGTGTAAATGCCAAAAAATAGGACTATGTAATTGAGCTATAATTATGGTGAGTTAGAGGGTTTAAATTGGAGGGATGGTTATATTTGTAGTTTAGAACACTTTAGAAAAAGAATCAGGTCAAAAGGCTTCATAGTTAGAAAGTTATTGCAATTTTTTGGTTCCTGGAGACCTCCTAAGAGCACTTCAAAGTTAGATATGGGGCACTAAACAGCCTTGTATAGGGAAAAAAATGGGTTATGAGGGAAGCTATCTATAGGGCTATAGAGCACTTCAAGAGCTTTCAAGAAATGTAAACGATTCGTCAATCAGAGCTACGGTTCAAAAGTTATGCCTCCCGAAAGTTTGATTACTGTTTCTGGATTTTTCTAATTTTACACCAACTTCTAACGTGATTTTTGGAACCTTTTATTTTGGTGGTGGATGGCAACTGGCATATTCTAGAATTTATTCCTAACCCTAAACCATTTGGGGCTTATTTAAGAACATTTCTGGCATTGTAAAGGCAACACTTAGTAGAGTTAGAGAGAAGGTACTGTGTGGAGGATTTCTTTCTCCACAATCATATTTTTGTAAGCCCATAGGGCATTTTCATTGATAATTAATATTTTTCCTTTTTTCTTGTGTATTCATTCTGGTCTTTGGTTGTGTCTCCATCATCTTTCCTAGTTGACATTGTTTGCACATTGTATTTTCAGGCTTCTTCAGCTTAGGCAAACCTTTGACTTTCTTCTTTTTGCTAATGCTAATCAAATTATCAATGTTAACATGACATAACCTTTTGTGCCATAACCAAACATCATCAAGTTTTACAATAAGACAAGTTGCATGTTCCATATCTAGGTAAAATAGATTACTCTTAGTTTGTTCACCTTTTCCTATTAGATTTCTATCAGTATCATAGATTTTGTCTATTTTGTTTTCAAATTCTACTTTGCAACCTACATTGCCTAACTATGATACACTTAGCAAATTGTAGTTCAGTCCTTCAACATAGTATGCATTGTCACATGAGATTTTCTTGTAAGTTTAATAGTACCTTTTCCTTTGATTTGACATGGAGCATCATTACCAAATCTAACACTATTTCCATCATACTGAGTAAAGGTAATAAACTTACTTTTGTCTCTTGTCATGTGATGTGAACATCCACTGTTTATGATCCACTTATCATTTTTATTCACATAGGTTACCAGTGCTATTGCTTCATCTTCATCTAATTCATTCTTCATGGCTACATAGACTACCTCATCATCATTTTCATCAGAGTCCTCTTCTTCAACAATGTAGCACTTTTTGCCTTTATCTTTGTAATCTCTGCCATCATCTTCTCTCTTGTTATTGTTCTTATTGGCTTCTCTATAGTTCTTCTTCTATGTGCATCTTGATGCAATATGTCCTACTTCATTGCAATTAAAACAAATGATAGGAAGCTTACCTTTGAATTTACCTTTTCCTCTGTGAAATCTTCTAGCGAGTAGTGCTTCCAATTGTTCCACATCTTCTTCATTTGTGCTACTATCATTGGATGCAAATTTTGCCTTCTTCTTTTTCTTCTTCTATTTCACCTCCTTAGTGTCTTTTAATGATATCTTGGCCTTGAAAGTAGATTCAAGGTTCTTAGGTTTGTAGTTATCAAAGTTGGAAACTCAAATGTAGTGAGTCTCCCTGCTATTCCTTCAAAAGTTAATTGATTTCCTGGGACACACCTTAGCTCTTGGATGGATGAAACTCTAATATCATAAATAGGAAGCAAGGTTCTTAAGTATTTTCTACTAACAATATCATTTTCCAAATGACCACCCAAACTTCTTATTGCACTTACCACTTCTTTCATTCTAGAGGCATATTGAGCAATATTCTCACCTTCCTTCATTTTCATGTCATCAAAATTTCCTCTGAGGCTTTCTCTTTTTGCTCTTTGAACATTTTGATCTTCTCCATAGATATCAGTGAAGGCTCTCCACATCTTGAATGTAGTGTCACATCTCTTGATGTCATCAAATTCATTATAGTTGAGGGTAGAGGTAATCTCCAGCATTGCCTAATTATGCTCCTTCTTTTTCTTCATATCTTCTGCAGTAGGTACATATGGATCAACATGTTCTACTACAATTGAGGTTTGTGCATGATCCTTATTGATCCAAGATGCAACTTCATCAACCTTTTCCATGTAGTGAGGTTGTCTCTATTAAGCTTGAGAACTTCTCTCTTGGACATCTTGATCTTCCTGCATCTAGTACCTTTAAACTAAATTAGCAGATGGCTCTAATACCAATTGTTAGAAATGCTTTAGAATAACTGGGTGGGGTGGCGGGGGGGGGGGGGGGGGGGGGTGAACTAGTTATTCAAGGTACAAATTTCTATTTAAAACTTTTTCATCAAGTAAAGTGAGAAATTGTTCATGCATCCAAGCTCAAACTTTCCTACTTAGCAAGTTACTGTAGAATTAGCATGCAAACATAACACATAAAATATCAGTACATAACACAGTGATTTAGATGGAAACTCAATTTTAGAAAAACCACCAGTAACATGCTACTCAATTCTCACTCTTCTGAAGTGATACCTTGTGAAAGGTCTGCCCTGTTAAAGGCTACAACGCACTATTAAATATGACTAGGTTAAAGAATTTGACCACCTTGTTAGAAATGGGCCTACTTAGAGGACTTTAGAAGATTCACTTGAAATGTCACCCTATTAAAGGATTTATAAATGGCTATTAAACCAACCTAAGTCCATAGGATTTTTATCCTACCTAGCATAATTTTTAGAGAGTAACAATAAGGGATTTTGACCTGATACAATTCACAACTTAACTTGTAGATTTCAGATCATAGTTCAGCTCATAACATTGCCCGAATTTTAGTCTTGTTGTTGTGTCCACAACACATGCCCCATTCCTCACTAGGAATGGGGACCCCCTACTTTTTTTGACTCCTGGACTCATAGTTCGGGAGAAGAAATTTTAGTTATAATTTTAGAGTAAAAAAACCTAATTTAAAAAAAAAAAAAAATAAAAAAAAAAAAAAAAATCAAACTTGCTACCAAGGGTAGTGCGCACCCCATCGAAGGCCCTGTGCATGCACTCGAGCGCTCGCATGCGCTACCAAGGGGAGTGCGCGTGCCCCCAAAGGCCGCACGCGTTGCCAAGGGTTGTGCACACACACTGCCACAAAGGGCCGTACGCCCAAAGTGTGTGCACACCATCAAGGGCTGCACGCGTGCGACTAGAGGCCATGCACGACACCACCAAGGGTTGCACGCACCACCAAAGGTTGTGCATGTGCACACACCAAAGTGCCATAATGTGCTGAAAAGGGCTGCACACGCCATAACACACCAGATACTCACCTGCGCACTCCGTGCATGCGCTATGCCGCCCATTCACCTCCATTTTTGTTTAAGTAGCTAGTTTTTGGGGGGTTTTTTGTTCCAAAGCATTAAAATTTGTCTTAATTAAGTGTTTTCATCTCTATGGACTAATATTTGCTTCTTTTTGTAGGTAAAAAAGGTATCCTTAACTTTTTGGGGTCATAACTTTTGACTCGGGCCTCAGAATTTAGAACTGCTTACACCATTGGAAAGAACTAAAGATCTAATTTCAATCCCTAAAATAATGAGCCTTTGGCTGCCCAATTTTAAGGACCGATGAAAGTTTCAACTTGAAATTTTGAGCAGAAGACCTCCGAAAAAGCCATTTAAAAATGCCTAGAAAAATTTGTGAAAAAATATGAAAAAGTTTTGAACATTTGATCACCTGGATCACTTGGTTTCTTGCCGGGAAGGATAGGGCAGTTGGAGAGAAGACAAAGGTCAAAGATACAGAGATTGGACACATGAAGTGAAACAGGTTCCTCATCTTATGCAACTATTAATGATGAGATTCAATGCAAGTGCCATAGGATTTTAGAATGAAAAAGCAGGAGTGCAAGTTTATGAAAGTGATTGGCTATAAAGAGGGTGTAAATCATCAAAAAAGGGCAAAAAATGTATTAAAAAAGTGATCTAAAACCCCATTTGAGCAAAACTCAGAAACTATTTTCAAAATTGAGAACTTTGATTTTTTGGCGAATTGAGCTTCCGACGTCTACAGCTCTACAACTCTGCAGCTCTGCATTTTCATGTAGATCCACAACTCTGCATTTTCATGTAGCTTTGCAATTCAGAGGTGCACTGACAGTTGACTGCCAGTTCCAAAAATAACACTTTCCATGCATCGGGAGCACATTTTGATGGCAAGTTGACTTTAACACATGCCTAGTGAAGGGCCAGTTTCCATTTTTGATGCCTCCATGCACTTCCACTTCGACTGATGGCCTCCTCCTACTTTCTCTCTCATGTTTTCTCTATTTTTGACATGTAAAGGGCTCATGCATCCAATTAATGAATAAAATATGGATGGAGTCCCTCTAAGCACCAGTTAGATTGTTAGTTTGTATATATCTAGTTTGTTTAAATGTTTTAAGAGCATTTTATTGCATCAAGATATCTCTCACTCTCAACACAAATCGAGGAGACAATTTCTTATAAATACCCCATTGTAAAATGTAAGAAGGGCCGCCGTTATTATGCAATAAAGTTATGCTTTTGGTGCTAGCATTCAGAGTGTAGTTATTCTTGCGTGAATGTGTCATTATTTTGTGGATTTTATTCATGAGATTGTGATTGAGCCAAAGGTTTATTGTGTTATTTTTGGTTGTGTGATCTTTTAGTTCTAGTGTTTGCTTAAGATATATGAATTCCATTGACGTAATGAGCTTGAGAAGAGATCACCCTATTGTGTCTACATAGCTTTTTGTCTTGCATGAGTGCACTTTTTGTTGCCTTATGATTTGATGAAGAGTGAAACATCATTTGATTTGTTAAAGATTCTCACCGACGATTGCATCAATGGATTCTAGGAAGCACTGCTCTTGTTTTCATTGGTTTCCTACCGATTTCTTTGAAGGTTTTGTATATGAGCAATGTTAGTATGCTAATAGAAACCAAATTTAAATAAAGCTTCTACAAACTAAACAAAATTCATAAACTTCAAGATAGACTAAGATGAACTCTCAATTGAGAAAATGAACCATTAATGGACTCTCTCAATGAGAAGCTCTCTTGTTGAGTAGCTTTATCTAAATAGATAGGATGTATGCTCAAGTTTATGCTTCAAAAAGGGCTTCAAATGGAGTTAGAATTTGGGTGTGAGTGTATGGTTTTGATGTAAAATGGCTTCTTAAAATGGCATTATGACTTTACTTCATGGATTGTGTTGTTTTACAAAGGGGAAGGATCCAATTTATAGGCAAGAGGCTTGAGGGATTGAGGGCTAAGATGCAAAGATGGAAAAAAGCTCATGGAGGGCTCAGATTGCATGAGAGGAGAGCACATGGATTGTGCTTCCTTACAGCCAATCAGGGAGTGACATATGTCACATGGTGAGAGGATGGAGGAAATGGGAAGGATGAGTCAACAAAGGAGGGTCAAGGGATAAAATCTTCATAAAGACCCTCATAATGGCTTGTAAGAGCAATAAAGGGGCTTGGAAGAGTCATTTATGGCCTAGTGGGCTTCATAAAGTTTTATGGTTGGGATATTTTGAAGGAGATGAGAGGAATTGCGACTTGGGCTTGATTAGGAAAGTTCTAAGCTTGCTTAGGATTGTGCAAATGATTAGAGGATGGATTAGGATGGTTTAGGATTAGCTTAGGGATAGGCAAGTGGATGGCATTTAATGAGGGTGGGTGAAGGAGGAGATATTTGTTAACTTTGGCTTGGGTTAGTAAGTCTTAACCCATTTTTAGGGAATGTGACAAGGTTAGGAGGGGATTAAGATTAGGTTTAAAGAAATCTTCTAGAAGAGTCTAGACTTTGGATGAGGATAAAGACTTTCTAGAATAGTCTAGAATTTTCTAGGATGAGGATGAAGACTTTCTAGAAGAGTCTAGAACTTCTTAAGATGAGGATAAATTAGATTTTTAGGAAATAAATAAAGTTTTATTTATTTCAAGGGTTTGGGTTGAGGAGATATTTATTAAAACTTTTTTAATAAACATGAGGATTAATATTTAATCTTAATTAAATATTTTGAGTTGGGATTAGGGGTAGGAAATGATGGGATTAGCCTTTAATCAAAATTAAAGAAGGATTAGAAGATTTTGGAAGAGGTTAGTGGTCTTAAGGAAATTGGCTAAGTTTTGAGCAAAAAATAATTTATTTATTTATTTTGGGTTTTTTGGTCAATTTATTAATTAAATAATTAATAAATAAGGAAATAATGTTTAAATAAGATTTAAACATTTTTGGGAGGGATTCCTTAATTAAATATTTTTAATTAAGATAAAGGGATTTAATGGCATAAAAATAAATAAATAAATTAAATAATTAATTAATTAATAAATGATGATGTCATCAAGAATTTTTCAAAAAATAAAAATACTTTATTTTCTAAAGGTTTTTAGGTGTCTACAGGTTTAACTCGCAGCATGTTGTGTTCTGTAGCTTATGTCCGTTTAGGAATTTCAATTTCAAAGTCATTTGATTTCATGTTATTTGTTTTCAGTTTCGTTATTTTCTTTGCTAACCTCCCCTGTTAGAGTAGGACCTCATACTAGCTGCATTGTTAGAATTGCATACATTGAAAAACATAAAATACAAAAATATTGTTCTTTTGGTGTGATATTTGGAGACATCGAACAGATTTTACTTCAAATCTTGAGATAAAAGGGTTTTTAGAACCAGCAAAGGCCTCCTTGTGGATACTCACATTTATCTTCTACTGAGTGGATTTTGGTACGTCGCAAGACAAATATTGAACCTTGGAGTGGATCCTTAAAAAGATTTGATTTTCAAGAGAGGAATTACACTGTGGATTCCTGCCATTGACCTTGTGCAAAATGAACGTCCAATAAGTCTCTACAACTTTGACAACTTGTCCTCCTTTCAAGCTTCATCTCCTTGAGCCTTCATGCTTGATGTACTAGTGAAATATCCTCTATAACCACTTATCGAAGTAGAGTCTCTATGCTTTGTTCTTCCTTCACCTTCTTCTTGACATCCTTCAACAACTTCACATTGTGGCACCCCAGCCTCTCTTGCTTCTTGGCCTCTGACTCCTTAAATAGAAGTCTAGAAAATAATTTTTCCACTTGATTCTTCCCTCATTTAATTTTAGTTCAAATGGATTAGGTAGGATTCAATGAATCTAACCCATATCTTGTTCCTTCTAGAAACATCATGAAGGATCCTCTTGAATTCACCCAAAAATGGTTTATCTAAAATTTTGTGCCACCAACTCATCATCCTTATCCTCCATCTAGTTAACAAAATTCATGGTAACAAACTTCTCATCTTAGATCTAATGAATCTTTGACTTTTCCAATAATGCAATACCTCAGCACTATTGAAATTTTGGTGTTCGATACATACTGTGTTACTCGGCACCAACTACATTTTACTAATGCTCGACACCTACTATGAATTCACTTAGCATCCACTAAGTTTTTTTTAACGCTTGACATTTGTTACTTTTCTTGACACCTAAACATGCTCGGCTCCTTTTGTATCACTCAACATACATTAGATTTTTTCATTTGCTTGGCACTAACTAAAAATCTACTCAGCTCAAACTAGCTTGCTCAACTTTCACTAATGAACTTAGTTAAGCATTGCAGACAACTTTGTTACAACTTATGCTTCTAAATTTTTTAAATGTGGCCAACCTCTGTATCTTCAAGTATCTTATCAGTACATCATTTTACCATTATCTTAATTGATCCTTGCACTTCATTACAAAACCATAACTCAACCTTTCCTTTAGGTGCTTTTGATACATCTTGTTGATTACATCCTCTTCATCAATCAACTAAGTGATAGTACTTGGATTTTATAAGTAATTGTCATTCTAGAAAATAGCAGGTTTGAGATCAATGACAAAACAATGATTGAAAACATGCTTTAACAACAATCTCCCTCTTTGCAATCAATCTTCTTCATTCTTCAACAATGATATTTTCAACCAGATTTCCAACATCTACATCTTCTTTCTTTCTCTTCTCCTCATCTCCTTTCTTTTCCTTCTCCTCATCTTCTTTCTTTTTCTTTTCCTTTTGTCTTTCCTCTTCTTTTCTTCTTCTATTCTCATTTTATCTTCTTCCTTCTTCCTTTTCATTTCTTCTTCTTTATTTTTCTCTTCTACTTCATCTATTTCTTCTTTTGAACTAATATGGCTGAAGATATTACCAACAATGCTTGTACCACAATCCTTAAAAGAATTTTTAGATGAATCAACTATGACTTTTGTGCCACCAATCTTCATTGTGTCTATTCCGATTGTGATCTGAGGTGCTATTGCTACTACTTTGTTATGGTATACCATCATTTCATAATGACCTTTTTTGTTTCTAAGATAAAGTTCAAGATTCTTCATCATGTTAGCCATATTTTCATCGCTGTCTACTTGGCATAGTTTCTTTATTTGGTTCTATCTGATGTTCTTATCATCATCAACCACTCTCTTCCTTCTGTTAGTTATCCTCTCATTAAGGTATTTTGGAATTTCATCTTTTACATCCTCAAATTTCTTATTAGACAATAATACATGTCTAATAACAAAATTTTATAATTCTAATCTATCAATCCCTACATATAGATGATAGTACTTATTCAACTAAAAAAAATTGCCTTTATTTATGATTGTGATGTTTACCTTTTCAATTTTGGGCATCCATGCCTTTCTCCTTGAGGGTGCACTTTCTAGTTGCATCTCTACCTTCTTCTCTAACTCTACTTGAACTCACATTTTCTTTCTAGACACACTAGGCACTAATTCCTTTTGCCTCTTTCTTGGTCTTGTAGCCATAGCTTTCATTCTCTTCTTCTTGGGAGAGTCACATGACTCTTACTTCACCTCTGCTAGTTTGACTAAATTTATCTTTACCTCTACAACTTCTACTTCTTTTCTTTCTTTTGATTCCTTTGCTAGTGGAATTTTAGGTGTAATGGGTGCTTATTTTTGTGACACTCTTGCATAGGGAGAAATTGGTACAACTACTATTACTCCAAAAGATGCCAAGGGTGGAATTTACATCATCCCTTGTTGACCAATTTTTTGTATTCTAGCGATGGTCTACCTCACTACATCAGCTTCTTCTATTGTCATTCCTGCTTATTCCATAGTCTTTCTCATGACTGATTCTACTTTCTCCTTGGTTGAATTTTCTAATTAAGCTTGAATAGCTGATTGAATAAGCTCTTCATAAGTTCCCAATTTGCCAAACTCCTCATGCTTTTTTTACTTAGTAATAGCCTTGAAAAGTCCTTCTATTTCCTCCTTAGTGATTTCATACCTCAATAATTCAATGTAAAACATTCTAGGCTCTACTACCTCAATGTATGTGAAGTCTGTGTCCACTATAAAGAAAATGATTTCTTTGAACTTCTCTATCATAGAGGGTGGAATTTTTAATATTTTACTCATCTCATTCTGATATGTCTTTACAATTAAATCTTCAGTGTTATTTACTTTCTCAATAATATGTATGTTATATACTTCATATTTTTTTCCATAGTGCTCCTATTAGTGCTCATGAAAGTTGATGCTTGCATGAATGGAAATATCTTAATTATATGGAAGAACATATGAGTGATCATGGATTGAAATCTAAATTGGTTTTTCTTGACTTTCTTGATCTTTTCTAGGTTCTCTATCAATTGTGCTCTTAGGATTTCACACAAATTGACTTTCTCTTTGTCAATATAGATCTTCTAAGATGCTTGCATAAATCCAACAACCATATCATCCTCTCTAGAGATATAGCACATCCTTGCTACTATAATTCTTCTTAGGAATTTGACATCATCTTGCTTAATCTTACTGATCACAATTCCTCTACCATTATATACAGACTTAGTATTGTCAAATACTAACTTCTTGACATTCTTTTCATTTACTGGAATAATACCTTCATTGCATAGTCAAGTCACCTCATGAATGAGGTAGGTTTAGAGTTCAAGCACATTTTCTTGTAACCAAACATTTAAATCATGAATTCTACTGATTATTAACTTAGTCCACTCTTTATGATTCAATTTGTAGTAAAATAGAAACTTAACTAGGTCATTATCCTTCAAGCATTCATATCCTTGTTAATAACTCATATCTTGGTTGTAAATCTTGTTGAATTCCTTAGAGATGTGCTCTTATCTTATAGTTTCAAACTTTCTTCTAAGATAATTTCTCACATCTTCAAGGTGAATAAAATTTTTAGGTGGTTTTGACAAACATGATGCTATGGTCACCAACTAGAGACTTCACAGTGTTTATCTTCATCTTGGGTCTTGCTTCATCTTATACATTATATAAAAAAGCCTTATTCATTCCAAAACTTGAGTTCTTAACATAATTCATAGATCAAATCCTTTCTCAAGACTAAAATACCTTGCTTTGATATGTACCTTAGGGGTTTCTGATCTTTATGCTTGAAACACTTCAATTCTCCTTTGATTTTACTGATAAATCACTCTTTACTACTCCTTAACTCTTCACACATTCAAATGATACATACAATATTTCTCACACAACCTATGTCTCATCAAAATGAACTTCACATTAATTTTGAAACTACTCAACTCGTACAAATCTATTTCTATTCACTAGTAAACTTGTTTTCAATCATATAACTTCATGCAATCTCCAAATGACATGCACTCTTAGCTAGAGCTTCCTCTTGATATGTTCTACCTTATATTAACCTCACAACTCTTAACTCAATCTCTAACCTTATTTATAATTTTCTACTACTCAATCTCCAATAGAAAGGTGCTTAATTAAAATAGGATGAATCACATACAATAACTGACTTCAATGTTTCATTAAGTGCATCAAAATACAATTCTTCTAATTCTACATGCAGACTTGATGGATATTTTCTTTGAAAAAAAACTCTTTGAATTCTTCCACATGTTCCTTCAATTCATCTTTCTGATTGTTGTTGATGCTATCATTCCTTCTGAAATTTTTGTTATTGTTCCTTCTAAAATTTGGATTCCTATTGATGTTCCTCATCCCCATTCTGCAAAATCTTGTTGTATGGCCAAAGTTGTTGATGTTGGTAACTCTAACCATTGTTGTCTATTAGTGTGAACCACTTAGTTATTTAAAAAGAAGAGTAAGATGACCATCACTATGACCAAGCTACTCTATATAGGTTGAGTCATGTGCATATGTAAGTATGTACCTAGCTCTATAGGAGTCGAGTAAGTTTTTGGGTCATAGAGTATTTTTGTATACAAGTTGAGCTCATTAGTGACCAGGCAAGTCATCAATGATTGAGAAAGTTTTTGAGAATGAAAGTGCCAAGTTACTTAGTATGTACTAAGCATAATGAAGTTGAGCAACAACAATGCCAAGCATTAGGAAATAATAAAGACCAAGCTATGCAAAGTTTACATGAAAGCTAGGAATGACACAATGTTTTAGGAAAAATGATTGTAAGGATGACTTGGAAGGGATATTTAATTTTTGAAGAAGTTGTTATAGAATACTTAATACTTCCAAAGGTTTTTATGGAAAAATGTACATGTTGTGGATCACAGATCCCTATGTTGTATGTTTGACGATCAGGATGAAGAGGCAAAACATGGAATCATCTAGAAAACCCTTTACATAAATCTTTAAATAGCAATAATCTTAACCTAGATCATATACATTCTAGTAGAGAAGGAGATGAAAAGAGTTTATGTGTGAACATGTAGCCATTGACAAAAGAGGAATGAGATCATATTAGAAGTCATTGAAGGGTTCTATTATCATCTAATAGATTGAGTGACCTAGTCATTGCAGTAAAGTGAAAGAGAAAGAAATACATATTAGATCAGAGGAGAGGATTAGTTAGCAAGGAGAAGAATCAAATTCAACTTACATAAAAAACTCAGAGTTAGGTACTAAATTAGTTTTAAAAGACCTAAATTAGGGTAAATCTCTTAACAAAGTGGTCTTAACAAATATTTGCGAATCTCCTAACAAAGTCATTACTTTATTACAAGTGTTAAATCCTCTCAGAAGGTGAGACCTAGAAGTCTCTTAAACCTTTAATAGGGCAGAACCCTTACAAGGTAGGTCATATTTTATGGTCAAACATTGTAACCTTAACTGGTTAACTTTATTACTGTAGTAGTGAATATTTCTGGGTGTCATCCCCACCCTAATTTTACGTTCACCTTGGAGGCTTTCTAGGTAACAAATACTAAGTTAAGTGTTTTAATTTAATGCATATGATTGATCAAACTTATATGATACAATAGATTTACATTTCTAGTTTTACATGCACAAGTTATTGATAGATGTGGATGAATCAGAGAAAAGAAAAAAAGTGTTCTAGATTATGATTCACTCCCCTCTTAGCATCTAGTTTATCCTGTTTATTCCGCCATCAATAAAAAAATGGTATATGATCTCTAGTTCTCTGAAAGAAGATTAAAGGCTTTGAGATTAGATCTTGGAGATGGAGGCTTTCAAACCAGACAAGACTATTGACAATTAGGTGATTGACATTCAACTCACACTACATAAACTTGAGAAGGAAAGACAAGATCTGAAGGATTCCCTAAAAAGGAGAAAGGAAATTTCCATCTAGATAAAGCAATACTCTTATGAAGAAGTTAAAAATAAAGGACTATTTGAACCAATAAATCTAAATGACAAAGCATCCGTTGGTCTACTTGATAGGAACAAACTATTAAATGAAGAAATAAAACCATTGAAAAGAGAACATGAAATCCAATCAGTAATACTATGTGAAGTGACTAAACAAAAGAAGAAAGATGAAGAAGACAAGACTATGGATGAAGAAGATAAAATGGTAATGGATACTAGACTTGAAGAAAGGATATCATATGTGTAAAATCTCACAAATACTCAACTGGACATGATAAATCAACTCATGCTTGCAAATTAGGAATTGAATCACAAGGATGTAGAAATTGCAATTCTAAAATTACAAAATGACATACTAAAGAATGAAATGAGAAATGAGAAGGAATCCATGGAGAGATTCAACAAACCAAAGGAAGAATGAAGTACTTTGAAGAAATGATGAAGTCATCAAGCCATTCTAATGGGCCAAGAAATTCTTGCACTAAGAAAGAAGAATCATCCAAGAATGGAGAAATGAGAAATGTAAAGCCAAAGGACAAGCCAACATGCTATCACTATGGAAAACTTGGTCATACTGCAAATATTTGAAGAAGAAAACATGGTATGCAAAATTATAAACTTAAGTTTATTGGTTACTATTTTTACTACAAGAAATAAGGACATCAAATACACGAGCGTAGGTTAAGACCGAGGAATACACCTACTATACCTAGATTTGAAGGTTACTACTATTAATATAAAAAATATGGGTATATAGAATATGAATGCAGATACAACACAAAACCGTATTGGGAAAATAAAAGGAAGAAGAATGATGCACCTAACAATACATGTTCCAAGTGTCATAAGTCTGGACATCAAAGAAATAATTGGAGGACCCAAGTACATTCAAAAAATTAGACAAAGAATATAGGCAAAGGAAAAGTGGACATTGAGAAAGTGAGAAATGAAATGAACCATAAATGGAAAAAGAAAACAAAAGATGGAAATAGTGGAGCTGAGATCACCCAATCCAATAGAGAAGGTGATCATGTCATCTCAAACTAAGAAAGAGAGGAATGTATGGAACTATATACTTAATTTATATATCATACATAAGTTCCTTACATAATAATGTGCCAAAAGTTCATATCTGCATATACAAGTTGCATAAGAATTTTTTTGTGAAAGGTTTCCAAGTGTAAGGAAATTGTCTATGTTGATCGAGCATTGCAACATGGACCAAATATTTCAAGAATGATGGAGAATAAGTAACATGGAAGAGACCAAGCTATAGACCTAGTTGAAAGGCATAAATATCGACCAAGAAAACTAGCTTCCACTCATCAAAGTATGCAACATTAATGGAGACCCTAATTGATTAGGAAGAAGGTATATAAAATATTTCAAAGACATTATTTCATACCTTGCATTTAAATTTTTGAGAGCACAGAATGATTCAATGAATTAAGAAACTACTAGAAATTCTAAGAGTGATTCAATCAAAAGTTTGAATGAGTAAATGGTGTAAATGAGTGCCAAGTATCCAAAGAAGGAAGAAATTAAAACCCTATCTACTATTATGGAATCTTCAGGAACCACTAGAATAATTCAAGAGGTTAGTAAAATTCAACTCATGAAGAGTGACACCTATCCTCCACCTAAGTTTAGTGCTATTCCAAATATTTCTATGAAAGGAGATTCTATGGGTGCACTATCTTTGATACCACCTAAGGTCATTATGATCCATGATGTCAGAAGTTGTTATATGTGAAAAATTAGAGAAGTAGGAGATTATAAAATTAGAGAAACTTTTGAGAAGCTATGTAATGAAGGAATAATGAAGGAAAAAATTAAAATTGTTGAAAGGAAAGGGCTAACTCATGCCATAGAATTCCCAAAAAATTTCAACGTCAAATGGATAAAAGTTATTTTGAGAAGAACTCATGACATGAAGTATTGGTTACAAAATGGACTAGTGGAATCATGAAGAAAATCATACATAGGGTTATAGGTTATCCAACCTTAGACAAGAAGAAGATCATACGATGTTTGAGCGATGAAGAAGTTGAGACTAACACTAGAGACAAATGGAATGGATGTGGTCTATCCATTACAAACATTTCTAATCCACTAATTTAATTTTTAGTGAGAATCATTGCTCACAAATTCTATCAATTGAGAAGGTTGAACAATGTACCTTGTATGACTATGGATCAAGCATGGAAGATTATGATGAAAGATCATGAGTATGATGTTGTCAAGCTACATAAGTTACAACTTCCAGAGAATTTTTCATCAATAAGAAAAGAAAAGAATTTAATGTGTAAGTTCAGATCCCTAAATGTTTGTATTTTCTTTTATATTCAGAAGTATTTTCCAGGTATTGAAAATGTTGTATGGGAGCAAGACATACTAGTGACGAGGAAAATCAATGAGTATATTACTCAATTGGGAGAAAAAATTGATAATGTAATGGATGCTTATTTTGATGAATTTAAGGAAAGAATGAAAAAGAGAATGCAAATTCCAGAAGAATTGTTCATAAAGTATTATAGTAATATATGTTTTCTTGTTGACATAGAAAATAATTTTGTACAAGAAGTTAAGCCGAGGAAGGCTTGGTTACAAATTTTTGAATATGAGATAGTAAGTGATGTTGTAAGTGCAAAAATCGATGCACTTCTCAAAGAAGAGATAGATTCCAAGGTTGAACCTTTTGGAAGATATGAAGAAGCAAAAGAAAGGATAACTATGAATTTCAAGGTAGCTTCCAAGGAAAATAAAAGGAACAAAATGATTGAAGACCTAGAAGCTAAGATGGGTACCCTAGGAAAGGGAAAATAAACACTAAAATTGACGTAAGGTCTTGGTGAAGATGAAGAACAAGACGGTGACAATGAGGAAGATGAAGTAGAAGAAGGTGACAAGGGTAAAGCCCTAGTTGTTTTCATGCCACCATGTAAGAAGACTCTAGGAAAAAAGAAGAAGTAGACATTGACACCTCCACCACCAAATAAGTTGAGGACTAGGGTAGTTGCTACTCCCTAGAACACTAAAAAGTAGAGAGTAGTAGAGTCTACTAGGTCCAGTGCCCCCAAAACTAGAAGAAGGATATTGGTCAAAGGACCACCTCAGAGGAAACAAAAGCCTATTAATGAGGTATGTTCAAACATAAAGAGTTCCCCATGATTATCTAGTTTTAAATTTGTGAATTATGATACACTAGCTAATGATGAAAAGAATAAAATTGAGTAGGCTATGATAGAAATGATGTCAAATTTAAAGAAAGCTCCTAGAGAAATAGAGAGAAAGATACCCAAAAATCAGTATGAGAACCTATAAGGAAGATCAAAATAGGAAGAGAAGGTAGAGAAAATGATAAGGACTAATGCATTAGTTAGAGTTATGCCTAACCTCTCCTAGGAGAAATAGGACACATTTTTGAAACAACATAGGAACAAATTTGTTCTAAAATATAGAACATTTTTTATATTGATAAATAAGAAGGAAGATGAATGACAGTAAAGCAAGTTGTTGTGGAAGAGCATTTTTGGAGTAACTACAAAGATGGTAGAGACTATAAAAATTGATGATAAATATAGTAGTGGAGAAAGCTTAGGTATGCGAAGTCTAAAAGGAAACATGTCCCCTATACATGTTGACACCCCTAAAACTTCAGAAGCTAAGCAATTAAGGCCTACAAAGTAAGAGGAAGATGGTGAAGACAAAGAAAAAAACAAAAAATGATAAGATTATTTTAGGACCTCATATTGAGGAAGACAAAGAATCAAATAAAGTTGAAAAAGTGCAACTATTGTTATCTCAAGCATAGATGCACAAGAAAGACTAAGTTGTGACACCTCTTTACCAACTCACATGGTAGTGTTGAGCATCAACACTCTCGCACCTAGTAGAAAGAGGAAAGTAATAAAAGATGTTTCACCAGATATTGAGGGTAGTTTGGATAAAATTATTGAGATTCTACAATTAGATTTGTAAAATCTCACCTTTGAGCAAAATATTTTTCTACAAGAAGTTTTGACAAAGAAGATGAGACAAGAAGAGCTTAGGAGGGAGCACCAACATAAACAAGTATTATATGATGTAAAGCATATTTTTGTTGATTCTTTTGAGATTCAAAATTTTGAAGAAGATGCACTAATCATAAACCAACTTGTAAATATAATTGATCAAGTGAATGTTGGAGATATGGAATCAAATGTGGAGTTAATGGATTGGTTGGCAAGAAGATTTTAAACCAAGGTTGTGGACAAATTTTCCTTAACTATTGCCAAAAAGAAAGTGCAATTACAAGAGAAAGCATGTATTATGATCGAGTTAATACAAAAGGTACAACATTTGTACACAATTTTGTCAGACATGCCAAGATTTACACATGCTAATCAGGTACAAATAAACAAGGCTTAGGCTGAGATGAAGAGATCTAGAAACATTATTTTAGAGTCAATAGGATCAAGAATTGATCATTATAATAATCTACTGAATGCTCAAGGTACATTGGTTGAGCTTTAGGTAGGTAGCAACAACATGAGGATGAAATTGGTCTCTATTCAGACACTGTTGATACCTCATTTAGAGGTTATCCAGAGAGAACTGAAAAAACCCCAGGATCTTATCATATAAGATCATAATATTTCAATGGTTGATAGTTTAATTGATTTAGCTGTAAGTTTATAGTTGCAAAATAATGTTTAAGAGGTATCAAGAATCACATGGGATCATACACTGTACATGATTACCAAAGTTCACAAGGACTTAATTAAAACATATGGATTACTTCCACCCATTCAACCCCAAGAGTGGTTACATATAGCATTAAAATACAAGGGGGAAAGAGATGTAAAGAAATGTGTATAAAGAAAGAGATGTGAATATGGGCAAAGAGAATTGAAGAGAGACATAGTAATGTGATGTGAAAATGATGCAAAAGAAGGGTAAAAGAAGAAGTATAAATGTACAATGTACAAATTTGAGTAAAGGTGAAATGTTTTTGATATTAATTTTTGTATTGTTCATAAGTCATACAACTTAGGGGGAGAGCTCATTATCAAATTGTATTATAATGATGTAAATATTATGAAGTGTTTTTTCCACTAATGTCAAAGAGCAAGATTATTGGTATCTCTAACCATTATTGTCTATTAGTGTCAACTACTTAGTCATTTAGATGAAAGAGTCAAATGGTCATCACTATGATCAAGCTACTCTATATAGGTCAAGTCATGTACATAAGTAAGTATGTACCTAAATCTATAGGAGTCAAGTAAGTTTTTGGGTCATAGAGTATTTTTGTATACAAGCCAAGCTCATCAAAAATTGAGCAAGTCATCAATGATCGAGAAAACTTTTGAGAATGCAAGTGTCAAGTTACTTAGTATGTATTGAACAAAATGAAGGCTGAGAAATAACAATGGTGAGCATTAGGAAACAATAAAGGCCAAGCTACATAGAGCTTACATGAAAGTTAGGAATGGAATAGATTTTTAAGAAAAATGATTGTTAGGCCAAATTGGAAGGGATATTTAATTTTTGAAGATTTTCTTATAGAACATTTAATACTTTAAGAGGTTTTTACAAAATATTTGCATGTTGTGGGTCATGGATCCCTATGTTGTGTGTTTGACGATCATGATGAAGAGCAAAAATATGGAATCATCTAAAAAAATGTTTATGAAAATATTTAAATAGTTATGATCTTAACCTAGATCATATACATGCAAATAGAGAAGAAGATGAAAAGAGTTTATGTGCAAACATGAAGCTATTGATAGAAAAGGATTGAGATCAGATTAGAAGTCATTGAAGGGTTCTGTTATCATCTAACGGACCAAGTGACCTAGTCATTGTAGTGAAGTGAAAGGGAAAGAAAATCATATTAGATCAAAGGAGAGGATCAGTTAGCAAGGAGAAGACTTGAAATAAGCTTACAAAGACAACCAAGAGTTAGGTAGTCAATCAGTTTTATAAAACTTGAATAAGGGTAAATCTTTTAAACAAAGTGGTATTAACAGATCTTTGTAAATCTCCTAATAGAGTCCTTACTTTGTTTTAAGTATTAAATCCTCTAAAAAGGTGAGACTTGGAAATATCTTAAGCCTTTAACAAGGTAGACCTCTGACAAGGTAGACCTCTGACAAGGTAGATCATATTTTATGGTCAAACATTGCAACCTTAATTGGTTAACTTTATTATTGCACTAGTGAAGATTTGTGGGTGTTATCCCCACCCTAGTTTTAGCTTCACCTTGGAAGGTTTCTAGGTAACAAATATTGTGTTATTTTTTTTACTTTAATGCATGTGATTCATCAGACTTATATGTTACAACAAATTTACATTACTAATTTTACATGCACAAGTTACTGATAGACGTGGATAAATCAAAGAAAATAAAAAAGTGTTCTAGATTCTAATTCACGCCCACCTCTCAGTATCTAGTTTATCCTATTTATTTCTCCATTACTCAATAGTTGTATAGGTGACATACATGTGTACTTCTTCTCTAATTAGGTCCACTCTAGTTAACTTGCACTCTATAGTTTTTGACAATATGTCCAAAGTTATTACACTTGTAACATGAAATATGACTCCTTTCTCCATTATGTATTTCTCCTTCATTTGATGTCCTTTCACTAGACATCCTTCTCTCAGTACCTATAGGGTTAGTATCTCTAAAAATTCCACTATTTCTATTATTACTATCAAATCTAGGCTTGTTATAGTCAATTAATTTATGACCAAAACCATGACAATTATAACAATACAAATTTGTAATAGGTTTGAATGACTTACCTGTACAGTTTCTCTTCATGTGACCAACTTCATTACAACTAAAGCATCTACCTTTAAATTCACACCTTACCTCTTTAGGTGATTCAACTTGCTTTATTTTCTTAGGTTGACTAACTTGCTCAAATTCTTTTGGTACATATTTATATTAACTAGATTCAATCTCATTTTTATCATTCTTCTTAGTTTCAGGATGTTCAATAACTAGATCTGGTCTTTTTCTTGATTCAATTTTATTTTCTAACTTTTCTCCAATAAAATATCCAAGAGTAGTCTTAACATAGGAAGGTCTTTGAAAATATAGCTACTCATCAATTTTTTGACTACTAAAATAAAATTTTTAAAATTTTTTCTTAGCTTGGGTTAAATCTCCTTTCACAATAGTATTGTACTTCTCAAGTTCTACATGATCTATTTTGATAGATTCAATTGTAGATGTCACTTTAGTAAGATGGGATCTTAGATATGCATTTTTAGATTTCAAATATGATTCAACCTTGCTATCATCCTTCTTCAAAATTATCTTTAGTTCAATAATCTTCAACTCATGTTTTAGAATCTCATTTTCCTTCTTTAATGTTGATACCTCATAAAAATATTTTGTCTTCTCTTTAGGTTCCTTTTAGATTTGAGATGATAAATCTTATCTTTCAATTTCCCAATGTAGTCTTTTGCATCTTCATATCTTTCTTTTAGGTTATCTCTTTCTTCAGTAAGAAGATCAATCTATTTAAGGGATTCTTCAAAAATCCTTTGTAACCATTCCATATTCATAGGGATCTTACTCAAGCTATTAATCCTCTTCAGAGTAACTAGGCTTTGATATTGATTATTAGAAATAGGGAATACTGTCACAGGTGGGGGGGGGTGAACCAATATTCTACAAAATTTTGTCCAAAATTGGATATTATTAATTACCTTATAACATGCATATGAAAGAAAAATAACAATGTTGAATATTAATAATAATCATACAAAAAGAAAAAATACAACACCATATTTTTTTAACTAGGGAAACCTTGGTGGATGTGAGGCCTCACCTAATCCATCATAGCATTTATGACTATTTGCATTATGATACTTCTAATTCGATGTTTTGATACACTTTTGAGACTATAGGGTTATGCTATTTTAATATCTGCATTTCGATGATCCGCACTTATGTTTACACATTATAAACTAAATGATATATTTAATGACTTTATTCATGTTTCAATCTATTACAATTTCTTTGATAGAAATTAAATTGTAGAAATGCTTGAAATGTCAAATTTTAATGTTCAAGTAGAAATTAGGGTTAAAAGATAGCTTGTGATATGAACTAGGACCTAATTCACATACCTAGGGACTTAATAATTGTGGATTCAATATTTCATCACTATAATAGAAAGTAGATTATGAAGTTATTTAGAATATTAATATGATCATGTTAAGTAAAGTTTAATATTGATAAACAAAATTTGATATTTTAATGTTTTGAATGCTTTATATGAAATGATTAAAAAAAGGAAAGTGAAATGTGATAAGTGAATATTTTGATGTGAATTATGCAATATTACATTGTCATGCACATAAATCCATGTATTTTTATATGATTTTCTTGGACTACTGATGCTCGAGTTTAGTGTGTAGGAATTTAACCATGGGATTTAATGGGAAACCAAGGCTCAAGCCCATGTGAACATGATGTAGGCAAGGTTGAATCAATGGAAAAGATTCAAACCTCACTGTAATTTATTTTGTTTTGTAAACATGAATTGTATGTGTGTGTAATATTTTAATTGATGTATTATTGGAGACAAGTCACTTTTAATGTAATGTATTGTTTTTGTGTGTCACTTGACACTTGTGTTGTCCATCTATTGATGACTTGTCATTTAGGATTTTTGGAAAAAGTCACCTAACCTAAACCTAACCCAATGCAATATCCAAGTTAACCCCTTATGGTAGAATGTTAGGAGAAGCCTCCATCAAGGGGAAATTTTAATTCCAACTTCTCAATAACTTTTAGGGATAAAATAGTGGTCCAAGGGGGTAATTTTGGTGAAAATAAAGTGCTCTCAAGATAGTAATATGGGTTGGGGGTCTAAACTTAACCTTTAGTAAGCCTAGATGACCTTGGGAACCCTCCAAACAAGTCACTTTCAAACCAATTCAAACTTTGGGTTGTCCCATGAGTTTACCCCCACTTTTTCCACTTATTCAAAGTAGCAATTTTGGTAGGGACAAGGTTGTAAGAGATAGTGGCTTGATGTTTTTGCAAAAAAAAGATAGTGGGAGAGTCTTTTTAGTGGACTTGGACAAATTAGTGGAGTGTCTACCCACTTTCTAACTTTAGAGACTCTTAGGGTTTGGAATCTTGGGAGGGAGCTCTTCTACAACCATTCATTACCATTTTTTAAAAGGATTTAAGTTTAGTTTCTTCTTTCCCATGTAGTAATTTTCTTCAAAACTTGCATAATGGTATTGTATTCATGAGTGTGAAGGAGTGTGAGCAGATTTCATGGTATTGTATTGTGATGTAGTATTCATGTAAATGTTGGAATGGTGTTCCATGTTGTGAGAAGATTGTGGTATTATGGGGTTGAGATGAAATTTGTTGTTGCATTTGATTTTCTCTTTGTTTCTCTATTTTTTTTATGTATGTTGTTTAAGGGTGTAAGGACTTCACTCACCCTTTGGGAAGGGAAGAGTAGTCTAGAGTGAAGGGGTTAGTTGGGCTTAAAAATGTATTGAGAATCTTGGAGCATGGGTTCCATTGTATGCCATAATCATTCATATCTTGCTAGGGGTGATAAGTGAAGTATGGTGTATAAAGAAAGCTTATGGAGTATGGGCTTCATGGAAGCTACAACTAATGGTAGTGTGTTTGGAGGATGATTGTGAAAGCCTCGAAAGGGCATGGAATTGCTGATTTGTGAATGCCCCAAAAGTGCATAAAATTTGTTTATTGCAGATATTTTTTGATATAGCAAGTGTCCATTTGAAAAGAACACCTTCACCCTATGTTCATGGTTCCATTGGTGAACCACCGTGAAATATCCCTAGGATATAATTGTTCAAGTGTTGTAATGTGATGTATATGCATTGTGAGATTGGAATGCAACCATGTTTGAGCCTTTTTCCCTGAGCTTAGGGGTGGTCTCTTTGGAAGCCTATGGTTGGGAGGAGAGTACCCATGGTCCTTGTTGTTTTCTTTGTGATGCATTTGCAGATTTTGAGCTCATGGGAGCAATGGAAACAAGTTTGGAATGGTCATATTGTAGATTTTGCCTGAAGGAGAAAACTTGTCTTTGTGCATTGTACATGTATTGGAGAATCTCTCTCCATCTTATTCATGTTGTTGCAATGAAATATTGAATAGTATCAAGTGATATGTCATTTTATAATGTAGTTGGAAGGATGAAATACTTATCTATGTTATTGTATATTGCATTGTAAAAGTTGAACCCTTCACTTGTGTCCTTTATGTATCATATTGTAAAAGTGAGGTTATCATTTTATGTACATTGTTGAGAAGAAACAATCCAATAAAGGAATGAAGAATTTGGAGACATGGTCGTTTGTGTATTGCATTGTATGGAGGAATCTCCATCTTATTGTATTGTTGAAGTATTATTTCATATTAGCAATGTAAGGATTGTGAGGATGTAGATTGGATAATTTTGTTTAGAGATGAGAATTCATATGTAATGATATGAAGAGATGGATGTTTTAATGATATAGTTGGGTTATAGAATAATTCATTTCAAATAGATAGTTTAGTATTCTTAACTCTCATAGGAATTGTTAGACATTGTTTGAAACATGTTCATTTTGGAATAATAGATGGAAAATACATTCAATTTTGATTGCTCATGTAAAGGAGCTTCATAATGTAATTAGTTGATAAATAATTTCATTTAAAGTTTTATTATAAGGATTGTGCTAGTAGATGTTTTAAATTGATCTTGTTAAAATGTAATAGATGGAAATAATGTAGCCTAGTAAGTAATTGGTATGAAAAAACTTTAGGATGAAAGTTTATATTCTAATGTTTTCAAGTGAATTTAACAACATTATAAATCTTGACATACTCATTAGAGTGGTAGATAATGATATCAAATTAATCATCAAAATCAAGATTCAAGTCATTATAATGAATAGAGAATGTAAACTATGTAGAAAACATAGCACCAAAGAAAATGCATAAGCAAACAAAGCTATAAGTGGACATTCAACTATCTAGAGTTTGTATGGGAAGTGGAAAATAATCCTCCTTCCCATTATAGACCAAAAAAATATTTAAGAGAATGTCCTTTAGAATATTATGAATAGAAGACTATTATAATACTACATCCCTTCTATGTCATCCCTTACAAGAAATCAACCTATATTAGAGGATAGGGAGGAATCTTTAAAAAAAGAGAGGAAATAATAATATAATGTACACATTAAACAAAAAGGGCATAGGGAGAGGGGACCCTTTGGGTTGGTAGCCTCCTCTTCCTACTAAACACTCTAAACATTCCCTATTACCTCTGACATGTCAGATTGGGCATGGAGGGGACCACCTCCCCCACACTGTCCTTACCCCATTTCGCCCTCATGCAACTAGTTAGGGAGCCACCATGGAGTAAAATAAGGGCCAAGGAGGATTGTGAGTGCAACCTCCTACCAATGGTCATGTGTCCCTTTGTACATCCCATGCCTCTCCTTGTGAAATGAACCTCATTTGGTTCATGTAGATGGAAAGGTCGTAGTAGGGAAGGATGAAGTGTGGAGTTGGAAGTTTATGGAGGTTAGTAGGGAGAGTTGCATGGGTAGTCTAGGGAATATTAGTTAATAAGGATTATAGTTAGGTTTTAAATTAGTAAATAAATTAATAGTTGGCATTAGCTTGATTTAGTTGGTAAAAGTAAATTAGGTGAATCATGGGTGGAAATCAATAGGGGATAGAGATAATCTAATCAAAATTTGGGGATTAAATTGGTAGACTAAATTATGTAGTTAGTAAGTTAATAGGTTAGTCATTAGTATTTTATATTAATTGTTAGTTATGTAATGGATTCTAGCTAGCTAGTTAGTAATATAAGAATATTGGTTAGAAAACATAGGAAGAATTTGGGGGGGGTGGAGAGGGGGGGCTAAGGGGTGTGTGGAGAATGAATAAGATTTAATAGTTAGGTTAGATAATAATTGTGGTTAGTATTAATAGCAATATACTTATGGATTTATTAATATGTTGTAAATAATAAATTATGTAATATGTTGTAAATATTTAATGATGTATATAGGTGTTATATTTAATGGTGATGTGCATATGTATTAAAATTTGTTATGAATATTGAAGAAAAAAGCTATTAAGATTATTTAGGATAATATGATCAATTTTTATATAAAACTCATCAAGCTAAAATGAATTTTAGACATCATATTTAGTTGTCAATGGTGTAGGAATTAAATGATACATTTTATGTATTCTAAATTATAAACCCAATAAATTATCATTGGTGTTTTACATTATACCCTATATATTATGAAATATGAACATACTATATGTCACTATTAAATAATGATAGAACATTTATTGTTGGAAATAAAATAAGATGTAATATTTTAATGTTATTAAGGACTAAGGGGTAAATTGTCTAGATTGCTAGTGGTGAATAAATTGCAATCTGAGTATTGAATTCTAATAATGCTTAATATGTGAGCTAGCTAGCCAATGTCATATAATACCCAAGCTCAAGTATTTTGTAGAAACCTTCACTCTTTTGAAAACCGCAACATTCAATTATTTCAAACCACAGGCCACATTTATAACATTAATATTTACATATGCATTATGCATCGAAGGATATAAGTATACATGAGTGACTATGATAAGTAATAAGAGATGTATACACACACATATCACCTTTATAGACATCCAATCACAAGGGTATCATATATCATAATCCCAACTTAGATGTGTAGTTCAAGTTTAAACATGACTATGAATTAAATCATGTATACATATATACATACTCTAATTAATGCAACTGTGAACCTATGTTCATATAGATTTTGAAACTACACTTTAGAAATGCAAATTATACCTTTAAAGCTAGGTTGATGATGTTAATTCCTATGTATCAATAATTTTATCATCAAGTAAACACCCCCTTTTTAGATTGTCACCTAATCCGTACATCATAACTAAAAAACTAATGAACTCTAATAAATGATAGTATTGGGAACTTATAAGATTACATTTTATCTCCACCAACATATTGATGTTGTACCATTGAATTAAGACATCATATCATGATGCCACATGTGTTAGGATAAACCATGGAAAGAAATAAAAAACTACATTCAAATATAACCAATAACAGAAAAAATAATAGAACACACAGAAATGAACACAAGGCACCAAGATTTAACGTGGTTCACCCAATCCCTGGGCTACGTCCACCAAACAACAAGTCTGATCTTATTACAATCCAGTGATTACAACCTGATTACAATCTGTAATCCCTTACAGCTCAATACCGCAGCAAGAACCAATTTTGTATCACACCATTATGAAAAATACCCAACCCTAAGCCCTTATATACAAGTATTAAACCGCTTTAGGGTTATAACATGTTGGCCATATGTCGGCCATAATATGTCAGCTACCATGTCGACTACTGCCCAAAAATTTTTTTTCGGGGCGATGCCCCGAACCGCACTATTTATGAAGTATGTACAGTACTTTCCTGATTAGTCACCACAATCTAACAATCTCCCACTTGGAGACTAATCAGGCTCCACACTAAACAATAATCTCCCACTTGGAGACTGATCCTGTAGCAATACCACTACCACATGGGGCTCCCACTGGATCAAACCATCCTGGACTCTACTGTTCTTTTATTCATGTTCAGTCTAAAAGACCAACTGAAGCTGAAGAGGAGTTCAGCTTCTCCCTTGTTACAACCTTTGTCAACATATCTGCTGGATTGTCATTGGTATGCATCTTCTCCAGCTTTAACTGTCCATCCTTCAAAACTGACCGAATGAAATGGTACCACAATTGTATGTGTTTGGTCTTAGAATGTAGAGCTGAATTCTTAGCAAGATGAATGGCACTCTGACTATCTGTGAACAAATAATTATCCTTCTGAGGATGTCCCAATTCTTCCAAGAAGAACTAAAGCCATATCATCTCTTTGGCTACCTCTGTAGCAGCAACATACTCTGCCTTTGTAGTGGAGAGAGCATTAATCTTCTATAACCTAGAAACCCAGCTCACGACTGCCCCACCAATAGTAAAGACATAACCTGTAGTACTCTGCCTGGTATCAATATCCCCAGCCAAATCTGAGTCAACATAGCCATGTAAATTAGTAGTAGAGCCCCCAAAGTGTAAACACTTATTGGATGTTCCTCTCAAATATCTGAGAATCCACTTGACAACATTCCAATGCTCAAATCTTGGATGACTCATATACCTGCTAACGACTCCCACTGCATGTGCAATATCTGGCCTAGTGCATACCATAGCATACATCAAACTTCCTACAGCTGAAGCATAGGGTACCTTGGACATCTTATCCTCCTCTTCCTGTGTCTTGGGACACATCTCCTTAGTCAATTTCAAATGACCAGGTAAAGGTGTGCTGACAGCTTTAGCATTCTCCATAGAGAAACGTTGCAACACCTTCTCAACATAATCAGCTTGAGATAGCGTCAATGTTCTGTTCTTCCTATCTCTGCAAATCTTCATACCAAGGATTTGTTTTGCTGCCCCCAAATCGTTCATAGCAAATGCATGTGCTAATTGGTGTTTCAGCCCCTTAATATGATCCATGTTAGACCCAGCTACAAGCATATCATCAACATATAAACATAAAATAATGTAGCTATCATCATCCAACCTCTTAAAATAAACACAGTAATTTGAATAACACCTATTATATCCATGCTCATGCATAAAATTGTCAAATTTCAGATACCATTGCCGAGGTGCTTGCTTCAAGCCATATAAACTTTTCTTCAATTTGCACACTAAGTTCTCCTTACCTTTGACCTCAAAACCCTGTGGCTGATCCATATATATTTCTTCATCGAAATCACCATGAAGAAAGGCTGTTTTAACATCCATCTGCTCTAAATGCAAATCTTCAGTAGCCACAAGACTTAAAACAGTACGAATAGAAGTCATTTTAACAACAGGAGAAAATATCTCATCAAAATCAATTCCCTTTTTCTGTGCAAATCGTTTTAATTTTTATCATTAAAAGTAACTACACAACCCTCATCACTGAGTTGCCCTGCTGAAATTAAATTTCTACTTAGTTTTGGAACATGTCTTACCTCATGTAGTAGCCAATGATTCCCATTCTGCAACTTAATCTTAATTTTTCCCTTTCCAACAATCTGATAGGGTTCATTATCCCCCAAATAAACAAGCCCAAAATCCCCTTGGACATAATCAATGAAATAACCTCTATGAGGTGTAGCATGAAATGAAGCACTAGAATCTAAAACCCATGAATCATCAACACTCTCTAAAGACAGAAGCAAAGCATCCTCTTCGGATTTGTTACTTACCACATTTGCCTCCTTGTCTCCATCTGATTTATCTCCTTCATTTTTCTTTCAATTCCAGCAATCTTTCTTTTTGTGCCCTGGTTTCCCACAGTACCAGCAATCATTTGGTCCTCTCGATTGAGACCTCCTCCCCTTTGACTTTCCTCTTGATTTCCCACGATTTCCAGAGTTACTTCCTCTTTCAGTCGTTCTGCCCCTGCTTTGTACATTTAAAGCACTTCCTGATGTAGATCCACCTGAGGATTTTCTACGAGTTTCCTCACTTAAAATAACACCAATCACATCATCATATTTTAGGGTACTAGATCCAGGAACAGAATTACTCACCGCCATTACCAAGCCATTCCAGCTTTCAGGCAAAGAACACAAAATCAAGAGAGCCCTAATTTCTTCATCAAAATTGATACCCACAGAAGATAATTGACTAGTAATAGTATTAAACTCATTTAAATGATCTGCAACAGATCCACCTTCTACCATTTTCATATTAAATAAATGCTTCATGAGAAATACCTTATTTGAAGCGGAGGGCTTTTCATACAATGTCGCTAGGGTTTTCATTAAATCTTCTATCTTCTTTGCTTTTGTAATATTAAATGCCACCGATGGTGCCAAGCATAACCGAATGCTTCCGAGTGCCTTTCTGTCCAAAAGATCCCATTCAACCTTTGACATAGTTCCCTGATTTTTGGCTTTTCCTTCCAACGGCTTCCATAAATCCTTCTGATATAAATAGTCTTCTATTTGAATCTTCCATAACTGGAAGTTCTGCCCATTAAACCTGTCAACCCTCAACTTACCCTCATCTGCCATCGCTCCCACTCAACTATGAGACTCCCACTTAATCGTGAGACTTTCCTGCAGAGGATAACTGAAAGACCACCTTGCTCTGATACCACTTATTAGGATAAACCACAGACAGAAATAAAAAACTACATGCAAATATAACCAATAACAGAAAAAATAATAGAACACACAAAAATGAACACAAGGCACCAAGATTTAACGTGGTTCACCCAATCCCTAGGCTACGTCCACCAAACAGCAAGTTCGATCTTATTACAATCTAGTGATTACAACCTGATTACAATCTGTAATCCCTTACAGCTCAATACCGCCGCAAGAACCAATTTCATATCACACCATTATGAAAAATACCCAACCCTAAGCCCTTATATACAAGTATTAAACCGCTTTAGGGTTATAACATGTTAGCCATATGTCGGCTACTGCCCAAAATTTTTTTTTCGGCGAACCCCACTATTTATGAAGTATGTACAGTACTTTCCTGATCAGTCACCACAATCTAACAACATGAGTTGAACATTTAACCAAATTAATTAGAGATTACTTTAGGTAGTGGTTTAAATGTATGTTATAACCTGATAAACATAACCATCCCCTGCAAACCTTGAGTTTTTGTGTTCCAAACTCCTAGCCATTGGATAACCTATTTGACTATGTATAAAACCATATGTGATATCCTAAGTTTTATCCTTAAAAAAAAATAGTTTTTTTTTTCCCTAAATTTTTTTGGGCATGACAAGAGGGATGGTACCCACAAAATGATCCACTAAACAAAAGTATCATGTTCAGGATATTGACCTTGTTAGGAGTTTATTAAGTAGATATAGTGTCTCAGTCCTTGTTAGAGGACTAAGCCCTATTAAAAGCCTCAACCCTATTAGGAGTTGATATATACAATTACAAAATGTATGAAAGATGAGCCCATTTCCCAAACACACAGTATACAATGCAACTCTTTATACAAAAGAGATGGATACAAAAACCTCTTTACTGTTGATATCTTCAATATCCAATCTTTCCTTTTATGCTCTTTGCATACCTTTGATTATACATTAGAATCCACATCATATAGTTCAAATATGAGTTCTCATATCATTTACATCATACACATTATTTTTCATATTTCAATCTTTCCTTTATACCATCTTGATTTACAAAATCTATCCAGTTGGCCTTCAAGTTTTCACACACTTGGAAAAATACAAAATTAACTCGACTTCTTAGGGTTAACATCTAGGATGTTGTCCCTAATTAGTTAAGTAATTATTTTTTAAGCAAAATAATTCTTTAACCCATAATTCACATTACTCTGATATACTCTTTTCTATCCTTTACACTTCCTTTACTGGTGTTTAACCCAAAATTCATTCCATATTGTCCATACAAACTTGTGCACTTATATATATCATCTTAACACTTTGTACTATTTGTACCTAACTGTGCACATGCCAATAATGATTCTATCATCCATACACATCAAAACTATCTCTACTCTATTGGATAACTACTTGATACTTAGATAATTTTTCATGTCTTACTATAGAATCTTCATTTTCATATAGTGCCTTCTTCACGTAAGTTATATGTTTCCATAAATGACAACTTTGTAATTATACCAACTTATCCTACTTATCCTTATTGCCAAAAAAATGGTCATAGGTTTTTTTACCTAGTGGCTATAGGATTAACAAAGGAATGGATAATGTCTACAAAACAAAGGAATGCAAATATTTTCTCACTAAGTTTCCCCTCTTGAGTGAGCAAACCATAAAAAGCTACGCAATCTATTGGGATTCACATATGTCCTTTTTATTCACAACTAAGACTTAGATTGTACATATTTTTTAATAACAGGAAACATGGCTTGTATATCTTTTTATTAATAATATAGAAAGTCTTTACAATAGTTGATAAAACTATAAGTAAGTAGAAGAAAGAAGTATATAGAAGAAAGATGTAAAATTGGGAATATATGAGCATTCATGGTTTCCATAATATAATGCTCCAGCTTTAAATTGAAGAGATCAAATTGTATAGATTCTTGCCTAAATATTCTAAAATTATATTCACATCAAATATCCCAAAAGTAGCTATTGGAATGATTTTCCAAAGTGGTGCAAAAAGATAATCCTGTTGTGTCATCGATCATTACTCAAAAATATCCCAAAGTGTGTTAGGCAACTAGAAGACCATATTAATATTATTAAGAAGGTACAATCAACATGATTATGCAAAATAACATGTGAGAAACAAATGATCAATATTTTTAACCTGAGATATATAAAACACACATTAGAAAGGGGTGACAATATTAAAACATGAGAGTCTCAATCACATGAGCACATGTTGTTTGAGAGCCAACCATGCAAAAATTCTTACCTTAGGGGTGACAAATGGGTTCCAATAGAATTTAAATGGCCTTTGCAAAGATAAGTTGTTTTGGATGTGAAGTAATGATTCATATTCTACCCTTCATTGAATAAATTCTAGAGTTGGAAAGCACCCATTTGATAGTACCTTTCTCATTTGATAAAAATACATGTGATATTTGAGAACCTTTCTCAAAAACTCTTGATGAGACATTAGAATTAAAAGGATGCTAAAATTCTTCCAAATTATCTTATTAGATGTGATTTCCACCACCTTTACGTAGTTACATACTTTGGAGCTCCAAATTCTCGATGCAATGTCCACTATATTCTAGATACCTCTGATTGTATCCAAAGGGGGATGTCTTGACCATGATCAGACCAAAAGTTAGCGTCATCTCCAACCTGAATTTCCCAAGTAATATAATCTATGATAATCTCTTGTGATTGCACAATAAAGTTCCACATGGCGAAATCTATGGGGGGATTTTCCATTATGAAAATGCATACATTATTGGGGCTGTCTAGATATTTCCATTGCATGAGACAAATCCACAAAGCTTGTGGATTTGTACACCGCTGCTCAATAACCTAGTAAATCAACTCTTCCACATAAATAGATTCCTTATTTTTTCCCATGAGTAGAATTGATTGTATTAGCTTGAACTTTCAATAAGTGGTCTTTATGGTGCTTTCTCCATCAATTAAATTGATTTTATTTAATTTATGGACTATCCAGGCTATATTTACCTATTCATATTTGGGCTCCTATGAGGGGTATTCTTTTGATTACAACTGATAAACCCCAACCACCGCCCCCCCCACCAACAATTTGTTACAAGGCTTGATTTTAAGGGAGACCATTGATTTTTTTTTTAACATATTATCTCTCCATATGGATTTAGATAATACATGTTAAACAAAAAACTACACAATTCTATTGCTAGAAAATCACAATAAATCAACTTCTATCTATTTCAGTATTACTAAGAAAAGTTTTTAGCAACTTATTTATAATGGAAATTTTTAACTAACTTCCAAACTATTGGACAACCATAGCAAGAAAAAATATAATAGGTTTTTTCCACTACAATCACATTGAGGTATTTCCTCAACCAAAAGAACAAGTATTCCTTATTAAATGTATGATAGAAAATATAGGTATTCACCAAATGGATTTTGTCTCCATCATAATAGTCCTTTGTTGACTTGTTCATAATAAGTAATGATTACAATTTTCTTATTTATGAAATTTGATTTTCCAATCTTCCTAGAAGTTATTGAATAGGTCCAAGAATCTTCATGACATTGATTGTATTTGAGCTTGATTAAATTCATCTTGCATTTGAGAGTTAGTAGCACAAGCATAAATCTCATTTATGAAACATACCATTTCATAGGTTCATTTTTAATAGAAATGATTATGTATTCAATCCATTCTTGTAGGAAAGCAACCTATTTGGCTATAGGAACCCATTTACACTTCAATTATTCATAGATACATCAATAATATAAAGGTAATCATTTCATCATAGATTTTATCTTATAATAAGTAAAGTCTTTTCTAATATCCATACACAAAAAAAAAACTTAATACTTTAAACCTGTAATGTTCTTAAATGAGTCTTATAAAAGTATAGTAAAAGTAAAGTCTTAAACCATCAAATCTAAGAAAAACATGTAACATATTAGGCCATAAAATGGCCTCATCAAATAGACCAAGGATAATGACTAAGATATGGTATTCTCAAGACCTAGTGGATTAGAAGAGGATAAATGCAAGAATGTAGATTAGTTGGAAGTGACTAGGCTAGGATGATTGACGAGATGCAAACCTAAAGATTAGAACTAAATGTTAACTCCTAAGAGGTAGATCATGATCATGTTTCTAAATATTTGAATAGAAAAATTAGGTTCAGTCAATAAAAAATACAAGTAGGAAAATAAAAAAAAGTGAAGGTATATAGCTAAGAAATGTGAATATGCTAAGTAGGAATGCCTAAAAGAAAAAATACAAGTCTATGAAGCAAAAAAATATAGGTGTATCTTGCATAAATCTAGGGCTATTGGAATGCAATTTTTGGGTAATTCTAATGTACATAAATGCAAATAAGGGATTATCATGTAAAAATCAAGGTCAGAAAAAATCTTACATTTTGGTCTCAATAATATAGGTACAATCAATAGAAATAAATGTCTATGCATAGGATTTTTTTTTTAACTTAAGCGACCAATGGAAGTGTTGAAGGGTTTCATTGAAATAAAATACTTCAAACACATACATAATGTTTTGTTTTTTTTAATCAAATAAAAGAACATATACAACTAGGTCAAGGGATTAAAAATACTTTTGGAATACCCTTGCAATAAAATAACAGTTTCAATTGGATAGACACTTAGTGGTAGTTTTTGCCCGTTTCATGACACTTACTTTCTAGGCACACCAAGCATTAAATTCACTATAACCAAAAGGATCTCATAAAAAATTATATCTTAAATTAAAGAGAACATGAGGGGCATCTTTGGGATGCATATATCATATTCTTGCATAGATGAGTAGAAATGATTTTGGCCTCTACAAAACAAGGTTTCTACTATGGCCATTCATTTAGATGTCTATACTGGCAATACATTAGCCCCGTTAAGGATGTTCGCACAATAATTATGTGTAATGATTTTAGATAAATTATTTTGCTAGATAATCATGTATGTATTGTTATTGTTGGCAACTAAGTAATCTACAAGTGTCAAACTGGCTATATCGATAACATTATTGATCAAATAGCTCAAATAGTTAAGTAAAGGATGAAGTAGGTAAAGAAAACTAGATTGAATGTTTAGATGCACGATGAATGATTTTGTGAACTATATGTTATGGCTTACAAGATATGTTAGTAAGACATGTTTGAAGATATTTGTGAATACAAATTTACCAAGTGTGTATAGGAATGTAATGTCCTTGCTTCTAGAGATAGTTTGGAATAAGTAAAACTCACAAAAGAAATGTTAGAAACTCAAATAATAATAATCTTACTATAAAATTCTAAATACAAACACTACTCCAAATTTTCACCAAAACCTTAAGAGCATCTCCTGATTGTGTTTCCTAACCCTTATTTATTCCACTATCTTCTATTAAGTGCTCCCCTTAATATTGTTGGTAGTGGGTCAAAAACTCTCACGAGGTTTGCAACATGGCTTAACTATGTGGTTTTATAAGACTATTGGATATATTAGGCATTGCCATGTCAAACTTTTGGTGCAATGGAAACCTTGACCATTATAAAAAGTTGTATTAGAACTTGTTTACAAGTGCAAATCCATGCAGGCTATGGTAAGTGATATTAGAAGGGGGAATGTTGGAAGTGGGGAAACATATCTCATGGGGCTTGAAATATTGTTGATTAATAGTTTATCTTCCTTGGATTTATTTTATACCTTGACTCTTAAGGTGCCTAGTGTAGAGGATAACAAAATAGTTAACGACAAAATGGGTCAATGTAGTAATCTATCAAAGACCCCTGAATTGAAAGGTACAACTCCCTTGTGGTGCAAATATTTGCAAAGAATTTTTTTTAGTAGACCAACTAATTTTGGGGGTATGCTCTTAATCAAAGAGTAGAAGATGTATAACCAGATTACCGAACACTTCAAGAAATCTACACCAATTTCAGATTATGACTCACAAACTCCATAGATATGAATGTATATAAGTCATTGTTAATGTCATATAACACCTAAAATTTAACCTATTCTATCTTCTAAATCTAAGATATAATAATGCAAGATCATCTACCAATGCACGTTGCATAAGAAGAGAAAGTATGGTCAACTAGACAATACCTTGATCGCCCAAGTTATTGAGATTTGAAAAGACCTAGATTACTTCCTATTCAGTCTCTTTCATTAACCAAATCCTAGACTTATCACACAACAATGAAATGCATATGAACTAACTTTCATAGAATAGAGGAATTAAGTTAACACTATAAATGTGGGAAGTAGAGCTTACAACCACTAAAAAAAAAAAACAAAACCTTGTTTATTGCAATCTCACAGCTTTCATTATTGTTTATTTGCAATCTCACAGCTTTCATTGACAACACATTCCATTCCAAGCACCATATAAGAACTAAATAAATAACAAGATCAAAATATAGACGTAGAGTCTCATATAGTAGTCCCAACTATAGGGGTTTGCCCATATAATAATTTTCTTGATCTTGTTTACTCTTCAAAAAGTTAAATTTATAGGCTTTCTTAGAAATGGCCTATTACATTTGATGATTACATTGTAGAGCATCTCTGAGAAAATGAGTGTAAAAAATAGGATTGGCTGAGTTATCATCCATTACAAATTCTAAGCCTATGATGAGAATGAAAAATATGGCCACAATATCAGAAAAGTGAAAGATAAGGGGGAACACTTATCACATTTGTAGAGAGGATGTATGTAAAACTTATGTTAGAGCATTAGTTCTTCTTTGGAGTTATGGATTTAGCTCTATAGGCATTCATTACTTTAGTTACATTCTTCAACTCCATGATACTTGGGATAAGGATGTTATTACCTTTGACTGTCCAATAGTCATGCAGTCTTTTTAGTTCTTCCATTCTAGAAATCTTTTATTGGATCTTCTTTGTTGCATGCTTTAGTATGTAGTCCATTGATGTGAGTTTTGGAAGCTTTGATCAGAAGTTTCTTCAATGAATTCCAAAAACTTAGTCTTCATTTGATCAACATCTACCAACTGGTGGTTATTGGTGACATAAGATTCAATATGCAAAACCTTTAAATATTCAAATATCTTATCCATTTACTTTTTCACTAAATCATAGACACATTTCAATTCATTCTTAGACTTCATTGAACTCTCATATTTGAATTCCAAAAATGTTTTCAAATAAAGCAATGGCTCTTAGCTAGATTTAAGTATCCCATGATTTGCAGCCACGTTGGTCTTCATGTCAACCACTTCTTGTTACAAAGCCAATTGCTCTGTTAATCTTTTTGATTCCTTCTTCATTGAGTCTTGGTGCTTTGACACCACTTCTCTCAATCTATGTGCATGATGCAGGAGCATCCAAAGGTATAAGGGCAATCCTGTGTCACCCAAAAAAATGTACTTAGACTTAGTTTCTGTTTCATGTCTTTTCATTTTTGGATACCCATTTGGGTCAAATAAAGGTTCCAACTCTCACAATTCAACTATCAGTGTGCTAGAAAATCCCAAAAAAATAGGAGCATGCAATTTGGACATCATTTTGGTGACCTAGAAGGTGTGAATTGGCCAGATGAATGTAATTGTGATTTAGAGCATTCCAGAAAAAGAATTAGGTCAAAAGGCCCCACGATTTGAAAGTTATTGCAGTTTTTCAAGTTTTGGAGACCTCCTAAGAATGCTTCAAAGTTAGGTTAGGGGCATTAAATGACCTCAAAAAGGGCCAAAAAAATGAGGGACGAGTGAAGCTGGTCCATAGCGCTATAGAGAACTTCGAGAGCTTTCCAAAAATGTAAACGGTTCGTCAATCGAAGCTACGGTTCAAAAGTTATGCCTCCTGAAAGTTCAGTTACCATTTTTGGATTCTTCTAGATTTGCACCGACTTCTAACGCAGCTTCTGGAACCTTCTATTTGGTCGGTGGATGCTTACTAGCACTTTCTAGAATGTATTCCTAGTCCTTAAGCCTCTGGGGTCTATTTAAGGAGATTTCTGGCATTGTAAAAGGTAGTTCAGAGTGGAGTTTGAGAGGAGGTACTGAAAGGATAAATTCTCTCCAGATTTATGCTATTGTAAGCCCTTAGGGCATGTTTTGAAGTTTATTTTCTCTATACTATTGTACTAGCTTATTTTCTTAGTTAATGTAATTTCCCCTTTTCTGTTGTGTCCATTCTGTTCTTGGGTTGTGTCCCCATCAAGTGGTATCAGACCTAGTTTTCCTGAGTGTGTAGACAAGGCGCCGACTGTGAGGCAGTTTGCACTAGGACTGTGTGGTTGTGGGTTCAAGTTAGAAGATGCCTCCATGAAAAGAGCATGGCAGAAGGGCTAGAGCTATTAATCTTGAGGAGGTTAGAGCCTTCCGAAGGCAAGTACAAGCATTGCAAGAGGAGCTCCGTAGAGGAGCAAATGTTGCCGCAGGTGACGATAGTGAGGATGAAAATGAAGAAGAAGTAATGGAACTAGAAGGGGAATTTGATGGGGAAGTTCTGAATCATGCAGAGGAAAGGATTTTTAGGGCCATTACTAAGTTTGGGAAAAGACCTACAATTGAAGTGGGTGTATTTTTAGGAAATCTGAAACCAGATGAGTTGATCGATTGGATCAATGAATTGGAAGAATACTTTGAGTATGAGGATATAAGGGACCCAGATAGGGTTAAGTTTGCAAAGGCCAAACTGAAAGGCCATGCCAAAATCTAGTGGCAAGAGGTTCAATTGGAAAGAAATAGAAGAGGAAAGGAGAAGATCACAAGATGGGATCGCATGGTGGACAAATTGAAGAAGTAGTTCATTCTTGTGGACTACGAGCTTGATTTGTTTAAGAAGATGCATGGGTTAAAGCAAGCAGGAAGATCAGTCCAAGAATATACAAAGGAATTTTATTGACTCTTGATTAGAGTGGGACATGCAGAAGCAAATAAGGAGAAGGTTGCTCGTTATATCAGTGGGTTGCGACCTAGCATCGAGGAGAAATTAAGTTTGGTAAGAATGACCAGCGTTGAAGAGGCATACCAGTTTGCCCTACGAGTTGAAGAGAAGCTGAATAAAAGGTTTGAAGGAAGACAAAGAGGGCGTGGTGAAGGAGGAAGGGGAAGCGGTAGATCATCTGGAGGCCGCAATGAAACCCAAAAGAAAAATGAAGATGAGGGTACTAGCAAGAACCAAAGGAATGAGGGTTTCAACCACTCCCATGATCAAGACTTTGGAAATCGAAGAGGAAGAGGTAGAGGACATGGACAAGGTAGAGGAGGCTTCCGTGGTACTTGTTTCCATTACAATGAAGAAGGTCATCATGCCTTTGAATGCCCTCAACGAAAAGGAAGGACAGATAGGAGAGCTGAGGGCCAAGCTAGGGTTGCTCATGTGGATGAAGATGCACAGTCATCACATTTAGAGGATGCAGAAAGAGGAGAGACCTTGGTAAATGAAAGAGTCCTACTAAGTGGTGAGATTGAACCAAGACAAAAGAGGAGTTTGTTCTGTACCAGATGCAAGTGTGAGGATAAATATTGTGACGTGATCATTGATGGTGGTAGCACTGATAACTTGGTATCAGAAGAGATGGTCTCTAAGCTGAAGTTCAAGAGGGAGAAACATCCCCAACCCTATCGGATTGCATGGGTAAAAGATGATCATAAGGTTCTGGTAAGTGAACAATGTATAGTGAAATTCAAAATTGGGAGTTACCATGATGAAGTTCTTTGTGATGTTATTTCAATGGATGTTTGCCATCTATTGTTGGGTAAACCATGGCAGTTTGATAGACATGCAGTGCATGATGGACATGCAAACACATACTCTCTGACAAAGGATGGAGTTTGCCACAAATTGAAGCCCATGAAAAAGGAAGGTGAAAAGGTATGTAGCAGTGCTAGGATTTGTCTTGTTGATGGAAGGAATTTTTTAGATGGCATGAAACATCAACATATGTGCTATGCTTTGATTCCTAGGAAAGATAAAGAAGGTAGTAGTGAAATACCACTTGAAGTTTCAGATTTACTAGGGGAGTTTGGAGATATTATCTCTAATAATGTTCCAGATGGATTGCCACCAATAAGGCAAATTAGTCATCAGATAGATCTGATTCCAGGAGCTAGTTTGCCTAACAAGGCTGCTCACAGGATGACTCCTACTGAAATAAAGGAGCTAAATAGACAGGTTCAGGAGCTATTGAGGAAGGGCTTGATTCAAGAGAGCCTGAGTCCATGTGCAGTACCTGCAGTACTCGTACCAAAGAAGGATGGAGAGTGGAGGATGTGTACAGATTCTCGAGCTATAAATAGGATCACCATCAAGTATCGGTTTCCTTTGCCAAGGATGGATGATATTATGGACTGCTTGAGTGGAGCTTAGTACTTCACAAAGATAGATCTGAAGAGTGGTTATCATCAGATACAGATTTGAGAAGGAGATGAGTGGAAAACAACCTTCAAGACCAAGGAGGGTCTTTATGAGTGGTTGGTCATGCCCTTTGGATTGACGAACGCCCCAAGCACCTTCATGCGGCTCATGAATGAGGTACTTAAGAAGTTCTTGGGAAAATTTGTTATTGTCTATTTGGAAGATATTTTAATTTTCAGCAAGATTTTGGAAGAACATTTATTGCATATTCGTAGTGTCCTTGAAAGGCTAAGGGAAGAGAAACTATTAATTAATCTGAAGAAGTGTAACTTTGCAAAAAGGGAGTTAGTCTATTTGGGGTTTGTTATATCACCTAAAGGTCTCAAAATGGATCCGAAGAAGGTAAAAGCCATCTTGGAATGGCCTACTCCAAGGTCTGCTACTGAGGTAAGATCATTTCATGGTCTGGTTAGTTTTTACAAGAAGTTTATTAAGAATTTCAGTGGCATATGTGCACCCCTAACTGATACAATAAGAGGGGATAGAAAAGAGTTCAAATGGACTGCAGCAGCTGTGAGAATTTTTGAATTGCTGAAGAAGAAGGTAACAGAACAGCCTGTGTTGGCACTTCTAGATTTTAGAAAAGTTTTCCAGGTGGATTGTGATGCTAGTGGCAGTGCTATTGGGGCTGTATTAAGCCAAGAAGGTAAGCCTATTGCATATTTTAGTGAAAAATTGAATGATGCAAAGAAGAAGTATTTCAGTCTATGATCAAGAGTTCTATGCAATAGTTCAGGCCTTAAAGAAATGGAGGCATTATTTATTGCCAAAAGAATTTGTTTTGTATACTGATCATCAGGCATTATAGTACCTAAATAGCCAAGGTAAATTGAATCAGAGGCATATGAAGTGGGTAGAGTTCTTGCAGAGCTATACATTTGTGTTGAAGCATAGAAGTTGAAAATCTAACAGGGTTGCAGATGCACTAAGTAGGAGACAGTTGTTGCTTACAGTAATGCAGGTTGAAGTAGTTGGGTTTGATGAACTCAAGAATTTGTACCCTAAGGATCCTGATTTTGCGAAAGCATGGAAAGCTTGTAAAGAACCTATTGCTGTAGATAGAACCAAGTGGTTAGACTATTTGATTTAGGATGGCATGTTGTTCAAGGGTAGTCAATTGTGCATTCCAAGGGGTTCCATGAGGGAAAATTTGATTAAGGAGAAACACAGTGGAGGGATGGTAGGACATTTTGGTCGAGATAAGACCATTTCCATTCTTAGAGAACATTATTTTTGGCCTCAAATTTCACAGGATGTGAAGAAGTTTGTACAGAGTTGCCAGGTTTGTCAAGTTGCCAAGGGGTTTAGTCACAATACTGGCCTATATCAGCCATTGCTTGTTCCATCAAGGCCATGGGAGGACATAAGTATGGATTTTGTTCTTGGATTGCCAAGGACACAAAGGGGTAATGAATTAGTATTCGTGGTGGTTGATAGGTTCTCCAAAATGGCACATTTCATTCCATGCCAAAAAACTCATGATGTTGTCCATATTGTAGACTTGTTTTTCAAAGAGGTGGTAAGACTACATGGTCTTCCAAGGAGCATAGTTTTTGATAGAGATACTAAATTTGTGGGGTATTTCTAGAGGACATTATGGAAAAAGTTGAGAATAGACTTGAAATTCAGTTCCACGCATCACCCACAAACTGATGGCCAAACAGTAGTGGTAAATAGAAGTCTGGGCAATTTGCTGAGATGTTTAGTTCGGGATAAGCCCAAGGGATGGGATTTGATTCTACCACAGGCAAAGTTTGCTTATAATAACTCTATAAATAGGAGTATAGGAAAATCACCATTCCAAATTGTATATGGGAATAGCTCAAGGATTGCACCAGAATTGAGGAAGATAGAACAAGGGGAGAGGACAAGTGCTGAAGCTGAGGAATTTGCTGAACATATCAGGCGTCTACATGAGGAGGTTCAAGCACACATTACCAAGATGAATCAAGAGTATAAAGCTAGGGCTGATCAAAGGAGAAGACATAAGGAATTCCAAGTAGGAGATTTAGTCATGGTGCACTTACGAAAAGAAAGATTTCCAGCCAGTACTTACAACAAGCTGAAAATGAAGAAATTTGGCCCCTACAAAATTTTGAAGAAACATGACTCAGGAAATGCATATGAAGTGGAGCTTCCAGATGGTATTCACATTTCTCCCATTTTCAACATTGTAGATTTAATAGAGTATCATGATGATGGTACAGATGAGGAGCTGGTGTTAGAGCCATGTCCAATTCTTGCTTCTAAGAAGGAGGAGATAGAAGACATTCTAGATCATCATGTCGATAGGAGTACCAGAAACAGGCAGTATGAAGAGTATTTGGTCAAATGGAAAGGACGACCGATCAAGGACTCAACTTGGATTTCAGCAGCTGAGGTTTCCCATTTGGGATTTCCTCTACCATCCATAAAGTGATAGGGTCACTTTTCAATCTACCCTAGGTGTCTGAAGCAGGAGCATCCAGAGGTATAAGGGCAATCCTGTGTCACCCAAAAAAATGTACTTAGACTTAGTTTCTGTTTCATGTCTTTTCATTTTTGGATACCCATTTGGGTCAAATAAAGGTTCCAACTCTCATAGTTCAACTATTAGTGTGCTAGAAAATCTTGAAAAAATAGGAGCATGCAATTTGGCCATCATTTTGGTGACCTAGAAGGTGTGAATTGGCCAGATGAATGTAATTGTGATTTAGAGCATTCCAAAAAAAGAATCAGGTCAAAAGGCCCCACGGTTTGAAAGTTATTGCAATTTTTCGAGTTTTGGAGACCTCCTAAGAATGCTTCAAAGTCAGGTTAGGGGCATTAAATGACCTCAAAAGGGCCAAAAAAATGGGGGACAAGTGAAGCTGGTCCATAGGGCTATATAGCACTTCGAGAGCTTTCCAAAAATGTAAACGGTTTGTCAATCGAAGCTACGGTTCAAAAGTTATGCCTCCTGGAAGTTCGGTTACCATTTTTGGATTCTTCTAGATTTGCACCAACTTCTAACGCAGCTTCTGGAACCTTCTATTTGGTCGGTGGATGCCTACTAGCACTTTCTAGAATGTACTCCGAGTCCTTAACCCTCTGGGGTCTATTTAAGGAGATTTCTGGCATTGTAAAAGGTAGTTCGGAGTGAAGTTTGAGAGGAGGTACTGAAAGGAGAAATTCTCTCTAGATTTATGCTATTGTAAGCCCTTAGGGCATGTTTTGAAGTTTATTTTCTCTGTACTGTTGTACTAGCTTATTTTCTCAGTTAATGTAATTTCCCCTTTTCTGTTGTGTCCATTCTGTTCTTGGGTTGTGTCCCCATCAGTGCACCTAAAAAATATTTCCAATGTTCTCAATAAGGGGAGGACCTTAGGCCTTGATTTTATCTATCCATGCACAACCAATTTGACCAAGTTGCCCCTCTTGTTATAGCTTAAGCAATAAGTTCTTATTCTTCTCCACACTTGGATAAAATGTACTTGTAGGTGTACTTCCAAGTACAACTCTAATGTAATCCATAAATTCTCTATTTGAGGCCTTTAGTAGCTCTTTCTCAGACCTTAATTCTTACAGATTATCTTCTAGTTTTTTATTAGTTGATTTCCAGGTGTTGACCATAGAGTAATGCACTAGAATTCCCATGTCAACAATTTTGATCTAAAAAATCATTAGGAGTTAATTTGTGAAACTTTCCCTCCTTCTAGGGTTGTGCAATATCCATAATAAAGTGTCTAAAAATTGATTTTGTTACCAATGCTGAAATAGTGTTCTTCTTCTTTTATTTCTTTTACATGGGTTGAGGCTAAGTTTCTTGCACAATGAGGTGTTTAGATGGAGCACTTTCCTCACATCTCCTCTTCTTTTTATCAATGGTCTCTTCCAACCAAGATTCATTTGAAAGGAGATTGAGCGCTAACAATAGGGCTGTAGGATCAAAAAGCTTCCTTGCCACTGGGGGTGTCACCTTGCTCTTGCTAGAAAATGGAAAGGCAATTTCCTTAGTAACTAAAAGGGCTAGAGTTTTACCTTGTTGAGATGTATCTTGCTTCTCTGCATCTAGAGGATTGTTGTCACCATCTAGGTTGATGACTAGTATGGAGGAGTCCTTGACTACTGATTTGTCCTTCTCTTTATCTTTATCTTTCTCTACCTTTTTATGTCTCAATTTTTTGGTATCTGGTAGAGATCCTCCTCTACAGGTTGGAGGGAATTTTATATTCTTTTCAGGAGGTTGATCTCCACCTCTACCAATAGATTGTGCTAGTCCAATTGATGTTTTTTGTAATGTGGAGCCTAATTAGACTCAGAGGTTTATTCAACATGATTTCCCTCTAGATTATTTCTATAGGGGTTTGGGGGGAGCACCCCCAAGATAGGGTCAAGGGGTAGCACCCTCAAAGCCAAAAATTCTCTTATATTGTAAAAGGCATTGAATATTATTTTTCTATTATTCTAACCCTAATTTTGTAAGAAGACAAAGATTGTATAAAAAGGATTAGGATTAGAGATTTCATGATCAATGGTGATATTGTAGCTTCTTGTAGTAGTATTGAGATATAAGGGATTACAAATTGTAATCAGGTTGTAATCATTGGATAATAATAGTATCAAACTTGTTGTCGATGGATGTAGCCTAGGAATTGGGTGAATCACGTTAAATCTTAGTGTCTTGTGTTGTCTTTTATGGGATGTACTATTTTGTGGTATTGTTTATATTTTCATGTAACTATTATTTCTATCTAAGGTTAATCCTAACGAGTGGTATTAGAGCCAAATAGTTGTCATTTTAAAAAAAATTGAGCCTCTATAGGAAGGTGTCACAATTGAGTGGGAGTCTCGTGGTTGCGTGAGAGTGATGATAGATGAGGGTAAGTTGATGGTTGACAAGTTTAATGGGTAGAACTTTTAGTTATAGAAAATGAAAATGGAGGACTATCTTTATCAGAAGGATTTATGGAAGTCGTTGGAAGGAAAAAAAAAGAATCAGGGATCTATGAAAAATGATGATTGGGATCTTTTGGACATAAATGAACTTAGAAGCATTCAATTATTCTTATTACCATTGGTGGCATTTAATATTACAAAAGTGAAGACAACAAAAGAGTTGATGCAAACCCTAGTAAAACTGTATGAAAAGCCCTCCAATACAAACAAGGTATTTCTCATGAAGTGTTTATTTAATATGAAAATGATAGAAGGTGGATCTATTGTAGATTATTTAAATGATTTTAATGCTATTACCAGTCATTTGTCTTCTGTGGGTATTAATTTTGATGAAAAAATTAGGGATCTCTTGATTTGTGTTCTTTATCTGAAAGCTAGAATGGCTTGGTAATTGCTGTGAATAATTTTGTTTCTAGATCTAGTACCCTAAAATATGATGATCTGATCAGTGTTATTTTTAGTGAGGAAATTGGTAGGAAAAACTTAGGTGGATCTACATCAGGAAGTGCTTTGAACACACAAAGTAGAGGTAGAACAACTAAGAGAGGAAATAATTTTGGAAATTGTGGGAAATCAAGAGGAAATTCAAATGGGGAAGAGGTCTTAATCTAGAGGATCGAGAGATTACTGGTACTGTGGGAAATTAGGGCATAAGAAGAAAGATTGTTGGACTCAAAAGGACAATGAGATATACCAAAAGGGAACAAGGAGGCAAATATGGTAAGTAACAAACCCAAAGAGGATGCTTTGCTTCTATTTTTAGAAAGTGTTGATGATTCATGGGTTTTAGATTCTAGTGCCTCATTTCATGCTACACCACATAGAGGTTATTTCATTGATTATGGCTAAGGGGATTTTGGGCTTGTTTCTTTGGGGGATTATGAACCCTGTCAGATTGTTGGAAGGCAAAAAGTTAAGATTAAGTTACAGAATGGGAGTCATTGGCTACTACATGAGGTAAGACATGTTCCAAGGCTGAGTAGGAATTTAATTTCAGTAGGGCAACTCCATGATGAGGGTTATGTAGTTACTTTTAATGATAAAAATTGGAAGGCTTCAAAAGGTTCCCTTGTAGTAGAAAAAGGTGTGAAAGTAGGCACCTTATATCTTTATATAGGTCATATTGTTTCTTCTACTTTGATTGTTTAAAAGAAAAATGAATGTTCAAGAATAGTTGCTACAGTTGAGTAGGGAGAACAAATAGCTATTGTAGATTCTAATACAACGTTGTGGTACAACAGACTTGGGCACATGAGTGAGAAAGGTACGAAAGTAATTTATTCGAAGAAAGTTTTACCAGGACTAAAATGTGTTAATATGGATTTCTATGAAAGTTGTGTGTATGGAAAACAAAAGAGAGTGAGTTTTGTGAAGACTGGGAAGGAAAATAAAAGTGAGAAATTAGAGTTTGTGCATATAGATGTATGAGGACCAACTTAGATATCTTCCCTTGGTAGCTCTCACTATTATGTTACATTTATTCATGATGCAACTAGAAAAGTATGGGTTTATTTTCTTAGACATAAATCTGATGTATTTCAAACTTTTAAGAAATGGAAATGCTTGGCTGAAAATGAGACTAGAAAGAAATTAAAATGTCTTAGATCTGATAATGGTGGTGACTATTGCAATCATGAATTTGAAGATTATTTCTTTTTTAATGGTAATCATAGATATATAACTATTACAAGGACTGGACAGGAAAATGGAGTGGTTGAATGCATGAACAAGGCTATAATGGAGTGCGCAAGAAGCATGAGGTTGCATGCAAGGTTACCCTTAAACATGTGGGTGGAGGCTATTAATATCACTATATATTTGATTAATAGAGGTCCCTCTACTCCTTTGGGTTGTGTTATTCTAGAGGAAGCATGGATTGGTAAGAAGGTGAGTCATTCTTTTCTTAGAACCTTTGGTTGTGAAGCATTTGCTCATTAAGATTCTGAAAATAGAACCAAGCTAGAAGCTAAGTCAAATAAATGCATATTGGATATGGAATTAATAAATTTGGTTATAGGCTTTGGGATTTTGAAAATCATAAAATTGTAAGAAGAACGGATGTCATATTCAATCAAAATGTAATGCTACACTAAACAAAAACAATAAATTGGAAACAAAGAACAAGCATAATGAACAAAAGAAATATATTTTTTTATTTAATCAACATATTACAAGAACAAGAACAATGATTGAGCCACTCTCAATTCGTAAACCTCAAAATAGAAGAAGATATCATCCAAATAAATTTCTATAATGATGTTAATACATAAAGAGTTCAGTACAATAATGAAGTACGATATCATTCTTAAATGCCTATGTCCAACATATGGACCCTACAAGTAACAAATTCTATTTCAAGAAGTAACTTCAACAGTCATCCTTAGCTACTTGTTATTCAACTTGAAACACCTGAAAACACACAAAAATGCAACAGAACACAAAGAGGGCTCAGTACACACTGAGTTGAAAAGCGTAGTCCACTTGCATACATGTTAGAATAAACATATACAAAACCATAATGCAGATATCTGAACCACATAACATAGTGCAATTCTAAAATTAATATGCAAGAAGTAAACATCTTCTTAACAATGCAAAATTAAACTCGCACTAAGAATAACCAGTAAATGAATCATATATATATTGAGGTGTCATCACTATGGTGCTAAGATACTATATCCGTATATGGTAAGATCATAAACAACACATAGTGGAATTCTCTATGGTACTCATGAAATGACGTAATAGAGACTTACCTTGTTCTCCATACTTAACCTTACTGGTTTAAGTCATAGGTAAGGCCAATTATCTTTTGTATGTAATTAACCCACCCAATTCATCTTAAAATTATCACTGAATTAATTAACTGAATAGGATAAATCGATATTCAACCACCTCGATATACGATCATTACATCTATCCTTAAAATACACATCAAACAGATATTCTAAGAATGTACATGCAACGAAGAACAAGTCAGTTTTCACATGATATTACATTCTTCATCTATTGAAAATCTCATCTTCTACTGCCAAATTTGAAAGTAAATTTAGATAATTTTAACAACAAAAATAAATACTACAATATTACGATCTCGTAAATATAACTAAATGGATACATCAATTTAATGATATTTGCTAGTCGTAGTACTATACTATTTACTCCTACTATTATAATAAACTAAACTTATCCTTCGAAATGACCTAAGATAATAAAACAATGCACATATGATATTTTTGCTTTAAATGACATATCATCAAACATATATCATAAATTTGCCTCATTACTTGAAATGACTTTCCATTTCAATTATGAACTGAAATACATCTTTATAATAAAAGGATTCTATTTCAAACATCTTATCTCAAAACAATCCATAAATGCTATTAAGACACTTCATAGAAAAATTAAACATAATTGAATCCAAGTGCAACCAATGCTTAACAAATGATCATTTACAATGTTATTGAATATTCAAGTGTCTATTGAAGTTATACCACTATTTGACAATAAGCCACCACCCAGTTATAACTACAACAACATATGAAAGTACAATATCTGAAATCAATTCAAAATACGATTCAAAAATATGCAATGTAGCTTTCATCATGCCAATGACCAAAAGTGATTAAAATGTAAAATCCCTAAGCTATAAGATGTACACTAGCTGTCCACATAATGACCATGTTGATATTGAAATAACAACATCTATCTATATCTTTGTTTATAAAATAATGCCTTATTTAGTTGCGAACAATTTGACAAAACAACAGTTAATTATGACTCAATTTCCATCATATATTAATGGGTAAATTATGCTGTCATAGAGAATTTTCTACTTGATTCGAGCTTCCTTTTGACTATTTGACAAAATTTCATTACCATCAGTTGTCATATACTGTTCACTATATTACTGTTTTTAATATATAATGACCGAGCTCTAGAATTCAAGTGCATTGTTTATTATAATGACTTAACCCTCAGTTCAATTTAATTAATTCTTAAAACAGAGTGATTGTGCCCTTGATTAGTCATGAGTCTGCAACCTAATGTGAGCTCGTGATTGTGGCCGAACCACAAATATCTATAAACTCTAAGTTATGGGTTCTCTTAGAGCTCGGCCCTGACAAAGTTGAATACCCATAAGTTTAATATGATCACATGCATACTTATTGTCACAAGCATGAGTCTCTGACTAGGTTTAACTCGGAGAAGAAAAAGTATGTTTAGGGAAAAGCCCAAATATATAGATATAGCAACACCCAAAATGATATCTTCATACTTTACATTCAAATGTGGATATATACAGGGCTAAGCATTGCACACAGTTCCATGCTCTGCATATATCCATCCTTGAGTGTCAATACACATCATGTAAAACTGATAACCATTTACAACATGCTTATCGAAATAACAATGCAATTGTAAATAAAGAGAGAGTAGGGTAAGAAATTGCCCCTACGTGTAATACAGAAGATGAAAAATGCTCAATACAATGCTCTGCAATAAAGCTCAATGGTAAAGCCCCAAAAGCCAAGTCAAAACTGGTAAACAATCTCCGTAATGCTAACACACATAACTCGCAAATGAATTCACAATGGAGTGAAGTAGAATAACCCAAAAATAACAACAAACAACTTCTGATGAGTAACTCCATCATGCTTAGCCACATATGCAAGTATCCCCCTCCAACAAAACCCTTCATTATGCTGATACCTCAACAAAAAGGGTCATAGATGTTAAGCAAAACAGAGCAATGTGGCCAAGTTTTTAGCCCAAATTTTGCAAGAAACCCAACTCACAAAAAGAAATGGCTGACCAAACCTTTAGTGCCATAATTCCTCATAAACATGCATTCAATACACATCATGTATCACAGAGCCATGTATTCGGCAGTACCAAAACCATCACCATGAATTTGGCTATGAATAATGCTGATATCCAGTTACATGGCATTCAAAACCCATTTAGGGTTGCATGTTATTTAAGAAATATTAAACCCCTTTTTAATAACATATGTATATACTATACCAACTACGGGTTGTTAAACATTTAAAAAAAAAAAGAATATAAGTTATGTAATTAAAACCAACCTAAGGTTATATGCAATAAAAAGTATCTAAACCCTTTACATCATATGCCTATATGCTATACTGAAAACAAATCTAATGCAATAATTCAATCCCTTCCAATCACACAAATGAAAATACAATGACAAGTTCCAAATACATACAACATATTAACATACAAATGTATTTGCAATGTCAAGTTAAACATACAATATATTTAACTTTCTTTCCAATACATACAAACACAGAATGCAATTTACAATGAGTTTGAAACTTAATAAACATAATCGATACCCAATCAACATGCATTTATTTATATGCCAGTTTCAAATCATAAAATCCTAAATCACCTTCAATGCTAATCAAATAGTTCTGAACAGAAAATACGTTCAGCATAAGTCTCGTGTTCTAAAGGACAATAATATAACCAAGTTCTACAAAAATGAATACATAACATCTGAAAGGAACTTATAATAACAAAGTCCTGATATGCAAAAAAATTGAAGTAGTGGTTAGGCATGACAGAGAAAGTGTTGTACAAAGATCTGTTGCAGCAACATGAGAAGTTAAATGATTATGTAGTGCTGGATGATACTCCAAAAGTTGATGTTCCAACAATTTTTCATGATGTGCAATAACCACAACAACAAATATCACACACCCTAGTGAATGTTATATGGTTAACAAGGATGAATAGACCTTCAGAAAGATTTTCTCCTTCCTTGTATTCTATTTTACTTACCAATGCTAGTGAACATGAATGTTATGATGAAGCTATGTAGGTGGATACAAAGATTCAATAGGAGTTTGCAATGAAAGAAGAAATAGACTCTTTGCTAAAAAATAAGACATGGGATTTATGCAAGTTTCCTACTGGTAAAAAGGCTTTATAGAATAAATGGGTTTATAGGTTAAAAGAAGAGGAACGAGGTAAGAAAATATTTAAAGCCATGTTAGTTGTAAAAGAATTTGCACAGAAAAAGGGCATTGATTTTGATGAGATATTCTCTCTTGTTATTAAAATGACTTCTATTCACACCATTTTAAGTATTGTGGCTATTGAAGATTTGCACTTGGAGTAGCTTGATGTTAAAACAACCTTCCTTCATGGTGTTTTGGATGAAGAGATATATATGGCTTAGCCATAGAGATTTGAGGTCAAAGGTAAGTAGAACTTAGTGTGCAGATTGAAGAAAAATTTATATGGCTTGAAGCAAGCACCTTGGCAATGGTATCTAAAATTTGACAGTTTTATGCATGAGCATGGATATAGAAGGTGTCATTTAGATCATTGTGTTTATTTTAAGAGGTTGGATGGTGATAACTACATTTTTTTATATTTATATGTTGATGATATGCTTGTAGTTGGGTCTAACATGGATCATATTAAGTGGCAGAAAAGGCAGTTAGCACATGCATTTTCTATTAAAGATTTGGGGGTAGCCAAATGAATCCTTGGTATGAAGATTTGAAAAGCTAGGAAGAACAAGAAAGTGACATTATCTCAGGCTAATTATATTGAGATGGTATTGCAACATTTCTCTATGAAAAATGCTAAAGCTGTTAGCACACCTTTACCTAGTCATTTGAAGTTGACTAAGGAGATGTGTCCCAAGATACAAGAAGAGGATAAAAAGATGTCTAAGGTACCTTATGATTTAGCTATAGGAACTATGATGTATGCTATGGTATGTACTCAGCTAGATATTGCACATGCAGTGGGAGTTGTTAGCAAGTATATGAGTCATCCAAGGCTTTAGCATTAGAATGCAATTAAATGGATTATTAGATATTTGAGAGGAATATCCAGTAAGTGTTTACACTTTGGGGGCTCTACTACTAATTTATAGGGCTATGTTGACTTAGATTTGGTAGGGGATATTGATTCTAGGTGAAGTACTATAGGTTATGTATTTACTATTGATGGGGTAGTCATGAGCTAGGTTTCTAGGTTACAGAAGGTTAATTCTTTATCCAATATGAAGGTAGAGTATGTTGCTTCTATAGAGGCAACTAAGGATATGATATGGCTTTAGTTCTTCTTGGAAGAATTGGGATACCCTTAGAAGGATAATTATTTCTTTACAGATAGTTAGAGTTCCATTCATCTTGCGAAGAATTTAGCTCTGCATTCAAAGACAAAACACATATAGTTGTGGTACCATTTCATTCGGTTAGTTTTGGATAATGGATAGTTAAAGCTAGAGAAGATACATACAAATGATAATCTAGTAGATATATTTACAAAGGTTGTGAAAAGGGAGAAGATAAATTCCTTTTTGGCTTCAGTTGGTCTTCTCGAATAAAAAAAATAAAAGAACAATAGAGTCTAGGGTGGTTTACTATATTCTAGTGGGAGTTATATGTTTAACAATGCTTTGATAAGTCTCTAAGTGGGAGGTTATTTTTGTGGAGTCTGATTAGTCTCCAAGTGGGAAATTGTTGTAATGTAGAGCCTAATCAAACTCAAAGGTTTATTCTATGTGACTTCCCTCCAAATTATTTCTATGTGAGTTTGGGGGTAGCGCCCCCAAGATGGGGTCAAGGGGTAGTGCCCTAGGTGCGTTCCCTATTGCAGTACAAGGTGAGGTTGAGGGACAATGCCCTTGCATGGGTTTTTGGGGGCAACACTCCCGAAATAAAAAATGCCCTTATATTGTAAAAGGTGTTGGCTACTATTTTTTTATTATTCTAGCCCTAGTTTTGTAAGAAAAAAAAACTTATATAAAAAGGCTTAGGGTTAGGGATTTCATGATGAATGGTGATATTGTAGCTTCTTGCGGCAATATTGAGCTATAAGGGATTACAAATTGTAATTAGGTTTTAATCACTAGATAATAATAACATTGGACTTGTTGTTGGTGGACATAGCCTAGGGATTGGGTGAATCACATTAAATCTTGGTGTCTTGTGTTGTCTTTTATGTGATCTACTATTTTCTAGTATTGGCTATGTTTGTATATAACTATTATTTCTATCTGAGGTTAATCCTAACAATGTTGATGTGGCATCAATGGTCCTATTCGAATACCTCTCTCAAGTTTGGCACTCATTACAACATCCATCCCAAAAGTCTTCAATATTGGAAACATGCCTATAAGCATATCCTAGCTTTAGATGATTTTTGACAAAGCTAACAAGATCATAGTGGGGCCTTATAACTTCATGGTTGATCAATTTAATCATTTTCTCAAAGGTATTCACCAAATTCTAGGCATCATACCTAGAGGCACAAGAATAAGGTCCTACCACAAATAAGAAGGGGATGTTGACTATCTTGTTTACATTAGAACATAAGGTATTCACATCTAGAATCTACTTGCATAATTAAACAAGCACTACTTTATCTTTAGGATACCTAGGGAATATTTTTAGAAAATCATTGAATGCATTAATCCTCAGGTATGAGAATGATAGAAATTGAATAAAACAAAATCTGAACTGACTCATTACTGATATAACTTTAGGTGAGAATCTCTACTTAGGGCACCCTTGCAACTCCTGACATAGCCTCATTATGAAGGCGTCAATCACATTTATGTGTTCTTCAAAGCTCTTTTCCAGCTATAGATGAGGGTGGAATTCATATACTTTAGTGTTCTCATCATAGTCTTCAATGTTGGGAAGATAAGGCCATAGATGATGCATGGCTAAAGCATATATTAGGTATGATGACATGTAAAATTACTTGAATGTTTTCACCAAATCTAGCCAGGAGGCTAGCTCTTCACACATGATTTGGGCCCATTCAAATTATACTTCATAAACACAAACTTCCTAAACTACATAGAAGTGATGCTCAATAAAATCCAAGATCTCTTCCCTACCTTTCAATCTTAGAAACAATGCCAAGATGTCCACAATTCCCTTTTTGAATTAGTTTTAAAAAGGGTTCTTGGCATTTTACCCTTTTTGGAATGAGGAGTCTAGAACCAAGTTCTCTGCATGTCCTCTCTTCTTAGATTCTTCTTTTCATTGAACATTGATGTAGAAGAAGAAAAGTCAATGGCATAGTACTGGTCCTTAATTGGAATTCTTAATGTAGATTGCATCAATTCTCTATTCACCAAAAACATAATAGATTGGTTAGGGAACACAATTTTCTTGGTTTCTAGGTTGTAACTTTCAATGCATTCCTTTACCAATTTTGGTACATGCACAAGTATGGGAAAACTAGTGGCTTTGACTAAACCACTTTCCTTCAACTTCTGTGTGATTAGATGGAGAGGTTGGGTGTTCAATCTTCTATGCAAATTACAAGGTTGAAAAAATTGAGAGAAGTATTAGAAAATTTCTTTATCTCACTCTCTAATCTAATCAAATGATTAGACCCAATAGCTCTAACTTCCGTTAGCTTATAACTTTACACAAAGAAAACTACTGTTTCAACAAAATAGTCATTACAAAATGAGGGACCTTGTTTGGCAAAAATATGATCATATAGATTTAGGAATTGGATTTTTGGCACCACACGAATCAAATAACTCATAATTAACAACCATAAAGGTTAGATTTGTAAATAAATTAGGAAGATCAATGGCTATTTAAAACATATTTGACCCATATGATAGCTCATAAATCCAACCGCTTTAAAATTCACTTTAATCTCATGTAGTAGTGAGATTATTTCCTTTTCTGGATCCTTTAACTTAAGTTTATTGAGAACTACCCTCTTTACTAGAGAATCGAAAGCTAGGTTTGTGCTTTAATCCATTAAGTGTGGGGAAAGAGGCTTTACCTTTCTATTTTTAGACTTACCTTTGCCTTCAATTTTCTTTGATTTGGGGGTGCAATATGCAAATTACTCTTTTCATGCCTTGAGTACTCTACCTTTTTCTTTTCCACACATGGCTTTTTCTCTTGATTTTTCAACTTGGCTTGGAGAAGCCATGAAAATGATTCTCCACCTTGATCACATTAATACTTTAATTCCTTTGTATCGGGCTCTTCTTTACAACTGACTCCATTAGAAGCATCTTTCTAGAATCTTCATAGAATATCCTTATATTTAGCTTTATAATTGTTTATCTTCCTTGTCCTTTGGAAAATAAAACTTTAATGTTTTTATTAGATAGAAAAACACCATTGAGACCTTTGCTTTCCAAAGAGAGAAGCACTTCGAAAAAATTTCCTTGTTTTGGCCACTTTTCCATATATCCTCAAGAGGATTCATTGATCATGAATTCATCATTTAGTAATGCATATCAAAGGTCCAAATTAACTTCTTTGTAGCACCGCACATGGGTACACTAGACACGTAGAGTCTTTTGAATGGAGCACAGATTCTCTTGATTTATCCTCACAACTATTCATTTTTAAATCATAGCCTTTGATATAAAATATCATCAAGGATCAATATATGATCTTAATCTTTAGAAAAACACTAGAAGATGTTCACTTCTAGAGGGTGAGTAATTGAAAAGATGAAGTTCTATTTCTCTACATAGAAATAAACTTTGACTTCGAATCTTCAATCTGAGAGTTTCTTAGCTTTATATCTTTTCTTCTCTTGGTATTTTCACCATGAATCCACTAGATAAACACCTATAGATGCCATTATTTCTTGTTCTTTGGGGCCTCAATTAATGAAGTTTTCCAAAGATGAAAAATAAGCAGAAATGGTCAAAATTTAGAGAAAACACTTGCTTCAGGTAGGAACAGAACTATAGAACCGAAGTAGGACTTTCTTGTCATTGGGGAACTGCTCAACCCTCCCAATCCTAGATCACCTAAGACCTTAATTTAGTAAAATGAAAAGAATCCAGCATGGAGGCATAAGGGGGAGTGGAGTAGCAAAAACCCAAAAAGAACACAAAAGGGAGACCTTAGGGTGTTTGATGAGAAGATAGCCACCTAGGGGCTATCTAAACACGAAATTGAACATTATTGTATTGAAAACTCTTAAAGTTAGAAGCTTAAAAGGGAAAGATTAAAAGTCTAGTAACACTTGAATTTCTTTTGTATTAAGGTAAAAATGTTGTCCTCTTTGGTGGTATGTTATCCACCATAAATAATTCACTTCCTTCAAATGGTATAACTATTAAGAGTGGTTGTGTTTCCTTTGTGACATGTTTAATAATAATAAGAATATTAGTATTATTTCTTTGTTGACAACTGACTTCCACTAATTTATAGAACATAATTTTGTTTGTTATTATCTATTAGATAGAATATTTTAATAATAATATTTTCAATACTATTATTAATCTTATGAAGTAACATTATTTATTTGGATCACTAAATAAGGATGAAAAATTGAACAAGATATTGGAGCTTGTAAAATATAAATTGAATATGTTGTTTTTATCTTAGTCAAGGTTCATTGTAGTCCCCCTGTCCCAAATTTTCTTTCTTGAGTGTCTAGTATAACTGTAGGTACCAAGTTAGCTAATGTAATGTGTTATGGATCTTACTATCCTCAAGAATGTTAAGCTTGTAAGATACTTCCCCAAACTTCCTTAATACTTTATATGGTTCTTAGAATCGGGGATAATGATTTTCCACCCTATTTTATTAATTGAATATTTCTTATATGGTGCCAATCACAAAAATACTAGATCTCCAACCAAAAAGGATATTTCTATACAACTCTTTTCTAAATAGATATTTTGTTGGTTTTGGATGTGGTGTAAATTCTCTTTTAGGGTCTTGAAAATATTACTCTTCTCCTTACTCTTATGCATCTCAGACTTGGCTTTCTTGGGTGACCAAACTCCTGAAGGATGTAGTCTCATACCCATATAGTGCCTTAAATGGGCTCAATCTAATTGACATGTAATGAGTGGTGTCAAAGTAATATTCTCTTAAGTGTAGCCACTTAATCCATACATTTTTTTTGTTATGAAACATTGTTCCTTAGATAACCTTCTAACCACTTATTTACTACTTTTTGACTAATCATCAATGTGAAGATGATACTTTGTGTTAGGAGTTTACATTGTTTCAACTAGATGGAAGAGTTCTTGCTAGAATTTTATGTCTCTATCACTCACAATATTTTGAGGAAGTCCATGGAGTTAAAATATTTCTCTAAAAAATAACTCCACTATTTGGTGTGCCTTGTATTCTATGGAGATGTCAAAGAAGTGAGAATTATTCACAAGTCTATTCACTGCCACAAAAATAGCATCCTTCCCTCAGATTTTTGGTAACTCTATTATGAAATCCATGGATATGTTTTGCCATTTTTTGTTGGGATTAAGTAATTATTTTAGTAGTCCCACTAGGTGTATTAGATTTTCCTTATTCTATTGACAAGTCATGCATTTATTTTTTGAAACTACAAGTGGAATAATTGTTATATTTTTCATTGATGCCAAACCTATTGGTAAGATAGAGTGTCAAACCTACTGGAAAGAAAGTTACTAACAATGTAGAGTGCCATATCATATGATTGATTAAGAGGATTTAAAAAAAGAGGTTATGCAATGACCTAGTGAAAGGTTTGGTTGAGATGTATTAAGTATCATGGAAATACAATGGGAACTTGATTTGTTAGTCCTTGACAAGATAATTTGTTTTTTAATCAACACATAAAGTAAAACACATAGTTGGATAAAGCTATGAGTTGAAACAAGTCAAAAAAATAAACTTGACCGAGTATCACTATTACACGGTCAATGAATGAACTGAATAGAAGATTAAGGAACTCAGTAGAAGTTGAGAAAAATACTTCAAACTGAGTAGTTAGTTATTGCCAAGAAAATTTATGAATAAGTATAGCTACCATTGAGCATTATATTGGTCGAGCAAGCATGTTGATGTTATAAAGGCTAGGGTTGTTGTTTTACCAAAAGATCAACCTATCAATACCTAATGCAACCAATTGTCTTATAGAACCATAGGAGGTAGTTAATCCATGTCCTATATCCTATGAGGGATGCTGGTCCATTTCCAATAATCCCCCTCCCATGTCACTTATTGTGTCTTATGAGATTTAAACCTATGACCAAGCTCTTATACCAATTTTTTGAAAGTAAAGTCCACCAAAATAATTGAGAAGTGGGGGTGCAAATTAGTTATTAGATCAATATGAATTTTATCAACCTTATTAAACCTTAACCATGTGAACAATATGATCAATAACTGTAAGAAGATACCCATATATAATAATATTAGACATGTTAACTAGGGAAACCCTTGATTAAAGGGAAAACCTTGGTGGGAAAAGAACACCAAACTCACTACCCAACTGGTCTCTATATTATTTCTTTTAGAATAATAGAAATAAAATTTAACTCCACAACTTGAACTCTTTCTCTCTCCTCTTACTATGCGAATACCACACCAAATGCTTCTCATATCTCAATACCAAATCTTCAACTTTGCATCACATTGATCGCTTTGATCTCTTGCTCACATTTATAATCTTTTTGCATCACTCTCTCAAATACACAACTACATCTTATATCACAAGAAAAATAAATTTCCTTTATACCATATTCTCATAATAATTCTTGGAGTCAGCCTTGAGGCTTTCCCAATTAATTATAATAATACCTCATTAAGACATTGTTGAGATAATGGATGTTGCACACATTGCATAATTATTATATTGTATTATTTTATTTTATTATGTAATGTTGTACCTAGATAGACGTGCAACACACAAAGATTCCCATGGGATATACTTGATGAGTTGTATTGTAACATTTTGATAATATTTGATGTAATTATTTAATATTGGGAAAAAAAAAATTAAATGTCAAATATTAAATGTGGGGTCAATAGGTTAGGTAGCACATGGTTTATGTAATACTACTTGGTGGTTTTGTGGGACTTTCTACTATATAAGCAGCCACAAGGGTAGTTGTAGACATAAGACAAAAAGGCAAAAAGGCAAGAGTTGAGCAAGACAAGGCTTGATAGGTTAGCCAAGGGAGCATTTGTGAAGGTTTGGAGCATGGCATGGGATGTGTGGATTTCAATTGCATATTTTTTTCAAATCTATTATGGGTTATGTGAAAATGATTATATGTTTTCTTGCAAGTTTCCTTATAGATATTACAATTCATTACATCTTTTCATAATTACAAAACATTTTCAGCTCATAGTAATTACAACTTTTTACATGTGCAACCTTGGAAGTTGCACATTTGCTGATGTCATCCTCAAGATATCTACTATAATTTTCTAATTTCACTCATCATGATTATCTCCTTGTTAAGAGATACAATCCAAACACCAGAAACCACTTATCAGGTACTTTGTCTACACATTATCTTCTATAAATCACAAATAACTTTCACATGTCTTCAAATTTCTATACACACACTTTTCCACATCATTAGGATATAATGTAGAAAAATTTTTCATTTGTACTTGACCTCATCATCAATACACAATCATCATGACCTTGTTTTCTATTTGCTACTTTTCTAGTCTTTACATAAATAATACTATGTGGACATCAATGAAAAACACACTCATGAATGCAACATGTTAATCTCTCTAACTATTCTATCAATTCTTAGGATACTCCCCCAAAGGAATACCATCAAAATTCAAGCTAAAAATACCCTCCTTTGGCATTGATGGAAACATAAATGAAAAGCAGGTAAGTTCCAAGAATATAAAATTCAACTCTATTTCTCCTACGCCTACTCTTTTTTTTTCAAATCCTCTTCATCAATTAAATCTAAAACTCACAATAACAAATATTTATCCTCACCTTCTCATTCTTACATAGATGACAACAATTGTTCACACTTCTCCCCTATTGATATAACTCAATGTGATCATCTTCCTTTAGTACACTTGTCCCCATTACACACTCTTCCCCTTTCATAGGAGTTGTTTTTAATGCAATCTCTCTCCCATTGACATCAATGACAAAGGCATCATTATAGCACTAAGCTTCTCAAAGTCTTCAACTAGATCAAGTGTCCAAAGACACTGTTTCATATTAGCTACCAAGAATCCTTGATGACTCTACTCAATCACAGATACACTCCCATACAAGAAGAATCAAACTTTAGTCTAGATAAATAATAATGTTCTGTACCACTAGACTAATGCACTTTCTGCATCATCTACTCTGAAGTAGATAGGGGCATAACCCCAAGCATACCTCAAAAATAATCAAATGTATCCTTAAAAAGAGGCTTTGTAAAAATATTTGCAATCTTCTTTTTTGTATTAACATGCTCTAATCTAATTTGTTTCTCTATAACTTTCTCTCTCAAAACATGATACTTAATCAATATATTCTTAGTCTTGGAATGTAACATAGGATTCTTATACATACTCACTATAATTTTGTTATTACAATGTATGATAACAAGTTCTGTAAACTCTATCCCAATATCCTTCAGCATCTATTTCATCCACATGATGTGATTACAGTTGTTTATTGTTGTTACATACTCTGCTTCTACCATACTCTATGAAATATAATCTTGTTTCTTTCTTAACCAAGAAACCAAGCTTTGTCTAAGGAAAAATGATCGACCACTTGTACTTTTTCTATCATCCATACTCCTTGCCCAATCCACATTAGTATAAGCATATAGAGTAAATTCATTTGATATATCATACCATAATAAAAAAAATATCCTCTTTACTACTACATAAAAATACTAAAGAAGATCATGGAAGAACCCCAAATGACTAATTTAGAAATAAAAAATACTAGTGGGGGGGTGAATCAGTATTTCATGAACTTAAGCCCAAAATTGAATATCTTTAACAACTTTATAACATGCATAAGACATTTAACTAACCATGTTGAACAATAAATATAACCATGCAATAAGATAACTCATAACTGTATATCAGCAATGTTAGTATGCTAATAGAAACTAAATTTAAATAAAGCTTCTAAAAACTAAACAAAATTCATAAACTTCAAGATAGACTAAGATGAGCTCTCAATTGAGAATATGAGCCATTAATGGGATCTCTCAATGAGAAGCTCTCTTGTTGAGTGGCTTTGTCTAAATAGATAGGATGTATGCTCAAGCTTATGCTTCAAAAAGGGCTTCAAATGGAGTTGGAATTTGGGTGTGAGTGTATGGTTTTGATGTAAAATGGCTTCTTAAAATGGTATTATGACTTTACTTCATGGATGTGTTCTTTTGCAAAGGGGAAGGATCCAATTTATATGCAAGAGGCTTGAGGGATTGAGGGCTAAGATGCAAGGATGGTGAAAAGTTCATGGAGGGCTTAGATTGCATGAGAGGAGAGCACATGGATTGTGCTTTCTTATAGCCAATCAGGGAGTGACACATGTCACAGGGTGAGAGGATGGAGGAAAGGGGAAGGATGAGTCAACAAAGGAGGCTCAAGGGATAAAATCTTCATAAAGACCCTCATAATGGCTTGTAAGAGCAATGAAAGGGCTTGGAAGAGTCATTGATGGCCTAGTGGGCTTCATAAAGTTTTATAGTTGGGATATTTTGAGGGAGATGAGAGGAATTTTGACTTGGGCTTGATTAGGAAGGTTTTAAGCTTGCTTAGGATTGTGCAAATGATTAGAGGATGGATTAGGATGGTTTAGGATTAGCCTAGGGATAGGCAAGTGGATGACATTTAATGAGGGTGGGTGAAGGAGGAGATATTTGTTAACTTTGGCTTGGGTTAGTAAGTATTAACCCATGTTTAGAGAATGTGACAAGGTTAGGAGGGGATTATGATTAGGTTTAAAGACATCTTCTAGAAGAGTCTAGACTTTGGATGAGGATAAAGACTTTCTAGAATAATCTAGAACTTCCTAGGATGAGGATGAAAACTTTCTAGAAGAGTCTAGAACTTCTTAGGATGAGGATAAAGTTTTATTTATTTCAAGGGTTTGGGTTGAGGATATATTTATTAAAACTTTTTTAATAAACATGAGGATTAATATTTAATCTTAATTAAATATTTTGAGTTGGGATTGGGGGTAGGAAATGATGGGATTAGCCTTTAATCAAAATTAAAGAAAGATTAGAAGATTTTGGAAGAGGTTAGTGGTCTTAAGGAAATTGGCCAAGTTTTGGGCAAATTTTTATTTATTTATTTATTTTGGGTTTTTTGGTCAATTTATTAATTAAATAATTAATAAATAAGAAAATAATGTTTAAATAAGATTTAAACATTTTTGGGAGGGATTCCTTAATTAAATATTTTTAATTAAGATAAAGAGATTTAATGGCATAAAAATAAATAAATAAATAAAATAATTAATTAATTAATAAATGATGATATCATCAGAAATTTTTTCAAAAAATAAAAATACTTTATTTTCTAAAAGATTTAGGTTTCTACAATAACAATGTATTTTGTTAACTAGAGAAACCCTATCCAAAGGAAAACTCCAATGGGGATGGTACTCACAAAATGATCCACTAATCAAGCATATCTTTTGAAAAATATTGACCATGTTAGGAGTCTATTACATCTATATAGTGTCTTGGTCCTTGTTAGAGCAATAGACCTTGTTAGGAGCCTCAACCTTATTAGGAGTTGATATATACAAATACAATATGCATACAAGATGATTCCACTTCTCAAACCTGCAATATACAATATAGTTCTTCAATATAAAGAGATAAATACAGAAATCTCTTTACACAGTTGCTGATATCTTCAATATCAGGTCTTGCCTTTGCTACTCATTCTCAAAATTTTCATTCCTCTGGTCATACATGAGAATTATCATCACAAAGTATTACGTTAATATTGCATTGCATCACTTCATTCATTCACACAACTTAAAATTTGCAATCTTTCCTTTATACCTTGGTAATTACAAATATCTGCCCAGTTAGCCTTCATGCCTTTATAGACTTTACAAAATACAATATTAAATGTTTCCCACTTAGGGTTAACATATAGGATGTTATCCCTAATTATTTTTAAAAAAAATTTCTTAACCCAAAACATCCATTACCTTATCATGTTTTGTAATGCCTATGTACTATTTTAACTATTGGAATGTTTTGGGCAAGGGGGGGGGGGGGGGGGTGTGTGAATCAATTATCCAAGGTACAAATGTACAAATAAAACTTTTTAGCACTTTAACTTATGCTTAAGCATGCATTGATAATTCAATATTTTAAACTTTTGCATATTGCCATCCTAGGTCAAAACAACTTTGCGAAAATATAAACATGAAACACCACAAAATAAATTACAAATTTTGACACAAGGATTTTATGTGGAAACCCAATTTTTATAAAAACTACCAATAAAATGTCACCAACTTTCACTCTTTTGAAGTGAGCCCAGTGAGAAGCCAACCCTGTTAAAGATTACAATGCACTCTATTAAATGTGACTTAGATTAAAGAATTTCAATCATCCTATTAGGAGGGAGCCCTATTAGAGGAATTTAGAAAATTCCATTAGAATTTAACCTTATTAAAGGATTTACCCATGATTGTCAGGTCAATCTTAGTCCAAAGGATTTATCTAGACTAATATAGTTGTTAGAAAGTAACAACAACACTTGATCGGATAACAAAAAAAACTCACTTGCAAATTACAAATCTCACATTTAGTCCTCCATACTACTTGGTATTTATCCTCTTTTTTACTAATAGCTTGTTCACTCTTCAAGCCTTCATGTCCTTAATCCTTCTTTCTTAGTATTCCAATTGCAAATTCTTTCATTTATCTACCATATGAAGCAACACCCTAGAATTTTTGTCTTTCATAGGTTGCTTCTAGCTGGTTATCCCCTTAAATATAGAATTTAGATATTTTTCTTCTTAAACACGATCATCCATTTTAGGGTTAGCTCAGATTCATTGAATCTACCCATATTTCCATTTTATTTCCTCTAGAAACTTCCCTTACAATCCTATTTGAATTCATCTCAAAACTATTTATCTAAAATTCTATGCCACCAACTCATGATAGTTATCATCCACACCCTTTACAAAATTCAAGAAATCAACTTTATCAGCTCAAATTTGTCAAATCTTCATTCAAACTCATTTTACTATCACTCAGCAATAAAATGTTGTTTTCTTGACAAACACTATCTTTTGATTATTAGTCAACATTGGGTTGCTCGACATACACTAAGTTTTGCATGGTCACTATTGCCATCTTCTAATGCTCGACACATACTAAAATTTCTTCACTCAACACCAACTAGATTTCTCTTTGCTTGACACATACTAAAATTACTCCTCGGCTTCAACCAACTTTCTACTTGACCCACATTGACTTACTTAGCTTCCACTATTTTCTTTGTTAGGCTTGGTAGACAAATTTCTTTACTTAGCCTTCTTCTAGTCTTTTCTCAAGTATCCTTTCATTATAGCCTTAAGTAGATAAACAATAGACTATATCATCAATGTCTTGCTTGGTCTTAGTGCTCCTTTTATACACCATATAACTCAACCTTTCTCTAGGTTCTCTTGTTATCCTTTCTTTTCAAATCCTCTTCATCAATCAATCAAATGATATCATTCAAACCAAAGTAAGCAATTGTCTCACAAACAAGTAGCAGGTTTGACATCAGTAACAAAATAATGATTGTTCCATGAAAGGTTTCATTAATCTTCTTCATTTTAGAAATCTCCTTTCAATAATATCCCTCTTTGACATTGATGAAAAACCAATACCAAAAATAAACTTAATACCTTCTATCAAAATCTCTCCCTCTATCAATATGTGTGCCTTGCTCTATATACTCTGATCTCTTCCTCATATTTTTTCCTCATCTAGTCTTGTCCCTCTTTGACAATCTTTCTCTTTGCTTCTCTGATCTCTGTGATATCTCCCTCATTCCTTTGATATCTCCCTTAATATATTCTTCTTATACAATTCTTTGTATATTCTATCTCTTCGACAAAAATTCCAAGGATTTTTCATCTAGAAATGTAGATATAATAAATTTAGGTTCTCCCTTTGTCACCTTGCATGTGATTGTAAATCTTCTTTTTCAGCGCTATCTTTACATCAGGAAAGTCCTAAAGTAAGATCCACTACATCAAGTTGTAAAATATGTCATTCAACTAAATTGATGAAGGACACTAGTCTTACTTCTTAAGTATCTTTGGATAGGGGTATCACCCCTAGTTATACTCTAAGATATTCATGTGTATCCTTAGATAAAGCCTTTGTGAATATAGAAGCTATCTATTCTTTTGTATTCACATATTCCATTCTCACTTCCTTGTCTTGAACCAATTCTCTCAATTAATGATACTTGATTACAATGTCCTTTGCCTTTATATGCATCACATGATTCTTAGATATGTTTATACAAATTTTATTATCACAATAAAGTACCATAGGTTCAATGATTTCTTCTTTCATTCCTTTGAGTAACTATTTAATCCACACAACATTGTGTAATTCACTGTAACAACTACATATTCAACTTCAATAATAGATTGTGAAATACAATTTTTTTTCTTGCTGGTCCAAGTAACTAATCTTTTTCCTAAGAAAAATGCTCCACCACTTGTACTTTTCCTGTCATCAATGTTTCAAGCCCAATCAACATTTGTATAGGCTCTCAATTCAAACCTGTCATACTTCTTGTAGTATAGACCATAGTCTTATGTTCCTTTCAAGTATCTCATAATCCTTTTAACAACCATTAAGCGATTCTCCTTAGTATTTGCATAAAATCTTACAAAGCTCCCAACAACTAGTGTAATGTCAGGTCTTTTATGAACTACATATTGCAATTTTCCAATCATAGACCTATGTAATGTTTGATTTACTTCAGTAGAATCATCTATTTTGGATAGTTTGTGTCCTGTCACCATAGGAGTACCAACTAGTCTTGAATCTTCGATATACTAAAAGTTTTCAAGATTTCCTTCACATACTTAGACTAAGTGATGTAAATACCATATCTCATTTGATAAACTTATAATTCGATAAAGAATTTTATTTATCTAAACATAGACATATCAAACTCTTTCATCATTTCATTTGAAAATGTCTTACACAATGCATTTTGTCCTCCAAATATGATATCATCAACAAATATTTCTGTTAGTAAGATTCCTTTACCTCCTTCTATCTTCAAGTAAAGATTGTTGTTTTTATCAGTCTTCTCAAAACCAATCTTCACAAGATAGTTGTGAAATCTTTCATACCATGGTCTTAGAGCTTGCTTCAAACCACATAAATCTTTGTGCAATATACACACCAAATTATTATTGTTTAGATCATTAAATCCTTCAAGTTGCTCTATGTAAACCTCCTCTTTCAGTATACCATTTAGAAATGTTAACATCCATTTGATAAACTTTAAATCCTTTGTAAGTAGAGTTCTTACTCCTTCCAATCTTGGAACTAGGGAAAATGTTTCTCCATAGTCAATTTCCTCTTCTTGTGCGTATTCTTTGTAAACTAATCTTTCCCTATTCCTTGTAACTTCACAATTCTCATCCAACTTGTTTTTGTACACCCACTTGGTTCCAAAAAACCTTTCTTTTTCTCTGGTCTTGGTACTAGTGTCCAGGTTTTGTTCTTCACAATATGATCAATTTCTTATTTCATGGTTTGATTCTAGTCTTCATTCTCTAATGCATCCTCCACTAATTTAGGTTCATGCATGCTTAACAAACATGTGTCATTTCTCAACCTATTCCTTGTTATTGGTCTATCTTTTTTATCTCCAATTATTTTTTCAACAAGGTGATGTCTTCTAACATACTTTGACAACTTGTCTTTGTTCTCTTTTCTACAATGGGTCTTTCATGAAGTTCAATTCCTGATTCACTGTGCATTCTCAATCAAGTAACTCAACATTCCTTTCATGTAAACTGATCTTAGTAATATAATGTACCTTAGCTTCTGATTATAACTCAACTCTTGAATGAAGCTCAACATCCATTATATGGTACTTGAAAGTCACTCATTCTTGTTGATTAGCAACTTGGTTTGTAGAATTATCATCATTATCATCATTATCATACATGTTTTAATAGTAGTAGATAAAGATTATGTAATTTTCAAGTTCCTTCTTTAGTTTATCTTCATGCAGTTCTATATATTAATCAAACTATACATTTGCACTTTCCATAAATTAAATAGTGTTACTATTTAAACACTTATAAGCTTTATTTCTTGTAGAATAAAATAGGAATATACCTTCTTCACTTTTGGTATCAAGTTTACCATTTTTGTCTTCCTTAAGAATGTAACACTTGCTTCCAAATACCTTTAAAATATTTGACATTGGGTGAGTATTCATACCATAATTCAAAAGGTGTTCAATTTGTACCTTTCTTGATTTGTACTTGATTCAAGGTATAAATAGCTATACTGAAAAATTCTCTCTAGTATTTCAAAGAAATGTTCTTCTCCATCATTAGTGTTCTAGCACAATCCATGACAGATTTGTTCTTCCTTTCAGCAATCCCATTTTGTGGAGGGGTCCTAGGTGCAAAAGTTTGTCTCTTGATTCCTCTGTCATTGTAGAAGTTTTCAAACTCATTTTCTATAAACTCTCTACCTCATTCAGATCTCAAACATTTCAATCTTTTACCAGTTTCCTTTTCAACTCTTGCCAAATATCATTTAAATATTTGAAAAGCATCGAATTTTTCTTTCAAAAACATTACTACCATCATTCTAGAGTAATCATCAACAAATAGGATAATATAATTTTTGACTTTGTAGCTTTGTGCATCAATTGGTTCACATAAATCAATATGAAATAATTTATTTTGAAGTATGAGTCTTACTTTTAAAACTAGACTTTGTCATCTTGCCAAACTGACATTGTTTTCAAATCACATTATCAAATTTCTTTCATTTTGAAATACCTATGACTCTTTTCATCTTACTAATATTGACCAAAATATTTAAATTTACATGACATAGCCTTTTATGCTATAGCTATACATCATCAAATTGTACAACAAGACAAGTAGCATCATTCATGTCAAGATAAAATAGATTACCTCTAGTCTGATCTCCGCTGCCAATTAGTTTCCCATAGGTGTCATAGGTCTTAGCCTTCCTATTATCAAATTAAACTTTTCATCCTAAATTATTCAATTGTGACAGACTTAATAGATTATAGTTAATTCCTTATACATAGTAAGCATTGTCACACATGATCTTGTCTATCAATCTTATTGATCCTTTTCCTTTTATTAGACTGTTAGAATACATAGTCCACTAATATAAATGGGGGTTGGGGGGGTGGGTGAATTAGTTATCCCACTAATATCATAAACTAAAATCTTTAACAATCTTTAACCATATGAGTAATGTAAGAAAAAACTACAATAAGATACTCATACATAATAACACTAGATATGTTAACTAGGGAAACCCTTGATTAGAGGGAAAATCTCAGTGGGGATGGTACCCACAAGATGATTCACTAATATAAATATTACTTATTAGAGGATAGACCCTATTAGGAGTCTGTTACAACATCTAGTACATATGAGTCCCTGTTAGGAGACTTTGAATCCCTGGTAGGAGATTCCAACCCTGTTAGGAGTTATGGAAGACAACTGGACCCACTACCCAAACAACTTCAAGGGAAAGACCAATGAACCCACTTGTTATGGTTCCAAAATGCATGCCCCATTTCATTTATAAATTGGGACCCCCTACTTTATTTTTCAATTAGTCAAAACCCTAGTTTAAGATTTGAGTCCTTTTAGGGTTTTATTTGGTGTTTTAGTTTATGTTTGGGTCTTAGTTTGAAGATCTAGATTCTAGAAACAGAGTTCTAGGAGAAAACAAGTATTTTGAAAAAATAAAAGGTGCACTAGTGCACCTAATTAGGTGCACCGGTGCACCAAAATACTAAAGAGAAAGGCTTTTTTGTTGTTATAATGTGTATTAGAATAGCTACATAGCTGCACACCTCCGCAACACCCAAGTGAGCTAGGGTCTATATAACCCCAACCCCCTCCCCTCTTGCTTCTCACTTATCATTTATCTTCTTAGAAACCTCCTTAGCTACAACTCTAAAAAACTCGAGGTATGCCTCCTCCATCCTCCCTCCTGCAAAGCACAAACATGAAAACAAAGTTAGAATGCGTAAAGTAAGGTGCACACCAGCATGCCTAATGGGGTGCATTGATGCACATCTAATTATCCACCCCTAATTCTCCATATAAAACTAAAAAACATAAACATAAAAAGAACCTTAAACCAAGTAGCTAGATCCCAAATCAAGGTGCATATCAATGCACCTAATTAGGTCCACTGATGTGCACCTTAAGAGCTTCACATAACACTTTAGTGCCTACTTAAATGAAGGGTGCGCATCAATGCACCCCATAGGGTGTGCTGATGCACACCTCATATATATGAATTTTCTTTTAAAAAGGAGGGCACACTAGGCACACCTATCTTGTGCACCAAGTGAACCAAATCATTTTTTTTTTCATTACAAGGGTTATTAACTAGGTTTTTTCTTCTTTTCCAGATAATCAAGTTTTTAAAGTTTTATTCATAGGGTGTCATTGATCCATTTTTTCTTCAATTTTGAGGTAATAGACATCCTTTTGTGCAGATACAATGGCATCTTCTTCATCCCCCCTTGTTGGAAAAATGACACCAAAACCAATAGTATTTAAGTTCCAGGGAATTCCTACAAAATCATGATTCAAAGATAATTTCTTAGAGATTAGAGACATAGATTTGGGTCACATAGATTTGGGAGAGTTGTTAAAGAAATGTAACAAACCAACTGAGAGGTTTTAGATGATCTCCACATTGATCCGATCAGAGCTTGTCAATACAACATCACATCTAGTGTTAATGCAGTCCTTTGAACTGATTGTGACACTCATGGAATACTATGTCTCTGAAGAGAGGTTATTCAAGATTATTATGAGAGAGATCATCCTTAATCTACAACCTAAGAACATTGAGAAAGTGTTCCATCTCCCCAAGGAAGATCAATTAATTAGGCTAACCTATGAGCAAGTGTAGAGATGGTATTGGGAACATATAGGTGAGGCTTTTAAGATTATCCAGTCCTCATATCTTATAGAGAAGACTCATCTGGGAAAGAAAATGGGAAAAGTAGACATGACAAGAGGATACATGAAGGAGGATATTGGGTGCTTAATCATACTCTTGAGTAGAGTTATGGGTTTTCCATCTGTTAGACACCTAGTCATTTTTATGGTGCATTTCATTGAGACAATAAAGAAAGTAGAGATGCCACTAGATTAGGTTTCTACCCTCAGTCAGAATTTGGGTGAACAATCGATGGCAGCTAAGAAATTTTTTTTTTTTTTATATGACTTTGTATTTGGTATACTTGTTAGCCACAAGGGCAATGGATTATCTAGGGCTTTACAAGAGGGGTAGCATGCAAGATGCCAATGCATGATCATATATTATGTGCCCTCAGTTGGTGAAGAAGACACTTTTAGAGCAAAGAAAAGAACACAAAATTGTAAATGATGCTTTCATCTTCGCAATAATTCAGTTCATAGAATGGGATTATGTGAAGAGAATATCAGAGGAGATAGCTACACAAGTATCACTAGTTGAAGCTTATTACATCTAGTTTTGTACATTCACATATTTAAGGGTAGCTAGTAAAACTATTAACCCTTAGAAGCTCCCTAGGTATCGTAGTAATAGATTTATCCTCTTGGAGATTTTTTAACAACTCTTGTCCGCATATGATAGAGTTAGAGAGCAACATAAAACATGTTGGATGTGGACTATTACTATAGGACCTTTTCAGGTGGATCAGAGACAAGAAATTTCATCTTTTGAATATAAATGGGATAAGTATCCCTTGGAAGAATATAATTCTTCTTGGCCATATTTTGAAAATATTGGGAGAGTACAATATTTAGTGGGAAAACCATTTCAACATGAAGAAGCCATTGAAGATCACTAGATGAATGCGACAAATGACTACAATATTTGCATAAGGGATTATTATAGGATGAATTTGTATTTGGTAGAGAAGGCCTTGAAGATAAAGATTTCATTGAAGATAGTACAATAGGACATAGAGGAGTTACTTGATCCATTATTTAATAGAGATAAGATTGGTGAATGACCTATTATGAATGCTAAGATAAATAGAGAAAAAAACTCAAACATCAACCATAGGGAAAGGTACATCATCAAATTGATGCAGGACTAGATCAAGAAACCATTCAAACTTGATGTAATTTTGGAAATAGTAATCTTCCATGCACAAGCCTATCCAGCTAGAGGTAGAGGAGAAAAAGTCACTATGCCTATGTTTACAATTCAGTCACCAATAAGGCCAAAAATGGTGCACCAACTTGATAGGCTAGTTGGTTATTATGAATCTCAAAAGGGTAAAGGTAAGGGAAAGAGGAAAATGAATTCTCCTCAACAAGCCAAACCTAAAGAGGGAGAAATTTTGACACCTCTATAGCAAGGAGAGGAAAACATACAAGGGTTGGAGAATGTAGAACCTGCGTAAGCTCAAGCTGATCCCCAAGTGCGGCCAGTCGCCCAAGTGCCACTAGAAACATAAATAGAGGTAGAAGAGGTTTCCTCACCTTGAAAAATAGAGCAAGCCTCCCCATTAGCACCTAAAAGAAGGAAAATTAAGACTCTGATAAAGATGAGATAAAAGGTAATCAAGAAAGTGATTCCTTTTCCATCAATCCCTGAACCCATTTTGAAAGAGGTCAAAGAAGAGGGTGATGAGGAGGAATAGGATAGTCTACCTTTATATAAGAGAACTACACTGGATAAAGCCATAGAAGAGGAATGAAGAAGAAGTTCCATGATCACACCACCATCTATCCTTGATGAACCCATGCAGACCACTACATTAGAGGATGAAACAAAACAATAAATAGATGAGCAGGATGTGATGGGAACTAATGTCTTTGATGTCAGATTTTGACTTTATGCCCATGGGTATTGAGTTATTTGGGGATAAGATAAGAGAAACTCCAACCAATCAACCTAAATAGGAGGATTAGAGTTAGATGCCCCCCGAATCACAAAGACCTGAGGTAGTTCCAGTATCCTAGGTACGAGTCACATTTTGTGTAGACAAGGGATCAACTACTCCTCTTCCTCTAGGTGCAAAAGCTAAATAGGTCCAAATGGAGCATGAAGAAGAGCCACAATAAGTATCCATTGATGAAGTGTCAAAAGAAGGATAGGTAAATGAACAACCATAGCAAACTTCATAAGACAATAAGGTGAGAATTGTTGGCTCCATAGATATAGAGACTCCAAGTGCTAATATCTCATAGAGGGAGAAGACTCCAGAAAGGAGTGATAAGGGGAAGAGTATAGCTAAGAAAACTCCTTCATCATCTAAAGGTAAATCCTTGGTACAACATATTCCAAGGTGGCTCAGAAAAGAAGTGATAGGAAACAAGAAACAACAATTCACTACTAAGAAGGAGGATAGAATGAAATTGTTAGAAGTTCTAAGGAAACTTGATTAACCTCCAAAGGATGTGTGAGCACTAGCCTTTATTATGAATGATGACAATTAGGACCTTTTTTCTTATGTGGCTATCCCTCCTCTAGAATAAAATGTAGAAGAATTGATTGCAAGGGATTATCAAATCCAGGAAGTTATGCTTGGGAAGCTGACCTTGGAAACTACAAAGCTAATGGTTATAACAGGGATGAAGGAGGTGTTCAAGAGTTTAGAGTAGGATGGGGCAAAATTGATAACACTTAGGTGCCAAAATAAAATACTAAAGGGATATTTGACTAAATTTTTTGGCCCCTTAGATCTCACTAACCCCGAAGAAACTCTAAATTTGATAATTCAGAGAAGAGATAGGGGAGCAATACAATTGGACCCATTTTTGAATGCTTGTCAACAATGGTGAGAAAGTTTTGAAGAGAAAGGCGTATTGATTATTCAAGGAAATCTTAAATTATTACATATTTTGTAGGAGAATGTGGATAATTTGATAGCAATTTTGAATCAAGATTTTGGTTTAATGGATGAGGTGCATACTTGGGGAAAATACTTGCAAGCATTATAGGTAATAAAACGCCAAAGGTACCAGATGCTAATGGATGTATATATAGTTGAGGAATTAGATAAGATAGATGATTGGATAGAGAAGATCATAGATAGTAATAAATTAATGGAAATATTACACATGAATATTCATAGGCTCAAGGACTAAGCCCAAGAGTGAATTTTGGAAGCTGAGAGACATTATGGTGATGCATGTCTGAACATTTTTGAGGATGATGCATGAGAAAAGCTAGTGTCAATAGAGGTATTAGTTTAGAGATTTCAAAAATCTTTTGATGAAGTTTCTAATGATGAGGATATTTGGCAGGCATTTAGAATGGAAGAAGCTTATTTAGAGCTTGATACAAAACTCAAGGATTCTGCAGAAACCCATATAGAAGTGGATAACTATAGGAAAAAAGTAAAGGATAAATATAATGACTTATATTTACTAGATGTATCATAGGTCACTAAGATATTGAGAAATTCAAGGGAAAATATTCAGACATAGCTCTGGTATAAAGGGGAACAAAACTCAGATGCCAAAATTTCAAGTTTGACTTAGTGAAATTTTGCAATTTTGGAGCTTGCTTTCTGAGATGTGCTACTGTGCCAGGTGTGCTGGTGTACTTTCTAAAATAGTTTCCTAGAAGATTTTGAAGAAGTCAGAGGTGCACCAACAATTAACTACCAATTCCAAAATTAGAGCTTTCCATGTATCAAAAATGCATTCTAATGATAGTTTAACTCCTATGGATGGCTAGTAAAGATGGAGCTTCTATTTTTGCCACTTTCAATCACTCCTACATCAATTGAAGGCTTTCTCTTTCTTTTTTCTCATGCTTTCTTTTTTTAAAGACATGTACAGGCTCATGCATCCAATTAATGATATAAAATGGATGGAGTCCTACTTAGCACCAGTTCGATAGATATTTTGTACATAAATAGATTTGTTTATTAGTTTAAAGCATATGATTGCATAAAGATATCTCTTAGTCTCAACACAAATTGAGGAGAATATTTCTTATAAATACTAGATTGTAATATGTAATCAGGTCCACCATAATTTTGCAATAATATATGCTTTTGGTGCTCATATTTGGAGTGTAGTGACTCTTGCCTAAGTTTTTTATATTTTGTGGATGTATGTTCATGGAATGTAATTGAGCCAAAAGTTTATTGTGATATTTTTGGTTGTACGATCTTTTAATTTTGGTGTTTGCTACAATTTTACAAATTTCATTGACATATTTAGTTCGAGAAGAGATCACTTATTTTGTTCCTTCATAGCTTTTTGTCTCGCATGCGCACACTTTCCATGGCCTTGCAATTTGATGAAAGGTGAAACATCATATGGCTACTAAATTCCTCATCAATTATTACATCAGTGGAATCAAGGAAGCACTACTACTTTCATTGGTTACCCACTGACCTTTTTGAAAGCTTAACTCGTAGACACGTTGTTTCTATAGTTTATGTTTATTAGGATTTACTTTTCATGTTATTTGCTTAACCTTCTTGTTACCCTATCTTTGTTATTTACTATACTAACTCCTTGGTTAAATTAGGAAATTATATTAGTTGCATTGTTAGATTGCATTCATTAAAAAATATAAAATACAAAAATATAGTTCTTTGAGTGTTTTATCAAACAAGTTCTACATCTTATCTGAAGTTATCAGAACCAGAAAAGGCCTTCTTGTGAATATTCACATTTATCTTCAACTGAGTGGATTCTAGTAGGTCACAAGATTACTTGAAATCTTGGAGTTGATCCTTGGATTAGCTTTTCAAGAGAGGAGTTCGAAAGGATTCCTACTGTTAAGCATCATGCAAAATGACAACTCAACACTACTATCAAAATTATCTCTATATCATTCCTTTCCTAATAATAGAAATGAATTGTACTTTCTTCCTTTGTCTCCATCCTATCAACTGAACTTCTACTCCTTTAGATCTTGTAACTAGATCTTGAACTGTGCATCCAATAATCCCTTGGATTACTTACATGCACTTAGTAAGCACTCTGCTTCTTTTCACACTTTGCACTTAAAAAATGATCTCAATGCTTGAATACACATTGCAATTAAGGAAACCATCTTTCCTTTATACCATATCCTCATAATAATTCCTTGAGTTAGCCTTGAGGCTTTCCTAATTAATCAAAATAAGATAATTAATTGAATTACAATTCTAATAGCATTGTCATCTCACAATCTATACAAAATGTTACATGTGAGATACTAAGACTTATGCACTCACTTACATCATCAAATGACTATGCTTTACTTCATTACATTTGGGATGTAAGATTCACAACAATTATTAGGATCTACTTTCCCAATACTTTATCTCTAAACTAGTCTCTATAAATTAGGTACAACTTCTATATGCCATTAACTTAGACTCTACACACTTAACCACATCATCATGACACTATGTTGTACATGTCCATAACTACACATGACCAAAAAATCAAACCATTGTTCGTACCATCCAAATCTTTATCTACTACTCTGCTAGTCTTTACAAAAATAATGCTATGTTGACATCAATGAAAAACAAAGTCATCAATGCAACATATCAATACTCTCCAATGCTAAGGATACTCCCCTAATGTAGTATCATCAATATTCATGCTAACGTAGATATGGTTCATCATTACCAAATCTAACACTATTTCCATTTTAATACTCAAGGGTAATGAACTTACTTTTGTCTCTAATCATGTGATGTGAACATCGATAGTCAATGATCCATATGCCACTTTTGTTCACATAAGATATCAATATAGTTTCCTGATCTTCATTAGAATAATCTTTCATAGAAACATAGAAAACTTCATCATTATATTCTTCTTTAGTAATGTAACAAGCCATCTTTCCCTTGTCCTTGTAGCCTTTGTTACTTTCATCTTTTCTACCTTTGACTTTTTCCTCATTCTTGTTGTATGATTTTTTAGGATATCTTGCTACAATATGACCAATCTCATTGCAATTAAAACATATGATGGGTAACTTACCTTTGTACTTTCCTTTGCCCCTATGAGATTTCCTAGTCAATAGTGCTTCCAGTTCTTCTAACCATTCATTATCTATATCATTGTTAATAAAAACATGTTTGACCTTTTTATTTTTCTTATCTTTTGGTTCTTTTAGTGTCATATTATCTTTGAAAGAAGATTCAACATTCAAAAATTTGAAATCATCAAAATTTGAAAGTTCAAAAGCAGTGAGTCTACCAACCAATCCTTCAAGGGTTAGATTACTACTAGTGGTACACCTCAACTTTTGTATAGAAGAGACTCTAATAAGATAGATAGGTAGTAGGGTTCTCAATACTTTTTTGATCACAGTCTCATCTTCAATCTATACATCAGATCCTCAAATTTCATTAACAACATCTTTGATCCTTGCACAATACTAGATTATAGTATCACCTTCTTGCATTATCATTTCATGAAATTTTCAGCTAAGAGATTCAACTTTGGCTCTTAGAACATTCTTGTCTCCTCCATAGATCTTCTATAGGGCATCCCACATAATCTTAGTAGAATCACATTCTTTGATGTTATCAAATTTTGAATAGATTAGGGAAGATGCAATCTCCAACATTGACTAAATATGTTCCTTATTCTAGTTTAATTGTTCAATAGTTGGGGCTCCAAGTATATCAACATGTTTAGTGGTAATAGTTGACTATTCATAATCTTTAAGTCCTCCTAGATGTAGCTTCATCAAAATTTTCCATGCATGAAAGTTCTCCTTGTTTAACTTGGGCACTTCCTTTCTATACATCTTGATTGTTAGCTTTAAGTACCTTCAAACTTTATCTTCACAAGCACTTGGTGCTCTGATACCAATTGTTGGAATGTTTAGAATAACTGAGAGGGGGGGAGGATGAATTAGTTATCCAAGGTCCAAATATAAAAATAATTTTTTTTAGTGCTTCAACTTATTCTTATGCACACATTGATCATTCAATATCTTAAACTTTTGCATATTGAGCTATCCTAGGTCAAAATAACTTTGCAAAAATGTAAACATGAAATACTACAAAATCAATCACACATTTTGACCCAAGGATTTTATGTGGAAACCCAATTTGGGAAAAAACCACTGGTAACATGCTACCAATGTTCACTCTTATGAACTGAGCCCTGTGAGAAGCCAAGCTTGTTATAGGTTATAATGCACACTATTAATTTTGACCTTGATTAAATGATTTCAATCACCCTATTAGGAATGAGCCTTGTTAGAGGAATTTATAATATTCCATTAGAATGTCACCCTAGTAAAGGATTTATCTAGACTAATACAATTGTTAGAAAGTAACAATAGGACTTGAACTAATAATAAAAACAACTCATTTGTAGATTATAGATCTCACATTCAATCCTCCATATTGCTTTTAATTCATCCTCTTCATATTTAATAGCTTTTTCACCATTCAAGCCTTCATCTTCTTAATTCTTCTTGCTTAGTATGCTAATTACAAACTCTTTCATTTGACCACCATATGAACCAACAGCCTAGACTTCTTGTCTTTCACAAGTTCACACACTTAACCTTTTTGTTTTGGCATGTGATCCCCTTAAATAAAGAACTTAGATCTTTTTATGCTTAACTACAATCATCCATTTTAGGGTTAAGTTAGATTCATTATATCTACCCATCTTTCCATTTTATTCATATAGAAACTTTCCTTACAATCCTCTTTGAATTCATCTCAAAACATAATTTATCTTAAATTTTGTGCCACCAGCTTAGATTCGTCAAATCTTTGATCAAAATCATTTTACTATCACTCGACAATAACATATTTTCTCAGAAAACACTATCTTCTAATTCTTAGTCAACACTGGTTGCTCAACATACACTATGTTTTTCTTGGTCACTACTACCATCTTTTGATGCTCGACACATACTAAAATTTCTTCACTTGACACCAACTAGATTTGTCTTTGCTCACCACATACTAAACTTACTACTCAACTTTAACTAACTTTTTGCTCAATCTACACTGACTTGCTCAGCTTCTACTATTTTCTTGTTTAGGCTTTGCAGACACATTTCTTTACTTAGAATTCTTCTAGTCTTTTCTCAAGTATCCTTTCATTATAGCCTTAAGTAGATAAATAATAGACTATATCATCACTTTCTTGCTTGGTCTTAGTGCTCCTTTTATAAACCATATAACTCAACCTTTCTTTAGGATCTCTTGTTATCTTTTCTTTTCGAATACTCTCCATTAATCAATCAAATGATAAAATTCAAACCAAAGGAAGAAATTGTCTCACTAAAAATTAGAAGGTTTGACATCAATGACAAAATAATGATTGTTCCATGATAGGTTTTATCAATCTTCTTCATTTCAATAATCTCCTTTCAATAGTAATTAGTAAACTTGTCATAACTTTGTTTGTATAGTCTTGCGCACTTACATATGTCATCATCGTAATGTTTGGTAGTTATAATTAACTCTACACATGTTAGTGATGTACCTATGAATCTCATTGATCAAAAATCTATCTATTATGCTAGATAAACTGTATGATACTTTAGAAAATTTTCTAAGTATACATGTCATAACTTCATCTTCATGATATTCCCACTTTATGACTAATATGTTTCCATAAATGACAATATAAAAATATATAACCTAGAAAAATTGTCAATAATATCCCCCTTTGGCATTGATAGAAACATAGGAAAAATTGGCTAAGTCCCAAAACACAAAACTTCTCAAAATTGGTCTTGATAAAATTTTAAAATTTTAAAACCATGGATCATTACATACAACTATGGACCATAACATATTTACAATCTTTCCTTTGTTGGAATTCTTTAGAATAACTAAGAGTGGGATGAATCAATTATCCAAGGTCTAGATGTACAAGTAAAACTTTTCACAGCTTAGTGAACTCATATCCATAAAACATATTCATCATGCATGCATTCATTAGATTATACAATTACTCAAACTTTGTAGGTTTTTGTCAAATCAACTTTGTTGAAATGTAAGCATGAAACATAACAAATACAATAACACATTTGACACAATGATTTTATGTGAAAACCCAATTTGGAAAAAATCACCAGTAACATACTACTCATTTTCACACTTTTGAGGTGATGCCCTATTAAAGGCCAAACTTGTTAAAGTTTATAATGCACACTATTAAATGTGACCTGGTTAGAGGATTTCAATCACCTTGTTAGGAGTAGACTTATTAGAGACTTTAGATCATTCACTTGTAATTTCACATGGTTAAAGGATTTACAAATGACTATTAGGTCAACCTTAATCCAAAGGATTTACCCTAGACTAATATAATGATTATAAAGTAATAGTTAGGCTTGATCTGATAACAACTTAAAACTCACTTTGTAGATTATAGATCTCTATTTTAATCCTCCATTTTGCTTGGTTTACACACATTTTAGCTTTGATAGCTTGTTCACCCTTCAAGAATCCATACCCTTAAGCCTTCTTGCTTTTCTTTCCAATAAAAGTTCCTTCTCTTTGGTCACTAAATGAAGAAATACCTTAGAATCATTGCCTTCCTTAGGTTCTCACAACTGACAACCTTTTCTTCTAAGCACTGATATCTATAAATAGAAAATTAAGATATTTTATCATTCATCCTTCATTGTCCATTTTAGGGTTAGGTAGGACTCAATGAATTTACTCATGTTTTCTTTTTATTCCCTTCTAGAAAATTCTCCTTCAATCATCTTAGAATTTGCCTCAAAATAGTTCATCTTGAATTCTGTGCCACCTACTCATCAAGATTATCTTCCACATAGTTTACACAATCCAAGAAATCAAACTTGTCAGCTTAGATTCATTGAATTCATGATCTTTCTCATAATGATAACACTAGACATTAACTTGATTTTGATGCTTGACACATACTACATTGCTTGACATCCACAATCAAATCACTCAGCATGAACTAAATTTTACTGGTGCTCGACATCAACTAAAATTTACTTAACTAACACTCTATAACTTGACATAAATTGAAATTTGACTTTTCTTGGCTCCAACTAAGTTTTTGCTTAACTTACACTAACTTTTCTTGACACCTACTATGCAGATTGTTAAGCTTAGTAGATACAATTCATTTTATTTGCTTTTCTAAACTTAATCAATATATCCATTCTTTGCAACCTTAAGTAGATAATCAATGCACTATAATATCACAATCTTAACTAATCTTTGTACTCCTTTTCCATATCATAACTCAACCTTTCCTATAGGTGTTATTGTCACCTCATTTGATCAAATCCTCTTCATCAATCTAACAAATAATAGTACTCAAAGCATCTAATAAAGTATCTTACCAACAAGTAATAGGTTTGACACCAGTGAAAAAACAATGATTGAAATACATTCTCATACTTGTATCAATTTGTTTTCAAGAATCTCCCTCTTTGGCATTAATGGAAAACAAAATTTAATTAGTACAACCAACAATAATACCAAAAAGAAAATAATTCCTTGTATTGAGTCTCTCCGTCGATCAACAACTTTCATCTTCTGAATAGGTTACAAAGTTTTGTTATGATCAATAGACAATCAACTCATCCTTATGAATCCCTCTAGATCACTTCTTATCTCTCTTAGCACTATCTCCCTCTGAGTAGATATTACATGTTTCTCTCTTTTTTTCTTTACTTTTTATTTCTCCCTCTTTGACAACAATGCCAAAGACTTGTCATCTTAATATGCAGGTATGCACATTTTTAGTTTCTCTCTTTGTCACCTAGCTTGTGACTAATTTGTAGCTCCAACTCTTTGATTAATTTAGGTAGCTCCTAAAGTAATATCCACTGCATCAATATGTAACATATGTCAATCATCTTGTTTGATGCAGGGAACCTGTCATGCTTCTTAAATAATCCTAAATAGGGGTATCACCCATAGTTTACCTCTTAGATACTCATGAGCATCCTTAAGTAATGCTTTTGTGAAGATGTCAGCTATTTTCTCTTTTGTATTAACATATTCCATCTTCACCTCTTTATCTTGAACTAATTCTCTCAAGTAATGATAATTGATTGCAATGTTCGTAGTCTTTGTATGCATCATAGGATTCTTTGATATATTTATAACACTTGTATTATCACAATAAAGTATCATAGGTTTAGTGATTTCCTCCTTCATACCTTTGAGTAGTTTTTTGATCCATACAATGTTTGTACAATTACTGTAACAACAACATATTAAGCTTCAACAGTCAATTGAGATATATAGTTTTGTTTCTTGCTAGTCCATGTAACCAACCTTTTTCCTAAGAAAAATGCTCATCCATTAGTTCTCTTTTTGTCATCAATATTTCCAGCCCAATCAACATCAGTGTTTTCTCATTTTTCTTCTAGTATAGACCATAATCTTATGTTCCTTTTATATATCTCATTATTATCTTAACATCCATCAAATGATTCTCCTTGGGATTAGCAAAGAATCTTGCAACGATTCCAATAGATAATGCAATATCAGGTTTTTTGTGTACTATATATTGTAATTTTCCAATCATAGACCTACATAATGTTTGATTCACCTCAGCTGAATCATCATTCTTTGACAATTTGTGTCCTATCACCATAGGTGTTATTACTAGCTTGGAATCTTCCAATCCAAAGGATTTCAATATCTCCTTTAGATATTTTAACTGAGTGATGTATATACCATATTTCATTTGATGTACTTGCAAACCCACAAAGAACTTGATCTCTCCAAACATAGACATCTCAAATTATTTCTTCATTTCATTTGCAAAAGATTTACATAAAGTATCTTGACCTCCAAATATGATATCATCAACAAAAAAATTAGATAGTAAAATACCTTTTCATTTCTTTGTCTTCAAGTACAAATTGTTGTTAACATCAATCCTCTCAAATCCAATCTTCACAAGATAGTGATGAAGCCTTTCATACCATGCTCTTGGTGATTGCTTCAAACCATATAAAGCTTTGTGTAGTCTACATACCATGCTTTTGTTGTTAGCATCCAAAAATCCTTTTGGTTGTTCTATATAAACCTCCTCTTCCAGTATACCATTTAGAAATACAGATGTAACATCCATTTGATAAACTTTGAAACTTTTTTATTCAGAGCAAGAAAGTAGAGTTCTTATTCCTTCGAATCTTGCAACAAGAGTGAATAATTTTCCATAGTCTATCCCTTCTTCTTATGCATATCCTTTACAAAATAATCTTGCTTTGTTCCTTGTGACTTCACCATTTTCATCTAAGCTATTTTTGTATAGCCACTTGGTGTTAATTATATTTTTATCTTCTAGTCTAGGAACTAGAGTCCATGTTTTATTTTTTTTTCAATTTGTTCAACCTCTTCTTTCATGGCTTTAGTCTAGTCCACATCTTCTAAGGATTCTTTCGCTATTTTAGGTTCATGCATGTTAAGAAAACATGTATCATTTCTCAACTTGTTCCTTGTCATTGGTCTTGCATCTTTATCTCCAATGATTTGTGCTACAGGGTGATGTCTCTTGACATACTTTGACAATCTTGGTTTTGCTCTATTTTCCTCATTTGGTCTCTCAAATTCTAAATTACTATTTACATCTCTATTAGGTAGTTCAATATCTCTTTCAAGTACACTATTCTAAGAATTAGAATGTGCCTTAACTTCATTCTGTAACTCAACACTTGAATGTAGCTTGGTTCCTGAATACAACTTAACATTCATAGTATGTGACTCAAAAATCAATAAAGATTGTTGTTGATTTTCCATTTGTTTTTCAGCATCTTCATCAGCAGGAATACCTTCTTAAAAGTATACAAATGATTTTTATTTCTCTAGTTCTTTCATAGGTTCAACCTCATGTACTTCTATATATTCGTCAAAATTCACATTTGCACTTTCCACAAGTTTGTTAGTGTTAGTATGTAAACACTTATAAGCTTTACTTCTTATGGAATAACCAACGAATATACCTTCTTCACTTTTTGTATCTAATTTATCATCCTTGAAATCCTTGAGAATATAACACTTGCTTCCAAATTCATTAAAATATTTTATATTGGTGAGTATCCATACCATAGTTCAAAAGGTGTTGAATGAGTACCTTTCTTGACTTGCACATGGTTCAAGGTATAGACAACTATACTTACAACTTCTCTCTAGTATTTCAAAGCAACATTTTTCTCCATCATGAGTGTCCTAGCATAGTCCATTATAGATCTATTCCTCCTTTCAACAATTCCATTTTGTGGAGGGGTCCTAGGGGTAGATGTATGTCTTTTGATTCCCCTATCATTTAAAAAAATTTCAAACACATTTGATGTAAATTCCCCTCCTTTATTGAATCTCAAACATTTTAGACTTTTACCTATTTCCTTCTCAACTCTTGCTAAGTACCACTTAAACATTTGGAAAGTATCAAATTTCTATTTCAAAAACATAACTGCCATCATTCTAGAATAATCATCAACAAATAGCATAATATACTTATCTTCTTTGTAGCTTTGCATATCAATTGGTTGACACAAGTCAGTATGGACAACCTCTAATATTCCTTTAGAGGTATGAGTCTTACTCTTAAAACTTGACTTTTTCATTTTTCTTTACTGATATTGTTTGAAAATTATATTGTCTATTTTCTTCAACTTAGGCAAACATCTAACTCTTCTCATATTACTAATACTAACCAAGTTATCAAAATTAACATGACATAACCTCTTGTGCCATAGCCACACATCATAAAATTCTACAACCAAACAAGTAGCATCCTCCATATCAAGGTAGAATAGATTACCTCTAGTTTGATCACCTTTTCTAATTAGTTTTCCATTAGTATCATATATCTTAGCAATCTTGTTCTCAAACTCAACCTTACAACCTAAACTATTTAGTTGTGACAAACTCAACAAATTATAGTTAAGTCCTTCAAAATAATAAGTATTGTCATATAAAATAATTTCTATGAGTTTGATAGAACCTTTTCCTTTTATTAGGCAGGGAAAATCATTACCAAACCTTACACTATTTCCATCATAATACATCAAGGTAATGACCCTACTTTTATCTTCAGTCATGTGATGTGAACACCTATTATTAATGATCCATCTGTCATTCTTGTTCACACAAGACACCAGTACAGTTGCCTTATCCTCATTAGAATCATCCTTCATTGCAACATACACCTATTGACAATTGGCTAGTGGAGATATGTAATTATTGTCATTTATGATAACACATGATGTACATGCTTACAAGAAACATCAAAAATAAAGATACATAGCTTTTGGTAATCTAAAAATTGTCTAAGTATGGAATTTGGTATAGAATAGTGTATTATTTTCTTTATAAATTATTGCTAATGTCATATTATGACTAGTGTAAGTTAGATGGAGATAGTATACATGTTGGTGATGACTAATGTGTATAACCACAGAAGCCAGTACAAACTATACAAAAAAGAGATATTCGTGTTTTAAGAAAAATAGAATAGTGGAATTGAAGGAAAGGATTATTTTGTTTACACAATAATTACTTGTTCAATTAGGGTCAACATCCTAGATGTTTACTCTAAGTTGGAAAAGTGTATTATGGTCTTAGCTGACCTAGCAACACTTTGTGTAAAGGCATGGTATTTATGTAAAGGACATTTTGTGATAAGAAGTGTGCTATCATGTAATTGTGATGTTGATCAGTTATATGCATACTCTTGTGAAAGAAATATATGAGAGTTTTGTGAAAGTGATTTTGTGATCCAATATTGAGTTGAATATTAGAGATCAATCGAGAAAAAAAAGTTATAGTACCTATATTCCAAAAGTTTGATTACTTGTTTGAGTAGTGAGCTCTTTTTGTAATTGGAAGTGCATGTTTGGGTAGTGGATTCATCTTGCATCTACTGTAACATAACTCTTAACAATGATTCAAAGTCTCCTAATAAGGACTCCTTATACTAAATTTTCTCATTTACTCCTAATGGAGTCCATCCTCTAACAAGGAACTTATATATCAGTATATTATCTAGTGGGTATCATCCCTACTAGAGTTTTCCCTTGGCTAGGGTTTTCCTAGTTAACAAAATATGGTGTTATGAGTTATCTTTGTGCATGGTTACTATTATTGTTCATCATTAATTTATTACTTTTCTATATGTGGTTTAAAGTAATAGATAATATCCAGTTGGAAACTAAAGTTTGTAGATTACTGGTTCAACCCCCACCTTAGTAATCCCTATTTCTAACAATTAGTATTAGAGCATAGTTACTTTGAAGAGGCTTAAAAACTTCAGTAAGATCCCTATGGATATGAAATAGTTGATGAAGAACCTTGAAGAGGCTCTTGAAAAAATTGATCTCCTTACTAAAGAAAGAGATAAGCTAAAGGACAATTATGAAGACTCCAAAGTATACAAAAGACAATTAAAGGAAAAGATTTAACATCTCAAATCCAATCTTGAATCTACTAAATCTAAAACTAGTGATGATGATTATTCAAAGCTAAAGATAGAGTAAAAGATCTTGAAGCATGAATTGAAGATTATGAATTTGAAGTTGACTTTGATAAATGATCCTAAAAAAGTTGAATTTGATTTGAAGACTAAGAATGCAGATCTTAGAGAAAGTTTGGCAAAGAAAATATCTGAATTTGAAATATTGAAAGAAGATCATGAAAAACTTCATAAATAAAATACTATTGTGAAAGGTGAATTAAATTAGTGTAGGAAAAAACTTGAGAAGCTCTATTATAGAAAATAAAATCTTGATGATTCAATGTTAATACAAAGACGTACTTATGATAAGACTAGTCTTGGTTATCTAATTAACATGTCTGCAAAGAAACCTGAGATTAAATTAGATCCGAAAGAAAAAGATAAATTTAATGATAAGATTGAATCTAGTCAATCTTCTGAAAAATCTAAAGAAGTTGGACAAGAGAAGGAAGTTGAAATTTTGGATGAACTAAAGCAAGTGGGATCTCCTAAGGAAACTAGGTATGGATCTAGAGGTAATTGTTTTTCATGTAATGAGATAGGTAATATGAAAAGAGATTGTACAAATAAGCCATTTAATCAGGTTAAGGATTTTTATTGTCATAATTGTCATTGTATGGGTCATAAAGCAATTGATTATAGGAAACATAAGTATGATAATGATAGAAGGAATAACAGAATGTCTAAAAATACTAACCCTATAGATAGAAGAAGATCTAATGAAAGGACATTAAGAGAAGGAAGACCTTATGAAGATAGAAGATATATCATGTGTTATAAGTGTAACAACTTAGGACACATTTTTTAGAATTGTCATGCACTTGATGATGAACAAAATCCTAGAAGCAGAGCACCAGTATGTTAGTTATGCAAGAAGTTTGGACATATAACAAAGTATTACAGAATGGACAAAAACTTCAGAGATAGAAGGAACAATGGAAGAAACTTTAGAAATAGAAGGAATGATGGAAAAAATGTTGAAAATGATAGAAGGAACCATGAAAGGTGTTGGTACTAAAAATTGCAAGGTCAATTTTGAGTACCATTGAGAAAATTGAGCCCTATAAATGCCCCATAAATGCATGTGTACCTAGATGTACCTTTGAGGCCCTTGAGGTGTTTAATGTTTCTAACACCTTCCATTTCACCCATCCACATGTTCCATGATGATAAAATATCGTTTCGAGTCATTTGGCGAAGTCCTGTTTTGAGCAAACTTCAAATTTGCATTTTCACCAAGTGTCAAACATCGACAAGAGGCCATGTTTGTATCTGAATATATTGCACCCATAAATGTTTTGTGATTTTCCAGTTTGGAAGTATCTAATATCCATACTTGAGAACCTATGTTTCAGATTTCAAGTTGTTTCGAGTCCATTTGACTAGGTTTTGAATCCCTCAAAGTTGGTCATTTATTGTTTTCATGCTGATGCACATTGCACATAATTTTGGGAAGCCTTGTTTGACGTGCTATAACTTTTGACCAGTTGAAACAAATGATGAAATTCCTTTTACATTTCATTTTAGAGGTTAGAGACTTGTTATGTTTCAAGTTTCAACTCATGATGAATCTGTTTAATTAGTTTTCAAACATGATTCCAAACGTAATTTCTAAAGTTTTACTAGTGTCAGTATTTGCAGATTGTTTGGTACCCTTGTTCGTGATGTTATATCTTGAGATCTACAATAGGTAAAGTCAAATGGATTGTACCACTGTATTATCCTCTAAAAATACTCCAAGTTTGTTAGTTTTTAATTCATGATGAATATGTATGCACACTTTCTAGGTCATTTCCATTTGCAAAAATTGTTATCTTGACATTGTTCCTGGTTTGCAAATCCAAGTAGCCTACTTTGACTATTCACCATTTGTTCCCTGTGATTCATCATGAGCCCCAATCATAGATTCATAATCTCCTCATGACAGAGAATCAACATCCTAGTTTTCATCTTCCAAAGCATCCATTTGCCCAGTTTTCAAGGCCAATTCCAAACCCAGTTTATTCCTTTCTGAAATGTTTTCATGCAGGTGATTCTAAGAAGGTAACTTTGACAGTAAATATCTTTTGAATATGAATTCGTCATAAGATGAGATCTGACAAGGTGAAAGTATGCGGAGCAAAGAATCAGTGTGTTGGATTTTAGAGCTTGATCAGGTGTTTTGGTCAGTTTTTATGGCCAGTCAATAGACCTCTCAGCACAAAAGTGATAGTTTGATTTAAAGGGCAGAAATGAGCTTTTAAGGATAATTCAGTGACTAAATTTGATTTTGATCAATATCAGATGATGAATGGGTTAGTTTAAAAATCAGGCATTTGAAATGATTTTCTTTTTAGTCAAACCCACTTTGGGGCCTGACTGATTTCATTAAATGAGTATGAGTTTAGTGGATTTTATTTGAGGTGTATAAATTTTCAAAGCATTTCTTGGTTTGTAAAGAGGTAATCATGGAGTAGAAGTAAATGTTTTGACTGCCCTTGAACATTTTAGTGGGCAACAAGATCGAGAAATTTATAGTGAATCCTCTAAAGTAAATGGGTCACTGGCCAGGGGTGTTATGCCTAGCAAGTTGTTCAATGGAGGCTCCACTTTTCACTTGGGGGCAGTCAACGTTTCGGTAGGAACAATACGCAATGGGAGTGTTGAAAGATAAATAGCAACCTGTAACTAGTTGAAAGGGAGACACCATTTAATAAGCAAAATTCATACGCTGAAGGGCACATTGATTTGAATGGGGAAAAGTCTTATTTGAAGCCGCATGGGAGGAGCCCCACGAAAAAAAATCAGCATATCAAACAAAGAGGCAAGTTGCCCAGGCAAGCTATTCATACAAGAAGGATCCCATGCCTTCTAATAGAGAGTTCATCACCCTAGTAAGAAAGCAGATCATGCTATGGTGATAAGAGGGAGGTTCAACATTTAAAATAGCAGAGGGAGCAAATGTTTTAGAGAAAACTAAAGCTCCACGTTGGAGCAGTAGACCCTATCGCTAAATAGGAGGTAGAGCACATGAAAAGGAGCCCCATGATGGCAAAGGCAACATGTTAAGAGGGAAACAAGGTGCCATGTTAAAGGAAAAGAATGCAATTTTAGAAACTAAGTTCACACCAACTCATGTCAAAAGGGCCCACAAGTAAAGATCGTGCAGGCACATAAGATGAAACCATCGGCAACAAGCTTAAATAGAGAAAAACCCACGCTGAGAGGAATGCATGACAACAAGCAAAAAGGAGCTCTCCATGCCAATCAAGTAAAAACTAATGCAATCAAAGCATAATACGCCAACAAAGCTTGAAATGCTGAGCATGTTAGAAGGGAGTAAGACATAGTCATGAGAAAAGGACCTTGTGGCATCAGACCAAGAAATCCCCATGGCAACACATAAAAACAAGGACCTGCTCACATCAAAGTGGAGAAAGCCACCATGTTTTAAAGGACATAATAGTGAGTCTTTATCCCATATTCACCATGGGCAAGACTTCTTAAGCTTTTAAATACAAATCTTTGCCATTACATTATGAATTAAAGATGGAGGCTTTTGGGAAGCCACGCATGCATGGTGGGGCCTGTGGTCAGTCGGCTAAAGGACCTCAAATTTTGAGCTAATGTGAATTTTGACGAATGACGCCAGTAAAGAGATTGTGATGACATTAGCGATGATTTGGACTTGTTGGGAAAATCCTAAAATGATACATGGCGCAAAAATGACAAACCTACAGATGATGTGGCAGAGGAGTTTCCAAGTGGGCACAGATTCTAGGATGCTGATGTGGCACAGGGGACACATGTCACATAGGTGCTTCCTCGCATGCACAGTTAGAATCTTGCTGATTGTAATGCAGGAATGTGCCTACATGACATGTGTCAGAGGGCCCCACTCAAAAGTGATGTGGCATACTTGCAATAGAGAAGTGAGGTGGACCCAGCAATCAATTGCAAGGAGACATGTGGCTTCCATTAGATAAATTAGGTTACAACACATGGCACAAGTTTTAGGAGGGAAGTGATGTGGCGGGCTCTGAGATGGAGCTATCAAATTTTGCCACGTGGTGAGATTCGACGACTGGCGCTTGTCTGCAATTTGGAGTTGTGAGGGAGTTAAGCCAAGTGGGAAAGTGGGGAAGCACCATTTGATAGTGGGACCTAGCCTACGATGATGTGGCGCCAGGGGTCAACCAATCACAAAGTGCCATGTGGCCCCTGGTCAAACATGGTTTGACTCGAGGGGCAATATGAGAGAAAAAATATATAAAAATTTGAAAATGGAAAATTTTAATATATTTTTGGAAAAGGTGCATGTTTAGGTATTTTAAATTCAAAAAGGTAATATTCTAAATTTCAAACATTAGAATATTTTAAATTTTTGCAAAATTGAAGTTGTAGACCTGAACCTTATACCAGAGGGGGACATTTTCAAATAGGCTTTTAAGGGGTTTCTGAAAGGTAAAATATGTGATATTATATATCGTCAAAATCATGAGAAGAAGAACTTTCTGATTATGGAGTTCATTTTTGCATAGGTGCTCACTGGTTTGAGTTAAAACCAGAAATGTGAAATTTGGGGCCTTCTTAGTGGAATTGGTAAAAACTAAAAATTCAATTAGAGGATCAGTAAAACATGGTAAGAATGTTGTTGGGGTCAAAATTAGTCAAATTCACTCAGTAAAAAGTCAATTTTACTAGCATTTCATGAAGTTTCTAGATATTTTGATGACTCAACAAGTTTTCATCATTTCAACAAAGATATTTGCAAATCAGTAATAGAAAAATGATGAAACCAAATCAGATCAGAGTGGGAGAAGGGAGAAAGAAGTTGTTTAGTTGTAGAAGCTTGAATTCCAAGTGGACACATGTTAGGCATAGATCAGATCCGAGAATTCATCTTCTCATATATCTTTCTATCTTTCTTTCATAGTTGTTGTTGGAAGTTTTCTTTGGGTAATACCAATAGGGTTCCAGTGTTCTACTGTGAAACCATTTTCTTCAACGTATTCTCTCTTGTATGAACAGTATTATGAAGGATAATACAAATAGTTCAGATCTGTTAGGTGTTTTCAGTTTTTTCATTTTATGCATATGAATGTATAATTTCAAGGAAATTAATACAAAGAATATCAGATGGTTGAGTTTCAACTTGAATCTTGCCTCCTTCATCAGTAATATTCAATGTTTTATAATCTTTGACATAGAGCTTAGGTTATAGTTGCAGTCCCTTAAGGTTGTATTTTATTTCATTATTTCTTATAACTCAAGGGGTTATGTAAATGCTTTAGGGTAATCAACAGGGTTGCAAGTTTGCTGATGTGGATATCATGTAAGAATGAGGTTCAAATTGAGCATAGATGTCCATTTACAAGTTAAATGGATAGATTAAATATCTGAAGATACAAATAGGTATCAGATATCCATATGCATGTTTTTGATTCATTAGATTTTCCCAATGGTTAAGGCACTGATCAGTTTATAGGATCATTAGGTCTTACTGCTGTATATATGAGGTTTTGTTGAATTCAAAATTATTAATCAAAATCCTTTTCCCTACCATGTTGAAGAGCCATAATTGTTTAACCCTCACTCATCTTATGCATTTCATAGATTTCCATTCAGCTACTATAGATCTATATTATTACATAAGTTATTAGGAGATATAAGGGTTTTCATCTGTAGTAAATAGATTCAGAGATATGTTTTGCACTGGTACGATATCAATTGAATCTGAGGTCTACACACCTAGGTCTTGTAGAGCCTGAAGTAGAAGAAGGGTCAAGCCTTATAGTTGGCATGGTGTTTGAAGTGATATGTTGAAAATGGGAGTTAGCTGCCCCTAGATGCATCATATTCTCATCAGGGTAATTGAAGACCCTCCAGCATTTTCAAACACCAACAAAAGGAACTTTGAAACTAACAAAGACAATGAGGAACAAAGAAACATAGTCAGTGAACTTCGAGAAGAACTCAATGAGGCATTTGTAAAAGGATTAGACATCTCAAAAGAAAAGCTAGATGATGATGAGACAAAAAGATCAAAGTCATTTATCAAGTTTGATTCAATTAAGTTTAATTACACTCGTTCACAACATTAGAATTTGAGAACTTCATTCAGAGATTGAATTAGAGGTAGTGAAATTGGGAAAAGGTGTATCAAGTTAAGTTTAGATGGTATCTAAGCTCACTTTTAATTAAGAGCTTATCTAAACAATTTATGAAGGAATTAAGAGCTACTAGTATTACAAAAAAGGTTAATTCTATAGCAGAAGATGAAAACTATGTTTTTGCAAAAAAATTCGTGAAGCAAAGTCTTGAGGAGCATTGTCATGGTGAAAGGAGGCTATAGTAAACCTCAACTAGCATCTTAAGATCAGATAGATGATCTTGAGTAGTTATTTGATCACATAATGTAATTGACATCTTTTTTGTGTTTTCAAAGTACACAATTAATACAAGTTCATATTTGATAGAATCATGGATATGTCAATAGTGCAAAATATTGAGAATAAGGATAGACCTAAGTTTAAAGTTATTTCTATGAAACCTATTGAAGGAAACCCTAACTCAACATTATCCATTACTTCAAATAATGTAGTATATTTAGAAGATGGAGGCAACTATCTTGACAGTAAATTTGAATCTATTGGGAGTGAATGCATAAACATGGATATGAAATTAGTTTTCAATCACGACATGACTATGAAATCTGGATTTGAACATTTGAAGGAACTAGACCTATTTAAACATAATTTCTACCATGAATTAGACATAGATGAGTGGACACAAATCAAATTAAGTAGGATACATGATAGGAAACTATGGATGCAAGATAGTGTACTTGATATTACCGACCTTATTCATGAGGTAATTGGTCTTAGTAAACAAGGCAATGTACCTATAGGCAAGAAAATGTTTAAGAAGAAAGTTGAGAGTTATACCAAAGTAGTGTATAATGGAAAGGCCATGGTGATTAACACCATTAAGAAGATGATGTAAGATTCCTGAGTAGAATCATTGCCTACTCTATATGTTTGAGCTTAAAGATTGATGAATTATCAGCCAGATTCATCTATGCAACATATAAGATATGTGTAGAGAAGAAACAAGTAAACCTCAGTGAAATTATGAGAATGAAATTACTTGAGAACTTACAAAAGATCAAGAGGACTAAGAATAGTGTGTTTAGATTTTAGTCACTAATCAATCACATATTCTTTCATGGGCTTAAAAGATTTCCATTTTTATTAGTCATATAGTGAGTAGTGATAGATGTATAATGGAGAAGATCATGAAAGTATGTAGAAGACATCCTATAGATAAGATATTGGATAGTGGAAATTTGATATTGAAGACATTTGAGGATGAAATGATTATCGATATATTTAAAGAAGACATTTTGTTAGAAGTTGTAATCTTTCCTTGGTGTGTTTATAAACCAAGGTTAGACCTCCTTTATTTATTGTTATAATATATTAGGATATAAGCCAAGGTATCCTAATATATTTCTTTTTTGTCCTTTTTCCACTACATCTTATTTTTTCATCTAGTGGAATATGTGAGGACAAATATATATTGTAATCTTTAATTTAGATTATTCCTCCTTAAGAGGAATCTCACACTTGGCCTCACACACGTATGAATGGTGGCATTCATAGACATGGGAGTTACATTCTAGCTCCTCTCTCTCATCTCTATTTAAGAGATGACCCTCTTCTCTCATTTCTCAATGAGGTTTTCTTCCTCTTCTCAATTATTATATGAGCATTGCTATCTTGCTCTCTCTCTCTCTCTCTTCTTAGGCTTATCATGCCTCATTCATAATGCCACAAGGGGTTTTCTTTGCTTTCCCCTTTCCAAATATCTTGTCTCATGGTGTTGGATCTTGAAGCTTTCTCTCTCCTATCTTACGGTAATATCTTTTTATGCATTAACTCACTTAGATTCTTTCTTGGTATTACTTATTTACATATTTCTTTTTCCATTTCTAACACATTTGTATTATGGTTGATGTAGATTATACTTATATTCAAGAAGTAGAACCTCAAAAAACATTTCTTGATCCCTCAAATTATGAATTAAATATTGATATAGTAGTTGGATACATTGATTTATTATTGAATCTGAGAAGGACAAAGTAGAATATAGATTTGGAACCTATGATAAGATTACCCATTCAACTCATCAAGCATCCTTGGAGAAGGCATCACACAGGAAGATAGAAACTATTATGAAGAAATATTTATTAGAGGTTGATATGATTGAGAGTGAGTCTAAGGTAGTCAGGAAAACCATGAAGCAAGGAAATATGAATGTGCAACCTTTGTCAGTATCTATTGCAAAGACATCTTTGGGATAGAGCATTCCATATGCAATAGTATCTGATGTGAAACCTAGTGAACTAAAGAGAAAATTTGAGAGATTAGTGGAAGTAGTGACCACAAAGACTAAAACAAGCAAACAACAAGCCACTGGACCAGGAAAGAGACAAAATACATTATTGAAAATTGTCAAGTCTAGTGATGATGAAGAAGAAGAAAAAGAATTCAAGCAAACAAAGAAGGTGATGACATCAAAAAAATTAGTAGGAAAAGCTTGATAACCCTAGAAGTTGAAGATAGAGAGGATAAACTTAGCTATTGTTATTGAGGGAAACTTTGTTTAGATAAAAAAAATTTATGATTTGTATAATAATTTTGAGAAAGATTAGATTGACATCTCTACTATGAGATACATTATAGAAAATAATATAAAATTGAAGGATATTGAGGGTATAGTAAACCATAAAGTCTATGGCAAACTTATTGAGAATAAGGCACTAGCAAGAGAAGAAGACTTAGAACTTTGGAAGTCTATGCTAAGAACTATTTGCAAGACTAATGACAAAGAAGAGATTAAGATATTATTGAATAATCTTGCACCTTATCTAAGAAATAAAGTGAGACTTTTTTTTGTTTATGGTGGGTGAGAAAGATAAGTTAAGAAGTGAGACTACAACAACAATAAGTCAGATGTTGACAAAGACCAAGGCAATATCTCCACCTACACCCTGAACCTAAAAAGTGTTAGTGAGAAGTGACACTATGCAGATAGATTAGACCAATGTTACCATTAACATTGATGATACTAATCCATTTGGAGGTTCCAAACAAAATGAACCTAATACCAAGGATATAGAAGAAAAACTAAGACAAATTGAAGAGGAAAAGAAATTACTTGAAGAATAAAAGAGGAAAGTAGAAGATGCCAAGTAGTAATTGCTTGAGGATGAGAAGAAAAAAAGGAAGATGAGGAAAATAAAAGAGTAGTAGAAGAAGAAATGAGAAGGAAAATTGAGGAAGAGAAGAGAGAAAATGAAAGGAAGGAAAGAGAAAAGAAAGAAGAAGAGGAGAGAAGTGTCAAAGAGGTAGCTAAGAAGCAAAGGGAGGATGACACTAAACTTTCTAGTTCATCTACTCCACTTTCACTTGCCAACCTAGCAACTGATGATGATAATCAAACTGATTGGATCTCATCCCTGTTGAAACTTATTCAAAAGAACATAATAGTGAAGAGCCTACAAAAAACCTTGATGGAGGTTACTAACAGACTACATAGTACTCTAGCAGTGTAGCACATAGGAGCAGATCTAGAACAGAGGGCACAAATAGTGCTAAAGTCATTTGATGAAGAATTTACTATTTTTTTGAGTGTTGAAGAAGAGAAGGCATACATTTCACATGATGCTAGCACCATTTGTCAACATATTAAGAATGATTTGATAAGTCTTGATACTTGTATCAAGGAACTTTAGAAGTGTCAACAAGATGGTAAGATACTGTACATTAAGTGTACTTTATCATATAAAGTGACTAAGGACATTGATAGTTATATTGGAGGAAAGATGAGTGAGGTAGAGGCTCTATCTAGCCATATACAACATCCATCTTGTAAAGTTGATGATTTTGAAGGAAAAGTGACCAGTATTCACAATGATATCAAGAAACTAGAACTTTGAAAGGAACATTATTTGAAGAGAATATAAGATTTCAGAGAGTCTATTTCTCTGAAAATATCTTTTGTTCAAAAAAAGTTGGAGGAATGTGTTAAGGCCAAGGACACTTATTCTAACTTTTTGTATTCAGACCTTAATGTAGTTGAGATTGCATCACACGCTTTATGTGCAATTCTCACCTTTGCTAAATCCACCAAAGAGACATGGGCTAAAGGAATGGACAATCTAAAAGAAAATTTTGATGTTTGCATGAAGATTATACTAGCTTAGGGCAGAAGGACAACATTTTTGATAGAAAATGAACAATTTTTGGACAGATCTTGACATTTTGGCCTTTATCATCAATGTCAAAGGGGGAGAGATACAATGTGAAAATGATAAATTAGGTTAAGAGAAGAAAAATATTGTAAATTAATTTGTAAGGGGGAGCATATGTGAAGATGGAAAAATGTAATAGATGCAATGTTACTGTATTGTTTATGTTACGTCTTTGTTTTAGCTAATTTTCCCTTTTTTTTCTGCCAATGCCAAATAGGGAGATTGTTGACAATTGGCTAATGGAGATATGTAATTTTTGTCATTTATGGAAAAACATGATGTACATTTTTATAGGAAACCTAAAAAATAAAGATACTTAGATTTTGGTAATTAGAAAATTATCTAAGTATGGAATTTGGTATACAACACTAGATTGTTTTGTTTATAACTTGTTGATAATGCCAAATTATGACTAGTGAAGTTAGACATAGATATTATACATGTTGATAATGATGTGTATAACCTTACAATTCAGTACAAACTGTACAAAAAAAAGATATTCATATTTTAAGCGAAAGAAAATGTAAGGAAATTTGCAATAAAAAATATAACTATTTTCACATAACCCATAATAGATCTGAAATAAACAAGGAATTAAAATCTACATGCAAAAGAATAGACAACATACCCACAAAGATGTGACACAAGATATACCCTGGGAAACCTTCATTGAGGAAAAAACATAGCCTCCAAAAGCATCCATCACCATGTATTATTCAACAAAAACACCATTGCAATACAACCATGGAAGCCTTCAAAGCCATAGCCACTACCAAGAAATCTATGTGAACAAGAATGAATCCATAGATCCCATGCCATGCTTCCAACCTTCACAAATGCTCCCTTGGCTAACCTATCAAGCCTTGTCCCACTTGACTCTTGCCTTTCTCACTCACCAACAACTACCCTTGTGGCTGCTTATATAGTAGCAAGTCCCAAAAAACCACCAAGTTGTATTACATAAACCATGTGCTAAAATCATGTGCTACCTAACCCATTGAACCCACATTTAATATTAAAAATTTAATTATTTTCTCTAATATTAAATAATTACATAAAATACTATCCAAATGTTACAATAAAACTCATCAAGAATATTCAATGGGAATTTTTACATGTTGCACATGCATCTAGATACAACATTACATTAAAAAAAAAAAAACAATATAACAATATTATGCAATGTGTGCAACACCCATTATCTCAAAAATCTCCCACTTGTTGTATACATTGTATAGGGTCAATCTGTAGCCACACAAATGAATGAGGGAACAATCCTCCTAGCACATCCACCATCATGGATCAAAGTACATGAAATGCTCCACCTTGGTACCCACAACAAAATAAAATCTATCATCTCAAACATGAATGATCTCACCTCATATTATGCCACTGCCACCGAACATACATAGAAGCCATCCATAGAGAAAGCTACCCAACTTGTCGCATTAGAAGATCATAAAATCTTGTGCCAACTAAAATGTCAAGCACAAACACCTGATCCAAAGGCAATCACATGTATCCATTGTCGTCAAAGTATCCATAGCTGAAATAACACTCACAGCAAGTGCCAAATCCATCCAACTATCCATACATCCAAAGGTATACCAAGTGAATCTCACATAATCAACATTTCCAATCTATAACCTGCAATCACAAGCCTCAAGAGCAATACTAGCCACATACATACCAAGAAGTTCCCACTATAAAAGATAGTGTCAAATCTATAACCAATCCACTAACAACATCTTAAAGAAGTGAATCCATGTAGTATCAAGGACATCCACAATACATAAACCAATAACTTGCAATTACAACTCTCATAACAAATCTCCAACAATCTCCCAAGTTCTCCACAACCAACAGAGGAAAGAGATAAAGGAGTAACCATGTCATCTCTCACATGACATACATGAGCACAAATTGGTGATCACAATCTTTAACCAATCTCTCTAATGTAAGTAAACTTGAACATCGAGGAAGATAATTAAGACCAAGAGAAGCCATGAAAATCATAACCTATATAATGTCCTTCTGTACACACCTCTAGATGTAAACTGTGCAAGTATGATATCCTCCATAAAACCCCAACAAGAAGCCTCAACAACACCCAAACCATACCATATAACTAATCATAGATGTAAGCCTCTCACAACAAGATTAAACTCATAAACCATTCCTAACCCAAGGAATATGCCCAATATAAAACCATCTCCCAAACTCAACCAACATAACAACATATGCAAATGGAGATAGCCAATTCTAAACCATCTCTCAAATGAAACCTCTAGAACTAACTCATGTACCATAGCTCAAGATCCATATCCATGAAAGACAAGCATAAATATTATTGCACTTAAGAAAAATAATGGGTTATACCTCTCAAGTAGCAAAACGTCGAGTAGGCCAAGAGTGAGGAATGAGAATGCTCATCAAGATATCCAAGTCTCCAACCAAGACTCATCTAAGAACAATATCCTCTCAAGTCCATATTAGGTGACTGCCCCTCAGACTTCTTGCTAAAACATCAACTGTCCTAACAAATACTTCTCTAATCCAAGAGAAATCAACATCACCACCATCTCTAAGTATCCATGAGCACCTATAACCAATCAATCCATGCCAACTCCAAATGAAACATAGTAATATCATGAAGTATCTAGCTTATGATCAATGTAATCAATACCAAGAAACTAAACCAAGATCACTGTCAAAGTTCCAACCATGGCCTCAAGAACATAAACATGACAACATAATCTAAAACATCTCAACCAAATAGATAACATGCTCCATAAGAATATACCATAACATGTCACAACTCTAAACATGTATCAAGAGTATACCATGACATAATAATGAAACCATCCTAACTCCAAGGATAACATGTCAAATGAAAGTATAAACCACACCTTTACCAAGAACCCTGTGAGTCCTCAAGATGAAACCATCTCCATACACCATGAAGAAAACCATCTCCACACACCATGAACAACCATCTCCACACACCTTGAAGATAACCAAGAACCCCACGAGTCCTTAAGATTTAACCCTCTTCACACACCATGAAGATAACAAGTGCACCATGCATATGTCAAAGATGCTTCTGCAACAATAGGATCTAAGACAAACCTCCAACATCTACAAACACTGAATAAATACATCAATTCCAACAACTCCCAGTCAGCCATCATACCAAGTCACCCATGGCATCATAAAATCCATCTCCTACATGAAGATCCTCCAGGTCCACACTGACACAACTAAAGTGTCAATACCAAGTGAAACCAAGATCTCCAAATCGAAGAAGATAAAAATGAAACTAGGAACTAATCCTGCAATGCCACCTCATCACTATCAAAATCTCCCACTAAGCCAAGTATCCAAGTTTTCCATGACATCATGATGAAAAACTATCCTCTAACCATGAGAATCAACCAAGGTATCAAACCATCAAAGAACTCAAAGTGCACATCATGAGCTCCTCAAAAGAAACCAAATAACCATGATCCTCAACCAAGAAGATATACCACCATAACAAAATTAGGAATCAAAATCAATGAACATCAAGGATGTACTTGTATCTCCAATTATGTCATGCCAAAATCTATGGCACCATGATCACATCCCTGAACCAAGCATCTGACTCTCAATGTGTCCAACCTGTCAGCATACAATAGTCAACCACAATCCTCCACCATGACTGTACCTAGTAACAACATCTCATCATTTCTACATGAAGAAAAATTGGCAAATCATGTGACTTAAGAAATATACAACCCAAATCCAAGCCACTAATCTGAATATGCATTACTAATGAAAGATCAATGGGAAAAGACAACCCATAACCAAGCCATAAATGCAACCTATAAGAATAGACCACTTACAACACTGCACAACTTGTAGATCTAATAAGTCATCATACATATCCAAACCAAACATTGATAATCATATCATCATGAGACTAATCTAAAATATGAACTGAATATATAGTGACATCAAATCTTAAATCTCCAAAATATACAATGTCATAAACTCACAATGTTACCATAGTCAATATATATATCATAAACTATTCAAATCTATATATCACAAAATAAATCATGCCAAACTTGCACCAAATTTGAACCAATGTATAGAGCTCTCCAAGAGCTTTCTGTTAACTACTTGAAGTCCAAAATTTGACTCTGTATGCCCAAGTTATGCCCTAATCTGTGCTCAAAATAAACATCTAACTTTTGGGCTCTTAAAACTTGACAAAATATCAAAATCACAGAATCAAAACTAAACCATGTTGTAGTGCTCTAAATAAGCTTTCCAACACCTATAAGAACCCTAAAATCCAATATCTAGACAGAAAGCTATGACCATTTTACTATAACAGTCTTTTTACCATTTTCATTGTGATTTTTTTTTAATGAGGAAAATTCTAACTGGATTAAAGTTGATGGCCATCATGGGTTGAAACTAAAAAAACTTTCATTTCCTCTGAACATGGCCAATCTAGGACATATTAATATCAAAATTTATAGAAATGTCAACTCGGATCCAACGGTGAGGTTTATTTTTACCTAGGAAGTAATTTCTACAAGCTCTCTCTAAAAACCTCATTTAAATGAAACATCCAAAAAATTCTTTTGTCCAGAAAATTTCACATGCCAAAATATTTTAACATACCATCCTAACAACAAACCCAAAACTCTTAGATCTACAATAAACAACTCATATATCTTGCCCTTTCTTTTATCCTGTCATGCATTCTCATGGATTCACTCTAGGGTTACAATATTAAAATCATAGCTTTGATACCAATTGTAAGAAAACTTGCAATAAAGAATATAACTATTCCCACATAACCCATAATAGATCTAAAATAAACATGAAATTAAAATCCACATGCAAGAGAATAGACAACATACCCACAAAGATGTGACACAAGATATACCCTAGGAAACCCATATTGAGGGAAAAAACTAGCCTCCAAAAGCATCCATCATCATGTATTATTCAGCAAAAAAACCATTGCAATACAACAATGGAATCCTTCAAAGCCATAGCTACTACTAAGTAATCTATGTGAACAAGCATGAATCCACACATCCCATGCCATTCTTCCAACCTTCACAAATGCTCCCTTGGCTAACTTGTCAAGCCTTATCCTGCTTGACTCTTGCCTTTCTCACTCACCAACAACTACCCTTGTGGCTACTTATATAGTAGCAAGTCCCACAAAACCACCAAGTGGTATTACATAAACCATGTGCTACCTAACCCACTAACCCTAGATTTAATATTGAGCATTTAATTCTTTTCTCCAATATTAAATAATTACATAAAATATTATCACAATGTTACAACACAACTCATCAAGAATATTCCATGAGAATATTTACATATTGTATGTCCATCTAGATGCAACATTACATAAAATAAAATACAATATAACAATATTATGCAATGTGTGCAACATCCATTATCTCAACAAAAAAAAATGGACTTGAAGGAAAGGATTATTTTGTTTAGAAAATAATTATTTGTCCAATTAGGGCCGACATGCTAGATGCTTACTCTAAGTTGGAAAAGTGTATTATGGTCTTAGCTGACCTAACAACAATTTGTGTAAAGGCATGGTATTTATGCAAAGGACATTTTGCAATAAGAAGTGTGCTATCATGTAATTGTGATGTTGAGAAATTGTATTTGAACTTTTGTGAAAGTGATATATGCAAAGTTTTTTGAAAGCTATTTTGTGATCCAAGATTGAGCTAAAGATTAGAGATCAATCAAGAAAAAAAAGTTACAATACCTATATTCTAGAAGTCTGATTACTTGTTTAGGTAGTGAGCTCTTTTTATAATTGGAAGTGCATGTTTGGGTAGTGGGCTCATCTTGCATCTACAGTACCACAAATCCTAATAGGGTTGGAATCTCCTAATAGGGATTCAAGGTCTCCTAATAGGGATCCTTATATTGAATTTTCTCATTGACTCCTAATAAGGTCCATCCTCTAAATGGGAACTTATATATCAATATATTATCTAGTGGGTATCATCCCCACCAAGGTTTTCCCTTGGTTAGGGTTTTCCTAGTTAACAAAATATGGTGTTATGAGTTATCTTTATGCATGGTTAGTGTTACTGTTCAACATTAATTTATTACTTTTTTATGTATAGTTTAAAGTAAGAAATAATATCCAGTTGGTGAGTAAAGTTTGTAGATTACTAATTCATCCCCCCTCTTAGTAATCCCTATTTCTAACAATACCACTTTTTCATCATGATCGGTAGATCTATCTTTAGTTTCCTCTTTAACAATGTAGAAAAACTTCTTGCCTTTGTCTTTGTAATATTTGTTGTCTTCATCTCTTCTACTTTTGTACTTGTCTTAACCTCTATAAGTCTTCTTCTCTAGATATCTAGCAGCAATATGACTAACCTTATTGCAATTAAAAAACATGATAGTTAACTTACCTTTGAATTTTCCTTTACCTTTGTGAAATCTCCTTGCTAGTAGTGCTTCAAATTGTTCTACATCTTCCTCATCTGTATCACTATGATTGGACATATTTTACCTTTTTATTCTTCTTCTCATTAGGTTCCTTCAATGAAAAATTGGCTTTGAAAGAAGATTTGACATTGTTAGATGTGAAGTTATCAAAATTAGATAGCTCAAAAATAGTGAGCCTACCTACCAGACTTTCAAGAGTCAGATTAGAACCTAGTTCTTATATTGTAAAAATTGTCATAACATATATGGGAAACAATTTTTTCAAAAATTTTCTTAGTACTATCTCATCATCTATCTTACTAGTAGATCCCCTTATAGAATTAACAATATCCTTTATCCTAGAGAAATATTAAGCAACATTCTCTCCTTCTTTCATTTTCATATCATCAAACTTACCTCTAAGACTTTCATATTTGGCTCTTAAAACATTTGGATCACTTTCATAGATGGTGTGTAGAGTATCCCACATTTTATTTTTTCTATGAGAACCTTGATATCATCAAACTCAACATAACTTAGGGCAGAGGCAATCTCCAACATTGCTTGGTTGTGTTCTTTCTTCTTTTCTAGATCTTCAACAGGTAGGGATCCAACAAGATCAACATGCTTAGTAGCTATGGTAGATTATGCATGATCTCTAAGACCCACTATGTGTAGCTTCATAAGACTTTTTTATGCAAGAAATTTATCTCTATTATGCTTGGGTACCTCTCTTTTTGACATCTTGATCTTTTGCTTCTAGTACCTAAAAACTAGTTCTCTTAAGAAAATGACTTTGATACCAATTTTTGGAACTCTTTAGAATAACTAAGAAGGGGGTGAATCAATTATCCAAGGTCTTGATGTACAAATAAAAATTTTCATAGCTTAGTGAACCCATATCCATAAAACATATTCATCATGCATGCATCCATTAGATCATACAATCACTTCAACTTTGTAGGTTACTATTAAATCAACTTTGTAGAAATGCAAGCATGAAACATAATAGATTTAATAACACATTTGACACAATGATTTTATGTGGAAACCCAATTTTGGAAAAACTACTAGTAACATGCTACTCATTCTCACTATTCTGAAGTGATGCCCTGTAAAAGGCCAACCCTATTAAAGGTTACAATGCAAACTGTTAAATGTGACCTAATTAGAAGATTTCAATCACCATATTAGGAGTGAGCCTTGTTAGAGGACTTTAAATCATTCACTTGGAATGTCACCCAGTTAAAGGATTTATAAATGACTATTAGTTAAACCTTAATCCAAAGGATTTACTCTAGATTGATGCAATGATTAGAAAGTAACATGAAGGTTTGATTTGATAACAACTTAAACTCACTTTGTAGATTACAGATCTCTATTTCAGTCCTCCATTCTACTTGGCTTTCAAACATTTCAACTCTGATAGCTTGTTCACCCTTCAAGCATCCATACCCTTAATCCTTGTTGCTTTTCTTTCCAATAGCAATTCCTTCTCTTTGGTCATTGAATGAAGAAATACCTTAGACTCCTTGTCTTCCTTAAGTTCTCACACATGAGAACCTTTTCTTCTAACTAGTCATCTCTATAAATAGAAAATTAAGATATTTTGTTGTTCATCCTTTATCATCTATTTTAGGGTTAGGTAGGATTAGGTAGGATTCAAAAAATCTATCCATCTTTTCATTTTATTCCCTTCTAGAAACTTCTCCTTCAATCCTCTTAGAATTCACCTCAAAATGGTAAATCTTGAATTTTGTTCCACCAACTCATCAATCTTATTTTCCACATGGTTTACACAATCCAAGAAATCAAAATTATCCCTTATATATATATATATATATATAATGTTAGAGTAAATAATTAATTATTAATTATTTATTCTATTACTTAAGCTTACTTAGGTAAATGCATTTATTTAATATTTAGTATTTAATGAATGTAGTGGTTAGTTGTTGACAACACAAGAGTTTGTTCCCTTCTAGCATGTTCCACATTTTGTGGATGTGTGCTAAGTTGTCATCCTTATCTTCTACCACCTTCTAGCTTGTTCTACAAGCTTCCATGAGCTCTTTATAAGTAAGCTCCCTCTTTGTATTTTCATAACATCACATTATCACTTTTCATTATTGTAAATATATTTTCATTGTGTTTCAATATCTTGTGGTCTCTCATGTTCATTTAGGGTTTTTCCCTTGCTCCATGCTCTTCCTCTCATTGGCTTCTCTTTGATAGGTTCTTGCATGCAGGTGATCTTGGGCATCTTCAGAGTTGGCTTTCATCAACTCCAACATGGTATCATAGCCTCCTTACTGCTGCTTTGTTGAAGAATTTTGAAGCCATGATTTGAAGTCACAAACCCTAGTTTGTTTGTGCATTTTTTCTTCAAATTAGGGGATCAGAAAATTTTCAAAGCACATTGGGGCCAAATGGACATCACCATTGGATCTGAAAGGCCGTTTGTAGTCAGGATTCATATAAAGCTTTTCAATTTTGGAGACAAAGCTCCGGGAGGAAAACAATTTTTCATTTCAGGCCCTTCCGTACGAACGTATGAACAATTTTTGCAGGAAAAATAAAAAAAATAAAAATTTTGGTGCACTGCCAAGCGGCCTTCGCTACACCACCCAGTGCCTGCAACCATGCAGCTTGCTAGCTGTTGCCACCGATAGCGCCGCTGCTGAGCCATTGTGGCCCTCCTGCGGCCCACAGACCACCTCGGTGCTGCCCTCTTGCAGAACTTCGTCGGACGCTCTACCCGAAACCTTTGCCTCTGCCGGTTCTGCAACCCACTTTGCTTTGCAGGACCACATCAGTGCTCGCGTCAGATTTTTTTGCACAGTTGGCAACACGGTTGGTAGCACCAGTTAGCAGTGATAGTTGCCTCGTCACACGTTCTGCGCGTGACACGTGGCCACATGACACTTTTCCATGTGGAACTTGCCACATCAGCTATACCTACCACGTGGCAGGGGTGCCACATGGCATTTTTCCATGTGGACCCTGCCACATCAGCTGTACCTACCACATGGCTTCTTTTTTGTGGTGATGGCCTACACGCCATCAATTTTAATGCTATGACTTGCTGATGTCAGCACTACATTATGAAGCCTCTTGCACATCTCCAGGGTTAGTTTTTGACCCACCTTCAATTTTTTGGCCATAACTTGAGCATATAGAGGTATTTTTTTGATATGAAAGAAGCACCAAAAAGCTGGTTCTGAGACAGAGACATTGGTCTAGGTATTTTCAGGTTTTGATGCATTTTTATTGCTTATTTTTTAGTTAAAGTTTGAAGTTCTATTTTTGACTCCGGCAAGCACATCTTTTGCATCCCATGCCCATTTTTTGAAAACTTTATATTTTTGGAAAGCTGGTTCTATCACTTTTTTAGAAATGTGGTCCTTTTTTTGATTTTTTGGCCCATGCTCTTTTTGTCATAGTTTTGACATTTTTGCTATATGGTGCATATCTTGAGTGTTTTAGGCCTGACGATCATTTTTCTGGCATGGATTCTCTTATTTTTGGCTGTACTTTCCTTTTTTGAAGCTCATTTTAAATTTTGATCATTGTAGTTATCATTTTTAAGCACTTTTATGTATCACACTGAGATAAAGTTCCACTTTTGCATTTTGGGAGTCATGAACGTTGTTTTGAGTCAGTTGTACATGCACTATTTTCATAAAGCACCATGGGGGGGATAGTTGTTTGCTGTTTTAGGCCTTCTCCCTTTGTCAAGTGAGTGTCCCTTCCATGACATTAGGCCCATGCAAAGTCAATTTGACCTTGTCTTTATAGGTGTTTGTACCTCTTTCCCTCTCTTGTTCTTGGTTTGTCTGCAGGAGACTTTGGCCCACCTTCTTAGTTGCCTGTCATCACACCCCATTTGCAGTAAGGGGGGGTTATGGTGTTGTTCTAATGCATCTTTGGTTTGATGGTTTGATAGTGTGAACTATGTATTTAGTGGTTGATCCTATATACAAGGCAATTGCAGTAGCTGGCTAACTATGCATTTCGATGAGATGAATCATCTACCATATAGACATGCTCAGTTCGTGCCTTCTTCTTCCATGGAGGTTTTTTAGATCAGCAGTTTGGAAAATTTGTGGCTTCTTCATGCTTTAGTGATGCTTCTTCATGATCACTCCTTGTTCCTATTTTAGGGGACATTTCCCTAGTTAGAGGCTTCTTCAGTTCTTCACTAGGTTACCTCTTTTTGGGGGACGGTTTTTCCCACATGGTTTTCTCTCTTTCCTCGCTTTCAGAGGTTTCATTTTCTTGTATTGTACTTTGGTACTTAACATGGCCTCGTTGCCGAGACCCATTCTGCATTCATCTTAGTTTTGTGAGCTTAAGGCATTTCCCTAAGTTGCACTTAAGGGGGGGTGTTAGAGTAAATAATTAATAATTAATTATTTATTCTATTACTTAAGCTTACTTAGGTAAATGCATTTATTTAATATTTAGTATTTAATGCATGTAGTGGTTAGTTGTTAACAACACAAGAGTTTGTTCCCTTCTAGCATGTTCCACATTTTTTGGATGTGTGCTGAGTTGTCATCCTTATCTTGTACCACCTTCTAGCTTGTTCTACAAGCTTCCATGAGCTCTTTATAAGCGGGCTCCCTCTTTGTATTTTCATAACATCACATTATCACTTTTCATTATTGTAAATACATTTTCATTATGTTTCAATATCTTGTGGTCTCTCATGTTTGTTTAGGATTTTTCCCTTGCTCCATGCTCTTCCTCTCCTTGGCTTCTCTTTGAGAGGTTCTCGCATGTAGGTGATCTTGGACATCTTCGAAGTTGGCTTTCATCAAATCCAACATATATATATATATATATATATATATATATATATATATATATATATATATATATATATATATATATATATATATATATATATATATATATATATATATATATATATATATATATATATATATATATATATATATATATATATATACAATTTTCCTTATCTCTCCCCCTTTGATATCAATGACAAAGGTGTCAAGACTTATGTGCAAGTCAAAATTTGTTGTCATCACCTTAAGATTGTTACTAACTAATCTATGAGATGAAATCATCAAAGTTCTATTTCAAAATAGAGAAAACCATGTCTCATTTATCTTTTACTACATCTACAACACTTAACACTGCACATCAAGTATAATAAACTATATCTACTGCATCCAAATATGTGTAAGAATTTTTTTCATATGGTTCCTTGACTAACAAGAATTCCTCCAATTGTCTCTATACAAGACCAATTTTAAAAGAAAGGTGTTCCCTTAGCAATGAAAATATCTTTAATTTCATCACCTTTTGTATCTCCAAAAGCTTGATTTCATCATTGATCTTATTAATTTTTTTCTCTGGATCACCAATCTTAACTTAGTGATTATGCACTTCATTTAAAAATGTCTCTAGCTCTCTAAATTTATTACTCAAATCATCCAAAATATCCCTAATAAGTGTGTGTTCTCCAAAACACTTTCCATACATTGTCTTCCCTTCTGTCAAACATTTATCTCAATTCCTTGATTTATTCATTAAGATTCTTCAAGTCACCTCTGATATTGTCACAAACTTTTCTGAATAACCATGTATCATGCAAAGTTTGTGCATTCATAGTAGCTATATATGTCAACTTAGTGAACTTGGTATCAAAAGCTTGAATTACATTTATTTCTCTATCTTGGGAATCTAAATCTACCATCCACATTGATATGGTGCTCTAAAGTTTATCAATTATTTCCATCGATGAACTCTAAAGACCCTTCACGTTCTTATTCTTCTCTATGATCTTGCTAAGAGATGAGATCAACTCTATCTAATCATCATCTTCTGATCCTATTAATGTTTCTAGTGCAAGGGGTGTCCTAGAAGAACTAGGTACACTTTCCTTCTTATCTTCTTCCTCCTCTTTCTTCTTTATCTCTTCTTCTTACTTCTTCCTTTCTTCTTCTTTCATCTTCTCCTCTTGTTCTTTTCTTTTATTCTTCTTATCTATTCTTCTCCCCTTCTTGTATTTTACTTTCTTCTTCTCTTATCTTTCTTTCTTCTAGTCTCTTCTATTTCTCTTCTTCTTTCATTCTTTCTTCCTCTTCTTCCTCTCTCTTTTTCTCTTCCTCATATTAAGAACTTGTGTAGCTAACAATTTTTTAAACATTTGTACCAAAATCCTTAAATGGATCCTCTACTTTGTCTAAGGTGATTCTTGTACTGTCCACTTGCTTAGTATCAATACCTATAGTTATTGATGGAGTTGACTCTATCATTTTTGTCAATGCTATTGTTCCCACACCCCCCCACCCCCCCCAACTCTTTACTTTCCTATTCTTGGTTGGGTGTAGAGGTCATGCATTTTACAACAGCTTTATTTATTTCCTTGTTCAATTCTTCATAGTTTCCTCCCATTATCAAAATTTATCTTCTCTTATTTCTTAACAGGGGCTCAATACCCTTCACTCTACTTTCAAGATGGTCATCATTGTTCACTTCACATAATTTATGTATCATATTTTCTCTAATGTTCTTATCTTCATCAATTACTCTCCTCTTTCTATTAATTAATATGTCATAAAGATCTTTATGGATTTGAGATTGAATACCTTCAAAATTATTATTAAATAAGATCATATGTCTAATAATCACATTCTCAAGCTCTACTCAATCAATGCCAATGTATAAGTGATAACATTTGTTTAATTGCACAAAATTACCTTCATTAATGATAACAAAATTCACTTTTTTAATTTTAGCCTTTCTTCCTTTTCTCACACTCTCATTTTTCTTCTTCTTTCTTTTCTAGTTTTTTCAAGTGATTTTATCTGACCTCACATTTTCCTTCGCTCATAGGTCATTAAGACTTTCTACATTTTTCCTAGTCATGCTACCATATGTTTCACTGTCTACTATTTATGTGTCTCTATTGGATCTTGTTTGATCTATGCTAATCTAGTTGACTTCCTTTTTGCTACAAAATTTTTTGTCTCTTCTTACTCTTCTAAAAATTGTACAATTAGAATAAGAATTGTACTTGGTGGTTGTACTTGTGATACTACTGTATAAGGTATTTTTGATGCTATTGTCTAAGATTCAAATACAATTATACCTTCTATAAATGGATTTGTAGGCAAGGGCCCTTTTGTTACAAGTGGCGTGACAAGCAAGATGTCTTCTTTTCCATTCTTCTTCATTCAATACATTGTTTGTCTAATAGTTTCCACTTCTTCAAGGGTCATTTGGTCTTCTTCCATGATCTTCATCATGATTTTATTATATAGCACGTGTTGATTTACACAATGATGACTAAGTTGAAGAACATAGTCATTGTCAAGTGAGGACAAAAGTTATAGTTTGAGAAATATTTGTTTTTGAGGTTGACACAGTTGAAATTTTGAATTAGTCAAAGCATGTGGAATATAAGGATTTATGAGTTAGCATATTTAATGCATGGGGAGAGTTTGTTAAGAAATAAAAGGTAAGGATTTGATTAGAAGTTTCTAGAAGAAAAAGGAGAAGAAGAAGATGGAACAAGTCAAAACACCTTTTGAACTCTGGTACGAATATGCACCAAATGTGAATTATTTTAATATGTTTGGAAGGAAATTTTATCTATTTAAAAATGGAAGAAAAGGTAAAATTTATGCTAAAATGATGAAGACATATTTCTAGGTTATTCCACTAAGTGAAAAGCTTATAAGTGTTTGAATTCTAACACTAAAAAAATTGTGGACAGTACAAATGTTACAGTTGATGAATTTATAGAGAAAAATGAAGAAGATTGTAAGAAAGAACCCGAAGATTATAGAAAGTGTGTCTATATATATGGAGGTGAACCTAGCACCTTACCTAAACTAGAGAAGGTGGTTGCTGAGCATGAATTATCGAGGTTCTATAGAAGAGTTACATTGAGCAACAACAATCTATTAGGCATCAAGCTACAAGAGTCAAATCATAGATTGTGACTACTAAATAGTAGATAGAGGAAGCCAAGTTGCATCTAGTGATAATACGAGAGGTTGAACATGCAAAATACAGTGAACAAAAAGAAGAGAAACCTAGATCTGAACTTGTATTGGCAAAGTATGTGAGAAGACATAATCTACTAGAAAAAATATTGGAGATAAAGATTTAGGAGTTAGGACAAGAAAAATACTGAAGAGTGATACATGTTTATTATTTGAATTTGAGCCTAAACATGTCAAAAATGATTTGGAGAATGAAAATTGGATTAAGAAAATTAATGAAAAAATCAAGAATATTGAGAAGAACAAAACATGGACATTGGTACCTAGACCAAAAAATAAAAATGTGATTGATACTAAGTGGGTGTTCATAAAAAAGTTGAATGAGAAAGTGAAGTCACAAGAAATAAGGAAGGAATGGTTTGTAAGGGATATGCACAAGGGGAAGGGGTTTACTATGGAGAAACTTTTTTTTGTAGTTGCAAGGTTAGAAGGAATGAGGATTTTTCTTCCATATGCTTCTTACAATAGATGCAAAGTGTACCAAATAGATGTAAAATATGCTTCTTTGAATGGAATTCTAGAGGAAGAAGTCTACATTAAAAAAATTGAAGGATTTGTTGATCAAAACAAAAGGAATATGGTATCTAATTTACACAAAGATTTATATGGATTGAAGCAAGCCTCTAGAGAATGGTATGAAAGGTTACACAATTATTTGGTAAAGATCAATTTTGTTAAAACTAATGACAATAGAAATTTGTATCTAAAAAGTGAAGTTGGAAAAAAAATATTGCTAGCTGAAATTTTGTTGATGACATCATATTTAGAGGAAAGGATTCATTGAGAAAGTAATTTGTTGATCAAATCAACAAGGAGTTTGAAATGTCAATGTTTGGAGAGATTAAACTCTTTGTTAGTTTGCAAGTTATCAGATAAAGAAAGTTATTTTCATTACTCAAGAAAAGTATATAAAAGAAATCTTGAAGAGTTTCGGTATGGAAGACTCAAGACTAAATGGAACACCAATGGTGACTAGACACAAATTATCAAAGAATGATGATCTACTGAGGCAAATCAAAAATTGTACAAGTCTATGATTGGGAAACTACAATATGTTGTACATAGAAAACTAGAAATTGAATTAGCCATTGGAATTGTTTCAGCTATATTATGAGCTAATCCTAGATAAAATCATATGATGGAATTAAAGATAATATCGAGATACCTAAAAGGAACAAAAGACCATGACCTTTGGTGCAAGACAAGTGAAAAATTTGAACTAAAATTGTACATAGATGTTGATTTGGTAGGAAATGTTGGTGACGAAAAGAATACAAGTGGAGGAGCTTTTTTCTTGGGTAGAATATTGATTCTATCCACAAGTAAGAAGAAAAACTATATTTCACAATCTACATAATAAGCTAAATATGTTGCTACAATAGTGAATCGTTCAAACATTATATGGATCAAGCAATTGTTGAATGGTATAAGGGAAGCTTGATCACTAAACCTATTGTGATTTATTGTGATAACAAAAGTGATATAAATATATCAACGAACCTTGTGAAGAATATTGATATCAAGTATCATTATCTGATAGTAATAATACAAGACAAAGAAGTGAGATTGGAATATGTAAACACAAAGGAACAATTGGGTGGCATATTCACTAAGGCACTACCTAAAGATTCTTTTGAGTATATAAGAGGAAATTTAGGGACCATTACCCTACCCAAAGAAAAATAAGCAAAGATGTTGCATTGCATCAATCTATAAGAATCATAATATCATGAATATTGATGTAGGAGGTCACACTTTAGGGGTTTCCTAAAGTTTTAAAAGTAAAATGGAAGACAGTGACATCTGAGTAGGAGAAGATACAAGGATTTAATTATGATATGGCATTGTTGTATCAATAAGATAAGTGACATAATGATGTATGCCTATGGTATGTCTTTGGCATTATTGTCAAAGAGGGAGAGTATGATTAAGTTACCATATAAGTTATCAGATAAAGAGAGAGAAGTGTACAATTAAGTTTATAGTAAGGAGAGTATGTATTGAATTGATAGAGGGAGCATACTAAGCTTGATGGAATGAGAATCAAAATGAAACTACGAAAGAGAGAAGACAAACACAAAGGGAGCAGACAATATAGTGTTGATTTTTTTTAGATTGCATGATACCTAGTTAAGTTTGACTGGTGTTTCCATCAATGCCAAAGAGGGAGATTGTTGGAAAATGCAATTGTAACAATTGTTATGTTGTCATTGATGTCAAACCTATTGGTAAGACATAGTGTCAAACATATTGAAATTTTTTTTACTAATAGTGTAGAGTGCCATATCATTTCATCGATGAAGAGGATTTGAAAAGAAGAGGTTATACAATGATCTAGTGAAATTTTGATATGAGATGTGTTAAGTATCATGGAAATACAATAGGAACTTGATTGGTTACTCCTTGACAAGATAATGTGTTGTTTAATCAATACATGAAGTAAAGAAGATAATTGGATGAAGTTATGAGTTGCAACAAGTAAAAGGATAAGCTTGATTAAGTATGAGTATTTCATGATCAATGAAGGAATTGAATAAGTAGATTAAAGAACTTAGTAGAAGCCAAGAAAATAGTTCAATTTAAGAAGTTAGCATTATTGGGCAAATGTATGAAGAAGTGTAGTGGTGACCAAGTATAGTATTGGTTGAGCAAGCATGTTGATGTCGAGTGGGACAATATAGTGTGTGTTAAGTTATAAAATAATCATCAAGATGAAGAACGCAATGATTTTTGAGTGTCAAAAAAATTTTTAGTTTGAGAAAGATTTGATTTCGAGGCCAAAAATGTTGGAATTTTGAATTAGTCAAAGCACACGAAAGATAAGGATTGATGAGTTGGAATATTTCATGTATGAGGAGATTTTGTTAATTTAATAAAAGGACAGGCCACTCCTAATAGGGTGATTAAGTCCTTTAATAGGGTCACATTTAACAGTGTGTTGTATAACCTTTAACAGGGTTGGCTCTTAACCAAGCTCACTTCAAAAGAGTGAAAAATTGGTAGCATGTTATTTGGCAATTTTTCCCAAATTGGGTTACCAAATTAAATCCTAGTGTAAAAGTGTTATTATCATGTGCAGTTGTTATTATTTTGCATGATATATTTTATAATATTTTATTTACTAATAGTCAACACATATAGTGATAGAGAGTTGTGATATTGCATAAAATGTTAAATTACTGATGATATGCTATAGAGACCAAGTGGGTATATATATTTTTTAAAGTTGTTTGAATTATTTAAAGGTTGAATTGGTACATCTAGAACTAAGGATAACTGATCCCCTCCCCCCCTCTCAGTTATTCTAGATCATTATAACAATTTAAATATGTGTGCACATCCTTCTTCAACCCTTTCCAACAATACTTCTCTCTAATGTTCTTATAGGCTTTATAGTATCCTTAATGCACTACTAATGGATTATCATGATGCTCTCTTAGGATTTTACCCTTCACCTTGGATTGAGGATTCAAGAATACCATTCCTTTGTAAAGAATAATGCCATGCCAAACCTTGAAGTCTCTGTTGGGTAAGTTCCCCTCTACTATTTCCATTTCTTTGGGACCCTTGACATATTGTTCCATGACTTCTCCTTTACAATCCTTAGAGAAGATAAAAATATTATTGATGTGTGGCCTCCTAGATAAAGCATTAAAAACTCCATTATATCCCTTTTACATATTATTTGTCAAATCATAAGATTGGATTTTTATCACCCATTTTTGTTGTATATCATTGAGATCCTTTTGATTAAAATTAAAATCAAGCAATTATGGTCCATCTTTAAAATAAATCATTGGAAAACTAAGTATTATAAAAAATTCTAAATCTTGCATTATGGCTAACATCTCCTTATCATATATGAAATAATATTTTTCTAAATATCTAAGATTACAAATCTCAAAGGCTATTGGATGTTTTCCTTGTATGAGAGCTACCCAAATCCCTTCTCTCGATGCATCACATCACAAATCAAAAAGCATCGTGAAATATGAAATAGCTAGAATTGCACAAGAACTCATGGTTTCTTTGTGTTTCTCAAAATCTTGTTGGGCCTCATCATTCCATGTAAATGCTTCCTTCTTTGTTAGATATGTAAGGGTGTGATAATTTTCACATCTATTTAAAAACAAAATCTATAATAGCTAAATAAGCCTAAAAACCTCCTGATTTTGGTTAGTGTTTTGGGCCCTAGGCACTGTTTGATGGCTTTGATTTTTTCCTTATCCACACTCACCCCCTTGGCACTAATTTTGTGTCCCAAACATAAAATATCTTCTATCCAAGTTCAAATTTTGAAGATTTGGTAGATAGTGATTCTATTTAAAATATTTTCAAAAATTCTTAAACATGTTGGAAGTTCCCTTCTCATGTTTTACTATAGATAAATATATCATCAAAAAATGTAGTAGAAATTTCTTTAATATTATCAAAGTATGTGGTTCATACATGATTCAAAAGTTGCTATGGAATTGGTGAGACAAATGTGAGGGCCAAGAATTCAAATTGTCCATAGTGGCATGTGAATGCTATCTTGGGTACATATTCTTGTTGTTGAAATGACCAAAATCAAAGTCCAAGCTGAACACAATGCCAAACTATTGAACCAATTATGTCTCAACATCAAAAGTGATCTGATAGTAATTGATGTTTGCATCAAGGACATGATAAAGTGTATTTTAGAGGGAAAGTAATGTTATGTTTTATGTGCTAAGGCACACAAACACACCATAGGCATCACTAAAGAAATCAAGGAAAAGGAATATGAGATTGAGAAAATGGTTGATTAAGTGAAAAAAATGATGTCAAAATCATCAAGATAGATTAGAGAATCAAAAAGGAAAATAACAAGTTTAGGATATTGGATCATGACAAAGAATGAACCTTGAAGACATTTGGTATGCTAAGAGATCACTTAACTCCTAATATGGACTTGTTGCAAAGGAAATTAAAGACACTTTTAGAAGCTAAGACCTCTTATACAAAATTTTCCTACACTATTTTCAATGCAGCTAAATTAGTAGCTTATGGATTGTGTGGAGTTGTCAGCATTGTAGAAGTCAAGACTTCATGGGATGAAGAATTCACAAATTTGAAAACAAATATTTTTGATTGTATGACACTTCTAAGTACTCATACAACCTAAGGAACTAGGAACATGCCAATTTTGACATGTAAATAATTTTTGACTCAACTTTGTCATTGATTTCAAAGGGGGAGTAGTATGGTAGAAAATTTATAAGTATTATGTACAATTTATTATGTATATTGTAAGGGGGGTCTTAGTAAAAAATAAATATAGGAGTATGATCAAAGTGGGAGTACAATTAATATGGATGATGGAATGAAAATAAAATGATACACAGTTTTGAATTTTTTTACATGGCCTTAATTTTGCAAATATTGAAAATTTTGTTATATGTGGCCATTTTATTTCTATATGTTCCTATCAAATGCTATAGGGAAGATTTTTGGAAATTTTGCTAAGGGTAGTTATTAAGGTTATAATTTATGAGAAAAATCACTAATTTTGAGATAATAGAAGTCAAAGTTAAGTTTGGAGTAAGAATACTTAGAAAATTGTCTAAGTATAATATTGGTTAACAAAGAACAACTACATAGTTTTATTCAGTGAGCTTCATAAGAAGCATATCAAGTTATGTAGGCTTAAAAGGAGATAGTACATACATTGTAGATAGTGTGTGAAATGCCTCTAAATATTTTTTTTTTATTTTCATTATTTTTGGAAGAATTTCGAGAGACATGTATAACAACATAGAGCATGGTAACTAGAAGAGTATCACATTTTTGGTTAAGAAATTCTTTTGGCTTGAAAAATGAATTACTTAAAAAGGTAGAGACGACATCATGCATGTTAAAAATCACATGGAAAAAGCTAATTTAAAGATTTGGTAACATGTGAGGCATCACAAGGCCAACATATCAAAGTTTTGGGTATAAAGGTTATTATTTTGTTTAGTGAAGTTCATGCTAATGATGTTGTAATGACATGATTGATATCTGTGAGCATTGTATATGTTGCATGTATTCTAGACAAGAGAAAAATAGTGCATGAATATTTTAATGAAGAGGAACTACAAGGATTGATCAAATATATAAGATATCAACACAGTCAAAGGTTTTTGTATTTAACTTATAAAGTTCTATATACATGTTTGGGCAATGGGCTTAACTTGTATTTTGTATTATAATTATAAGTCATAATAGGGTTGAGGCTTATTACAATCCCTAGGGCTCTAACAAGGAGAGATACATTATACATATGTAATAGACTCCTAACAGGGTCAATATCTTTCGCAAGATACTTTTGATTAGTGGATTATTTTGTGGGTACCATCTATATTGGGGTTTTCCCTTGGCCAAGGTTTCCCTAGTTAACACAATATAACGCTATGAGTTTCTTTATGTTGTGCATGGATTTAATTTTTAGTTTATTGAGTAGAAAGTTGTGTAAAGATCAACGCAACTTACTTGCTAACACTTCTTTCCTCATTCTAATTTGGTGTTATCCTGATCATAGATCAATTTTTGAGAATTTTCAATCTCCATGTAGCTCATCCATTAATTCACCAATCCTAGGAATAGGATACATATTTTTTAGTATTTTCTTATTCATGGATCTATAATCAATGTGCATTCTCATAGTTCCATCTTTCTTTTTTACTAGTACTATTAACGATGCAAATGGTCTACTGCTAGGTTAAATGTGCCCCATCTCAATTATTTCTTTCATTTTTTTTCCTATTTCCTCTTTGAATTTCCAAGGGTGCATATAAGCAGTGGTTATTACCAGTATTGTTCCCTCTTCCACTCTATAGAATGTTCAAAAGCTCTTTTTGGGGGGAGCCCTAGGAGAATATATTCAAATACCTTTTTGTGTTTTTTAATATACATTGGATATCTGCATAGATATCTTTTCCTTTTGGAATTTATTTATCTAATATCATATAGTGTGTGAGCCATTCTCCTTGGGAATGATAGAGTATTCTTTCCATCTTTTTACAAGACACCATTTTCGGGGAGTCATCTTGAAAGCTATTTAGTGTAATTTCTTGTCCCTCATGTTTGAATCAAGTTTATGAATTATGGTTGTACATTATGAATCAACCTAAGGAGTTTATCCATGGAATTCTTAGGATTATATCATTTTGAATAGTTTTCACATAAAAAAATTATCTTTATGGTGTGTCCTCTAAATGTAACCACTAATTGAAGAAATAGATTTGTGCAATCATCTCTAGATCCATTTCCAAAGGTGACCTTGAATTTTTTTAACTCTTGTATTTTTAATTTTCTTGTGGCTACCATGTGTCTACAAATGAAATCATGAGAATCTCATGTATCCACTAAAGAAATTATCTTTTAGACTTTAAGTTTTCCCTTGATTTGACATGTTCTATTATCATTCTCTTTAGTAAAAATAACTATTATTAAATTTTCACTCTCATCAATCCTTTCCTTTTTTCTAGATGTCTCTTCTTCATGTTTTTCTTTATTTTATTCATTTTTCTCCACTTCCAATGTTCTTTCCATTTGAAGCATGTATTTTTCTAGAGTAATTTTTTTCTTCTTCTTACATTGTTGATCCCTTCTCCAAGGTTTTTTGAGTGTATATCATGACCTCTCTTGGTTCTCTCTTTTGGTTATATCATTTTGATAAGGTGTTTTAAATGTGGTCTTTGATTTTTCCTTAGGTGCATTAGATTCTACCTTTTTTACTTTTCTAATGGCTTCCTCCAAATTGTGGGGTTCAAGGGGTTTTGTAAGGAAACTTCTATTGGAAATTAGAATCTTTAAGTCCTTCTATAAACACACAAGTGAGTTTCCCTTGGGATAGATTTGGGACCATCAAATATATATCTTGAAATTGACTAGAAAATTCCTCTACTATTCATATTTGTTTTAGGCGAGTTATCTCTTAGAAATACCATTTAGGATCTCTTTGGTCAAACCTACTCATTAGTCTTTGAGTGAGTTCACTATAAGTGGTAATTTTTTTGTGCCCTAAAGAAGTGAGATAATGATGCCACCATTTGTGGGCTTACCTAGTTAAGTTGAGTACAAAATTTTTAATGGAAAATTCCTCGATCAAGGGGTTGAGGGATATATATGTATCAAATTTTTGGACCCATGATTGTGCAATTTTCTCTCCTAATCCATCAAAGCATGGATTTGATACTTTACTTACTTTCTTACCAAGATATTAATCAACATGACTTCCTTTCTATTTTTTTTTTTATCATGGTTTTGGTTTAATAATAATCTTTAAAGGGAATGATTTGTTAGATATTTGAATCTATTTTTCTATATACATTTGTGCAATTTCTTCCACACTATTCATGGTTGGTTCCTCTTCTTCTATGACTGGTTCCTTGTTGGGAAGGAACAAAAGAAAGGCGTCTGAATGAAATCAATCTTGTGACAAAGGTTCATTTTTAAATTATTAGAGTAAGTATCCCTCTTGAAATTTGTATTAGGTCTTTCACTATGATTTCTATTGCTCATTTTTTGTATGGCTATGAGCAACATTTTATTGGAGATCTCAAATATTTTATCATTTTTTTCAAACCTTTCATTAGTTTAGTCCATGAAGCTTCTTAACTCTTAGGCTAGTTATTTCTCCATAGTTATAGTCTAATCAGAGGTTTATGTGAGCCAAAAATTCATTTCTTGGTAGGATTATGCTCTGATACCACTGTAATGTTCCCTCTGGTAGAGATAGTTTTGAACAAGTAAAATCTGCAAAAGAAATGGTAGAGCCCAAAAAATAATAAGCTTACTATGATATTCTAAATACAAATAATACCCCAATTCTATACACAAACCTTAAGAGCACCTCTAGATTGTGTTTCCTAACCCTTATTTCCTCCACCATCTTCTCTAAAGTGCTCCCCTAAGATCTCTTCTTGAAATAAAAATCCCCTATCCAAGAATTATATCATATGCATATGTTAGGTTATAAATATTCCAACTCTTAGAGATTATACTAGTTCCATTCATGTTGGTCAGATGGATATTAATATCACATACTAAGATTATAGAGATCATATAAATCTTAGTTGTGCTAGCCAAATGGGGGTTATGCCCATGGTTGATACTAAAACTATAGAGTTTATGATCATTCCTTTCCTCCATTAGGAATAACATGGATCAATCAACCTTAATAAACATATTATAGTTTATCTTGAAAATTTTATCATTATTCATAAATTTATTCATTATAACACAACCCCTTCATTTTAGATCAAATATATTTTCTGTATGTAAAGAAACAAAAATAACATAATTTATTTGGTTTTAAAATAGATTCATTCTTTCTTTTTACCTTATGTACCCACTTACATGGCTCCTTGGTCCTCTTGAAAGGGGTACTTTGACTTTCTTCCAAGTGTCCAAGCACTTAAATTGGATTACTTTTGTATTAAGGTAAGAATGGTGCCCTTTTCAATGGTACATTATCCACCATAAATTCCCATGTTACTTCAAATGGTACAACCATTATGAATGGGTGTGTTTCCTCCGTAGCGTGTTTAATAATAATAAAATATTAATATCATTCATTATGTTGGTAATATAGTTCCCTTAATTCTTAGAGCATAATTATTATTATTTTGTTATTAGTTATTAATTAAGAATACATTAATAATAATATTTTAAATATTATTATTAATAGGATTAGATAACATTATTTATTTAAATAACTAAGTATAACAAATAGAATATTGTATTTGGAGCCTATAAAGTATACATCAACTATGTCACTCATATGTCATTAATATTAATAAAATTCATAATGATCTACATTACATATGTTAATTCTTATCTTTAGTAAGGTTCATTGAAATGAAGTCAATATTGCATGAGAATTATAGATTATATAATGAAGAAAAATTCAATGAAAAAGTAAACTTTGGAATATTCAATGAATTGGTATAGTTTATGATAAAGTTAGGTAAAGTGTGTTGGAAAGTGTGAAGAAGTTAACACGAAGGCACAAAATTCAAGGTATTCATTCTTTCTCTAAATATTTATATTGAATTTGAGACTGACCACTGGAAACATGTTTAGGGTTTCTCCATTGCTTTGAAGAACATTATAAAAATTATGATAAATTAATCTATAGTAAGAGAGAATGCATAATAGTAAGTGTTATTAAGTATGACTATAGTACAATGTGTCTAGAACAAGGAATTTGCTAGGAGCATAAATAATCTATCATTTAATAGGTACAATAATTATATCAAATAACACTTATTGATTTTAATAGGTTGACAAGAAAAATAATTTAACCATATTTCTTTTAATAAGGATGTGGAGGATCCTATCAGGTCTAGAGAAATAAGAATTCTTTGTCCAGGTGACTCTTAGGAGTTCTAAATCACATAGTTCAGTAGATCTAATCAATTTTTATTGTAAAGATTCTAACAAATCTTAACATTCTTAAATGACTGAAACCCTAACTGTATGGATATAAAAATATCCTAATAGGGAAACTTGATTACTACAAAAGTGAAGATTTGTGGGTCAAAGTTACTAATGTAGTTTTTCCCTCTAACTAAGGGTTTCTACATGAAAAATACATGTATCAAAGTCTTCATGTGTTGATGTTTGAATTACTTTATTACTATTTATGTATTTCAATTGTATGGTTCATAGTAAGGATATTGGTAGTAAAATTGTTTAAAGTTGTAACAACACTAACTCATCACTCACTCCCCCTCACATGAAAATTACTTGTGTCAAAGTTCTTCATTTGTTGATGTTTGAATTAATTTTTTACTATTTAGTTATTTCATGTGCATGGTTCATAGTAAGAAGAGTGGTAGTGAATTTTTTTAAAGTTGTAACAATACTGATTCATCCCCCAGCTCCCCTATCTTAGTATTTCCTAGTATTAAAAAGTGGTATCAGAGTAAGGATCTCTTGAGAAGGCTTGATACCTTGGGGAGAATCCTTGAAGGAAACATGAAAATAACTATGTCTGTAAAGAGTCTTGAAGACCAACTTGCAAAGGAAAATGAAGCAATAAAAAGGTTGAAAGATCATGTGATGTACGCCAAGAAAAAGACAATAGTGTTGTGTGATCAGATGAAAGCCTTTATTAATAGTAAATCTAATGATGTTTAAGCCCTAGAAGTTGTGTCTCAAGAGAATGAATAAATGAAAAAGGATTAAAAAAAATCCAAAGGGAATTAGAGGCATTGTCTATCAATATTGGTGAGGAGATCAAAGGAAGAAAATTTGTTGAACATTCCAAGAAGATGGCTAAAGAAACCTTACAAGCAAAGCTTGATGAAATTTTCAAAGTTGAACAAGATATTGGAACCCTATGCAAACATCTACATTAAACCAATTAAGCCTTTCTAGATTTCAAAAGTGAACTCAACCTTACAATAATGAGTAATAAAAAATTGGCAAAAGGAAATGAGAGACTACAAGGTGAATATGATCATACAAATAAACTATTGAAGAAATTCAATGAAAATTTTGTAAAATTGGATGAACTTCTAAGGAACCAATAGACATTGTAAAACTCATGGTATTGGGTGTATCATTCATGATTTTGGAGAATTGTCTAGATCTCAAAAGCCCATGCAAATAGAAAAATCTTCACCAAAGGTGAAAAATTAAAATCTTGGTAAGAAAACATATAAAATTGTTTGTTACAATTGAAATAAGGTAGGAAATGTTGCAAGAGAATGCAATTTTACCCCCATTATCCCTATATACTCAATATACCACAAGTTAGGTCATACTACTAGAGTTTTCAAGAATAAGCCGAAAATGTTTAATATTCATTATTACAATTGGAAAATGTTTGGACATAGAGCTAATGAGTGCAGGAGAAGATTGAACAATAAAAACTAGAGAACTTCTAAGCTAGGAAAATTCTAATAAAAATAAAAATAGATGGAGTGTTACTTGAACACATTGTCATAACTATGAACATATGAAAAAAAATTGTATACTAAGGACATGTAGAGGAAATTCTAGACCTTGGAGAAGTATTAGGATGGAGAATTTTCTGTCACAAGGTTGGAAACTTTGCTAGATTCTATCAATCAACAAATAGTGGTAAGTAACTAGTAAATTAGAACCATGAAAAGAGAGGAAATTAAATTTCTACTATTAAAGAAATAAGAAATATGATGAACCATATTTAGGTAAAAAGGGAAGATAAAAGGTCAAAGGGACTCACATCACCTCTATGTGCAGAGAATTCATCATCCAACTAAATCATCATAAAGTTAGGGGGAGATTCATTGAAAAATACATTCATAAAACCCCTACATATGTGTATAATAAGTTAAATCTACATAGTTAGATATATTACAATGAGTAATTTCATGATTTGAAATTTTATTGCATGATGATGCATTGTTTTCTAATGGAAATTGTGACCTTATTTACTGAGTATTGATTGGATATCTCAATTGTGAATTATTTATTGTTCATGTGAGATGAGTTATAAAAGGCAATTTATGTCTCATTTTTCACTTACACATTAAACGATCTTACTTTGAGAGACATAAGTACATTTTAAGGAAAATCAAGGTGATTTATGCCAGTAGGAGAAGGATCTAAGAGAAAAGAGGTTCTTGTCGATATCTAAAGCTTGAATTTTGAATTTTTTATGACAGAATCTCTAGTAGTATTTGATATCACCAGTAGGCCTCAACCTACTTTCAAGAAACATCCCTATAAGTCTAGTAAAATTAACCTAGTATGTTTCCTATTTCTGATACCTTTCAGTGCACATTGAAGATATTCATTCTTAAATTTATTTTTAGATTTAAAACTTGGGAGAATATTCTATATTTGAACAATATGAGGTGAGTGATGATAACTTGAAATTGAAGGATGAATTCAAAGTGTTTGAAAATAAGGGTTTGATACACACCATTAGGTTTACTCAAAGAGTTAAAGGAAGAGAAAGATTGGCATGTACTCATATGGTTGGACCTAATTTACAAAATTACCAAGGAAGGCATTCATACAACTGTTGAATATTGTGTTACCAATGAAGTTTCTTTAGTAAGAAAAAATCAATAAGATGGGGTTATCCATTTGCTAAAGTAGGATAAGATAACAATAGAAACTAATGATATTATAGACCTTACTATGAAGTTTAATCCAATAGTTATTAGTCACAAGGTATTTCAATCCATTTGAATGAACAATGCATTTGATTTAGATAATTGAGAGGGGAGGGGTGAATCACTTAACTTATATGTCCTTTGAATGTTTTTTCACAATCCAAACACTTTAAAATTTTAGATGATTAACTTAGTAAACTCTCCATACATCAAGACTCAAACTTATTTAAACATCACTTCAAAATTGTTAACTCTTTGTTCCTTCATATAAAAAAATATTAGAGATATTTTTTAGTTTCTAATGAATAACAAAATTGACTTTCAATATGAATTGAGTTTCAAAAATAAGTAGTAATCATGATATAAATATGCAACACAATAATCACTCACACATTTTTGACACAAGTAAAGTGAAATCACTTGGGAACTAGCAACCCAAGATTTTCACTCTTATGAAGATCTATGTTAGGAACCTACTTGTTTAAAGTTCCGTACATATTTTTATATGTGACCTTGTTAGAGGATTTTCACCAAAGATCATCTAGACCTTATCAATCCTTGACATTTCTAAAGAGTGACATACTCTAAAGGACTTAAAAACAATACTATTGAATGTTACTGTATAGCTTTTCATGAGACTATTAGGTTCGTTTGGTTAAGAGGTTTCTTTTCTACAAATATTAAAATGTAACAATCAGATTGTTTTTTAGGTTAAGCACTACCTTTCTTGTTCAAATCTCTATTCTTATCAATTCATTTTTTTTTCCTTTCTTTGATTGACTGACTCAAAAAGTCATCCAATTAGCACTTATCTTTCTTAATCACTTAGCTATCCTTTGGCTACCAAATTTTTATTCAAATTCTTTAACTTGATCAATAGGCATCAACAATAATGAACTTTGTGTTGATCCCTTATATAATAAGATAAATGTTTCATCTCTCTATTTGATCCCCCATTTTGTTGCTTAAACACATTCATTAGATCTCTATTTTCTTGGGTTCATTGTATTTGGTCTCTTGGTTAATATTGTTCACCTCAAATTTTTTGCTCATTTTGAAAATAGTAAATCTCATTTGTTAGATCTCTCCTAAATTTATCTATCCATTGATCTCATAGCCATCTTCATCCTTATCCTTTAATCTTCTCAAACATTCCTTATTTTCATCAATTGTCAACCTTAGATTCAAAATATATTTTTTAGTTATTCCTTTGCATGTTTGGTTACCACTAGATTACACTTGAGCAATACTATACTCAGTTAACATTAACTTTTCCTAGTTACAAATATATTTCCTTCACTTCTTTTCTTGTTCTTGGGTACAAATGTGGTACCTCAGCTAATATTATAGTTGTTCATTCATTGTGTTGCTCGGTGTAACTAGAATTTACTCGATACAACTTGTAGCTTTCATGACTTGATTCCAATGCTTAATCAAATCATGTAAAATAATCAAACCAACATTACACTATCATATTTCAAGTCATTCAAGTACCCATTGAATACCATACACTTATCAACACTTACATCATTATACTTTCTTCAAATCCTCTCCATCAATCAAATGATATGACACTCTACTAAATTAGCATAATGTCTTACCAACTAAAGCTTAACATCAATGAAAATATAATAACTAATATTACTCTTCAAGATACAATATAAAAATTATTAGTTGGGGCTAACAATCTCATCCTTTGGCATTGATGGAAACATTTAAACATAAGAATTACATCAAAATATAATCAAATGCATGGATTGACAACAACACATCTTTTTATTTTTCTAACTTTGAAAAATTCTCCCTTTTAAGATATATTTTCTTTGTTTAGTAGAATCTTGAACATCTTTCCTCCTTAAGAGATCTTCTCTCTCCCTTTGACAATAATTCTCTTCCATAAGCTCATTCTCTATTCTCTTTCTTTATGGCTTCTCTCCCTAGGCATGTTCATATCTACTCAAGTATATTATCCCTCTAGGAGTATTATGCTCTTTTGATAGAAATGCCAAAGGTAAATATAAGTTTCAAGTAGAAACTCATAAAACATTGCAGTGATACTTTCTACCTTGCATGTACTTATTTACATCAATTTCATCACAGTCATTTTTAAAACTGTAGAACTACTCCTAAAGTGTGAACTTATGCATCAACTCCACAGAATATTTCTATTCATCCTAATTTTATTTAACATGCATCTTTTCTTAGTGAATCTTGGATAGGGGAAGCACCCCAAACTTACCTCTTAGATAGTCAAAAGCATCCTTAGGTAGATGTTATGTAAATAAATCAGCAATTTGTTCCTTTAACTTCACATACTCCAATCTTACTTGTTTCTCTTATACTTTCTCCCTCAAGTAGTGATTCTTGATAGATATGTGCTTCTTCTTTTTTTTTCCATGCATCACTAGATTATTTGAAATATTTATGTAACTTGTGTTGTCACAATAGATTGTTAATGGTTTAGTGACTTCCTCTTTCATATCTTTCAACAATTTCTTGATCCAAACAATATTTAAAATATTAATAGAAATAACAATATATTTAGCTTCTATAGTAGATTGGGAAATACAAACTTGTTTCTTTCTCAACTAGGTAATTAATCTTTCTCCTAAAAATAAATATCAACTACTAGTATTCTTCCTATCATCAACATTTCCATCCCAATCTGCATTAGTATAAGATTTTAGCTCAAAGTTTCCTTCTTTCTTATATCATAGGGCATAGTATTCTATTCATTTAAGAGATTCAAATATCCTCTTTATTGTAGTCATGTGTGTCTCCTTAGTATTAGATGAAAACATTGTAACTATTCCAACTGCATGTGTAATATTAGGTCTATTATGCACAACAGATTGCAACTTTCCAATCATAGATCTGTATTGTATACCATTTCTTGAGCAATATGGTCTTCCTTAGATAATTTTGATCTAGTTACCATAGGTGTACCAAGTATCTTGGAATCATCCATACCAAATGTCTTCAAGATCTCATTAATGTACTTATATTGAGTCACATATATACCTTTCTTTTTATGAACTTGCAAGCTAATGAAAAATTCAATCTCTCAAAACATAGACATTTAAAACTCTTTACTCATCTAACCATAAAATACTTTACATAATATATCATTTACACCAAATATTATATCATCAACAAATATTTCATCAATCAATCAGATAATATTTGTGCAACTCCTTTTTCAATCATTAGTGTTCTAGCACACTCAATAACTGACATGTTTCCCTTACTATAACTCAACTTTTCTATGGTGTCCTAGGGGAAGATAATTGTCTCTTGATTCCATGCTCAATAGAAAATTTAGCGAATTCACCAAACATAAACTCACAATCTCTATCAGATCTAAACATTTTAGTTGTTTAACAGTTTATTTTTTAACTCTATATTTATACCATTTGAATATATCAAATGCATAAGCTTCAATTTTAAAAAACACTACTGTCATCATAAATAATCATCAAAAAATAGTATAAAATATTTGTCTCCATAGAATCCCTCTATCATAGGTCCACATAAGTAAGTATGTACCAACTCAAGAATACCATTAGATGAATGTGTGTTACTAGTGAAACTAGACTTATTCATCTTACCAAGTTGACATTGTTTTCACATAGCATTTTCAAGTTTGTATAAGCTTTGTAAGCCTCTAACTTTCTTCTTTCTACCAATATTTAAAATACTATCAAAGTATACATGATAAACTATCTTATTCCATAACCAAACATCTTAAATTTAGAAAATAGGCATGTACCCACAGTAAGATCTAGGTAAAATAAGTTACCTCTTATTTTCTCACCAATTCCAACCAAGTTTCCATCTTTATCATAGATCTTAAACTTTATATTCTAAAATTCCAATTTGTGACCTACATTATTCATCCATGCATTACTTAAGAATTTATACTCTAGTCCTTGGACCCAATATGCATCATCACATCTTATTTTAGCATTAAGTGTCCATGATCCTATATCTTTCATTGGACATGGATCATCATTTACAAGTTTAATAGTTCCTCTATCATATTCTTCTAATTTGTCAAATGTCACCAATCATATATATGATGTGTACAAATATTTTCAATAATACATGTGTGATTATCATTAATAAATCACATAATGAATTTTTCATTCTTATACCTTTCTTCATCAGATTCATCTTTAACTTCAACATATACAACTTCCTCACCCATATTTTCATCATCAAATCTTGACTTAGTGTGTTCCTCATTAGTAATGCAGTATGACTTCTTCTCTTTATCTTTATAGTCCTTGTAGTCCTTGTTCCTTTTTTATTTATTCTCTCTTTCTTCATGTTTCTCATTCTTGTGCTTATTAGGACATCTATTGTAAAAGTGACCAACTTTATGACATTTGAAACATATCAAGGGAAATTTTCCTTTATACCTTAATTTACCTCTATATAGCCTTCTTGCAATAATTGCTTCATGTTCTTCCTCATCATTATCATCTAAATCTATATTGCTTGCATCTTTTCTACTCTTATATTTCTTTGAACTTCCAATAGTAAGTGATGACTGTTAGAAATAGGGAATACTAGAGGGGGGATGAATCAATATTCTAAAAACTTTTCTTGCTGACTAGATATTATTAATTACTTTGAACCATGCATAAGAAATTAAACAAGTAATGCTGAATACTAAAAATAACCGTGCATAGAGATAACTCATAACACCATTTTTTTAAAGTACGAAAACCCTAGCCAAGGGAAAACCCTAGTGGGGATGATACCCACTAGATGAAGTACTAATATAAATTTTTCTTGTTAGAGGATGGACCTTGTTAGGAGTCTATAAACATATTAAGTATGTATGATTCCTTTTTAGGAGACTTTGAATCCCTATTAGGAGATTCCAACCTTGCTAGGAGTTGTGATACAATGTGTGCAAGAAGAGCTCACTGCCCAAATATGCACTTTCAATTACAAGAAGAGCTCACTATTCAAAAAAGTAGTTAAAGTTCCTTGAATTATAGTAGTATGGATGTTGTACCTTCTTTTATCTAATCTTTGACCTCAACTCGATCTCAGATCACAAAATTAGGTTATCAAAATTCACTTCTACATAGGATACAAAACTTCACATTCACAACTTTTGCATGTTACTTCACAATGATCTCACAAGATGTCTTTGCATGAATATCATGCCTTTTCACAAATTTTTACTAGGTTAGCTAAGACCAAAATAAAATTTTTCAACTTAGAGTAAACATCTAGGATGATGTCCCTAATTGGTCAAGTAATTATTTTGTAAACAAAATAATTCCTTTACCTTTCATTTTGATGTTCTATATGTCTTATATATCTTTTTTCCATACTATTCATACTGTTGTATGAGGTTATACACATTATCATCAACATGTATACTATTCCCATATATCTTCTCTCTCAAGAATAACATCATATAAACAAGTTATACACAAAACCATACTCTACTATAAACCATTTCCATGCTTGGACAATTTTTTGAGTACGAAAAAGCTAAGTATCTTTATTTATGAAGTTTACTACAAACATGTACATCATGTATTTCCATTAATTACAATATTTAAATGTCTACATAAATTCAATTTTCAACAATCTCCACCTTTGGCATTGATGGCAAAAAAGTAGGAAAATTGGCTAAGTATTACAAATTTTACCAAAACCTAAAACATTACTATACTCACTATCTATTACAATGGCTCCCCCTTTTGACATGACTACAAAATGTGTAACTTACTTACAATTTTCTTATAAAACTTCTCCTTTTTGAAATCAATGACAAAGGTCAAAATGTCCAAAAACTATCAAAACATTATGTCTATCTACCATAAAAAACTGTCAAAATTTATTTCTTGCTGCCTCAAGATGATATTATCTTCATACAATCATTAAAATTTGCCTTTATATTTTCCATACCTTTCTCCCATATGTCCTTGACTACTTTGACAATAGTGAGAATTGCACATAAGTCATATGATGCAATCTCAATGGCATTAAGGTTTGAGTATATGAAGTTTGAATAAGTGTCCTTTGCTTTGACACATTCCTCCAATTTTCTCTCAATGGCTAGTAGCTTCAGAGCTATAGGTTCTCTAAAATATGACACTCTTCTTAAAAATAGCTCTTTCTTAAGTTGTAGTTTCTTGATGTCAGTGTGAACACTAGCAACTTGTCCTTCAAACTCATCAACTTTTTTAGAGGGTTGCTGTAATTGACTTGTTAGAGCTTCCAGCTCACTCAGCTTCCCTTCCATTTTATTGTCCAAAAATTTAGTCAACCTATGATATAAAGTGCATTTTATGTATAGTACCTTGCCATCTTGTTGACATCTTCAGAGTTCCTTGATATAAAAATCAAGACTCATCAAATCATTCTTTATGTTCTAACAAATTGTGCTAAAAAGATTAGCATCATGAGAAATTTGTTCCTTAGACTCTGAAACATTTAACAAAATATTAAATTCATCATTAAATGATTTTACTACTACTTTGGCTCTTTGTTCAGGATCTTCTTCTATATGTTTGGCTGCCAAAGTGTTGTACAATCTGTTAGTCACCTCCATTAATGCTCTCTATAGACTCTTGACTTTCCTATTTTTCTCAATCAGTTTGTTCAAAGATTAGATCAAGGTAGATTGATCATCATCATTACCTGTAAGGTCAATAAGAGATACTAGAGTGGATGAGCTAGATACTTTAGTTGCATCATCCTTTTGTTTCTTCTCTGCTATCTCCCTTGTTTCTATCTCTTCTTCTTTCTTCTCCTCTTTTTCTTTCCTTTCCTATTCTTTCTATTCTTCTTCTAGTTTCTTCTATTTTTCTTCCCTTGTCCTCTTCTTTTCTTATTTCTACCTCTTATCCTCCACAAACATTTTCTACTTGGCTTCTTCAATCTTCTTCTTTTCTTCTTGTAACTGCATTTCCCCCTCTTCAATCAATTTTAACTAATCTTGAATTCCCTTGGAATGACACTTGGGTTGATTAAAAGGATCATCTTCAATATTAACATTAATATTATTTTGATCAATCTACATTGTATGACCACTTGCTGATTCTTCCAAAGTTTTCTCTATTGTAGTAGGTGCTACCTTAGATTAGACATCATCTGGTTGATGGTTGCAGCTGTCTCACTTCTTATAACATTTTTCTCACCTCCCATTAATAGATATGGCCTCATCTTGTTTCTTAAGTAGGGTGCTAGTTTGTTCATCAATTTTTTGATTTCTTCTTCATCATTAGTTTTGCATATAGTCCTTACCATGGACTTCTAAAGTTGCATGTCTTCTTCTTGAACTGGTGCCTTCTTTGCTATAAGTCTATCATAGACTTTCTGACTCACAATGCCTTCAATTTCTTTAAGTTTCCAATTATTAGGAATCATGTATCTCACAATAGAGATATCAATATGTTATTTCTTAATTTCATTGTACAAATTATAAAACTTATTTATTTGTACAAAGTTCCTTACATTGGCAATAGCTATATTAATCTTTTCTATCTCTAATTTCTAGGGTTACCTTGTTTCACTTACTGACTACTTAGAAATAATAACCTTTTCTAACCTTTTAACTTCTTTTTCCTCATCATCTTCCTCACTAGAGTCTTTAGTTGCCAATAATGTTTTCTTCCTTTTCTCATGTCTAATAGCTAGTTTCTTTAACTCTCTTTGACTTATGAGTCTCAACTTCTACTAACCTTTCAAATTTCCTTTTGGGTTCACTAGGTTTCTTGGCTGATACAATAACATATGGAATGCTCTACTCTGTAGGAGTCATTGCAATAGATACATTTGATGCTTGCCCAACTGATAGAGGTGTTACATACATCACACCTTGCTTACTAGTTTTCTTTAGTCCAGAGATAGTTTACCTAATTTCTTGTGATTCACTTTCTAACATACTAACCTCAATTAATGCTTTCTTCATCAAAGTCTCAATCTTCTTATGAGATGCTTTCTCCAAGGATGCCTGGTAAGATGATTAAGTTATCTTCTCATATGTTCCAATTTTGTAAGATGCTTGGTCCTTTCTAAAGTTCAATAATAGATCAATGTAACTAATAGCTACATCATCACTTAATTGATCTATTAATTAATTCTAAAACATATATCATTTTTTGATCACTTAATTCTAAAACATATATCATCCTTAAATCTGTCAACAATTACAGGTGCAATGCTAAATCTTTATTTCATCTCATTCTAGAATGTTCTCATAATCAGGTTTTTGTTGTCCAATATTTTATTTGCAAGATGCCTTTTGCATACATCTATTATCTTATCCATAGTACATCTCTCACTACTCCTAATCTTTGTAACTAATCTTCAAAATGCTACTTGAGGTTAATCATCACTTTGTTTCATCATGAAAATGCTTCACAAAACTTTGCTTCGTGAAATTTGTTGTGAAAACATAGATTCCATCTTCTGTCATAGAATAAATTTTTTCTATTATAATTAGTAACTCTTATTTTCTTCATAACTAGTTATGACAAGCTCCAAATTACAAGTGAGCTTAGCTACAATCTAAAATCATCTAGATTCATCTTCTCTCAATCTTGCTACTCATATTTCATTGTCTAAATGAAGTATCAATGTTTGGTGCTATGAAAAAACTTAATTCAAGAATCAAACTCAATTCCCGATGTCAATCTTCCTTTCTCTGCCTCAACTAATTTTTCTTTAGATCCAATAGTTAATTCTTTTCCAAATGTCTTATCAAGTTCTTCTCAAATTTCACTGGCACAATTTCTTTGATCTTCATTATCTTTCTTAGTTCTAGAGTTACTTTCATGATTCCTTCTATCATTTCCAAAGTTCCTTCCATGATTTCTTCTATCATTTTCAAAATTTCTTCCATTGTTGCTTCTATCCATTCTATAGTACTTTGTTGTAAGTCTGAATTTGTCGTATAACTGACATACTAGGGTTCTTCTTCTAGGATTATTTTGATCAATAGGTGCTTGAAAGTTCTAGGCTATGTGTCCAAAGTTGTTATACTTATAACACATGATTTTCTTTCTTTTCTTCATACGGTCTTCTTTTTGTATATGTCCTTTAATTAGATCTTATTCTATCTGTAGGGTCAGTATTTCTAGACATTCTACTATTTCTTTTATCATTAACATATTTAGATTTCTTACAATCGATTTTTTTATGATCCATACCATGACAATTATGACAATACAAATTTATAACATGATTAAATGACTTATTTGTACAATTTCTTTTCATATGACCTATTTCATTACATGAAAAACACTTACCTCTAAATTCATACATGGTTTACTTAGGAGATTCCACTTGCTTAGGTTCATCCAATTTTTTAGTTTCCTTCTCTTGTCCAACTTCTTTAGATTTATCAAAAGATTGACTGGAGTCAATCTTATCATCAGATTTATCTTTTTCTTTTAGATCTAATCCACTTTTAGGTTTCTTCATAGACATGCTAAATAGGTAATTGATACTAGTCTTATCATAGGTAGGTCTTTGTATTAACATTGAATCATCAAACTTTTCTCTGCTAGAAATAAAGCTTTTCAAGATGTAGTTTTCTCTGAGTTAGTTCACCTTTCACAATAGTTTTGTACTTGTAAAGTTCTTCATGATCTTCTTTTAATGTTTCAAATTTAGATGTTCTCTTTGCTAGATTCTCTCTAAGATCTGAATTTCCAACCTTCAAATTAGATTCAAATTTTCTAGGATCATTCTTCAAACTCAACTTTAGATTGGTAATCTTCATTTCATGCTTCAAGATCTTGTACTTTGCCTTCATCATCACTAGTTTCAAGCTTGGATTTGAGATGTTCAATCTTGTCCTTTAGTTGTCTAATGTATACTTTGGAGTCTTTATATCTATCTTTCAATTTATCTCACTTTCTTTAGTAAGGAGATCAATTTATTCAAGTGCATCTTCAAGTTTCTTCATCAACTATTACATATCCATAGGGATCTTACTCAAGTTGTTAAGCCTCTTCTAAGTAATTGTGCTCTGATAACAATTGTTATAAATAGGGAATACTCAAGGGAGGGGGGCAGGGGTGGGGGTGAATCAATATTCTAAAAACTTTGGTCACTAATTGGATATTATTAATTACTTTGAACCATGCATAGAGAGAACTCATAACACCATATTTGTTAACTAGGAAAACCACAATGGGGATGATACCCACTAGATGATGTACTAATATAAATGTTCATTCTTAGATGATGGACCCTATTAAGAGTATATAAAAAAATTCAATACATATGAGTCTCTGTTAGGAGACTTTGTATCCCTATTAGAAGATACTAACCCTATTAGGAGTTGTGGTACAATGTATGCAAGAAGAGCTCACTGCCCAAATATGCCCTTTCAATTACAAGAAGAGATTATTGCTCAAATAAGTAATTAAATTTCCTTGAATTATAGTAATATGGATGTTGTACCTTCTTTTAGTTGATCTCTAACCTCAACTTGATCTCGGATCACAAAATTAGATCATCAAAATTCACTTTTGCATATGTACAAAATTTCACATTCACAACTTTTGCATGTTACTTCAAATGATCTTGCAAGCTATCTTTGCATAAATATCATGCCTTTTTACAAATTTCTACTAGGTCAGCTAAGACCAAAATAAACCTTTCCAACTTATAGTAAACATCTAGGATATCATCCCTAATTGTTCAAATAATTATTTTTTAAACAAAATAATTCCTTTACCTTTCATTATGATGTTTTGTACTTCTTAAATATCTTTCTTCCATACTATTTGTACTAATGTCTAAGGTTATACACATTTGTTGGAAATATTAAAGACTATGCTAAGTTATTAAGAGGAGAGGGGTGAATAAGTAACTTCTAAACCTTTAACAATTTAAGCTCTTGATTTAACTATTCAATTATCATTTAATTCATCACATATAATTTGATCTAATTGCATGCATAAGAACTAAAAATATGAAAGCATTCATGAAACTATGACACAAAGATTTGGTGACCCAAAAACCTTCCAAGTAGAAAGTGAAACTAGGGTGAGGATGATACCCACAGCTTAAGTACTACAATATAAAGTTAGCCTATTAAAGCTTACATTGATCACTTCTAATGATCTACCCTATTAGGAGAAATGAGGATTTCTATGTCCACCTTGTGAAAGAATTTACAAACATACAATTAAGTATACACTCAGTAAAGAGATTCACAAAAGACTGTTAGGTCTACCTTGTGAAAGGATTTGACTAATCCACTTGTTAGGATGAAACAGTAGATGATCTCTGATCTGTAACATAGTTTGCTGAATTAGATTCCTTTAAGTACTGATCACCTTGTTGTGATAGATATGTCTTTGCTACTCCTTATACAATTGTAGCATTTTCAATTTGCTCTTTCTACACTTCTCTGATGATTACATTGTTTTCACTCTAGCTCTTCTTCTTACACACACTTTGGATATGATACAATACATTACATATATATCAATCCAATTATACAAATTATAAAGTCAACACAATACAAGTTAACAAAAATATTACAAAGTCAGCCCACATGAAGACACTCAAGTTCTGAAGATTGACTTGGTGAGGTTCTAATACTCGATGTCCACTATCAATGCTTGGCATCGCCATGCACTTGGCAGATGTAGAAGCTTGGTCCATACTGATCACTTCCAAGTAGTCTTGAACTTGGTCTACACTAGTGACTAAATAGATACTATGAAAACTTGTCATATAAATTGAGTCTCTTGATTTACATTGTATGACTTGGTAAACACTATTACTTTGAGCTCAGTATAAACTATGTCTCTTGGTTAACAATGAGTAGCTCAGTTAACACTGGACTCACATCACATACACTATGAACTCAGTGAATATTGCATAGCTTGACTTGTACTAGTAAACTCAACATACACTAAGATGCACAATTTACACTACTGATCTTCACTATAACTGTGATTGCTCGGTAATGACTAAGATTTTTCCAAAGGACTTGGTAGAAACTATAGAACTTGGTGACAACTAAAATACTTTGCAAACACTATGAATTGTACAATGAGCTTAGTAGCTATATACAATCTGAATAAGTGTGTGTCACTAATAACAAACTTGACTGATATGTCAACAATCTCCCCCTTTGGCATTGGTGACAAAAACACTTATCAGCCAAAACTGAGTTCAAAAAGATTTATCACTTCTGATACTAGCTCAGTAGAGTATATTGTTTTTGGGATTTTTCAAAATTGATTTTGTAAGGGATATATCTGTACATGATAAGGCTCCTTCATATAGTATACTATACATCTTCTTGCTATATATAACATATCTTACTCCCCCATTGATTTTTCAACTTATTGCATAATATCCCCCATAACATATGACTTTCACTACACATATATATTTTCTCCCCCTTTTTGACATTAATTTCAAAGACTTATTCTATTTATTTACATAGTAACACCAAAATGAGATAGAAAATTTGAATGTACCTTGAGAATAATTGCCAAGGTGTTATCCCAATTGTCTTGTAGGATCTTGCATGTGTGAAGTGCAATTTGAACTTCTACTGACAATTCAATCATATGATCCACAGTGGAGAAATTATTGTCATGGACGAGAGTTTTTGAGTGTACATATATTTTTTTAGTGCATCCATGATGGGAAGAATCATATTTTGAATATCAATTAATGTGGATCTTATCCTTGGTTCTTCTCTAAATAGTTTTTCTTGTATATCTGTCAAAAATCTTATCCTCTGAAAATGTGCAAAGCTTGAACTAGAGTCAAGTTTCAACTGCTGAGCACTAGCTTTCAAATCTTCATCAACTTTGGACAATTTGTCCTTTATTTATTTAGTGAATTTAGAAACATCATAGTTTTCCAAAAAGTGATGATACATTTGTACAAGATGCTTCTAAATTGCCCAAAATTATAGAAAGTTCTACTTGATGAATGGCTATCTACTAAGCAATGTGCTCCAACACTTTATTATCAAACTTTTTATCTACTACCTTTTGCACTAACTATTCTTGTCCCTCGATGTCTTCATTGAATTTTTGTACTATCTCTGCTAGCTAATACAAAATTGGCTAAGAAGAGTCAACCTTAGTACCTATGGCCTCTGCCAAAATGTTCTTTGCATCTCCAATTATTTTAAATTCCTTATCTCTCCCCTCTCTTAGTTTCTATTATTTAGGCTTCTTCTAGAGGAGTTCATCAAATAACTACATTTGGTCTGAGGTAAGCTTGGAAATATCCCTATTTGGGATGACAATTTCCTAATCTAAATCAATATATTCCTCTAGCTCTTTTCCTTTCCTCAAAAATTTTGTGCTCAGTTGAACCTTGGGCTCAAATGTCCTTACACTTATTACTTTTGTACCTGGAATAGAAATAATGGTAGACATGCTAGGACTAGCTGTAAAGAATGATACTAAACTTACTTAAGGAATATTTATAGAAATACTTGAAGAACCCAAAATTGGTGTGCTCAAAATTGAAGTGCTCAAAACTAGAGAAGTCAAAACTGAAGTACTCAACTTGGTAGATGAAGGAGGAATTTGTAACTCAATAGATGAAGTGGAAGTCACTTTTGTTAGTGATGTGATAAGCTGAGTAGGATCAAAGAGTGATTGGATGATTGGATTGGCACTAGTTGTCACAATCAAACTTGCTGAGGCTGTCTCTATGCTTGAAGTTGTCATTGGTTTTCTTGAAGAGTGAGGAAGTGAGGCAATGACTATTGCATCTATCTTAACTAAATTAGTCTCCTCATCATTTAGCTTTGCTTCCTCGATAGCCTCTTGTCCTTGATCCTCTTCATCTTCTTCATTGTCAAAATGAGTTTTTCTCTTCTTCATCTTTCTCCTTATCATCATCATCTTTAAAATCAACTACAAAATCACTTGGTTTATGTAATAGATAAATATTCTTTCAAGTATTTGTTGCATTCCTAACAACATGCTCAATGTCCTTAATCAAAACTAGACACTTATTAAACATTAGAGTCAAATTTTCTTCATTTTTCTTCAATGACTCTTTTACCTCAGCATCTAATATGTTTGGTAGTAGTTCCCTCAAGGTTTTACCATTTATGTCTTTTATATTTTGCACGAAAAAATCCCATCTTGGCTTTATCTTTTCTAACAAAATATTGGGGAGCTAAGAAGTAAGCTGGTCTAGTGAGTATTTCCACTTACTTATTTTTTTCATCACTAGGTCTTCAATCTACTTTTTCTCTTCCTTAGTCCTTGTCTCATATTTCAATGCTTTAAATTTTTTTTATTCCTACTCCTTGAAGTTCTTTTAGTTTATCTTGGAAGGTGGATGGAGGTTTTCTAAATACAATGTCTCCTCCTTCCTTGTCAAATTTCTTCCTTGAAGATCTCCTTGTGAAAACTGTAGTGGATGGCTTGACTAGCTTGGTAATAATTACCTTTCCTTTCTTCTTTAGTGGCTCTTCTTCCTCAAATTCTTCATCCTCTTCCTCTTCATCCTCTACTTCCTCATCTTCTCCTTTACCCTTAGTTAACAAAAAGGTTGAACTAGATTTTAGTTTTACAATTCTTTTTGTCCCTTTGTTTTTCTCTTGAGGAAGCTTTATCTCAAGTTAAACCTTGGCTTTTGCTTCATCATATGTTCCAAAATATGTAGCCTTAGGATCAACTATCTCACTGACAAGGGCTTCAATGATATCTTTCATTTTATCAATATTGACCTCATAACCAAGAGGTTTTACCCATGCAATTCTAGGCTTATCTACCTAAATGTACACTTTGTCACTATCCACCATGAAACATACATCATCCTTATAATCCTCAACCAGTTTCTTGGGGATTAGGAACCTATTGTTTATTTTCTCTTTGAATGCATCAAAAAAATTGTCCATAAAATTGCTATAATTCTCACCCATTTCTGCAATATACTCATTTATCTGATAAAACACAGGCACATCTTTTCTCCATACTATAGTGCCTTTAGAAGGAAGGAATTTTTGAACATAAAACAATAGACAAGTCAACAAGGAACCAAACTTACATAGGTTATCCTTTGAAGTTCTTACGCTTTCCATGTTCTTGTTGAGCTGTCTCAATAATAGCTTGGTAAGGTCGAATGATAGATTATTCTTTACCACCTTGTATGCTAAGTCCATAGCTTCACATGACACACTATTTAACCTGATAGAGCTATAAATCTTATGTGAAATAATGTGAATACCAAACTTTAGTTCCATATCAAAAACACTATTGATTTTCATTCTCGTGTTGTCCCATTCTGCAAGGGTATTCTTTTCCAACTCTGTCTAACCTAGAGTTTTTGTCATTTTGGCCTTGGCTAGCATTGGGAGGCTAGTGATTCAATGAATCATCTTCTTTGTGATGGACATTGGTTGCTCCAACCACAATTTACCATTATGCACCTAGCTTTGGATAAACCTAAGCTATTTGACTTGAAATTTGTGGGGCATGTGAGGGATATGTGTTAATCCTCTAGTTTCTAGGTGTTGGTACTCAGGTTTTAAAACTCCATTAACACATAGCTAACTTAGGGAATCATCAATTTCCAATGTACCAATTTATTGAATAACATACTTGAAATGAGTATGAATATCATTAACCAAAAAGTACCTTGGGAGGAATTTTTGATTCTGCTCTACTTAGATCTAGGGTTTCAACAATCATAGGAGTGAGCTTGAAATCAGGTGCTTTCCATTCCACTCCATGAACCAACATGTCTGATCCTCTCTTGAATTTTTTACTGGTGGATGTCATCTTCACTTGGTAGGGTTTGAAGGAATTCAAAAACATTTATTGGAAATTTTCTCAAATTGCTTGGAAGCACTAAAGATCGCACTTTTGCAATAACACTCAAAATTTCATGGTAATAAATGACTTTGATTTCATGCCTTTTGTTAAAAAAATTCTCCAAAAATTCTTAGTACAAAGGTAGGTCAACTAACATCATATTGATAGACTATCATCCACTATGCTTGCATTGAACACTCGACAAAGTCTTTGTGACTCGGTAACCATGAACATCTTTATCACTCTTGACCTAGCTCGATAGAGTCTATGACCCAACCTCACTCAATAGAGAAGATAACTCGATAGACACTTGTACTTAGTGATCCCTTTGTATTTGGATACTAATTTGGATCATTTTTCTCTTTCAATTTGGAACTATTTTAGATGTCTGCTTTGATAGCATAGTTCTAGTTTCTCCTATGAGAACTTAAGTAGAAATGATAGAGTCACTCAATTCTTGAGTGACTTGATCATTACTTGGACTTGCATCCTCGGTAGACTTAGGAACCCATTGCTATCTCATCTAATTTTGGATGTTATCAGCTTTTGCCTTTTTCTCATCTTTAATCCTACCTGTATTCATGTAGTTCTTGGCAAGATCACCAAGCTCTATACAAATGAAACATCTTTTAGTAGTGTCTCTTTTTATCAAATGATGTTTTACACAATTTATACCAATGTGTCCAAATTCTCCATAATAATGACATCTACACTAGGTGTTGTAGTCCCAACCAAATATTTCTTTCACAATTTGCTCTACTGGATTCAATACCTTGGTTTTGCATTTTGATGACTTGTGTCCATGTTTCTTACATTTGTGACATTTTCCTTCAAATATTGGTTTCTCTTTGCATTCATTAGCCTCATGACCATGCTAATTGAAGTTGTAGCATTTTCCATTGAATTTTTCTTTTCCATTACTCTAACATTTGTTTGATTTATGACCTATCTTACCACAATGATTGAAAGTAGGTCTTTGGTTCTTTTGAGCTCCTTGCTTAGATGATTCTCCTTCTTCTGTATATCCAATTCTTGTTTTTCCTTTTTGCCTATAGAGATTTTTCTCATTCAATTGATTCATGTTTGCTTGGGATTTCATCATTCTTTCATTAACTTGCTTCTTAGAGTTTAGATCATTCTATGATGTTTCTTTGAATTTTCTTTCAAAATTTAGATCATTCCTCATTCTTTCATTGATTTTCCTTTTAGAATTTAGATCATTTCTCATTCTTTCATTTTCAAATCTTGGGCTCATGATTTCTTCATTTGCATTGGAGAGTTGATCAATAAGGTCTACTTGTTGAAGGGATTGGTTCTAAATTTCATTATTCCTTCCATATGTCTCTTCTCTTATCTTGTTTCTCTATTCCATGACTTCACATAACCTTACTAATTGAATTTCTTGTTCTCTTCTTATTTTTCTTACTTCTTCTTATAGGGATCCATTATTTTTTAGGAGTTCTCTGATTGCTTCATTGGCTTCATCTAAATTTCTTGAATGAAGGTCTTCAATTCTTTCTTCAACATAGAGATGATCATTCATTTTTATTGTAAGTTCTTTTCTTCTTTTCAAGGATTGAGAGAGTTGCTCCTTTTCTTTCTTGAGTTGGGCAATGACCATTTCTAAATCTAGCTTCTCATTATCAATAGCTTTGTCAAGTCTGCATATCTCCATAGCCTTGATCTTGGCTCAAGCTATTAAGCTTTCTCCTAGGAACCACGATGCTCTGATACCAATTGTTGGAAATATTCAAGACTATGCTAAGTTACTAAGAGGGGAAGGGTGAATCAATAACTTCTAAAACTTCAACAATTTTAGCTCTTGATTTAACCATTCAATTAGCATTCAATTCATCACATATAATCTAGTTCAATTGCATGCATAAGAAACTAAAAACATGAAAGCATTCATGACACTATGATACAAAGATTTGGTGACCTAGAAACCTTCCAAATAGAAAGTAAAACTGGGGTGGGGATGATACCCACAACTTTAGCACTATAGTATAAAGTTAGCCTGTTAAAGCTTACATTGATCACTTTTGATGATCTAGCTTGTTAAGATAAATGAGGACTACTAGGTCCACCTTGTAAAAGGATTTACAAACATACAATTAAGTATGCACTCGGTAAAGAGAATTACAAAAGACTATTAGGTCTACCTTGTGAAAGGATTTGACTAATCTGCTTGTTTGGATGAAATAGTAAATGATCTTTAATCTACAACTTGGTTTTTTGAATGAGATTCCTTTAAGTACTAATCACCTTGTTGTGATAGATATGTCTTTGTTTCTCTTTATACTATCATAGCCTTTTCAATTTTCTCTTTCTGGTCTTCTTTGATGATTACATTGATTTCACTCTCACTCTTCTTCTTACACACACTTTTGATATGATACAATACATTATATATATATCAATCCAATTATACAAATTACAAAGTTGGCCATAATACAAGTTAACACAAATATTACAAAGTCAGCCCACACGAAGACACTCAGGTTCTGAAGACTGACTTGGTGAGGTTTTGATACTCGACATCCACTCTCAATGCTCGATATTGTCATGCAATTGCTAGATGTAGAAGCTTAGTCCATACTAATCAGTTCCAAGTAGTCTTCAACTCGATTTGCACTAGTGAATTTGTAGATACTATGAAAACTTGTCATATAAATTGAGTCTCTTGATTTACATTGTATGACTCGACAAACACTATTACTTCAAGCTTTGTATAAATTGAGTCTCTTGGTTAATACTGAGTAGCTCGGTTTACATTAGACTCACATCACATACACTATGAACTTGGTGAACACTATACAACTTGGCTCACATTGGTAAACTCAACATACACTGAGATGCATAGTTTGCATTGCTGATCTTCACTATAACTATGTCTGTTTGGTAACCACTGAGATTTTTTCAAAGGACTGGGTAGCAACTGTAGAACTCGGTGACAACTAGAATACTTGGAAAACACTATGAACTATACAATGAGCTCAGTAGCTATACACAATCTGAATAATTGTGTACCACTAATAACAAACTTTTGATATGTTGACACCATTATCATCAACATGTATACTATCCCCATATATCTTGTCTCTCAAGAATAACATCGTATAAATAAGTTATATGCAAAATAATTCTCTATTGTAAAATAGTTCTATACTTAGACAATTTTCTAGATATCAAGAAGCTAAGTATCTTTATTTCTGAGGTTTACTACAAGCATGTACATCATGTGTTCCCATTAATTACAACATTTACATATTTACATATAGCCTATTATCAATAATGACTTGAAGTAATTCTCAAACTTAGGTACACTATTAGCAGACTTACTCAACTCAAATATTGTCAATCTACCAACTAAACCATCAAGATTAATATCATTTCTAGGCAAAACTCTGACTTCCTAAATAGTATACACTCTTATAGCATAGATATTCAATAGAGTTATAAGAAATTTACATACATATTATATATTGTTGATGACTCCCTAAGAAACTTTGATAACACTCACAACTTTGGTTTGGTTGATATATTGAATAATTTCTTCTCCATCTTTCATTCTCATGTCATTCTATTTACTTCTCAAACTTTCAACTTTAATTCTTAACACATTACGCTTTCCACCATGTACAAGTGCAAGTTTTTCATACATTTCTTTATAAGTAGCTCACTATTTGATATCATCAAAATGAACATTAGTAATTGTAGAGATAATTTCAATCATCAAGTTGTTGTGTTCTTTCTTTTGGTTCATCTCATCAACTATCATAGGCTAGTTTGGTAGTGTGCAGTGATTGTTGAGATAGTGCAATGTATTGTCTCTAATTATAGATAGATGCAATCTCATTATGATTTGTCATAGTTTGAATTTAACCTTTTTTTATCTTTGGTTCATCTCTCTTATACATCTTTATATCTTTAGCTTAAGTCCCTCTAAACTTTTCCTTCAAATACTGAGCTCTAATACCAATTGCTAGATTTAGATAACTGCAAGAGTGAGGATGAACCATTTATCTCAAAGGTCCTTTAAATAGTTTTCCACAATTGAAACGCTTTTAAATTTTAGATGATTAGATCAATAAACTCATTAGACATCAAGACTTAAATTGATTTAAACATTACTTAAAACTTGTTGACTCTATGTTCCTTAATATATTGAAAATCGGGGACATTTTCCAATTTTTATCAAATAAAAGAATTTACTTTCAGTATGTATTGAGTTTAACCAATAAGTAATAATCATGAGAAAAACATGCAAAATAATAACCATTCACACATTTTTATACAAGCATTTAACATGGAAATCATGTAAAGGGAAAAATCACATGGGAATCAAAAACCTAAACTTTTCACTCTTCTAAAGTGAGCTCTATTATGAGCCTACCTTATTAAAGGTTACATACACATTTTTACATGTGACCTTGTTAGAGTATTTTCATCGAAGATCATCTAGACCTTATCACTCCTTGACATTTATAAAGAGTGGCTTACTTAAAAGGAATTAAAAACATTACTATTGAATGTCACCATATAGGATTTCACAAGACTATTAGCTAGGTCAACTCGGTTGGGACATTTTTTTGCTGCAAAAATTAAAATGTAATAGTGTAATGATCTATTACGTTTAACACTACCTTTTTTTGTTCATATTCTGCTTAATCACTTTCTTTTATGTTCCCTTCTCTAAGTGATCCACTCAATAACTCATCCAATTATCACTTCTCTTGCTTTATCTTCATAGTGTAGATCACTTGGATATCCTTTGGATACCAAATTTTTCTTTAGCTTCTCCAAATTTAGCAATAGGCATCAACAATAATGAAGTTTGTGCCCATCCCTTATATAGTAATTTTTTTTCATCTCTCCATTTGATCCATCTATTTTTCCACTTAAACACTTCTTTTAGATCATATTGTTCACGTCAAAGTTTTAGTTCATTTTGAAAATAAAAAATCTTATTCATTATATTTCTCTTGAATTTCTCTAGCCAATGATCTCATAAATAATGTTGTCCTTATCCTTTAATCTTCTCAAATATTCCTTATTTTAATTAATCATCGACCTTAGATTCCAAATTTTATTTTATGTTCTTCGTTTCCATGCCTAGTTAACACTAGATCACTCTTAAGTAATACTACCCTCAATTAACATTACCTTTTCTTAGTTATAACTATATTTCCTTCACTTATTTTCTTGCACTTGGGTACAACTGTGGTAGCTTGATTAATATCATAGTTCTTCATTAATCGTATAGATCAGTGTAACTTGAATTTACTCAATGAAAGTTGTATCTTCTATAACTTGATTCCAACACTTAACCAAATTATGTAAAACAATCAAACTAACATCACACTATCATAATCTAAGTCATTAAAGTACCCATTGAATACAATATTATTGGAAACTACAATTGGAACAATTATTATGTTGTCATTGATGTCATACCTTACTAGTGAGATGGTTTCTACTTGAGTAAAGTGTCATATCAAGATGATTGATGAATATTATTTGAGAAGAAGAGATAACAAGAAGGCCTAGTAGAATGGTTGAGTTAATGTGCATTTGATCAGTCAGACCTTGAAAAGATAATGTGTTGTTTAATCATAACAATAAGTTGAGAAGATTTTTGAGTTGAAGCCTACTACATATAAATAGTGAAGGACCAAATGTATAGGATAATTAAGCTATAGAGAAAAAGATTAAGGAACTTATAGTATAATTTTAGGTGTACTAGTGTCAACCGAGTGAACAATAGAAGCCAAAAATATATAGTGTCAAACGAGCACTAATAAATATTGAGTAACATAAAAGAAAGTTCCATTGAAGACAATATAATCTGAACAAGACAATTAGTATTGACCAAGTTATCTAGTGATGATTGAGGCCGAGGAATATAATTTTGGCCAAGTGACAATATTTGCTATTTAGTGAAGGAGTTGAGATTCCTAGGTAACATAGTTAAATTTTTGGATCGGTAAAAGTGCATGAAGGATGAGTATTGATGAGATAGAGCATTTAATGTTTAAGAAAGCCTATTTGAGCATTTCTAGGCATGGATTCAAAGAGAATTTTTGAGAAGTATCTAGAAGGAGAAGAAAGAATTGAAATGATTGATGGATTTGATGAATATAACCTAAGATCAACGATCATGTTTAAGTGACAAATGATCAAAGCTACCTATTTAAGGATTGATAAGGATTAACCTAAATAGTTTAGTAGTTGTTGATTGGAAAAATAGAGAAGAAGGATGCAAAGGAGTAGAGTAGAGGCAAAGAGTGATTGCTTAAATGATTTTATAAGCCGATTAGAGATAGTGATAGAGGCATGAATGAAGTCTAGTCAATGATTTAGCAGATGAGCTACATTGTGATGTGTATTTGCAAAATTAAATTGTATTTATTAGATCAACCTATTTTTACTTTCTAACCATTGTATTAGTTAAAATTATTTAATCAAGATTGACCTAACAATCATTTATAAATCTTTTAATCAAGGTGACATTCTAAATGGAATTTTCTTAAGTCCTCTAAAAAGGCCATTCCTATTAGGATGACTAAATCCTTAAATAGGATCATAACTAATAGTGTGTATTGTAAACTTTAACAAGGTTGGCTCCTAATAGAGCTTAATTTAGAAGATTGAAAATTTGGTAGCATGTTATTGGTGCTTTTTTTTACTAAATTGGGTTTCAACATTAAATCCTAGTGTTATACTTGTGTGACTGATATTTTTTATGTTTTATTGTTTAATTTTTTTACATTATACAAGTAGGTGACTATTGGGACAATGGACTACAAGTTTATGTTACTAAATGCTAATCTGATATAGAGACCAAGGTTTTTGTTTGAAGTATTCAAAATTTTAATTGGCACATTTGGGCCAAAGGATAATTGATTCATGCCTGCTCACTCTTAGTTGTTCTAGATCATTCTAACTATTGGTATAAGAGCTTAGGGTAATTGTGATGCAAGATTTCTATTAGAGATGGAGTTCTTGAGTGCACGAAAAAATTTCCAACTATGAGTCAACTTGCACAAGGACCATGGTTTGGATCGAGTGTGTAGACAAATCACCGATTATGAGCTAGTTTGCACTAGGGTTTCAATGAATTTTTAAAAAATGACTCCTTGAAGAGTCATAAGTGTTATGCCTGAGGGTTTTTAAGCCCTCCAAAAGAAAATGTAAGAACTACAATAAAAAAAAGTGTAGAGGAATGATTCTTTCCATAAGAGATGATGAAAGTGAGGATGAAAGAGAAGAAGGAAATTTTGTTCAAGACATAGATGATGGAGTTTTGAACCTAAAGGTAGAAAATATTTTTTAGTCCATTTTAAAGATTGGAAAAAGACCTAAGTTTGATGTTCCTACATTTTTGCGAAATCTTAACCTAGAATAAATGATAAATTGGATCAATGAATTAGAAGAATACTTTGAATATGAAGATATTGAAGATCCAGATAGGGTGAAGTTTGCGAAGGCCAAACTAAAGGGTCACATGAATATTTGGTGACAAGAAATCTAGTTAGAGTAAAATAGAAGAGTAAAAGAAAAAATCATCAGATGGGATTGAATGATAGCTAAAATGAAGAGACAAATTATTCTTGTGGATTATGAGCTTGATTTGCTATAGAATATTGTAGGGTTGAAGCAAGCAGGAGGATCTATTTAGGAGTATACAAAAGATTTCTAGCAAGTTTCCATACGAATAGGCTATGCAGAAGATAACAAGGACAAATTTTCTTGTTATCTTAATGGGTTGAGGCCATGAATTTAGGAGGAGATGAGTCTAGTTTGAATGACTAGTATTGAGGAGTCTTACCAATTTTCCCTAAGAGTGGAGGATAAGCTTATCAAGAAATATAATAACGAGAATAATAGAAGAGGTTGTGGTGGAAGATCTGATGGACAATTCTATGGACGCTAAAATGATGATCAAAAGAATAAGGATGATGCTAGAAGTAGCAGTCATAACCAAAGGGGAAATAGTTCTAATAATTTTTGTGACAAAAAAAAGACCAGAGAGGAAGAGGAAGAGTAAAAGGATTTGGAAGACGAGATTTTCATGGAAAATATTTTCACTATGGATAAGAAGGGCATAAATCATTTGAATGTTCCCAATGGTAAGGAATGATTGATCAAAGAACTAAAGGCCAGAAAAGAGCTACACATGTTGATGAAGATGCTAGATCATCACATTTTAAAGATGCTGAAAGAGGATAAGTCCAAGTTAATAGAAGTGTCCTATTGAGTGGTGAGAATGAAGCTAATCAAAGAAGGAGCTTGTTTCACACAAGGTGAAAATGTGAAGATAAGTTTTGCGATGTGATCATTGATGGTGGAAGTACTAAAAATCTAGTGTTAGAAAAGATGGTCACAAAGTTGAAGCTAAAGAGGTAGACACACCCACATCTGTACTATATTTCCTAGGTCTAAGATGACCACAAGGTCATGGTTAGTGAGAAATGCTTAGTGAAGTTCAAGATTGTATGCTACCACAATAAGGTGTTGTGTGATATTGTACTTCTAGACATATGTCATATGTTGTTGGCTAGGATATGATAGTTTGATAGACATGTTGTACATTATGGGAATGCAAATACCTACACTCTAATAAAGGATGGAATGAAACATAAGCTAAAGCCATTGAAGGATACATATGAAAGGTACATAGTATTTCTAGAGTCTATTTTTTTTATAGAAAAGAGTTCCTAGAGTATATGGGGTGTGAGCATATGTATTTTATGGTAATTCCAAAAGATGGAAAATAAGAAGTAGAAGGGGTACTTGCAAAAATTATAGATTTTTTGGAAGAATTTCTAGATATTGTATCTAATAATGTGCCTGATGGATTACCACTAGTAAGGAAGATTAGCTGTTAGATGGGTTTGATTCCAAAAACTAGTTTTTTGAATAAGGTAGCACAAAGAATGACACCAATAGAAACTAAGGAATTGAATAGACAAGTGCATGAGTTGTTATAGAATAGGTTATTGGGGAGAGTTTGAGTCCATGTGTTGTACCAACAATATTAGCACCTAAGAAGAATTGAGAATGGAGGATGTGCACAGATTATCACACTATCAATAAGATCACAATCAAGAATAGATTTCCATTGCCAAGGATGGATGATATTTTGAACTATTTGAGTAAAGTTGTGTATTTCACAAAGATAGATCTAAAGAGTGGATACCATTAGATTCTTATCAGAGAAGGTGATGAGTGGAAGACTACTTTTAAGACAATGGAAGGATTGTATGAGTGGTTAGTCATGCCTTTTGGGCTAACCAATATACCAAGCACTTTCACATGGCTCATGAATGAGGTACTAAAGGAGTTTCTGGGTAAGTTCACTATTGTTTACCTAGATGATATTTTGATCTTTAGTAAGATGTTGGAGGAGCATTTGATGCATGTCCGAAAGGTGTTTGATAAGTTGATGGAAAAAAGTTGTTGATAAACCTAAAGAAGTGAAATTTTGTGATGAAGGAGTTGGTGTACCTGGGATTTTTAGTTTCAGAAAAAGGTCTGAAAATGGACCTAGAGAAAGTGAAGGCTATCCTTGAATGACCTACTCCAAATTGTGCTATAGAGGTAAGATCTTTTGATGGACTGGCTAGTTTTTATAGAAAGTTTATAAGTAGGTTTAGTAGTATTTGTGGACCCTTGATTGAAATAATGGGAGGGGATGAGTAGATATGAGTTTTAATCTACTTAAATAGAAAGTTATAGAGTAGCCTATTTTAGCACTTTCAGATTTCAACAAGATCTTTCAAGTAGATTGTGATGCTAGCAATACTAAAATAGGAGTTGTTTTGTTGAAATACTTTAGAATAACTTGTGGGGTGGGTTGGGCGGCGGGGGGGGGGGGGGGGGGGGGGGGTGAATTAGTTATCCAAGGTCTAGATGTATAAATAAAACTTTTCACAGCTTAGTAAACCCATAAAACATTTATACTCATGCATGGATCCATAAGATAATGCAATCACTAAAACTTGTAGGTTACTATCAAATCAATTTGCAGAAATGTAAAGCATGAAACATAATAGATTCATCAACACACTTGACACAGTGATTTATGTGGAAACCCAATTTGGGAAAAACCACCAATAACATGTTACTCTTTTTACTCTTCTAAAGTGATGCCCTGTGAAAGGAAAACCCTATTAAAGGTTATAATACACACTATTAAATGTGACCGATTAAAAATCTCTGTTCAACCCTTTATTCTTCTTGGCCTTCATACTTTACAGCTTTGATAGCTTGTTCACCCTTCAAGCATTCATCTCCTTAAGCCTTCTTGGTTAACATGCCATTAAAAACTCTTCTCTTAGGTCACTAGATCAAGCAAAACCCTTGACTCCTTGTCTCCCTTAGGTTCTCGCACATGATAACCTTGATTCATGACTATCCATTCCTATAAATAGATAATTAAGATTTTTTTTTACTTATTTTCCATCATCCAATTTAGGGTTTAGATGGATTAGGTAGGATGCAATGTATCTACCCAATATCTCATATGTCTTCTAGAAACTTCTCTTGGAATCCATTTGAATTTTCCTAAAAATGGTTTACCTTGAATTTTGTACCACCAACTCATCAACCTTATCTTCCACCTGGTTCACACAATCCAAGAAAATAAACTTGTTAGCTTAGATTCATTGAATCCACAATCTTTTAAATAATGCAACAACTCAACATTATCAAGCTTCTGATGCTCAACATCCACTACAAAATTACTCGCCACAAACTAAAGTTCACTGGTGCTCAACATCAAATAAACTTTACTCAACATCCACTATTCTTCTCAGCATACACTAGAATGAACTTTACTTAGCTCCAAATAATTTTCTACTCGACTTGAACTGACTTTTCTTGGCACCTACTATCAACTTGGTCAAGTTTGGCAGACAAACTTTAAGTAACTTGTTCTTCTAAACTTTCTTTGTGTAACCAACCTTTGTAACCTTAAGTAGTTTATCAATACATCATGTCATCACTATCTTAACTGATCCTTGTACTTCATTACATAATCATAACTCAACCTTTCCTCTAAGTGCTATTATTACATCTTTTGATCAAATTCTTTGTACTAATCAAATAAGTGATAGTACTTGAATCTTATAAGTAGTTGTCTTACCAAAAAATACTAGGTTTGACATCAGTAACAAAATAATGATTGAAACACATAGTCTTTTTCAATAATCTCCCTCTTTCAATAGTCTCTCTCAACAATGATCTTTTCAATCTATTTTCAACAATTTCCCTTTTTGGCATTGATGGCAAATCAAACCGATCAACCTAATCAACCAAATGGTAAACACCTTTGTTCAACCAAACTAACTAGGTTAAAATAGTAAGACAAAACCAAAAATAAAAATTGTATTGAAATCTCTCCCTCTATCAGTACCTTCCATCTTCTGAGTAGGTTACAAAATTCTTTTGTATAACTCCCTCTTACTATATCTCCCTCTGACTAGGTAGATTAAGATTTATCCCTCTTACTTATATTCTTTTCTATCTCTTTGACAATAATCTCTTGATATCTCCCTCTCTTGATTATCCTTTGATTAGTAAACTCTCCCTCAAAAATTATACATGTTGGCTTGACCTATCTCCCTTTTGATAAGTAAATCTCTCCCTCTTTGATAGCAATGCCAAAGACATATACCAAAAACTTGTCATCTTAACATGTAGATATAGACTTTGTTAGGTTCTTTCAATTTCTCTCTCTGTCACCTTGCTTGTAACTAATATGAAGTTTTAGATGTATGATTCATTTAGGTAGCACCTAAAAAAAGATCCTTTGCACTAATGTGTAACATATGAACATTAGCTTGTTTGATGCAGGGCACTCCTCTTGTCACTTAGATAGCCTTTGATAGGGGTATCACCCCTAATTTACCTCTTAGATACTCATGATCATCCTTAGGTAATGTTTTTGTGAAGATATCAACTATTTTTCCTTTTGTCTTGACATATTCCATCTTCACCTCTTCATCTTGAACTAACTCTCTCAAGTAATGATACTTGATTGCAATGTTTTTTGTCTTTGTGTGCAATACTAGATTCTTTGATATATTGATAGAATTATATTATCATAATAAAGTATCACTAGTTCTATGATCTCTTTCTTCATTTCTTTGAGTAGTTGTTTGATCCATACAATGTTTGTGCAATTTATAGTAGTAGCAACATATTTAGCTTCAGCAGTAGATTGTGAAGTACAATTTTATTTCTTACTAGTCCATTTAACTAGTCTCTTTTTTAAGAAAAATGATCCTCCACCGGTGTTCTTTCTATCATCAATGCTTCCAACCCAATCAACATTAGTGTAGGTTCTCCATTCAAATTTTATATTCTTCTTGTACTATAGATCAAACTCTTCTATTCCTTTCAGATATCTCATTATTCTCTTCATAGCCATTAAATTATTCTACCTAGGATTTGTAGAGAATCTTGCAACTATCCCTATAGATAATGCAATATCAAGTATGGTGTGTACTGCATATTGCAATTTTCCATTCATAGACCTGTAAAATTTTTGATTCACCTCAATTGAATCATCATTCTTTGACAACTTGTGTCTTGTCACCATAGATGTACTTACTAGTTTAGAATCCTCCAATCCAAAAAAATTCAATATTTCCTTGACATACTTTGATTGAGTGATGTATATACCATATTTTATCTAATATACTTGCAAACCCATAAAAAAATTTTGATCTCTCCAAACATAGACATCTCAAATTCTTGCTTCATCTAATTTACAAAATCCTTACATTAAGCATCTTGACCTCCAAATATGATATCATCAACGAATATTTTAGATAACAAAATACCTTTTCCTTTTCTATCTTCATGTATAGATTGTTGTTATCATTACTCCTTTCAAATCCAATCTTCACAAGATAATTATGAAGTCTCTCATACCATGCTCTTGGTGCTTGTTTCAAAGCATATAAAGCCTTGTGAAATTTACATACCATGTTTTTATTGTTAACATCAACAAAATTTTTTGGCTATTCTATGTAAACTTCTTCCTCCAATATGCCATTCAAAAATGTAGGTTTAACATCCATTTGATAAACTTTAAAACCTTTGTATGCAATATAAGCAAGTAGAGTTTTGCTCCTAATCTAGCAACAAGGGAAAATGTCTCCTCATAGTCAATTCCTTCTTCTCATGCATATCCCTTGCAAACTAATCTTTCTTTGTTCCTTGTGACTTCACCATTTTCATCTAGCTTGTTTCTAAATACCCACTTGGTACCAATCACATTTTTGTTTTCTAGTCTAGGAACTAGAGTCCATAGTTTATTCTTGTCTATTTGTTCAATCTCTTCTTCCATGGCTTTGCTCCAATCAACATCTTCTAATGCATATCTTACTGATTTGGGTTCCTTAATGCTTAGAAAACATATATCACTTTTCAATCTATTTCTTGTCATTGGTCTAGCTTCTTTATCTCTAATGATTTGAGTAACAGGATAATGTCTTTTGACATATTTAGACAATCTTGGTTCAGCTCTTGTTTCTTCATTTTGTTTTTCAACTTCAAAATCACTATGTATATCTTTGTTAGATATCTCAACATCTCTTTCATGGTCACTAGTCTTAGAATCAGAATGTGCATTTACTTCATTCTATAACTTGGCATCTTAGTGTAGCTTGGTTCCTGAATGTAACTTGGCACTCATAGGGTGTGACTTGGTAGTCACTAAAACTTTTTGTTGATTTGTAACATCTTCTTTAGTAGGAATTCCTTCATAAAAGTATACAAATGATTTGTATTCTTCTGGTTCTTTCATAGGCTTAGCCTCATACACATTTATATATTTATTAAAGTTCACATTTGCACTTTCCACAATTTTTTTAGTGTTAGTATTTAAACACTTATAAGCTTTACTTCTTGTGGAGTATCCTAGGAATAAACCTTCTTCACTTTTTGCATCAAGCTTTCCATTTGTCACATCTTTAAGAATGTAACATTTACTTACAAATACTTTAAAGTATTTTACATTGGGTGAATATCCATACCATAGTTCAAAAGGTGTTGAATGAGTACCTTTCTTGATTTGCACGTGGTTTAAGGTATAGATAGCTATGCTTACAGATTCTCTCTAGTATTTTAGAGCAACATTCTTCTCCATCATGAGTGTTCTAGCATAGTCCATTATAGATCTACTTCTTCTTTTAGCTATTCCATTTTGTGGAGGTTTTGTAGGGATAGATGTCTATTTTTTGATTCCTCTATCATTATAGAACATCTCAAATTCATTTGATGTGAATTCTCCTCCTTTGTTAGATCTCAAACACTTCAGACTTTTACCTATTTCCTTTTCAACTCTTTCTAAGTACCACTTAAACACTTGGAATTCATCAGATTTCTATTTTAAAAACATAACTGTCATCATCCTAGAATATTCATCAAAAAATAGCATTATGTACTTATCTCCCTTGTATCTTTGCACATCAATTGGTCCACACAAGTTAGTATAAAATCTCTAGTATTCCTTTAGAGGTATATGTTTTACTCTTAAAACTTGACTTTGTCATTTTGCCTAACTGACATTGTTTGCACATTACATTATCAAGCTTCTTCAATTTAGGAAAACCTCTAACCTTCTTCATGTTACTAATACTAAGAAAGTTATCAAAGTTAACATGAAATAACCTCTTGTGCCATATCCATACATCATCAAATTTTACAACAAGACAAATAGCATCCTCTATGTCAAGATAGAATAGATCACTTCTAGTTTGATCACCCTTTCCAATCAGTTTCATATTTGTGTCATATATATTAGCAATATTGTTTTCAAACTCAACCTTACATCCCAAATTGTTTAGTTGTGACATACACAACAAATTATAGTTAAGTCCTTCAACATAGTAAGCATTACCACATAAAATCTTGTTTGTCAGTTTGGTAGAACCTTTTCCTTTTATCAAACATGGTGCATCATTACCAAATCTTACACTATTTCTATCATAACAATTTAGGGTAATGAACTTACTTTTGTCTTTAGTAATGTGATGTGAACATCCACTATCAATGATCCATCTATCATTCTTGTTCACACAAGTCACAAGTGTAGTTGCCTCATCTTCATCAGATTTGTCCTTCATTATGACATACACCACCTCATCATCATGTTCATTAGAGTCATCCTTTGTTTCCTCTTCAGAAATATAGCAATACTTCTTGCCTTTGTCTTTTTAGTCCTTTTTGTCTTCATCTCTTCTACTCTTGTATTTGTCACCACCTCTATAGTTCTTCTTCGCTGGGCATCTAGCAACAATATGACCAACCTCATTGCAATTGAAAAAGATGATAGGTAACTTACCTTTGAACTTGCATTTACCTTTATGAAATCTTCTTTCTAGTAGTGCTTCAAGCTATTCAACATCCTCCTCATCTATATCACTATCAATAGACACATACTTCTTTTTCTTCTTCTTCTGCTCATTAGGTTCCTTCAATGACACCTTAGTTTTGAAAGCAGATTCAATCTTTTTAGGTTTGTAATCATCAAAGTTAGATAGCTCAAAAGTAGTGAGTCTACCTACTAGACCTTCAAGTGATAGCTTATTCCATGAAATACATCTCATTTCTTGAACTGTAGAAAATCTAATAGCATATATAGGTAAGAATGTTATCAAAAAATTTCTTAAAATAGTATCATCTATATTACCAATAGCTCATTTTATTGTATTGACAATTTCTTTTATCCTTTCAACATATTGAGCAATATTCTCACCTTCCTCTATTCTCATATCATCAAAATTACCTCTAAGACTTTTTACTTTGGCTCTAAGAACATTTGCATCTCCTCCATAGATAGTGGTTAGGGCATCCCACATTTTATTTGCAATCTCAAGACTTTTGATATCATAAATTCAACATAACTTAGGGAAGAGGCAATCTCCAACATTGCCTGGTTGTGTTCTTTCTTCTTTCTCATATCTTTAGTAGTGGGAGCACCAATAGGATCATTATGCTCCATAGAAATGGTAGATTGTGCATGATCTCCAAGTCCTCCAAGGTGTAGCTTCATCAAACTTTTCCATGTAGGAAAGTTATCACTATTGAGCTTGGGTACTTCTCTTTTAGACATCTTGATCTTTGTGCTTCTAGTACCTTCAAACTAGTTCTCTCAAGTAGATGGATTTGATACCTATTGTTGGAATACTTTAGAATAATTGGGGGTGGTGAATCATTTATCCAAGGTTTAAATGTATAAATAAAAATTTTCACAGCTTAGTGAACCCATAAAACATTTATACACATGCATGCATCCATAAGATTATGCAATCACTAAAGCTTGTAGGTTGTTGTCAAATCAACTTGCAAAAATGTAAAGCATAAAACATAACAGATTCATCAACACACTTAACACAATGTGGAAACCCAATTTGGGAAAAAACCACCAGTAACATGTTACTCTTTTCACTCTTCTGAAGTGATGCCCTGTGAAAGGCCAACCTTGTTAAAGATTTCAATACACACTATTAAATTTGACCCAATTAAGTGATTTTAATCACCCTATTATGAGTAAACCTTGTTAGAGGACTTTAGACCATACACTTGGAATGTTAGTTGGTTAAAATATTTACAAATGATTGTTATGTCAACCTTAATCGAAAAGATTTACCCTAGATTGATACAATTGTTAGAGAGTAATAGTAAGGATTTGATTTGATACAACTTACAAATTCTCTTGCAAATTATAAATCTTTGTTCTATCCTCAATTCTACTTAGCCTTCATACTTTGTAGCTCTGATGGCTTGTTCACCCTCCAAGCATTCACCTCCTTAAGCCTTCTTTCTTAACATGCCATTGCAGGTTCTTTTGTTATCTCACTAGATCAAGAAAAATCTTTGACTCCTTGTCTCCTTTAGGCTCTCATACATGACAACCTTGCTTCATGATCAATCATTCCTATAAATAGGAAATTAAGATATTTTACTACTCATATTCCATTGTCCAATTTAGGGTTTAGATGGCTTACGTAGGATACAATTTATCTATCCCACATCTCTTCTAGAAACTTCTCCTAGAATCCATTTGAATTTGCCTAAAAATGGTTTACCTTGAATTTTGTGCCACTAACTTATCAACCTTATCTTCCACTTGGTTCACACAATCTAGGAAAATAAAATTTTTGGCTCAGATTCATCAAATCCATGATCTTTTAAATAATGCATCAGCTCAACATTATCAAGCTTCTGATGCTCAACACATACTACATTGCTTAACATCCACTATGAAATTTCTTGCCACAAACTAAAGTTTACTGGTGCTCAACATTAACTAAACTTTACTCGACATCCACTGTTCTGCTCAACATACACTAGAATGAACTTTTACTTAGCTCCAACTAATTTTTTTCTTATCTTGAATTGATTTTTCTCAGCACCTACTATCCACTCGATCAAGCTTGGTAGATATACTTTGTGTAACTTGTTCTTCTAAACTTTCTTAGTGTAACCAACCTTTGTAACCTTAAGTAGATTATCAATACATCATGTCATCACTATCTTAATTGATCCTTGTACTTCATTACATAATCATAACTCAACCTTTCCTCTAGGTGCTATTGTTACATTTTTTGATCAAATCCTCTTCATCAATCAAATAAGCGATAGTACTTGAATCTTATAAGTATTTTTCTTACCAACAAATAGCAAGTTTGACGTCAGTGACAAAATAATGATTGAAATAGAGTCTTCTTCTATTATCTCTCTCTTTCAATAGTCTCTCTCAACAATGATCTTTTCAATCTATTTTCAATAGTTTTGAGCCAAGAGGGTAGACCTGTTGCATATTCTAGTGAGAAGGTAAATGATACCAAAAGGAAGTACTCAATTTATGATTAGGAATTTTATGCTATATTTTAGGAATTGAAGAAGTAGAGACACTATCTTCTTTCTAAGGAGTTTGTAATTTATACTGATCATTAAGATTTGCAATGCTCAAATAGTCAAAGAAAATTAAACCAAAGGTATTTGAAGTGGGTTGAGTTTTTGTAAAGTTGTACATTTTTTTTCAAACATAGGAGTGGGAAGTCTAATAGAGTTGTAGATACTCTTAGTAGAAGACAACTTTTGCCAACATAAATGTAGATTGAGGTGGTTGGATTTAAGGAACTCAGTAATTTGTATCTAGACAAATTGATTTTTGTAAAGCATGGAAGGATTATATAGAACCTATTACACTTGATAGGAAAAAGTGATTGGATTTCATAATCCAAGATGGTATGTTGTTCTAAGGAAGCTAATTGTACATTCCAAGAAGTTCAATGAGAGAGAATCTCATTAAGAAGAAGCATAGTAGAAGATTGGGTAGACACTCTAGTAGAGATAAAACCATTGATTTGGTTGCTGAGAACTATTATTGGCCATAGTTAAAAAAATATTTCAAGAAGTTTTTACAAAATTGTAGACTATGTCAAATGGAAAAAGGAGTGATACAAAATATAGGGTTGTATCGGCCATTACCTATATCAAAGAAGTCATGGGAAGATATCAACATAGATTTTGTTCTTGGATTTCTAAGGACTCAGTGAGGGCATGATTCTATTTTGTGGTGGTTGATAGGTTTTCAAAGATGACACATTTCATTCCTTGCAGGAAGACTTGTGATGACGTTCATGTGAAAAATTTTTTTTTTAGACAAGTAGTGAGACTACATGGTCTACTAAAGAGTATAGTTTTAGATTGAGATACTAAATTTGTTGGGTATTCCTGGCATACATTATGGAGGAGATTGAAGACAATTTTGAAGTTCAATTCATTACATCATCCACAAATTGATGGATAGACAGAAGTTTTGAATCACAGTTTTGGAAACTTGTTGAGATTTTTGGTTGGAGGTAAACCAAAAGGATGGGATATAAATTTACCATAGAGAAAATTTGCATATAATAATTATATTAATAAGAGTGATGGTAAATTACCATTCTAGATTGTATATAGGAGTAGTCCCAGAAATGCTTTTAAATTAAGATAGTTAGACAAAGGAGAAATAAGTAGTATTGAAGCAGAAGATTTTGTTGAACATTAGAAGGACGCCCATGAGAAGGTGAGGAAGCATATTATAAAGATGAATACACAATACAAGGCTAAGGAAGATGTAAATGGGAGGTATAATAAATTTTATATTGGATATAAAGTCATGACTTATTGGAGAAAATAACATTTTCCAATGGGTACATATAATTATTTGAAAATGAAGAAGTTTGGCTTGTGAAAGATTGTGAACATGCATGATTCTGTAAAATCCTATGAAATGAAGTTGCATGTTAAACTCAATAGTTCACTAGTATGTAACATTTTAGATTTGAAAAAGTATCATGAAGGAGATGAAATTGTGGAAGTGCAATGGATTGTTCCAACAGCTAGTTCAACTACAAAGGAGATTGAGGAGATACTTGATAGTCAAGTTGGAAAAAGTACAAGGAACAAAACTTATGAAGAACACCTAGTCAAATAGAAAGAGATATCAATAGAAGATTTATCATGGCTAGCTAGGGAGAAGGTTAATTGTCTTGTTTTTCCTCTGAACAACTAAGATGCAATGGGGTCACGTCTCAAATTACCCTAGTTGTCTAATGTAGGATCATCCTAGGTGTAAAAGAAATCTTACATCAACCAAAAACGATTTGATTTTAGTTGTTTGAATAAGGGTTTTCTTAGTGTAGATTTTATTGTCTATGGAGGCTTGCTATTTAGTAAGTCAGTCATATGAGCTTGGGATGTCCTAATTTCATAGGTGGAGGTTCATCTCAGTCATAACAGCCTACCAATTGAGGCTCAATACCATATCACAAGTATTAGTGAAGTTATTATGGATTTTTGGTACAAAAATTTTGGGCTTAGTTTTGAAGGCCTAAATGTGCTCATATGAGGTCCAAAAACTCAATGGATGGGCACCTGTGTAGATCTGAGCCTGTAGTTTAGAAGAGGCTATAATAGAAAATCAAAGAAAAGGTATAAAATTTATGGCCTTCAAAAGTTGAGCTGACCAAAACTTGCAAAATAAATGCCACATCTTTGTCTTGTAGATTACTATAATGAAGGTAACCATGTGGGTTAACATATTGTAATTTTGAATTCTACAATTCCACAAGTGTGATAATAATTAGAAGCCCAGATTTTATTATCAGAAATGGTTGTTGTTTCTTTATTTATGTTATGTGTTTGAGGTATTAAGGGGACCACCTTTCTATTAGAAATAAGGATTATTGGGGGGGGGGGGGGGGTTGAATTGGAAATCTATAAAATTTAGTCACCAATTAGATATTATTTCTTACTTTAAACCATGCATAAAAAAGAAATAAAGTAATGATAAACAATAATAGTAATAATGCACAAACCCTGGTGGGAATGATATCCACTAGATAATATACTGATATATAAGTTCCTTGTTAGAGTATGGACCTTGTTAGGAGTCAATGAGAAAATTTAGTATAAGGAGTCCCTATTAGGAGACTTTGAATCCTTGTTAGGAGATTCTAACCTTGTTAGGAGTTATGCCAACCTTATAAGGAGTTTTAGTACAAAGAATGCAAGATGAGTTCACTGCCCAAACATGCACTTCTAATTACAAGAAGAGCCCACTTTCCAAAAAAGTAATCGAATTGTAACTTCTTCCTTGATTGATCTTTGATCTTTAGCTTGATCTTAGATCAAAAAATATCTTTAAAAAAATAGTTCATATATCACTTTCACAAAAGTTCTCATATAATCAAAATTACAAGATAACACTTGCAATCACAATCACATTTCTCATCGCAAAATGTCCTCTGCATAAATACCATTCCTGTACGAAAATTGTTTTTGGGTCAACTAAGACCAAAATCAACTTTTTCAACTTAGAGTAAACATCTAGGATGTTGGTCGTAATTGGACAAGTAATTATCTTGTAAACAAAATAATCCTTTCTTTCAATTCTACTATCCTATTTCACTAAAACATGATTATTTCTATTTTGTATGGTTCGTACTAACTTCCAAGGTTATACATGTCATCATAAACATGTATAATATCTCCATCTAACTTTTCTAGTCATAATATGATGTTAGCAACAAGTTATAGATAGAACAATATACTACTATAAACAAAGTTCTATACTTAGACAATTTTCTGATTATCAAACAATAAATATCTTTATTTTTGAGGTTTCCTATGAGCATGTGCATCATGTGTTTCCATAAATGACAAAAATTGCATATCTCTCTTAGCCAATTGTCAACAGTCTCCCCCTTTTCCATTGATGGCAATAAAATAGGAAAAATTGGCTTAGTGACAAAAACTTAATCACAACAAAAATAATTTCATATATGTTACTTATTTGTCCTACTTTACCTATGCTCCCCCTTATAATATGTTTTGTAATTTTTTGCAACTACTCCCCCTTTGACATCAATGACAAAGTTCAAAATGTTAGAAATTGTCAAAAACTATCCAAAATATGTTGTCCTTCCTTAAGTTGAGGTGATCTTTATGCAATCATCAAAATTTGCATTTAGATTATTGATATCCTTAGTCCATGTCTCCTTGGTGGATTCATTTGAAGTGAGAATTGCACATAAAGCATATGATGCAATCTTAACTACATTTAGATTTGAGTACAAAATGTTATAATATGTGTCCTTGGCCTTGACACATTACTCCAACTATTTTTCAACAAAATATATATTTTTAGAGCAATAGACTTTTTGAAATCTAATATCCTCTTCAAAATTTGTTCCTTTTGAAGTTCCATTTTCCTAATATCACTGTGAGTACTGGCCACTTGTCCTTCAAAATCATCAACTTTGCAAGATGGATGTTGGATCTAGTTGGATAACGCCTCTAGCTCACTCATCTTTCCTTCTATCTAACTATTGATTTCCTTGGTCAACTTGTACAATAAGTTATTCTTGATATACAAAGTTTTCCCATCCTATTGATATTTTTGAAGTTCCTTCATACAAGTATCAAGATTAATCAAATCATTCTTAATGCCTTGACATATTATGCTAAACAAGTTAGCATCATGTGAAATCTATGCCTTTGCTTCTACAATATTTAACAAGCTGGTAAACTCTTCATCGAATGATTTTAGCACTACTTGTGCCTTCTATTCAGGATCTAATTTCGTGTGTTGGACTACCAAAGTACTGTGCAATCTATCAATAACTTCCATCAAGGTTTTTTGTAAGCTCTTTACTATTCTATTCTTTTGTATAAGCTTAGATAGGGATGAGATAAAATATTTTTGATCATCATCATTAGTAGCTAGACTGGCAAGAGAGAGTGGAGTAGATGAGCTAGATAGCTTAGTATCATCCTCCCTTTGTTTCTTAGTTGCCTATTTTTTTCTTCTCTTTTCGTCCTCTTTTTTTTCTCTTTCCTCTTTTTCCTTTTCTTTCTTCTCTTCCAATTTCTTCTTCTCATCTTCCTCTATTTTCTTTCTCATTTCTTCTTCTGATATTCTTTTCTTTTCTTTTCTTCTCATCCACAAGCAATTTCTTCTTGGCCTCTTCTATTTTCTTGTATGATGCCTTCTCCAAAGTTTGCCTGATGAGCTGACTGGGTAATCTCATCATAGGTACCAAATCTATTTTTTATTTATGTTTCTTTGACTTCAATAATAAATTAATATAGACTATTGTATCATTATTTAGTTAATAATGCAAGGGATCAAGAAATGTTTCTTGAGGTTCCACTACTTGAATATAGGTGAAATTTGTATCAAACAAAACAGAAATCTCTTCCTTAAATTTGTCCACAATTGCAGGTGCAATTCTGAATCTCTATTTCATTTTGTAAGAATTTTTCTTAGGTCAACTAAGAACTTAACACAAGAACATAGTAGACCAATAGAGAGAGAGTATGATTAGAATGATGATATTCATTCAATATGCCAGCTTGAGAGTACACTAGGAGTGCCTGTATATAAAGGCCTTAGGAGAGATTCTAGAATGCAAAGAAGTTAGTATCATGATAAGTCATACAACTAGTCACATGTCCACTAGATATGGGTTATCCTCCATTAAGTACATAATTAAGTGCAATGATGTGAGGATAAGTCTACAAAGGTGTATCATGCAAATCAGTGGTGTATACAACATGTGCTAAATTAGGAGTGTGGATAACTATGTTTTCAACATGAAAACTTAGTGAATGATGCAAACTCCTATGTTGTAGACACCATGTGCATAATTAGAGTTGCACAAATCATGAGAGTACACAAATTGCTAAGTGTCTCACCTAAATAAATGATAAAATAATGCAAAATAATTAAATAATGCATTAACCTAAGTAAACTTAAGTAAGTGTAATAAGTGAATACTTATTTACACCAACACCCTCCCTTAAGCTTACAAAATCTAGGATGAAATACAATATGGGTCCTGGCATCTAGGCCATGTTAGGTACCCATGTACATAATGATATGCAATCTCTCATAAAGAAGAGAAAGAGGGAAAACCTCACAAGAAAAACCCTCCCCCAAAAAGAGAGATGAATAAGGATACATGGATGGATGAAGTAATCAAGACCCCCCCATTATGATATACATCTAGTATATACATAAGAGAATGATGAGAAGAGGAAGAGAGACAGGATAGGCTCCTCCCCCCAAACAAGAATGCCAAACAGTGATTGCTCAGATGAAGAAGCTAATCCAAGACTGCAGAATGGTGTTCCTCCCCTTAGGAAGAAACAATGACAAGGTACAAATGAGACTCTTCTTCTATGCATGGAAAGAATCCCATAGATGAGTAATGTCTCTAAAACCTGCTCAATTGGCTAAAGAACCTATCCCAAAGAATTTTTTGTCTCTACAACTAATGAAGAATCCTGTTGCAACTGCTAATATAAGTATCCACAATCAATTTAACCTGTAAGGATCGATCATGTAGAGAATGAACAAGAGAGTCAAATGGAACCCTTGTGACAACTAAAGAAGGTGATTTTGCATCAAGAAGAAGAGGTAGATCATCAATACTATTCCCCAACTCTGTCACTAAACCTATACCTAGAAGATTGGATGTACTTTTTTGTTCTAGACCTATCATTGTGGCTATCTATGCATGTGGACTGAACTGATGTAGTGACCTCTCACTGCAACTATCAATAGAACTCTAGGTGTTTGAATCTGTTGAAGCACTATTGTTGGTGTCACTATCAGTTTCCACACTGTATGATGTGTGGAGAAGAGTAGAGGAAAAGTTGGGTGAACTTTCCTCAAAATATACACTCTTCTCCACAAATATCTGATGTGTCTCTAGATCTAGAAGTTTGTATGCCTTCACACTGTCTTCATAACCAATGAAGGTACAAGGCCAAGATGACTATGTCTTGCATCCCCTAGAAGATATCTTTGCCCATGTAGGACAACCAAAGACTCTAAAGTGTGTCACAATAGGTTTTCTGTTGCATTATGCCTCAAAAGGAGTTTCACCATCTAAGGTTGGATGAGGAGAATGATTAAGAATGTGAATGGCACTAGAGATTTCTTTGACTTCTAATGATGGATCTAGAGACTTGGCTTGAATCATGCAACTTGCCATAGACTTAAGAGTTTAGATCCTCAATGCTACAACATCTGTCTTATATGGACTAAATGTTGCTGGAGTCTGAAGATCAGTTCCCTCAAGTCTACAAAAATCCATAAGTCTTCTATTCACATACATGCTTCCATTATCCATTCAGAGTACTTTGATGACCTTTCTAGATTTTTGTTCGACATGAGTCTTGAAGTCTAGAAACTTGTCCAACACTTCATTATTATGATGAAGAAAATAGACCCAAGTGAATCTTGAAAAGTCATCAATGAAGGTAAGTATGTAGCAACCCTAGCTAAATGCAAAAGGACTTGCTAATACCATGTGAACCATCTATAGAACACTTGTTTCTCTAGAAGACTTTCCTCTATGTAACTCCCCCTCTAGATGCATATCCATTGAATCTATTGAACATTCACCCTTAGAAAAGTTGATTTGAGGTAGATCTTTGACCATTCTGTATGTGCAAAGTTGTTGAAGGTAGCTGAAGTCAAGATGACCATACCACTCATGCCATAGTTGCATGTTTGAATTTGATTTTGATAACAAGGCCTTTGAAGGAGACTTGAGCACAAAATGAGAGAAAGAGTATAACCTCTTGTTATGATTCACTTTCCCCACTACAATCAAGGAATCATCTTTGAGATTGTGCACCTATACTAAGTCTAGAAGGAACTCAAATCTATGTCCATCTCTGAGGTGAGTGATTTGGTAGATCGAGAGGAGATTTGAACTTAGGTTTAGAACATAGAGAACATCTTGAAATTCTCCACATTTCCTTTCCACTCAACTTCCATTTTGCTATCATCTCCCATGAAGATGTGGGGTACCTTGGATTGCTTCATTGAAGAAAAATCCTCCTTTGAAGAACCCATGTGATAAGAGGCACCTGAGTCAAATATCCATTCCTTTGAAGAGTTTTAATTAGCCATGAGTGCTTTCCCTTTGCCCTTTGAATCTGAAGAAAAACCTTTATCCTTATAAGCAATAGGTAATGGAACATTATGTCTCTTCATGATGTTGGTCAAATCATCAATATTTTTAAGCTAACACTCATGCTCTTCATGAATCGATTTCTTACAATAAGCACACTTCTTCTTCTACTTATTGTTGTCCCCCTTCTTGTTGGAATTTGAGGACTTGCCTTGTTGATTGGATTGTGGTGTTGTCTTTTCTGCATCCTCAAATTTTCTCTTCCATTTCTTGTTACCCTTTCCTTTATTTGAAGACTATCCAACTAAATTTTGAGAACCCTCATTGGCCACCAATGCTTTATATTGAGGTGATTTGAGAATCCTCATTGATTTCAACTTCTTTTCTTCATCATCCAATAGTTTAGCATATTCATCAAAAGTGACTTTCTTGTAGGCAGACCCTAAGGTAGTCTTTGATGTGTTAAATGAAGATACAAATGTGGAATACTCTAATGGCAACTTGTTATGGATGAGATAGACCAGTCTGTCATCTTTGATAGAACTCCCACAATTAGTAAGCTTCATCCTTAGTTCATTCACCTTGATGATGAAATCCTATATGGAGTCATATGACTTAGGATCTAAGGAGACAAGCTCATCTTCAATTTTAAAAACATCCTCTTCCGACACTTTACCATAAAAGTATTTGAGGGTATCCCAAGCTTACTTGGATGTAGAATACTTCTTGATTTGATAAATGATTTTATCATCAACCCCCAAACATATATCACCTAGGGCTTTCCTATCCATTGCCACCTAAGCTAAAATATCACTATCTAATACTTTATCACCTACTGGTTTAGGAAGAGTACCATCTACATATTGTGAAACTCCATTATGCATTAAGTGATACCACATTTTTATTGACCACGTAGCATAGTTATGAGGATTTAATTTAGGAAACTTAAATTTGCTCATGATGTAGAAAATGAAAGAAAGGTGCAAAAAAGAGAGAACACAACACCAAGAACACCCCCCCTTTTCACTAAATCGAGAAACCCCCCGCAAAATAGATGCTTTGGGCACTTTATCAGTAGTGTGATTATAATGGGCCACTTGCCAATTTAGGCCTTCATGGACTTCTATTTTTTCTTGTTACAATCTCTATATAGATTACAAATCTGGAACTTTACAATGTACTACAATTTTGAAGCATTACAAAGCAAGGAAAGGCTCTATTGCTGAAAGTGACAATTTTGTCCACACAACCCTACAATTTGATAGTAGATCTAGAAAGTAGATGAAAAATGATGCACTTTCAAAAAAAAATGGAACCTACTTTTGACTCCAGATGTGCCTATATGGAGCATTTGAAGTTGCAAAAAACATGATTATGTAGGTATAGTCACCAAAAAATGAAAATTTTGACAAATACATGCACCAAAACTAGAAAAGAGTTGCACCACTAAAAAATTTAGGAAATTCTACCCAATTTCAAAAAAAATTGTACCTAATTTGGAGTCCAAATGTCTAAGTTATGGCCTCTTGAAGTCAGACTACAAAATCAAAAATCAATCTGGAGAGGGTTAAATTTGATAGTCATATGACCGTCATAATAGTTCTATTTGGATATGTTATGATGGTCAGATGACTGCCAATTTTAAGATAGTGAAAGGATGATGCCATCATGATGTCATCTGTATGAAATTGTACAGATAGATGATAGTGAAAAAAACTATACTGTACAGACAACTTTTGTGGATGATGATAAGGCCCATTGTATGCTGACTTGATGGTGATTGGGTGTTGATGTGTACCCTTGCATGGATGCTGACGAGGTTTTTAATAAAATTGCCACCGATTTATAATTTGTAGTCACTGGAGTGTGAAGTTTAATGTCATATTTTCCTTTTTCATTGTTGAGCTTTGCTATGGGTGGGAGGCACTATTCTATCACTAGAAGCTGAAGGTATATTCTACCAAAGATTTTGACATGCCATGGGATCTTCAAAATATGTCATTGGGATATGGGACAAGAAAATCCCACATTCATGGGGTGATAGAGCTTTTTGGTTTTTAGATACAATAACCTGCGATAAGCTTATCAAAGCTTAAGGCCACCATTTGATTGAGTTGAACCCGAATTTGATCTCGATCGAGATTGTGTGGCTGTCAAGAAAGATTGATGTGCCCGATAATTTGATGACTATTGGTGGAATAAGGGTTTGCCGTGACTATTACCCCAATTTGATGCACAAATTTATTGTACGGCTCGTAGAGTTTAATAAAAGGCCTCCTATGAAATTAATATAAAATCCACCAAAATCGCAGAGCCAAGCTGGGGTGTCATTACCTGGTTCAGCTAAAAAAAATTTCTTTGACTGAGCAACTATCTTGAAAATAAAAATTCAAAAAATACCCAAAAATTCAAATCTAAAAATTAATAATTAGATCAAATAAATGACCATAATCGAACTACAAATCAGGGCCTTTTGGTTCCAGTTTGCAAATTTTTTTTGCCTCACGATCAACTTTCACCCAGCATAGGAAAATTTATAATTGCTCTTCATTGAATTGACACTCTGGATCCAACGGTGAGGTTAGATCTAGCTCTAGATTCTCCCAATTTCTAAAAATCCTCTAGATTCATGTCCAGGTGCTAAAGCATGAACAATCTTGAATGACTATGTGTAGAGAATCTCCCTCAGCTTTGATATGATGTAAGAATTTGGCTTAGGCCAAAATTCACCTAAGAACTAAGAACTCAATGGAAGCACACAGTAGACCAATAGAGAGAGAGTATGATCAGAATGACAATATTCATTCAATATGCTAGCTTGAGAGTATACTAGGAGTGCCTATATATAAAGGCCTCAGGAGAGCTTCTAGAATGCATAGAAGTTATTATCATGATAAGTCATACAACCTGACACATGTCCATCAAATATGGGTTATCCTCCATTAAGAAAGGAATTAAGTGTGATGATGCGAGGATAAGCCACAAGGGTGTATCATGCAAATCAGTGGTGTAGACAACATGTGCTAAATTAGGAGTGTGGATAACTATGTTTTCAACATGACAACTTAGTGAATGATGCAAACTCCTATGTTGTAGACACTATGTGTATAATTAGAGTTGCATAACTCATGAGAGTACACAAACTGCTAAGTGTCTCTCCTAAATAAATAATAAAATAATGCATCAACCTAAGTAAACTTAAGTAAGTGTAATAAGTAAATACTTATTTATACCAACACATTTCATTATGAAATGTTCTCATTATCAGGTTGCCACTATCCAATATCTTGTCTGTAGGATGTCATCTACATACTTTTATGATCTTCTCCATTGTACATCTGTCACTACTCATTATCTCGGTGACTGATAAATAAGGAAATCTTTTAAGTACATGAAAGAATATGTGATTGATTAATGAATGAAATCTAAACACACCATTCTTTTTCCTCTTGATATTTTCTAGGTTTTCTAAGAGTTGCATTCTTAGAATTTCAGTAAGATTCACTTGTTCCTTCTCTACACATATCTTATAAGCTACATAGATGAATGCAGTTGATAATTCATCAATCTTTGAGCTTACAAACATAGAATAGGCAATGATTCTACTCAAAAATCTTACATCATCCTGCTTGATGGTGCCGATCACCATAGCCTTTTCATTATATAATGCTTTAGAATAACTCTCAACTTTCTTCTTGACCATTTTCTCACCTAAGGTATACTACCTTGTTTAATAAGACCAATTACCTCATGAATAAGGTCAAAAGAAATACCAATTACATTATCTTGCATCCATAATTTTCCATCATTTATCCTACTCAATATGATATGTGTCCACTCATTTATGTCTAACTCATAGTAGAAATGATATTTGAACAGGTCTAGTTTTCTTAAACATTCAAATCTAGGCTTCATATTCAAGTCATGATTAAAGACTAATTCCATATCCTTGATCATGAATTCACTACCAATAGACTCAAACTTACTATTCAAATAACTTCCTATATCTTCAAGATATACTACATTGTTCAAAGTGATAGGTAACACTGAGTTAGGGTTTCCTTTAGTAGGTTTTATGGAAACAACCTTCAACTTAGGTCTATCCTTGTTCTCAACATTGTGCACTACTAACATATCCATCATTCTATCAATTAAGAACTTTTACCGAACAAATTATTAGAAAAATGATAAAATACCTCTTTTTGAAAATAGGGTTTGCTTCAAAATCATGTTGACAAGTCACTTCTAAGTGCTCTTCACTTCAACTAAACTTGCAATCAAGTGAAAATCAATTTTGTACTCCATTTATTCCATCAACTTGAACTTGCATTGATTGTGTACTTTGACAACACGAAAAAGATGCTAATTACATTCTATAATCAAATAACTAGTCAAGATCATCTATTTGATCTTTAGATGCAACCTGAGGTTCACCATAGCCTTCTTTTATTATGGAAAAACTCTACAAGATTTTGCTTCATGAGATTCTTTGTAAAAACATAATTTTCATCTTCTATTATAGTATTAACCTTTTTTGTAATATCAATAACTTTGAATTCCTTCATAACTTGTTTAGATAAGCTCCAAATTACAAGCGAGCTAAGGTACCATCTAAACATAATTGGATACATATTTTTCCAACTTCACTACCTCTAGGTCCATGTCTAGATGAAGTTCTCAAATTTTGATGCTGTGAACAAGCTTAATTCAAATTAGTTAAATCAAACTCAATAGTTGACTTCAATCTTCCTATCTCATCATCATCTAGCTTTTCTTTTGAGATATCTACTCCTTTCACAAATGCCTCATTAAGTTCTTCTCAAAGTTCAATAATAATGTTTCTTTGTTTCTCATTGTCTTTGTTAGTTCCAGAGTTCTTTTCATGGTTCCTTCTATCATTTCTAGTAGTCTTTCCATAATTCCTTCTATTCCTAAAGTTTCTTCTATTGTTCCTTCTATCTTCGAAGTTTTTGTCATACTTCATTGTATGTATGAAGTTGTTGCATAACTAACAAATTGGTGCTTTGCTTCTAGGATTTTGTTGATCATTATGTGCATGACAATTTTGAGCAATGTGTCCTAAGTTGTTATACTTATAGCACATGATTTATCTTCTATCTTCATAAGATCTTCTTCTATCTATAGGGTTAGTATTTCTAGACATTCTACTATTCCTTTTATCATTATCATACTTAGGTTTCCTACAATCAATTCCATTATGACTTATTAGTACAATCTCTTTTCATATGACCTATTTCACTACATAAAAAGAACTTACCACTAAATTCATACTTGGTTTCCTTAGGAGATTCCACTTGTTTTGGTTCATCCAAATTTCAACTTTCTTATCTTCTTCAACTTCTTTAGATTTATCAAAAGATTGACTAGATTCAATCTTATCATCAGATTTATCTTTTTCTTTTGGATTTGATCTAATCTTAGGTTTCTTTGTAGACATGTTAATTAGATAACCAAGACCAGTATTATCATATGCATGTCTTTATATTGCCATTGAATCATCAATTTTTTTTCTGCTAGAATAAAGCTTATCAGGCTGCTTCTTGCACTATGTTAATTCAACTTTCACAATAGTATTTTACTTATGAAGTTCTTCATGATCTTCTTTCAAAGTTTCAAATTTAGATGTTTTCTTTTCCAGACTTGCTCTCAGATCTACATTTTCAGTCTTCAAATTGAACTCAATTTTGCTAGGATCATTCTTCAAAGTCCAATTCAAATTCATAATTTTCAATTCATGCTTCAAGATCTTGTACTCTTTTTTCAGTTTTGAATAATAATCATCACTAGTTCTAGATTTAGTATGTTTAGACTTGGATTTGAGATGTTCAATCTTTTCTTTCAATTGATGAATGCATACTTTGGAGTCTTCATATCTTTCCTTTAGCTTATCTATTTCTTCAGTAAGGAGATCAATTTGTTCAAGAGCTTCTTCAAGGTTCTTCATCAATTGTTCCATATCCATAGGGATCTTACTCAAGTTTTTAAGCCTCTTCAAAGTAACTACACTCTAATACCAATTATTAGAAATAGGGATTACTGGGGGGGAGGGGGGGGCGGGGGAGGAGGGGCTACATTAGTAATCTACAAAATTTAGTCACCAACTAGATATTATTTCTTACTTTAAACCATGCATAAGAAAGCAATAAAGTAATGTTGAACAGTAACAATAACAATGCACAAAAATAATTCATAACACCATATTTTGTTAATTAGGGAAACCCTGGCCAAAAGGAAACCCCTAGTGGGGATGATACCCACTAGATAATATACTGATATATAAATTCCTTGCTAGAGGATGGACCTTGTTAGGATTCAATGAGAAAATTTAGTATAAGGAGTCCTTGTTAGGAGACTTTGAATCCCTATTAAGAGATTCCAACCCTATTAGGAGTTGTAGTACAAAGAATGCAAGGTGAGCCCACTACCCAAACATGCACTTCTAATTACAAGAAGAGCTCACTACCCAAACAAGTAATTAGATTGTAACTTCTTCCTTGACTAATCTTTGATCTTTAGCTCGATCTTAGATCACAAAATAGCTTTCACAAAACTTTGCATATATCTCTTTCACAAAAAGTTTGCATATAATCACAATTACAAGATAGTACTTACAATCACAATCACACTTCTCATTGCAAAATGTCCTCTGCATAAATACCATGCCTTTATGCAAATTTTTTCTAGGTTGACTAAGACCATAATCCACTTTTCCAACTTATAGTAAACATCTAAGATGATAGTCCTTATTGGACAAATAATTATCTTGTAAACAAAATAATCCTTTCTTTCAATTTTGTCGTCCTGTTTCACTAAAACATGATTATCTCTATTTCATACTATCTATATTGAATTCTAAGGTTATACACACCATCATCAACATGTATACTATCTCCATATAATTTTTCTAGTTATAATATGGCATCAACAACAAGTTATAGATAGAACAATATACTATTATAAACTAAGTTCTATACTTAGACAATTTTCTAATTACCAAATAGTAAATATCTTAATTTTTGAGATTTCCTATGAGCATGTATATCATGTGTTGCCATAAATGACAAAAATTACATATCTCTCTTAGCCAATTTTCAACACCTTCATCAAATTGTAAGGAAAAGTTTGAAGAACCTTAAAAGCTAAATATCAAGATGTACATAAATGAGGTACCGAAGTTGAACATGGAGAACTTCCTTGCACGGTAAAGTTTGATGAAGTTGTACATTTCTAGAATTGGAGATTGAGTAGTATAATTCCTAGAAAATAACTACATAGAAGTACCATCACCAATGAAAAATAAATATATAAAGGAGAAATAAGAACACAATCACACAATGTTGGAGATTGCATCTCCCCTAAGTTATTTAGAGTTTGATGACATAAAGGAATACACTAATGCAAATAAAATGTGGGACAAATTGGCAAAGATCCATGGAGGAGGCAAGAATGTACTAATAGCCAAATTAGAAATCTTGAGAGGAAAGTTTGATGACATTAAGATGGTAGAAGGTGAGAGCATTTCTCAATATTTTGGAAGAATCAAAGAAGTGGTGAATGCTATCAGAGGAGTTGAGGTAAACTGATGTTGGAGCATCCTAAGGTAGTCAACAATCCTATATTTAGGGGCTTCACACTCAAGTTTATGGACCTTATCATTTGTGCAATTGGGGATGTGTTTGAAACATATTGAGCAACCTTTTCCAAAGTGTGCATAGAGTTTGGAGTCATCATTTTGGAGTTAGAGCCATTCTAGTGCTTGTTAGTAATGTGTCCTTATTTACTAGTAGAGATTTGGAGATTGTATTCATGAGCTTCAATATGAGGGAGTTGGTGTGTGTCCTCTTGGATTTGAATATTTGGTTGGTATGTGGACCTATTTCTAAGTTTGTGTATTCTTATGTGGTTGTATGAGTTAGTTATGCATTGTAAACTTGGGGCATGTCCAAAGTATTTAATTTTATGTCATGTATTTAGTGTTTGTAGCCAAGCTGACTTATGGCTAGAGGGTGCATTTAATGTGAGTGTTTATTTAATTTATATTGTGCTAGACTAACTTATGGCTTAGTTTATTATAAGTTGAGGGTCTTGTGGAGTCTAGATTCATTGTCATTCAACATTGAGAAGAAGGAGTAGCTAAGGAGAGAAGTGTAGTAGAGCTAGTAGCTAAGTGTGGCTTGGGAAACAAGAAGGTTTCTTGGTGGCTTTTGAGAATAAGTTTAGATTCTTCTTAGAGTTCTCTACTAGGTATTGGATCTGGGCTAGCTAGTGCTTTGGATCTTGTGAGATCTTGCTGGACTTTTATTGTAATTATTGATGTATTTGGTTGTAACCCAGGAGGCCTTGCAATTAGGCATGTTGGATGATTATCTTATTATGAGAATTGATATTGTGTTGATCTAAATCTCTATGTTATTGTTTATATTATGTTTTGTGGTTGTTTTTTGGGTGCTAGGATATCTCCTGTGAGGATTATTCTACCTTGCACTACGTCAAAAAGATTAGTAATGAGACTATGATTGACAAGGTACTAAGAACCTTCCTTCTTATTTATGTTGTTAGAGTTTCTATTATACAAGAACTATGAGGTACCACTAGTAGTATCTTAACCTTGGATAGTCTAGTTGGTAGATTTACTACTTTTAAATTGTCAAATTTTGGTAATTTTACTACCCCTACTATTGAATATACTTTCAAGTCACAATTAGTTTTACATAAGTCTAAGAAGAAGAAATGAAAGTCTGAGGTTAGTGAGATTGAATCATCTAATGATGATCTTGAAGCATTAGTTACTAGAAGACTACCAAGAGGAAAAGGAAAATTTAAAGGCAAACTTCCTATAATCTATTTTTTATGCAATAAAGTTATTCATATTGCTACAAGATTTCCTAATAGAGATGATTGTTGGAATTCTTTAGAATAACTTGGGGGGCATGGGGGGGGGGGGGTGAATCAGTTATTCAAGGTCTAGATGTCCAAATAAAACTTTTACAATTAAGTGAACCCATAAAACTTTCTTAACCATGCATGCATTCATTGTGTGTAAACCAAAACTGATATGTTACTATTAAACTAACATGTAGAAATGTAAAGCATAAAACACAACACATCCATCAATACACATGACATAATTATTTAACATGGAAACCCAATTTGGGAAAAACCACTAGTAACATGCTACTCCTTTCTCACTCTTTTGAAGTGATGCCCTATTGAAGGTCAACCCTGTTAAAGGTTATAACACACTTTTAAATGTGACCCAGTTAAGGGATTTCAATCAACCTATTAAAATTGAACCTTGTTAGAGGAATTTGGGCCATTCACTTGGAATGCCACCCTATTAAAGGATTTTCTAATGATTGTTAAGTCAAACTTTCTCCAAAGGATTTTACCCTAATTTGATATAATTGTTAGAGAGTAATAGTAGATTTTGATCTAATACAACTTACAACCTTTCTTGTAGGTTATAAATCACTATTCAGTCCTCATCTATGCTTGGCTTCCAATCTTTGTAGTTCTAACAACTTGTCCACCCTTCAAGCATTCATCCTTCTCTAGCCTTCTTGCTTAACTTTCCATTGTAGACTTCTCCTCTTGAGTCACTTGATATAGCCTTCTTGAGTCACTAGGCATCCCTAGATATAGGGAATTAGAACTCTTTTTCTCGCTCATTATCCATCTCAAAATTTAGGGTTTTTGATGGATTAGGTAGGATACAATGTATCCACCTCATATCTTGTCTTTCTCTAGAAACTTCTAGAATCCATTTTAATTCACCTCCAAAATGGTTTAAATAAGATTCTATTCCTCCATCTCATCAATCTTATCTTCCTCCTAATTCAAAAGTTCCATGAAAACAAACTTGTTGGCTTTCATTTGGTGAATCTTTGATCTTATTCATAATGTAGCAGCTTGGCATTATCAATTTATCGATGCTCAACACATACTATGTTACTCGACATCTACTGTAAAATCACTCGACATCAATTGGATTTTATTGGTGCTCAACACATGCTAAAAATAACTCAACCTATACTAACTTTCTCGGCACCTATTATTTTTCTTGACATCCACTAGAAAACACTTTCACTCAACTCCAATTGACTTTTTGTTTCTTTCTTGACTTGCACTAACTTTACTCGACACCTATCAACTTGGTCAAGCTTAGCAAATGAAATTTGTTCAACCTTTTTCATTTGAACTTTCTAAGTGTAGTCAAACATTTGTAACCCCAAGTAGATCAACAATACATTATGTTATCACTATCTTAACTAATTCTTGCACTTCAATAAATAATCATAACTCAACCTTTCCTCTGGGTACTTTTGCTACATCTTGTTGATCAAATCCCCCTCATCAATCAACTAAGTGATAGTGCTTGAAATATATAAGCAATTGTCTTACCAACATATAGCAAGTTTGACATCAGTGAAAAAATAATGATTGAAAACACTTCTTACAACAATTTTCTAACTCAAATGATCTTTTTAACCATATATCAATAATATCCTTCTTTGGCATTGATGACAAACCAAACTGATCAACTAGTCAAACAAATGATGAACTAACTAGGTTAAAATAGTAAGACAATACCAAAAAGAAAGCTTGTGAATAAAAATTCTTCCTCTATCAACAACTCCTTCTTAGGTTATAAAATCTCACTTATTTGATTCTCATATGCCATTAATTAGTAGAGTATCAGAATATCTCCCTCTTTTGGTTTTCTACTTTCTCCCTTTTTCTTGCTTCCAGTCTTTTGATCTTTTGATGATGTACCTTCACTTTATTGAACTTCTTTTGCATTTTACTTTCATCCAATGTATTTTCTCCCTTTGACATGATCTTCTACTTTGATCATCTTCCCTCTTGATTAGTAAGCACTTGATCAATTTACTATACATTCTCTCTTTGACAACAATGCCAAAGACATATACTCAACACTTGGCATCTTGATACATGTAGATATAAGCTTTTGTAGGCTCTTCAATTTTTCCTTCTGTCACCTTGCTTGTGGTTGATTTGAAATTCTAACTCTATGATTACTTTAGGCTTTTTGCTAAAGCAAGATCCACTGCATCAATTTTTATGAAATGAATGTTAGTTTATTTGATGCACAATACTATCTCTATGTTTTACATAGTCATTAATAGGGGTATCACCCCTAATTTACCTCTTAGATACTCATAAGCATCCTTAGGTAATTCTTTGGTGAAGAGATCAGCAATTTGCTCCTTTGTGTTGATATATTCCATCTTCACCTCTTTGTCTTGAAACAACTCCCTTACATAATGATACTTTATTGCAATGTGATTTTTATTTGTATGCATAATAGGATTCTTTGATATATTTATAGCACTTGTGTTATCATAATAAAGTGTCATTGGTTCAGTGATTTCTTCCTTCATTGCCTTTAGCAACTGTTTGATCCATACAATGTTTGTGCAATTGATAGCAACAACAACATAGTCTACTTTAGTAGTAGATTGAGAAGTACAAATCTACTTCTTTTGTCATGTCCCTTTTTCAAATAATTAAAAATAATAATCTTTCCTAAGGCAGGCAAGCCCAAAAGGTGAAGTTTCGGAAAAAGGGGATAATCTTTGGAAGCTAATGGACTAATAAATGAAAATTATTATTAAAATATATTTTATTAACCCCTCTTGGACGTGAGTTAGGGTTATGCCCTCTTTTAAGGGGTTTGGAGGCATTTTGGGCTCATTCCAGAACTTGATTTTTGCTCATTTCTTTGTTATTCTTCAGAGGCTACCAAACCTGTGGAGAAGGAGACCCAAGAACGGGAGTTTGCAGGTCTCTAGGGAGACCAAAGAATGGGATTTTTCAGGTTTCTAAGAAGGCTAAGGATAGGAGTTTGAAGCCATTCCATGTGCATGCTCATGCAGAGTTTGCCTTTGTGTTGAACAGTGCAGATTTGTGAGTTTTCGGGTGTATTTTTTGTAAGAGTTTGGTGTTTCCAGTTGAGTATTTTGTATCAGTTTGGGTTTCTGCTATATATCAGACTTTTAAATGTTAAAATAGAGCTGAAAATATTTATTTGTATCTGATTATACTTCTATGATAGATTATTAAGTTTTGTGGTGATTCCGGGCTATTTTGTGCTATTTTCGGGAGCCCGATGAGCATTATTTTTGTCCTCCGTTTGGGAGATATTGTGTGAATGTTATAAAAATCTGGAAATTTAATTTTATAGGCTTTTATGCTACTCAAATTTATTTAAAAATTTCCACTTTCAGATTTATTAATAATAGTTGAAGTTGTGAAGCTTTTGGCACCATTTCTAGCATACCCGATTTGGGGTTTATTGAGAAATTGGTGGATCTTTGAAATATTGGTTGTTTGATCTTAAAGATCTGATTAGAGGTTGGAAATATCATAAAAAACCAGTAAAGGGACATTTCAGTGATATCAGAGCCATGATCTTGCCAGCTTGAGGGGTTGTAGAAGTTTGCATGTCAGTTTTGACAACTACCTAGATCTTGCATGTCAATTTTGACAACTACCTAGATCTTGCATGTCAGTTTTGACAACTACCCAAATCTTGCATGTCATTATTTATGGTTGCATGTTGCTTCTAATCAGTTGCATGTCAAAATCTATGGTTTCATGCTACTTTTAATCATTTGCATGTTAGTTTTTGGTGAATTTGGTGGTTGCATGTTGCTTCTAATCAACTGTATATCAAAATCTATGGTTGCATGCTACTTCTAATCAATTGCATGTTATTTCTTCGTGTTTGAAGAAGTTATAACCTATTGAGGTTACACTCTACTTTATCTAGAATGGACAGGTGTAGTACAGAGTCTCAGAGGACACGATCTTGGACAATTGATATCCAGAGTCAGAACAGTAGAAAGGATGGTTATTTAGACATTCGAGATAAACTTAGGAAAATAAGCCATGACATCTTTGAATAGTTGGTTGAGCACCATCGTATAATGAATGACATGTTTTCTTACCCAGCTAAGGTGGATAAGTTGACTGGATTTCTATTTGGCAAATTTTCTCATAGGGCAGATGACACAATTACCAAGAACTTGCATGAGGAGTTTGAGAAACTAGCTTATAGCCAGGCAGAGGTCAAAATTTCTACTCTGCCACAGGAGGTAGTGGGTTTAGATGATGATTATGAGGATGTTGTTGTGCATGATGGTGAGATACCTAATAGAGATGAGCAGACATTGAGCATTCATGACTTTGCTGAGAAAGAGTACCAGGCACAGTTAGATGCTTCATCACATGAGGTTGAGGCTGGTAGTATTTCACATGATTTGTCCAACCAACTGAAAGTGAAAAAAGACAGTATTTTGACTTCATTATCTCATCATGACAAGTATGTGGAGTTAGTTGGTATTGGTCATATTACTCAGGTGAGGAATTTTCTTGAGTTACCAGTTGATTCTAGTTTACGGATATGGACTTGAGATTGTTATATTGGCATTTGGGATTCAGTTGGTTGGAGATCTTTAACACTTTTTGGTAGCAGTGTTTGTTTGGGTGCTATCATGGATTTGATTAGCAGATTGCATGGTGTTGTATTTTCTTGTGTTAGCAGCTTGTCTGATGTTGGTATTAGTTTTTATATACCGGTGTTGGGCTTTGTTCATATATCCAGTTGGCCATACTTTCTGGAATGTGTTGATGATCTTTCATATTTGGCAATGTGTACAAATGAGTCCCAAGATTATATTGGCATTGATGACATCCAAGAGGATGTAGTGGGCAACTTTGAAGACTTAGTTTCCTTGGCAGTTTCTTTTGGTACAAAGGAGTTGGACAGCAGTGCTATAGTTTTTGATACTCTGTATGTTGATATGAGCTTTGGATTTGATTCACAGGATATGGATGGTAATACTCTAGAGACTAGTAACTTTGAGGATATTCCTTCAGAAAATGCATCAGAGGAGGTTTGTAGGAGACAGTCTAGATAGTGCCATCATGTGTCTAATCAGTTGAGAGTTAGTGAGCAAGACATTTCTATCGCTTGCTAGCATTTTGATGCTGCTCATCAGTTGTTAGCAGTTTATGGATGGGGTTCTCCTACTAGTGATGAGCAGGGAGGTAGTTATCTTTCCTTGACATAGTTCCACTCTTTATGGGAGGCTATCTAGATTTTGAGACAGAATTATATGCAGTTGGTAGCCGACAGAGATTATCTTATGGAGTGGGGGAGTACAACATACGATGCATTATTGGCCAAGGAAGATGAGGTGAGTGAGCTTACTCAGCAACTCGAGGTGACTTCTGAGATTCTTGAGAGTACATAGTTGGCTTTTGAGGAGTCACAGTTTCATTTGGCTAAGGTGACCATGGAATTAGAGTGACTATAGTCTTTACCTGATTCTATACTATCACAAGCTATGGTGTTTGGTGATCCGAGGATGTCCATGGCCGAGATTTTCAGACAGTGGAGATGGGGATGCATCCATCCTTGATACTAACATTGGCATATCAGGTTCATTCCCACTAGAGTCAGGTTCAGTTGAGCTAGGTGCTATAGCAGATTGTTGTATGCCTGACATGGTAGTGGCCTCTAGTACTGATGGCACAGAGACTAGAGATGTATCAAAGATCATGTGTGATGTTGGTGAGCTGACAGTTGGCATGGTTCTTGCTAGTAATAGTACTCCCTTGGTGATATCTTCAGAGGTAGTAGTCAGTACCAACATGCTTAATGATCAATTGCAGTTAGTTTCATCTGGATTGCAGTTTGAGCCACTGACTGAGATTGGCGCATTCTATCAACATTACATTGTGAGGTATGCTCATCAATTCACCTTTGATGACCATGTTTATGAGATGATGATACAGAGGTGTATTTTGGTTCCTAATGCTTATCATCAGTTATGGGATAGTTTGACACCTCCAAATGAGAGTTGTGATGGGCACGACATGGCGATAGGTTCTGCAGTTGACAACTTGATAATACATGACTTAGAGCAGGAGTTTTGGAGTGATGCTTCAGTGGGTGTTGTTATTGATTCTACTTCTTTGGCTATGACATCTCCTGACTTAGCTAGTGATCAGTCACAGTGGGTTGTATCACTTGTTCATGGTGAGCTGTTGACTGAGTTTGGTTTTTTTTATCAACATTATATTGCAGGGTATGTACATCAGTTAGAATTTTATCCTTGTGTTGAGGAGTTGATGGCAGGAAAATTTGGTTTGGGTTCCATTTCTTGCTATTTATTTTGTAATGTCTTTTCACCATCAGCAGTGCATGGGAGTTATGGTTATGAGACAATGGTCAGTGATCTACAGAGTTGTGTTGACTGCAAGAGTTGTACAGTGTCTGGATTCTCCATACACAATATAGTTTCATTCAGAAGCATTCACCATTGTTGCAGAGTTGGATTGTACATTCTGTATAGGCCAGTGGGATGCGTTGATGGTATTTACTATGTTGGCAGTTTGATTTGTCCACTTTACTTGGGTTTTGATGTTCTAAGATTTTATGTCTCATGGGTTTCTAACTATGGTAGTGTTGATTTTGGAGTTTGGTTGAGCTATAATTCTCAGTTTGGTTATGGATTCCTCTTGGTTATATTGCAGAGGGTATTGCAGGAGCCTGTGTTAATTGATAGTAGTATAGTTCATGACTACATTTGGGATCCAGGTGGATTGATTAGTTTATTGTTCAGCCATTGCTTGAGGACAAGCAATATTTGGGAGGGGAGGACTTGTCATGTCCCTTTTTCAAATAATTAAAAATAATAATCTTTCCTAAGGCAGGCAGGCCCAAAAAGGTGAAGTTTCGGAAAAAGGGGATAATCTTTGGAAGCTAATGGACTAATAAATGAAAATTATTATTAAAATATGTTTTATTAACCCCTTTTGGACGTGAGTTAGGGTTATTCCCTCTTTTAAGGGGTTTGGAGGCATTTTGGGCTCATTCCAGAACTTGATTTTTGCTCATTTTTTTGTTATTCTTCAGAGGCTGCCAAACCTGTGGAGAAGGAGACCCAAGAACGGGAGTTTGCAGGTTTCCAGGGAGACCCAAGGATGGGAGTTTGAAGGTTTCTAGGAAGGCTAAGGATGGGAGTTTGAAGCCATTCCATGTGCATGCTCATGCAGAGTTTGCCTTTGTGCTGAACAGTGCAGATTTGTGAGTTTTTGGGTGTATTTTTTGTAAGAGTTTGGTGTTTCCAGTTGAGTATTTCATATCAGTTTGGGTTGCTACTGTATATCAGAATTTTAAATGTTAAAATATAGCTTAAAATATGTATTTTGATGTGATTATACTTCTATGATAGACTATTAAGTTTTGTGGTGATTTCGAGCTATTTTGTGCTATTTTCGGGAGCCTGATGAGCATTGTTTTTGTCCTCCGTTTGGGAGCTATTGTGTACATGTTATACAGATCTGAAAATGTAATTTTATAGGCTTTTATGCTGCTCCAATTGATGTAGAAATTTCCACTTTCAGATTTATTAATAATAGGTGAAGTTGTGAAGCTTTTGGCACCATTTCTGGCATACCCGATTTGGGGTTTATTGAGAAATTGGTGGATCTTTGAAATATTGGTTTTTTGATCTTAAAGATCTGATTAGAGGTTGGAAATATCATACAAAACTAGTAAAGGGACATTTCATCTTTCTTGTCCATGTAAGAAGTCTACTACCTAAGAAAAATGCACCTCCATTGGTGCTCTTTCTATCATCAATATTTCTAGCCTAATCAACATCAGTGTAGGCTTTTAGCTCAAAATTTTGATTCTTCTTATAGTATAAACCATACTCTTTTGTTCCTTTCAGGTATCTCATTATCCTTTTCACTACCATCAAGTGATTATCTCTAGGGTTAGCAAAGAATCTAGCAACTATTCCCATAGCTAATGTAATATCAGGTTTTTTGTGTACTACATATTGCAATTTTCCAATCATGGATATGTACAATGTTTGATTGACCTCAACTAATTCATCATTCTTTTATAGCTTGATTGTTGTTGCCATAGGTGTACTTACTGGTTTTGAGTCCTCAAGTCCAAATTTTTTTCAATATCTCCTTGACATATTTTGACTAAATAATATATACACCATACTTCATCTGATATACTTGTAGTCCCACAAAAAAATTTATCTCACCAAACATTGACATTTCAAACTCTTGCTTCATCTAATTTGCAAAATCTTTACACAAAGCATCTTGTCCTCCAAATATAATGTCATCAACAAATATATCAGATAATAGTATACCTTTTTCTTTATCTATCTTCATATACAATTTTTTTTTATCATCTATCCTTTCAAATCCAATCTTGACAAGATAAGTATGAAGTCTCTCATACCATGCTCTTGGTGCTTGTTTCAATCCATACAGGGCTTTATGTAGTTTGCATACCATGTTTTTTTTATTGTTTTTATTGAAAAATCCTTCCATTTGTTCTATGTAGACCTCCTCTTCTAATATTTCATTTAGAAATGCAGACTTGACATCCATCTTGTAAACTTTAAAACTTTCGTAAGTAGCATAAGCAAGTAGAATTCTTACTCCCATTCTTGCAACAGGGGAAAATGTTTCACCATAGTCAATTCCTTCTTCTTGTGCATACCCTTTGCAAACTAATCTTTATTTATTTCTTTTTACTTCACCATTCTCATCTAGCTTGTTCCTGAATAACCATTTTGTGCCAACCACATTCTTTTCTTCTTGTCTAGGAACTAGGCTCCAAGTCTTATTCTTTTCTATCTACTGAATTTCCTCTTCCATAGCCTTTTACTAATCAACATTTTCCAATGCATCTCTTACTATTTTAGGTTCCTTCATGCTTAGCAAGCATGATTCATCTCTTAGTCTATTTCTTGTCATTGGCCTTGCATCCTTGTCTCCAATGATTTGATCTACAAGATGGTGTCGTTTGACATATTTGGATAGTCTAGGCTTAGTTCTTATGGCTGCATTCTATCTCTTAGCTTTAGTATCACTATGTGCATCTCTGTTATGTATTTCAACATCTCTCTCATGTGTGCTAATTTTAGAGTTAGATTGTGCATTCTCCTCATTTTGTAACTCAACATCTAAATGCAACTCAACATTCATAGGATGTGACTTGGCAATTGTTGAAACTTGTTGTTGATTTGTTGCATGATTTGTGACATCTTCTTTAGTAGGCATTCCTTCATAGTAGTATGCATATGTCTTGTAATCTTCTAGTACTTTTTTAGGTTCAACTTCATGTGCTTCTATAAACTCATCAAAATTCACATTTGCACTTTCCACAATTTTGTTAGTTTTAGTAATTAAACACTTGTAAGCTTTACTTCTTGTGGAGTAACCAAGGAATATAGCTTCTTTACCCTTTGCATCAAAATTTCCACTTCTAACATCTTTGAAAATATAGCATTTTCTTCCAAATATCTAAAAATATTTCACATTAGGTGGATGACCATACCATATTTCAAAAGGTGTTGAGTGAATACCTTTCTTTACTTGCACACGGTTCAGAGTGTATACTACAGTACTTACAATTTCTCTCCAGTATTTTAGGGCAACATTTTTCTCCATCATTTCTATTCTGGCATAGTCCATTATAAATCTATTTCTTCTTTTAGTAATTCTATTTTGTGGGGGAGTCTTTGGTGCTAATGTCTATCTCTTGATTCCTTTGTCATTGCAGAACACTTCAAATTTATGTGAAGTGAATTCACCTCCTCTATCTAATCTCAAACACTTCAAGCTCTTACCTATTTATTTCTTAACTCTTGCCAAGTACCATTTAAACATTTGAAAAGCATCTAATTTCTATTTTTAAAACATGACAATAATAATTCTAGAGTAATCATCAACAAGCAGCATTATATACCTATCTCCTTTGTAACTTTGCACTTCAATAGGTGCACACAAGTTTGTATGAACAATTTCAAGTATTTCCCTAGAGGTATGAGCTTTACTTTTGAAGCTTGACTTCATCATCTTGCCTAGTTGACAATGTTTGCACATTATGTTTTTTTGGTTTCTTCAACTTAGGCAAACCTCTAACTCTTTTCATGTTACTTATACTAATAAGATTATCAAAGTTATCATGACATAATCTCTTTTTCCAAAGCCATACATTATCAAATTTTGCAATAAGATAAGTAGCATCTTCTATATCCAAATACAATAGAATACTCCTAGTTTGATCACCTTTTCCAATCAAGTTTCCATTTGTATCATATATCTTGGCTGATTTATTTTCAAACTCAACTTTGCACCCAAAAATTTTCAATTGTGACACACTTAACAAATTATAATTCAATCCTTCAACATAATAAGCATTGTCACATGAGATCTTGTCTGTAAGCTTAATAGACATTTTTCCTTTTATTGAACATGGTGCATCATTACCAAATCTTACAATATTTCCATCATAACAAGTTAAGATAATGAACTTAATTTTGTCTCTAGTCATGTGATGTGAGGATCCACTATCAATGATCCATTTGTCATTCTTGTTCACACAAGTCATAAGTACAATAGCTTCATCATTCATTACAACATATACCACTTCACCATCATTTTCATCAGAGTTGTTTTTATCAGCAATGTAGCATGACTTCTTTCCTTTATCTCTATAGTCTCTTCCATCATCTTCTCTTATATTTTTGTACTTGTTCCTTTCTCTGAAGTGTGTACATCTTGCTGCAATATGACCAACTTCATTGTAATTAAAACAAATGATAGGAAACTTACCTTTGAATTTACCTTTTCCTTTGTGGAATCTTCTAGCCAACAATGCTTCCAATTGTTTAATGTCTTCTTCATCTGTACTACTGTCATACTTTATCTTTCTTTTGTTCTTATTTGGCTTTACCTCCTTAGAATCCTTCAATAACAATTTGGCTTTGAAAGTTGATTCAATACTCTCTAGTTCATAGTTGTCAAAATTAAATAACTCAAATGCAATGAGTTTACCCACTATACCTTCAAGGGTTAGATCATTTCCTAGTATACATCTTAACTCTTGAATTATAGACATCCTAATGGCATATATAGGAAAAAATGTTCTGAAGACTTTACTTATCATAGTTTCATCATCTATTTTACCAATTGCACCTTTTATAGCACTAACGACCTCTTTTATTCTAGCAGCATATTGAGCAATGTTTTCACCTTCTTCCATTCTCATGTCATCAAACTTACCTTTGAGGCTCTTTAAATTCACTCTTTGAATGTTTTTGTCTCCTCTATAGATGGTATTTAGGGAATCCCACATCTACTTTGCACTTTTGATGTCTTTGATATCATCAAACTCAGCATAGCTTAGGGCAGAGGAAATCTACAACATTGCTTGATTGTGCTCTTTCTTTTTCTTCAAATTTTCAGTAGTTAGGCCTCCTACTGGATCAACATGTTTTGTTGTAATGCAATTTTTTGCATAGTATCCAAGTCCTCCAAGGTGTAGCTTCATCAAAATTTTCCATATAGGAAAGCTATCTCTATTCAGCTTGGGTACCTCTATCTTTGACATTTTGATCTTTATGATTTTAGTACCTTGAAATTAATCCTCTTAGGAAACCTCTCTCTAATACCAATTGTTGGAATTATTTAGAATAATTGAGAGGGAGGGAGTGAATTAGTTATTCAAGGTCTAGATGTCCAAATAAAACTTTTAAAATTTTGTGAACCCATAAAACTTTCTTAACTATGCATGCATTCATTGTGTGTAAACCAAAACTGATATGTTACTGTTAAACTAGCATGCAAAAATGTAAAGCATAAAATACAAAACATCCATCAGTACACATGAAACAATGATTTAATGTGGAAACCTAATTTGGGAAAAACCACCAGTAACATGCTACTCCTTTCTTACTCTTCTGAAGTGATGCCCTATTAAAGGCCAACCCTATTAAAGGTTACAACACACACTATTAAATGTGACCCGGTTAAGGGATTTCAATCACCTTGTTAAAAATGAGCCTCGTTAGAGGACTTTAGGCCATTCACTTGGAATGCCACCCAGTTAAAGGATTTTCTAATGGGTCTTAAGTCAACCTTTTTCCAAAGGATTTTACCTAATCTGATACAATTGTTAGAGAGTAACAGTAGGGTTTGATCTGATACAACTTACAACCTTTCTTGCAAATTACAGATCATTATTTAGTCCTAATATTTGCTTGACTTCCAATCTTTGCAGTTTTGACAGCTTGTCCACCCTTCAAGCATTCATCCTTCTCTAGCCTTCTTGCTTAGCTCACCATTGTAGACTTCTCCTCTTGAGTCACTTGATGAAGCAAACCCTTCTTCCTTCACCTTGTTAGTTTTTTGCATCCAAAGACTCTCTGACCTCTTACCAACCTTGCTTCATGACTAGGAATCCCTAGATATAGGGAATTAGAACTCTTTTTCCTACTCATTATCTATCTCAAAAATTAGGGTTTTTGATGGATTAGGTAGGATACAATGTATCCACCCCATATCTTGTCTTTCTCTAGAAACTTCTCCTAGAATCCATTTGAATTCACCTCCAAAATGGTTTACATAATATTTTTTGCCTCCATCTCATCAATCATATCTTCCTCCTGATTCACAAGTTCCACAAAAAAAAAACTTGTCAGCTTTCATTTGGTGAATCTTTGATCTTATTCATAATGTAGCAGCTCAACATTATCAATTTACTGATGCTCAACACATACTGTGTTACTTAGCATCTACTGTAAAATCACTTGATGTCAACTAGATTTTACTGGTGCTCAACACATACTAAAAATCACTTGGCATCTACTAACTGCTCGACACCTATTAGTTTTCTCTACATCCACTAGAAAACACTTTCACTTAGCTCCAACTTATTTTTTGTTTTTCACTCAACTTGCACTAACTTTACTCAATACCTTCTATCAACTTGGTCAAGCTTAGAAAATGAACTTTTTTCAACCTTTTTCATCTGAACTTTATAAGTGTAGTCAAACATTTGTAAACTCAAGTAGATCATCAATACATTATGTTATCACCATCTTAATTGATTCTTACACTTCAATACATAATCATTACTCAACCTTTCCTCTAGGTACTTTTGTTACATCTTGTTGATCAAATCTTCCTCATCAATAAACTAAGTGATAGTGCTTGAAACATATAAGAAATTATCTTACCAACATATAGCAGGTTTGACATCAATGACAAAAAAATCATTAAAAACACTTCTTACAACAATTTTCTAACTCAAATGATCTTTTCAATCATATATCAACAATGACAAGGATGAAAGGAAAGACAACAAGTTCAAGGGAAGAAGAGATGGAAAAGTTAGCAAAGGATACAAAGACTACAAGGGAAAAGGTAAGAAGTCTTGTGACATTGTTGAACAAGAGACTAATGATGATTTTTGTAGTCATGATGAAGAAGTTGTTTATGTTTCTATAAAAGATGATTTTAATGAAGATGAGAAAACTACACTTATTTCATATGTGAGTAAAGGTAATATATGAATAATTGATATTGGTTTCTCACATCATATTAATAGTGATAGAAGTAATTTTAAAACCTTAGAATATTATAAAGAAAGCTATGCTAAGTTTGATAATGATGCACCATGCATTGTGAAAGGTGAAGGATCAATAAGATTGATTGATAAGAGCATATGTGTTAATGATTATTAGGTTTAAGGACTTGAGTATATTTTTTTGAGTGTTCTATAGTTGAAAAATTCAAGATACAAAGTTGAATTTCGATGAAAAAGGATAAGATCTACAATGGTTTTAGTGAATTGATTGGAAGTGGAGACCAAACAAGAAATAACTTTTTCTATCTTACCTATTTGATGATAAATTTTTATTTGCATGATGTGATACTATATGGATATGGCATAAGAGGCTATTTCATCTTAACTTTGATCATTTGGTAAGAATTAGTAAGATAAAGAGAGTAAGAGAATTACCAAGATTGAAGAAACCTGATAATGTGATGTGTAAAAAATGTTAATTGGGAAAAATTATAAAGTCTAGTTTGAATAACAAGACCTATGCTTTTGATGTTATTTTAGAGTTAGTTCATACTAAACTATGTGGACCTATTAGAGTGCAAAGATACTATAGCGACAAATATTTTATTCTATTTTTTGATGACTACTCTAAAATGATGATTTTGATGTTTCTTAAAGAAAAATCTGATGCATTTCAAATATTTAAGTGGTATTTGGCTAGAGTGGAAAAGGAAATAGGAAAAAGCTTGAAGTGCTTGAGATCTGATAAAGGAGGTCAATACATATATGTGGAATTTAGACATTTTGTAATGATAGAGGAATTAAGAGACAAATGTCTACACTGAGGACTGCTCTATATAATGGTGTAGCTAAAAGGAGGAGCAAATCAATCATGGACTATACTAGGACATTGATGATGGAGAAAAATGTTGCACCAAAGTACTGGAGATAAGTTGTAAGTATTGCAGTTTATACCTCAAACATAGTATAATTATAGAAAGTTACAAATATCACACCTTTTGACCTAGTGTGAACTATTTCAAATTTTTTGAAAGAAATGTTATATACTAAAAGATAATAGACATGAAAAAATTGATTTAGAATGATAAAAGTATATTCATAGGATATTCCACTAAAAGAAAAAAAAGTGTTCTAATTATCATACTAAAAAATTTATGGAAAGCATAAATGTAAAAGTTGATGAATATGGAGAGTAGAATGAAGTTGAGTCTAGGAAGGAACTTGAAGATTACATAAATATTACATACATTAATAATGAAGGAGAGACCAATAATTTACCTAAACCCAAGAAGAAATTTGTCGAGCAACAACAAATAGTAAATGTCAAGTTATGGGTGTAGCATGACGAGCATCACAAATTAGTGTTGAGTGTTAGGAAGATCATGTCAAGCATCAACAAGTGATTTCCAAACAACTTGAAGAATAAACTAAGATACATCGAATGCTACCTGAAGCTAATCTACAAGATGAATCTAAATAAAAAGTGAGAAGACATGAGCCTAGACTAGAAAAATATGTGAGAAAACATCATACATCTAATCAAATCATTGGAGACAAAGATTTTTGAGTTACAACAAGGAACAAGTTTAAGAGCCAAACATGCCTACTATGTGAATTTGATCCTAAATTATTATAGGATGCTTTGGATAATGAAAACTAGATGCAAGAAATGAAAGAAGAGATTGAGAAGATAGAGAAGAAAAAAAATGGTCATTGGTACCTAGACCAAAAAACAAGAATGTCATTGGAACAACATGGGTATTCAAAAATAAGTAGAATGAAAAAGGTTAAGTCAATAGCAAAATAAGTAAGATTAGTTTTTAAGGTACATGCACAAGAAGAGGGAATTGATTATGGAGAGACATTTTCCCCTATTGCAAAATTAGGAGTGAGAACTCTACTTGTATATGCCACTTACAAAGAATTCAAAGTGTACCAAACGGATGTCAAGTTTGCATTTCTAAATGGAATTCTAGAAGAGGAAGTCTATGTTGAACAACCTGAAGGATTTGTTGACCCCAAAAAATGAGATATGGTATGTAAGTTGCACAAAGCATTGTATGGATTGAAACAAGCCCCTAAAGCATGGTATAAAAGGTTGCACACATATTTGGTAAAGATTGGTTTTGCAAGGAATAATGATAATGAAAATTTATACTTGAAGATTGAATCTTCAAAAGGGATACTGTTAGATAACATATTTGTGGATGATATAATATTTATAGGAAAAGATACATTGTGTAAGTCATTTACAAATGAAATGAGATAGAAGTTTGAGATGTATATGTTTGGAGAGATTAAATTATTTTTTGGCTTGCAAGTATATTAAATGAAGATCAATATCTACATTACACAATCAAAGTGTATCAAGGAGATACTAAATTTTTTTGGTATAGAATACTCAAGATCAGTTGGAATACCCTTGGCTACTAGACTTAAACTTTCAAAGAATGATAATTATACTAATGTAAACCAAACCTTGTATAGATCAATCATTGGAAAACTATAATATGTTGTTTATAGTAGACCATATATTACACTATAACTTGGGATAGTTTCCAAATTTTATACAAATCCTAATGAAAAATGCATGGTGGTTGTAAAAAGAATACTGGGATATCTAAAAGGAATAGAGGATTATGGATTGTATTACAAAAAGAAAGACAAGTTTGAATTGAGAGTATATAATGATATAGATTGGGATATAAAGTTTGATGATAGAAAGAGTACAAATGGGGAGCTTTCTTTCTAAGAAAGAGACTAGTTTCATGTACAAGCGAGAATTGCATCTACCAATCCATAGAAATTATTGAATATGCAGCTACAATAGTTAATTATTCTAACATTTTGTGTATCAAATAATTGTTAAATGAATGAAGGAATAGATCACTAAACATATTATTATATTCTCTAATAATGTAAGTTCTATAAACATATCTAAGAATCCTATGATGCACACCAATACAAAGTACATTACTACCAAGTATTATTATGTGAGAGAGTTGGAAAAGGAAAAATAAGTGAGGTTGGAGTATGTGAATACAAAGGAATAGATAGAAATATTCACCAAAACTTTACCTAAGGATGCTCATGAATATCTAATAGGTAAATTGGGGGTGATTTCCCTAATCATCAAATGTTTGATCAAAATATATTAACAATTAATGCAAAAGGTCACACTTTAGGACCTACCTAAAGCTATGAAGAGATATGCATAAGATTTTGAATCAGTCATAAGTAAGAAGACAAAGAGATAATCTAGTTCATAAAAATAACAAAGAGATATCTATATGTCAAAGATGTATGAGATAGAGTCAACTAAATATGTTGAAGTGCGTTTGGCATTGTTGTCAAAGAGGGAGATATTGTCAGATATCTATGTAGTTACCATCAATAATAAGAAAGAGAGAGAATATGAAGCAATTACCATGTAAGAAGATATATATCAAATAGGGAGTTCATGTTTTGATTTGATATAAGAAGTTGTAAGATGTTACAATTGATGTCTAGAGGTGTTCCATATCATATCTACCTAGATGAGAAGAAAAATGAAACTAAAAGATGAGTGAGGTATATTTTTGGACACTAAGATGAGAATAAAAATGAAAATAAGGATACAAATGAAAATCTATTACTAAACACAAAGGGAGTTGATTGAATTAAGTCAAGTGTTTTGGATTGCATGGTAACTAGAGGTGTTTCCATCAATTCCAAAGAGGGAGATTGTTGGAAACTAAAATTGGAACAATTTATATATTACCATTGATGTCAAACCTTACTAGTGAGACAGTTGCTACCTAAGTAGAGTGACATATCAAGATGATTGATGAAGAGGATTTGATAAGAAGAGATAAAAAGAAGACCTAGTGGAAAGGTTGAGTTATGTGAAACTACAATGGGAACTTGATCAACTGGACTTTGAAAAGATAATGTGTTGTTTAATCATAAGACTAAGTGGAGAAGATATTTGAGTTGAATCCTATTAGATATGATTAGTGAATGAAAAAATGCATAGGCTAAACTGAGCTATAGAGAAGAAGATCAAGGAACATAGTAGAAGTTGATTTGTGCTAGTGTTGACCAAGTGAATGTAGTAGAAGCCAAACAAATACAATGTCAACTGATCATAAGTAATAGAAAAGAAAGTCTAAGTGAAGATAGTATAAGATAAACATGATAGTTATTATTGACTCAATTTGCACAATTTTGGTTGAGTGTGAGCATTTTTTATTTTATGAAGGAATTGAGATTCCTAGTTGACATAGTTAAATTTTGGGATTGGTCAAAGTGCATGAAGGATAAATATTGATGAGATGGAGCATTTAATTTTTGAGAAATCATGTTTGAGAATTTTGAGGCATGGATTCAAAGAGAATTTTTGAGAAGTATCTAGAAGAAGGAAGAAACAAAATGATGGATGTATTCAATGAATCTGACCTAAACCTAAGATCAATGGTGATGTTTAAAATTCAAAATATCAAAGCTACCTATTTAAGGAGGCGTAAAGATTAAACTAAATAGGTTAGTAGTTGGTTGATTGGTGAACTGGAGGAGTTGGTTGTAAAGAAGGATTAGAGAAAGTGATGGAGACATGAATGGAGTCTAGTCAATGATTTAGTAGATAAGCTGCAATTCTAATCTATATTTGCAAAAGTGAGTTGTATTTATTGGATCAACCTATGTTAATTTCTAACTATTTTATTAGTTAACATATTTTAATCAAGATGAAATTCTAATGGAATGTTCATAAGTCCTCTAACAAGACCACTCCTAATAGGTTGATTAAATCCTTTAATAGTGGGCCTTGCCCCTATTCATCTTCTTCACTCTCTTCTTCTTCTTCTTCGGCTTCAACGCCTTCATCTTATACTTCTCCTATTGTGCCTTCTCCAAACTTTTCCTTAAGCTTCTTTACAAGCTTATCTTTCTTCTTTAAGGTGGAGGCAGTCTTCAGCTCCATATCAAATTTGGTCCTCACCACATCATATGTCCCAAAGTGTGGTGCCTCCTTATCAATTTCTTCTGCAATCAATGTTGTGATTGTTGTTGATGCTTCATCAATGTTTATCTCATATCCTAAAGGTCTTAGCAACCTAGTTCTTGGAATTACTTCTTGGATATAAGTGTAATCAATATCAACTAAGAAACAAATATCATTGATGTATTGTTCCACTAGGGAAATTGGTATCCTTAGTCTTTGCTTCATGGATTTCTAATCCTCAAAGTAACTTGTCATTAGAGAGTCAAAGTTGTCTCCCATTTGCTCAATGTACTCATTGATTTGAGTAATGGCTAACTTATCTGATTTCCAATTTACCTTGCCAAAAGAGGGAAATTCTTCCAAAACATAGAAAAATATACAAATTAGAACTGATCCAAACTTACACTGAGCACATTTTGATCTTCTTATTACTCCTAGATTCTCCATAATTTTTTGTAATAACAATTCTGCTAGATCATATGAATGATCTTTCTTGACAATTTTATATGCCACATCCACAATAATGCATGGAACACTATTCAATCTACTTGATTGATAAAAATTATGAGATATGATCCTTACTACAAAGTCTAGAAGGGGATTTATGATTGTATCAATAGTCATGCCCCTTTTGTTCCATTTTTCCTTGGTGTTCTTTTCAATAGCTTCCTTTGAATCACTTTGCAAGGTCTTGTGCCAATCTAGGGTTGTAAAACCTATAACCCTATGCATGATCCTCTTCATTATCTTGATAGGCCCTCCTTCTAGCCATAAAAAACCATTGTTTATTCTACTTAGAACAATTCTTATCCATTCAATTTTAAAAACTATGGGGAAAACTAAGCCATGGGCTAAACCCTTCTTTTCAACTATTTGAAATTCTTAAGCACTCAATTTTCACATAGTTCATCATATGCTTGAAAAATATCCAAGTCTCCTATTGCACCTATCTTGCAATTGTAACATTTACTAACATTTTGCACCATCACAACTTTGGGTGGAATCATGAATAATGGGTCGACAGGGTCATTTTTATAAGCAACTTTTGGAATTAGCCTAAACTTTGGTTGTTTAACCTCATTGTTAACCAATTGAACCTCAAAACCTTCCTTTTTCTTAGGTTTTTTTAGAACTGGAAGCCATATTTTAAATCTAGGGTTTCAAAAGATATCAAACTTTGTAACTACGCAACTTAGCACTTAAAGAATACCTTAGATTGATGAAAAATGAGTTTGATCTTTATTGAAATCCATGCAAAAGCTTCAATTTCTATTTGTCAATCTCTCCCATGCTCTTCTCATTCTTACTCTATGTTCAAATGATGAGAAATGATCATAAAATTGACCTTATATCCTTCAAAACATAACATTAAATGCTTAGTGCATATAAAGTTGTACAGTCGACTCCTTCAAGATTTCAGCACAACTCGGCTTCCATCACTCAACTCCAACTAGATTTCTTCTTTGCTCAGTTCCCATTGCCAACTCAGTTGTGAACAATCACTTGGTTCCTACTAGCAACTCGACATGTACTAACATTTTCTTGGCATCTAAGGATAGCTTGGCAACACTTGCAAAAATTTTAAGTTTTAACTTTGCATCTTTTCTCATGCTATTTTATTCTTTGTAGTGCTTGTTTGTCTTGGGATTGATGTATGATGCAACTTTGTATATCAGTCCCATATCCTTCTTTTTCTTAGTTTGATGAAGTGTGACCACTTGACCTATTAGGTGAAGTGACCCCTTTATTTGATGAGCTACACTCATCTTTCTTCTTCCAAGTCATGTCCATTTGTCCTCTGACATGTTCAACATCTACCTTCTCTTTTCCTTTGTTGACATCTAACTTGGGTGCCTTTGACTTTGTTGGGAAATTCTCACAGATATGACCAGTCTTTAAGTAATTGAAACATGTCGTTTGACTCAACCATCTACTGTAGTTTCCTTTGAAATGTGTCCTTATGCAATTTTTAGGAATGCGTCCATATTCTTGACAGTAATGACAATTATACTTGGTGTTGTAGTCCCAATTGTGGTGATGACCAAGGTTACCTTCTCCTTTTGCCTAATTTGATGTCCACATAGGCTTTGATCTACGCTCAAAAGTTCTATGACTATACTTCTTGTAGATGTAGAAATGACCATCAAATCTTGGTGTTTTGATAGTCCTAGTCCTACATTCATGTGCTTGATGTCCTTGCTTTTTGTACTTGTGGTAGTAGCTTGCATTCTTTGGCTTGTCATGCTAATGGGCATTCTTTCTCCTACATACATTAGAAGTATGTCCTATTTTACCACAAAAATGACAAGTAGGTTTAGTATTCTTACCTTTGTTACTCCTTTCTTCTATAGTCTTGGAAGACTCTCCTTGTTCAGTGCTGGTGTAACCAAGTCCTGAAGTATCATTGCTAGACCTTGGTGATTTCAATAGCTACTCAAAGTACTTGATGGCCTCATTAGGTTTGTTGAATCTCTATGCATTCGCCTTTTCTCTTTTCAATTCATTTTTCAATTGTTCATTTTGTATCTTTAGTGTAGAGATCTCAATGTCTTTCATATTCAGCTCATGATGTGCATTCATCATTTGACTTAAGGTGTCTAGCTGCATGTTTGAGATTTTTTCAAACTAAATCATCTTTTCCTCTAGTCTATTGGTAATATTTCTCTTTTCATCCTCAATCATAGCCTTGTCTTCAATGGCTCTTTTCTTGTATTCAATTACCTCACACAACATTATGGCTTGTGATTCTTGTTCAAGCTTGAGTATTCTGATTTCTTCTATTTAAGCTCTATTCTTCTCCATCAATTTTTCTATTGCTACATTAAAATCTTTGGAATCTCCATTTGAAAACAATTTTGTGGTATCAATCTCCTTGTAGTGTGTATCAATTTTAGCTATGGCTATATCCTTCCTTCTTTTCAAGGATTTTCTTAATTCTTCTCTGCCTTCCTCCAAGTTGTGTAGAGCGAGGTGCACATCAATCACCTGATTCTATATAATCTTCCCAAGTTTGAAGACTTCCATCTTCAGATCTTTTCTCTAAGATGTTAGGCTTTCCCTTGTGAGAACCTTGCTTTGATACCAATTATTGGAATAATCAAATGGGAAGAATAATTCTGAAGGGGGGGTGAATTAGAAGTATCACACTTTAACCTTAAAATTTTTTAATTGAAAATAAATTGCATGCATGTAAACATATCGGTTAAGCATAAAGTAAACACATGCATCAAAACACATAACACCAAATTTGGTAACCTAGAAACCCTCCAGAATGAGAAGGTAAAACTAGATTGGGGATGATAACCAAAAAATATCACTATAGCAATAATGTTTGACACTTCTAATGGTCTTCCTTGTTAAAGGCCTACTATGTTAAAGGCTTTACATTGTATCAATAGTGACATGTCTAAAGGATTTAAAAACACTTTACATGAAGTGTCACCCTGTTAAAGGATTTTATCACCTTGTCAAAGGTTCTACAACCTAGCTATTAAGCTAACCTATTAACATACAATTTTCTTCCTAATACAAATCCTATAGAGTATTGGATTAATAAACATGATAGTTTACAATCCTTGATTGTTGAATTCAGGCACTTGATCTGCTCTCTCAAATCTTAATCCTCTAAGATCTCATATCTGTTTGATGTTCTAATACTTTGTTTTGATCAACTGGATGTTACAATGCTACTCTATTCCTCTAAGTCCTTTCACACTTCCCTCTAAATTTTTCTATCGTTTACCCATACACTACTCTCATCCACACATACAATGGAGTTTCATCCTCCTTATAAATATTTTGAACACATAGGGTAAGGTATGAATCTATGATCCATATTAAATCTTTATTTCCTGCTCATTCCTTGTACTTTTCTTATTGGTTGCATGCCTTCTCCATTTTTCTTATTGGCTACATGCTAATTGCATAGGAAATATAAAAGATTTGTTCTCATCTTTAATAACCTTTGAGACCCTTTTATGTCGGCTAAAAAAATGGTTTACATAGGTATTTGTGCAATTATAAACAACTATGTCCAATATGTGTTACTCGGCACTTGTTACTTTTGATGCTCAGCTTATATAAAAAAATCAGCTCACTTGGCACCTATAGAAATTCTATTCCACTCAACATCTATATTGACTCCACACATATTCTTTGCTCAACACTTGATCATCACTCAGTACCTGAAGATTGCTCGACACATGAAGATCACTTGGCACCTGTTGTAGTTCTGTCTAGTACAACATACATTGTAGCTTGACATCAATTATTTACTCGGTATCTATATATATTTTACTTGGCATGTGTTACTAGCTCATCATGAACTTAGTAAACATCTTAAGTGTGTTGACACGATATAGTCAAAACCTAGTCTTAGATTCAACAAAAGTTAGACTAAATATTTAAGATGTGTAATGAATTTGTTTTTGTGAATTATGTGTTATGTCTTACATGATATGTTCTCAAGACATGTTCATAGATTTTTGTGAAGAAAAGTCTACCAAGTATGTACATGAAGTTAAAAATTCATGAGGATCACAAGTTATAGAGTTTAGAATAGTTGAAAGACAAATATAACTTGGAAAGATTTAATGAAATGGTACACTTTGTGATCAAGCTAGGTAAAGTGAGTTAGAAAGTTCAAAGAGGAAAATACAAAGACACATAATTGAACGTATTAATTCTCATTATAAAGAATTGAATTGAGTTTGAGGTTGACCACTTGAAGCATGTTTAGGATTTTATATTTCCTTAAAGAACATTATAAAAGTGATGATAAATTGATATGCGATAAGAAAGAATGTATAAACAAGTGCGATTGTAGTACAATGTGACTAGAAGAAAGAACTGATCAGGTGTATAAAGGATTTATCATGAAATAGGTGCAATGATCATATTAGACCACACATTTTAATTTTAATAGGTTAACAAGAAAAGCCATTTAACCAAGTCACTCTTAATAGGGATGCATAGGATCCCAATAGGTTTGAAGAAGGAAATCCTCTAACTAGGTGATTCTAAGGAGTTCTAAATCCCATAACTAGGTATATCTAATTGATCTTTATTGTAAATATTCTAACAAGGCTTAATACTCTTAATTGGTAAAACCGTAGCCAAGTGGATGTAAAAATATCCTAATAGGGTAACTTGATTACTACAGTAGTAAATATTTGTGGGTCACAATCCCCACAATAGTTTTTTCATTTTATCAAGTATTTTTCATGTGCTAAATACATGTGCCAAAGTATGTTATGTATTGGTATTTGAATTAATCTACCTTTATTTAGTTATTTCATTTGCATGGTTTACACTAAAAGGAATGGTGGTGAATTTTCTTAATTTTTTTAACAACATTGACCCCACCCTCTCCCTTTGTTTTGTAATATTAATAAAAGAAGCCTTATAATCTACATAAGTTATATTCTATAGGTTTTAACATACTACATGGACATAGAGGGGAGTCTTCATCATGATATATCAATCTCTTATTAATTATAAAATTAATCAAAATTATATTTCTTATATAGAGGTTTGGAAGATATTTAATTTATCTCATTAGTGCTTGGGTCATTCCTTCTCACTAGGACTAGTCACACAAAAGACAAAAGCACTATAAGATGAAACTAATTTGTTTTACATCCAAGATCCACAAAATGAGGGGATAAGATATGTTTGTTCTATCTAAGGATTTAAAACTAAATGTGCCAAAGCACCAAACACATTAAGGTTCATTTTAGTGAACAATAATTTCTAATATAAAGAATATAAGTATTTATTTTTACAATTTTAAAATTCAAATCTACAACTACAAGTGTGTAGTAGTTTCAAATAATGCCTTGGATGGGTGTGGTAGACCTTGATAATTCCTATACAAAAACACACTATAAATATTTAGGTTCTCCTTGGAAAACACCCTAGAAAGCACATTTTTTCCCATTTCAAAAGAAGAGATTAGAGATATATATAAAATAGTGAAATATAGATGTTTTGGAGAAGACTAAGAAGGAACCTTGAGAAGTAGCATTTTTTTTCTATTTTGGGTTGACTATATTGCAAGACTTGCGAAACAACAATATTTTATGAGATTGCACACCCAATCACAAGGTAATTGTGAAGTAGAAATTTTTAGCTATTTTGAGAATTCTACTAAGTGGAATGATAGATCAATCATTGATAGTGGGTGTTTACACCATATGATGGGAGATAACAGTAAGTTCATTACCCTAAATTATTATGATTGAAATAATGTGAGGTTTGGTAATGATGCACCCTATCTGATAAAAGGAAAAGGTTCTATCAAACTCATAGAAAAGATTTTGTGTGATAATTCTTATTATGTTAAAGGACTTAACTATAATTTTTTGAGTGTATCACAATTTAATAGTTCAAGTTGCAAGGTTGAGTTTGAGAACAAGATTGCTAAGATATATGATATTGATGGAAAAATAGTAGGAAAAGGTGATCAAACTAGAGGTAATCTATTCTATCTTGATATGGATGATGTACTTTTTTAGTTATAGAATTTGATGATGTATGGTTATGGCACAAGAGGTTATGTCATGTTAATTTTGATAACTTGGTTAGTATCAGTAACATGAGAAGAGCAAGAGGTTTGCCTAAGTTCAAGAAACCTAACAATATAATTTGCAAAAAATGCTAGTTAGGAAAAATGACAAAGTCTAGTTGATGATGGGCCACACCACCCGTATCAACTCACAACCAAAATCACAACAAGATGGAGAGAAAGAGATGACAAAATGCTTCATAAGCATCCATTAATACTTGCAATTCATTACAATATTCTCCAAATGAAAGGACTCCAAATTCTTACAATATAAGGGAGATTCCTCCCTAAGGGCTTCCAACTAGAAGAGCTTACAACAAAGAGCTTGTTCGCTACACCTTGAGAGATTCCTTACAAGATATTACATTCGAAGAGCTTCTACTTCCCCAACTTCTACTTCTCAAGCTTTCTTACAAGAGATTACATTAGAAGAGCTTGATTACAAATGAACATAAGCCTTCCTTGAATAGGCACTTACCACCCAATGCATGATTTATCTACAACATTCTAGAATATCCACAACCTTCTACAATATCCACAACTTTCTAGAATTCCACCTAAATATGACTAAGCACCACCATGTGGCCCAATTAGAAAATTACATTTCCTTTCTGGATCACAACAAATATTAAATGCATGATTTAAGGAACTTTCCACAAACTTCTAAGTTGCCACCTACACACCTCGATTAATGGAATAACAACTATTTTATTATTTTTCTATTTATGCCCCCTTTGCACCTTGAAAATAGAAAATCCTCTTTCCTCCTTTTTACTATTTTTCTATTTTTTATTATTTTCTTTCTATTTTCGTCACTTTCTCTCTCCACAATTTTTTAAAATTTATTTAAAAAAATTTAAATTTTTTAAAATTTATTATTATTATTATTATTATTTTTAAAATTATTTTTATAAATTTAATTTTCCCATGCAAGATGCTCCTGCATCAGATGCATCACTCATTTTAAGAGTAAGACTCATACCTCTAAAGGAATTTTAGGCATTGTTCATACTAACTTGTGTGGACCAATTGATGTGAAAAGATATAAAGATGATAAGTAAATTATTTTATTTGTTGATGATAATTCTAGGATGATGATAGTCATATTTTTGAAATAAAAATTTGATGCTTTTCAAATGTTTATGTGGTACTTAGCAAGAGTTGAGAAGGAAATAGGCAAAAGTCTGAAATGTTTGAGATCTGATAAAGGAGGAGAATTTAAATCAAATGATTCTAAGATGTCTTATAATGACTGAGGAATCAAAAGGTAGACATCTTCCCCTAGGACCCCTCCACCACAAAATGGAATTAGTGAAAGGAGGAACAAATTTGTAATGGACTATGCTAGGAGACTCATGATGGAGAAGAATATTTCTTTGAAATACTAGAGAGAGGCTTTAAGTATAGCTCTCTATACCTTGAACCTTGTGCAAGTCAAGAAAGGTACTCATTCAACAACTTTTGGACTATGGTATGGATACTCACCCAACATAAAATATTTAAGGTATTTGGAAGTAAGTGTCATATTCTCAAAGATTTAAAGAATGGTAAATTAGATGCAAAAAGTGGAGAAGGTATATACATTGTTTGTTACACAAGAAGTAAAGCTAAAAAGTGTTTAAATACTAACATTAACAAATTTTTGGAAAGTGCAAATGTGAAGTTTGATGAATATATAGAAATACATGAGGCTAAACCTATGAAGGAACTAGAGGAATCTTTTTTTTTTACATACTTTTATGAAGGTATGCCTACTGATGAAGATGTTGTAAATGAAGTTTCAAATCAACAACAATTATTAGTGATTATCAAGTCAAATATAATGAATGTCAAGTTTCATTTAAGAACTGAGCTATAGTCAAGTGACAAGTTACAAAATGAAGTTGAGGCACATTCTAATTCTAAGATTAGTGTACATGAAAGAGATGTACTAGTGATTTAGGAGTTGATAGACTAAATAAGAAATGGAGCAAAACCAAGATTGTTAAAGTATGTCAAAAGATATCACCCTACTACACAAATTATTGGAAATAAAGATGCAAGACCAATGACAAGGAAAAAGTTGAGAAATGATACATGTTTTCTCAGCATGAATGAACCTAAAATAGTGAAATATGAATTAGAAGATGTGAATTGGAGTAAAGCTATGAAATAAGAGATTAAACATATTGAAAAAAATAAGACATGGACTATAGTTCCTAGACCAAAAGATAAAAATGTGATAGGCACCAAGTGGGTGTATAGAAAAAAGTTAGATGAAAATGGTGAAGTCACAAGGAATCAGGATAGATTATTTTTCAAGACGTATGCACAAGAAGGGATAGATTATGGAGAAACATTCACTTATGTTGCAAGATCGGAAGGAGTAAGAACTTTTCTTGCTTACTCTGCATATAAAGGTTTCAAAGTTTATCAAATGAATGTTAAGTTTGCATTTTTGAATCTCATATTGGAAGAAGAGGTCTATATAGAACATCCAGAAGGATTTCTTGATGCTAACAACAAAAAAATAGTATGCAGACTACACAAAGCTATATATGGTTTGAAACAAGCACTAAGAGCATGGTATGAGAGGATTCACAATTATCTTGTAAAAATTGGATTTGAGAGGACTGATGATAACAAAAATTGTACTTGAAGATAGAAAAAGGTAAAGGTATTTTACTATCTAAAATTTTTGTTGATGATATCATATTTGGAGGTCATGATACTTTTTGTAAAGCTTTTGCAAATAAAATGAAGAAATAATTTGAGATGTCTATGTTTGGAGAGATCAAGTTCTTTGTGGGTTTGCAAGTACATCAGATGAAATATGTTATATACATCACTCAGAAAAATATGTAAAGGAGATACTGAGAACTTTTAGATTAGAAGATTCCAAGCTAGTAAGCACAATGTTAAGATTAACCCACAGAAAGAAATAACAATTACATGTAAATATAAACAATATCATAAAATATTAAATTGCACAAAAGAGAAACAAGACATCAAGATTTAAGGTGGTTCAACCAATCCCTAGGCTACATCTACCAAACAACAAGTCCAATATTATTATGATCTAGTGATTACAACTTGATTACAATCTATAATCCCTTATAGCTCATTGCCACAAGAAGTGTTTTTGTATTACACATTATAAAAAATCCCTAATGCTAAGCTCTTTTATACAAGTATTTTTATTGCTTTAGGGTTATAATTAATTATTACATGTCGGCCCAAAATCTTGATGAAATAAGGCCCAAATTTTTTTCGGGCCGATGCCCTGAGACATAAATAATTATGAAGTACGTATAGTACTTCCTTGATCAGTCACCACAAATGGATCAAGGTCCACACTAAATAAAAATCTCCCACTTGGAGACTGATCATGTAGCTATGCCACTACTCTATGAGGCTCCCATTGGATCAAACCACCTTGGACTCTAATGTTCTTTTATTCTATTCAACTGAGAAGACTAACTAAAGTTGAAGAGGAGTTCAACTTCTCCCTTGTCACTACCTTTGTAAACATATCCGCTAGATTCTCATATGTATGTATCTTGTCCAAATTTAACTATCCATCATCCAAAATTGACCAAATGAAATCATACCACAGTTGTATGTATTTTGTCTTTGAATGCAGAGTTGAATTCTTTGCAAGATGAATGACACTCTAACTATTTGTAAACAAATAATTATCCCTCTGAGGGTGTCTTAATTCTTTTAGGAAGAACTAAAGCCATATCATCTCCTCACTTGCCTCTACAATAGTAACATACTTTTCCTCTACAGTGGATAAAGTGTTCACCTTCTGTAATCTAGAAACCTAGCTCACTACTGCCCTACCAATAGTAAATACATAACCTATAGTACTCTACCTAGTATCAATATCCCCTACTAAATGTGAGTCAACATATCCTTATAAATTAGTAGTAGAGCCCCCAAAGTGTAAACATTTACTAGATGTTCCTCTCAAATATCTAAGAATCCATTTTACTGCATTCTAATGCTCAATTCTTGGAAGGCTCATATAGCTACTAACAACTCCCATTGCATGTGCAATATTTAGCCTCATACATACCATAGCATACATCAAGCTTTCTACAGCTGAAGTATAAGGTATGTTGGATGATTTATCCTCCCTTTCTTGTGTCTTTGGACACATCTCCTTAGTCAACTTCAAATGACCAAGTAAAGGTGTGTTAACAATTTTAGCATTCTCCATAGAGAAAAATTGCAACACCTTCACAATATAATCATCTTAAGATAATGCTAATTTCTTGTTCTTTCTATCTTTGCATATTTTCATACCAAGGATTTTTTTTGCTGCCCCAAATCCTTCATAGAAAATGCATGTGTTAACTGGCATTTCAATCCTTTAATATGATCCATGTTAGACCCAACTACAAGCATATCATCAAAATATAAATATAAAATAATGTAGATTTCATCATCCAACCTCTTAAAATAAACACAATGATCTTAATGGCACCTACTGTATCCATGCTCATCCATAAAACTGTCAAATTTCAGATTCCATTATTGAGGTGCTTGCTTGAAGCCATATAAACTTTTCTTCAATCTACACACTAATTTCTCCTTACCTTTGACCTCAAATCACCATGCTTGAGCCAAATATATCTCTTCATCCAAATCACCATGAAATTTTTTTGTTTCAATATCAAGATACTCCAAATGCAAATCTTTAGTAGCAAAAATACTCAAAATAGTATAGATAGAAGTCATTTTTACAATAGGAGAGAATTTATCATCTAAATCAATGCCTTTTTTCTATGCAAATCCTTTACCACTAACCTATCTTTAAATATCTTCTTACCTCCATCCTCTTCTTTCAACTTGAAAACCCATTTATTTTGTAAAGCCCTTTTACCTGCAGGTAACTTGCATAAATCCCAAGTCTTATTTTTCAGAAAGGAGTCCATTTCATCTTTCATGGTAGAATCATACTAAATCTTACTATCCACCTACACAACTTCATCATAACATTCTTCACCAACATCAGTAAGTAAAATAGAATACAAAGAGGGAAAAAATCTTTCTAAAGGTCTACTTAGCCTTGTTGATTATCTAACATTCACTGGGGTGTGTGGTATTTGTTGTTACAATTGTTTCACATCATGAGGAATTTTTGGAACATCATCTTTTGGAGTATCATCCAACACTACATAATAATGTTCTTTCTTCTCATGTTGCTGCAATAGATCTTTGTACAATACTTTCTCATTGAATATGACATTCTTAATTCTTACAATTTTATGATTTTCAAAACCCCAAAGCCTATAACCAAATTCATCAATTCTATATGCAAAAAATATACATTTCTTTGACTTAGCTTCCATCTTGGTTCTATTTTTAGAATCTATATGAGAAAATACTTCACAATCGAAGGTTTAAAAAAAAGAATAACTCACCTTCTTACAAGTCCATGCTTCCTCTAGAATACCACAACCCAAGGGAGTTGAGGGACCTCTATCAATCAAATATATAACAATGTTGATAGCTTCCACTCACATGTTTAAGGGAAATCCTGTATGTAACCTTATGCTCCTTGCATGCTCCACTATAGTCTTGTTCATGCATTCAACCACTCCATTTTCCTATGGAGTCCTTGGAATAGTTTTCTATCTATGAATACCATTAGTGGAATAATAATCTTCAAATTCATGACTACAATACTCATCACCATTATCAGATTTGAGACATTTTAATATCCCACCAGTCTCATTTTCAACCAAGCATTTTCATTTTTTAAACGTTTGAAATACATCAAATTTTTATCCAAGGAAACAAACCCATACTTTTTTAGAGTTGCATCATTAATAAATGTAACATAATAATGAGAGCCACCAAGAGAAGATACTTGAGGGAATCCCCATACATCTGTATGTACAAGCTCCAATCTCTCACTTTTCTTTTCCTTCCCACTCTTCACAAAAATAATTCTGTTTTATTTTCCACACACACAACTTTAAAAAAAAATCCATATTAACACACTTCAAACCTGATGAAACTTTCTTTGAATGAATTATTTTCATACCTTTCTCACTCATGTACCCAATTCTATTGTGCCACAATGTTGTATTACAATCTACAACAACTATTTTTTCTCCCTACTCAACTACAACAACTATTCGTGAACATTCATTTTTCTCTGAAACAATCAAAGTAGAAGAAAAAATATGACCTATACAAAGATATAAGGCACCTACTTTCACACCTTTTGCTACTATAGGGGAACCTTTTGAAACCTTCCAATTTTTATCATTAAAAGTAACTACACAACCCTCATCACCAAATTTTCCTGCTGAAATTAAATTCCTACTTAGTCATGAACATGTCTTACCTCTTGTAGTAGCCAATGATTCTCATTTTGAAATTTAATCTTAACTTTTTCCTTGCAAACAATGTGATAGGGTTCATTATCCCCAAATAAACAAGACTAAAATCCCCTTGGACATAATCAATGAAATAACCTCTATGAGGTATAGCATGAAATGAAGCACTAGAATCTAAAACCCATAAATCATCAACAATTTCTAAAGATAGAAGCAAAGCATCCTCTTCAAATTTTTTATTTACCACATTTACCTCCTTGTTAACTTTTGTTTTATCTCCTTCATTGTTCTTTTGAGTCCAACAATCTTTCTTCTTATGCCATGTTTTTCCAAAGTATCAGCAATCTCTTGGTCCTCTAGATTGAGACCTCTTCCCCTTTGACCTTCCTCTTGATTTTCTATGATTTCCAAAATTATTTCCTCTCTTAGTCGTTCTACCTCTGCTTTGTGCATTCAAATAACTTTCTAGTGTAGATCCACCTAAGGTTTTCCTACAAGTTTTCTCACTCAAAATAACACTAATCATATCATTATATTTTAGGTTATTAGATCTAGAGACAAAATTACTCATAGCCATTACCAAGTTATTCCAACTTTCAGGAAAAGAACACAAAATCAAGAGAGCCCTAAATTCTTCATCAAAAGTAATATCCGTAAAAGGAAAATAACTAGTAATAGTATTAAACTCATTTAAATGATCTAAAATAAATCCACCTTCTGCCATCTTCATATTAAATAAATGCTTCATGAGAAATACCTTATTTGATAGGAAGGGCTTTTCATACAATTTTGCTAGGGTTTCCATCAACTCTTCTATCATCTTCACTTTTGTAATGTTAAATATCACCAATGGTGTTAGGCATAATCAAATGCTTTCAAGTGCCTTTCTATCTAAAATCTCCCTATCATCATTTGTCATAGTTCTCTAGTTCTTAATTTTTCCTTCCAAAAACTTCCACAAATCCTTCTAATAAAGATAGTCCTCTATTTGTATTTTCCATAACTAAAAGTTTTTCCCATTAAACTTTTCAACCCTCAACTTACCCTCATCTACCATTGCTCCCACTCAATCATGAGACTTTCTTGTAGAGGATAACTAAAAAACAACCTCACTTTGATACCGTGTGTTAGGATTAACCACAGACAAAAATAAAAATTACATGAAAATATAAAAAATATTAGAAAATATTGAATCACATAGTAGAGAACACAAGACACCAATATTTAACATGGTTCACCCAAACCCTAGGCTATGTCCACAAACAACAAGTTCAATATTATTATGATCCAATGATTACAACTTGATTACAGTTCATAATCCCTTATAGCTCAACACCACCACAAGAACAAATTTTGCATCACATATTATGAAAAATCCCTAACCCTAATCTCTTTTATACAAATATTTTACTGATTTAGGGTTATAATTAATTATTATATGTCGGCCCAAAATCTTCATAAAATAGCACTCAATTTTTTAAAGGTTGATTCCCTGCGCCCCAAAGAATTATGAAGGATGTATAGTACTTCCCTGATCAGTCACCACAAACTAACACACACCTATGGTGACAAGAGACAAATTTTCAAACAATGATGATTCAGTTGAGGTGAATCAAACATTGTACAGATCTATGATTAGAAAATTACAATATGTAGTACATAGAAGACCTATAATTGCATTATCTATTGAGATAGTTGCAAGATTCTTTGCTAATCCTAGGGAGAATCATTTGATGGTTGTTAAGAGAATAATGAGATATCTAAAAGAAATAGAAGACTATGGTCTATACTACAAGAAAAATGAGAAGTTTCAACAAAGAGCCTACACTGATGTTGATTGGGCTAGAAATATTGATGAAAGAAAGAGCACTAGTGGAGGAGCACTTTTTTTTAGGGAAAAGGCTAGTTATATATAATAGCAAGAAACATAATTTTATATTTCAATCATGTTGCTACTATAGTAAATTGTACAAACATTGTATGGATCAAACAACTAATCAAAGCTATGAAGGAGGAAACCACTAAACCTATGATACTTTATTGTGATAATACAAGTGCTATAAATATATCAAAAAATCCCATGATGCATATAAAAACTAAGCACATTGCAATCAAGTATCATTACTTGAGAGAGTTAGTTCAAGATAAAAAGGTGAAGATGGAATATGTAAATACAAAAGAGAAATTAGATGATATCTTCACAAAAAAATTACCTAAGGATGCTCATGAGTATCTAAGAGGTAAAATAGGGGTGATACCCCTATCCAAGGATATTTAACAAGAATAAAAAGTGCCTTGCAGCAACTGAGATGATTGACATATGTTACACATTGATGTAGTGGATCTTACTTTAGGAGTTGTATGCAAGAAATGTGGGCTTTGATCTTCACATGCACTTCAACATGATCCTTATATGCAAAGTCATTCTAGAATGAACATTGAGTTGTTCATCTAAAAAAATTCAACAAACTAATATGTTGCCTCCTAACTAGATGGATTATGCTATTGCTCTCAGAATGAGAAGCTAGCAACCAAACTTCTAGTGTGAAGGATTTAAGTAGGCTATATGAGAATGCAAATTAATCTTAATGAAATTCATGTACTAAGATAAAAATAAAAAGAACATATTATTCTAAATGTGTGCATTTTAAACTAGAATGATATTGATATGTGAGAAATTTAAGCTAAGAATGCAAGAGAAATGAATAGATATTTCAACATAAGTTCTATACAAAAATCAATTCAACCTCTGTAATGATTAATTGAAGGCTCTTTAAATAGAATTCTAAATCAATTGATAGTCAAGATCAATTGGAATGAATGGTTGAAATTAGAGATGAGATTTAGTTAGAATGGAAAATTCCTTGTGCAGGTGAAGTTAAAATAATTCAGATTTGAGTGTGGTGGAGAGTTAACTAAGTCTTTTTTGAGTGTGAGAAAGAGTTAACTAAGTTAATTCCATTTCAAGTTCTAGTTCACTAAGAATTTCCATTTCTGAATTGAAGAGAAGATTTCAGAGAAGATATTCAATCTAATAAAATATAATATGACCTCATAAATGCATAATCTTAATTAATTGAATAATTAAACTCAATAATTAAAATGAGGACATTATCTTATTAAATTAAATAAATTTATTTTCTTTGTACATTAGTGAAAGAGGTAATTTTAATTTAATCAAATTATGAATACTTATAATTAAATTAAGCTTAATTAATAGGCTTAATATAGCTAATTCGACCAATACTTAGGAATTAAATAAAGAGTGTGATTAATACAGATTAGGGTTTTCTGCATTTGACACTTACGTCAAGTAGTGAGTATCAGAATTATAATTACCTAGTAAAATAAGACTTAGAATTGATAAAATAGACCAGAATTTGTTTAGCATGGAAAAGTGCCAATTTTGGGGTATTAGATTTGCCCCTCTTTAGATGAATGTGTGTGCAACACATTTGATTTAAAGAAATCAAAATTATGAAGCATAGATCAAGAAATGAGATTAGTTCTAAAATTGATGATATAGAGACCAATTGATAAGCTTTTTAAGGTTATCTCTAAAATGAAGTTTAATCGTAGGGGATCTAGATAGGACACTTAGATACCGAAATTGATAACTTTTTTAAGGTTATCTCCAAAATGGAGCTTAACGTTAGGGGATCCAGATAGAACACCTAGATACTAAGATTGATAAGCATTTTAAGGTTATCTCTAGAATGAATCCTAACCTTAGGGGATCTAGATAGAACACCTAGATACTAAAGTTGATAGACCAAAGATTGTCAAACTTCATAGAATTGCTCCTAGAATAAGACTCAATTCTCAGGAGTTGGGGTAAGACTATCTTGATACATGTCCATAGAAGATGAAAAAATCAATCATAATCATAGAATTATCTCTAGAATGAGGATTAATCCTCAGGAGTCAGAGTTAGACAATCTTGATACTTTTCCATTGAATAGTGATTGAAAGCAAGAACTTAGAATTGTCCTCAAAATGAGGCTTAAGTCTCAGCAAGAGTTAGGATTATCTCCAAAGTGAAGCTTAATCCTTAGCAATAAATTTGGAATTATCTCTAGAATAGAGCTTAATTCCCTAGAGTCTAGATAGAACACCTAAATACTGGTCCATGAAAGAGATAACAAGACCTATCATGAGTTATAGAATCATCCCTAGAATGAGGCTTGATCCTTAGGAGTCAGGGTTAGACTGTCTCGATACCTATCCATCAAACTCTGACAAGACTATTATAAGGTTGATCAACTGATGAAAATATAAGATAGATGACATAGATGCCAGATAGGAGACAAGAAGATGGCCCAAGTAATGAGATGCCTTGAGTGATGAGGACATAAGATTTTTATTGAATTGAAACCAAATTTGAAAGATTCAATGATGTAATCATCCTGCCCCCTCAAGAGAAAAATTGAAAGATGACACACCAAAATAGTGATGCAGAGTAGTATACTGAAAGATACTAAAGAAATCTAAGATTCAAAAGAATTTGAAGAATATTTTGAGTTAATTCAGACCAACTTCAAGGTCCAAAAGACCAAGTTTGACTAATGTTAACTAGAGTTGACCAAAGTTGACTTTTCCAAAAATTATGAATTTTTTTCAAAGAAATTATGATTTGAAAAGATTCTAGGATTCACAAAGTATCATAAAAATGGACTGCACAAGCATTCGATTGCATCAGTCCCAAAAATTTAAAATGCAATTTTGACCAATTTAAGTGTGTCAGATTTTGAATTCGATCTTGAAAATGGGTTCAAAGTAGTGAAATTAGCTAGGAAGGTGAATTTCATGCCAATCAGAGAACTTTGAAAAATTAGGCCAAAACCTATATAGGGCCCAAAAGGGTTATTTTCAATTCATTTGTGCTTTTGTCTTTTGTGGAGAAGAGAGCTCTGAGGAGAAAGATGGTGGTCCCCATCCATTCACATCAATTTTATCCCTCTCAATGACATAGCCTACTAATGAAGTATAGACATCTAGTGAGTCATCGATAGTCTTTCTTTTTTTTTGAATTTTTTACGCATTTCAAGTCATTTTTAGCATATTTTAGGGAGTTTTTTAATTTTCTATGTTGGTGCCCACATGAAGATGATGTTCCTCACATGAATCCAATCTCTTTTCATGTGAAGAAGTACCAAGCTAGTACATCTTTGCCTAGTTTGGTGGGTTTCCTTGTGTGGAGACACCCATTTTTTGCTCGAGAAACCCTAGATTTATTGACTTTTTTGCTAGTATTTTGGTCTCTTTCATGCAAGAAAGCATGTTATCGTATGAAGATGTGAAAGCTCATGAAAGAACATGAATTATCATGCAAAAATCTAATGTAAATTGGAAAGTTGATGTTTGAAATTTGATTTTCTCATCAATATTTTGCATTGTCATTCATCATTTTTTCCTATCTGAGACTAATCATTTGCCTGTTATTTTTGTGTATGTAGGTTATCTTTTCAAATGTTAGATTCAAATAAAATTACCCACCTTAAAGAGCTCTATTGTGATATTAGATGATGTTAACATGGCACATATTGATGCTCTTGGGTAGTCATATCTTTGTTAAATTCCTGCATTGCTCGTGAATCATGAAATTTTGACTGCACTAGTTGAGCATTTCCATTGGGAAACAAACACCTTCTATCTACCCTAAGGAGAGATGACCATCACCCCAGAGGACATCTACATGATTCTATTGATCCCATTCCATGGGCCAAGGGTAGCATATAACATATACCATAGATAGGTACAAAGGCATTGAGGGCCATTTTCCAAGAGAATCTTATCATGGGTAGAGCGATCACCTAGGATGAGCTAGTACATACATATGGGCCCACTCATAGGTTGCTAGTAGTATTAGGCATATTTATTAGCCACTTCTTGATGATAGATAGATTTCAACATGGGTTAGAGTGTGGATGGGGATAGATGTTGTAGATGATGCTAGGGGCACTCGAGAGATATAGATGGGGTTAGTGCATGCTCACCCATATGTTCCATGAGATGAATGAGAGGAGGAGCATGGTTGTCAGAGTCTATGTACTTTAGGTATGGGTATGGGAATATTTACCCATGAAAAGACCCATTTTGTAGATGAGAGGTAGCCCATCGAGCTATATATATGTAGATATAGAGGCTAGTTGACCTAGACAGCTCTGGATAAGACTAAGTAGTGGAGAGTTCAATTGGACAACCTAGTAGCATTAGTGTGGAGATCGTGGTTGGATACAAATGCCTAGGATGATGCACCTTGAGAGCTAGGATACATGTTTGCATCTCAACCACTAATTGGTTGCTCCGTGCAAGTGATAGAGAGGGTCCCACTGATATGAGTCTAGTGATAGTATGGTTGGCCATAGGCTATATCATAGGAGTATTGTTCATATGCATGATTGGCTATAGATGTAGATAGAGGGTGGTCAGTGAGGTTAGACCTGAGCCATTTGATGATTATGTATAGAGCATAGTGGTGACCCAGTGGGATTGTCTACTAGTAGTAGAAAATAGGGGGATGGCTCCATCATATTAGGCATACTTTGTGAGTCATCTCTTCCCTCAATTCATAGACCCAGTAGGGATGGGTGTATTGATATAGCTAGTATGAGCACCACCAAAATAGCCATAGTAGGAGAGAGTCAAGAAGAGGACACGTCTGGTGCCCATTTTGTGTTGGTAGATGAGATTAGACCCAAATGTTGGTGGTAGTGGGACAAAACACAAACATCCTCATGATGAGATGGGATCGCTAGGAGCCATCAAAGGAGATGTGTAGAGGCCATAGACAGAGGTAGAGTGACTAGCTATATAGTCAACCGAGCAGGAAGAGCAGGGGCCAAGTGATGAGGATATGTAGGATCAGCCTACTATAGGGGCACAGGGTGAAGATATCCTGGCATAGACCCAGAAGGTCTCGAGGAGGTTGAGAGATCAAGTGAGGACAATGCAATGATAGTTGGGAGAGTTGCATATATATATATTATGGTGAGGGATACTAGGATAATAGAGTGGGATCACAAGATCCACAACTCATGAGAGTAACTAGAGCGAGAGGCTCATCGATCAAAGCATCAATAGGACAAGGTTTGGTTGCACTTAGTGAGAGCAGCTTATTACTATGTAGCATATTTAGTGATAGTACCAAATGATGTAGAGAAGGTGCCCCATTTTTCATAGTTTTCCAGAGAGTCAGGAGGTGCACAACCTCTAGTGACTCTGGATATGCCTCCTCCTCCTCCTCTACCAGCTGGAGGTGAGGGGGAAGGAGAGAGTTAGCTCATTTTATTTTGATTTTTCTTTGGCTATGTAGAAATTGGTGCACTAGCACCATTTTGTATCATTTTTCAGATCAACAGTGCTCGAGTAGTGTTTAATTTTGTGCTGATGTACACTTGACTCCATATATATATGAGATTTTGATTCAAGTATCTTCACATGTGTCATCTTTCTCTCTTTATAATTTATTGTACATGAGATGTTTATGCTATGATTATGAATGCAAATTTGATGTGATGTAAGAATGTAATGTAGATGAGATGAATTATGGAATTATGTATGAAATGAAATATGTGAATGAACTAGCATCTCATTTAGTGTTCTATGTTGTTGATAGCAATAGGTATCCCTTGAAGATTGAAAGGATGAGCCAAAAACTAAATGCTTGTATAGCATGAAGAAATGTGATACTTTGAAGAAACCAACAATCTCTCATCACAAAGGAAGAAAATAAATTAGTTATCAAACCATGTGTGTATGCAATGTAGCTCTATGCTAGATGCAATCCTAAGTCTGGTTACCAAACTTTGAAAATGATCATCAGTAAGAATTTAGCTAAATCCCATGTGTCATATGATTCCCACTGACATTGCAATTATAGGAATATGAATATGACACCTATTCTAGTTTTTTTGGGATTAAATGTAAGCATTTGAGGCACAAGAAACCATAATAATTAGAACATTTGTCCCTTTTGATGTAGAAAGAAAATATAAGCATTAGTGCATAAATGCTAGGATGATTATAATGTTTGTTTCATGTAGACACACCAGAAACTTGAGAGATCCTTATTATGCTAACTAATCAGTAAGTATTCTATCCATAACAACCCTTGCATTTGTAACCTAAGATAGAAGTATACTAAGTATACTCATAGTGACCCATATGTTTGTAGAACAAGAATTAGTATGCAAAGAACATTAACAAATAAAGTAAACATTCACAAACCAAAAACTAAATTCACATATATTCTTAGACAAAGAAAGCAAACAAGATGTGCAAACCTCACAAGAGAAAACACTCCATGCTTTCTTGATTCTGTAGATGTGTCCTTTTGCTGTGGATGTATGCTCAAGATGCTCAAAAGTTGCTTCAATGGAGATGGGTAATGGTAAATTGGTAGCTTTGTGAGCTCTCAATTTGGCATTATAAGGGTAATATTGATGGCTTTGGTTCTCAAAATAGCATGGTAACTTTAGCTCAAATATTGTTGATGAAATGGCTTGGGATGGGATTCAATTTATAGGCTAAGGGGTAGAGGGATGGAGGGCTTAGATGCAAGGATGGATGAAGGCTTAAGGAGGGCTAGGATGCACTCAAAGGAGAGCACATGGATTGTGCTTGTTTAGCACCAATGAGAAGGTGACACTTGTCACAAGGAGGATGAGTGTGAGAGGGTAGGGTAAAGGGTTGGTTAAAGTCATGATGAGTGGGGTTGAGTATGTAAGAGGGATGTAAGAGGAATGAGTGTGGAAGAGGGAAGAGTGTGGAAGATGGGTGTAAGAGTCATGAGTGGGCTTGTAAGAGTCTTTTATGTTTTGTAAGACCACTCATGACTTAGTGGTTGGGTTTTTTGAGGGGAGACTTTGGTTTGGATTAGGAAAGTCTTAAACTTGTTTAAGGAATGTGACAACATTAGGGGGTGGATTAGGCTTGGGTTTAGGATTAGATTAGGGATGTTAGAGATGTGCAAGTGGATGACATTAATGAGGGTGGGTGAGTTAGTGGCTAAGCTTGGTTAGTATGGGTGGATGGGGTGGATTAGGCTAAATGGAGGATTAGAGATAGGTTAGGGGTTTTTGAATTTGAGGATTTCATTTATCAAATAGATTTATTTAATAAATGGGGATTTTTGGAATTAGATAGGAGAAAAGGATTTAATTGATAAATAATAGATTATTTGATTTATCAATTAGGACTATAGATGATTAATTAAATTAATCAACTAGGGGATGACAAAGGATTAATTAAATAGAAATTTAATTAATAATGCCTTTTTAGATAACTAAATAGGATTACTAAAATAGTGTAATCAAATTTAGGTGTCTACATTTTGCCCCTCTTTGACATAGTGTTAAGACAACACTATTTCAAAGAAGTTTGAATGAAGATGACACGAGAAAGATGTTTTAGCAACAAGGTTGCCCCAGTCTCGGATAAGAAGAGGAGAGACTAGACTTAGATGATGCCCCCTCAAGAAGGTGGCGGGGAGAGAAATGAGGCTCGACAACTTCTTGAAAAGTACAAGAATTTGAGATGAGCTAAGACATAGATTGGAAAAGAGAAGGGGCTAAATTAGCTCAAACTCTCACTATGGGAGAATGATGAAGGGAAATCAAGGGCACAACAGTAAAGCAAGCTTAAGACTTTCCAGGATTGGGGGGGGGGGGGAGATAGAGGAGCGGAGCGCTATAAAAGGAATCCATGGTAGGGAGATGGATGATAGAATGATAAAGCTGATGCAACAGGGTTTCAAAAAGTCAGATTGGCGGAAGATGGGTTTCGGAGATCCCTAGGACTAGGATTGTGGATCTTGAAAGATGAGGCTTGGTGGATTGATTTGATTGGTGGATCCCTAAGACTAGGATTGTGGATCCCTAAAGCTAAGCGTGAGGAGTGATTCAAAGAGATACTGTAGGATATGGATGGGGGATAATGGAGATGAAGGGAATCCATTGAAGCTTTTTGAGCGGGGGGATACTTCAAAGAGAAGTACCACCATGTAGTTGAGCACTAGATTTGCTATAGGACTATTGGTTAATTTCCAGGGTTACCGAGAACATCAAGGCCTTTTTACCAACCGTCCAGAGGACTGACGAACTGACTCAAAAAAAACACACAAGGATTGCCCCAGTATCACACATGAATCCCAGAGGAAGCAGCGTGGAAACGACACTAGGTAACCCACAAGCAGAAAAAGAAAACAAGCAAAAGACATGATCAAGACCTTACACTCTAATTGCCCCATTCGCAGCATACCATGATATGGAAGATCGTGGCAACCTTGAGAAGGGAACAAGGAGATTGCTTGGAAAAGATATTTCAAGACCCAAAAGGGGAGATCCCAAATCAAAAGAAAGTGAAAATCCAAAAGAGAACTTTTTGCCAACGAGATGGGTAGGACGAGGTACTAACGGACCAAGATCAGACATGAGGAAAGCTATATCCTGCAAGAATCTATCAGAGAGCACCTAAGCTGATGGATCTGGATGAGTGATGTGTCTGGCAAGATGAACTAAGAAGGATAACACTTTGGTGACAGGAGATCTAGCTAAAGGATGCATTTGGAATATCTAACCAAGGTGTGTGATGTGTACAAGATGTTGACCAAGGATGAACTAACATGAAATCCGGATAGATACAATGATACTAAGCTAAAGAGGATGTACAAGTTGACAGACCAAGATATGTTACAAATGTACAAGTTTGTTCATGTTTTGGTTTTTTTGTGAGATGGAAATGTTTGTGAAGGATGGGATGTCTATAATAGTTGATAGGTGGATAGGTAGATGGTTTGTGAAAATCTTAAAGAAAATGGGATTCTGTGTGTGCATGTGATAGGATATAGGCTAGGATACAAGATTATTTACAAGCTGGAATATGGGAAAAGCTTTGGACAAGATTCGGATATATACAAGGTATGGTACAAGATTTACAAGGTATAATACAAGCTTTGGTACAAGATTTACAAGTTGTACAGGAGGTATTGACAAGCTCCATCAGATTTTGGATATTTGATTGGAACACCAAGGGAACAAGCAGGTGTTTTATGGGATGGTGGGTGGATGGATGAGGGATAGGATAGTGATAGATAATGGATTAGTCTTTAGCACACAAGGCACCTGAATTACCAAGTTTTCACCAAGGTACCTATCCAAGGCACTTGAATTGCCAAGTTTTCACCATTGGACGCTTATTTCTCTTTACTATTTTTTTTTTGTTATTTTTTCAAGAGCTGGGTATACCAAGGATCTTCAAGCATAGAACTTCTTGAGATGAATGATGTTAGTGGGATCATTCAAGAGTTCTCCTTCTGGTGTAGATAATTGATAGGCTCCAAAGCCAAAGGAGGTAGTAACCACATAGGGACCAAGCCATGTAGGTTCAAACTTGCCTTTCTTTTCTCAATCTGCTTGGACTTTCATATTTTCTTTGAGGACCATGTCACCTGGCTGAAAGTGTCATGGGAGCACCTTCTTGTTGAAATTCCTTTTGAGACAAGTTTGATAGACTGTGAGATGGTCATAGGCTTGTTGTCTCTTCTCGTCTAAGAGATCTAGCTGGGTGAGTCGAGCTACTCTATATTCTTCATCTGAGATTTGCCCTCGCAAAGATATGCGTAGTGAGGGAAGTTCAACTTCTATAGGTAATACCGCTTCGGCACCATAGACTAGGGAGTATGGAGTTGTGCCTGTGGATGTACAGAAGAAAGTTTGATAGGCCCATAGAGTCAGATTTATTTGAAGGTGCCAATCACGGCCGGAATCATTGACAACTTTCTTTAGGATTTTGAGGAGGGTTTTATTAGTTGCCTCTGCCTGGCCGTTACCTTGTGGGAAATATGGGCTAGAAAAGCGGTGATGGATGCGGAGGGAAGTGCATAATTCTTCCATGTTGAGATTTTCAAAGTTACCTTCGTGGTCAGTGAAGATGGTGGATGGGATGCCGAAGCGGCAAACAATGTGGTACAAGATGAACTTGGAGACTTGAACTCCTGTAGCTGAGACTAGGGGGACTACTTCCACCCACTTAGTGAAATAGTCTGTAGCTATTATTATCCATTTATGTCCATCAGATGAGAGAGGTGTGATAGTTCCAACTAGATCAAGGCCCCAACAAGCAAAAGGCCAAGGTGGTGCAATAGGCTATAGATCCTGTGCTGGAGCGTACACAAGATTTGCATGCTGCTGACATGGGAGACACTTTCTGAAAAAGTCACAAGATTCTTCTTCAATGGTAGGCCAATAGTAGCCTACTCTAAGGATTTGTCGTGCTAGGACAATACCACTCGTGTGGGCATCGCAAAGTCCATAATGTACTTCTTTTAATGCCATCGCGGCCTCATTTTCATCTAAACATCGAGAGAGGGTATCATGATAACCCCGACGATATAGGGTATTGGCTATGATAACATAGCGGGATGATTTTTGAATAAGGTTCTGGCGTTGGGTGCGTGTGAGGTGAGGGGATATGATACCATCGTTAAGGTAAGCGTGAATTTCATGGTACCAAGGGGATTGGGGACCAACCAATATACAAACACGGTTTGAATCCTCATTCGCATAAGCGGGTGTGAGGAGCTGCTCAACTAAAAATTCATATTGCATAGCTTCTTGGGGAATTTCCAAGAGTGGGCCGATAGTGGCCATGGCATCTGCTGCCTTATTCTGCATTCGAGGCACTTGTGTAAACTGAAGCTTTGTAAAATGCTGGGTCAGCTGATCAACTAGCTCTTTGTAGGGTAATAGCTTTTCATCTTTGGTTTGATATTCATTTAAGACTTGTTTGATGATGAGCTGGGAATCGCCAAAGATTTCTAACTCAGTGATATTCCATTCTGTAGCTATCTTTAATCCTACTACAAGAGCTTCATATTCTGCTATATTGTTGGTGCTAGGGAATTGTAGCTTGAAGGCTTTTGGAATGTAATCTCCTTGAGGTGTAACTAATAATATTCCTGCCCCTGATCCATGAGTGGTGTATGAGCCATCAAAATAAAGCTTCCATGGGGGTTGTTCTTCAATTAGGCAGATATGCTCATCTGGAAATTTTGTGAACAAAGGATATGCATCTACTAGAGGTGCATCAGCTAGGTGATCTGCTATAGCTTGCCCTTTGATTGCCTTTCTGTCCACATACTGGATGTCAAACTCACTTAGTAGCATAACCCATTTGGCCAAACGGCCTGTAAGTGTTGTTCTGGAGAGCATATACTTGAGAGGGTCAATCTTGGAGACTAGTTGGATGGTATGACTTAGCATGTAGTGGCGAAGCTTTTGAGTTGAGAAAACAACTGCCAAACAAGCTTTTTCCATAGGAGTGTAATTGAGTTCATAACCAACTAGGGTTCTACTGATATAGTAGATGGCTCTCTCTCTGCTATAATCATCATGTTGTGCTAGAAGTGCCCCTAGAGCAGTAGGTGTTGCTGATATATACAAGATCAAGGGACGACAAGGAACTGGTGGAACCAAGATAGGGGGATTGGTGAGATACTTCTTGAGCTGATCGAAGCTGCGCTGACATAAAAGATCCCACTTGAAATTCTCATTCTTCTTTAGCAAGTGTGAAAATGGTGTACACTTATCTGCAATTTGGGAGATGAAGCGCCGGACAGATTGGAGTTTTCCCTGAAGAGAGCGAAGTTGTCATAGTGTCTGGGGAGGAGGCATGTTTAAGATAGCCTTGACCTTTTTGGGGTCGATCTCTATACCTCATTTAGAAACTATGAAGCCTAGAAGCTTGCCAGATGTGACCCCAAAGACACACTTCTTGGGATTTAGCATGAGATGATATTGGGCCAACCTATCAAAGACTTTCTCCAGGTCAACAAGATGATCCATGAAGGTGTGATATTTGACTAGGATATCGTCCACATAATCCTCCAAAATGCTATGGATAAGATCATGAAAAATGGTTGTCATAGCTCTTTGATAGGTAGCCCCAACATTCTTTAGGCCAAAAGGCATCATGGTGTAGCAAAAGGTTCCCCAAGGGGTAGTGAATGCTATCTTATGCTAGTCCTCTTCTGCAATCTTGATCTGATTATACCCAGAAAATCCATCCATAAGGGACAAAATTTCATGTCCAGCTGTAAGATCTACAATCATATCTATGTTGGGCAAGGGAAAATCATCCTTTGGACAAGCTTTGTTAAGATCTCTAAAATCAGTGCAGATTCTGATGTCACCGGAAGGCTTAGTGACAAGGACCATTTTGGAGATCCATTATGAGTAGTCGATAGGTCGGATAACCTTAGCAACTAACATTCTTTCTAGTTCAGCTTTGACTAGTAATGCCACCTTGGGGTGCATTTTTCTAAGCTTTTGTCTGACGGGCTTGATCTTTGGATCTACTGCAAGATGATGAACTACAAGCTTTGGATCAAGTCCTGGCATGTCCTGATATGACCATGCAAATCGGCCAATGTTCTCTCGTAAAACCTCAAAGAGGAGGTCAGCTTGGTCTTGTGATAGGGATGCAGCAATGTGAACAATTCTAGGGATCTCTGAAGAACCAATGTTGACTTCTCTAGTATCCTCTATTAGAATAGAAGACACCTCTGGTCGATTATCTTGAGGAGGCAATACTAAATCCTCATGTTCTGCTTGTGGCTTTGGATTTTCTTGCTGAGGGGTTCTCTTCGCTGCCTTAGCTAGTCCCAGATTTACCTTAGTTTCAGTTTTGGGTGTATCGAAACTAGGTTGGGGATTTTCTCCAAAATACCCCTTGGGATATAGCTTGTAGATGTAGGTAGAATCTGGCTTTGTCTTCTTATGAGGAGTTTTGAATCCCATGAATCTTAGAAGTGCTTCCTCTAATGCAAACTCATCAATATGTATGACACTTGGTTGGTCCCAATCTATGAGTTATGGATGAGCAAGTGGTAGGTCAATGAGATGGATGGATAGTTCTCGGAGAATGGAGTCTCCTAGGAAGATTTGGTCTGGGATATCATCATAGGCTCTCCTTTCAACTTCCTCAGGAATGTCTTCGATTTCGACAAGGTCGCGATGGATGTTCGAAAAAGCGTGACCATTCTCGTTGGTGCCCCCAGTTGTGGGTATGCCAAAGCCAAGACCTGACTTCATTTCTCGATTATGTGCTTCGATGGGACATTGCATGCCCCTTTCTTCTGGTCCTAGTCCACCTCCTTAATAGTTCCATTTTTCAATGATGAGCTTATGTTGTTGGGGATACTTCTGGCTGAAGTGATCAAGGCGTGCTTGATTTCTTGGAGGTGCATCCTTATGTAACCAATTGTTGATATCTGGAGTGAGCTCCTCATGAAGAGGCATTTTTGAGGACACAAAGGTGGTTGGGCCAAACCATTTGTATCAAGGAGGTGGAATCTCCTTAGCTTTGTGATATGTTGGTCGTCCATGGGTATGTGGATCAAGTGGGATTGCTCCGACAGTAAATGCATCTGATAGACTATATTCTCCACAGCCTTTGTTGTTGATCTTTACAGTAGATAGGGTGGAGGCGAGGATGGTTTCTGCATCACTATAAGTGTGGGATGAGCTGGCGATGGCTGTGCCAATGTCTATTCTAGGGCAATGGTTTGTATATGAAGCTTCAACCGCATTGTAGTAAGCAAAGGGTTCTGGATCGGCATGGATGGTTACCTCAGTGCCTTGATGCAAAAATTTGATGCACTGATGGTAGGTGGATGGAACAGCCTTCATAGCATGAATCCATGGGCGACCGAGGAGGATGTTAAATGGTAGGTTTAGATCAACAACATGGAAAACTGTCTCTTGGATGATCGGCCCAACCTTGATTGGTAGCAAAATAGTCCCTTCTGTGGTCCTTTCCAAGTTGTCATAAGCTTTGATGGTGATAACCTCACTGATCATATCTGCCTCAATATACCCAGCTTGTTTTATGAATTTTAGGGTGTAAATGTTCAAGGCTGATCCATTATCTATCATTACTCTTTTCACGGCAAAATTGGATACCATGATGGCTATGCGAAGCGAAAGGGTGTGATCTGGCTCAACCACGGGTATGTCGGTGGGTTTGAAAGATAGGGCACATGAGGATGAAAGGTGTCCAACAAGATTACAAAAATCAGTAGCATTGATATCAGAAGGGACACAGGATTCTATGAGAGCACTATCAAGGATGTCTTTGTACACAGGACTAGTGCGGAGAAGGTCTAAAATGGATATTTGGGCTGGCATGTTCCCAAGGTGTTCCAAGATATTGTATCGGCTTTTTGACAGAGCTGATGGTGCTGATGAAACTGGTGGGCCTGCGATGTTAAATCGCACTCTTTGAGTGGTGACCGCATACTCATTGTCTGGTCCTCGGATATTGATAACATTGATAGAAGGCTCTTTCTCAAATATACAACCTATAAGGCTACCATAGTCTATAGAGGATGAAGTGTGGTCATTGTTCTTCCCATGCTGTTGGTTTGGCTGGCGGTTGTTGGTGTTGTTTTGGATAGGTGCTTTTCCAGGATTTTGGTTGTTGTGTGGAGGAAAAGCATTTTGATAAATCTGTAAGCTTGCATTGGGAGAGGTTTGGGCACCAATAGTGATTTCCTTCCGATCAATGAGGTCCTGCACATAGTCTTTCAGTTTCATGCATCTGAGGGTGGTGTGACCGTTTACCCTATGGAACTTGCAATACTCATTGTCCTTGTACCATGCAGCTTTGGATTGGCTTGGATCAATTTTTTGGGTAGGAGGAAATTTGATGAGGTTTTCCTTAGCCAATTTCTCAAAAATAACATCCAATGGCTCACCAAGGGGTGTATAGTTTCTAGGTGCAGGTTGGAATCTAGGCTTTTGCCCTGCAGCTACATTGATGGCATTAGCTTGATTGTTAGACCCTTGAAAGTTGGGTCTTGTATTGTGGTTTTGATAGCTTTGGTTATTTCGTTGTTGGTAATTGATAGCTTGTTGGTTGTTTGTTTGATATGGTGGGTTAGACTGGTTTTGAGAAGGACCAACAATATTCACATGTCTGGTGTCAGTAACCCCATCTGTTGCAACATGCTTGTTTTTGTTCCAATACCTAGACTTGTCATTGGAATGTGATTGATTTTGGTTGGCCTCTTTGTAAATCTTTAACACACCATCTTTGATGAGTCCTTGCTCAAGAATCATTCCTTTCTCTTTGATATCCTTATAGGTCTGCAAACAGTTCATGGTCATGTGGTGAGCCAAGCTGGGATGTGCATTATCAATAAACATTTTCACCACATGGCGTTCTGGCAAGGTGTAGGATATGCGGGTGGTAAGGGTTTTCCATCTTTGCAGGTATTCGGCAAGGCTTTCTCCACCTTTTTGCTTGGTGTGGACAAGATCAACTATTGATAGCTCTGTTTCAACAAGATGGGCATATTGGGCTACAAATGCCTCAGATAATTCAGAAAAGTTTTTAATTGTGCCATAGGGGATTCTATAAAACCATTCAAGAGTTGGTCCAGCCAAGCTTTTGGGAAAAAGGCGCAAGAGGAAGACATCATTGTATGCCATGTCCTGGCAATGCATGTAAAATTCTTTGATATGTGTGACAGGGTCTCCTTTTCCTCTAAATTTGTCAAATTTAGGTACCTCAAAGTGTTTGGGAAATGGTGTCATGGTAATGGCTCTGTCAAATGGGTAAGGACACACATTCTCAAACTTGAATGTCTTTGGATCATTCCCTTCTTGGATGGCTTTCAGATCTGTCTTCATTTGCTCCCACTCTGAATTGATAGGTGATGGTTGGGGTGCCCCCAATGTAGGAGTGCCTTGAGGTAGGTATGTGCTGGATGGGGCCACTGAATATGGATGGCTGCGAGGGATTTGCTGATAGAGATTGTACATTGTTTGGGCAGCTGCATGGTGGATGACGGGTTGTTGGGGGGGAGGTGGCACATATTGCTGCATGTGCTATGAGGCTTGCTGTTGATATGGGATTTGAGGTTGGGATTGAGGAACATAAGTTGGCTGTGGGATAAATGGATTGCTTTGTGGAGGTAAGGTATAAGATGGTTGTGAGGCTTGGGGAAAGGATCAGAGGGCTTGTGGGGTTTGACCAATATATGTGGGTTGTGCCCCCATTTGGGATGGTATCTGCAAATAATTGGTGGTTGGCTGGGGTGGTGGATTACCTCCTAGAAGTGGCATTGAAAAGTAGTTGGTAATTGGAGGTAATGGATTAGTTGGTGGTGGAGGTGGTGGGAATTGAAAGCTTGGGAATGGAACTGATGGGGTTTGATAGCTTTGTGGCTGGATTTGGAAGCTTGGTAGAGTGGTGGTGGGAGCTGGGGTCACTTGGGAGCTTGGTAGAAGATTGGCAGTAGCTTGTCGGTTTTGATAGCTTTGTGGAGTGAAGGTAGTAGCTTGTGGATTTGTGGCTGGTGGTATTGAGCTCCCAAGACTTAATGGAAATGATGGGATTGTACTTTGGGCTGTGGTGAACAAGTTGGGGGCGATGAAAGGTTGATTACTTGGCCCCATGGGTGGCAGCCCTATTGTATATTGCTGAGGTTGGCCAAAGATGCTAGCACTGATTTGGGAGATGGGTGGATTTGGAAGGCTGGGTTGGGGAGTAGCAATAATAGTGAAGGGGGTAAACGATGAGGTGTTTTGAGTAAAGGGGGTTTGGAGCGGAGAGGTATGAACCAAGGATGGAGTGGTGGTGGCTGGGTTGGCTTGCGGCATGGAGATTTCAACTTGGGTGGATGATGGTATGTTTGGGTCTGTTGGGTCATATGGATTGGCTGGAGGCTCTTCTTTTGGAATATATTGAGGATAATTTGGATCATAAGAGCCTATGGGTGGTGGCAGCTGCCCAAACAATGGGTGAGATGGATCTAATAATGGAGGGGGTCTTCCAAAGTCAAAGGTTCCTACATTGTCCCTTCGAAAATTAGCCATGATTGTCTCTTTATTTTTATCTATAATGGCGTTTACCAATACTGCATTTCCTGGTTGGTTCATGAAAGCTTCAATGTCAGTAGGTGATGGCATAGCTTGCTCTGGGCTGAAGGATGGCTAAGTGCTCAAGGGGGGTGAGGCTGTTCGATCCAAATGATAGGGCTCCATTGTTTCTTTCTTCTTGGCTAAGCGAGTGACGGGTGGCATGAAAAATGCTCCTAGGGATGAGATGCAATAATGCTAATGGATGCAAAAGGGGGAAGGCTTTTCTATGCAAATGATTTCCTAGGTTGAGGCAAAGCTATATGACAAAACCTAAGGAGGATTGGTTTGGGGATTCTAACTTCAAAGATATGTTGTCAAAGCACAAAAGGTCTGCTTTCCTATGTGCAAGCTTGGTGGTGATTGTGTCAACTTAAGGATAGACTAATGATCCTTTAGGAAGAACACGAGATTGACCACTTGTGGATCCCAACCTTTAGCTCAAGGTGATGAGGGATAATAAGTGACAAAGCTAGATTACCCTAGACAAAGCTCTGTCAAAGGGATAACCTTGGTGAGATTGGTGGATTTGGAAGATTTTAGGAATGGCAAACTTTTAGCAAGGTGACAACAATTTTGAAAGCTTAGATGTGCATATTTTTGATTACTGGCTAGATGGTATGATTCTAAATGAGATGGATGAGCTAATAATGCTTAAGGGGATAACCTAAGATGGCTGGCTTTTCTATAAAGATGACTCTAAAGTGAAGCTTATCCAAGAAGATGTGGAGAAACAAAGGTGTCTAATCATAGAAATCATGCCTAGTTGGTAAGGCGTAAGCAAGATTAACTCCTAGATGTTGGCTAAATTTGATGGTGCGCTCTAACCAGGCCTCTTGAAGTGCTTCGTCGGTAGCTTTGTCCTCTGCTTTGTGGAGTTTGGCAATTCGTGGGCTTGGTGTTATTTCTTTTCTCTTGGCTGAAAGTTCTTGGTATGCTAGAGATGGCTTGAGTTTGACCTTGTGAAACTTCTGTTTGGGTTTGGGTTGTTCCGGCATAAATTTCTGAATTTGCTTGGCTTTGGGAGATTCTGGTTGTTTGGCTTCAACTTGTTCAACTTCTAAAATAGGCAGTGACTACGCTAAGTGTGCCCTAAGCTAGGATTGACCAAGTTTGGCAAACATTCATTCAACAAGTAAAATAAAAACAAGCAATAGATAGGAACACCCAGATAGAAGTTTGTGGTTCTCAGAATGTGATACTTGTGCCGAGGAGTGTGTATGTTCTACAAATTTTCTGATCAGTCACTCCAAACACATTAACATCCTAGATGGTTTTCTGCAAGGCTGACAATTGGTTTAGCTAGGGAGTCCTTGATATACGCAAGGTATGTGAGGCCCAAATCCATAGATGAGACCAAAAGGATGTCACACAGCCGAGAGGAGCGGTAACCCACTTCTCCTTTTTCACTTCTCAAGGGTATAAAGTTCCTTGAGGCTTAGCCCGAATGACAAAATCTTGATCCCAAGAGAGGTGTCTTTCGATTCACCTCCCGATTCTTATACTCCGCTGGAACACTAGAGTTGAGGTCGTCCAAGGGGTGATGAAATCCCCAAGCAGGCCTCCTAAAAAGAAACAAGGTTTTGGATCCTAATCTTATGCACCCAAGATGGCCTCAAAAGATGACAAGGGGAGAGAAGACTTGGATGACCTTGGGCTAAAAAACACGCTTGTTCTTTTACCAACTGACTCTTATGTGTGCTAATCTAGACTTTGCAAGCACTCATGTTTAAGAGACAATGTTCAATTCCAACTTGAAGCGCCAACAAAAGTAAATCGATCGAAGAATGCAAACAATAAGAAGAGTTAGGGTCAACAAAAGAAAACTTGCACGCCCGGAGGCCCTCCACGTCAAGTATTGATTAATTTTCTTTAAGGCATTCAAGATTGAGTGTGAGTTTGTTTTAAGCCCAAAACAAAAGTGTGTGAGATTCGATTTCAAGCGCGCGCCCGAAGGCTCTTCACGTCAGTTGTTGTTCAATTTTAGTGCCCAAACTTGAAGTGTGATCGATTTAATCTAGAGTTTTGGCCATTTAAGAATTTTGATAAAGTTAAAGCAAACGTTCAAAGACCAAGTGAGTGAGTTATATTGTGGAACATTTAACACCTTTTTCAAGTAGACCCATCCCCATAAATGGCGCTAAGATTGCAACCAATGGTTAATATTTGATGGGTGATTAGAAAAGAGGTGAGTCCAAGGAACTACTCAATTTGATTTTTGTAAATTTGTATTTTAACTTAACAAAGTTTCTTAAATGTCCAAAAATCAAACTTTACCTAGATTGCATGTGGAAAAGAGATTTGTTTTGTTCAATTTTAGAAGCTCCAAATGAAGTGTTTGATATTGCAATGGTTAATTGATCCTTGGCATTCAAGATTGGATTTTTTGTTTTAAGCATGCATTCCAAGGAAAGTTGATTTTAATCCATGGCATTCAAGAGTGTGTTTTGAGCAACATTCATTCAATGAAAAATGTGTTTAACCATTCAAGTTCATTTTTTAGCAACATGCATTCAAAGACAAATGGTTAAGCATTCAAGTTCATTTTTTAGCAACATGAAAACCTACAAGAAACATGGTTAGTGGTTCCATATGTGCTCCAACCTGCAATGAGACAAAAAAAAAAAGCAATTTAGTTAGTTAGCCAAAATCTTCAAAAATGAGAGCTTAACTATGGGAAAAAAAATTTAAACTTTTTTTGTTGTTTTTTCTAGGCGTAAAAATGCTTAAAATGGTCTAAATCCTACGGAACCACTAAAAGTCAAATTTTGATTTATACTCCTTTTTTTTTTCTTTTTTTTTTAGCTGCAAAGTGCAGACAGTAGGCAGAGACGATAGTCTATCAAGCGGAGACGCCACAATACAAAGACGCTGAAATAAAGAGATGCTAGTATTAGAAGACGATAGAACAGATTTGCGGCACAGAACACAGGTGACAAGCAGAGACGCCGATTTGCGCAGATGCAGATTTTTGCAGACGACGATTTTTGCAGATGCGGATTTTCTCAGATGTCGATTTTCGCAGACGCGGATTTTTGCAGACATCGATTTGCGCAGACGTCAATTTTTGTAGATGCAGATTTTTGCAGACAGAACGGGTTGCAGACGCCAAAATTGCACCAAAAAAGTTGGAAAATGCAAATTTTTTTTTTTAGATGGTATTTCTTCTTCTTGAGTGCGTTCTTTAACTTGCAAAAACAAGCAAAACACCCTCACAACACACTTAAACAACAACAAACATGAGATGGTTAAAAAAATGACATATAGATGAAAATAGATGATTAAATGACCCATAGTGGGGTCCCACCGGGCGTGCCAAAATGTAGAACAAGAATTAGTATGCAAAGAATATTAACAAATAAAGTAAACATTCACAAACCAAAAACTAAATTCACATATATGCTTAGACAAAGAAAGAAAACAAGAAGTGCAAACCTCACAAGAGAAAACACTCCATGCTTTCTTGATTCTGTAGATGTGTCCTTTTGCTGTGGATGTATGCTCAAGATGCTCAAAAGTTGCTTCAATGGAGATGGGTAATGGTAAATTGGTAGCTTTGTGAGCTCTCAATTTGGCATTATAAGGGTAATATTGATGGCTTTGGTTCTCAAAATAGCATGGTAACTTTAGCTCAAAGATTGTTGATGAAATGGCTTGGGATGGGATTCAATTTATAGGCTAAGGGGTAGAGGGATGGAGGGCTTAGATGCAAGGATGGATGAAGGCTTAAGGAGGGCTAGGATGCACTCAAAGGAGAGCACATGGATTGTGCTTGTTTAGCACCAATGAGAAGGTGACACTTGTCACAAGGAGGATGAGTGTGAGAGGGTAGGGTAAAGGGTTGGTTAAAGTCATGATGAGTGGGGTTGAGTATGTAAGAGAGATGTAAGAGGAATGAGTGTGGAAGAGGGAAGAGTGTGGAAGATGGGTGTAAGAGTCATGAGTGGGCTTGTAAGAGTCTTTTATGTTTTGTAAGAGCACTCATGACTTAGTGGTTGGGTTTTTTGAGGAGAGACTTTGGTTTGGATTAGGAAAGTCTTAAACTTGTTTAAGGAATGTGACAACATTAGGGGGTGGATTAGGCTTGGGTTTAGGATTAGATTAGGGATGTTAGAGATGTGCAAGTGGATGACATTAATGAGGGTGGGTGAGTTAGTGGCTAAGCTTGGTTAGTATGGGTGGATGGGGTGGATTAGGCTAAATGGAGGATTAGAGATAGGTTAGGGGTTTTTGAATTTGAGGATTTCATTTATCAAATAGATTTATTTAATAAATGGGGATTTTTGGAATTAGATAGGAGAAAAGGATTTAATTGATAAATAATAGATTATTTGATTTATCAATTAGGACTATAGATGATTAATTAAATTAATCAACTAGGGGATGACAAAGGATTAATTAAATAGAAATTTAATTAATAATGCCTTTTTAGATAACTAAATAGGATTACTAAAATAGTGTAATCAAATTTAGGTGTCTACAATGTTCACTTCACAGGATGAGTATTAATATTTACTATAGCATAGAGAGTTCACTCAAATAAGCAAGGAAAAGAACCAACCTCACTAATTTAGCCATATAAAAGGGGTCAAGGTAGACATGACCATCCAATACAATATAGAGGCTCTTATAGTAGACATCCCTCCTAAGCAGATTTTTAGATCATTGTAACTAGACCATCAAACAAAAAGAAAAGAAAAGATCCTACCCCTAGTCCTCACTTTTCTAGTCAAAAGTAACATCATCAAGTTTCTCAAAGAGACATGATAAAGAAAAATAAAAACAAAAAAAGAAAAGCTTAGCATATCCAAAGAAGTTCATCATTTTTAGTTTAGTTTATGTGTTATAGAATTGATGTCAAGTGTCAATATTTAGAACATATATGAAAGAAATCTCTTTAGTAGGGTGACAATAATAAATATATGCAATTAGAACAATTGGTGACTAAAGCCAAAGAGGAATATTTAATAAGATGAACCTTAGTAGTGGCATAAGCAATAGTAGGTAGACACATTTAGAACAACTAGTGACTAATGCGAGAGATTCCATGAGAGGAATCTCTAAAGTGACACTAGCAACAATAGGAAGACATAATTAGAACAATTGGTGACTGACACAAGTGATTTTCTATGAGAAGAATCTCTTAAGTGACACTAGCAATAGTAGGCAGACATAGTTAGGACAACTAGTGATTATCGTGAGAGATTTTTTGTAAGAGAAATCTCAAAAGTGATGCTAGCAATAGTAGGCAGACATAGTTAGAACAACTAGTGACACTAGTGATAGTAGGCAGATATAGTTAGGACAACTAGTGACTTTCATGAAAGAGATTTTCCATAAGAGGAATCTCAAAAGTGACACTAGCAATAATAGGTAGATATTGTTAGAACAATTGGTGACTAGCACAAGAGATTCCTATGACATTATAGGGTGCTGCCCCTAAGTTGTAACAATATTCAACCTTGGATGCATGAGTGAAAGTAGTAAGCTAAAGGAGGAAAGCAACTATACAAGGAGCCAGAAGATGCACTGCAAGATATAGCATTTGAAACAAGAGGCACTTGTTTACCAAGTTTTCACCTTCTTGGTAGAAATTATTTTTTTGCTACCATGATGCCTATTTGCTAGGTTTTCATCAATGGCACTTTTTTTGTTTTTTCAATTTTTTTTGTATTTTTCTCTTTTTTGTTTATTTTGTATCTTTTGTATTTTTTGATTTTTTTGGTATTATCAATGTGTCTATTTCCAAGTTTTCATCAAGGTAATGATTTTTTTAGGACTTTTAAGTATATACAAAGATATTTCAAAATTAGATCAGTTGTAGAACCACTTCAGATGGTGAGTGTTGATGGTCTCCTTGAGCACCTCTCCCTCACTGTATAAAGTTTGTAAGCACTAGATCCAAACACTACAGTAACTATGTATGAACCAAGCCAGTTGGGTTTGAACTTCCCTCTTTGTACCTATTGTTGCTAATTCTTAGGGTTTTCTCTCATAACAAGTTCACCCAGTTGGTAGTTGCATGGCTTAACTTTCTTATTGTAGGTTCTAAATATACACAGCTAATAAGCTCGAAGATGATCACACATCACTTGCCAAAATTCATCTAATAATTCTAGCTCTTGAAGCTAAGATATTCTATAGTCATCATTAGTATTGAGGCACTTCATGGAGATTCTCAAAGTAGGAATCTCACCTTTAATGGGAAGCATATCATCTGCTCCATATACCAGAGCAAAGGGTGTTGTACCCATTAGAGTTTTGACAATTCTTCTATAAGCCCATAGAGCCAGATTAATCTAAAGGTGCCAATCTCTTCCAGATTTTTTAATTGTCTGATGCAAGATCTTAAGGATTTTCTTGTTGGATTCCTTTTCTTAATCATTACCCTAGGGGTAATAAATAGAAGACCAATGTTGTGTGATTCTAAACTTTTTTCATAATTCCTCGAGATCTTTGTTTTTAATTTTTCCTCCATTATCAGTAATGATGGAGGAAGATACACCATACTTGCATATGATGTAATTCATGATGAATAGAGCTACAATTTTGCCAATTTCTATAGAGAGAGGGACTACCTCTACCCACTTAGTGAAGTAGTCTCTAGCTGTAATAATGAACTTTTGTCCATTTGAAGAAGATGGGTGAATCTAAACCACAAGATCGAAGGCCCATTGTTGGAATTTCCATAATGTGATAGATGGAATTAGCTCCCTAGCTAGAGAATGAATCAAATTTTCATGGAGCTGGAATTGTTTCCAGGACTTGGTGTATTTGATTACCTCTCACTCCATATTTGACCAATAGTAATCAGCTCTAATAAGCTTATGAGCTAATTTCAAGTTGTTAGAGTGAGATCTGCAAATTCCCTCATGTACATCGATTAATGCATGTTTGGACTCATTAGGTTATAGAAACCTAAGGAGTATTCCATTGAGACCTCTCCTAAACAAGTTGTCAATAATAATAACATACCATGAAGCATTGCAGATAAGTTGACACATTTCATTATGGGTTAGATTATCTGGGATGGTTTGGTTACATAGATAAGAGTATATATGGTGGTAGGAAGATGATTCATGTCCTATAATGGAACATATCATTTGAGATTCAAGGGAGTTATAAGTAGGTCTAGAGTAACATTTCCACCGGGAACTCATGTTGAAGATCATTCTCTAGCATCTATAACATGGAAGCAAAGTAGCCATGGCATCAGATACTTTGTTGTCTACCCAAGGAATTTGTTGAAAAGTGATATGAGAAAAGTACTTCTTCAAGTCATCCACCATGCATTTATAAGGGATCAATTTCTCATCCTTTTTCTAATACACATCATTGACCTGGTTGATTATGAGCTTTGAATCACCAAAGATGTTTAACTCATCCACTCTCCATTCAACTGGAATCTTCATGCCATTAATTAGAGCTTCATGTTCTACAATGTTGTTTGTAAAAGGAGACAAAATCTTATACACCTTAGGCAGTTAATACTATTGTGGTGTTATGAATAGGAGCCCTGCACCAGATCCTTATTGTGTGAAGGAACCATCAAAGAACATCACCCAAGTTTGATGTGTGAGCATTAGAATTGATTCATCAAGGAAGTTGATGTTTAGTGGAAGAAGACTCTGAATGTCAAATTCACTTAAGATCATGGCCCACTTAGCTAACCTTCCTATTAGAGCTACCTTGATGAGTAAGTATTTCAATGGATCAAATTTAGCAACTAGTCATGTAGTATGAGTGAGCATGTAGTGTCTCAAATTTTAGGAAGAAAAGATGATGGCCAAGCAAGCCTTCTAAATGATGCTATAATTCATTTAATAAGAAATCAGCGTGTGACTTAGTTAGCAGATAACTCTTTCCTTATTATCATTATTTTCTTGAGCTAGAAAAGTACCAAGAGATGACTCTATTACTAAGATGTAAAAAATTAGAGGCTTCCTATAGATAGGAGGCATCAAAATTGGTGGATTAGCAAGATATTTCTTTATCTGTATTAGGCTCTAACTGCATTCTTGGCTCCAGTTGTATTTCACATCTTTATGTAGAGTCTTGGTAAAAGGTTGTGACCTATCTACTAGCTATGCAATGAATATATGAATGTATTGAAGTCTTCCTTGTAAGCCTCTCATCTAACTAATATTATAGGGTGGAGGCATGTCCATGATTGCTTGAAATTTCTTTGGATCAACCTCAATTCCTTTTGTAAAGACAATGTAACCAAGTAGTTTCCTAGATGTTACCCCAAATGCACATTTCTTGGGGTTGAGTCTAAGACTGAATTTCTCTATGTGATCTAGGATAGGTCCCAAATATTGAAGGTGAGTGTTGCATTTTGTGCTCTTAACCAAAGTATCATCAACATAATATTCCATGGTATTATGCATCATATTGTGAAAAATTGTAAGAACTTCCCTCTGATATGTGGCACCAGTATTTTTTAGACCAAATGATATCACATTCCAACATAAGGTTGTCCATGCATAAGTGAAAGCGATCTTTTCCTGATCTTCTGGTGCAATTTTGATCTAATTATAATAAAAAAATTCATCCATGAGTGAGTACATTTTGTTAGAGTTTTAAGTGACTCTAAAAAAACCCCAGGTTTAAATGAAAGACCAAGATAACTTCCACAAGAGAATGGCAAGACAATTGCATGAAAATTCAAGAATGCTATTATTGATAATGGACTTGATTGGAATCCAATGAATTGATTTGAAATGTACATAATAGGCCTCCTTATAAAGGAGAGGTGATAAGAGACAGTGATAAGGAGAAGATAAGCTATCACCCACACAAGGTGGAATCACATGTCCATGAAAGGTGGATCATCCTCCATTAGGCAATGAAGTATGTGTGATGATGAGGATGATAATGTGATAAGTACACTAAAGGTGGAATGAGATAACAACTATGACCGCCTAGAGTGGGATTCTCCTACACCATGTATTTAATTGAGGTGCAAAATCCTAATTGTCTCACTCAAAAACTAATATGCAATACATTATCCTAAGTAAACTTAAGTAAGTGTAATTAGTGACTATTTAATTACACCAAAACATTTCATATCTGGCTATCATTTCCACTATCATATCAATGTTGGGGAGTGGAAAATCATCCTTTAGAAATGCTAAGTTTAGATCTCAAAAATTTGTATATACTCTTATAGATTTTTTGTACTTAGAGACTAGAAAATGTTGGATATCCATTCAACATAATCAATAGCACATATGAACCAACTTTCAGTAGATTTTCCAATTTATCTTTGACTAGTAATGCAACATAAGGATGCATCTTTCTAAGTTTCTATTTGAATGGTTAACTCTTGGAACAATAGATAAATGGTGCATTATGAGGTTAGGATCCAAGCCTAGCATGTCTAAGTATGTCCATGCAAATTTTATCTTTTTCTCTTGGAAGAAGGCAATAAATTCCTCTTTTCTTTTTGGAGATAATGACTTTACAAGATGTATCATGTGAGGATGTTCTTGTTGACATATCAGTCAAGTTTTTTATTAGTGACAATACTTATTCAAATTTTGTATGGCTACCAAGCTCATTGAATAGTCTACAATGTTTACCATGTAATTCAGTAGCCATAAAGCTCTATAGTTGCTACCAAGTCTTTTGGATGAATTCTAGTGGCCACCAAGCATTCTAGTGGTTACCAATGGAATTCAATTAGTGTGAAGTGCAACAGTTCAAACTGAGCAAAATTAGGCAGTGTGAAGTCTAGCAGTTCACCCTGAGCACTCCAGTGGTTACCGAGCTTTGTAGTTTCTACCAAGTTAGTAGTTCATGGAATATGAAGCTAGTGTTAACCGAGTTGTATGATGATTAGTGTTTACCGAGTGATTTAGTTTATGACAAGTGACACAGTATCTATCCAGTCACCAATGTAGACCAAGTTTGAGACTACTTTGAGGTGATTAGTATGGATTGAGCTTCTAATTCTACCGAGTGCATGATGATGCCGAGTAATGACAGTGGGTGTCGAGTATCAAAACTTCACCAAGTCAGTCTTCAAAACCTGAGTGTCTTCATATGGGCCAACTTTGTAATATTGATGTTAACTTGTATAATGGCCGACTTTGTAATTTTGTAAATTGGATTGGTATATATGTAATGTATTGTATCATATCCAATGTGTGTGAATATGTAATTCATGAAAATAAATGTGTAAGAATGCAAATGTAATCAAGCAGTAGATAAAGTATATATTGAAGGCCATATCAGAAAAGGAGTAGTAGAGACATATCCACCACAAAAGGTGATTAGTGCTTCAAGGAATCTTTATTAGCAATTCAGTTGTAAGTTAGAGATGTAATGTTTCATTCTAATAGATGAATCATTCTAAATCCTTTAACAAGGTAGACTTAACAATATTTCTCAAAATCTCTTTATCGAGTGCATACTTTATTGTGTGTTTGTAAATCCTTCAACAAGGTGGACCTAGCAGTCCTAATTACTCCTAATAGGGCAGATCATTAGAAGTGATCAATGTAAGCCTTAACAGGCCAAATTTATGCTTGTATTGAAGTTTTGTGGGTATCATCCCCACCCTAGTTTTACTTTCTATTTGGAAAGTTTTTGGGTCACCAAATTATTGTGTTCAAGTGTTATGAATGTTTTATGTTTTTAGTTTCTCATGCATGCAATTAGATCAATAAATGATAATTGGAATATAGCTATAAAGTAAAGTTTTAGAGGTTACTGATTCACCCTTCCCCTCTTAGTAACTTAGCATAGTCTTGAATATTTCCAATAACTAGTATCAAAGCTTTTTGGTTCTCAAGAGAAAGTTTAACAACTTGAGCAAAGATCAAGAATATGGAGATATTCAGACTTGATAAGGCAATTGACAATGAAAAGTTGGATCTAGGAATGGCCATTGCACAACTCAAGAAAGCAAAGGAGAAACTTTCCCAATCCTTGAAAAGAAGGAAGGAACTTGCAAATAAAATGAATGATCATTAGTACATTAAAGAAATAATTGAAGACTTTTTCTCTTCAACCAGTTCAGATGAAGCAAATGATGCAATCAAAGAGCTACTAGGGAAGAATGGTTCCCTACAAGAAGAAGTAAGAAAGTTGAAAAGAGAACAAGAGATTTAGTCAGTTAGGCTATGTGAAATATTGGAAGAGAGGAACAAGATGAAATAAGAAATGGATGGAAGAAATAATGAAATCTAGAACCAATCCCTTGAGCATATAATCTTATGGATCAAATCTCCAATGCAAATGAGAAAATCATGAGCCAAAGATAGATCAACGAAAGATTAAGAAATGATTTAAATTTGGAAAGAAAAATTAATGAAAGAATAAGAAATGAGCTAAGGTCTAAAAATCAAATCAGTCAAAGATTGAAAAATGACCTAAACATTGAAAAGAAAATCAATGAAAGAATGATGAAATCTCAAATAGACATGGTTTAATTGAATGAGTAGAATCTATATAGACAGAAGGGTAAAGCAGGAATTGGATATAAATAAGAAGGTGACTCCTCCAAACAAGGTGCTCAAAGGAATCAAAGACCTACTTGCAATCACTATGGTAAGTTAGGACATACATCAAACAAATGTTGGAGTAATGGTAAAGAAAAATTTAATGGAAAATGCTACAATTGCAATTAGCATGTTCATGGGGCTAATGAATGCAAAGAGAAACCAAAATTTGAAGTCAAGTGTCACAAATGCAAGAAATAAGGTTAGAAGGCATTAGAATGTAGAACTAAGTCATTCAATCTAGCAGAGAAAGTTGTGAAATCAATATTCAGTTAGGACTACAACACTTAGTGTAGATGTAATTACTGTGGAGAATTCAAACACATTAGCATGAATTATGTTAAGCATCACACAAGAAAGAGAGATACCACCATAAGATGTTTCACTTGTATTGAACTTGGTCATCTAGCCAAGAATTGCATGAATATAGGTAGAGTTGAAGATGAAAAGAAAGAAAAAGTAGATAACATTAGAAAGCAAATGAGGCAACAAATGATTCTTAAATCTATCGAGGATGCTAGTTGAAGTAGCGATGGTCATGTCACTCAGGAAGTGGGTGACTCTACCATTTTCAACTAGGATTCCAAAGGAGAACTGGAACTATGCTAACAAAATCACATTCAAAAAGTTCCAATTGAAAAAGTGACAAAGATCCAAATTAGTATTCGAGATACAAAAGGATCACTGAGAAAGATCGGTATTAGTTATCACTGAGTTACCTTCTCTACCAAGTAAGGTCGGGTCATAGACTCTACCGAGCAAGGTCGAGAGTAACAAGAGATGCATGATTACCAAGTCACAAAGCCTTCACCAAGTAATCAATAGAATAGTGGATGATAGCCTGTCGTGTATACTATCAAGCATAATGTCAAGCATGATGTCAACCCAACTACCTTCATACCAAACATTAATGGTGATGTTTCAACAAAAAGCATGAAATCAAATTCATTTTTTACCATAAAATCTAAGTGTTATTGCGAAGAAGCAATTTATAGAGTGACCAAGTGAGATTAAGAAAATTTGTAGAAAGTTATCAAGGTTTTCATAGTTTACTAAGTTATCATGGCATCAAGTAGAAATAGCAAAGTGAAGAAAGGGTCTAAGATGTTAGTTCAAGGAGTTTAGTAGAAAGTGCCAATCTTCAAACTTGTGCCTACAATCACAGAAACCCTTGACCCAAGTGGAGCTTAATCACAAATCCCACCTAAGGTACTCCTTGTTAATGATATTCGAACTAATTTCAAGTGTTCTATTTAAGAAATTAAAACACTAGAAATGGATGATGCCCTAGGTGAATTGTGTATTAATGGAGTTCTCAAACCTAAGCATAAACATTTGGAAGACAAAGGTTTGACCCACATTCGTCACATGCCCTGAGATTTTCAAATCAAATGGATTAGATAATTTCTAAGCTAGGTACATAATTGTTAGATATGGCTTGAGCAACTAGTTGTAATCACAAAGAAAATGATTCATCACATTACTGGCCTCCCCATGCTCACTAAAACCAAAACCACCAAAACCCTAGGTCGGGTCAAGCTGGAAAAGAAAACCCTAGCCAAGTGGGATGGTAGAGGGATGAAAATTAGTAGTGTAACTGATGCAAAACTGAAATTTGGGATACATGTGATAGCTGACAAGATATATAGTTCAACTTGCTTCAATAGTGTATCATGTGAAGCTATGGATTTAACTTACAAAGTTGTGAAGAAAAATTTGTCTTATGACTTGGCAGATCTATTGTTGAAGCAATTCAACAAGAACATGGAAAGTATTTGGACTTCCAAGAACAACACCTACAAATTTGGGTCTCTGTTGAATTTTTCGTTCTTCTATATTTAGTCGTTCTTCCCTTCCAAAAGCATGATAGTATGGAGAAAAGATGTGCCTATACTATACTAGAATAATGAATAAATTGCAAAAATGGGAGAGAACTTTGTTAGCATTATGGACAACCATTTTGAATTATTCAAAAAGAAAATGAATAACATATTTAGGATACCTAAGAAATTGGTAGAAGATTACAAAGATGATGTTTGTTTCATGGTAGACAGTGACAGAGTCTACATTCAGATAGTAAAACCCAGAATTGTATGGGTAAAACCTCTTTCCTATGAGGCAAATATTGATGAAGAAAAGGACATTATTAAAGCTCTATTTAATGAACCTATTGATCCAAAGGAACCACACTTTGGAATATATGATGAGGCAAAAGCAAGGATAGAGTTAGACATAAAACTCCCACAAGTGGTTAACAAAGGTAAGAAGAGGATAGCAAAACTAAAATCAATCACACCTCTTATGTTAATTGAGGGAAAAGGAGAAGACATAGATGAAGAGGTAGAGGATGAAGAAGAAACAAAAGAAGCAAAAGAAACTGTGAAGAAGAAAGGCAACGTGATCATCACCAAGCTACCAAAGACATCCACTGCAGTCTTCACAAGGAGGTCTAGGAAGAAAGTCAGTAAAATTATCCTTAGTGAACCTCCTCCCACCTTACAAGAAAATTTGAAATAGATAGAAGAAGGTGTAGGCATAACAAACTTCAAATTCTTGAAGTATGAAACTAGATCAGAGGTAGAGAAGAAACAAGTTGAAGAACTGGTGCTAACCAAAATGGGAAAATGGAAGAATTTGCCAGATGAAATAGCCTCCCAAATCTCTAATGAATTATTAGAGAAAATTAAGCCAAGATGGGATTTTGCAATGCAAACAACAAAAAATATTTATGCACAAACCCTAAGGCAATTTCTACCTAGCGTGATAGATACTAAGGTAAAAGAGTCCTTGAAGAAAAATGAAGAAAAAATGACTCTTAAATTTAATACTTGTTTAATTTTGATCAAGGATATAGAGCATGTGGTTAAGAATGCCACAAGCATATAGAAGAATGTTTATCATTTGCATAAATAAAGTAACTTTCTAGTAGATGTTATGATGATGATAATAGTGATGATGATGAAGAAGAAACTTATATTGAGCCCATACATTTTGACAATGAGAAAGTTAAAGAAGATGAAGAGGAAGAAGCTACCAAGGAAGACAAAGAAGATGATGAGGAGACTAACCCTATGAAGATAGTAGCTACAGTCATTGCCTCACTTCCCCACTCTCCAAGAAAACTAGTATCTACATCAAGATTAGAGACAACTTCAGCAAGTTTGATTGTGACAACTACAAGTACTTCAAATGTCCAATCACTCTTCATCTCGACACAACTCGACACATCATTGATAGAAGTGACTACCACTTCATCTACCAAGTTGTAGCCTCCCTCTTCTTTAACTCCTGAGTTGCAGTCATTAGCAGTGAATATAGTGGCTTCTACAATTTTGAGCTCTTCACCAGTAAGTACTTCAGTTCTGAATACTACAATTTTGTCTACTTTGGTAATGGATACTTCAGTTACGACTGCTTTAGTTTTGGATTCAACAAGCATTGCTATTAATATTCCATTAGTTAGTACTATATCAAATTTCACAGCAAGTCCTAGTATATCTACAATTTTTTACATCCTGAATACAAACACATTAAGTACAAGGAAAATTGAACCTAAGGCTCAACTGAGTACAAGATTTCTAAATAGAGGCAAGGAGATAGAAGAGGATATAGACCTAGATGAGGAAATAAAAATTCCCAAATGGGAATTTTATAATCTTATTGCAGATCAAATGCATATGGCTGGTGAACTCCTACAAAAGAAGGCAAAACAATAGAAATTAAGAGGAGAGAGATAGAGAATATAAAATTATAGATGATGCCAAAAAAAATTTGTTTGAGGCTATAGGTATTGAAATAAATTCTTCTCAAGCTATTTTTTTGTAATTAGCTAAGGCAATCCAAAAGTTTAATTTGGACACTAGTGGACACGATAAGTTAATTGAGAAAGCAAAAAAGAAATTTGGAAATAAAGTGCTTGAGCACATTGCTCAACAAATTTCTATTCAACAAGTTGAGCTTTCCCTAATTTTGACCAATCTTGAACCATCTTCAACCAATGTGACATCACTTTTTGGAAAGTTGTGTGATGTTACCGAGTTCAAAATGTAGATAAAAAGAAAACTAACTTAGATTGATGAGGATCTAAAAGCCAGTCCACAAAAATTGCAACTTAACTCTAGTTCAAGCTTTGCACATCATATGAAGATCATATTTTTGTCAGACATTCAGGTAGAATTGTTGAGAGAAGAAGCAAGGATCCGGTCTACATTGATAGAAATTTAGAATATGATCCTTCCTATCATGGATACGATGTAGAAACATATTGTTTATTCAAAAACCTTGATCCATGACACCAACTTCTCTATTGTAGATCACAGGATAGAACTCTCTGCAAAAGTTCAAATTTCTCTACATACATGTAAGATTTTGCAAGAAAATTGGGATAAAACTCTAGCACTTATTCTTAAGGTACATTTTGAGTTTCTATCTCATTTTGGTGTCTCCATGTAAATAAGTTTTGAATAAATCTTTGGCATTATTGTTAAAAAGGGGGAAAGACTATGTATAGTGATACACTATGTATATTGTATGGGAGAGAATCATGCAAAGGGAGAAAATGTATAAAGTAGAGGAGAATTTTGTAGATATGTATTGTATATACTTACAAAGACAAATTTTGAAAAATTTCAAAATAATATACCCTAACGAGCTAGTATCACATGATGATGTATATACGTTTTGGCTAATAAGTTTTTTTGTCACTAATTCCAAAGGGGGAAATTGTTGACATATCAGTCAAGTTTGTTATTAGTGAAAACACTTATTCAGATTGTGTATGGCTAGTGTGCTCATTGAACAATCTATAGTGTTTGCCATGTCATACAGTAGCCACCTAGCTCTACAGTTGCTACCAAATCTTTTGGACTAATTCCAATGGCCACCAAGCATTCCAGTGGTTACCAAGGGAATTCAGTTAGTGTGAAGTACAATACTTCAAACTGAGTAGAATTAGGTAGTGTGAAGTCTAGCAGTTCACCTTGACCACTCCAGTGGTTACCGAGCTTTGTAGTTTCTATTGAGCTAGCAATTCATGGAATATGAAGCTAGTGTTAACCAATTTGTATGATGATTAGTGTTTACCAAGTGATTCAATTTATGACAAGTGACACAGTATCTATTGAGTCACTAGTACAGACCAAGTTCAAGACTACTTTGAGGTGATTAGTATGGACCAAGCTTCTACTTCTACCAAGTGCATGATGATGTTGAGTAATGATAGTGGGCATCAAGTATCAAAACTTCACCAAGTCAATCTTCAAAACTTGAGTGTCTTCATATGGGCCAACTTTGTAATATTGATGTTAACTTGTATAATGGCCAACTTTTTTAATTTTGTAAATTGGATTGGTATATATGTAATGTATTGTATCATATCCAATGTGTGTGAATATGTAATTCATGAACATAAGTGTGTAGGAATGCAAATTTAATCAAGCATTAGATAAGTATATATTGAAGGCCATATCAGAAAAGGAGCAGCAGAGACATATCCATCACAAAAGGTGATCAGTGCTTCAAGGAATCTCTATTAGTAATTCATTTGTAAGTCATAGATCTACTATTTTATTCTAATAAGTGAATCATTCTAAATCCTTTAACAAGGCAGACTTAATAGCCTTTTTCAAAATCTCTTTATCGAGTGCATACTTTATTGTGTGTTTGTAAATCCTTCAACAAGGTGGACCTAGCAGTCCTACTTGCTCCTAACAAGGTAGATCATCATAAGTGATCAATGTAAGCCTTAATAGACCAACTTTATGCTACAGTATTAAAGTTTTGTGGGTATCATCCCCACCCTAGTTTTACTTTCTATTTGGAAGGTTTTTGGGTCACCAAATTATTGTGTTCAAGTGTTATGAATGTTTTAGGTTTTCAATTTCTCATGCATGCAATTAGATCAATAAATGATAATTGGAATATTTCTATAAAGTAAAGTTCTAGAGGTTACTGATTCACCCCTCCCCTCTTAGTAATGTAGCATAGTCTTGAATATTTCCAATATATCTTCTATTCCCAAGTTGATTGGTTGTGTTGGCTCTACTAACATTGATGATCTTTCCTAAAAATTACTAGGAAGTGCATCAAATATATCATCCGTAGGTTCCTCAGAGAGGTTTTCACCTTTGGATACATATTTTATTTTTACTATTTTAGGTTCTAATTCTACCACAATGTGGTTTTCATCATCATACCTATTTTTTTTCTTTTCGATTGTGTGACTAAGGTATTTGATGTCAACTTCAATCATGTTGACACTTTTTTTTTTCTGGTGGAAGACATTAAAAGTTCGATATCATTTAGGTAATAGGAAAGAGCATAGTCATTTTGGAATGTAGGGTCTTTACTAGATGCATTGAAATTCTAGTCTATGAGCTCAGGATAGGTGAGTGAAAGAGATGTAGTAGGTTTGATAGCGTTCACTATATAATCATGAAATAAGTGGACAAGAAAATCGAGACATAGAGTGACTTTGTCCATAAGTGTGTTCAAAACCTTTGAGTTCTACCCTCATTAATCAAAGAATCAATGGTTCTAGTTGGACAAGACTCATCTATCCTAACTCTAGATGATTCACCTAGTTCAAGCTGATTTTCATATACATGAACTTGATCTATGTCTTTATCTATAGTTACTTCTGAGAGAGAGTCAAATTCATACTCTTAAGAATTTGTGTTGCATGGAGATAGACTATAGAATTCCCTAATGGTGATAATGACAAATTTTCCTTCATCATATTGATTTTTACAAAGTTTCTCAATGATTAAAGCATGACTAGACTCTCCTTGTTCTTGTTGAATATGGGGAGAATTGACAGTGTTATCAAAAGAATCACTATCATCATTCACCTTACTGACATGTGGTAAAAAATCATTTGGTTCTATGAATAATTTAGCAAGATCATCAGGAATTGGATAAGGACAAGGATTCTTATTGTCAACATCATCCTCATGGTCAGCTGACTTAGCTTGTGACTCATGGTCAGATGAACTTTAAAGTTCTGGCATAAACTTGTTAATCCCTAGATGGAAGGGAATCTTCTTGAAGCCTAGGTTGGATGTATCTCAATTCCTTCTAGCTATATCTTTGATAGGATCACCTAGACCATTTTTTTTGCATCCAATAGGACCATTCCCCTTGTAGCCAAAGTGTTTCATGAGTTTAAGACCTAGACCATACTTTTTAGGAGTAATTTCATGAGACTATTCTATGAGGTCAATTGGAGTTTCCTCTTTGTATATCCATGCAGCAATGGCTCTATTTTCGTCTTCCTCCTTGAGAGGTACATTAGCCTTGAAAAAGGTACTATTGTACTTAGTTTTAGGTCTCAGCACAAAAGGTCTCTTTACTTCAGATGATTTCCCATAATGATGGGGCAACTCAAGAAGAGATGTCAAAGACAGAATTGGTTCTATGTGATATTCACCCATTCCAATTTCTTTTAGCTTGAATGACTACTTGATTTGTTTCATCTGATTATCATGATGTTATGTAGACTCCCTATTATCAAGTAGAAAGGTTTCAATAGATTTCAGCATGTTACAAGTATATCTAGTATTTGCAGGTATGGTGACTTCAAAGCCATAAAATGGGAACTTTATGCATTGATGGTAAGTTAAGGGCACAACTTGCATTTCATGTATACATGGTCTTACTAGAAGAATGTTGTATGCTAACCAAATGTTGAGGACTTGAAAAGTGACATCCCTTTGTAGTAGACCAACCCAAAGAGACAACAAAAAAAGACCCAAAGATATATACTTGACTTCATCATGTGCTTTGATAGTTATCATGTAATTGGGGTCAATGGACTCTTCATAATAGCCCAATTATCTAAGCAAAGTAGTAGGGACAATGTTTAAACTAGCTTCATTATCAATTAGCACATGATGAACATGTTTCTAGTGTATCATGACTTCAATATGTAGTGGTTGGTTATGCGAATGACTTAGTTAATTATCATCCTCCTCAAAGAAGGACATATAGTAAGGTGAGGTCAAATTATCTACCATAGGTTGGAACCTATCAAGATCAAGATCTTGAGGTACATTTTACTCAATGAGGGCTTTGTCAAGAATCTACCTATGAGGAGGTGAAATCTTGAGCAATTCAAATATTATGATTTGAGAATTTGTTCATTGTAATTGATCAAGGATACAATAGCTAGTAGCTATAGACAATGTTGTAACTTTTGTTCCTTTTCTAGATGGACCCACAAGAGGTTTTTCTTTGTGTTTTTCTAACTCAAGAATAGAATATTGAAGGCCTTTGAGTACTAACTTGGCACATGAATGTGTAACAACATTGGCACAAGATTGTAATGGTTTTTTGTAAGATGTATTGGATGTAGGACCCTTTAAGAAAAATAGTGTCTTTGGTTTAATTTTCTCTTGTTTTCCCTTAATGGTGATAATGTCACAATACTCAAATTCAACTAGTTCAACCATGTGGAAAATCTCATCATCATTAGAGTATGTATATTTGATCTTGTTATGAGATTTTTGTTTCGAGTTTTATCCTTTTTCATAAGATGGGAATGCCTCCTTGAAAGCCTTGTGATCTGAGTTCTTGTAATGTCCATCCACAATAGTGTCACCATCATCAATTTAATCTTTAATTTTGTGATGTAGGTTAATGCAATTGTTGGTTTTATTACCTTTTTTCTAGTGGTATTTGCAAAATGTAGTTTTATTCCACTATGGGGGTCATGGTTGTGGATCATAAGGATAAGAGTTATCCAATGGAGAAATGAGCTTTTTTTGTAGCAAGGTCTTATAGACCACATCCAAAGGTTCACCAAGAGGTGTATATTCTTATTTTTGATGTGTAATCCAAGATGAGTTCTTTAGTTTTTTTGCAAATGTCTTATTGTAAGAAGGAGGTTTCTCAATGTTCTTGGATGCTTTGAGATATCTTGTAAGATTGAAAGTTTCTTTAGTAGGTTTAGGAGTAATGTTGTCAATGACTCCATCATACACAACCTCTCGGTTCTTGTTCACATACTTTTATTTGTCCTCATTAGAGGTTGATCCTTGTTTAGTGCCCTTCTAAAGGGTTAGTTCACCCTCTTTGACCATGAATTCCTCTATCCCCATAGCTTATGTGACCATGTCTTCAAAGGTGTGTGGACCTTGAAGTTGAACTTTATACCCAAAGTCAGGTCAAAGATTATTAGTGGAGATGTCAACACTAGTACATTTGACCCAATTTTTGACCAAGGTTCATCGCTATTTTTCTCATCAAAATTTCAACCAAATTGCATGTTAGTTGAAATTTCAATGAATACATTCATCAAAATTTCAACCAACCTACAATTTGGTCAAAATTTTGACAAGAAAAATAGTGGCGTACCTTGGTCCGAAATTGAGTCCAAATTTACTAGTGTAAGTTTTTCCATTTCAAGGATTTTGCATGAATATTTGGTGTAAAGTTGTCTCCATATTTGAAGGAATGTGAGGAAAGGTTCCTTAACTTTTTGTTTAAGGTTACACTAGTCTCGTATGTTAACTAGGTGTTGTATGTTATGGGAGTACTATTGAACAAATAGGTTAGCAATCTCATTGAATGTTTTGATACTAGTAGGCAAGTGTGAAAACCATTCCATGGCCTGACCACCTAGACTTCTTGGGAATAAACACATGAGATATGCCTGATTATGCATAAATTCCATATATAAGGCACCAAATTCCCACAAATGATCTTGGGGATCAAAATTTTTGAAGTACTTATCGTACTTTGGAAACTCAACTCCTCTTGGAAAAGGAGGCATGTCTATACTCTTGTTAAAAGGAAATGGATAAAGAGTATCTAAGGTGTATATTTTTGTAGGTTTTTCCTTATCACACATCATTTGGGCTAACTTTTCTTGCATGATCTTCAGTTGATTTTGCAATTTAGACATTTAAACTTCCTCTTCAAGTGTAATGATTGTTCTAACATTAAGTGATGAGGTAGCTTGGCTCCCTCTTGAGCAAGTTTGAGAAAGTATTTCTCTTTCTCTTTGTTAAGAAAGATTTCCATGACTTTTTGGAAGTATTTATCCTTATAACATCTTTCAATATTCTTCAATAAGAATCTCTTCATTTTCCTTATTCTCATTAGTAAAAGGGTCTTCGTATCTCTCATTCCTTTGGTGTTCTTGTTCTCTACTATGTTCTCCATGTTCTTGGTCTTGATCAACCATTTTAGGGATGTGATAAGTTTCAGTGTATATTGGTTGAAAAGGTTTTTTGAATAAGAATTCAACTATGTTATTTGGAGATGTATGACCTTTGCTAGTTTTAGGATCCTCTTGATATAAGGGATTCCTAGTTTGTTGTAAGTTTATGGAAAATTTTGTTTGAACATGAGGGGATCTAACTAGTGAAGGAGATCACGAAGACTCCTTAGTAGACGTACTGGACATAGACTATGTATAAGCTAAGAAGAAAAATCCACCAAGATTATGACCCCTTTCTCTACCTCATCTAAGTCTATGGGGATAGAACATGTTTCCACTTCTTGTTGCCACAGTCATAGACAATGACAAGGAGCAAAAGCCTAGACAAGGACCAAGGACCACAATATAATGTAGCCTCAAAAAGTGAGATAAGGGTGTTTTATACTTAGGTACAAGTCATCTAAATAATGGCTAGACTACCAAAGGTTTATGACTATTGTGACACCAAGTATGATGAACACAAAAGGATAGCATAAGATAAAAAAGTGAGGAGACTAGTTTATGTGTAGGTCGCAAGTTTTTAACTAACTATTTGACACTATTTACAGATAGAGAAGTGGTAAAATGTTGCAGCTATAGATCATACTTAGAGTGTAGATAAATTTGACATGATAGTTTGATAGTTTATAGGACAAGATCCCACATGAGGATTCTTAGGGAACCATGCAAGAAAGCACAAAGAACCAAGCGAAGATTTAGAACAACAATTTTTTTAACCAAGCGAAGATTTAGAACAACAATTTTTTTACTAGTTTCCTCATGTGAGAACTTGCATAGAGCTGCACGAGGAGTTGACAATTTGACATAAAGGAAAAATTTTGGCATAAAAGATAGTGGTTTTGTAAAATCTCGCATGGAGATTTTTAGAGATTCACATGAGGACTTGTATAGAGCCACACAAGGAAGTACTAATAGAGTGTTTTCTCATGCAAAAATTCATAGAACTGGGCACGCGACAGACTGACAATTTTTTACTAGATTTGAAGAGATTTTCATTGGTTTCAACAATTTTGAATAGATGTTTGATTGTGTTCACAAGTTTCAAATAGATATCAGGGTATTTTTCAAGTTTTCAAGTTTTGGACAACATTTGGGTTTTCCAATAAGCAATTATTTTCAAACATAGGAGGCAAGCAGTAGTCGCAAACAATCCAACTAAGGGCAAAGCAACTTAGAGGGATGGGGGAGTCTTGATCTTTAGTTTGTTTAATAGATTTTGACAAGTTACAAGACTCAAAAAAGACATGATTTATCCCTAAAACCAAATATGATAGAGGAAGAAAAACCTTTGTCTGACAACTTATGTACATGCGTTCACCTCACAAAGTCGTGTCACCCTACTAGAGGGTACCCATGTTTTTGGTGTATTCTAAGGACTCAATAACATATATACTGAATGAGAACCCTTGTGGTAGGGGTCAAGCACATATACCACCTTCTAGCATCTCAATACATGACTATGGTGAGTATCCATAGGAGAGATTCTTCCTCCTCCTTGCACAAAGATTATGCCCCCTTTCAGAGGTGAATTGGGTAGCAACTAACTAAGAGGTTTTTACTTAGCTTCCATTCATATTAACCCCTAGTGCTTTTTTAAGAAGATTTGAGGCTAGCAGCCCACACTAGCATCTATAAGTGCACACACTTGACTAGTAAGAGTAGGGAAAACAATAGCCAGTGTAGTTTATATAGCCTCTTCTTGATATGCAATATTAGAATGAAGAAGAGGGAATTAACATGGCTTTGGAGTCTTTCACTCAAAAAAGATACTTTATTATATTGAGTTAGAATCTTTGGAAAAAGGGGTGTGCTCACTAGGGTAATCAAAAGAGGTTGGATCACTCTGGCAGGCCCTCTAAAACTTTGACTCGGACTGGTGGTTTTGATCTAAGGGTGCAAGTTTTTGATTTCCCTCAAAGGGAAAGAGCACACTCCTCTACCTCATCACCTTTCCTAAACATGCAAGGTGTATTCATCACCAAGTTATCTTATTGATCCTAACTTTCCCTTTCTCAAGATCTTGATTTCCTAAAATGAAATCATCATCCCTTAATAGAAAAGACTCATACAGGAGAACCACTAACTTCCTTGCCTCCCTCAGGTATCATCTTTCAAAGGTTCTAGGTTTTTGATTTACTCTTGGGCATCACTTCCAAGTAGTAAAGAGAATACTCCCATATTTCCTTGTCTTGCACCCTACAAAGTTCACAAGCCCTATTTAGACTACGTGTAAGAAAGCAGTAAAATAAAACACAATGTTTAAGTGGGTTTGAAATGATTTCTTTGACATGTGCATCTTTGACAATATCCTATAATCAAACTGTCAGTAGTGTTTCATATGTTTGTGATAAGGTGTCTTTGACAAGTGTCTTGCAAACCACTATTAAGCTATTTACAATATCAAAAACCAAAAATGAATATTCTTCAGAAATAATCATTAATCAAATCATCATGATAAATAGAATCCAAAAATTGTACTTTGCATTGCTGATGCAAAATTTTGTATGAAATCTTGCACATGCTCATGTGAGAAAATGGTGTGTACCGCATAATTATATACTTTTTTTATGCGAGGAAGTGCACTGAAAGGGGAAAATTCTTAGTTTCTTCATGCAAGAATGAGATTTTTCATGTAGGAATCTGGAATACTATATGGATGACAACAACAAAATACTAAAAAATGTAGAAAAATAGAAAAAATGAGACCAAAATTTTGATTTTTCAGCCCCACAGTGGGTGATGGAAATGTATGCAGGAAATGTGGGCCTTAATCTTCACACACACTTCAACATGATCCTTATATGCAAATTCATCCCAGAATGAACATTGAGTCACTCATCTAAAAAAATTTGGCAAACCGATCTGTTGCCTCCTAACTAAATGGATTATGCTAGTGCTCTTAGAATGAGAAGCTAGCAAAAGACCTCTAGTATGAAGGATTTAATTAGGCTATATGAGAATGCAAATTAATCTAAATGAAATGTGTATATTAAGCTAGGAATAAAAAGAACATATTATTCTAAATGTGTGCATTTTAAACTAGAATGATATTGATAAGTAAGAAATTTAAGCTAAGAATGCAAGAGCAATGAATATATATTTCAGCATAAGTTTGATAAAAAAATCAATTCAACCTTTGTAATGAGGAATTGAAGCCTCCTTAAATAGAATTCTATAATCAATCAATGGTCGACATGAATTGGAATGAACAATCAAGATTGGAGATGAGATTTAGTTAGAATGGAAAATTCCTTGTGCAGATGAAGTTAAATGATTCAGATCTGAGTGTGATGGAGAGTTATCTGAGTCTCTTCTGAGTGTGAGAAAGAGATAACTAAGTCCATTTTGACTTCTAGTTCACTTAGAATTTCCATTTTTGAACTGAAGAGAATATTTTGGAGAAGATATTTAATTTCATAAAATAGAATATGACCTCATAAATGCATAATATTAATTAATTGAATAATTGAACTCAATAATTAAAATGAGGATATTATCTTATTAAATTAAACACATTTAATTCCTTTGTACATTAGCTAAATAAGCAATTTTAATTTAATTGAAGTATGAAGACTTATAATTAAATTAAACTTAATTAATAGGTTTAATGAAGTTAATTTGAATCAATACTTAGGAATTAAATAAAGAGTGTGATTAATGTAGATTAGGGTTTCTACATTTGACACTTAGGTCAAGTAACAAGTATCAGAATTCAGAATTGCCTAGTAAAATAGGACTTAGAATTGATCAAATTGACTAGAATTGGTTTAGCATGGAAATGTGCCAATTTTAGGGTATTACATAAGTTGCCTAAAGTATCAAAGTATTGGAGCTACAAATCAGTCACAAGCTAGGTGACAAAGAGAGAAACTAAAAATGTTCATATCTACATATTAAGATGACAAGTCTTTGGCATTATTGTCAAAGAGGGAGAAAGACAAAGAATGGGAGAAATTAAAGGGATAAAGGAAGAAAGGAAGAAACATGAAATATCTACTTAGAGGGAGATAGTGTACCGATGATTACTATAGAGAAATGGTTAAAAGATTGCATCTACATAGTAAAGAGGGAGATAGTGCCAAGGGACATATAAGAAGCGATCAAGAGGGAGTCATAAGGATGAGTTGATTGTCTATTGATAAAAAAAAAAATGTGTAACCTATACTAAAGATGAAAGCTATTAATAGAGGGAGAGATTTCAATACAAGGAATTATTTTCTTTTTGGTATTATTGTTGGTTGTACTAGTTATATTTGTTTTCCATCAATGTCAAAGATGGAAATTGTTGAAAATTTTTGATAAAAGTATGATAATGTGTTCCAATCATTGTTTTCCTCTGATGTCAAACCTGTTGGAATGTTCAACTAGGAAGAGTACTTCTAAGAGCGGGGGGGGGGGGTGAATTAGAAGTACCAACTTTTAACTTTTTCTATCCTTTAAACACATAACTGAAAAACAATTTGTATGAATGTAAACATATAAAAAAACATGAAATGAGAGCATGCATCAACACATAACACAAATATTTGATAACCTAGAAACCCTCCAAGAATAAGAAGGTAAAATTGGATCACTATAGCAATCAATGTTCAACCACTTCTGATGGTCTGCCCTATTAAAGGCTTTACACTGTGTCAATAGTGACCTTTTTAGAGGATTTACAAACACTTTACATGAAGTGTCACCCTATTAAATGATTTACAATAGGCTGTTAAACCCACCTATTACATAGGATTTTCAAGACCTTCTAAAAGGTTCTCCTACCTAGCTGTTAAGCTAACATATCAACATAGGATTTCAACCTCTGATACAATTGTGAGAGAGTATTAGAACATTTGACTTGATTGAATGGAATCTCAAATTGTGAGATTCAGGTACTAGATCTGCTCTTCTTGTTTTGATCCTTGCTTGATCTGATCTCTGTATGTGTTCCTTGTCTCTTCTACTATTTTGATCAACTTGATATGAAATTTTTGCTCTTCTCCACTAAGTCCTTCCTTCTTCTCACTAAAATTTGGCTATAATCTTCCCTTAAACTATTTTCTTCTACACATGCAATGGTGCATTTGACCTCCTTATAAAGAATGCAAAGACTTAGGGTTAGGTATGGATCTATGATCCATATTGAATCTCAAATTCTTGCTCAAATCCTTGGATTATCTTCATTGGTTGCATGCCTTCTCCATTTTTCTGATTGGTTGCATGCAGATTGCATATGGAATGTAAATGATTCATCCTTATCCTTTTTCTCCTTCAAAATTTCTCTAGGTCAGCTCCAAAAATGGTTTACATCTTAGTTTTTGAAAGCACAAACTCTTATGTTGATCCTGAGTTACTCGGCACTCATTACATTATCGATTCTCGTCATGAACTAATTCCTAGATTGCTTGGCATCTATTACTTTCCTAGTTCACTTGACACTTGTTAAACACTATATTGCTTGGCATCTGAATATTTTTGAATTATTCGACACATGACCATTTCCTAGATTATATGGCACATACTACGTTCAGACTTGCTCGGCACCAACTATGACTTAGCATCTATTGAGATTCTAGGTTGGCATATATTGTGTACTCGACATGTATAGTGAAAAATGGTAAGTGTGTTGACACTCATTTGTCAAGACTATTATTTTGACCAAAAATCTCCCCCTTTGACATGAGTGTCAAAAACAGTTAACTTATGACTCCCCTTAAGTTGATTATGCCTTGTCCATTCTTGAAACTAAAATTCTATGTTAATGTGCCTAATTCTCTCTATCCTTTGTCCTATTTTTGAGCCTGTGTGCCATATCTAATCTATTGAAGTACAAACTTTTGCATCTTCCCCTTTCTGCTTTATTATTAGTCTCCTCCTTTTGGTTAATTACAAACTTTCCACATTATTCTCAAAATGAAAGAATGTAATAAAAAATGGTTCAAAATTTGGTATTCTCTTCAAAATTTGGTATTCTCTCATAGTATCTGCATATATACATATTTCCCTTTATACATATATCTCCCCCTTTTTGACACTGGTGTCAAAGGGTTCTATGGAGTAATACCATGCTTATCCAAAAAAAAATTATTTACCTCCAAGAGTATCTTTAGAGCTACATCCCAATTTTCTAGTGTAATGTCTAATGACTTATGCTAGATGGCAACCTATGTTGCTAGATGTACAAGTCCATCTAAGGTAGAAAAATTTGAATCTTTTTTGATAATTATTTCTACATACATTTGCTCCTTATGGAGTACCTCCAAGTGAGGGGTTATAGAGGACTGCATTTGCATCAACTTAGCTTTAGTATTAGCCTCCTTTTCTGTTAATATAGCTAATTCTCTTTGTGTGAGTGAAGTGTTTGAGAAAAATGTTTCTCACTCTGAGCTGGATTGGTGGGGAGTTGCATACTAGAAATCTTTAAATTTCTCTCCAAACTTAGTATCTTCTGGCTAGTTTCCTGTGTGAAGTTGGAAAAATCACACAATTTTTTGTACATGGAGAATATATTCCCAAGTACAATTTTTACTCTATCCAGTTCCTTAGCCAATTCAACTTGAGATAGTGCTATATCACCAGATATTTTCTCATTTATCTTTCCTTGGAACTTCCTTTCTGACCATTCCATTAATTTTGCATTTGTATCTTGGTCTTCACTAGTCACCTGATCAACTATGTCAGATAGTTGCTCTACTATTGGCCTTGACTCATCAGGTGTCTACAAGATGAAGGCATCCATAAAGATGTCGTTTATCTCATTCAGTGCTTGCCTATATTTATGTTCCTTTCTCAATACCTCTTATCTCCTTCTTCTATCCAATTCACTCTATATTTCATTAATCTTTTCTTTAGTGAGAGTGCTGGATTCATAGTAAGGTATTGTGATTTCCTTATCAAGCTTAGGAATTCCATACTAAAGTTTCCTAGATACTTTTTTTGAGCTCAAGCTTGGTGTTCTAACTTTCAATGCTAGCATTTTAGAGCTTGGCTTCTGAAGAGTTTGAGTGGGAGTACCTATTTTTGGTAATTCAACCAAAGTTTGTATTGTAGATTCCTCCTCATCTCTTTTCTCTTCCTTCTCTTCTATTTGTTTCTCCTTTATATTATCAATGGTTGGGTGTGTGCTTGCTGGCTATTCTAATTTTTCTTTGTCTTCCCCTACTACTACACTCGACACTTGAAGTGCATCTGTGACTGCTTTTAGTGGAGATGGTGGAAGAAGGAATAGGAGCCTAGTAGTTTGAGTGGTCAAAGGTGGTTATTATGTTTGCACCTTGACTTCCTTTGATTCTACTACTACCTTTTGCAACTCATCAACATTGACTAGTATTGGGCTTGAACATAATCTAGTTGCTTGTGTTGATTGGGCAAGGATCTTTGCTAGATCCTCTGCAGTTAGTAGATTGATGTTTTGACTAGAAGTATCAATAAAATCCTTAATCTTGATAATTTATGTAGGTGTGATGGTCACATGAGGAGGGCTAGGAGGTGGTAGTTGTGTGTCTTGCACACTTTGCTCTTGCTACTCATCTATACCCTTTTCTTCCTCTTTCTCCTCTTTCTTCTTATCTTCCTCCTTCTTCCTTGTTTCTTTCATTTCCCTTTTCTTGGCACTTGCTTCTACCTTGTATTCCTCATCAAACACATCATCAATTTTATTGTATATTATTTTCCACAATCTTGTGGATTTTCTGACTACATCTTCAATTTTATTTTGCAAAATAAAAAATGCTCTATACTTAGGAGTAAATCTACTATTGTGCCTCTTGATTGTATTAGTTATTTGACTCTTAGTCAAGTTAGGAAACAATCTAGCTAAAGTAGATTCCCTTATTTCCTTTTCCATTTTCAAGAAAAAATGCCATTTTTCTTCAATAATTTTGTACAACTCCTTGGGCATTGAGCCATCTAGATCTAGAGGTGTGTGCTTGTACTCGACCATCATAGCATACACAGATTCCTCTATTTTATTTTGCTCTTCCTTAGTGAGCTTATTAAAATCTAAACTCTTTAAATCTTTCAATTCATCATTTTTAATCTTTGTACACAATTTTTCTATAGCAAACTTGGGTGAACGACTTACCACTTTGAATTGACTATTATCATCTATTTCTATCTTCTTGGTGGTTTTATTCTTCTTTTCTACCTCTTCTTTAGCCTTTTGTGTTGTAGCTCTGGTGGTGGCTTTAGTAGTGGGCTACTTTGGGTTGAGGAGCACGTGGATTTTTAGCCTTCCTCTTGGTGACTTTAGTTCTAATAGGTGCTTCCTCAACTTCTTTTTCCTTGACACCTTCCTCTTTATCCTCACCTAGACCTTGTGTTAGTTTTAGAGGCTCTTCTTCTTCATTTTCATCCTCTTCTTCATTTTCTTCCTCTTCTTTAGCAGTACCTACTTCTTCAACTCCAAATATTTTCTTGATCTTATTGATCAATTTATCCTTCTTTTTCACTATTGTGGCTACCTTAAGATCTATCACCACCCTTGATTTGACAATGTCATAGGTTCCAAAATGTTTTACATTCTTGTCAATGTCTTCTACAAGTAGAGATGTTATTGTTGCTGAGGCTATATCAACATTAACTTCATAACCTAGTGGCCTAAGCCATCTCACTCTAGGTATGACTGCTTGTATATACATATAATCAATATCCATAAGAAAGAAAATATCCTTCACATGTTTCTCAACTAGTGATACTGGTATCCTCATCCTTTGTTTCATGGATTTTTTGAAGTCCTCAAACTAGCTAGTCATTTGGGCATCAAAATTCTCGCCCATCTACTCAATGAATCTATTAATTTTCTCAACAATGGTCTTGTTCTGATCCCATTTCACCTTGCGTACTAAAGGGAATTATTTCATAATATATAAAAACATACAAATCAAAACTGAGCCAAATTTGCATTGATCTCCCTTAGACTTCCTTATAGCTCCTAGATTCTCATTGATCTGCTATAACATGAGCTTTGCAAGATCATATGTATGATCTTTCTTCATCAATTTATAAGCAATATCTAATGATATACATGGTACACTGTTTAGTCTACTTGACTAGTAGAATTTTTGGGATATGACTCTCATAGCAAAATCTAGTAGGGGTTCTATGATGGTGTCTATTGTCATTCCCCTATTATGCCATTTTGCACCAGTGTTCTTCTCTATGGCCTCCTTTTTGTCACTTCTCAAGGTCTTTGGCCAATCTAGGCTTGGAATACCAATAACCCTATGGACAATTTTCTCTATAAACTTCACTAGCCCTATTTCTAACCAAAAAGATCCATCATGGATTCTGCTCAACACTATGCATATCCATTCTATTTTGAAAGCAATAGGGAAAACTAGGGTTTTGGTCAAACCCTTCTTCTCAACTATGGAGAATTCTTCTTTAAGTTTTCCATTTTCACATAGTTTATCAAATGCATTAAAAACCTCCAAATCTCCTATGGCTCCAACTTTATAGTTTTAACACTTTCAAACCATAACAACTTTATCAGGAATTACAGATAGGGCACCAGTAGGATCATTCTTATAAGCGACTTCAGGAATGGGCCTAAACCTAGGTTGTTTGACTTCATTACTAACAAGTTGAATTTCATGAATTTCCTTCTCCTTAGTGGTTTTTGACCCATATGCCATTGTTTACTAAACTAGGGTTTAACATTAAGTAAGTTTTCAAACTCTACGTAGCTTTGCACTTGAATAAAATACCTATGATTTGATGAAATCGAGTTGAATTATTGTTGGAATCTCTACAAATAGTTGTTTGATCATTGTAGAATCACATTTTAACTCTACCCAACTTTGCTTTGTGTTCGAATGATTCAAAAATGAATGATTTTCAACTTTATTAGGTTCAAAAACCTAGCATTTATTGCATTTGTGATGACAGTTGTACACTTGGCTTCCAAAGATTTTATCCACCCGACTTCCACTAAAGTTCATCTACTCGACAACTACTAACATGTTTTACTCAGCATCCACTAGTCTATTCAACTTGGCATATACTGGAATTTTACTCGGCAACCAAAGATAGCTTGGCATCATCTTCTAATATTTTAAGTTGACATCTTTTCTCATGCATATGTCTTCTTTGCAGTACTTCTATGTTTTCTTGGGCTAATGTATGATACATCTTTATATGTATCAACCCCATGTATCTATCTTATGCTTAATTGAATGAGGTGTGATCACTTGACCTTTTGGGTGAAATGATGTCTCCATTTGATGTGCTACATCCACCTTTCTTCTTCCATGTCTTGCTCATTTGTCCTCTTATTTGTTCAACATCAATCTTTTCTTTTCCTTTATTGACTTTAGTCTTTGGTGCTTTTGTATTTGTAGGATAGTTTTTGCTAATGTGACTATTCTTCAAGGAACTAAAACATGTAGTTTAGTTCAGCCACCTTCTGTAGCTTCCCTTGAAATGTGTCCTTATGCAATTTTTAGGAATGTGTCCATACTCTTGACAATAGTGATAGCTGTACCTAGTATTGTAATCCCAATTGTAGTGATGTAGATGATTGATTCCTCTCGTAGGCTAACTAGGTACCCATAGAGGCTTTGATCTGCATTCAAATGCTCTATGTCCATAATTTTTATAGTTGTAGGAATTACCTTCAAATCTTTGCATCCTCATGGTCTTGGTTCTGTAGTCTTATGTTGAATGCCCTTGCTTTTTGCATTTGTGACAAAATTTTTCATTTGTAGGCTTATCATGTTGATGATTGTTCTTTCTTCTACACACATTAGAGGTATGTCCTTTTTTACCATAGAAATAACAAGTAGGTTTAGTGTTCTTACTTTTGTTGCTTTCTTTCTTCTGTAGTCGTGGATGATTCTCCTTGTTCAGTGTTGATGTAACCTAGCCCTAAAGTATCATTACTAGCCCTTGGTGATTTCAGCAATTTCTCAAAGTACTTGATGGCCTCATTTGGTTTGTTGTAACTTTTTGCTATTTCCTTTTCTCTCTTCAATTCATTCTACAATTGTTCATTCTGCATCTTCAACGTGGATATCTCAATGTCCTTCATGTTTAGCTCATGATGAACATTCATCATCTGGCTTAAGGTGTCCAATTGCATGTTTGAGATCTTTTCAAATTCAATTGTCTTCTCTTCTAACCTATTGGTGAGATTTCTCTTGTCATCTTCTATTATGGCCTTGTCTTCAATAGCTCTTTTCTTTTATTCAGTAATCTCACATAGCATCATGGCTTGTGATTCTTGTTCCATCTTAAGATATCTTATCTCTTCTACTTGAGCCCTATTTTTCTCCATTAATTCTACTATTGCTGCATCAAATTCCTTGGAATCTCCATTGGAAAACACTTGTGAGGTTTCAATTTCCTTGTAGTGTATGTCATTTTCAGCTATGGCTATCTCCTTCCTTCTTTTCAAGGATTTTCTCAGTTCCTCCCTGGCTTCCTCTACTTTATGTAGAGCTAGTTGCACATCAATCACCTGATTTTCAATGATCTTCCCAAGTTTGAAGACTTCCATCTTTTGACCTTTTTCTCCAAGCTATTAGGCTTCTCCTTGTGAGAGCTAGCACTCTGATACCAATTGTTGGAATGTTGAAATCGGAAGAGTACTTCTGAGGGGGGGGGTGAATTAGAAGTACCAACTTTTAACTTTTTCTATCCTTTAAAAATATAACTGAAAAACAATTTGTATGCATGTAAACATATAAACAAACATAAAATGAGAGCATGCATCAACACATAACACAAAGATTTGATAACTCAAAAATCCTCTAGGAATAAGAAGGTAAAACTGGGGTGGGGATGACACCCACAAAAATCACTGTAGCAATCAATGTTCAACCACTTCTGATGGTCTGCCCTGTTAAAGGCTTTACACTATGTCAATAGTGACCTTGTTAGAGGATTTACAAACACTTTACATGAAGTGTCACCTTGTTAAAGGATTTACAATAGGATATTAAACCCACCTAATACACAGGATTTTCAAGACCTTCTCAAAGGTTCTCCTACCTAGCTATTAAGCTAACCTATCAGTATAGGATTTCAACCTCTAATACAATTGTGAGAGAGTATTAGAATATGACCTGATTGAATGTAATCTCAAATTGCTAGATTTAGGTACTAGATCTACTCTTCTCATTTTGATCCTTGCTTGATCTAATCTCTGTATGTGTTCCTTGTCTCTTATATTGTTCTGATCAACTTGATATGAAATTGTTGCTCTACTCCACTAAGTCCTTCCTTCTTCTCACTAAAATTTGTCTATAATCTTCCCTTACACTATTTTCTTCCTCACATGCAATGGTGCATTTGACATCCTTATAAAGAATGTGAAGACTTAGGGTTAGGTATGGATCTACGATCCATATTAAATCTCAAATTCCTGCTCAAATCCTTGGATTATCTTCATTTGTTGCATGCCTTCTTGATTTTTCTGATTGGTTGCATGTATATTACATAGGGAATGTAAATGATTTGTCCTTATCCTTTTTCTCCTTCAAAATTTCTCTAGGTCGGCTCCAAAAATGGTTTACATCTTAGTTTGTGAAAGCAAAAACTCTTATGCCAATCTTGAGTTACTCAACACTCATTACATTACTGATGCTTAGCATGAATTGATTCCTAGATTGCTCCACATCTATTACTTTCTTGGTTCACTCAACATTTGTTAAACACTATATTGCTCGGCATCTGAACATTTTTGAATTACTCAACACATGAACATTTTCTAGATTACTCAACACATACTACGTTTAGACTTGCTCAGCATCAACTGTGGCTCATCACCTATTGAAATTCTAGCTCGACATAAGTTATGTACTCAACATGTATAGTGAAAAATGGTTAGTGTGTCAACACTTAGTTTTCAAGACTATTCTTTTGACCAAAAAAACCTATTACTTGTTGGTAAGATAACTACCTAGTTGATTTGAGTACTATCATTTGTTTGATTGATGATGAGATTTTGATCAAATGAGATAACAATAGCACCTAGAGAAAATGTTGAGTTATGGTATTAAAAAAGGAGTACAAAGATCAATTAAGATAGTGATGATATAGTGCATTGATTATCTATTAAGGTTGCAAAGGTTGGATACACTGATTAAGTCTAGAAGAATAAGTAAGAAGAAATGACTCTACCAAGCTTGACTGAGTGGACAGTAGGTGTCAAGAAAAGTTAGCGCAAGCCAAGCAAAAAATCAATTGGAGCTGAGAAAATTCAAAGTTTAGTGTATGTGAGTGATTTAGTGTAAGCAGAGTAAAGTTTAGTTGATGTTGAGCATCAATAAACTTTAGTGTTTGTAGAGTTATCTAGTGGATGACAAGTGGAAGAATAGTATGGAAGTTGAGTGACAACATATTGATGTTGAGTGTTAGTATTAATGTTAAATCGTGGATTTGACAAATCTAAGCCGATTATTTTTTTTCTTGAATTTTGTAAAGCATGTAGAAGATAACTATGATGATTTGGTGGCACAGAATTCATGGTAAACCATTTTGAGGCTAATCCAAAGAGGATTATAGAAGAATTTTCTAGAAGGGACTAGAATTAAAAGAAGGGTAGATTTATTGAATCCTCCCTAGTCCTACCTAACCCTAAAATGGATGATAGCGAATGAATAGACAAAGATCTTATTTTTCTCTTTATAGAGATGGCTAGTCAGAAGTAAAGGTTTTCATGTACAAGAACCTAAGGAAGACAAGGAATCTAGGGTCTTACTTCATTTAGATACCAAATAGAAGAGACTACTATTGGAAAGAAAAGCAAGAAGGCTTAAGGGTATGGATGCTTAAAGGGTGAACAAGCTATCAAAGCTGAAGTGTGTAAAAGCCAAGCAAAATGGAGGACTGAAATAATGACCTATAATCTAAAAAGTGAGTTGTAAGTTGTTATTAGATTAAGCCTTAATTTCTAATCATTGTACCAATATAGGGTAAATGCTTTGGATTAAGGTTGACCTAATAGTCATTTGTAAATCCTTTAATCGAGTGACATTCCAAGTGAATGATCTAAAATCCTCTAACAAGGCTCACTCCTAATAGGGTGATTGAAATCCTCTAACCAACTCACATTTAATAATGTGTATTATAATCTTTAATAGGGTTGGCATTTCATAAGACATCACTTCAGAAGAGTGAGAATGAGTACTATGTTACTGGTGGTTTTTCCCAAATTGGGTTTCCACATAAAATCATTATGTCAAATGTGTTATTGAATTTATTATGCTTCATGCTAACATTTATACAAAGATGATTTGATAGGAACCTACAAAGTTTAAGTGATTGTATGATCTAATGGATGCATGCATGAATATGTTATATGGATATGGTTCACTAAGCTTTGAAAAGTTTTATTTGAACATATGGACCTTGGAACTGATTCACCCCCCCACCCACCCCCTCTTAGTTATTCTAAAGAATTCCAATAGATTCTCCTTCCTTGGTACTAGTGTAACCAAATCCAGTAGTATCATTTATATCTAGGAGATCTCATCAATATCGCAAAATATTTGATGGCTTCACTAGGTTTTTTGAAACTTTTAGTAAATTCATTTTCTTTTCTCATTTTTATTGAACTATCATTTTGCACAATGCCTAACAACAAGAATCCTTTCAAAGTCCTCTCTTGAAAATTTGATCTGGGATCAACTCCAAGCTTTTGAGTGATCTTGTGACCTATTGGAATTTGCTCAATTGAAGGAAATGTGTTTTTTCAGAAGGATTCCTTCGTTGGTTCTGACCAATTTTGGATAAGATGATCAATCTACTTGCTACTTCAAAATAACCACAAAAAAAAGATATATTTTTTGGTATTTTCTATTTTTAAATGAATGCAATCTAATAATGCAACTATATGAATTCCTAATTTAACCAAGGCTTAGCAAAGAAAATAATGAAGATAAGGTAATGAGTGATGAAAGAAAATAACATGAAAGGTGCTGGTCATGTTTTTACTTCAAGTTTTTTTGAATATTCCATTGTGTGAATTTTCTTAGTTTTTGTGAGAAAATTAGGGTTTGGTTCCTTTTAAAATTGTTAACCCTAAGAAAAACCCTAATTAGTATCCTATATTTTGTGCCCTAGATAAGCCTTTTAGGTCGTGTGCCTTTACCTTATAAGTAAAGCGGAAAAATATTTTTTGAAAAAAGTATATATTTTTCAAGAACCTTTGAAAGACTTTTTATTTTTGTTTAATAATCTCCTAAAATAATCTTTACCATCAGATCTTTTAAGATCTATGGTAGTCGCCTTGTCACTATAGAAACTTGCATTCATTTTATCGTATGGGACATGGTGACCAAGTAAAACACCTAGGACCAAGTTAATATAAGCATGGTTTTAAAGTGTTTTTCCTGCGCCATCAGATCTTTTAAGATCAACAATGGTCACTATGTCACCACTACAAATTGCAAGGTTTTTACTGGTCATGACATGGAAACCTCCTGCAAAAGAGAAACACAATGGGACCAATTCAAAAGATGAGCATTGTAATTATAATTTTCCATTAATGAGCTTCATCAACACAGTGGAGTGTCAAAAGTGTCAAGAATAGTAAAGGATTAACCATGGCTAGAATGTGATGTTATTTCATGATACTAGATCTCTGCAAAGTTAATGGTGGTCACTTTGTTACCACCAAAAAGTGAGAACTTCATCGATAGCGACATGATGACCCCCCATGAATTAAGAATGTGGTGGGACTCGATTCTAAAAAATGGCACCGTAGAGACTACTTGCCATAAAGGGCCTTGCTAGTATCTCAAGTTGGTATTATGTCATATGCCATGGGGATTCACACCTAGAAAAAGATATGTGCTGATTGGTGTCATCAAATCTCTCGTAGATCGGTGCCATGTCGCTATAGGAACTTGCACAACCTTTAGTGTATGCAACATGCTAACCAAAGAAAAGATAGAAGGACTCACCATAGTTGCAATAAAATAATCATAAAATGTTCATCATCTGATCAAGGTTACATCAATGATGGTTGCTATGTTTTTATGAGGATTTGTTCAATGTTTATGCATAGCAACATAGCGAGAGTGCAACATATGTCCAAAAGTGCCAGTGGGTTTAGAATAACTTGCCAGTAGTAGAAGGAAAGGCTTATGCGGAGACATTTGATTGGTTTTACTACCAAATTGGTTGTTTGAAAATGAGTCATTAACAATCTTATTCTTGGATTGCGGGATTTTTTGAAATCTCTGGCTTGTTTTCAAAATTGTAAGGTAATGCCACCCTATTCTTCCTTACACTCCATTTATGAACATTAAGGCTCCCCGTGTGAAGCAGAACTAGGAATATATTGCAAGATTTCACCAAGTTATTCTCTATGAAAACAAATTTCAAAATTTTAGAGAGCTAAGAGCCTGTTGAAGAATTGTTCTTTGCATGACTATAGTGTGAAAGAATTTCCAATGTCCACTATGTGTTGCATAATTTTAGTAAAAAGTAACAAATAGCCAAGTAAGTATCTTGATCTATTAGACAGTAAATAATTTTGGTATTCTACATTATAAGTAAACATGCCTCCAAAGAAAGTTTTTTTGGGGAAGGTAGATTATGTGAATAGAAATATACATGATGATTTCCTCAAACAATTAGTTCAGTCTACAAATGAATATGGCCAAATGAAAAAGCTAGTTACTGTGAACCGTAGGCTTAAGATTGCAAATGGCTTATATGACAAAGGGAATTGGATTAGGGATGCAACTACTTCTAAAATAGGGCTCTATCTTTTTAAGAAGTGGTTTTTAGAAAGAAAATTGTTTGCTTCTAATGGAAATATCTAGAATTTTGATTTAGACAAACTAGTGGTAACTGGTGTTTTCATGGATTTTGACCAACTCACCGTCATTGCCAAAAGTTATGACCCAACAATTAGGATAGTAAGAAGAATAGATGGGGAGCTCCTAATAAGTATAAATGCTAAAGAAATTTGAGAGGTTTTTGGTTTGGAGCCACTGTCAAATTACCATGAGACCATTGACCTACCAAGACTAGAGAAAGAATACTTATCTAAGAAGGATAAGGTTAGGCAAGGTGCACTAAGGGCACACCTGGGCTGAATTGGAAACTTGAAATCGGTTACATCATCTATTAAAGAGCCTTTTAAGAAGGAATTCTTTACTTATAGGGCCATAGAAATATATATGACTCTTTGTAAGGTTTTTGGTGAAGATGAACATAATTTTATGCCAATAAAATTAATGTATATGATGATTCAAATATATTCTTTTAGTGTTGATATTATTTTTGATTTTGCATCTTATATAGCAGAAGATCCATATAGGGTTGGTTGGAATTGCAAAGAGCAAGGTGGAAAAGGCTTTTGGCTATTATTCATTGTTAATGCACATGTTTTTATTTAAAGGGGTTCATATTTTGAAAAGGAGATGGCTCTAAACTAAGAACATGAAGGAGAGGATTTGCCAATCTAGTTATGGAGTGTAGATATGAGTTGGAATGTAGAGGAGGATAGCTTCATCATATTTGATAGGTATTTTGCATCAAGGTTGAGAAGCTTCGTATTAAGGGACAATCCTAGAATCCCCAAGGCATTGCTAGATTTCATTAGGCCCATGGACAACCCTTTTGGGTTGAAAGTTTACCATAGCTAGGTAGATATCATACCATACCCTATTTCAATAGTTTTTAGGGTTTATGGTTTCAAAGGGACTCCCCATGTATTATCCTACAAAGTGCCTTTGAAGGTAGGGATAGCTAAGATGTTGTAGAAAATAGGGGGATTGGAAGAGGCACAATTGGTTGGAAGATCTAGAGGTTCAATCTTCCCCACCTATATTGTGGCTCACCATTTCATAATTACAAAGGGTGGTTGGGTATTCTTGTATAAATTCATGGATTAGTACAATATGGTTGTATCTCACCCCCATTTTTTTGATATTGAGGGATTTTTTGATATATTTAGACAAAGAGCTAAAGTTGGTTCAAAAGAGCACCATTTTTATTTCCCTAAAGATATAATAAGGAAGGAGTTCTATTTGCAAGAGCAAGAGATAAAAAAGGAAAAGTGGAGAGTTTACTCCAGAGTTTTGGAATTCATTAATTATTTTGATAATAACTATGAGTCTCTAAAGGATGCAAAAATAGAGGTAGAAAAATTAAGTAAACTAATGACCACTTTTCCTACAATTATGGAGGTCATGAATGAAAAGAAACTATTCTTTATTAATTCTATTCTAGAAAAAGAAAAAGAATTCATGAGGAGATTATCATTTACCCTTGTAGTAGGATCAAGGCAAGTAGTTGTTCAAAAAAGGCTTGGCTATAATATAACTTAGAATATAAGGCCTACATTAGACAAAGGAAAACAAATAATGGGGTCAACCAGTGTTGTGCTAGAGGAGAGACTAGATGAGCTCATGCCGAAGAGGTAGAGAATAGAAAAAGAACAAATACCTTAAATAGAGGAGTATTGACCAACCCAATCCCCACTGCACATAGAAGATGAACAAATCACTAGGGAGTAGGTGGAATAGTTGGGATCCCAAGGCGGAGTTTTCATTACTACAATAGAATTGAAGGAAGGAAATCCTTAGGAACTCCCTATGCCAATCCTTGAGTTAACTATTGCAGATTATAGAGGAAAAGAGTTGGACCCTATGATGGAATAGGCCTACCATGAATTAATTTTTATTGACAATTTTGTCAAGTCCAGAGTTTTTTTTATCAATTTTCTTGGAGAACAAACATTGGGACATTTGAAGAAAGATGCAGTAAATTGAAAATAGAGCATCTAAAAATAGAGGAGAAAAATGTGCAAAATTAAATAAAGGAAGAGATGATGCAAGAATTCATGAGCTTGACCCCTGAAGAAGGGAGACAAATGATAAAAGAATTTGGTGTTTTGTTGTTACCCAATTAGGATATTGTAGATGCAATGATTTTTAACTCTATCACAAAGAAATTGAGTACAGAGGAGAAAGGGAAGAAATAACTAAAAGGTGCTAAATTTACTAAGGATTATGCTACATGTCATATGGTCAATGAGAAAAGGATCTAGGATTGGCTCTTCCTAGCTTGATGATACTGGCTTGATAGTCAACCTAATTGTAAAAAGAGTTGAAGAAACTACCATTGAAGAGGTTGCAGAGCTAGGTGTTGGATTAGCCAACCTCACCTTAGCTAAAACTCAGAGAGACACAAGAGAAAGGTTAGAATTACAAGAAAATTATGAGAAAGTTTTGGTTGCATCTAATAAAGAAGTTCAAAAAAGAATTGAACTTGAAAATAAATTGATGGGATGCTAGGAGAAATCTAGTTGGCCTAAAATTACATATCCCTACCCACTAGTGGAAGCTTTTAAATCTACTCCTCTCATTGAAATTCTAGATACACCACAAATACCATAGTATTACACTGCAGAAGACTCTGAAGAAGAAAGGAGCAAATTATAGGCATTGCATGTGGAACTAGATATACAATATGAGGACAGGTTAAGGAAAGCCATTATGTATTTAGTAAATAAAATTGATTGGCCATCCTTCTATGAGAAGTTAGCAAAGACAATAATTATATGGGATGAGATAAAGGAAAATGATGAAGCCTTGAAGGAAATTGTCAACAAATGGAATAAAAGGAGTAAAGAGGTTACTCTTTTATGTTTTTCTATCATCAATTTATCCTATGAGCATATAGAGAAAACTTATAATCTAACCAATGATATATCAAAGTTTGATGATAAGAGAGTTGCATTGTAGAGAAGAATCATAAGTTATCTGGATAAATATAAGAGTGTTAACTTTAGAATGTTCCCACATGCCATAGATAAAAAGGATAAATTGAAAAATAAGGAGGAATGGGCCTAGAAACTAGATGACATATTGTGTCTCAAGATGAATAGAGTCATAAATAAAAAGGTAAATGCATGGTGGGCATCCACAACTGAGGAAGTTGTAAAAGTTCAGTTATTATCTGATTCTTTGAGGCAAAATTTTATTAAGATTGATAAATTAGGAGAATATCTATTTAAAAAGTAGTAGGATATTCTAAGTTTTAATTGGCCAAATGATACACCATTTGACAAGTGGATGGAAGAATTTGTTCATGAAAAATAGTTAGAATGTGCTGAAATTGATGATGAAGAAATGAAATAAGATGAAGTACAGATAATTGATACATTGGTGAAGGGAGAAGAGGATAGAGGTGAGCAACTGATTTCAGTTGCAAGCATAGAAATCCAAATTGGTGACTTGGTGGAGGAAGAATTAGATATAACTATTGTCTTATCATTTCATGATGATATAAATGGAGAACCTTGAGTTGAAGTAAGCCTGCAACAAGAAAATCTAGATACATCATAATCAACAATCCCATTGGCTATATCTTCTGAGGAGCTACAACAACAATAAAGACAATCATCAATTTTTCATCAACAGTAACAAAAGGATGCAATAGAAAATGGTCCCACCAAAGAATATTTGTGATGAAAGATATTTTGTTACATAATTTTTTTTCCTTTATAATAGTAACAATGTAAATATCGTGTGTCTTAAGGACAACTATCAGTTTCTCTATGCTTGATGCTTGTTACATCTCACAATATATAAGTGAGATTCCAGGACTAGATCAAGGGTCCGAGTCATTTGCATAATTTTAGTTATACTAAGCTTTGTTCAATCCAGTCTTGATGAAAACTTTATGGTGTATTTTCTCTACATGTATCTAAGAATACATGAGTAAGTGCACCAAGTTGTGGTGCCAAAAGGGGGGTATAAGTGGACACCTTCTTCCTGAAATCAGAAATTTATGAACTTCAACAAGAATTTGAAGATAGGTACGATCAAAATTTTAAGATATGACAAAAAAAAAAGAAGTCAATGTCCTTTGAATCTAGTTTCTAAAATACTATATATTTTTTTAAATGGTTTATTTTTAGGTCTTCAAAAAAGGGGGCCATAGAAAGTGGTACTGTTTATTCCAAAAAAACATAACACAGTACAAAGTGTGGCCCCCCTAAAACTTTAACTAATTTTTTTGAAATTCTTTAATTGTTCTGGTCAAAAGTTACTTAACACTATGTAATTTATCCCATATTTTTCAGGTAATTTTATAATGTGTATTTTTTTTAATGAATTTTTTAACTCGACACATCCCAAAAACTTGAATATCTATGTGCTCCCCCTAGAAATAATTGAAAACTAATCTAAAATCAATTTTTTTTTTCAAAGTGTGTAGAATGGAGTCTAGTTTGTAAAAAACTAAGTTGTTGCAAAATTCGATGAATGAGCTAAAATCTATAGCCCAATTAGTACATGGTGGTTTTTGAAAAAATTAAACATACATTCAAAAGAAATTATATATGAAAGGTTTGAAATAGCTCAAATTAAAAATAAATTATATGGTTATATAGCTAACACAAAGGCCTACAATGTCATGTAACTTGATCTTATTGATGCCCAACCACAAGAAATCTTGAAGGAGAGAACACAAGAAAAATCAATCATTTTTTGTATGTTTGTAGCAAAATGTATCTCATACCTATTTATAAACTCCAAACCTTTGGGTTGGATCTCCAAGGCATGCTATTTAAAGAATTTGAATTTTGGTCTCAATAGCATGTGTGCGCTACAGTGTGCATGCACAATTGAGAGCTAAATAGTGCACAGAGAAGGAAGAAGAGATGCAACACAAGAGTAAGAGAGAGTGGGGGGGATGGTTGTGTGTGTGTGAGAGAGAGAGAGATAGAGAGAGAAATTAGGGGATGGGAGAGGGGGGAGAGTAGGGGATGGGAGAGAGAGGAAGTGAGAAAGAGTAGGGGTGGCAGAGAGAGTACACAATGGGAGAGAGAGGAAGTGAGAAAGAGTAGGGGTGGTAGAGAGAGTATAGGATGGGAGAGAGAGGAAGTGTGAGAGAGAGTAGGGGTGCCAAGAGAGAGGTACAGGATGGGGGAGAGAGATTGAAGGTAGGGATTGGAGAGAGAGGAAGTGTGAAGAGCGTAGGGGTGGCAGAGAGAGTACAAGGTGGGGAGAGAGAGATTGAGAGTAAGGGATGTGGGAGAGAGAGAGTAGGTAGTGGGAGATGGAGTGGGAGAGGGAGAGTGATAGAGAGGAGGATGGGAGTGCATGTGTGTGAAAGAGAGAGAGTAGGGAATGAAGAGGGGGGAGAGAGAGTAGGGGATGGAGAGAGAGTAGGCGAAGAGAGAGGGAGTGGAGAGGGAGAGAGAGGGGGGATGGAAATGTGTGTGTGTGTGTGTGTATGTGTGTGTGTGTGTGTGTGTGAGAGAGAGAGAGAGAGAGAGTAGGGGATAGGAGAGAGTGTAAAAATGTGAGAGAGAGTAGGGGGTAGTAGAGAGAGAGAGTAGATAGGGAGAGAGTGAGAGAGAGAGAGAGAGTAGGCAGTGGGAGAGGGAGTGGGAGAGAAAGAGCAAATGAGAGACAAAGTAGGGGATGGGAGAGGAGAGAGGGGGGATGGGTGTGTGTGTGAAAGAAAGAGAGCAAGGAATGGGAGAGGGGAGATAGATAGAGAGAAAGTAGGAGATGGGAGAGAAAGAGAGTAGGAAATGGGAGAGGGAGAGAGAGGGGGATGAGAGTGTATGTAAGAGAGAGAGTAGGGGATGGGAGGGAGAGAGTAGAGAGGGAGAGAGTGAGAGAGAGAGATAGTAGGTGGTGGGAGAGGGAGTGGGAGGGAGAGAGAGGGGGAATGGGAGTGTGTGTAAGAGAGACAAAGTAGGGGATGGGAGAGAGTAGGCGATGGGAGAGGGAGTGCGAGAGAGAAAGAAGGGGAATGGGAATGCATGTAAAAGAGATAGAGTAGGGGATGGGAGAGGGTGTGAGAGAGAGTAGGGGGTGGTAGAGAGAACTAGTACGAGATGGGAGAGAGAGAGAGAGAGAGAGAGAGAGAGAGAGAGAGAGAGAGAGAGGATGGGAGAGTGTGTGAGAGAGAGTAGGGGATGGAAGAGAGAGTGAGAGTAGGGGATGGGAGAGAGAAAGTAGAGAGGGAGAGAGAGTACTTGAGAGAGAGATATAGTAGGTGGTGCAAGAGGGAGTGGGAGAGGGGGAGAGAGAGGGGGAGAGAGAGGGGGGGATGGGAGTTTGTGTGTTTGTGAAAGAGAGAGAGTAGGAGATGGGAGATGGGAGATGGGAGAGAGAGTAGGGGATGGGGGAGAGAGAATAGGTGGTAGGAGAGGGAGTGGGAGAGGGAGAGAGATAGGGGAAATGGGAATGTGTGTAAGAGAGAAAGGGATGGGAGAGAGTGTGAGAGTGTGAGAGAGAGTAGGTGGTAGTAGAGAGATCTCGTACAGGATGGGAGAGACAGAGTGAGAGTAGGGGATGGGAGAGTGTGAGAGAGAGTAGTGGATGGGAGAGAGAGAGTGAAAGTAAGGGATGGGAGAGAGGGAGAGAGAGATAGTAGGTGGTAGGAGAGGGAGTGGGAGAGGGAGAGGGAGAGAGATGGGGGGATGAGAGTGTGTGTCACAGATCTAGAGAGTAGGGGATGGGAGAGAAGAGAGTGGGGGGATAAGAGTGTGTGTGTCTATGAAAGAGAGAGAGTAGGGGATGGGAGAGGGGAGAGAGAGAGCAGGGGATGGAGGATAGAGAGTAGGCAGTGGCAAAGGGAGAGAGTGAGAGTAAAGGATGGGAGAGAGTGTGAGAGAGAGTAGGGGATGGGAGAGAGTGAGAGAGAGAGTAGGGAGAGGGAGATAGAGAGGGGGATGGGAGTGTGTGTGATAGATCTAGAGAGTAGGGGATGGGAGAGAAGAGAGAGAGAGGGGGATGGGAGTGTGTGTGTTTCTATGAAAGAGAGAGAGAGTAGGGGATGGGAGAGAGTGTGAGAGTGAGAGAGAGAGTAGGGGGTAGTAGAGAGAGAGAGAGTATGAGATGGGAGAGATAGAGTAAAAGGATGGGATAGAGTGAGAGAGAGAGAGTAGGGGGTGGTAGAGAGAGAGTATGGGATGGGAGAGATAGAGTGAAAGGATGGGAGAGAGTGTGAGAGAGAGTAGGGGATGGGAGAGAGTGTTAGAGAGAGTTGGGGATGGGAGAGAGAGAACTTGAGAGAGATAGTATGTAGTGGGAGAGGGAGTGGGAGAGGAGGAGAGAGGGGGGATGGGAGTGTGTGTGAGAGATCTATAGAGTAGGGGATGGGAGAGGAGAGAGAGGGGGGTGGATGGGAGTGTGTATCTATAAAAGAGAGTTTAGGGGATGGGAGAGGGGAGAGAGAGAGTAGCCAGAGGGAGAGAGAGAGAGTAGTGGATGGGAGAGAGAGACTAGGTAGTGGGAGAGGGAGTGTGAGAGGGAGAGAGGGGGGATGGGAGTGTGTGTAAGAGAGTGTAGGGGATGGGAGAGAGTATGAGAGAGAGTAGGAGGTGATAGAGAGAGAGAATAGGATGGAAGAGAGAGAGAGTGAGAGTAGGGGATGGGAGAGAGTGAGAGAGAGAGTAGGGGATGGGAGAGAGTGTGAGAGAGAGTAGGGAGAGGGAGATAGAGAGAGGGGGATGGGAGTGTGTATAATAGATCTGGAGAGTAGGGGATGGGAGAGAAGAGAGAGAGGGGGATGGGAGTGTGCGTGTGTTTGTGAAAGAGAGAGTAGGGGATGGGAGAGAGTGAGAGTGTGAGAGAGAGTAGGGGGTGGTAGAGAGAGAGTACGAGATGGGAGAGACAAAGTGAAAGGATGAGAGAGAGTGAGAGAGAGTAGGGGGTGGTAGATAGAGAATACTAGATGGGAGATATAGAGTAAAAGGATGGGAGAGAGTGTGAGAGAGAGTAGGGGATGGGAGAGAGTGTGAGAGAGAGTTGGGGATGGGAGAGACAGAGTAAGAGTAGGGGAGGGGAGAGAGAGTAGAGAGGGAGAGAGAGAACTTGAGAGAGAGAGATAGTAGGAAATGGGAGAGGGAGTGAGAGAGGAGGAGAGAGAGAGAGAGAGGAGACAAAAGTAGCCCAAGAGAGAGAGAATAGCAGATGGGAGAGAGAGACTAGGTGGTGGGAGAGCGAGAGAGAGGGGGGATGGGAGTGTGTGTAAGAGAGAGTAGGAGGTGGCAGAGAGAGAACAAGATGGGAGAGAGAGAGTGGGAGTAAGGGATGGGAGAGAGTGTGAGAGAGAGAGTAGGGGGATGGGGAGGGAGAGAGAGAGATAATAGGCAGTGAGAGAGGGAGGATGGGTGTGTGTGAGAGATCTAGAGAGTAGGAGATGGGAGAGGAGAGAGAGTGAGAGAGAGAGTAGGTAGTGGGAGAGGGAGAGTGAGAGAGAGTAGGGGATGGGAGATGGGAGAGAGAGAGAAGGGGATGGGAGAGGGGAGAGAGAGTAGGGGATAGGTGAGGGGAGAGAGAGAGTGAGGTATGGGAGAGAGTGGGCAATGGGAGAGGGAGAGTGAGAGAGAGTAGGCGATGGGAGAGGGAGAGTGAGAGAGAGAGTAGGGGATGGGAGAGGAGAGAGAGAGAGAGAGAGTTGGTGGGATAGAAAGCGATGTGTTTTGACATAGTGTGTATGCACTATAGTGGGTACGCACTTTATAGTGCATATGCGCTATAGTGCGTACACACTATGTGAAATCACCCAAAAATGGTCAAAAAGCAACATTGGGGCCCATTTCATTCATTTTCTTCTTTTGGTTTGTTGTGCATTCTATTATTCCAATAGAAATCATGGGTTTCAACATAGAAAACACTATTTGAAGACTTTTTGAAGGTAGCAAACATCAAATTCAATCATTGGATATGCGATTTGAAGACTTTTTAAATATTCTTTGTATAGAAAAGGTTAGTGCAATCATTTTTAAATATTGTTTGTTGATATATACATACAAATTTGATTATAATTTGATATGTTGTTTAATATATAGTGAATTCATTAAAATTTGTATGTTTGAATGAAATGTTATTTTGAAATGGTTAGAAATTTGACAAGTTGTTTGATATATATTGTGTATTCATTCAAATAATTGTAATTTTTATATGTATTTGAATAATTTCTATTTTACACATTGTAAGTAATTCAGATGTTTGAATAATTTTACTTGTAGAAATCATCATCATTCCAAGGAAGAACCAAAAACTCAAACAAATGAAGATAAGGAAAGAGATTTGGCAATTAAAAGAGATTAATTGAAACTACTATGTGAACAAAGAAAATTGCAAAGCAATAATGAAGAATTGACTTTCAAAGAGGATCAAGAACCACTGATACAAAGAAACAAAGAGGAAGAATTGGAAAGACAAAAAGAATGAATGAGACTATTACACTCAAGAAGATAATTGAATTGTGAAGCTACACCATCTTCCAATGTTGGAGTCATATCATCCTCTGATGTTGAAGAGACATTTTTTTGTAGATCCGACGATGTACACACTCCATCATGTCATCTTGAAGGCACAACATCAACACATCAAGTAGGTGATATTCCATCTTTTGCATCTTATTGCCAAGGCACATCATCTTCAGTTCAAGGTAGGCAATACACTCAACCTTATGTTGATGTTCAAAATGTTGAGAGAATGGAAGATATTATAACTTTCTAGAATTCATTTTAGAAGACCAAAATATTTGATTGATATTGATAAAAACATTTTGAAATCAATGCTTGACAAGATTAGCAAGCATAATTGTCAAAGAAAATTTAATCATATGTGGAGATTATTTTTTGAAGAATTAAATATTATAGGTCAATTCCAATTATTTGTTGAAATGATGAAAAATTTGAAATTTAGGCCTATCATGAAGATTCTTGGGTTAAGAACGATGGATGATTCAAATGAAAAAAGCATTGTAAAGAATCTAATGAGTGCTTATGACAAAGTGGGTTCTAAATCATGCACCAAAGATAGTAATATCACAAGATGAGTACTTTCATCAACAATAGTAAGTAGCCAAATGAAGAAAGCTCGACTCATGAGAAATACAAGGAAAATAAAACATTAAAAATTGGTAGAGGTACTCTAAGGAGAGTCATGCTAAGACATGAGAGATTGGAAGATCCAACAAAAAATGAGTTATGGACATTTAGCAATAGACTAGTATGAAAGGATAAAGAATTTAGTGAAGCTTTGAAATCATTGATCAAAGATTTTTGAAAAAATAACACACGTGTTTCCCCTAATCAAAGAGATGTTGTAAGAAGGAGGATTGGTAGCCAAAATCATGACCCACATGTGAAACACTTTTTGGACTCAACTCAGACACAATTTTTTGCAAAATTTATTGGTATGTATCCTCAAATTTGAATAAGTCAAAGATTTTTTGAGATGGGTAAACCTTTTTATATGAAGATAAATCACACACACACACACAACTTGTTGCTATAGGATACATATTGAATTGTCTAACCATTTTTATATTTTTAGGCATATATGTGTGTTTTTGCATTTTGAGTTTGTTTTGCAGGATTGTGACATGAATGAGCCACCAAGATCTTCAAGGGAATTCATATCCAACTTTTTATGTGAAATATGGATGACCAACAATTTTACAATACATCATGCTTGGATGGTACATGCTTATTTTGTGGTTCTTTGCAACTTTTATCAACTTGTCAACATATGGATAGTACACATGTAATTGGAAATGAAATAGTAGATTACAAAAAATTTAAGATAGTGAAATATGCTCTAAAAGATGGGAAATAAGGTAAAAGATGTGATTTAGTCATTGAAAAGATTCTAGTGTATGAGTTTATGAAAAAATTTCATGAAAAGATTATTTACGAGTATGATAGGCATACACATAGAGCTCGATGGCTAGATTTGTAATTCAAGTTGTGCAAGGATATGTTTCCACTAGATACAATTGTTTTGGTTGTAGATTTTGTAGAGAACTACACACTACAACCACAAAATGAGATGCAAGAAAAGTATTATACTTCTCAATAAGTTTCCATATTTGTTCACATAACATTCATGCATTCACCTACAAGTACAGAGGATCATAGGAAGATTTTGAGGGAATACCATTTTTACATCAGTGATGATCGATAACATTCTACAAAGTTCATACATGGTTGTTTTCAACTATTTTATGGAGATTTGGCTAATAGGGGCATAACATATTGTCAGCACATTATTTGGTCAAACAGTTGCACATCTCAATTCAAGAATGCATAGATGCTCTATTGGTTGAGCAGGATGCATAGGTTGTGTAGAATTTAATATATGTGGAATTTTACAAAGGTTGGTCATGGAAAGGGAGAGCACGATGGTGTAGGCGCATGCATCAAAAGAGCCCTAGCTCATGAAGAACTAAAGTACAAAGATGGAGCAATATTGATAGAGAAAAATCCATCATCTAGTGGTGTAATGCTACAATGGGTCCAGGTAAGGAAGGTGAGTCTATGGTTCATATATATTTTTGGTTGATAGATAATACTAACATTGCACCATATCAGGATTGTTGCACACTAACAGGATCCAATGAGTTGCACTCTTTTAGAAGCTCTGATGTAGGTTCATGGAGTATCCATGCACAAAAAATGGCATGCTACGCAAAGGAAAATTTGGATGACTGTGAGTCAACTGAATGGGTGGACAAATGGGATATACAGGTTTTGGACCCAATTGACACCTATCATCCCCCACAAGCATTGGAAATGGTAGAGATGGATTTGTCTATTGACTTTGACCACTTGTCTAATCTAGTGCAACCTAGTAATATATATATATATATATATATATATATATATATATATATATATATATATATCTTTGTAATTTCAATATGTAACCTTTATAAATTTTACCTAATTATTTTTTGAATTAATGATCGCATTTTGTGCATTTGTCTACTGCAGGCCATGTTTTTGTTGTTATTGCACCTGAAGACAATGAAGAAGGTATAGATTATTATTTGTGTCATTGTGTCCAAGCCAAACAAAAATTGGATCACTCGATTATAGATGGTGAATGTTTAGAGTACCATGTCAGTGTGGTGGTTGTAATCAGTACATGACTTAGATGATATTCTATGAAGAACCCTAACTTGTGGTTATTTGAGGATTGGAAAATAGAGAGGAAGATTCTTCATTATTCAAACCTTGTTGTCGCATCAAATGTCCACTTGATAAAATATGGTGGAAAACCACATAATAAGATTCTTTGAAAAGTTCACGAGTTAGACCACAAGGCAATACTTGAGACATTAAAATGTAGAGTAGATCCAGTTGGCTCATTAGATTGAATAGGGAGAGATGGAGAGAGAGAAAGAGTGATCAATTCTAGGATCCAAATACAATGTTGCAACCTCTCCCCCAAGACTATCCACATGACAAGGTGGGTATTGTTATTATGTGAAAGTGATGAGATAAGTTTAAATCACAAATTTTATATTTTGATTTGTTTAGGATCTAAATACATTATTTGAATTTATATTAGATTCTTTAATAGGACCCATTTTTAGATTAGTCGTTTGAATAAGTGAAAGTTTAGAATTTGTTGTTTTGATCCAAATGTAATGAAAGAGAATGAAAATTGTTAGAATGTGAATGCTTTGTGATGTAAAGTCATGATTGTGTGCATGTAACCAGTAACTTCAAACTAGAGAAAGCAAGGATACAATGGGAGAAGTTTCCAATACTCATCAAGCAAGGGTTATCATACAACTCACAAAGAAGGGATTTGTATAAATGGATAATTCTTAATGACAAGCCATATTCAATTTTTTTCATTCTGTAATTTTAGTGGATTAATCTTATCTTAGATTTTTTACTGTGCTAATTCTTCATTTGTAGGTCACCAAAGAAGAGGGCTAATAAAGTTGAAGCACCAGTGATAAAGTGTGAGACACCAAAATCATCTATGAAACGGTATTATCAATTCACATTGTCAATGTTTATTAGTGCTTTTTGTTCAAGTACCATTGTGTGTTAATCATCTTATGCTTGGGATTGCAAAGGATCAAAATCATCAAAAAGTAAGAAGGAAAATAGGTCTCGATCTGATGATAATGGGGCAGTTACAGATATAGTTCTCTCTAAGGATAATGTTGATCAGCTGATGTATAAGTTGAGAGAACCAAAACACTTTTGATATTTTGATATTTTTGGGATGTTGTTTGCAATAATGTCAACACTTGATGAAACCAAATATTATGAGTGGAACTTAGTAGTTTTGTTTAAGCATGTCTAGATCCCTAAAAATAGTCAATGCAAAATACATTTAAAGAGGTTTCTTAGATTGTGCACATTAAATATCTCCATGTTGGATTTTCTGAAATTATTCCATACTATGATTTTGAGGTGACCATTCAGTTAAGCAATAAAATGATATTAAAAAAGAGGTGCAAAATAGAGATTCAAATACCAAATCTTCTCATAAAAAAAACAAGAACTGTGAAGTGTAGATAAATTGACCTTAGTAGACATGTAGTTGTGTAGTTGAGAGGAAACTACAAGAGTCTACTAAATGAGATCAATAACTAGGTTTGGGGGGGGGGGGGGGGGGGGGGGGGGGGGGGTGGTGGGTGGGTGAAGCAATACCTACTTCAAAAGCTACCACATTTGCATAAGAGATAGTAGATCAACCTCCAACCACATAAGAAATGGTAGGAGAGGTGACCACAGTAGGAACAACATCAGATCAAGCAATGACCACAGTAGGAGGGGGCCTAGGAACCCTGATAGAGGAAGCCATAACAATATTTTCTATAGGGAGCTTAGTTGTAGTAGAGGTAACCACCACACCATGATCCTCCCACACACCATCACAGGAACAGTGAGCAGGAGCTGAAACATCATAGACATGAGGGAAATTTTCAAAAACGTGATGGAGAAGAGCCATTTTTCCAAGTCATTTATGACTAACTCCTAAGTTGATGTAGCCTTAATGTGTACATTTTTTGATCAAAGGGAGGGATTTCTCATGTTTTTCTTCTCCTATGTGCATGTGGGATAGTTTTACTTTTGTTTCTCGTGTGCTAGACTGGTTCTTTCTTATTGATGACACAACCACTTATAATAATGATGCATATAAAATATTGTAGTCATTGGTACTTTTATAAATGCATTAGCTATAGTAAAATGTAGAAACTCAACCTTCACAATGACTGGTTATTAACGATTACACCATTTGTAACAATTATATATGACCTCTCCTTATTGTGATTAAGATGTTAAATAGTTAAAGTATCCTTTGATTATGCCTAACATATTGATGTAAAATGATTAATTTATTATTATATAACCCTAGATCTTCCTCCCAAAATCATAAAATACCATTTAATAAAGAGGTATTATTTCTTAAAAAGATAAACAAGGGGATAAATGGGGTAGAGCAACCCATTTGATATGCAATTCTAGTTGACCAAACTATAAATTCTAAAGATTCAAACATAGTGATATGTCCATCCATATACTTAATACAATGGAGAACTATCCTTTTTCTTTATTTCCAAAGATGATTATGGGTTCATATAGAACATTCTAATAGCATTTGAAAGATTATACATATCCACTTTAATATTTTCCATCTAGTAATCTATACTCATCTATCCTAGTCAAACACTTCCTAAATAAAAACACAAAGCCATAAGTACTAATGGACTTATTTTAATAGTTGAAATGAAATAAAAGTTATTTACATTAATATATTAAAATTTTGAGAACAAAAAAATGATATTGTAGTAAAAGAAAGGACAAATAGAATTTATGTTCTTTCTTAAAACCTTAGTCCTCATTTTCTACAACACATAATATATTCCATTGGAAAAACCATTGTGAATATGTATTTATAAACCCATATGGTTGAAGTTAATCTATTTTTTAAACCTACATAAATCTTAATTTTAACATCACCAAATAAAAATGGTGGCCATAAAGCTTAAGAACATATTGTAATAGTTGAGAAACACAACAAGTTTCATTTAAAAGAACATTATGAATGCATATTCTTGAACCATATTGAAGAAAGTTTAATTTTGGGATCAAGAAATTTATAGACCCAAAGTAATCTCAATTTAAATAAAACCTAAAAAAATTGGAGGCCTTATAGCTTGTACATAAAGTAATAAATTAATGGCTCAAAAACATAATAGCTTGTACTTTGAGAGACAAGACCACATTTAAGGTCAAATGAATCCTTGGTGCCATTATAAGCTAGGATGCCATTTGAACCAAAGGTCATTTTTGGTCAATCTAGGTTGTTTTAGAAGGGAATAGGGAATTTATAGTTTCCTAGGAGGTTTTAGATTCCTTAGTAGTCATTTGGAATGATTTAGAAGCATAGGTGGGCAATTGGAACAAACATTGTCAAAAGAGCAAAAAATTGCAAAAATGCAAGAAAAGTTGCTAATTGCAAAAAGTTGCTAAACAATAATTCTTGCAAAATAAGTTGTGAAACTATTAAGGAGTTGTATAGTCATAAAAACCATTCAAATATTGGTTGTGACCATTGGATTAAATATATTTAAGGTTTCCACAAGTGGAGAAACCCATTGTACGGACGAGTGAACAACAAACATTGAATAAAACTTAGAATTTCTACCTTTTTCTATGTTGTTCCAATTTTGTACAGCCTATATGGATTGGTAGTAAGTAAAGTTTCATATTTTTGGATAGAGGATTGAGTTATTTTTCCATTTAATTTTGTTTGAAGTCTTTATCTTACATACAACAAAAGTTACATCAGTTTTTGTAGAGGTTGGTCAAATTTACCCTAAATCTGAGGGTTTCTTCAAGATGGCCTCCTAACTTGCAAATCCACCATGTTATTTCAATGAAACTTTGGGGAATGCAAGTTACGAGAGGGTAATTTAATATGGAAGAAATTTAGAATTGTAGGAGTAGGGTACCTATTTTTACCAAGAAGCCCTACACTGAACATGGTCATATGTCTAGTCTAGATTTGAAGAAGAAAGAAGGTTCAGACTTCCAAACTAATTGATTTGACCCAAGTGAAGGCTGTAGGAGGATTAATTGGATTTGAAGAAGAGCTCCAAAGGGTAGAGCTAGGCTTGTGAACCCATTTTCTGATACTTCCTTTGTAACCCAGCTTAATTTGGCCAATTAGGTCTTTGACTCAAAGTGGGTGTAAGTTGGTGTTGGAATAGAATTTGAGTTTGATCTTTTGGAATCCCTAAGAGGTGGTTGAAGGGTGTCTAAAGAAGTGAAAATATAGTGTGGTCCTTTGCAAGGTTTGGGAGTTTGACTGAGAAAGCTAGGATTATCCCTATTAAGAATGTTGGTAACAATTATGCAAATCAGTTGTTGGGTGTTGGAGACCTTCAAAGTTTGGAGTTTCTTGTTGGATTAGGTCCATAGAAACCTTTTCTGTTAGGAAATTTGAGTTCTAAACCCATTTAGGAAGAATTTTCCTTTTAGGCCTATTGGAAAGTGGAAAGAGGGCACAATTTGGGGCTTTGGTACCTAGAAACCTCTTGGAGTCAAATTAACTTCATATTGTGAAAGAAAATTTAGATTTTACTATAAAGAGATATACTCATGTGATTAGTTCAATATTTATTGAGAGAGAAATGAGGATTTATGAAGGAATTTCATAAAATTCTTCAAATATTTGGGTCAATAACCCTTACAAGTTATACTTTTATTATTATTTAATGTATTCTAGTGGGTGGGGGTGATGCAGAGGTTAGGTAGGGATAAGCAAAATGCTGGTTTCAATCCACAAGGATAGACTATACACCCAACTTCTACACTGTGATACAATGACAATGCTAATGGATCAAGATTAATTCATACAACTAGACACTTAGCAACTTGAACCAACACCCATGGATGATGGATTTTCACAAACTAGGACTCTTAGCATGTTAAGGGGGTTCAACATAACACCAAAACCCAATAATTAAGGACCAACAACAACCAAAACTCAGATTTCATAGTTTTGTCCAAATAATGCAACACTTAGCATTAATCCATGCAACTTCAAACTTGACTCAACTCCCCAAAAATGGTGGATCCTCACAAACAGAGTTTAACAACATGATAAGGGATTCAATATGTCAGTAAAAACCAAGAATCAAGATCAAACAACATGTTAAACATGGGTTTCATGGCACTATTGAGAATGCATCAATTAAGGCTACTAGCCCATCCCAAGACAAAAAGTGAAATAATTATAAAAACTTCCAAAGGACCTCCCCAACCAATTAGTATTCTAAATACCCTTTATGGAGTTTGTCAAATCTTCAAAAGGACAAGTGCTAGAACCAATTACAAGCCTCTCAAAACTGAATTGTTCTACAGGCCTAATTCCTTCAATTAGGCCACATTTATGAAGGAAGTACCAAAAATAAAGTTAGAGGAACCAAACCAATGCATCCAATAGTTAGATGAAGACAAGGGAAGGCAGATTCCAAAGTTTTACTTATTGGTTCAAACCCCAATGCATGCAAATTCACGAACTTCATAATGTAGTAGAGTTGTCACATGAAGATGCCAACGCATTTGTGCATATTCTGTACAACCACCACAATCTCCAACCTAGAAACCACCAAAATCTTAAAGTACATTGGACAACCTCCCATTCCACCAAAAATCAGAATTTTCCAACAGTGGAAATGGGAGAAATCAACATTTTTGTACAAAACCCTAGGTAGTGAGGGTTTGCAAACAACTTTCACTAAAAACCTTATAACTTCAGCCTCCCAAAATTTCAAGAGCTCAAAGTAGGCTCATTTGAAGGGTGATTCAGAAAACTACAATAAAATCCAACTTTCTAGGCCCTCTAATCCATACAATCTATACAATGTATGGAAAAACAATCTTTTTGTAGGAAAATGATAGTTTTCTTTATTGATTTCAAAGCCAAATGTACATCTATGTCTTCCACCCACCTGTAAGGGCTTATGAAGACCTTCCTCCAACTGTTCCAACCAATTTTCAAAGGTTGTGACCATTGGAGGGAACCTTTACAAACAAAAACCATAATTATTGCATAAAAGTTGCATTATTTCTCTAGTTATGCAACTTATTTTCTTTTTATGACTTTATTAAGACTTATAAGGATTCTAGAACCTCCTATGAATTCTAGTAAGACCCTAGGAGACTATTAGACCCCTGCGACCTCATGAATTAATTAGTTTATAGGAATACCAAAGTTGTCAAGGGTTCACACAATAGGGTCAGATTGCAAGAAATAAGCAAAAATGCTAAAATTAAGTTTGAAAAAGGCCTAGAAGACCTTAGAACCATTATTTTTCCTAGGAGAAGACCTTATGGCTCCTTGGTTTGATGGGGTGCTCCTACACTAGGGGGAATTTTTTAAATTAATAGATTAATTTTAAGGAAAAATAAACAAAATATTAGTTAGGAAGTTATTATAGCAAGTTGGTTATATTGTTGAAAATAAATCTTTAAAGAGCCATTACATGGAAATGTATATCATTAAATAAAATTGGAAACATATATATTATGGATTTCAACATCTTCTTTCTCCCACCCCACCCCCTCGATCATTCAAGAGACAATCATGATGCCAAGCCTCATCTTCTCTTAACAATGAATAATATATCAAGTTCCCTCTTTTCTTTCAGGACAAAGATACCAAACCCTAACTAAATAGATATACAAATAGATATCTTTTAAATAAAAATGCAATCCTTAATTAATAAGTTCAATTCAGATATGGATAATCAATAACACTTAATGGATCATCATAAATCCATACACCTTTACACTTGGCAACTTGACTCCACACCCAAGAATGGTGGATTTTCACAAACTGGGATTCTCACCATGATAAGGGGTTCAACATAATAGTAAAACCAAAGGATCAAGGCCAAACAACATACTAAAACATGGGTTTCTTGGCAATGTTCTGATAATGCAGCAATTAAGGCTACTAGCACGTCCCAAGGCAAAATGTGCAATAAGTATGAAACGGAACTCCAAAAAAAATTATCATTCTAAATACCCTTTATTGAGTTTGTTAAATTCTCAAAAGGACAAGTGTTGAAACAATTTTTAAGCCTCCCAAAACTGGACCGTTCTATAGGCCTAATTCCTTCAATTAGGTCACCTTAATGAAGGAAGTACCAAAAATCTAATGGAAAGGACCAAACCAAAGCATCAAGAAGTTAGATTAGGACAAGGTAAGGTAGATTCCTTAGTTTCACTTACTGGTTCAAACCCCAATGCATGCAAATCATCGAGTTTCATAATGCATCAAAGTTGTCACATGAAGATGCCAACTCATTTGTGCATATTCCATATAGCCCCCATTTGTGCATATTCTGTATAGCCACCATTTGTGCATATTTTTCATTTGGAATGTTTTAAAAGAATTAGGGGGCAATTGAGTTAAAAATTGTCAAAAAGCAAAAAAGTTGCAAAAAGTTGCTAAACAACAATTTTTGCAATATTGGTTTTCAAATTGCAAAAAAAGTTGTACAGTCTTCCAACCATTCAAATAGTAGTCATAACTATTGGAAGACATTTATTTAAGGTCTCCATAAGTGGAGAAAGTCATTGTACTATAAGGCCCACACTAGCACCCTATTCTAGATCCTGATGAAATAAATATGGTTAGGAGTTAATTGAGTTATGATTTACATTTTTTTTTCTTACTAATAATGATTTAAGGGATCCTATAGGATACTAATGAAGATTTTGATACTGTATCCTGTAATATTGGGTTGATAAGATAAGACCACATGGAAATGAGATTTAAAATGTTCAAGACAAGAACTTGAGCATGACACTCTACAGATGATCTACTAGGCAGTTAGGAAGGATAAAATAACATTCATCCTACTAAGAACAACTATGAGCATAGGTTATGATGATAATCAAGTATATGGATATGTTTGAAATTGGTTCTAAATTATTACGACATAATGATTGAAACATTCTGACAGTCTATGGAGTTAAACTTGGAAAATCACACAAACCCCTCATAATGTGATAAATGGATATTGCTAGGAACATCACTATGTTTAACTCGACCTAAAGTTACTAGTTAACTGGTCTACACATTAGTGATTTTCACTTAGGACATATATGTTAAGATCCATTTTATATTGTTTTTACGATTCACTAAAGATGACTTAGAGTTTCATTGTTATGTGAGAAAGAGTTGTGATGATACTCTGATTTAAAATGATTTATAGTAAGAAGGATTACTGTTGATACACATATTCGATATTTCAATATTTTAAATCTTTTATGAGAGTGATAATGCAATGTTTTGAATATGCACTTAGATGAAAGTTAAATGGAATATTATATGGCAATGTTTTACTGATAGTACTTCAAACAGAAATGATTAGATGATAATTAATTGTAAATGTTAATGAGAAGTATGAGGTATTAGATCAATGTTGTACGTGTTTGTATGTATCCTATATTATTTTTTTGGGTTACTGATGTTTAAGTTGAGTGTGCAGGAAAGTTGAACCATGGAAACTTAATGGGGAAACAAGGTATAGACACATGTTTAATGACTCTGCCAAGGTGAACCTTTATAAGATTCATAAACCTCATTGTGATGTGCTTATTTCGTGAACATGTGATGTATGTGTGTGTCACTTGACACTTGTGTTTTTTATGGGTAATGACATGTTGTTCGTCAATGGATCATATGGCCACCTTGCTCCGTGTTATATGCTTCGATTGAGAAATTTTTTTATTGCCTAAATTTGAATTACCTAGCTTTAAGAAGGGTCATAAAGTAACTTTAAGGTAAATTGTGACTAAAATTAACTTTACCCATGATAGTACTATAGGTTAGGGGGTTATTAATGACCTCTATGGTGTCTAGTGTACTTAGGAGACCCCATGAAAATGACATTCTTGATTGAATCCGAAAATAAGAGGGTTATATATAGAGGCATGGCTAAACATTGAAGCTCACTGGCAACTCTCTACTTTTAAAGACTAATAGGATTTGAAGAAAGGAGAGGGAGCTCTACTACAAGTATTCATTGCCTTGCTTGGAGGAAGGTTGGTAACATGATCCATGAAGTCTCTTCATTTTTGCATGTAGGTTAGAATGGTGTTTTCCTTGCATGATGGGATTGTGGTGTCTTGCGGTGTATTTGTCAATGGATCTTGTTGTATGTTTCTTGTGGGTAGTGTTGTGTGAGTCTCTCTTGAATTTGTTGTTCATGTTATAAGTCTTGTGAATTGGGTGTGAGGCATCACTCACCCTTGGGAGGGAAGAGATGCCTAGGGTGAAGGGGTTAGTTGGGCTCACAAATGGAGTTGAGGAATTCTCCTTTGTGTGGAGACAGTTGTATATGTTTTATGGAATGCAAATTATCTTGCTCACTTGCATCTTGGGAGGTATAAGGAGCTTTGTAGAGGGAAGATGCTCATTGCCCCGAAAGTACATTTTGATATTGAAAAGAATTGCCCCAAAAGGGCATGTTGATATTGAAAAGATGTGTAATTTGTGAATGAAGGCTATGCAATCCTCCTCATGATGAGAGCCCACCTTCACCCAATTCTTGATTCATTTGTTTGTGCAAAGCCTTGGGATGGGGTGTGTGAGAGTATATTGTGTAATCTTGTCAATTTATTGTGCACATGCATGGCATGTGAATGTGAAGCATGAAACCGTTTATACCTTGTTTCCCTGAGCTCGGTGGGTGGCCTCCTTGAGGCCTAGGTTGGGAGGTGAGCCTCCATGGTTCCCTATTTGTTTCTTTGTGCAGGTATTCTTTTGGAGAGTATTGAAAGCTTGATGTCATGGAGTCTTTTCTTGTATTGGAGGAGATCCATTATTGTTGTATTGAGATGGAGAGATAAATCTCCACTTGTTATGTGGGAAAATTGCATTGTAAAGTGTGGTGTTGTCTCCATTCATATGGGCCATAGAGAGAGAGAGATGTTGCTAATCCATGTAAATGTATGGTATCTCCATTGAGTTTGAAATGATTTAGTTCATGGTTGGTTATGTTGAAAGTAAATTCATAAGAACATGTAGGAAAAAAGTATGTCAAGATATCCAAACTTAAATTTGAAACATGATAGAAGAAAGAACTTTTTGTGTTTTGATACTCCCTTCAAAATGAATAGAACATTATCATTCTGATCTTCTTATTTTCTCAATTGCCATAAGATTAGTTTAGTTATTATGTTATTCAATTATGTGCTCAATCAGTTATAATAGATAGTTAAATGAATATGTAGATGATTATACTATGTAATATGGGTATCATTGAAATGCATAGCATTTGAGGTTCATGGAAATTATTAACCAGGAATAGAAATTTTTTATTAGAATATATATTGCATGAAGAATAGGAGGTATCATTTGTTATATTTACGTTTCCACGAGTTCTTATGAATGATTCAAATAAATTGAGTTAATCTTGAAATTATATCAAGTGTAGTCTGTGTTGAAAAGATAATGATTCAGTGATCATGATTGAAGTATCAACAATAAATTAGAGTATTTGAGGTTTCTAGATTTACATATAAAAAATGTATTGCCTTAGAAATAAAAGCATTGTATTATAAGTTGAGAGTAATTAGGATAGTTGTAATTTCCAAAGATAAATTCTAGTATGGAATAATCTATGAGATTTATAAAGTAATGAACAATTATGTTAGTCTTCAAATAAGCATGCATATAGAAAATGAAATTGGGATGAAACAAAAAAAATAAAAAATAAAATCTCAAACATAAGAGCAAATCCTGTAGGTGCATAATTGGTCCTTTGGAAAATGTATGGAAGAGGAAATAAATCTTTTCCTAGATTACAGATCAATATTTAATTCAAAGAATATACTTAGAATTTGGTGTTTGAAATATTGATAAGATGGTATATAGAATAAAACTTAATTAATAGCAATGTCCAAGTCTTTTACCTTATTCAAAGTCATGACCCTCTTGGATTTCATAATCATCTAGAAACCAATATAAAAATATATAATTAATTAATAACGTGGACTATGCTTGAGAGCATGGCTAGACAACTAACTTACATCGTACACCCATACCCTAAAACATTTTCCACAAACCATTAAATAATGCAATGAACATATAAATATGTATATATTATAAATCCAACCCATCACCTCAAAACTTGGTGCCATGACAAGAGAGGGGACAACTTTAATATGATGTTAGCTCCCATTTTTCCACATTTCCCCACCTCAAGCCAAGGAAAGCGCATCTTCTAAAGTCCTAGGTGTTGGCTTGGAAAGTGAAAATTTTAAGTGGGAAATCTAAACTACATGTTATAAAAGTCAAGCTCATTTATTAGCCTCTTGTCAGAGGCTTATGCATTAAAACTAATATCTCACCTCCATTTTTACTTGGCGCCTCTAAATGTTGACCTTGGGAAAATGCCCACTTATTGAATTCCTTGGGGCTTGCAAAAGTTGCTTGGGAGGAGTAACATGTGGGGTAGAGTTGCATAGATATTCAGATAGATTAGGTGTGTAGAGGTAGAAAAAAAAAATAGTTTAGATTTGGACAATTGGTAATATGGTTTAAATTGAAACAAATAATAATATGAGTTTCGTTATCATTAAGAAACAAAGTTTGTGTTTTGTGTTTTGAATTACACCATTTATTTAATCTATGTAAATTTATGCTTTATTTAAATATTATGTAAGTAAAAGATATATATTTATATTAATTATTTGCCACATGGATAAAAATAGCAATAATAATAATAACAATAATATAACGAATGTATATATATATATATATAATCAAAGTGGTATGTTGATCAAATATGAATCCTTCATGACTGGTAGAGAAAGGGGTAAATTGGTGGAGGGAAGTAGTAGTGATCATGAGACATATGAGGATATAGTTTAGAAAATTAAAGTAGGATTAAAATAGGATATCTAATCGGGTTAGAAATACATATAGATACTGGTGTAGTTATTATATTATAGTATATATTTTTAGCAAGGAATATATGTATATAAGGTATGACATTGTCTAGGATCATGTTAGCCCTCCAGAGGGTTGGAGTCAATTGTTAAGATAATCAACATTTATTGTGAACGTTAGTCAGTTAGTAAAACTATTAGCTCTTGAATTGGATCATCTAGAATTTATTTGCATTTAAGTTAACAAATCTTGTTAAGGTATTGATCCCTAATTAAGCTTTCAATTGATTGAATTTTATGATAGTAATTCATGAAAATAAGATATAGTCAGTGGGAAGTAAGCAATGAATTTACATATATGTATAATATCAGAGTGATAGACATAAATAGTTTCAAGTAATAATATCAACCATCAAATAATAATACCGACAAACACAAATCTGGGTATTCAGAGAGTAGCAAATTTTGAGCAAACAACTTAGTACCACTAACATTATTCATGTTTCAAGCTGGCTTGAGACCAAAAAAGAAAAAAATTAGTTTTGTTTTGTCTCAGAGAAATGTGGCATGACATGTACAGACTGGTGAACAACATTTAGTGAATAAAACTCAGAATTTTTGCCTTTTTCTTTATTTTTTCAATTCTATACAGCCTATATGGATTGGTAGTGGTACAAGTTTCATATGGTTGGATAGAATGTTGAGTTAGTGTTATATTGCAATTGGTTTGAAGACTTTATCTTATTTAAAACAAAAGTTATAATAGTTTTTGTGAAAGTTACTAAGATTTACCCTAAATCTGAGGGTTTTAGCAAGATGGCCTCCTAACTTGTAAATCCACTGTGGGATTTCAATGCCACTTTGTGGAATAAAATTTAGGATAGGTTTCTTTGAGATGGAAAAGTTTTAGGGTTTTAGGAGTAGGGCACCTATTTTTACCAGCAAGCCCTAGACTAAACATAGTCTTATGTCTAGTTTAGTTTTGAAGGAAAAAGAAGGATCAGGCTCCCAAGTTGATTGATTTGACCTAGGTGAAGGGTGTAGAAGGATAAGTTTAAGGTTTAGAAGAGATCTAAGGCATTAAACCAAGTCTATGAACCTATTTATTCATGTTTTCCTTGTAACCCAGCCTAATCTGGCCAATTAGGACTATGACACAAAGTGGGCATAAGTTGGTGCTGAAGCAGAGTTTATACTTGATCTTTTGGAATATCTTAGGAGTGATTGAAGGATTTTTAAAGGTGTAAAAACATTGGGTGGTCCTTTCCATGGTTTGGGAGTTTGATCGAGTAACCTAGGATTTGTCTTAGTAGAAGTGTTGGTAACAGTTTTGCAAATTTGATTGTTGGGCATTGGGAAACTTCAAAGTTTGGAGTTTCTTATTGAGTTGAGTCTATAGAAACCATTTTTTGATAGATAAGTTGAGTCTTAATCAATATAAGAAGAGTTTTCCACATTAGGCCTACTAGTGATAGGGAGTCCCTAAGGGTATGATTGATCTAAGTTGTTTGAGTACCCTAGGTGTGAGGGTTGGGCTTGTAGAGTGGAGTCCACTTGTAGGGTAGAGTCTACCTATGTTAGGAGCCCATTGGATTAGTCATTTACCTTGAAAGGAAGTCAAGTTGTTTTTTGGAGATTGGAAGATCATTTTGTTCTTTTTCTGCATGCTCTACACCAGTTAGCCTACTTAAGGTGAAAATGGAGGGCTCTACATCATAGGTCCTAGTGTACCTTGTAGTTGTGTGTGTCCCACTTTGTGCCCCTACACTAAACAGAAACTAGAAGCATTGAAATCAACTGAAAAATGTAAAAATTACAGTTTTTGTGCAAAGTTGCATTGTTGAAAGTTGTAAAAGTTGCTCAAATTTGTAACTTACTAGAAAAAGGGTAAAGGGATTGAACTATTTGAACTATTAGCTCCAGGTGGCTAGGTAAACTATATCCCCAACCTTGTCCTATCCCCTTCAATGCGTGAATGTTATCGAGCATTCTGAGCCAGAATGTCTCTGAGGGTCACTAAATGCCATAGGGCTGCGATATTTGGTGAGGTATATCTCAGAGCTCATACAAGGTATGGATATGATTCTAGTTCCTATAGGACCATGTTGTGGAGACCTACAATAACCTCTCTCACTTTGTGAAGATCACACTTTGTTTTGATTTTGCAACGCCATCTTGGGTGATGCTAAAACTTGTAGTGTTGGCCAATACAAAGTTACCAACTACCAAATCCCTCTCACCTTTTGTTGTGGGATCAAATTGTCTACTTTGTTAGCTCCAGGTGGCTAGGTAAACCATATCTCCAACCTTATCCCATCTCATTCAGAGCTCAAACATTCTCGGGCACGCCCAACTGAAATGTCCCTAAGGTTCACTAAATGCCATAGGGTTGTGATCTTTGACAAGGCATATCTTAGAGCTCATGCAAGGTATGGATGTGATTCTAGTTCCTATAGGACCATGTTTCCAAGACCTACAATAACCTCTCTCACTTTTTGGAGATCACACTCTATTTTAATTTTGCAATGCCATCTCAGGCGATGCTGAAACTTGTAGTGTTGGCCAATAGACAGTTGCCAACTACAAAATCTCTCTCACCTTTCATTGTGGGATCAAGATCTCTTCTTAATTAGCTCCGGGTGGCTAGGTAAACCCTATCCCCAACCTTGTCCCATCCCATTCAGTGTTCAAACATTCTTGACCATGCCCAACCAAAATGTCCCTAAGGGTCACTAAATGCCATAGGGCTATGATCTTTGACAGAGCATATCTCGAAGCTCATGTGAGGTATGGATGCGATTCTAGTTCCTATAGGACCATGTTGTGAAGACCTACAATAAATTCTCTTTTTTTTTGGAGATGTTACTACATTTTTATTTTATGACACCATCTCGGGTGATGCTGAAACTTGTAGTGCTAGCCAGTACAAAGTTGCCAACTGCTAAATCTCTCTCACCTTTTGTCATGGGATGGAACTATCTACTTCATTAGCTTTGGGTGGCTGGGTAAACCCTATCCCCAACCTCATCCCATCTTGTTCAGCATTCAAACATTCTCAGGCATACCCAATCGGAACGTCCCTAAGGGTCACTAAATGCCATATGGTTGTAATCTTTAATAGGGCATATCTCAGAGCTCGTGCGAGGTATGGATGCAATTCTAGTTCCTATAGGACTGTATTGTGGAGACCTACAATAAAATCTCTCACCTTTTGGAGATCTTGCTCCATTTTTATTTTGCAATGCCATCTTGGGTAATGCTAAAACTTGTAGTGTTGACTAGTACAAAGTTGCCAACTGCCAAATCTCTCTCACTTTTCATCGTGGGATCAAACTATCTACTTCATTAGCTTTGGGTGGCTAAGTAAACCCTATCCTCAACCTCATCCCATCCCATTCAAAACTCTAAAATTCTTGGGCACACCCAACCGAAACATCCCTAAGGGTCACTAAATGCCATAGGGCTACAATCTTTGACAGGGCATATCTCGGAGCTCGTACAAGGTATGGATGTGATTCTAGTTCCTATAAGACCACATTGTAGAGGCCTACAATAACCTCTGTCACTTTTTGGGGATCTTATGCTATTTTTATTTTGCAATGCCATCTCAAGTGATGCTAAAACTTGTAGTGTTGGTGAGTACAAAGTTGCCAACTACCAAATCTCTCTCACCTTTCCTCTTGGGATTGAACTATCTACTTTGTTAGCTCTAGGTGGCTGGGTAAAACCTATTCCCAACCTCATCCCATCCCGTTCAGTACTCAAACATTCTCAAGCATGCCCAACCAGAACGTCTCTAAGGGTCACTAAATGCCATAGAGCTGGGATCTTTGATGGGGCATATCTCAAAGCTCATGCAAGGTATGGATGTGATTCTAGTTCCTATAGGGCTGTGTTACTGAGACCTATGGTAACTTCTCTCACTTTTTGAAGATCCTACTCCATTTTTATTTTGTGATACCATCTCAGGTGATGCTGAAACTTGTAGTGTTGGCCAGTACAAAGTTGCCAACTCCCAAATCCCTCTCACCTTTCATTGTGGGACTGAACTATCTACTTTGTTAGCTCCCAATGGAAAAGTAAACCCTATCCCCAACCTCATCCCATCTTGTTCAGCACTCAAATATTCTCGAGCATGCCCAACTGGAACATCCCTAAGGGTCACTAAATTTCATAGGGTTGCAATCTTTGATGGGGCATATCTCAGAGCTTGTGTGAGGTATGAATGCGATTATAGTTCCTATAGGACCATGTTGTAGAGACCTACAGTAACCTCTCTCACTGTTTGGAGATCTTACTCCATTTTTATTTTGCAATGCCATCTCGGGTGATGCTAAAACTTGTAGTGTTGGCTAGTGCAAAGTTGCCAACTACCAAATCTCTCTCATCTTTCCTCCTGGGATCAAATTGTCTACTTCGTTAGCTCCAAGTGGCCTAGTAAACCCTATCATCAACCTCTTTCCATCTCATTCAGTGCTCAAACATTCTTGATCACACCCAACCAGAACATCCCTAAGGGTCACTAAATGCCATAAGGCAACAATCTTTGATAGGGCATATCTTGGAGCTCATGCGAGGTATGGATGCTATCCCAATTCCTATAGGACCATGTTGCTAAGGCCTACAGTAACCTCTCTCAATTTTTGGAGATCTTACTCCATTTTTATTTTGTGATCCCATCTCAGGTGATGCTGAAACTTGTAGTGTTGGCCAGTACAAAGTTGTCAACTGCCAAATCTCTCTTACCTTTCATCATGTGATTAAACTGTCTACTTTGTTAGCTCTAGTTGGTCGAGTAAACCCTATCCCCAACCTTGCCTCATCTTTTTCAGCACTTGAACATTCTCGAGCATGCCCAATTAGAACATCCCTAAGGGTCACTAAATGCCATAGGGTTGTGAGCTTTGATGGGGCATATCTTGGAGCTCGTGTGAGGTATGGATGCGATTCTAGTTCCTATAGGACCATGGTGTAGAGACCTACAATAATCTCTCTCTCTTTGGAGATCTTACTTCATTTTTGTTTTGTGATTCCATCTCAGTTGATGCTAAAACTTGTAGCGTTGGCTAGTACAAAGTTTCCAACTACCAAATCTCTCTCACCTTTCCTCTTGGGATTGAACTGTCTATTCTGTTAGCTCTGAGTGGCTAGGTAAACACTAGCCCCAACCTCTTCCCATCTCGTTGAGCACTCAAAAATTATGAAGTATTGAGGATCTCAAGTATCTATTGCTATTATTAATTTGAGCATCACTATATGATCTAGAATGTTATAAAGTACTAAAGCATATAGTAACTTCTCCTATGTCTCTAGAAAATGTAGCATAGGTTCAGGGTCCCTTGGCTCCCTAGAATTTGTAGTAGCTATTCTCAATACTATAAGATTAACTTCAATGAATAGTTGAGTGTAAGGAGTTGAAGAAGCAAGTTTTGTTTTTGTGTAAATGCCAAAATCACAAGGCTCGTTCCCTTGCATAATCCTTTGCCACAATGGCATTACCTCTAAACCATGCAAAGGATGTTGAAGTGGTTCCTAACCTTGAAACACTCTTATAAACAATGTCAAAGCTAAAAATATGCATAATAGAGAACTTCTTATCTAGTGTACTACAAGATTAAGTAATTCTACCTATAAAATTCTATCTTCTATAAGGTACAACATTGACCAATTGTGAATATAAGGAAATATATGCATTGGAATACATGTGAGTGCCCATTACAATTGGTATTCTATGATGGAAGATCTAACATATGGAATTAATTAAACCTTGAGAATCATATTAGGCTTTACATCATAACTAAACCTTGAGAATCCTATTCTAGCTCTACATCATAACTAAACCTTGGAATTAATGTAATGTATTGTGTTTAGTTTTAGATTTGTTATATGTTTGTAGTAATAATTTATGATAAATTTTTAGATGCATAACATAGAAGGCAAGCTTTAAAAATGAACAAGAAGATCATAAATCAATATGACAATGACATAAATTGAAAATGATAAATTTTTGGTTATATGTAATAATTTATGTTTTGAATTGAAATTTTGTTTCAATTCCTTTACCCTTTAGGCAACTAGGTTTAAATCACCAACAATTTCCTTAAAGACTCACCAAGAGTTCTAACGCTTAGAGGTGTTTTCTAGGGCTTCTCCCAACATCTAGGATCTCAAACCAATCCTTTCAACACAACCCACAATTTAGAATGGTGACCAAACAACAACTTTGCAAAAATAGGGCTACTAGGCAAAACATGAAATTTTTAGGTTTTCACTTGAACATTCTATGCAATAACTAAAGGTATAGTGGATTTTGGTGAGGTTTAATACCACTAAAAAAATATCCCAAGACCAAAACTTGATCCACTCCAGCACTCCAATGATCCACCAAAGTACACAGACCTAATAGGGCCCTAAAAGGTTTGGTTTTCAAAGGAGGACCAAAAGAATGGGTTCATGAATTAGGTGCAGGGCTTAGGATCTCTTCTATAGACTATTTAAATAAAAAATCCACCTTTACTTAGTTGATTTCCTTCACCTACAACTCTAACAACTCAAATTCCTACAATTTAGGACCAAATACATGCAAATATTTGGCCTAGGGCTTGCAAGTAAAATTACCTTCCCTTGGTTTTTCAACTCCAAATTTTTGAATCTATAAGAACACTCCTAGGGCTTTCATTTACATTGGGTTTTGTACCATTTGAAATATAAATTTTAAAGCTATAGGTCCATTTGCACAAAGCCCTCCTGAACCTAGAGTTTTTGGACCGATTTTAGAAAAAATGCTCTAACTTTGCTTAGAAATCACCAATAAACCTCAAATCAAGTGCATAGGATAGAGGACTAAATAAATTTTCTCCTTTAACCATTAAAACTCCTATCCCAATCTATACAACATGTGTGGAAGTGAGAATGCAGCAATTTTGAGCCAAAAAACTAGTAAATTTTATTAAAACTTGCAAAAATCCGTACATCAGACCAACTATTCTTTTGGGAAGGCTGGGTGTTAAATTTATATACTTTCTTGATTGATTAACTACCATAGAAATAGATGGAATCAATTCAAACTTTTTCCTCCCTAATTAGCAACTTTTGTTGCATTTTTGAAATTTTCAAACCAAGAAGTCCTAAGACTTTCAAACCTACCTAAGACTTACCTAAACCTATTCTAAGGTCTTTTCAACCTTCTTTGGAGTATATTCCTTATTGTAGACCTATTTTTTCCCTTATAGGTCTCTAAGGATTCATGGTTTATATGAACACCAAATGAACCTTGAGCCTTTACAAATGGGCTTGTTATGACATGATCTTATTCCTAATACCTAAAAACCTTATCAACTTGTTGAAGAGATACCTAGAAAGGTGGTATGATGCAAAGTCCTTGAAAATGCTTCATGAAGACCTTCAGTGCGTTGAGTACCCTGCACCATATATATATATATATATATATATATATATATATATATATATATATATATATATATATATATATATATATATATATATATATATATATATATATATATATATATATATATATATATATATATATATATATATATATATATATATATATATATATATATATATATATATATATATAAGCTATTTAAAAAGTAAAATAGACTAGTAGTAAATTTAACTTTCTTGTAAGTTTTGTGGCCTATCTACAGCTAATTAATCAAAGGCATCACAAGTCTCAATTTCAATAACCACAATATTACAAGAAATCCATCCAGTAATCTAAGAAATCTAGAGAGTAATTCTTCCTTGTATCCCCCTAGCAGGGGACCTAAGAGATCACAAAACTAATAAGGGTAAAAGTGGAATAAATTTTATTCTATTTTTAACACAAAATTGAAGCACATTTCATTTTCAATTCTTCTAACATTAAATATTTTGATATATCTCATTGATTAAATATATGAATATTCTATATTAACTCAACAACCAGGTTCTTATAGGTTCCCAAACATCACTACTAGAAACGCATACATAAGTTCCCATAAGTAAAAACCATCATAAATATATGAACAAGATTTCATTATAAACAATCGAATCCATTATTACAATTATATAGCATAAAAATCACATAAGCATACCAAGGACAATCATCTTGATATACCTATTCTTCTTTATTGCAACTAAGCATGTGTACATATATACAAGGAGCAAGCAATCATTATTTATCATGTTTTCATATACTTCTAACATTTTTCTCCTCCAACATGATATCCATACAAAATGGATACATAAGTATTATTCATGATACAAAAATAGGATGTTGCAACATCTAGTCACACACAAAAAAGATGCAAAATTGGAATGTGTGAAGAAAGATCATCCAAGGCTCTTGAAAAACTCTAGAAAAATACTCAATGGATAAAATAATTTCCACCCAACTATGGAACCTTACTACCCCAGTCCCCTAATCTAGGAGATAACACAAGGCCCCACACCAAGTTCAAACATAAGCAATGGGATAAAATAGCTATTTTAACATTTATTGCTGATCAATATTGTATCAAAAATTCAAACTGATTAGGTATTCAATTAAACTTGATAAACAAATGATAGAGAAGGAAAAATTTAAACATGAACAAGATCATAAATCATATGAGGATGACATATTGGAAATGATAAACTTATGCTTAAATAGTGATAAAGTTTATTGTTAATTAATATTCTATCAAAGTTTCAAACTAATTAGGTATTGAATTCAATGTCATACATGAACATATCTAATTTAATTTCATACATGAACATATCTAATTTAATGTCATACACGAACATATCTAATTTAATGTCACACATGAACAAACATATAATATAAAATGATAACCAATAATGTCGTACATGAACAAACATATCATATATTAACCAATAATGTCATAAGTCTAATAATGTCATGCATCAAATAAATGTCATACATCAAATATAAAATTTCATATATACATCAAATGTATATCGAATATGTCCACAGACGTAAAATCCAACATAAATGTCCATTGATGCCTATACATATACATGTCTATCAACTATATCTTCTCCTTCCCATGAGGGGAAGGAAAAAAATCTCTCAAGGTCTTCTATCATTGTGTGGAGGGAGATGGTGGTGATGATGGGGTCTTCTTCACACACTCGCTCGTCCTCTTGTTGAGGCTCTTCTCTAACTTGAGATAATACAAACAAAGTAGATATGAATCAATAATTATTATACATTGAAATCAAATATATGTATGCACAAAATTAATTATTTTCTTACCATCATCAAACAGTCGCTCTACAACTCCACCTCGAAGGCTCATGGACAATCAGGTGTAATGAGACCCTACAATAATTCAATCAATATAATCACTTATAAATAACATTAGAAATTTTGATACTAACTATTATAAACAAAAACTAAAATCAAGAAAATTCTTTCATACCTCAATCAATGGCTGTGAACTAGCCATAGTTGTAGCCACTTCACGATCGATGGACTGTCGGAGATGAGGAGGAGTGTTTGATGTCATGAGCTGCATGTCATACAATACATGTTACATGTAACATAAAAAATGAAACAAATATAATCAAATGAATTAAATTAACATGAAACAAATGTACCTCTATGAAGCTTGTATGATGTCTATGCTCTAAGTCTGTAGTAAATGTTGATAGTCCTATAGAGAACTGATGCACATGCATGATTTTTTTGTCAATCCTTAATATGATTAATTAATAAATATATGTATTAATTTAAATGATTAAATCGATACATACCTCTGGACTCATGGACGGGGCAAAAAATGGGGCTAGGGGATCGCTATTAGGCCACCAACACTTTGACCCTGAATTTTGAACAATGTCAATAGATGCTAATTAATTAATCATTCACTATACATATGAAATGTGATCAAATTCATAAATTATAATTGTAATTTACCTATGTGTCCATGCCAAATGTGTCATAGGAACTGATCAGTGATGAGCCCATCATCTGCACCATCTCTATCATGAGTGCCAAATGTGCATAAGGATCCACATGATGTGCACATGTGACTACGACACATAGAAGGCTCCCCCTTAACTAATGGACTTGTGCAATAGATGAGGGTCTGTGTTAAAGCATTAATGGTCCCTAGAGCACTAGCCTCTACATGTTCCTTCACAACTGAAGGAATAGTCACATGCTTACCCTGTGGCTTGACTACAGGTGCCCTAACTACATTAGGGTCACGATGTGCCTCGACCTCTCAAATGATGACCCCCCACCTCTACCTTGGGAGTCTAATATATCAAAATAATTGGGGATCTCCCCAAGGACAAACTCACAATACAATTTCTTTAAAAGATACATGGGGACCTCGTGATTGTTGCAAGGAGGGGCATTAAAAACCATACACCATCTATCCCAAAAATTATTTCTAATAGCATCGTGTATGCACCAATGGATGGGGAACCATTTAGTACCCTCTCTAATAGTATTTTGTTCACCAAGTTTTCTAAATAATGCACATATTGTACCTTTTGGTATTTCTTTTTTATTAACATCTTGATATGACAATTTATTTGCATAAAATCTTTTTTGTTCATCCCTCTTAACCTGCCAAACATGTAACTGGCCACTAACAGAAGCTATTTGGGTCTTAATGGATTTGAGGGAAGATGCCAGTTAAGCTCTCATTGGATTGGTTTGTCCACATTCTTTCAACTAGCCAATGAGTCCTTCTAATTCAGTTTTGCCTCTTTCTATTTCATTTATTATATTTTCTTGTGTGTCAGGTGGATGTCTTGCAATTGGTTCAGGCTGTGGAATTTATTGTTCTTCTTGTGGAGGGTTTTGGTTTTGATTTTCTTGAGAGATTTGAGCTTATTGGGGATTTAATTATTCATTAGTGATATTTCTTGATAAGAAATCAATTGAAATCTAAATAAATAAACAAATCTAAAGAAAAATTGTAAAACCCATAGAAAACAATATAAAAAACCTACAAAACAATAAAAGAAACATATCAAACAATGAAAAAAGAAATTTAGATAACATACGGCATGCTCATGATCTCAAACTTTGCCGATGAGGAGGCATATTGGCAAAGTAGGTGGTGAAAAGTTTGATTTCTTGCAATTTGTGTACGCAGTACTACGAGGAGAGGTAAGAAAAATAATTGACAATGATTGGGCTGTGAGTATGCAGCCCATTTATAATATTTTTCTTTTTTAAAAGCATGTATGTGCTATAGTGCATACGCACTATAAAACATACATGATATGGCTTGGGTTACCCAAGCCATAACACATATGTGCTCTAGTGTGTACGTTCTATTGAAAATTGAAAAAAAAAGGATGTCACCTTTTTGGCACCACAACTTGGTGCACATACCCACATTCATGTTACAAGGTCTTGATGCCTTATCTTGAGTCATTTTGAGTTATACTATAGTTCTTATACAATTTTGAAAGGAAATTAATACAAAGATGAATTATCCGCATACCTTTTCTTCCTAAATCTTGTCTCAATTTTTATCATCTAGTTATCTTGAGATCACATAAGAAAATCTTCTTCAATTGAATGCAATTAGGCTTAATTGTATATCATCTTCACTATTTCTTTTAATTCAATGAATTAGGTAAATGCTTTAGTGAATATGATGTGATCTCCATGGTAGTAAAGAGGATATTTGTAAGAATGAGTTTCAGTGAGAATTGTTGATAATAGTCAATTAGGTCTAGAAATTGGATAGACTCTAAATCCCAATGGATGAGGCACTAATCAATTAGTTCAATTTGTATATGAAGAAACCATGAATAAGCATCAAGCTTAAACTCAAAATCAATTTTACTTTAATGTTTGAAGAATGTGAAAGTTGGTTAGCACTTGTTTACATTTATTTTTTGAGTCTTAGTTAGCTACTATTACCCATAATTATCTATAGATCTAAGAAGAATTGTGACCAATATGCTATAAGGGATGTGTATTTTTATAAAATGTCATGAAATGAGTAACATATTTATGTAGTATCATGTTGTAAACTTTCATCCCTCAAATGCACCCACCTTGGTTTTGCAGAGCCAAAAGAGTAGACAATCTTTTTGATTTTGTTGAAGTTGGGTCCAGATTTGAAGCACATATAAGTTTTTATGGGAAGTAGCTAATCCTTAGGTTATTTTGATCTTTATTATCTTGGTATTAAGTATTTTTTTTCTTAATAGTGTAAAAAAACCAACAAAAGAAAAATTCCTAATAGACATAAACCACAGTAGCAACACATCTGCAAGTTAAATTGTTGAAAAGATTGGGTAGGAAACCAATGAAAACAGGAGTAATGCTTTCTCAAATCCATTGATGCAATCGTCAATTGGAATTTAGAAAAAACTAAAAGATGTTTCTCTTTTGATAGAATGGCAAGGCCATGGAAAGTGTGCTCATGTGAGACAAGAAGCTATGTAGGAACAATAACATGATCTCTTCTCCAATTCGGTACATCAGTGGAATTTGTTAGCACGCAAAAATAAGAAAAACTAAAGTATCACACAATCAAATCAACACAAAAAAACTATTGGATCCATTATTATCATGAACAATAATCCACAAAAATAACACACTCTGGCAAGAATAACTACACTTAAAATGAAATCACTAATAGCATATATTATTGCATCAAAATAATGGCCCAAAATACATCTTACATTCTTAAATTTATAAGAAATCATCTTGTCAATTTTTGTTGAGAGTGAGAGAACTCTTCATGAAAATGTATTTTTAAAACCAATAAAAAAAATCTAATTATGTACAAATTAACTCTCTAAATGGTGCTAAGATATCAATTAATAGATGCATGAACCTTTACATTTATTAAAACAAAGAAAGAAGTAGATAAGATGGAAGTTGTAAGAGGTTTTGGGAGTCACTAGAAGCTCTAAAAATGGAAGCTTGGTCTTCTTTGAATGTTTCTAGGAGTTAAACTTTTGTCAAAATGTATTTTTCAGTGCATGGAAAGCTCTAAATTTGGAGTTGGAAATTAATTATTGATGCACCTTTGACTTCTTCAAAATTTATGGTGAACCTTTGGAGCATAGCACCTTACACACCTTAGTGGAAAGTTCAAAAAATCTAAAATTTTCCCAACTGTCAAAACTGAATTTCTAGCTTCTAGGTTTTTTTCCCCTTTATACTAGAGCAATGTCTGGATGTTTTCTCTTGAATTTCTCTATAATCTCCATCACTTGGGAAGCTTCCAAAAAATATAAAGCATCATATTTATGCCTAACTATTTATTGATAATTATTGATCCATTTGAGTTTTTACAAAATTGTCAACTCTATTATCAAGTTTCAACAATATTATCAAGTTTCAACAATACCCCTTTAGTCTTGAATTCTTGCACAATATCTTCATGAGATGAATCATCCTCAAAAGTTCTTTGAAATTTTTCAACCACTTCTTGCACTGACTTGAGCTTCTTCTTTGATTCATCTTCAAAAATCTCAAGTGAAATAACATCATAATACCTATCTACATCCAAAATTTTCTCTTGAGACTGGCCTTTTAACTTCTAAATATCTTCCTTAAGTTCTTCCATGACCTTATTTCTGGTAGCTATCTTTCCAATCCAATCCTCATGTTTATCAATCTCATTTATTATATACACTTGCATGAGTGTACAATACCTTTGAATTTTTATTATTTGGAGTTCTTGAAGGTCTTTTCTCCAAGTATGTACCGCATCCATGAGCCTAAAATCTTGGTTTACTATAAATACCAGTTTCTCCACACTAGAGTGAACATTATGCAAGAATTTCAAATTAGTCTATATTACCTCAACACCTTTCTACTCAAAATTGTCATGCCATTGTTGAAATTCTCCCAAAAATGAACCAACTTGGGCATTCCCCTTATCTCTCCTTTCAAGTGCCATAGCAAGAGTAAGCTCTAGGTGATCATGATCCAATGGACCTACAATTCCATGTAGATAGCCTCTTAGAAGCTCAGTCTCTTTATCTAAATGCTTGAACACCTCCTTGACACCCATATTTATCATTAATTTAGCCATGTCTACTGTAGGCTTTCCTAATAGGGCTTCTTTAATTTAATAGTCCTTGGGAGTCAAATCTTTGGTCTCAACATGAGGAGGAATGGTTATATGAGAAAGTATGTCTTGATCTTTATTCTTCATTATGAAGGTCAATTGTTGCACACCACCCATAGGTGGCTCAGGTCTCTTGATGGATTCTACTAGTGCATTCATACTCTTCTCTTCATTTAGGTTTAGTTGCATCTTTTGTCGAACCATAACCTCTCTCTTCAGCCAAACTAGTGTAGTGCCCATAAGAGACATGTATTTGGCTGAAGAGGAGGATTTCCTTTCAGGCTCTTTTCCCTTATCCCTCCTTTCTAGAGTCTTGTCCTTTAGAGAGAGATCTAGATTTAGTGTCCCTGTATCTATAGTATCCAAAGTCCTCACTTCTCTATCCTGAGAAATTTTCTGAGGTTCTTCAAGTATATGTCCTTCCTCTGATACTTCATTGGTTGGCCTTTGTTCTATCTCTTCTTCATACCCTACTCTTTCTTCTTCATTAACAAGAGGGAGAGGAGTGGCTAAGCCTTTGTCCAAAAGTGATAAATCCTAAAATGATGGCGGTAAGGTACCCAAAGATCCTTGTGGTAGAGGTGGAATTTGGTTCCAATCCTCTACCAAAGATTGGTTCATAGGTGTATCTCATATTTTATCTATCATGCCCAAATTTTCATGGGAAAAATACAACTAGCAATTTTTTTTTTTTGGAAGATAAGTTTAAGAATTCACCAATTACCATATACATGTTATAATTATGTTGATCACCTATAGCAAAGTTGTGGTTAGGGTTTTGGTTAGTAAAGTATTCAAATACATCTACTCATAGTCATATTATTCTTGACATCTTTGGGTTTAACACATGACTCGTAACTTAATTACACAAATCATTAGTTAGGCTAGGGAGAGAGACACTACTGCAAGGGTATTCAAGTAATAGTTATGTCCATTGGGATGTTGCATTCATCAACCACTAAATTGAAGGTGATCCTTAAGCTGGTTGATTTGGCATAGATTAATATAATTAACAATTTTTAGACTACATTAATATTTACAACTATGTCTTAGGTGACACAAAGTAACTAACCATGTTTTGTGTATTTGTAGTTTGGCTAAATATCTAATACTAGTTTGATGACACTATTAGATAATTTGTTTCATTTGATGCTCTAGTAGTACAACATGGATAACTTAATGGAGATCATATTACATTTATTAGGGCTTAGGTTATAGCAATGAGCTAGATAGTAATGGATTTTAGAAGGGGACATATGTCTACAAGACCTTGTCCTACAAATGTCATAATAGAAATTTAATTTAATTTAATAATCCATCATTGTGGTCAACTATTGCATCTATAGAGTATCACATAAGATCTTTCTAAAACACATAGATTCACAATTAAATGGTACTAAAATGGGTATACATAATAAGTTATTATTCATAATTTCCATTGGGAATTATATAGCTTTATTAACACTATGTAATGTACCCATAATGTTCAACATGTACATGTAGATCACAACTCTTAAATGAATAATTCATATATATTTGTTCAACCACTAGTATTATATCACATACATAATAAATCTATAACATTGCCTCTTCATTACACTTCGTATATTGCATGTATAAAAATGTGTGCCAATAATAGAATGTAGCAATTAACTCTTTAAATTTAATCAATTATGACAATTATAAAGTATAGCATTTAAATTATTACTCGACAATTTCACTATACTAATTACATAATTTTCTACAAATAGAACTCTAATTACTATAGCTACCAGTTATGTATTCCATATCAAGGAAGCACAATTTATTTAATTATGAATTCAAAATATTAAATATATACAAAATGAGTGAGTAAAATATTATTTATTATGAAACATATACCTTATTTTTCAATAAATTTACTAAGAATCCTAACATTATTCAAATCACATTAATTACTTACTAATATTACACTAAAATAAATTTAACTCTACTACTAATAGACTCTTCAAGGTAAAAATACTTATCACTTTCTAAACCTTATATTAACTTAATTACATACTAACTAACCCACATTAAACAATTTCCTACTTTACTAACTTTTCTCTCACCACTACCCAAAACTATATTAAGATTTAATCCTATCAAATCCCTCTACTTACCCATGCATTTTTTTTTGCTCCTTTAAGGCACGTGATGGGGAGTGTTTGGGGAGATGGGCCCTTTTTGGTAGCCTTGGCTAATGTTTTTTTGGGAGTTTTGTTGGCTTGTTTTCCTTTCAGCAAAATCCCACCTTTTTTAAACCATGCACTTTTTGGGAGGATGGGACCCCTCCCACATGAGAGGAGAGGGTGCAGGAGGGTGGTCAGCCTTGGTGGGAGACCCTTCCTTTTTTATAGTTGTTGATTTAAATGTATTTCCTACAAACTTTATGCCTTGGACTATGTTTTGGGTTTGGTGCAAAGTTGAGTGTGATAGCCACACAATAGGATAGGTTTAGTTTTCTAGGAGCTTTTTATTATCTTATTTCTCTATTTCCTAAGGAAGTTACTAGATATTAGGAATATTTAATTTAAAACAAGGAAGTCTCACATGTGTATCAGGGTCTCCATCATTACTTGCTAATATGACTATTATGTCCTTTTTTATGGATTTGACTTAGTTTTTGGATGTTTATATTATAATAATTATATATAGGGAAGAATCCAAGGAGTATCCCTAAGAATAAAATATTAAACTATAATTGGGAGGGGATTTATTTGCCTCTCCCATACAAATTATAGAGAGTAAATGTGCATGTATAGGTATGTTTCACTATGGGTTGATGTATTTATCTTCCTTCTCATTTAGGAGACCATGAGTATGGATTTGGTGCTAGTCCAGTTTGTATTATCTAGTCCTATTAATGACATTTTTTTAATATTATTCTTAGCATCTACCCATTCTAAAGATTTATTGGCACTTGAAAACTTAAGGTTTAACACACTAGTTATATTGAAAAAGATCAAATATATGTATGTTACCAAAAGATAATAGTCTCATATATGGAATTTATTATGACTTGAAACATATTGAGCCATTTTTCAAGCATACATAAAAACTAATGCTATACAAGAACTTTTATTTCCATTGCATCTGAATTCATAACAGAGATCCTTACAATGAAACCACTCAAGTCTACAATGAATAGTTATTTTTATGATTATCTTACATGAGAACTTCATAAGGTTTAGCTATAAATTTAATGCACAAATCTACATATATACAAGGGCTTGATCACCCAACTTCAATGTGACTTTCCACAACATTGGATATTTCTTTAAATGAATAGATTATTTCCTTCATATGCAATAATGAAAAGAAAATACAATCCTTCTCTTACAATTTCAACTATATGCATAACATAAATCCTATTTTACACATTCAGAAGGGTACACAATAGAAATGAATTCCTCACACATTTCAAAGACATAAAAGTAGGGATTTTGCTATCACATCCCATAACATAATGACATGAAAAGGGAAGATTTCTTCACAACACTTGATTCTTCAACAATGTCAAGGGGAAACCTATATTCTTCATATATTTCATTCTCACAAACCTAAAACCACAATACAAAAACTAGGAACCATGGAGGCTCACCTCCCATCCTGGGCTTCTAAGAAGCCACCCACTAAGCAGGGGAAACAAGGCTCAAATGGGGTTGCACTCAAACATTATAAAATACATGCAAATAAAATATCACAAGACATCTACAACCTTCCAAGGTTTAACACAATGATTCATCATTGGAATCATGAAACAATGGGTGAAGGTGGACTCTCCAAAGAGGAGAATGTTATATTCATTTACACATATACATTTGCAATTGCATAATGCCTCTTCAAGGCCATCAAAATATATCCTCCTCATCACATAAACACATGTATATCTCTCATGATACAAATTCCTCTTCAAGGCTATCACATACATCCTCCTCATCACATCAATACACTTATACCTCCTATAATAACAAACAAGGCATATGGCTTCAATAGAGCCCATACTCCATGAATAACAAAACCCTCTCCAAGAGGAAAATATCTCAACTTCAATGTTGAGCCCAACTAACCCCTTCACTCAAGGAATCTCTTCCCTCCCAAGGGTGAGTGAAGCCTTCACACCCATTAACAATTAACACTAAAAAACAAGAACAAAGAAATAAATTCAAAGAAGTAAATGCAACCCAAACTAAAATCACTTCAACAAAACACAAAACCTGATTTTACCAACAACCATTTAACAAGACTACAACTCCATTATGCAAGTGCACAAGAAGGTCATGGCACGGGCACCAACCTTGATCTTAGCTAAATGCAATGAAAATTAATGAAGAGCTCCCTTCTCCTTATTCTTCCTATCAAAACCCTAATTGTTTCTAAACTTAGAAAGTTGGTTAACACTCCACTAGTTTTCCAAAGTTCACTAAAATACCCTCCCACTATCTCTCTTTGGCAAAAACATCAAGCAACTATCTCTTACAACTTTATCCCTACCAAATTTTCTATTCTAACCAAGTTAAAAGATGGGGAAATGGAACAATATCAATTTTTAAATTGGTGGAAGAATGCATTGGTTAAGGGACCTCTTGGGCTAGCTAAGCAATAAAATGGTCAATTTTAGGCCCCTGGCATGTTATGTTAACATATGGGTAGCATATTTTCACAAAAATGGCACTTTAGGACCACATATTGACCCTCTAAAATCCTTTTCAAGTTTGAATTCGAAATTCCTCTTGATGGTGACCCATCTTATCCTTCTCCAAGTGAATTTTCTTAAATCTTTTGAAGGGCATTTAGTTTAAGGCTGAGTGTTGCCATGGCTAAAACCCTATGTGACATGTCATCCACACATAAACAATTACAAGTTTCAAGTAACACATTTAAAACACATTACACATCACCATGACATGTCCTTGATGTATTTATGAGACTAAATTTACCACACACATGCAAGCTTACATTTACGAAATAAACACATCACAATGAGGCTTTTGAATCTTCCAAAGATTCACCTTGGCTAAACTGTGTCCACATGAGTTTGGGCCTTGTTTTCTTGATTAAATTCCATGGTTCAATTATCTACACACTAAACTTGATCACCAGTAGTCCAATGAAAATCATATATAAATACATGTGTATAGATGTATGATAATTTTAACATTTCAAAATTGACATATTCAAATTTCCATAATTAACCTTTCTTTTTCTAATCATTTTCTCATAAAAAGCATTCAAAACATTAAGATATCAAAATTTGCATATCAACATTAATCTTTCCTTATTACAATCAAATTAATATTCTGAATTCCATTATATTTCATTTTCTATCATGGTGATGAAATGTTAAATCTATACTATTAAGTCAACCAACATGAAATTTAGTTTTGAATACATATCTTAGGTCAAAATCACCAAAATGTAAACATCATGACTAGTATCCTTTGATTCAATATAGTTTGATTACTAACATTATTTTGTTATCACTATGAGATAAAACACATTATAATGTGTATCAATTATGTCAAGTAAATCAAGAGGTTTGCATAATCACATAGTTTTCAAAATCAATAATATAATAAATCTATTACAATTTATTGAGCCATAAAATCTATCTTCATGAATATTAACATATCAACCTAATACTACTTGCACAATGATTGGCTTATTGCATTACATCATACTGAGTTCAACCGTGTATACTCTTATCCAATTTTGATAACAATTTTCATTTGTAACTATTAGTGATGTTTACAAGGGTGCATGTTGATTTATCTTTCCAAAATTCAATTATCCTAATAACTCATGCAATATCATGAACTCATTAATATAGTTTCCAGGTTATGACATCTCGAGCCTTTATTCCATAGGTCTTAGCTTATCAACTTAAAGTAATTCTAAATACAATACTTAACACAAAGGCTAAAATGTATATCAGTCCCAATAAGATCTCAAGTTCATTATCGATGAGGAAAATGTCAAATCATGGCATACTTAGATTCCAAAACCTCTTAGCATCATTTGATCATAAAGTGTATGGTAATAGTATACAGTTCACATTCTATACACAAGAGACAAAACATGACCTCTCATCCTCTCACATTTTCTAGCTCTGACCATATTTGTGTTATTAAGTTTTATACTAGGGTACTAGGGAAGGGACCTTACATTATCACCCACCATTTTAGTTCCCACTGGCATAAATTCAAAATTAGATATGTTGAAAATATATGTTCCCTGCCCCTCTTGCTCCTCCATCCACTATTTTTGCTCATCCTCTAAAGTTGTAACCTCAATAGGTTCCCTGGGAATAGATGGCAGTGTAATGATGGAGCTTATCCTTTTCTCTTCCTAGGCATCCCTTGCCAAGCATGTCCTTTGATTCAACAAGAGATTGTCTTCTTCATCTTCTTCATCAACCTCAAGGATGGTTTTTGGGACTATAGGAATAGGTATAACCTTTCTTTGTATCTTTTGTCTTCTAGTCCTTCTGACCTTAGCTGTAACCCTAGCTTTCTTAGTAGCTAAGGGAGAGGCTTCTTCCTCTTGAAGAGGTTCTAACACCTATTTTGCTTCCTACTCTAGTTCTTGTTCCTATTCTTGTGGAGGCACTTGTAGAGTATCTTGGGCTTGAATCGCTTCTTCATTTTGAGGCTCTTGACTCTTAGGTACTTGAGCCGCCTCTTGAGATTAAGATTCTTCAACTTCAAGCTTAGCTTGCTTTAGAGAATCTCTTTTCCTCTTATTTTTCCCTTTGTCCACTCTGAAGTACCCAACATCCATGTCATGTTTATATACCACTTTTGGCATAATTAGAGATTGGGTAGGGAATTTTCACACTATAACTTTTGCACCTTTTCCCTTTATTAGGAATGTTGTGGCTTGGAAGATTATTTCTTGAGGAACTGGGGCCATCTTAAAGGGCTTCTTGATCTAGTCTCTTATCAATTAGATTATATGTCTTGCCCTATGATTGATATTTTCATTCTCTTTCTTGTCAATCTCTACATTCATGATTGTCCTATCTAATATCTTGTCACAATTGTACAAGGGATCCAAGAAATCTTGAGTTTCTTGCTAAATAGCAGTTAATGGGTTCTTTATCTTCAAGGCACTTCCTGCTAGATATAGAATCATCCTAAAATAATCCTTTATTTAGATATCATAGTCATCTATCATGTTCATCCAATGATCTTCTACTGCATCTTCATGAATAAATTTATTTCCTACCAAATATTGAACTCTACCAATATTGTCAAAATATGGACGAGGGAAGTCATAATCTTCCAAATATTGATCCTATTCTACATCAAAGGTCATAATATCCTACTTATTTACTTCAAATGGACCTATAGTAATGGACCATACCCATGTATTATTATGTTATTTTCTCACTCTGTCATATGTAGATGTGAGTTGTCTTGCAATCTCCAATAAGATGAGCCTATATGATTTCTACCTCAAGAGTTTCTTTGGATTCACCATTTTACTAGTTACCCTTAGGTAAGTGAATGTCTTAAACTAGATATAGTAGGCACCAATTTCTGCAATCCTTTCTACTACCTCTACTGACATCCTTTTGGCATAATCACCCTCTATGAATCAGATAATTGCAAAAATAAAGGCATCATTCACTATCTGGTATTCCTTTCTCTAATCTAGGAGCTTCTTCTTTACTAGTTGGGGGTATACCACATAAGTCCATGCATTAGCATCCTTCATGTTTCCCCTCTTGAACAATCTGGGATAGTCAATTGTTCTTGCCACCAATAAATACACCAAGTATGATGTCATGTAAAACTTGGCATTGGCTTTGACTTGTACCAACTGGTCATCTAAGTTTTCACTTAGTATTTTGGCCCAATCAATGGTTTGGTTGTTCTAATGGTCTTTATGAAATATACCATCCAAATGTTAATATGCCCAGCCCTCAGTAGACCCATGACTCTTCTCAAAAGTACAATGGAGTATCTGATGTCATCCTTCATATATCCTTGAGTCATATCTACCCTTCTTGTTCTTTGTCCCAAGGGTGTCTAATCAATAAAAACAAATGATTGTATGATCTTTGTAGCCTTCTTTTCATTATCCCTATACCATCTTTCTTCTTGATAATAGGTTATATTCATATATTGATCATCTCTCGACAGATGGAAAAATTTCTCAATGTTCCTTGGCCTTAGGTCTAAGGCAATCTCCCCTATGATACTCTTGACAACTCTTTCTTCTTACACATAGTTTTCTACCAATGTCATTACAAGCTTCGAATATTTTATTGATGTTGGATGTGATTTGACATTAACCAACCCTAATCTGATAAGTGTCAAGACCATTAGGGACCTCTCTTTAGGTTTATTGTAGAGTACTAGGAATGTGTTCTAGTATATGTGCCCCAAATCATTATCTTTGATTTTTGAATATCCATCTTGAATGTGTTATTTCTTCAGTGCACCTTAAAACTAAAAAACAACTAGTTTTGGAGATATCTTCTCTGTAAGTGAGGATGATGAGAAATCCATTTTATCTGCACAAAACATAAAATATTAGTCTAGAAAGTTAAACATCAAACCCTAATTATCAAAAAATAAGACCTAGAACACCAAAACCTAGCAAAACCACTTAAACCCCCTTTTCCTAGCTCTAATCTACAATTTATCACACCTTATGCACCTTGATAGGTGTGCTAGGTGTACTCAATAACACTTAAAAGGTTGTTTGGTGAGAAGCTATGTACCCTTGTGGAGTGTGCACATGTGCATGTGTGCTACTATGCACATTGCATGTGTACATGTACTTATGGGGGGATGGGGGGCTTAGTTGGCTTTACTAAGGGTACACACATACACACCTTGATGGGGTGTGCATGTGTACAACCTTAGTGTTTTGGTGTTAAGGGCTAACAAATAGTATGCACATGTGCATCTTCAAAAGGTGTGCATGTGCACACCTTTCACATAGGTGAGGTAGTTCTTTTAGGTTTTTTAAGTGTTATTTTTGCTTTAGTATGTGAATAAAGGTGCACACATGTGCACCTTGGATAGGTGTGCATGTGCATACATTTATGTTTTATAACTACTTGTCTTTGGTGTGTGTAGGTTTGGAGAGTTTTGCACACCTCTAAGGTGTGGAGGTGTGCTCGTGAAGGCTAGAGGAAGAACAATGAAAAGAAGGGAAGGTGGTCCTAGGTATTTATAGACTTGAGACCATGCACACCTTTGGGATGTGTGTACCTCAAAAACATTTTCATGCACACTAGTTCATCTAGTGCACTTGCACATCTATGATAGGTGTGCATGTGCACTAGGTGCACTAGTGCACACCTTAACCCCAAAATCACCCTTTATCTCCAAATTTCTAAATTCTAACAACTAGGTTTTTTCTACTGAAGGGCTAAGGCTTGAACCTTGACTCTAGGTAGACTCCCAAAATGACTTAGACCCCAGACTAGGGGTCTAAGAAAGCAAAATAAAAAGTTACTAGGGGGTCCCCATTTCTATGAGAAATGGGGCATGCATTGTGAAACCACAACAAGTTCATTCTTTTGTCGATCATTTTGTAACTTCAAGGTAGTGATCTCAATATCCTTTCCATTCAATTCATGATTGGTAATCATCACTTGATTCATTGTATCCAATTGCATATGAGAAAACCTTTATACCTCTAATGTCTTTTCTTCTAGTCTATGGATTTTTCTTTCTTAGCTTTTTTTTTCTACTTGGTCACCTCACATAGCAATATTGATTGGACTTCTTGTTCTATCTTAAGATTTCTAACCTCTTCACTTAGGGCACCATTCTTTTCCACTAGATCTACAGCTATTGCATCAAACTCACTTGAGTTCCCATTCTAAAATAGTCCAGTAGTGTCTTCCTCTTGGTAATGAGTGTCATTTTTCTCAATATCTATCTCTTTCCTTCTCCTCAATGAACATTGTAATGCATCTCTTGCTTCCATGAGTTGGTGTAGGGTAAGCTAGATTTCAATATTTTGGTTCTTAATTGTCTTTCCCAACTTATAGACTTCCATCTTCAAGATTTTCCTCAAAGTTGTAAAGCTTTCCTTTCCATAGAACAAGGCTTCGATACCAATTGTTGGAAATAACAATGGGAAAGTAAACTCTAAGAGGGGGGGGATGAATTGGTACTTCAAAATTTTAACCATAAAACATTCACCACACATCCATCTCATAATTTAACATGTAAACTGAAATAGCTAACTACACATGTTCATCCATAGTATGAAATAAATAACACATAACACAATAAGTTTTTTTATCTAGAAAACCTCCAACGAGAAGGTAAAACTAGGTTGGGATGACACCCACAAATCTTCACTGTTGCAACTGTAAAGTGTAGCCAATTAAGGTTACAAGAAGTTTGACCATAAAATATGATATACCATGTGAAAGGTCTACTTGTTAAAGGCTTACAAAGATTGTTAAGTCTCACCTTGATAAATTATTTAAACACCTTGCTAAAAGTGTGCCTTGTTAGAGGAATTAAACTTGCAATAAAACAAACACTTGGTTTAGATATTTACACAAGCCTAATAAGACTACTCTATCAGAAGATTTTCTCTACATCACTTGTTAGAATGATTCAACACCATGATCCTTTACTCAACACTCTATTGCTAGATGTCAGATCTTCTCTTTCCTAGTGTGTACTTGATCCTTCTGATTAGATATGTCTCCTCTATCCTCTCTCTTCTTGTCTTCTATTCTCTCTAACTAATCTTACAATTCATAACATTTTCATGAGCTCCATATCCATCATGAATCCTCTATGTACTTAGCATTCATCTCTCTTGCATCTCCTTCTCTTCCTTCATGCTTCTTACAAACTATTTAGGGTTTGTCTCCTTAAGGAAACACACTTTGGCTAGGGTTAGGTTAGAATCAATGGATTAGGTTGATCCATTTTTCCACTTTGAACATCCCTCAATTTGATTTGTTGCATGCACTACATAGGGATTCATAATATACACCTATATACATCTTCTAGAATCATAAAACAATTAATAAATTGACCCAAAAATGGTTTACATAGAAGTTTGTACCATTACAAACAACTATGTCCAAAATTGTTCACTTGATAATTAAAGTCTCTAATATTTGACATTCAATGTATCTTTAATGTTGTAACTCATCTTTTGAATGACTCAACATACTCTATTTACTTGGATCTTGAGTGACTTGGCACTAACTATGTACTCAGGACATACTGGTGTCTGGTGCTGACTATGTATATTACTCAGCATATATTTCTAGCAATTGATTCTTGGCATGCCTTGATCATCTCGTACTGATTGCTCATCTTTCTCTGATCACTTAGCTTGAAATATAATTCTATTGAATAATGACTAATTGTTTTGTCACTACCTTGTCAAAGCCAATTTGAGATTAACATCAAGCTCATAATCCATGAGAATGAATCGACACTTCACTTTAACTATAATATGATCCCATGTAGTGATTTTGTCCTTTCCTCTTCTATTTTTCTCCAACTAGATTCTTGCCACTAGATCTTTGCATGTCCCTCCCTTCATTTTTCTTGTTGCAAACTTGACCTTATCAGGATCCTTAATAACTTCATACTCAAAGTATTCCTCCAATTCATTGATCCAGTCGATCAAATCCTTAAAAAGCATTTCCTCTTATGGGTTCATAACCATGTGTACTTCAATATTTTCTTCTTCTTCACCTTCATCCTTGCTTTCATCTCTTATGGCAATATTTATTCCTTTATGCATTTGTTCTTCCAATTCTTGTATTTGTCTCTAGAGGGCTCTAAAACCCTTAGGTGTAACACCTACAACTCTTCCACAATGCTCTCTTCATGGAGGCATTATCACACTTCTACTAAAACCCTAGTGAAAACTACTATGCAATCGACAATCTATCTACATGCTCAACACAAACCATAGTCTTAGTGCAATTGCCTCACAGTCAGCAATTTGCTTACACACTTAGGAACTCCTACTCTTATACCACTTGATCAAGGGTGCTCCCCTTAATACCCTTAACACATAAAAAAAACAAAGAAATAACAATAATTTTGTCAGAACAAAATATGGGCTTTTTATTATAACTATAAATGTGGAATTATAGAATTCAGGATTAAAATATGTTAACCCACATGGGCTCCTTCATTTCAATAATCTGCAAGAAAAAGCTATGAACTATCACGTAGAGTTGTCCTAGATAATGTATGAGCATTTCTTAAATATGCAATTTTATACTACTCAAGAAAGTTCTAGACACTCAAACTTAATACCTAGTACTGATAGACCCTAACAATACATATAGAGTCGGTGAAATACATTTTTAACATTTATTTTGGAATTTTTGGTTGGCCTAACTTCAGAAGGCCATAACTCTAGAATCATTTCTCTGTTTTGCTATTATAGCCACTTTTTGGAATCCTCATCTTATAATCAATAGGCTTGGATTAGTGCAAGTGCCCATCCATTGAGTTTTCAGACCTCATCCAAGCACATTTAGACCTTCAACAGTGATCCTAAAGTTTTTATACCAAAATTGCACCCCAAAAATCCATAATAAATCTATGAATACTCATGATATGACAATGCGCCTCAAATGGTAGGATGATATATCCAAGATGAATATTTTCCTATGAAATTAGGACATTATTAGCTCATATGAATGACTTACTAAGTAACAAGCCTCCATAAAGAACAAATCTTCATTAAGACAAACCTTATTTAAATAGTTGAAATGAAATATTTTTGGTTGATGCAAGATTTCTCTTACAGCTAGGATACTCCTGCATGACTAAATAGGATAAGTTGGTATACTGATGGAGTTGTCATTTATGGAAACATATACCTTATGTGAAAAAAGCACTATGTATAAATGAAGATTCCATTGTTAGACACAAAAAATTGTTTATGCATTAGATTGTTATTCAGTAGAGAAGATATAGTTTTGATGTGTATGGATGATATAGTTCTTATTGTCATGTGTAAAATTAGGTATAGATAGTACATAGTGTTCGTATGACATATTTAAGTTTGCAAGTTAGTATAGATTGTACAAAAGGAGTTATGGAATAAACACCAATAAAGGCAGTGTATAGGACAAAACATAGTATAACAAAAAAGTGTAAATTATAGGTTAAGGAATTATTTTGGTTACAAACGCCCCCCCGCCCCCCCCCCCCAACTCTTAGTATTCCCTATTTCAAATAGAACCAAAATGGTGTGAAAAACTATACCACTAGTTAGTCACTTAGGGTTATCCAAATACTAAAATCAAGTAAAAATCTATCACACTATACTAAAAACATGAAACAAAAATAAAACATTTAGGTGTGCCTTTATAGAAACATAGAACTAATAAAATAAACAAACATAAATTTCATTAATATCTAGATACAATAACTAATAATTAGAAACATAAGACTATGATACAAAAATTCAAGTATACCTAATAGAAATAAATCCAAAATGTAGAATAGGTAAAAAATAGCTAAAACAAACACTACTGAAATTGAAATGCTAATGTATCAAAAAAACACCACTATATGGTTATTAATTAATTGTCTACAAAATACAACACAAAAAAACTAAGATTTCATATCATAATTGCAATTCCATGCACAGAAAATATAGAAATAGGTCAAGGAAATGTAAATTCCCTATTTTCAACAAATATTAGAATTACTTTGTTCAATAAAAACAAGTTAGTACAAGTGAATAGAGTCCCATTGAGCATGATAATATGATGATGATTGAAAATTTTCATGTGAAATATGAATCCTAGTCAATCCTGACCACAGTAAAATAAGTCATAAACATTTTATACTCATCAAAGGGAATACAACTTCATGCAAAAAATTCATCATGTTAGATAAACATCAAAATAAGCCAAATGACTTCATGAAATGTTTGATTCTATTTTCCACATAAAGTAGTTGTGTTGGCCTTGAGGTTTAACATTGACTATAGGTGGTGCTTGCAAGAATCCTTGAGATTGGTTGTGTCATTGTTTGCCTCCTATCCATTGTTGATTCTATTTTCAATTATATTATGGTGGTTGTTATGATCAATTAGGTTGTTTCTATTAATTTTGGGGTTATTTCCAATTCCCTCGAGGATATTTGGAACTAATATGAAGGGTTTTGATAACTTTTCCATTAAAGTTGGGAGTTATTCCAAGGCTAGGACTGATAATTAATATAATGTTGTAATTGATTATTATATGTATTGGAATATAGACCACTAAAAATTAAAGGGTCTTGTGGCATACCATATCTTGGACCTCGTGACCTTCTTTGTGTAACAAATAATACTTCTCTCCATCGCTTTATATTGTCTTGAAGTCGGTAGATAGATTCTTTATCTCCAAATTAGTCACCATCTTGCATTTGCAATCTTCTATTTTTCTATAATGGAGGAATTACTCAACTAGCATATTGTCCACTTCTTCATGTTTCTTCTTTCTTACATAGTATCTAATTTTTTTTCTATGTTGTTATAAATATCATGTTCAAAATCTAATAAAGGGTGATTTTAGTGGGTTTGTATCCTCTTCCTTTATTGACAAAAAATCTTGAATAATTAAGGAATATCTTCTTAATATCATCCCATGGTGATTAATTTATGTCTTCTCTTGTAATTAGATCTAAATATTTTGTACAACCCTCATTTATTCTTTTGAGAAAGAGATTTTTCTAAGATTCCTCATCACGATCATTCTTAGAATTCCTTTGCTAGCTACATAAGAGTCTTGCTATGTAGTTCTACAAACTTTATTCCTCTTTTTATGTCATCTTAAACATATAATCTCCTCTCAAATAATTTTATTTGTAGTATTATTTGCACCTATTCAAGAATGCAAGATTTATTAATTCATCCCGATCATGAACATCATCTCTCCCTAGGCCAATGAATCATCTCAATTCTAACTCTTTAAGATGAGCATGAAATAATTTAAGTCTATGAACATTGCTAGTGCAATCATAACTTTTATAAAGGATATCAAATTCAAAGAGAAGGTATCAAGATTCTTTATTACTAAGTGTTTAAGTGTAAAAGGGAGGGTAATATATTTTAATGATATAAACTATATGGGATGAGTTCATTAACTAACCACTTCCACACTATCATTCTAAATACAATAGAAAGAGGGGCTTCCAAATATGACTCTCATTATGATCCAAGCTAAATTAGAAAAACCCAAAATAGATAAAGGGATACCAATTTAAACCCAAAATTATATTGAATGAGTATGAAAGCAAGTCCTCTTTCATGCAATATAAAATTGATTAGGGATATGTAAAGATAAATTTGAAATTGAGCTAATTTATTCAACGAGAAAAGTAAAATAGATATAAGTACTAATATATTCAATAAACCCAATAAATATACATAAATAGGTCTAGAATAAAAATATAAATGAATGGTAATTAATCATCTTAAAAGGTGCAAGGGAATATTACTTTTCACTTCAAAAATTGTGGATCTAAAGTTATGACTGAGAATTTTGAGTGTGAATTTGTGATCACAATAGAAAACCCAAAAATCCCATTTTCATTAGCCTTCTAGGAAGATGTTGACCTAGTGGTAAATTGTTTGGACACTTTTTTAAAAATATGGAGATGATATTGGGACATAGTAAAAATTTGACATAACTTCTTTAGAAATGTTTCATCAAGTAGTTTATAGATCTATGGCCATAATTCATCTATCCTACCCCTACACACAAGAGAACTTATTTTTTATTTTGATTTGGTGAGGGATTGACTTGATCAAACCCTAGATTGAGGAATAAACCTTGACATTGAAATGTAAAATTTGAAAAGAAGCAAGACAAATATAAATATCTACCTTGCTTGAATAAATCCTTGTCAATAAGAGTTTTGTAATACTTGTGTGTTATCAATGTTGAATTTTCAATGAAGGATGTAGCGAATCTTGACAAGTGCAATGGATCATACAAAAAGATAGCATGGATCCATGGATGCAAATATTCATCAATGAAGAAAATTATAAAATTTTCAATATATCCTCCCTAAATGACCAATAAAATTCTATATTTTGAAGAGGGAAAGCTCACAAGGGATCCTTGAATATTGAGTCCCTTGAATCCTTGATAAAAAATTCTTTCTTGAATGCTTGAACTTGTGTGCATAGTTTTTATAATATTGTGGATTGTGTATGGATTTTAAAATGGTTTCCTAGGCTTCCTTTTATAATACTTTTTAGATGCAAAAATAGTAAGCCAATAAGGTCACTTGATTTCCAAATTTACAACCCCAAAATAAAACTAGCCCCGAGACTCAAAGTTCCTAGGGAGTAGATCGACTTGGTTCAATCTATTCTAGAATAGGTTGAACTAGGTTTACCTATTCCTTAATAGGTCAATTTGAGTCAGCCTATTCTAGGGTTGGTGCACAAGGAGCTAACCTTGAGGTCTCAAAAACTACAGTCATGAAAATGGAAGAAGAAGGATAGAATAGGAGCAAGAGTTGATTAAGTGAAAAATCCATCCAAAATACATGATGAATGTGCATCACATTGAATCATATCATTTTTACCTTCAATTTTGAAATTTTGGTCATTAGGTGTTTGCATTTAGGTGGGATATGCATTTATGATTACTTCATGTTGCATTGTTATCATTTGATAAGCTTTTTCTTCATTTGTACATAGTTTTCTCATTGGTCAACTAAAGTCAACATTGGTCAAAAGATAGTCAAAGTCACATTTTTAGGTGTTTATGGTATAATGGTGTTGTTTTAATGTTTCTATTCAATTTTTATTTGTTTGTAGAATGATAGAATGTGAATAGTCATCTTGGAATTTGTAAAATTGGTGAATGTGGAAATGTGGTAAGTCATACCTTGTTATGTATTAATGTTTTTTTGATGACATTTTTAGGGGTAAATAAAATTTTGGCAAGGTTTTTGGTATGATAATGCATGCCTATGGTAATTGGTAAGAGCAATTTTAACTATAACTTGTTTATTTTGCTAAGAATTTGTATTGGTTAATGATTGGAATGAGTGGTTCATGTTATTATACTCATTCATAATTCATGTCATAGATAAGATAGTTTGATTGGTGTGCTTAGTGGAATTATTTGTGTGTGTATTGGCCCTGTTCAAGCATGCGACTAGGGTTTTGACAATAATGACCTATTACACCTAATTACACTATTGAAAAAATCTAATTATTTTCCATTAGAGGAGTAGGCATGTATGTTAACATATTCTTTCATTAAATTTCTTACCAGTTTCCTTACCTTTACAAAATGGAGTGATTTGGTTGGGTTTATAGATGTGACTAGCCTAGTGGAAAAAATAAGCTATAGAAGCATAGGCTTATGGAGGTTTATGAAGACCTTGAGAGGTGGAAGTTAGTCATTCTAGTTGTCTTTGAGGTGGTGAAGTTATTAGTTTAGTGAAATCTCTTGGATAGGATAGACATTTTGGAAGCCCTAGTTAAAAGGACTTGAAACCTTCATTAATTGGTCAATTTGAGGCTTTAGGTCTTAGAAACTTTTTAAGAAACTAAAAATTTGTAATCTTGTACTCTTTCCAAATTGGTATTATAATCCCTAATGTTGTTGTGGGTCATTTTGGGAAGATTTGAACTTATTTGACAAAATCTAAGTTTCAAAGGCCTAATTCTACCAAGTCTATTTAAGGCATGTCAACAAGATATTGATGTGGCTATTTAAGTTGAAGGTAGTAACTTTGAGAGAAGTTGAAAAATAGTCATAAATTATGTCTAATGCATCTATATCTCATCTTGGTTTCCTTGGAGTGGTAATTGTGAAAAGATCCTAGGATTTCTTGTAAGGATTAAAAGTAGGTGAAGAGTTGAATTGGAGTTAGAGTGAGTTGTGAGTATGGGAGTGGGAACAAGGGTTTGAGAGTGTTATGAAGATTGGGGAAAGTTATTCACCTATTACCTTGTATCCTAACCTACATTGGAAGCAATTAGGATTGTGGAACTTATCTATACTAGTTTCAAACTTGCCTAGTCCTAGGTCAACCTTATATTCATCAAATTGGTATCAAAGCCATCCCAAGTGTTTTGGGATTTAGTATGTCAATTGGAAGGGAAAGAGACCTCCAAATGGAGTTAAGTAGTTCAGTGGATAGAGAAGAGAATTGAGGACAAGTGGGAAGAGAGATGGAAAAATATTTTGGCCAAGTTAAAGGCCAAGAAGGATAGTGCTTCAAGTTGTGAAGAAGAGAAATAAGAGGGAAAAGAAGAATAAGAAGAGGTAGAAGAGTAGGCTCAAGAACCTATTGATCCTAGGGTTACTAGTGAATAAGAGGTCATTCAAGCCTATCTTAATGAAAAAAATGAGTCAAAGAAAGAGGGTTTCAAGGAGGAGGTACTTTCTTTTAGCAACACGATGGATGGTGAAGAGATAATTGATTGGATATCAGCTATCAACAATTACTTTGATCTAAATAATGTGGAAGAAGAAAATAAGGTTAAATATGCAAGAACCAAACTTAAAGCTTCTACCTTAATATGGTGGAATTTTAATCAAATTAAAATAGAAAGGAATAGTAAGAAGGTTGTCACCAAATAGGAAAAAATTATTGCTATGATGGAAGATAAATTCATGCCCTCATTAAATTTTGAGGTAGAAATGATCAAGAAATTTTATAATCATTGATAGAGGAAAGAATATGTTACCACCTATATTTAGGAGTTCCATAGTTTGAGCAAGAGGGAAAACCATAATAAAGACCAAAAGGATTTTGTATCTATTTATGTGAATGGTTTAAGATATAATATTCAAGATGAAATCAATTTATTTATTCCTAATAAAATGGATGATTTTTTCAATTAGCCATCAAGGCTAAGAAGAACCTCAAAAGAAATAGTTTTTATGACAATACAAGAAAGGGAGGCCAGAATACCAGTAGGGGAAGAGGAAATTTTGGTGGAGGATAGAGTAGAAAGAGTGATGAGAACCAAAGAAATGTATTAAAAGGTGATAAGGGTAGAAGGGGTGGACAAAATTTTAGAGGATAAGGAAGGTCCTAAAAATAGAGGTGGGGGAATCTTTGGAGGATCATGCATAGGTTTGTACTTTTATGTTTTCTTATGAGATAGTTATGCATTATAAACTTGAAGCTTTTCCTAAGTATTTAGTTATTTCTTATATTTAATTTTTGTTACAAGATGACTTGTTGTTTGAAGGTGTATTTAGTGTGAGTGTTTATTTAATATATTCTTGCTACTCTAACTTGTTCTTGGTTTAATATAAGTAAAGGGTCTCGTGGAGTCTAGATTCATGATTCATTTAGTAGGGAGTTTATCATGGAGTATCTAAGAGAAAATAAGTTGAGTAGAGCTTCTAGCTAAGTGTGGGATTGTGAAACAAGAAGGTTGTTTGGTGTATTGCAAGAACAAGTTTAGATTCTTCTTGGAGTTCTCTACTAGATAGTGGATCTAGACTAGTTATTGGAGTTTTGAAATGTAAGAGGAGTAACTGAGAGGGGAGTGGTGAATAAATTACCACTAAAATAAATCATGTATTCCTTAGATGTTAGTACAAAAAAAACTCTGTGAAAAGTGAACTCTGTTGAAGCTCAGTAAACACACAAACAAAATGTTGTAACTCGGTAAATGTTGAAATAGCTTGGTAAATGCTTAACATGAAAATATTAAGATATTATTTGTGATTAATATTACTTTAAATTAGTTTCAAACACATAAGAGAAATAGCATGAACACACTTGACACCTAGATTTAACGTGGAAACCCAATTTGGGAAAAACCACCAATTGCAACTAGTTATTGTAGACACCTAAATTTGATTACACCGCTTTGGTAATCCCATTTAGCTATCTCTAAAGGCATCATTAAGTAAATTCCTATTTAATTAATCCTTTTCCATCCCCTAGCTGATTAATTTGATTAATCATCTATAGTCCTAATTGATAAATCAAATAACCCATTATTTATCAATTAATCCTATTCTCCTATCTAATTCCAAATCCCAAATTTATTAAAATCATTTTAATAAATAAAACCCTCAAATCTAATAGCCCCTAAACTATCCTAAATCCTCCATTTAGCCCAATCCACCCCATCCACCCATACTAACCTAGCTTAGCCACTAACTCACCCACCCTCATGAATGCCATCCACTTGCCCATCTCTAACATCCTTAATCTAATCCTAACCCAAGCCTAATCCCCCCCTAACCTTGTCACATTCCACAAGTAAGCTTAAGACTTTCCTAAGCCAAACCAAAGTCTCCTCCCTCAAAATATACCAACCATAAAACTTTATCCCAACCACAAAGCCTTCAATGCTCTTACATGCTCTTAAAAGCTCTTACAAGCCATTATGAGGGCCATTTAAGGCCTTGAGCCTCCTTTTTTGACTCATCCTTGCCCTTTCCTCCACCCAATGACCCTGTGACATGTGTCACTCCCTAATTGGTGCTAAAAAAGCACAATCCATGTGCTCTCCTCTCATTCAATCTAAACCTTCCATAAGCTTTCATCTCTCCTTGCATCTTAACCCTCCATCCCTCAAGCCCTTGGCCTATAAATTAGATCCCCTCCCAAGCCATTTCATCAGAATCCATCAAGTAAAGTTATAATGCCATTTTGAGAAACAAAGCCATCAACCATACCCTCATAATGCCAAATTGAGAGCTCACAAGGCTACCAATTTTCCATTATCCATCTCCAACATTGAAGCAATTCAGCAAGCAATTGAGCATACATCCACATCAAAGGACACATCTAAAAAATCAAGGAAGCATGGAGTGTTTCCTCCTTTTGGTTTGCATTCCTTAATTATTTTCTTTGTCTTATCATAAGTGTGGCTTAATTTTATGTGTTTGAATTCTTTCTTTCTAACATTGTGTTCCTTAAGCAAATAGAATTATAGCTCTACAATTACTTATTGTAATACTCCAAAATTGGCTCATTTCCATGATCACCAATCTTGGTCTACTCTAATCAATTCTAAAGTCCTATGTCACTAGGTAATTCTTATTCTAATATTTTCTACTTGACTTAATTGTCAAATGTAGAAAACCCTAAATCTGCATTAATCAGGCTATCTATCTAATTCCTAAGTATTGACCTGTATTAGTCACATTAAACCTATTTGACTAAGATTTAATTTAATTCAAAGTGTTTGTACTTTAATTAAATTATATCCTAAGGCTAATGTACTAAGGAATTAAAAATATTTAATTTAATAATTATGCCCACTTTAATTAATTGAATGAGATTATTCAATTAAATGAAAAAGGCATTTATGAGGTCATATCTCACTTTATTAAATTAAATAATATCTTCAAAATCTTCTATTCAGTTCCAAAATGGAAACTCTGAGTGAACTACCTCTTGAATTAGAATCAATATAGTTAACTTGTTCTCACACTTATGAAAAGCTTAGTTAACTACTCATCACACTCAAATTTGAAACAATCAACTTCACTTGCACAAGGAAGTTTCCATTTTAAGTGAATCCTCTCTCTAATCTTAACCATTCATCCAAATTGATCCTAACTATTGATCAATTCCTAGATTCTATTTAAGAGGTTCTCAATCCGTCATTATAGAGGTTAGATTTTGAGGATACTGAATTGTTATCGAATTGAATACTCATTTTTATAGCTTTCATATGTGCTTTTGCTTAGTATTTTAATGTCATTTAGATTAATAATGCATAGATATATCTTGGTTTCTTTTATTATTTAATAGAATAAATTGCACATCATATAGATTACTTGCATAATCATAGTTTGCATAAATCCTTCATTCTAGAAAGGTCTGGTTGTCTGCATCTTAGTCTGAGAGAAAATAGACAAAATCCTTCTAGTTAGAAGGTAATAGGTCCCATTGTTGGACCTCTTTGATGAACTATCCCATGTTCATTCTAGGATAAATCCACATATAATGACCATGTTGAAGTGTAGGTGAAAGATCTAAGGTCACATTTTTACGTATGCATTTTTGGCGCCCACCGTGGGGTCAAGAAAAATATTTTTTCTAACCTCATTTGTTTTATTTTCTGTCATTTTCATAATTTTGTTGTACTTGTCCATATAGTCTTCCAAATTTTCACATGGGAAATCTCAATCTAGCATGAATATTTAAGGGTTTTGCACTTGTCTCAACACTTTCTCACACAAAAAAGTTCCCTATTACATAGGTTCTCATGTGGCACATCATTTTCTTGCGTGTGATAGTGGAAGACTTTGTGCGGACCTGCACAAGATTTTGTGCAAAATCTTGAAACAACACAGTTAAAATTTACTTTTTCAAAATTTTGTTTATCATTTTTTTTACTGACGTGTTTTCTCTGAATACATTATTATTTCATTTTTTCTAGTTTTTTTGCAGCCTAATAGTTTTTTGCAAGACATTTGATGAAGACTCCTTCATACAAACTTGCCTAAACATGAACTAACTATGTGTTTCAGGATGCTATCAAAGATATGATTGTTGAAGACCAATCTTAAAACCCACTAAAACAATGTGTCTTTTTCTTGCTTTCTAAACATGGTCTAATTAGGGCTTGTGAACTTCATAGGATGCAAGATAGAATACTAGGGGATTATGCTCTTCACCACTTAGAGGTCATGACTAAGGGTGAATCAGAAACCTAGAAGCTTATGAAAGACAACATTCGAGGGAGGCAAGCAACTTAGTGGTTCTCTAGTGCTAATCCTTTTCTATGATGAGATGATGGTTTCCTTTTAAGGGTATCAAAATCTTTAGAAAGGAAAAGTCTAGATTGATTAAGCTAAGTCAATGATTAACATGTTCTGCGTGTTTGGGTGAGAAACTAAGGTAGAGGAGTATGCTCTTTCCCCTTGAGGGAAATCAAAAACCTTGACCCTTGTGTTTGAATCACCAGTCTAAGTCAATCCTTTAGAGGGCCTACTGGAGTGATCCAACCTCTAGGAATGACCCAAGTGAGCACACTCCTTTAGCTAGAGATTCTAACTCACTATAATAAAGAAGCTTTGTACAGAAAAAGATTCCAAAGCCTTATTAATTTCTTCCTCTTTATTCTTGATATCACATATCAAGAGGAAGCTCTATCTATTGCATTGGCATGTGCTAGCCCCAGTCTTGCTAAGAAAGTGTGTGTGCTCTTAGATGCTAGTGTGGGCTACTAGTCTCAACTCCACTTGTGGAGCCACTAGGGATTAATACAAATAGAAGCCAAGTAAAAACCTTTTAGTTAGCGGCTACCCAGTTCACCTCCAAAAAGGCGCATAATCTTTATGTAAGGAGGGGGAAGAATCTCTCTTGTAGAACTCACCATAGGCATGCTACTAGACATTGGAGGGTGGTATACATGCTTGACCCCTGCCACAAGGGTGTTCATTTAATGTATATGTTATTGAGCCCTTTGAATATACAAAAAACATGGGTGCCCTCTATGGGTGACATGGCTATGTGAGGTGCATACATGCACATAAGTTGTGGGACAAATGTTTTGCCTTCTCTACCATTTTCTATTTCTAGGGATAAAGTATATTTTTTATCGAGTCTTCAATATGTCCAAACCTGCCTAAACAAATTGAAATTCAAGACTCCATTGTCCCTTTGAGTTGCTTTTCCCTCAGTTGGATTGTATTTGACTACTACTTGCTTCTTGTGTCTTGTTGAAAACACCTTGTCTTATTTGAAACCCAACACTATTTCACAATCTAAAAATCAACCTTGCAATCTATTTGTTATCTATCAAACAAACCAAGAATCTATTCAGAATAGTTTAAAATCATCAAAATCTCTTTGAAATTCAATTATGTTGTCTATCTGGTCTCAAATTTTGCACACAGTTTTGCAAGTTTTCATGTGAGCCCCATTTGTCCTATCACTTCTTCACATGGGTCTGTTTAGATCTTCATGCAAGATCTTGCATATCTCCACATTAGATCCTACTGATAGTCTTTTGTTTTGTCTGCCAAAACCTATCTTTTCTTCACGTGGTCTAGAGCATATCCTTGCATGATTTTTAGTTGCTGATTTGAGTCTTCACACATGCCTATGCACTTTCTCCCATGCCTCTTAGAGGGTCTTAGCATGAGGCCTTGAGTCAAAAATGTAAAATCAACTTGTTTGAGCAATTTGTGTCCTATGTCTAGTCTATTTCATGCATCGATTTGCCTCTTCTTTGTCTGTAAACAATCCCAAATAGTGGCATTTTTCTTGGCTGATGACTTGCGGTCTATACTTTAACTAGTCTCATCTCTTAGTGTCTTGTTCCTATCCTCTAGTGTTTGTTATACTCCATGTCACAATAGTCATAATCCTTGGTTGTTCTAGCCTTCACTCAGACTACTCATACCTTAGCGTACAACACTCTTCCTTTTTTCTTTTAGAGACTATGTTTTAGTATGATCCTTGTCTTAGTTTTTGCTTCTTTTCCTTATCTATGGCTGTCACAATAAGAAGCAAAAATGTGTTTTATCCTATTAGTCTTAGGCAGGGTCATGCTAGGGGTCATAATCATGGCAGAGGTCATCTTCCATTCTATGCATAGTCTACATCTAGTTCATCTAATGAGGCATCTTCATGATCTCCCTCACTTGTTAGATCACCTTGGGTCCAACAAACATTCTCCATAAACTTACAACAAACTAGGAACCCCTTGTATCAAGATGATCCTAAGACTAGCAAAGGTCCCCATCTCTAAACAAAACTTTTGAATTCCTTTTTAAAGGACCTTTCCAATCACAACATACTAAAACTAAACACATTCCTACAATGGTTGATTATGAACCTAAACATGGTAGTCATAGTAGACACCAAGATCAACCTAGGAATGACAAAGAGAAAGACCATGACACTGATGAGGAATAGGAAGAGGTGGAAATACATCCCAACACACATAGAAAAGTGCTAAAAAGACAAAAACTTTCAAAAGGTCATGGAAATCCTACTCAAGAAAGAGAAAGAAAAGTACTTTCTCAAACTTGCCCAAGAGGGAGCTAAGTTACCCCATCACTTCAATGTGGAAACCATCATCGCACATGAAGAGGAAACTGAGACTTCCAAACTCCAAAAATAATTGAAAATCATGCAATACCAACTGGCTGAGATGATGTGTGACAAAGACAAACCTGCTAAAATATACACCTTAGATGTTCTCTGTCCATTTCCATTTGACAAGAGCATAGACATGCTTCTATTTCCAAGAGGAGTAGAGCTACCTAAGTATGACAAATACTTTGGAACCACCTGTCCCCAAGATCACTTGTAGAAATTTAGTGCCTTGTATATGAAATTTATGTGTAACTAGACATATCTCATGTGTTTATTACCCAGAAGTCTAGGTGGTTAGGCTTTGGAGTGATTTTCACACTTGCCTCCTAGTATCAAAACATTTGTTGAAATCACTAACTTGTTTGTCCAACATTATTCTCATAACATTCAACACCCTGTCAATATTCAAGATTTATGTAACCTTAAGTAGAAGGTTGGAAAACCCTTCTTCACATTCCTTTAGAGGTGGAGATAACTTTACAATAAGTATTCATGCAATATTCTAGAAATGGAAAAGCTTGACATCTTTACTAATAATCTCCTACCTAATTTTGGGTATAGATTCCAACTTCAAGGTCCATGTACCTTTGAAGACATGATCACACAAGCTATCCACATAGAGGAATTCATGGTCAAGAAGGGTGAACTTATTCTTCAAAAGAACACAAAATAAGGCTCCACCTCTATCAAGGAAAAACCCAAGTACATCAACAAGAATCGAGAAATTATACATGATGAGGTTGTTGACAATGACACTCCTAAACCTACTAAGGTAGCCTTTAATCTCATAGATGGTCTCAATGTGGCCAAAAATGTTGAGAAACCTCCTCCTGACAAAAAGATATTTGGGAACCAATTGAGAAACTCATGGAACACATGCCCTAAATGAGAGTATACAACTCTGGGTGAACCTTTGGATGTGGTTTACAAAACCTTGTTACAAAATAAACTCATTTCACCTTTGGATAACACTCGCCCTTATGATCCACAACCATGCCCACCATGGTGGAATGAAACCACATTCTATGAGTACCACTAAAATAAGGGACACAAAACTAGCAACTACATAAATTTGCATCACAAAGTCTAGGACATGATTGATTCTAGTGACATTGTGGTAGATGGACATAACAAGAACTTAGATCATAAGGATTTCAAAGAACCCTTCCCAGCCTTTGAAAAAGGAGAGAGCTCAAAATTGAAACCTAAAAACAAGGTCAATTATGCATACCCTAATGACAACAATGTGATCAACATGGTTGAACCTATGGATTTTGAGTACTATGACATCATTACCATTAAGGAAAGCAAGATAACACTAAACCCAAGACACCATTTTCCTTAAGAGGCCCTACTTCCAATGCAATGGACAACACATCTTCGAAACACTATGCCAATATTGTTACACACTCTCATGCCAAGTTAGTGCTCAAAGACCCTATGCCTTCTACTCTTGATCTTGAACAACATAAAGATAAAACCCTTGTTGGCCCATCTGGCAAAGGTGAAAAACTCATAACAATTTCAACAACAACTAGCTATAGTGTTCTTGATCAATTGAAATGAACTATCACTTAGATCACAATCTTTGAGCTACTTAAAATCTTGCTTGTTCATAGGAAAATTCTAGACAAATCCCTCACTAAGGAAAATGTTCCTCAAGATCTTGATCTTTAGAAATTTCAATCTATGGTAGGTCACCTAACCTCACCTTACTTTATTTCCTTCTCTAAGGAGGATGACAACTCATTGAGTCACCCAAACAATCAACCTCTATACATTGAGGTCATGATACATTAGACACATATCCCAACAGGTCCTCATCGACAATGGCACTAGTTTGAACATTGTCTCTACCTCTCTACTTAGACAATTAAATTACTTTGAGGACTCTATTGATCCTTTCCGCAAGATCACTATCAAAGCATATGACAAAGTTGAAAGAAAGTCCCTAGGTCTTGTGGTCTTGCCCCTTTGTATTGGTCCTGTAGAAAAGGATGTCACTTGCTAGATCCTTGAAATTCCCTTGGCTTATAACATTCTACTAGGACAGCCATGGATACATGAGATGCACGCTATGCCTTCCACATATCATCAATGTGTCAAATTCCCATTTCATGGCTCTGAAGTCACTATTCCTTCCAGTACTAGCTACACTTGTAATATGCTCAAAGATGCTAAAAATTTCATCCCTGCTAATAGGGAATCTATTGATTATCATGACCACAAGCTGAAATGAATTGAGTAGTCAGTCAAGCTAAAGGAAACTAGCATGAGTGTGTACCATATTGAACTAGTGCTATCATTAACATCTCTTCTCGAGTCTCCTTGTCATTATGGGAGACCATTTGAGACAAAGAAGCCATTTGTGTTGACACCTCAAACCAAGTAAAATGGTACTTTTTTTAAGGCTACAGTCCCCTTAGAGGATGAAAGAGAAAATAGGGCCATTGCTACATGGCTTTACAAAGAAGAGACTCCAATAGACCTAATAGAACAAGCTCAAGAGATCACTCCTGAGAAATATGGTCTTGATCTTATAATCATGAAGCATTTTGGTTATAAGGGAGCTGTTCCTATTGGGTGCAATAACAATGGTCTAGTTGATCCTATCAAAGGAATAGCTCAAAGAAATAAAGATACATTTGGTCTAGGATTTAAGAAGGTTCCCTTCCATTTAGGGGCTAAAAAATTCATACCAAAGCTTGAGGATTCATCCAAAAATGAAACACAAGCTGAGTTAGATAACTTTATGCCATGTGTCAGCACTATGGATGTTACTAGTGATTCTTTTGAGGACAATACTGATCAACCTAGTGCTCATTCAGAAAAGGGAGAGTCTAGTTAGGCATTATGTGTTGAGTAATTGTGTAAAAATCTAGATGATCAAGGAGAGTATGTCCCTATCACTGTTGGGGAATTCTACAGCCTCTCACCATGTAGCATTGATTCTAAGGAATATGAGCTTGACTCCCTTTCAGAAGTGACTACAAATAAAGACATTGACCAAGTTCAAGTCTATGAAAACCAATTTGAAGTGGGTGAAACATCTAGGGATAGGTCAAATGAGTTGGATCCAACTAGTGTCCTTGAGTCATTAGTTGCTAACATTAGTACTCAAAGGCATCCAAACATGCTTGTGGACAAAGTTGTTGTAAGTCTCGAATTGCAGGTCTAGGCATTTAATGACTATACTATGAATGTAATTGAAACCACCACTGCTCTTTCACTCACATATCTCAAGCTTATAGAATGGAATCCTAATGCATCTAGTGAAGTCCCCACATTCTAGAGTGACTATACTTTTGCCTACTACCTAAACCTTGTTGAACCTGTAATGTCTTTCACTAGTGAACAGAGAGTCAACATGATTGAAGCTAACATCAAATATCTTAGTCATAGAATTAAAAAGAAAAAAAATTAAAAGTACAATAGTGAAAACCACATTGTGGCAGTTTCAAAACCCAAAAAAAGTAAAAATAGAAGATGTATCCAAGGGTGAAAACCTCTTTGAGGCACCTACAAATGAGATATTTGATGCAATTCCAAGTCACTTTCAAGAGATATCATTAGTGTTGATAGAGTTCACACAACCAATCAACCTAGGTATAGAAAAACATCCTCATATGATACACTTGGCATAGTCATTGTCTCTAGAAGAAAGGGAGGAGTTCATTGCCTTCTTTCGAGGAAAGAAGATAAATTTTTCTTGTACATACTCTAATATGCTAGGATTAGATCCTAATCTCATTATGCATCATTTTCCATTACACCAAGCATTAAACTAGCTAAATAGAAACTTTGAAAAATGCATCCTCATGTTGCATTTCTTGTCGAAGCCAAACTGAAAAGCTTTTGAGATTTGGTTTCATCTGTGCCATCAATTATGTTTAATGATTATCCAACATTATTCTAGTCTCCAAGCATAGTAAATCTATCAGAGTTTGTACTAACTCCCGTGATCTCAACTTAGCATGTCCTAAGGATGATTTTCCACTTCCCAACAATGATATGATAGTGGACATGATAGTAGGATATGAGATGTACTCACTCATGGATGGTTTTTCTAGTTATAATCAGATAAAAATTGCACTAGAAGATTAGGAAAAGACTACTTTTACATGTGCATGGGGAACCTTCTGGTGGAACATAATGCCATTTGGCTTGAAAAATGTTGGTGCTACCTATAAGAGAGTGGTAACTACAATTTTCCATGACATGATGCATAAGACCATGGAGGACTATGTGGATGATACCTTGGTCAAAAGTGCAAAATGTAATACTCATTTCCAAGGTTTGGGACCTATCTTAGATCACATGGAAAATTTTAATCTTAGGCTCAATCCTAAGAAATGCACATTTGGCATCACATTAGGGAAATTACTTGGATACATTGTGTCGGCAAAAGGAATAGAGTTAGATTCAAAAAAAGTTGAAGCAATTATGTATATGCCTCCACCTTGTAACATTAGCTAGATGAAAAGTCTACAAGGTAGACTCCAATCTATTCATAGGTTCATCTCATAGTTGGTAGATAGATCACAACCTTTTACAAAGACTTTACATAAGGATGTGAAATTTAATTAGAGTCAGGATTGCAAGAAAAACTTAACATAGATAAAACAATATCTTTCTAATTCACCGATCCTGACGCCTCCTATCTATGGGAAGCCTTTAATTTTTTACATCTCAACAACTAAAACATCTCTAGGAATCTTATTAACTCAAGAGGACAATGATAAAAAGGAGATAGTTATTTACTACTTGAGTCACAGACTAATCTCTTATGAGAGGAATTACAACATCATTGAGAAAGCTTGCTTGGCAGTTGTCTTTACTTCCCAAAATTTGAGATACTACATGCTTGCCTACACTAATTGGCTAGTGGCTAAAATAGATCCACTAAAGTACTTTCTCAATAAGGCAGCTCTCATAGGATGATTGGCTAAGTGGGTCATGATACTCAATGAGTTTGACATTTAGTATGTATAAAAAAAAGCTATCAAGGGACAAGCAATTGCAGATCAGGTAGCAGATGCACCTATGCAAAGTGTTCTCCCAATGAACATTAATTTCCTTCATGAGTCAACTCTAACACTCACACACCAAACATTGGTGATGTTCTTGTTGGAATGTCTTAATGGAAGGAATGCTTTTGAGAGGGGGGGGTGAATCAGAAGTACTAGCTTTTGACCTATTTTTTTAAACCCTTAATAACATATTATTGAAATGAACATGCATGCATATAAACATTAAGCAATCATGAGAAACATATATGCATAACCACATAACACTTGAGATTTTGATAACCCAGAAAACCTCCAAGAATAAGAAGGTAAAACTGGGGTGGGGATGATACCCACAAAATCACTGTAGTAATAATGTTTGACCACTTCTGATGGTCTGCCCTGTTAAAGGCCTACCCTGTTAAAGGCTTTACACTATGTCAATAGTGACCTAGTTAAAGGATTTATAAACACTTTACATGAAGTGTTACCTTGTTAAAGGATTTAATCACCTATTTAAAGGATCTACAAAATAGTTGTTAAGCTAACCTATCAACATAGGATTTCCTTTCTAATACAATGGCTAGAGAGGATTAGGCATAATAAACTTGATAGCTTACAATCCTTTGATTGCTGAATACAAGCACTTGATCTACTTACACTAATCTTGATCCTTTGAAATTTGATATCTATTTGTATTCCTTGCTTAGTTCTGATTAACTAAATATCTATTTGCTGCTCTTTTCCTCTAAGTCTTTTTACTCTGCACTTTGAACTCCACTATAGTTTTTCCATACACTTTTTCATCCTCTTCAATACAATGAGATTTTGTCTTCCTTATAAAGACATTTGAAGACTTAGGGTTAGATGTGGATCTATGATCCATATTGAATCTCTATTTCTTGCTCATTCCTTGTACTTTTATTATTGGTTGCATGCCTTCTCTATTTTTCTTATTGGTTGTATGTAGATTACATAGGCAATACAAAAGATTCGATCTTATCACTTAAATCCTTCAAGATTCCTCATATGTCAGCCATGAAAATGGTTTACATCTGAATTAGTGAAGTTAAAAACTCATATGTGCATTTTGTGTTAAATGGAGCTTACTGAATGCTTGGTACATATAAGAAACTAGCTTACTTAGCTCCTATTGTATTTTTGTTTTGCTTGGCATCGTCTGTGGCTCAGCACTTGAATATCTCTCGGCTCCTATAACATGCTCGACACCTGAAGCATTTTGGCTTGGCACCTGTATCTTGCTCGACACCTGAAGACTGCTCAACACTTGATCTTCACTTGGAACCTGAAGGATGATCGTCACCTAAAGATCACTCAGCACCTGTTAGATTTCCTGACTCGACACATGTTGTGGCTTGACATACATAGTGAGCTTGGCTCCAATGTAGAAAGTGGTTAAGTGTGTTGGCACTCAAATGTCAAAACCATTCTAAGACTAACAATCTCCCCCTTTGACATGAGTGTCAAAAACACTTAACTAAGCATTATTTATCTTACCTTATGAGTACATTCACTAATCTGCTTAATATATATACAAAAGTTTTAAAAGAAAAGTTGATAAAAAATATTGTGACCTACAATATATACCTCAAAATTATTGTAACTCCCCCTAAGTGGATTGTGCCATTTTATGTGTTGTCTTGGTAACCAAAATTTTGTGTTGTATGTCATGCTCCCTCTTTTATCTTGTCTCCCCCATTCTCTTGTCTCCCCCATTCATCTTATAATATCTCCCCCTTTTTGACACTTATGTCAAAGGGTTTTAAGGGTTAAGACCATATTTAGCCAAAAATGTGCTATTTACCTCCATAATCATCCTAAGAGCTACATCCCAATTATGCAAAGCAATCTCCAATGACTTGTGCTGGATGGCAATCTCTATAGCAAGGTGAACAAGTCCATCTAAAGCAGAAAGATTAGGATCTTTCTTGAGAACAGTTTCAGCATAGACCTATTCTTTATGGAGTACTTCCAAATGTGGGGTAATGGAGGATTGTAGCTATATCAGTTTGGCCTTGATGGTGGCCTCTTTTTCTATTAACACAACTACTTCTTTTTGGGTGTGAAGAGTTTGATTAAAGTGCTTCTCACTTTGAGCTGGACCTTTGGGTAGTTGCATGCTTGAAATCTTCAAATTCCTCTCTAGGCTCATTATTCTTTGGCTTGTCTCTTGTGTGAAGTATGAAAAGTCACATAGCTTGTTGTATAATGAGAATATATTCTCAAGTGCCTTTCTCATTTTGTGAAGCATTTTTGCCAATTCAACCTAGGAAAGTGCAATTTCACTAGATATTTTCTCATTTACTTTCCCTTGGAATTTCCTTTCAGACCATTCCATAAGTTTTACATTAGTTTCTTGGTCTTCATTTTTCACCTGGTCAACAATATCTAATAATTGTTCCATTATATGCTTTGACTCATCTAGTGACTGCAAACTGAAGGCATCCATAAAGATGTCCTTAATCTCATGTAATGTTTGCTTTTGTTTATACTCCTTGAATATCTCCTACCTCTTTCATCTATTCAATTCTTCTTGTACCTCATTGATTTGATCAATGCTTATTATTTTTTAGTCATAACTTGGTATGCCTATCTCCTCATCTAATTCAGGGTCTCCATAGTGAAGCACCCTTGCAACTTTTGTAGTACTTGATACTGGTGTTGATATTTGCAGTGGCATTGCATCATTGCTTGGTTGTTTTGAAGGAGTTCCCAAAGTAGGAAAATTTATCAATGTTTGTAGTGCCTCCTTCTCTTTAGGGGTTTCCTATGCTTCCTTCTCTTGTGTACTACCTTGATTAATTACAAAAAATTTAGGAAGTGAAATTTGTGTTTGTGTTGTAGGATTAGATGTAATAGTCTGTCCTGTTTGTTCTACTTCTTTTTCTCTTGCTACACTCAACTTCTATACTATGGTATCAACTATTCCTGATGAAACAACTATTTGCATTTGAAGTTGACCACTAGTAGCTGTAGAGATGATGGAAGGTGGTTCTTCTCGATTCACCTTATCTCTAACTGTGTCTTCTACTAATTTTTGTAATTCATCCACACTGACCAATACTGGATCTGTACATAATTTTGCTTGTTGTGTGGATTGGTCAAGGATTCTTTTGAGATCCTCTGCAATTAAAGGATTGATGTTCTGAGCAAAAGTGTCAGGAACATCTTGTATAGTTATAGTGTCTGTAGGTGTGATGAGTACATGAGGAGGGTTAGAAGGTGGCAATTGTGTGTCTTACACACTTTGGTCTTGTTGCTGCTCCTACTTAGCTATTGTCATTTCATCTTGTTTTTGTGTCTCCTCCTCCTCACCTATTTCTTTCTCCTCTCCATATTTCTTTTCTTCTCCCTTCTTCTCTTCTTCTCCTTTCTTTTCTTCTTCTTCTCCTTTCTTTTTTTCTTCTTTCTTCTCTTCTTCTCCTTTTTCTATAACCTTTACTTCTTCCTCCTCTTTCTCACTAGGCTCTTCATGTTCTATGTTTTGTCCCTCAAGGGGATCTTCTTCTCCATCTTTGACAGTAGTCAAGCCATATATCAACTTCCATATTTTTGTTGACTTACTGACAACACTTTCAATCTTGTTTTGTATGATATCAAAGGCTCTATGCTTTGGTGTGAAATTTCCACTATATTTCTTATTAGCCTTTTTTATTTGGCCTCTTGTTAGGTTAGGCATCACTTGTGCTAAGGTAGATTCTCTTATCTCCTTTTCAATTTTTAGACAATGATGCCATTTGTTTTCAATTATCTCATATAATTCTCTAGGCATGGTATTGTCTAACTCTAGAGGTGTAGTCTTGAATTCAGTCATTATGGCATATATTGATTCCTCTATTTTGTTTTGTTCTTCTTTACTTAGCTTATTGAAATCAATTCTTTTCAAATCAATAAAGTTTGCATTCTTAATATTTTCACAAATTTTATCTAAGGCTGATTTTGGAAGATGACTTACCACTCTGAATTGGCTGATATCTTCTGACTCTATTCTTTCCTCCTCATCAAAATTTGGTTTTGCTACATATTTTCTTCTTTTTCTTGGCACTTCACCAGTATGTTCAATAGCCTTCTTCTTCTATTTGATTTGATCCTTTTCTTTTTGTGAAGATGCCCTTGTGGTAGCCCTTGTGACTGGTATTTGTGGCTTGGCTTGGGTTAGCTTAGCACCCTTCTTTGTTTTGGGTTAGGCTGGAGGCTGTACTATTGCCTTTCTTTTCTTTGGCTCAGCTTGGGTTGGTGCCTCCTCAACTTCTTTTTCCTCAGCACCTTCCTCCTTGTCTTCACCTAGGCCTTGAGTCAATTCCATTTGGCCTTGCTCTTGTTCATCCTCATCATCATCATCGTCATCATCTTCTTCTTCTTCTACTTCAGCCTCAATTCCTTCACCAAATTTCTTCTTAATTTTCTTCACCAATTTATCTTTCTTCTTCATTACGGAGGTAGTCTTTAACTTCATATTCACCTTTGACCTTACCACATCATAAGTGCCAAACTATGGGGCACTCTTGTCTATCTCTTCTACCAATAATGCAGTTATTGTTGCAGATGCTTCATCTATGTTGATCTCATAACCAAATGGCCTTAGCCATCTCACCCTTGTAACTGCTACTTTGATATAGGTGAAATCAATATCAACTAAGAAGCATATATCATTAGTATGTCTTTCCACTAAGAAAACTAGTATTCTTACCCTTTGTTTCATGAATTTCTTGAAATCCTCAAAATAGCTTGTCATCAGTGTGTCAAAATTGTCTCCCATTTGTTCTATATATTCATTAATTTGGGCTATGATAGTACTATCATTTCTCCATGTAACTTTTCCAAAAGAAGGAAATTCATTCAGAACATAGAAGAATATACAAACCAGAATTGCACCAAATTTGCATTGGGCACCCTTTGTCTTTCTTATAGTTGCTAGGTTTTCATTAATTTGTTGTAGTTGCAGTTCTGCAAGATCATAAGTATGATCCTTTTTCACCAATTTTTAGCCTACATCTACTACAATACATGGCACACTGTTGAGTCTACTAGATTGATAGAATTTATGGGCAATAACTCTAACAGCAAATTCAATGAGAGGATCTTGAATGGTGTGAATTGTCATTCCTCTTTTATTCCACTAGGCACCTGTATTTTTCTCAATAACCTCTTTGGATTCACTTCTCAAGGTCTTGTATCGCTGTACGCTAGGATATTCAGTTACCCTATGAATGATTCTTTTTGTGATCTTGATGGGAACATCTTCTAGCCATAGACTACCATCATGAATTCTGCTTAACACAAGTTTGATCCATTCTATCTTAAATACGATGGGAAAACTCAAAACTCATGTTAAACCCTTCCTTTCAGAAATTTTTTATTCATCTTTCGAGACTCCATCTACACACAACTTCTCATAGGCTTCTCTTATTTCCATGTCTCCTATGGCTCCTATTTTACAATTATAGCATCTTCTTACTTCCTAAACCATTACAACTTTTGGGGGTATGCGAGAAAGGGCTCTGGTGGGATTGTTCTTGTATGCAATTTTAGGGATGGGATGAAAATCAGGCTACTTAACCTCATTAGATACTAGTTGGACTTCAAATGACTCTTTGTCATGGGTTTTCTTAGAACTCAAAGCCATTTGTGCAAACTAGGGTTTCTTTTACACAAAAATATGAAACTGTGTAGCTTGACACAAATGAAAATACCTCAAGATCGATGAAAATGCATTGTAAGAGGTTGGAATCTATTTGGAATACTGGATTCTTTACTATGAAGTCGCTCCGCTCTCTTTCTCTTCTTTGCTTCTCATTCTTGATGAAGATAAATGATTAAAATTGTGATAATATACCCTATTTCCATCGCATTAAATGCTCAACTGCCCACTTGGCTTCCAAAGGATTTACTCAACTCGGCATTAGTTATCAACTCAATCGCCGTTAGGAACTCGGCATGTGTTGGGAATTTACTTGGCATCTAAAGACAACTTGGCATCATCATTTAAAATTTTTGTCTTGGCATCTTGTCTCATGCAGATTTATACTTTGTATTGCTCTTTCATGGTTTAGGGCTAATGTATGATACTTCCTTTTATGTATCAGCCCTGTATGGTCATCCTGTAATTAATTTGATGAGAAATGATCACTTGACCCTTCCATCTGATGTACTTGATTCATTCTTTTTCTGCCATATCTTCTTCATGTTTGTTCTGATGTGTTCCACATCAATCTTTTCTTTGCCCTTATTGGATTTAGTTTTTGGTGCTTTGGACCTTGTAGGATAGTTTCTACTAATATGACTAGTTTTCAAGCAACTAAAACATGTAGTTTGGTTCAACCATATTTTATAGTTCCCCTTGAAATGTGTTCTTATGCAATTCTAGGGTATATGTCTATATTCCTGACAATAATAATAGCTATACCTAGTGTTATAATCCCAATAGTAGTGGTTTTCTTTTTTTTTGCTGGTTGATTTGATGTCCACATAGGCTTTGATCTACATTCAAAGGCTCTATGTCCATACTTCTTGCAATTATGACAATGTCCATCAAATATTTGTGTCCTTATGACTTTGGATCTGCAATCTTGTGTCATATGTCCTTTCATATTGCACTTGTGACAGTAACCCTTTCTTTTGGGTGGGTTTGGCTAATTGATTCTTCTACTCTTGCACGCATTAGCAATATGCCCTTTTTATTATAGTAATGACAAGTGGGTTTAGAATTCTTACCTTTTTCACTTCTTTGTTCAACACTCTTTGATGATTCCCCTACTTCAGTGTTGTTGTGTCCAAGTCATGATGTATCATGGGCAGATCTTGGGAATTTTGTCAATTGTTCAAAGTACTTGATGGCTTCACTTGACTTGTTGAGATTCTCTACTATTTCTTTTTCTCTGTTCAATTCATTCTATAGTTGTTCATTCTACATCCTTAAAGTAGAGATCTCAATATCTTTCATATTGAGTTCATGATGAAGGTTCATCATTTGGGCAAGTGTATCCATCTGCATGTTTGAGATCCTTGTTAATTTAGTACATTTTTCTTCAAGTCTGTTTCTAAGATTCCTTTTTTCATCTTCCATCATGACTCTATCCTCAATTGCTCTTTTCTTTTGTTCAATGATTTCACATAACATTATGGCATGTGATTCATGTTCCATCTTGAGAGATCTTATCTCTTCTGCTTGAACTTTGTTTTTCTCCATCAATTTTGCTATTGATGCATCAAACTCTTTAGTGTCTCCATTGGAAAACACTTGTGTGGTGTCAATATCCTTGTAGTTTTTATCATTTTCAGCTATGGCTATCTCTTTCCTTCTTTTCAAGGATTTTCTTAATTCCACTCTAGCTTCTTCTGCCTTGTGTAGAGCAAGATGAACATCTATCACCTGGTTCTAAATGATCTTTCCAAGTTTGAAAACTTCCATCTTTAGATCTTTTCCTCAAAGCTGTTAGGCTTCTTCTTGAGAGAACTTAGCTCTGATACCAATTGTTGGAATGTCTTAATGGAAAGAATGCTTCTGAGAGGGGGGTGAATCAGAAGTACTAGCTTTTGACCTATTTTTTTAAACCCTTAATAACATATTATTGAAATGAACATGCATGTATATAAACATTAAGCAATCATGAGAAACATATATGTATAACCACATAAGACTTGAGATTTTGGTAACCTAGAAACCCTCCAGGAATAAGAAGGTAAAACTGATGTGGGGATGATACCCACAAAATCACTGTAGTAATAATGTTTGACCACTTCTGATGGTCTGCCCTATTAAAGGCTTTACACTGTGTCAATATTGACTTGGTTAAAGGATTTATAAACACTTTACATGAAGTGTTACCCTATTTAAGGATTTAATCACCTATTTAAAGGATCTACAAAATAGCCATTAAGCTAACCTATCAACATAGGATTTCCTTTCTAATGTAATGGCTAGAGAGTATTAGGCATAATAAACCTGATAGCTTACAATCCTTTGATTTTTGAATACAGGTACTTGATCTGCTTACTCTAATCTTGATCCTCTGAAATATGATATCTGCTTGTATTCCTTTCTTAGTTCTGATCAACTGAATATCTATTTGCTACTCTTTTCCTCTAAGTCTTTTTACTCTGCACTCTAAACTCTACTATAGTTTTTCCATACACTTCTTCATCCTCTTCAATACAATGAGATTTCATCTTCCTTATAAAGACATTTGAAGACTTAGGGTTAGATGTGGATCTACGATCCATATTGAATCTCTATTTCACACTCATTCCTTGCACTTTTATTATTGGTTGCATGCCTTCTCTATTTTTCTTATTGGCTGTATGTAGATCACATAGGAAATACAAAAGATTCGATCTTATCACTTAAATCCTTCAAGATTCATCATATATTGACCATGAAAATGGTTTACATCTAAATTAATGAAGTTACAAATTCATATGTGCATTTTGTGTTACTCGACACTTATTGAATGCTCGATACATATAAAAAACTGGCTTACTCAGCTCTTGTTGCATTTTTTTTTTGCTTGGCATCATTTGTGGCTCAACACTTAAATATCACTTGATTCCTATATCATGCTTGACACTTGAAGCATTTTGTCTTGGCAACTATATCTTGCTCGACAGCTAAATATTGCTTAGCACTTGATCTTCACTCAGCACCTAAAGGATGCTCGATACCTGAAGATCACTCAGCACCTATTGGATTTCGTAACTCGGCACATGTTGTGGCTCAACATACATAGTGTTCTCAGCTCTAATGTAGAAAGTGGTTAAGTGTGTTAGCACTCAAATGTCAAAACCATTCTAAGACTAACAGTTCTTTGACAGTCCTTCACACAATAGAGATCTAGTGCTAGATTACTCTTCATAATGCAACAAAGATATTCAATACCCAAAGCATACAAAATTTTGTTTCCTTGTACAAACAACATTGCAAAATATGAGGCTTTGATTAATGGCATGAAGATGAAAGATGAATGGAGATTAGATCAGTTAGATATCTTTGGGGACTTTCAGCTCATAATCAACTAGGTTAATGATGTGTATCAAACAAAGGATGAGAAATTGATCCCTTGCAAACACATGGTTGATGACCTGAAGAAGCATTTTTCACACATCACCTTCCAAAAAATTCCTCAAGTAGATAACAAAGTGGTTGATGCCATGGCTACTTTGGCCTCCCTATTATAGATGCCCAAAAATGATCTTCAACATGAGTTCTTGGTGGAAGCATTACACTACCTAGTATATGATACCTTTGATTCTAGAATGATTTGTTCTATTGTAGGACAAGACTCATTTTTCTACCATCACATCTACTCCTTTCTTCATAACCAAACCATTCTAGATGGTCTAACCTGAAATGAAAAATGTTACCTTATCGATAATGTTTCATAGTATGTCATTATTGCTGATGACTTTTTTAGGAGAGGTCTCAATGGAAAACTCCTTAGATGTTTAGAACTCGAAGAGTCCAAATGTGCATTAATTGAGATTCATGAGGGCATTTGCAAACCCCACTCAAATGGCTTGACACTAGCTCGTAAACTCGTTAGAGTTGGTTACTATTTGCCTAAAATAGAGCAAGAGGCAATCAAGTATGCAAAGTCCTACAAGTAGTGCTAGCTCTATGGGAATCTAATTCATGCTCCAGCTAGGTAGTTGATTCCATCTACCACAATATGGCCATTTCAACAATGGGCCTTTGACTTGGTGGTCCAAATTCACCCAACTTCTTCTAATGGACATAAGTTCATTATTATAGGTATAGACTACTTCACAAAGTGAGTAGAGGCAGTACCTCCCACAATAGAAAATGGTAAAATTGTAGCTCTTTTTATCACAAACTACATCATTTGTAGGTATGGTGTAGAATCCTCCATCATTACTGATAATGGAGGATAGTTCAAAAACAAAGACCTCAAGGAACTATGCAAAAAATTCAAAATCACACAATATTGGTCTTCCATCTATTACCCCTAGGGTAATGGTCAAGTAGAGGCATCCAACAAGGTCATACTCAAGATCCTCCATTGCACAATTGGCAAATCTGGGAAGGACTAGCACCTCCAAATTAATCCAACTTTGTGGACATATAGGAAAAGCATCAGGACTCCAATGGGTACAATGCCCTTTGCTTTGGTTTATGGAGCAAATGTTGTGCTTCCAATAGAGGTTGAGATTCCTACTTTGAGAATCTCTAGGAAAGGCCTTATTACTAATGAAGATTATAAAATGGCTCAGCTTCAAGAGCTAGTGCTACCAGATGAATGTCAACAAGTGGCGTCTGATGATCTATGAGCTTATCAACAGAAAATGTCTAGAAGCTACAATAAGAAAGTTAATCGACACGACTTCCAAATGGGTGATCTCATCCTGAGAGAGAATCCTAAGAATCAACAACAATAGGTCCAAAAAAGGAAGTTTGAATTGAACTAGCTTGGTCCTTACATAATTACTGTAGTGTATGGATCTAGTGCTTACCAGCTTTTACAGCTGAGGGAGAAGTGCTCAAGGAACCTATCAACACTTTCCACCTAAAGTAGTTATATAGCTGATCTAATCTTAGAAGCTCTCTATACATATCTAAAAGTCTAAAAATTTGTTACCCTAGTGAAAACCTAGCAATAGGCACCTTGGTAATACCAAATTTTTTTTTTTTTAAATTCTAAAAAATACAAAAAAATCAAAAAATACAAAAAAATTGAAAAACAAGAAAAGTGCCATTGGTGAAAACCTAGAAACAGGCATCATGGTAGCAAAAAAATGAAAACCTTGCCAAGAAGGTAAAAACCTGGCAAACAGGTGCCTCTTGTTTCTAATGCTCCATCTTACAGCACATCTTCTGGCTCCTTGTATAGTTTCTTTCCTACTTTTCTTGCTTTTTGCTCATGTATCCATGGATTGAGTCTTGTCATAGCTTGGGGGCACTACCCTTCAGTGTCATAGAATTTCTTTCATGATAGTCACCATCATTTTGGCTCTGTTCTCCTGATAGGATCTCTTTCATGATAGTCACCAGTTGTTTTAGCTGTATCTACCTACTATTGTTGGTGTCACTCTTTGTCAAGATTCTCTTCATAAAATTTCCTTCGCTATAGTCACTAGTTGTTTTAGCTACGTCTGCCTACTATTGCTCATGCCATGTTTCAAGATTACTTTATGGAAGATCTCTCTTGCATCAGTCACCAATTTTTTTGGCTATGTCTATCTACTGTCACTCAGTCCTCTTTAGGTTCTTCATCTTGAAGATTCCTCTTTGACCTCAATCACTAGTCATTCTGACTGCATCTACCTACTATTTTCACCTACTAAAGAGATTTCTTTCTTCTATATTCTAGATGTTGATACTTGACATCAATTCCAAAACCATTGAACTCAAAATGATATGCCTATTTGGATATGTTGAGCATTTTCTTTGTTTTTTTGGTTTTCATTTCATCATGTCTCCTCGAGCAACTTGAAGATGTCATTTTTGACTAGACAAGTAATGTTTGGGGGCATGATCTTTTATTTTCTTTCTATTTTTGTTTTAGTTTCAATAAGTTAACACATTTATTTAAAATGGGTGTCCACTATAAGAGCCTCCATCTTGTATTGCATGGTCAAGTGTACCTCAACTCCTTTTATATGGATATGTTAATAACATTGGTTCTTCTCCTTGATTGTTAGAGTGAACTCTTCATGCTATAGTAAATACTAATACTCATCCTCCTAAGTGACCAAATGGGTCACTGCAAGTATATCTAGCACACTTCCATCTCAGGTTATGAATGTAAGGGTAATTGCAGATGGAATACTTACTAAATACTTAGCATAAGATGGAAGTCTTATGTGTTTGGTGTGTCTGCCATGCAAGCAACATTTTGGTCATCCTAATTTTTATGTTTTGATGCTTATGTTAACTTGCTACATTAAAAGGGAAAAATGTTCTGGTCATTCTGGCTTCTTGTGCCTTGAATGCTGACATTTCATCCTACCAAAACTAGAATAGATGCCCTATTGATATTTTGATGATTGCAATTTCAGTGAGAGTTGTATGACATCTAGGGTTTTGGCTATAGGCTCAGTGATGATAAATTGTTGAAGCTTGGTAACTAGACCTAGGGTTGCATCTAGTTTTAGGTTGCATCAAATAGAGAGTTGCATTGCATGTATTACTTGGTTCAGCATATAATTCGGTTGTAAATCTAATTTTCTCTTCTATGTGAGGGATTTTTGGGCTCTTCAAAATATCATGATTCTTCATGGTTGCACAAGAATTTGATTCTTTGGTTCATCCTCTTGCACTTCTTGATGAAATACCTATCACTGTCAAGCAAAAACATAGAATACTACATGAGATGTTAGTCTATTTACCTGTGCATTTCATTCATGAATCCATAAAGTCATTTCATCTTCATGAATAACTCAAATCAAACATGCATTCATACATCAACATCATACATCACATCTCATAATCATAGCATACAACAAATCATGTATATCAAATTAAAATACAAACACTAACAATGACATGAACACAAGATGCTCAGCACAAAATCTCATATATATCAGTGTAAAAAGAATGTGTCAGTACAAAAATGAGCACTACTTGAGCATTACCAATCAAAATGGTACAAAATGGCGTTGGCACACCAATCAATACATAGCCAAAATCAAAAACTCAGAGGTAAGAACATCAAATTTGACTCTATCCAGTACCCTCACCTCTTGGAGGAGGAGGAGGAGATAGTGGCATATTTGGTCTCACTAGTGGACATGTACCCCCAGACTCTCAAGCATAATGAGAAAATCTAGGAACTTGTTGAGCCTCATCAGGCACCACTATGGAGTATGCTACAAAATAGTAAGCCACTCAAGCTACCTATAGTCTAACCTCATCCTATAGCATCTCCACCCTCCACTCAATTGCCTACACCTACTCTTGAAGTTTCAAAATCTCGTGATCTAGCTCTACTATCCACGTATTGTGCACTACGAATTGAATCTGTAACTCTCCCAACTATCAGGAGGCCTATCTAATCTACTCTCTCACCCTCCTTAGTACATCCTAGGGCCCAATAGTAGGCTACTCTTACATCTCCTCATCTAAAATCTCTGTTTGCTACTCTATAGATTTTTGCTCCTCGGTATGCGATCTTTTCTGCTAACCTTACACCACCCTGCTACCACTAGCACTTGGATCAGACCCCATTTGGTATGGGGGAATCTATACCTAGCACACTCTATGTTGCACCTACTGTGGTGGATCTTGTGGTGGCTACTGCTATATTGGTTGTTGGACTGGACCTTGTACAGGTGCTCATTGTGGTCCCTATGAAGCCATCCCCACTGGATCTATAAATCATGAAAAGGGGTGATTGATAAAATATGCCTGGTATGTAGGCATCATCTTAACATCTACTACTGCTAGGAGGTAATCCCACTATGATGGAACTAGGTTACGCATGTCTATCATCAACCTCCCAAGATCTAATCTCACAAACCACCCCTAATCCAGATCTCTCACCACTTGGGCATATGAGCAATACTCCTGTGAGATGTCTTGGGGTTGCCCTTACTATCACCACACCCATGTGATGGGAAACCTCTCTATAATATGTGTGGCTTAGACTAACAATGGCCGTGAGGAGAACATCTAGCTCAACACCCAAGGAGCATCATCCCAATCCTCTATCTCTCTCCAGGGCTGCCATATGATGGAGACTAGGTCATCAAGACATATCCTCCAATGCTATGTCTTACCCAGGCCTACTTGGGTAAGCTACCCCTATATCTACATATGTAAGGCTGCATCAACTCTTGGGCATCCTCAAAAATAGGTCTTGTAACTCACAAGTGCTCCCATGCTTAGATCTATAGAACATATACCCCAATGACCATACTCTTCCATTCATGGTAGACTATCTCATGCATCTAATAAAACATGTGGGAAAGCATACACTGGCCTCATCTGAATCACTCAAGAGAATTGAGCATCCTTTGTAACATAATACCCCACCCACACTCTAGTCCATGCTATCCCCTATCAAGTACCAAGAAGTAGCTGATGGAAATGGCCAACACTAACGCCAACTTGTGAGTGGTCCCATATGTATGGACAAGCTCATCCCATGTGATGGCTCAACTTATCGCTAACTCTTGCTGAAATATGGCCCTCAGTGCCTCTATGCCTACTCGGGGCACTGTGTCATACACAACTCGTGGTCCATGGAAATGTATCTGTAGTATCTTGTAAATGTCCTCAAGGGTGATAGTCATCTCTCCATATGGTATGTGGAAGGTGTTGATCTACAAATTAAAATGCTCCACCAATGCTATCAAAAGGTCATGATTCACCAGCACTACTGGGATCTAGCATAGAGATGCTAACTCTAATCTGTCAATATGGGCCATGTCTACATTGTTGAGACTCCACAACAAAGCTCCATAAGGTGGATAGTGTGACATAAATGTAATGTCATCGAAAAAAACTTGCACACATGAGTAACAACAACATGCACATAGTCAATACCCGCTTGACAATTCAAAAAGATGGCAAAAAAAATGCAAATTTTAGATGAGAAATCAAAAATATAAATTTTAAATTCATTTCCTATGCCAAAATTTTGTACAGACGTTCATGTTCTTGCATGAAATCTTGCTTCTTTGTGTGAGAAAACAAGACCTCATGTGAGAGGTGATGAGACTACAAGTGACATGTGCCCAATAATCTCACGCATCTCACACAAAAGGTGGGTATCTCCTATGTGAGATTCCCCATTGATGTGCACGAAGAAACATTGGGTTGGTGGATCTTTGCACAAAGAGAGACTCATCTCGAACGAGGATCGAAACCCCTATGCGAGAACTAATTGACCTATCCTAAAAACATGCTAAAAATATGCAAAAATACATTGAAATGTGTGAAAATTTAAATTCAAAGAAAATTTGTCGACTACTTACTGGAGGTCCATAGTCTGTCAGCAGGCTGTGTTGTCGAGAGCGCTCAAAATGGTGTGTACGCATAGGAACTGCCATCTCTCTCTTAGAGCTCTCTCATCCACTAATGAAAAAATGCAAAAATGATTTGAAAATGACCTTGTGGGCCCTTATATAGGTTTTGACCTGATTTTTCAAAGTGCTCCGATTGAAAATCTGACACATCTAAGCAGCTCAAAAATGCATTTTAAAAATTTGGGACCGACACGATCGAATGCTTGTGTAGTCCAAAATCTTCTGATACTTACTAAATCTTAGAACCTGTTCAACTCAAAATTTCTTCAAATTTCATCACCAATCTCAAAAAGGTCAACTCTAGTCAAATTTGGTCAACTTTTGGTCACACTTGGTCTTTTAGACCTCAAAATCATGCTAAATTGACTTTGAATTTCCTTTTAATCATTATGATCTCTTCTATATTCTACTAACTCTTCATGTTCTTTTGTATCTCTCTCTCTATAGTGTTTTACACCATATTTCTAGTGTGTCATTTTTCAATTTTACTCCCGAGGGGGCAGGATGATTACATCATTGAATCTGAATTTTGGCTCAATCTGAATTTTTATCGCTTGAGGCATCTTGTTCCCATATTGTTTCCTCATTGCTAGGAGCATCTTTTGTCCCACTATCTGGCATCTTTTTCATCTATCTCATTAGCTAATTATAGCTTATAACAATCTTAATCAGAGTTCAACGGACAAGTATCAAGACAATCTAAACCATGACTCCTAAGGATCAACCCTTGTTCTAAGGATGATTCTATAACTCATGATTGGATCATGTTATCTATCAATTCAGGTATCTAAATGTTTTGCTTGGATCCCTTAAGGTTAAGCTTTGTTCTGGAGATGACCTTTAAAATCTTATTCATCTTAGGTATCTAGGTGTTCTATTTGGATCCCTTAGGATTAAGCTCCATTCTAGAGACAATCCTTAAAAGTTTATCAATTCAAGTATCTAGGTGTTCTATCTAGATCCCTTAGGGTTAAGCTTCATTCTGGAGATGACCTTTAAAATCTTATTCAACTTAGGTATCTAGGTGTTTTATTTGGATCCCTTAAAGGTTAAGCTTCATTCTAGAGAAAACCTTTTAAATGTTTATCAAATTAGGTATCTAGCTGTTCTACTTGGATTCCTTAAGATTAAACTCTATTCTAGAGATAATCTTTAAAAGGTTATCAATTGGTCTCTGTGTCATCAATTTCAAAACTAATCTTACTTATTGATCTTCGCATCATGCTTTCTAATTTTCTTTGAATTGAACGTGATGCTTGCACATTCATTCAAATAGTGGCAAAATGTAATACCCCAAAATTGGCTCATTACCGTGATCACCAATTTTGGTCTATTCTAATCAATTCTAAAGTCCTATGTTATTGGGAAATTCTTATTTTGATTTTTGCTACTTGACTTAATTGTCAAATGTAGAAAACCCTAAATCTACATTAATCAAGCTATCTATTTAATTCCTACATATTGACCTGTATTAGTCACATTACACCAATTTGATTAAGATTTAATTTAATTTGAAGAGCTTGTACTTTAATTAAATTATATCCTAATGCTGATGTACTAAGGAATTAAAAATATTTAATTTAATAATAATACCCACTTTAATTAATTAATGAGATTATTTGATTAAATGAAAAAGGCATTTATGAGGTCATATCTCACTTTATTAAATTAAATAATATCTTCAAAATCTTCTCTTCAATTCAAAAATGGAAACTCTAAGTGAACTACCTCTTGAATTAGAATCAATCTAGTTAACTTGTTCTCACACTTATGAAAAGCTCAGTTAACTACTCATCACACTCAAATTTGAAACAGTCAACTTCACTTGCACAAGGAAGTTTCCATTTTAATTGAATCCTCTCTCTAATCTTAACCGTTCATCCAAATTGATCCTGACCGTTGATCAATTCTTGGATTCTATTTAAGAGGTTCTCAATCCCTCATTATAAAGGTTAGATTTTGAGGATATTGAATTGCTATCAAACTGAATACTTATTTTTATAGCTCTCATATGTGCTTTTGTTTAGTATTTGAATGTCATCTAAATTAATAATGCATACAACTAGCTTAGTTTCTTTTATTGTTTAATAGAATAAATTGCACATAATATAGATCACTTTCATAATCATAGTTTGCATAAATCCTTCATTATAGAAAGGTATGGTTGCTTGCATCTCAGTCTAAGAGAAAATAGGCAAGATCCTTCTAGTTAGAAGGCAACAGGTCGCATTGTTGAACCTCTTAGATGAGCTATCCCATGTTCATTCTAGGATAAATCTGCATACAATGACCATGTTGAAGTGTAGGTGAAAGATTCGAGGTCACATTTTCATGTATACACTTATTTTCACTCTTATAAAGTGAGCCTTGATAGGAATCAACCCAATTAAAGATTAAAAAATACACTAGTAGGTGTGACCCTATTAGAGAATATAATCACCCTGTTAAGAGTGGCCTTGTTAGAGAGCTTTAGACAATTCAATAGAAATGCCACCTTGTTAGAAGATTTACAAATAGTTGTTAAGCCAACTCTATTAAGAGATTTAATAACTACTACAATGGTTAGAGAGTAAGAATGAGATGACCTGATTCCTAATGCAACTAAATTTTTATTATAGATCTCAATTCTAGCTTGTATATTTGATCCTTCTTGATTGAAAGTATCTTTGCATTATGTCAAGGATATTTTTCTTATCCTTCTAATTCACTTTCTCTTGGCATCATCAAATCTTCAATTATATTCCACTGTGATTCATTTTCTAATCCTCAACTTGACCTTATATTTATATCTTTCATATTATCAAGTCAGCTTGAATACATCTTAGAATAATTAATATTCATATTCTCAGTCGAATAGAACCAATAGACAATTCAATTGAACTCAATATGCCAAAATAAGAAAATCCTTCATTAGCCAACCCTTCTTAGTAGACACTAACTTAAAAATGATTTTCCTATGTTAACCAAGTCAATTTAATTAATGTATATTCACAAAGTTTCTTTGGTAACTGAGTGAGCTCGATTAACACTAGTTCCATCCAAAATTTCCTTCATTAACTAAGTGAGCTTGGTTAACACTCAAGTTTGACAAACTTTCCTTTGAAGCCCAAGTGAACTCAATAAATGTTGTCTTTTGAACTAGGAAAACTCTAAAATTCTTGATAGACATAGGAAACTATCTTCAATGCCTAAGTGAGCTTGGCATACACTAACTGACAATGATATGACATTTTGTGTAACATCAAAGACAATACACAATTAATTAATTGTATTCAACAATCTCTCTCTTTGGCATTGATGGCAACACAACATGTCATAATGAAATGAAATTTTTAGAGCAAGAATAAAGTAAGGAATATATTCTTAATTTAATTATGATTTTCATCCATGAGAACTCCCTCTATCAGTGCAAACTCCTTCTACCTTCAGTTTCTCCCTGTACTAGAAACTTCTATCTTCAACATCTTCTTCTGATAGAAAACTCCATCTTTGATACCAGAGCAAGTTCATTCTCCCTTATTGACATCTCTATCTCTTTTTCCTTTTAAAATTTTTATGAGATATGATAGTAGACTTCTCTCTCTTTGACATCTCATGCTAAAGACAATATTTAATGAATATCAATGTACCTTATGTATTGATTCATTTACAATATGCCCTTTGTCAATACTGCACCAACTAATTGATCTTCAACATGCTCTTGGTTGATGCATCACTAAACTTCATCTAGTGAACTTTAGATAGGGGAATGACTTCTAGCTTACCTCATAGATATAGAAATGCATCCTTAGGTAATGACTTGGTGAATATGTCTACAATTTATTCTTTAATATTCACATATTCCAATCTTACTTCTTTATCTTGTATCAGTTCTCTTGAAAAATGATATTTTATAGCAATGGGTTTTGTTTTTGTATGCATCGCTGGGTTCTTTGATATATTAATTGCACTAATGTTATCACAGTATATAACCACTAAATCCTTGATCTCTATCTTCATACCTACTAATAGTTGTTTGAACCAAACAATATTAAAACAATTAAATGTTACTGCCACATATTTTGCCTCTATTGTGGATTGAGAAATACAATTATGTTTCTTGCTTGTCCAAGAAACTAGCCTTTTATCAAGAAATAACACTCCACCATTGGTGCTCTTTCTGTCATCAATATTTCCCACCCAATTAGCATCTATGAATACTTTTAAATCCAAATTACCTTCTATTTTGTACCATAAACCATAGTCTTTAGTACCTTTTAGATATCTCATGATTCTTTTGATTTCTATCATGTGATTTTCTTTGGGTTTTGTTGAGAATCTTGCTACCATACCGACTGTTAATGCAATATCAAGCCTTCTATACACTACATACTACAATTTTTCAATCATTGATCTATATGTGGTCTATTCTACCTCTTTGGAAAGATCATGTCCAATAAACATAGCAGTTCCAACTAGTCTTGATTCTTCCATTCCAAATTTCTTTAGTATCTCCTTGATATATTTAGATTGAGTATTGTAGATACCATCTTTCTTTTGCTAGATCTACAATCCAACAAAGAATTTTATCTCTCCAAACATAGGGATCTCAAATTCTTTACTCATTTCTTTTGAAAATGTCTTGCACAAGTCATCATTTTCTGTAAATAAAGTATCATCCAGGAATATTTTTTCCAACACAATCTTCTTATCTAGTCCTTCTTTGATATAAAGACTACTATTATCATTTGTTCTTTGAAAACCAATATGTATTAAGTAGTTATGAAGTCTTTTATACCAAGCTCTGGGAGCTTTCTTGAGAACATATAATGATTTGTGTAATTTGCAGACCATATCTCTTTTTCTAGGTTCTATAAAACCTTCAGGTTATTCTATGTAGACTTCCTCATCAAGAATTCCATTCAAGAATAAAATTTTTACATCCATTTGATAAACCTTAAATCTTTTGTGTGTTGCATATTCTAGTAAGTTCTAACACCTTCTGATCTTGCAAAAGGAGCAAAATTTTTTCCATAATCAATACCTTCTTCTTGAGAATAACCTTTACATACTAACCTTGCTTTATTTTGAAAACTTCTCCATCTTCATTTAGCTTATTTTTGAATACCCACTCTATGTCAATTACATTTTTATCCTTGGGTCTAGGAACAAGAGTCCAATTTTTGTTCTTCTTTATCTATTCTATTTCTTCATTCATTGCTTCAATCCAACTTTCATTATCCAAAGCATCTTTAACATTTCTAAGTCCAAATTCAACAAGTAAACATGTACCTTTCAATTTGTTTCTTGTCATTGTTCCATTTGACCTATCTCTAATGATGTGATCAAGTGCATGATGCCTTCTAACATACCTTGCTATCATAGGTACTTTGGATTTGGATTTTTTTTCACTTATTTCTTCATGATCTTCTATGATAAGCTCGGGTCCCACTGTCTATGACTTGTGTCCTTTAGACTCAGTTATCTAGTAACAAATTGATAGTTTCTAACTTCAACTAGGGTCCTTCAGATTGTGACTCAAGTTGAACAGATTGTAACTCAATAGCTTTTGGAGATTTTGGGGACTCAAGAGTGAGCCCTCCTTTCTTCCAAATAGATTTTACAGAGTATTAGGTTCATAGTAAACAAATCTTCTATCATCCTCAGGCTCTTTATTGCTTTCTTCTTCACTCTTTTCTGCAAACTCATCAATTATCACATGTGCACTTTATATGATTTTATAGGTAGAAAAATTCAAACATTTGTATGCTTTACTTCTATAGGAGTATCCTAAGAATATGCCTTCATCACCTTTCACATCAAATTTACCTTTCCTAGATTCTTTCAAGATATAATATTTGTTGTCAAATATTTTCAAGTCACTTACATTGGGCCTATAGCCATGCCATAATTCATAAAGAGTTTAATTTGAGTCTTTCTTCAACTATACTCTATTCAAGGTATGCACTATAGTACTGATTACTTTCTTGCAGTATTTGGTTACAACATGCTTTCTATCATTAATGTTCTTGCATAATCTATGATGGATTTGTTCCTTCTTTTAGCTATACCATTCTGCTAAAGTGTTCCAAGGGTTGATAGTTGTCTCTTAATTCTTTTTTCAATGCATAATCATTGAATTCATTGGAAATGAGTTCACCACCTTTGTCTAATCTCAAACATTTCAGCTTCTTTCTAGTTTCTTTTTCTTCTCTTGCTAGCTACCACTTGAATTTTTGAAAAGTTTCATATTTTCTTTTAGATACACTACTATCATCATTCTAGAATAATCATCAAAAAATAGAATAAAAAATTTATCTCCACTGTAACTTTCTATTCCAATAGGTCCACATAAGTCTGTATGTACAAACTCCAAGACTTCTTTAGAATGATAGTTCTTTCTTTTGAAACTAGTTTTTCCCATCTTACCGATTTGACAATTTTTCCATATATCCATATTAAGTTTCCTCAAGTTAGGAATACCTCTTACTCTTCTGTATTTTCTTATCTTGACTAGTCTATCAAAGTTTACATGACATAATATTTTTTTCCATAACTATCTTTCTTCTACTTGATCAATAAAACATGAACTTTCATTGAGGTCAAGATAGAATAGATTACCTTTTGTTTGTTTGCTAGATCCAACCAGATTTCTTTTTCCATCCAACAGTTTGGCCTTCCCATTCATAAACTCTACCTTGAATCTAATGTTATTCAACTATGCCACAGTTAGTATATTATGCTTTAATCCTTCAACTAAATAATTATTTTGATATCTAAGTTCATTGGTTAATGAGATACATCCTTTTCCCTTTATGCAACAAGGTTCATTATTTCCAAATCTCACACTACCACTATTATAATGTTCCATGTGCCCAAACTTTGTTTTAGCTCCAGTCATATGATACAAGAAGCCACTATCAATAATCCATGTATCATTTTTTCTAACATGAGAGATATGTGTCATTTTATCTTCTTCATCATCTTCTTCATCTTTTACAACAATATATATAATTTCATCTTCATTCTTATCAAAATCTTTAGCCATAAAATAAGATTTCTTACCTTTGTCCTTGTAGTCCTTGAAGCTTTTGAATTCCTTCTTTCCTTTGCATTTAATTCTTTTATTTTCATCCTTGTCTTCTTTGTTTGGGCACATTGCAGCAATGTGACCAACTTCTTCACAAGAAAAATAGAATAGAGGAATCTTGCCTTTGTTCCTCTACCTTTGGAATATTTCCTTACAAGTAGGGCTTCAACAACTTCAAGATTACTGTCTAAATTTTCTTCTTCTTCACTTTTAGATTGATTGGCCTTTGATTTATTACCCCTTTTCTTGAGTGATAGCTTGACTTCAAATGCAGACTAAATACCTTTGGAACTAGGGATATAGTTATCATTGTTATCTAGCTCAAAAGCTGTTAATCTTCCAACTAGAGAATCCAAAGTTATTTTTCTATTTGTATCACATCACATCTCTTGAATAGAAAACACTCTAATTACATAGATAGGAAGAAGGGTTTTGATTCTCTTGCTTACAACTATTTTTTCCTTAATGTCTCCTTTAGATGCTTTGATTGCACTCACACTTGCTTTAATTCTCTCAACATATTTTGCAATGTTTTCATCTTCTCTCATATTCATTTGATCAAATTATCCTTTGATACATTCATCTTTAGCTCTACTTACATTATCATCTCCTCCATAGATCTCCTTTAGTTTAATCAACATATCATAAGCTGTAGTACAATTTTTGACTTCATCAAATTTAACATAATTAAGAGCAGAAGCAATGTCAATCATCATGATGTTATGATTTTATTTTTAGCAGTATCTTCAACTAATAATTTTCCAGTAGGAGTCTTGTATTCATTATCAAGATACTTAAAATCTAAATAACTAATAGTTGCCAAATGTAACCTCATAAGTCCTTGTCATGTTGCAAAGTTGTCTCAATTCAACTTGAGAATCTCTCTTCTGTAAGACATCTTAATCTTTCCTTAAAACCTTCTCTGCAAGCACCAAACGCTTTGATACCAATTTTTAGAAATATAAGATGAGTAAATAAGAGGGGAGGGCTGAATCAGTTACAACTAAAATAAATCCCAAATTCCTTAGATGTTAGTACAAAACAAACTCTATGAAAATTGAACTCTATTGAAGCTTGGCAAACACACACACAAAAAATGTTGTAACTTAGTAAATACTAAAATAGCTCGGTAAATTATTAACATGAAAATTTTAAGAAATTATCTGTGATTAATATTAATTTAACTTAGTTGAAAAATCATAAGAAAATAGCATGAACACACTTGACAACAAGATTTAACATGGAAATCCACTTTGGGAAAAACCACCAATTGCAACTAGTTACTAATTTTCACTCTTCTAAAGTGAGCCCTATAGTATCCAACCTTGTTAAAGGTTACAAAACACACTGTTAGGTGTGACCCTATCAGATGATTTAATCACCCTATTAGGAGTGGCCTTGTTAGAGGTCTTTAGATAATTCAGTAAAAATGGCACCTTATTAGAGGATTTCCAAATAGTTGTTAAGCCAACTCTATTAAGAGATTTAATCACTGCTACAATAGTTAGAGAGTAACAATGAGATGACCTAATTCGTAATGCAACTAAATTTCTAAATATAGATCTCAATTTTGGCTTGTATACTTGATCCTTCTTGATCAAATGTATCTTTTCATCACATCAAGGATATTCTTCTTATCCTTCTAATTCTCTTCCTCTTGGCATCATCAAATCTTCAATTATATTTCACTATGCTTCATTTTCTAATCCTCAACTTGACCTTATATTTATATCTTTCATATTATCAAGTTGTCTTGAATAAAACTTAGAATAATTAATATTCATCTTCTTAGTTGGCTAGAACCAATAGAAAATTCAATTGAGCTCAATATACCAAAACAAGAAAAATCCTTTGTTGGCCAACCTTGCTTGGTAGACACTAACTCAAAAATGATTTTTCTATGTTATCCCAGTGAACTCAGTTAACACTGCATATTCACAAAGTTTCTTTGGTAACTAAGTAAGCTTGGTTAATACTAGTTCCATCCAACATTTCTTTCATTAACTAAGTGGGCTTACTTAACACTCAACTTTTGCAAACTTTCCTTTGATACCCGAGTGAATTTGGTAGACACTATCTTCTAAACTAGGAAAACTCTAGATTGCTAATGTATTTGGCTATAACTTAGAAGGCCTTATAGTAGGGTATTTTTAATGTAAATCTTATTATTTTTTAATGATAAATGACATTATTTTGGATCTAAATCTCTATGTTATTATTTACACTCCATTGTGTGGTTATTTTTTGGTGGGCTAGGAGATCTCCCTTGGGGATTATTCTTCCTTACATTGTGTCAAGTGGTATCAAAGAGAAGGTTTGATCTAGTTGGAGATTATCAGACAGAAGGTTGGAGATGGTTGATCTTGTAGATTTGTTTCTTTGGTTTAACAAAGATCTTGGAAGATTCCTTTGAGAATATTGTACCCTAGGGTGATTGATGATCATTGTGATATTATAGAGGCTAGGATTTTAGTGAAGATTATATTATATTTTTTTATTTGAGATGGAGCTGATGAAAAATTAGATCATGAGAGCTAATTTTGGTATACATAGGAATATGGGTACTAAAAATGGTTATGAAGAAGCTACTAAAGACTTTAAAGTTCTATATCCAGTGGTGAAGACAAAACTAATCACATAGTGAGACCTATAGAAGATAAGTATAGTTAGTTAGGTAGATTTGGATCTCTCTTGAAGCTAAAGCATAAGATGAATATTTCTAATTTCTAAGGTACCTTGAACACTAAAGACCTGATTGATTGGATTGGTGAGATAGAAGACTACTTTGACTTAGAGAATATTGGTGATCCTATTATAGTGAGGTTGGTATAGATAAAGTTGAAGGTACATGTTGCATTATGGTGGAAATAATTTAAAATAGATAGAGAAGAGGAATGAAAAATGAAGACCACTAGATGGAGGTTGATGGTTACAAAATTGAAGGCTAAATTAATTCCTATTGATTATGAAGTTGAATTATTTAAAAGGTTATAGAATTTAAAACAGATGGATATGTCTGTAAAAGATTATAACAAGGAGTTCTAGATTATTTGGTTTGGACATAGAGAACTTTCTAAGGAAAAGGTGGCTAGATATATTAATGGAATTAGATTCAATATTCAAAATGACATTGGTGTGTTGAATATTACTTTAGATTCTTATCAGTATTCTGTAAAGGAATAAGAGAAGTTGAAAAGAAAACATAATGGTAATTCTAGAGGTAAGGAAAAGGAGCACTCTATGAAGGATAAATAACTTGTTGAGGATGAACTAGAACCTATTGAATAGAGAAAGAAAATAAATAGAGATATATTTAAGGGTACTTGCTACAGATGTGGTGAATAAGGTCATAGATCTTTTGGATGTTTCCAAAAGCCTAGAAACATAAGAACTTTTGTGGTGAATGAGATTGACAATTTAGTGAATGAACCCAAGTAGGATGGGAAGAACTTATCAATTTAGAGAGTGTTATTTGATAAGAAGAAATTAGAACCTTGTCATAGAAAATATGTTTTCAAGACTCATTGCAAATCTAGAGGTAAATATTGGAATGTGATTGTGGATGTTGGTAGTATTAATAACCTAGTATATGAGGACATGGTTCAAAAACTTGGTTTGAAGAGAGTAAGGCATCCTTGTCCTTATAAGATTAGTTGGTTACAAGATGAACATGCTTTCGAAGTAAGAGAGCAATATCTTGTTAATTTTAACATTGGAAAATATGTTGATTAGGTGTTGTGTGATAGTGTGGACATGAGTACTTATCACATATTACTTGGTAGACCTTGGTATTATGATTGTAGAGAAATGCATGAGTGTATCAAGAATGTTTTTATTATTGAGAAAGGTGGTAGGAAGCATTTCGTAATTCCTTAGCAGAATGCAAAACTTGGTAGGAGGACCTTGAGTTTTTTTAGATGGGTTGAGTTGAAGGGTTATGAAAGAGTTATAGATTAGCATGGAAAGAAGACATCTTGCACACCAAAGATAGATGCGAAGAAGTAGAGTAAGAAGTTACCTATTGCTAGAAAAGATTTGTAGAATGGGAATAAAGGAAAGAGCATAAAACTTGATGTGGTGGAGGAAATGTATGTGAAAAATAGTTTGAGGTTTATGTGTTGAACCCTAAATGTTCTTCTAGCTATAGAGAACATATTTCTTTTCACCTGGGGTGTTTGATACAGGAGCATCCTAGGGAAGTCAATAATCCTATATGCAGGGGCTTTGAGCTTAGATTTTTTGAGTTATGATTTGTGCAATTGGGGGTGTATTCAAAAAATATTAGGATAGCTTGTCCTATCTATGTATAGAGTTTAGATTTATCATCTTAGAGTTAGAGCTATTTTGGTCACTATTGAAAATGTGTTGTTGATTTACTGGCGAGATTTTGAGACTGCATTCATGAGCTTCAATCCAAGGAGTTGGTATGTGTACTCTTGTATTTGGGTCATTGGATGGCATGTGTGTTAGAAATATAAGGTAGGCTAGGTTACTAAGAGGGGAGGGTTGAATCAAGAACCAATAAAACTTTATCATACTTCACCAATTAAGCCTTCATATATTATTCTGATCTAATTGCATGCATGAAAGAATGAAAGAAAGAAAACATTCATAACACTTTGATACAATAAATAGTGGCCTAGAAACCTTCCAAATAGATAGTAAAACTACGGTGGGGATGATACCCACAAGCTTTAGTATTTTAATATAAAGTTAATGTGTTAAGGCTTACAATTGACCACTTTTAGTGATCTACTCTATTAGGATCAATAAGGACTGTGAGGTCCACCTTGGTAAAGTATTCAAAAAAATATAATGAAGTATGCACTTGGTTAAAATATTTAGCAAAAGACTATTAAGTCTACCCTATTAAAGGATTTGATTGATGCACCTATTATGATGAATCAGTGGTTGATCTCTAATTTGTAACTCTAATTTGCTAGATGAGATTCTTTGTATTACAATGATCACCTAACTATGATAGATAAATCTTTTCTTTCACTTATACTAATTTTAGCCTTCTTCAATTTGAACTCATGTACTTCATAATCTTCTTCTATGACATTCTTAGATATAATACAATTCATTACATATATACCAATCCAAATAACAACTTACTGGAGTCAACTACAATACAAAGTTCATAATAATTCACAAAGTTGGCCCAACTATTGTAACTTGGGTTCTAAAGACAAACTTGGTGATGTTTTGATGTTTTTATGTTGTGATGTTTTGGTGATTGTAACTTGGGTTCTAAAGACAAAGTGTGGCCCTGATTTTGGCTTCTTCCTTCAATAATTTTGCATGTAGATTTGTTAGATATCTTATCTTTGTGAAGTGTGCAAAACTATAACTTGGGTCAAGTGATAGTTGGTGTGCTCTTTCCTTCATATCTTTATCTATCTTGGATAATTTATCCTTGATCTCCTTTGTGAAGATATATGTGTCACTCAATTTGACAAATAGTGAAATAACACTACTTATAGATGTTTTTGGTGAAACAAGAAGAGTAGATAACTCTACTAGATCTATTGTAATTTTCTATACAACTTGCTCCAATACTCTATTCTCAAATTTTCTTTCAGCTCTTTGTAGCAATTTTTCCTATCCATTTAGATCTTCATTGAATTTATGGACAATTTTAGTTAGCTAATGAAGAATAGGTTGTCTACTATCAACCTCAATACTCAGAGCATCAACACATATGCTCTTTATGTCCTCAAGGACTTGATTCTTCTTCTTCTTCTTCTTCTTCTCTTCTCTAATATTTTTTTGCTTAGCTCTCTTCTATAATAGTTCTCCTAGGGTATCCATTTGATCAAGAGTGAGGAGAGAGATATCTCAATTTGGAATAATAATGTCCTCATCAAGATCAATTTCTTCCTCTTCTTTACCCTTTTCTTTTATAATGGTAGAAATAGTTTAGTCACCCTTATTTAAAACTTTAGTTCTTGGTTGAGAATGATTCTCAATTGTCATTGCACTAGCTATGGATACACTTTGAATAGAAACAATTGTAGAAATAGATCGAATAGCAATAAATGTAGAAATGACAAGAACAATAAGAATACCTTGTTGTTCCTTGGTCAAGCTTGATGATGGAGGAACTTGCTACTTGGTAGATGAAGTGTTGGGCACTTCTATCAATGTAACACTCAATAGAATTGATCTAGAGCTTAGTTGGGTTCTTGGTGTAGAAGTGGTATCCACAACCAACTGGGTAGAAGCTTTCTCTAAGCTTAATTGAACTAAGGCTTTTCTTAAAGAGTGAGGAAATGAAGTCATAGTCTGAGCTGCAATCTTTTTTGCATTAGATTCTTCAATGCTTTGTATCTCTAGAAGGCTTCCTCCAATAGATTCGTATTCTTCCTCCTCATCAATACATCTTCTATCTCATCATCTTTTATTTCTACTTCTTCTTCCTCAGCTTCACCATCTTTTTCATCAACATGCACAACAAAGTCATTGGATTTGAGCACCTGATAGATATTTTTCCATTTAGTATTAGTTGTCTTCACCATAGATTCAATATCCTTAATAAATTTCATACACTTGTTTAACTTGAGAATGAATTTCTTCTCATTTTTCTTCAAGGATTCCTTCACTTTCTTCTCATTGAGACTCGGCATGAGTTTCTTCAAAGTTTGTTCAAAGATGTCCTTGACATTCTTATTTTTGTTTTCCCATTTAGGTTTTACTACCTTTATAAGTTCAATAGGAATTTTTTGTGAAATCTCATCTAGTGAGTACTTCCATTTTCCCAATTTAGTCACAAGGGTATTCTTAATCTATCTTTTCTCTTCTTCATTCCTTGTCTCATACTTGAGAAACTTAAAACATACCATGCTAGTTCCTTCTTCCATTCTCTTCAATCTTTCTTGGACTATAGGTGTAGATCTTCTAAAGATAATTCTTTTAGCTTCATATTCACCTAGCTTCAACTTACTTTTGGATTTGGTTACCCTTCTTGTAAATATGGCAAGGGAGGATTTGGTAGGTTTGGTTATAATTACCTTTCCCTTCTTCTTGGGAGGCTCTTCCTTCTTAGATTTAGATTCCTCTAGTTCATCCTCTTCATCATCACCTTCTAAATCATCTCCTTTGCCTTCTATCAGTATGAGAGGAGAACTTTCTTTCTTTGTGTTTTTTATTAACTTTTCTATCCTCTTCCTTCCTTTGTTCACTGCTTGAGGTAGTTTTATCTCAAGCTCAATTATTTCATTTTCTTCATCATATGTTTTAAAATAAGTGGCTTTGGGATACACAAGTTCATTCAATAGAGCTTTAATGATATCCTTAGTGTCATCAATGTTAACCTCATGCTCTAGAGGTTTAACCCATGCCACTCTACATCTAATTACTTGAATATAAAATTTGTCAGAGTCAACAATGGAACAAATATCTTGATCATAGTCTTCCATAAGCTTCTTGGGTATCCTAACCCTATTTTACATCTTTTCTTTAAATGTTTCAAAATAATGATCCATGATGTTGTCTAAATTCTCACCCATTTCTGCTATATGTTCATTGATTTGATATAAAACTGGAACATCTTTCCTCCATACTAAAAAACCTTTGAAAGGGAAAATTTATTGAACAAAGAAGAATAGACATGTCAAAATGGAACCAACCTTACAAGGGTTTTTCTTTAACACTTTGATTCTCTCCATGTTCTTGTTTAAAATTTGGTTCAACAACAACTCGGCAAGGTTGACAGATAGATTATTCTTTACCATCTTGTATGCAAGATCAATAGCTTCACATGACACATTGTTCAACTAACTAGAGCTATAGATTTTGTGAGAAATCACATATATGTCAAACTTCACCTCGATGTCTATTACTCCACTCAGCTTCATGCCTCTTCTATCCCACTTAGAAAGATTTTTCTTTGCCAATTCAACCAGACCTAGGGTTTTGGTTGTTTTTGCTTTATTTAACATTGGTAGTCCAATGATTTTGTGAGTCATTTTCTTTGTAATCTGAATGGGTTGGTCCAACCATAATTTCTCATTATGAATATGTCTTAGAATATGTCTGATCCATTTGACTTGAAAATTTCTTGGCATATGTGAAATATGCATCAAACCCTTAGCTTCCAAATGTTGATGTTCAGGTTTCAATGCACCATCCACACATAACTCATTAAATGCCTCATTCATTTCTAGGGTTCTGAGTTCCTAAATGGAATAGTGGTAAAATGAATGGATTTCATGCATGAGTAATACCTTGGATGGAATTTGAGACTAAGCACCATCTGGGTTGAGTCCCTCTACAATCACTAGACTCAACTTGAATGTAGTTGCCTAGCAGTTGACTCCTTAGACTAACATTTTAGAACCTTTCTTGATTTTGTTGCTAGATAATGCCATGCTTAGTAGGGTTTTTGAAAGCATGATAAATATTCAACAAAAAATACTCAAAATACTTGGAGGTTTTGAATTCTCTTTCACAAATAGTTCTAGAAATTTGCGGTGAAATAATGCAATCAATTTCTTCCTTTAACAAATTTCCTCTTCTCAATCACCGCTAATGCTTCATACGTATACTCACTCAATGAAAGACTATCCTCCACTCAATTTTTCTTTTAATTCTTGGGAGAAATTCATAACTTGATAGAGTTAGCAACAACTCAGTGTTAACATCTAGTATTGTAGTGTATTCCAACCTTGCTCGGTAAGGTCTTGCAACCCAACTTAGCTTGGTAAGGTTTTGATTATACTATCATCACTTGATGATCCTTGTGTATCTTGAATATTGATTGGATCATTCTACTTGCTAGTTGGAACTAATGTTAGATGACTTCTTCTAAATCATAGTTCTAGTAATCTCCATATGGAACTAAGTTGAAATGATTGTACTACCCAACTCATTAACTTGGGTGTCATTCACTGTATGATTTTGGCATACATTCTCTGGAAATTTTGGTACCCATTGCTACCTCATTTGTTTTTTGATATTGTCAACTTTGGCTTTCTTTTCATCTTTGGTTATTCTTGTTTTCATGTAGTTTTTGTCAAGATTTTCAAGTTTTGTACAAATAAAACATATGTTTGTAGTATCTATTTTCCTCATGTGATGTTTCAAAAAGTTTTCTCTAATTTTCCTAAACTAACCATACTAGTGACATCTACACCATGTGTTGTAATCCCATCCAAATATTTGTTTCATAATTTATTCTATTGGGTTCCACTTCTTGGTTTTGCACTCTGAAGATTCATTCCTTGTTTCTTGCAATTGTCACACTTTCCTTCAAACTTATGTTTCTTTGTGCACTCACTTGCTCAATGACCATCCTTGTTGCAACTGTAACAATTTTCATTGGATTTTATTTTACCATTGCTCCAACATTTTTTTGATGTATAACCTATCTTACCACAATAATTACAAGTAGGCCTTTGGTTCTTTTGAGCTCCTTGATGAGATGATTCATCTTCTTTTTTATATCATAGTCTTTCTTTGTCTTTTTGTCTATACTAACTTTTCTCTTTTAATTGATTCATGTTTTCTTGAGATTTCATTATTCTCTTATTGGTTTTCTTCTCAATACTGAGATGATTTTGTAGTCTTTCATTCTCTATCCTTAGATTGATAAGCTTTTGATTTGCATCATTGAGTTAATCAATAAAATTTTCTTGTTGAAGGGACATCTATTGAATTTAATTTTCCTTTTCTTCTATCACTTCTTTGGCTTTGTCTTTTTCTTCCATGACTTCACATAATTTGACTGATTAGATTTCTTGCTCTCTTTCTATTTTTATGACATGTTGAAGAATGGAATTTTTCTCCAATAGATCTTTGATTGTTGCATCAAGTTCATCTAAATTTCTTTCAACTGTAGTTTCACTATAGAGATTTTCATCTATTTGTACTATAAGATCTTTCCTTCTTTTCAATTATTGAGAGAGTTTCTCCTTTTCTTCCTTTAGTTGTCAAATGGCTAATTCCATATCCAAATTTTCATTTTCAATAGCCTTATCTAACCTATATACCTCCATTGCCTTTGATCTTGTCTCAACCTATTAAACTTATGAAGTGAGAACCAATAGATCTAATACCATTTCTTGGAAATATAAGGTAGGCTAGGTTACTAAGAGGGGAGGTTTGAATCGGGAACCAATAAAACTTTATCTTACTTCACCAAAGAATCCTTCATATATTATTATGATCTAATTGCATGCATGAAATAATGAAAGCCATAAAAAGTTCATAGCACTTTGACATAAGATATGGTGACCTAGAAACCTTCCAAATAGAAAGTAAAAATGGGGTGGGGATGATACCCACAATCTTTAGTGCTATAGTATAAAGTTAACCTATTAAGGCTTATAATTGACCACTTCTAATGATCTACCCTATTAGGAGTAATAAGGACTTTGAGATCCACCTTGTTAAAAGATTTACAAACATACAATGAAGTATGCACTTGGTTAAGATATTTAGAAAAAGACTGTTAAGTCTACCATGTTGTAGGATTTGACTGATGCACCTGTTAGGATGAATCAATAGTTGATCTTTGATCTAAAACTTTGGTTTTCTAGATGAGATTCCTTGTATTACAATGATCACCTAACTATGATAGAAAAATATCTATTGTCCCTTATACTACGTGTAGCCTTCTTCAATTTGCACTCATGTACTTCATAATATTCTTCAATTAAGTTCTTGGATATAATAAATTTAATACATATATACCAATTTAAATAACAACTTACTAGAGTTGGATACAATACCAATTTCATCATAATTCACAAAGTTAGCCCAACTATTGTAACTCAAGTTGGGAAGAAAAACTCAGTAATGTTCTAATACATGAAAAACACTATCAATGCTTAAAAAAATTTGGCACTCAGTTGAAATTGAAGTTCAGTCCATACTAATCAATACCAAGTAGCTCAAACTTGGTTAGCACTGTGTGACTCGGTGAACACTGAGAAACTTGGTATCTATTGAATCACACAGTTGATACTGCATGACTCGGTCAACACTAGATTCACATCATTAATATTATGATTTTGGTAGATAAAGTAGAACTTGGCTAACATACCAGAGCTTGATTAACACAATGATCATCTTCACTTCTATTGAATAACTTGGTAGCCTTTTCTACACTTGGTTTGCATTATACATAGTGTTTGAAGCTTGGTAAATGTTGTATGGCTTGGTAGACACTGCATTTTGACTACTTTTCATGGGAGCAACTGAAATATTTGGTTAACATTACAGGATGAATTATAAGCTTGGTAGCAACTATAGAGCTCAATAACAATGTAACTATTTGACTAAGTGTTGAGTCATTGATAGGAAAATTGACATTAATGTCAACAACATGGATATATACCTAAAGAAATGTACTTTTATGTTGTCTTATGAGTTAGTTATATATTATAAACTTGAAGCTTGTCTTAAGTATTTAGTTATTTCTAGTATTTAATGTTTCTTCCTAGCCAACTTATGGCTTGAAGGTGTATTTAATGTGATTGTTTATTTAATTTAATCTTGCTAGGTTGACTTGTGGCTTGGTTTGGTATAAGTATATGATCTTTTAGATCTTAGAGATATGATTGGTTCAGTAGGGAATTCAACATGGAGTAGCTGGGAGGAGCAAAGTTGAGTAGAGCTAGTAGCTAAGTGTGGATTTGAGAAACAAGAAGCTTTCTTAGTGGCTTGCAAAATCAAGTTTAGATTCTTTTTGGAGTTCTCTACCATATTTTGGATATGGGCTAGCTAGGGATTGGATCTTGTGAGGTCTTGCAAAATTGTTATTGTAATTGGTGATGTATTTAGTCATAACCTAGAAGACCTTAAAATTGGGCATGTTGAATGTAAATATTGTGATTCTATTATGAGAAATGGCATTATTTTGGATCTAAATATATGTTTTATTATTTATTATCTATCATGTGGTTATTTACCAGGGGCTAGAACATCTCTCTTGGGGATGCTCCTACCTTGCACTATGCAATGAGCCTCTAAAAGCTATTATTTTGAGATCCTCTTTATCTTGTTTTTAGACAATTATCTTATAGAAATAGTTATGACTCTATGGTTCTAAGAAAATGAACATATGTTTTTATGAATATGTTATCCATATGTGAAGACATGAAGATTGAAGTATAGATAGTTTAGATATGTTATGTTTTCTTGAATCTATGGAATTCTATGGTATAATCAAGGAATGTTACATGCTCATAAATATTTCTTCATCTATGCTATGTTTGGGTAGATTCCTTCCTATAGCCATAGGATTTTCAAAGAGTGATAGTTTGAACATTAAACCTATTGGTCTAATTTTTTGCATAATAAAATTTCCCTAACCTAGGTGCGAAAAATCAGAATTGAATCCATTAATGGTGAATAGGATTTTTGGTCTTTGGTCCTCCAGATTTGTTAGCCTTTGAAAACATTTGTTAAACCCTATGTCTTTTCATTTCAAATTTTAGGGTGCGAAATATTTTTAAAATTTTTGTGAATATTCTGTATTCATTTCAATTTTTTCGCATCCCTAAGTGACCTTTTCTCTTTTGTTTCTTGTCATGAGATTCTTGTAAGATCTATGACATTCACTACTTTACTATAGAAAGATGCAGGTGTCTTACCCTATGCAACATAGTGACTACTGCAAAATTAAAGGACGAGACTGTAAAATAGAGGTGCAGTGATCAGAGATTGTATTGCATTCAAAGTTTTAGTCACGTACACTTTGTTAGTGTTGTCAGAGCTAGAAAGGGAACCAAGTAAAAAGGGGGCAAAAGAAGTCACCGAAATTTGGTTTCTTCGATGATTCACTATGTCGCTATCAAAAAAACTATGCACCCTACCAATAGCAACATAGTGAATAGCTAGGAAATACATGACACGATGGCCTCCAAACTTCTTGGTGACCATAAAGATTTCCAAGTGGCATGGTGAGTAATGACTATTATGTTAGAAGCATTAATGAGGGTGATTGTGACTTGAACTTCTTTTATTTTTCTAGCACCGTGTTTTGATAAGACACCAGAGCTCAATATGTGACTGTTGTGAAAATTATGCATCTCACCATTAGTGACATAGCACGCTATTGGGAAATGAATGCATAGTGGGACCCAAGCAACATGGCAATGTGACTAGGATTAGAATATGGTTTTATATGCTAGTTGTGTAGGATTTTCTCACATCATCAATAACTTGGACCCATGCCCCATGCCTAAAACATATGAAAGATTCTAATCATTTGATCAAAGCAGAATCATTAATGATTATCAGTAGCTCACTATGGAAAGATGTGCACTTTTTACTCTATGTGACATAGCAAATAAGGAACTCACCACATCTTAAGAAATTCATGCAGTTTCCATGCCCTTAGATTGATCTCAAATCTATAGTTGTCACTATCTCACTATGATGAGTTGCTCGAAGGTTATGTATAGTGAGGTAGTGATTAAGGGACCCACCATATTTCTCTTAAGTGATGTATCAAATGTCCTCCACACGATCAAATTAGAATCAATGGTTGTCACTACTTTGCTATAGCAAGATGCTCGAAAGTTATGTATAGTGAGGTAGTGACTCAACAACACATGTCCTCAGTCATCAGTGGGTCCAAAATGAAATGCCAACAATGAAAGAATTATACACATGGAAAATCTCATTGGGTTGACCACCATCATGTCAAGTGGAACATGAGTCATATTTTCCTACGTCCCTAGATCGTAGGATTTTTCTAAAATCAATGGTGTAAATTTGAACATAGAAGGTGGTGCCACTCTGTGCATTTATGAGAAATGAAAGCTTTCCATGTGAAAGAAAAAATAGAGTATAAAATAGAAGATTTTCTTAGTCCTGTCTCACGTGAACAAAGATTATAAGCTTTTTCCTAAGTAGAAGCCATTATTGAGAAGGTTGTGTTGAGCTCGATAAGAACGTGAAGCAAATTTGCAGTGTTTGTAAAGACATTGTAGAATTACAGAGAGAAATAAGAAAAGAATCAAGTAAGTATTTACACTATAATCTCTGTAGTGTTTCAGTCTTTGCAAATTACGATAAAAAATGCCTCCAAAGAAAGTTTTTTCTGGTCAAGAGAATTATTTGGATAGGAATGTCCATGATGATTTTGTTGAGTTGCTCCCTAATTCCACTATTGAAACCATGCAAGTTAAGAAGCTTACTTTGTTAAACCCTAGGTTAAGAATAGTAGATGGATTGTATGACAAGGGGAATTGGGTTTGGGATGCTAATACCTCCCAAACTAGTCTACATTTGTTTTTTAAATGGTTTTCAAAAAGGAACTTTTTTACCCCACATGCCAATATCTGGAATTTTGATTTAGGGAAGGTAGTGGTTCCTAGTGTTTTTGTGGATTATGATCTTCTTGAAGTTGTAGCAAAGAGCTATGAAAAAGCTATTAGAGTAGTGGGAAGAACTGATGGCCAGGTCCTAATTACAGTCAGCCTAAACAAAATTAGGGAAGTTTTTTGTTTAGGGCCTCTCACTAATTATCATGTGCTTGTTGATTTGAAAGGATTAGAAAAAGAATACATATCCAAGGAGGATGCCATTAGGAAAGATGCACTGAAGGCACATATAGGTAAAATTGGAACTCTGCTAGCAATAACAGTAGCCTCGAAGGAACTTTTCAAAAGGGCATACTTTAATTCCAGGGCTATGGAGATATATAAGACCCTGTGCAAAGTTTTTGGGAGAGATGAAGAGGATTTTATGCCTATGGATTTCATGTATATGGTTATTCAAATTTCATCTTTTGGTGTGGACATAATTTTTGATTTTGCTTCTTACTTAGCTGAGGAAATTTGTAGTGGATTAATTGGGATTTCCAAGGGCAAAATTGAAAGAAATTTTGGTCATTATTCTTTGTTGATGCACATTTTTTTGTTTAAGGAGCCACATATTTTGGTAAAGAAATGGAGTTAACCAGAGAGGAAAATGGAGAAGCACTACCAGTCCAATTATGGAGTACAAATATGACTTGGGATGCAGAGAACGCTAGTTTTGTTAGATTTGACAAATATTTTGCTTCCAAGCTAAGATGCCTTTTATTAAGTGACAATCCCAAAATCCCTAAGGCATTAATAGGTCTCATTAGGCCTATGGACAACCCTAGTGGTTTGAAAGTTTCACATAATTGGGGAGATATCATCCCATAATCTGTTTCTACTATATTTAGAATTTATGGTTTTAAACGAAGTCCTCATGCACTACCTTACCAAGTGCCCTTAAAGGTAGGAGTAGCCAAATTCTTGTGGTAGTTGGGAGGAGTAGAGGAAACCTTTTTGTTGAAAAGATCAATAGGGTCAATTTTCCCCACTTGCACAATGGCCCATCATTTTGTAATCACAAAAGGGAGTTGGCTTTCTCTAAACAAAATTTTGGATCCTTACATGATGGATATTTATCACCATCATTTTTTTGATTCTAAGGGGTTTTATAATTTGGCTTTGAGATGTAGAATTAAGCTTGGAAAAATTGAGCATGAATTCTATTTTCCTAAAGACATAACAAGGAATGAGTACTCCTTGCAAGAATAGGAGACTATAAAAGAAAAATGGAGAGTCTTCTCTAAAGTTTTGGATTTCATTCATTGTTTTGATCTAGATTATAGTCCTTTGGAAAATGCTATTACAAATATAGATAAGATAAATGAGATTCCTTGAAATAATGGAGACAATGAATGAAAAGAAGCAATTCTTTATTAAATTTTACCCAAATAAAGCTAGGGAAGTAATGAGAAGATTGGGTTTTACTCCCAATATAGGGGCAAGTCAATTAACTATCTAGAAAAGGCCAGGGTATACTATTATTCAGAATAAAGGGACCACTGTGAACAAAGGAAAACAAATAATGGCATCCACTAGTATTGTTTTAGAAGAGAGGCCTCTTGAGCCCTCCCCTAAGAGGAGAAAAGTAATAAGGGAAGAGGGTCCTCATGTTGAGGAATACTCACCTTCACAAACCCCTATGAGAATTGAAGAGGAGTAGCTCACTGATGAGCAAATTGAACAAATGGGATCACAAGGGGGAGTTTTTGTTACACAATTAGAGATAGATGAAGGAAACCCCCAGGAGCCTCCTATGCCAAGTTTTGAGTTAACTATTGTAGACTACAGAGGAAGGGAATTGGAACTTGTGTTGGAATAGGCAAGTCATCAATTTTTGTTTGATGATAGTTTTGTAAAATCAAGGGCTTTCCATCAATTTCCATGCAGGGAAAATATGAATAATTTTGAGGAAAGATGCAAAAAGTTGAAAGCAAAGCATCCAAAAATGGATGAAGCCTCCATCCAAAACCAAATAAAAGAACAAATTATGCAAGAGTTATGGAATATAACCCATGAAGAGGGGAGGCGAATGGTAAAGGCAAATGGTAAAGGCCTCAAATATATTATTGTTACCCAATTGGGATATTGCTGATGCATTGATTTTTAATTATATTTCAAATAATTTGGGATTTCAAGACCCCCAAAAAAAGGAGTTCATAGGAACTGCATCCGGCGATGACCAAGCTATTGTGGTCATATGGTCATTAAGAAGGGGATCCAGGGCTGTTTCATCATAGCTTGATGACTTAGGATTAACAAGAAATATTATTGTAAGGAGAGTTGTTGACACATCAAATGTGCAGGTAGCTCGCATGAATGTGGGGACCTCTCATTTTGTTTTGGCCACTGCTGAGAGAGAGGAGAAAGAAATGTTTGAACTACAAAGTAAGTGTGACAATGTTCTTGAAGCTTACAATAAAGAGGTAAAAAAGAGAATTGAGCTTGAGAACAAGTTAATGGGGAGGTCCATAAGGCCAAGAATAACATACCCTCGCCCCCCAGTTGAACCTTTCAAATCCACCCCCCTCATAGAAATACCAAATACACAGAAAAAGCCATAATACTACACATCAAAAGATTTTGAAGAAGAAAAAATCAAGCTATAGGCATTGCATGCAGAGCTAAATGCACAATATGAGGATAAATTGAGAAAGGCTCTCACATACTTGGTAGATAAGATTGAATGGCCATTTTTTATGACCAATTAACAAGGTTGGTAAACATCTGGGAAGAATTGAAAGCAAATGAGGAGGTTTTAAATCTTATTGTGAATAAATGGGGGAAGAAAAAGAGAAGGAAAGAAGTGACATTCTTGTGCTACTCTGTCATAAGATCATTCATGATCAAATTGAAAGAACTTGTGATATTGTCATTGATCTACCAAATTTTGATGACAGGAGGGTTTGTCTGCAAAGAATAATAGTTGGCTACTTAGACAAATATAAGAGCCAAAAGTTTAGTTTATTTCCTCATGCCCTAGATAAGAGGAATAATTAGAAATGTAAAGATGAATAGGCTAAGGAACTTGATGATTTGTTTTTTTTAAGAATGAATAAAGTTATCAATGAAATAGGGCATGCATGGTGGGCCACAACTACATAAGAAATGGTAAAGGTTCAATCATTCCTTGATTCTTTGAAGCAGGATTTTGTTTTTGATAAGATAAATAGGCTTTGAAGGGACCCTGAAACCCTTTACAAATCAAGATTTTTCAATGAAGCCCAAACCAAACAAACTAAAGTCCTAAGGAAGAACGAGTCACAAAATAGAAGTGACCAGAGTGGCATCACAAATAAAATAGTACACATTAGCCACACAACTAGGTTTTGAAGGGTACTTAAAACCCTATATGAGTCAAAAAAGAAGAAACAAGTCACCAAACAAAAGGTGATCAAAGTGGTAAAACATAAAAAAAGACAATAAAAACCACAAAAATAGGTTTTTATTGGGCTCCTAAAACCCCAAAATGAAAAACACTGCCAAGAGCAAAAGGCCAAAAGAGCTAGGGAACAACTAGCCAAAAGCCAAGTGAGTCAAACTTTCCCTTTTGAACCTTTCTTGGTAGACCTCAGTGCCATGTCAAAAGAGGGAGTGGGTGGCTTTTCCTTTTTTTCCTTTTACTGTAGTCCATCCATCCTCCATCAAACCAGTAACCTTCTGCCACTGAAAATTAGCACCATCATAGCCAAAACCTAAAAACCCAAAAGCCAGGGAAAAGGATGAAGAAGAGGAAGTGACATCAAAAACATGAGATAGAAAAGTGGCACCTAGCAAAGGTAACACAAGAGGAACTGCCTTGGAAACACTAGAAGAAAGACTAGCTACCACAACTGAGGGAGCCAAAAGTGGATCCATTGACAAAAATTCATGAGAGGGCGGATCAATAGAGACAGGAGCAGAGTCCAATCTAGAAATTGGGTCTAGAGACAGATCTGTTGTCACCACTAAAGGAGCCAAAGGAGGGGACAAAAAAGAAACAGAAGTAGAATCCACCCCAGAAATAGGGACAACAGCAAGAAAACTAGGAGTAGGAACAAAAACCAGAGACTAGCCAGCAGACACCATGGAAGGGGTAGAAGGAGGAACCTTCTTGAAGCTACTAGGAGAAAAAGGAATCTGAGAAGAGTTCTCAGCAGCCTTCTCATATGTGTAGTGGGCATCTGAGACCCCATTCCACCAAGAAGGGGACAATTTTTGTCTAGATTTACCTAAAGAGCACCTGGCAGCCAGGTGACCAGTCAAGTGGCAATTCCTATAGAAAAAGGGGATACCCTCATAGTCTAGAAGAATATTCCAAGAACCAAGAGGATAATCCACCAAAATCATATTTGGGAGTCCCTTAGAAATGTCGATCTCAACAAGAATGCAAGCAAAATTTGATCAATATAAGCCGATAGAATCTAAATTAGATTTCACGAAGTCTCCAAGCACATTCCCCACCTCCTCCCAAAAAGGATCTAGCCAAAGAGGAAGGAGAAGGTTCAATAGCCTTACCCACATAGGGATCTCATTAAAAGTTTCAGTCGGAGGGTTGAAATCCTTGTGCCAAATTTTTTCCATCAAGGGAAACTTCCCATCCCAAGAGAAATTATTTCTAAGGATGGCATTTCTATCATTTGCAGAATCAAATTTCACAACAAAAAATACCCTTTCCATATGGTAAATCTGGGCACTCTTCGAAATGAATGGTTCCCAAACACGGGATATCCATCCATGCAAATCTAAAAGAGAGGGCCAAAAACCCTTAAAGCGAAAGATAGCAGTAGAAGCCATGAAATCCTTCAAATTAATAGTAATCTTATCAACTATAGAAGCATTTAGATAAAGCCTTTTTGGGTTACATACCACAACTGGCATAGCAGCATGGAACCTCGAATGCATGGTATCATGAAACTCAGGCTGCACTGTCTAACCACCAATACCAGCCTCAAATGTAGCCACATTAGCATATGAAATGGTTGAACCACCCACAACTCTAGGTTCAACCCTTGCCCAATCAACAGAAGCAAAAGAGACTGCCACAAAGCTAGATATAGGAGAAGAAGCCTGATGCAGGAGCATCTAGAGGTATAAGGGCAATCCTGTGTCAACCAAAAAAATGTACTTAGCCTTAGTTCTTGTTTCATGTGTTTTCATTTCTGGATACCCATTTGGGTCAAATAAAGGTTCCAACTCTCACAGTTCCACTATCAGTGTTCTAAGATAGAGTATTTGAACACCTTGGGATATGTGTAAATGTCAAAAAAATAGGAGTATGTAATTGAGCCATCATTTTGGTGAACTAGAAGGTATAAATTGGTCAAAGGATTTTAATTGTAATTTAGAGAATTCCAAAAAAAGAATCAAGTCAAAAGGCCCCACGGTTTGAAAGTTATTGCAAATTTTTCATTTTTGGAGACCTCCTAAGAATGCTTCAAAGTCAAGTTAGGGGCATTAAATGACCTCAAACAGGGCCAAAAAATGGGGGATGAGAAAAGCTAGTCCATATGGCTATAGAGCACTTCGAGAGCTTTCTAGAAATGTAAACAGTTTATCAATCCGAGCTACGGTTCAAAAGTTCTGCCTCCCATAAGTTCGGTTACTGTTTCTGGATTCTTCTAATTTTATGCTGACTTCTAATGCAACTTCTAGAGCCTTCTATTTGGTCAGTGGATGCCAAATAGCACTTTCAAGAATGTATTCCTAATCCTTAACCCTCCGGGGTCTATTTAAGAGCATTTCTGGCATTGTAAAAGGAAATTCGGAGTGGAGTTTGAGAGGAGGTACTAAAAGGAGAGATTATCTCCAAATTATTATTTTTGTAAGCCCTTAGGGCATGTTTTGAAGTCTATTTCCTCTATACTGAATGTATTAGCTTATTTACAAAGTTAATAAAGTTTTCCCTTTCTTGTTGTGTCCATTCTGTACTTGGGTCTTGTCCCCATCAAAGCTGAAGCAACCATCAGAAAGAAACTAGATGCAGGAGATAAAATAGAATGGGTTGGGTGAAAAGCTAGAAGGGAAGCCAAAGCCAGACACAAGAGTAGAACTCAGGCCCAACCTAAGCCTAGGTGTAGAGGCTGAGTCTAAAGGAAGATTTTTTTACTATTCATAAAGAAAGTTAATATATCATCAAGAAAAAACATGATATTCTTCAATTTGATTGGCCAGATGATACACTTTATGACAAGTGGATGAAAGATATTCTTTCTGGTGAACAGTTAGAGGAAGTTGAAACTAACAATGAAGAGATAAATGAAGATGAAATACAAATCATCGATTCACTTCCATCAGCACCTAGAAATGAAGGAGACAAAACAAAGAAATCACTCTCAACAATGGAAATAAACCAACCAGTCATAACTACTAACTAGGAAGAAAGCCAAGTAGATGATGCATTAGGACATGTAGGGTAGGACAAAGAGGAGCAACCAACCTAGGATGAAAGCATCATGGTCCCAGTTGATGATGTGGTAGAAGAGGATTCACAGATAAGGTTTGTTTTAATAGTTCATAATGGTGACAGAAAAGAGCCACAAATTGAAGTAGAGTTGCAAGCATTAAAGTAGAATTCATCATTGGCAAGCCTGATGTCTACATACTTTCTAGAATCAGAATGACTAAGGATCATATCATAGAGTTTATAATATCCTAAAAATGTAACAGAAAGGGGGGCCTACCAAGAGAGTGACATGATGTTACCCTTCTATTATATAAAGTTTTGTCTTTTTCTATTGTGCAAATGTAAATATCTTTTAAGGACACCTATTAGTTCTCTACGCCTGAAGCTTGTTGCATCTCACATTATATAAGTGAGATACCAAGGCTAGAGAAGGGTCCAATTTCTAATGCATTTTAGTATTACACTTAGGATGTTTTTGGTCTTGTCTTTGAGCAAAACTTTATAATATATTTTCTCTGCATATTTTTTGAGAATACATCAATATGGCATGATCTTTATGTCTCTTTCTAAGGTCATTCTAAGTTTACTAAAATTGTATACAAATTTTCAAGGAAAATTAATACAAGTTTTGAATTGTCCCCATATTAGTTCCTATTGACTTTTGTTTCCTTTGCTGTTACTTGGTTGTTCTGAGATTATGTGAGTAAAGCTTGCTCAATTGAACGCAATTCATTTAGATTGTATGTCAAATCATTACTACTATTAATTCAATGAATTATGTAAATTATTTGATGATTTGATGGGATGGTCATTGTAATATAAAGGGTGTGTGTAAGAATGAAATTAAGTAAGAATTGCTGATGATTCTTGTTGTAAAGCAATAGATTAGATCCACAAATTGGAGTAGACTCTGAATCCCAAAGGAATAGGCACTGATCAAAATTTACTCAGTATGCAGATTAGGTATACTATGAAGAAGCATCAATTTTAAAATCACAATCAACTTTAATTTACTTATTTGCATGGAATGTTTTAGCCTTAGTTAGCCATTGTTGTTGAGAACACTTGCAAATTTCTAGAAGAATTTTGACAAAATATATTATGTGGGATGTGTTTATTCAAAATGTCAGAATTATGCATGTATTTGAGGATATGAGATGAAAATAAGAATGAAAATAAAATAATTCTCATACAGTAGCTTCCAGCCTTGAATCATCCCCTAGGTATACCCACCCTAGTTTTGTAGAGCCTAAAGAGTAGAAAACCACCCTTGGTTTTGTTGGAGTTGGGTCCAAGTGTTTTGCACATGTAACTGTTAATAGGAATTGGCTAATCCTTAGGTTGTGTGAGTAATATCAATTTGGTATTGAACCTTGTGTTGTTCAGTAGTTTTAAAACACCAACAACACCTTTTCTAAAATTGATGATGAAATGAATATATGTATATGGTAGTTGTATGCATTCAATGTTTTGCAAGTACTTGCCACATGTATTCAAAGTTAGCACCTTAGCACTAAGTCAAAGCCAACCAAATTGTTGAACTACTACAAGTGAGCAAGATATTGAATTTTTTCTGTTATGACAATACACAAATATAGTTCCCTCAACCTACTATATTCTTGGAGGATTTAATCATAGTTAATGATATTTCTATTGCAAAATTTATGAATCTATAATTGATCCTCATTGAAGGAGTGCTTTTAGAGTTAGGAAGTTGTTATAGTTTCCCTTTAAACAATGCCTATTGTAGCTTTGAAAGAAGTTTTTGGAAGAAAGGTATAATAGATTGATTATCATAACAGCAATGGGTAATCTTTGTTTTTAATTAGATCTAATCTCTTACCATGAATGAATAGAATACAAAGGTCAAGTTTACATCTTTTATCTTGTTTGTCTTTTTTGTTCACTCATCCAAGGGGGCCCACTTGGTGAGTGAACTTCTCTGTTAGAATAGATTTCATTTCCTTGTTTGTTTCTTCACAAGATAGAATTATGTTGTTCCTATAACCATTGACAACAAAATCAGTGAACTGTTCCTACAACATACATGCATAAATAGGTTTGTTATTTGTAGCATTACTCTAAGCTCTAAGTTAAGATGTTGTTTTAGTTTCTAGCTTAAATCTCCTTCAACATTTCTTTTTTTTTAGTTGTAATGACTTAAAGAGGAATTAGAGTATATACTTTGTAGCCACCCTCTCAAGCTTACACTCCTAGGTTGACAAAATAAAATTAAGTCAATATGTTATTTTTAGGAAAACACATGATTCTATCTAATCATGGAGTCACTATGAAAGGATGTCAAATCCTTTCTTTCTAAGGTATTAAGTTGACCAATCATTTTTGGCACCATTTTTGGGGAAGGTGTTAATCTAATTCAACCCTGAAGTCATTATGTTAGTTTATATTTCATATTATTTTGCTTGCATAGAGGAAGAGATGTCCTTGGCAGATTTCTTCCCTGTAATATTTAGGAAGATATTTTTAATCCTAAACCTAAAGAATCTCATGTGATAATGAAGAAGAACCTTTTGAAAATCCATTCACTACTACCCAAGAATGAATACCCTCATCCTCTGAAGAATCCTTGCATTTGAATGATCTCTTTGTTGAACCTAAATAATAAGATAATCAACTTGCCCTCATTATCTATCAACCACCACCACTAGTACCTCCTCTAGGAATGGCTAAACCTTGGCCTCAACCTACATTTCCTTTTCTTAGACCTCCTTAGTAGGGTAACCAAAACTTGAAGAACATACTTGTTATTGCACTTCTCAAGTTTTATGGCCTAATCACTGAAGACCCTGAAACCTTTCTTGTCAATTTTGACATACTTTATAGAAGTTATGACTACACAACTAATGCCCATAAACTAAATTTTTTATATTCTACCCTAAAAGAATTTTCTCTAAGATGGTTCATGGGGTTGGGTGCTAACATTGTAGTAGATTGGCCTGCAATGAGCAACTTGTTTCTCACAAAGTATAAAGAATACTATAGAGGTTGAGATTTAAAAGGGAATTACATTTCCATAATGTCCCAAAAGGATGATGAAACCCTAGAAGATTATGTTTCTTAGTTTATGTTTAACCTAAAGAATAATACATAGCATCAATTAAATGAGGAATAAAAGAAACATCTTTTTCTTAGAGGCATGAATGATTGAAGCATTGAAGCTCTAGATCTCATGGCAGGAGGAGATATCACTCAAAAAACTTGGACTAATATACAAAATATATGTCTTAACTATTCGAAAGCCATTGTAAAGATAGGGGACTTAGAGATCTACCACATAAGTGCAATGGCTATTTAGGAGTATCAAAGATGGAATTATCCAATTTGTTGTCAAATTTCAAGAAATACATAATTAATGATGTAGCCACTTAGTTAGACATCATGCAAGCAAGAATGAAGAAAGATGAAGTTGATAACATGTTGACTGAATATTGTCCACATTGTAGGGAAAAGAAAATGCACTGTAGATGTAAGTCTGGTGCAAGTGTGGAGACACAACTAGTGCCTACTAAGTTCAAAGCCATTGATGAAAATGGATAGGTACTTTATGTCACTCAACGAAGGCCATGGGCTCAAAGAAAAGGTATGTCATAAGATCCTCTTCAAAGTTATAATAATAACAATCAATGAAAAAAAAATTAAAATACTAGTTCTCGTGGAAATAATAATTGACAAAAACCCCAACTAGGTTGGAAACAACCCCAACAAGGTTGGTATAAACCCTAATAAGCTTGGTAGCAACCTCAGCAAGATTGGCGAAAACCTCAATAGGGTTGGCAACAACCTCAACAGGGTTGGAAACAGACTCAAAATTGGAATACCCAACCTAGTTAGCAAACCCTATTGCCACCAACTCAATGGAAATATTTAATGCATCCTTCTATAGCCATTAATACTCCTCTCAAGCAAACCTAGCTACCAATTTAGCCGAATCCTAATCCAAGAAATATTAAACAATAGGGTCAATGATAAAGCTATGTTATCTCTTTGAATGATATTCACTTAAGGTCAAACACCACTCTTCCTTCAACCCAAAATTCTATAATAACTAAAGTTTAGATTTTCCAACTGAGCAGACAGATGAGTCAAATCAGAAGACCTCTCCTATAGCCAACGAACCTCCATTCCCCCATAGGTTGATGGAACAAAGCCAACCTATAGAAATGATGTAGTCATGATTTTCTTAATAAATTGAAACAAATAACATTAAAAATATCATTACTAGATGTTATCAAGGAAGTCCCTGCCTATACTAAAGCTATTAGGGAAGCATGTATTAAATAGCTAGGAAGGAAAAAGAAAGATCCAAAAACCATTCATGTTCTAGGATAGTTTTTTGACTTAATGCTAGAGAAATTAGCTGTACCTAAATACTCTAACCTTGGGAGTCCTATAATTATGGTCAGTATCCATGGGATCCAAGTTCAAATTGTTTTAGTTGACCTAGGAGCATCTATAAATATCATGACAAAAGAAGTATTGTCTTGATTGCATATCATTGGCCTCAGAGAGATACCTACCATACTTCAACTTGCTAATAGCTCTACTATTAAGCCAAATGGGATGATAGAAGATGTCATAGTCACCTTAAAATCTTGGGAGTATCTAACTGATTTTGTTGTCCTTTCCCCAAAGGCTAATATGGGAGGATATCCTTTAATTTTAGGATGACCATGGTTGGCCACTATAGATTCTTATATAGCTTTCTAGTCTAGAAAAATGACAATATCTAATGATATTCATACTAAGAACCTAACTTTATACTCCCCTCCTCAACCACTATTACTAGATGACCAAGTAATATGGCCAAACTTGGGTGATGATGATCTAAAAGTCAATTCCATTCATCAACTGATGATGATAGGTAGAGAATCATTTAGAGATTCTCGAGAAGAAGATGAAATAATTTCATCCATTATCTTGAATGAATATGGAATAGAGTCTCAATTGTGTCCTCAAGCTACATGTACTTTAGAGACCATATACCATCCTTGGATTCACCACATCATTCGGAAGCTTCATAGTTTCTCCACTCACTATTACCTCATGAGATGGATTCTTCTCCTATTGCCCAATTATTCATGACAAATAAGGTTATTAAGATGGAAGTTGGTCCAGGTAGAGAATTGAATGTAAACAATGCCTTATCACCCTCCCAACAGAAGATTATGTTGTAGTTACTATAGGAGAATCAAAGAGCATTTTCTTGGGATTACATGGACATGAAAGGACTGGATCTTGTGCTCTGTACTTACAAGATTTACATCAGCCCTGACTTCAAGCCTATTTGACAGAATCAAAAGTGAGTTAACCTTGTTCTAAAAGATATAGTTAAGAATGAATTGCATAAACTACTAAGTGTTGGTTTTATATACCCCATCTCTCATAGTCAATGAGTCTCACCCCTAGTTATAGTACCCATGAAGGGGGGAAATGGTGAGTTTGTGTATATTATAGGGAGCTCAATTCAGCCACTAAGAAAGACCATTTTTCCTTGCCATTTATAGACCAAATCCCTAAAAACCTAGCTAGATGGTTTTAGTGGTAACAATCAAATACAAATAGCTATAGAGGATCAAGAAAAACCAACTTTTACTTGCCCATAGGGAAAATTTTCCTACTCAATTTTACCTTTTGGCTTGTGCAATTCCCTAGCCACATTTCAACAAACTAACATTAGTATCTTTTTAGGTATATCTATTAACTGTATGGAGATCTACAAGGATGATTTTACTGTTTATGGGACTAATTTTGAGGAAGTAAAAGAAAACTTAGAAATGGTACTCAAAAGATGTCAAGACTATAAACTTTCCTTAAATAGTGGAAAAAAATATTATGATGATGGAGAAAGGTGTAGTGCTAGGCCATTTCATTTCATCTAAGGGCATCCAAGTAGATCCAACAAATATTGAAGGCATTAGTACCTTGCCTACACTAGAGAAGTAGAAGGATGTACAAAGTTTTTTGGGACATGCTAGATACTATAGAATATTCATTAAAAACTTCAGTCAACTTGTAGTGCCCCTCTACAACCTATTAAAAAAGGATTCTTAATTTGGTTGGGACTCTAATTGTGCTACATATTTCCTACAACTTAAGGAAGTCCTTACCACAACACCTATTTTGTGAGGACCCAATTGGGGACTACCTTTTCACATTCATACAGATGCCTCAAACTATGCTACTAGTGTTGTGCTAGGACAAAAGGTAGAATCAGTTGAACATGTAATTTATTTCATCAATAAAATTTTGCAAGGTTTAGAGTATAACTACAGAGTCATTAAAAAGGAATTATTACTCACAATCATCTATAGCCTCAATAAATTTAGGCATTATATTATTGGATATGAAATATTGGTCCATACTGACCATTCTACTATAAATATTTGGTGAAAAAACCTGTAATATCAGGAAGATTGGTTCACTAGTTGTTACTCATGCAAAAATTTGATATCACCATAGTTAATAAACCTAGCAAGTCCAATGTGGTAGTTGACTTTCTCCTTGGTTACATATCCCTGGTGATCTTATAGCCATACAACACAAAATCCAAAGCATGTAGATATTGCTAACTACCTCACCACATGTAAAATGCCAATTCACTTCTCTTCCTATTAGTGAATAGATTTTCCGTTGAAGAAATAAATACAAATTAACTCTGAATTCCTAGATAAGAAGATTGAATTGGCACTAATAGTTGGATAGGTTATCATTGAATTGATAACCTTCCTTTGAATTTATTGGGTAGAGTTCCTCGTGCATGATTTACAATGAATTTAAATATGGATGCTTTTAACTAGAAAGCACAAAATCTTTACAAACACCCACTTGTAAACATGAAATAGATGCGAAAGATTAACTTATTACTAAAAGAAAATGAATAGCAAATAACACAAAGTTCATTTGCCAAAATTCTGTATTACAAAGTGAAAACAAAGAATGTATCTTCCATCCTCTTGAGAAAATGAAAAATTAGATATTTTAAAGATATCTTAAAATGATAACATAATTAGAAAATATTGACTTTAAAATGTATTTTAGAGAAAACTGAAAACAATCCAAAGATCATAATCAGTGGAAAGAAACGTCCTCATAATCAAAGTTTTGATGCAATTATCCTCTAGTCTCCCTTCTCTAAAGTGTAAAGACAATAAAGATTCTCTTACACATTTGCAGTCAAAGTCACTATCTAAAAGAAAACTAAAACTTTTTTCCATCACATTACATTAAAATTCAAAATTTTTCCCTTTCCCTAATACACAGTTTAGAAAACACAAGCTTTGCCTTCTCCCCTTCACAAGAACTAGAATAAATTTGGAACAACTCTTTTCCCTCCCGCTATAGCACACAATCTGTAGTTTCGAGAAGGAAAAGTGGAACCCTTGCCCCAATTAATGTTCAAACATTTATATATTTAGGCAATGAGTAACCTCCACCTAAAGTTAGTTATTTAGTTATAAAATTAGTTATAAAAACTAACAGGTTCAAAGCTGGTTAGTCAGTTATAAAAACTAACAGGTTCGAGTATGGGAGGCATAACTAATTATCCCACTATTGGATCTCCTTCATTTTTTGATATGTTGGTGATATCATTTTCATCTATGTTTCCACTAGAGCAACTGGTAAAATTATAAACAAGTTAAAAGTTATTGGTTGTTGTTTGTAGGTAGATAAAACTATCCAACCATCAAACCCATTGAACCACTTTGAACCATATCATTTTTCGAACTTGAACTCTGAACTGTTGAACCTTTACATTGAATCTACCTCTATTTGAGCTCCTTAGACCAATGAACCATTTGATCCTCCATGAACTTATTGCACCATTTAATACCTCTTGAATCAATTAAATTGTTTGAATTCCCAAACTCATTCGAACCTACAGGATGAACTATTCTGAACCAAAGGAACCCTATTGAACTACCTTGAACCAATTTGAACCTGTGAATCCTTTGTACCTATTTGTCTTGGTTGAACCAATTGAACTCCTTAAACTATCAAATGCATTTGAGCCTGCACTTTGAATTTTTTTGAACCACTTTGAACCTAGTTTGAAGTAGTTCAAAGAGGTTCAAGACCTGAAACTAAAATTTCAAATATTGGGTCTATAGTGGGTAGCAACAGGGGCTCTAACTGTGGGACTATTTTTAATGCAAAAAATAGAGAACTCCAACAATTTCTATCAAAGGACAAGTGCCTTATCCATTGGGCAAATAGAGTCACCAAGAATAGAAAACTAGGAGCTGCTTGCAGATATGACAGAGGGGAGCAGGGCAGAGCCAACTAACCAAAAAACCTAAACTAAACACAAAGAAGAAACAAGCTAAAACTATTGGAAATCTAATTGAAAAGATCATTGTGAGAAGAATATTTACTATCAAAGAGGGATATTGTTGTTAAAAGAATATTTTCAATCATTGTTTTGTCATTGATGTCAAACCTACTATTTGTAGGAATGACAATTTCTTATAGGATCCAAGTACTATCACTTAGTTGTTGATGAAGAGGATTTGATCAAAAAGATGTAACAAAAAAACCTAAGGGAAAGGTTGAGTTATGATATTGTAATGAAGTGCAAGGATATGTGAAGACAGTGGTTAAATGATGTATTGATAATATACTTGAAGATATAGAGGTTGGTCACACTTAGAAATATTAGAAGTATAAGTTGTAACAAGGTTTACTATAAAGCTTAAAATAAGTTCATTAGTGGGTGTCGAGCAACCTAGTTGAAGCCAAGAAAATTCTCAGTTGGAGCCAAGAAAATGCAAAATCTAGTGTGTACTTGGTGAACTTCAGGTGTTGAGTGAAGTTCAAGTACCGAGAAAACTTTACGTGTTAAGCATCAATAAAAATACAGTTGATGTCGAGTAACATAGTATGTACCAAACACCAATATTTCAATAGTGTTGAGCTGCTACATTATTTCAAAAGTCAAAGATTCACCAAATCTGAGCTGACAAAGTTGTTACCTTGAATTTTGTGAACCAGTTGGAGGATTAGGATGATGAGCTAGTGGCACCAAATTCTATGTAAACTATTTTTGAAAAAATTCAAGAGGATTCTTTATGATGTTTCTAGAAGGAACATAATATGGGTTAGATACAATGAATCCTACCTAATCCATGCGAATTAAAATTAAAGAAGGGAAGAATCAAGTGAGAAAAAAAATTCCAAGACTTTTTATTTAAGGAGTCATAGACCAAGAAGCAAGAGCTACTAGAGTGCCAAATTGCAAAGTGGTTAGAAGGCTATCAAAGAGAAGACATCTAGGAGAAGGAAGAACAAAGCACAAAGACTCTACTTCTACAAGTGGTCAAGAAGAGATGATTGCACTGGTACACTAAGCATGGAGACTCAAGGTGACTAAGCTTGAAAGGAGGGCAAGTTGTCAAGAGTTGCAGAGATTAAAAACTAGATAAATGAAGAAGAGTTGAATGGTGATCTAAGATCTAAAAGTTGAGTTGTATGTTGTAATCAGGTCAAAGAATTTCTAATACTCTCTAGCAATTGTATTAGATATGGAAATCCTATGGACTTAGGTTGGTTTAATAGCCATTTGTAAATCATTTAACAAGGTGGCATTCCAAGTGAATGTTCTAAAGTCCTCTAACCAGGCCCACTTCTAAAATGGTGGTTAAATCCTTTAACCAAGTCACATTTAACAGTGTGTTGTAAGCCTTTAATAGGGTATCACTTCAAAAGAGTGAGAATTGAGTAGGATGTTACTAGTGGTTTTTTCCAAATTGGGTTTCCATGTAAATCATTGTGTTATGTGTTGATTTGCTTATGTGTTATGCTTGCATGTTGATTTACAGTAACTTATTGAATCGGAAAGTTAAAGCTTTGATGAATGAATAGTTGAATGGGCTCACTACACCTAGGTGAAAAAAAAAGTTTGAGTAGGACATTTGGACCTTAAATAATTGATTCACCCCCCCCCCCCCTCTCAATTATTCTAAAGCATTTTTAACAATTGGTATTAGGGCCATCTACTAACTTAGTTTCAAGGTAGTAGAAGCAGAAAGATCAAGATGTCCAAAAGAGAAGTTCCTAAGCTCAACAAAGACAACTTTGTCGCATGGTAGATTCTAATGAAATTGCATCTTGGATCAATAGGTGGTTATGAAAAAACCTCAATTGGAACAAAACATGTAGACCTAGCTAGACCTCTTATTGCAAATGATTTGAACAAAAGGAAGGAGCACAATCATACAATGCTGGAAATTGCCTCTACACTCAGTTATGTAGAATATGATGACATCAAAGATTGTGACACTGCATTCAAAATATGGAAAGCCCTAAAAAAATTCTATGGAGGAGATTAGAATGTCTAGAGAAAAAAGAGAGAAAGCCTTAGAGGAAATTTCGATGACATGAAAATGGAGGAAGGAGAAAATGTTGCTCAATATGTTGCTAGAATGAAAGAAGTGGTAAGTGCAATAAGAAGTCTAGGTGGTCAATTAGAAGGAGAGACTATCAATAGAAAACACTTGAGAACTCTACTCCCTATCTGTTCTATTAGAGTTTTAGCCATCTAAGAGCTAAGGTGTGTACAAGGAAACACACTAACCTTTGAAGAAATTGTAGGAAGACTTATTGCATTTGAATTGTCCAACTTTGACAACTACAAACCTAAGAACCTTGAATCTGCTTTCAAGGCCAAGATGGAAATAAAAGACACTAAGGAGGAGACATCAAAAAATAAGAGAAGAAAAGGAAAACATGCATCCAATGATAGCAACACATATGAGGAAGATGTGGAACAACTAGAAGCACAACTGGCTAGGAGATTCCATAGAGGGAAAGGTAAATTCAAAGGTAAGCTCCCTATCATATGTTTCAATTATAATGAAGTAGGTCATATTGTTGCAAGGTGTATACAAAAGAAGAACTACAAAGAAAGAAACAAGTACAAGAACAAGAGAGAGGATGATAGCAGAGATTACAAGGAAAAAGGCAAAATATGCTACATTGTTGAAGAAGATTTTGATGAGAATGATGATGAAGTAGTCTATGTGGCGTTGAAGGATGAATCAAATGAAGATAAAGCAACAACATTGGTAACTTGTGTGAACAAGAATGACAAGTGGATCATAGATAGTGGATGCTCACATCACATGACAAGAGATAAAAGTAAGTTCATTACCTTTACTCAATATGATAGAAATAGTGTTAGATTTGGTAATGATGCTCCATGTCAAATAAAAAGAAAAGGCTCAATTAAATTTACAGAGAAAATTTCATGTGATAATGCACACTATGTTGAAGGATTGAACTGCAACTTGTTGAGTGTATCACAGTTAGGAAATGTAGGCTGCAAATTAGAATTTGGAAACAAAATTGCCAAGATCTATGACACTGATGGAAATCTGATAAGAAAAGGTGAAAAAACTAGGAGTAACTTGTTTTGCCTAGATACGGAAGATGCAACTTATCTTGTTGTTAGACTTGATGATGGTTGGTTATGGCATAAAAGATTGTGTCATGTTAACTTTGATAATCTGATTAGTATCAGCAAAAAGAAGAAATTTAGAGGACTTCCTAAACTGAAGAAGCCTAAAAATACAATGTGCAAACAATGTCAACTAGGGAAGATGACTGAGTCTAGTTTTAAGAGCAAAACATACACTTCCAAAGAAGTACTAGAGCTAGTCCATACAGACTTATGTGGTCCAATAGAAGTGCTAGGTTACTTAGGAGACAAATACATAATGTTATTTGTAGATGACTATTCCAAGATGATGACTACTATGTTCTTAAAGAAAAATTTTGATGCATTTCAAATGTTCAAGTGGTATTTGGCCAGAGTTGAGAAGGAAACAAGTAAGAGTCTGAAGTGTCTTAGATTAGACAAAGGAGGAGAGTTTACATCAAAAGAATTTGAGATATTCTATAATGAAAAAGGTATCAAAAGGAAAATGTCAGCACCAAGAACTCCACCTCATAATGGAATTTCTGAAAGAAGGAATAGATCAATGATAGACTGTACAAGAACATTGATGATGGAGGGAAATGTTGCTCTAAAGTACTAGAGAGAAGCTATAAGTATTGTTGTTTACACCCTGAATAGATTCCAAGTCAAGAAAGGTAAAAATGAAACACCTTTTGAATTGTGGTATGGTCACTCACCTAATGTAAAAAATTTCAAAGTCTTTGGTTGTAAATGTTATATTCTTAAAGATATTAGAAATGGAAAGTTTGATGCAAAAAGTGATGAAGGCATATTCTTTGGATACACCACTAGAAGCAAAGCATATAAGTGTTTGAATACTAACACTAACAAAATTATGGAGAATGCAAATGTAAATTTTGATGAGAATATAAAAATCTAAGTTGATGAGTCCAAGAAACCAAAATATTATAGATCCTTTGTATACTTCTATAAAGGAATGACTGTTGAAGACAATGTTGCCAATCAAGTTGGGAATCAACAACAAATCTTAGTATCAACTAAGTCATAGCCAGTGAATGCCAAGCTGCATTTAGAAGCTGAGTTGTAGAATGTAAAAAATTCACATTTTTACTCTAAAATTAGTGAACATGAAATAAATGATGAAGTACCAGATGAAGAAGAACAAAATGACTCTAAAGCTAAAGTATCAAACATGGAAAGAATGACAAAACCAATATTAGCCAAGTATGTGAGAAGACATCACACTGCAGATCAAATCATTGGTGACATGGATGCTAGACCAATGACAAGGAACACACTAAGGAATGAAACATGTCTAGTGAGCAAGGTTGAGCCTAAAATAGTGAAGGATACACTACAAGATGATGATTTGTATAAAGCTATGGAAGAGGAGATAGATCAGATTGAGAAGAACAAAACCTGGACCCTAGTTCATAGACCAGCTCATAAGAATGTAATTGGTATCAAATGGGTGTTTAGAAACAAACTTGATGAGAATGGTGAGATAACAAGAAACAAAACTAGACTAGTTTCTAAAAGCTATGCACAAGAAGAAGGATTGGACTATGGGGAAACATTTTCCCCTATTGTAAGAATGGAAGGAGTAAGAATATTACTTGCATATGCTACTTACAAAGGTTTCAAAGTCTATCAAATGGATGTGAAGTTTGCTTTTCTAAATGGTATACTAGAAGAGGAAGTCTACATTGAACAACCAAAGGGATTTTTTGCTGACAAGAACAAAGATATGGTTTACAAACTGCACAAGGCACTTTATGGATTGAAGCAAGCACCTAGAGGATGGTATGAGAGACTACACAAATATCTTGTGAAAATAGGATTTGAGAGAACATATGAAAACAACAACTTGTACATCAAAGCTGAAAAAGGTAAAGACATTTTGATATCTGAAATCTTTGTTGATGATATAATATTTAGAGGAAAAGATGATCTATGCAAAGATTTTTTTGATCAAATGAAACATGAGTTTGAAATGTCAATGTTTGGAGAAATCAAATTCTTTGTTGGATTGCAAGTACATCAATTGAAGCATGGCATATTTGTGACCCAATCAAAATACATCAAGGAGATAATCAAGACATATGGGTTAGAAGACTCAAAACTAGTTAGCACACCAATGGCAATAGGACATAAGTTATCAAAGAATGACGAGTTAGCTAAAGTGAATTAGACATTGTATAGATCAATGATTGGAAAGTTGCAGTCTATTGTACATAGTAGACCAAAAATTGCATTAGTTGTTGGAATAGTGGCAAGATTTTTTGCAAATCCAAGAGAAAATTGTCTGATGGTAGTGACAAGAATACTAAGGTACCTAAAAGGAACTGATGACTTTGGTTTATACTACAAGAGAAGTGAAAATTTTGAGCTAAGAGCCTACACTAATGCAGATTGGGGAGGTAATATTGATGATGGGAAAAGAACCAATGGAGGAGCACTATTATTGGGAAAAATATTGATTACATAGACCAGCAAACAACAAAGTTGTACCTCATAGTCTACAACAGAAGCTGAATATGTTGCAACTGTTATCAATTGCACCAATATTGTATGGATCAAACATTTTTTGCAAGGTATGAAGGAAGAAGTAAATGAGCCTGCGATACTTTATTGTGATAATAAAAGTGCTATCAACATATCAAAGAACCTTGTAATGCATGCTAAAACCAAGCATATTGCAATCAAGTATTGCTATGTAAGAGAATTGGTGGAAGATAAATAAGTGAAGATGGAATATGTTAGCTCAAAAGAACAGATTGCTAGAATCTTCACAAAAGCACTACCTAAAGATGCTTTTGATTATCTTAGAGGTAAGTTAGGGGTGATACCCCTAACCAAGGCTACTTGAAGTGAAAAAAAGACTACCCTACATCAAATGAGCTGATTGTTGAAATATTACACATTGATGTAGAGGATATTTACTTTAGGATTCATGCCTAAAGTAATTGAAGTAATGAAGTTCCAAATTAGCCACAAGCAAGGTGATAGAGGGAGAAATTGAAAAGAACCTACAAATGCTACACTTGCATGTTTAGATGCTAAGAACATATGTCTTTCGCATTGATGTCAAAGAGTAAGAAATAGTAGAAAACTAATCAACAACTATTGAGAAAATAAAGAATGGAGAAAGAGGGAAAAAATGTTGATCAAATGAAGATTGAGGGAGAAATAGTAGAACTAGTCAACAGTTGATAGGAGAAGATGAAGAAGCTAATCAAAATAGAGAATAACAGAAGATGAGCAATGCATACAGAGGGAGAAAAGAAAAGAACAAGGATACAACAGCTAAGAGGGAGAAGCAAAAATGAAGTAATCAGGATATCAGATAAGGAAAAAGAGATGTGAAACTGTTGGTAACACATTTACTTTTTGGCATTTGACTTACTATTCTAACCAAGTTAGCATTTGGTTAAATAGTTTAGTTTGATGGTTGATTAGTTTGGTTTTCCATCAATGCCAAAGAGGGAGATTATTGGAAATTTGATTGAAGAGATCATTGTGAGGAGAAGATTTACTATCAAAGAGGGAGATTGTTGTTAAAATAATATTTTCAATCATTGTTTTGTCATTGATGTCGAACATGTTATTTGTAGGAATGACAATTTCTTAGTTGATTGATGAAGAGGATTTGATCAACAAGATGTAACAAAAGAACCTAAGGGAAAGGTTGAGTTATGATATTGTAATGAAGTGCAAGGATTAGTTAAGACAATGGTTAAATGATGTATTGATAACATACTTGAAGATATAGAGGTTGTTCACACTTAGAAACATTAGAAGTATAAGTTGTAACAAGGTTGACTACAAAGTTTAAACTAAGTTCATTAGTAGGTGTCGAGCAAGCTAGTTGAAGCTAAGAAAATTCTTAGTTGGAGCTGAGAAAATGCAAAATCTAGTGTGTGCCAAGTGAACTTCAGGTGTCGAGTGAAGTTCAAGTGCTGAGTGAACTTTTGATGCTAAGCATTAGTAAAAAGACAGTTGATGCCGTGTAACAAAACATGTGTCGAGCACCAATATTTCAATAGTGTCGAGTTACTGCATTATTTCAAAAGTCAAAGATTTGCCAAATCTGAGCTGACAAAGTTGTTACCTTGAATTTTGTGAACCAGTTGGAGGATAAGGATGATGAGCTAGTGGCATAGAATTCTATGTAAATCATTTTTGAGCGAATTCAAGAGGATTCTTCATGATGTTTCTAGAAGGAATATAATATGGGTTAGATACAATGAATCCTACCTAATCCATACAAATTGAAATTAAAGGAGGAAAGAATCAAGTGGGAAAAGAAAGTCCAAGACTTCTATTTAAAGAGTCATAGACCAAGAAGAAAGAGTTGTTAGAGTGCCAAATTGCAAAGTGGTTAGAAGGGTGTCAAGGAGAAGACATCTAGGAGAAGGAAGAACAAAGCACAAAGACTCTACTTCTACAAGTGGTCAAGAAGAGATGATTGCACTGATACACTAAGCATGGTGACTCAAGGTGACTAAGCTTGAAAGGAGGGCAAGCTATCAAGAGTTGTAGAGATTGAAAGCTAGATAAATGAAGAAGAGTTGAATCATGATCTGAAATCTACAAGTTGAGTTGTATGTTGTAATCAGGTCAAAGACTTTCTAATACTCTCTAGCAATTGTATTAGATATGGAAATCCTATGGACTTAGGTTGGTTTAATAGCCATTTTTAAATCCTTTAACAGGGTTTCATTCCAAGTGAATATTCTAAAGTCCTCTAACCAAACCCACTTCTAATAGCGTGGTTAAATCCTTTAACTAGGTCACATTTAACAGTGTGTTGTAAACCTTTAACAAGGCAGGCCTTTCACTGGGCATCACTTCAAAAGAGTGAGAATTGAGTAGCATGTTACTGGTGGTTTTTCCCAAATTGGGTTTTCTCATAAATCATTATGTTATGTGTTGATTTTCTTATGTTTTATGCTTGCATGTTGATTTACAATAACTTGCTGAATAGGAAAGTTAAATCTTGGATGAATGAATAGTTGAATGGGCTCACTACACTTAGGTGAAAAAAAAGTTTGAATAGGACATTTGGACCTTGAATAACTGATTCACACCCGTCTCAGTTATTCTAAAGCATTTCTAACAAAAATAAGAAAAGCTAAACTGTGCACCACAAAACTTATTTACAAAAAGATAGGATAGCAACCTGTACCATTGAGAACATGTCCATCCATTCACACCAAGCCATTAACAGGCTATGAAAAATATATTCTAGCTTGAACGAGTGGATGGTATGCAAGTGTAACCACTCTAAATAAATAGGTATGACTATTGTGAAGAGAAACCCATTAGTTGTATTTTCAAGAAGCCTTATGGGTGACATGTCAATACCAAGAAAACTATCAACATAATAGAATTCTAGATAAATAATTTCAGTAGCTCTTTGTGTAGGTCAACTCTTGTTGAAATCTGATTTTCTTTTTTTTGAAAATCCATATTTTGAGAAGGCATAGTTCACATATGTTTCTAAAAAAAAGGTTTTCAGCATAGGATAAATTTTAGTCCACTTATTTTCATCATCAAATATAAATACTTCAAAAATAGTAGAGTGAGTATATGATATCTAAATAGAGATCTTTAATCCATCTTTCTCATAGAATGTATGAGGCCTAGTTTCTAACTCATCAATCAGATAATTGTGACTAACTTTAGGATCAGCAAAGTAGGTATCTACATCCTTAGTTGCAGAAATCAAAGGTATCAAACTGAAACTATGTTTTACCTCAGCCACACTTGTATCATTTTCATCATGTACCTTTGCAGTCTCTTGGAAATCACCAAGCATCCTTCCTTCAGTTTCCTTGAATAGCCAAGAATTATTTATAATGAAAGTTTTCAATAGACTATTATTCTTTGAACATGGTTCCTTGCTGAAATCTTCCATGATTTCTACAGGTGAGTATAATATACTCCTAATGTCTTCTTGGGTATCAAAATATAAACTATCTTCATGGAATGAAGTCACAAGAAAAGATGTTATACAAGTCTCCATAGTCATAGAAGCCAATTGAAAAGAAACATCATCCTCTTTCTAAATACACTCAAAATTTTCATTGAAAAAAGTAATGATGGGCAATCTAAAATCTTTACCTCAACTTTAAGATTTACTAGAGGTGATGTGGAGATGGGAATCATGTGCAACTGAAAGGCGTCTAGATATTCATCATCTTTTCGACTTCTAGTTCCTTCTTCTTCAAGATCTTTCTCCTACTTGTATTCCACTTCAGTCATCTCTTCTTTTTCACATGCATGTCCTTTTTTTTTCTAGATCTTACACTTGGGATCTTTTCTTTATGAGGATGACACCATAAAAATATTTTAGCTAGCCTACTTGTGTTGTAACTTCTTTGGTAACCTCTCTAATAGGACTGCCTTTGAATGATGGGATAAAGATAAAGATTTTAGAGGTATCTTCATCTCTTGTTGGAATCTAGTCTTTTAAGATTTATTTATATATAATGAAGGCTATTGGGTATCCTTCTTCAATAGAGCTACCAACCTCCATTCTTGGGGAGGTACCTCAAACTCTAAAAATGAAAACATTGGACTCTTTAACCAAAAATTCTAAAAGTTTATAATAGAGTCACCAATCTCTGCTTGTAGAGATAACAAATTTAATTGAGGAAAGAAAAACACTAATCTATCATTTCTAATTCCCTAGTAGAGTCGCCAAAAATATACTGGTGAACAAATTATCCTCCAAATAAATAAATACAAATTAACTCTAAATGCCCAGATAAGAAGATTGAATCAGCACTAATAGTTGGATAGGTTATCATTGAATTGATAAACTTCCTCTAAATTTATCGGGTATAGCTCCATGTACATGATTTACAATGAATTTAAATATGGATGCTTTTAACCAGCAAGCACAAAAGCTTTACAAACATCCACTCATAAACACAAAATAGATGCCAAATATTAACTAACTGAAAGAAATTGAACAACAAATAACACAAATTTCATTTGCCAAAATGTTGCATTACAAACTAAAATGAAGAATGTATCTTCCATCCTCTTGAGAAAATGAAAAATTAGAGCTTTAAAAGACATCTTGAAATGATAACATAATAAGAAAATAGTGACATTAAAATGTATTTTAGAGAAAACTAAAAACAATACAAAGATCATAATTAGTGGAAAGAAATTGCCTCATAATCAAAGTTTTGATGCAATTATCCTCCAGTCTCCCTTCTCTAAAGTGTAAAGACAATAAAGATCCTCTTACATATTTACAATCAAAGTCACTATCTAAAAGAAAACTAAAACTCTTTTCCCTCACATTACATTAAAATTCAAAATTTCTCCCTTTCCCTAACACATAGTTTAGAAAACACAAGCTCTACCTTCTCCCCTTCATAAGAATTGGAATAAATATGGAACAATTGTTTTCCCTCTTATTGTAGCACACAATCTGCAGTATCAGGAAGAAAACTAACAAGTTCGAAGGTGGTTATTCAGTTATAAAAACTAACAAGTTTGAGCATGGGAGGCATAACTAATTATCCCATGATTGTATCTCCTTCATTTTTGGATATGTTGGTGATATCATTTTCATCTATGTTTCCTCTATAGAAATTAGTATAATTATGCTCGAGTTAAAATTTATTGTTTGTTGTTTGCAGTTAGATAAAACTGTCGAACCATCGAACTTGTTGAACCACTTTGAACCATGTCATGTTTTGAACCTGAACTCTGAACTGTTGAACCTTTATATTGAATCTACCTCTATTTAAGCTCCTTGAACCTATGAATCATTTGATCCTCCATGAACTTGTTGTATCATTTAAAATATCTCAAATCGATTGAATTCTTTGAATTGCCAAACTCATTCGAACCTGCGGGATGAACTATTTTGAACCAAATGAATCTCATTGAACCACTTTGAACCAACTTGAACCTGTGAATCCTTTGTACTTGTTTGTCTTGTTCAAACCAATTAAAGTCCTTAAACTATCAAATTCATTTGAGCCTACACTTTGAACTATTTTGAACCACTTTGAACCTAGTTCGAAGTAGTTCAAAGAGGTTTAAGACCTGAAACTAAAAGTTCAAATACTAGGTCTATATTAGGTACCAACACTACCAAAGAAAGGAAATTACTAGTAGAGAAGAGCTTTAAATATTCATGAATTTTTTTATTTATGTTCTATACTAGACCTTGATGAGACTCAAAATTTCCTTCCCGATTTGAGTGCAATTCTAAGCTTTTCAGTTATTCGGAGCTCCTATAAGTGCATTTAATGCAAGCGTACCTATCTATCCTTTAGAGGCCTAAGAAGTGTTTAATGTTTCTAAAACCTTACATTTAGTATATCGATCCATCCCATGAAGATAAATTTCCATTTTGATTCATTCTGTGAAGTCTCATTTTGAGCAATGTTCAAATCCGCATTTTTTGTTGAAGGGTTAAACAACAATAGGTAGCCTAGTTTGCATTTGAATATCTTACAACCAATAATGTTTCATGACTCACCACTTTCAAAGTGTTTATTATTCATACTAGAGAACCTATTTTTCAGATTTCAACTTGTTTCAATATGTTTTGACTAGGTTTTGAATCCCTCAAAGTTGGTTGTTTATTATTGTCATGCTAATGTAAATTGCTCAGAATTTTGGGAGGCCCTATTTGACTAGTTGTAACTTTGACCCAATTGACCAAAATGAGAAATTTCCTTTTGAATTGAATTATAGAGGCTAAATAGTTACTATGTTTCATATTTGAGCTTATGACAAATCTATTTGACTAGTTTTTAAATGTGATTCCATATGCAATTTATGATGTTTTACTGGTGTTAAGAAATGCAGATTGATTAGTACCCCTGTTAAGGTGTCATAACTCTGAATCCATAATAGGTGAGATCAAATGCATTGTACCATTATTTTATACTCTAAAAATTCTTTAAGTGTCCTAATTTTCAGGTCTTAACAAATTTGTTTGCACACTTCCTAGGTCCAATCTATTTGTGAAAATCACTTTTCTACCAGTGTTCCTAGTTGTGCAAATTCAAGTAGCCCATTTTGACCATTTTCCAAATGCACACACTTATTTTCATGAGCTCAAATCCCAAATTTATACTCTCCTCATGATAGTAAACTAATGCCCTAGTTTTTGTGTCCCCAAGTATTAGTTTGACCTATTTTTGAAGCCAAAACTAAATGCAATTCACGGTTTTCTAACATGTTTGCTTGCAGGCAGTTCTAAGAAGGAAACTTTGGTAGTCAATATCTTTTGACCTAGGTGTTTTCATGGTGCAAGATCTTATAGGGTAAGATATTTTGGACTAAAGAACTAGTATGTCAATTATCAGAACCCAGTTGTTAAATTTACTCAGTTTTTAAGGCCAGTCAGATGACCCCTTGGCACAAAATTGATAGTTTGTAGATAAATGGTAAAATGAGTTTTAATTGGTATCTAGTGATGGAATTTGATTTTGATCAATGTCTAATGTTAATTTGATTAGTTTCTAGGAATCATATGTTTCAATTCAAAAAAAAATTAGCTTGACCCACTTTTGGGCCCTGACTGATTTCCCCAAATGTCACGGTCATGCTCGTAGAGTAAAAGTGTCTTAATTAGACATAGTAACCATGTTCATGAATTTTTTTTCTATGATATGTATCATCATTTTGGATTAAATATACATATAGAGATGTGTCCACAATAGTTAATAAAGTTTTTCTAATATACAAGAGAGGTTCTAAAAGCTTCTTGTTGTTAGAGTCAACTTTAGCAATGGTTTTCATGTGGAAACATTCCTTAATGTTATATGATAAGAGCCTCTCATTGATGAAACAAGATTTTAATCCAAGTTATTAATTTGAGTCAACACAATTGAGAGCTCTAGAAGAGATCAAAAGTTCAAATTCTTAAGTAGATAGGGGGAAGTTTAATGAAAATAGAATCATTGTAGGAAACTTGTTGACAAATGCATTTTAGAAAGAAAATAGAGTTTCAAATAGTGGCCTAGATGTTTTATTTATGAGAACCTGAATAGAACTATAGAAAAACTCTATCTTTTTTGTGAATTGGAGTTTTGGGAGATACATGTCTAGAAAATATTAGTAGACTGATGAGTTTTGGTCAAAGGTTGAACACTGCCAGCAACTCAACACCCATCTCTACATTTTTTAATGCAATACCCATCTCTGCCACCACCTAGGACCTTTTTCCATGCCTAGGTTTCAATAATGGGAGTCTAGTGGGTATGTTCTAAGATACCCCATTAGAAAGCAATCAATGCAAGAAGAATGAAAGTGTGAGCAAGGATGACTTGGTAAGTGAAGGAATTGCATAAAATTGTGTCTAAAAGAACACATCCTAATGGCCCTGCTAGTTTTGATTTCAACTAGACACAGTGACCACACCAAGAAGTCTTCAACATTGAATAATGAAAATCAAAGCAGAGGCATGAATCAGTCACAAAATAGAGGATGTGCCAATCCACACATAAGCAATTGGGAGAAGTAATCCAATGCTTGAATAAACATGATTTCATTTTATCTTGAGATCCTAGGTAAACCCATTCTAGTAGCCGTGTGTCATCCTTATACAAGTGAATGGATGACCAATCAAGTGAATAATAGCATAATTCAAAGAGTGGTCCATGGCATAAGGGAGAGCAGACACTACACATTATGTGCACTCTCCTTCTAATTTCTCATGGATTATTGCTAGTACGGGGCATGAGTGAATCTCAATAGCTAGACTAGTATGGAGCTCCAGTATTTTTAGTTTCAAGTTTCCATGTGTGAGAAAAATGGTTGGTGTTTTGGAAGTAGTTAGTGATATATTTTGAATTAACCAAAGGGTGACCTTTATTTTGCATCTCTTTTGACCATTTTGAATTCCATTATCTTGAAATGAATTTAGAAGATGGTTATAGCATGCCAGCTTTCCAAAACCCTCTAATGCCAGTTGTGTTTAAATGAAACAATGTATTTAACATACAAAGGGGACTCTGAATGGTTTGAAGCTATGACAAATAGAGGCACCAGTGCTTGAGGATTGCAAATAAAGGGAATGGAAGTTGTCTAATCTTGTATCATGAATCAGAAAGCATCCACATTTGCAAAAGGATACACCAATAGAACTTTGTAGTAGTCAGGTGCCTTTTGTAGTGAGAATGGTTTCATAGTTTTAGTCCTACATTGGCAGTGGGAGGCATCCCATATGTTTTTATAAACACCAACACACAATGTCTAAATGTCTTTAAGACATTTGGCTTTTGAAGCCACTTGCAAACTAACATGAGGGGCCTACCTGGTTGGCTAGAGTGCACATGGTAAAATTTTGAAAAAATAGGTAGACATGGATGATGTTAGCATGACTGGACCAATTCAAATAACCACAACATGCCACATGGCACCAGCTAGACAAATTACAAGGCAACACTTGGCATGGAAAACAAGGAAAAATGGCATGGTGGGCTTGAAATTGCAGTTCACTAGATTGCACCATGTGTCACATCTAATAGTCAATGCTTCCTCACATCATGAATTTTCTCAACTATTATAGAATGCAACAAAAAAATATTATGCCACATGGTAGTGGGTTTGGTTGATGATGATGCGGTAAGGGTAGATTTCAAACCAATTAGGAGGTATCATGTGGCAATGATGTGGCAAGGGTCCAACAAGTGGATGATGTGTTAGTGATCATATAGGGGGGATCCAATATGAGATTACAATGTGGTAGAATTGGTGGATCAATCAGAGGGTGCCATGTGGTGCTTGGTGGTAGGTGACGATGTAGAGCTCTGACAAATCATAGCATGCCATGTTTTAAGTCAATCAAAGTAGGTTGACCTGAATTGGAATTTTGAAATCACATGCATAAATTTTTAAATCTTTCAAGATTATATTCTAAAGTTTAAACTTTAGAAAATATTTAAATTTTTGCAAAGAAGTGAGGACTTGCAAGTCAGTGTCATGAATCTGATTTTCAAATGAAGATTCTAGTCATTTTTGATAAGTGGGTATAGGACTATCATATACCATTGGAATTGGGAGAGAACAAAATTTCCATATTTGAGGTTTTTTTTTACATAAGAAGTAGTTTGTTTGAGTTATTCAGGATTTTGTCTTAAGTACTCATTCTTCAACCTCATTTAGTTAAGGTAGTTTAGATCTAATTTTTTATGGCAAAATGGTGAACTTGGTGAATGCCAGATGTAGTAGGGATGTAATTAGAGGTGGAATTTTTCACCTCCAAGTTAGTTTAGTGAATGATTTTACTAGCATTTCATATGTATATCTAATATTTTATCAGAGCGAGGGTTTCTCATCATTAGGAAGAGATATTTCAAAGTTTGTTACACATAATGATGCGATTCATATCAAATTTTGGTTGTAGAGAGAAGAGAGATGCATTTTAGTAGTTAGGAATGAAGATTTAAGTGGACACATGTCATTTCCAAAGCAAGTTCAAGATTTCATTCCTTTCCTATATCATTCGCTTTCTCTCTCATTGTAGGGGTTCCAATTTCTTGGGCATTTTTCACTATTGTGATACCATAGGGATAGTTCTAGTTAGGTTGAAATTTTTTTCATGACTGTGATACCATTTTCTTCAATATTTTCTCTTGTATGAATAGTAGTAACAAAGCTAATATAGATAGTTCTAGTCTATTTAGTGATTTCACGAGTTATTCGTGTGAATCTTGAATGTATAGTTTCAAAGAAATAAATACAATGAACAACAAAATACTTAGTTTCATTTTGATTCTCATCTCATATCTCTGTAATTTGCAATATTCATGGTTTAGGGAAATAATTTAGACCCATTTGTATCCCCTTAAGTTTGTATGTCTCATATGTTTTGTTGTTGGAACAAAGAGCCAAGTAAATACTTGATAGATTTGATAGGGTTTCTAGTTATTTGAGAAGGATATTTCATGAGAATGAGGTCATTATAAGAACTGATGTTTGATTCACAATGTGATAAGATAGATATGATATATTTATATATGTAATATTTCACTGGTATCATAGATGTATGTGTGTGATTTATGGAACTGCCTAATAGATAAGGCAGTGATCAACTACAGGATCATTTTTTTCTTACTTTTGCATATTTGGGGATTAGCTGAAATCAAATTTATAATCATCCATTTCCCTTTATGTTTAACAATTGAAAGGATGCCCTCATTTAGCTTGTGGGTTTCATAGGATTTACAGTTTGCTACTACACATCTTTGTCATTGCATAAGTGTAGGAGAAATAAGGGTTTTATCTGCTTTGTTAAATTCAAGTATATGATTTTGAACAACAAGTACCATATAAATAAATTTGAGGTCCACCCACCTAGGTTTTGTAGAGCCTAAAGTAGAAGAAGGGTCTAGCCTTATAGTTGGCCTAGTGTCTGAAAGGATATGTTGTAGATGGAAAGTAGCTGCCCCTAGATGTATTATATTCTCAATGGGATAATTTGAAATGTGACATTTTAAAACACCAACAAACCTAAACAAGTAATGCATTGATATATAAGAGAGGATGAAACATATGATGTCTTGAAGGAATGTCATGATGAGCCCTGTGGAGGTCACTTTGTAGCCAAAATAATATCTTTCAAATTCTTGAAAATTGGGTATTATTGGCCAAGTTTACAAAAGGATGAAACTAGACACACAAAGAAATGTGACAAGTGTTAATGTATGGGAAGACCCACTAAATCAAATGAAATTTCCCTATAGCCTCAAGAAGTTTTTGTAACCTTTGAAAAATGGGGGATTGACTTTAAAGGATCTATTGAACCTTATTTACAAGGAAAATCCTATATTCTAGTTTTCACTGACTATGTAACCAAATGGGCATATTCTAAACCCACGAAACACCCAAGGGATATCAACATGACCAAGTGCTTGTATGAATCCATCTTTACATAGTTTGGAGTCCCTAGGGAGTTGACATATGATCAAGGGGCTTAGTTTACATCAAATTTGATAGTATCCTATCAAGCATGGTAAATCATCACCTTATCATCCATAGGCTAATGGTCAAGTAGAATTTACTAACAGGGAGCTAGAAGCCATCCTCACCAAGACAATAGAAAAATATAGGAAGGATTGGGTCACACAACTTCCTAAAGCTCCCTAGGCTTATAGAACCACCTAGAAATCCAAAACTAGTAGTAATGCCTATATAATTTGAATATAAAACATTGAGGACTACCTTGGAGCTCGGTATGGAACTCACTATTACTCAACAAGACCAAATCTTGAGTTTAAACACTCTTGATAAATGGAGGAAATATACATTGAATAACACTAAACTCATTCAACACCAATGGAAACAATTGTATGATAGGTTTATCAAATAGAAAAAAATTTCTATAGGAGATTGGGCACTCCTTTATGACTCCAAATACTAGCATAATCTAGGAAAGTTTAAAATGTGCTAGTTAGGACCATATAAGATTTTTGTTGTATTTCCCAATGGTATAGTTTAGTTATCTATCATTGATCCTATCCAATTCAAGTCACTTATCAATGAGAATTTCCTCAAGCTTTATAATAAACCAATTAGCCATGAGGATTTCTTGCAGCATTTTTAGCATAGTGAGGATATTCTCATTCCTGTAGCGAAAGAGTTTGAGTCTCCTACTCCCACTCCTGCAACTTCTTGATTCTATGTCAAGCATTCATAATAAACACTTTCTTCTTGAAAGTAGTTTCTTCACCATCTACTCCACTTCACCTTCTCTCTTTCCCATCTTACCATTCCATCCCATCACTTTTTCAACTCTGATGATCTTTTCTAGAACATCTTTCCTATAGCAGTTTCCAGGTAGATACCACATAACTTTGCATACATTCTATTTTATTCATGCTTTGTTAGGAATTGGTATTGTTTATAATTATTCACTCTTGCATATCCTAGCCTAGTGGGACCCATGCCTTTTCATAGTTGGAGGGAGGGAAATATTTAAATATTTGTTTTCAAATCATGTGTAACTTTAAAAGTTAATTGAGATGACTAGAAGTAATTAAATGATTAATGTCACATCCTGAAGACTTGTCCTTCAATGATTACATCATTATAAAATTAAGGACATTAAAAGAAGCTACTTAAATTTTAATGATAATTTGCAATGTGTTTGGGTGACAGACTTGTACACAAGAAAAAATTATGAAACTTGATATAAGAAGGATATTATGAGATATTGTGCATCAAACTCTCCAAGTATCCATCATTTTCTAAGATAACTAGTGTCATAATATTGCAAAATTTGATTCACAAAGATCTGAGGCATCACAATTTTTCCAAAATTCTATTGAAGCCAACAATGGGTGGAGGTCTCCAAAGGTATGAGCCAGTTGATCACTAGGTTCTTCTAGGTAGTGCAACCAATTGTGAGATGTTTAGATGAAGAGGATGATTAGATTATTGTCTTAGTCTAAAGGATTTGATGAATAGGTCACTCTTCAATTCATGAGCACCTTAAAAGATGAATTAAAATAGTTATGGGAAACAAAATTGAGTTCACAGAGGAGGTAGTAGTTGAGGTCACTAGGTTACCCTAGGAAGGAAAAAATTGGGAAAAATATTTTGACCTATGGAAAGCTAGGGCACAATTTAGTGTACATTAGGACCCTCCACTAGAAATTGACAAGAAGCAAGGTACTTCTAAATTATCCTTGTTGATGCAGTTTATTCAGCCAATAGTGTTTATCATCTAGTACTTCACATGAGAAGGATGTTACACATACTTACATACCCTACATTTCAAGATGTTGGCTCACCTATGATATGATTGTAGATAGGTAAACCTTCCAAATTTCTTGTTTCACATTGTTAAGAATCAAGCTTCTTTAGTACAATTAGGGAAGGATCAGTCTATGTTTCACCATTTCTTAATAAAATTAATCATAGAAAGGGAGTTGAATAAGTAAGAAATTGGGACATGGAAAGAGTTATTGTAGTTAAATGAAGTAGAGCTTAGGTTGGTCATCCCTAGAGTCTAGGGTGTTGGATGAATGGAAAGAACATCTACTAGTTTCTATAAGGTTATTCCCATAACTAAAAATGTTCTTGAAGCCTCTCTCTCTAGTTCCATACTGACTAATAAGAGGATTTAAAAAGCTAAAGCCTCCATTGCTAGCAAAAGGAGAAGAAATAATTTAGAAGTTTCTAGTGCCCTTAAGACCCCATCATCTACTAAGAATAGGTCTAACATTAAGGATGGTAAAGATAAAGCCATGGAACATGAGGTAGAAAGGTTAAAACAACAACCATATGATGAGAGTAACATTAATGAAACCATTCACTTTGAAGAGGAAGATTTAGAAAAACCTCCTGAAGCACCTACACTATAAATACTTGTAAGCAAGAGGAAATGAAATAATCCTCCATGCTTGTCTACACCACTCACAAGGAAAAGTGTGAGGCTCTTTGAGGGAAATAGTGTTCCTAAAACCTCTATTCCAATAGTTACCCTTGATTTTTCTAAATATGAAAAGGAGTCCTCTCTAGAGGAATAATTGCAACAAAACATAGCAAGTGAGAATGAGTTCAAATTCTAGAATCCACAACCTCAAGTTGATTGTAGTGTTAACCATGTTCTTATTGACAATGATGAGGAGTTTTGTGAGCCTGAAGTATCTAAGAAATTTGAGGAAAGTCCTGATATGCAAGATATTGGTGAAAATTCTATAGAGTTCCCTTCAAAGGACTACCTAGAATTTAGACCAAAAATCATTAAGTAATAGAAAAACTTGATCAAGATGGGCTAGAAACATTAGCTATAGTAGCTACTAAATCCATAAGGGAAGAAAATGTGGTGACAAAAATTGTCATAAGAAAAGGAGAATGCTCCACACTACAGAGTGTTAAAAAACTTCTCATTTGGCATCTGAATGGATAGGTATCTTTAATCAAGAACCATTTCCACCTCCTCTGTCTATAGGTATTAATTTATTTCAACAACTATTATTGGAAAGAGCTTAGTGGAAGCTAAAGAAAGAAAAACTAAAACATGTTATTAATGAGTAGAGTTATCAGTTGAAATAGAGTTCAAACCAAAATGAAGTCTTGAAAAGAGGAATTGAATAGATCAGAGGATTGATTCTTGAATTAATAGAATGTAGGTTTCCACCACTAGTGTATGTCTTGTTTCTTAAAGAGCAATTTTTAAATTTTGAATTGACTAGAATTGTGGAAGGTCTTAATCCCTCTATTTCTACCCCACATGAGTTTTATGATGCATTCTAATCTATTCCTGTGTCTTTAAAAAATTTACCATGTGAATTGTATCTCTATAATATGCAATATTGAATGACATAGAGTGGAACTCACTCCTGTATGTAAGGTATGTGTAGTTGAGAGCAGTGATGTCATAGATATAGAATGAGATAAGTAGATAACATCAAGCCTCACCTTATAGGGAGAATGAAATGATAGCACCACTACTCATGATACTAGAGGCTCAACACTCTAGATGGGCATTTTTTGATTAGATTTCCATTCTGGGAAACCTTGTAGGATCTAGTAAAATGTGTTCAATCAGAGAACAAGATTTTACAAATTAGGAGTAGCACTCATCTCAAGATGTTGAGACAACAATTTTTTCTTCAAGGCAATGGTGGAAAAGGATTCTATATGACTTAATGATAAGAGAATCTTGCTCTCCTTAGATTTTGACTCTTGCTACTATTAGTGTTCCATGGTATATTGAGTTGAGGAGAAATCAATGCAAACATTGGTTTCCACTAAGATATCATCCTCCTATTCTCTTGTAGCTACTACTAGCAGCAAATGATAATGTAGAAGATCATGATATGATAGCTAAAGTTCAGTGCTAGAAAAGGCTCATGAAAAATTATGGTTACTTTGACTATGCTCATAATGAGCTAGGAGAAAGGACACCTAGTGACTGGAGAGTTTAGGCCTAGATCAAGAACTTAATAGTTGTTGGGAACCAACAATAGATCAATTGGGGGGAATGATGAGGCTTTAAAAGGCCATTATTTTCAGATCCTTTTTTATCTTATTTTTAGAGAGTTATCTTGTAGAAATAGTTATGACTCTATGGTTCTAAGTAAATGAACTTATGTTTTTTATGAATATGCTATCTATATCTTAAGACATGAAGATTGAAGTATAGATAATTTAGATATGCTATGTTTGCTCGAATCTATGAGAAATCAATGCAAATATTGGCTTCCATAAAGGAAAGTTACATGTAGATAAATGTTTCCTCGTCCATGCTATGTTTGGGTAGATTACTTCTTGTAGCCATAAGATTTGCAAAGAGTGATAGTTTGAAAATTACACCTATTCTAACATTGATGATGAAATGAATATATGTATGTGAAATTTGTATGCATTCAATGTTTCATGGGTACCTTCCATGTGTATTCAAAGTCAGCACCTCGGCACTAACTCAAAGCTAACCAGATTATTGAACCATCATAAATGACAAAGATATTGAATGTTTTCTATTATGGTAGTGCATGAATTTAGTTCCCTCACCTTGCTATATTCTTGGAGGATTTAATCATGGTTAATGATGATTCTATTGAAAACTTTTAGAATCTATAATTGATCCTCATTGAAGGAGTGATCGTAGAGTTAGGATGTTTGTAGTTTCCCTTTAAATAAAGCTCATTGTAGCTTTGAAATAATTTTTTGGAAGAAAGGTAGAATATATTGATTTTCATAATAGCAATGTGCAATCTTGTTTTTAATAAGATGTAATCTCTTACCATGAATGAATAGAATACAAAGTTCAAGTTTACATATTCTATCTTGATTGTCTTTTCTATTCACTCATCCAAGGGGGGCACTTGGTGAGTGAGCTTCTTTGTTAGAATAGATTTCATTTCCTTGTTTGTTTCTTCACAAGGTAGATTTTTCTTGTTTTTGCAGTCATTGATAATAGAATCAGTGAATTGTTCCTTCAACATAGGTGCATAGATAGGTTTATTGTTTGCAGCATTACTATAAGCTCTAAGTTAAGACATTGTTTCATTTCTAGCTTAAGTATCCTTCATCATTTCCTTTGTTTTAGTTGTAATGACTTAAAGAGGAATTAGGGCATATACTTTGTAGCCACCCTTTCAAGCTTACACTCTCAGGTTGACAAAATAAAATGAAGTTAGTATGTTATTTTTAGGAAAACACATGATTCTGTCTAATCATGGAGTCACTCTAAAAGGATGTCCAATCCTTTGTTACTAATGTATTAAGTTGACCGGTCACTGTGTCAATATTCAAAACCAATTAAGGGTTGTATGAATGGTTTTTCATTCTATTTGGGTCAAGAAATTCCTCTAGAATCTTTATGAGATTTATAAATGAGGTTTTGGTCCAGTTCATTTGAAACTTTGTCATTGTGAAAATTAATGATATGTTAGTGCATAAAAATAGATCCATCTAAGCTAGATGTCATATTAAATTGGCCAACTCCTAGTTTTGTAGGTGTAGTTAGAATTTTCCATAGCCTTTCCACATTCTATAGGGATTTTATAAGGGGATTTAGTGGGATATATGCTCTCATTTTAAATAAAATCAAAGGAATGGAAAAATGTAAGTTTCAATGGACCAATGAAGTAGATGATAATCTTGAGTATCTCAAGAAGAGGTTAGTAGAAATATATACTATTTTTTTACCAAAATTTTATATGGTGTTTGAGGTTGAGTATGATGTTAGTGAGAAAGTTATTGGAGAAATCTTGAGCCAAGAAGGGCACTCTATAGACTTTTTCTCAAGAAAGTTGAATAATGCTAAGGAAAGGTATAATACATATGACCTTGAATTGTATACAATGGTTAAGGAATTGATAAAGTAGATGCACTACCTTATGTCAAAGGACTTTGTAGTGTTCACTAATAACCATGCTTTGAGTTTCCTTTATAGGTAGAGAAAATTGAATCATAGGCATGTCAAATGGATGGAGAAACTACAGTGCTTCACATTTACAACTAAGCATACAAATGGAGAAGCTAATAAGGTAGTTTATATTTTGAGTAGGATAGTATTGGAAATTCAAGAAATTTAGCTGTAGAGTCTTGAATCGAATATTATCAAAGGATTGTACCAGAAGGATGAGGATTTCACAAGGCCTATAGAGTGTCTTCTATTTTTTCTAATAATTTTCATGGTGACTTCTCTAATTTTGTGTTTTAGGAAGAGATTATTTTAAAAGGAAGCAGATTGTGCATTCCTAAATCTTCCATGAGGGAGAATATTGTTAAGGAAAAGTATAATGGTGCTCTAGGAGATTATTCTGAAGAAAATAAATCCTTCAAGCATGTTGCAAGGTCATATTACTAGCCTAGTTTGTAGAAATATGTAACGAGGTATATTTAATGTTTTTGAATTTTTCATAGAGCTAAGGGATCATGTTCCAACTCAAGTTTATATCAACTTCTTCCAATTCCTAATAAGCCTTGGGATAGCATTTGTATGCATTTTTTTGGGACTTCATTAGATTGCCAGAGGTATGGATATGGCGTTTGTGGTAGTAAATAGATTTAGTGAAATGGATATTTTTGTGCCATGTAGGAGAAACCATGATGCCTCTCAACTATAAACTTGTTCTTTAAGGAAATGGTTAGGATTGATGGTTTTTCACTATCCATTGTGATTGACAAGGATACTAAGTTTGTGGGCCACTTTTGGAGGACCCTATGGAAGAAATTAGGAACTCAACTAACATTTTCTTCAGCCTACCATCTACAAATAGATGGTCAAATGGAAGGTGTAAATATGACACTTGGATTGAAATATGTTTGAAAAAAATATGGAGTGGCTTAGGCAAGGTTGAATATGCCTATAATGATTCAGTTAATAGGTCTACTAGTTAGACTCCATTTGGATTTCTATATGGTTTCCATCTTAGAGGACCTATGGAGTTGAGGGATATTCATAACATGTAGGGTAGAAGTGTAATGGAAGAAAATTTTGTAGAGGCTATCAAATCTACTCATGAAGAAGTAAAGGCTCAATTGGAAAGATAAGTAGCAAAGTACAGAGAAAGGGAAAATCAAACAATGAGGGAGAAACTATTAATAGTAAGATAGCTTCCCTCATAGGGTTCATGAACCCTATGAGTGATGTTGGCCCTCTACTAATAATCCCCCTCCTAGCACTCACCATGGCCTATGAGATTAAACTTATGACCAAGATCTTATACAACTCGTTAGACTAGGGCTATCGTTGTTGTCATGCCTAGAAAATACTGGGCAAAAACACACCAACATTTTTTTTTTTAAGTTTATATACACATGTTAAAGCATAAATAAAATGAGAAATAGATACAGGATCTCCTGATGATGTCCTACCATTACCATATAATATTATGATCAATGAGTAATAATAGGTCATTAGAATTGAATGTTTATAGTTTAACTGATTTTGATGTTTAATTCGTTATATAATAATTTTAATTAGTATATTACTTTTTAACAACTCATACGTAAACCAACCATCTGTTAAAACTACTAGAAAACATAATTTGTAACTGCGTTAAGGTAGCATGAATATGAATATCATAACATTATTTGATTCAAATATTGATAACAATATAGTTCAATTATTTAATAACAATATAGTAACTATAACTCTAATTATTTGAGACATTTGAATTTAAAGGAACTCTCTAAGAAGAGTAAAATTTAACATCCAATATCTTGACTTGATTTTTTTATATTGACATAATAAGACCATCATTATTAAAAAAAAAGAGGCTAAATAATAATTCAAATAATACAACTTGATTAATACTCAAATCACTATCTAATTAATTAAAATTAATATAAATTATCTACCATTCACTTAACAAAATATTATCTAAAACTAAATTATCTAAATATAATTTAATCATTAAATTATTCTAACTAAATATACTAAAGTTAAAACCTAAATCTCAACATTAAACTACACTATTAAATCAAACTAAACTAACCAATCTTTAATTAACATGAATCTAACTAAAACTAATTAAGATAATAACATACTCTAATCCACCTACCACATAATCCCAACATATTCTCATTTAACACTTTCAACAATCAAATTTTAGTACTTTAGTAATCAACATGAACACCATTTGCCACTTAGTTTAACTAGGTTAAATCATTGTGAAATGTCCCCTTTTCTGATTTGATATGGTATTTCATGCCTCTAATCAGATTTTCAAAATCAAACAACTGATATCACAAAGATCCACCAAATTTCTTAAGAAACCCCAAATCGGGTATGTTGAAAATAGTGCTAAAAGCTTCACAACTTCACAAATTATTAATGAATCTGAAAATGGAAATTTTTACAGAACTTTCAGCAGCATAACAGCCTACAAATTGACATTTCCAGATCCGTATAGCCTTTACACAACAGCTCGAAAATGTAGGACCAAAACTATGCTCATCGGGCTCCCGAAATAGCACAAAATATGCCCAGAAACACCACAAGAACACTAATAATCTATCTCAGAAGTTTAATCACGTCCCAATATATATATTCAGCTCTATTTTAACAGCTTAAAGTCTAAAATACAGCAGCAACCAAAACTGATATGAAATACTCAACCGGAAACACCAAACTCTTACAAAAATACACCCGGAAACTCACAAATCTGCACTGTTCAGCACAAAGGCAAACTCTGTATGAGCATGCACATGGAATGGCTTCAAACTCCCGTCCTTAGCCTTCCTGGAAACTTGCAAACTCCCGTTCTTGGGTCTCCCTGGAAACCTGCAAACTCCCGTTCTTGGGTCTCCTTCTCCACAAGTTTGGCAGCCTCTGAAGAATAACAAAGAATGAGCAAAAATCAAGTTCTGGAATGAGCCCAAAATGCCTCCAAACCCCTTAAAAGAGGGCATAACTGTAACTCACGTCCAAGAGAGGTTAATGAAACTTATTTTAATAATAATTTTCATTTATTAGTCCAACGGTTTCCAAAGATTAACCCCCTTTTTCCGAAACTTCACTTTCTTGGGCCCGCCTGCCTTAGCAAAGATTTTCTTTTTTAATTATTTGAAAAGGGGACATGACAAGTCCTCCCCTCCCAATCATTGCTTGTCCTCAAGCAATGGCTGAACAATAAACCAATCAATCCACCTGGATCCCAAATGTAGTCATGAACTATACTACTACCAATTAACACAGGCTCCTGTAATATCCTCTGCAATATGACCAAGAGGAATCCATAATCAAATTGACAATTATAGCTCAACCAAACTCCAAAATCACCACTACCACAATAAAAAACCCATGAGGCACAAACTCTTAGAACATCAGAACCCAAGTAAAGTGGACAAATCAAACTACCAACACAGTAAATACCATCAACGCATCCCACTGGCCTATATGGAATGTACAATCCAACTCTGCAACAATGGTGAACCCTCTCGAATGAAACTGTACCAAGTATGGAGAATCCACACACTGTACAACTCCTACAGTCAACACAACTCTGCAAATCATCGGCCACTATCTGATAACCATAACTCCCATACACTGCTGATGGTGAAAAGACATTACAAGATAACGAGTAAGAAATGGAATCCAAACCAAATTTGTCTGCCATCAACTCCTCAACACAGGGATCAAATGCTAACTGATGTACATACCCTGCAATATAATGTTGATAAAAAAAACCAACCTCAGTCAACAACTCACCATGAAGAAGTGATACAACCCACTGATCACCAGCTAAGTCAAGAGATGTCATAGCCAAAGGAGTAGAATCAATAACAACACCTGCTAAAGCATCACTCCAAAAATCCTGCTCTAAGTCATGTATTATCAACCTGTCAATTGTAGGACCTATCACCATGTCATGCCCATCACAAATCTCATCCCGAGGCGTCAAACTATCCCATAACTGATGATAAGCACTAGGAACCAAAGTACATCTCTGTACCATCATCTCATCAACATGGTCATCAAAGGTAGATAGATGAGCATACCTCACAGTGTAATGCCGATAGAATGCACCAATCTCGGTTAGTGACTTAGACTGCAATCCAGATGTAACTAACTGCAATCGATCATTAACCAAGTTGGAACTGACTACTACCTCTGAAGACATTGCGAAGGGAGTAGTATTACTAGTAGGAACCATGCCAACTATCAGCTGACCAACATCACACATGGTCTTTGATACAACATCTCTAGTCTTCGTGCCATTAGTACTAGAGGTCACCACCATGTCAGGCACACCACAAAAATCTGCTACAGCACCCAACTCAATTGAACCCGACTCTAGTGGGAATGAACCTAATATGCCAATGTTAGTATCAAGGATGGATGCATCCCCATCTCCACTGTCTCTAACAATCTCGGCCATGGACATCCTCGGATCACCAAACACCATAGCTTGTGACTGTATAGAATCAGGTAAAGACTGTAGTTGCTCTAACTCCATGGTCACCTTAGCCAAATGAAACTGTGACTCCTTGAGAGCCAATTGTGTCCTCTCAAGAATCTCGGAAGTCACCTCAAGCTGCTCAATAAGATCACTCACCTCATCTTCCTTGGCCAACAATGCATCACATGTTGTACTGCCCCACTCCATAAGATAATCTCTGTCGGCTACCAACTGCATATAATTCTGTCTCAAAATCCGAATAGCCTCCCATAAAGAGTGGATCTCTGTCAAGGAAAGATAACTTCCTCCCTGCTCATCACTAGTAGGAGAACCCCATCCATAAACTGCTAACAACTGACGAGCAGCATCAAAATGTTGGCAAGTGATAGAAATGTCTTGGTCACTAACTCTCAACTGCTTAGACACATGATGGCACTGGCTTGACTGTCTCCTACAAACCTCCTCTGATGCACTGTCTGAAGGAGTGTCCTCAAAGTTACTAGTCTCTAGAGTATTACCATCCATATCCTGTGAATCAAATCTAAAGCTCATATCAACATACGGAGTATCAAAAACATTAGCATTGCTGTCCAACTCCTCTATACCCAAGGAAACTAAGTCTTCAAAACTGCCCATTGCATCCTTCTGGATGTCATCAATGCCAATGTGATCCTGGGACTCATCTATACACACTGCCAAATATGAAATATCATCAACACATTCCAGCAAGTATGGCCGACTAGATATATGAACAAAGCCCAACATTGGTGTATAAAAACTAATACCAACATCAGACAAGATACTGGCACAAGAAAAGACAACACCATGTAATCTGCTAATCAAATCCATGATAGCACCCAAACAAACACTGCTACCAAAAAGTGTTAAAGATCTCCAGTCAACTGAATCCCAAATGCCAATATAACAATCTCGAGTCCATATCCGTAAACTAGAATTAGCTGGTAACTCAAGCAAAATCCTGACTTGAGTAATATGACCAATACCAACTAACTCCACATACCTGTCATGATGAGATAATGTAGTGACAATACTGTCTTCACACACCTTCAGCTGGCAGGATAAATCATGTGAAGTACTACTAGCCTCAACCTCATGTGACGAAGCATCTAACTGTGCCTGGTACTCTCTCTCAAAAAAGTCATGAATGCTCAATGTCTGCTCATCTACACCAGGTATCTCACCATCATGCACAAAAACATCCTCATAATCATCATCCTTGAGGTCAAATCTATCTATCACTCTTTGACTAAAATCATCAAATGTAGTTACCTGATCATGACCTTGAGTAGTCATTCCATGATACCACCAATCATAGGCTGCATCTTCCAAGTGTAGACTTGCAATTTGAACAACATCACTCTCCTTCATGGGGTTAAGTGTGAAGAAGGTCTGTAATTTTTGTAGCCATGCTCTAGCTGAAATTTTATTTGTTCCATCAAAAGTAGGTGCTATAAACTTGCTTATTTTATTTTTGAGCTCTCTTCCACTTATGTCATGCTCCCTTCTGTACTCTTTCTTGGGCATCAAAGTGTTCATCATATCCACATATTCTCTAAAAGGAACTGAACTACGAAAGTCATCATCTAAGCCATTATAAGTAGCTCTTAATGTAATCAAGTTACCTGTAACCTCTTCCATGGCTGGATTTGGTACTGGTGGCTCATCTGCAGGCAAGAAAATAGTTTTGGTTGATTTAGATGGTGTGGATTTCAGATTTCTTGGCTCCTTTGAAGTGCTCCCTTTCTCATTAATAGATGCAACTCCTTGTAGTTTTTCTGTCAATATTCGCAAATCCTCTCTAGTTTTTGCCAAACTATCCACTGTTTGCTTCTGAGCATTTTGGATGTCTTGGAAGAATTTCTTTGCCATCTCATCTGGATCAGCCATACTTTTCCCTTCCTTGGATTTTGTACTTTTACTTTCAACTGGAGGTTTGATCAAAATTTCTTTATTCTTTTCTCGCTGCAAATATCTTTTTTCTCTTTCACTTAGTTGCATGCAACCATAAATTTTGACATGCAGCTGATTAGAAGCAACATGCAACCACCAAATTCACCAAGAACTAACATGCATATGATTAGAAGTAGAATGAAAACATAAATTTTGACATGCAAGTTTTGGGTAGTTATCAAAACTAACATGCAAGATCTGGGTAGTTGTCAAAACTGACATGCAAGATCTGGGTAGTTGTCAAAACTGAAATGCAAACTTCTACAAACCCTCAGGCTGGCAAGATCATGGCTCTGATACCACTGAAATGTCCCCTTTTCTGATTTGATATGGTATTTCATGCCTCTAATCAGATTTTCAAAATCAAACAACTGATATCACAAAGATCCACCAAATTTCTTAAGAAACCCCAAATCGGGTATGTTGAAAATAGTGCTAAAAGCTTCACAACTTCACAAATTATTAATGAATCTGAAAATGGAAATTTTTACAGAACTTTCAGCAGCATAACAGCCTACAAATTGACATTTCCAGATCCGTATAGCCTTTACACAACAGCTCGAAAATGTAGGACCAAAACTATGCTCATCGGGCTCCCGAAATAGCACAAAATATGCCCGGAAACACCACAAGAACACTAATAATCTATCTCAGAAGTTTAATCACGTCCCAATATATATATTCAGCTCTATTTTAACAGCTTAAAGTCTAAAATACAGCAGCAACCAAAACTGATATGAAATACTCAACCGGAAACACCAAACTCTTACAAAAATACACCCGGAAACTCACAAATCTGCACTGTTCAGCACAAAGGCAAACTCTGTATGAGCATGCACATGGAATGGCTTCAAACTCCCATCCTTAGCCTTCCTGGAAACCTGCAAACTCCCGTTCTTGGGTCTCCCTGGAAACCTGCAAACTCCCGTTCTTGGGTCTCCTTCTCCACAGGTTTGGCAGCCTCTGAAGAATAACAAAGAATGAGCAAAAATCAAGTTCTGGAATGAGCCCAAAATGCGTCCAAACCCCTTAAAAGAGGGCATAACTGTAACTCACGTCCAAGAGAGGTTAATGAAACTTATTTTAATAATAATTTTCATTTATTAGTCCAACGGTTTCCAAAGATTAACCCCCTTTTTCCGAAACTTCACTTTCTTGGGCCCGCCTGCCTTAGCAAAGATTTTCTTTTTTAATTATTTGAAAAGGGGACATGACACATTGAAACAATATGATGGCCATTGGCCTCTAAACTTAATCTAATAACAAAATCCTAAACTAATCCAATCATTTTGAACATTTAACAAACACACTTGCCAAGTAGAGTAACGTCTATCATATAATTAAACAACTTTATTGAATCTTTATTCTAACAATGATTTTCTTGTATAAATAGAAAAAAAAACCCACTTTCAATTTAACACAATATGATCATTTAACATAATAAATCTAAATTACTTTAAAAGATGGATTAAATAAAATAATTAACTTATTTTTGTCAACAATGTAAATTAATATCAATATTATCTTTTCTAGAAATAATCTAACATTAAATTATTAAAAAAAAATAACAATTAAAACTTTAATATGTCAACTTTATCTAAAAAAACACTGACCTATACTATCCACTTTCAATACTAACTCTAACACCACTTTACTAACTACATGCTAGGTACTAACCCCAAAACCCCATCTAGTCACCCACCTACCCATCAAATTAGCTGAAGACCTCCTTCCTGCACATGCTCCCCAACTTGGGCGCATGGGTCCAAGCGCTAACCAAGTGTGGGAGATGGTATTGCAAATGGTTTCCAAGCTAAAGCCTTGCTGGGCTTAAGATTTTGCATGGGTATAGGGTATTTAAGAAGGGTGAGGTAGCACTCATGGAGTTTTTTTTTGTGCTTTCAAAACCAATCCGACCCAAGAAGATCTGACGTCTGGTAGAGAAAGTACGATGGGTTTGAAAGGAGATGGATTTCATAGAAGTAATAGGGGTCATGCAAGTATAATGAGTGTATAAAGTTTAGTAGGTCATTTAGATTTAAAAAGGGTAGGATAAGATTAACTTAGAACTTAGATATTTATTTTAATATTAATATATCTATATATACATTTTCTTTTACTAGAATTTCAAATTTATAAGAAGAGGTCACAGAGAATATTCTCTGTCACAACAAGGGAATAAATTCCTTTTCCATATAAAATCCAGAGAGCTTTTTAGCTCCTAGGAGAGTATATTTTTTTTTCTAAGTGTACAATTTTTTAATTTTTATTTTCTAACATGCATAATTCTTCAAGTGGCATACTCTTGTGCCTCATAGGTTTTCAAGACGAGGGGGTTTATATCATTTTCATTTTCAAATTGAATTCACCAATTAATTAGTTAAGTAAGAAGGTTAAATAATTTTGTTTTGTCAACATTGTGAGATTAATTATTTTTCCAATAACATCATATGGATCGAAGTTCTAACATAACATACTTTCTCCCATGACATACTTGAACTTGAAAATTACATAATTGATCATCACCATTTTATCCACTCATCAACGCACATATGCAAGAATTGAAACAATATAAGATACAATGCAAGAAGGTTTCCCAATCTTTTCTCTTCTACTAATCAACCTGGTTCAAGGCTCCATCAGGAAAGAACCAACAAGAAAACTTGACATCTTTGCCAAAATACATCAAAATTTAAATACATTTTTGCATGATGTTACAATTCAATTGAATTCTCTTTTAGGTCTTTCACAAGAGATCTTTTCTAATATCTTCAATGCACCAAGGGAACCATGGGAAAGACAAGAACTAACCCGAAGGTAAAAAAACTTAATATGATGAACAATTCAAGCATGCATTCCCAACCCGGTTTTGCACAATAGGTTCAAAATTAAACCAAAATAGGGGGGAGGTGGATTTTCTCAATAGGAGATGTCAATCACCATATCATAACATAGCCCTTTCGGGGCTAAAATTTAAGAACTCGTGTTCTTCTACAAATGCCCTTTCGAGGCCAATGCAACAAGGATTTTCATTCCTTCCCTTCTACAAAATTTCAAATTTTCATACAAGGTATGTGATGACAAGTAGGGGCCCACACACCCTACCCTCTTTCCCTGCTCTCACCATGAGAGGAGACTCTACACTATTGAGGTCCAACTAAGGCCCTTCCCCCATACTTGGCCACTTCTTTCCTATCCAAGGGTGAGTAATGCCAAAACAATCCCCATGAAATCCTCTCAAAATTTCAAAGCAAAGCATAAGAATGGCATCCAAGAACAAGTTAAGATTCCTCCCAAAACACCCTCAATACACATACAAGCAATACAAAGATCATCACAATGCCTTATGCATGAATCAAGCATGAACAATAAGAAGAAAGAAGATCACAAGAGTGAAGAACCCTACTTCCACAAAAAGTTATGGTAAAATGACAAGTTGAGAAGAGCTTATCCTCCCTTTCCTTCAATCTTCCACTTCTCTCTAAAACTAGAGATTGGGTAACAACTCCAAAACTTCTCCAAATGCATCTAAATATGATCCTAACTCAACTAGACTTTAGGTAACCCCAAGGTGGAGTTTGAGTCATCAACTCATGAAGGAGACAAATCAATTTTCGCAATCAACCAAAAGTAGGGTTTTTGAGTGACCCTAAAAGTCAACCAAAGAGGCTAAGGGTGTAGAAAGTACTCCCAACCCATACCCTTACCGCTATGGTACTTAAATTTAATGTTTTTAGGCTTTAAAGACTTAATAGAAACCAACAAAAGCTAGGAGAATTTTAAGGCTATATCACAACCTTCAAAGAAAGACAATGCAAATTAGCACAAATAGCAAGGGGTTCAATTTCATCTGTCCATTAGGTTTCTCGGTTAAATATCCTACACACTAATTGCACACATCAATAGTTCAAGAAATCACATGCATATATGTAAATTACGTATCAGGAAAATTATTTAAATTTAAAACATCCATCTTTCTAATAATCAATTGTTTACCACATTCTACTCATATTTAATCATCCAACTCACATAATCAATATAACATAACCTATTCTTTAATTCATATTAAAGTACTAGAATAATCATCGTTAGGCATGCATACACCTTTAAATGATCATAACAACATCAATTAAAGAATATAGAACTATCTGAAGCATAAAATTTTATCATCAGGATACCAAAATCAACACCCTTATCATTAGGTGAAAATGCCTCATAGCATCACTAGTGAAATTTCAATGTTTCAACCGTTGAGTTACTACAGAAGTTCTTGAATCACTGAGTATTTAAAACATGGATGCATCAACTACTCTTAATTTCATTAGGACCTTCACAACATAAAGCATTACTTCAGATCCATGCAAACCTCCTAGAATAGATTTAAAAAGAAAATTCATATTTAATGATTACATACAAGGAGGGTCCTTATAGTTGCACGAAAGAATGAAATGGAAATGTCTGATACAACCACTCAATGTATAGTACATAGGAGGTAGTTAAGCTCTTGTCACAAATCCTGAGGGGAGTGCTGAACAAATTTCTAGCAAAAACATTTCAAGGTTAGTGACTTGGTATTGATATATTTAAGGAAGGAAGGACTTCTTTAAGCTTAATATAGTAATCTTCTCATGAAGAATATAATTCCATTCAAAATTCTTCAAACGTATAGTGATAATGCATATGAAATGGAGCTTCTTCTTGATATTGGAATATCACACATTTTCAACATAGAAAATCTAACTTTGTACAAAGCAGATGATGAGGTTAGCGATCAAAAAAATGCAGAGGACACCTTAGAAGATGTGGAATGGGCTAAGGACTTGCCACCTAACAAAATCATGAAATTGGAGTGCACTCTTGACACTATTGTGAATAAGAAGACAATGAAGGGTACCTATAAGGTGTATTTGGTCAAATGATAGGGTCTTCTTGAAGCTAAGGTGGCATGGATGTCATGACATTATAAAACATGGAGTAACTTTGTAGGAGCTAGCAATTAAACGGACTTGTGTTTTATAGTCATGGGGAGTATGATGTAGGTGCATCCTATTGGATCATGCCATTTTCCCTTGAATTTTTGCATTTTGGTCATTGGGTGTTTTCATTTAGGTTGGAAATGTATTTTGTAATCATTTCATGTTGAGTTGTTATTATTTGACAATTTGTTTTCTAATTTGTGCATAGTTTTCTCATTAGTCAAGTAAAGTCAACAATGGTCAACAAGAAGTCAAAGTTAAGTTTTAGCATTTTCATGGTATAGTGATGTTGTTGAAATCTTTCTAAGCCATTTGGATGTGTCTAAGTGTGTTTTGTATAAGTTTTCTCTTAAGTTGTCAAAAAAATTGCATAGATGCAACTTTTGCGACTTGTGCAAAATAGCAAAATATGAAGAGTCATCTTGGAATAATGAGGTAAGATGGGAAATCATAACCCATGATATTTTAAGTTTTTCCTAGATATTTTGAGAGATTAATGAAATTTTAGAAGGATTTTTGGTATAATAATGCATGACTATGGTAATTGGTAAAAGCAATTTAAACTATAACTTTATATTTCCTTAAGAATGGGTATTGGTTAATGATTTGGATTCATGTTTCATGCTATTATACTCATTCTAAATTCATTAATTATATAAGATATTTTTATTGGTGTGTTTAGTGGAATTATTTATGTGTGTTGACCCTATTCAAGCGAGTGACTAGGTTTTTGACAATAATGGCCTATTCCTCCTAATTACATCAATGAAAAATTTCCAATCCTTTTCTATTAGAGGGATAGGTATTTATTTTAACATATTATTTCATTAAATTTATTTCCATTTTCTTTACCTTTACAAAACGGAATGATTAGTGGCTAGGCATATGGATGTGACTAACCTAGTGAATGGAACAAGCTATAGCAACATACGCTTATTGAGGTGTAGCAAGATCTGTAAAGGTGGAAGTCAGTTATTCTATTTGTCCTTAAGGTGGTGGAATTTTTATTTGGGTGAAATTTCTTGGATAGAATAGACAATTTGAAAGCCCCAGTTAAAAGGAGTTAAAACCCTCATTAATTGGTCAATTTAGGGCATTGGTTCTTATAAAACTTTGAGAAAATAAAACTTTGAGAAAATAAAACTTTGTAATCTTGTATGTCTTTATAATGGGTATATGAATCCCTAATTTTTTTAGCAACTTATTTAGGAATATTTAAATTTTTTGGACAAAAAGTAAGTTTGGAGGCATAAATCTACTAAGTATGTTTTAGGCCTATCAACAAAATATTAATGTGGATATTGAAGTTGAAGGTTGTAACTTTGAGAGTAATTGGAAACCTATAAAAAATTATCTATAATTCCTTTATATTACCTCTTTTTTCCTTGGAGTGGTAATTGTGAAAAGATCCTTGGGTTTCTTATAAGGGTTGAAGGTAGGTAAGGAGTTGAATTAAAGTTAGAGGGAGTGTGAGTGCCAAAGTGGAAACAAGGGGTTTGAGAGTGTTAGGTGATTGGGGAAAATATCTTCACATATTATCTTTTATCCTATCCTATAATTGAAGAAACTAGTCATTTGAAATTAATGTAGGAGCATCATAGGTTGCTTTGTAATCATGTACATTTTGTTCATTCTACTAGTTGTTATCAAGTTTTGGTTACTGTCGATTTCCAATTACTGTCAAGTGTCAATTTCTTCCAACTTCTAGTGCTGGCTAAACTTTCTAGTAGTGGCCAAGCTATCTAGTGTTGACCAAGATATATAATGTTGGTCAAGTTGTCTAGTGTTGATCGAGTGTTCCTTCATGTGCCAAGTAGACATGATATTTCGTAATGCTCGATTCCTTCTTTGATCAAGTTTTTTCACGGTTGGTTCTTTTTTTAGCCAACTTATGTATTTAATTTGGATCATGAATTTAATTTTAGGATATTGTCTTGGGATATGTGCAAAAAATTTAAAGTTTGGTCTTTCTCTTATGTAATGATCTATAATCTTTTGTAAGTCATTTTGTCAAGTATAAATAGGGGTTTTTGGTTTAGGTTATGTAATTAATTAGAAAGTTGAGATTAGATGTTCTTGGAATAGAAAATTTGAACCTGGATGATGGATTTAGAGTTGTATTTTGTATTTGGTCATAATTTAGAAGGCCTCACAACTGGGCATGTATGTTGATAACTCGATGAATCTATAAAGCATAACTATTTATTCTCTCCTTGGTGTTGTTCATTGTTTGTTTTCTTTTGTTGTGTTTACTTAGGAAGGTGTTTGTATAGTTAGGTGTACCTCTAGCCCTATCTCTTCAATCTTTCCTTACCTCAGGTGGTATCAGAGTTTGAGGTTTATCCTTATAGATATAATTTGGTTGTAGGGTGGATCTATAGATTTAAAGTATAACTTGTAGAGAATTACGATCTTGCAAGAACCTATTTGTGAAGATTTTTTGGGGTAGAGGAAATGCAAACACTACTATTATGGAAATGTTGAGACAAATTATAGCTAGATTAGATTTTGTGGAGATAGTACAGAGGAGAGGAGTGTATCTTGATGATTTGAGTGATGATGCATCAATTGCACAAAACCCTAATCTAGAACCTAAGGAAGATCTAGATGAGGAAAGATTATTGAGAGTATTGTCTAGGGTACATTCAAAGCCTATTATAGAATTTGTTCCGCGTGATGGAAAATTGGAAAACAATGTTGTGCTAGATTTGATCTTTGATATAAAGAAGTTATTTTGGTTTGAAGGCACTCCTAATAATAAGAAGGTGAAGATTGTAGTCAGTAGGTTGAAAGGCCATGCTTCACTGTGGTGGGAGGATTTTTAAATTGGTAGATAGAGAAAAGGAAAAGAGAGGATCAAGACCTAACTAAAAATGGTGAACAAGGTGAAGAAGAATTTCCTTCCTATTGATTACCAAGTTATCTTGTTGAGAAAGATACAAAAGTTGAGACAAGAGGACATGATTGTGAAAGAGTATGTTGAGGAATTCTATAGATTGGACATCAAATATAGACATGTAGATGATGATATTGAGAAAGTTGAAGTGTATCTAAATGGGTTGAGATTAGGAATTCAAGATGAGATAAGTTTTTTGAAATTGGAAATTTTGGAAGAAGCATATCAATATGCCTTGAAAGCTGAGGAGATCTTGACAAAGAAGCATGAACAAAGATAAAGAGGTAGAGGTGGTAGATTCTAGAGAGGAAGAGTTAGATCCTATAGGAGTTGATGAAATCCAACTCCATAGCTCACCAAGATCACCTACATACAAATAACCTGTTGAAGGGAAACTAAAGAAGGAAGAGTTGGAGTTTGGAAAAACCCTAAACGAACTTGAGAGAGAACATATTACAAAACAAAGAAAATGTATTTACAATGAAAATGAGTTGTGGAAATAAAATGAGAGAGCTCAAATATAAAGGCCTCATGGAAGCTTGTAGAATAAACTAGAAAGTGGTAGAAGATAAGGTTGACAACTAAGCATCCACAAAAAGATGGAACATGCTAGAAGGGAACAAACTCCCATGTTGTCAACAACTCATCACTACAACTATTAAATGAATGCATTAACCTAAGTAAACTTAAGTAAATAGAATAATTAATTATTTACTCTAACACCCCCCCCTTAAGTGCAACTTAGGAGAATGCCTTTAGCTCACAAAACTAAGATGAAATGTAGAATGGGTCCTGGCAATGAGGCCATGTTAGGTACCCATGTACAATGCAACAAAATGGAACCTCTAAAAATGGGGAAAGAGAGAAAACCATGTGGGAAAAACCCTCCACCAAAAAGAGGTAACCTAGTGAAGGACTGAAGAAGCCTCCAACTAGAGGAATTTCCCATAGAATAGGAAGAAGGAGTGATCATAAAGAGCATCATTGAAGCATGAAGAAGCTGCAAAATTTTCCATCAGAAAGAAACTATTGATCTAAAGAACTTCCATGGAAGAAGAAGACACAAACTGAGCATGTCTATATGGTAGATGATCCATCTCACTAAAATGCATGGGGAGCCAGCCACTACAATCACCTCGTATATAGTATCAACCACTGAATACAAAGCTCACACTATCAAACCATCGAACCATGGAAGCATTAGAACACCAGAATAACCCCCCCTTAATGCATATAGGGTGAGATGATAGGCAACTAAGAAGGTGGGCCAAAATCCTCTAGAGATAGAACCAAGAACTACGAGAGAGGGGAAGAGGTACAGACACCTATAAAGACACAATCACGCTAACACTGCATGGGAAAACAAAAGGAAGAAGGCCAAAAATAGCAAACAACTATCCTGCCATCGTGCTTTATAAAAATAGTACAAGTACAACTATCTCAAAATAATGTTCATGAACCCAAAATGCAAGAGTGGCACTTTATCTCAGTGTGTATACATAAAAATGCTTACAAATGATGGCTACAATGATCAAAAAAGGAAAAAAGTTGATACTAAAGATAATATAGCCCAAAAAAAAAGATCCCATGCCATGAAAATGATCCTCAAACCTAGAACACCCAAGATATCCACCATAGAGAAAAAATGCCAAAAACATGATAGAAAGAGCATGGGACAAAATCTAAGGAACAAGACAACATTTCTGAAAAGATGACAAAACTAGCTTTTCAAAAATATAATGTTTTCAAAAAATGAACATGGGCCGCAAAAGATATGCATGCCGAAGTCAAAAATAGAACTTCAGACTTCAACTACAAAAATGAGCAACTAAATTGCATCAAAATCTAAAAATACCTATGCCAATGTCTCCATCTCGTAGCCAACTTTTTGATACTTTTTTATATCGAAAACATACCTCCGTATGCTCAAGGTATGGCCAAAAAATTGATTGTAGGTTCAAAAGGACCCTAGAGAGGTGTTGGAGGGCTAATGATGCAGTGCTGACATCATGCTAACATCAACAATCTACTGGAAAAAATTTGACAGCCCAGGAGCTAACATAGCAAAAAATAAGGGCCACATGGTGTGACACATGGTAGCCACATGCAAAATGCTGACTGGGTGGGTGACATGGGAGGGGCCACATGGAAAAGTGCCAATGTGGAACCCATGCCATGTGTCACCCATAGATTGCTCAATATGGAACTGACTATTCAAAAAAACTCCACGCGAGCACTGACAAACTAGCAGAGTGGAGCATAGGAGCTGAGTGGTGTCAAGAGTGGAGATCACTGGCAAAGGTAGAGGTATCTAGGGCTGAGCTATAGCGGAGGAGTTGAAAAGGTGGCTTGCTAGCAGGGGCTGAGCCTAGGCTACCATGCAACAGCATGGCCAATTGTGACAACCTATGAATGAAGTGCAGGCTATGTGGCGGTGACCACTAGGTGGTGCAGTGGTGGCTGCCCGATGGTGTGCCTTTTAAATTTTATTTTTTCTCAAATCATTCGTATGATCATATGATAAGCCCTACCACAAAAAAAAAAATTGCCTTCTGGAGCTTTGTCTCCAAAATTGACAAAGTTTATATGAATCCTGACTATAAATGGCCTTTTGGATTCAATGGAAACATCCATTTGGGCCCAAAGTGCTCTAAAAAAATGCTCTTCCCCTAAATTGAAGAAAAAATGCACAAACAAACTAGGGTTTGTGTCTCCAAATTGCAGTTTCAAAAATCCTTCAACCAAGCAGTAGCAGGGAGGCTCTGATACCATATAGGAGTTGATAAAATCCAACTCCATAGCTCACCAAGATCACCTGAATGCAAATAAACTTTCAAAGGGAAACCAAAGAAGAAAGAGGTGGAGCTTGGAAAAACCCTAAACGGACTTGAGAGAGAACATATTGCAAAATAAAGAAAATGTATTTACAATGAAAATGAGTTTTGAAAATACACTGAAAGAGCTTGAATATAATGGCCTCATAGAAGCTTGTACAAACAGATAGAAAGTGGTAGAAGATAAGGTTGACAACTAAGCATCCATAGAAAGGTGGAACATGCTAGAAGGGAACAAACTCCTATGTTGTCAACAACTTATCACTACAATTATTAAATGAATGCATTAACCTAAGTAAACTTAAGTAAATAGAATAATTAATTAATAATTAATTATTTACTCTAGTAGATCCTATGGAGAAGGTGGCAGACATGATAATTCTATGCAAGATAAGGGAAAGTCTAAGTAGAAAAATGATGACAAAGGCAAGATTGAATGGAAAGGTGTTAATTCCTTCCGAGGACATACTAGTTCTTACCAAGGAAGAGGTAATTCTTATTCTAGAGGTGGATTTATTGGTTATTGTTTTACATGTGTAAAAGAAGGTCATAGATCCTTTGAGTGTACTTACTCTAGTGAGAATGAACAAGGTAACCAAAATGTTGTGATTCAAGGAGACCTTGAGGCTTCACTAAGTTGACCTTAGGTTTCAACAAACCTAATGGTGAGAAAAACTTTTTGTAATAAGGTAATTGATGAGCAACCTATTTTAAGGAGAATTATTATCAAGACAAAATGTAAGATGGTTAGAAAATTTTGCAAAGTGTTTATTGATAGTGGAAGTTTATCAAATTTAGCATTAGAGGAGTTGGTTACAAAGTTGCAATTATAGAGGTTGAGACAGCCTAAAACCTATCATGTTTCATGGATCAAGGATGGACATAAGCTATTGGTAAGTGAACAATGTGTTGTGAAGTTCAAGATTGAAAATTACCTTGATAAATTTATATGTGATGTTATGCCTATGGATTGTTGTCATATTCTATTGGGTAGACATTGGAAATGCATGATGAAATATTAAATCAATATACTCTTTGGGTGAGTGGAAGAAAGAAAGTATTGTTGCCTTTGATTGAAACTATAGATGAGGTTAATTGTACTACTATTCAAGTTTGTGTGGTCAATGGGAAGCAATTTGAAAATGAGATGAAAAAGAACCAAGTGTGTTTTACTTTAATCCCTAAGGGACCAAGTTGTAGTAGTAGCGATATATGATAACATATAGTGATGACTGAGGGATAGAAGCTAATGGAGGCTAAATGATAGCAAAAATTGAGAGGTTTTTGAATGAGAACAAGGAGATTATTTCTAAAGATATACCTAATGGTTTACCACTAGTAAGAAGTATAAGTCATTGTATGGATTTAGTAATGCACCATATAGATTTTCACCTATAGAAAATGAAGTAATGAATAGACAAGTGCAAGAGTTATTAAAAAAAGGTTTGATCGGAGAAATTTTGAGTCCATGTGTTGTACCTTATATATTGGCAACTAAGAAGAATGGAGAATGGAGAATGTGTACTAATTCTAGAGCTATTAACAAGATCATAGTAAAATACAAGTTTCCTATGCTGAGGATGGATGACATAATGGATTTCTTGAGTGGAGAAAAATATTTTTCCAAGATTGATTTGAAGAGTGGTTATCATCATATCAAAATTAGATAAGGTCATGAATGGAATATTTCTTTCAAGACAAAATATGTTTTGTATAAATGGTTGGTTATGCCTTTTGGTTTGACCAACACACCTAGTATTTTCATGAGGTTGATGAATGAAGTTCTCAAGAAATTTTTGTGTAATTTTGTGATTTTTTCTTTGGATCATGTTTTGATATTTATAAGGCTAAGGAAGAACATATTGTTCATGTTAGATAAGTATTGTAGAGATTGAAAGAGGAAAGGTTGTTGATTAATTTGAAAAAGTGTTCCTTCATGCAAGAGGAGATTTTGTATTTTGGATTTTTTTATTTTAGTTGATGGTTTAAGAATAGATCTTGAGAAGGTTAAGAAAATTTTAGAATGGCCTACACCTAAGAATGTGGGTGAGGTAATATCATTTCATGGTTTAGCTAGTTTCTACAAAAAAATTTAAAATAATTTTAGTTTTTTTTGTAATGCTATGAATGAGACTATGAGAGGAGATAAAAAAAATTCAAGTGGACACATGGAGCTGATAAGAGTTTTAAAACTTTGAAAAAAATGGTTGTTCAGTTACCTATATTGGTTTGACATGATTTCAATAAGGTTTTTCAAGTTGAATGTGATGCAAGTGGAAGTGCAATAGGAGTTGTGATGAGTTAGGAAAGTAAACTTGTTTCTTTCTTTAGGTAGAATTTGAATGATGTTAAAAGAAAGTATTATGTGTATGATCAAGAGATTTGTTCTATTATTCAATCCTTAAAGAAGTGGAGACATTATTTTATCCCTAAGGAGTTTGTGTTGTATATGGGTCATAAAGCTTTATAGTATTTGGGAAGTCAACATAAGTTGAATCAGAGACATATGAAGTGGGTTGAGTACTTTTAGAGTTTCACATTTGTGATAAATCATAAAATTGGAGTTACTAACTAAGTTTTTGATGCATTGAGTATACAATGTTCTTTTTTGACTGAGATGAAGGTTGAAGTTCTTGATTTTGATGAAATGAAGTTGTATGATACTAACCCTAATTTTTCTTAGGCGTGGAGAGAGTGCATAGCACCAAATCTATCATATCAAATAAGTAAATTTGATGATTATTTCATTCAAGAAGGTATGTTGTTCAAAGGAATTCAATTGTGTATACCAATAAGTTCTATGAGAGTTAATTTTATTAAGGAAAAGCATTGTGGTGGTTTGGCTGAACATTTTGGAATTGATAATGTTAGTTTGTGGTGAGTGATCAAAGAAGTATTGTACATACTTCATAATTATTTTGGGACAATATGTAATAATTAATTACAACCCTAAAGAAGTAAAAATACTAGTGTAAAAGAGCTTAGGGTTAGGGAATTTCATAAGGTGTGAATCAAAACTTGCTTCTTGCAGTAGTGTTGAGATATAAGGGATTACAGATTGTAATCAGGTTGTAATCACTAGATTGTAATAATATTGGACTAACTGTTTGGTGGATGTAGCCCAAGGTTTGGGTGAGCCACATTAAATATTGGTGTCTTGTGTTCTCTTCTATGAAATTTATTATTTTATGACATTGTCTATATTTGCATGTAATTATTATTTCTATTTGAGGTTAATCCTAACACATGGTCTCAAAGCGAGGTTGTTTTTTTTTGTTATCCTATGCAAGAACATCTCATAGTTGAGTGAGAGTCTCACAATTGAGTGGGATTGATGGTAGATGAAGGTAAGTTGAGGGTTGAAAAGTTTAATAAGTATATCTTTCTGTTATGGAAGATGCAAATGTAGGACTATCTTTATCAAAAGAATTTGTGGAAGTTGTTGGAAGGAAAAACTAAGAACTAGGGAACTATGGAAAATAAGGACTAGGATATTTTAGAAAAAAAGGTGAATGGAAGCATTTGATTATGCTGAGCACCATTAGTGACATTTAACATTACAAAAGCAAAGACAACAAAAGAGTTAATGGAAACCCTAGCAAAATTGTATGAAAAGCCCTCTCCTTCAAATAAGATATTTCTCGTGAAGTATTTATTTAATATGAAGATGGTAGAAGGTGGATCCATTGTAGATCATTTAAATGATTTTAATACTATTACTAGTTAGTTATCTTCTATGGGTATTAGTTTTGATGAAGAAATTAGGGCTCTCTTAATTTTGTGTTGTTTGCCTAAAAGCTAGAATGGCTTAGTAATGGCTATGAGTAATTCTATTTTTGGATCTAATACCCTAAAATATTATGATGTGATTGGTGTGATTTTGAGTGAGGAAACTCATAAGAAAAGATCAAGTGGATCTACATCAAGAAGTTCTTTTAACGCATAAAGAAGAGGCAAAATGACTGAGAGAGGAAATAATTCTAGAAATTGTGAGAAATCAAGAGGAAAGTCAAAGGGGAAAAGGTCTATGTTGGAACAATTGATTAATTGTTTATTGTCTTTGATGTTATACAAAATGTCATATCATCACCAGTTAGTGTATGTTGAGCTCACTCAAGTATTGAATATAGTTTCCTATGACTATTAAGCATTCTAGAGTTTTCTTAGTTCAGAATTCAATATCTAGCAAGTTCACTTGGGCACCAAAGTAAAGTCTAAAGAAAATGAGTGTTAACCAAGCTCACTTGGTTAATGAAGGAAATGTTGGATGCAAGCAGTGTTAATCGAGCTCACTTGGTTACCAAAGGAACTTTTTGAGTATGGAGTGTTGACTGAGTTCACTTGGTTAACATAGGAAAATCATTTATGAGTTAGTGTCTACCAAGCATGGTCAACTAACAAAGGATTTTCTTGTTTTGGCATATTATGTTCAATTAAATTGTCTATTGGCTCTAACTAACTAAGAAAATGAATATTAATTATTCTAAGTTATATTCTAGCTGACATGACAATATGAAAGATATAAATATAAGGTCAAGTTGAGGGTTAGAAAGTGTGTGAATGCATGGAAGACAATTGAAGGTTTAATGATGCTAAGAGGAAGAGAATTAGAAGGATAAGCAGAATATCCATAAGAAGTAGAATATCCATAAGAAGCTGAAAAGATACATTCAATCAAAGAGGATCAAGTATACAAGCCAAAATTGAGATCTATAATCATCAATTTAGTTGCATCATAAATTATGTCATGTCATTGTTACTCTCTAACCATTGTAGTAGTGATCTAAATCTCTTAACAAAGTTGGTTTAACAACTATTTGTAAATCCTCTAACAAGATGAAACTTCTGTTGAACTATCCAAAGACCTCTAACAAGGCCACTCCTAATAGGGTGATTAAATCCTCTAATAGGGTCACAGCTAATAGTGTATTTTGTAATTGTTAATAGAGTTGGCTCCTAACGGGGGTCACTTCAAAAGAGTGAAAAACAATAACCAGTTGCAATTGGTGTTTTTTTCCAAATTGGGTTTCCACATTAAATCTTTGTATCAAATGTGTTCATGCTATCTCTTTTATGTGTTTTCAACTAAGTTCAAATAATAAGTAATCACAGATAACATCTTAAGATTTTCATGTTAAGTGTTTGGTGAGCATTCTTAATATTTACCAAGTTACAACATTTTCTATGTGTTTACCGAGCAATAGTAGATAGAGTTCAGTTTTAGAGATTATTTTTTACTGACATCCAAGGGATCTAAGATTTATTTTAGTATTAACTAATTCACCCTCCCCTCTTGAATTCTCCTCTTATATTTCTAGCAATTGGTATTAGAGCTTTTGGTGCTTGCAGAGAAGGTTTCAGGACCTAAGCTAAAGATCGGGATGTCTTAGAGAAGAGAGATTCCCAAGTTGAACTAAGAAAACTTTGCAGCATGGCAAGGACTTATGAAATTACATTTGGAAACTATCAAGAAAAATCATAACATCAAGATGATTGATATTGCATCTGCTCTTAACTATGTTGAATATGATGAAGTAAAAGAATGCAGTATAGCTCATGCAATGTGGATCAAACTGAAAGACATATATGGAGGTGATGACAATGTAAGAAGAGATAAAGAAAAAATTCTTAGAGGTCAATTTTATCATATGAAAATGAGAGATGAAAACATTGCAAAATATATGGAAAGAATCAAAGCAAGTGGTAGTGCAATCAAAGCATCTAGAGGAGACATTGATAACAAAATAGTTGTACACAAGGTAGTAAAATTTCTTTTTTCTATCTATGCAATTAGAGTGTCTACTATTCAAGAGATGATATGTGATCTAAATAGAAATATAACTTTGGATGCTCTAGTTGGAAGACTAACAACTTGTGAGTTGGATAACTATGATAACTATGTTTCTAGTTCCAAAGGTATTGAATCTACATTTGAAGCCAAACTCTCACTCAAGAAAAAGAGAAACAAATTAAAGGCCAATCAATCAGGAAGTGAAGGAAAAATAGAAGAAAGTTCTGACAATGATCTTGAAGTTGTTGAAGCCCTACTTGCAAACAAATATTTCAAAGGCAGGGGAAAATAAAAAGGTAAGGTTCCTCTAATCTAATTTTCTTGTGAAGAAATTGGTCACATCATTGCAAGGTGCCCAAACTAAGAAAAAAAGGATGAAAAGAAAAACAATAAGTATAAAGGCAAGAAGGAATTCAGAAACTTCAAGGACAAAGGTAAGAAATCTTGTTTTATGACTAAAGATTCTGATAACAATGAAGATGAAATGATATATATTGTTGTAAAAGATGAATCTAATGATGAAGGAGATAAGGTGGCACTTAACTCTCATGTTAGCAAAAATAACACATGGATTATTGATAGTGGCTACTCACATCATATGACTGGAGACAAAACAAAGTTTGAACACATAGAATATTATGATCGTGGTAGTGTGAGAATTGGAAATAATGAACCTTGTTGCATAAAAGGAAAAAGTATGTATTTCATTAACCAATGAACTTATATGTAATAATGCTTATTGGGTTGAAGGACTAAAGCATGATCTACTAAGTGTGGCATAGTTGAATAACATTGTATTCAAGGTAGAATTTATGGATGGGAAGGCAAAACTACTGGATGGAAAAGGAAATCTATTTGGATCTGGCAAACAAAAAAAATTTAACCTATTCTATCTTGATCTCAATGAAAGTTCATGTTTTATTACTCAAATAGGAGAAAGTTGGCTATGGAACAAAAGATTATGTCATGTAAACGTTGATAACTTAGTTAAGATAAGAAAAAATAGAAGAGTAAAAGGTATTCCTAGCTTGAGGAAACCTGATATGGGTCTATGCAAAAATCGTCAAATTGGTAAGAAGGGAAAAACCAACTTCAAAAGAAAGAACCGTCACTCTAAAGAAGTCTTACAGCTTATGCATACAAAGTTATGTGGACCTATTGGAATAGAGAGTTATAGTGGAGAAAATTTGTTCATTCTTTTTGTTCATGACTATTCTAGAATGATGATTGTAATGTATCTAAAAGAAAAATCTAAAGCTTTTCAAAAATTCAAGTGGTATCTCGCAAGAGTAGAAAAAAAAATTGGAAAGAAGTTAAAATGGTTAAGATCAGACAAAGGTGGTGAATTCATCTCCAATGAATTCAATGAATTTTACATTGAAAAAGGAATTAAAAGACAAGTATTAGCTCTTGGTATAGCTTATCATAATGGTATAGCTAAAAGAAGGAATAGATCTATCATGGATTGTGCAAGAACATTGATAATAGAAAAGAATGTTGCAATCAAATACTGGAAGGAAGCTATAAGCACTACAATTTATACTTTGAACAAAGTATAGCTAAAGAAAGACTCAAATAAAACTCCTTATGAACTATGGTATGTCTACAAACCTAATTTAAGTTACTTGAAAGTATTTGGTAGCAAATGTTATATCTTTAAGGAATCTAGGAAAGGAAATTTTGATGTCAAAGGTGACAAAGGCATATTCCTTGGATATTCCTACAAAATTAAAACATACAAGTGTTTGAATTTGTCTACTCATAAAATCATAGAAAGTGCACATGTGAGAATTGATGAGTTTTCATAAAAGAGTGAAGAAGAAAGTAGCAAAGAGCCTAAGGATTACAGAAGATTTATTTATTATGAACCTAATATCCTACCAAATCTATCTAATAGATAGGAGGCCTCACCTCTTGAGTCCCCAAAATCTACAATAGCTACCAAGTTGCAAATAGTGTAACCCAAGTCACAATCTAAAGGACCTAAGTCATAGCTAGAAGCTACTGAGCCAGAGAAAACCAAGTCTAATGGACCCAAGTCACAATCGGTGGGACCTAAGGTTGATATTGAAGTTCATGATGGAACCAGTGAAACTTGTTCGAAATCTAAAGAACCTATTTTATCAAAATATGTCAGAAGGCATCATGCACCTAATCAGATCATTAGAGACAAATCAAATGGAACAATGATAAGAAACAAATTAGAAGGTACATATTTAATTGTTGAATTTGAACCTATAAATGTTAAAGATGCTTTGGATAATGAAAGTTGGATTGAAGCAATGAATGAAGAAATAGAATAGATAAAGAAGAAAAAAGCTTGGACTTGTGTTTCTAGACCTAAGGATAAAAATGTAATTTGCACAAAGTGGGTATTCAGAAACAAGTTGAATGAAGATGAAAAAGTTTCCAAAAAGAAAGAAAGGTTCGTATGTAAAGTCTATTCTCAAGAAGAAGGTATTGATTATAGTGAAAAATTTTCTCCTGTTACAATATTAGAAGGTGTTAGAACTGTACTAGCATATGCAGCTCATAGAGGATTTAAAGTTTATCAAATGGATGTAAAATCTACATTCTTGATGAGGAAGTCTACATTGAACAACCTAAAGGTTTTGTAGATCCTAACAAAAGGGACATGGTCTACAAATTACACAAGGCATTATATGGTCTCAAGAAAGCGCCCAAAGCTTGGTATGAAAGACTTCATAACTACTTGATACAGATTGGTTTTCAAAGAACTAATGATAAAAATAGTCTGTATATCAAAGAAGGACTAGGCAAAAGAAAATTGTGTTGGAAAAAATATTTTTTGATGATACTTTATTCATAGGAAATGATGACTTGTGCAAGGCATTTTCAAAAGAAAAGAGTAAAGAATTTGAGATGTCTATGTTTTAAGAGATAAAATTCTTTATTGGATTACAAATTTAATAGAACAAAGATCAAATCTGCATTACTCAATCTAAATATATTAAGAAGATACTAAATTAATTTGGAATGGAAGATTCAAGACCAGTTGGTACCCCTATCACTAGTGCATTTAACCCTAAATTTTGACCAAAAATTTTGACTAAGTCTTTTAAATGGGTTGGTTGGTTGATTTATATAGAAAATTTTGGTTTTTTTTAAGAACATGCCCATGTTGGTCACAATTGTGACCAATTATTTTGGTCTCAATTGCGATGCACACGGTAGAATAAAACAAAAAAAAAGGGGGCAAAAATCACATTTTATTTGAGTGCAAGTCAATGTTGAGGGTTCCAAAGCATTCCAAGATTTCACATGAGGGCATAATGTGATCTTCAAGGGGGGTTTCGAAAGAGAAGACACGCATCAGCATATGTTGATATAACCTTTGCCAAGGATGACCAGCTTCGCTGAAAATGACATTGTGTAGGGCCAAACTCAACATTGTGTAGGGACCATTGTAACAGGTAAAATTTTAGTGGCATATATGATAATAGGTTTTCTTTACCATGACATTGTGTAGGTACCATTGTAATAGGTAAAATTTTAGCGGCATATATAATAATAGATTTTCTTTACCATAGCATTGTGTAGGGACCATTGTAACAAGTAAAATTTTAGTGGATTGTGTGCTTGTGTTTGATTTGAATGGAGATAGCATTGTCAAGAATATTTTGATTCCTATGGGGAGGCAAGGTATATGGCACAACACCTTGGGAATTTTTATGTACAAGGGAAAAATTATATTGGTTTATAAAGGTGAGCCACCAGTATGTACAGATGCTCTCATTTTTAATGAGCTTGTTGAGCTTGATGGGAACTTGAGATTTAAATATGAAGCAGTTGTATCACCCAAAAAATTATTTCTTAGAGTAACTTGTGTCGATGAGGATTATATTTTGGGAATTCAAGAAAGCAAAGGTTATGGTGGCCATATAATTTGTTTAGATTTTGATAGTTTAAAACTAAAAAAATGGTCAGCAGAAGATTACCCATTTATGTTGACAGCCAAAAACTAGCTACCATGTACTGGTTGCCCCCCTCCTTAAGGGATAGCATAATTCAGACACCATGAAGGAGGGTGATTTTCCCTTCCTAAAAATATTGACTTGCTAAGGGATATCTTACTACCTAATGCTTTGCAAAAGAGGTCAAGTTCGGTCATAAGACAACTTAATTTTCCCTCAGTCAACTCAAACAAAATTGTTGTATCATCTACAAACTACACATTGGAGACTTCTTATTCATTGGTAAAACTTATACCTCTCACTTTAAGGTAAAGAGTGTTGTTCCTATCAAGTAGTGAAGTGACTCCACTATGAGAATAATTAGAAATGATGCAAAGGGACAACATTATCTAATGGGTCCAGTTAATTCAAATTTACATGATTGAGACCATTGATCTGAACTATGGACATAACACCATTCAACATAGTGGATACCATCCTAGAGAACATAGTAGGGAAACCCATTTTCTCCAGCATCATAAGAAGAAAGCTCCATTTGACCCTATTATATGCCTTTTCATAATCAATGAGTAACATCCCCTACTGATTAGACTCTCTTGCCCAATTGATTGCTTCTCAACTAGTGATAAGGTTCTCTAGATAGTACCTTCATTTAACAAATCTTATTTGGGTGAAGTTGATGGTATTAGGGAGGATAGTTTCCAGCCTTATGAATAACAGTTTAGCTAGTGTCTTGTAGGATACATTAAGAAGAGTAATAAGCCTCTATTTTTTAATCAAGGTCTTGTCCTTCTCCTTAGGGATGAGCTTGATGAGACATTCATTGATTTCCTAGCCTAGGGACCCTTTCTCAAAGGCCTTCTCATATACTGCCAATAGCTCTGCTACAATCTAGTCAATATTCTGCTTATAAAATTCAGCTAGAATCCCATTTGGACCAAGTGCCTTATCATTCTCTAGTTTCATAATAGAATTCTTGATTTCAAGACATGTAATCTCCTTAGTGAGGTTAGCTGCATCTACTTTTCTAACCTTACTTGGAATGATATTTTTCAGATTGGCCCTTGCTGTCAACATATCTAGATCTTTATCTTCATATTTTTATCTTAGTGTCCTCTCCCCAAACAAAATCAATCTAGACCCTTGATTCATTAGATTCAAGAGCTTAGAAGAAAAACTTAGACCCCTTTATCTCCTAACTGCATCCAGTTCACCCTTGCTCATTCCCTAAGAATAAGATAAGTAGGAGATTCTTTGATCGCTGCTAATGTCAAAGTAAAAAAAACCTAGGTTAACTAAAAAATGTAAAATTTGGTATGTTTTAGGAAGAAAATGATGAAAAAAATTGACATATTTGTTCATTAGTTGGTATGATTTAACAAGAAATTGATATAAAAATTTGACATATTTGTTCAATACTTTAGATATAAGAGAAACAAAAATTTAAGAAATCTATTAAGAAAAAAAACATGAGGAATGTTTGCAGGTTGATACTTAATTGGATAAAGAATGGAATTCTTCTAATGTAGTTATACATCCTCTCATGAGGACATATCTTATGGATACTCTCAAGGAGCTCAATAAAGTTGGAATGGGATTAATATCCATTCCTTTTAATTTCCTTTGTAATTTTCTTTTGAATGTAGACTTTTTTTTTTATAATTTTTTTAAAAGTATTTTCTAGTTTTGATGGTTGACTTTAATTTTCATGAATTTATTTCATTTTGTCTTAAGGCTTCATGTCATTCTAGTTTAAACTCTTTCTTCATTGCTATAATTTTGATATTTTTCTTTATTTGGAAAATGATGTTTTGTTTTATTTCTTTGAGGTGGCCCAATTAATGTAGTAGGTTTTTAAATGAGTAATAGTTATTTTTTAAAAGAGAATCATCTATCTATTATTCTAATGGCTTGAATTTTTTAGACATCTCTCAAACAATCAAATCAGTGACCCTATTGCAAGAAGAAAATCTCTCCCAAGATTTAGATAATTTGTTTGTTTTTTTGTTTTGTCACTGAGCTTTTACCCATGCACTTAAACTTTTTGAATCTATTGTTCTAGATGATTTTAGAATGTTATAGGGTATTGGAAATTACTTTTTGCAAATATTGCTATAGACAAAAATGTTGTGACGTTATATACAACCAAATAAACCTACCTTAAAATAGTTGAACAGACTTTCTTTATACATTGAAAGGAGGTTAAGAGGTTTCATGAAAATGCTATATCAGTGAAAATAAAACCTGATTATCTGAATTTTGTCAGAGTTTCTTAAGGCATATGTTATATATGTGAGGCATTTCATATTTTTCTCAAGAAAATGAGTGTGTCAAAATATGTCAGCAAAATGTCAGAAAACTAATCTTTTGATGGGGTAAACTAAGAAATAGTTAGCAAAATGTGTTCTTTATATTGTGAAACAATCACTTGGATATAATTTTCCAGTATTCATATGCAAGGGAAATTTAATTTGTTATCAAGTTGACATCATAAACATAATGTAATAGACTAAAAAAATAAGTAGTGTGTGGTCAGTTCAAGGGTAGTTATGGTTGGTTGTCAATTTTAGGAGTTACTATAAGTTTATAAAATTTGCAATGATTGATGACATGAGAAGAATAAATGTAAACTTGTTTTGAACAAATAAAGTATTGAATTTCTTGCATAATTCCTATGTATTGACATTTTTGATAGTCTAATTATTTTTTCATAGTTTTTTATTGTGTTGCTAAAAATCCATTAGTATAGATGGTGGAGTATTGAATATCCATTACTTTGGCATTTGCAGGGATTAAGACCCTATGATATTTTTAGAGATCAAATCATTTTCCTAGGAATTGTCAAAACCTTAATATAGGTTAAGTAAGAACATTACAAAATGTATTTTAACACTATCTTACATGCAATAAGACCTAAAATTTGGGAAATAATATGGGGAAAGGTATATAATATCTATCCACAAGGATGCAGGATGTCATGCATAAAAAAACATGTGCAAAAGGTGCAAGAAGGGTCTAAGAAAATCATCTTACTACTAAGAGGATGGAGACAAGAGTGAGTAGATATGGATTTGTCGATACAAGACAATAGGGAAGCATTGTGAGGGGTATCAAAAGAAGAATGTGGAGTCTAGAAGATGTCCAAATATATGTGTATTCAAAACATGTTCGGTTCAAAGACTATTTGGAGTAATCAACTACTTGTTTTGATAATAAACAACATTCAACATTGTTCTTTGGTGAGAGATTTTTGATAGGGTAGGTTAATAAATATTGAGGTTAGTGTGAAACAAATCTTGAAGTTGCAAGGGTTGAGTTCCCAAGGGCAAGGGGAATAATACCATCTATGAGGATTAAAGGGCATAAGATCACAACTATTCAATATATCAACACTTGATGCATTATCTAAAGAATTTTCTTTTGTATGACCTTGTTTAGGATGATGATAAATATTTCTTTAAAGTGTATGACATTATGGTGGTTACCACTACTTGTAAATCTATTCTTTTTTTAGTTAAGCCTATGCTAGATCAATCAAATTTAACTCTACTTGTATAGTTCTCTTGACTAAGATTTTAAAATCCAATATGGCAATTGGCCATGGAAAAAATGGGAGCTTGAGAAGCTTAAGCCTATGCCAAGTCAATTAGATGCAACATCACTTGTTCTAGTTTCTTGATTGAGATTCCAAAATTCAATAGTGCAAACAAATTGACTATGGCCAAAGTGGGAGCTTTAGATGATTTATCCAAGTATCCATCCTTAGGTCCTCAGGATCTAGTAGAAGAGGTTACGATAGGTTTTAGGGTTTAGGGTACTATGATTAAAGCAATAAGTGCTATTGTCAAGTTTAGAAGGCATAATCACCTGTACAAAATTAATATGGTCAATGATCAACTAGAAGGCATAATCTCCATTTTCTCATTGGAATATAGATACATGTTAACTATAGAACTTAGAAGGCATTAAGCTGGTATCTAAATTTTAGATTCATAGAGGCATCAAATTTAATGAACTTTGACTACAAACCATCTTTGGGAAGGATCTCCAATAAATATATCTTAGAGAATTAGTACTGCAGTGTAATGTCCCAAGGTGATGTATTAGCTTATTTTGCTAAATTTTTAGAAATAGAACACAAATGATAACACATTTTTTTTGTTTTGATCATTGAGATCCCAATATGAGAAAGTTCAGAATATACAGTAGCTAGGATGTGAATAGTAAACAATTTATTTCACTTACCTAGTTTGAACAAGTTAAGAGTGCATGGTAGTTGGAGTGTAAACAAGAAGCAATTTATTTTGCTTATTGGTGTTAGGTTGCATAGTATATAGGATAATCCAGAGAGATAGAGACAATTGGTGGTGCACTAAAAATGTTGAAGTTATGATAATGCAAGAAACAAACTAGAGTTGTCTCTCTCTCATTTTTTAGAAAAATTTTGTCCAAAAATGCTTAGAAGAAAAATAGTTCATTAATTAGTGTGTAAATAGGTAATCAACATAGATATATGGGTAGGAAAAGGCAATGAATGAGAGAAATAAGAATGTTAAATGATTATTGAAGATCATAATGATGCAATAAACAAAATTCAATGGCCTTTCACAATTTATACACTTTGTGAATTTATATATCTTTATATACAAGTACAGACTAGAACCTGATGCTCTCACGGAACTAGGCTATGGAAAGTAGGGGTTCCCCTGTAGTAACAAAGAGAAAACTATCACACACACACATGTGCGCACGCATGCACACACACACACACACACACACACACACACACACACACACACACACACACACACACACACACACACACACACACACAGTTAGTTATTTAGTTAGTTTCCATCATCATGATGGATATATCTAGTTTCTTTCATCAAACAACAGATGTTTAATATAGCCATCGACAATACACAGGTATGAATTATTATAATAAAAGTGATGAATAAATATTGGAGAATATTATGATGCATAAAACAATTGTAGTCACCTCTCATCAAATAATTTCCCTTGTCTAAGTGTGCAGGCATGCACACTGCACACACATGATGACAGAATTTTGTGAGAGATGACTGTAACTTGTTTTACGCATCATTGTGATCTTTTATGTTCATTCAAATTTTTATTGCATTCACAAAAGTCTTAATGCTTATTTATTGTTGATAACATTGTTTGGTAAACTACTACATTTTTGAAAACATATTTAGGCAATAGGCATAGACTTTCTTGATAGAAGACTTTGCACATTACAATGTTCTCGTGTATTGATGAAACTTTCTTTCCTTAGGCACATGTTGTAGGTTACATTGGTTATTAGTTTTATGTATTATACATATTTATGCATAATTTTTGGTAGTTTATATTATATATTTCATAATAAGTTATCAATTGTTGATAGTCTACACATCTTATAAACCACTAATTGTTTGAGTCATTTCTCTTGTTGAAGCATTCTAAGGAAATAATGATAGACTTTCTTGAGGCAAGACTTTGCATATTATAAAATTTTCTTTCGATCTTTCAAATTTGAGCCTAAGGATTGATGGCATTGCTCTTCTTAGGTACATCAGGAAAGTTTAATTGACTATTCTATTTATTGTTAGAGTAATTATTTGTTTGCATTTATTAATTAAATCACTTTGATTTAATTAATTAATTTTCCTATTACTCTAGTTTGCTTAAGCTATCTTGTAGGTGCATATAATTAATATTTTATTAATTATATTGTGCAACCTAGCTTTTTAGTTTAGGGTTTCTATCTCACCTTTATAAGGATGAGCATTGTACTTTCTTCATAATCTCTTATGCATTTTTCATTTGAGAGCAACTTTTCTTCTATCTCCATTTTTTAGCAAACCCTTGCCTCTTCTCGTCTTTTTCTTCTATGACAGGTTTTTGCATGCAGGGATTTGAAGGCTTTGTGGATTTGATTGGCTTATTTGCTCAAATCCTACATGGTATCAGAGCCAGATCTGTTGTAGCTTGTTCAGTGTTTCAAGAAAAAGGGAGAACAAGGGTTTGGCGGATCAGATCTGGTGTTTTTCTTAGGATTTTTTTGAGAAAATAGGGGGGTCACTAATTTTCAGAGCAGTTTGAGGCCAAACAGACCTCACGGATGGATTCAGAAGACATCAAAACCCTCGTTTTGATATAAAATTTGTCCGATTTGCACAACATTGATTTGGTTGGCAAATTTTTTTTTGCTTGCTGAGCCATATGGCCCTCTGCACGCACTCCGAGGCAGAAAAATCAAAAAAATCACAAAAAAAATATTTTGCGCAATTTTTAACCGCGGCAGTTAGCAACCCATAGCGGAGCCGCTAGCGATCACCGCTGACGGCCACCGCTAGCAGTTACCGCTGGCGGTCCGCCAGCGGCCCGCAGCAGCTCCGCCGGCGGTGTTCGCCGCGGCCCCGCCGCGCTCAGCCCTCCCTCCGCCCAACCACCGCCTGGCCTCCGCTCCACCAGTGGTGCGGGGGTGGTGGGATTTTTTAAATTTTTTTATTATTTTTTTATTAAAAAAATAATTTTTTCGTGCATTTTCAGAGGCCCTAGAGGTTTTTCTTTCGTAACTCGAGCATACGGATGTATTTTTTCAATCTGAAAAATGCACCGGAAAGCTGATTCCAAGACGGAGATGATGGTATAGGTGTTTTTGATTTTTGATGCAGTTTGGTTGCCTATTTTGGCAGTCAAAGCTAGATGTTCTGTTTTGCACTCCGGGAGGCGTATCTTGAGCATCCGATCTCCGATTTTGGACTTCTTTATATTGCTGGAAAGCTCTTTTTGTGCTCTTTCTAGTGATGCTAGTTGTTGTTCCAGATTATATTCTAGGAACATCCTATTCAATCTTTTGTATTTTAGCATTCTAGTGGATATCCTGTTTGTTTTAGGTCCGGGGATCGATTTTGTTGCTTCAGTTGCTTCATTTTAGGCTCTACCTTCTGTTGTTTCAGTCTTATGTCTTTTCTGATCATTGTTGATATTCATTGTAAGCATTTTTATGCAATGCACTGAGATAAAGTACCACTCTTGCGTTTCAGGATCCTTTTCATCATTGTGATTCGTTGTACTCACACTATTTTATAAAGTGCCATGGGGGGGAATAGTTGTTTTCTACTTATAGGCCCTCTTTCTCTTTTTTCTCATGCAGTGTCGATGACACGTGCCTTTATTGGTGTCTGTACCTCACTCTCGATGTGTCTAGTTCCTGTGTTGTAGGAGATTTTTTTGGCCCACCTTTTCAGCTGCCTGTCACCTCACCTGCATTATCGGGGGGTTATATTATTGTTCTATGCTTCTTTGGTTGATGGTTCATTGGTGTGAGCTATGTATTTAGTACCTGATCCTACATACTAGGCGATTGCAGTGGCTAGCTACCTATGCATTTCGGTGAGATGGATCATCTACCATATAGACACGCTCGGTTCGAGCCTTCTATTTCCATGGAGGTTCTACAGATCAGCATTTTGATAGAGTTTTGTGATTCTTCATGCTTCAATGATTCTCTTCTGATCTCTTTGTTCCTTCTTCTGGAACATTCTTTGCTATCTCTTTTTGGAGTAGGCTTTTTCCCATGTGGTTTTCTCTATTTCTCCTCTTTATAAAGATTTTGTTGTAATTGGGTACCTGATTAGGCCTTGTTGCCAGGACCCAATTCTACTTTCAAAGCTGTGCTAGGTTAGCTTACCTCCCGAGCTTCACTTAAGGGTGTTAGAGTAATTATTTGTTTGCATTTATTAATTAAATCACTTTGATTTAATTAATTAATTTTCCTATTACTCTAGTTTTCTTAAGCTATCTTGTAGGTGCATATAATTAATATTTTATTAATTATATTGTGCAACCTAGCTTTTTAGTTTAGGGTTTCTATCTCACCTTTATAAGGATGAGCATTGTACTTTCTTCATAATCTCTTATGCATTTTTCATTTGAGAGCAACTTTTCTTCTATCTCCATTTTTTAGCAAACCCTTGCCTCTTCTAATCTTTTTTTTCTGTGACAGGTTTTTGCATGCAGGGATTCGAAGGCTTTGTGGATTTGATTGGCTTATTTGCTCAAATCCTACATTTATATGTACTTTTAAGGTGGTTTTGTGATACATTTTTTTAATGTATAACCATTGATAGTCTAAACATGTATGTGTAGACTATCAAATTTGGAAGAACCATGCAAAATAGATCACATAAATTTTCTTAAAATGTGCATATAAAGATGTATGAGACAATCAATTATTGATCAAATAGAAGTAAGATGTCAAGAAAATTCTTATTTTAAGGACAACATTTTTAGGCAAACTTCAGCAACATAACAGGCATCTGTAAAAGAAAAGTGAGGTTTTGAAGTCACCTATAAGAGAGATTCATGACATTGACTACAATATCAGGAAGTATTGATGGCATCATTCTTAGAGTGACAACTAACACTAAAATAGAAAAGTGTATTTGAACCCTAATTGAGTCTGGACACAAGAAAATTCAACAAAAATTAGAAGAAGCCTAGGGCTACAGCAGGGTTTGATATCATCTCTTGAAGTTTTTACTATTGATTGGTGAAGGGTTTTATATTGTTGAATATTATTTCTATATTGTATCAATAAAATATAGAACTTTAAAGAAATCTAAAGTAATATGCTCATCATTATTTCTGATGTTCATCAATTTTGTGTATGTGATGATCCACTTTTTAATCCAAATGATGGCTTTATATAATGGCCAGTCTGAAGTTTTTTATCACTATTTCTGATATTTAATCTTATTTTTTATGTGATGTTCTTGTTAAGATCACCCTCTTTGATTGAAGCTATATGCACATGCAATCTTTATTTCTTACCAATTGTGGATTACTTCCACCCTCCTTGGTTGCTGTAAGGCTTTGGAGTCCTTAGTATGCTACTAAAATAAGGTTTGATAACTAAGTCCAAATATTCATGTTACTTTGGGTTTCAATTTAAATGTTTCAAAAAATTTCAAGAATTAATCAAAGTTTCTAAAGACAATTTGTTTATGGTCATTGAAACTCATTCTATTTTATGTTAATATTAGGATTAAATGGAATTTATAGAAGCAGAAAGTACCATCTAGCTTTGTGTTTCTTTGTTTTTTTTGAAGTGTAACTTGCATTTCTTGAAAGTGTTCCACAACATAGATCTCCTTCAACAAAATTATCTAGGTTGGGCAATTGGTAACTTCTTTTCTTTCTATGGAAGATTGTAATTGACAAAATTTAAGACTTTGTTTCTTTGTAATCATCCATGTGAAGTATGTGAAAAATACTTTTTTTGTGCTAGATGCTTCCCTATAATGTTTGGATTTTTAGTTTCTCTAAGCTGTATCAAAGTGGTTTTTTGATGTTACAAGTGATCTTAGATCTCATATATTACTTAAAGATCTGACTGTTCCATACACTCCTTTGGTTCTGACTATGCCAACATAATGACCTTCAAAATGACTTAAAACCCATGAGCTTACAAAGAAACTACACTCTATTTGTATCCTTATCACTCCAAATCATCAATAGAGTCATGATCAATCTCATCTATGAAGTGTATTAAAATCTAAGGATTTGGAGTGACTCTATCATTTCATTTTTTTCCAAATCTTGTTCAAACCATATAATGCAATCTCATCTATGAAGCGTATTAAAATCTAAGGATTTGGAGTGACTCGTATACAATTAATTTTTTTTCATTCATTATATGGTTTGAACAAGTGTGGAAAAAAATAAGATTTTTATTATGAATTTTTTGTTCATCAATCTATGTTAAACTAATCAGCAAAGATTTGGTCCTCTGAGTTATGGAAGGTCAACTAAGTATTTGTTTCTTTTAATTTTTTATATTTCTTTATCTCTTTATCAACTATCTCTCTATCTATACCTCTTTCTATCTATCTCACTTTAGTATTCATGTCTATATGTGTCTTCCTCCTACTACTCCATCTACAAGTTGCAAAAAAATCATCCTTCTTCCACCAATGAGTCATTTCATTCAAGAAAGACCATTTCTAACAATATCAATGCACAAAAAATAGGGAGACAATTGCTAGACTGTGGTCTAACTTAAAAAGAAAAGGTGATGGAAAATTTTATTTTCCTTGCAAAATTTGTAAGGGCTTAAACACTCAAAGATATCTAATCACAACATCTGAGCAAAATTGTAGGCAACATGGTCACATTTAAGGGGGAAATGAATATCGTCCATTGGTATGCATTTTAATAGTTTGTAAATTACATAAGACATGATTTCATGATGACATCATGGTCATGGTTAATATAAGGTCATCATTTTCATATAGGTCAACATCCCTAAGTTTCATGCTATGGACCATGACAATTTGGAGAATGCAGATTTCCAAATGAGGGAACATGGAGGTGTGAATATTGAAGTAGAAGGTAATGATACCATGGAAGAAGACCATGATGATCAAGATGATGATGATGATGATGTTGACGTAGAGCTTGATGTACCTATACTTGAGAAGGCACACAAGTCCCTATATGAATGTTGTTTAGTGTGGAGCCTGATCAGTCCCCAAGTGGGAGATTGTTAGATTGTGGTGACTGATCAGGAAAGTACTGTACATACTTCATAAATAGTGGGGTTCGGGGCATCGCCCCCAAAAAAATTTTTGGGCAGTGGCCGACATATTATGGCCGACATGTTATAACCCTAAAGTGGTTTAATACTTGTATAAAAGGGCTTAGGGTTGGTTATTTTTCATATTGTTGTGATGCGAAATTGGTTCTTGTGACGGTATTGAGTTGTAAGGGATTACGAATTGTAATTAGGTTGTAATCACTAGATTGTAATAAGATCGAACTTGTTGTTTGGTGGACGTAGCCCAGAGATTGGGTGAACCACGTTAAATCTTAGTGCCTTGTGTTCATTTTTGTGTGTTCTATTATTTTTTGTCATTGGTTATATTTGCATGTAGTTTTTTATTTCTGTCTGTGGTTTATCTTAACAAGTGGTACCAGAGCGAGGTTGTTTTTCAGTTATCCTCTATAGGAAAGTATCACGATTAAGTGGGAGTCTCATGGTTGAGTGGGAGCGATGGCAGATGAGGGTAAGCTGAGAGTTGACAGGTTTAATGGGCAGAACTTCTAGTTATGGAAGATGCAAATGGAACACTATCTATATCAGAAGAATTTATGGAAGCCATTGGAAGGCAAAGCCAAGAATCAGGGAACTATGTCAGAGGCTGAATGGGATCTTTTGGATAGAAAGGCACTCAGAAGCATTCGGTTATGCTTGGCACCATCAATGGCATTTAATATTACAAAAGCAAAGACGACAGAAGATTTGATGAAAACCCTAGTGACACTATATGAAAAGCCCTCTACTTCAAACAAGGTATTTCTCATGAAGCATTTATTTAATATGAAAATGGCAGAAGGTGGATCTGTTTCAGATCATTTAAATGAGTTTAATACTATTACTAGTCAGTTATCTTCTGTGGGTATCAATTTTGATGAAGAAATTAGGGCTCTCTTGATTTTGTGTTCTTTGCCTGAAAGCTGGAATGGCTTGGTAATGGAGGTGAGTAATTATGTTCCTGGATCTAGTACCCTAAAATATGATGATGTGATCAGTGTTGTTTTGAGTGAGGAAACTCGTAGGAAATCCTCAGGTGGATCTACATCAGGAAGTGCTTTGAATGCACAAAGCAGGGGCAGAATGACTGAAAGAGGAAGTAACTCTGGAAATCATGGGAAATCAAGAGGAAAGTCAAAGGGGAGGAGGTCTCAATCGAGAGGACCAAATGATTGCTAGTATTGTGGGAAACCAGGGCACAAAAAGAAAGATTGCTAGAATCAAAAGAAAAATGAAGGATATAAATCAGATGGAGACAAGGAGGCAAATGTGGTAAGTAACAAATCCAAAGAGGATGCTTTTCTTTTGTCTTTAGAGAGTGTTGATGATTCATGGGTTTTAGATTCTGGCGCTTCATTTCATGCTACACCTCATAGAGGTTATTTCATTGATTATGTCCAAGGGGATTTTGGGCTTGTTTATTTGGGGGATAATAAACCCTATCAGATTGTTGGAAAAGGAAAAATTAAGATTAAGTTGCAGAATGGGAATCATTGGCTAGTACATGAGGTAAGACATGTTCCACAACTAAGTAGGAATTTAATTTCAGCAGGGCAACTCGGTGATGAGGGTTGTGTAGTTACTTTTAATGATAAAAATTGGAAGGTTTCAAAAGGTTCCCTTGTAGTAGCAAAAGGTGTGAAAGTAGGCACCTTATATCTTTGTACAGTTCATATTGTTCCTTCTACTTTGATTGTTTCAGAGAAAAATGAATATTCAGGAACAATTACTGCAGCTGAGCAGGGAGAACAAATAGTTGTTGTAGATTCTGATACAGTGTTGTGGCACAATAGACTTGGGCACATGAGTGAGAAAGGTATGAAAGTACTTCATTCAAGGAAATTTTTACCAGGTCTAAAATGTGTGAATATGGATTTCTGTGAAAGTTGTGTGTATGGAAAACAAAAGAGAGTGAGTTTTGTAAAGATAGGGAAGGAAAACAAAAAGGAGAAATTAGAGCTTGTGCATACAGATGTATGGGAACCGGCTCAAGTATCTTCCCTTGGTGGCTTTGATTATTATATTACATTTATTGATGATGCAACTAGAAAAGTATGGGTTTATTTCCTTAGACAAAAATTTGATGTATTTCAAACTTTTAAGAAATGGAAATGCTTGGTTGAAAATGAGACTGGTAAGAAATTAAAATGTCTCAGATCTGATAATGGTGGTGAGTATTGCAGTCATAAATTTAAAGATTATTGCTCCATTAATGGTATTCGTAGACAAAAAATTGTTCCAAGGACTCCATAGGAAAATGGAGTGGTTGAACGCATGAATAGGACTATAATGGAGCGCGCAAGGAGCATGAGGTTACATGCTGGGTTGCCCTTACACATGTGGGCAGAGGCTGTCAATACTGTAGTATATTTGATTAATAGAGGTCCCTCTACTCCTTTGGGCTGTGGTATTCCAGAGGAAGCATGGACTGGGAAGAAGGTGAGTTATTCTTTTCTCAAGACCTTTGGTTGTGAAGCTTTTGCTCATATAGACTCTAAAAATAGAACCAAGCCCGAAGCTAAATCAAAGAAATGTGTCTTTGTTGGATATGGCATTAATGAATTTGGTTATAGGCTTTGGGATTTTGAAAATCATAAAATTATAAGAAGCCGGGATGTCATATTCAATGAAAAAGTGTTGTACAAAGATCTTTTGCAACAATATGAGAAGAAAGAAGATGATTATGTAGTGCTAGATGATACTCCAAAAGCTGATGTTCTAGCCATTCCTCATGATGTACAACAACCGTAACAACAAATACCACACACACCAGTGAATGTTAGACGGTCAACAAGGAAAATTAGACCTCCACAAAGGTTTTCTCCCTCTTTGTATTCTATTTTACTTACTGATGCTGGAGAACCTGAAAGTTATGATGAAGCTGTGCAGGTGGATACTAAGATTCAGTGGGAGTTTGCAATGAAAGATGAAATGGACTCTTTGCTGAAAAATAAGACATGGGATTTGTGCAAGTTGCCTGCAGGTAAAACGGCTTTACAGAATAAGTGGGTTTACAGGTTGAAAGAAGAGGAAGGAGGTAAGAAAATATTTAAGGCCAGGTTAGTTGTAAAAGGATTTGCACAAAAAAAGGGAATTGATTTTGATGAGATATTTTCTCTTGTTGTTAAAATGACTTCTATTCGTACTATTTTAAGTCTTGTGGCTACTGAAGATTTGCATTTAGAGTATATGGATGTTAAAACAACCTTTCTTCATGGTGATTTGGATGAAAAAATATATATGGCTCAGCCACAGGGTTTTGAGGTCAAAGGTAAGGAGAACTTAGTGTGCAAATTGAAGAAAAGTTTATATGGCTTGAAGCAAGCACCTCCGCAATGGTATCTGAAATTTGATAGTTTTATGCATGAGCATGGATATAATAGGTGTCATTCAAATTATTGTGTTTATTTTAAGAGGTTGGATGATGATAGCTACATTATTTTATGTCTATATGTTGATGATATGCTTATAGCTGGGTCTAACATGCATCATATTAAGGGCCGAAAATGCTAGTTAGCACATGCATTTGCTATGAAGGATTTGGGGGCAGAAAAAAAAATCCTTGGTATGAAGATTTACAGAGATAGGAAGAATAGAACCTTGATGCTATCTCAGGCTGATTATGTTGAGAAGGTGTTGCAACATTTCTGTATGGAGAATGCTAAATTTGTCAGCATACCTTTACCTGGTCATTTGAAATTGACTAAGGAGATGTGTCCCAAGATACAGGAAGAGGAGGATAAGATGTCCACGATACCCTATGCTTCAGCTGTAGGAAGTTTGATGTATGCTATGGTATGCACTAGGCCAGATATTGCACATGCAGTAGGATTTGAGCATTGGAATTTTTTCAAGTGGATTCTTAGATATTTGAGAGGAACATCCAATAAGTGTTTACACTTTTTGGGCTCTACTACTGATTTACAGGGCTATGTTGACTCAAATTTGGTAGGGGATATTGATACCAGGTGGAGTACTACAGGTTATGTCTTTACTGTTGGTGGGGCAGCCATGAGTTGGGTTTCTAGGTTACAGAAGATTAATGCTTTATCCACTACAGAGGCAGAGTATGTTGCTGCTACAGAGGTAGCCAAGGAGATAATATGGCTTCAATTCTTCTTGGAAGAATTGGGACATCCTCAGAAGGATAATTATTTTTTTACAGATAGTCAAAGTGCCATTCATCTTGTTAAGAATTCAGCTCTGCATTCTAAGACCAAACACATACAGTTGTGGTACCATTTCATTCGGTCAGTTTTGGAGGATGGACAGTTAAAGCTAGAGAAGATACATACCAATGACAATCCAGCAGATATGTTGACAAAGGTTGTAATAAGGGAGAAGCTGAACTCCTCTTCAGCTTTGGTTGGTCTTTTAGACTGAACATGAATAAAAGAACAGTAGAGTCCAGGATGGTTTGATCCAATGGGAGCCCCATTTGGTAGTGGTATTGCTACAGGATCAGTCTCCAAGTGGGAGATTGTTAGATTGTGGTGACTGATTATGGCTGACATGTTATAACCCTAAAGCGGTTTAATACTTGTATAAAAGGGCTTAGGGTTGGGTATTTTTCATATTGTTGTGATGCAAAATTGGTTCTTGCAGTGGTATTGAGCTGTAAGGGATTACGGATTGTAATCAGGTTGTAATCACTGGATTGTAATAAGATCGGACTTGTTGTTTGGTGGATGTAGCCCAAGGATTGGGTGAATCATGTTAAATCTTGGTGCCTTGTGTTCATTTCTGTGTGTTCTATTATTTTTTGTTATTGGTTATATTTGCATGTAGTTTTTTATTTCTGTCTGTGGTTTATCCTAACAATGAAGGCTCCAAAACAACTCTTCTTGTCATTGTATTGTTGTTGGTGAACTTGAAGGTTATGAATGGTTTATCCAACATAGCAATAACATGTATGTTAAGGTATGCCATCTTCTTTCATTATTTTACTCATAGTTCCCTTACAATTAACATTGGGTTCGTGTAGCGATTAATATTCTTTAAATTAACAAATTATATTTTTGGTCATAGGTTGATAGGTGAGTGTTTGTACCAGCATCAAACATTCTACCTTGCTCATACCAAGAATTATCTACCATCATGAAAGATATTGGAATGGAGTATCAAACAATACATACATGTCTGAACGATCATATTATATATCATAAATAGCTTGACTTTGCAACATAATGCCCTATTTGTCATATTAGTAGATATCAATCAGATCAACTAACAAAAAAGGTGCCTCGCAAAGTTCTTTGGCATATTCCCATTATTCCACATCTAAAGCAATTATTCAGGTGCAATAGCTTGGCACAATTTATGGATTACCATGCATGCAATAGAAGTCAAGATGACATTATGTGAATGCCTACAGATGGTTTGACATTTAAGAAAATAGAGAAAAAGTGGCCACACTTTAAAGAAGAACCTCATAATCTCAAGCTTTCATTGGCAGCAGACAGTGTCAATCCTTTTGGAGAGATGAGATATACTTACTCAATGTGGCATGTTTTTGTTATCAATAATAACATACCTCCTTGGTTTTCCATAAAGAGAGAGAGCACATAATTTTGACACTGATTGTTCCAGGTATTTTTTGATTTAGTGATCATCTAAACTAATTTATTATTACTAATCCATCAAAATGGTCATAATAAGTATGTAATGTTTTTGTTCAATCAACTAGGTAAGTACCAAGTTAAAGATATCAATGTATATATTGAACCCCTTATCGACGAGTTGATGGTGTTATGGAATGGGGTTACTATGTATGACATCTGTAGCCCAATAGGACAAAGACAATTTTAATTTCATGCAATGCTTGTATGGACAATACATGATACTCTCAGGCTAACACATTTTTGTGGTATGTCAAAGTTAACACATTTAATCAAATTATACATGATCTTGTAGGTCTTTAAACAAAGGGAAAATTTGCATGTCCAGTTTGTGGTCCAAAGATGAAATTTCATCATTCAAAAAGTTTAAGAAAGTAGGTGTTCGATGAGAATAGACACTTTTTGCACAAAAATCATAAGTATTGAATTATTGAAAAATAATTTTTCAATGGGAAAGAAGAGACTATGTCAAAGCCACAGAGAACGACACCTCACCTATGGAAGTTGGCATACAATAAAATAAATCATTGAGATAATGTCATTCCATTCGATGGTTTTTGTTTCAAATTTATATTTCAATATTGTGTTTTATTTACTAATGATGTGATTGATGCCTGTGAAGGTCATCAAGGCATCAATGACCAACTCCCAAAAGGACTCAAAATTTATCCTACACAATTTAATAGGTTGTCATACTAAGAGAACCTCCTAATTGTGCATTTGTTTGATCCTATGCATATTGGAAAGAATGCAACAAAGATATTATGGAAAATCTTGGATGGAAGGCATGACAAAGACCAAATTGTCAAAACTTGTAGTGACATTGAAGAATCCAACCATGCAATAAAAATTGGCATTAAATCAAATAACAATGGAGACCAAATTGATACAAGTGCCCTTAGTTGGTTATTGTTAGAGCACCAAAGCAATGCTATAAAAGAAGTCATTCAAAAAATTTGATTTCCCACAAGATTTGCTGCGAACATAAACAATCTCATATCAAAGAAAAGTGAATTTGGGCCAAGGTTGAAAACAAACGATTGGCATAAATTTATTAAGGTAATTTATGTTATTTTGTATTCACTATATATTTATATACTACATGTAATTTTAATTGCATTCTTTTATAAAATATTGACAAGATCATTTTACAAATATTGCAGTATGTTCTACCTCTATCTCTCCCATAGCACTTTGCCAATAATATCAAATAGGTTATATATGTTCTTGGAAAATACATGAGGTGGTTTTCATCTAAAGAAATAAATAAAGAAGATATAAAATATTGGAAGAGAAAAATTCCTCTTCTGATGTGTGAAATGCAAAAGTGTCCACCTCCAAGTTGTTTCAATGTACAAGAACACTACCTCATACATCAAGTTGAGGAGATTGAATTGTGTCAACCTATACCAACTAGGTCAATGTGGATGGTTGAGAGGCACTTGAAATTTTTGAAAGGCTTGGTTTGACAGAGAGTACATACATGACAGTGATCTAAAATCTCTTAACGATGTTGGTTTAACAGCCAGTTGCAAATCCTCTAACAAGGTGATAGTTCTATTGAATTTTGTTAAGACCTCTTGCAAGGCCACTCCTTAAAGGGTGATTAAATCCTCTAACAAGGTCACACCTAAAAATTTGTTTTGTAACCTTTAATTGGGTTGGCTCCTAACAGGGCTCACTTCAGAAGAGTGAAAATATCAACTAGTTACATTGGTGGTTTTCCCATATCGGGTTTTCACATTAAATCCTAGTGTCTCATGTGTTCATTTTATTTCTCTTATGCTTGAAAATTAATCACTATGAATTTTTAAGATCACCTAAAATTAAATCACTCCATATTTATCAAATTATAGCATTTTCATGTGTATATTGAATAACAACAGCAATCGGTTTTATTTGACAACTAAGGGATCTGGGATATATTTTAGTGATAACTGATTCACCTCCTCTCCTTAGTTACTCCTTCTATATTTCCAACAATTCACTCATTCAAAGAAAGTTTTACCAGGTCTAAAATGTGTCAATATAGATTTATACGAAATTTGTTTATGGAAAACAAAAGAGAGTGAGTTTTGTGAAGAGTGGGAAGGAAAAGAAAAGTGAGAGATTAGAGCTTATGCATACAAATGTATGGGGACTAGCTCATGTATCTTCCCTTGGTGACTCTCATTATTATGTTACATTTTTTGATGATGCAACTAGAAAAGTATGGGTTTATTTCCTTAGAAATCTAATGTATTTTAAACTTTTGAGAAATGGAAATGCTTGGTTGAAAATGAGACTAGTAAGAAATTAAAATGTCTTAGATCAGATAATGGTGCTGAGTATTGTAGTTATGAATTTGAAGATTATTTCTCCACTAATGGTATTTGCAAATAAAAAATTGTTCCAAGGACTCCATAGAAAAATGGAGTGGCTAAAGGAATGAACATGACTATAATGGAGCGTGCAAGGAGCATGTTGTAGCATGCAGGTTTACCCTTAAACATGTGGGTAGAGGCTATCAATATTGATGTATATTTGATTAATAGAGGTCCCTCTACCCCTTTTTATTATAGTATTCTAAAGGAAGCATGGACTGGTAATAAGGTGAGTTGTTCTTTTCTCAAAACCTTTGATTGTGAAGCATTTTCTCATATAGATTCTAAAAATAGAACCAAGTTGGAAGCTAAGTAGAAGATATGGCATTGATGAATTTAATTCTATGCTTTGAGATTTTGAAAATCATAAAATTGTAAAAAGCAAGGATGTCATATTCAATGAGAAAGTATTGTACAAAGATTTGTTGCAGCAACATGAGAAGAAAGAAGAAGATTATGTAGTGTTGGATGATACTCCAAAATATGTTGTTCCAACAATTCCTCATGATGTACATTAACCACAACAACAAATACCACACACACTAATGAATGTTAGATGGTCAACAAGGCTAAGTAGACCTCTAGAAAGATTTTCTCCTTCTTTGTATTCTATTTTACTTACTGATACTGGTGAACCTGAATGTTATGATAAAGTTGTGCAAGTGGATACAAATATTTAGTGGGAGACTACAATGAAAGAAAAAATGGATTCTTTGCTGAAAAATATGACATGGGATTTATGCAAGTTTCTTGTAGGTAAAAGGGCTTTACAGAATAAATGGGTTTACAAGTTGAAAGAAGAGGATGGAGGTAAGAAAATATTCAAAGCCAAGTTAGTTGTAAAAGGATTTGCATAGAAAAAAGGCAATGATTTTGATGAGATATTTTCTCTTGTTGTTAAAAGGACTTCTATTTGCACTCTTTTAAGTATTGTGGCTACTGAAGATTTGCATTTAGAGCAACTTGATACTAAAACAACCTTTCTTCATGGTGATTTAGATGAAGATATATATATATATATATATATATATATATATATATATATATATATATATATATATATATATATATATATATATATATATATATATATATATATATATATATATATATATATATATATATATATATATATGGCATAGCACAGGGATTTAAGGTCAAAGGTAAGGAGAACTTAGTGTGCAGATTGAAAAAAAGTTTATATGGCTTAAAGCAAGCACCTTGGCAATGGTATCTAAAATTTGATATTTTTATGCATGAGCATGGATATAGTAGGTATCATTCAAATCATTGTGTTTACTTTAAGAGGTTGGATGATGAAAATTACATTATTTTATGTTTATATGTTGATGATATGCTTGTATCTAGCTCGAACATGGATCACATTAAGGGGTTAAAATAACAATTATCATGTTCATTTTCTATGAAGGATTTGGGGGTAGAAAAAAAAATCCTTGATATGAAATTTTGCAAAGATAAGAAGAACAATAAATTATCCTTATCAAAAACTAGTTATAAGTGAAGGTGTTGCAACATTTCTCTAAGGAGAATGCTAAAGTTGTCAGCACAACTTTACCTAGTCATTTGAAGTTGACTAGGTAGATGTGTCCAAAGACACAAGAAGAAGAGCATAAGATGTCCAAGGTACCTTATGCTTCAATTGTAGGAAGCTTGATGTATGTTATGATATGTACAAGGCTAGATATTTCACATGTAGTGGGAATTGTTATCATGTATACGAGTCATCTAGAAATTGAGCATTATAATGCAATTTAATGGATTCTAAGATATTTGAGAGGAACATCCAGTAAGCATCTACATTTTAGGGGCTCTACTATTGATTTATAGGGATATGTTGACTTGAATTTGGAAGGGGATATTGATACCAAGCTGAGCACTATATGTTATGTATTTACTGTTAGTGGGATAGTAGTGAGTTAGGTTTATCATTTGTAGAAGGTTAATGCTTTATCCACTATAGAGGTAGAGTATGTTGTTGCTATAGAGGTAGCCAAGGAGATGATATGGCTTTAGTTCCTCCTGGAAGAATTAGGACACCCTTAGAGGGATAATTATTTTTTTACAAATAGTTAAAGTGCCATTCATCTTACGAAGAATTTAGCTCTACATTCAAAGATAAAACACATATAGTTGTGGTACCATTTCATTTGATCAGTTTTGGATGATGGATAGTTAAAGCTAGAAAAGATACATATAGATGAGAATCTAGCGGATATGTTTACAAAAGTAGTGACAAGGGAGAAGTTGAACTCCTCTTTAGCTTTGGTTGATCTTCTTGATTAAACAGAATAAAAGAATAGTAGATTCTAGGGTGGTTTGATCCAGTGGGAGCCCCAGGTGGTAGCAGTATTACTATAGGCCAAGTGGGAGATTATTGTCTAATGTAGAGCCTAGTTAGTCCCAAAGTGAGAGATTTTTAATTTGTGGTGACTAATTAGGGATGTACTATACATACTTCATAATTCTTTGGGGTAAATAATTAATTATAACTAAAGCGGTAAAAATAATAGTATAAAATAGCTTAGATTAGGGATTTTCATAAGGTGTGATGTGAAAATTTCTTCTTACGATGGTATTGAGCTATAGGGGATTACAGATTATAATCAAGTTGTAATCACTAGATCATACTAATATTGGACTTTTTGTTTGGTGGATGTAGCCCAGGGTTTGGGTGAAACATGTTAAATCTTGGTGTCTTGTGTTCTCTTATGTGTGATTTATTATTTTATGATATTGTTTATCTTTGCATGTAATTGTTATTTCTATCTAAAGTTAATACTAATAGATAAGACATTGATTTTTCTTAAAGATAACTATTATTGGCCACATATGTATAAGGATTTTCATAATTTTGTAAGGAGTTGTGGAATTTTTCATGTTGCAAAAGGAGTAAGTCAGAATATTGGATTGTATACACCTATTTTTGTTCCTGAGAAACTTTGGAGTGACATTAGTTTGGATTTTATTCTTGGATTACCTAGGACAACAATAGGGTATGATTCCATAATTTTTATTGTGTATATATTTTCTAAAATGACACATTTAATAACTTGTAAAAAGACATTTTATGTAGTGCATGCTGCAGAGCTTTTCTTCAAAGAGATTGTTAGATTGCATAGATTACCAAAAAGTATTATTTCTGAAAGAAACAATAAATTTGTTAGTTACTTTTGAGGACTTTGTAAAAGAATATGGGTATTGAGTTGAGATTTAGTTCTACATTTCATCCACAAATAGATAGATAAACAAAGGTTGTAAATAAAAGCTTGGGTAATTTTTTGAGATGTTTAGTTAGAGTTAAGTAATTGGGATATGGTATTAGCACAAGTTGTGTTTGCATGCAATAATTTTGTGAATAAGAGTATAGGAAAAATACCTTTCTAGATTGTTACTAGAAAAAAATATAGAGGAGTATCAAATTTGAGGGATGTTTCTGGTGAAGAGAAGAGAAGTGGTGAAGGGGAAGAATTTTCTAGTTTTATGAAGTCACTGCATGAGGAAGTGAGCTTGAAGTTAGAACAAAGTAATAAAAAGTATAAGGAGAATGGTGATTAGTCTAAAAAAAATCATGTTTTCTAAGTTGGTGATGAGGTGATGGTTCACTTGAAGAGAGGCATATTTCATGTTGGAACATATGGTAAGTTGAAATGAAGAAGTTTGGACCTTGTAAGATATTGAGGAATTTTGATAGTGGCAATACTTATGAAGTTGAGTTACCTAATGACATAGATATATCTCCATATCCAATATTGTTGATTTTTATAAGTATCATGAGTTAGATGATGAATTTTTTGTACCAAATGAATATCCTAAGAAGTAGATTGAAGAAGTTGAATAGATATTGGAACAGGAAGTTGGTAAGAGCACAAGAGGAAAATATGACTATGAATATTTGATGAAGTAGAAGAATATACCAATTGAAGAAGCTACATGGATTTCTCAATTTGAGTTGGATTCATCTCAGGTTGTAACACTTGCATGATTTAGGAGAATCATTTCTTTCAACCTCAGTTGTCTGATGCAAGAGCATCCTAGGTTTTCATGCGGTCTTTCTCATCTTGTTCATTCTTCTAATTATTGATGAGTTCCCATTACTGTCAAGTGCCAGTAATTTTCAAGTTCCAATGTTGGCTAAGCTATCTAGTATTGGTTGAGTTATCTAATGTTAGCTAAGCTATCCAATGTTGGCCAATTTATCTAGTGTTGGTCAAGCATTCCTTTATGTGCTAAGTGAACCTAATATTTCATGATGCTCGGTTCCTTCTTTGACCAAAATTTTCTATGATTGGTTCTTAGTTTAATCTAATTTATGTATTTAATTTGGATTGTTAATTTAATTTTAGGGTCTTATCTTAGGATGTGTGTAGACTATTTTAAGGTCAGTATTTATGTTATGTAATGATCTAGAATCTTTTGTAAGCCATTTTGGCAAGTATAAGTAGGGGTATTTGGTTTAGATTAGGAAATTACTTATAGATTTGAGAAAAGATGTTCCTCAAATAGAAAATTTGAAGCTAGATCGTGGATTTAGAGTTGTAATTTGTATTTAGATGTAACCTAGAAGGCCTTATAGTTGGGCATGTATGTTGATAATTTGATAAATCAATAAAGTGTTATTGTTTCTTCTCTCCTTGGTGTTTTTATCTATGTTTTTTTCTTCTATTGTGTTTACTTAGCAAGGTGTTTGGATAGTTAGGTGTGCCTCTGGCCCTATCTCTTCAATCCCTCCTTGGGCAAGAAACTCATCTAGACTAGTTTAGACTTTGGCTAGTCCCTTGACTCAACCTTACTTGCACTAGTTCATAAGCTCACTAAAGGGGAAGAGATAAAATGTACTAAATGATGGGTGCTTCCATTTTAATATGGTACATTTATTCCCCACTTTAGTGGGAGTATGAGATCTCTCAAACTCATGATAAAGTAGATTAAAAGAAAATTTTGATCTTATCATGACTAAGGAGACAAAGAAACCATCAAGCCCCCAATAGACTTCGGTCTTCACCATATCCAAAAATACAATGAGAGAGATTTCACTAACAAGATAAAAGTTTAGCCAACTCACCCAATAATTTTTTTTGTTCCTTATTATGAATTATGCAAAAAAAGGTTTTCTACAAAAAAATATATGGCATTGAATAGTCTAGATAGTGTCTGTGACGTGTTATTCAATCTATTAAAGATGAGTTAAATGGTCTAGAAAGTGTTTGTGGTGTGATATTCAATCCATCAAAAAAGATTCATTCTCAATTTAACTTCATTTCCCAAAACTAGAGTAAAAAATAACCCAAGCATAACGATGTGTGTGTCCTAAAGGGATATGAAAATAAGATCAAGCTTCACAGATTATCAATAGTGCAAAGAAGGATGAAAACTAATGAAAATGCCTCCTACAATTTAACTAATCCAAAGAGGGATCAAAAGCAAGGATTGAACCTCCCAGACTATAAGTACTTGAAAGAGAGATCCAAAAATAACAACAAAGATCAAGATCCCATGAACTATCAATAGTTTAATAAAGGAGTCCAAAAAACACATAGATGAGATGAGTGTATACTTCCATGTTAAAGTGATTGTAAATGCCTTAATGGGAGAAATATATTTAATGAAAACATACATGCATCTACTAGAAAAAATTGTACTATGAAATGCCCACAAGAGAAAGAACACTATAAGAGAAATAAGTGTATAAAAAAAAGGGAGAATGATGGGATCTACTATCTTCAGAGTTAATGTGATCATATTATAATATGTATTATTATATCAAGTATGATATATCATCATTTCATAAAGGAAGTGTAAGGCCCACACTAATACCCTATTATAGATCTTGATGAAATAAATATGACTAGGAGTTAATAAGGTTATGATTAATTTTATTTTTATTTTTATTTTTGTTACTAATAATGATTTATGAGATCCTATTAGAGACTGATGCAAATTTTGATTAATAAAAGGTTGATACCTTATCCAATAATATTAGGTCAATAAGATAGGACCACATGAAATTGAAACTCAACATGTTCAAGTTGAGAACCTAGTCACAAGATTCAAGGCATGATTTACTAGACAATTAGGGGAGATGAATTAACATTCATTCTCATAAGAAATAACAATGAGTATAGATCAAATGATAACAAAACATAATGGTTGCACTCATAGATTTGTTTTAAAGTATGATGACATAAATTGGAAACATTCAATGGCATGAGAAAATTAACACTTGAGGTGCACACACCTCGTAATGAGATAACAAGGACATTGTTAGAAATATTACCTTGGTCAGTTGATTTGAAAGGATACTAGAAACAAGACTACAAAATAATGATTTTCACTTATATACTAAGGTCCATTTTACATGTTTTAATGATTTAATAGATATGATTTCGATGTTTCATGGTTATGATAGACAAGTATTGTGATAGTGTTTAGAATGGTAATTTTGTCATGATAGGAAAGATAAATGTTGATACACATATTTTGATATTGCAATGTTTTGAATATTTTATGGAAATAATTAGATGGAAGTTAACTGAATATGTTAATACAAATTAAGTGATATTAGATTATTTTGGACTTATCTGCATTTCTATATTATTTCATTGTTGAGTTGAGTGTGCAGGAAAGTGGAACCATGGAAATTATTTGGGGAAACAAGGTTCAAACCTATGTGAACATGGTAAAAGCCAAGGTGAATCTTTGGAAGATTTAAAACCTCGTTGTAATGTGTTTATTTCATAATGTGATTATGCACGGGTGTTATGAGTTTTAAGATCATGGTTAATTAGTGACATGTCATCATGATGTGTAAGTATTTAATGTGTGTGTGTCATTTGACACTTGTGTTGTTTCTGTGAAAATGACATGTCACGTAGGATTTTGGGCATGAAGTCACTTAACCTAAATTTGATCCCCATTGTTAAATGTAGTTAACCCACCTTGGAGAGTATTAGGATGAGTCACCTTCATGATGGAATTCGAATTATAATTTGATAGGAACTTTAGAGAGCCTAAAAGTGATCCCCAAGTGTTAATTTTGTGAAATTAAGTCACCCACATGGTAATAGTATGGGTTGGAGGTCTAAATATAATCATAAGTTGGTCTATGGGACCTAGGAGACTCTCTAAACTAGTCATTTTCAAGCCAATTCAAAAATTAGAGTATCACATGACTTCTTTCCTCTTCCCAACACTTGGATAAGTTCCTATTGGTAGAAAGGTACAAGGGTGTAAGAGGGGTAGGTGAGGATGGAAGTGGAGGTACTTTTAGGGATCTTGTGCCAAACTTAGTGGTTGTTCACCCACTCTCTAATGGTAGAGATAGATACGGTTTTGGAAGAGGAAGCTTGGAAGACAAGAAAAGGAAAGATCTTGATCACCATTTCACAACCATAGCTTGAAAGGAGGTTAGTGCTTCATGCCATGTTTTCTTCATCTCATGAAAGTTGAAGATGGAAATTGTAAGATTGTTCTTGCAGGATCTATGTGTTTGATATGGTGCATGTTGTAAATGTTTGTGTATGTGAGTGATCATGTTGAATCTATTTGCATTTGGTTTTGTTTTCTTGAATTGTGGTTGTGGATTGAATGTTGTGATGGGTGTGATGGCTTCACTCACCCTTGGGAGGGAAGAGAAGCCTTGGGGTGAAAGGGGTTAGCTGGGCTTAACATTAAAGTTGAGAAATCGTCCTCTTGGAGAGGGGACAATTTTCATGGAATATGGGCTCCATTGAAGCCATATACCCTTCTATTGTTCTATGGGAGGTATAAGTGAGGATATGTGAAGAGGAGTAAGTTTTGATAGCCTTGTTGAGGCATGTGTTATTGTTAGCCCTATTGTGGCATGTTTCTTGGAAGTATTGATGAAATGTTGCAGCTGCAAGTTTTGTTGTTTCACAAGGATAAGGCATTCTCCTCCTTGAAGATCCCACCTTCACCCAATGTTTATGATTCCATCTGTGAATCATTGTTCAAGCCTTGGTTGGGGATTGTAAATGTGTTGTTAAACTATGGTAATCTTATTGGTTCCTATTATTGTGATGTTGTTTGAATGTATTTGAACCTTGTTTCCCTAGCGTGGGGGTAGCCTCTTTGAGGCCTAGGTTGGGAGGTGAGCCTCCATGGCTCCAAGTTTGTGTGCATGTGTAGTTTTTGTGAAGATGGACTACTTGAGGATATTAGGATTTATTCTTGGGCAATGCTGGAAATCAAGTGTGTGTGGAGATGCAAATCCTACCTTTCATTACAAATATATTGAGATGTCAAGTCCCCATGGTTATTTTCATTGTGATGATAAGAGACTTGTTTTATCGCTATGTATTGTTGGAAATGTGTAAAGAAAAGTTGAGAAATTGTGATCAGTTACTTGCAAGATATGTATTGTAAGTTTTTATGGTTAGTGATTGGATGTATCATGGTAGCTCATGGAAGTGAAACGCTTCTTATAATTCCATTTGCGTAAGATGTTATAGTGTTTACAATCTCTTTTGACATAGCTAATTTAATTCAATATATAAATGGTTGTAATGTAGATATGTATATGTATGCAATTCAGTATAATGAGAGGAAGTTACTATATTCTAATAGATCATTGTTCATGAATATTCATTTATCCATTTGAGTTTTAGTTCCAATACTACTTAGGCTGAATAATGTATTTACTTCATCAACTTCTTTCTCTAAAATTTTTTCAAGTTAGAAGTAAGAGAGAATTGAATCATAGCATAATATATGTAGCCACAAGAAAAAATTAGAGGAAGAAACAACATAGGCTGTAGATGCCTAAAAATTCTCTGGAAAATATATGGGAGAAACATAATAAGTCTTCCCTTTAATACAGAGCATTAAAATAATGGGCAAAATATACCCAAGACCTAGCATATTAAATATTACTAAAAAACTACATGTCAAATCACCAATAAAATTGCATTCAAAAGGAGACATAATTGGAAGTTCTCATGCCCCATCAAGATGAATAGATAAACCATATAAAATAGAACAAACAATTTAATAATCAAAAAATAATAATAATAAACTTTTTTCTAAGGGCCCAAGTAGGCACCCATTCCTCGCCTGCTTCCCTTGGGCACACCAAAGAAAGGACATGGGCTGCCATGTTCTAAAAAAATTCAGTAAGTACCAACTTGGCACCATCTTTTAGGGGAAGGAAGTCAAGTTCGTAATTGATTTAACAAACATTTTAATGTAACATGGCCGCCTTCCTTGGATAATACCCACATGACTTGGTGTCCAAACCTAGGAATAGGCACCTAGGCTTGGATCATGTGCCTAGTATGAGCATACAACTAGGGATGAGGGGGGGGCACATGCAAGGGGATTGAGTGGGGAGTTGGGAAATGTGTGAGGTGTTAGGGGAGTATTAGAGTTAGAAAGTGCTTAGGTTAGAAGATAAGTGGGTAGTGGGGACTACTTATAGAGTTACATCATTAATATTTGTGGGTAGTTAGTATGCTAAGTAAGATTTTAATTTCTAGTTTAGTGGTCATATAATAGTTGTTTATTGTAATAAGTATTAGAAATATTTAGACTTAGTATAAGCAAGGTTAATGTCTGATTTTGATCAGGAATCATGCATTAGGGTGGGGTTAGATGTGTTAGTTGTTGGAATAAGAATATATAGATAATAGCATAGTTATTATATATGTTTATATATACTTATGATGATTTCCATATATATATATATATATATATATATAAGTAAGATTTTAATTTCTAGTTTAGTGGTCATATAATAGTTTTTTATTGTAATAAGTATTAGAAATATTTAGACTTAGTATAAGCAAGGTTAATGTCTTATTTTGATCAGGAATCATGCATTAGGGTGGGGTTAGATGTGTTAGTTTTTGGAATAAGAATATGTAGATAATAGCATAGTTATTATATATGTTTATATATACTTATGATGATTTCCATATATATATATATGTATATATATATATATATATATATATATATGTGTACATATATGTACATATATGTATACATATATGTACATATATGTATACATATATGTACATATATGTATACATATATGTACATATATGTATACATATATGTCTATGTGATAAATAACAACTGATACACACACACAGATATATATATACATATATGTACATATATGTACACATATATGTACACATATATGTACACATATGTACACATATATGTAGACATATATGTGTACATATATGTGTACATATATGTGTACATATATCTACATATATCTACATATATCTATATGTATATATATATATATATATATATATATATATATATATATATCTGTGTGTGTGTATCAGTTGTTATTTATCACATAGATTAAATAAAATATAACAAATAAATGTATGTATATATATATATATATATATATATATATAATAAGTAATGATATGTTGCTAATATATAAAACATTTTATGGCTTAAAGAACCTAGATTAAATTCATGGATGGAAGAGGGTAAAGATTATGAGATATATGTAAGCTTAGTTTAATACTCTAGTAAGGTTACTAGATACAATATTAATTATCACTTAAAAAGAGTTAAATAAATAAAATAAAATAAATAATAATAATGAATTATTTTTGAATGAGTTCATATATGTGTATTCCTATTACGTAGTGCATGGGGCAAGAAAATCAAATTGTACAACTTAAGGGGCTGCATTAACAAGTATATGAAACTTAAATCATAAATGATCATTTTATTAATGATGATGACCAAAAGAAATAATAATAATTAAATAAATGACTGGAAATAGATAAATTAAAGTAGATATGTATATATATAACAAATAATTTAGTTAAGGGTCATATGAGGGGTTAAGGATGAAATGAAGGTGTGATTTAGGAAATGTAAAGTTAACCAGGTGAACTCTTCTAGGTGGAGAGGTAGTCTATGGATGTATTGTGTAGAAGGAATTTTAGAATATGATTGTTAGCGAATTAGCTAGCAAGTATGAAAAGTTTAGAAAGATGAGTATTTAAAATTTGAAGTCGATATGAACTAAGGATTTGTATATGTTATATCTTTAACAATATGAAGTAAGAGTAGTGAACTAGTAAGGGTTGATAAGGATACGATAAGAAGTTGATAGATATATATCGTGAAGTAATCGTAAGAATTAACAATAGATTGTGGAATGAATTTGATTGAAAGATGGTTGATATTAATAACCCTAGAAGTAGAGATAGTTAGGATAAAGTAGATTATGATATGTGTATTAGTCTATACTTTAGTGGACCCTTGTTGTTACTATCTAGAGATCGTACTTAAGGTCCTCGTATGGATATGTGAATGTAAGATGATTTCTATGTATGAACTTATCCTCTCTAGGAATATTTTTGAAGGTACCATACAAGACTCACCCTACTATCATGATCATATTCAATGTAAGAATCAAGTTATTCAGTGATGTATTGACAAACTCCTTGCCATCTTGATTGATATAGATAAATATATATTATATGAAGATTTTGAATCTTGAAAGGTGATTAGCCAATGGTCAGTGAGGCTTTGAAACTCAATATCTTCACTCTTAGTCATAACAATCAGACTTATAAGAAAACTATTAACCTAATGCTAGTATGGACTCCTTAACTAATTATCATCGTTAATGGAAAATATCTTATGTATAATTTAAATGTTGACAAAAAAAAAATTGTAGTTGTGTTTTTGCCCTATAAGTTTGGGCATGATAGGAAGTGGAACTAAAACACAATGGAGAAAGAGAATGTAAGAGATATGAAAAAGATATTTTTTGGGTTGAAAACACAAATACCAAAAATAATCGATGCTTCCATGTTGCAAGCATCCATGAAGAGTCTAGAAGGGCACATGCACAAACAATAGCACATATACTACATAAAATGAAATGACATATAGAAGAGGTGATCCAAGTGGATATTTAAGACCTCAAATATTCAACCCACTCATAAACTCCCAAAATTGGCATCAGTGCATAGTGCATGGTGAAGCATTCCTAAAACAACTTGAAGTGTGTTAAAAGAAGACTATTTTCTCAAGATATGCTTGGTCAAAGGTTTGGTCAAAAGAGAAATTGATGGGTTGACCAAAAAATATAAAAAAATTTGACCATCTCAAAATTGGTCCAAAATGATCTCAAATTTAAGAGCTCGTCAAGATATTTCCAACACATTTTGAATGGACAAAATCTAAGTTTGTATGCAAAAGCTATGGTCAGTCAAAGTTACTGAGGAAAAGGATTGACTTGGATGACATAATCATGATGTGGCAAGTTAAAGTATTTTCAAATTGTATAATGACAAATCATGCTTGACTAATCAAAATTTGATATGTGGTAATTTAAGATGATGTATCAAATATAGTGAGAGTTGAAATACTAGCCTCTAAGGTTTTATTTATCACCCTCTATCATTACACCATGCCCATGCTCATTGTTCTAGTTGGAAAAAATTTCTATTTCTTTTCATTTTGGGAAGTTAAGGAAAAAACTAAATGAAATGGATCTCATTAGATTTGACCCAATAATCTCCTCATTTTCTTTTTGAGCCCCTACCACTAGGTTAAGTGAATCTCTTGCCGCCCTTATGAAATACAATTTATTTCTTAAGTGCCCATAGTGAATAAATAAGGATAATAGTGGTATTAGAACAACCACCCTTAAAGTCACTCATACATAAATCTGCCCATAAATTTTAGGATTCATTGGGAAAACAAAGTGGATATGTATCCCTATGATTAAAGAGATTTAAAATATTGTTATTTGGGCTTGAAATTATATGAGAAGAAAATATATAGGAGAGAATATATTTTGAATATTTAAAATATTAATGGTTTAATACAAGCCATGTATTTTATAGTGGGGACATTTATATTTAAACATTTTGGGGTTATTTTGTTATTTTAAAATGGGAAGATGGCTATTGTTGGCTATTTTTTCCCCCCATTCAGCCCATCATCAATAACCGATTAGATATATTTTCAATGGGTTATTTTCTTTTTTGTGGGTTAACATGCTAAAGTTGGTGGCTAACATTTCATGTTAGTCTAGTTCCTTCTTTAACCAAGTTGGCTCGATTCCTTCATTGACTAAGCTAGTTGAGTTTGTTCTTTGACCAAGTGAACTCAGTTTCCTCATTTGCCGAGTTACAGGTTAACATCTGTTTTCTATTAGGGTTAACATTTTGTGTTAATCATTTTCACCATTTTAGAGAAGACTTTGTTTCTCTTTCCAAAATAGAAAAATTCTCTATTTTAGAAGGCTTACCTTTTTGCTTCCACAAAATCACATGTTGCCTCCTCCACCATGCATTTGGGAATATGTCAACCAATAGATTCATGCCATGTGATGGATTCTTCTTATGATGGGTTGCTTTTGATCGAATCATTCTTATATTTTTCATAGATGTCTTTGTCTCTTGTGAAGATGCAATGGCCTTTAGATCTGGACACATCTTTGGATATTTTGAGCACATCTCAGCTGTCCATTTGTTTCGAAGAAGAATTGCATCTATGGTTGGGTTTTAATCATTGGTTGAGGAGATTTTTTCCGCATTTGGTTCATTCATTCCAAAATTAAGGTCTACATCAATAGCTCATCTTTTTTCTGCATGGGTCAACTCTACATTTTTGTGCCGGGTTAACATTGTGTGTTATCCCATCCTACATTTTTTGACAATGACATGAATTCATTTGTTGCAGCCATGCCCCATTACAAGGATTATTCTTTAATGTTAAACCAAATTTCTTGGCCTTTTTTGCATGACACATTTGCATCTCCATGCCTCTTTATTGATTGTAATGATCGAATCTCATGGGATTTTATTTCTATAGCTAGGTGCATTGGTTTTGCCCTTCTTGTCACTTCACTATAGTAAGTTGATTTCAAGATAAAATTTTACACTAATATTCATTTATTGCTCTCTACAACTCAACTCCACTTTGGTTGGGGTTTGAACTCCATAGTTTAGATATAAGTTATGCCTGGTCTATAAAGGCAAGTTGTAAATACCTTTTTTGGGTTCTTCTCTATCTACATTTTTTGCAGTAGCATTATGCTATGTAATTACTTTCCTTCCATTAATGAAACCTCTTTTTTTTTACTATTTCTTTAATTCAATAGTATGAGCATGTTCTTATCTCACTTTGAATGTTTCCTTCCTATTTTCTAAGATTATTATTTTTTGTGTTAATTTTCTAGTAAGAGTTGTGTTGTGAAGAGATTCTTTCCTTCAAAATTTTATCAGTTATGACCAGCATGAAAGTTCTTTTAAGTTAGGAAATAGTTAAGATTTGTGTATTTGGGTGTTTCATCAATGTGTAGTGCATCTACAAGAAGAGTTGTAACTAGTCATTCAATTGTGATATTGCTATCAAGATTTAACTGTGTGATTTTGATTCAAACTCATTGACCCATGTTTCATGAGTAGTGATTCAAAATGAATCCATCTCTCATTAGAATAAATGGAACACTTAGCACTCATTGGATCTAGGTGATGCTCATAGGGGTGAAGCATCGGGACTTCCCAGGAGGTCACCCATCCCAGTACTACACCAGCCTGAGTGCACTTAACTACGGATTTTCCTCCATGGATAATCCCAAAGCTTGCAACCCCATTTGCAAAACCTTCACCAAGTGTTGTGCCTTATGAACCATTTATTAGAAATCCCCTTAAGCCCATCCATTGATAAGTAGGAGATAATTTTTACAACAAGTCAAATTGTGATATTGCTATCAAGATTTAACTATGTGATTTTGGGTCAAACTCATTGACCCATGTTTCATGAGTAGTGATTCAACATGAATCCATATCTCATGAGAATAAATGGAATACTTAGCACTCATTGGATCTATGTGATGCTCATAGGGGTAAAGCACCGGGACTTCCTAGGAGGTCACCCATCCCAGTACTACTTCAGTCTAAGCATACTTAATTGCAGAGTTTCCTCCATGGCTAAACCCAAAGCTTGCAACCCCATTTGAAAAACCTTCACCAAGTGTTGTGCCTTATGAACCATTTATTAGAAAGCCCCTTAAGCCCATCCATTGATAAGTAGGAGATAATTTCCATAGCAAGTCAAATTGTTATATTTCTATTAGGATTTAACTGTGTGATTTTGAGTCAAACTTATTGACCCATGTTTCATGAGTAGTGATTCAACATGAATCCATCTCTCATGAGAATAAATGGAACACTTAGCACTCATTAGATCTAGGTTATAGCAATATCACAATTTGATTTTTTGTGGAAATTATCTCCTACTCATTCAATCTCAGTACATCATACCCTTTTTCCCTTCAGCAATTTAATTGCATGCATTCCTTCTCCCTTTTCCCTCAAAGTGGTAGTGTAGGTGCATTTTGATTGTAAGGAAGCCAGCCTTCTCTAGAGATTCAACCTTAAAGAAAAAGTCCCACACTTGGAGGTCATTTCCATGTTACACAAGGTTGCTTGAGGGTCATACCTCAAGAAAGGGTGCAAACTTTTGTGTCAACTATGCTTGGCACGCCCAATGGGACAATTAATTTTAGCTACACAAGTCCACTAGAAGCCATCTAATCTTTATGCATTGAGAATTTGGGTGTTATTTTTAGTGCCATTAGCCTTTAGAGGCATTCCATCAAACACCATGGTGACTCTAGTGCACATCTACTAGTTTCAAGATGAAACAGTGCTACTATGTAAAGTTCATTCTTGATATTTTTGTGATTTTCAAGTTTTCTATGAAATTATAGCTTTTATGGAGCTCTAACTATGGACCCATTTCATAGAAATGACTAAGTTATTCCCCCCAATATCATGAAAAAAAAATTCCTCAACCTTCATATTGTCAATTTTAGTCTCAAACTCAAGCTAGTTATAGCCAGTATACTAAAAAGTACTACTATCCTCCTACCCCTACTCCACCAGTCCAACAACCCCATATAAGGAGCTTAAAGATATGATGTTGTAGTTCCAAAGGTATATTGACTGCAAGTTCCAAGAAAGGGGTAGGAAAATGGACTCATGGTTTCATAAATTTGATGAGCAATTGTTGGCATGTGATAAGAAGTTTGATGAGATTGCAAGGCAATAAGAGATAAAAAGGTAGTAGGAGGAGATGGCATACCAAGCCTATCTCTAACAAGAAGAAGAAGAGAGGGAGAAACATAAACTTTTTGAGGATAATCTTGCAAGGAAAGTTGCTACAACAAGTGAGGAGGAAATGAGGCTTTAGTCATCTCATTTTCAAACCAAGGAAGTAAAGGCAACCCCTTCTCCAAAGTATGTCATCTCATGATTCAATAAGCCCCTTCCATTACAAGAGCTTTCTATTGTAACTTCTCCACTCCCTATATGAAAAAGATGGCCTCATGAGCCTTCCATACCTATCACTATTTCACTCTTTGAGGGTGGACCAGTTGTATGGACTCCTGATGGCCCAAACATGAAATTTTGGGAGAGTGAAACAAAGCCCAAAAAGATGACATGGAAAGAGTTGTAGACTATTCAGGAGGACAAAGATGTGGTTGTTGAGAAGAAAGAAGAGGACCCAATCCACTCATTTGAAAATTCTCCCTCCTCTATTAAGGATGAAGAAGAAAAAGTTCTTCCTTCTCTTGAGGAATAAATCATGGCTTTGAAGACTTTAGAAGGATATGAGGATCTATTGTTGGAGAAGGAAGAAGATCAATTATTGTAGTAGTTAGACCTCCATGATGTGGAGGATGGAGAAGGGAGCGTCAAGGATAGCTCTATCCTTGAGGAGGAACATGCTGATATGTATGAGGTTGCCTCTCAACCTATGCATGTTATTGCAACTATAATGGAGGAGATCAATGATGAGGATGATCTCTTGTATGAGTTCATGTAAGGAAAATCAAGTGTGGAAATAGCTTCCTACACTAATCCCTTAAGGAAAGTATTGCGCAAATTTTTATTAAATCCTTACAATTTTAGATTTGATATTATCTAAACAATAATATTGTAGTAAACCATGAATACTTAAAATAGATAGAGAAAAAAACATAAACACAAAGATATGTTAGTAGGGAAAAACCTTTTAGTAAAACAACCCCACCCCTCCAAAACCTACACAATGTATTATCTTCAACACAAAGGTTACAACACACTTGCAATGCAAGTTCTTTTAGGACATGGAAGACTAATCTAGTAGCAACCAACAATACACTTTTCACTCTCTCCTATTGGCAACCCTAAAAATGCTTTTATCATGGACTTTCCATTTGTAGGAAAAATTCCAAAGAACAATTGTATTAGAGTTTTACTATTCTCTAAAAAATTAGGAACCCAAAAAACATTTTGGGCCAATGCCCTGAACCCCGTGCACTAGATGGAGACTCGAGTATATAGTACTCAATGATCAATTGCCACATGTCTTCACATCTTCACCCATTATCAAATCTTATAGAGATAGCTCTTATGCATCATATTAATCCATCATAACCATTTCATCCATGATCTCCTTACACAAAATTTAAGATGCCAACACATATAGGTAGAGTGATACATCAACATGCCAACTAGAAATGTCTACTCACACTTAATTACATTATTTGCAAAAAAATACATTTACAAAACAAATAATAAGAATAGGAATTATCCAAGGTTGAGACACCTTATTCCTAATAGTTTGATGCTATCTTCTCTTCCATAAATATTGAGTTATCATCTCATGTATGTGAAGAGCATGTTCTTTAGCAACAAGTGGAGATTCACACTATACCAGTAGCTCTTGAGGAGGTGGCTCATGAGCATCATGAACAAGAGGTGGGGATTATTTCTTCACAAGAGATGGAGATACCTCCAAATCAGTTGGATGCTACCATTGTAGAGCACAATGATGAGATCAAGGTTGATTGCTTAGACCTAAAACTATCAAGAGGATGCCTCATAAGGTATCTAGCTCTGCAACAAATCAGCAAGTTGCCCCTAGTTATTCTTACACTTGAGCATAAGGATGAAGATCATAAGGAGGAGCAAGTTTGTCTTGATCAAGATCAAGGTGTCCCAGTACTAGAGAGTAGCTTCTTTTTTTTCAATACTAGGAAGGAGGTTTTCCATGCAACAACATGTTTGTTATGCTTGCTACTATTTTCAGTTGCCCACATGCATGGAAAAAAAAATCAGCTTGTGAGGAAGGGCAACTACTTCAACAAGCTAGTCAATGGATTTGTTTGATCTTTTTGCACTGTAAATAATTATATATAGTAGAGTAGCTTTTCTACTTTCCAAGAAGTGCACATGCACAACATTCTAGAGCTATCCTGAGCTTTTTAGAGCTCTCTAGAGTTGCTTTGTTTTTTTTGTTGATTGCATAATTTTATGAAGTTGTAGGTGGAATAATGCATCAATTATTGTTAGCGACTCCATACCCAATGGATTTCTTAAGGCCACTAATCTATTCTTAGCAAGAAAGCATTCCCTCTAACTCACTAAGAATGTTGGCCATTTTTGCCCCCCATTCAGTCCATCATCAATAACCAATCAAAGATATTTTCAATGGGCTTTTTTCTTTGTTATGGGTTAACATGCTAAATTTGGTGGCTAGTATTTCATGTTATTCTGGTTCCTTCTCTAACTGAGTTGGCTCAGTTCCTTCATTGATTGAGCTAGTTGAGTTTGTTCTTTGACCAAGTAAACTTAGTTTCCTCATTTTCTAGGTTGTGGGTTAACACACATTTTCTATCAAGGTTAACATTTTGTGGTAACCATTTTTCTCATTTTGGAGAATGGCTTTCCTTATCTTTTCAAAATAGAAAAATTCAATATTTTGGAAGGCTTAACTTTTTGCTTCCATGAAATCACAAAATCATATGTTGCTTCCTCCATCATACATTTGGGAATATGTTGACCAATAGATTCATGCCATGTGCAGATTCATCTTATACTAGGTTTCTTTTGATTATATGGTTCTCATATTTTTGCATAGCTTCCTTTTACTCTTGTGAAGATGTGATGGTCATTAGAATTGGACACATCTTTGGATATTTTGAGTGCATCTTAGCCATCTATTTGTTTTGAAGAATACTTGCATGTAGGGTTGGATTTTAATCACTAGTTGAGGATATATTTGCAGCATCTAGGTTGTTCATTCCAAAATGAAGATCTACATCGACAACTCATCTTTTTGGGGCAAATATGATTATTTTTCTCACGGGTCAACTCTACATTTTTGCGATGGGTTAACATTATGTGTTATCCCATCTCACATTTTTTGAGAATGACATAAATTCATTTGTTGTTGCCATGACATGTGACAAGGACTATTGTTTAATGTTGAATGACATTCCTTGGCCTTATTTTCATAAAACCTTTGCGTCTCCATGCCTCTTTATTGATTTTAATGACCAACTCTTATGGGATTTGATTTCTTGTTGTTGGATGCATTTGTTTTGCCCTTCTTGTGACTTCACTATAGCAAGTTGATTTTAAGATCATATTTTACTTTTGATATTGATTTATTGCTCCCTGCAACTCAACTCCACTTTGGTTGGGGTTTGAACTCCATAGTTTAGACCTAAGTTATGTCTAATCTATAAGGAAAGTTGTAAATACTTTTTTCTAGGTTCTTCTCTCTTTGCTTTTTTTGCATCAACATTATTCTATGTAATTCCTTGCCTTACATTAATGGAACTTCTTTGTTTTTACTATTTATTTCATTCAATAGTATGTACATGTTCTTGCCTCACTTTGAATGTTTCCTTCCTATTTTTTGGAGATTTTTATGTTGTGTTAATTTTCTGGTAAGTGTTGTGTTGTGAAGAGCTTCTTCCTTTCAACATTTTGTCAATTATGACCAGCATGCAAGTTCTTTGAAGGTAGAAAAGAGTTAAGATTTGTGTAGTTGGGTGTTTCGTTGATGCGTAGTGCATCTATAGGCAGAGTTGTAACCAATCCTTCAATCTCAGTGCATCACCCCCTTTTTCCCTTCAACAATTTAATTTCATGCATTCATTCTCCCTTTTCCCTCAAAGAGGTTAGGTGCATCCTGATTGCAAGGAAGCTGACCTTCTTTAGAGATTTTACCTCAAAGTGAAAGTCCCACATTTGTAAGTTATTTCTATGCTACACAAGGTCACTTGAGAGTCATACCTCAAGCAAGGGTGTAGACTTTTGTGTCAATGGTTATAATTTTGTTTTTTGGTTTTAAACCAAATAAAGGAAGAGAAAGATGTGTAAAAGGGGAAATATTTTTCCCTGGAAGGACAATGAGACTTTGATAAGTCTTTTTAATTCTCAAAAGGACAAATTGAGAGAATTCTCTAGATAATTAAGTGGTCAAATAATATCAGATAAAAAATTGGAGTATTATTAAGGACTTTGAGTTTTTATTGTAAAGGTTTAATGCCCATTATATTCATATGCTCTTGTTGAGAGAGAGCAAGTTACAGTTTTATTGCTTAGCATTGTAAAAGTGACAAAGAAGCTAAGCACAAATACATTGCTAGCAAGTTCTTGTGATCACAATGTGAAGTCAAAAGCAGTTTGTAACTCCATGGAAGACCATGGTTATGTAAGGATTTTTGCATCACAATAATGGCATCGATCTTGAAAGTTTGTAGATCCAAAGATGTATCCAGAGTCTGGTGAACTCCAAAATCAAATCCTTTGTCTCTTTTTCTTTATGATGAGTGTTTTTTCTACTTAGTTATTTTATGCATTTCTAAGTATTATTTCATCAATTCACGAGCAATGCCAATTATGATATTTAATTTATGTTTGTATCCTAGTGAATCTTAAACATGTAACTAATTCATAACAAGGAGTTTATAGATCAAGAAGAGAGGTACAAATAAAAGAATATGTATAATTTTTTTCATTACTTTATCATCTTACACCAATAGAGAGACACAAATTATCTAAAGCAATATAGATAAAACATATTTAAAAATAACACATTATAGGGGAAAACATAACAAAAACAATCAAAGACTACTATGATAGAGAAATTTACTTCAAATGTGCCACCCCCCACCCCCCATCTTGATCTATATCATAAGGGATAGGTGTACAACTTGCTAGAGGAACAACATCTAACATAGTAGGATCCACAATTAAATCTAAGAAATGACTCAATTTGAGTCACTATATTTGTCACTAGGAGTGAGTATTAATAGGATAAAAAGAATGTTGGGAAAATTATAATCCATATCAATATTTAAATATTCATCATCACTAACATGTGCATTAGAATAATCATCAATATTATCTTCCATATCAACATTAGTAGAATCCAAAATGTAAACATAATCATCATGTTTATCCATTTGCATGTTAATACTATGATTAAATTCCTCCAAAGGCTCAAGCATGGTTTTGTAGAAGGAAGGAAAAGGTTGAGATGAATAAGCAATTTGAAAGAAAGAGCATGATCCTTGGCCTTAGCTTGATGGTTCTTTCAACTCTTATGAGCATGTTGATTGTGAATGATTTTATGAGATAAACTTGAAGGGTTATAATTAAATGGCATCGGTTCCAAAAAGGGAATGTTCGCAGGTTGAGGAATGTCGGCCAAGGGAAAAAATGATGTAGGAAAGACAACTATACGAGGATCAACTTTAGGAAGTCTAAGCTCAAGAAACTTATCTACCTTGTATTGCAAATAGGATTGATAAAGATAATCAAGATGATTAGGTGGTTTTTGAGGGAGAGATAACCAATAGAAATTGATCTCAACATAATGTCAAGGGGGTAAGGGTTTATAAAGAGCATGATTAATGATGAAAAATTCTCAATTATGGGGGAATTAGATACACTTTTAAATTGGATAAGCTACACATTTCATGGAAAAGATCCATAGAATACCAAGATTAACTTGAAATTGATCAGAAATAGGAATGACAACAAAGGTAGTATGCACGACCTTACTAGAAGGATCACAAGAAGATTGATATAACCTTAAGAGAAATAAAGAAAACCATTAAAAGTTTGAATCCATAAATTAGATGCATCATAGGTATCCTTATGAAACCACTTATTGAAGAAATTCTCTTAAGTGATAACATTCATGGAGGAAGAGGGATCAATCAAAACATTGCAAGAAGGGATATGAACAACTCTAAAAGTAATATAAAGAGGACCATTGGGTGTTTTAAACATATCAAAATGATAAAAGGTGATAGGAAGTGAGATTTTATGTTCAATTAAATTTTTTTTAAAAGTTTGATGCTGATATTCAACATGATTAACTACCTAATTATCTTCTTCTATCTTATCATTGTAATTGATACTAGTAACAAGAGAAAAAGGTTGATTGATGGAATTTGTTGAATGTGATGGTAAAATATTGGTGTAAATTTCCAAATTTTGATTATGAGGTGCTATATATTTATTCATACTCTTAACCTCAACGTTAATAAATATAACAATCAAATCAATAAGATCATGAATAAGATTCTTCAAGGTTTAACACTTTTGTGTATCATAACCATGTTGATGCTGGTATTGATAAAAGTATTTTGATCAAATAATTTAGGCATTGGTGTCCTATAATTAATGTGATAAATAAGAGGAAGTTTAATAATGTTAGTATTAATAAGTTTGACATCACCACATGAAAAGGTTCAGACAATGGATTTTATTTACAATTAGAATGATACATAGATGAAAAGGTATGCATACCTATGGATGTTGTAGCCACCTGATCATCAACTTTATTTGTTTATTTTTTTATTTTTATGTAGGTGTTAGGATTAGAAACTTTGTTTTTAAGAATGATGACATCAACAATGTAGAAGCATCCTAGGTGTAAAGGTAATCTTGCATCACCCACAAATATTTTTGATTTGTCTTTCACTAAGGGTTGTCTAAGTGTAGAGTTACTATTTCTAGAGGCTCATTATTTTTGTAAGTTGGTTGCTTGAGTTCAAAAATATTCTAACTTTATCCCTATACGTTCATTTTAGATATATCAGCCTTCCAATAAAATTTAATTTCAATATCAAGTCTGTTTGTGAAGTTATTTATTTTTTTGGTTATTGGGAGTAGGGTATAAAAACTTTGAACTCAGTTTTGAAGGCTTTAGAGGCTCCAAGAAGGGGTCAAACCTTAGCTAAATAGAGCTTGTTCAAGTCAAATATTGTAGATTAGGTCATGTTGTTTGTAAAATGGTGTCATAATAGTCAATTAGAGAAACTATAAATGAGTTATGGTATTTGGAAGTCGTGCCACCTCAAATGGGAAAATATAACTTCTATATTTATTTTGAGTTATAAAATTTGTTGGGGCCTACTATAATATAATAAAATATGAAAAATAATAATAATTTAGGGTTGGTCAACCTTAGGTTCTAGGGTTAAATTTATAGAACCTTATTGGGTGCTGGAAATTTACCTATATAAAGAAGGCTCATAGGGTTGTCTAGGTTAGTTATGAGATTTTGGTGATGGCTATAACTTAAAAAATATTGTAGTGAAAATTCCCATGTGGATTCCTATGTTTAATTTTTGAAAAATTTAATTTCATATGATGCAAGATAATAAGATGTCAACATTTTATTCTTGCAACTTGTTGTTATTTCTCTATTTTTGTTATGTTTTTGTATTATTAAGGGGAGTATCCTTCATCAAGTAGTATTATAGTAGGTTTTTCTTATTGTATAGATAGATTTCTGACTTTGAGGTAGTTTGCAACAAGAGTGTAGTTGTGGGTTTGAGTGATAAGTGTGAAAAAGTCCCCACAAAGTAACCATGGTGGAAGAGTTGGAGGTGTGATGCAAGAGGGTTTTAGATCCCTCTATAGACAAGTGAAATAATCCCAAGAGTATATTTAAATAGAGGAATGATTATTGCAGTGAGAGATGAAAGTGGGAATGAATTCAAAGAAGACGAGTATGTTAAACATGTAAGAGTTGAACTGGCTAGGGATCTTGAAGACAATGAGTTTTTCAAAGCCATTTTCAAGATTGGAAAAAGACTCACTATTGAAGTCCCCAAATTTTAAGGAAATCATAATACAAAGGAGATGATTAAATGGATCAATTATCTAGAAGAATATTTTGAGTGCAAAGAAATAGAAGATTCAAAGAGGGTCAAATTTGCGAAAGGAAAAATGAAAGGGCGTGCAAAAATTTAGTGGTGGGAGATTTAGTTAGAACAAAATAGAAGAGGAAATGATAAAATCACAAGGTCAAATTAAATAGTGGAGAATAAAGAGATAATTTTTTCATGTCAATTATGAGCTTGATATACTGAAGAAAATGAAAGGGTTGAAGAAAGTGGTAAGATCCATTCAGGAGTATACAATAGATTTCAATTCAATTCTCATTACAATAGGTAATGCAAAAGCCAAAAAATGAGAAAATTCTCCATTACCTTAATGCGTTAAGGCCAAGTATTTAGAAGGAGTTGATTCAAGTTAGAATGAGTATTATTGAAGAGGCATACTATTTTGCCTCAAGGGTGGAAGAGAAATTAAATAAGAATTTTTAACAAGAAGCAAGGTGGAAGATCAAGTGGATGATCTTATGGAGACTAAAATGAATATAAAAATAATAATGAAAAGGCAAGCAATAGTTAGAGTTAGAGGGAAAATAATTTCCATTATTTTCATTGTCAGGATAATAGGGATTGGAGAGGAAGAGGAAGAGGAAAAGTACCAAGAAGAGGAAGTTTTCATGGAACTTCTTTCCATTATGGTGAAGAATGGAATCGAGCCTATGAATGTCCCTAGAAAAAAGGAAGGATAGATAGGAGAGTTGAATGCCAAGCAAGATTTTCACATGAAAAATAAGTATCCTAGTATAACTACTCAAATAATGTTGAGAGGGAAGAAACCCTAGTTAATGAAGAGAAAGAGTTAGATCAGAGGAAGAGTTTGTTTCCCACTTAGGGCAAGTGTGAGGATAATTGTTGTCATGTGATTATTGATAATGAGAGTTGTGAAAAATTGGTGTTAAAGGATATGGTCAGAAATGTGTGTGTGTGTGTGTGCGCGCGTGCGCACGCGTGTGTGCATGTGTGTTCACGTGCGTGTGTGCATGTCCATGTGTGTGTGTGTGTGTGTGCGTGTGTGTGCATGTGTGTGCACGTACATGCGTGTGTGTTTGCATGTGCATGTGCATGTGTGTGTGTGTGTGTGCATGTGTGTGTGTGTGTGTTTGTGTGTGTGTGTGTGTGTGTGTGTGTGTGTGTGTGTGTGTGTGTGTGTGTGTGTGTGTGTGTGTGTGTGTGTGTGAGAGAGAGAGAGAGAGAGAGATTTTAATCAGGGGGAAGAAATGGTGTATTGGGAAGGGAGAAAAGAAGAAATGGGGAAGGAGAAGGGGTACCAAGAGAGGGGGTAAATAGGGGAAGAAATAGTAAAGAAAACTATATTGGACTTAAATTATGATTAAACCAAATTAAATTAAGTCATAACACTAATTTAAATATTTAAATATAACACTACACTAAACATTAAGACTTGAATCTAATACTAAACCAAATTATTTCTAGTATGTAGAACTAACTGACCCTAAACTATTCTAATAATTAAAACAATCTAAACTCTAGCCATAAAAAAATGTTAGATGGAATTTGCTAATAGGTAGAAACTACCAAAATTATTTTCCATAATAGAAAATTATAATGAACATCAACAATAAATAGAATGAAACACTTGATACTAAACTCAACCTTCATCTTATAGATAATTGATGCAATTTTTTTAAAAAATTTAATTTTTGACAATATTACTAAATGAACTAAGTACAAACATGAAACTAAACTAAATTATAGCACTAAGACAAATTAAACATCATCACTAAACCTAATCGACATATGATAATAAATTGGTATCCAAAATTTCAAAGTTCTTTTTGCGATATAATATTTATTAGTTAAATTATTAAAATTTATTATATTTAATTATATTTCATAGAATAATATAAATATATGTATTTTTTGGAAAATTAAATTAGTCATACAATTTAATTAATATTGTTCTCATAAGACCTCACATTTCAATAATGTTATTTTAAATTTTTGCCAATATTACTAAATGAACTAAGTACAAACATGAAACTAAACTAAATTATAGCACTAAGACAAATTAAACATCATCACTAAACCTAATCAACATACGATAATAAATTGGTATCCAAATTTTCAAAGTTATTTTTACGATATAATATTTATTAGTTAAATTATTAAAATTTATTATATTTAATTATATTTCATAGAATAATATAAATATATGTATTTTTTGGAAAAGTAAATTAGTCATACAATTTAATTAATATTGTTCTCATAAGACCTCACATTTCAATAATGTTATTTTAAATTTAAAATACCCTTAAAAAAATTAAGATGATATAAATATATATTTTTAAAATTTAACAATGACCCAAATGAATTTATCTAGAATGGCTCCATGACTTTCAACCCATGGTGAAAATGGAATTTTTTAAGAGTTGGAAACACTATATTGTCACCGTGTTTGGGGTTTCATTTCCCCTCAACACCGAGTTCATCTCTGAAATCTTTGGTTTACTAAATGATGGTCTGAAGTTTATCAAGGAAAGAAAACCACAAAAGAGGGATTAAAAAAATATCCTAAGGAAAAAGTTGAGAAGAAGGCTCTAGTAAAGGTTGGTAGCTCTTTCTCAAATAAGAAAATTAAACCCTTATAACATTGTGCATTGAGCTGTCTTAGTGCTTATTTTACTCTAGATGGTAGAAAGAAGTAGCTAAATTATTTTAATTTTGTGTTCTTAAAAAATTTTTGATGTGGGGATATAATTTTGTTTCCCTACTTTAGTATGCACTCTTTCAATAGGAGTGTGGCTAGTCATAGGAAGAAAGATTCTCTCACTATCCTTCATGAAGGCATGATCCTTCTTTTCATTGAGTACTACAAATCTAAAATCCCTTCTCTAAGCCCTAAAATTAAAAATGAATGTGGGTCTAGGAGTAGAAGAAAACATTCCACTAGTAAGAAGAAAAGAGAAGTGGATAGTAAAGATTCAAGCATGGAGATGGGAGAAGAGGAAGAATCTTTGTCTATGGACTCTCGAGAGGATAAGATTTTTGAAGATCTATGGGCTAAAGAATGTGATGGGATGGATACCAGGGAAGGGAATGAAGAATCCTCTCCTATTAAAATATTAAAAATTCCTCCACTTTAGTTGATAATCCAAAGACTTCTAAAGCTATGGATAAAAATAATATGACTAGGGAAGATGAAAAGGGAGAAAATTGAAAGGGTAGATTCTCCTATCTAGAATATTATGGGGTACTAAGTATTAGAGTCTAAAGAATATCCAAAGGAGAAGAATGTGATGGAAAAGGAATACCTCATTTCCACTCCTAATTAGGGTGCCTGAAACATTATTGATAGGGAAAAGGTGAAAGTCAAAGACTTGATTTCTTTTGATAGTTGGGTAACTAATGAAACTAATGTTATTAAAGAGGCAGTGAGAAAATTGGAGAGAGGTTTGTAGAAAGTGGTTGAGGCCTAGAAAATGTTAGAAGATGGCATCCCAAGGAAAATGTAGGACTTGGAAAATGAAAGACTTGAATCAAGTCATTGAGGATAGCAATTAAAAATTGAAGGGATAGTACATAATCTTATTACTAGGAAAGGTAACAAGGATATAGAGGGCATAAAGCTCAAGGTGGACCTTACTAGTGAGGATAGAAGGAAATATGAAGAAGTTAGAGGTGAATTAGGTAAAAGAACACATGGAAGGATGAATAGGAACAAAGCATCTATGGCATCAAATTAGAACATGTAAGAGGAACTAGAGGTAGTAAAGATCCAGGTGGCTAAACTTCTTAAGGACTTGGCTTCGTTTGGTAATTTTTTTGTTATTTATGTTTAGTTTGTCTAGTACTTTTTTGATTTTTGCTTTTGAGTTGGTCACTTTGTTTACAATTATGGATTTTTTTACTATTTTATCTTTAATCTAGTATAGCTTGACCTGAACAACTATATTTATTTAGCATACCTTTAATTTTTGACTTCAATGACTACATTTTGTAATTTGTTACTATTGGGTTCTAGGTTTCATGTAAAACCTACTTTTACCTTAACCCAAAGCAATCACCCAAATGAGATTTGAACCTTGGTTGGTACAAAAATACAACCACTACTTTACAACCACACTATATGATAAATATTTTCGTAAAACTAATTTTAATAATGAATAAAAAATAAATTATTAGACATCAAAATTGCCATCAAATATATTTGAGGCTTTAATTTAATAATTGATAATAATAAAATATATTATTAAAAATTATAGCCTTGATAAATCTCAACTTCCCTATATATATTGGAAAAACATTATATTTATATTAATAATAACAGGTTCAAAATAGCTCTCGAACAAAAGAACTAGAAAAGAAAAAGTCTAGTCGTTGCCTGATACAAAAAAGATACAGAAGAAGAAATATTGTATCAAGAGCGAGTATCAATCAACACTAATGAATCTTGTCCTAGAGATTCCAAAATTGAGAATATAGTGACTACAAAGAGCCCAAAACTCATATGAATACAATTCATTATTTAGTGTCAAAGACAAAACCAAGAGCCCAACCAAAAACTATCATAAAGATTACCATCACTGATCTACATCCAAAACTCCAATTGAGACTATGATAGTAGAAAGCCACCTGATGGAAGTGCAATCCAAAACCCTAACTTGCATACAATATCTCAAAAGAACAAGTGAGATACATAAAAGAAAAAACATGGGAAATTATAGAGAAGTCATGATTTACTATCAAAAAATATATGAGAAGGACTCAACCTTATTCTAAACATATTCTTTTGTCACAATATTAACCAAGTTGGGGAGATCAAGGAGGTTAAGTGGGGAACGTAAAGAGTTAACATAAAGCCCGTTAGTACCCAAATTAGCCATAAAATTAGCTAAAATATTATCCTCTCTATAAATATGCATGATGTAACATGTAACGCCCTGCCAAGGGATCCAAAAGAAATAACATAAAATTTTACTAAGTTTTCCAAACTTTTTTTTTTTGAACAAGAAGAGTAACATACACATCAAACATAAAGTAGTGAAAGCAAAAACATACAATCAACTATAAGCATACATAACAGGTTACATTCCTTAAGGATCCTATGACGTTGAATCACATTTATATTTAATTAATAATAATTATAATAAATGCCACATCCATATAAAAGAATAATTAAAAGTCCAAAGTCCATTCAAATAATATATATTTGTTTTGATTGCCACCTGCCAATAAAATTTAGAATGCTCAATCATCCATTGTACATGTCACAGGGTATGAAAGGCTAAAAGAATATACATATGTAGAACTAGAAATGCATCATTCTCCTTGGATCCATGATACAACTACAATAAAATAAATAAAACTATTAAGTACCATAATTTTCACCCTATACTGAACTGAAAGAGTTAGGTAATTCTAGCATAACATGGGAATCACTTCTTGGTGAGACATGCAGTGAAGTGAAACCTCCAGTTTTTAGGCTAGCTCCTAATGAATATTCAATGAAATTTCCATGAATCTAATATAAAATTATTGGAAAAAGGATAGAGATTACTAAGAATAATCCTAAAAAACCCTACAGCCTAAACAAAAGAGATAGGTGATACACCACAAGTGATATGAAAGTTTGGATATAAATGATAGAGGAACATTCAGTTACTTGAGCATATACAAAACACATCTTTTCTTTAAAAATTTGCATAAATAATTTGTAACAAGGTCTAAAGAATGAACTTGCAAAAGGAGGAATACAAATGCCTCTCTCTTATCAGTTTCACCTTTCTAAAACATAGATTACAACCTACAAATAAACTTACTCCTCTACAGCTAGGTGCTTGAACGAGACAAAATAACAAGGAACAATAACAGTTCACTAATTGTTTTATCAAATCACTCTAACACTACACACAAAATTGCAAAAAGGAAAGAAGGTTCAAAAATAGACACAAATAACATAGACTCAACTACTACCACCTATGTTAAACTTTCAAAGATTAATTAAAAACTTCTGTAAATAAAAGCTAAGGACTTCAAAAGTCACAAAAAAATTCTCTACATAATTAGAACTCTCCTAAAAATGAGTTCAAAAACTCACTAAATACAATGCCCAACTCTTGGGTCAAATGCAGAAAGATATCCCAGAAATGAGGACTTAATGACTCACGAAATTAAGTCCTATCCCTAAAAAAGTTCCACTACCTCATTATGAATCCCATGACTCACATAAAATTACCCAAAAAAGTATCCAATAGTCAATAAAGACCCCTCAACTGCCATGATAAAGTCAAACTCGACCCCCAAACCTCCTCCTAGAAAGGCTCCTAATGTTTTCAAACTGATTCTTCCCTTAAAGACCATAATACATGGAATTAAACCACTCACCTTCTTTTTGCATTAAAAAATAGAAAAAATATTAAATGATTTATGACCATATCATTTTAATATTTTACTTTAAAATAACATAATTATGTAAAAAAGAAAAAGAAAAAGAAATACTTTCACAAAACCTAAGGTAAAAGAAAGAATTTCGCTCCCCCACAACACAAATACAACAAATTTCAAAAGGGATTGAAATCCCATGAATAGCCCACAAACTTCAAAAATTATTGAAAAAAAAAGGAAAAGGGCATGATATATCCCTTGGTAACCCTAAAAAGGTCTTCATTTTTCACATTTGTATTTGAAGTATCTAGAATGGTTGTGAGGGAGAAAATAAGGGTTTCTGGTCTTCAGCCGCCATTAGGAGAATTTGTTGGAACACTTGATATCGAGGGTTTCTCTATTTTTTTTTAGTTGAAAGGAAATAAAGCTTGAAGCCACCATGGATTGTTTTGTTGCCCACTACTTGATAGGTATGAGCATCCCTTGTAAATTTCTACAAGATTTTTTTTGCCTGTAATGAATGTCATAATGTCATAAAGCTTTGTCATGCATACATGTAGCATACTTTCTAGTTTTAGCATTTCTTAGATAGAGGTTTTTTTGGTTAAAAATGAGTTCTAGAAATTGTCATTTTCATGAAAACCCAAATGGGGTTTTTCTTTTTCAAAGCTTTAGCTAGCTCAAAACCTTCCTCATGGATTTTTCTATTTGAATTAACCCAAAATTTCAGTTTAAAAACACTTGGCTAGTTACTCTTATCTATCCCATGGAGATTACTACTGCCTCTTTGAACCCTGATTCAACTTCCTCTAGGAGTATCTCAGAAAGATTAAGATCAGCGACATTTGTGTGACTACCCATAAGCTTTACTACTTTTGCATAGTGTACATTATTTTGCACAATTTTTGCTAGTTCTAGAAAATGCCATCCATGCCACTCCCATACCCTCATCTCATATGTGTTCAGTTTTTTGTCACAATCATCCAATAGACCTATTGCCTAAATGATCATTGTGTCAATCTTATCAAAGCTAAATTTTAGCTTGAATTTGGACAGGCTGTAAGATAGACCCAAGCTTATTGGTTCCAAGTCTTGGACATCAAGACTAGTTATAAGTTCACTCAACTAGGATTGGAGACCCCACATTAGTTCCGTAATGCCATTATTGTGGATACATTCAATTTTCTAATTTCTCCTTTATTGCATTTCCAATCTTTGAATTTTCTATTGCTAATATTTCCTGTTCGCATTCATGATGAAGAAATGAGTGAAGCCCCATGTTAGATTTTCTATCAACTAGCAATGTAGCAATAGTCAAAGCTTCTGATGTATTCTCAAATTTACTAAAAACCTTCTGAACAGACTTTGTTGTCTGAAATTCCTCATCTTATGCATGTGTTTCTTTTAGCCTTTGGATTTTAACTTGCACTTCCTCCTAGTTAAAGTTATCATCATCGACCATAAAGTCAGTTTGTGCCTCTTTATCATAATCTATTAAAGAAAATGAGATATATTTGTAATCTCCTGCAATAGAAGCATTTGTAGTTTTCTTCATGACAATTGTCATTTTGATCCTCTTGAAAATCTCTAGCTCCTAGCACATGAACCAACTGGTTAGCAGATAGACTTTGTGCCTGCACATAGCCTAAAAGAAGTAGTGTACCCTTGGATATATTTGCCCCTAACTTAGATATTTTGTGTATATGCATTGAAGATTTTGATGTAAATTGAGTTTTATGTGTCTTATTCTTTTGGAGTTAAGAGCTAGCCATTGTAGACTTACTCTTTTTGGACTTGAAAATTCAAATAATATGAACTTTGGAGTGGTTTGATGATCATAGAATTTGAAAGTTTTCATATTTTCCATGGTTGACCCTACTATACCCAGGGTAAAAAAATTCTTTAATAGTTGTTGCATTTGTTGCATTGAAACCAGGAAATTGATAATACTTGATCTCCTCTTTCACTCATAAGTAAAGTTCTATTTTCCACATTCCTATAGCAAGTTATGCAGACTCTTCATCATATTCTGGAGCAACTGACTGAGTGCTGAACTATCCCATTCTGTGATATTTAAAAGAATATTTTATGAGGTTCTTGCATGGGCTCATGACACTCAAAAACTATTCTTCTATAATTTGTACTTATTCCTTGTGAAATCAACATGCTTATTTTTTATTATAAAGAAAGGTTTTCATATCAAAATTAATTGTCCCTTTGACGTTATACTTTCTATTTTTATCATTTGAACACTTAGAATACACTTTACTTTTGTTATATGTATTCAGAATAGGAAAAATATTGCATGTGTGGGTATGTAGTTGTAGGTACTTAGTCATTGCTTGGATCTTTCGAGATCTAACCCTATTTTTTTCTCGTGTAGGAGAATGAAAGCTGAGATCTAGCAGATTGAGGGTTGGACCAGTAGTGGCAATAGGGAATATCTAACTAGTCAAAAGATAAAAAGAAAATTACTAGTTATCTCTGACTCTTCCTTCCTATGTCATATTTTTCTTTCATTCTCAATATGTATAAAAGCAGTAGTTAGACTCATGGCTTGTGTGAGATTTTCCATTTTCAGCATTTTCTATTTATTCCATACTCTGTAAAACTAAAAATTATACATATTAGTTGACGATTTATAATATGTACATTGTACTTCTTTTTGCTCATGATTTCTATATAGTTGCAACATTATGAAATGTAGATGAATAGAAAATGAATGTTTTCTACAATGTTACTATTAAGGTAAAATTTCGGCATGTGTAGAATTTTAGTAAAATTTTTGGCAAACTTTGTTGTATGTCTGCTTGCTAAAAATTTGACCAGTTTGATTTATTCATTGGGCATAGAGTCAGAAATAATGCATTGCTAGCATCTAGGCCTAACAAAAAGTGACATCTAAAGTTGTTGGTTTAGTTTTGAATGCATGCACATGAGCTTAATAGGACTCTTATTAGGTTGATAGATATGCATGATCAAACTCAAGTATCAACTTTAGAAGTCAAAACTATCATAGCTGACCATTTTGGTTATGTGTGGATGAGTGCATGGATTTGAATGGATGCATGCATGTAGTAGATATATGGATATACATATATGTATGGTTAGCAACCAAACTTATATAGTTGTAGTAGTATGTATATGCATATGTATGTGTGTACTAGGCATAAGCAAACATTCAAACACATACATTGATGCATGCATAAATGACATGGGTGGAAAATGATAGCTTAAAAACATAAACCAGCAACTTGTCTAACCAAACACTACAAAACAAGATAAGAAACTAACCTAGGATAGAAAACAAAAACTAACATGTGCTTGGACAACACTTAGGAAAAACTAAACTAAAATGTAGATGCACTTATTGAAAACAAGGAAACTAACCTAGTATATACAAGATAGGATAGAAACTCATACCTCAAAATAGGGCTTGAGGTGGATCCCATTTATAGGGATTGGTAAAACATCTCCTTCCATTGTGGCCAGTTGGAAAGCATTATGCTCCTTACATTCAGTAATAAAAAATGGCCCATCCCACATGTGATCAAACTTAGTATGATGGCTTGGCCTACTTTTAAGAACATCCCATTTCAGCACAAGATCACCTACGCTAAATTCTCTAGCTCTTTCTTTCCTGTCAAAGCTTTTCTTGACTTCCATCTACTAAAACTCCATAGTTTGCATAGCTTTTCTTCTCCTTTCTTCCAACTCCATTAACTATGCACATTGTACCAGAATAAGATCCCCTTCTTCAAAAAGAACTAGTTGAGTGGCAAGATCAAGTACTGGCAACTCTATTTCAGTAGATAACCAAGCTTCTTTTCCATAGACCAACCAATAGGGTGAATTCCAATAATTTATTTTGGGGTAATTCTATCAACCCATAAGGCAGCCTTCAATCTAGAGTGCCAATCTCGCTGATTCTCTTGCAGAGTTCTTTTTATAATCCTTATCAGATCCTTATTGGAGGATTCTGCTAACCCATTACCTTGTCAGTAATAATTGGAACTTGTACTAAGATAAATTCCATGCTTGAATACCCAATCAGTCACTTTCAATCCAATGAAAGCAAGTGCATTATCAAAAATGATAGAATTAGGTACCCCAAATATGTTCACAATAGCATCATAAAAAATAAGGATTGTTGTCTCATTTACCTCTTTTAGCATTGTTGCTTCTATCTAGCATGTGAAATAATTAGTAGCAATAATTATCCATTTGTGTCTTGCACTTGACAAAGGGTTGATAGGCCCTATAAATTCAACACTCTATTTTGAAAAGGTTGTTTTGTTTTAATCAGCTACAAAGGCAAAGCTGGCAACCTCTCTTTTCCTGCAAACATGGAACACCTGACACATTTTCTGACATATGCATGGTTGTCTTTAAAAATTCCATGTCAATAATATCCACCTTGAAGAATCTTATATGTTGTTGTTCTAGGGGAAAAATGTCCTCCTGAATGACCATCACGGAATTCATGCAAAATATTGGCAACCTGATCTGAATCAATACATCTAAGAAGTATGCCATTGTGATCTTTTCTATACAAAACATCATTAATTAGGACAAAGGGAATAGATTGTAATTGATAATACCTCTACTTTTCCTTGTCCAAATTGGTTGGACACTCACTAGTTTTCAAGAAATGAACCATATCCTGTAACTAGCTTGCTGGTGTGTCATTGTTTTCTAAAGTACCAATCAACAAAATTGTATTTGCTTGCCCTTGAATTTTTTAAACTTCTTTATTAGTAATCTATTCACACAAGCCTTTGCCTCTAACCTACTTGGTTATCTAAATATCCATGTCATACTCCATGACCCATGTTATCCAGCCAGCTCACTTTTCATTCAAATCCTTACTCAAAAGAAATTCTTTAACACTTGGATGTGGCACAGGCAAAATTACTTTATTATGTGTCAAAAAGTGCCTAAATTTTTTAAGGCTCTTAACAATAGAAAGTACATGTTTCTCAACAAAATTCTACCTTTTCTCATATTCTTCAAAGCCTTTACTAAAAAAATCAATTGGCTATTCCAATCCTTCCGAATTCTTTTGTACTAACATGGTTGAAATAACATCAAAGCCACCTTATGCACAAAGAATAAAATCTTTACTAAAGTTAGGATTTATCAACACTAGGGCTACTACTAAAGCATCTTTAATTGCTTCAAAATTTTCTTTTGCCTCTTTAGTCCATGCAAAAATAGTTTTTTTTCTTGAGCATAGTTGTTACTGGCTTAAGTAATGCTGCAATATCAGTCAGAAATCTTTTCATAAAATTTATGTGGCCAATGAAACTCTGAAGACCCTTTTTATGTTGAGCTAAAGGCCACTCCAAAATTGCTACAAATTGTTCAGGATCCATAATAATATCTTCTTTTGATACAATATATCCAAGTAGCTTACCTTCATGGATAGAAAAAATGCACTTCTTTGGGTTTAATGAGATACCAAATTCCCTACAACACTCAAAGATTTTCTTCAAGTGGTTAATGTGATCTACCACTTTTTGAGAATAAATGGTGATGTCATCAAGATATACTAGAAGAAATTTATACATCAAATTGTTGAAAGCCATCTCCATAAGTTTCTAAAAAGTTTCTCTAGCATTGGACAGTCCAATGGCATTCTTTTATATGCCATTGTTCCCCGCTTTGTAGTAAATGTTGTTCTAAATTGGTCTTCCTCCTTCACCAAAATCTGATTGCAACCTAAATATCCATCCAGTAAGGAAAATTGTTTAGCCCCTGATACATACTGTGATATTTTCTCCATTGATGGAAGTGGGTGTCTATCTTTTGACAAAACTCTATTCAAGTCTCTAAAATCCACACACAACCTTAGTTCTCCATTATTTTTCCTTATAGGACCAAATTAGAAACCCAACTTGTATGCTTAATGGGAAAATTTATTTTGATTTCAGTCAGCCTAAAAACTTCCTTTTGCATTAAAGGCTCCAATGTAGGATTAATTGCCCTTTGTCTCTGTCAGACAGGTTTAGCTGTTGATCCAGATCTATAATATGTTGTGCAAGTTGTGGATCAAAATCTTTCAAACCATTGTATTCCTATGCAAAAACATCACTAAATTTCTAAAATAAATGAAGAAAATACTATTTTTCTTCAATGAAATTCACTTTACCAAACTTAAGACATTTTCTAGGTGTAATTTCCAAGTCTTCATACTGATTTTGCTTGACCAATAGGTTTTCTTTACCAAGTTTTAATTGATCATTAGAATTAAAAATACTTTCCAGCATTACTAACCCTTGAGAAAACTTGTTATTCTTTAGCTACAACACTTGATCTCTATATTGATCTTTGTATCTCTGCTAGTTTGAATTGGCAAAAATATCCTCTTCAAACAGGAATTGTAAAATTTGTTTGACACTTTCAAAAACTTGCCAATTAACATTATTATCAGGTACTAAAGGCCTGTAATAATTTTTATATGTTGCTGATCAAACTCTACTTTAATGTTGTTTACAATGTCATACTGAGTGCCTACAGCTGCTAACCTATCAACATGCTGATTTTTACTTATGGAAATAGCAAGTATGTTAAAGGCATCAAAATTTTCAAGAAGATCCCACACTCAATGATTATAAGATTTAAGAACATCATTTTTAACAGCATTTAGGCCTCTTACTTGGTTTACTATCAATTCACTATCACCACTTTAAACATTTGATACCACACTTTCGTGCCCATTCCAATCCGTAAATCAAACCCTCATACTCAATTATATTATTTGTGGAGGAAAAACTAAATTTGAAAGCAGCATAATACTCTTCATTTTCAGGTGAAACTAACATAACACCCCCACCAGCACCTTGTTTACCCCTTGAACCATCAAAAACATACTCCATAACTGATTTTGTGATTCTTACAACTGATTTTCTAGTTTGACCAAATTAGGAATGACTGCATCTTGCTCATATATGACATAAGTTCCTAAATCAGCATATCTCAAATCATAAAAATGATTTTCAAAATTTTGACTTAACACCCATTCATCAAGAAGGATATCCGGAACATTATCTAGTTGTGTTCTAGCTTTAGCATTTATATCATGCTCTTCCCCATCAAATGCAAGAAAAGTTGCATTCAAGGTACTAGGTACGTATGGCTCTATATGGTTTTTCACAAGTAATTCAGACTTAATTGTGAGTTTAGTACCATATCTAGTCCTAAAAAGCATGTGAGACCAATTAGATGATAAATAGCCACTATTTTTTGCAATAAAGTCTCTAGACAAACAAATGGAAAAATATGGGGGTAAGTCTATTACATAGATATCTTGTTGAATGGAAAAGTTAGGATAGGCATGAAGAGTAAGACTTGTATCCTTGACCAGACCTATAGTGACAATAGATGTTCCATCAAGCTAAACAATAGCTTTGTCAATGGGCTAATACTTTAATCCTAACTGGTCAGCTACCTTTTTGGGCACGACTGAGCTTGTAGCCCTACTATCAACCATACAGTTATGAACTAACTTATCACTAATAATTAACAAAAGATATAAAGTAGGAGGTTTAACCATTTTACTTGATTCCTTGGCAATTTTATTACTGTATTCTTGCTTCTCATCAGCATTCAGCAATCCAACCTTTGTTGGTCCATCCACAACTCCCTTAGGATCTATCTCATTAGATAAAGCCTTCTTCAAAATATCAGTTTGGCCCAAGATACCTAATGTCTCCCACATTGACATAGACACGTTCATCTTCTTCATATTCTCCACAATATTAAAAGGTACAATAACATGTGACTTTTGATGTGTGTTAATAGCAACATGTTTTTCTTGCTTGTGAACATTCTCCTTGGTGACAGAGACATGAGTATCTTCCACAGTATTTGTGGAACATAATGGTTCAGTTGTATTAGGTGCTTTACTTTTGTTTTCCATCTTCTCTATTTCAAGAACCCTTTTCTTGGCCCAAGTATTGGTTGATATTGGTGAATTATTATTTACTGCATAAAACTCATTTCTTTGCTAGTTAAGGAAAGTGGTTTCAGGAGTATGTGAATCATGCTATTGTTCAGGTGCATCATTCGTTGCATTCTATTATCCTATAGCTATATTTTGTACCATCAATGCCTGATTAATCACTCCATTGGTACAAGTAGCCTAATTGTGTGGTTCATTGCAAGGATTGTGTGGTTCATTGCAAGGATAACACCATTCAAAGTCTGCTACAAGGTTATTTTGCATAGGCACATTGTCCTTCACTAGATTAATAGCATTAAGAGGGGTCAGGTTATAAGGCCAAAAAGGTCTTTGATTGATATTTTTCCTATAACCCATTGCATTACCCTAATATGGTTATCTATTTTCTTGGACTTGGCCTTCATTTTGATATTGCTAAGGTGGATTTATAGCTTGATTTTTCTATTGATAAGGTCTAGCCTGAAATTGTTGTTTTTTCAAATTTACCAACTCATTGCTAAAAGTTTGCACCATATTCTCAATTTTGAGTTTATTGTTTTTAATCTCCTGCAGCTCTTTTGAAGGGCCTACTATAGAAATTTCTTGACTAGGAACAGCATGTAAAGGATTAAAAGGTAGGATTTTTAATGGCATATTTGGCTGAATATCTGGAAAAATAGGCATTGGAGGCCTAGGGGCTATTCTTCCTACTTGGATAAGGCTATTTTCAGCTCTAATAGCAATATCATATGCTTGAGGCAATGAAACACCTCTCATTGATTGAATCATTATAGAAATATCAGTACTTAAGCTTTTCAAGAAAAATAGAAAAGCATGATCTGCTAAAAGTCTTACCAAAATAGGTATTCTAGTCCAAGTCCTTTGAAGCTAATTGTTAAAATCCATCATTTTCTCTTGGGGAGCATGCTTTATAGTTTTTATTTTCTCTACTAGAGACAAATAATATGACTTATCTTCAAAATCCCTTGTCAAAGCATCCCATGAATCGATTGAACCAAAAGCCAAACTTCTAAACCATTGAAGTGCTTTTCCTTTAAGAGATGTTGCAAGTAACTTGGTAGCGACATCTTCCTCTGTAACATTATGAACACTACACAATGTAGCAACATCTCCAATATGTTCATATGCTATAGTTTGTTTTCTCCAGTGAAATTTGGTAAACTTTTTAAGGTAGCTAGAGGTATATCATGATGCTAGGAAAAATTTAAGGGGCTCCCCTGATCAAATGGCACAAAAGAAAATTCTCTTTCCATTAGAAGAGGTAATGGTACTTGTTTCTATGCTAAAATCTGGATAGGAATAGGTTGTTGTAAAAAACTTTTCTTTGTTGTAGTTGTTGGTATGAAACTAGCACTTGTTGTAGTTATAGTTGAAGTAGTGGAAATATCAATTTTAAATGATTCAATTCTCAATGTTGGACTTGTTGAATGCCTAATTTTTCTTTGACATGATTGATTTCTTCTAATATACACACAAATATTAGGGGCTAAAAGCTACCTTCTTGATGTTGGCTTAGTTTTGGCAAGAGTTCTTCCGTGCCTTTTTGGAGTTTCTAGCTGTAAATATTCAAAAAAAGCAGAACTCCTTGTCTGAATCTTTCTCATAAATATATTGAACTTTGCTAGCTGGTTGAAACATGGCTACCTGCTATACCAGTATAGTTGGTATTTGGCTAAAAATTGTGCTTGTGTCTCACTGGGCATGCCAAAATTGTTAAGTATCAAAATTTGCACCATTTTTTGAACTAAAAGAGTTTAATAATTCTAGCATAAAATGGAAATCACTTCTTGGTGAGACATGCAATGAAGTGAAACCTCTGGTTTCTAGGCTGGCTCCTATTGAATATTCAATAAAATTTTCATGAATCTAATCTAAACTTGTTGGAAAAAGGATAGAGATTACTGAGAATAATTCTTAAAAAACTATAGTCTAAACTAAAGAGATGGGTGATACACCAAAATTGATATGAAAGTTTGAATATAAATGATAGAGGATTATTTAGTTACTTGATTAGATACAAAACACTTCTTTTCTGTAAAGATTTGCATAAATAATTTGTAATAAGGTATGAAGAATGAACTTGCAAAAGGAGGAATATAGATTCTTCTCTCTTATCAGTTTCACCTTTCTAAAATACAGATTACAACTTGCAAATAAACTTACTCATCTACAACCAAATGCTTGAATGAGACAAAATAACAAGGAACAATAACAGTTCACTAATTATTTTATCAAATCACTCTAACACTACACATAGAATTGTAGAAAGGAAAGAAGGTTCAAAAATAGACACAAATAACATAGACTCAACTGCTACCACCTGTATTAAACTTTCAAAGATGAATTACAAACTTCTACAAATAAAAGCTAAGGACTTCAAAAGTCACAGAAACATTCTCTGCATAATCAGAAGTCTCCTAAAAATGAGTTCAAAAACTCACTAAATACAATGCCCAACTCTTGGGTCGAATGCAGAAAGATAGCCTAGAAATGAGGACTTAATGACTCATGAAATTAAGTCCTATCCCTAAAAAAGTTCCACTACCTCATCATGAACCCCATGACTCACATAAAACTACCCAAAAAAGTCTCCAATAGTCAATAAAGACCCCTCAACTACCATGATAAAATCAAATTCAACCCCAAAACTTCCTCCTACAAAGGCTCCTAATGTTTTCAAACCGATTCTTCCCTTAAAGACCATAATACATGGAATTAAACCACTCACCTTCTTTTTGCATTAAAAAAGAGAAAAAATATTAAATGATTTATGACCATATCATTTTAATATTTTTCTTTAGAATAACATAATTATGCAAAAAATGAAAATGAAAAAGAAAGACTTTCACAAAACCTAAGGTAAAGAAAGAATTTCCCTCCCCCACAACATAAATACAACAACTTTCATAACGGATTAAAATCCCATGAATAACCTGCAAACTTCAAAAATTATTGAAAAAAATGAAAAGGGCATGATATATCCCTTGGTAACCCTAAAAAGGTCTTCATTTTTCACATTTGTATTTGAAGTATCTAGAATGGTTGTGAGGGAGAAAATAAGGGTTTTTGGTCTTCAGCTGCCATTAGGAGAATTTGCTGGAACACTCAATATTGAGGTTTTCTCTGGTTTTTTTTTAGTTGAAAGGAAATAAAGCTTGAAGCCACCATGGATTGTTTTGTTGCTCACCGCTCGATAGGTATGAGTGTCCCTTGTAAATTTTTGCAAAATTATTTTTGCCTGTAATGAATGTCATAATGCCACAAAGCTTTGTCATGCATACATGTAGCATACTTTTTAGTTTTAGCATTTCTTACATAGAGGTTTTTTTGGTTTAAAATGAGTTCTAGAAATTGTCGTTTTCATGAAAACCCAAATGGGGGTTTTTCTTTTTCAAAGCTTTAGCTAGCTTGAAACCTTCCTCACGACTATTGCTATTTGAATTAACACAAAATTTCAGTTTAGAAACACCTGGCCAATTACTCTCATCCATCCCATGGAGATTATTGTTGCCTCTTTGAACCTTGATTCAACTTCCTCTAGGAGTATCTTAGAAAGATTAAGATCAACAGCATTTGTGCGACTACCCATAAGCTTTACTCCTTTTGTATAGTGTATATTATTTTGCATAATTGTTGCTAGTTTTGGAAAATTCCATCCATACCACTCTCATACCTTCATCACATATGTGTTTAGTTCTTTGTCACAATCATCTAATAGACCTATTTCCTAAATGATCATTGTGTCGATCTTATCAAAGCTGAATTTTAGCTTGAATCTGGATAGGTTGTGAGACAGACCCAAGCTCATTGGTGCCAAGTCTTGGACACTGAGACCAATTATAAGTTCACTCAACTAGGATCAGAGACCCCCCGTTAGTTCCATAATGCCATTATTGTGGACACATTCAATTTTCTAATTTCTCCTTTATTGCATTTCGAAGATTTTAATTTGCTACTACTAATATTTTCTCTTCACATTCATGACGAAGAAATGTGCAAAGCCCCATGCTGGATTTACTATCAACTAGAAATGTAGCAGCAGTCAAAGCTTCTATCGTATTCTCAAATTTACTAAAAGCCTTTAGCTTGACAACCTTCCGAGCAGACTCTGTTGTCTAAAATTCCTCATCTTGTGCATATGTTTGCTTTAGCCTTTGGATTTCAGCTTTCACTGCCGCCTGGTTAAAGTTATCATCATCGACCATAAAGTCAATATGTGCCTCTTCATCATAATCTCTTAAAGAAAATGAGATAGATTTGTAATCTCCTGCAACAAAAGCATTTTAGTTTTCTTCATGAAAATTTTCATTTTGATCCTATTATAAATCTCCAACTCCTAATACATGAACCAACAGGTTAACAAATAAACTCCATGCCCTCACATAGCCTAAAAGAAGCAGTGTACCCTTGGATATCTTTGCACCTAACCCAGATATTTTGTGTATATGCCTTGAATATTTTGATGTAAACTAAGTTTTATGTGGCTTATTCTTTTAGAGTTTAGGGCCAGCCATTGTAGACTTACTCTTTGTGGACTTGAAAATTCAAATAATATGAACTTTGGAGTGGTTTCATGATCATAGAATTTGAAAGTTTGCATATTTTCCATGGTTGACCCTACTATACCCAAGGTAATAAATAATTCTTTCACAGTTGTTGCATCTATTGCATTGAAACCAGGCAATTGATAATGCTTGATCTCCTCTTTTACTCATAAGTAAAATTCTATTTTCCACATTCCTACAACAAGTTATGCAAACTCTTCATCATATTCTAAAACAACTAACTGTATGTTGAACTATCCCATTTCATGATATTTAAAAGAATATTTCATGAGGTTCAAGCATGGGCTCATGACACTCAAAAACTATTCTTCTGTGATTTTTACTTATTACTTGTGAAATCAACATGCTTGTTTTTTATTATAAAGAAAGGTTTCATATCAGAATTAATATGTCCCTTTAACTTTATACTTTTTATTTTTGTCATTTGAACACTTAGAATACACTTTACTACTTTTATATGTATTCAGAATACGAAAAATATTGCATGTGTGGGTACGTAGTTGTAGGTACTCAGTCATTGCTTGGATCTTTTGAGATCTAACCCCCTTTTTTTCTTTTTTAGGAAAATGAAGACCAGGATCTACCAGATTGAGGGCTAGACTAGGAGTGGTAACAAGGAATATCTAACTAGTCAAAAGCTAAAAAAGCAATGACTGGTTACCTCTAACTCTTCCTTCCTGTGTCATACTTTTCTTTCGTTCTCAATATGTATAAAATAAATAGTTAGACTCACGACTTGTGTGAGATTTTTCATTTCCAACATTTTCTATTCATTCCATACTTTGTAAAACTAAAAATTGCACATATTAATTGATGATTTATACAATGAACATTCTACTTCTTTTTGCTCATGATTTATATATGGTTGCAACATTATGAAATGTAGATGAATAGAAAAATTATAAATTTATAAATTCATTAATTAAAATTAACTAAATTTATATATATATTTAAAAAAAATTAATAAATTACTTATTAATAATAATTATTGATTAAATTAATTATTAAAAAAATTTATAATAAATAAATTTCATAGCGTTTTGATTTAAAAGGCCCATCGACCTTCAAAGGGAAGCTGTGTGGCCCCTCCCTGCTATCACAGGGCCTACGATGGCTATTAGAGTTCTTACGATAGCAAGTATGGCTATCAGTGACCATGAGTAGTGGGAGGTGGGGATGTGGTGGTCCCACCTCCCCACCCCCCCCCCCCCCCCCCCCAAAAAAAAAAAAAAAAAAAAAATTATTTTTTAATATGTATTTTTTATAATTTTATATATATTTTCCAAAAAGCGAGAACCCCCCCATGGGTATAATTTAAAAATATTTTTTTAATTTAATAGGAAAAATATGTTTAACCATTCAAATTTCTAATTTAAAATTTTCTTTTATTTCAAACCCTTCTTGGATTAATTTCCTTTCTTAAAATCTATTGGAAGAGGGTTGTATAGATCTTTTGATTTTCCTGTGAACCAAAGATTTAACATTCATACTAGAAATACATAATACTGAAACATTCATCACAAAAATTCTTCAAAAAACATTCAACAAACACGATGAAGATAGGAAAGAAAGAGCTTAATAAATTTTAGCAAATAATCACAAGCATCTACCTGGACACTGATGCTAATCGTTATGCCCAAGAAAATTGTATAGAAGCTCCTCCTCTCAGAACCTTCTTCTTTCTAAAAATTCCTTCCTCTTCCAAAATTTGTGGTCCCTCGAAAATGAACCCCCAAGTTGTGATATGGAGTTCTCTCCTAAAATTGGGGTATTAATTGTGTGTTCACCCAAGAGAACTCCTTGCTCACTAGACTCCAACTCTAAATTAACTTTTCTTTATCTTTCTTTTAACTTTTCTTTTTCTTTCCCATGCACGTTTATTGAATTATTAAAATTACTTTATTTAATGTTTACTTGACTTCTCTTTTAATTAATTTATTAAATTTAAACTCATGCACGCATCATGCAACCATGAAAATTTTAATAAATTAATTTATTTTTCACTTCTTAATTTATTTTCAAATGTTAAATGATAAAATATTTATTAACTTAAATAATAATAGTACTTAGCATTTATTTAAAGATGAACTCTAAATATATTATTATTAAATTTAATAAATATTATTGCATTCTAAAATTATTCTTATAACTTTTATCTTCAAATTTAGTTCTTTTTATTTAATTAATTTCCAAATTAAATATAATTAAATATTAAAATATCATAATAATAATTTTTCATTAGATTAAATCATTAATTTAATCTTTTAATTGGACTTAATTAATAGAAATTTCACCAAGGACTCATAAAATAAAATATAAAAGCCCATCATAGAAAAACACATACAAAATCAAACTAAAGGGTTATAATCACAAATTAACATCATTTGACACATTCAGAGGGTAGTCAACTCAGATACTTGTCCTAATTTTCTAGGACAAATGGGTTAAAGATTTAGGATTTGGACTTAAGAATGTATCTCCCCTCTCTTACCATTTAGATAATGCGATAGGGTATGCTCATCTTGGTAATTCAGAGAAGTCGATACTTAGTACCTGCAACTTGCATAAAATCCACGCATGTACAAACACGATATTCTAAGCTAAATAGGCAATGGCAGGCAGTGGTGCATCATGTAGATCCCAACTAGTAGGTGACTATGACTCCCTTTCTTAACCACATCAAAAATGCCATACATAAAGAAAACATACGCGTACACCATACACATGAAGTATGGGATAAGTATCTATAAGAAAACACATATGATAATTCATCTAACTAATCATCACCAATAACTAAAAGCACTACAATTATCATCATGTATACATAAAGTATAGGGTACCAAATAATCTCATCGTATAATCAATTGAATGTAAAATAATATTTGATAATCTCAAAATAATATTGTTAATAATTCAGCATAAAATTGGCCTAAAAGAGTTCAGCAATCATAACAAAAATGTGAACTAGGGGTAGGCACTACATAACATTTAGAGATTGAATAGAGAAGAGACCATACTTGATGTAATATATATTGTATAGACCAATTATATACATGACATTTAATACATGCACTAATAATAATGGATGAATCCCCTTCAATGTGTAATTTAGATATAGAAAGTGATTTTTCAAGCTCCAAACCAAAAAGCAAGGCCAAGGCCTTAGCTTTATTATTAGTACACTGAGGGAGAGAAGATGATTTTGTTGCAATCAAAATGACCTTTAAAATCTCTAATGACTATGCCATAGCCAATGTTTCTTGGATTTCCTCTAGAGGTCCCATCAAATTTGAGTTTGAAATAACCCTTGCTTGGAGGAATCAACTTATTTTGTGCTTGGATAAGAGGAATCTTGGATGGACACAATGGAGAAGGAAGATGAGGAAAAATTAAACCCTTCCACCAATGAATAACATAGCCATGCCAAGGAGAAAAAACATGTTTACCCTTATATTTACTTACTAAAGCACTAAAAATCTCAACAATTAATCTCTCTAATCCTTACAAAAATAAAGTGATTGGAGATGACATCTATCTAAAAATTCTCTTGTTTCTTTCCCACCAAATTGTCCATACTACAGATGTACGGATGCACTTCCAAAGACATGAAAATATTGATTTAGAGTATAAAATTTTCCATGCCTGGAATAAATCTCATAGAGAATTAAGTAATGGCACATGGAAATTAAGCTTATTAAGGACAAAATGCCAACAATGTTGGGCAAAAGGGAAGTTTAAGAGGAGGTGATCTATTGTTTCTATAACTTGCAAATAGAGCACATAGTTAAAGGGATAAAAAATGTTCAATCTGTGAAGATGATCACTAGTTAAAATTTGGTTCTTTAGTGCAAGCCATGCAAAGCATCCTACTTTTGGCAGAACTCATCTATTCTAGTAGAATTCAAAAGTACAATATATGGTCTAATTTAACTAGTTGTGTTGGAGAGCCAAGTATCCTAGTTTAATAGAGTATTTACCATCTTTATCTAGAACCCAAAAGAGGCAATCTAGTTGATTAGACATAAAAATATTCCTTTCAGCTAGTACTTGTTTGCAAGAAGCAGCCTGATTGTGGGATATAGGAAGAATCTAGGGGTCTTGCCAAATGACTAGCCCTATGAATCTATGAATAGCTGAGACATAAGTAGAAAAAGATGTCCCCCCAACTTGAACCACTACATTCAAAAAATCCGTTAGAGAATCAATAGTGGCAAGGGGGGAACCCATTCCATGAATCAAACCAAAAATTGACACTATCCTCATTGTTCACTTGCCATGATATGAATAAAGTAATAACTTCTCAAGAAGCCATCATGAAATCCCAAATGACAGACCCCTTTGGTGGGTCTAGCATAGTAAGAACTTTGGAAGATTCCAAGTTATCTGAATATTTTTCTTGTAAAAGGTGACACCATTTGGCAAAGGATTTTTTATACATTTGCCAAACAAGTTTCACACCAAAATCCCTATTCTTATTGGTAATGTTGGGAAGTCTAACACCTCCTATTCTATAAGAGGTTGACATGGCATGAATAGAAATTAGTAGTATTTTCTTCTAACCATTCATATTATCTGACTAAAGAAAGGTGCAAATTAAAGTTTCAATTTGAGTGATGATACCTTTGGGGGCTTGTAGAATGAAGAAGTAATAATTAGAAATGGCTGAAAGAATAGTTTTGATAAGAAAAATTCTACTCGAGAGGGGTAACCAACGAACCTTCCAAGCACTAATTCTACTATTGATACCATCAATCATAGATTTCCAATAAGAGGGTTTTTTTAATCCCATAAAAAAGGGAACACCAAGATAAGTAGAATGTAAATGATCATGGGGAAAACTAAGTAGATGGATTATTCTTTGAGTACCCAATTGGGATGTATTAAAAAAAAAAATTAGATTTAGTTGTAATGATACATTGACATGAAACTTGTGTATATAGGTCAATGGCTTTCTTCATACTTTGTGCTTCTTGATATGTAGATGATCCAAAGAGTAAAGTGTCATCAACAAAAAGAGAATGGGTTATGGACAAAAATGTACCTACAATATTGATACCTTTCCGCAACCCTTTTTGATTAAAAGAGTTAATAGTTTTGCTAAAGGCCTCTACCATAATGATAAATAAGAATGGAAAAAGAGGGTCACCTCAACGAACTCCTTTGGAAGAGAGAAAGAAACCTATTGGTGCACCATTAATGAGAATAGAAAAATGTGCACCTGAAATGCAAGCTTTAATCCATTTACACCACCTAGAAGAAAAACCAAATTGATGAGGGACAAGAAGAATAAAAGACCAATTCAGTTTATCATAAGCCTTCATAAAATCTAATTTGGCAACAAAGGCAAGAATATTATGTTCTTTGATGGAATGAAGGGTCTCATGGACTATTATAGCTCCCTCAGTTGTTTCTCGACTAGGAACAAAACCACCTTGTTATGTTAATATAATTTTTTGAATAATGGGCTTAAGTTTCAAATAAATATCCTTTGTAATAATCTTATAGTTAGTGTTACATAAAGAAATAGGATGGAAATTAGAAAAAGAATAGGTATCATTAACCTTTGGGATGAGAGCAACATTGGTGGTATTAAAGTTCTTCAAAATGGAAACATTTTTCATGGATTCTTCAAGAACCTCAAGCAATTCAAAACAAATGATATCACAATATTTTTGAAAATATAATGGAGTGAACCCATTAGGGCTTGGTGCATTATTAGCAAGCATAGAAAAGACTATAACACGAATCTTAGAAAGAGTAAATGGGGCCATAAGAATCAGATTGTCTTGTTGCATAATCAAAGAAGGAATGGAGTCCAAGATCTCATCCACAAGGTGAGAAGAGGGGTGATCCTATGGTGGAGGGGAAAGTAGATTAGAGAAGAATCTTACACTCTCAATTTGAATGTCTTTAGCATCAAAAATTAAATTTCCTAGATGGTCACAAATTTTAAAGATTGTGTTATTAACCTTATTTTGTTTGGCAGATGAATGAAAAAATTTAGTATTCTGATTCCCTTGTTGAAGCCACAATTCTCTAGAATTTTTTCTCTAATACTCTTCTTCTCGCTTACATTATTCAGACCACTCTGCTTGCAAATTATTCTATCTTGAATGCATATCAACATTTAAACCATGGAGTAAAATATGTTTATTAATCTCAACTAGTTTTTCTTCTACTACCTTTTCCTCCTCAAAAATATTTTTAAAAACATGTTTATTTGAGATCTTGATAAGCCCTTTGACATACTACATTTTCTTGTGAAACTGAAACATTTTGGTTCCTGGCTCTAGTGGAGCATCCTTCCACCATTGTTCTAAGAGGCCATCAAAGTGGGGTTGATGATATCATACACTTTCAAACTTAAAAGATGGTCTAGAAAAACTAGTAAGAGGAGAATTTGATGGAAGAATGGACAATTGAATATGGAAGTGGTCAGATTTTGAATATGGTACTATATCCAATTGGATAGTATAATTCACCAATTTCCAACATTGTGAACACAAAACTCTATCCAATCTAACTACAATCCGGTGGAACCCAACTCTTCTATTAGTCCAAGTGAAAGTTCCAACTTGTGGGGGAACATCAAATAGAGCATGATTGTCAACAAAGTCATTAAAGTCCTAGGTAGCTCTAAGAGGGGGAATAATACCTCCATACTTATCCCTAGGATGAAGAATGACATTAAAGTCACTGACAATAATAAATTTGGCACCTATTGATTGCTGGATAAAACTTGTAAGAGTAAGCCATAAAATTTGTTTATCTGACGTAGGGGTAGGGCCATAAACATTAATCAAATGGAATGAAAGTTCATAGTGTTGAATGGATAACATTTTCCAATTAGTTCCTTCATGAAGATGTTGAGCCTTGATAGTCTTAGGATTCCATAATGTAACAAGGACCCTAGAAGCATCTAAGCTAGGAACATGCGAGGAATTCCATGTTGACCAATATCTAATAGATTTTTGAAAGTTATTTGTTGATAGCTTAGTCTCTTGAAGCAAGAATAGATCACATTGAATAGAATCAAGACACTGTTGGATCCTATTACATATTTTAGGGGCATTAATGCCCTTGACATTCCATGAGAGGATCTTCATAACTAACAAGGAGCACTCTTGGCACTCCTTGTTGATCATTTAGAGGTAGGAAAATTACCATCCAAAGTTGCTTGGATCCTTGCATCAACTTCTTTTTCAGTTTTTGATGCTTTTGATGTCCCACCCCTAGGCTTAGAAGATTTCTTAGTTATAGAAGATGATGAGAGGGGGGTTTTTAGCACAAAAAATTTCTTGGAGAAATCAAAACTAACATTAGTAAGAAGTGGATCAGAAAAGTGGGAACTATTTGTTTGAGTAGGAGACTTTTTGACTGCCAAGCCAAGATTTAAAACATTCATAAAGCCCTCCATCCTAGGTAAAGGGGGATCCAATTTAAAGTGTACATTATCCTCAGGTAGGTCATGGAGCATGTTATCTTCATCAAAGAATTTGGGAAGAATTGGTACACTACACTCTACAAGAAAGCTAAAATTTGGGCATATTCAGAAGACAATGAATGTCCTTGGGAAACTAATGTAGCTTTTAATCTAGACAAGAAAGAAAGAGGTTGATCATTAAAAAAAGAGCTCATTAACAACAAAATCCATCTAAGAGGGATAAATAACATCTTCTTCATTGGCAGTCGGATATGTAATTGCAAGTTTAGATGATGTCGATGACATAAAAAGAGACTAATCTAGAGTTATATACTTATCTCGATGAGTATTCCATTTAGAGAAATGATGGGTCAAAAAAAACCTAAAGTTTTTAGCAAAATTAGAGGAAAAAGACCCTAAATTGGGAAAATCCATAAGAGAAAAAGAATTCCTTGAAAATGAACACTAGGAGTTATTAGGACCTGAACAGTCTCCATGGGATTGATCTTTTTGTGTATAAAAATGACCCTTTGGCGAATGGTAAACAACTAGATTTACAAATGAGAAATGATATGGGTCACTTGATAGTTTAGCTTGAGATACACAAGCATCATTAGGGGTAGAAAAAATTAATTGTGTCCTAAAAGTGCACTTTAACCAGTCAGAGTTATGGTTACTACAAACTATCAGATTAGAGCAACTTGGATCTCAACATTGATTAGTAGAATGACCCAACCAACCTGTCATCTTAACCACAGTCTATGCATCCTGAATAATAATTTTTTGGTTCCAATGTCCATATTTAGATGACATAATTAATGAAGAAGGTAATGGTTTGTTCAAATTTAGCAAGGCACAAAACCTTATAGAAAGAGACGGTTCATCAAAAGGCACTAGATCATGTCAAATGAATACCCCAATTTTATTTGCTATTAATTAAATAATTTCTAGATCTCTATAATCTATTGGTAAAGTAGGAAGCTCAATCCAAAAAGGCATAAAGCCACAAGCTATATGACTAGGTTTAAAGTTTGGAGACCAAGTGTTGGTATATATTTCCAACCCTTTACAAAACCAACTCTTAATTTGATGAGCAAGCTTAGAATCAAATATAGAAAAAAAAAAGACTTTTGATCAATGTAGAATAAATCAATAACACCATACCAATAAAACTTCACCCAAGAAAGAAGATTTGCAACCAGGAGGAAGGACCAAATCTTATCGATGATTGTTGTGTTGAGCATGTAAGAGATTTGTGGTTTGAGAAGTTCATCTTCAATCACAAGAAGTTGGGCATCACCATCTATGAGTGAGGCATTTGAACTATCCATATTATAATTGGGACCAATTGATCTTACTAAAGATGTAGGCCTCAATTTTTTGTTCCAAACTTTGGCAGGTTGATTTCCCACATATTTTTTATCTCCAAGTGAAATATTATTGGGATAAGACAAAATTTTTGGATTGATAATGGAGATGTTATTTTTCCATGACACAAAAGAAGGGATTTGGTAGTTGAAATTTCTAATATCACTAGTTTTAGAAAAGATAGGTGTGGGTTGTTGAAGTGGCCCATGAAAAATGTCAAAAATTGACTGGATATGGGGTTTGGTAGCTTTGAGACCATGTTTTTTCTTCTTTGCAACATGTCCACTATGGCCAGAGCCATATAATATGTTGAAATCCCTTCCACCTATTTTTCCACCATGATGATGAAGACGAGGAAGATGATCTTGGTTTGAAAACCTTCCATGCACATCAATAGCTCTAGTCCTTCCACCTTGCTCATGCTCAATAGAATACTTAGCCAATTCCCCTTCTATCAAAGATCTAAATCCATTATAGCGAATCAATGTCTTTTGAATGAAAATATATTTTCTACCATCATCAGAGGTAATGAATCCATAACCCTTTTGCAAATCAAACCACTTGAGGTTTTTGGTCCTTTTCCCACTCTGCACCATATCTTTGTTTCAATAATCTAATTACAAACTTTAGTAAATATATACAAAATTGAAAATTTGGATTTGTTGAAGTTTACAGGTCTCAATTTTCTCTCATGTAAATATAGTAGCAAATTAATGATTGACGAAAGTCACAATCCAGTATCTTGGGATGCAAATCTGATTCTAACTTTTCTTGATCCAACCTAATTTTCTAATGCAACAACTATTTAATTTTAACTCATGTTAAAATTCAGTTATGAAAAATCAAATTTATATTCAAAGTTGCTGAAAAACACTTTTCATTTGATATTTACAAAAGAATAGAAATATCCTTGTATTATTCATTTTTCAGATATGCAACTGATATTTACAGAAGAATAAGCGATCAATGAATATGCTAAATAAAATTCTCTCACACTAAGTGACCGTGAGAGTAGTCTCCTACTTGCTGATATATCTTCTACTCTACAAAAATAAAAGATAGAAAAGAAAGTGAAAGAGTAGAAGTCATGGGCACCAGTCATTACCTGTAATGGCTTGTCATCTTCCATCCATCTGCTTCTATTCATCCACTTCATCTAGTTGCACTCCATTCATGCATCCAAGTCCTGCATTCATAAGGTAATTTTTTAGATCCAATGGATCTAAGAAATGTAGGCATCTCATTCATCTCATTGATTTTCCAGAGTTCCATTCATTTTCATAAGATAAAACATATATCAGCAAGGAAGGAAAGATGAATAAGACAAAATGTTTTACTACTAACATGTTTGTTTCCTGTGTAGCATCCTATTTATAATAGGTACATGGATGTGATAGTAGGCTCCCACAATGGTTATTAAGCCCAGTGTACCTGTTACAAATAGAACCTATGAAGCCAATCAAGATAATTAAATAGAAGATAAAGCATTAAAGGGACATTCATATCAGTTTTGAAACCTTTTGCTTTAGTGTATGCAACCAGGTTTTATGATCAAGACAAGTTCAAAATACAGAAACAAACAAAAGGCAATTTGTTAATCTAAAGGAGAAGGGAATGAAAGAATGGTAAAGTAGAAATAGATTGAGATATTTATCTAGTTAAGGACAAGGTTATAGGCCATAGCTCACACAATTTGAATAGTACCTTATTGACTGAAATAATAGTAAAATCTGCAAGTATATGGACACAACAATCTTTTGTTTATCATATTTATTTTCTCAATCAAGTGTTACCAATTTAAATAAATGGTGAGAAATATTACACAATAATGTATACTTCTATGAGAATTAGAGATTTTTCTACAGGGTTCTAGTAATATAGCAGCAAAGCATATGATACTAGAAGTGCTGATTTAAATGAATATATAGATATGCAAAGATGTAATTTCATAATTCATGAGTTTAGATGTAATACATCAGAGTTTTAGTAGAAATATACAAATAGAAAATGAAATACCACAAATGGCTCTAATTTTCACATTTTTGAAATACCTACTACAAATGGTTTATCAATAGTGACAAGCATATAATTCAAGTCATAACAGAGAGGCATCACAAAAAGCTACATGATAGATAATATGAAAAATCAACAGAGGATGTGAATGAAGGAAATGTAATACTCAAATCTTCAAACAAGAGAGATCTATCTTTATTTTAATAGAAGGGTATAAAAAACCCTCAAACAATGGCAGCTTGTGATTTCCAACTCACATTTTAGAGAGTGCAGGACATATATCTTCAAAATGATGGCTAAAAACCCAGTTGCCATAGCTGACAAATAATGCAGGAGAATCACACATTTTCTCAAGAAATCAAAACCATTATTGCTTCATAAATCATGGCTGCTATATTTACCCAAAAAAATCTTCATTATTTTAAAGAAACAACTCAACCGTAGGCCAAACATGGCATATTTTATTTTTGGAAAATTTCAGCCAAAAAGAAGGAGAAAACCCATTTCGGGTTTATGGAAAAATTGATAGAAATATGACTCAAGAATACATAAGAGAAAAAATAAAAGTGATGACCTAGCATCCAGTCAAAAGCAATAATACAAATTCGACCACCAGTATTAAGCAACAACAAACAAAGTCAAAAAGAGTTTAATTTCAAATATATTGGCTTTGAATATTTAGAAAAATGATTGTTGACTACCTCCAGTTGTGAGGATGAAACCAATAGCAGTAAGTATTAAAAATGGTAGCCATAGCTTCAAATGGTGATGTAGAAAAATATATGCATTCCAGTCATAGAAGATGGCTTCATAGAAGAAGAATCTCTAAAACATCATGGCAGCTTCCAGCTTTAATTTCAAATATGGCTACTTAAGGAAGTGAGAAAAACTAGATATATTACCTTCAACCTCATAAAATTTCAATCATAGAAAATGACAATATGAAATAATATTTCAAATCAATGGCCACAAGCCAAAAGCCAACTGAAAATATAGAGTTTTTAATTCAATGTGGTGACTATAAAACAATAGAAACTTTCTATTTTTGAATGCTCAAGGCAATCAATATTAGCACTGCAATGAAACAAACAACATTACCTTTCAAATATGGTGGCTTCCAGTCATGGATTCAAATGGAAATGCAAAAAAACTATGCAGTCTAGTCAAAGAAAATGGTTCAATAGGTGTCAGGAAAACTCCAAAAGCTCAACATGGTGGTTGTTCAAACCCTAGCCACATTCATTATCACAACCTTTGAAAACAAATGTGTATACCAAATGAATGTTTTTAGGTTTGCAAAGACATATATTATGACCTCAATTACATTGCATGAGTTTTGAAATCTAAGAGTGTCCAATGAAGTTTTTATTTCCTTACTTCTAAAACATTATGTAATAGTAATAATGTGTTTTGAGGTGGTAAAACTTTAGAAGCATGCTAGGTATTGAAGGAAAAGGTGTTTAGTATTTTGCATTAAGGCTATACTGTAAAACAATGTATTTAATGGTATTTTTATAAATTACTTAATATGTTTGTTATTATTTTACATGCAGATGAAGAAAAAATAATGTATTTAATATGTTCCACAAAACTTGGTGTTGGGCGTTATCTAAATATGCAAGGAGGACCTAGTATTATGATTGGTTGGGATTTTGAGGAGTTTTTCTAGTGTTCAGCTTGGGGTCAGATTTGAACTTTGACCACGTATTTTTGGAGTCTTTATGGTCTCTTAGAGAATTCCATGGGTGGTTATGAGTGAGTCACAGGTTTCTTTATGACTTAGTGTAGTTATCAAGCAGTGAGTCATCATTTCTGATAAGATTTGACTAATTTTTTGGAGTCTTCTTTCATGGATTCAACCAAAAGAGGATTGTTACTTAGTCTTTTGGACTATTATGGTAGAAGGAGTTCTAATTATGCAAAGGAAGAATTTTGTGACATTTTTGGTGTCCTCAGTGTATTTTCTATATCTTTTGTAACTTATTTTTGGAGAATCAATATATGAATTGGATTATTTTGGAGCAAATTGTCTTTGGATTGATTATGAACCTTCTTTTTTCTGCAAAATTTTGTGCAAACATTTGATAGATAAGAGAAAATAGTGAGTTTTAGGACTCCTTTTAATCTCTGTCTCAACACTTATCAAATTGTACAACTGTAAGTTTGTTTGCAAGTTGTAGTGTGTGTGTCACGTCTTTAGGATTGCTAAGTGAAATAGTATTTTTTCCTCAGCTTTACTTTTAGAACCTCATTGTGAAATATTTATGCAAGCCTTTATAAATTAGAAGTGTTTAAGTTATCAAGGAGATGTTAAGAAGTGAAGTTAATCATATGTTTTGCATCAATTAATTTTGGTGCATCACCTATTAGCTAAGTTTAGTTTTAGGCTCATTTCTACATCTTTCTCCCTTTTCCTATCAAGTTTAGTTTATTAGAGCATCAAGAGCTTAGGTGATTATCCTAAGGAATTGGCCTATAATCTGGAGATCTACTCAGTTTCGCAAGAAAATCCCACTACCTATGAGTGGTTCCATGTTACCCGAAATTTTCTAATTCATTTCACTGAACTTGATAGGGTGTAAATTTCAAGACTTAACAAAAAAAATTTAAAAGTTGATATCCAATGCAAGAAATGGTCTGATTTGATTATAATTTTATCTAACTAAAATCAATGTTAATTTTGCACCTCTAACTCTGATTACCAATCTTGAACTATGAAAACCTATTGAATCCTTTTTGAAACCTACCTCTACAGATCTTGTGATCCTTTTGTGTGGGGTTTAGAAACCCTTGCAATTATTTTATTTTGGATGAAAGATCTATTGTTTCGACTCCCACATCTTTACTCAAACCTACTTCCCAATCTAAATTAACCTATCACTTAATATTCTAGTGCTGGCATTGATTGATTAGGGCTTGAATTTCATTCAAAATAGAAACTTGACCTTTAATCGCATGCCTTTGTCTGAGTTTAGGCTTAATCTAATAATTTTCAACTCATGTGTCACTATAAATGGAGGTCGTGGTGAATTGGAAGCGAATTAGAAGAACTCCATTGAGAATTTTTTTGGCTACTAGAGTTCATTGTTGTTGCTAGAGTTCGCTGCTCCAAATCTGTTCTCTTTCACATTGCTTCTAGAGTTCATTGCTCCATAATTGATTTCCTATTTATTACTACAATAGATCTAGTGGATGATAAGGAAGTTTTAATTTATCTTCAACCTTTCATTATTGTCTTATAATAACAGATTCAATATCTCTTGTATGTGTAATATGGACTAATTTAAGCAGAGATCCATATATTATTTCATAAATATACTCTTGGGGAGTATCATTTTTGTATATATATTTATCTTACTATAGGTGTTATTCACCTCTGATATGGGGATGGTGATCTCTTATATTTATCACTCTTATCATTATATTTTTTAACAATATTTTTCTTAAAGGACCCCCCATGAACTTGGCAATAAATTTGAGCATAATATAAGATATTGACTTGACCATGTATTATTATTACTAGACTAAATAATGATAGTATATTTTTTATAGCTTTCTAACTTACACACATTATGGTACTCAGTCCAGACTAGGGTCTCCTTTAGCTAGTTGAATATGATGAATTAATGATAAGGTTTATCATTTATTCACATTAAATACATATCAACAACCACAATGGCTAGTGGATTGTCCAACTTGTATGATTAATAGGTTTACAAGCTAATACTTACAATAAGAATGGTGGGCTAGTTGTAAATGGGTAGAAGAACTTAGGGCCTTGTAAACAATAAACAATTGTGGAAAGTTAAGAGTAATACAAAAGAAAAACCTAGAAGCGAGGAATTGGATCCTAAACATGAAATACAATATCATTACAATGTAAATAATAAATGTGATATGGATCATAATATTAGATGTTCTAAACATGTAGTAGGGATGTCAATATTTGAATATACTAATTATGATGTAAAAATCCATATGATAGGGATCACTGAGATCTTCTAGGTGTAAATCAAGCCACAATAGTTACACTAGCTTTTTAAGTGCTCCTATTAGGTTGGGATGTCATATATGCTAACTTTTGAGTTTGTAAATGAAGACCCTGACTTCATGATGTATAACTTACCTACAAAAGAAAGATCTCTAATTTTCTAGACTTTCTTAGTTCCAAAAGACTAGAAGTTTTCGTAGTAGTAATGGCACGAATGAAGATGTAAAATTATTAAACTTTTAAATTAATAGTAAAATATATAAGACCTAGGCCTTTTATTGATAGAAAAATAATTTTAAAATATAGTTGTAGTAGAATAAAATTTCACTAGACCTAAAAATTATGAATTAGATTTATTTTTTACTTTAATTAATTGTTTGCAATAGAATAAAAAATAATTAATGGGCAATAGGCCAAAGTCAAGGTTAATTATTATTATTTATTGTTGTTAAATTATTATTATTAATTAGGCTAAGTAAGTAAACTCAAACTCAAGACCTCCCAACTACAAGGTTCACAATTTAGCATTGTGTTGTAGGCTCTTATTTTTTATTTATTGGTAAACGATCAAGGCCTAGATTAATTATTTAATTATACTTATGTGTTGAAATTAATTATAGAAAGTGTTAAGCTTGAGTGGATTCAAACCCAAGACCTCTCACATGAGAGGCTCATAAGTTAGTATTGTGTTGTCTACCATAATTTTATTGTGTTTATTATAATTAATTTAAATAATATATATCAAATTCATTATATTATATTATATATTAACTAAAGATTATAAATATTTAACAAATATTTTTTAAAAAATTTAAATATTAAAATTCATAAAATATAATTGATAATAGCAACTTCACTCTTCATATGAAAAAGGAATAAAATAAAAATATTATAAGAATAGATCACTATTAATTAATTAAGTATGCAAGTTTTATTTTATTTTATTAATTTTATATATATATATATATATATATATTTTTTTTTTTTATTTTTTTATTTTTTTTTTTTTTAAATATTTTTTTTACTTGAGTAAATTAGAATCCAACACCTCTCAAATGAGAGACTTACAATTATTTATCCTTATATTGTAGATTGTTGACTATTTTATTTATATTTTATATATTAATTTGATATTATTTTATTTAAAATTTAAAAATGCACATAAACATAGTGATTGTAGATTAGATAAAATCATAAGAATATATGTTATTTTCATTTTCACATCTCAAATACAATATTTCATACTTATATAAGGAATATGTTCCAACTTTGAACTATATTCCAAATCTTTTGTCTAACATAAGACATATCTCAGCATAGTCAGAGTTAGTGCAATATTCAATAATTAGGTATGGATCATTTAAATTACTTTTGTTTAATTAGTTCTACAAGCTTATTGTACTTGTCATGTAGGCAATACTATTGCATTCACTTCTACTCAATTCATCAATAGTTTTGCTCTCACTTACCAATCATAAATAAGCATTTGTTTATCATTTGATTATTTCTAAAGTTGTCATAAATATTTATTAATTATAAATTTTATATAAATTACTTATTTCAATTATGATTGGCTCGGTCAAATTAGTCTTATAAGACCCTTTTTTTCCAGAGCCATGCTTCATAAATTTAACTTCAATTCTTGCTTAATATTTTACAAACTATTTATGTATTTTTTAGTGGAGTGTTTTAATTAATATATATATTAATTTAATTTAAATATTTAATTCTCTATCATGGCAAAAATTAAATTATATCTTGAAAATTCATTTCTCTACATCTACTTTACAATTTAATTAATATAATTTATTTGTTAAATTCATTTATAATTATTTACCACATCAATTGAACGTGTGACAAAACATTAACAAAAATAATTCGATTGGGTTTCTTGAAGACCAAGGATAATGTAATAATCCATGCACCATTAAGAAAAGTATTTAAGCTTTTGCTAATTACATATTTTGAAAATAAAAGTACTTTAAAAACAGAATTGGGTTAATTTTTTCATTAAGATATTGTAATGAGAAAATTTAAGTACAAAGTGTACATGAGTATTTAAACCATCCATTATTTTATTTTTTATAAAGAAAAAGTGGGCATGCCACTATATATATTATTATATAATAAAATGGTTCAAAAACTCAATCGGAAAAGAACCATAAAGAAAACCTAACATCATTTTTTAATACAAATGATATAAGTGAGATAATGAGGTCAAAAAGATAGTGTAGCTACCATCTTGAGACACCCTTGAAAGTCCCAAAGACAAGTTGAACTACACTAATCATTATAATGATGGCACAACTCTTTACATATCCTGAATAAATTGTTTGTTGATTGCAATGAGTTTTTGCAAATTATTATCATGCTAAAACAAGCCCATTGATTTATTTGTTTCAATATCCAAACCTTCACACCCTCGGTTGGCCATGTAGTTTGCCACCATATTCCCTTCACGAAGAGTATGTGACATACATATTTCTTGAAAAGTATCTAATAATAGCCAAATTTTTTGTAATATATATATGTAAGTCTCCAATTATGTGATTCCCACTTAATACATGCATTGATAATAACCATTAAGTCACCTTCCACTTGTATGTGCCAAAATCCACCTTTTTTAGAAGAACTAATCCTGCAAATAATGCATGTGCTTCTATCATATTATTAGTACCCTATTGTAATGGAGAGGATAACTGCTAATATATCACTCTGATTGTCTCTAATACAAACCCCAATTCTAGATATATCGGGATTACCATACGAGCAACCATCAAAATTTAATTCTTACAAAGCCTAGGCTAGGTGGATACCAATGCACTATAGCTCTTTCTTGGACACCTTGATTTGAAGAGCTATGAGACCAGCCGATAGGAATATGTATGCCTTTCCATTCACGAATGACTATGTTGTACCAATTAGATACTACTAGGTTAAATTGAACCTTCGAATGGCAACCATTAACAACCTCAAAAATAGATCTTTCTAGATTTTGAAGAAACATGTCAATAACTAATGGATTGTGATGAAATATCCTCTTGTTATGTTCCCACCAGATTGCCCATACCACATGTGTTGGAATACATTTTCATAAACTAGAAAAGAGGGAAGAGGAGTATAGCTCTGGCCATGACTGAAAAAGGTCCCATAATTTTTTGGGTAGTGGGGTGGAGTAATGCAATTTTTTGAGTACAAACATCTAGCATTTTCAGGCAAATGGACAATTTAGAAACAAATGATCCACATCTTCAATTTATTAGTTACATAATTGACAATTAAAAGGTTGGGAGATATGGGGCTTGTTTAACCTATCACTTGTTAATGCCCTATTCTTTAAAGCTATCCAAGCAAAGCATCCTACCTTAGGGAGAGTGATTGGATTCCAACAAATTAAAAGAATATGCCCGAAAGGAACCTTTTTGTCATCCTGCTATTGTAAAAGTCTATAGACCTCCTTAACTGAATAATTACCATTTTTTCGGGGATCCAAAGTAACCTATCATCCTTATCTAACAAATAAACTATTTTCCTTGAAAGTATTTCAGATAATCTTTCCTTATCTTGATCTAATACAGGTAGTTCATCCGGATCTTTCCAAATCACTTTCCAAGAAAATAGACATATAGCTGAAACAAAATCCACAAGGTGACATCGCTACAATCATTTTGAATGTGAAAGCAAATCCTAGCTTAAATCTCTCTTAATAAGCAGAAGGTCTCCATTCCATGAATCTCTCCAGAACTTAACCTTCACACCATTGTTCACTTCCCATGAAATATATTTAACCACAATATCTCTTGAAGACATCATAAAATCCCAAATGGCTGAGCCTTTGACTAGATCCAAAATAGATAGCACTCTTGATGGGCAATTGTTGTCAAGATATTTTTAAGAGAAGAAATGGTATTGATTAAAATAAAATTACATTAAATAGTGTCATATTTTTACGTAAGATCAAACTTTATTTTTAGTTCTCAATGTTATTTTACAATATAAAATTATATTTAGTTTGATCTTGTTGGACTACATAGAATTTAATTTTTTTAAAATTTGAATTTCAAATTCAATTTAGATATCACTCCAACTAACAATTTTATGTCAATTTCAATAAAAAAATATTTGAATTTGTATTCAAGTGTGATGTATAGAAGAAAAAAATCTAGGAAAAATTAAAACCCTTCAACTATTGGTGTAAAAAAGAAAACATAGATATTTGAATTTTTATTCAAGTGTGATGTATAAAAGAAAGTAATCTAGGGAAAATTAAAACCCTTAAACTATTGGTGTAAAAAAGAAAAATTAGTATTGAACAAATCAAATGAGATTAACTTTTCTTAGTTTAAAATTATGAAAAAGTTCATAATTAGAATAGAGTCGCATGTTCTATGTATTTAATTTTTTTTTAAATATGAAATTAAATCTATTTCAGTTTTGTGGCCATAAACACTAATAAATTTTATCAATTTTTTTTTAACATCTATTTTCTTTACTTAAATTATTACCAAATATAATTTAGGATTTTATTTATCAATAAATTTTACTTTAAATGTATTAATTAATTATTGAATGTAATAGTGAAATTATGTTATATCAAAACCTATTCTAATTTAATATGACTATTAATTTTAATTTTAATCCATTGACTGTTAAATGCAATAATGAAATTATATTATATCAAAATTTATTATAGTTGACAATTATATAACGACAAGTACACACCACCACATTGCACTTGTTTAATGTAAGTGTTACAAAATTTTCACACATGCTGAATTTTTATTTCAAGTATGGTCACAGAAAACATTGCAAAAGAAAGTATTCATTTTCTATTCATTTTATCATTTTGCAATCATTTATGAAACCATGCACAAAAGAGATACACATATTCATTGTATAGTTCATCATTGATATGTACAATTTTCATTTTTACAATATGAAATGAATTAATGTGTTGAATGGGGAAAATCTCACACAAGCCATGAGGATAACTGATTATTTTTTCTTTCATCAAGAAACACACTAACAGATAAATATATACATGAGAGAAACAAGAATAGAGATAACCAGTCATTGCATGTTGCTTTGACTAGAAATAGTTTCTTTTCCTACCACACTCATCCAGCTCCAAGCCCTACGCTCTCTAGCAGCTGCAAAAAACATAAAGCAACTGATGTTAGATCTTGAGGGATCTAAGCAATGACTACATATCTCTATGACTACATATTCTACCTGTCAATGCATCCCGTCATGAAAGAAAATAAGCAGTGATATTGGCATATAGTGCTAAAAGAAATAAAACCATTTGTGAGTGTTGCGAGCTTGTGCTCGAACCTCATAAGATGTGCAATAGGATAGAAAAGATGAATAGACTAACAAATCTATATTATGAACTTATTTATGAACATGCGCAACATGTAAATGGAATCCAAGTTCTAGATTTTGATTCAACAAAAGAAATATGGAAGCAAAATATCAATCAAGACATGGTGTTGTTATGTAGCTTGGTTATGTAACTATAGCTATAAGTTAAAAAGACAAAAGTGTGATAAATAATAGAGGTACTATAACTTGGTAAGAGTTCCTGGCAAATCAATCATTTTAGAAAGTTCCAAACAGCATATAAAGCTTCAACAAGTTTTCCATAGTCTCTACATTTAAAAGCAACAATGATGGCTTCATCTTCAGTAGAAGGAACTATCTCTAATATTGATGCAACAAAAAGAATCAGTTATCTATTGGAAAATGGATTACTAATAAATGTACAAAACTAAATGTTCAAATTTCTGACAAATTTTTAGATGTGGCTAAGTAGTAGTAAAGGAAGAAGCAATTTAATTCTATTGCAATGATCAGGGATGGTATATAAACATTTTAAAATAGACCTTCTTTCAGTTCAAGTGATGCTCTGCCTCCTTGCTAACGAGAACCAGAGATAGTTCAAAATGAGTAGTAACATAATGGCACACTATGATCTGATGTGAACTCTAAAATGCAGCATTATATGAGGATTCAAAATTATTTCTGAGGCTGTTATTAGCAATGAAGGAGCCAGCATCATTGAACAAAACTAAGAAGCACCTTCTCAAATTAGATCCAATGCGACAAAATATGATGAAATAAAAACACCAATTTATCCTATGCATCTATTCACATATGCGAACCAATTGTTGAAACTGCAGAAGTTATTGAAACGTATAATTTCTACTATCAAAATTATGGTTCCAGCTGAACTACAAAATTACACAGATACTTATTCTAGTACAAAGCACAAAATAGGATATGATAGAGATAATACATCAGGAGTGGGTTGTTGCAATTAAAAACTTAATAGAGAGATGGATAGTAACTCCAAAGCTCATTTTCAACAGTAAGATCCTCAAACAAAGATGACTTCACATATAATCAACAGCAAGCATGGATATGGCACTCTAGTTAGCCCAAAAGTTCGTAGGGGGAAGGCAAACATGGCATCTATGATGAAGAAGGTTGTGTAGGTTTGAGTCACAGAAATCCCAGTGAGAATGTATGTTGTTCAAACAACTTCCAGCAAGTATCATGGAAAATTCAGGCAAAATCAACCCATTCGAGTGCTCAAAATGCAACCTATAGGTGTATAACATGGAAAACATTCTCTCAAACAATGGCAGATTATAATAGTTTGGACCTTTTTCAGCACAACAACAAACCCTACTCAGGTTTCAAAGAAATGGTGCATTAAAAATTTCATTGCAAAAGTGAAAGCATACCTCTAGATTTTCCCAATAAATCTTTGTGCATAAAGGCTAGCAAAACCCATATCCATGATAGAAAACGAGATACACTTCAACTCTTCAGCACAGCAAATTCAAGAGGAGAGATATCATAATAGCAGTGGACAAACCTTCAATGCATTGGGTTTTCATGTTGAGAAGAGAAGAAATCTCAAATACAAGTTACAGAAATCTCAATGATAGTTGTAGACACCTAAATTTGATTACATCGCTTCGGTAATCCTATTTAGTTATCTCTAAAGGCATCATTAATTAAATGCTTATTTAATTAATCCTTTGCCATCCCCTAGCTGATTAATTTAATTAATTATCTATAGTCCTAATTGATAAATCAAATAACCTATTATTTATCAATTAAATCCTATTCTTCTATCTAATTCCAAAATCCCCATTTATTAAATAAACCTATTTGATAAATGAAACCCTCAAATCTAAAAGCCCCTAACTTATTCCTAAACCCTCTTTTAGCCTAATCCACCCCATCCACCCATACTAACTAAGATTAGTCACTAACTCACCCACCCTCATGAATGCCATCCACTTGCAAATCTCTAACATCCCTAATCTAATCCTAAACCCAAGCCTAATCCACCCCCTAATGTTGTCACATTCCCTAAGCAAGCTTAAGACTTTCTTAAGCCAAGGAAAGTCAACAATCTCAACTCCCTCCAAAATATCCCAACCACCCAACAATGAATGCTCTTACAAAAGCCATAAAGACTCTTACAAGCTCTTACAAGCCATAATGAAGGGTCTTTATGAAGATATTATCCTTTGAGCCTCCTTTTTTGACTCATCCTTCCCCTTTCCTCCATCCACTCACCTTGTGACATGTGTCACTCCCTGATTGGTGCTAAACAAGCACAATCCATGTGCTCCCTTTTGAGTGCATCCTAGCTCTCCTTAAGCTTTCGTCTTTCCTTCCATCTTAGCCCTCCATCCCTCAAGCCCTTAGCCTATAAATTGAATCCCCTCCCAAGACATTTCAATCACAATCCATCAAGTAAAGTTATAATGCCATTTTGAAGCCAAATCCATACTTCTGCATATATCCACACCAAAAATCCCAAAAATCTCCATTGAAGCTAGTTTGAAGCTTGAGCATATATACCAATCCTTAGACCCATCTACCAAGCAAGGAGCTAAATCCTATTGGGAGAGTCCATTCATTTGGCTCACATTTCCAATTGGGGTTTCCTCTTTAGTCTCTCATTTGTGTTATGGTTTATATGCTAGTTAATGCTTTTTTTTAAAAATAGATTAGTATTACTTGCTAACATATTTCTCATATACAATAGTAATAGATGATAATTATCTATCTTTCATAGATTCGACAAAGTTAAGTTCTTACCTCTACATGCAAATAAAAGCTTTAATAGAGGCCATGTCTACAATAGAAGAAAATCTTCTTCCAGAGACAAATATATGGTGTCCCAAGCTCATAAAAATGCAGTCTATACTCAGCCATAGAGGTAAAAAAGAAGAAAATGACTACATCCAAAACTAAGTGACATCTACAATAGTAGCCGGCCATACAGAATTGGTTACCAGCAACAGTAACTCATCCAAGGTTCAGATGAAAAATGCCAACCCTGCAAACTTTATCAAGAAACCCTTGTCTCTCCCTCATTCTTCATCTTCAACTTCGAGTGGAAATGATAAAATCAAAAGGAATGATTAGGGTATTCTACCTTTTCTACCCCAAATTCCTTTCAATTAAGTTTTGAAGTCCACAGATATTCGGTGGGATCGCATTTCCCTTGTGAAATATCTATATTTACATTTGTTATGGGAGGAGGTATTTTTATATTGTTTGCATCTCTCAATAGTTGCAAGTTTTTTTTTGTTGCCCAAGTCTTTTCTTACCTGGGATCAACTCTTTTTTATTTATTTTTTAAAAAGTTTTTGTTTTGTTGAATTCTTTTAGAAGGTTAAATATATATTTCCTTTATTGGTTTCTTTTTATAATATAATTTAATTTTTTTGTGCTATTTTAATAAATGTTAGCTATTTTATAAAACATTAAGTAATTGATTCTTATTACTTAATGTTTTATATAAAAAATAATAGCTAATACTTATTAAAATAAGAAAGTGTAAATCATATTATAAAAAGTTATTAAATTATAAATATTAGATGCTTTATATTTTATTTTTAAAATATAAATCATTTAATAAATATCATTTAATAAGTATCATAATACGAGATAAATATTTATTTTCCTTTTAAAAGGGTTGAGAGACATAAATTTTGCAGATCATTATGATTAAGTGTTGAGTCATGTATGATAAGACTTGGGGGCAGGAAATTATTACTTTTGGAGGACTTTTGGAGTCTGGTAGGAGTTTTGGGGCTACATTTATGAGGGGAAGTTGGTGATATTATCAAACCATGCCTTTTGGGCTATTTTGTGCACCTTTTTGAAGTCTTTTCAAGGACTCAAGTTGGCCTTTGGGGTTGAATCCGACCCAGCATTTATGACTTTCTAAATGCATTTGGGTATTTTTTTGCAAAAGTATGAGTTGAAGGCTCATTTGTAGGGGTTCTGATTGGTGTGGATGGAATTTTTGTGGGTATTCTCTAAGTCTTGGACTTCATTCTATAGAATCTGTAATTCATTTCTGGAGATATAATACAGGTTGCAGCAGTGTGATTATGCTTGGTGAAGTTATCAGTGAGCCCTTTTCTTTTCTACAATTTCTGTGTGCTTTTTAAATGATTAGATAGGTTAACTTGTGAATGTTTCATTATTCCTTTTTTTTTTCTGTCTCATTTCAGCACCTTTGTGTAGAATAGTAAGTTTGTTTGCAGGTTATAACATGTGTTTTTGGGTGAAATTAGTCAAAGGGAGGTGTTAGTTTTTCTTTCTTTTTTTAGTTTCAGTGGAAAACCTTATTATAAATCATTTGTGCAAGCCTTTACAGGAAGTTGTGCTTCATTTGTGTTTCATAAAGCTATATTATCCTCTCTGTTACATGTGGGTTACATTTTCATATCCCTCTTTGGTCTATCACTTCCTTAGTTTAGACTTAAGGTTTAGGTTTTGGTTTTCAGTAACTGCTCCCCCTTTTCCCTCAAGTTTTCTTTAAGTTTTAAGAGGTTATCACTGAGAGATTCAATAGGAGCCGGCCTAGAATTCAGAGTTTTCACCTCACTGTCCAGTCCCATTTAGTGAAGTGAATCCCATGTTAAGTAAGGGTTACTGAATGTTTTCCAGTTCAGTAAAGGGTGCAAATCTTGAAACTTAACAATAAGTAAATTGATTTTATTTATTATATAATTTAGAATTATTTTACATTAGGTTTTGTATAACTAGTTATTTGTAACGCCCCGCCAAGGGATCCAAAGTATTAACCTAGAGTTTCACTAAGTTTGGTAACTTTCTTTTTTTTTTACATGAAAGTAAATACCATACACAACTTATTCACAATAACGGAAGCAATAGCAATGTCCATTTGAAAGTAAACATAACATACATAACAGATTACATTCTTTAAAGATCCCTTAACGTTGAATTACATACAAGAATCCATCTAGTACAACATCCACATGAAATAATAATGATAAGTCCAATTTTTAAACATTACATTTCCAAATGCTCAATCATCCACTGTACATGTCACAGGGTATGACAAGCTCAAAGAATATACATATGTGAAATAAGGTACATCATCCTATTCCAATCCATGATACATCAAAGTAGAGATAATCACATGTTACATCATCATAGAAGACATATACATCCATCATAAAGATCAAACATAATAAACTAAGTGCATGGTTCCTCCCAACCGTTAATAGCATCATTAGACCATCATGGCCCTTAGCCATCCCTCCATGCGTAACATCCCAAATCACCAAAGAGATCATTGGTATTAACATAGTAGGAATGTCACTCCTAATATATACAACATCATGTGTAGAAAGTAATCTAACATGCAAATATAAGCATAAGATAACATCATCTAACATATGCTAATCATCAATGAAAAAGGATACATATCCACCATCATGAAGGACGCATCAGCCACGATGTCTCAATGAGTCTCAAAATGATAAGTGTGGAAAATACACTACCACCTGACCATGTGGTACCTAAGTGGTCCACTCCCACCATGCTAAGGAGATAATCTAAAGTCCCAAACAAGCTATCAAAATCACATAGCACAAATCTCTATAAGTCTAGGAATCCTAAAGGTATACTAACTCAAAGGTTCCAAACACAACATCTGACATCTACTTCCTAGAGGCACACAATGACATGTAGGAACCTACTATGCAAGCGGGAAAGTGTCATCGCTTTTATCACGTACAAGTTACCCTGGCAGTTAGCTAAACTCCACGGGTCCATACTGATCTCATGCAGCCACTAGTATCCTCTCATACTAACAAGGCATACTATGGAATGCAAGGTCGCAACCATGCATTCTCACTACTCCCATCCTAGCCTATACAAGCACTCAAGGCATGGGCGAGAACAAAACACTTATCTTTTTAGTTTCATTCAGTTAGTATTAGGTGTGAATGTTATCACTTATTAATCCAACTTACAATGAGTTAGCCTGGTAGCCTCTTAGGGCCCCAGCCCCCATTGCAAGCCACTTCCCAACACTACATGCAGATATCCTACCCTAATGCTCATGGACTCATAAATCTCAAAATTACAAAAGATAATCCATAAAATCATCAAATATGCATAAAAGCATCAAATCTCCATGAGCAAACATCCATATAAAATCATGAACACAATAGCTCTCTATTGGCAACTGAAGTATCACTGATAATCAAATATCCAATGGTTCTCAATAACCAAAATATATCTCAATCATACTGATCGAAGACTCCAAAAATGGTTGAGTCAAACATGTCACAACATGACATCATCAAGAATAAATCCACATCTCAGTCCCATCATGGCGACTAGAAAATAACGAAGGATAATTGATCGATGACCAAAAATAATGGTTAAGTCAAGTGTCTCATACATAAGAATCTCAACTATAACAATCAGTATTCACATCCAATACATAGAGCATTCCATCACATAACCATGGTTGGGTTTATAAAGATTGAAATTAAAACATCATCATGACATCACAATCACATAACCCCCAAGCCTCTGGTAGACGTCCTATACTGGTCAACACTAGTCAACCCAAAACCCAAAACAATAGCATAAAGAATGCACAATGTAAACACATGTTTTAGTTTTGCTAAGTTTTCAAATTTGAATTCAAATGCAAAAGTCTCAGTTTACGTTTCCAAGTTTAGAGAAAGAATTAGAGGAACATTTTGTACGTTTTTCCATGTATTGTTTTTGGATGGATAAAAGTTTTCCTTTATAAGTCTAAAATCCAATTTCCAATTACAACATTCTGTTGAAATCATTCCCCACCAACTTTTAATTAAATTTCATATACTTTATATATTTTATAATTTAAAACTATTAATTAAATTTTAATAGTTAAATTATAAAATTACAAAATTATTCATTATTATAAAAAAAGAATTCTTAAATCTTTTATCAAATAATTTTAAATTTATTAATAACATATTTACATATTACATATATACATATATATATATATATATACATACATATATAATATATAAATATTTATTATTATCGAATAACATCTATATTTATTATTATCGCATTTTATAAAATTGAATAACATCGAATTCAATTGAAACGAAATAACATATGAAAAATGATTACGATTTCATTTATATCAAATGTTAAAAGAACTTTTAAACAAGCATATATATGTGACCCGCGGATCGCAGGGTACACTGCGGTCATAGGTACATTGCAGATTGTAGGTACTCTACGGTACCGCAGTCCATTTGGCATTGCCGCCGGCGGGGGTGGGAAAAAAATCACGTCCCCTCCACCCATTCACATTTTAAATTATATTTTTAAATGTTGTGTTTTATTAAAACACCTTCCTCAATCACGATGCGTCATTCGTTCGCTGTGAAATATGTGGCATTCAAATTTTTAATGAAATATATATATATGTATATATGCATACGTATATGTATATATATATATATATATATATATATATATATATATTAAAGTATATATGTATATATATATGTGTGTGTGTGTGTATATATATATACAGAATTTAATCAAATATCACAGTTTATAGACATATATATATATATATATATAATTGAATTTATATATATATATATATATATATATATATATATATATATATATATATATATATATATATATGCATATATATGTATTCATATTTGGAAATATAAATATATATATAAATTTCAGTTCTCAGAATTTTCCTATAAGTTTTTAAATCACAAAATTATCCAAATATTAATCTAATGGATTTGGCCACAATTTAAACCCTAGCCCCATCTTCCTTTTAGATCTATGCAAATAAAATTCTCAAATAAATTTAATTGCCCATATTGAAAATGCATAAAAATATGAAATTCCTCAGAAGACATACGAAAGACACGAAGAAGACAGGGAAAGCAAGATGCAAAAATAGCATAAGTAAAATCACAAGAATCTACTTGGATTCTGATGCTAAATCGCTCTTCCTCAGAAAACCCGCAGAGCAAGCTCCCTTCTTTAGAACTCTCAAATCCTCCAATGTTCCACTTGCACTCCAAACGCTATGTCTAAGCTTCGAGGGATGCTTGAATATAAAGAGCTCTCAGGAAACCTCTAGAATGCTTCTAGAAACAGTTAGAAGGTGTCACCAACTAAGCATGGGTCTTTTCCAACCTTTTTGATGAGTCATAGGGTTGTAGACACCATGTGCTTAATTGATGCACTAACCCTCGTGTTGTTGACACAAGAGAAATAGAAAATGCGTTAATTCCCATGCAAGCTTATAACTCCAATTTACTTTTTAAATAATTTGTATTTAAATTTTATAACTTTCATTTTAATTTTTATAACTTTTATTATTATTATTTTATTTATTACTTTATTATTATTTTATAATTATTATTAATTTTAATTTACTAATTTTCTTTTATTTAATTCTTTTTCTTCAATTAATTCTCATTTAATTAATTATAATCAAAATATCAAAGATCATGATATTTAATTTTCTCAAATAATTAATTTATTAATTAAATCTATTTATTAAGACTTAATTAATAGAAAATTCACCATAGACCTCCAAGATAAAATATGAAAACCCATCATAGAACAAGTCATACAAAATCAGTCTAAAGGGTTAAAAATCACGAATTATGTCATCCGACACATTCGGTGGGTACTCAACTCTAATACTTGTCCTAACTCACTAGGACAAATGATTTTAGGGTTTGGGATTTGGACTTGAGAATTTATCTCCCTTCTCTTATCATTGAGATAGTATAATAGGGTACGCTCATCCTGGCAATTCAGGGAAGTCGATACCTGGTACCTGCAACCTGCAGAAAGACCATGCATGTACATACAATATATAATGCTAAGCTAAATAGATAATGGCAGGAAGTGGTGCATTGTGTAGATCCCGACTAAGTAGGTGACTACGACTCCCTTCCTTAACCACATCAGAAATGCCATACAATAAGAAAACATGCACACCATACACATGCAAGTATGGGGTAAGTATCCATAATAAAACACATGAGATAATAAACCATCTAACTAATCATCATTAATAACTGAAAACAATATAATGATCATCATGTATGCATGAAATGTAAAGTCTAAATGATCACATCATATAACCACTGAATCCATAACATAATGTTTGATAGTCTCAAAACAATACCACTAATCCATCAACATAAAACTAGTCCATCATAGTCTAATAATAATAACAACAATATGTCCAAAAAAGATGTGAACGAGGGTAGGCACTACATCCACCCCCCCTTGGATTAGGCTTACTCCTGGAAGCCTACAAACAAGTAGGGATATAACTCCCTCAATCTAGCTGCATCCTCCCATGTAGCTAAAGAATCATCAGTAGGGTCCCATTGGACCCTTACCTGCTCGATGGTTCGACCCCTAAGGGTCAACCCCCACTGCTCCAGAATACGAACCGGCTCCAAAGCCAGCTGCCCGTCCTCTACTTGCAATGCATTCCAATGAAGAATATGTACAATATCAAGAATATACTGCCTAAGGACTAAAACATGGAAAACATCATGAATGTGAGCCAAGCTGGGCGGTAGAGCAAGACGGTAAGCAACTGGGCCAATCCTCTCCAAAATCTCGAATGGTCCCACAAAATGAGGTGTTAGCTTAGAACCCTTTTCGTACCAGATTGGACTCTTTTGTGGTCGCACTCTCAAGAAAACCCTATCACCCACAGCAAACTGCTTATCTGTCCTACGAGCATCGACATACTTCTTCTGCCTATCCTGTGCCGTAGTCAAATGCTCGCGAATACGCACTACCTGTTGCTCCATATCACGAAGCATCTCAAGTCCCAATAGAATGCGATCCTCAAGGCTATCCAAACTCAATGGTGTATGACAATGACATCCATATAATGCCTGAAAAGGTGCCATGCCAATAGAACTATAATACCCATTGTTGTAAGCAAACTCCACTAGGTAGAGATAGTCCTCCCAATGTGTCTGCCTATCCATCACATACATCTGTAACATATCCTCCAAAACCTGGTTCACCCTCTCCGTCTAACCATCAGTCTCTGGATGATATGCCAAAATGAAGTTTAACTGCGCTCCAAGCTCATGTTGCAACGATGTCCAGAATGTGGATGTGAATACAGGATCCCTTTCAGAAATGATCTTTCTAGGAATACCATGTAATCTCACAATGTCACGCATGAAGATATTAGCTACAAAAGCTACTGTGTAGGAAGACCTGATCGGTGAAAAATGTGCCACCTTAGTCAACTGATCAATAGTAACCATGATAGCATCATGACGTCGAACTATCATAGATAATCCTACTATAAAATCCATGGAGATGATATCCCATTTCCAAGAAGGAATGAGATTAGGCTGCAAAAGTCCAGCTGGGTGTTGATGTTTTGCCTTGACTCTCTGACACTCAAGACACCTAGCCACAAAATCAGCAATGTCTCGCTTCATCCCAGACCAAAAGAACAAACGTCTCAAATCAGCATGCATCTTCTTGACACTTGGATGTGTTGAGTAAGGTGTACGATGGGCTTCTGCCAGAATCAAGGTGCGAAGCTCATCCAGTAATGGCACATAAATCCTTCCCAAATGTCTCAAAAGACCATCTGATTCTCGAATGTAACCTACAAACTTACCTTCCAAGGGTCTTCCTAAATCAATCTCTTTGCACACTTCCTGATACCAGGAATCTGTAGGAAGTGCTTGAAGAATCTGACTCCTCAAATCCACACTAAGAGTCATCGATGATAACACATGTCTCCTGTGACTGAAAGCATTTGCCACCACATTCTCCTTACCCTGAATGTACTTAACCTCAAAATCATACTCGCATAGAAATTCCATCCATCATCTCTGGTGAGCATTCAAATTAGGCTGAGTAAAAATGTACTGAAGACTACGATGATCGCTATGTAGCTCAAACCTGTGCCCCAACAAGAAATGTCTCCATCTTGTCAAAGCATGAACTACTACTACTAACTCAAGATCATGTGTAGGGTAATTTAGCTCATGATCCTTGAGCTTGTGTGATTCATACGCAATCACCCGTCCATTTTGCATCAACACTACCCCAATTCCTTCAAGAGAAGCATCTGTACACACCATGAAATCACCTTCTGGATCAGGTACAGCTAAAATCGGTGCACTAGTCAAAAGCTCCTTGAGCCTTTGAAAAGCTTCCTCACATTTCTCTGTCCACACAAACTTCTTTCCTTTCCTCTGAAGAGAAGTGATAGGATGTACTATCCTAGAGAAGTTCTGGACAAATCTGCAATAATAACTAGCTAGGCCCATGAAACTACGAATCTCTGACACATTAGTTGGTATCGGCCAATCTATTATCACCTAAATCTTGGCAGGATCCACTGAAATACCATCAACATAGATGACATGCCCTAAATACTGAATCTCTGATTTGAAGAATTCACACTTAGTTGCATTGGCATAAAGTTGATTGTCTCTTAAACACTGCAAAACCAACCGCAGGTGTTTCTCATGCTCCTTCTGAGTCTTAGAATATATCAATATGTCATCAAGAAACACAAGAACAAACCTGTTAAGATATGATCGAAAAACACCATTCATCAAACTCATGAACACTGATGGATGGTTAGTCAACCCAAAAGGTACCACTGTGAACTCGTAATGCCCATAGCGAGTTCGAAAAGCAGTCTTGTGAATGTCTACTTCCTTGATGCAAAGCTGGTGGTATCCTGACTTAAGGTCAATCTTGGAGAATACTATAGCTCCCTTGATTTGATCAAATAAGTCATCAATCCTAGGCAAAGGATACCTGTTCTTAATAGTCACCTTATTCAACTATCTATAGTCAATACAAAGGTGCAAAGAACCGTCTTTCTTCTTCACAAAGAGCACTAGAGCTCTCCATGGTGATACACTAGGTCGAATGCTCCCTTTGGCCAGAAGTTCCTCTAGCTAAAGATGTAGCTCACCCAATTCCTGAGGCTAGTTCCACTTGCCAACCATGATCTTGCTTCACCACATCTAGCTTACACTTAGAAACTATAGATGGTGAAATAAATGAATTTGTAGCTCCTGAGTCAAACAATACTGAAAGAGATATACCTCGAATAGCACCTGTGGTCTTAACCACTGTTCCCTGATGATCTGCCTGATGCTGATCAACTACTGCAAAAACTCTATGAGCTCTACCTGCATCACCAACTATGGGTTCTGAAGCTGTAGGCCTAGGTCCTAAAAACTGAGGTGCTCGTTGTGGACACTGAGCTGCATAATGTCCAATCTATCCACATGAAAAACATTCTATATTCCTGCCAGATCCTCTTCCCATAGGTGGCACATTAGATTGTTGGCGACTGTTCCTACTAACAAAAGACTGGCTACTCTGAGCTAGCTGATTGGGCTGATTCTATTTATTGCGTTGAGCATTGCGGTTGTTCTTAAAGTTAGAACCTTTGCCACCACCTTGAGCTTGAGAATTTGATCCTTTCTGCTGCTGCGTCTGCTAAGACTGCTGCTGATATTTTTTTCCCTTAGAAAAGAAAGGCTTCTTGTTACCACCTGAATTGAAGTTGCTTTTAGATCCTGATGCTACTGGTGCTCCTACAAAACCACCTTGACCAAGGTTGACACTTTGCTCAAAAAGGATTGCTTGATGTACCACATCATTGAGAGTTTTTGGCTCAAATACCTTGACACCCCCAATTATACAGTTATTCAAACCCCTAATAAAGTGTTTTGTCAATTGAGCTGAATTTTCACTGAACCTTGAAAAAGACATGAGCTCATAAAACTTACGCTCATACTCAGTCACTAACATAGTGTACTGCTTGAGATTATGAAACTCATCTACCCTTTGCTACTTCCATTCCTCTGGTAGGAATCGTTCACGGAAACTCTCTAAGAATAATTCCCACATGACACTGCTCATATCGATTCCCAGCTTCTTCTCCTTAATCGTCCACCAAGTGGCCCCAAAATTCTCCAAATTGGTAATCAAAAATCTTGCCTTAACATTGCTATCAAAATCTTGCATAGCAAAAATCCTGTCGAGGGAAATAAGCCACTGCTCGGCCACATAACTAGAACCTTTCCCATTGAAAGGATTGACCTTGGATCTTGAAAGATCCTTCATCTGAGTGGACACAATGGACCTCTGACGATCCTTCCGAGGACTTCTAGATCTGGGTCTATGCTCTTGTTCTGTCTGATGCACTTTAGGCTGTTCTTGAATAGGAGGTAAACATTCTAGAATAGTCTGCATCATCTATCTCAGACTAACCTCATCAGACTCAGCTTGGTCCTCTCTACGACTCTCTTCCTACTGCCTACTAGAGTGCTCTTCCCTGCTCTCTACACAAGTCGATCCCTCATGGGTAGACTCATGGGCACTGACAGCTCTGCCATGACTATAGCCTCTTCCAAGGCCTCTAACAGAAGACCTAGTCCCAGATACCAACCTACAACATAACAAGGTACTATTACAACCAAAAGATGCATGTTTGCAATAGAATAAGTTCAATTCTATGTTTAGGTTTAAGTAAAATTTCTAGTTTTGAAAACTAAGTGTTGAAGTATGAAAAAATATACAAGTAACAGTTCAAGTTTTGTTTCAATTCACCTAGTTTTCAAATTGAACAGATACACTTGATAGTTCAAAGTTCTAGTTGTTCCAAAATACTTAGAGCTCCCAATGTAGAAACTCAGGCTCTGATACCAAATGTAACACCCCGCCAAAGGATCCAAAGAATTAACCTAGAGTTTCACTAATTTTGGTAACTTTTTTTTTTTTTACATGAAAGTAAATACCATACACAACTTATTCACAATAACGGAAGCAATAGCAATGTCCATCTGAAAGTAAACATAACATACATTACAGATTACATTCTTTAAAGATCCCTTAACGTTGAATTACATACAAGAATCCATCTAGTACAACATCCACATGAAATAATAATGATAAGTCCAATGTTTAAACATTACATTTCCAAATGCTCAATCATCCACTGTACATGTCACAGGGTATGACAAGCTCAAAGAATATACATATGTGAAATAAGGTACATCCTATTCCAATCCATGATACATCAAAGTAGAGATAATCACATGTTACATCATCATAAAAGACATATACATCCATCATAAAGATCAAACATAATAAACTAAGTGCACGGTTCCTCCCAACCGTCAATAGCATCATTAGACCATCATGGGCCCTAGCCATCCCTCCGTGCATAACATCCCAAATCACCAAAGAGATCATCAGTATTAACATGGTAGGAATGTCACTCCTAATATATACAACATCATGTGTAGAAAGTAATCTAACATGCAAATATAAGCATAAGATAACATCATCTAACATATGCTAATCATCAATGAAAAAGGATACATATCCACCATCATGAAGGACACATCATCCACGATGTCTCAATGAGTCTCAAAATGATAAGAGTGGAAAATACACTACCACCTGACCACGTGGTACCTAAGTGGTCCACTCCCACCGTGCTAAGGAGATAATCTCAAGTCCCAAACAAGCTATCAAAATCACATAGCACAAATCTCTATAAGTCCAGGAATCCTAAAGGTATACTAACTCAAAGGTTCCGAACACAAAATCTGACATCTACTTCCTAGAGGCACACAATGACATGTAGGAACCTACTATGCAAGCGGGAAAGTGTCATCGCATTTATCACGTACAAGTTACCCCGGCAGTTAGCTAAACTCTATGGGTCCATACTGATCTCATGCGGCCACTAGTATCCTCTCATACTAACAAGGCATACTATGGAATGCAAGGTCGCAACCATGCGTTCTCACTACTCCCATCCTAGCCTATACAAGCACTCAAGGCATGGGTGAGAACAAAACACTTATCTTTTTAGGTTCATTCAGTTAGTATTAGGTGTGAATGTTATCACTTATTAATCCAACTTACAATGAGTTACCCTGGCAGCCTCTTAGGGCCTCGGCCCCCATTGCAAGCCACTTCTCGACACTACATGCAGATATCCTACCCTAATGCTCATGGACTCATAAATCTCAAAATTACAAAAGATAATCCATAAAATCATCAAATATGCATAAAAGCATCAAATCTCCATGAGCAAACATCCATAGAAAATTCATGAACACAACAGCTCTCTATTGGCAACTGAAGTATCACTGATAATCAAATATCCAATGGTTCTCAATAACCAAAATATATCTCAATCATACTGATCGAAGACTCCAAAAATGGTTGAGTCAAACATGTCACAACATGACATCATCAAGAATAAATCCACATCTCAGTCCCATCATGGCAACTAGAAAATAACGAAGGATAACTGATCGATGACCAAAAATAATGGTTAAGTCAAGTGTCTCATACATAAGAATCTCAACTATAACAATCAGTATTCACATCCAATACATAGAGCATTCCATCACATAACCATGGTTGGGTTTATAAAGATTAAAATTAAAACATCATCATGACATCACAATCACATAACCCCCAAGCCTTTGGTAGACGTCCTATACTGGTCAACACTAGTCAACCCAAAACCCAAAACAATAGCATAAAGAATGCACAATGTAAACACATGTTTTGGTTTTGCTAAGTTTTCAAATTTGAATTCAAATGCAAAAGTCTCAGTTTATGTTTCCAAGTTTAGAGAAAGAATTAGAGGAACATTTTGTACGTTTTTTCATGTATTGTTTTTGGATGGATAAAAGTTTTCCTTTATAAGTCTAAAATCCAATTTCGAATTACAACATTCTATTGAAATCGTTCCCCGCCAACTTTTAATTAAATTTCATATACTTTATATATTTTATAATTTAAAACTATTAATTAAATTTTAATAGTTAAATTATAAAATTACAAAATTATTCATTGTTATAAAAAAAGAGTTCTTAAATCTTTTATCAAATAATTTTAAATTTATTAATAACATATTTACATATTACATATATAGATATATATATATATATACATACATATATAATATATAAATATTTATTATTATCGAATAACATCAAATTCGATTGAAACGAAATAACATATGAAAATCGATTACGATTTCATTTATATCAAATGCTAAAAGAACTTTTAAATAAGCATATATACGTGACCTGCGAATCGCAGGGTACACTACGGTCGCAGGTACACTGTAGACCGCAAGTACTCTGCGGTACCGCAGTCCGTTTGGTATTGCTGCCAGTGGGGGTGAGAAAAAAAATTACGTCCCCTCCGCCCATTCACATTTTAAATTATATTTTTAAATGTTGCATTTTATTAAAACGCCTTCCTCGGTCGCGATGCATCATTTGCTTGCTGTGAAATATGTGGCATTCAGATTTTTAATGAAATATATATATATATGTATATATGCATACATATATGTATATATACATATATTAAAGTATATATGTATATATATATATGTGTGTGTGTATATATATATAGAATTTAATCAAATATCACAGTTTATAGACATATATATATATATATATGTATTCAGATTTGGAAATATAAATATATATATATATATATATATAAATTTCAGTTCTCAAAATTTTCCTATAAGTTTTTAAATCACAAAATTATCCAAATATTAATCTAATGGATTTGGCCACAATTTAAACCCTAGCCCCATCTTCCTTTCAGATCTATGCAAATTAAATTCTCAAATAAATTTAATTGCCCATATTGAAAATGCATAAAAATATGAAATTCCTCAAAAGACATACAGAAGACACGAAGAAGACAGGGAAAGCAAGATGCAAAAATAGCATAAGTAAAATCACAAGAATCTACCCGGATTCTGATGCTAAATCGCTCTTCCTCAGAAAACCCACAGAGCAAGCTCCCTTCTTCAGAACTCTCGAATCCTCCAATGTTCCAATTGCACTCCAAACGCTATGTCTAAGCTTCTAGGGATGCTTGAATATAAAGAGCTCTAAGAAAACCTCTAGAATGCTTCTAGAAACAGCTAGAAGGTGTCACCAACTAAGCATGGGTCTTTTCCAACCTTTTTGATGAGTCATAGGGTTGTAGACACCATGTGCTTAATTTATGCACTAACCCCCGTGTTGTTGACACAAGAGAAATAGAAATGCGTTAATTCCCATGCAAGCTTATAACTCCAATTTACTTTTTAAATAATTTCTATTTAAATTTTATAACTTTTATTATTATTATTTTATTTATTACTTTATTATTATTTTATAATTATTATTAATTTTAATTTACTAATTTTCTTTTATTTAATTTTTTTTCCTCAATTAATTCTCATTTAATTAATTATAATCAAAATATCAAAGATCATGATATTTAATTTTCTCAAATAATTAATTTATTAATTAGATTTATTTATTAAGACTTAATTAATAGAAAATTCACCATAGACCTCCAAGATAAAATATGAAAACCCATCATAGAACAAATCATACAAAATCAGTCTAAAGGGTTAAAAATCACGAATTATGTCATTCGACACATTTGGTGGGTACTCAACTCTGATACTTGTCCTAACTCACTAGGACAAATGGTTTTAGGGTTTGGGATTTGGACTTGAGAATTTATCTCCCTTCTCTTATCATTGAGATAGTATAATAGGGTATGCTCATCCTAGCAATTCATGGAAGTCGATACCCGGTACTTGCAACCTGCAAAAAAACCATGCATGTACATACAATATATAATGCTAAGCTAAACAGACAATGGAAGGAAGTGGTGCATCGTGTAGATCCTGACTAAGCAGGTGACTATGACTCCCTTCCTTAACCACATCAGAAATGCCATACAATAAGAAAACATGCACACCATACACATGCAAGTATGGGGTAAGTATCCATAATAAAACACATGAGATAATAAACCATCTAACTAATCATCATTAATAACTGAAAACAATATAATGATCATCATGTATGCATGAAATGTAAAGTCTAAATGATCACATCATATAACCACTAAATCCATAACATAATGTCTGATAGTCTCAAAATAATACCACTGATCCATCAACATAAAACTAGTCCATCATAGTCTGATAATAATAACAACAATATGTCTAGAAAAGATGTGAACGAGGGTAGGCACTACATTATTAAACTTTTATATTTTAGCCAATTAAAATTTATATTTTTTATATTTTATATGTTTAAAAAAATCTAAATTATATATATAATACTTAGTACATAAATTTATTAAAATATCTTTTGTGGATAGATTTGATTTTATGGAAACATTATCATAGTGTAAGCCATTTTTATAGATTTAAAATTTAATAGTATGGATACAAAAAAATAACTTGGAATTTAAAGTAACAAAAAAAATTCACATAAAATATTTATACAATTTTAATGGGCCCTAGGTCTATCGATGAAGTTGAAAGGTTCTTAAAGAGCCCACTAGGATCAAGTCTCACTAAGTGTGCCCTCTGACATTCAAAATGGACGAGACCAGGATCTTGATGATTGTTTATTATATTAATAAAGAAATATATTAAAAATATATATTTTTAATATTTTAAGTGTTAAGTGTAATTAGTTATTACAATTCTTAGGTGAGTAGATTAATTCAATTTTTATTAGTTAGTGATTAGCAATTTGTTTGAATAAATTAGAATACATTATTTTTAAATAAAATAAATAAATTTAATATCATAAATCTATATTTTTTAAATATGTGAATTGACAAATATATTGTGATTATTTCATTTGTTTATGATTAATTTAATGCTTATTAATTAATGATTAATAATTTGCTTGAATAAATTAGTATACATTAATTTTAATAAAATTAGAAAATTTAATACCATAAATCTATATTTTTTAAATGTGTGAATTGACAAATATATTGTGATTATTTCATTCATCTATATTTGGGATCTTATAGGGTCAAATTTCGAGGAAGCACTACCCTTTTGTGAGGTAATGTTCTCGAATGCACACATATGAAATATACTAAACATATGTACAAATTTTTCAATGTTAATAAAATTAACCTAAATATTAATACAATCAAACTATAGTAACATTATATTTATATACTTAATTAGAATTATATTTAATGATAATTTTTTATATCAAAAAATATTTAAATATGAAATAGTTTTAAAACATAAATTGTTAATTTTTTTAATTTTCATAATTCAAAATTAGATTTTTATGAAAAATATTAAAATATAATTAAACTACATTTAAATAATATCATCACAATAAAAAAAATTAGTTCTTTTATAATTATTATACTTAATGTATTATTCTACCTAATTAAATTATTATAATTTACCGCAAATACAAGCTACTGTGTACACTTGTTGTATCTGTCATAGGCTATACTATTGCAATCACTTGTGCCTAGTTAGTGATTAATAATTTTGATTTTAACCAATTACATGCAACTATTTTTTATGTTTTATTATTACTTTGCATTTTTCTAAAGTATATATGTAAATTTTTTAAGTTTTTAAGTGTTATAAGAGAGGATTTATAGGAGACATTGTATTATGAGGAAATATTTTAGACTCCTATATATTAAAATATATGAAAACTATAAATTTTTAGGTTAATTATCTCTCTTTCTAATTTCTAAGTTTAGTCATCAATTTATGTTTTTATATTCAACTATTTCATTAACTCTAAAAGTATTTTTACTACAGATAATATTCTAAACACTAATTCATTATGTTTTAATAGTTATATTTTTATTTTATTTCTAGAAAAGGCACATAAATAAATTTTGACAGAGTTTTGAGAGGAAACCCAGGGAAATTAGGTATTGGTATCTGTCTAAGAAATCACTTTGGGATCCCAATTGCTTTGAAATCCTCAGCTATTCCACAGGCACAAATAATATTGATAAAGCCACAACTTTATTGCATGGGTTAGTTATGGCTAGCTCCTTGAAGATCTCTCGAGTTCATGTCAAGGGTGACTCAGTTATTATTCAAGCATGTATTAAGAGGACAACTTTTAATCATAAGTTAACATATATTTTTGTCCAAATATGGAGACTCTTGGATACTGTTGACATCTGTATGATATCTCCTATATATTAGGAAGGCAACTGTGTTGTAGAATTCCTTTCAAATTTGGGGTGTGATTGTATTAATTTGGAAGCCCATTCTACAACATATTGTTTTACTTTGAATAAGGGGCTCCTTGATCTTCTAAAAAATGAGCAATGTTTAGGTAAGGAAAGGTGAATTTTTTGGTGGATAATGGCAATTATTTGGATATACCATTTTTGTAATTGGGTAGCAAAACATGGTTTTCTTCTTAGTTCTTTCCCTGTGGAGCCCTTGAACTAGGTTTTTATTTTATATATTTATATATGGTAGCTGCATCTACATTTTTCGAAAAAAAATTGTGTACAATATTATACATTTTTATATTCTTTTGATCAGTAAATGGTTGAAGCCTTGTATTATATTGAATAAATTAAATTAAATTTACAAGATTCTTCGTTCAAGCAGGCACTGGTAGGAAAGAATGGAGCAAGAAAACCTTCAATCTTGCCTAGGAATAAAGTCCTATATTATATAGTATAAAAGGGGCATACCCCAATTTATATGAAGCTTCATACAAGTTAATACAAAATTTGATGAAGCGAGTAATAACATATAGACATCCTTTGAAAACGGGACATAAAACTAGAGAGAGGCAAGGTTCCAAACAAAATTTAGCAAGGATTGTGCCATGAAGAATTAATCCATCTACCATTTGCATGACAAGATACAACTATCTTCTAGTATGAGATTAGTATCGATTCAATGTGATCATAAAAATTGGGAGGAGTAAAGAGACCAATCAACATACTGAGAGACTCTTCATACAATAAGAATCCTAAATTGTACCAATAGAGTTAATCAGAAGATTTTATAATATGCTTTATGTGAATCTTTATCTAGAATCCCATCCCATTACCTAATCAATTTATAGTTTATACTTAGAGTGGATTAGATACTCAAGGTCCTTATCTAGTTCGAATGAATAGATTAATGAAGATTATATTAACTAAATTCAATAATTTTAGATGTTCATTGATTCTTCTTATTCTTATCGTATACTTATGAGTTTAAGAGGAGAATAATTAAACAACCTCTCCCCAATTTCTCAAGAGATTACAAACCTAGAAACATCATCTATCGGGTTAAGGATCCTATTCCACCTCTCTTGTTTGACAGTTCCTCTGAATACCATTGTCCTCACTTCCCAACTGTGAAAGAGGGAAATAGAAGACTCCATGCTCATAGATAAACAATGGGGTTTGATAAGAAACAAGAGCCATAAAAAGATTTGGTATTTTGAGCCTTAAATAATAGATGGTGACTCACAGGTTGTTAAGCATTGATTGATGCCTATTCATATATGTGTGGAATTATTGAGATACACTAAAAGAGACTATACTTAATGTTTCATGATTGTTTCTCATATGTCTTTTAAATGTAAGTAGGTTTTCTTGCTACAAAGCTTTGTCTAATAATTACTTCTAATAAAGGTGCATCATATTTCTACTAAATTGTCCTTTGTTCTAATCTTAGTATTCTTCTTAACTTAATTTTGTGTTGCTAAATATATAAAGTCTTCTCCCTCCACTCCTTTATTTGCTAATTTATCAAATTCTAAATTCCCTTCATGATAAATATGTTGTATTCTAATCTCCTCAAATTGATCTATAAGATTAAGTACACATTCTAGTTTAGCATTTAGTATCCAATTCAGTATTTATCGCTTTCTAATTGCATTTAGGATAATTTGTGAATCACCTTCAATAATTAACTTTTTTATATTCTTTTTTATGCTTAATTGTAATCCTTCTTTTAACACTTCCAATTCAGCTATATTATTAGTTACATTACCTAATGGTTTAGCTCATTTTAATATCCAATCTCTATTTTTTAATCTAACTATATAGCCCAATCCAACTTTCCTAGGATTCCCTCTAGATGCTCCATCAAAGTTTAATTTCTTCCATTCTATCGGAGGTTCTACCCATTTACATTATTTCCTGTGAAATGTCCCCTTTCTAATTTTATATGATATCTAAAGCCTCTAATCAGATTTTAAAATCAAACAATCAATATTTCAAAAGATCAAACAATTTCTCAATTAAACCCAAATCGGGTATGCTCGAAATAGTGCCAAAAACTTCACAGCTTCACATATTATTAATAAATCTGAAAGTAGACATTTTAACAGAATTTTTTCCAGCATAAAAGCCCACAAAATGAAATTTCTAGATCTGTATAGATTTTACACAATAGCTCCCAAACGGAGGATAAAAACAATGCTAATCAGGCTCTCAAAAACAACACAAAATAGCCCGAAAACACCACAAAAAACTAATAATCTATCACAAAAGTATAGCCACAACCCAATACCTATATTTGGCTCTATTTTAACATCTAAATTTTTTAAATACAACATCAAACCAAACTGATATGAAATACTCAACTGGAAACACTAAACTCTTATAATAGACACACCCGAAAACTCACAAATTTGCACTGTTTAGCACAAGGGAAAACTCTGCATGAGATTGCACATGGAATGGCCTCAAACTCATATCCTTAGCCTCCTTTTAAAGTTCCTCTCTTGTATCCAAAACCTCTTTTGATATCAAAACTAATTTCCCTTCATCATCAAGAGGTGGTAATTATGTAGATACTATAGTTTGTTGGCCTAGAACCTTCTTCAAGCAAGAGACATGGAAAAAATTATGTATTTTTCTATTTGGTGGGAGCTACAATTCATAAGCTACCTCCCTTACCTTCCTAATGATCTTATATGGCCCATAGAACCTTGGCTTGAGTTGCTCTGTCCCACTCCTCTTCAAGGTACTTTGCTTATATGGCTGCAACCTAACAAATACCAAATCTCCCACCTCAAAAGATCTTTTAGTCCTTTTCCTATCAGCATATAACTTATGTTGGTTATGTGCATGTTTTAGATTATCCTTGAGGGACCTTATTATGTCTTGGCTTTGCTTGACGAAATCACTTGTTTTAGGTACTCTGCTATCTGAAAGTACTAGATAAACAAAAGAAAGGGCATCATAACCATAAAGAGCATGAAAAGGAGACATACCAATAGACATGTGATGAGATGTATTATAAGAATACTCCCCTAGGTGCAACCATTTCACCCAAGCATGTTGTTGATTTCAAACATAGTTCCTCAAATATCCCTATAAGAATTTGGTATGGCTCTAATACCATGTAAGAATTTTTCTAAGAGAAAAATTCACCCAAGAACTAAGAACTTAAACACAACCACAACTATAGACCAAAAATGGATATGATCTATTAATCAGAGTATGTTTGAATAGATTACAATGTTCAATATGTGATATCCAAACACACTAGGAGTGCCTATATATAAAGGCCTCTCAAGAAGCACCTAGAATGTCTCTAGAAAGAACTAGGAGATAAGATAAGAATCATGACAACTAACCACATGCCTTATCCAACATTCTAGATGAGTGGATAAGAATGACAAGGTTGTAAACACCATGTGCTTAATTAGTGTGCTAACTCCTGTGTTGTCAACATGACAACTCACAAGAGTGCACATACTCCTAGGTGGCTAATAAATAAAAAATAAAAAATATGCATTAACCTAAGTAAACTTAAGTAAATAATTATTCACTATTTAAACTTACTCAATTTTTCTTAGGTTAATGCATATTATTTATTATTTATTTATTATCCACCTAGGAGTATGTGCACTCTTGTGAGTTGTCATGTTGATAACACAGGAGTTTGCACCTCTTTTATGCACATGGTGTCTACAACATAGGAGTTAGCACACTAACTAAGCACATATCTTATCCAACATTCTAGATGAGTGGATAAGAATGACAAGGTTTTAGACACCATGTGCTTAATTAGTGTGCTAACTCTTGTGTTGTAGACACCATGTGCATAAAAGAGGTGCAAACTCCTGTGTTGTCAACATGACAACTCACAAGAGTGCACATACTCCTAAGTGGCTAATAAATAAAAAATAAAAAATATGCATTAACCTAAGTAAACTTAAGTATAAATAGTGAATAATTATTTACACCAACATCCCCTCTTAAGTGTAACTTAGGGGAATGCCCTTAAGCTTATGAAAACTAGGATGAAATGCATGATGGGTCCTGGCTACTAGGCCATGTTAGGTACCCATGTACATAATGAAAATGCAAATCTCTGATAAAGTGGGGAAAGAGGAAAAACCTCATGGGAAAAACCCTCTCCCAAAAGGAGAGATGAAAGAGGATGCATGGATGGATGGAGTAATAAAGACCCCCCCCATTAGGACATACATCCAGTATATACAAGTGAGAAAAGGGAGAAAGAAAAAACCTCCTAAGAGGAAAAAGTCCCCCCCAAAAAGGAGAAGAAGGAGACGAGGTAGTCCCCCCCCCCCACTAAAAGTAGTGTGCCAACCAGTGAGAAATGCTTTGAGGAAGAAGTTGATCCATGACCACTAGATGATGTTTCCTCCCCTTTGGAAGAAATAAATGCAAGGGTACAAAGGATATGCATCCCCTATATGGAGAAGGAATCTCTAAGATGAACGGTATCTTTGAAACTTGTTCAAGTGTCCCTATGTCGATGTTGATGATGGCTTCCTCCAAAACTAATGAGAAGAAGTGTAGATTGAACAAGGAGTGATGTAGAACCTATTTCAAAAAATCAACAGTCTTCTCAAATGACAAATAGACCTCCTATAGATGTTGTACATAAGTATCCACAATCACATCAACCCAAAAAGACTGATCATGTAGAGAATGGACATGAGGATCAAAGTGGGCCCTTGCAACAACTGTAGAAGGATCACCCTAGCAAAGAGAAATGGTAGATCACCAATCAAGTCTTCCATATTTGTTGTGTGTGACTCCATAAACAAAGCTGAAATATCTGGTAAGAAGTCATCACCTGGAAGACCATGTGTATCCTGCAGTGCTAAAGTACATGAATCTGTCACTGTAGCAATAGAATTTGCCTCAAAAAGAAGATGAATTTTATCAATAATGTCTCCCACATCTTCAATGTGAGACTCTATGAATAGCTATGCAATGTCTGAAAGGAAGTCTTCACATGAAGGTAGAGTAGGAAGACATAAATGGTCTTGCTGCATTGAATCTGAAGCATCTATGGCTAAAACTAGAGCAGTAGGAGCAATAGGAGTAGGAGGTGTGATCTCATCTGGAGTTGAAGAAATCATAGCTGGTGTGACTAGATGGAGAATGGGATGGAGAATGTCCTCTAGAGATGGATGAACACATGGATCTCCATATGCTTCCCAAATAAACATCCAAATATCATAAGGAAAATGTACCATTCTAAGAGGAGCAAAAGATTCCTTAGTCATTTTGTTATACAGAAAGTGACAAAAGTTTACAAGATGTGTCCAATTAAAATGTGGTGGCATTGAATAGAGATAAGGAATCAATTCTGGATGTTCTCTTAGGTGATCAACTATCAAAGTATTCCATTTATGATAGTTCCTTGTTGTCAACTATGGTCTAATACTAGACTGACAAATCTAACAAGACTCCATGAGATCATTCAATGAACCTCCAAAGAATCAACCCCCCCTCCCCCCCCCCCCAAAAAAAGATGTTGTTGGCACTTGATAGCCACTTTCCAATTTAGGGCCTATTTTTGAAAGTAGTATTTCTATCCATAGAACCTATAATATAATTATAGATCTGGAAAGAATAAAAAAAAATGGAACCTAATTTGGAGTCTAGATGAGCCCATACTAAGCATATTAAGCAGCAAAAATCAAAATTTTAGAGTTGCTAAAAAAATTTGGAATAGAGATGTCAAATCACCTGCACTAATGTGTAGATCACAAAATTCTACCTCAAAAGAAAAAAAAATTGCTTGCAAAAAGAAGTCCATATGAGGGAGATAATTCTATTTGAAAATTGTTGTTGCTATTTTTTTTTTGAATCGTCGCCATGCCTCCAAAAAAAAAAGGGCCCTAGATTTTACCTCAAATGTCTTATTTGGATGAAACAAAATCTGATCTAGGGGTTTTTGGAGCTTTTGAATGTGATGCAAATATCCAATTTGCACCAGCAAGCTTTAATCTCACCTGCAAAAACTCTCTCCTAGATGGCCCTATGGCCAAAAAAAATTTAGTAAATAATGTAGATCCAAAAAAAAAAAAAAAGAGATGTAGATGAAAAAAATGCAGATCTGAAAATTAAATGTACAAATCTAAAATGATCATACCAATGCTACAAATAGGTCCTTCGAGTGCTAGTTTGCAACAAAATTTGCCTCACAATCAACTTTGGCCAAAGATAGCTGAATTTATAGTCAATTTTCACTGTATTAGTATTCCAAATGCAATGGTGAGGTCAGATCTAGTGTTGGACACTCCCAATTTCTGCAATACTCTAGAGTTAGGCTGCAATGATGAAGCAAGATGATGGTCTCAAACAAATTTGTGAAGAAGAATTCTCTAAGAGCTTTGATACCATGTAAGAATTTGGTATAGCTCTAGTACCATGTAAGAATTTTTCTAAGAGAAAAATTCACTCAAGAACTAAGAACTCAAACACAAGCACAACTGTAGACCAAAAAATGGATATGATCTATTAATTAGAGTATGTCTGAATACATTTCTATGTTCAGTATGTGATATCCAAACACACTAGGAATGCCTGTATATAAAGGCTTCTCAGGAAGCACCTAAAATGTCTCTAGAAAGAACCAGGAGATAAGATAAGCATCATGACAACTAAGCACATGCTTTATCCAACATTCTAGATGAGTGGATAAGAATGACAAGGTTGTAGATGACATGTGCTTAATTAGTGTGCTAACTCCTATGTTGTAGACACCATGTGCATAAAAGAGGTATGAAATGTTGTGTTTTCAACATGACAACTCACATGAGTGCACATACTCCTAGGTGGTTAATAAATAAATAATAAAAAATATGCATTAACTTAAGTAAACTTAAGTAAGTGTAAATAGTGAATAATTATTTACACCAACAATCCCTCTATCCATTTATTAACTATCTCTATTTGTCCATCTATTTGAGGGTGATAGCTAGTACTAGGAGTGAGTTCAATTCCTACTAAATGAAAGAGCTCCTTCCAAAAAGAGTTGAGGAATCTACTATCTTGGTCACTAACAATGTTTCTAGGCAAGCCATGTAATCTAAAAATTTCTTTGAAGAACAATTCGGCCACTTGTGATGTCTTGAAATTAGATGTGATGGGAAAGAAATGTGCATACTTAGTTAGTCTATCTACCACCACATGTATGTAATTCTTACCTTGAACCTTGGGCAACCCAGTGATGAAGTCCATGAAAATATTTTTTCATTTTTGTTCATGAATAGGAAGTGGCTACAACAACCCTGCAGGAAAAATTTGCTCAGTCTTCTTTTGTTGGCATACCATACATTCCTTAATGTGTTTAAGGACATCCTCCTTCATACCCTTCCATGCAAATTGCTCTAGAAGTTGCATGTATGTCTTAAAGTATCCTTGATGACTAGCCAAAGATGTGTCATGAAAGGCCCTCAATATCCTCTCCTTAATTTTTGATCCTAACACTAAGAAGATTCTATTCTTGTAATAAATTAATTCATCAACAACCTTGTACCTGTTATCATCCACTAACTTATCCAAAATCTTGGTTGCAAAGGAATCTTTAGCATAATCTAAAATTATGGAGACTTTCCAATCACCAGAGATAGATGTTAAGGAACACAAAGTGGGCTTTCTTGAGAGAGCATCAATAACCACATTATTCTTTCCTTTCATGTATTCAATATCAAAATCATAAGCTAGCAATTTACTTACTCATTTTTGTTTACAATCATTCAAATCCCTTTGGTTCAAGAAGAGCCTAAGGCTATTATGGTTTGTCTTTACAACGAATCTCCCACATACTAAATATTGTCTAAACTTATGAAGTGCATGCATGATTGCCAACATTTCCTTATCATAGATAGAGTAACCTTTCTCTAATTGATTTTATTTTCTACTCTCAAATTGTATTGAATGTCCCCTTTGAGTTAGGACAGCTCCCATACCTTCTCCAAAAGCATCAAATTCAACAACAAAAGGTAAAGAGAAATCTGGAATTGCAAGCACAAGGCATGAGCTCATTACCTCCTTAACCTTATCAAATGTTTTTTGTGCCTCTTTTGTCCAAACAAAAGCTTCTTTTTTTGTCAAATCAGTCAAGGGGGCAGCAAGATGAGAAAATTCCTTGGAAAATCTCCTATAGTAGCTACACAACCCGAAGAAACCTCTCAAGTATGCAAGATTAGTGGCTGGAGCCCAATCCAAAATTGCTTGGATTTTTTGTTGATCAACCTGTAATCCTTTAGAACTTATAATGTGTCCCAATTATAAGATCTCTATCAAACCAAACTCACATTTAGATAGTTTAGCATAGAAGGATTACTACTCCAAGATTCCCAAAATAGTGTCTATGTGCTTTAGATGCTCTTCCCATGTTTTACTGCAAATCAAGATATCATCAAAAAATACCAAAACAAATTTTTGAAGATGCTTTTTGAATACCTTATTCATACAATATTGAAATGTTGTTGGTGCAATAGTTAGGCCAAATGGCATAAAAAAAAATTCAAAGTGCCCATTGTGACATCTGAAAGCAATCTTTTCCACATCTTCCCTCCTCATTCAGATTTGATGGTACCCTAATCTTAAGTCAATTTTTGAGAAGTATATAGCACCATATAACTCATCAATGAGTTCATCTATTCATGGTATGGGAAACCTATTTTTTATGGTCTTCTTGTTTAGAGCCATGTAGTCTATACACATTCTCATTGTACCATCTTTTTTCTTGACAAGTACCACAGATGATGTAAATGGATTAGAGCTAGGCCTTATGAATCCCATGTCCAGGATTTCCTTAATAGTTTTTACTATTTCTTCCTTATAACCTCTTGGATGGTGGTATGGAGTTGTTATAACTAGTTTGGCACTCTGTTCTAACTCTATAACATGCTCAAAACCTCTATCTGGTGGCAATCCCGGAGGCAAATCATTGAAATTTGTACTATGCTTATCAAGAAGATTTTGAATTTCAAAATGGAAATTACCTTGATTCTTTGGAGAGCTTGTTGGATGGATTATGATTCTTGCTGCCCATGCTACTTGTCCTCTTCAAAAAGTCTTCTCGATCCTCTTTGTAGTGACCACCTTAGGTACTCCATTCGATAAGCCTCTCAATAAGACTTCTTTCCCATTGGAATGAAATTTAAACTCCATAGTTTGATGGTTCATGTAATAGCCTCCAATAAAGTGCAAGCATTGAACACCCAATACAAGATCTATCTCCCCAATGCCAACAACATAGAAATCATCACATAACTCATAATCTCCTAAGATCATCTTGAGTTGTTTCACCACCTATGTGCAAGGAATAATGAATCCATCAGCTATAGTAACATTGAATACCTCAAAATCTTCTACTTTAAGCCCTCTTTTTATGACAAATCCCTCATCAATAAAATTGTGAGTTGCCCCACTATCAAGAAGAACTGTCAACCTTTGCCTTGCTAGTACCCCTTGAATTCAAAAGGGTTGGTATCTTGGGACTCCTAATAATGTTGCTAAAGTTCCATCCTTGCTGATTTCTTTTTCCTTCTCTTCTTCTTCCTCATCCTTAGTGTCATGAAATTCGTCATGCTCATCCAAATCAAATTTTGAAACAACTTCAATATAGTGCACTTGACCTTTCCCCAAACATTTGTGTCCTAGAACCCATGGTTCTCTACAAGTGAAACAAAGATTTTTTCTTCATAATTCACTCCTAGTCTCTTCATCTACCTTCTTTTTTGCTATATTTATCACATTCTTTGGTGGTAGTGCTAGAAAAGTTTTTTTTGAAAATTTCCCTTATGTTGCGAAAGATTAAGGGGGTTTTTTGTTAGTGATTAGTTTCATAGGGACAAAAGTTTCAAGTTGCAAGCTTCTTTTGATAGCTTCCTGTAAGGTTGAGGGTGAGAAAGCCTTAACTAAACCCTTAATAGAATCTTCCAAACCATCAAGAAAAGGATAAAAAATCCTCTTTTCACTCTTTTCAGGTACCATAAAAGCCACTTTTTGAAACTCTATATTCATTAACTGATTTGGTTTGCTTCAACTTTGACAATTCTTTAAAATACTCTTCATCATCCTTGAGGTCAAATCTATCTATCACTCTTTGAATAAAATCATCAAATATAGTTACCTGATCATGACCTTGAGTAGTCATTCCATGATACCACCAATCATAGGCTACATCTTCCAAGTGTAGAATTGCAAATTGAACGACATCACTCTCTTTCATGGGGTTAAGTGTGAAGAAAGTCTATAATTTTTGTTGCTATGCTCTTGTTGAAATTTTATTTGTTCCATCAAATGTAGGTGTTTTAAACTTTCTTATTTTATTTTTGAGCTCTCTTCCACTTAATTCATGCTCCCTCCTGTACTCTTTCTTGGGCATCAAAGTGTTCATCATATCCACATATTCTCTAAAAGGAACCAAACTATGAAATTCATCATCTAAGCCATTATAAGTAGCTCTTAATGCAATCAAGTTACCTATAATCTCTTCCATAAGAATAAGGGTTGGATTTGGTACTAGTGACTCATCTGCAGGTAGGAAAATAGTTTTTTTTTTAAATTAAGATGGTGTGGGTTTTAGATTTCTTGGCACCTCTGAAGTGCTCCCTTTCTCATTAGTAGATGCAACTCCTTCCATTTTTTCTATCAATATCTGCAAAGCCTCTCTAGTTTCTACCAAACTATCCACTCTTTGATTCTGAGTATTCTAGATGTCTTGGAAAAATTTATTTGCCATCTCATCTCGGTTAGCCATACTTTTTCCTTCCTCTGATTTTGTACTTTTACTTTTAACTATAGGTTTGATCAAAATTTCTTTATTCTTTTCTTGTTGTGAATATCTCTTTTCTCTTTCACTTAGTTGCATGCAAATTTTTACAAAACCTCAAGCTGGCAAGATCATAACTCTGAGACCATTGAAATGTCCTCTTTCTAATTTTATATGATATTTAAAGCTTCTAATCAGATTTTAAAATCAAACAACCAATATTTCAAAAGATCAACCAATTTCTCAATTAAACCCAAATCGAGTATGTCCGAAATAGTGCCAAAAACTTCACAGCTTCACATATTATTAATAAATCTAAAAGTAGACATTTTAACAAAAAAAAATTTAGTATAATAGCCCACAAAATGTAATTTCTAGATCTATTTAGAGTTTATACAATAACTCCCAAATGGAGGACAAAAACAATGCTCATTGGGCTCCCAAAAATAACACAAAATAGCCTGGAAACACCACAAAACACTAATAATCTATCACAAAAATATAACCATGACCCAATACCTATATTCATCTCTATTTTAACATCTAAATGTCTTCAATAGAGCAACAAACCAAACTGATATGAAATACTCAACTGGAAACACCAAACTCTTACAATATACACACCCGAAAACTCACAAATTTGCATTGTTCAGCACAAGGGAAAACTATGTATGAGCTTGCACATGGAATGGCCTCAAAATCCCATCCTTAGCCTCCTTAGAAACCTAAAAACTCCTTTCCTTGGGTCTCCTTCTCCATAGTTTTGGCAACCTCTGAAGAACAACAAAGCAATGAGCAAAAATCAAGTTCTAGAATGAGCTCGAAATGCCTCCAAATCCATTTAAAAGAGGCAATAACCATAACTCATGACCAAGCGGGGTCAAAAATGTATGTTTGAATAATAATTTTCATTTATTAATCCATTTTTTTCCAAATATTAGCCCCTTTTTCTGAAACTTCACTTTTTTTGAGCCTGCTTGCGTTAGCAAAAGTTATTATTTTTTAATTATTTGAAAAGGGGACATGACATCCTAGCTATATTATCCTTTTTTGGATAAACTAAGGGATGATTAATCAACTAAAGCTAATTTTTTCTCATATTCTCATCCCATGCTAAGAATGTACCTTCCACCTTGGATGTGTTCCTAAGATGGCAATTCATAACTTCTATAATGGTTGCCTCAATTTTAACAAAAAAAGTTATCTTACTAAGTTCTAAATTTTGAAATATTCATCTATTTCTTTCCTTCCATATTTCCCACATAATGATTGCAAGTGTAATATTCCATAATTTCTCATAGATGCTTATCCTAATCTTAATTGGCCAACCCCTAAAAAATCCTCAATATCTTGAGGTAAAGGGAAAGTCCAATTCAATCTATTCTTAACTCAATACCAATAGTCTTGTGCAAAGAGGCACTTAAAAAAAATATGCTCCATATCTTTAGAATCATTTTTGTGTAGACTGCATCTAGATGGTCCTTCAAATCCCATTTTAGAGAATCTATCAACTGTAAGAATTTGATTCTGAATTGCCATGCAAGGAAAGATAACATCCTTAGGTAGGCATGTTGAATCCCAGAATAGATCCAAGGGTATAGCAATATTATTGCATCTTTGTGAGTTAATTTAGCCGAGAGGCTTTCTACAATGGAAGCATTCATCAATGTAAACTTTTGCTACTTTAAAAAAAAAATTGATGTTCATTTAAGTGTCATGTATTGTATAATTCTTTTTACATCTATTCATTGCAAATGTAATTGATAATAATGCATACAATCAAAATGTAATAGCAAAGATTAAAGAGTCACCTATTGCAAACAATAACCCCCATGCTTTAAGAATTTTTATTAATATTTAATGAGAATAGAGGAGAGTGGATTGAGTAGTAGATTAAGTTTATTCATAACCAGTGCTTCTGAAAAAGATGACTGGAGAGTATTATTCAGCTCTGCAACAAATTTCATTGTTTATTTTGGACAAAAATAACCTTCTTGAGCCACCTATTGTCATAAATTATTTTAGTGCAATAGCACCTGAGAAGGATATCTCTCAGCTTATTATATATATATATATATATATATATATATAAGCTAGTTATAAGATCATATCCTAACTTAACTTTGTATATTTCATCATTAGATGCTCCCAAATGAGTTTATCTACTCGATTATTGTGAGTCTCAAATCTATCCTTAAGGATATTTTCAAGGATAGTTTTATCTATCCTTGGAATATTAATATTATCCAAAGATTTCCATACCCAAGTCTCGGTCTCATCAATCCTAATAAGTGTTTTGGCATCAGAAACCTTGGGTCCCCAAATATCAGTAATGACATTGATGTTGTTTATAGATATTCCAAAATTAATAATTGGGAGTTGACCATCTCATAAATCATCCCAGAATAATGCCTCATCACCTCCACCTAAATCCCAAGTAAGATATCTGCTAACCAGAGGCTTACATTTCATCATAAATTTCCAATTTTCTAAACCTCTTGGTGGATTTATGATTCTAAAGAGAGTGGAAGGATCTAATGGATTAAGATATTTATTATAGAGTATTTTTGCCCATTTTTTATCATTTTCCTTATATAAGCATCATACTAGCTTTTCTCCTAATGCCTCATTCTACCAACTAAGATTTTTTATGCCCAATCCTCCTTTATTCTTAGGCCTACATATATTATCCCATTTTATTAGTGCTTGTTTCTTTTTCTATTTTGTTCCACTCCAAAAAAAAAAAATCTAAGTTTTCCTTCCAATTTTTTATTAACATTATTCAGTAGTGGAAGGAAAGATAGAGGATAAGTAGGAATAGCTGACAAAATAGATTTAATTTTTGTTACTCTCCCAACTTTAGTTAACCATTTTCCTTTCAATGATTCTGTTTGTTTTTCTACTATTTCTAATATATTGTCCCAACCTTATTTACTCCTAACTCATTTTTCTTAGTATATCCCTAAATATTTACATGGAAATTTATTCATTTTGTATCTTAGATAATTGCATATATATTCTTCCATGTTCCTTGGTGTGTTTAAAAAGATTTTTTTTTATTTTTCTTCATTAACCTTTTGCCTCGATCCTGTTGAGTAATCCAATATTATTTGTTTAAAAGCTTTGATTTCTTCCCTCACACTATTGTTGAAAATATTCAAGACTATGCTAAGTTACTGAGAGGGGAGGGGTGAATCAATAACTTTTAAAACTTTAACAATTTCAATATTTAATTCATCACATCTGATCTAATTGCATGCATGAGAAACTAAAAATAAGAAAGAATTCATAACACTTTGACACAAAGATTTGGTGACCTAGAAACCTTCCAAATAGAAAGTAAAACTAGGGTGGGGATGATACCCAAAAACTTCAATACTGTAGCATAAAGTTGGCCAATTAAGGCTTACATTGATCACTTCTGATGATCTGCTATGTTAGGAGCAACAAGGACTGCTAGGTCCACCTTGTGAGAGGATTTTCAAACATCCAATGAAGTATGCACTAGGTAAAGAGATTTATGAAAGATTGTTAGGTCTACCTTGTTATAGAATTTTGACTAGTCCACCTATTAGGATAAAGCAGTAGTAGATCTTTGATCTACAACTTGGTTTGCTAAATGAGATTCATTTGTGTACTGATCACCTTTCTGTGATAGATATTTATCTACTACTCCTTATGTTGTTATGGCCTTTACAATTTTCTCTTCTTCTACTCTATTTAAATTGCATTTGATTATATTGCACCATATGCACACTTTGATATGATACATTACATTACATATATACCAATCCAATCATATAATTACAAAGTCAGCCATCATACAAGTTTACACAAATATTACAAATTTGGCCCATATGAAGACACTCAGGTTTTGAAGACTAACTCAGTGAGGTTCTGATACACAACATCCACTGTCATTGCTCAGCATCATCATACACTTGGTAGATGTAGAAGGTTAGTCCATATTGATCACTTCTAAGTTGTCTTGAACTTGGTCTACACTAGTGACTCGATAGATATTGTGCAACTTGGCTTAAACTGAATCACTTGTTTACCATGGCAATACTCAATAAACACTATCACCTTGAGCTCAGTATAAACTGAATCATTTGGTTAACATAGAATAACTCAATTAACACTGGATTCCCATCACATGAACTATGAGCTTGGTAAGCATTGCACTACTCGGTAACCATTGATAAACTTGACATCAACTGAAATGCACAATTTACACTACTAGTCTTCACATTAACTGAATCTACTCAGTAACCACTAGGATTTGTCCATAGGACTTGGTGGAAACTGAAATGCTTAACAACAATTAAAAATGGTACAATGAGCTCGGTAACCATATACAATCTAAATAAGTGTGTGTCACTAATAACAAACTTGATTAATATGTCAACAATCTCCCCCTTTAGCATTAGTGACAAAAACACTTATCAGCCAAAACTAAATACCTTATATCCATCACCACGTGATACTGGCTTGGTAGAGTATTTTATTTTTGGGATTTTTCAAAATTGATTTTTTAAAGGTATATATAGTATACTATACATCTTCTTTCTATATAAAACATGTCTTTTTGTTCATTTCTTACTTATTACAAGTTCTCCCCCATAGGATATTTCTCCCCCGTACTATCTTCTATCTTTTTCTTCATACTATGTGTCTCTCTCCCCCTTTTTGATAGTAATGCCAAAGATCTATTCTATTTTATTTACATAGAAACACCAAAATGAGATAAAAATTAGAATGTACCTTGAGAATGATTGCCAGGGTTTTATCCTAATTTTCCTATAGCACCTTACATGTATGAAGTGCAATTTGTACCTCTACTGACAATTCAATCATATGGTCCACAATAGAGAATTTATTGTCATGGATTAGAGTTTTTTAATATATAATATGTTTTTGCAGTGCATCCATGTTGGGAAGGATCATGTTTTGTATATAAATTTATGTGGATCTAATCCTTGCTTCTTCCCTTAGCAATTATGCTTGCATATCTGACAAAAAACTTATTTTCTTGAAGTGAGCAAAGCTTGAACTAGGGTCAAGTTGCAGCTGCTAAGCACTGGCCTTTAGATCTTCATCTATTTTGGACAATTTATCCTTTATTTTCTTTATTAATGCAAAAACATCACATAGTTACCCAAAAAGTGATGACACATTTGAATAAGATGTTTCTAGATTGCCCAAAATTGTAGAAAGTTATACTTGATGAATGGCTATCTATTGAGCAATGTGCTCCAACACTTTATTGTCAAACTTCTTTTTAGCCTTCTACATTAGCTTATCTTGTCCATCAGTGTCTTCATTAAATTTTTGGACTACTTCTACTAGCTAATACAAGATAGGTTAAGAAGAATCAATCTCAATACATATGGCCGCTGCCAAAATGTTCTTAGCATCTTCAATTATCTTGTACTATTATCTCTCTCCTCTCTTAGCCTTTGCTATTTAGCCTTCTTCTGGAAGAGTTCACCAAATGCCTACATTTGGTCTGGAGTAAGCTTGTAAATATCCCAATTGGGGATTACAATTTTGTCATCTAAATCAATATCTTCCTCTATCTCCTTTCCTTTCCCTAAAAATTTTGTGCTCAGTTGAACCTTGGGATCAACTGTGCTTATACCTATTGCTTTTGTATTTGGAATAGAAACAATGGTAGACATAATAGGGTTTGCAGTAAAAAATGATACTATACTTACTCAAGGAATACTTACAGAAATACTTGATGAGCATAAAATTGATGTGGCCAAAATTTTAGAACCCAAAACTGGTGTGCTTACAGTTGAAGTATCCAAAGATGATGTTGGTAGCTTGGTTAACGAAGGAGTTTATAGCTTAGTAGATGAAGTAGAGGTTACTTCTATCAATGATGTGTTGAGATGAGTAGGGGCAAAAAGTGATTGGATATTTGAGATGTCACTAGTGGTCACAATCAAAATTGTTGATTCTATCTCCACACTTGATGTTGACACTAGCTTTCTTAGAGAGTGAGGAAGTGAGGCAATGATTATTGTAGCTATCTTGACTAGGTCAGTCTCCTCATCATCTTGCTTTTCTTCCTCAATAGCCTCTTGCTCCTTGTATTCTTTGCAATCAACTATAAAAACATGTGTTGATCCTTCATCATCCTCTTCATCCTTGTCATCATCATCATCATCCTTTACATCAACTGGAAAATCACTTGTTTGTGAAGATGATAAACATTTTTCCAAGTGTTTGTTGCATTCTTCACAACATACTCAATATCCTTCATCAAATTTAGATAGGTATTGAATTTGAGAGTCAATTTTCCTTCATTCTTCTTTAGTGACTCTTTCACCTCTGCATCTAATATGTTTAGTAATAACTGCCTTAAGGTTTTCTCATATATGTCTTTGACTATTTGCATAACATGTTCCCATCTTGGCTTGATTTTGTCTATTAAGGCATTGGGAATCTGAGAAGCAAAAGGGTCAGGGGAGTACTTCCATTGTCTTATCTTGTCCATGGCCAGATCTTCTATTTGCTTCTTCTCTTCATCTATTCTAATTTCATATTTCAAAGCCTTGAAATTTTTTATACCAACTCCATCTTTCAATTATTTTTATATGTCCTAGAAGGTGGGTGGAGGTTTGTTGAATATGATATCTCCTCCTTCTTTGTCAGCTTTCTTTCTCAACCTCCTAGTGAATACTGTAGTAGATGGATTTGCTAGCTTGGTGATGATCACCTTGCCCTTTTTCTTCAATGGTTCTTCTTCCTCAAATTCTTCCTGATCCTTTTCCTCTTCACCTTTCTCATCGTCACCTTTTCCCTCAATTAAGGGGTGAACTTGATTTTAGTTTTGCAATCCTTCTTTTTCCCTTTGTTGGCCTCGTAAGGGATCTTTATTTCAAGTTCAATCCTAGCATTTGCTTCATCATATGTTCCAAAGTATGAGGCCTTAGGATTAATTGGTTCATTGATAAGAGCTTCAATGATATCCTTTGTTTCATCAATGTTGACCTCATAACTAAGAGGTTTTACCCACACAATTCTAGGCCTAGCTACCTAAATATACATCTTGTCACTATCCACTATGAAACATATATCATCTTTATAATCTTCAACTAGCTTCTTGTGAATTTTAAACCTATTTTTTATTTTCTCCTTAAATGCATCAAAGTAGTTGTCCATGATACTGTTGTAGTTCTCACCCATCTTCGCAATATACTCATTGATCTAATAGAGCAAATATACATCTTTTCTCCAAACTACAATGCCTTTAGAGGGGGAAAATTTATGTACATAAAAGAATAGGCAAGGCAACAAAGAACAAAAATTACATGGATCATTCTTTGATGTTCTTATGCTTTCCATGTTCTTGTTGAGCTGGTTCAACAATAGGTTGGCAAGGTCATATGATAAATTATTCTTAACCACCTTGTATGCCAAGTCCACAGCTTCACATGACACATTGTTCAGTCTACTTGAGTTATATATCTTGTGTGCAATAATGTGAATTCCACACTTTAATTCTACATCAGTGATAGTGACACTGCTAATTTCCATTCCTCTGCCATCCCATTCAGCTAGGGTTTTATTTTCTAGTTCTGTCCAACCTAGGATTTTTGTCATTTTGGCTTTGGCTAGCATTGGGAGGCCAATTATTCGATGAATCATCTTCTTACTTATTAGAATTGGTTGTTCTAACCATAGCTACCCATTATGTACTCGACTGAGGATAAACTTAATCCATTTGATTTGAAATTCATGGGGCATGTGAGAGATGTGTGTCAACCCTTTGGTTTTCAAATGTTAATGCTTAGGTTTTAGGACTCCATTCACACATAGCTAACCTAGGGCATCATCCATTTCTAGTGTACCAATCTCTTGAATAATGCATTTGAAATGAATGTGAATATCATTGATAAGAAGTACCTTTGGAGAAATTTGGGATTGCACACCACTTGGATCTAGGGTTTTAGTAACCACAGGAGTGAGCTTGAAATCTGGCACCTTCAACTCAACTCCACAAACCAATATGTCAGATCCTTGCTTAACCTTGCTACTATTGGATGCCATTTTCACTCGGTAGAATGACAAAATTCAAAAAAAATTTGCTGGATATTCACTCAAATCTTTTTGGCCGCACTAAAAATCACTCTTCCTAATAGCACTTGAAATTTCATGGTAAGAAATGACTTTGATTCCATGCCTTTTGTTGAAATTTTTCCATTAATGCTCAGTACTAAAGTAGATATGTTGACAGATTGTCATCCACTACTTGGCATTGATCACTCGGTGATGTCTTCATGACTTGGTAACCATATGAATCTTCATTACTCCTGACCTCAGTCGATAAATTCTATGACCTGACCTCACTCGGTAGAGAAGGTAACTTGGTAGACATTAGTATCCGTATTACTCTATGATCCCTTTCTATCCTAAATATATATTTGGATCTTTGTCACCTTTCAACTGGAACTGATTTGGATGTCATCTTTGATAGCCTAGTTCAAGTTCTCCCTTGATAACTTAATTGGAAATGGTAGAGTCACCCAATTCTTGAGTGACTTTATCTGCCTTTGTCTTCTTTTCATCTTCAATTTTACCAGTATTCATATAGTTCTTGGCAAGATGACCAAGTTTTGTACAAATGAAACATCTTTTGGTAGTATCTCTTTTCCTAATATTATGTTTAACATAATTCATACCAATGTGTCCAAATTCTCCACTGTAATGACATCTACACCAGGTATTGTAGTCCCAACCAAATATAGCTTTCACAATTTATTCTGCAGGATTCAATATCTTGGTTTTGCATTCTAGTGCCTTGTGTCCATGTTTCTTACATTTATGACATTTGCCTTCAAATTTTGGTTTTTCTTTGCATTCATTAGCCCTATGACCATGCTGATTGCAATTATAGCATTTTCCATTAAATTTTTCTTTCCCATTGCTCCAACATTTGGTTGATGTATGATCTATCTTACCATAGTGATTACAAGTAGGTCTTTGATTCTTTTGAGCACATTGTTTGGAGGATTCACCTTCTTCTTTATATCTAATTCTTACTTTTCCTTTTTTTCTATAGAGATTTTTCTCATTCAACTAATTCACATTGGCTTGGGGTTTCATCATTCTTTCATTGATTTGTCTTTCAAAGTTTAGATCATTCTACAATCTTTCATTTTCTAATCTCAGGTTCATGATTTCTTTATTTGCATTAGTGAGCTGATTGACTAAGTCAGTCTACTAAAGAGATAGATGTTGAATATCATTGTCTTTTCCTTCCAACTCTACTTTTGTTTTTTTTTTCTCTTCCATGATTTCACATAGCCTTACTGACTGGATTTCTTGCTCTCTTCTTAGTTTTCTTACTTCTTCTTGCAATGAACCATTCTTCTCTAGGAGTTCTTTGATTGCATCATTTTCTTCATCTGGGTTGCTTGAAGGATGAAAGTCTTCAACTCTTTCTTCAATGAAGAGATGATCGTTCATTTGATTTGCAAGTTCCTTTCTCCTTTTCAGGGATTGGGAGAGTTTCTCTTTTTCTTTCTTGAGTTGGGAAATGGCCATTTTCAAATCCAACTTTTTAATGTGAATGGCTTTTTCAAGTTTGAATATCTCTATGGCCTTGATCTTTGCTCAAGCTATTAAAATTTCTCCTGAGAACCACATAGCTCTGATACCAATTGTTGGAAATATTCAAGACTATGCTAAGTTAGTGAGAGGGGAGGGGTGAATCAGTAACTTTTAAAACTTTAACAATTTAAATATTTAATTCATCCCATCTGATCTAATTGCCTGCATGAGAAACTAAAAACAAGAAAGCATTCATAACACTTTAACACAAAGATTTGGTGACCCAAAAACCTTCTAAATAAAAAGTAAAACTAGGGTGGGGATGATACCCACAAACTTCAATATTGCAACATAAAGTTGGCTTGTTCAGGCTTACATTGATCACTTCTGATGATCTTCTCTATTAGGAGCAACAAGGACTGCTAGATCCACCTTGTGAGAGGATATTCAAACATACAATGAGGTATGCACTCGGTACAGAGATTTATGAAAGACTGTTAGGTCTACCTTGTTAAAGGATTTTGATTGGTCCACCTGTTAGGATGAAGTAGTAGTAGATCTTTGATTTGCAACTTGGTTTATTGAATGAGATTCCTTTGTGTATTGATCACCTTTTTGTGATAGATATGTATTTGCTACTCCTTATGCTATTATGGCCTTTACAATTTTCTCTTCTTTTTCTCTATTCAAATTGCATTCAATTATATTGCACCATATGTACACTTTGATATGATACATTACATTACATATATATACCAATCCAATCATACAATTACAAAGTCAGCCATTATACAAGTTTACACAAATATTACAAAGTTGGCCCATATGAAGACACTCTGGTTCTGAAGATTGACTTGGTGAGGTTCTAATACACAACATCCACTGTCATTGCTTGGCATTGTGATGCACTCAGTAGATGTAGAAGCTCAATCCATACTAATCACTTCTAAGTAGTCTTGAACTTGGTCTTCATTGGTGACTCAGTAGATATTGTGCAACTTGGCTTAAATTGAATCACTTATTTACCATGGCAATACTCGGTAAACTCTACCACCTTGAGCTCGGTATAAACTAAATCATTTGGTTAACACAGAATGGCTGGGTGAACACTGGATTCACATCACATGAAGTGTGAGCTCAGTAAGCATTGCACTACTCGGTAACCACTGATAAACTCGGCATCAACTAAAATACATGGTTTACACTATGGGTCTTCACATTAATAGAATTTGCTCAGTAACCACTGGGATTTATCCAAAGGACTCAGTAGCAACTAAAATGCTTGGCAACAATTGAAAATGGTACAATGAGCTTGGTAACCATATACAATCTAAATAAGTGTGTGTCACTAATAAAAAACTTGACTAATATGTCAACAAATACTTCGTGGAAGAATGGTATCATCAACAAATTGTTGATGGGTGATGTTTGGAACATTCTCAATGACAATAATGCCTTTAATTAATCCTACACCTTGTTCCTTTTGAATAGCTCTACCAAATGCTTCTGTCATAATTATAAAAAGAACAGGTGACATGGGGTCTTCTTGTTAGATACCCCTTGAAATCTTGAAGAAGCCTTCAGGAGTACCATTAATAAGTAGTGAGATTTTTGGAGTAATATATAGTTAAAAATTATATTTATCCATTGTTTGGAAAATTCAAACTTTTCTAGGCATTCACATAAAAACCTCCAATCTATTGCATCATATGATTTTTTTTAATATCTAACTTCATAAACATACAGGCTTATTTGTTTTTAATTGTTGAATATATAGTTTCCTGAATGATGGATATTCCATTGAGAATTGATCTACTAGGTACAAACCCAGTTTTTTCTTTTGATATAATATTTGGAAGCAAAGTTTTAATCCTATTTGTTATTGCTTCAGAATAAATTTTATATATTGTATTACATAATGCTATGGGGCAAAAATCTGTTGGTGACTCTGTTGCAACTTATTTTGGTATTAATGCTAAAACAGTATAATTAATTTCAATTAAGATTAATCCCCCATTTCTAGTTGCCTCTATTGCTTTCAATAATTCTTCCCCTAAAATTTCCTAAAATTTTTGGAAGAAAAAGGCTTGGAAACCATCAGGCCTTGGAAATTTATCTGGGCTAAGCTTAAAAAGAACTAATTTGATTTCTTTTGTAAAAGGTTTATTGAGCTCCTTGTTGTCAAATTCTATGATAACTTTAAGTATATTATTTAGCATAATTTTTTGTTTAGTTAACTTGGATGAGTCATAATTGTTTAGTAGATTCTCATAATATGTGACGAATGTTTGAGCATTTTTTGTTGGATTATCAATAGTACTACCATTATTATCTTGAATTTGAGTAATAGTTTTAAAATCTTTTTTGTGTATTGTAATATTGTGAAAGAATATTGTGCTTTTGTCTCCTTCTGTTAACCATTTCTCCCTTGACTTTTATCTCCAAAAGACTTCTTTTGCTAAAATGTCTTCTTTTATGATTAAAAGTTCCTTTTATTCAATGTATTTTTCATTGTCCATACCATTTTTAATGATTTCATTATTTTATATTTTAAAGATCTTCTTCATTATTTAGTTTGTCTTGGAATATATTATTGAAATGTGTTTTATTCCATTTTAAAATGTTTTCTTTGATCATTTTAAGTTTTTATGGAAAACAATACATCTTTGATCCTATAAACTTGCCTTCATCCCACCATTGTTTAATATTTTCCATGAATGTTTTATCTAAGAACCACATCTTTTCAAATTTGAAAGGATTCCTATTAGGTTTTATAGGTTATGTTAATTCAATTTTAACAGGATAATGATTTGATTCTACAATAGGTTGAATTGAGGCAATGATTGTGAAATCCGCTTCTGCTAGTTCTCCTTTGAAAAATTATGTCTAATTTTTTTACAATATAACTAAAATCTTTTCTTTTATTATTCCATGTGAATACTTTGTTACTAGTTGGTATTTCTATCAATTTATTAACTCTAACCCATTCTCTGAATTCTACTATGTTTCTTGTTAAAATCTAAGAGCCTCCAAATTTTTCTTTGAGGTCAAGTATGGCATTCAAGTCACCACCTATGATCATTTTTTTCATAGGATATAGCTCCATAAGGCAGATATATCATTCCAAACCTTCTATTTGTTTGAAGTTTGTATTGGCCATAAACATTGATTAGAATGAATTGGAGATTATGCTTAATTCTTGAAACCATACTCCCCATCCAGATGCTTTTTGATATTATATTTTTAATGTTTTTTGTCCTAGTATTCCAAATGATTCCCATTCCACCTGATGCTCCTTTTGGTTCCTTCATTTCTGTATTTCGTCTACATAGTCTTTTTCTTAGTTTTTCACCTTCTTGTTTTTTAAGCTTGGCTTCTTGTATCATAATTATGTTTGATTTAAAGAGTGTTAGGTTACATTTTAACACTCTTTGTTTACTAGAAGCATTCATGCCCCTAGTGTTCCATGTTATGATCCTCATTGCTCTTCAGGAAGGCACTTCCCCTTCCTAGAGTTAAGAACCTCCAATATCTTTTTTTGTTCCTTGGCTTGACCATCTGCTTCTCTTAATTCCTTAAGTGATTCTCTTCCTCTTTTTAGTTTTGATTTACCACATTTTGGAGTTCTAAATCCTTCCTGGTTGATTGAAATACCCAAGTTATCTATGCTTATATGGTTATTGTTTTCTTTTGTAGTTCCTTCTTTATCTTCTTCCTCGTTTATTAAATCTTCTACTATCTTATTTTTTATTTCATTTTCTTCTACATCTATATCTATATCCTTTTCTGAATTTTATTTTTTCAATGTTTTTGGGGTCTTTTTTAGTACCCCAAACTCCTCCTAGTTCTATGACACTTCAATAAGTTTAGTCTCTATAATAGGATCTTCTTGATTATACATTTCAGAGTCCTTTAAGAAAGCTTCAACTTCTAGAGGGATACTATACTCCTCTATGTTAGAGTAAATGATTAATTAATTGTTAATTATTTATTCTATTTACTTAAGCTTACTTAGGTTCATGCATTTATTTAATACTTTGTATTTAATGCATATTGAGGTTAGTTGTTGACAACACGGGAGTTTGTTCCCTTCTAGCATGTTCCACTTTTTTGTGGATATGTGTTGAGTTGTCATCCTTATCTTCTACCTCCTTCTAGCTAGTTCTACAAGCTTCTATGAGGCCTTTATAAGCGGTCTCTCACTCATTGTAAATTCATCCCATTTTTCACATAGCAATTCTAATTTCCTATTGTGAATCATTCTTGTGCAGTTTTTGCTTCAAGCTCTTTGCTCCCTAGGTTTCTCTTCAACAAGTTATTTGCACTGCAGGTGATTTTGGTGCATTATCGGAGTCATATTCTCAACTCCTACATGGTATCAGAGCCTTGTTGCTGCTTCTTGTTCGAAGAATTTTTGAAGCCGTGATTTGAAGTCACAAACCCTAGTTTGTTTGTGCAATTTTTCTTCAAATCAGGGGTAGAGAAATTTTTCAGAGCAGTTTCAGCCCAAACAGATGCTGCCATTGGATCTGAAAGACTGTTTATAGTCTAAATTCATAAAAAACTTTTCAATTTTGGACACAAGGCATTTTTGGAGATTTTTTGAAGCCTCCAAGTCGCTGTCGTACGGACTGTACGGACAAAAAGGCAAAAAAAAAATTAAAAAGGGCGACCATCATAGCAGCGCCAAAGTGCCACCCGATGGCCACCCTACCACCACCGTCCACCCGCTGTCAGCCTGTCCATTTCGCCTACCCACCACTACCACAGTGGAGTCTGCCGACGTCGCCGCTAGCCCGTCGCTCCTGCAGCGGAGCCCTCCGTCGCCGACAGCTTGCCGTGCAACAAAGTAGTGCAACTGAGTTTTCCTCTCGGGTGCCACCGCCACTCTGCGGCCTTTCTAACTTGCTGACATCAGCTTTTTGACAATTGATGTCATTCACAGATAGCTAACGTCATCATACCGGGCCTATACGTCATCTTTTTCGGCGACGGCACTGACGTCATTTCTCGATAGTCTTGCGTCACTTCTAGGTCACTAACATCATTTTCTCGGTGACTTATTTTTTTTTGGCGACGGTCCTGTGATGGGCATACAGTCGTCAAATTTAAGCCAGTGTCTGTAATTTTCCAGCAAGTGCATTTTTGGAGCAGCAGTCAATTTTTTGGCTATAACTTGGGCATACAAAGGTCTTTTTTCGATCTGAAAGAAGCATCAAAAAGATAACTTAGAGACGGAGACATTGGTGATGGTTTCATCAAATTTTGAGTTCATTTGAGCTTCCATTTTTGGTGTCAAAGTAGAGGCTTGTGTTTTCTCTTATTCTGCATCAACAAATCCAAGTTCTTTTCCAATTTTTTACTTTCCTTAGTTGTTTTTGTGGTATTTTGGAGATATTCTTATACATTTGTGGGGGGGTGTATTTCTTTTCTATAATTTACTTCAGTTAAGACCCTTCTACTTCTTTCTTCTTCTTTCTCTCAATGGCAAATCCATCTATATCTCGTCTCACACCACACAACTACCACACCTGGAAGGTACAAATGACTAGGCTTCTAATGTCAAGAGGTCTATGGTCTTTTCTGGATGAGAATCAGCCTAATCTCACATGACCTTATGAGGTTCTACAACACAGAAACAAGATGGATGAAGCCATGGGGCTGATTGCACTCAACATTTCAGATAGTCTATTATTTCACCTAGATGGTTTGACTACTCCACAAGCTTATTGGCAGAGATTTCAGACTTTGTTTGGACAGGTGAATGAGTTTTGAGCACTTCAGTTGGATGCAGAATTGACTTATTTGTCACCAAGAAACTTTCCCACCATTGAGGACTTTCTGATGAAGTTCAAATCCCTACGTGCAGTTTTACAAGGATGTGGGAAGAACAAAACGGATAATGAGTGCATATTTTTTATACTCTCAAAGCTAAAGGGGTAGTATCAGGTCTTTTCTTCTACTTTCTACTCCACCATGGATGCCCTTGGAGACCTACATAGGATGCCTACATTTGAGACATTTTGTGACAGGTTGACTAGGGAACAGGCAAAGATCTAGCAGGTGGATGGCTCTGGCTCTTCCAACCAAGCATTGGTTGCTCAAAATTCTAAGGGAAAATCCAAGAAGAAAGGCAAATCAAAGAAAGACACATCCAAATCTGATCCTCCAGCTAATCCTCTAGCAAACCCTCCCAAGGGTAAAGATTCTTCAAAGTCGGGTGAGTCTACCTCCAAGACCAAGAAGAAATCCAGTGAGAACTACAGCTTTTGTGGGAAAGATGGACATTCAGTTTCTAGGTGTTGGAAATTATTAGAGGCTTTAGAGGAAGCCATGAAGGAGCATAACATTTCTACTTGTCAGTCTTCATCTCCATCTGCAGGGAAAGGTCATGCTCTTTCTGCACGAGCTATGCCTTCAATGCCTTTGTGGATTCTTGATTTTGGGGCTTCTCACCACTTAACAAACACTCCTAAATTGCTTACTTCACTTGCTCCTTGCGCCACCACACAGATTGCAGTTGGGAACTCTTCACAACTTTCACTTTTGGGTTTTGGCCCTATTGCTTTTGCTGAGGTTCTCTACAGGATGTACTTTGTGTTCTTGATATTTTGATGAACCTTCTATCTGTCTATCAGATTTGCCACTCTGGCTCTGGGAAGACATTCGAGTTCTCACCACATGATGTGGTTATTCGGGACTTGCATGATCTGAAGATGATTGTGGCCATTGGGAGTGTTGACTCTGCATCACGCCTCTACAGATTTGATGGATTTGAGTCTTCTAATGACACAGGTTCATGTTTAGTTGCAAATGAAGATTCAGTAAGTAGACTTTGGCATGAACATTTTGGGCATGTCAATTACAGATATCTACAACAGATGAGCACATAGGCACTTGTTCTTGGGGTTCCCCAAATTTCCTGTCCAAATGGTGTTTGTCAGGGATGTGCACTTGGCAAGCAACATAGGGATTCCTTTCCACATGGATGAGCCACTTGTGCTTTAGCACCTTTGGAGCTGATTCATAGTGACCTTATGTCATTTCCTACTCCTTCTTTTTCAGGTGCTAGATATGTGCTTACATTCATTGATGATTTCTCCAGACACACATGGGTGTACTTTCTTAAGTACAAGTCTAATGCCTTCGACTCATTTCAAGTTTTTAAGGCATTTGTAGAGAAGTAGTTTGGACTTTCTATTCGGTGCATACACACGAATAATGGGGGGGAGTATGTGAACCAGGCTTTCAGAGATTTTTGTTTTGAGCATGGTCTTTAGCATCATCTTTCAGTGCCCTACACTCCTCAGCAGAATGGTGTGGCCGAGAGGAAGAATAGAACCCTTCGGGAGATGGCAAATTGTATGATCCAGTCTAGGTCCATGGATTCATGTTTTTGGGCAGAGGCAGTCAATTGTGCCAACTATATTTAGAATTGGATGCCTCACAAGGCACTTTGACATATGACTCCTGAGGAGGCATGGTCCCGTGTCAAGCTTGATGTGTCGTCATTCAGAGTTTTTGGTAGTACATCATATGCATTTGTACCTACTGCTCAGAGGAAAGCAATGGAACTAAAGAGCTGACCATTGATTTTTGTTGGCTACTGCGAGGATGTTAAGGCTTACAGGTTATTTGATCCTGATTCCAGAGAGGTCCTATTTCGACGGGATGTCCAATTTGATGAGAGCCCTCCTGTAGTTCATTCCTCACCTCCAGTGCCTCCTCCAACTCCCACTACTCCCTCTTCATCTCCACTTTGTTTCACAGATGATGAGGATGATGATCATGGTGATCCTGATATACCTCCACCACAAGATCCTCCCTAGATGCCTAAATGGGCTCAAGCTACTATTGATGCTGCAAGATCTCTAGCTGGTGACCCATCCACATCTCGTTGCACCCTTTCTCACACTACAGGTTCCAGTCTACTCAATCATGCTATTAGTACTAATCGTCAAAATTTTGCGGAGGCGATAGGACATTCAGAATGGGAGAGTGCAATGGAGGAGGAATATTCTTCTTTGATGAAGAACCACACATGGGATCTTTGTTCTCTTCCTAAGGGGATAAATCTAGTGTGTTGTAAGTGGATTTATTGCACTAAGTACGCTGTTGATGGTTCCATTGATAAGCATAAGGCTCGTATTGTTGCGAAGGGTTTTTTGCAAGTTGAGGGTGTTGATTACTCTAAGACATTTGCCCCTATCACCAAGATGAATTCTATTTGCCTTATCTTATCCCTTGCAGCTTCACAAGGATGGTCAATTTATTAGATGGATGTGAAGAGTGCCTTCCTACACGGTGATATCACAGAGGAGATTTATATGGAGTAGCCTCTAGGTTTTGTGCAGGATCCCACCTTGGTTTGCAGGCTTCAACGTTCATTGTATGGTCTCAAACAAGCCCCTAGGGCTTGGTATGAGAAGATGGACTCATTTTTTCTATCTATCGGCTTCACTCACTGCCATTCCGATCCCATAGTGTACATTCAGCATCTTGGTGATGAGATTCTAATTCTTGTTTTGTATGTTGATGATCTTATCCTTACAGGTAGTTTGTCATCCATGCTCCAGGATGTTAAGCGTGCGCTAGGGACTAGTTCGAAATGACTGATCTTCGTTTGCTGCACTATTTTCTTGGTCTTCAGATTCATCAGTCTCCTACTGGCATTTTTGTGTATTAGCAGAAGTATGCTCTTGACATACTTCGTCGCTTTCACATGCTTGATTATAAGGCTGCTCCTACACCATTTCAGTCGGGTGTCACTTTTTCTACCTCCTGCTCTTCACCTACAGTGGATGCTACTTTGTATCAGTAGTTAGTTGGCAGCATTTTATACCTGACACACACTCGCCCTGATCTTTCTTTTGCGGTTGGCCTAGTCTCTCAATTTTCTCAGGACCCTCATGAGAGTCATTGGCAAGCTGCCAGGCGTATTCTACACTACATTCAGGGCACCCTTATGTATGGCATTCACTACACTATGGGGACTCCACACACTGTTGGCTACACTGACTCATATTGGGCTAGTGATGTTGATGATCGAAAGTCTACTTCTGGCTTTGTGTTTTGCCTTGGCTCCAGTCCCATCACATGGTCGTGCAAGAAGCAGCATGCTCGAGCACTTTTATCTATAGAGGCTGAGTACAAGGCCGCAGTTCTTGCTAGTTAGGAGGCTTTATGGATTCGTTAGTTGATGACTGAGTTTGGATTTCCTCTTGATCACCCTACTGTTTTGTGGTGCGATAATCAAAGTGCCATCCATATTTCTCGCAACCTAGTGGAACATCAGCGTACCAAGCACATTGAGTTGCATATGCATTTTATCCGTCAGTTGATCCAAGATGGTGTTATTGCATTGGAGTACATTCCTACCGCTAGTCAGGTTGCAGACATCTTCACTAAGCCTTTTGCATCACCACGCTTTCTTCAGCTATAGTCAATGCTTGGGGTTACGAAAGTTGTCCTTGGGGGGATTGGTTGAGGCCTTCCTTCCTTCACTTCATGCTTTTTTTTCAACATGTTGTTTTTACCTCTTTTTGGAGGAGGGTTTTTCCCGTAGGGTTTTCCCTCTTTCTCTATTTTACAGAGGTTTCATTTAGTTGCATTGTACTTGGGTACCTAAAATGGCCTTGTTGCCGGGACCCATTTTTCTTTTTTTCCTTTATTTTGTGGGCTTAAGGCATTCCCTAAGTTGCACTTAAGGGGGGGTGTTAGAGTAAATAATTAATTAATTGTTAATTATTTATTCTATTTACTTAAGCTTACTTAGGTTCATGCATTTATTTAATACTTTGTATTTAAGGCATGTTAAGGTTAGTTGTTGACAACACGGGAGTTTGTTCCCTTCTAGCATGTTCCACTTTTTGGTGGATATGTGATGAGTTGTCATCCTTAACTTCTACCTCCTTCCAGCTTGTTCTACAAGCTTCCATGAGGCCTTTATAAGTGGTCTCTCAATCATTTTAAATTCATCCCATTTTTTACATAGCAATTCTAATTTCCTATTGTGAATCATTCTTGTGCAGTTTTTGCTTCAAGCTCTTTGCTCCCTAGGTTTCTCTTCAGCAAGTTATTTGCACTGCAGGTGATCTTGGCACATTATCGGAGTCAGATTCTCAACTCCTACACTCTATGTTATCCTTCACCTCTGTAGATTTAATTCCAAAGATATCTTTCCCATTTATTGGTGTTTTCCAAAATTTATAACTTTTCTTTTTTGACTTTTTCCTAATTTTTATATTACTGCATTATTATGAATCTACTACTAGAATTATATATTCTTCTTCCTAATCTTTTGTGTACTCTATTAGCTTTAAACTTTCTTCTTCTGTGGTTTCCTTTGCCAAGTCTATTTGTTGGTTCATATCCTTATTAATCATCATATCTTCACCATCCCAATATATATGACTAGTGTCATCCTCAAAATAGTTTATATCTAATCTATTTACCATCCTATTGTTCACATTGATCTCAATTTCTATATTAGTATTATAATTCTCCTTCTCTTTTCTTTGGTCTATAGGTTGTTGTATTACCTCATGTTCCTAATGAAATTGTTCTCCTAGCATAACCTGATCTTCAATTTTGACCTCTAATAGTTTAATCTCATGTGTCATTTTCTACCATTCTTTAATGCTTCTTTCTGTTTCTTTCAAATTGTCATTCTCCTTGTGACAAATTTTGCTTTCTTTCAATGTTGCTACTATTGTCATTTTCTTGGGTATACCTTTGGTTCTCTGTTATGGTACTTCTAAATATTTCAATTGACTTTGTTCTTTACTCTTTTTTACTATAGGTGTATTTTCTATTTGTGTGCTTTGCTCAATATTTTTCCTTTCATCTAATTTTTCTATCTTTTTATATTTGTCCTTATTATTTGTCTTAATCTCTTGTTCCCTCTTTCTTTATTCTAATATTTCTAAAGGATTCCTCTATGGTTGATATATTATGATCAATTTCTAGATTTGTTTTAATAATGCCTTTAATTCCCCCTTCATATTTCTTAAATTCAATCTCATAAATGGATCTATTTGTTATAATCTTTTTTCTCCTAATCATTTTTTGATTTGGTTCCTCATCTATTAGAAATTTAACATTACTGATTTTGTCATACTCTAAGTCTATACCTATAAGTTTACCAATTGATTTACCTATTCTAAATAATGTATATAAATGTTTAATTTCTATTGGAAGATTATTGCATTCATACCAAGTTGGTAACATATGCTCTTTTTCAACATTTCAATTAGGTATCCAAGTTTGAAATTTAACTACATGCCCTTTATAATAGCATTTTGATATAGAAATTATTATATTTCTAATCTCTTTATTTTTGCAATGAATATAAATTGATGAATTTGATGAAGTACTAATACTTACCTATTGTTTGCAGAGCTTCTCTAATTTCTTTGTCAATTTTGATAATAAAAAAATTCTAGTCTACTCCAGAGTACCTATGCTCCTAGCTCTAAACATTCTTTCCACTTTTCTTCTATGTACCTGTCACTAATGATTAGTATATTAGACCAATTATAGAAATTAGTTCCATTTACCTTATCTAGTGGCAGAGTTGTCATATTGTCTTTTGTGTTGGCAACTTTGCATTATCTGAAATACACTTCTCCCTTTTATGTGGTGGTGTATAGATTTTTTAATTTTTCTCAGAAACCCTAAGTACTTTTTCTGAGTCTACTTGTTATTGCTTCTACCCTAGCGGAATACAGTTAGCTTCTAAAATTTTGGCAGGTTTATATATTGCTAGCTTACTATTGTTGTCCACTTTTTCTTGGAAAGTAACTAATTTTGTTATTTTCTTTTCTTCCTCTACTGGTTTGATAATTTGGGTAGACTATTTCTAAGGATATTTACTTTCTTCCATCATTGGCCTCTTCTTTTGCGATGCATTTCTTCTTCGATTCCTATTTGAAATTACAACTTGCCATCCATTGAAATTTTCACATGGATTTTTATTTAGCTTTATCATCTTCCTATCCATGACTTCATGTTGTTTAACCAGGTCACTAAATGTGTTCAACTTTGAATGATCATTGTTTAAAGCTTCAAATCTATTGTTGGTTGGAATAAAGGGGATTGCTTGTTTTCCTTTTAGCCTATCTCCTTGTTGCTTATATTTTGACTAGAAAAAAGGAAAACCCTTATTAGGGCCAAATTTATTTTCCACTGATTTTTGGTATCACTGTTGTCCAAAAAAGGAATAATTTAAGAATTTGGGAAATACTAATTTATTCACTTGATTTGCTACTTTTGTAATTCTCACCATTTTTCAGAGCAGTTTGTGATCGAAAACATTTTTGGGAACTTTTTTAACTGCACTAAGGTGAAGGGCATCTTTTAGTGCTCAACTACTATTTGAAAATCATCAATCTTCATTAGTGGTAGTGCAGAATTTGGTGATCCACTGTATTTGTCTATGCAACCATTAATAGTCTTTGAGGAATTGATCCATGAGGTACCTATGAACTTCATAGGGTTTGTTTAGAACTTAAAATCATGCCACAAAAACTAGGGTTTAAATATTTATGTTTCTCTTCCCTGATATTGATAATGTCAAAGAACTTGCCACAGTTAATTCTTGATCATCATTGAAATCTAGATTCTTCTTTCTCTTGTGGCATGCAAAATGTATCGGCCTTTGCCTTATGGGGTTTAGCAATTCTATGTAGAAAGGTATAACAAATGAATAATTTTATTTTTGCCCTCGCTTGTGAGAAATCTGGAGGAAAATGTAGACCAATTAGGAGAGACATATGCTTGCATCGTCAATATCGATGTACAATATTACACACTACTCTTATACTAATTTAATTATTTCACATTTTGTATTTTAATATTATATAATATTTTATTTAAATGAATTATTTCATCATATCTTTATTACATATATTCTACTTATATTTATTTAATAATTTAATAAAATTAAATTATTATAACTTAGGGCAAATACGCCACAACGTGCCACTTGTTTAATTATGTATTCACTCCAACTTTATAGACTAGCTTATATATATTTTATAATATATATAGGGAAGCCGAGAGTTATCAAAGCTTTAATTTTTATTATAATATATAATTTTTTGTATCAACTATTAAATTAAAGCCTCGAGAACTCATCTCTTCCCTATATATAAGCTAATAGGAATGACATGCAAACATGAAACAACCAAATAATCATTTGTTAATAATTTTCATGTCTAATAACTTATTTCATATGATGTAAATACAAGATTATCATCTAATTAGTATTATATTTAGGTTTTAATATTTAGTGTAGTACCATGTTTATTATTTAATTTAGTGTACTACTCTCACCATATTCGCTCTCTCTCTCTCTCTCTCTCTCTCTCTCTCTCTCTCTCTCTCTCTCTCTCACACACACACACACACACACACACACACACACACACGCGTGTCTCTTAATCTCTAGTACTCTCTCCATATTGAACTCATGCATATAACCCTTTCCTTTTTGTCCCTCTATCTCTCACACACACACATGTCCCTTCCTTAATGTATCTAAAACTCTCTCTCTCTCTCTCTCTCTCTCTCTCTCTCTCTCATTATATATTTAATTTAATTTTTCTCTATACTTCATCTACTCAGATAGTCTCCTCTACTGATTGTCACCATTTTTACCCCTTTTTAACTACATTTCTATGTGTATGTTGTACTCTTAACTAATTACTATAAGTCATTCTCTCCTCTCCCCTATCTTACAATCTCTTGCTCCTTATTTACCTTTACCTCATAGGGTAAAGCATGAACCTATGTAACCATTTGGGATATCTTGGAGGATTATGGCCAAACATTTTTTGACCGAAAGGGTTTTAGCCATAACCATATCAGTTGTACTTATGTGGCACATTTCTATGCCAATGTGGCAAGTGCAGTTATAGCTGAAACCCATTCAGCCAAAACTGTATGAGGTAATATATATACACCAAAATCACTTTGGCAGGTCATTTCATTGTAGTGGTTTGCAGATTTGGTGGAGTGGGTTAGGGTGTTTCGATCGTAAGAGGCTGGTGGTTTTTAAAAAAAGATTATTTTGTTAAGTTATTTTTTGTATTACATGTTAGTATTAGTTACATTAATTATATTTTAAGTGTTTTATTAGTTAGCTATTTAGATTAGTAATTTTTTTATATATAGTTAAATCATATGTTAGATAGAGTACAAAGTATGTAAATTAGAAAAGTATATCTAGAGTGAACTTTAATTTAATTAACCATAGCTATAGATTTAACATAGAGATAACTATAGTATTGTAATTAAATATCTAGTTAATCATAGACATAGATTAAATGTAGATAACTATATAGTTAGATTTAATATTAGTTAATTATAGTCATAGATTAGACTTAGTTAAAATGTAAATTAATATTAGTTAATTGCATTTTAGAAAATATTAACATAGTAAACCTATAGTCTAACATATAGAACGTTTAAGATATAGAACTAACATGTAGTCAAACATTAGGTAGAACTAAACTAGAATAACTTAGTTGTTCAAACTGTTGAGATAATGGGTGTTGCACACATTGCATAATATTGTTATATTGTATTATTTTATTATGTAATGTTGCAACTATATGGATGTACAACATGTAAATATTTCCATGGGATATACTTGATGAGTTGTATTGTAACATTGTGATAATATTTCATGTAATTATTTAATATTGGGGAAAAGAATTAAATGCCCACTATTAAATGTGGGATCAGTGGATTAGGTAGCACATGGTTTTAGCACATGGTTTATGTAATACCACTTGGTGGTTTTGTGGGACTTGCTACTATATAAGCAGCCATAAGGGTAGTTGTTGGTGTGAGAAGAAGGCGAAAAAAGAAAGAGTCAAGTGGGACAAGGCTTGATAGATTAGCCAAGGGAGCATTTGTGAAAGTTGGAAGCATGGCATGGGATGTGTGGATTCATGCTTGTTCACATAGTTTTCTCAATTTTGGCTATGGCTTTGAAGGCTTCCATGGTTGTATTGCAATAGTTTTTTTATTGAATAATACATGGTGATGGATGCTTTTGGAGGCTGAGTTTTTCCCTCAATGAGGGTTTTCCAGGTTATATCTTTTGTCACAATTTTTGTGGGTATGTTGTCTATTCTCTTGCATGTGGATTTTAATTGCATATTTATTTTAGATCTATTATGGGTTATGTGAAAATGGTTACATTCTTTGTTGTTGAGTTTCCTTACAAGTGGTAGCAAAGCTATGGTTTTATTCTTATAACCCTAGATTGAATCCATGGGAATGCATGAGAGGATAAAAAAAAGGGTAAGATATATGAGTGATTTATTGTAGATCTAAGGGTTTTGGGTTTGCTATTATGATGGGATGTTAAAAATTTGGGCATATGAATTTTTTTGAAAAAAAATGGATTTTTTTGAATGTTTTATTTAAATGAGGGTTTTAGGGGGTAGCTTGTAAAAATGACCTCATGGGTAAAAAAAAAACTCACCATTAGATCCAAGTCAATGTTTCCATAAATTTTGATATATAATATGCCCTAGTTTGGCTATGTTCAGAGGAAATGAAAGAGTTTTTCACTTTCAGCCCATGATGGTCATCAAAATTAATCTCGTCAAAATTTTCGTCACAAAAAAAATCGTAGTGAAAATGGTAAAAAAATTGTCTTAGTAAAATGACCATAACTTTCTCTCAGGATATCAAATTTTAGACTTCTTATAGGCATTGGAAAGCTAATTTAGAGTACTACAACTTTGTGTAGGTTTGGTTTTGTGATTTTGAAATTTTGTTAGGTTTTAAGAGCCCAAAAGTTAGATTTTATTTATCTAGAGCATAGATTAGGGCATAACTTGGGCATACAGAGTTTAATTTTTGAAGTCAATGGAAAGCTCCTGGAGAGCTCTACACATTGGTTAAGATTTGGTGTAGGTTTGACATGATTTATTTGGTGATATATTGATCTGAATAGTTTATAGATATATTTTGACTATGGTAACATTGTGAGTTTATGGCATTGGAGATTTAAGATTTGATCTCATTGTATACTTAGTTCATATTTTAGATTGGTCTCATGATGATATAGTTATCAATGTTTGGTTTGTATATGTATGATGACTTGTTGAGTCTACAAGTTGTGTAGTGTTGTAAGTCGTCTATACTTACAAGTTGCATTTATAGCTTGGTTATGGGTTTTCTTTGCCCATTTATCTTTCATTATTGATACATATTTAGATTGGTGGCTTGGATTTGGGTTGTCTATGCCCTAAGACACATGATTTTCTAATTTTTTTCTTCATACAAAAGGGATGAGATGTTGTTACCAAGTACACTCATTGCAGAGGATTATGGTTGACTATTCTATGTTAGTAGGTTGGACACATTGAGAGCCAAATGCTCAGTTCACGAATGTGATCATGGTGCCATAAATTTTGGCATGATATGATTGGATATTCAAGTATATCCTTGATGTTCATTAGTTTAGATTCCTGATTTGGTTATGGTGGTATATCTTCTTGGTTGAGGATCATGGTTATTTGGTTTCTTTTGAGAAGCTTGTGATGTGCACTTTAAGTTCTTTGATGGTTTGATGTCTTGGTTGATTCTCATGGTTAGAGGATGGTTTTTCATCATGATGTCATGGATAGCTTGGATACACGATTTAGTGGGAGCTTGTGATAGTGATGGGGTGATAATGCAAGATTAGTTCCTAGTTTGGTTTATATATTCTTGGTTTGGAGATCTTGATTTCACTTGGTATTGACACTTTGGTTGTGTGGGTGTAGACCTAAAAGATCTTCATGTAGGAGATGGATTTATATGATGTTATGGATGACTCAGTATCATAGTTGAGTGGGAGTTATTGGCATTGATATATATTTATTGAGTGTTTGTAGATGTTGGAGATTTGTCTTAGATCATGTTGTTGCAGAAGCATCTTTGAGATTTGCATGGTGCACTTTGTTATCTTCATGGTGTGTGAAGATGGTTTGATCTTGAGGACTCAAGGAGTTCTTGGTTATCTTCATGGTGTGTGGATATGGTACTTCATGGTATGTGGAGATGGTTCTTCTTTCTTCATAGTGTGTGGAGATGGTTGCATCTTGAGGACTCACAGAGTTCTTGGTAGATGTGTGGTTTATGCTTTTATTTGGAATGTTATCCTTGGTGTGAGGATAGTTTTATTATTATGTCATGGTATACTCTTGATACATGTTTAGAGCTTTGACATGTTATAGTAAGTTCATATGGAGTATTTTTTCTCTTTGGTTAGATCATATTGTCATGTTTATGTTCCTGAGGCCATGGTTGGAACTTTGACATTGATCTTGGTTTAGTTTCTTTATATTGAACACATTGATCATAAGCTAGATACTTCATAATATTGATATGTTGCATTTGGAGTTGGCATGGATTGATTGGTTATAGGTGCACATGGATACTTAGAGATGGTGGTAATGCTAATTTCTCTTGGATTAGAGAAGTGTTTGTTGGGATGGTTGATGGTTTCAACAAGAAGTTTGAGGGGCATTCACCTGATATGGACTTGACAGGAGATTGTTCTTAGATGAGTCTTGTTTGGATACTTGGATATCTTGATGAGCATTCTCATTCTTCACTCTTGGTCTACTCAGTAGTTTTTCTACTTGACAGGTATAACCCATTGTTTCTCTCAGATGCATTATATTTATGCTTTACTTTCATGGATATGGATCTTGAGCTATGGTACATGAGTTAGTTTTAGAGGGTTCATTTGAGAGATGGTTTAGCATTGGTTATCTCTATTTTCATATGTTGTTATGTTGGTTGAGTTTGGAAAATGGTTTTATAATGGGCATATTCCTAGGATTAGGATGGTTATTCCTTGATTTAGTAATAGTTTATGAGTTTGATCTTTTTGTGAGAGACTTACATCCATGATTAGTTAAATGGTATAGTTTGGGTGTTGTTGAGGCTTCTTGTTGGAGTTTAATGGAGGAGATCATACTTACATAGTTTACATCTAGAGGTGTGTGTAGAAGGACATGATACAGGTTATGATTTGCATGGTTTCTCTCTGGTCATGGTTATATTCTTGGATGTTTGGTTTCACTTACGTTGAAGTTGAGATTGGTTGGAGATTTTGATCATTGATTTGTGCACATGTATGTCATGTGAAAGATGACATGGTTATTCCTTTGTCTCTTTCCTCTGTTGGTTGTGGAGAGCTTGGGAGATTGTTGAAGACTTGTTATGAGAGTTATTCTTTGCAAGTTATTAGTCTATGTATTGTGGATGTCCTTGAGACTACATGGATTCACTTATTTGAGATGTTGTGAGTGGATTGGTTATAGATTTGATGTTATCTTTTGCATTGGAATCTTCTTGGTATATATGTGGTACGTATTGCTCTTGAGCCTTGTGATTGTAGGTTACAGATTGGATATGTTGATGATGTGAGATTCACTTGGTATACCTTTGGAGGTATGGATAGTTGGATGGGTTTGACACTTTATGTGGGTTTTATTTCAGCTATGGATATTTTGACAACTACGGATACATTTTATTACCTTTGGATCAAGTTTTTTTGTGTTTGGCATTTCAGTTGGTCAAAAATTTTATGATCTTCTAATGTGACAGGTTGGGTGGATTTCTCTTTGGACGGCTTCTATGTATGTTTAGTGGTAGTGGCATAATAAGAGGTGAGATCATTCATGTTTGAGATGCTAGATACTTTGATTTTGTTGTGGATACCAGGATGGAGCACATGATGTATTTTGATCCATGATGGTAGATGTGCTAGGAGGGATTATTCCCTTGTTCATTTATGTGGCTACAGATTAACCCTATGAAATGCATACAACAAGTGAGATATTGTTGAGATAATGGGTGTTGCACACATTGCATAATATTGTTATATTGTATTATTATATTATGTAATGTTGCAACTATATGGATGTGCAACATGTAAAGATTCCCATGGGATATACTTGATGAGTTATATTATAACATTGTGATAATATTTCATATAATTATTTAATATTAGGGAAAATAATTAAATGCTCAATATTAAATGTGGAGTCAATGGGTTAGGTTTCACATGGTTTATGTAATACCACTTGGTGGTTTTGTGGGACTTGCTACTATATAAGCAACCATAAGGGTAGTTGTTGGTGTGAGAAGAAGAAGGTGAAAAAGGAAAGAGTTGAGTGGGACAAGGCTTGATAGGTTAGCCAAGGGAACATTTGTGAAGGTTGGAAGCATGGCATAAGATGTGTGGATTCATGCTTATTCACATAGTTTGATCGATTGTGGCTATGGCTTTGAAGGATTCCATGGTTGTATTGCAATGGTTTTTTTGCTGGATAATACATAGTGATGGATGCTTTTGGAGGCTAGGTTTTTCCCTCAATGAGGATTTCCTAGGATATATCTTATATCACAATTTTTGTGGGTATGTTGTCTATTATCTTGCATGTGGATTTTAATTGCATATTTATTTTAGATGTATTATGGGTTATGTGGAAATGGTTACATTCTTTGTTGCTAAGTTTCATTACACAAGCTTGGAACTAAAACTTAACCAATTTCAAAAGATATATATTAAAACAAGTATATCTACATCAAACTTAGGAAACTTATTCAAACCTATAGCTAAAATTGTTAGAAAACTTAGGTACATCTACATCTACATCTACATGTGCATATTTTTTGTTCACATACATAAGCTATACATTGTTGATATACAACATGTGTGTTAAATAAAATGGTCTATATTTTTTAGTTGTTCAACTTAGATACATATGATTGAATAGTGCATATACATAATATTGTACATATACGTGTTTTAAATTAAATTTAACTTTCAATTATATTTATTTACACAAGTACATTTATGTGTATATATGCATGTGCAGATCTAGGTCTTTATCATATATACTTGTATCTTAGCTCTTCATTTATAGACATATCATCTTTGTACATCATACATTACAATATCTAGTAGTAGGGCTGCACCTACATCCTTAGGGGAGGGTAGTGTTTAGGGAGGGGGTCATAGTGTTGAGTCTCATACAACATGTAGATGAATATTATCTATTGAGGAGAGAAAGCATTTATTTAGAAATATGATTACTAGGCTATCTTGTGCTAATGAGTTCCTAGATTCTACACTTTTGACTTCTACCACCCTCCCTAATAGGGAGAAGATTACTGCTAGCAGAGATGAGTTGTGTTGTATGATTCAGATGATTGAGTCATACAACCGATATGATGATATTAGTATTGAGAGTTTGTATTTTTCTCTTTCTTCCAATGCCATTGGCACTCTAAAGTATAGAAAGACTGATATAGAGGTCTCCATTGCTATGGTGAAGACCATGTTTCCATTTTATATAGACAAACCTAGGGTTAGAGGTTATTCGGCTACAAAGTGTACATATGAGCTTGTTGCACCATTTATATATCCTTGTTGGTTAGTTGCACATCACAAATGGCCACAAAAGGATGAGTTTGCTCTTTATTTCTACAAACAATTATTTGCAAAATTTTATTTATAGTATGATGTAGATTATACATATTTTCTAAGTCATGCTGGATAGGGCCTTGATGAGTTCATACCTTTTGGTCATGTCAAGATCTCCATAGATGGTTTTTACGAGTATGACTATTCCAGATGATACAGTTAGGACTCAAATCTATCATAGAATTACCTCAGTTTCTACACAGTTACGGGGGATGTCTTCTAATCGATGTGGTAGATATATGTTATAGTCTCAAGGTACTATTTTGATAGATGCATCCTCTAGTACAGGAGTTGATGATGCATATGGCATAGTAGACATACCTTGTCCACTAGAGATTTCTACTATATCAGATGTGGATGCATTGCATCGTATGACATCCTATTTAGTAACTAATCTTCTTGGTTAATACTAGGCATTATTGATAGCTACAAGGATTCCTCTTAGTGACATTCGTGGACAGATTAGCCATACTCTCTCATGCACAACAAAATCACAGGGTTCACAGAGACAAGAGGATATTCATACACCTTCTACAACACCTGCTCCTACATAGGACCCTACAACCCTCCACCCCCCACCCACCCACCTACTTAGGACCCTACACCTCTACATCACCCCCCTACCTAGGCCCCCACAGTACGATGTTGTCTATTTACCACTATGCTTTCAAATGAGACAATCGACTTAGACACTGACCCTATTTTATCACTACATGATTCAAATATTAGTCAGATTAGTAGAGCATTACATGGTGCTATGGTAAATATATCAATTTATAAATTTATTTTTTATTTTTTATTGTAATTTGCACATACTTGAGCTTAAATACATGTACCTAGAGACATACACATATTCTTGATTCAATGTAACTTGTGTAATGTATGCATATGTGCTACAGGGTCTTAGTGACAATATGTTGCATTTTGGTGATATTTAGATGCCGATAAATCCCATGTAGCATGAATCAAAGGTATGTTACAATTTTTATATATATTCTATATACATGATATAATGTGTGTATATAATTTTATAACTCCGTTTAAAACAAATTTCTTTCATTTGACACAGGGTTCAGACCCAGATCATAGAGCCTTTTAGGGTCATGGATCAAGAGGGGGGTGCAGTTGATCTTCATGTATATGTAGTGAGCTTGTCTTATTTTAGATGTTTTTAATTATATTTATTTTGAAATGTGACAATTATTTTCCATATTTGTAATAGGTATAGATCGATCTAATCCTTAAACTTTTCAAGAGGTTTTATATGTGTGTGTGTGTGTGTGTGTGTGTGTGACAATTATTTTCCATATTTGTAACAGGTATAGATCGATCTAATCCTTACACTTGTCAAACGATTCTTGGTATTATATGTTTACATCAAGTGATGACTAAAGGACACCGCAAACCTCCAATGATTAAAGTAAGAGAGGAATCATGTTTTTGCGATGATTGCATTAAGGACAATCCAATGAGTGTATATGAAAATATTGTGAATGGATATACTTTCACATTGGAATTCTAAGGAGATAGTCAAAAAGCCTCCTTTTGAAGATGCTAACATTGACATTAACATTCATGATTCTGTATATTTAGCTGATTATGAGTGTGTTTCTGATTTAGTTATGATAGGTTTGTGCATATGTATGTTCATTAAAATTAATTTATATATTTAATTTTTCACTTTCAAAACATGTTTATTTTTATGTACATGGAGGATATATTTTTGTTGTCCAAGCTTAGTAGATAATGTAGAAAATGTAGACTATTATCTTCTAAGATGCACAAAAGTAAAACACAAGTTGCTAGAAGGAACTATAGATGTTGATGGACAATCATATCCAATTGGATCAAATTTTGTTGAAGGAACATATTATCAACGTACAAGGGTAACTAATAGTGGTATTGAATTTATTGAATACATGCTTGGAGGAAAAAAAATTACATTACAGTAACCATGTTATAGCAACAAAGTTGCAATTTGACACAACACAAAGAAGAGGATATCACAAAAATCAAAAGTGGAAACTATCTATTGAAGAACATGAAAAACTTCTAGAGATAATAATAAATAGAGAGGATCCTAACAATGCAATGTTTGTGGAGCTCTAGTTCAGCTATTTACTTAATTTAAGTAGCTCTCATACCGTCATATTTAATGTACACATAATTTTGGATATATGTTTTAAAATTTTGTATACATTGGATCATGGATCTTGGATATGCTAAATTATGCATGTGTTGTTATTTATATTTTATGTGTGCATTATCTATGGTTCGATGTAAATATGTATTTTGGAAGATTTTATTTATGCTTTAATAGTTTATGTTTTTATGTATGCTCTTCTAGGACAACCTCTTAGGACCTCCCCTTAAGACAACCCCTTAGTACCTCCCCTTAAGAAAACCTCTTAGGACCTCCCCTTAAGACAACCTCTTAAGACCTTCCCTTAAGACAACCCCTTAGGACATCCCCTAAAGGCATCCCCTTAGGAGCTCCCAATAAGACAATCTCCCCTTAAGAAAACCTCTTAGGACATCTCCTTAATATATCCTCTTAGGAAATCCCCTTAGGACCTCCCCTTAAGACAACCTCTTAAGACCTCCCCTTAAGACAACCTCTTAGGACCTCCCCTCAGGACCTCCCCTTAAGACATTTTCTCAGGACATCCCCTTAAGACATCCTCTATTCTTTAGTGTATTACATTCTTTATGTTCATATGGATTGTTTAGTGATTAAATGCTCTTATGTATTCTGTAGTTTATTCTTTATGTTCTTATATGCATTAACTTTATTGATTAAATGTTGTAACATGTATTCTTTATGTTATTATGTACACATGTTCTTATTTATGTTCTTACCTATGCTTCAATATACATTCTTATGTATATGTTAGGACCTCCCCTTAAGACATGTCATTTTATACTTAATTAAACTTATATTAAGACATCAAGATCAATAACATGTACATAAACATGAATAAAATATGAATATTGAAAACATACATACATTCAAAATCAACATGTGAACATAAACATGAACATAAGACATGAGCATAATATACATCTACAAAATAATATATACATGCATATATAATTAAATGTCTTTGGAGAATAATGTATTCACATAAAATGTAGCCAAAATACCATATAAAATGTCTCCAAAATATCATATCAAATGTATCCAAATAACATATAAAACATTGAGTTCTCCATATCAAATGTATCCAAAATAACATATAAAATTTCTCCATATCAATGAAATTTGAAGAATATATTATATATATAACCTTTCACTTCCCAAAAATAATGCTTATTGTATTCAATATCTCAAGTAGCAAAATGATCTTTGCAACATTCAACAATTTGATTCACACTCTTTATTCTATTACCTATATGTGTAACATGCATACATATAATTTCAAATATACTAAATGTGTGTGTGTGTGTGTGTGTGTGTGTGTGTGTGTGTGTGTGTGTGTGTGTGTGTGTGTGTGTCTAGATCTAGAGAAGATATACGTTATAAGTATTGAACAGACTAAATGCATATGTACCTACAAGTTCATGTTGTAAAAGTGCATGCTTTATACATGCTCCTGCTCCATCGTGCTCCCCTTTTCCATGCCCACTTTCAAAGAAGTTCCACAAAAAACTAACATTTATTCTAGCATGTTGCATGGCTAACCAATTAAATGCTTTTGTAGATTTAAATTATCATGTGAGCATGAAATGAGCTTAAAACCAATTATATACATCAAATTGAAATACACGTACAAATAAATATAAGTTAAATAAAGTTAAAAATAAATACATACACATGTACACTAACCTATACCATGAGACCAAATCTAGTGCTCTAAAACATTTATTCCGTGATTTCCAAGATCTTCAGAGAACATTGCAAAACAATAAGCCACTTAACTCATATCATGAACTCTATCATCACTAATATAGAAATGAACCTCCTTGATGATAATGCATTCATTTTTCTCTAGACTTTCTATCTCATCCACCTCAAATTGTGCATGTCTATAGGTCATTTGCACAAATATTGCAACTTGTTCAGAATGAAAATATTACCCTTGAAGCTTTTTTTTAGGTGAAAATGTATAGTTCTTAGAGAAATCTACAACTGAAAGAATACAACCAGGTGGAAAATAATTTTTTGAATCACAAAATTGTTTACCTTGTCATCGTGCACCATGAGAATGTTGGATGTGTGGATATATCAGTAGACGAAACTTGGTCATCAACTCATCATATTCCAATTCACTCTCCTTCAATACAATTTTTTGGATTCAACTCTTGTCTTATTTTGGTATGTCTCATATTCATATCTCATCCATGAAACTGGTGTTAATTCATTAATATTCTTGATTTTTAGTGGAAATTTATGTAAATCTCAATAATATTCACATTGATTTTTGATGCATTGTACTTTGAACTCATCTGAGTCTTCTAATTTATTACATAATATAAACTTCACAAATTATGTTGTACTGCTAGGGATGACAAAATTTGGATCAAGTGTCGCCATAACTTTTTTATATAATTGCAAATGCAGACCAAATTCAACATGATTTGACAACAACAAGTTTCACGTATCTTATTTATGCATACAAAGGAAGGATGTGGGCTCTCAAACATTCTCTAACACATTTTCACATTTGAAAATTCTTGCTTAGATGTTTGAAATAATTCACTTTATCTTATATCTATAAAGTGTTTGGATGTTCAATTTTTGCCCTTGTCTCTTGATCTTTAATTTGTATAGTATCACATCTATTGGAAGAAACATGAGAGAATGTGGTCCAAATTTAATAACCTATCTTTTCACATCTTCAAAAATTCTATCTTTTCGAGGAACTTTGCAAATATTCACCCAATTATTCTCAATGTTTTCATCTAGCATATTTCTCCTCCTAATGTATCTTTGAAAAGTTCTAGATATATATAGTAAATCAGAAATTACATGTACTTGTTTTCTATGTGTTAACTTTCTACTAGATATAATAGTCATCAACACTCTACATTTAGTGCTCAAATCGCCTCCTTGATTTGTGTTGTCAATTTTTCTATTTAAGAAGTTTGCAAATTTTCAACCATTGTTTTATTAACATTATGTGCAGAGTTTTTCTTGTTAGATGAACAACATCCAACAACTCCAAAACAAGTAACATATCTTTTCTCCTAAATAACTCGACAAATAATTTTGTCTTTCCAAATATACTTTTATTTTTGAAATTTTCATCCCACATGTTTTGGCAATGATTTTTAATAGTATTCTCATTTACCATATGTTTAGATGGAATTTGATTAAAAAGTAGTTTCTCATCCAAATCCATCAAATTTCCTATGCCTAATAATTTGTTTCTTCATTTTTTTTGATAGGTAACATTATTGGTATTATATTGATATTAAAGAGAGAGATTGCAATACTTGATGTATGGCCATATACCTTACTACCATATATCTACTCATCCCAAGGCCCCATACATTTAACATTACAAAAACTACAGAGTATTAAAATTTGTTTCTATCATTAGAACTACCAAGTTGTTACTCTTCATGAATATCATCCTCTTCATGAAGATCTCATCTTCTTCATGAACTTTAGTAGGTTGGTTTTAATTTGTTTTGTATGTCCTTTCATTTTTCCATCTCTTATTCTATCATATTTCCTTGATCTAGCCTTTTTTTATTACCCATTGAATACTTTGATCTATAGACAAATATTTTAATTTAGATTCCACTAAATACAATTCAATGCTTCAATATAGAGTATAAAAATAACTAGGTGAAAAAAACATTCCTTATTGATGATCCTTTGTAGTTGTCGTTAAACTCCAAGGGACAACTAATGAAAACGACTTCAAAAAATATTTATTTCTCAAAATGCTCCTTTATTTTTCACTATTTACTATATTTATTATAAAATGAAGAAAACAATTTTTTTTTATGAAACCACCATGTGACCACTAGTAGTTGCATCGGGCTAACATGGGTTATGACCATAAATATTTTGGTTGAAACTATTATGGACGAAAGTGTTTCGGTCGTAACTATCTATGTGGCATCCTTTGTGGTAGCCACATAAGAAAAAATACAATTTCTGCAAACTTTTCACTTTCAATGTTGATTTCTCCGTACAAAATGAACTTTCTTCAAAAACTAAAAATACCTTTTTGTAGATCTTAGAGTCAAGATTATGGTCATATAAATTTTGTAGTATTTTGAGTAGTTGTAATATGTTATAATTTTGAAATATTACAAATAGGTATTTTAAGATTCAAGAAGACTTTGTTAAAAAAAAGAAAACAAATAGTAAATCATGTTCAAAAAATAAAATTTGTAAATGTACCTCTAAAGGAGAGAGTCATCTTCAAGAATATGTAATTTGAATAAAAGAGTATAAGTTGATTTGATAGAAAAAGTTTAGTGGAAAAAAATTGTCAATTTCTACTTTGACCACTTTTAACTTGAAAATTTTTAATCCAATTTTGTTTTTTTGTCCACTAGGTATACATGTAAACTATAAAATATTACAAAATGAGACCAAAATATATGATCATTTGCATATATTTGTTTGGCCGGAGAAAAACTCTATATTTTGATCATTAAAAAAAAAATTAGAAAATAGACTTGATTTTTTTAAAATTAAATATTTTTGACTCAATTTTTTAAAAAAATTACATGCGTAAACTTCATCATTTTTTACACATTTCATAAGTTTACATCATCTTCAAATTCTAAACACAAATCTCACTTTTATGTCATTAAAGTCCAATAGTTCAAATTTTGATATCCTTTTCCTTTATAAAAGGTGACACAAGTTTGTACTTTCCTCTCTCTTTCCATCACTAATCTATCTATTTTCTTTCTTAATTATCTTTCACCCCTTATTTATTTTCTATATGAATAACTAACTCTACATACAATTAGTTTCTAAGATAATGATGAGAGATTTTTATTTCTTTGTTAATCAATATGTTTTAGTTGTAATAGTTATTCTTAAATATAAGTTTTAAAAGGAGTAATACTAGAATTGCACAATTTTTTTAGATTTTTTAAATCTAAAAATTTAAAACTTTAACATGGAAGGGTAAAATAATTATTTCAAAAATTATTTTTAATAGTGGACATGTATATAAATTGAGATGAACAATCTTAGAGATCTTGTTATCTTATGAGAACTTTGTAGTAATGACACAATATTAATATAGCGAGCTTTGAAGTAGTAAATATATATATAAAGCTCAAGATTGAATTGACAATATCTAGGTAATTTCTTAAAGATATTATTTTTCATATAAAATATACTTTATTTTTTATAAAATAAATTAGTCAAATGAAACTTTAGGACAATGCATTATAATATACTACTCAAATATAATATAGTATACATATGTATATCTATACACATATAGTCATAATTAAAAAATTAAGAATTTAATCATTATTTAAAAAAATATATACATATAATTTAACATGGAAGGAAGAAGTACCGAGCTTTGAGTTAATTTAATCAACTCATTTGATTTTCTTGCATAAAAATATTTAATCTTTTATTCTAAAGATATTTCACTTGTTTCAATGACAAAGTAGAATTGTACCCTAATTTTACAAATATAAATATTTTAGGGGTTTTGAACTTAGGTCTTGTACACACACTAAATGGATAGTACTAAATAAAGATGCAAAATTTACAATGCATTAGAAAAATGAAAGGAAAGGAATTCTTCTTAGTCCATTGAGCATCCTAGAACAATACAAAATACATATGCATATGTTTCTCTAATTCAAACATTAGCCAATATGAATTGTTGGAGGTTGTCCTTGCTCCCATTCCCGCTAATGAATACCTCTGATGCACTGCTGCATTGCACAAAAAAATGTTATATTTCCTTTTACCTCAAAAATCTTCCCTAATTTTAAGGTTATTGAGCATATAAATAAAAAAGCATACCATCCCCAATAAGAAGAACTCAATCCCCTTTGTTGGATACAATTGTTAATTGTGTATTGTCTTTGATGTTACACAAATGTCATATCAGCCATTAGATAGAGTCTACCGAGCTCAGACGGTCAGCAAAGCAATTTACAGTGTCTACCGAATGTTCCTGAATAGCACAAAGGAAAGTTAGCTCTTACCGAACTCACTCGGGCATCAAAGGATTTTGTAGCAGAAAGTTAATGTTAACCGAGCTCCCAAGGTTAACAAAAGGAAAGATAATGTCTACCGAGTTGACTCGGTCATCAAAAAGAAAGTTAGCTTTTACCGAGCTAACTCAGTAAACGAAGGAAGGTCAATGTTTATCGAGTTAACTCAATCTCTGAAGGAAGTTGCAAGGTTTGTAGTGATTACCGAGCTTCACTTGGTTAACACTGGGGAAACTATTCTGGAGCAGTGGTCACCGAGCTGGGTCGGGCAACGAAGAATTTTATTATTCTAAAGAATTAAGTTTAATTGTTTTGTGCAATGTTTGCAACCGACTGATTTATGTTTTTCAGTTGTTGTAACTTGTAATTAAGTCAACTTGACAATCTGTAAGATATATATGAAAGGTCAAATTGTGAATTCATAAGATGTAAGAGTTTGGATGCATAAGAGTGGAATGTATGGATATGGAATGAGCAAATATTGAATATATGAGCGAATGTTGAAGAAGGATTAGATGTGCTTATGGAGCTGCAAAGTTATATTCGATCAGTGAGGATCTAGTAAAGCAGAACAAAGATCTGTATTTAGCAAAGATAAGTTGCATATATTTCAGATCACTTCATTGTTGCTTTCTAATCATTGTAATAGTGGTTCAAAATCTCTTAACAGAGTTGGTTTAACAGCCATTTTGTAAATCCTCTAACAAGGTGACAATTCAGTTGAATTGTTCTAAAGACCTTTGACAAGGCCACTTCTAACAGGGTGATTAAATCCTCTAACAGGGTTACACCTAACAGTGTGTTTTGTAACCTTTAACAGGGTTGGCTCCTAACAGGGCTCACTTCAGAAGAGTGAAAATTGGTAACTAGTTACTTGGTGGTTTTTCCCAAATTGGGTTTCCACGTTAAATCTGGTGTCTCTTGTGTTCATGTTATTTCTTTATGCATGCATGTTAGTCACTTTAAATGCTTAATAAGTTAACAGAACATCTATCAAGTTTCAACATTTATTTGTGTGGTTACCGAGTATTAGCAGCAACTATATTTTAAGACATCTAAGGACCTGTGGATTTATTTTTGTGGTAACTGATTCACCCCTCCCCTCTTAGTTACTCCATCTCTATTTCCAACACCCTTATCAACAAGCAACTTGTACATTCATGTATTAATCTTTGATCTATGCCTTTGATGGAAGGTCTCAAATCATCCCACCCTTTCATTTCCTTGAGCATATCTAATGCTCGTTGCTTTGATATACTCTTGTCCAATCCTACCCAGAATCTCTCCTCAAAATCATTCTCAAGTTTATTGGACCTATCTCTAGACATTTCAACAGCCAAAGACAATAACCATGCCCTACACACCCAATTGATGCAATATATTTGGGAAATATATTGAGGATTGAATTGTTAGTATGTAATGTTTAAGTCAATTGGAAGTACTTCAAAATATAAATAATATAGAAGCCTCAAATCTGAATATGAAATTTGTTCAAATTTCATTCTTAAATAAAAATTCATGGAATCAATAAATTAAGAATTTTAAATATATGTTAAAACCATTCTTTGGAATCAATTCTCCTTCTTATTCATGGTTGATACCAATTCTAAATTGTAGGTTTATCAAATTCTTATTATTCAAATCAGGCAACCAAAGTTGTATGTTGGTATTTAGAATCAGATTGGAGCTATGACTAAATCGACTAAAACATCCAATAATATTTATAGAAACACACGTATTATTCTTAATACTCAAATTGGCTATAACAACCCAAAAATTTTCCTATCAAAAACATTAAATCATCAGACAATATGAATATTGAAACAATTATTAAATTCTTCATTCATCTTTCATTGAACAAATTGAAACAATTATTGAATTCCAGATGCAAACTATTATGAGATCACTTGCACATTCTAAATCCAAACTAAAAAATCTAAAAGCCAATTTTTTAAAATTTGTTTGCTAGAATGATTAAAACTATCTAAACAGAGATAATTGTATCAATTACAATTCCACCTCTTTTATTCAACCCCCTTCTAATCATCTTTCATCCTCATTTAAATAATGAGGCATAGTTATAATTCTTGTAAACTACATGTGAATGTGACTAAGTCTCATGTTGTTCTCCACCGAGCCTTTTCCCTCTGACTTGTAGACAAGAGATTTGCAGATCCTTCATGTGGTCTCTTTTAAAATTGTTATCTTTCTTTAAATCATTCTAATCAAGAAACCTAGAAAGATCTCATTACATTTTCATTACAATTGATTTTTCCATATGCCATAAAAATTTTCACTATTTTTGATTCCTCGAGTTTCACATTTTTTTGTTCCTTCACCACATTCTGCTTCACAAATGTAGAGGTCTTTATGTGACTAAAGAGCCTCACGACTAATAATAAGTTTATTCTAATTATTATTAATATTTTTATATTATAATGAACATTTAGATGTTATATATATTTTAATATTTTTCATTTTAATTATTAATTTATATTTTAATTATTGTTAATTTTATTTATATTTTAATGAACATTTAAATTATATATATTATACTTTTTAATTTAGATATAAATTTGAAATATTTTAATTATATATAGATCTCTTTTTATTCTAATCAAAATATAAACTTAATGGTAATAGAATTTTTATGTTTCTAGTTCAAAAATTTAAACTAAATATTTGATTTCTATTCTCCATTCCTATACCTGCCTATAAATTTGAACGTTATTATCCTCCTCATGTAAGCAATAGTAGCACAACAACACTTAGCCGTTTGGATGCACATTCAAATATCTCTGCCTAACGAGTAACGACTTCCATTCTCGCGGCATAAATATCTCGACGCAACTGAACCGAGTATGATAATGCAAGTAATAATTAATTATTATTACATATTTAACGTAGTTCAGTTCTGCTTTCTGGTAACTTCATAGGAATGGATATTAACAGGTATTTTGAAATCTACAATGCTTCTAAAGAGAATGTAAGGCATGTCGAGGAAATATCTGGCATCGTTTCCAGACAAAATCAGGCAGGGTAAGTTAATCTTGGAGTACATTTTTACAGTTTGTAATTTTTTTAAAGTTTATTTGCGGATCATTTGATTTTTTTTCCTAAATAACGCTTTTATGGGGGTATGCCGAGGTATGGGCAAACCCTTCGTCAGAGATTTAAAAGTTATTAGTTTTATTGATTGCGTGAGAATTTTGGGGGTTTTCTTGGTCCATATATGAGCAAGATTTGCAATAATGGGCTTTCAATCGTGTGCATGCTGTTGGTTTTGATGCATAAAAGTAGCTTTGATTGCCATGAATCCTTCGGCTTTTGTTGGATAAATAATAGTGTTTTAGGGTTTGATTTTTTTCGCTTAAATTAGGTATTACCATTAAATTAAAAAATTACATATCAGGAACTTTTGGTTCTTAATAGTTCCGCTGTCTTCATTGCCATTTCAGTATAGGAAGAACATCCAAACATTTTCTTGGTCATAATCTTGCATTCAGTTTGCCCAGTTGTGCTCATTTTTCACCTTTTGAAATTACCAGAATTTCAGATATCTCCAATGGTTTCTTGAATATAGAGGTAGACTGTTGTATGCATTCGCTTTTTGTAATTTCTACTTTTATTCCTTTCTTTGGAGAAGGAACCAACTCGGCAACCATGGTGTCAACATATTTAAATGTATGGATGCCAATTCTTTTTGCACAATCCTCAAAATGTATAGATATCTAAAATTGAGATTCCTCCATAGGTCACATTTTCATTGCCTACTTAAGCTAAATATTTTGCATACCATGTTCTTAAGGAAACTATTGTTAAGGAGCCTTCGCTTTTTTTAAAAAAAATATCTTTGGTGTAATGCTCATATTCAGTTTCAGTATGCATTCCTTGATTCCTAAATTATATGAAATGCACTCTTAATGTACTTGTTGTTTTATTTTGTAAGTTTATTTTTATCCTTAAATTTTAAATCTCTTAGTAAGTTATTAGAAATTTTGAAGAAACATTGTTTAAAAAATGTTGAAGAGACATAGTTTATATATATATATATATATATATATATATATATATATATATATATATATATATATATATATATATATATATATATACTTTTTATTTTGAATCATTGATTAATATACATTTTTAATTTTAAAACTAAGTATTATTTTCTTTAATTTTGAAGATTTTCTTATATGATTTTTTTGGCTATATTTTTGCAGAAAATTGAATATTGAAGTGGATTCATTTATGATTTTCAAGTCTTAGAGTAATTTATAATGGAGGTTAGTTTTAAAAATGTGCTTTCCGCTTTTCTTTAGTGTAACTATTTCTTCACCCACCTCCATGAATACGTTTTAAATATAAATTAAATGATATATTAAAATAAAAGCATCAAGTCATTAGTGAGTCTACTATTTGACAACAACAAGAGAGGTGAAACATCCACTAAAATATCAAGTGTGTCTTCTTACACATGTTTCAACTGATTACTCAAAAAAAATGTCATGACTGTATAATTACCTATGCCTAAAATTTTTTTTATTTTCATCCCTAAAAGCTAACACTTGTGACATTAAGAAAACTACTAAAATAATAGTATACTATTGATAGGGTGATTTTGCTTGAATTTATGAAAGAGTTTTAAACAAGGATGGTTCCTCTCTCAAACTTATGTCTTCATGCTTAAGAATGGTTGGTTTTATCACTTGATCTCCTTTTTGTATGGAAGGTGATGGTATGGAAAAGACATGTACCTAGACAGGCCCCAAAATCAATTTTTTTTGCTTGTTGGATCAACACCCAACATATTCCCTTCCCTTCTGATATGCTCAATAGATATTAGATTATGATTATTCATAAATGTTATCAATGTCTTGAAGAATTCTCTCAAGCCACAAAGTGTAAGGAAACTCAGGTGCGGAAACAGCTTCCTACACTAATCTCTTAAGAGAAGTATGGTGCAAATTGTATTAAAATATTTTACACTTACAAATTCAATATCATGTAAACAACAATATTTCAGCAAACCAAGTATAAAGAAAATAGATAGAGAAAGAAACACATAACACAAAGATTTTTCGGTGGGGAAAAACTTTTCGGTAAAAAAACCCCACCCCTCCAGAACTTGCACAATGTATTATCTTCAACACAAGGTTACAATACACTTGCAATGTAAGTTCAACAGTGACAACAAAAGACTCTAGTAGCAACTCACAGTACCAACAATAGCTCTTACGTGTCACAGGAATCTGTCATAACTGTTTGATCTCCTTATACAAAATTCAAGATGCCGACATATCAACATTATTTGCAAGAAATACATTTTACAAAACAAATAATAAGAATAGGAATTATCCAAGGTTGAGACACCTTATTCCTAACATAAAGTTCTCTTTTTAGGAATTTTATTGGTTATTATTGTTGAATTGCCTTTGATTATAAGATTCCTCAATCCTTCATCTTGCAAGGAGAATCCCTATCCTTTTAAAGGGCTGTCCTTTTTCCATGTTAATAGTGACAGGTGAAACAACCAACTTATTCTTAATAAATAAGATATGAGAATAAGTTTCATTATCCCTAAATGGAAGACCTACCACCACAAAATGAGTATGTTTTCCTCCCTTATCCATCTCCATAAAAAATTGGATAATTCAAGTGAAGTGATTTGAACTATAATTGTTTTGGTTAAAATTATAATAAATAACTCACTTAAACATACTTCAACTTATTAACTTGGCTACATTCAGCATTATAAACTTGTATTTGAACTTGATGTTTGAAAATTATAATAGATAGGGCTTTTTTTATTAGTAATTGTGTAGTTTTGATTAATATTAAATAATAAAAAATAGTGTATCATCTACTATAGTCTCTACCCCCTGCCCCTCCCCCATCTGATTACAAATAAACATCCTACTATTCATTTTCATCATTACAAAACTAGTGATTAAGCATTATAGAGATGACATTCTAGACTCATGTATTGACAATTCCTTGACATTACTCACATGATACCCTATGAAAACCCTCCCTAAGATTTTTTTTATTTTTTTCAGTTCCTAATGCCCATTACAAAAATAGAAACATAAAATTTCATCTTGCAATACCTACCTTAACCATTATTTATAGAGCCTACCTAAACAATTTCATGGCCATGTTCTTGGTCTTTGTGGACCCCCTTTTCCTTGACACATGTGGTTTTGCATTCTCTAATTCCATGAAACTCGATGTATTTACACTCCATACTTTCTCAAAGGAATCTTTAGAGCTTCTTACACTATTTTCACATTCACTTGATACCCGTATCTATTTTCTCACCCCAAACATCAAATAAAATGGACAATGGAAAACTCATCTACTTTTGATTAGTTCTCAATCTCTTTCAAAACATCATTTCTACTCATTCAAACTTGGAATCCAACCTTAACAATAAGTCATCAACAAGAGGTCCTTCAAAATCCATTTTATTGTTTCAACACCTTTAACAATCTCAAGACCCCATGTTAGCACTAGGGTGATAATGCCCATGTTTAGACTGTATCTGTGTTTAACATTGATGAATTCCTCTCCAACAAATCTAATGTTACCTTCACCACCTTAACTTTCTTGTGCCAGCACATTGGAACAATAGTTTTAATCTTTGGTGTTTAACTGCTACACAAATAACTTCTTCTTGTTGAGATATCAGATGAGAAATGTGGTGCCTACCCTAGTTTGCATTTTGCCATTGTTGTCGAACTCTTTCTTGGTGAATTTTCTATTAATTAAGTCTAATTAAAAGATTTAATTAATGATTTAATTATATAGAAAATTATTATGATATTTTAATATTTAATTTTATTTAATTAATTGAGAAATTAATTAAATAAAAGAATTAAATTTGAAGATAAAAGTTATAAGGTTAAAGTTAGAACGTGGTAATATTTATTTAATCTAATAATAATATATTTAGAGTTCATTTTTAAATAAATGTTAAATAATATTATTACTTAAGTTAATAAATATTTTATCAATTAAGTTTCAAAAATGAATTTAAAAGTGAAAAAGATATTAAAATTATTAAAAGATTCTAGATCACATGATGCATGCATGTGATTAAAATATATTAAGATAAAACAAGTAGATTTATTAAAGTGAGTGCATGAGATTTAAAAAAATTAATAAATTAAGTTGAAAAGAGTAAAGTGAATATTAAATAAATTTATGTGCATTATATTTATTCACATAGGAGTATGCGAGCTCTTGGGAGTTGTCATGTTGACAACACAAGAGTTTGCACTCTGATTATGCACGTGTTGTCTACACTTAGGAGTTAGCACATTATTTGAGCACATGGTGTCTATAACATTCTAGAGACCTCATCATGTCTATCTTCTTGTTGTGGAAGTTATGTGCTTAGTTGTCATGCTTATCTCCTAGTTCTTTCTAGACACATTCTAGAGGCATCTTAGAGGCCTTTGTATAGAAGCTCTCCTAGTGTGTATGGACAAGCGGATATGCATTCGAGAAGTTCATATGCTTCTACATGCTCATATGTTTTTACAAGCACTTCTAGTCACTTGGGGGTTTCAGTTGGTTTGATTCTTGGAGGAATGACAAATGTTGGAGAAGGAAGGGATTTTTCTATGAACTTCTGAGGCATAGCAAATTAGCATCAGTATCTAGGTGCACTCGTGATTTTCGCATATTCCATTTGCACTCTTTCTCTTCCTGTCTTCATCATGTTTGTTATGTGTGTCTGAATATTCTATGTGATTGAATCTTCAATCTAATTCTATCTGCATGCGAAGAACTCAATTATAAAACCCTAGTTCCAATTATGAAAGAAATTAGGTGTTGAATCAAGTTTGGGTTGAATTTAATAGAATTGAAGATATAATTTGACAAGGATTAGAATTTGAATGGAATGAAATAATGGTTGGTTGTAATCTTTCTTTTAGATCACATTTACAAAAGATTATATATACATACGCATTTAACATTTGATGTTGAAGGATTGTGTTATTAAAATCATGGATTTGCTACATCAAATTTGCGTTTCAAAATAAAATTTAATAGAAATATGTTGTGTTAAAACCATATATACATTTAGATAAATTTGATAAAAACGTTTATTATGATAACGTTTTAAATTTAAAATAATAATAATTTATTTATATCATTTGGGAAGCGCTTGAAAAGGTTTATAAATAAATTTTAAAAAAATGTAAACTGGGTTTGGGAAAGGGATGGACCCGTACTCCCCACTTAACCCATTATGATTCGGTGTCCCCAATGCCTCTGCGATGACAGTGCGTTGGCAGAGCCAGTGGGGAGGCCGCACGGCCTGTCATGTGTATGAGTTAGTGATTTAAATATCGCTTGAGACCTTTGCTATGCCCGGAGGGAATTGCGAAACTCGATTTTGATTAGGTTGTTGGAAGTCTTTGCTGCTAATAATCCATGGTAATTTTGTGGCTTCCATGACTTTGCATGCTCTCCGGTCATGGATACATATCAGTGACCTTGTGTTGACATAAATATATAGCATTTGAGTTCGATTGACCAACATCTAGAATTTTGATCTTGCATGAGGCATCGTTTGCCCATTATAATTCCTTGACTTCCCTATCATGTCGACCTTGTCTTCATAGTGATTGGCTTATTAATTGTAATGATTGTTAACTGGTACTGATATTATTGCTGACTGTATATCCTGAGCATGTTGTCACTCTTATTGTTGCTAACTGCTATTCTCCTCAATATAATTGTAATTCTCTTACTTGGTGTACATATGTCACGACCCTCTAAGGTTGACCTTTACAATTTGGATTAGTAAATGTAAATTTTGATCACATCCATGTCTTCGGACTGCGACAGGCTTTTCAACTACAACACGGCCTGTCACATATATGGACGACTTGAGAAGACTGAGCGATTAACAATCGCTTCATTTGTGATAGTTTTAAGAAAAGTTTTATCTTAGGTTATATATATATGCGTACTTTAATGCTGGCAGGAATGCAGTTTTATATCAAATCTTATAAGAACTTATCTTGAAATGGCAAACACTAGGTTTCACTGATAGCTATTGCCATTAAAAATATGGTTCTAAGTGCTCTAACTTAAAGTATTAGTAATAAATTGAAATATTGAGATAAGTCCCGATAGAAGACAACGATGTAATATGAAGACAAAACATCTGAAGATGATCGCGTAAATAGTCAAAGAAGCGCGCTTCTTTGAATGATAACTAAGACGGTAATAAAGATTGTTACAGATTGTAGAAATATTGTTAGAAGTTAGAGTTTTTAGAACAAAAGAGTCATCATTCAAATTGTAAATACCTGGACATGAATATAGAGCCAACAAAGTATGCAAAGTGTTATCGGGAGTTAGAAAACTCCATGTCATGGACTGCACCCTTGATTAAAATGACTCAGATTTAAAAAATGATAAACATCGTAGAAGAAGTTAAAGATGGGGTCACTTTTAAACGATGGAACATAAGAGTCGATAAAAAAGAAAAAAAGATCAGTTGTAAGAACAGAGCAGTGGTATAAAAGAATATAAAAAGTGATTTGGTGATGTGAAGTAAATATAAAAGATAAATAGTTTAAAGAGTAAGAGTTTATAAAGATATTCTTGAGAAGTTTATTAAGTGTGCGATGTGAAGCGATGAAGTAAGGTGTATATATATTCAGATTTGTTAAATCTAATATACATATATAATGGCTCTACTTTCCATATTAAAATCAATTGGACCCTTGAAGGTCTTTAAATAACTCATCTACTTTAGAATCTCAAAGTGAACCAAAATCTGTGCGCCATGTCATCAAAAGAACCTTTATAGTTTCCAGCACATGGGGCAAGCACTAGTGTGTTGTGAAGTGGAAAGAGAGTATCAAGGCACAGCGATAATAATTTATAAGCATATAGTAGGTGCTGTTAAATATATTTATTATTATATTATTAGAGAACGGTATAAAACTACCAAAACAATGCAATCAGTGGTTTATATAAAAATATAATCAACACTTGATTAAGATTGTCTAAGAAAGACTTGACTGATTTGGCTAATAATAATTTTAATCATTATTATTAATTATTAAAATTGTTAATGAGACTATTATTCGTTGATAATTGTTAAGTTTAACAAATTACTAACGAATGATAGTATAAATAGCCTGATTTAATTACTAAACAATTCGACCAAATTTAATTGAGGTGGGTTAATATTAAAGAATTGTTATGAATTATAAATCAATGGATTTAATTGAGATCGAGAATTGGAGGAAAGTATTTAATGGAAAAGAATTCTTTTTATCAGGATATTGAGTTGTAATGAAGAGATCATTAATTATAAACATGATGATTTAATTAGTTCAAACATTTATCTTGGGTGATTTTGGGTAGGTTGAATTCAAAATATCATGGGGGAATTCAAAATATCATGGGGGTTAAACTTCAATTGAATCGACTTTTTAAATGGGTATTATAGATTCAACTTCAATATAACTTGTCAATAGATTAGATTATAGTTGAATGTAATTTACAAGATTGATTTTAATCAATGAGGATTATTTTTAATAAATGATTTTGTTGACAAGTAATATTCTAATGTCTCAAATGATGGGAAAAGCTCTTAAGTTTAGGAAGTTATTTAATTGATTCGAGTATGCAATGCAGATAGTTTAATTAAAAGTCAATGGAAAATTAGTTTAATAATTTAATAATAATCACCTGATTATTTTAGAGAATTGTTTAAAACAATGGAGGGATAATTCTATGTTTTATTCGAAAAGATAAATGGGTTGACTTGGAGATTAAACGAAGAATCTTATACGCTTGAAATATACTTGAAATAAAATCTGAAAACCTCAGGTTTGGCTTAACCATGTGATTGCAAAAGCAAACTAAAACATGTGTCTGTATCTTGTTCCTCTATGATGTTTGTTATTTGAATATTTGGATGGGTTTAATTATTGGGGTGAATGAAGAATAGTCTTACCTAGAAATACTTTGAAATGAAAATTGAAACCTCTTACTTGGCATAACCATGTATTTGCATCTTTATTATTTTGAGAATTTGATTTGGGTAATTTTGTATTCTATTTGTTGAAATGAAAGGGTTAAACTATATCGAATAAGATATGCCTCTTTAAATTTGAAAAACTCACACTGAAAGGGAAATTCGAACTTTGCGGTGAACTGACATTGTATGATCAGAGCTAAACCCAAATATGGAACTTGCATTGTTGTATGTATATTGTTTGTTTTTTGGGGTTGACTAGGTTGTTGACCAATCATAGAACATGTACCAGAGGCTCAGGGGTTTATGAGATGTGATGGCATGTTGATGTTATTTGGTCTCAATTTTTTTGAAACCCAACCATGGTAATGTGATGGTATGCTCTATGAGATGTTTGTATTTACTGATTTTTATTGCTTTCCAGTCTTCTTGTGTGAAGCTAAGGTGTATGTATTTGAGACACTTGACTTAACCATTTTTGAGTCATCGATCAGTTATCCTTGGATTACTTTCCAGTCGCCTTGATGGGACTGAAGTGTTTGTTTTGATCTTGATGATGTCATGTTGTGACATGTTTTGACTTGACCATTTTGGAGTCTTTGATCAGTATTACTTTGAGATACTTTCTGGTTGCTCATTGAGAACCGACAGATATTATGATTATCATTGGATGCTTTTTGGTTGCTCGTGGAGAACTGATGTGATTATTTTGATTATCTTTATGATGCTTTCCAGTCACTTGTTCAAGACTGGGCTGATTTTATGTGATTATGGATTTGTGCTTTTATTGAGCCTAGGGTAGGTTATCTACTTGTAGTGTTGGGAAGTGGCTTGCAATGGGGTCCGGGGCCCTAAGTGGCTGCCAAGGTAACTCATTGTAAGTTGTTTTAATAAGTGAAAACATTACACTAAATGGGGATTAAAATGAACCTAATAAGATAATTGTTTGTTCTCGCCCATGCCTCGAGTGCTAGTATAGACTAGGATGGGAGTAGAGAGAACGCTTGGTTGCGACCTTGCATTCTGTAGTATGCCTCATCAGTACGAGAGGATACTAGTGGTCGCATAGCGATCACTAGGGGGTCAGGGTCTATTGAGAGACTACCAGGGTAACTCTAGCATGATACGTGCGATGACACTTTCTCACTTACATAGTAGGTTTCCTACATGTCTTTGTGGTGCCTCTAGAATTAGATGTCGGTTTGTGTTGGAACCTTTAAGTTAGTATACTTTTAGGATTCCTAGACTTAAAGAGTATTTGAGTTATGTGATATGATATCTTGCTTGAGACTTGAGACTATCTCCTCCAACGCTTTCTTATTGGTATCTATCTTCATTCTATTCTTGGATTATGATGATGGACGTGTATCCTTATATTGATGATTAGCATGTGATAGATGATGTTATCCACTTTGTAGGATCATCAAGTAAGCTTTATTCTTGCATGTTGGATTTCTTTATGTGTATGTTCTAGCATGTTAGATTTCTTTATGCATATGTTGTAGTATGTTTTAGGTGTGACATCCCTATTACTATGATAATACTGATGATCTATTCGGTAACTTGGGATGTTACGCACGGAGGGATGGCTAGGGCCCACGATGGTCTAATGATGCTATTTACGGTTGGGAGGAACCGTGCACTTAGATTAGTTGTGTTTTATGATGGATGGTTATCTTTTACGATGGTTGTTATATCTTTATTGATGGATGGATGTACCATGGATGTTAATAGTTTCATTTACTTTATTGCACTTGTATCATGGATTCAATGAGGTTGACGTATCTTTATTTTTACATATGTATATTCTTTTAAGCTTTTCATACCCTGTGTCATGTATAGTGGATGATTGAGCATTTCGAATTTAATTACCAAGAGGCATTCAGAACAAAAGTGTAATATGGACATTAGACTTTCTATTTATTCTTTCATTTGGATGTGGTAGTGGTTATACTTAGTATTAATTAAATCAAACGTGACTCAACATCTTGGGATCCTTAAGGAATGTAACCTGTTATGTATACTTTCAGTTGAATGTTGTCATTACTTCCACTACTATGTGTATGTTTTGAATGGTTTAACTTTCATGTTTAAAAAAAAATTGTTTGGAAAACTTAGTAAAATTTTAGGTTAATTCTTTTGGATCCCTTGGTGGGGCATTACAAGAAAAGGTTGTTTCATTTGCACTTCAATTACACAAAGAAAAACAAATAACTCTACTACAAAACTCTGCCAAAACCAACAAACTTTTACTTTTTAAGCCCATCATAGGCACCTATTTCTCATCACAGTCTCTTCCATCTTTTTCAATAAAGATCTAACATTCATTCATTGTCATCAATACATCACCAACCTTTGGGTTTATAATGATTTAATCTTGTAATGAAATATTTTGAAAATATTTTGATCATACTTCCTCAACAATGGACATTAGCACCCACTTTGAAAGTAAATTTCCACCTCATTTCCCTTGATGTTTAATATGCAAGATTCTAAAACCTTCAAATTTTTATAATTCCTTTCATATGACATGGATAAAGTTTTTGTAAATGGCATGCTTATGTTGTACTTTCTATATAATTGCTTCTACAATAAGGAGGGAGTCACCTTCTAAATGCAAACCTTTAATGCCCATTTTCTTTCCTAGCTTGACCACTTGTCACAGTATTATATATTTAATATTATGTGGTATCCCCACTATTAGGGTTAGCTTGGGACAAATATTACTTCCAACATAAATATCATAATTAAATAATAACAAGTCTAAATATACTATTCTACCCTCTATCTTAACCCCAAACCTTAAATGTTTCAAGAACATGATTAATAACTTTTTGAGGATCTTCGGGTCCTAAATGATATATCATTGATTGTAGTACCAACCTTGATTATTTCTCTATCTTCTCTAGAGTGCTCCCTCTAAGGCTCTTCCTAGAAGAGGTAACCTTTGTCTAGGGCACTTATCACATATTCATTTGTTGACATCAATAGAATATTTTGACTATAATGTCTTCCTCATCTAGCTATATATACTATTTTTAAATTGACCTTTTGTGCTATCACTATTAGCCATTTATAGGAAGACTACATACTAACCTCTTATGTTGACACTATGAGGTATCATTCTTAGAATGCCATTTATATAGGGATAATGTTGTCCTCTTGTATTGCTACTACCTGCCATTTATATGAAGGATATAAAAATAGAGCTCACACTAGAACTATTAGACTCCATTAAAATCCCAACTTAGCCATTTATATAGAGATAATCCCAATCGCTACACTAGCACTTAGCCATTTATATAAAGTTGAGCACAATGCCTACAATGACACTATGGGAGTTTAATCTATTACTTTTTTATATTCATTTAGTGGAACACAATATCAAATTTTTAGTATTTATCCAATTATTATACTTTTTGAATTGATAATAATATACTCATATATATAATGAAAGCTTTAAATATATAACATATGTAATGCCCCAACAAGGGATCCAAAGAATTACACTAAATTTACCAAACATTTTAATTTTTTTAAACATGAAAGATAAACCATTCATAACATTCGCGGAAGCAATAGTAACATCCAACTGAAAGTAATCATAACATAATAGATTACATTCTTCATGGATCCTTTAACATAGTATCACATCTAAATTAACGATTCATCTAACATCACATCCTTATGAAATGATACAACCAACATTCTTAAACTACATACAAGTGTCCTTTTTTTGTAATTACATTTTAGATTGCTCAATCATCCACTGTACATGTTACAAGGTATGAAAAGCTTAAAAGAATAAAGCATCCATGTAAATAAAGTACATCATCATCCAATATTAATCCATGATGCAATAAAAGTAAACGAAACTATAAACAATACATGATACATCATCATCATAAAGATATAGACATCCATCATGTAAGATAACCATACATCACAAACATAAATAACTAAGTCCACGGTTCCTCCCAACCGTAAATAGCATCATTAGACCATCGTGGATCCTAGCCATCCCTCCATGCGTAACATTCCAAAGCACCGAAGAGATCATCGGTATTAACATAGTAGGAATGTCACTCCCAAAAACATCCTACTAACATGCAAAGTAAAGCATAATAAATCATCAACTAACATATGCAAATCATCAATGTAAGAAACATACCAGTAAATACATCTATCATAATGATCCAAAAACATAATGAAGATAAATACCAACCAAGAAAGCATCAACCACGGTGTCTCAGACGGATCTCAAATGATAAGAGTGGAAAATACACTACCCACCAACCGCGTGGAACCTAAGTGGTCCACTCCCACCGTGCTGAGGAGATAATCTCAAGCCCCAAACAGACTATCAATTCACAAAGCACAAATCTCTATAAGTCCAAGAATCCTAAAAGTATATTACTCAAGGGTTCCATCACACAAAATCGACATCTAATTCCCAGAGGCACACAATGACATGTAGGAAACCTACTATGCAAGCGGGAAAGTGTCATCGCATTTATCACGTACAAGTTACCCTAACAGTTAGCTAAACTCCACGGGTCTATACTGGTCTCATGCGGCCACTAGTATCCTCTCATACTGACGAGGCATACTACGGAATGCAAGGTCGCAACCATGCATTCTCACTACTCCCATCCTAGCCTATACAAGCGCTCAAGGCATGGGCGAGAACATCAACAATTATCTTTTTAGGTTCATTTAATCCTCATTTAGTGTGTAAATGTTATCACTTATTAACCAAACTTACAATGAGTTACCCTAGCAGCCACTTAGGGCCCCAGCCCCCATTGCAAGCCACTTTCTGACACTACAAGTAGATAACCTACTCTAAGCTCATGGAATCATAAAATCACCACAGTCTTATACAAGCGACTGTAAAGAAAATTCAAAAGATAATCCATAAAAAGAATCATCAAATATCCACAATATAAGCATCAAATATTCATAATAAGAATCATCAAATTTCCAAGATAAGAATCATCAAATCTCCATGAGCATCTGGAAAAAGCATTCATAGAAAATCATGACCACAACAGTTCTCTGTTGGCAACTAAAGGCATCACTGATAATCATAAGTATCCATTGGTTCTCAACAAGCAACCAAGAATATCTCAAAATTATACTGATCGAAGACTCCAAAATGGTTGAGTCAAACATGTCACAACATGACATCATCAAGAAATAAATCCACATTTCAGTCTCATCATGGCGACTAGAAAATAATTCAAGGATAACTGATCGATGACTCAAAAATGATTAGCTCAAGTGTCTCATATACATCTCAGCTTCACACATGAAGATTGATGAACAATAACAATCAGTAAATACAAACATTTCATAGAGCATACGATCACATTACCATGGTTGGGCTTATAAAGATCGAGACTAAATAAAATCAACATGCCATCACATCTCATAACCCCCGAGCCTCTGGTAACAACCTAAGACTGGTCAACACTAGTCAACCCAAAACCCAAAACAAGAAGCATATAGAAAACACGATGCAAACACATGTTTTGGTTTTGCTATATTACATAGTTGAATAATGTGTAGGGGTTTCCAGTTTTCTGTTTGCAAATATACTTCAAGTGTCTTAAGTTTCATCATTTGACCTACAAGTCAACCCATTTGTTCCTCGATAGCATTATCCTTCTATTATTAAGTATTACATTCTAAGAATAACTTAAGGATAAATATTCACTAAACTGATCATCATTGACCTTTAATTAAATTGTTTTCTTTATTAGACCAAGATCTATATTCTAATTGATTAACTCTTCTTTAATGTTACTTCAACTTCCAACATAAATCAAGGATCATTATTTGTTAAATTATAAAAGAACTAATTATCAATCTTTGAATAAGAAGAATATAACTTTATTTATCTCAATCCATTAACATAGTTACACCATCTATGAGGTCCTATTAACATCTAATAATTTTAGTTAAGACTTAATTAAATATTATTAAAATTTAAGCCTCTTAATTCAATCATTAACATCATTGACAATCATATAATATCTAAAGTCATAAGACTTATCAACTTCAATATAGATAATCTACAATCTCGTTAAAAGAATTATGTCAATTAGATCTCTATTACATAACTTAATTATTAATTAAATTTAATTAACTCTCATTAATTGATTTAATTAATAATTGCATAACCATAGCAACGTTCCAATTAATATCAGTTGACTAATAACCAACTAGAATTTTATAAGTTGAAAGTCAACTATAATTCAATACTCAAATGATCATATTAAGAATTCAATAATAATAATCTTGTTAATAATTAATAACAAGCTATATTGGAAATCTTATTAATAATTCCATACTAACCAAATTCATCACTCTTCAACAAAGTTCCCATTTATATTATAATAATAAGTTATAATAAATCCCCAATACCAAGTATTATTATCTCAAATAAGTTTCTCTTATGTACGTTGATTCAGTTAATTGATACTCCTCCAAATTATTAACCAATTCAATTTGATTAATATATTTTACAGTACTTCAATCATTAACTAATCTCTTCTAGATTAACTCTAATCGTATTAATTGATAACTATTTAAACTATTTATACTATTATTTATTAATAGTTTGTTAGACCCAACAAACATTAATAAATAATAAACTCATCAAAACTATTAGTAATCAATCTAGAGAACTTTACATAAGCTTCATTAGTTAACTCTTAATACCATTAAGGTATATCAATAATTATAACATATTAACAATTCAGATTATAACTAGGTTATTAAATGTTATAACAATGATTTTGACCCTTGTCAATTAAATCCAATATCATTAAAGTCTCCTCATTTAAAAACGTAATATAAAATTATCATTTCTAAATTATTTAATATATATTAAATAGTATTTAATATACATTATAAAAAGTCCACTATATAAACTATATTAAAATCTCTTTTCTTTTAATTTTTTCTGATTTAAAAATCCATTACTTAGATTGACTAATAATTAATTACACTTCTTCTACTATTAATTAATCTTAATTAAATTTGATTTAATTAGATTAGATAATAAACCATATAAAACTAATGCATATTAATAAGATTCTATAAAAAGAAGATTGCAATAATATCTTTAATTCATTCCATGTTTTGATATATTATTTTTGTGAAGTTTAAGCATAAAGAACTCTTGGTTATGGAAAATGGAGAAATATCTGTATTTGAATAAAACAGTTTCAGTACAATGGTCATATCTCCCTAATGAACCGTTGGATCGGGCTGAAATTTAAATATGTTGGAGAGGGCCAAGTTGCGCTAATTCTGACCGGAGCGATCGAATAAATTCGATCATAATAAAAAGTTATGAATGACTGAGTTCGGGTCTATCGAAGGAGCAGCGACAGGTCAATTTGTGATGAATTAAGAATTTCTTCTTAAATAATTGTTCTTTAAATTTATCCAATAATTTCACTAATGGATTTGGCCATAAATCTTGAAACCATTTTCAAATCTATTTCAATTTGATTCTAATTCGAACCCAAATCCGTTTAGATCTAATTTCTTCCTTAATTGGATCTAAGGTTTTTCTATTGTTTTCTTTGCAACTATACATATTTAGATTCTAATTTAATTGTAGATTCAATCACAAAGAGTATTCAGACACATAAAAAACATGATGAAGACAGGAAGAGAAATAGTGCAAAGGGAATATGAGAATATCACGAGTGCACCTGGACACTGATGCTAATTTGTCATGCCTCAGAAGTCCATAGAAAATCCCTTCCTTCTCCAACATTCGCAAATTCCTCTATGATCTAAGCCAACCTAAATTCCCACGTGACAAGAAGTGCCAGATTCTGATGCTAATTCGCTCTTCCTCAGAAAATCTGCAGAGCAAGCTCCCTTATTCAGAATTCTTGAGTCCTCCAATGCTCCAATTGCTCTCTACACGCTATCCCTAAGCTTATATGAATGTCTGAATATAAAGAGCTCTCAAGAAACCTTTGGAATACTTCTTGAAACAGCTGGAAGGTGTCACCAACTAAGCATGGGTCTTTTCCAACTTTTTTGATGAGTCATAGAGTTGTAGACACCTTGTGTTTAATTGATGCACTAACCCCCATGTTGTTGACACATGTTAATTCCCATGCAAGCTTATAACTCCAATTTACTTTTTAAATAATTTCTATTTAAATTTTATAACTTTTATTTTAATTTTTATAACTTTTATTATTATTATTTTATTTATTACTTTATTATTATTTTATAATTATTATTAATTTTAATTTTTAGTTTTCTTTTATTTAATTCCTTACCTCAATAATTCACATTTAATTAATCACAATCAAAATATCAAAGATCATGATATTTTATTAATTTTCTCAAATAAATAATTTATTAATTAAATCTATTTGTTAAGACTTAATTAATGAAAAATTCACCATAGACCTCCAAGATAAAATATGAAAACCCATCATAGAACAAATCATGCAAAATAAATTTAAAGGGTTTAATATCACGAATTACGTCATCTAACGCATTCAGAGGGTACTCAGCTCAGATACTTGTCTTAATTTTCAATTAGGACAAATGGCTTAAAGGGTAGGGATTTGGACTTGAGAATTTATCTCCCCTCTCTTATCATTAAGATAATATGATAGGGTACGCTCATCCTGGCAAATTCAAGGAAGTCGATACCCGGTACTTGCAACCTGCATAAAAACCATGCATGTACAAACACAATATATACTAAACTAAATAGGCAATGGCAGGAAGTGGTGCATCGTGTAGATCCCGACTAGCAGGTGACTACGACTCTCTTCCTTAACCACATCAGACACGCCATACAAAAGCAAACACGCAAAGCAAACACGCACACCATACATATGCAAGTATGGAGTAAGTATCCATAAGAAAACACATATGGTAAATCATCTTACTAATCATCATTAATAACTGAAAGCACTAAAAATAATCATTATGCATACTTGAAATGTAAAGTCTAAGTAATCTCATCACATAATAAACTGAATCCATAGCACAATATCTGATAATCTTAAAAGAATGTTGCTAACCAACAACATAAAACTAGCTCTAAAAGAGTCCAGCAGCAATAACAAAATGCGAACTAGGGGCAGGCACTACAACATACCTTTACATATGATGCTTTTACCACCTCTTATAATTGCCTTGCTTCTCACATAAAATATATGTCAAGAGGTATGTGGTTATGTCTCTTGTTCTATTTTCTCCCTTTGATAACACTATTTTTTTCCTTATTTGATACCAATTTATAAATGTTATTTTATTTATCATCTATATCCTTTAGAAAAGTCACAGCCCTTCATAATCACAATCCTTTTGAAAAGTCGTAGCTTTTCATAATCACATTCCTTTCAAAAAGTCACAACACTTAATAATTACAATCATTTTGAAAGGTCAACACCTTTCATAATTACAACCCTTTTGAAGGGTCACCTCCTTTCATCATTACAACCATTTTAAAATATTACTTCATTTTCTTCTCATTTCTTTTCTCTTTCATTAATCCTTCTTTAACTTCTATCTTCTCCACTTCTTCCTTCCTTCTTAAAATGGACTCTCCTTTTATATCTTAATTTGAAGGAGTCACATCTTATCATTAGATTTAATTAATTTATATTATTTATATTATATTATTTATTTTGTATTTATTATGATTTATTATGAAATCCTATAATTTAGAAAGGTAACCTACTTTCTACAACATTCTCTCTTTTATTTAATTTCATTCATTCATTCATTCATTGCAATTTTATTATTAATAATTATTTTATTATTATTATTTTTATAGGTTATAGGTCGAAGCCTAAATTATTTATTATACTATATTGAAATTAATTGTTATTATGTGTTATGCTTGAGAAGATTTGAACCTAAGACCTCGAAGATAAGAGGCTCACAATTTACCATTGTGTTATATAGGCATTTTGTCTTATTTTAAATCTTATAATATATATTATTTTATTGATAATGGAAATTACATATTTTTAACTATTATCTAACTATTATTAAAAAATAATCTTAAAATGGGGACATGACATATTATGTATCTCATTTTAATTATTTTTTCTTTTATCCTTAGAATGTTTCCATTAATATCCCTAGCCACACATCCAATTTATGAAGGTCCTAGGTTTCCTTTTGAGGCCCTATCAAAATTTATCATTATCCAACCATTCTCTAGTTGTATCCATTGACTGCTTCCTCATTTTTAGGAGTCACATCTTCTCATTAGATTTAGTTAATTTATATTATTCTATATTATATTATTTATTTTATATTTATTATGATATTATGAAATCCTATTTAGAAAGGTAGCCTACTTTCTTCAACATTCTCTCTTTTATTTAATTTTATTTATTCATTCATTCATTGCAATTTTATTATTATTAATTATTTTATAATCTCCTTTTTTGATAGGTAATAGATCGAAGCCTAAATTATTTATTATAATATATTGAAATTAATTGTTATTATGTGTTACACTTGAGAATATTTGAACCTAAGACCTCCAAGATAAGAGGCTCACAATTTACCATTGTGTTATATAGGCATTTTGCCTTATTTTAAATCTTATAGTATATATTATTTTATTGATAATAGATTATATATTTTTAACTATTATCTAATTATTATTAAAAAAAATCTTAAAATGGGGACATGACATATTATGTGTCTCATCTTTAATTATTTTTTCTTTTATTCTTAGAATGTTTCCATTAATATCCCTAGCCACACATCAAATTTTTGAAGACTACTTCATTTATTCATTCATTCATTACAATTTTATTATTATTATATATATTTTAATAATCTCTATTTTTGATAGCTAATAGGTCAAAGCCTATATCATTTATTATAATATATTGAAACTAATTGTTATTATGTGTTATGCTTGAGAAGATTTAAACCTAAGACCTCCAAGATGAGAGGCTCACAATTTACCATTGTGTTTTATAGGCATTTTGCCTTATTTTAAATCTTATAATATATATATATATATATTGATAATCTATTATATATTTTTAACTATTATCTAATTATTATTTAAAAAGTATCTTAAAATGCAGACATGACATATTATGTGTCTCATCTTTAATTATTTTTTCTTTTGTTCTTAGAATGTTTCCATTAATATCCCTAGCCACACATCCACTTTATGAAGATCCTAGGTCTCCTTTTGATGCCCTATCAAAATTTATCATTATCCAACCATACTCTAATTGTATCCATCTGGCTACTTCCTCATTTTTAGAAGTCACATCTTTTCATTAGATTTAGTTAATTTATATTATTTATTTCGTATCTATTATGATTTATTATGAAATCTTATTTAGAAAGGTAGCCTACTTTCTACAACATTCTCTCCTTTATTTAATTTTATTCATTCATTAAAATTTTATTATTGTTTAATTATTTTACAATATCTTTTCTTGATAGTTAATAGGTCGAAGTCTAAATTATGTATTATGATACAATGAAATGTATTATTATTATGTGTTACACTTGAGAAGATTTGAACCTAAGACCTCCAAAATTATAGGCTCACAATTTACCATTATGTTATATAGGCATTTTGCCTTATCTTAAATTTTATAGTGTATATTATTTTATTGATAATAGATTATATATTTTTAACTATTATCTAATTATTATCAAAAAGATATCTTAAAATGGGGACATGACATATTATGTGTCTCATCTTTAATTATTTTTTCTTTTATTCTTAGAATGTTTCCATTAATATCCCTAGCCACACATCCAATTTATGAACATCCTAGGTTTCCTTTTGAGGCCCTATCAAAATTTGACATTAGCCAACCATTCTCTAGTTGTATCTTTCTGACTACTTGCTCATTTTTAGAAGTTATATTTACCCATTTTTACTCTATAATGACCACTAATGCAAAGAGCTTTATTAAGTTATAGACATTATATGATATTGTCTAGCAATGCCCTAAGTTTGCAATCCATGACTATAGGGACCAATTATATCACACACAACTTTTAAGTTCAAGTTGTTGAGTTTGAAGGTAAAATGTTGACATTTTTTATATTTAATGCTAGTTTGAAGCTATGAGTGCTCACACTATGAATATATGTTATTTACAAGCACTTTAACCAAAATAAATAGCATGTGTGTTTGGTGTTTTTATGCATGATATATTTCTTTCTCAATATTTTGATTTTCATGTATATAATTTAGACATAAAAAAATCCATGTTGAAATATCAATTGAAATGTTTACATGTTTTCAGAACCAAGAGGGAGAATGTTCCAATGCATATTTAGAGACATTATTGCAAGCCATGCAATCATGGTCATTTGATATCTTTCAGATGCATGATGAAGACTTGCCAAAGGTATAATTTGGCCATTAGAACCTAGTCATGCAATATTAGTGGTCCATCGAATACAATGCAAGTCAGTGCAGGATTCCAAATTTAATTTAATTTTTATTCTATACTAGACATATGCAATATTTATAAGATACACAAGCTCTATCAAAAGCATTTTAAATTAATTTTTATATGTTGAAATTTTTTTTTGGGTAGGTAAATTGATTTTTTTATTAGTATTATAATATAATTTAACATAGTGTCAATAGTCTATGAAAATTAGACATCTAATTTGCCATGAAGCATACAAAAAAAGTATACAACTTCTAAAAATGGTTGTATTCCCTACATCCCCATCCTAGCAAAGTCTAAAAACCCCATATCCAAACTGCAAATTTAAATAATTTGGTGATATTCTCGATATCCAAGTACTCCCCTATTCATACACAAATTTCAAAGTTAAACCCTACAAAAACCACCCTAGGGCATTCATCATGAGAAAAATGTGGAACAATCACACCCATGGAATATTCATGTCTACATCAACTTAGAGAACACTCTATGATTCAGTAGTTGTTGGCCTACATCAACAATATAGCTCCTTTATCATTGTACTCCACTTCCACCACCCCATTCATCATTTGTAGTGTGTTGAGATTACCTCTTCTCTTGTCATCTCATCCACCACTCATGGAATTTCTCTTCCGTCTACCTTACCCTTGTCCTTAAGCACTTCTTTTGCAACCCTCTTGAGTAATGTTCTAACCTCCATCGTGCTACTAACCTATTCACTTTCATTTCCAAGACCAACTCTCTTTAATAGTTAGCCAATTGAATTTAAGCTCACTAGTGTTAAACTAATTTTTTGTTTTTTCCCAGTGAAAAGATCTTTTTGCAATCAATGTTGTAATCAAGTATTACCATTTGTATCTTTTGAGCATTGAACTTCCTCACTTCTCTTTTCACATCAACTTGCTAAAAGATGAAATGGATGTAATTGTGGAGCTTACTTAAGAACATGTACCTTGTCCCCTCCCTTGATATTCAAACCTTTTCCTAGCTATTTATATCGAATAGGGGAATCAAGACCTTGTCTCCATTCATCTCTCATACACCTTGTAACTACCCTTCTCACTTTGTCAATGTCCCCAAAATCCAACACACACACACACAAAAAGAAGAAGATAATTTCTCCTTATTGATTCAAATTTTACAATTTTTTTAATAAAAACTCAATGCCCAACAACTTTACACCATCAAGAGAAAGAAGGATCATTTTTTTTTGTTTATCATTATATTAATTCTCTAATAGAATAATACTTCTAGATATATAAATTATATCTCATATATAGTGAACATATATATATATATATATATAGTGTGTGTGGGTGTGTGTGTGTGTGTCTATGTGTGTGTTAGCATTGTCTTATATGGTTATCCAACTAAAGCTACCAAACATTAAAATCAATTACAATCTTTAAGACTCTAACTAAGTGCCTATTTGGCATTCTTCAACTGTTCAGATACTTTTTTTTCCTTGAAGTTGGCTTTCATCTTTCAAGAGAACTTCCCAAATACTACCACATATATAATTGAGAGAGCACTTTCTATACACACCACAAAAATAATGGAAAAAATGACATTCCTTCCAACCTTTTCTACAAACCACCATGGGTAGCATGATAACTTATTCACTATACTCTAGATCTTGGAAAATTTCCCAATCATCATTCCTTAACTAATTACATGTCCTTTCATACCCTTTTTTAAATTCTCATTTGACATGTATACCACCTTGAAAACCACCAAATTGCATCATCCACACATCACCCTCCACTCAAGTCCTATCAAACGTATCATAAAAAAAAGTAGCTCACCAAGGTATCAACACCACCTCATTATTGTAGTGGGGTCACTTCCATTGTCATACCTAGTTGTTGAGTCAACATTGCCTCATCAATACTATGAGGTTTTTTTATGTTGCCTCTTTTGATAGAGAATCAACCAGCATATTACCTTCCCTATAAATGTGTGAACTTTTGGAGTTGCAAAAACTTACCAATTTATTCCATATGATTGAAATAATTTTATCAAATTTCAAACACAAGCTCTTCCACTATCAATTGTATTTAGTGTTAACTATGAATCTCCTTCCAAGCGTATACTTTTCACCATTTCAATTGCTAAAAGGGATGCCTAAGTTTGTACTTCATTATTAATGTCATCCTCCAATTTTTTCAATTCAATGGCCAAAATGTTGCTAGAAGGGTCATGCCACACATCCTATACCTAATGACTCTAGATTTCCTTCCAAGGCTCCATCAAAGTCTATTTTGATCCAACCTTCTTTAGGCTTTTCCCACTCCACCTCATCTCTTCTTCTTTTGAGAAGGACCAACCCTTGAAAGCCCATTAGAAAGCTTTAAAAATTAATGTTTGATATTAAATATATTATTTTTAAAAATATAATATGTTTATGGGTAAGTGCACCATGTTACAAGCAAAAAAAGTGTTTGTGTGACAAAAGAACACAAATTTTCTCAAATCTTGTTTGCAATAATTCTTAGGTTCTATGTTGGACATCCATGGATTTACAACATATAGTTTAAGCTTTTAGATATTGAACTATAGGGAGGCTCCTTCACTTGGTCCAATATGAGGACTGGAGAGCCTAATTCTATCAATTAAAAAACACCAAAGGCTCTCCATGACTTCATAGGTTATGGAGAACTTAAAAGTTCTTAATAACTTGCATTGGTTATGGAAAACTAAAATTCCTTTATATCTCACATAGGCCATGGAGACTAAAAGGTCTTCATAACCCACATGCGTTATGAAGAACTAATTTTATTTATTTTTGGATATTATTCTTAAATGCACCATGTCCTTGTTACAAGATAGCATTGTTGTTGCACCAAAAGATCGACCTGTTAATGGTCGATACAACCACTAGACTTATAGAGCTCATGAGGTGGTTAAGTCATTTCACAAGTCTTGGAGGGAAACATTGGTGATTATTCCTACTATCCCCCCTCAATGATACTCAAGGATATTTGAACACTTTGGCCAAGCTTTGATAACATTTGTTGCAAGTTAGCATTGTCGTTGCACTAAAAAATTGATTTGTCAATGCTCAATAGAACCACTAGACTTATAGAACACAAGAGGAAATTAAGCCATGTTACAAATCCCAAAGGGGAACATTGGAGATTAGTCCAACAATCCCTAGTTCTACAAAATTCATACACATTTTCCTATTTTAAAATATCGCTTCTCCCTAAGACATATACTAAATAACATTTATGATTTTATTGAAGATATATCAGTAAGATATAAGAGAGGAAGGGAGATGTGTGTGTTTGTGTGTGTGTGAGAGAGAAGGGGGGGGGGGGGGGGGGAGGGGGGACAAGGAAATAGAAGAGATATAGATCAAGGAAGATAAATTTTAGGACTTAAAATAGACAAAGACAATGATGTGGAGAGGAGGGTGAGACAGAGTGAGGAAAGGACAAGAGACATGCATGTATATACATACATACATAAATATATCTATAGTAATATATGTATGTATTTATAGATATACATATATACATACATATAAACCTATTATATGTAAGTATATAAATATGTGTAATGTATGCTAAGTTTACAAGCATATATTTTTAATTCTTCATAATCCTGCATGCATGTTACATGTAGAACTAAAAATGGTGCTTTTATTTCTACATAATTTGCATGTAGGTATAGAATTTGGAATGGTACTTTTGGCTTTGCAAAAATCATGCAGGTTATTTAGCACATAGGAACTCGTACATGTTATGGCTTGGTAAGAGGGCTGGAAAACAACCTTAAGACTTGCATACTCATTTCCCCTCTATTTTTATTTGTTTACACAATCTTTCATCTTTCCAAATGATTTATTGACTTCCTCATCATTAGGTTTACAAAATTCGATCAAGCAAGTTTCTCTAAAATTACCATCATAATTTCATGTCTTCTTAGCGTTTTGACCATTTTTTTCTACTCAAACAACATTAGCATAGTAAACTTTAATTTTCTTTACTAGTGTTTTGACAGTCCTTAGCAACATATGTCTACTACATTTTAAATAATTTTTTATCTACTTGACCAAATTCAAGCAAATTACATATCACTAAACATCTACACTTGATCTTATACACTTTTAATAGAAGTTTACATTTTTAATTATTTCAATGCAAGTTATGCCTAGCGCACAAACAAGTACAATTTTTTAAGGACACAATCACTTCAAAAAAAAACTCAATAGAAAATTATAAAAAGTACACAACTTCTAGTATTCACTCTTAGCTATCATCCTACCAACGAGTTTTGCAAAATATTAAATCTAACTATATCTTTTGTGAAGCACAATATAAATTTATATTTTTCTAAAAGAAACATAAATAGTTTTTTGTGTGTAGTAGGTTTGACCTTATTAATCTTGTCGATCTTTGAAAAAATTTAGTAATTTACACACTAGATTTAGAGTACTACAATTCTTATTCTTTAAAGTTCTCTTTTATTCAATTTTTTATAAAAAAGTGGCCACTTATACCCCCAAAATTTGAGCCTAATTTTGAATATACAATCCTCAAATTTCTCTTTGAAGTTAAGGTTCTATCCAGTTTCAAAACAAAAGTGACCACTTATCCCCCTAATTCCACCTTCCTTTTCCACACCATCTTGGTGCATAAGTACCTTTTTGAATTAAAATCTTTTGATTTTTTTAGGTAAGTATGTTTAATATAAATGTATAAACTAATTATGTGGTATAACAATAAAAACATTGTTCTTTTTCTCATTGCAGATGGTGGAAATTATATTTGAAGATTTACTTATATTTGATGTGCTTCTCATAGATCGACAAAAATTTCGAGCATTTGTTGATTCGGTGAGGATCTTGAAATCCATTTACATTAAAAGATGATAAATATTGTTAATTATATTTTCGTTGTTTATAAGATAAAGATATAATTGTGATCTCATAATAAATATAACTTTTTCTATGTGATGAATAACTACTCTTTTGTATGGTTTCTCTTTATTTTTTTTGATTTACTAAATAAAGTCTTAAGTATACTAAACATATAGTAGCAAAATTTTTTTAAAATATATTTTCTTACCATCTTTATGTCAATTGCTTTGTAATAAAGTGCAATAGAGTTTGAATGATGAACTATGCATTTATAACTTTCTACTAGATCTGTTTGCCTTTTATTTATACTTTTTAGTTTGATAGACAATAGGACAATGTGTGGCTGAACTAATTTTGGGATTAGTAAAGAAAGTTCATTGTAAGAAAAATAAAATTCTAACCTAATTTGAACATGTACTTATTTATAATATGTGGAGTGATTTTGGATGGTTGTCATTTATATGAATACTTGACTAAAGACATCTTTTTGGATTCACCTAGGACAACAAGTTGAGATGCCTTTTGATTAGAGACAAAAAATATTGACTTTTTGACTAAGATAAAACTTTACATTTATAAAGTGTTGGTTGCAAGCTGATCAACTCATACCTCAAAGTTGCACAATGCCAACTAGGTTGATAGTGAGTGTAAACAAAGTCACACAATGCCAAATTGGTTGATAGTGAGTGCAAACAAAATTGCATCAATGCCTAAATGGTGGATGAATTCACTTGGTTCCCATTCACATTATGTAAGAAAGAGACTGAACATAATATAAAATGGGTTTAGCAGTCCTACCATCTAAGGATATATTGTAATGAAAGAACAACTGTTGTTGACTAGTACAATCTTCTAGTATTGCAATGAGAAAAGCTAAGAAAGAGTTATTTGTTACACACACACACACACACACACACACACACACACACACACACACACACACATACACACATATACATATACATATACATATACATTTGAAATGGAAACACAAAATATTTACCTATATTAAGCTAAGTGATCAAGTGGTGTAATTGTGTCAAATAGTTTGATACATTGTTTCCATCCTATCGTTGGACTATTATATGCTGATTGAAATATAATACAAACTCGGCTCTATTGATGTTTGAAACAACTTCTCTTATTAAATGATCAACCCTAAAATGAAATACCTCAAAATACCATTGTCTACATATTCAATGCTATACAATAATTGAAATACCATTATACATAAAATGAAATTTACAAACTACTCAAAGATGGTAGATTCTTCTAGTAATTTTGACTCCAAAACTTTCCCATTATCAAAATATTTCTCTAATAAAGGTGACACTCTCTTTAAAAAGTTGGAATTTCCAATGATGTTGAATGGAAATATCACACAAATTCAAGCATATGATTAGGTTGATAGATTTAATCAAAGACTCCTTACAAAGCTACAATCTCCATCTTAAAGTAAATTTGTATACTCATTGAAAATAATTCAAATTTTGTTAGCATAGAGGATAGATAATAAAAAAAATGTGTATGCTTGATAGAAAAGAAGCCAATCTACCTTAGCACACAATAACAAATAAAAATATACCTTAGCACACATAACAAATAATTAAAGCATTTTAATGGGGACTAAAAGCAAGATAGATATTATCAAATTTCAAAGATGGACATTACCAAATTTAGTCTTGTAGATGTTGAATGTTTTATTCTTCTATTATCAAATTTTAATGAACCAATATTTAGTTCTTGCTATAGACAGGAATACTTATGCATTCATGTTAGTGCTAATATGATATTAACTCGACCAATCAAATCAAATAATTTAAAAGTTTATATGCAACTTCCAATTTGTATATCTATTTTTCATTTTTCCTTATTTTATAAATGACATTTTGTGCTCATTCTATTGGTCCATACTATTTTTGGTAGGGAGAAAATTCAATTTTCCTTAACAAAAATTCACACATTTTTTCCAACAACAATGATGTCATGCATTAATGATAGCTTTATCCTTTTCACAATTGTGACAAATTGATCAGAGTTTCCAAAAAGTAAGCATTTTATCTTCCACCTCACTACCTAAGACATAAATGCATGTCTTATCAACAATAATAACTAAATCATTTTCCTTACCAAAGATTGTAAATATATCAATCTATTATTTCTAACATCTTGTGAGTTTAAGTTTATTTAAAATCTTATTTAAAAACTAATTATCATATCATTTTAAAATACATTTATTTAATTTTTCTTCACAATAATTTAAAATTATTTTATTTTAATTTTAAAATTATTTTTTTATTCTAAATTATAATTAAATTAATAAATACAAAAAATATATTTTTAAGAATATATTTATTTGATAATTTTTTCCTAAAAATATTTATAAATTTTGATTAAAAAAAATTAAATTTAGTTTTTAATGTTTTATATTTTCTATTTTAAATATATTTATTAGTTTTACATTGTCCCTTACTTTTGTCAATCATAAAATACTAACTTTTTTCACACTATGTTTAACTAGCTATTTTTTCCAATCTTGTTTTAATTTTTTTTTGCATTTTGTAAAACTAATATTATTTTTCAAACTTACTAACTCTTTTGTTAGTTTGGATCAAGTAGTCAACAATTTATTTTTTAAAATTTAATATTTGAATTTATATTAGAAATGGTAGAAATGAATACTCAATTGATTTAACTCAATTTTATAATTATTATTTAAATATTTCTTAAAATAACATAATCTTTAAATTTTTTTTAATTCTCTTCCAAATATCTCTATTTAGTTTTCCTAGTTTTCTTATTAATAACGTACTCTCTCTTTTAAATTTTTTCATATCCTTCGAATCTTTCATTTCTATTTATAAATCTCTCTCTCTTTTCAATCTGTCTACACAAGAGACGAACAACGCTACTTAAGCAAGCATTCAAGGCTTGAGAATGGTCGAGTTTAGGATTCAATGCTTGAAAATGGTCCAGTTAATGGTGGCAATTTGAATACGCCTATTATTCAGATACCTCCTCCACGAAATCTCAGTGTCAAGGCTATTCGGCTACATGGAGATCAGAATTTGTGAATCCAAAAGACAAGACATCGGCAAATCGGTTGGAGAGACAGAAAAGTAAAGCTGTGGGAGGCACCGGGGTCAAACGCAGCCATTCGGGTGAGCTTGATGGTAGAGATGAGAAAAATACTGAAGGAGAGTCACCCTGTGCAACGGCCAAAAGCAGATCCCGTCTTTGCGAAACAATGCAGTACAATACTGAAGGGGCTTATGCTTCGAATGTAACGCCGAGTTTTCAAAAAACCCGTTGATTATGTTAAACTTGCAATGCCCGACTATCTTAAGGTGATAGAGAACCGCATGGATTTGGGAACTATTAAGATTAAAGTAGAGAAAAATGAGTATTCAGACCCGCGGGATTTTGCGGCTGATGTTAGCTGACATTAACAAATGTAAGAAAGTATTATCCACCTGCTAATGACGTTCATGTTATGGCTGTTCGGTCGAGCGAATTATTTGAAAGCAAGTGGAGGTTCATTAACAAGAAACTTCCTGATGTAGCACGCCCGTCCTGTTTTATGAGTAAGGTTGTTCTGTCAAATTTGGTGCCAAAACCTCATCAACGGCAGCAGCAGCAGATTCATGATAAAGTTACAGAAAAACCTAAGCTATGTAACAAGCCAAAGGCTGCCCCTGCAGCCTTAGAGCATAAACCGCAATTGGAATCACACAAACGGCTAACATCCTTCGAGGAAAGGCAGAAACTCAGCAGAGATCTTCAATCATTCAGTTATATGCCGGGACTTATATTTAATTTCCTGATGAAGCACTCCGATCTGAGTCAGAGTGAAGATGAATTTGAGATTGATATTGAAGCTTTTGATAATGTTACATAATTGGAATTTACGAAAGCTAGTGACGAATTCTCTTAATAGTAGAAATCAACACTTCGCTGCAAAGAACCTACCTAAAGCGGAGACTAGTGAAGCTGAGATTCCCAGTGGATTAGGGGAGAGCAATAGTTCTCCGGTGCAATAGATGTTGACATTCAGGGGGATGATCTCCCTGCTTCACATTATCCTCCTGTTGTGATTGAAAATGATACATCAGGCTGGAATAGTAAATGTAGTAGTTCATCGAGCTATAGTAGTGCCACGTGGTCTAGTTCTAGTGATCTGGACTCTGCAAGTTCTTCAGGCAGATACTCTTATCTACCAAAAGCACCATCCCCAAATGAAGTTCCTAAGGAGCCAATGGGAAAAGGTGCTGAATGCAATCAAAGAACCAGTCCTACCATGGAGACCCCAGAGGTGACTATGGACGCTTGCATTGTTCATTTGGATAAAGGGAGTACCCATCTGAGGGAGTTAGAGTTGGACACTCCCAATGACATAGCTGTACTAAGAGGAGTCTGAGGGCAAAGCTCCTGTGCACATCAACATGCAATGTCTGAGACTCACTGTGAGTCGGGCGCCATAGATTAGTTTTTGGTGGATATGGTGGCAGGTGCACCGTTTGCCTTGGTACAAGAACTAGCTCATGGGAGGGTGGATCAGGCAGTGGAGCGCCTACTTGCATTTGCTACCGGGGGTTGTGCTGAGGTGTTTGTTCATTGTTTTGACTTTCTGGATTGCTTGCTATGGAGACGCTTGCCATGGAGGCTTCAAAAACTAGTAGGGGAGACTAGGACCCACTCCTAGCTCAAGAGGGTTGAGTAGGCATTTCAAGATGGAAGCTATTGTAGTTCAGAAGGAGCTAGCCACTCGGCTCTGGATGGTAGAGGATGAGCTAGTTCAACAAAGGTCTCAGGTGGTAGTATTGGAGAAGCAGTTGGACCATAAGAAGGTTGAGTGAGCAGCAGTAGGGACTCGCCTTATTGCAAAAGTGGAGTTGACGGATAAGAAGCGCAAAGAGGTTATGGAGGCAGTGTTTATGGTGAAGACCGCTTGAGAGAGACAATTGTTAGCCGAGAAGGATCTGCCGTGACAAACTGAGCAGGTCTAACAGTTGAAGGAGCAGTTGGTGACATTGACAACATCTGCGCCTTCCTTACCAAGGATGCTCTCTAGGCCTCCAACTCCTTAATTTCTTGTGTATAGTTGTATTTTCCATTTTGCTGTGTGTCGTCTAGACAAAATAATTTTTTTATTGAGGGGGGTTGATGTCAGGATACTTAGTAGTTATTAGTTGTTGCAAGAGATAGACAGTTGGCACTGACTAGTCAACACCCTTATATATAGTATTGTACTCATCTTTGCGAAGTGTTGGAATGTTGTGGTGATATTTTTGTGGTTGTTTTGGAGATGCATGTTAATTTTGCAATCGGTGAATATATATTTGTGAGTTCTCTATACATTGTTCTTCCATTTGTCTTTAAGGTTCGGGCCTCTCTTAGGAGAGTCCCTTACTGTTAAGCCTTCAAGGAAGCAAGCCCTGCCCTATAATTATCTATAGTACCTATCAGAGTACAGTATTTGCTAGTAGAAGCGATCCGCATTCATGAGTCTAGAATCTCTCCGTGTGTGTTATATTTTTCTTGCATTTTGTTATGTTTTGAACACTCACCCTACGAAGCAAACACAATGGGCTAGAGAAAGGGGACACTATGTAAATACAAGGACATGATTGGTTTGGTAGATTGGAACAAAGACTCAATGCAAATCCACAATCTCCAACTTTGAGTAAACTTGTATACTTCGTGAAAAAGAATTCAATATACCTTAAATTCACATAACAAAGCATACAAACATCTCAATGGTGATTAAAAACAAAATATATATTACTAAATTTTTTAATGAACAAATAATGAATTTTATATTCTTAATACTCAATGAAAAATAATTTATATTACCAAATTTTAATGAACCAATAATGGATTTTATATTCTTAATACTCACAACATTTACAATAAGAATATTAAAAAATTACCAATTCAAATTTAAGAGAAACTAACATTTACTTACAAAGTTTCTAAACCTATTGTATGAGAAAATAATAAAAATCTAAGTGAACTTTTGTTTAAGAATTACTAGAAACCATGCTCAATTACTTAGTCAACATCATCCCCTAGCCAATTATATCATATCCTTATATCAGTCTTAATAAAAGTTGTGGACCACTTCATGCTAACAATTATGTGTCTGAAATAGCTTTAAGAACTCAAGGAATGACTTTGAGCGGGAAGAGGAGCGGGGGTGGATTTTAACATTCTGAGTGCTCCGGAGAGGACGATGCTGAGGAGGATGATCTTGGAGAATTCGGAAGGAGTTTATGCGGAGGGAGATTTGAGTTTATGCAGAGGAAGATTTGTTCTTCCCCTTATTTGCTGCACTCTCGGAATTTTCTGCTGGGATTTGTGTTTATGAGGTTCCTTTGGCCTCTAAGGTTTTCTTTTGGTGGGTCATTGATATTTTGGCATACTTGGGCCACTTTATTCCTGGGCTGAATGCTTGGTTCCCTATCTTGGTGGATTTCTCTAGCTGTGTGCCCTTTGTTATGGGTTCCCCTTCTCTTTGGCTGCGTGCTCATGATGGGGAAGGTCTAGTTTGGACTCATTTGGAGACATCTTACCAATGTTGGGACTTGCATTCAATGGGGTTTGTTCCCATTGCTTTGTCAATTGCCAATGATGGTGTGGGATCTTATATTTTTGGGTGGCTCCCAAAGATGTTCATAGGCTGGGGGTCTGATGATGTGGGCTCTTTTACTTCTCATTTTTGTTTCCCACAAACCCTTTGGGTGTGTCTGGGGAAAACAACCTGCAAAGCCATGGGTGGGAGCTGTAACTATGGCTCTCAACCATCTTTTTGTGGCTTCTAATGGTCTTGACAATATCCTGTGTGGTGTTGTTAGTAAAAAGTATTATAGCCGATGGGTAGAATTGGTATCCGAAAGGGCGCGTAATGGTTGAGTCACCCCTTCGGGAAAATATATGTACATCGTCCGAATGGACTATTGGATCATCATTATCATTGTAATCGTTGTAATTGGAATTGCATACTGCTTATATGAATAAAGTATCCTGTTTTGCATTACATTCTAATACCTTAATACGATAAGTATCCGTTTACCCTGTACGGTAAACATTTGGTGCCATTGCTAGTTGAACCTGGTATACAAGAGGTGTTATGAAGATTAATGCTGAATTTGCTCAATAAAGATAGGAATACAATAAAAGACAAGGATGATATACGCACAACACGGGAAGCATTAATTTTAACACTACAGGTGGAGCGCAGACAGAAGTTGTAGTAGCCTATTGATGGACACTGAGGGGGTGAAGGAGCACTGACAGAGTGAGTGCATTTACCTAGTAGACTGAGGAGTGTTGAGGATTTACTTGAAGAAACGCACCAGAGATTGAATTTGGTAGAAGAGACAAGGGAGGAGTTCCTGAACTTGTAAATGCCAAGGGTAGAGAATCCGAATGGAAGGGAAGGAGGAACCCGCATGGCTCAAAATGTTGAAGGAGCACGAGCGTGAAGTGAACTCTTCATTCTCGATACACCTAATGAACAGGTACAAGTAGAGAATCGAGCAACTTCGCTTGAAGAAGATCTCTTTACACCAAACAATGCGGTTGTCTGAAGTAATGTGGTTGTGGAGAACAACGCAGGTACTCAGAACAATGTGGGTACACAACAAGTACCACGGATTCAGAAAAATTAGCAATGGCAAGATTGAAGGAAAAATTGCCGAAGTTTAATAGCGACGAGACAACTGATCCAATCAGACATTGTAAAACATGCGAAACAATCTAGACGACAAACAGTGTAATGGACCAAGATGACTGGGTCCAACAGTTTTCGGTGACCCAATGGGGTGTAGCGATTGATTGGTTTTTGGATGCCGACCCCTAGAAATTAACTTAATGGCCAAATGTCAAGAAAGAATTCATAGCAAAATTCCGACTACTGAGGTATAATGAAATAGTAGTGGAAATATATAGTACGAAATAGGGAAAGATCGAAACAATCTATTTATATGAAAGAAGGTTGAAGGAGCTAGTGGGGAAAATGGAAAGCCAACTAGTAGACGAGTTAAAGAAAAGGTGGTTTGTTGAAGGGCTACGAACAACATTGAAGAAAAAGATGAAAATTGTACCTCCAACGTCATACATAGATGCATATAATTGGGCGATGGATTTGGAGAGTGAATAGAAAACGAGCAAAAAGAAGAAGAACAAATCATCGGACTCAGATGATTCATCTTCCGAAAGTAGTAGTAGCGACAAAGAGTCAAGTAAGAAGGTTTGGGCACTATAGAAGGACATGTTATGGATGATGGAGTTCAAAAATCTAAAAAAGAATCCTGACTAAGCGAAAGGAGGGGAACTGTGGTGTACGGATTGTAAGGAGGAAGGCCATACAAAGGGCTCTTGTTCGAAGAAACAATTTTGCGATATCTACCAAATTGTAGGACATTCCACAAAGGAATGCCCGTTCAATATGAAAACGAAGTGACATCAGCAAGTGTTATTGACGCAAGAAGTGTCCACCTTGGGAACAGGAACAAGTATAAACAACGATGCAACAACCTTAGGAGGGTACTGTAACAACAACCGGTGTGGACAAGGTGGTAACAATAATAATAATAACAATAATGGAAAATATTTGCTTGTTATTAACAAAGACTGAGAGGTCTATATATACAAAAGAAATGAGCAATGTTTCCTTAGGAAATGAGCAATGTTTCCTTAGGCAACGATCGTAAAGAATAGAAACTATCTATTCTAGCTAAAAGAAAGCTAATAGATAACTACAACTAACTAAATATTAGAAACATTCTAATATTTACAATAGATTACAAATAGATAACCATTAACTAATAATAGAAGCTTCTCTATTATCGTAATATTAACAACTCCTTAACACTCTGCTTTTGTGGAGAGTGAGACTACATGCTATTTTTTACTAGTCCAGGTGGCTGCACTAGATCTCAAACTTGACACATATCCAGAAGTTGATGCCTTATCATCAATTGAACCTGTCCAATATGAATTTGTGAACCCACCCAGTCTTGAATCACGACTTCTAGTATAAAGAAGTGTATACTTAGAGGTGCCCTTCATCTAATTTAACACACGCTTCATTGTTACCCAATGATCACCCTTGGGCAATGTCATGAAGCATGAAATGTAGCTTATCACAAAATTGAGATCAGATCTAGTGACAATGAGATAGATGAGACTACCGACTATTGCCTGTAAGTGGTTTCATTAATAGGATGAGAATTAGATGTGGCTGACAACTCTAGTTCTTTCTCCATAGGCATGGAAATTGATTTATAGTCTTTCATATGAAACCTATCAAGCAAGTTCCTGACATACTTAGACTAAGAAATAAAGATGCTATCCTTAGTTTGCCAAACCTTAGCACCTAAACAATAACAAAGGAGCCCCACATTTTTCATATCAAAATCCGTGTATAGGGTTTGTTTGTTTTCTTCAATCAAATGTGTTGAATTGTCAATAATGATGAAGTTATCCACATTTAAACAAGAAAATGAACATCATCACAAGAGTGTTTGAATATCGATTTCTCTTAGAAGGGCAACGTTCAAAGCTATGAGTAACCAAGTATTGATTAGTCTTGATGTACCATGCTCAAGGGGCTTGTTTGAGTCCCTTTTCTAGTTGATATACTTGGTGGTGTTTGCTAACAACCTTGAAATTAGGAGGTTGCGTCATATAGACTTCATCCTGTAACTCACTATTGAGGACGACACTCTTAACATCGATCTAATGGACTTTCCATCTAAAATGAGTTGTAATGGCGAGAAAAAGACAAATTGTACTCATCTTGGTAGTAGGACCAAAAGTCTCCTCATAGTCAACGCCCTTTCATTGTGTGAATCTGCAAGTAACTAATCTAGCCTTGTATATATCTGAAGTGCCATAGACAAGACACTTGAACTTACACATCCATTTGCAGTTAATGGACTTCTTCCTTGGAGGAAGATTAGAGATAACCTACATGTTGTTCCTCATAAGACTTTGGTATTTTGCATCCATTGCCTATTCCCAATCTAGAATCCTTTTGGCCTCTTTAAATGCTTGAGGCTCATAAATACTATAAAGGTTGGCCATAAGAGAAAAATTTACTATATTTTGTTGCTTTCCCTTATTTCTAGAAGATCTACCTTAATGAGCTCATTAGGACGAAGATTGCTTACTGATGGTCTTCGCCCACCATTTAGGTTGGAGAGTAAATGTGCCAATATCAAATGGATGAAGAACAACTAGAGTTTGAGGTTGAAGAGATCTACAACAAATATAAGATTAGTATTATCTAGAGGAAAGTCAAGTAGTACATCATCAAATTCAGATTTTGCATCATCCCTTCCATCAGGTGAACCCAACAGAAGACGAACACCCAAATTTAAAGTCTTCAAAGGTTGATCATTAGAACTTTGCTTTGACGAGGGAAGCTGAAATGGTCCTTGTTCTTCATCAAAGATAACATCTTGGCTAAAGATAAGATCTTGGCTAAAGATAAGATGATCAGTGTCTACATCAATCAGTTGGTAAGCTTTATGGTTGTCACCATATCCTATAAAGCTAAGCTTTTGACTCTTGGAATCCAACTTGGAGCATTGGGCATTTCAAATCCATACATATGCTAAGGAGCCAAAAACTTATAAATTAGCTAATTCTAGATTTCGACTGTCCGGGCTTCCTCAAGAGTCTTCCATTAACTACATGTGTGGGACTCATTAAGAAGATGATAAATACTACTTCTATCCAATACTTCTTAGGAACATTTTTGTGTTCCATCATAGACATGGCCATTTTTGTAACGGTGTGATTGCAACATTCTACAACACCATTTTGTTGAGGGGTGTATGGTGCAGTTAACTGGTGTTTTGCGCCATCTCTATTTTCTTTCCAACATTAAGCTGGTCAATGATTCCATCATGCATGTTTCCTAATGGACAAAATATGATAATCAAGGAAGAGGCGATACCACTAATCCCAATATAGAAACAAAGACAAATGCGGGTACAAACTTCAAAAAACTAATAAGGTACGACTAACATGGATTTCAAATTTTTTTGGATGACAAAAAAAATCCAACAAAGGCCCAAAAGAGATCTCATAAAACTAAGAAGGAATTTGAAATCAAAATAAAATTTTGATTGGTACAAAATTCAAGGCACAAAAATTGAGACACCCACAAAATTGTGACGACAAGCCAATTGAGGTTTAGAAAAAACCACCAAGAATCTACAATTAGATTTTTAATCTAGTGTGGAAAAAGAGAGTTTCTAAAAAAACCCTCGCTTGCTGCAAAGGCTTTAAAAAATGGCAAACTGTTGTGAAAAATGATGGAAATAGAAGGTCCATCTATAAAGGAGACACAAAGGGTTTCTAGAAACCCTAGCGAACTTGTGGTCAAAAGACAACAACCATAAATCAGATCGAAATGCCCCAAAAATTGTTCTTGCTGAAGGAAAGAGACATTTTAAATCGAAAATGACACAAAGAATTGTCTCAGATGTCATGTAGGCACAAGTTTGACGAAAAACAAGCCTTAGCGGCAACAAACACTTTGTAGGATGCCGAATATGGGAAAAAAACACACGGGTTGCAAAGAGAGAGCCACACACACAACAGAATAAGAAAGAACTTTTGCAACACATTTGTCCACGAACCTGAAAAAGAAAGATGACTCCAGCAACCCATGAACCAGAGGCAAACAAAACCTAGTTGGGTTTTGAATAAGAGGTAAAATTCCCACAAGCAAAATTTCAAAAAAATTCAATTAGCAAATAATTTCGAAAATGAAATTATTTTCCGAAATTATATGAAAACCTTGCTCTGATACAATATTATGCAACTGGTAAATTATTTGTTATATTAACAGATGATGAAAGAGATCATTATAATGAATTTACAGTGTAGAAAGAATGTAATGTTCCCTTCTTCGCGCTAGGCCTTATTGGCACCTTGTTGGTCTATCTTTCCATCCAGATAGGCTAACGACATTAATCTTGAGGATGCTAGCCCGTCATAGGAATCTACTTGGTTTCGTTGGGGAAATATTTAAGTTGTGAAACTTTTCTATAGTTAAGTCACTTTATTTATAAAGTTGATTTGTAAAGTTACTTTATGACTTAAAGTCATTTAATAACAAAAGTAACTTAAGTGATTAAAAGACAACATATTAAAAATGAAATTGGTTGCTTAAATGTGATTGGCTTTCTTAAGGATGAAACCCCTTGAGAAGATTTGGGAGACTGGATGTAGCCCCAATATCTCTTGGATTGTGGCACACAAATCCAGGTATGGGAATTGCAGTATAGTGCATTGTTTCAGTGAATCTCCCATCGGTTAACAGTGAAAATATTTGGGAATTTAGTTTTCACCAGCAAGGAAAAACCGCAAGATCAGGATCCACGATATATGTAGAAGGGAGAAGTGAGTGATAGCAGACGTGGCCCATATAAATCTCTGTGTGCACATATATATTGCAGAATAAGAGGTGGTCAGATCACTGTTGCAGGAGGATGGCAATAGTACTGTTGGGGCAGATACTAGTAGGGAGTGTAACTGTAGTGTGGAGTACGGGTGTCTTCAATACCAGTTGGGAGGCAACCACAGAATTCGTAGTCTATCACACCAACACTGGGAGGTCTGAACGTGGTGCAAATAGGCAGCTAGCGGGGCATTGTGTGTCATAATTGTTGGCCACAAGATCTGCACATATCGGGTGTAAGTGGGAAGGCCGTAGGGGAGCAAGGAGTCTGCAGACCCAGATCACCACGCAAATGGTAGGCTCCAGCAGCAGGCGTGAGTATAGGAGTGGCATCGGTGCTGGGATTTTCAGAACTTATGTCCATGGAAGAGTAGGCCAATGGGAACCATATAGATTGCTCGTTCACCCGTGGTTACACCCAGGTTCCATTGTTATTTTTTGTATTGTGTTCGTGAATCAGTATTTTTAATGATCAGACCCTGATTATGAATGTATGATCTCATCCAATAGTTATTTCTGCACATTCAATAGTAGACAAATCGATGTACTAGGTCTGATGTATTTGGAGAATGATATGAGTTCAGAATTGTTTTCTTTCAAGCTTTCACATTAAATTGGATTTTAATAATTCTATTGCTACATTATTTGGAGTTGGATTATTGCAAAGAATAGAAAGTTTCTAATAAGGAACTTAAGAAATGATCTTATCTACGAAGGTTTGCAAATATTACATAGATGACCATTAAAGTAATTAAATAATACACTGATATGTTATTTGCAGATTGCTAATGATACAATATTGTTTGTTTTTTCCAATCTTAATTCAATTGTAGAGCACAAACTTTGTAAATCTATGTTGTGAGTTTGGTAAGGTGGGGGAGGATTTGGTTTTCCATCATCATTTATGAAGTCAAAACAAAAGAATTTTAAATTTCTGAATGCCCAATTACAAGTCTGCTATCTCACATTAATTGGTTTTTTCATTGCTGTCTGTTTGAGTCAAGTCAGCTACACAAGGGACGATAGCATGCTAGTTTTATTAAATTGTTCACTAAAATCTCAACTTCCCTTAAAAAAAATCACGATCTTTCTTATATAGAAAATTATCTATCATGAGCTTTTTTCTTTTTGACTAAATATATTTGTAATTGTAAATGTTTTGAACCATAATACAAAAAACACTTGTATGCAGAAATACAATAACAATTGACAGAACAGATTAATCTTGGGAAAACCCTCCTACTCTAGGGAAAAACCCAGCCACACCCAAAATAGATCTTTTATTAAATGCTAAAACAAATACAAAGATGTAGTGCCTCTTTGTGTTTGCAGTCTGTACCTTGTCTATTTTGATTCGAGAGATACATGATACTCTTATTTTATGTACCTTGAGATGATCTGAGGGTTAGATGTTATACTTTGATTCAGTATCATAGATGTTATATTGCTAGGCTATTCAGTTTATCATATTTGCATGTTGATGCCATTTTGAGATAACGACATGCCTATGATGATATGTGATTATTTGGTATTTGGACATATTTTCTAATTATGTTATGTGATGGATTTTATGTTATGGTGATTCACTTCATTCTTGCTTCAATATGCTTTATGCGAACGTGAGTGATGTAAATGGATTAATTAGGTATTTAATGCATTATTGCTTCGACTATGAAATTATATGCAATTGCACTTGATCATGTGTTTTAGTGTACATGAATTATATCCCTAGCAGTGGCCTATGGAGTTAGTGATTTAGCTATTCATTTTACCAATGTTGTCTCTATATGGTTGACATATCCTTATTTTAATTGTTTAAATTAAACCTTTCGGTGCTTGTTAAATCCGAACTCATCTGCATTATGTGATTAGACCAATGAGCGTGTCTATGCATTTAGAGGTTCGCATTGTTGCAAAAGTTGTTAAGGGATTTTCTGTGATTTTGGGTTTTCAGGCTTTAAATCTTATTGGATTTAATTTCTGGCAGCTTTTCCTTAGGTGAAGTCCCGTTACAAGGAACAACCTATTTTTGTTTGGGTTGATTCGAAGTCTAGCTAGTCTAATTGACTATTTGCCCTAATAGACTATTCACTCGAAAAGTGAATAAGTATTGAAAAAGGAATTTGTTTTCTCATTTTTCAATTTTGCAATTTAGAAATTGGAGAGCTTTTTTGAAATCCTCTTTTTGAAGGATTGGTTTTCTGTTCATTGTGAGAGCTGTGAGCGTGGGATCTTTGCGAGCTCAGTCTCGTTGGATCTGGCTCGAGGAGACCTTGCTTTGCCGTCACTTTTGGTAGTATCGGTGGGTTATTTATTTTATCAGGCTGATTTTAGTTTTTGCCCCTTTTGCTATCAAGAAAGGCTTTCCCATTTTCTTGTTTCTGCTTCGTTTCAGCTTCTATTTTTGGTAGCAATTTGTTAAGAGGCTAAGAATTAGTGTTCCTCTCCGTTTCTGTCTGCTGGTTTTGCTTGGTTGGTCAAGTATGAACATTTTCCCTGTTTTTGGGATGGGGGTTTGGGGTTTTGCACCGTTATGTTGGTCGTTTTTGCATACGGTGTTCGAACTCAAATATTATTGAATTTTCGAGGTTTTTGTAACCAAAAACCAAATGGGTTTTATTTTTGAAGTTTTCTGATTTTTGGGGTTTTTACCTCATTTTGTGTGCCGCCCTATTTTCTTGGGTTTTCTTGGCATGATGTTGGCCGTGGACCTAGATGATCCATTTGGAGGTCAGTGAGACCACTGTTGCACTTTTATGTTGCATTGGGACATGTGCCGCATCCGTCCTCCTGAGTCTTTTTTCGGTTGAGTGACTTTTTTCTTTGTGTTCTCATCTAGTCCTTGTGTTATGATCTTTGTGATGGTGGTGCACCACACACGAGTACATGCGCATACATTTGTCGGGTGATTTGCGAGGCCCGCACTTCTGCAGTACTTCCGAAAGTTATGATCATTGGGGTTGGGTTGGCAATTTGCATGCCTATGGGCACTCATCATTGGATGAGCATGGGTAGGGTAGGGTAGTGTATGGAGGGGGCTTCTATCTTGCAGCCTGGTGTCATGATGCCATAGGGTTGGTAGAGGAAGTTTTAAGTAAGTGATAACTAAATAAAACACTGGGTGGTAATAAAATTTAAGATAATAGAACAATGCTTTAGTGTGAGAGCCTTCTGTTGGGAAGTTGAGTCCGCACAGATCCAAGCTTGGGCTTTTGGATGCCAAGCGACTTTTCATGATGTCAGCCCCTACTTAGTAGCCCATTGAGTGACTGACCAAGACCTGTAGTTTATGCATTGTCTATGTTTTCGGTTTTAGGCATCATGCTATCTAGCGTGTGTGTTAGCCATGGGCATTGTGCTTTATGTGTGTTTGTGGTTGGATCATTATCTCCATCAGCACGGCGGGAGTGGACCTATGGATTCCATGTGGTTGGGAGGCATAGCTACTTATACCACTATTGGGGATCAGTGTACAGAGACGGTCTATTGTCCTAGTGCGACCATTGCTGGATGTTTTCACTAGGTACTTCGGGTTCCGAAGTATGCTTTCTTATGATTATGCTTTCATTGGAATGCTTGTATATCATGTTTCGATGATGTTAGTTATTGACGCATTTCCTTATTATGATGGTTAGCATATGATAGATGATGTTATCTATTTTATAGGATTATCTTATGCTTTACTTCTAGCATGTTAGATTTCCTTATTCTTATGTTGTAGCACGTTTTAGTAGTGACGTCCTCATAAGATAGCACCAATGATCTGGTCGGTAGTTTGGGATGTTACACGCAGGGGATGGCTAGGGCCCACGATGGTCTTATGATGCTATTATGGTTGGGAGGAACTGCATACTTAGTTTGGTTGTTTTGTTCACTGCGATGTTTCCTTCTGTACTTTCTCTTCATTGCTTGTTAGATTGTTAGATGCAGTTTTTGTCTTATAGCTTTTGTGTTCAAGTGCCTATTCCTCAACTGTGGATCTAGTACTCCTTGGTGTGGAGGTTTTAAGTTCTTATTTTATCCTGTAATTCATCCTTAGAGTTTTTCTTGTATTCTTGGGTGACCATGTGTCAGTATGGGGTGATACTATAAAGTGTCGCACGCCCAAAAGAGATCTATTGTGCGATCCCTAATTGTATTGCACATCTCTTAGAAAAATGTCGTGTGATACTTTTCAGTATTGTACCCCTTTTGAAGAAGTGTTGTACGATACTTGTAAAGTATCGCATGCCCTTTTGAGGAGTGTTGCCCAATCCCTGAAAGTGTTGCACCCTTTCTTGAGAAAGGTCTTACGATACTGGAAAGTATTGCCTATGGCTGATTTAAAGTATTGCCTGGTATTTGCAAAAGCTTGTTCGGGCGAACAGCGGGCACTTTTTGGTTTGATCCGAACTTTTTGGGAAGTGTTTTGGCTACCCTCTTAGGTACTCTTCAATCCTTTGGCTTTGCATTTTGAATTCGGAATGTTTTGATTCAGATTCAATTATGCATCTTTTGTCATCAGTCGTTTTGGTTAGTAGTGGTGTTTGGAGATCCATTGGTGTCTGGATGTTTGGTTAGTCTTTTGTTGTGATCTTTGTGATCCTCGTATGTTGTATGTCGTGTGCATCCATACTTGTTAAAAAAAAACTATCTTGGCTTATATTTGTCCTTGTTTCCAAGGATCTCCGGGCAGAGCATCACAAAAGATCCCACGCTTATGATTGTTGACACTAAACAATTAATCAATTAGGCTTGTACATAGTTTGATCACTTTAGTTATGCAAATACAGAATATAAAAATCTCAAGTATCTTACAAATACAATCATCAATGAGACAAACTCGTCCACACAAATCTAATGCACACAAATCATGTGTCCAATGATGTTGTAGCATATATTGCACTTATTACAGTAGATGAGCTTGTTCTTTGAACAAAAAAAAATCAGAGCTTCATTTGCTAAGATCTCCATCAATCTTTGGTAGAATAATAATCAACCACTAATACTCTATCAAAGATGATATATATCCAATGGATAAGAAAGAAAAGTCTTTTCCCCACGAGTACAAAGGGATACACGATTTCATTATCACAGACTTTCGGCAATCAAGAGGACGTATTCACACATGAGTCGCCTTAGATAAGAAGGAACCACGATGCCTAGTTATAATCACATAATTTCTCCAAATAGGAATCACACAATAATAATCAATAGTTAATAAAGCTGCTGACAAAGAGCGATGATCGTAGATACAATCCTATGACTCGCACACTTGTAATAAAAAACAACTTAGTGGTGACAAAATAGAAAGGAAGTCGAACCACCTTTCCCGTTACAAGAATAAAGAAAATCATTTAAAAAATTGATGCCAAAAAGCACATATAAGAGCACCATGCTACATACCCAATTACCCTTAATGAATGATTGTAATGGAATGCTGTGCCATTTCACCTTGATAAAACATGAAGACTCAAGATGGTAATAGAATAAATAGTAGAGGTGAATGGATGATATCTCACACAGGTACCAAAATTATTAACATTCCTCTTAGGAAGAAAGAGATCATTCATGTACCATAGTGTGTCTCTACCTGGCAAGCATAATGGAGCTACAACCAAAAAAATGTCAATGACAAAAACTCATCATAGATTTACTCAACATAATATTGTCATCTTAGCATGACCTTCACCATGGCTACTCCCAGAGGGTGACAAAAAAAAGAATTTGAGTCACGGAGTCTCACACATGACTTCCACCATGGATACTCCTAGAGGGTGCAACAAGGGCTTTTAACTCAAAATTCTCTCGTAGAGAAGAATGCATTAACAAGGGATTGTACCTCAAATTTCTCCCACATGGAGAAGAACTTGTTAACAAGGGATTACACCCGAACTTCTCCCACATGGAGAAGAACTCATTAACAAGGGATTGCACCAAATGTCTCCTTCACCATGACTAGTCCAGAGGGTGACAAAACAAAGAACCTGAGTCATGGAGTCTCACATATGACTTCCACCATGGATACTCCCAGAGGGTGCAACAAAGGCTTTTAACTCAAAATTCTCTTGTAGAGAAGAATGCATTGACAAGGGATTGCACCTCAAACTTCTTCCACATGGAGAAGAACTTATTAACAATGGATTACACCTCAAACTTCTCCCTCTCAAATATGAACTCATTAACAAGGGATTGCGTGTAATATCTTTTTCTCAGAGAAGAATTCATTAACAAGGGATTTCACCTCAAACTTCTCACTTAAAAGAACTCATTAACAAGGGATGGCAACTCATTCTTCTCTCTCACAGAGAAGAACTCATGTAAGCACATGAAGGATCATCTAAATGGTGAGACTCCCTCTCAATAGGAACATCATACTCACTACTTTGACTATCACAATAAATTAGAGCTGATTCCAATGTTTGACAAAACAAGAAGCTTCAGCAGTCACACTGTTACACAATTTTGTTGATTCTGAACAAAAAAAATTGACACTCCCTCTGCTGCTCATGCTCCCTTTAATTGTTATGCCTTCCTCCTCACTGAAACTAATCGCAATTATAATTTGTATAAGTTTTTTTCTTAAATTAAGTTACTTGCCATCAATTCAGTCCCATGGCTGCAAGCAGCATCTCCATGTTCATTTCTATAGCCTTGATGACTTTGCATGTGATTCTCTCATCATTCCATTGCTTCTTGGTCTGTCCTGGGAGCAGTTTTTAGAGATATTAGCAATAGGTCATAGAATCAAACTATTCATGAAGAGAAATATACAAATCAATACAAAAAGCATGCATGTTTCACTCCTCAATATAATAGCATGAATTAACCACATAAAATTCATAATCAATTTACAGATACTTAGCTCTTTACTGCCTAAATTTCCTCACGATCCTGAATAGATCTTTTGCCATCACATAGTTATAGTGTAGGTAGAGAATGGAAACTAGAACACAAGCACATCTGCTATCCTCATAGATATGAATGCCAAACATGTAAGCATAGGTGAGCATGACAGCATCATCTCCATCCAAGTAAGAAGCTTCATCAGAGATTCTATCCTCCAAGGCTCTTCAACTATCCATTCTCATATGAATCCTTCATTTGAATGATGTATATGATTCCCATTGGACATCGCGATTCTTATAGAATCCAATTGTTTTATTTTTATTCAGATCTTTACTTCAACTCACTCTGATACCATGTTAATGTTTTGAACCAGAGAACAAGAGCACCTGTATGGAAAAATACAATAACAAAAGGCACAACAGATTTATTCGGGGAAAACATTCCTCCTCGACGGAAAATCTCAGCCACACCCAAAATAGATCCTTTTATAGATGCTAAAACAAATACTAAGATCTCATACTTATGATTGTTGACACTAAAATCAATCAATCAGACTTATGCATAGTTTGATCACTTTAGCTATGCAGATGCAAAATATAGTGTTACTAAAATTTTGCGCACTTATATACTGTATTTTTCATTCCTCAAATATACAATTGATATTTTACAAAAGAGTGAAATGAATAGAAAGTGCTGGAAATAAAAAATCTCACACAAGCCATGAGTCTGACTACTACTTTTATACATATTGAGAATAAGAAAAACATAGCACAAGGAGGTAGAGTCAAAGGGTAACCAGTCATTTCCTTTCAGCCTTTGACTGGTTAAATGTTCTTTGTTGCCACTCTTGGTCCAGCTCTTGATTTGACAAGCTCTGGGTCTTCGTTCTTCTGCTGGGAAAAATGGGGTTAGATCTTAAAAGATCTAAGCAATGACTGATTATCTACGACTATGTACCCACACATGCAATATCTTGCCTATTTTGAATACATATAAAAACAACAAAATGAATTCTAAGTGCTTTAATGAAAAAAGTAGAAAATTGTAATGTTAAAGGGACATTAATTCTGATATGGAACCTTTCATTATAGTCAATAACAAGTATGCTGATTTTACAAGAAATGGATGCAAATCACAGAAGAGTAATTTATGAGAGTCACGAGCCCGTGTTCGAACCTCATAAAGTATTCTTTTTAAATATTAACGAATGAGATAATTCAGCACTCAAGGGGTTGTTTCAGAATATGATAAGATTTTATATAACTTGCTGCGGGAAGGCTTAATGTGGAAAACAGAAAAAACTTTACTTTTGAGTAAAGGTGGGTATCAAGGACTTGCAAAGAAATAGATATACTTTTGGGTCTTATGATGATAAAACAAAGGAGAATATTGTCAATGCTTTGTCCACAAGTGCAGAGGAAAGATACTAAATATGGATCCATGGTATGATTGATATTGTGAAAAGCAAACGGATACTTACAGCCTGATGCATTCCCATATGAAAATGAAATGTGGAGTAGATCTAATTGACAGGAAAACTTACAAAGATATTAAGCAAGAGTCAACTGAAAATAACTTGATCATAAGGATTTACATGGAGGACTCTATATTTGAGAATGGAGATTCTATAGTTGAAGATAGTGGATATCCAGAAACAAAACTGCAAAAGGAACTTACCAGTATATTGGAAAAGAATTCAGCATCAAGGAATAACAATTTTTATAACATTCATGATATAGATTAAAGAAGTTATCTGTTCTACTATCATGACTCTGCATATGACAAAGGTGGCATGAAACCTTATGTTGGAAACATGGAAAACATTGTATTGATAGGATGCTGTACATGTGGAGCTATACTTCAGGGAGAAGACGAAGATGCTTATTATAGTGAAAGAAATGGATATTACATTTGAAAAGGAACAACAGATGAAAGTTTTAACAGGAAGAATATTCACGCAAACTTGTAAAAAACATATCTGTCTGATTGAAACTAAGGACTTAATTTCCATTTCTGTGAATGAGTTTTGTTTTAGAGTTTCTCAAATTCGAATTCAAGAAACATTGGCATTCACAGAAGAAATCATCCAGCAACTAGACACAATGGTCTTTCCTTGTGGTGGGAAGGACACACCAAGAATATGGTATCATTAGCTTCTGGGATTCTAAGATATACCTACAAGGACCTCCAGAAGGCTACACAAAATTTCACAATGATCATAGGACAGGGGGTCTTTGGACCAGTTTACAAATACGATGCCATCTGGTGAAATATTAGCAATGAAATTGCTTTCTACAGATTCAAAACAAGGGGAGCAAGAGTTCCAAATAGAGATTTCCCTGTTGGGAAGATCGCACCATAAAAATCTTGTAAATTTGATTGGATATTGTCACCGCATGCTAATTTATGTGTACATGAGTACTAGCAGCCTTGCATGCACACCATCTGTACAATGAGCATGAGAAAGGGCAATTTCGTATATAAGAAAAAAAAAAAGCCCGAACCTATGGAAAAGAGCAAAAGCCCGTGAGGAGAGTAGTCAGCAAGAGCAAGATGGGATAGAAAATGCCTGAGATTCATTCTATTCCCTTAGAACACCACATTTCCAAACAAACAACAGAAAATCCTTCACATGGCATTAGCAAAAAAAAAAAAAAAGTTTAAAACCCTTCAAAGAAGCTCCAACAAATATAACGATGGCTGCCAATGAGAAATACATCATGAAATTACACAGAAGAAACCCCACTTGGGTTTTGGATAAAGAGTAATATAGAATAACTTCCACAAAAAACAAAACCCATATGTCAACATTTCGAAATTGAAATGTATAGGAATAACATACCTTTCAAATTCAGTAATGGTGGCCCAGCAAAAATTCAGAGAAAATGGATAGAAAAATGCATAGAAGGGCTTTGGTTTTCTTTCCAAAACCCTCATTTTCCTCCATGGCGGCTAGAGCTCCTTTTTCGCATTTTGCAAAGTATGGAATGAAGGCGATTGATGTGTTTTAGGCTATTCATATGATACCTCTAAAACTTTCTCATTCCCATTGTTTTTTGTAGGGATTTTTCATTTTTCCAAGGGTCTTCTTTTTCCATACGTGAGCCTTCTTACATTTGCATATAACTTTGCTAGGCTTGAGTCAAAATATCCCAAGTGCCTTAGTTTTTTTTTATAGGTAAAATAAATATTTATTTTTTAATATTTATTATAAACTTTATAATTTATAATTCAATAAATATTAATTGGATTAATAATGTTAAGTGATTTAACTTATCATTTAATAACATTATTAGTACAGTTAATACTTATTGAAATATAAATTATAAATGTCATAATAAATATTATTAATTGAAATATTAAACAATTTATAATTTATTTATCTAACTGATATTAATAAATATTCACTAGATAACAGTGTTACCCCAGCGCGGGGGTGCGGCGGTGCAGGGGGACGTCGGGACGAGTTTCGGGTGCGGGAAAAAAATAGTCTCAATTTGGGGATGGCAGGGGTGCGGCGGCGGGGGAGTGGAGGGGGGGTTCAGGGGAGGGGGGGAGGAGAGGGAGTGGGGGGAGGGGGTTGCATAGTATATATATAATATTATTAATATATATGATTGAAAATGCTAATTATGAAATGATACTTCAATATATTATATAACAATGTAACATTAATATATCAAATATAGTTGACTACAATGAATAGAGAAAATTAAAATGTGATTCACAAACCATAAGTTCAAACTTGAAACTTGAAATTTCATAACCATTACTATTACTAATGACCATTTGACAAATTAACTTAGTTCAAGATGCAAGATTCAAAATTCATTGTTCAAATATGATTTTATGAATATCATATATCATAAAGATGCTCATGATGACAATGAGCTGAATAGCATGAAACAGTGAAATAATAATAATGTATCATAGCCATATCAAAGTGAGTATAATCAACAAAATGACAAAATGCCAATAATGAGAATGGATGATTCTCAAGTGCTCTCTAATCATCCCCTATGCCAAAGTCCTCATCACTGGAACTACTAGACTCCTCCTGGGTAAGATCCTGATTCTCTAAAGGAACACCAACTAGCCCTACATTGGCTTCTGCATCGGCATCCTCATCAATCTGAGTTGGATCTTCTGGCTCCACATCCCATCGTGCTGCAGGGCTCTCCTTGTACTCGCGTGTCTTGCGATCTTTGAGCCGCAAGTGACCATGTACAGCAACCAGCTTCTCCGCTCTCTTAGAGGTAAGTCTATTCCTCTTAACAGAGTGAATGAAGCTATAGGTGGACCAATTCCTCTTTGCAGCTGAGGAGCTAGACACCTGAGATAACAAAGTTGAAAGTTACAATTTACAAGTTACAAACAAATGTTCATACAATTTGTAACAAATGATAAATGGTAAATCGATGATTAATAATTATTAAATCAATGAATCATAAATTAAAATCAGCAAGGTAAAACTCGTCAAGTTAAGATTGTAAAGGGTTGGAATTAGTTATTAGTATTACAAACCTGAGAAAGCAGTCGAATGGCTAGTGAGGTGATCTTTAACTTTTGTGACCCATGACATTTCCATCACAAAATGGGATTCTTTTGTGCCATGGTTTTGAGATCCACCTTTGCAATATCCGAGTATCCTACAAGTTACAAGTTTTAAAGTTTACAACATAATATTAAAATTATAAATAACTTAAATAAAGTTATAACTTATAAGTAACAATTAATTATTAAAAGAACTTATAATTATAAAGAGTTTAGAGCACTGAATCAAGATTTAAGGATTACTTGAAAGACTAGCAAATTCGGACCACTCGGTACGGATCTCACTAGCAGTCTCAGTATCATACATTTTGGCAATGCATCGAAAGAATCCATTCTTCACCTCATCATCTTGAAGTGGTGTGACTCTACCAGGCCTAGATATGTGCCACTTCGAGTTCAATGCATAGACAGCCATTTGTAAAGGAGTGTTCAACTTCTCCCACCTGCGGTGAATGATAGGCTCAATGTGCTCCGTATAGAATGCTAGAGTGGAGTCTCTCTCACACACAACAACCCTCATCTGCCCAAGCATGGAATCAATGCACTCATAAACCTCTCCAAGGCTAGGTGAATCTGCATCTCCATATCTGATCACCTGAAACACTGGAGTAATGATGGAGACTATGTATTTTGCATCACTCCAAAACTGATCACTCTTCACTGTCTCCTTTACCCTCTTCCCTTGCTCTGTTCTGGACTCAGGCCATCGATTCCATTCTTGTGTCATAACCATGAGTTGCAATGGCTCTTGCAACTCAAATCATTCTCTCCAAGAGAATATAATATGATGCATACCTGGTCTCAACTGGTTTCAGGAATTGCTTTTTTGCGAAGCTCCTGAAAAGTGCATGTGATGCATTATGATTGCAGATAAGCATTTGCACCTCTCTCCCATCATTAACCACCTTTTTAATCCACTCTATTTTCCCCATGTCTTTGAGTGCATTGTTCATGGCATGCACACAACATGGAGTCCACCAAATATGCCTATAAGCTGCCTCAACAAGCCTCCCTGCAGCTTTGCACACGTGCTGCATCTGCCACAACTTGGACCACATTTTGTGGTCCAACCTCCTCAATGGATTCCCTAAGCACATGAAACTGAAAATCAACATCTTTATGATGCCCTGAACAATCAACTGCCTTCAAAAAATATGGGCCCTCCGTGCATGTAACCATAATGTTGATGAGTGGACGATGACTAATGTCCGTCCACCCATCCATGATAATGCTGCAACCTGAGTGCATCCAACATGCTTTCATTTGCTCCATCAAGATCCCAACCTTGTCATAGGCTCTATCCAACACTGTAGTCCTTAGCTTGTGGTCACCTGGTGGCACATATGATGGCTCTCCCTCATTCACTGCCATGGTAATCATCCTCACAAAATAGGGAGATCGAGCCACATGTCTAGAGATGCCATTGGCAAAGAAGAAATCACCAACAGCATCATCTAACCGGTCCCTTGTATGCATGTTAAATAAATGAGCAATGGGGTTACTATCAGTACCACTTGAAGTTGCTATTTGTTTCCCCCTATTGCTGTCCCCAGCTGAACTGTGTGTAGGTGAGGAGAATGATGGTGTAGGTGACATAGTCCCTGCTCTCTGATGCAAGATACGAGTAGATGTATCTCGCTGCCCCTGTAACTGCTGTATATGCTGTACCTGTTGCCTAGCAGACAAAGATCTAGGCACTGGAACAACACTATCATCAGGAATGCCCCATAGTTTATTTACTTCAATTCTGTATCTGACATTCTCAGGATTTGATAAGAACATGCATGGGTTCACACCAGAGCCACTCCAAAAAAGAAGGTGTGAATTAACTCTTGTAATGCTGCCAAACCATTCTGCTCCACATATATTGCACTTCCATTTGCGTGTGCCACCCCCTGAAGGTGTAGGGCGTGTAATTTTTGTAGCAAACTGTTTAAGAGGGGACTTTGGGTCATAAGGACCCCTAGCATACTTCCTCAAAATCTCTGAAGGGCAATCAATAGAAGGCACCCCTGGTGCAACATAAGGAGGCTCTTCCGCAGGCTCAGATTGACCACCTACATCAGCCCCATGATCACTTCCTTCAGACTCAAGTTTAGGCTCATAATCAGATGCACTTGGCTCATTAATTTTCATGTCTTCTGCACTTTGGCTGGATCTAGAAGCCATTTATAAAACTACATTTCACAAAATGAAAGTAAAATTATAAAAATGATCATGATACATTTCAGCCCAAGTAAAAATAATTTAAAACTTAAAACTTTACTATTTAAAAATTTAAAGTATTAAAAAATGAAACTAAATAGTAAAATACTAAAAGAAAATATTAAATAAAAATATGGCAATATGGCATATGCTGAAACGTTTTACTAAGTTACTCTCAAGTTTCAAGTTTTATTTTTGATTCTTGAATCTTGTTGATAGTTGAATCTTCTTAGTTCTATGATTTTTTATTTTATTATTTATATTAATTTTTAGTTTTTAAATTTTTTCATTGTTCTTAAAATAAAAATATGGCAATATGGCATATGCTGAAATGTATTTTACTAAATACATTTCGGCATATGCCATATTGCCATATTTTTTATTTTAAGAACAATGAAAAAAATTAAAAATTAATATAAATAATAAAATAAAAAATCATAGAACTAAGAAGATTCAACTATCAACAAGATTCAAGAATGAAACTTGAAACTTGAAAGTAACTTAGTAAAACTAAATACTAAATACTAAATTTAAAAATTATAAATTGATTTTTAAAACCAAAAAAACAAAGTAAAATAAAAAAAACCCTACCTTGAAGGCTCAAACTTGAGGAGACACTTGCCAAATCAAACTTTCTTGCTCCTCTTGCTCCTCTTTATTTTGCAATCCCTTGCAAAACCACCCACTAATCTCTCACAAGCTCCTCCAAACACTCTTTCTCACTTAGCTCCTTGCTGCTCCAAAATGGTGAAATGAAATGATGAAATGAATAAGAGATCTATTGGTCTTATTAAGCCTTCAAATAGACTACATGGGACCCACACCAAATTAGGGTTAGCATACTTTAAAAACAAAAACAAAAAAAAAAGCAAAAAATATTGTTTTTTTTTTAAAAATTGGGCCTCTTCTCGACGCACCCCGCGCGCACCCGGGAAGCACCCCGCGAGCACCCGTGGCGCACCCGCACACCCTCGCACTCGAGAAGCACCCAAGCACCCGGTGCTCGACTGGTGCGGCGGCGAGAAAGCCGCGGGCGGGGGTGCTTGGGTGTGTGACGCACCTGCATCGGGTGCGTACGCACACCGGGTGTGCAAGGCTTTTGACCCGGGTGCGCGCACCCGGGTTACAGTGCTAGATAACTAAATCACAAAATATTAAATATTAATGATAAGAATAAGATATTTATTTTACTTTTAAAATAAAATTAGAAGGATCTTGGGATATTTTTGCAAAGTTATAACATGAGTCATGTGTTGGTAAGACTTGAAGGCTAGAGAGTTATTGCATTTTGGAGACTTTTGGGAGTCTGCTTGGAGATAATGACTGCATTTATGAGGGGCAATTATGATGATATTATCAGGCCATGCCTTTTGGGCCATTTTGTACACCTTTTGAAGTCTTTTCAAAGGCTCAAGTTTGGCCTTAAGGGCTGAATCCAACCCAGCATTTATAGCTTTCAAAATGCAGTTGGATGGAGAGTGCATAAGTATGAGTTGAAAGCTCATTTTGTAGGAGGTTCTTCTTTTCTCTGCCTTTCTATTTTTGTAAGTTTTTTCAGACTTCTTGACAGGAGCAGAGACCTTTTGTAACTCATTATTTAGAGAGATATACAGATTTACAACACTTTTGGACAGGAATTTCAGCTTGTGCCTTCTCTTTTTTCTGTGTTCATGTGTCATGTCAATGCCTTCTATAGGATTGTTTCAGTCTTTTGCAAGTTGAAAGTTGTATTTTGAGCAGTTTTGGATCGTGAGGAATTTATCCTACTTTTAGAGACTATTATTTTAGCCTCCTTAACAGTCATCGATGCAAGGATTCTGACTATTGAGTTGTGCAAAGGAGCTTCTTTATTACTGTTTTTATTATGTGCTGGTTATCTGTTAGATCTTAAAGATACTTTTTCTGGTGCATCACCCTTAGGATTTAGATTTTTATTTTCTGTTATCCTTCTACCTTTTTCCTCCATAAAAAAGAATCAGTTTCAGGTAGTATAGAGTGATTTACCAGATAGGAAGCTGGCCTAGAACCCGAAGATTCATTCCAACCACAGCTTACCCACAACCTTGGAATGTTTCCATGTTCCTCCAAAAGGTTAAGTTTTCTGCAAACTTAATAGGGTGCAACTTTTAGAGATAACATATACAAATCTCCAAGTATCTCATAGATAGAATAATCAACGGGACAAACTCATCCATACAAATCTAATGCTCACAGATCATATATCCAACAATGTTGTAGCATATATTGCACTAATTAGAGGAGATGAGCTTGTTCATTGAACACAACAAATATCAGAGCTTCATTTGCTAAGATATATGTCAATCTTTTGTAGAATAATAATCAAGTGTTGATACTCTATCAAAGATGATATATATCCAACCAATAGGAAAGAAAAGTCTTTTCTTGATGAATGCAAAGTATACATGGTCTCATTCTCATAAACCATCGACATTCAAGAGGCTAGACGTATTCACACATGAGCCACCTTAGATAAGGAGGATCCACAATGCCCAGTCATAATCACATGTTCCGGATATGGATGACATAATAATAACCAATAATGAATAAAGCCACTGGCAAAGACCGATGATTGCAGATACAGCCTGAGGACTCACACATTTGTAATAAAAAACAATTTGGTGGTGACAGATAAGAAAGGAAGCCGAAACACCTTTCATATTACAAGAATAAAGACGATCAGAAAACAACCGACGCCTGCAAGCACATATAAGACCACCAGGCTAGATACCCAATGACTTTGAATGATTGTAACGGAAAGCTGTGCCGGTTCACCTTGATAAAATATGTAGACTCAAGATGGTAATAGAATAAAAAGTAGAGGTGAATGAATGATATCTGACACAACTACCAAAAACATCAACAGTTATCTGTCTTGGACTATTGAAAATGAATTTTTTTCTTCCTTTATTTCACTTCTTTTATATGGATTGACTTCGATAGAGAATGATAATCAGATTGCAATTCATGGTTTAATAGAAATAGTTTATTAAATATATGGAAAAGCTTAATATTTACAGCTGAGCAGCATCATAGAGGAACAGATCAAAGGTCACTGCTAGTCATACAATGATTGATCAGAACTTTTCAAAACATTTCCATTCTATCAATAGAAGAGAAAATACCGGCTAAATGTCTATAAGGTTGAATTAATAGGTCCATTATAATGAAGAACATTCAAATAAATTAAGGTAAAATGGATATGCTTTCTTGCTCCATCTAGAGGCTAGTGGTAGATTCACTTCAATTTAAAGTATATCTGAAAATTGTTAGCATATGTAATTTGAAACTAACTAAATAGTAGATTTACCTCACCTTAATTTAAAATACATCTAAATATTGTTAGTGTATGTAATCCGAACCTAACTAAATCTCTTCTCTTGCAGATTTCTGCTCAATATCATAGGACTGTGCCATACCATAATTTTCGGCATGCCTGTGATGTCCTACATTGCATGTGGGCAATAATTCTAAATTCTGTTTACATTTATATATTTGTGTTGAAATCAGTTGCTTTTGAGGTTTTTTAATTTGCCTTTTACATGCACATTTGGTGCCATTGACGATTAGGGAATTTCTACATGACATCTTTAAATGATTTACCTGTAACACTCGTTTGCAGATATCTTTTACTGACAACTGTAGAAGCTGGAAAATTACTAAATAATTTAGAGAAGTTAGCTCTGGTGTTGGCTGCATTGTGCCATGATGTAGATCATCCAGGTCTAACAAATGCTTTTCTTATCAATTGTAATGATCCTCTTGCCATCCGCTACAATGATATTTCAGTTCTAGAAAATCATCATGCTTCCACTACTGTCAAAACTTTACTGGTAAGCAAAATGTTCTTACAGCTATTTAGGTTTGGCAAGGTTTAATTGGTAAACAGAGAAAATGGAAGAAAAAACAACATTAATTTATGAGGACATGGGTCTAAGAGATTGATTGGGAGACCAAACTGAAGTTCAAACTTAAATTTTTGGAAGGTTTTTATAAGATCATTTACAAAGAATCTTTGATCACTCATATATGTATTTTGCTTCTGCTGCAGGCTCATGAGTCTCTTAATATATTATCAAGTCTTACTGATTCGGAGCAGAGGCAAATCAGGAAGCTCATGGTGAATGTTATCATTTCAACAGACATGAGTTTGCACACAGATGTCCTTAAGAGTGTGAAAGATAGAATGAATGAGTCTAGACATTTCCAGTTCTCCCCACCATGTACTCCAGAAAAGGACGGCTCTCAGTTTGACTCATCATCAACTTTAGACCCATCCAGTACAAGTGATGCGCTAATCTTAATGAGAATGTTGATTAAATGTGCAGATATTAGCAATATTGTGAAGCCTTTTTCCCTCTCAAAACAATGGGCAGAATTGTTATTGGTTGAATGGTTTAGACAGGGAGACTTGGAGAAAAAATTGGGCTTGCCAGTTTCAAAGAACATGGACAGAGAGGATCCATCTACAATACGGCAAGTGTTTCCATAATTTTATTATGTATCCAGTGATAGAGAAAGAGTCAACAACCTGAACAATAAAGTATGCTTAATGGCATTATTATATTTACTTTATATTTTAAATTAAAAAATGAGCTCAATTTCAACATGACAAGCGATTCAATATTGGAAACTATTATGGAGAAATTCCAATTCCATTAGACTTCTCCAGCTTAGAATATCTTAGCTTGATTAGAGTAGTGTTGTGGATTTTTTATTTAGTCACTCAGTTGTCTAGAATATGTTTAACAGGAATATTACAGTTGGTTTTATTGATTATGTTGGAAAGGAACTCTATGAAATGACATCGTTGCTGCTTCCAAAGATGCAAGATGAAGTGCTGCCAAATTTAAGGTCTAATCTGCATGATTTGGCATGTTACAATACAAAGGGATATCCTGAGGAAGAGGTGATGCATATCTTCAATTTTTTTCTGCATTAACATTTTGAATTTTTAGAAAGTTTTCACCTCTGATCTTAATTAAATTTTGGTGTGTTCCTTCACTTGTCTTTCTTTTCCTTCTCTTTCTTGTATTGATGTGGACTAATTATTCAAAGGTATAATAAATTAATAGAGTTTCCTGTTAATAGTTACCTCTTAAGCAGGATTACTTGCCATTGTTTCCTTCATAGCCACATGAACTCTTCGAAATCTTTGAGAGCTGGGGATTGACTTCGTCAACCCTCTGAAAGTCAGTCAATTGCATTGACATGGATACATTGCTGTGATCTTGGTGTACTTGATGAAGTGGGCTGAGGCAAGGGCTTTTCTTGAAAAAACAAGTAGTTGTACGAGATTTATCTATGAGAAAGTAGTCACACATTATGGCATTCCCCTCTAGATCACAAGCAATCAGGGAATACACTTTGTAAACCATGTTTGGGTGATAACAATGGTGTTCCAAAATTTTCACTACTTATCAAGCCCATACTATTTGAGAGCGTATGCCTAGGTCGAGTTGACAAACAAGGTATTGATCTTAATAGTTACCTCTTATGTAGGATTACATGCCATTGCTTCCTTCATAGCCTCAAGAACTCTTCAGGATCTTTAATAGGTGGGGATTGGACTTCATCAACCTGCTGAGAGTCAGTCAATTGCATTGACATAGATACATTGTTGTGACCTTGGTGTACTTGATGAAGTGGGCTGAGGCAAGGGAACTTCTTGACAAAATGACTATTAGTACAAGATTTATCTATGAGAAAATTGTCACACATTGTGACATCCCCCCTCGATCACAAGCAACTAGGGAGTACACTCTGTAAACCATGTTGTTTGGGTGACGACGACAGTGTTCCAAATTTTTGACTACTTATCAAGCCCATACTATTTGAGAGTAAATGGCTAAGTCGAGTTGACAAACAAAGTTTTGGTCTTGATTACTTACAAGTCCCATGGTATCAAAAAAGTAGATTGGTAAGAAAAGTTACCTGCCATATTATAGGCCTATTGTATGACATACAAGGTAGTGACGAGACACATACTATTCCAAGTGATGTAGGACCAGGAAGTAGTGGTTCTTGCCAAGCATGTGGTTTCAAGTTTGGGGATTGTTGTGCAGAATTAACTTGGTGGTATAGAGAGTTTGAGGAAATGAATTTACACATTGCATGTTAGCCGACTGGATGGGTCCGGCGGTGTTTCTGTAGCCGACGGATTGACTGTCGTCGGTGTTTTGTATTTTATAGCCGATGGGTAAATAGTTTGTAGCGGATGTAATGTTGTGGCCGACGGACTCCTTCGGGAAGGTTCGGCGGTAGTATTTATATCCTCTCTGGGATCATTGTAAAGCATCATCATCTACTATTGCGAATATTATTCTGCTATTCCATTCCATTGTCTGTATGCGTTGATTTCTTTACCAGTACGGTAAACATTTGGCGCCGTTGCCTTATGAATTTGGAAGGTGGGAAGAATGAAGATTAATGCCAAATCAGCTTAACAAGGATTGGAATAAGGCGAAGGGAAAAGACGGAATCCGTACTACACAAGAACATTTAATTCTGGCACAGCAGGCAGACCGCCGAAGGAGGTTCCAGAAGCTTGCCGACGGAAATAGGAGTGCGGAGGAATTGTTGGAGGAGACTCGGCAGCGGGTGGAATTGGTAGAAGAAGCACGGGAGGAGTTCTTGAATTTGTGTTCGCCGAGGGAAGAAAATTCAGATGGAAGAGCATCAACTCGCACGGCTCGCAGTGCCGAGGGAGCACGAGCGTGGGGTGACCTCTTCGTCCGGGATAGACTCCTGCGGGAAACAACTTCAGAAGATCCTTTTTCTTCACCAAAGTTCGCAGCTGTCGACACCTCCGGTGTGGGAGAGCAGTTCGCCGGTGTGGGAGTTCAGACTGTCGATGTGGAAGTGCAGACCTCCGGTGTGGGAGTTCAAACCTCCGGTGTGGGAGTGCAGACCGCTGGTGCGGGAGTGCAGACCTCCAGTGTGACAGTACAGACCTCCAGTGTTGTGATGGCGGGACCCAAAGAAAAGCTGCCAAAGTTTGAGGGCGATGGTACAGCTGATCCCATCCGACATTGTAAGACATGTGAGACGATCTGGTGGGCAAACGGAATCACAGATGCGAATGAATGGGTCAGGCAATTTCCAGCAACCCTACGGGGTGTGGCGATTGATTGGTTTTCGGATACGGATCCACAAAAGCTGAATACCTGGGATAACATTAAAAAGGAGTTCCTAGCAGAATTTAAACTCTTGTGGGATGATAATGAAATCGTAGTGAAAATTTTCAATACCAAGCAGGGGAAGCACGAAACTGTCTATGTCTATGCCAGGAGATTAAAAGACTTAATAAACAAAATGGAAAGCAAGCTGGCGGACGGATTGTAGAAAAGATGGTTTGTGGACGGCCTACAATCGAAATTGCGGAGGAAAATGAAAATTGTGCCACCGTCGTCATATGTGGACGCGTATAACAGAGCACTAGATCTTGAAAGTGAACAGAGGACAAAAAAGAAGAAAACTAGCTCATCTGATTCTGATGACGACGAACCTGCCGGAGATGATAGCAGCGACGACAAAGGCAACAGCAAGAAAGTTCGGGCCCTACAGAAGGATATGGTTCGCATGATGGAGTTTAAAAATATGCAGAAGGAGCCAAAAGGAAGTGAACTGTGGTGCACGGAGTGTAAGACCGACGGCCATACTAAAGGATCGTGTCCAAAAAACCAATTTTGTGACATTTGTCAAATCATGGGCCATTCGACAAAAGACTGCCCCTTTAACATGAAGACAAGAGGATCTCCGCAGGTGCTTCTCACACAGGAGGCTTCCTCGTCGGGTAGTAGCGGAAACACAAATACGGCTGGCGCTACATCCGGAGGATACAGGAATAATCGGCGTGGACAGAACAATAACAACAATTACAATACCAATACGAGCAGAAGCCAGATCTAGTATGATGCAAACGGACGGCCGATTATTTAGTGCCGCGCATGTAACTTGTGGGGGCATTTTGCGCGTGAGTGTCCAAAAGCGAATACACCTCAACTATTGTGTCGATGGTGCAGACTCGGCGATCACGACGACTCAAAGTGTCCAAAATTCGGAGTGAACTTGATCATTGTCGGGGTGGATGAGGAAGCAGTTTTGGCGATTACACGACAACAAGCAAAAGAATACCCAGACCCCGCCGAAGAAAAGAGGAAATTTGCGAAAGCACAGGCGGAGGTTGGAAAAGTATCCCAAGTAGTAACACCTCCGGACGCCACCGACACTTCAGCGAGGAATTCCACAGAACAAAACATAGTATGGCAAATTTTGCAAACGGAGGTGCGAGTAAAGGTAAATGATTTGCTTCTCACCATGCCTCAACTTCGATTTGCTCTTTCAAATATTGCAGGAGAATCAAGTAAAGGGAAGGAGAAGTCACCAGGAGAACCAAGTCAAGGGAAGGAAAAGGAAATTGCTGTTGGAGGAGAAGATCAGATGTTGCTGGCACTGACATCCGGACGGCACCCTGCAGTCGTCGAGATGGGGATACTTGGACATATTCTCACCGACACCATAGTTGGAGGGTCCGGCATAAATGTATTGCCAGAAGAAACTTGGACAACTGACATTGTGGCCTCCGAGATTTCAGCTGCTGACCGCCGATCAACATGGCATTAAACCACTGGGTATTCTCATGGCACACCCGGTAACCATTGGCACTCAGCCGTTCCTGATGGATTTCGTGGTGATTCCGTTGAAGAGGAGAGGCTATGATGCCATCCTGGGCCGTGGGTGGCTTATCGAAGCAAGACCTCGACACGACTAGAAGAACACCTTATCATTGGAAAGTAAAGGCCGCCGATTCGTCATTGATCTGCATACCCAAATGGTAGGGGAAGAGGCCTTGTCGTTAGATTCTGAGGGAGAGGAGGACGAAGGCAGATAACGGATGGAACCGGATCAGGAGGGTGTCCTTCGATTGGACGGGGGAACAACGGATGACGACTTGGATTCCGTCAACGATCTCTACCACTGGCAAATGGAGGACTATGAATTATTTCACAGCTGCAATGTTCTGTCGATTGAGACCGAATATCCGAAGGAGTTTAGTGAAGTAAAGGAGGGGGAGTCACCGTTGGATGTTACACCCGCCCATGCATTCCGTGAGGGAGAGACAATCAAGTATAATGAAGCTACGCTGCAAACGATGAATTTGGGGGACGAGGCAGAGCCAAGAAACATACTAGTCAGAGATAATTGGGATCCAGTACTCAAGGCTGCGACATTAAGATATTTATGGACTACAAGGATGTGTTTGCATGGACATACAAGGACCTCAAGGGAGTACCGCCGGAATTGTGTGTGCACCACATCCTGTTGGTGAAGGGAGCTATACCTGTACGAAACCGACCCTACAGGATGAACAAGAACTATGCCACACGGGTTACGGAGGAAATCAACCGGATGCTGGAAGTTGGCATTATCTTCAAGGTACAGACCAGCGAATGGGTGTCGCCGATAGTCATTTCACTGAAGAAGGATACTACTCAGATCCGGATATGCATCAATTTTAGATGCCTGAATGCAGTGACGATCAAGGATCCTTTTTCGATTCCATTCACAGACAGCATTCTGGAGGAGGTCGTGGGACATGAAATTTACTGCTTTATGGATGGGTTCTCCAGATACAATCAGATTTCTATTGCGGAGGAGGATAAGTTGAAGACAACGTTTGTCGTCGAAGATGGGGTCTATGCCTACAACCGGATGCCATTTGGGTTGTGTAATGCGCCGGCCACATTCTAGCAGATTATGCTGTATATCTTCGACAGGATGTCCGTGGGAAACTTCAAAGCCTTCTTGGATGATTGGTCAATATTTAGCATGGAGGACGGACACCTGGCAGCACTTGGTGAATGTATGGAGAGATGTCGCAGAGCCCAGCTAGCGTTGAATCTCAAGAAGTGCAGATTCATGGTTCTGCACGGAAGACTGCTCAGACACATTGTCTGTAAGGAAGGGTTAAAGATGGATCCTGACAAGGTGAGTCATTCTTGAAATGCAGCCATCTACTAATGTGACGGAGGTAAAGTCTTTTCTCGGGCATATAGGTTATTATAGGAGATTTATTAAAAATTTTGCCAAGGTGTCCCAACCGTTAGATAAGCTAACCTGCAAGGAAGAATCATTTAGATGGGATAAAGAGCAGGACGAAGCATTTGAAGGGCTAAAGGTACGACTGGCTACGGCACCCATCCTGGCATATTCGGACTGGAATAAGGAGTTTCATGTTCATGTGGATGCCTTCAACTATGCGATCGGCGCGACCTTGGCACAGACTGGCAATCACGGACTGGATCATCCAATATACTTTGCCAGCCGGTTGCTATCAAAGGCCGAGCAGAACTACAACACGACTGAAAGAGAAGTGTTGGGAATGGTTTATGCCGTGCAAAAATTCCGTCATTATTTGCTTTCTACATCGTTCGTGTTCTATTTTGATCACCAGACCCTATTGTACATGATTAATAAACCCGTCATCCAAGGGAGGATCAGTAGATGGCTACTCCTGTTGCAGGAATTCACTTTCAAAATCATTGTCCGGCCAGGAAAGAAACATGTCAGTGCCGACCACCTGTCGCAGATAAAAACAGGGGAACTAGCGGAGGGTGTGAATGACGACTTCCCTGACACACAGCTGTTTCAGATTGGGGTACTGCCGGAATGGTACAGGAGTATTGGCGAGTACCTGTCAACAGCACAGTTTCCCACGGGGATGTCACCGAATGATAGGCGCAAGTTGATAATCAGGAGTCGTATGTTTCAATTGATCAATGGATTGCTCTACAAAATGGGGCCGGATCATATTCTTCGGCGATGTGTGTTGGAAGAGGAGATACTGTAGGTGTTAAAAGAAGCACATGAGGGTCTCGCGGGAGAACACATGGGACCCGATACCATTGCGTGGAAGATATTACTCACAGGTCTCTGGTGGCCGACGGTGTACAATGATGCGCAGGAATGGGTCGTCGGATGTGACACTTGTCAATGGACCAGGAAGCCGCTGAAGAGAGATTTCATGCCACTTCAACCCTCACATGCGCAGGAACTTTTTGAGAGATGGGGATTAGATTTCATTGGACCACTGAGGGTGAGCAAGACTCGACGGTGCCAGTACATCATTGTTGCAATGGAGTACCTGACCAAGTGGGTGGAGGCACGTGCGTTACCAGATAACTCGGCCGTCAACACCGCGAAATTTATTTATTAACAGATCATCACCAGGTATGGAATCCCGTTACAATTAACAAGTGATAGGGGAGGTCATTTTGTTAATCATGTTATTCGACTGCTCACGACTCAGTTTAAGATCTATCATTCACTGTCGAGTCCGTACTATCTAAGAGCAAACGGACAGGCGGAGGCCACCAATAAAATTCTAGTATCCATCATCTACAAATCTTGCGCGGTGGAAGGTGCTGATTGGGAGGAAAACTTACCCGTTGCCTTGTGGGCTTACCGCACGGCGTATAAGGTGACGACAGGGCACACACCATTCCAGTTAATGTTTGGACAGGAAGCAGTGGTCCCAGTGGAATTTATGATTCCGAGCCTCCGAATAGCGTTGAAAAACAAATTGGATGACGACGGAAGCTTGCAAGAGCGGTTGAATAATTTGAATAAGCTGGAGGAGAAATGGTTGTTGGCATAGTGGGCAACGGAAGTGGCATAGAACAGACGCAAGCTCTGGCATGATAAGTATCTGAAACGTAGTAAATTCCAGCCGGGACAGTTAGTATTGAAATATGATGGTCGCAATGAAATCAAGCCAAGAAAATTCAAGGTGAGGTGGGTTGGACCATACCAGATCTGGGAGGTTGGCGACAATGGAGCAATCAAATTGGCGACCTTGGACGGACAGGAGATGGCTCAGTCAGTTAACGGATCTAAATTGAAACTATATTGCGCAAGAAAGTTGTTGTCGTCGTTGAATCCTCCGTCGTTGTCATTAAAGGACTCTCTGGCGGCGATGCCATTTGGAGGTACCTCTGTTATTCAATTTGAAAAAGAATTTAAAAAAAAAAAAGAGAAAAAAATTTTAAAAAAAAAGAAAAAAAAAATTGAAAAAATTGAAAAATTTTTTTTTTTAAAGGGGCCCCGCAGACAGAAAAGCCCCGCGGGCAATAGCCTGTCTGCGGGTGAAGACATAGGCCTTGCGGGCAACAGCCTGTCTGCGGGCATAAAACATTTATTCCTCCGCCAGAAAGGCCGTAGGTAAAAAAGAAAGGCCGTGGGTAAAAAAACATTTCCGCCAGACTCCATTCCCTCCTCCAGCCAGACTTCTCCGCGGGGAAACAGAGACATAAATAAGAGTGCTTGTTCTGCCAGAAGGAAATTATATTGTGCAAGGGGAAGAAACAAAGAAGTCTGCATGGAGGGAGATCGCACAGGACTGTTAGACGGATCTGTCGGGATGAGGAGGCACTTGAACCTAAGCATGGAGGCACGTATAAGAATTTGAGAACATAAGCTTGTGCATCACGATTCATCCAAATATGATGGTTTTCGTCTAACCTACATGGGGTATGACTTTCTTGCTATCAAGACATTTGTAATCCGTGGTGTAATTGTTGGTGTCGGTTGCTAGACAGGTGTTGGGAAGGAATCAGCATGCAATTGTTCCAGCCGAGCTAGTGGATCAAATTGCTGGTCTTAAGCATGAAGGCAATTGCTTCCTGCGAGCAACTCACACATTCCTCTATAGTTGTGTCTGCCCTACATTGGAGGAGACCATAAGCTCTGGATCTCGACTGTAGGATGAATTTCACCTGTTGAAGCAGGGAGGAAATTCAAAGGAGGGGACGTTTTGATTGTTTTCACTACCCCAACAATTGCTTGGGTTTCTCATTCAGGTCGAACTCCTCCAGTGGTTATCTCTGCTACCGTAACGGTCTGTGGGAAAGGTGACTTCAACACATCTAGAGTGATATTTTTTGTAGCGGACAGAGGAAACAAATATAAGAAGAAATAAACCATTTTTGCATGGAGTCAGCGGGCAAGCGGAACCCATGGAAGAGTCAGTTGGCAGCTAATATGGAAAAGAATTCAAGAGTTTTGGCATCGGGGATTCGAGTTGCAGGCCCCTCCGGTTCCAGTAGCAAGAAACAGAAGACCAAGGAGGAACTCACTTATCTCATCATCTAGTTTGAGAGTCTCAGTGGGAGCGAATGTCAGAAGTGGTGGCAGGAGACCCTGAAGGCAGACTAGATTAAACAGATTTTGATGCGGGCACAGGTGCATTGGGCCATCCAGCTTCCCATCTTTTCCATCAGGTTGTTCGAATCCGTATTGCGCACCATGATAAAGACATATAGTGCTCGGAGCAGAACAAGTACATTCCTGTACAAGCAGCAGTAGATGACGGTGTCTTTTAAACCTAGGGATTTCACTAGGGTTTTCGGCATCCTTACCCCTGATGGGAGGAAAGTGGAAATCAAGAATCATAAACTGTCACGGGAACGAAAAGAGCATTGGATAGATCTAGTGTGCCGGGATCTTACACCCATTGAGAGAGAGACAGCAGTCCAGGGGACAAAGTGCAGAGGACTTCGTAAGGACTTTATTCGGGAGGGTCATTGGCGGTGTATCATGGACGTCATCAAGAGCAGGTTGACAGGCGCCACCCGAGCTTTGGATATAGCATTACGCAGATTGTGTTTATGAATGGTATCATGAAGGGAGTGTTATATGATTGGGCCTCAGTGCTTGCCGACAGGATGGAGGACTTAATGACGCTTCAGCACCGAACATTTTTCATGCCGCACCATGCCATCGGGTTGTTTTTGGAGGTTGCTGCCAGCCAGATCCCCCTAGATGGTTTTGAAGCTCCTCCAAGGGGCAAGTTGGCAGACGGGGAGCCTCCCATATTCTACTGGCGACACTTGGATACAGGAGGATCAGTAGCAGGTCACAAGAAAGTACTTCGCAGACTGGTTGCTTCCGGAGAGACAGATAGCGGACGGGAGGGCACTTCAATGAGTGACGGGGCTGAGTCCGTGGAAGAAGAGGTGAGCACATCGGCGGAAGTTGACGGTGAGGCAGCGGGTAGTGGGCCCACATTCTTTACCCCTCCTCAGCTGTCAACTTCGGCGCGCTTGACTACCTTTCCGACAGTCATTCCGACATTTGGTCAGCGCCATGCCCCGGTCCTTATGACTCCTCCAGCGGAGGCAGATGTCCTACGGACAATGACGGAGATGGTCCCATAGACAGCGTCAGATGTTGCCCCACACATAGTCGTCGAGATATTGCTGACGGTTGTAGCAGAGGTGATTCCAGTTGTACCACCAGATGTCACCGTCGCAGTCTCACCGAGAGCATAGTTGCCACCGCCAGAGCCAAAGCCGCAGGTTCAGTTGGAGGTCATTGATTGTGATGCAGTTGTCACCGTTTCATCATCTTTTTTAGCAGAGGCCAAGTCAGCTCAGCTAGTACCGGAGGAGAACATGGAGCTTGCGCAGTCAGACCAACCAGAGGTGATGGATAGAGCTAGTGAGTTTCTGAGGCAGCGGTTCCGACTCACTCCTGCGAAGCGGGGTCTGTCCATTTAGTCTCCTAGGTGTTCAAGAACATCACCAGCAGTACCAGAGCCTCAGCTTCAGGAGGAGGGAATGCCACATGTCGTGGTTGCGCCAACAGCAGAGAAGGTGGCACCGGATGTGGGCATGGCTCCTGCTGATGAGGAGGAGAACAGTGATGCGGAATGGTCATTGGAGGACTTCGCCAAGGAGGATTACGGGTCAGATGAGGACAGGTGCTAGGATTACCTCAGGACTATGAAGTTTGCATTGAAGAAGGGACACGATGTGGCAATTCAGGCCCTGACTCGGCGGAGGGAGTGGCATTTGATCAAAGCATATATCCGTGGGATTTGTCCTTAACGATTTCAGACTTGTTTTGTAGACAGGGGTTGGCCGGCGGTGGAGACAGCTGAGACGTTGGCAGATTGGGCCACTGAGCCGGAGTTGGGACCCAGTGACACCCCTATGATGAAGCTGGCACATGAGATTGTGGGACTATACAAGGATGTTTACTATGGTCGTCGCCGTGTGGAGGCGGACAGGGTTGCAGCAGAGAGATCATTGGCAGCTGAGAGTGAGGCTAGACAGAAGATAGCTACCGACTTGGCCGACCAGCAGGTAGCATGGGCTGCATAGCGGGCAGCACTACTGGCAGATATGGCAGTAGCAGTACAGGAGAGGGACGTGGCTCGGCAAGGTACAGAGGCAGCGGTTCGAGATAAGGATGCGGCTGAGCATGAGATGCAGTTAGCTAGGAGGCAGGCTATGGATGCTGCACTTCTTCTAAAGGAGGCCATCGAGGTTAATTCTCAGATTCAGACAGACCTCCGCATCAGGACAGGGCAGGTGTATGAGTTACGTCGCCAGCAACACACTTCTGGGACGCCCCCTTCTCTCTAGTATTTCTTCTGTTGTCTGTAAGTTGTCTCCTAATTTTGTTAGTCGTCAGGAGACGACTGTTTTTTTGGGGGGGATGGTGTTAGCCGACTGGATGGGTTTGGCGGTGTTTCTGTAGCCGACAGATTGACTATTGTCGGTGTTTTGTATTTTGTAGCCGACGGGTAAATAGTTTGTAGCGGATGTAATGTTGTGACCGACGGACTCCTTCAGGAAGGTTCGGCGGTAGTATTTATATCCCGTCTGGGATCATTGTAAAGCATCATCATCTACTATTGCGAATATTATTCTGCTATTCCGTTCCATTGTCTGTATGCGTTGATTTTTTTACCAGTACGGTAAATGTCGGTAGTATTTATATCCCGTCTGGGATCATTATAAAGCATCATCATCTACTATTGCGAATATTATTTTGCTATTCCATTCCATTGTCTGTATGCGTTGATTTCTTTTCCAGGTAAAGCATTGTAATTCATTCTTGATTGTTTTCACTGAGTATAATAGCTATTTTTCCGTCAGTACATAATGATAGGTCAGAGAATGAATCAATTATGTTCCAACTCTTTCCTTTTCTGATTGGATATCCATCCTTAGCTGGCTAGGCATAATAGTTGAGAACTATATATAATCTAGTTGTTGGTTTCCTAAAGTACATAAGAGATCAATCTTCGAGAATTCTTGAGAATGCATCGTTTATGAATTCAAATAGTAATGTTTAAAAACTTGATTGTTTAAGTGAATCAACATCAATGCACATGCTATTATAGTTTTCCGAACAAATTTAGAATACTATTAACATTGAGGAATTCACCGGTAGAGAAGCCATGAAAATGGTGAAGAGGTGGAGTTAATTTGCAAGAATGTGGAAGAGAAATCAATTATGATTAAATTAATTAAACATTCAATTTTGAAATTTTAAAGAACATAACTAAGTAATCTCAGTTTGTGAAATGTTGGATGCATGTATAATTGACAGAACCGGTTGTTTTGAGAATTCCTAACACTTGGGAATTACTCGGCTGTGTAGCCAAGAAAAAGGGTGACGAGGTGAAAGAGAGGAATCTGTAATAATATGAATCAGTATCAGATGACATAACAACATTTATCATTTTTATGAATTAATTAATAACTCATGCAAATTCCTGTTGTTGTGATCTCCTGTTGCCAAGTTGTATGGTGAGTTAAATACCAGGAAGCCCAGTGGATGGCAAGATGACCCCTGTCTGTTTCGGGTAGGGAGGGCCTTTCTTGTTAGAGATCGTGTGGGGATAAGATTTGGTTCGAGGTTGGGTGGTTAAGCCTCTGACAATGTTTCACCTCCCCATAAGTTACTGGATGTGCATCGGATAAAGTTAAGTCATACATTCAATTGGTTGTCAGAAATAGGTATTATCACTTATATGATTAATATGAAAGAAGGTAAGATTAATTGAGTTATTTCATCGTACACCTAGATGCAAGAGATAGATTTTATAGATTGTTTTTCATGAATATCAAATATAAGTATATGTACTGATCTTGAGTTACTATCACAGTTAAGTAATCAGAAGGAAAGGAATCTGAAGCCCTAATTGATTGAGAGATGACTGGAACCCTAATTGATACAGTGGTATCGAAAGCCCTAATTGAATCCGTGGTAGCAGAAGCCCTAAGTGATATAGCGAATTGGAAGCCCTAAATGAACCGATGATAAATGATGCCCTAATTGATACAGTGGTATGTGATGCCCTAATTCAAAATACAGTGGTATTTAATTGTAATGATCATTTGATTTTAAGATAGCTATTTTTAGATGATAGTCGTCATGTGATATTGGTATTTGTGGACTAAACCGGGTGATTGCAGAAGCACCCTTAGTTTTGATTTTGATCTCAGTTTTCGAGGTATGTGGTTTTTAGTTTCTGCAGTAATTTCTTTTGATGGTATTTCAAGTTTATAGTTAAGAAATTTTGTCTACTAATTTTAACTGTAAATCTTATTCACATGAACATGAATGATATAACTGTCTTCCTATGAAACGAAGTAATAACTATATTCTTTGAGTATGATAGATGTTAATTTAGACCATGAGAAACCGGATGTTACACACAATTCATTGACATTGATTACCAAGTCAAAATGCACAAGTCTGATAGAAATTTACATATTCTCCAGCTATCAATTAGTCAAACCCTCATCAGCATTCATTTACCAAAAATCACAAGCAATTGGAATGAATAAATCAAAGCTAGAGGCTTGCTTTTTATAATAGTTAAAGCCAAAATCTTCTTCAACACACCAACGGTTAATAGCTTCTTTTATACACTTTTCACTTAAATGCAAACCATGCCTTTTGATTGTCTAGTTAAATTTTGAAATATAATTATTCCATGTACCTTTTAATTAATACCTTGGGTTAGGCTACCGTGAATCAATTAAATAAATGGCCCCTTCCAATGATGACTCAACCCTCAAGTGAAATTATAACTTTGTAACTTAGTTACCAGGTTCTATTGTTTACATATTCTCCAGCTATCAATTAGTCAAACCCTCATCAGCATTCATTTACCAAAAATCACAAGCAATTGGAATGAATAAATCAAAGCTAGAGGCTTGCTTTTTATAATAGTTAAAGCCAAAATCTTCTTCAACACACCAACGGTTAATAGCTTCTTTTATACACTTTTCACTTAAATGCAAACCATGCCTTTTGATTGTCTAGTTAAATTTTGAAATATAATTATTCCATGTACCTTTTAATTAATACCTTGGGTTAGGCTACCGTGAATCAATTAAATAAATGGCCCCTTCCAATGATGACTCAACCCTCAAGTGAAATTATAACTTTGTAACTTAGTTACCAGGTTCTATTGTTTAGGCCTGGGTCCTGGTACTAGTATAGTTTTGGTACTGGTTCTTGCTGGGTACTTCATGGGTTCTTTGTGGGTCCTTTTGTGAAGGACATAGAGTGAACCTGGGCACTTAGGATGTACCCCAGGGCGGTAGGTCAGTTTATGTATGTATTTTTGATTTGTTCATTAGCATGTTCTTTCTATCAGCTTTAAATACTCTCTTGCAACAACTTGGTAACATTATTCAATATAAAATTGGTTTTATGTAATGCCCTTAGTTTATGTCAGTTGTAAACAACAATCTACTTTGATTCATTTGAAGGTTAGGGATTGACTTTATTTTATTTGTAGATCTAAGGACATGACTGTTGATAGATTTGTAAAAGCCAGCCAATAGTTATGTTTGTTGATCATGTTCAGATTGATGTCAATTGCTAATGCATTTATTTTGAAACTATATTAGTGATACAATTATTTTATTTATAACTTTATTGGCCATTATTGATTTCTGAGTACCACTTTTCTTTTACATTTGTAACTTCGATGTTTTAACATACATGCATGCATACATATACAGACGAATTCAAACCCACAAGGGATAAAAAATTGCGGTACCCATGTACCCAAACCCCGTACTCATACCCGAACTAGAACCCATATCAGCAACTTAGCTTTACAATAAACCATTTAGAGATTTAATAATAATTTGACTACTAAATTAGTAATAACTCCCAAAATGCTTATTTTTTAAATATGCCATTTGAAGCAGGAGTTACACCTATCATTTCCTCATGTGGCCAAATGCACTTTCCTAAAATACAAAGGGTCCCTCTTAATCATCACTAAACTTACGAGAAACAATAAGCACATGAAACTAAGCCCAAATTAGGTCCAATCTAAGCCAAACAAAGACCAAACTTGAAAATACTATATTGTGAAGAGGACAAGATCCTCACATAACCAAGCCTCTTCCTTAGAAGACTTTGTATCCATAATTATTAGCCTATGAGGATTACAACACTAGGTTAATGTTAGGATAAAAAAATTGGTTGGCACTCGGATATGATGTTTATGTGTTTCTTTGATGGAAGGTTTATCATTGATGTTGACACACACGTTTGTGTTCATGACAGACAAAGATTCTACACATTGCAGAGTTTGGATTGATCAACGGGGATGGGATATGAAAGGGTAAGAAATGCAAGCTTAGAATCATTTTTAGGAATGTGTTCAAATGCTACATCTATGTTCGCAAATGTTTATATGAAGAATTGTATAAGTTATAGATCATTTAGTGAAGACTAGTAGCAAACTTGTATGCAAAAAAACAAGTTGCAATTAATTGGCTGTATCTTGCGAGTGAGATAAATTTATGGTAAGCCAACTCAAATCGTGCTTGAAGACATGTTTGTGATAAATGTTCGTGTTAGAACATGTTGAAGATAATTCTGGGAAGGCCGCTGAAGTATAATGTGTGATACATTCACTGGAAGTCGACTCTTGTATTGGGAATTATTTTGGAAGTTGTAAACTGTAATGTAACGTGTGGGAACTTGATGTAATATCTTAATGAGGTCCTATATAAGTAATTGTGCATTGGGGAAGCTCAAAAGCTTGACCTAATTAGTTATTAGTACAAGGTATAAAGGAAAGATGTTTTCGTTGGGTAAGTGTGTGATGATGTAATTGTGTGACATTGTAATGTTTTAATGTTGAGGATGTGAATTTGATTAGAGCAGAGTAGATGATTGAGTTTATGTTGGTTTGGAAATTTCAAAGGAACTATATTGGCAATTAAGTTGTAGTTTTGGTTAGTTCACTACTTGGATTTTTTATCACAAAGATCTGTTGTATAAAAGTAGCTGAAGCAATTTGAACAGTGCGTTTAATTGTCTTCCTTCATGCTCTTAATAGAGCTAGAACCTTCTGACAATGATGAAGGGTACTTCCGTTAATACTACAAACAGATAATAGAAATAGAAAAACGACAACAATTTGCAAGAACAAAAAATAGGCTTCTTATTATCTCCAAAAGTATGGAATTGCAGAGTTCAGAACTGCAACATGCTAAGCCACATAGGTGTTTTCATTACATTATTCTGTAAGACAGAGCCATCAATAACCACCCAAAATTGCCCTAGACAACCCTATGAGCCTTCTTTATATAGGTAATTTTCAACCTCTCGGGAAGGTTCTAGACATTAAGCCCTAACCCTTGAGACTGACCAACCCTAAAATTATCATATTTATTACATTAGAGTTGGTTCAAAATAATTTCAAATTATATTTTCAGGTAGCCCAACTTTCAAAGGCCATAACTGCCTAATCATAAACCCAATTGGCTATTATAACCACTTTTCGGAAATGGAAGCTCATGATCTAAGACATTTATGCATGCCAACTTTTGATAGACATGTTTTGACTTTATTTTAGAGCATCTAAGGCCTTCAAAATTGAGCTCAAATTTTTTATACCAAAAATTTATTCCGAAAATCTTCAGTGACTTTACCGATACATATGATATGACAATCAAATTCAACTGACAGACTGATATATCTAAGATGAACATACACCTATGAAATAAGAACATTTTGAGCTCACATGACCAATTCACTAAAAATTAATAAGTTTCCACAAATAACTCTGCATTGAAGCAACTATTATTGAAAAGATAGAAACATAAATATTTTTGGATGATGCAAGATTTCCTTTACACCAAGGATGCTCCTGCATTAGAGACCCGGGGTAATTTGAGAAGTGACCTTGTCACATCTCAGGTGTTCAAAGGAAAACCAATATGGTTAACCTCTTCCCTTTTCGGCCATGATGAATCTTCTATAAGTCATCCTTTCCATTTGACCAAATATTCTTTATATGTTTTGTTTCTTGTGCTTTTGCTAACACGACTATCTAGTATATCCTCAATCTCCTTTTAGCCAAAGCAGTTGCCAAAATACTACATTGCATTTCTATCTTTGTTTATTTTGTCTATGCCTGTGAACATGCTCGCTACCATGCCCACGATTGTGACCTCCGATCATGGCCGCCGCTAGACTTCCCGTGCTCTACTAGTTTTTCTTTCTCGTGTGCCCTCCCACTTTTGTTCATGCTTCCTGTGTTTCCTCCCTCTTCTCTTATGTTCTGTTCATGCCGCGGTTGTGTTTTCTTGCCATGGCCGAGTTTCATTTATGGGTGTTAGAGACAGACTATCTAATCGCGGGTTGCATGATCGTGCTTCTTCCTGCCATGGCCGAGGTTGCCGTATCTCTTGCCGTGGATGAGTATCATTTTCGAGTATCATTTGCGATGAGTGTTGCAGATGAGATTGTTGAACACTAGTTTTGTGATTTATCTGGCCATTTCTCCTTCCATGGTCGTGGGTTTTCCTTCGCTAGTGTTTACTGTATCTCCTGCAGGTGGGTTTCCGTTGCCACTATTTGTTGTGCCTCTTGTTGGTGGGTTGTTGTCGCCAGTGTTTGTTGTGCCTCTTGCTGATGTGGCTCACCCTTGACTAGTGATTGTGTATGGTGTACCTCCTTGTGCGAGTTCTGATGGTTTTTTATGCAACGAATTTCTCTGTCCTACGATTGTGATTGATCCTCCTCTTTTTATCGACATTCTTGAGGTTTGAGATTTTTGGCTTTTGTTTGTTGCAATGAATACAACTGATTGTAACCCACCACAACATCCATAACATCAACTTCTGACCTATCAGCGATTATGTGATTGGGTTACAAAGCTTGAAGGTTATAATACAACATCAAGGATCAACAAATTGATGGCTACAATACATTCCTCTTTGATTGCTGAAACTGAACAGAAGGTGAGATCATGGGCCTCTCTCTGCACTAGCACAAAAACTACTACACCTTGGCTGAGTTTGGATAAGATAATGTAGGGAAAAATTGATGATGAGCGTGTTCGACAAGCACGTGAGCTCAACTTGCTCGTTTGAGGCCTCTCACCCACTACGGACCCTACGGTTGCATCTATCCCTATGAGCTCTCCTATAGCAGATCGTATTGATTTGAGAATCTCAATTTGATTCAACTCAGGCAGGAAAGACTGAATATTGAACCATATTGGACACTTAAAATCTATCCCCGTTATCTTAAAGTTAGGACTCCCCATTCTACAAATTTGATAGCATGACCATTGAAGAAACATTTTGAAACATTGATAAATTCTTTTTTAATAACCTCATCCATACAATGCAAATAAAGGGTTTTACTCGAAAAGTAAGAGATACTTACCTGGTCGCGGTAGTATTCTTCTAACCAATTTGAGAGAGAACGTCTTCATTAGGGCCATTCCACACCGCAAAAATTCCAACTTTTTGACATTCACACCATGTGGCTTCAAATTCCTCATTGTGAATAAAGATGGAATTATCTTCACAAACTGGATTAGCCTTAGAATCTAGCTTTCCCTTAGGGTTTGATGAATTCCTATTAACCCTATTCATGGATCACCGGTGTGGAGGGATATAGGGGTATTGAGATTTGTCATGAGACACAACAGCTCTGGACCAATTGGAGTGACAAGGAGCAGAAGAAGCTATCCTATCAAACACTGATGGAAGTTGAGGAGGCTTATAGAGGTTGAGGTGGGCGTACTTTGTAAGATTGAAGACCCTAACTTGATTATCCAGACTATCTATGGTGAAAATTGGCTGCGGAAGGAAGTTACCAATTAATTCTGATGCGTCATGAATGGATTTAGCCTGATAAATCTTTGACACGGGACTCCTTCCATTTATCGCATCTTGCTGCGGAATTGATTCACAGAGATGTCGGTTCTATCTGTTTTTTTCTTCCAAATTTGCCAAGATGGAAAACTTATTCGCAGTCTTCACCGCATATTCTGAATGTGGTAAATCCCGGGTGCCTACGGAGGATTGTCTGTAATAATATTTTTCCTTAGACTTGTTCACGATATCTGCAAAATGCTCTATTTTAGGGTGTCTATATTTGTTTTGATTGCTGAGTACCTGCTCTGCTTTTTTCGCATGATTGCTGAATTTCACCATTTTTTTCCCTCTTTAATACTCGAGAAGATGTTGATTTTTATTAGACTCCTTATGTTGTTCTTTATTATTATTGTTATTTAAATTCTAAGGGCAAAAATAGGGGACATGAGAAACACTCCTGTCAAATCGCCACATCTTTTCCAACAACATACGACATGCATTTATGGGCATGATGTCACATAATACCTCATCATAGCTCCCAATCTTGAACTTTACTAGGCACAATTCATTGACGATGACCTTGTGGTCATTCTCTACCTAGACAATCTGATGTAGATGTGTGTGTTTTTGCATCTTGAACTTTAACTTTGTTGCCTCCTCTGACACAAAATTGTCAATGCTTCAACTACCGGTAATCACATCAAAACACTTATCCTCACATTTGCACCTAGTGCGAAACAAGCTCTTCCTTTACTCAGGTTCATTCTCACACTCAACATGATTCTTTTGTTAACTAGGATTTCTCCTCTTTAAAAATCTTCAAAATATGATGACTTGGCATCCTCATCCACTGTGCAACTCTAGCCTGACCTTTAGTTCTCTTATCTGTCCTTCCTTGGCGTTGATGGTGTTCATAAGCTCTCTGACCTTCACTGCAGTGAAAACATGTTCCATGAAATCTTCATCTTCTTAGTTTGTAATGTCCCCATTTTTAGCAGGTTATTGCAGTTGGCCAGGTTAGTTCACCATCGCGACCCTTGTGAGTTGACAGTAGGATTTGAGGGTCTTAGTTGTGTGATTATAGGCTTTCCAACAGGCTATGGTGTGTTTTGGATCCGTTTGAGGGACTTACTATTTATAGTAAGTCAATCTATTGGTTTCGATGAGCTCAATTGAGTCAGAGGAGTTGGAGGAGGCTCTCATTTTTTATTTTAGGCTTCTGGTTTGGGCTCCAAGAATCTTGGAGGGAGCATCTATTTATAGTAAGTCACCCCGTTAGGTTCATTCATTGTCTTTCACCATCAGGATCACTTTGATGCTGTCAGATTTCGATTCTGATGCTTCTTCAGTTGTTTTCACAAGACGGGTCAATTATTATTATTATTCATCTAAATACGTTGAGGTTGTTATTTTTGTTAGTGTTGTTGGTTGGTCACCTTAGTATCATAGCTCGTTGGAACTGGGACAAAAATTTGTAAATCATGAGAACAAGAAATAATGGCCTTACATGTTAGAATTTGAAGTTTTCGTGGAAAAGGTCATTTTTGGAGCCAAAAGCTATTAATAAATTAGTTTATAATGGCACTTTATTATGTTTTAATGTTGTGTGTGGGCAGCTTCTTAAGTGAAGTTTATTTGGGAAACTTTGTGCCATTTGGAGATTATAAATATGAACTCATTTGATGAGTTAGGTACCCAATTGATTATTTTCTTTTGTTGCTTGTGAAGAGTTTCTGAGTTTGCCGATTCCTTTGCCGTTGCTGAAGTATAAGGGTTTGGAATTAAGAAGTGCCTGGTAATTCACAACTGAGGTCTTGTCAATTAATTTTGATAATCGTCTTAATTAAATCGTACTATTTCCCGATTGTTAATTCACTGTGCTTGGAAATTTCATTGTGGCTAGAGAATTTGTGATTTGGAACACCATTGTTGTCTGTTGTTTGGCATGGTTAAAGAGGAATCTACTTTGGCTATTGTCCTTGTATTTGGCAGCGATTTCAGACTTGTGGAAGGCTGCAATCAATTATTGGAGGGCAACAATCAGGTTGTAGAGCACCAACGATTATAAGCGAGGAGCATGTATTTCTGAACCTACGAGTAAATTAGATTATTTCTTGAGAGTTGCAATCCATATTTCATCTGTTAGAAGTCAATTTCTAGATTCATTATTGCATTCTTTTAAATTTCCAGAAGTCAATTTTTAAATTGGATATTAGTAGCATTGCCATCAATTATAGAATTAGTTATGAATTGTTTAGTGGTGTTCATTTATCCAAATTGATAAAGACTTAATCAATTAAAATTGTGAGCCGCTGGCTATGAATTTAAAGCATTATTTATTGAGTGATAATAATTTGCCTGACAAATGTTCGACAAAATATCAAACTGTTGATTAGCAAAAGCAAATTGATGTTTGTTAAGGATAGAGCCCGTTAAGGGTTTTTACATAGTCCTTGTCCTCTTCCTCTCCAATCTCTATTATTTCGATCATGGAAATGATAGAAATTGTTTTGCCTCTGATGCTGACTACTGCTGGCCTCATCCTTCTTTTTTCTGATCTTCATTTCAATTTGCATAAGACCATTTGTTGGATCTTCCACAACAACCTCTTCCACTTTGGACATTCATACTTTACTCCTCTTGAATACTTGGGCCTCAATCTAGTAAGATAACAAGCAACCTTGTCGTTGTCATCTTCTGCATGGTGTGTTATAATGAGGACTTGATAGAACTCCTTCATATAATCCTGAACAAATTTGTCCGCTTGCTTCAACACTTGTATTTTCTTCAATAGATTGAGCTTGTAATCAACCAGAATGAATTGTTGCTTTGTTTTATCCACCATCCGATCCCATCTTGTGATTTTTTTTCTTTCCTTTTCTATTTTGCTCCAATTGAATCTCCTTCTACTAGATTTTTGCATGAACCTTCAGTCTAGCCTTTGTAAACTTGACCCTATTAGGATCCCCAATTTCTTCATAGTCAAAATATTCTTCTAATTCATTGATCCAGTTGATCAATTCCTCCAGGTTAAATTTTATGAAAATGGCCCTAAAAAGCCTTGCTTCCTCTTGGTTCATAACTTTGCTTTCTCCTTCCTGATCAACATTTCCTTCTTCCTTGACTTCATCCTCATTTTAATCACTTAATGTGAGATTCAGCCCTATGTGAATCTCTTCTTGCAATGCTCACACTTGTTTGTGGAGGGCTCTACTCTCAAGGTGTAACACCTTTGACTCTTTCGCCATGTTCCCTTCGTGGAGGCATTTTCATGCTTATTGTTGAAACCCTAAACCATGGAATTGGTATAAAAGGCCTCATAGTTGGCAATCTATCTACACACTTGGCTTGAACCAAAGTCTTGGTGTAAATTGTCTCATAGTCGGTGATTAATCTACAAACTAAGCTTAAACCGCAGGCCTGGTGCAAACTACCTCTCAGTCGGCGATCTATCTACACACTCAGGAACTCCTTGTCTGATACCACTTGATGAAGGGTAATCCCCTTAATGCCACAAACACATAATAGAAATAGAGAAACAACAACAATTTGCAAGAACAAAAAATGAGCTTCTTATTATCTCCAAAATTATGGAATTATAGATTTCAAAAATACATGTCAAGCCACATGGGCATTTTCCTTGCAATATTTTGTAAGATAGAACCACCAAGAACCATCCAAAATTGCCCTAGATAAGCCTACTGATCTTCCTTATATAGGTATTTTCTCATCGTCAAGGAAGGTTCTAGATATTTAGCCCTAACCCTTGAGATCGACCAACCCTAAAACTATTATATTTATTATATTAGACTTGGCTGAAAACAATTATAAATTATATTTTTAGGTAGCCCAATTTTTGGAGGCCATAACGTTTAACTGTAAATCCAATAGGCTATTATAAATACTTTTCAGAAACAACAACTCTTGATCTACTACGCTTGATCGTGCAAGTGTTTGTCAATTAGGGTTCACCTTGTTTCAAAGCCTCTAAGGCCTTCAAAATTGAGCTTAAAGTTTTTATACCAAAAATCTTCAATATCTTCATTTATACATAATGATATGTCAATGAAATTCAACTGGTAGGCTGATATGTCTAAGATGAACTTCCGCCCGTGAAATTAGAACATTCTGAGCTCGTATGACTAGCTTACTAAAAAATAGTAAATTTTCACAAATAACAACTCTGCACTGAAACAACCCTTACTGAAGAGACAAAAACATAAATATTTTTTTGTGATGCAAGATTTCCCTTACACCCAGGATGCTCTTGCATTAGACAAGGGTTCAATGTCTCCTAATAGGGACTAATGTACCGATTGCATTCTAATTGGCTCCTAATAGGGTCACATCCTTTCAAGGAACCTTTATATTAGTACATCATTTTGTGAGTTCCATCCCCATTGAGGTTTTCCCTCTAATCAAGGGTTTCCCTAGTTAAAGAATCATTGTGTCATTGTGCATGTTATATCTCTTGGTATTGTTCTCTGTTTTGATTATTGAAGTTGAATTTAATAAATTGATTTTAAGTTGTATAATTGGTACATAATTGATTCAGCCATCCTCTTAGACATGTTGGTGGACTTCACTTTATTACAATTGGTATCAGAGCATCAAGACCTCATTGAGAAGGAAGCTTAGTAGCTTGAGGAGGTCCATGACATTTATAAATGAAAGTCCAAAGTTTGATGGAGAAAACTAAGACAATTGAAAAGATAATAAGAGAGCTCATTTGATCTGCATGCAAATTGGTTATTGGATGATTACAAAGACTCAGAAGGTTGTGAATGAAGAAATAGATCTACCTACCTACACTAGTGAGAAGGAGGAAATCTTTATGGATAACATTTATGCCAAAGAAGCAATAATCTTTGCACCTTTTGAAACATAATTTGTTGAAGTGAAAGGTCTACAACTTGCTTATGATATTTGGAATAAGTTAGCACTTTATGAAGGATCTAAATATGCAAAGAAGTCTAGCCTACAAAATTGGAAAACTGTGCTGCTCAAAAGTGGAGTTTATTGGGGTTCTTGGTCATTTCACAACCTATCTAGGGAATGTTTTTACCCCAAATTTTTTTTTTCAAGCGTTCATTTCCCAATGAAATGAGCTCTCATTTATAATCCTTCATTGGCCAAAGTTTCCTAAAAAACTCCACTTCAGAAATTGTGGAAGTTTTCCAAAAGAACTCAACACTAGAAACTTTCCAATACACTTTTTAGAAATATCACCTAATGTCATTATTTTAATAATATAAACATTATTATAATAATGCAACTTGATAATTATTGAATAGATAAGAGCTCAAGCAATTATTAACTTTATTTATTGCAGGTGACGACCAACTGCCGAAGCCACCCATTGCACTGCTAGAAATAGCAACTGCCAAAAATCGACCTACTAAAAATATTAAATCTACAGTTGGGACCCCCAAAACACCTTGTCAACTCATGAGGGTTGCTATGATGAGCTAACTCCATCAATTACGTAGACCTGTCAAAAACAGGGACATTACAATTCTGTATGTACTGGCTTTCAGCTTGGATTTGTCAACCTATGGTTTGCGAAGTTGGGGATGTGTTTTAGGCACATTGGCAAACCTTGTCCTAAGTGCACATAAAGATTGGAGCGATCATATTGGAGTTAGAGCCTTTTTGGTGGCTGCTAGTAATGTGTTCTTGATTTCTTGGGCAGGCTTTGGAGATTGTTTCTATGAGATTCGATCCATGGGAGTTGGCTCATGCGCTCTTGGATTTGGATCATTGGACGACACATAGACCTATATCTAAGGGTGCATACTTTTATGTTGTCATATTAGTTAGTTATGCTTTGTAAACTTGGGGCTTGTCCTAAGTGTTATTTAATTTAGTCTGTCAAGCCAACTTGTTGCCTGACCGTGTATTTAATGCGAGTGTTTATTTAATGTAACTTGCTAGGCCGACTTGTGGCTTGGTTTAGTATTAGTAGAGGGTCTTGTGATGTCTTGTGTCATTCAATTCAGCATGAAGAAGATGGAGTAGCTGTGTGGTTATTTGCTGGGGGCTAGGACATCTCCTTGAGGATTTTCATGCCTTGTACTACATCACTTCTCTTCCTTTTGAAGAAACCTCTTTGTATTTATATTCTCACTTATAATTATAATCTAGTAGAAAAGTCACACGCTTTTGTAATTATAATCCATGTTAAAAGTCGCAACCCTTCATAGTTACAATCCTTTCAAAATGTTAGAACCCTTCATAATCACAATCCTTTAAAAGAAGACACAATACTTTATAATTAGAACACTTTTGAAGAGACAATTATTTATTCAAATACAACAAGGAGTACCAACTGGTGAGGATCACAAGCCCATAATGAACAATGCAACAATAACGTGTCATTCTACTCCATGTAATCTATCTATAGCAATGTATGCATATTACTGATTCCATTTGTCTATATGTACACACAGACATGTATATATGAACACAAACACATGTATATGCATACAGAGACACATGTATATATGTACACACACATGTACAAATTATAACCTGAATTTGGGTTTTTATTAATACGTTTTAATAAATCGTCAGGTCCGTTGAAACTGAGGTTCATCTTTTAGAAGATAAAAAGGAGCATCGTTGGCATGTGGGAATAGGGTTTCTCTCTGCATTGATCTATACATAGTTTAGTTGCTCATTTCATTGTTATGATTTGCATTGATCTCATTATTGAGCACATATTGACTATTTTGCCAAGCAAATTTGAAACAAACTGTTACAACATATATTAACTATTTTGCTAAGCAGATAGAAGCAAAGCCATGATAAACTATGTATAGATAAAAGCTATGACTGCCATTGATCTATACGTAGTTGATCCGTACATAGTTTATGAGTTGGCTGTCATTAAAATCTATCATATCATATAATTAATGGTATTGCATTGATCTATTCATATTTTATGACCTCATAAACTATGTGGACACAAACTATGCATACATCAGATCTAAGATTGGCATTGATCTATACATAGTTTACGACCTCATAAACTATGTATAGATAAAAGCCATGATTGCTATTGATCTACACATAGTTGATCGATACATAGTTTATGACTTGGCTCTATTTAGTGGTATTGCATTGATCTCTCACAACACTAAACTAGGACTCATTACAACAACAAATTATTACATAGTTTATTTGTTCATTTCATTGGCATTGACATGATTGGCATCTAAAGTAATTCTAGTTTATGAGTTGCCTTTGTTTAATGGTATTGCATGGATCTATACATAGTTTATGATCTCGTAAACTATTGATATAGTTGTATATTTCATTGCTATTGGTATAGATAATCAGAGCTTTAACTATGATATATATAGATAATTAGAGGTAATGACATGAGCACATATTGTAACTCATTACTAAGCACATATTGAATATTTTCCTAAGTAGACTGGCAACAAATTGTTATCATGTTGAATTGATTTATGTCTTGAATATAAAGACAAAACCCAAAATGCATTGTTAGCCTTAGATTGAATAAAGGAGGCTTTTGAACAAGAAACCCAAAATGCAAAGGTGGGTGGGAGAAGAGAACTGTGCGCGCAAAGATTGGTGGAAGAAGAGAACCGTGGTCAAAGTCGCCACCATTGTCTAAAGCAAAGAAACCCCACAACCATTTTCCAAAGCCAGATAAACACCACAACTACAGCCACCGGCCAAGAACAAGCCAAGAACAAGCTAGATAAAACTCCATAGTCACAACCATCAGCCAAGAACAAGCCAGACAAACCCCACAGCCACAACCATGGCCACAACCAGAGAAACCCCAAACTCGCCCAAGAACAATGGCGCCAAAAATCCCAAAAACTTGCATATGAACAATGTCGCCTCCTATTCCCAAATGCCTCTTTCATCTTCCAAAAACCTAACCACAGTTTTCGTAGACCCAATGGTTTTATTAAAATGTGTTCATAATCTACAATAATTGGGTTTCAATTTCGAATTTGACCTTTTCGTTGGAAGATGCATCTTCCAATATTGGTCAAAAAATGGAAGATGAAAGTGATAATTGGATTCTAACTTTGATGAACTGAATGGCCGGTTTTAGCTGCAAAACCAAAATTTTGCCCTTGTATCCCTATTCCACCCCTCATCTTCTTGTAACCAGACGGGGCCTAAGATTGTCTCTGAAAGGGGTTTCACTTGAAACAAAGAACTAATCCTTTGGCTGACAGATCTACTATCTTAACTGTTGTTCTTGAGCAACTAGCAATAAAGCTCTTACTTAAAATACAACTTCCCCCACAATTAGTTGCTTTGATTCTTTGGAATCAATTGCCTTTCTTTTCGAGTTTTTCTAGATTATCTAGAAATCTGAAATTTCTATCTAGGTCAACCAAAATTTTGACAACCGCATACCTTCCAAGAAATAAATCCTCAAATCTGACGAATGAATTTAGATTTTCTCCAATCTTTTGTGAAATTTCTTCACTCGCGTATTCAGATGGGAGATTGTCCAATTTGATCAAACCTGGATATCTATTAGGCTTATGGGTGATTAGATTAAAGTTTGGGCCACTTGATTTTTTTGATCCATGTCTTCCTTGATTTTGGATAAACTTTGTTTGAGAATATGAATGGAGCTTGAATTGGTTGCCTACGGCCACCATTCTTTCCTTTAAATTGAGCCCTACGATCTTGTTTGGAATTGTTTTTTTAGGACCATCCATTCCTCTGAACATGGAATGATTCATCGTCCTTTGCTGTAAATTTCCATTTAGGAAATCCTTGGGGAATGGCATTCATCTCTATTTCCCCTATTAAGGATCTTCCTCACTAGGAAGGTCCTGAAAAACCTGCCCCATGCATAATCACTATAGTCTCTTCATCTAGAATTTAATCTTTATGCTTATCTAAGTAGTCATTGTAATCAATCCAATTCATTTACAAGTTAACCTCAATTCTTGATTTGATTCCTCTTGGATCAATTTCTATCAAAGATACATAGCACCAATCAGGGAATTTTCTCCATGTTTGTCACTTGACTATTTAACTCCTCCCTTAAGGCGGTTAATGTGGGCATTGTGAATTCTAGTTACAACAAGAAGAGAAAGCACGCTAAGGTTATTGCCTTTTGGCTCAAGAGGAGATTGATTATGCTTATTCCTCTTCTATGATGAGTTGACATGCACTATTAAACCAAGCCTTAGCAGAACCTTTATTCTTAACATGGAACCCTTGAATTCTTTGAGTCAATTTCTTTGATCTAAAACATGATATTCATAGAATCTCACTTGTGAGAGAAAAGTTGTGTAATGTCCCTTATCTAATTATCTTAGAACTGAGGACAAATACCTTGATTTGTTTCCTCTCACTAAAGTTTATTGTTTCTAATGTCAGCTATTGACTCTTTTCCTTGTGGGGATTTGATATCTTTACTCTATTATAATCCTATTATTTTTCTTGTTGATAATATTTAATCTGATATGTTTATGTTGGGTCTTATTCCTCTATGTGCATTGAGGTGATATTTTCTCAAATATGTTCTTTCCCTCTTACTCCAGAATTCTATGTGCAATGATCACGGCTATTTTTGATATAATAATAAAGACTATCCCATTTTATCCTTATCTCTAGAGCCAAGAATATTTATGAGTGTGGAAAACATGATTTGCCTAAAATTTCCTATTGTTATGTATGCACAAAGTTATGGATCCCTGATTGAGACTATTGGATATAACTTTATTTATTGGTTCCAATAGGATAAATATATGCTTAATGTCCACTATGATCTCTGATGTCTCATGTATGGCAATTTAGTATATATGACAATCTTCTCTTACAACTACTTACACTTATAGTTCTATGTTGTATGTGAATAATGACCATCTTTGTTATGACCTATATGTAATCTTTTCATAAATCTAAATTCTGTGTGTACATTGTTTTCTGTGCATCTCCTCTCTCATTTTAATATTCACGAGTCTTTTATTTATTGTATGTCTAGTTATCAAGTATAGATTACAGATCACACGATTGTGGCTAGATGAACAGGGTTTGATATGACTTTTTAAGATAGTGTTTATACGAGATGTTTGCCGACTTAAATGTCCTTTGAACTTTTTCAAATTCCATTCGACCATATTAAGTTATGTTTTATAGCTAACTGTATACAAGGGAATATTTACTGAATCATGTTGTTCTTAATACTTTCTTTATCATAATTTGATCTACCTTGTGAAGTTATCTATGTTTATGGAGAAAGTAACCTGCTTGGGAGTTTACCATTTTGCAATTTAAGGTTAAGATTTCAATCCATCATTTTGCATAGCAATGAAGCGCTACAAATTATATGTCATCAGTTTCTCACTATATTCCTTCTTATTCTCTGTAGGTGTATGATCTTGATGGTTACCTTTCCGTAATCATAAGATGACTGACAATGATTTACTAGATGGCAATAACATCTGCTTTGATTCACATGCCAATTTATGTTTTTGACCCAAGGTGTATGAGGCTTGCTCTGGCCTTTATGTTCCAATGATTTCTATTGTATATGGTGTATTGTCCTTAGTTCCCGCCGACATGTTCACATTTTATTTCTCCATTTTCTGTTAAATATCGCTGCTTGTATTCATCATTCTGTTATAACTTACTATTATCATGCAATCTACAGCCAATGTATATAGACTGCTATCTTTACTACATCCTCCTTGTGCAAATGGTGATCCTCCTATATGGACTGCAATGAATATTTGATAGACTATGAACTGCTCTCCTCTTCTAATGTCGTGCTTCAGCTTTCGCTGCTTGGATATTGATCCTTATGCTCCCCCTTTATTTGTCCAACATTCTCTATAAAATGTTCAATCTCCCCCCTTATTATATGCTAAGCCTTCCTCCACATATATCATATTCTTTGAGTCATGAACCTTCATTTAGTCGCTAATATATTTTGTTTAATAGAAATCTTGAGATTAGTATTATTAAATAAAATATGTATTACTTATAATTTATTGAATATTATTTAATATTAATAATGATTATTATTTATTTTATATATATATATATATATATATATATATGAATAGTATATATATATTTTTATTAATAATATATTTATATTATTAATATATCATATCTTTTAATTTTTATAATATTAGTAATTCATTCATGAATTTACATAAATAATTGATTATTATCAATGCTTACTTTATTATTATTAATATGTAATTAATATCTTTTTAAGTTTATTTATTTATTTATATTATGCATATGTCGAATTTGATATCTAGATAGGGGACATGACAGTCCTTCCCTCCCAAAATTGCTTGTCGTCAAGCAATTCAAAACCTTTAGTGCAAGAGGTGTCTTCTTGAGCAACACTTCAATTACCTTGGAATGATAACTAAAGTTGGAATCGCACTATAAGGTTTGTTGATGAAACCTAAAATACTTGATCATAATATGCAATTTAAAATCCTAATAAATAATTCAAAAGTTTCTTGATTTCTCCTCTGGTAGGTGTAACTTTGATGGATGCATTGTCAAGACTATAACATCTCCTTAATTGCCTTCTATTTGTTTTGACATACATTAAGAATGATGTGAGTATCTGACACTCACTAAGAATGTTCATGATGCTCTATACTCCTCAAGAATGTCCTTACTTTTGACACTCATTGGGAATATCCCTGATTCTTGGCACTCACTAAGAAACATATACTAGGATATACGAAAACACAAAACATGTACCAAAATTTATATACATTAGTGAATTAAGACACAATGCAGACACGAAGAATACATATTAATGCATGAAGACGTGATGTAGACACAAAGCTTACACATGTTAGAAGCTTTGGTAAATTCCTTCCTATAATCTGAGTTAAGCCAAGGTCAGTTTCACAAAATTCATTATTTTAGATTGTTATCTCAGCTACTCAAGTTGGGGTAACTAGCTCCTTGACAGGTGAACCTATATCATATTTTCATACTCCAAAAACATGTATAAAAATATTCTTCAATCTTGTAAGTGCTTAAACTATAAGATCCTAATTCCCAATTTAGGCCCTTCCTAAGGGTAGCTTGTGATCAGATGCTTAGCTCATGGGAGGGTGCTTCCTGGGGCTCTAATTAATAGAACAACTCTCCACTAAGCACCATCTTCTCACGATACTTCTCCTTAAGACCTTATGGATAATCAGTCTTGATATATCCATCCTTCATAGGAGGGAGTTGTTCCTCATCCTAGGCATTATGGATACCCACTCTGGGTGTATCCATCCTTACATATGCATATGTTTTCCCTTAACAGTATATATTGACCTTCAGAGAATACTCGATTTCCTACCTCACTTCATTAAGAATATTCAATTATAGAATGTCTTGCGAAGTCCTTCAGAGAGGTTAGCTCTCTGCCTTAATTACATACTAGGAATTATAACATTCAATTTAGAATGTCCTTTGTTTAATCTTTTTTTTGCAATTTGATGCAAATGGGGAGTCCTTTACTTAGTTACTATTAACCAAGTCCTGATCTGATTTGAAATTTGCTATTGCCTATACCTTGCTTGATGCACAATAGATGATATATTTTGGTCACTTGATTTGGTGTGAGAATGTTTCTCTCATTGGCTTTGAAATAAAATGTCTTCACTGAAATGACCCTAACTATTAAGGTCACTTAAAAACCAATGCTTAATCTTGAAGCAATTCGTCAAACACCTGTCTTGTAGTTTGAACTGCACTTATGGAAAATATTATACTATGAATTTTGTCAAAACTGGGCATGTACTGAATGCTACTGCTGGAGGTAATTACCTGATTATAGGGAGTTGTTCACAGAACTAACAACTTGTTATTAAATGATGCCCAAATGTGTTACACTAACTGAGACAAATTCACAAGCAGTTGGCAAGAAAAATAGAGGTATAGATGTAAACTTAAAAATTTGCCATAATGCTGAACACTGCGACATTAATTATTCAAATCATTCTTCACCCTCATATGTCTGATTATTACAATGAATGATTACTCAATTATATCCTTGGCCTAGTCTTGAAATTAATATGCAAACAATTTTAACATAAGAACCTGGACATGTCAGCGCTGCCCAATTGCTGAGGAAACTCTACAGCCGAACAGACCTATGCGATGTGTTTGTATAATTCGCAATCTTCAAACAGTGCCGAATCCAATAAGAATTGAGTCCGCCCAGTGTCAGGGAAGACAATGGCCCAAAATTGCATGAAATGTGGATCAGCTATGAAGATTGGGTTGCTCCTGCACAGTTCTGTTCCAGACTGAGTGCTAAGTTCCTGTGATTTTATAGGGACTGGATTGAGACCACTGATCGGTTCCGGCCTGCTCTTCTTGACCTGTTAACACTGCCGTACTTGTATGGCCCTGTGCAATTTTTATAAAATCTCAGCCTTCCAAAACAGTACCAAAACTAGCATGGATTGAATCGCCTAGGGATGCTAGATAGTCCCTTAAAAGCTTAAATCAAAACTCTCAACAATTTGTGACAAATTAGCAAATTGTGACCTGAACCTTAGTACGGCTCTGTTTGTACGGCCTTGCCATAAATTAATCTGCTTGGTATTGGGTGCCGAATTTGGTATGGTTTGGAACGCCTAGGGTTAATGTATAACCCCTCTCAAACATAAATTCAGATTCCCTCGCAATAAGAAGTTATGAATAAAAATGTGCTTCCAGCTTCCTTTCGAATTTCTCCAGTTCTGCAATGCTTGGTGTAGATGGCAATTAATTTCACACTAGCTAATCCTCCAATGATCAATGATCCTCAAAATTGGCCTTAGGCCACAGATTTTGCCCCGATGGAATGACTGTAATGTCACCTCCAATCTGCAATAATTCAGGTGATATTCCACACTCTCAAAATTGCGTACCAATTGAGAGTTTTCGTTCTCAATGGCCAGTTGTGTCTATTGCAGAAACCCTAGGCTCCACAATGCACATCAACAAACATCAACATCAACAACAACAGATCTGGATGATTAGAATGAAGCCCCGGGGTGCCTATTTATTTATTTTCCTCCACTTTCTCCAGAAGCTTCTAGAACATTATTTTGTTTTATCAATTTAGTGACTTTATAAAATATTCAAGTCACTTTATTAAATTAATTAACTATAAAGTTACCTTTTTGATATCTATTTATTTGATAACTTTATAAATAATTAACTTAATACCACTTATTTATTTAATTAAAATAATTAATTAGTCATCCTCATAAAATATTCATTATTTTGGATAACCTAATTAATTAAATTAATTAAATCAAATTTCCTCCAAAAAATGGGGACATGACAGTCCGCCCTTCCTGAAATTGCTTGTCCCCAAGCAATGGCTGAACAATAAACCAATCAATCCGCCTGGATCCCAAATGTCATCATGAACTATACTATTGTCAATTAACATAGGCTCCTGTAATATCCTCTGCAGTATAACCAAGAGGAATCCATAATCAAACTGACAATTACAGCTCAATCAAACTCCAAAATCACAATTACCACAGTTAGAAACCCATGAGACACAAACTCCTAGAACATCAGTACCTAAGTAGAGTGTACAAATCAAACTGCCAACATAGTAAATACCATCAACGCATCCCACTGGCCTATATGGAATGTACAATCCAACTCTGCAACAATGATGAACGCTGCCGAATGAAACTGTACCAAGTATGGAGAACCCACACACTGAACAACTCCTAGAACTCTGCAGATCACTGGCCACTGTCTCATAGCCATAATTCCCATGCACTGCTGATGGTGAAAAGACATAGCAAGAAATGGAACCCAAACCAAATTTGTCTGCCATCAACTCCTCAACACAAGGACCAAATGCTAATTGATGCACATGCCCTGCAGTATAATGCTGATAAAAAGAACCAACCTCAGTCAACAGCTCACCATGAACAAGTGATACAACCCACTGTGACTGATCACCGGCTAAGTCAGGAGATGTCATAGCCAAAGGGGTAGAATCAATAACAACAACCACTGAAGCATCACTCCCAAACTCCTGCTCTAAGTCATGTATTATAAAGCTGTCAACCGCAGAACCTATCGCCCTGTCATGCCCATCACAACTCTCATCCCAAGACATCAAACTGTCCCATAACTGATGACAAGCACTAGGAACCAAAGTACATCTATGTATCATCATCTCATCAACATAGTCATCAAAGGTAAATTGATGAGCATACTTCACGGTGTAATGCCGATAGAATGCGCTAATCTCAGTCAGTGGCTCAGAATGCAATCCAGATGTAACTAACTGCATTTGATCACTAACCGAGTTGGAACTGACTACTACCTCCGAAGACATCGCCAAGGGAGTAGTATTACTAGCAGGAACCATGCCAACTGTCGGCTCACCAACATCACACATGACCTTTGATACAATATCTCTAGTCTCCGTGCCATCAGTACTAGAGGCCACCACCATGTCAGACATATCACAACAATCTGCTGCAGCACCCAACTCAATTGAACTTGTCTCTAGTGGGAATGAACTCGATATGCCAATGTTAGTATCAAGGATGGATGCATCCCCATCTCCACTGTCTTTGATAATTTCGACCATGGACATCCTCGAATCCCCAGACACCACAGCTTGTGACTGTACAAAATCTGGTAAATACTGCTGTCACTGTAACTCCATGGTCACCTTAGACTCACCTTAGCCAAATGAAACTGAGACTCCTCGAAAGCCAACAGTGTACTTTCAAGAATCTCAAAAGTCACCTCGAGCTGCTGAGTAAGCTCACTCACCTCATCTTCTTTGGCTAATAATGCATCGTATGTTGTACTCCCCCACTCCATAAGATAATCTCTGTCGGCTACCAACTGCATATAATTCTGTCTCAAAATCCGAATAGCCTCCCATAAAGAGTGGATCTCTGTCAAGGAAAGATAACTGCCTCCTTGCTCATCACTAGTAGGAGAACCCCATCCATAAACTGCTAACAACTAACGAGTAGCGTATAAATGCTGGCAAGCGATAGAAATGTCTTGCTCACTAACTCTTAACTGACTAGACACATGATGGCACTGGCTAGACTGTCTCCTACAAACCTCCTCTGACATACTGTCTAAAGGAGTATCCTCAAAGTTAATGGTCTCTAGAGTATTACCATCCATATCTTGCGAATCAACTCCAAAGCTCATATCGACATACGGAGTATCAAAAACTGTAGCACTGCTGTCCAACTCCTCTGTACCCAAAGAAACTGCCAAGGAAGCTAAATTTTCAAAACTACCCACTGCATTCTCCTAGGTGTCATCAAGGTTAATATGATCCTGGGACTCATCAACATCGGACAAGCTGCTGGCATAGGAAAAAACAACACCGTGCAATCTGTCTGACATTTTCCCTATATCCTAAATGTGAATGCAAGATGAACTCGCGACATTATCAATGACCACATATGATCCGCCTACTGCAGAAAGCTGAGTATCAGGCGTGCAAGATGAAACTAAGCTCAGCTCCATGCCATGCTCATTCCCATGTCTCTCCTAGTCCTGTAATGCCAATGGAGTATTCACCAAAGAAGCTCGAGTGTCCTCAAGCTCACAAGAAAGCCTGTCAACTTCCTCCTCCTTCCTCCTCAAGGCATCTGAATAGTCTCTAACAAGGCTAAGAAGATGGTCATGATTTGATAGAAGATGTAAATAACTCAACTTCATCGTTCCCATTCCTTCCCTAATTGCCTGTAAGTCAACACAAGAAGACTTCGCCTGAATTCCCTTGTGTCTACCCTGTAACTGAATCATCCGGATGTGATCCTCTATCATATCTCGCATCCTGTCATGATGAGATAATGAAGTCACAATACTATCTTTGCTCACCTTCAGCTGGCTGGACAAATCATGTGAGGCACTACCATTCTCATGTGACGAAGCATCTAACTATGCCTAGTACTCTCTCTCAGCAAAGTCATGAATGCTCAATGTCTACTCATCTCTACCAGGTATCTCACCATCATGCACAACAATATCCTCATAATCATCATTTGAACCCACTATGCTGTAGTCACTGCCTGTTGGAATCAAACCGTCCTGAGTACTTGAGACATCACCCTTTGGCAGCCTGTATACAACTGTCTCAACCTGAGTACCAAGTTGACAGTTACTATCCATTAGCGTAATATCCTTCACCACTTCTTCCTATGGCTGAACTGAAACCTCTGACTGGTTGCAAACTTGTTTCTTGAACTCCTCATTAAGGTTCCTAATAACACCTCTCACTGTATCAGTCGATGCTTTGCGAGAAGATTTGCCAAATCGAAATCCTATCAACTTATCCACCTTAGCTGGGTCGATTAACCTGTCATTTATACAGTGATGCTTAACCAATAGTTCAGACATGTTATGCCTTATTTTCCTAAGTTCATCTCGGATGTCTGTATAGCCATCCTTTCCACAATTCGGACTCTGGATATTGTGTCTATCAATTGTCCAAGATTGTGTCCTCGGAGACTTTGTACTGTACCTGTCCATTCTGGATAAAGTAGAGTGCTGATCACTCATGTAAGTCGGTTCTTACCCCATAGGATGGCAAGAAAACCGCTCTGATACCACTGAAATGACCCTAACTATTAAGGTCACTTAAAAACCAATGCTTAATCTTGAAGCAATTCGTCAAACACCTGTCTTGTAGTCTGAACTGCACTTATGGAAAATATTATACTATGAATTTTGTCAAAACTGGGCATGTACTGAATGCTACTGCTAGAGGTAATTACTTGATTATAGGGAGTTGTTCACAGAACTAACAACTTGTTATTAAATGATGCCCAAACATGTTACACTAACTAAGACAAATTCACAAACAATTGGCAAGAAAAATAGAGGTATAGCTGTAAACTTAAAAATTTGCCATAATGCTGAATACTACGACATTAATTATTCAAATCATTCTTCACCCTCATATGTCTGATTATTACAATGAATGATTATTCAATTATATCCTTGGCCTAGTCTTGAAATTAATATGCAAACAATTTTAACATAAGAACCTGGACATGTCAGCGCTGCCCAATTGCTGAGGAAACTCTACAGCCGAACAGACCTATGCGATGTGTTTGTATAATTCGCAATCTTCAAACAGTGCCGAATCCAATAAGAATTGAGTCTGCCTGATGTTAGGGAAGACAATGGCCCAAAATTGCATGAAATGTGGATCAGCTATGAAGACTGGGTTGCTCCTGCACAGTTCTGTTCTAGACTGAGTGCTAAGTTCTTGTGATTTTATAGGGACTGGATTGAGACCACTGATCGGTTCCGGCCTGCTCTTCTTGACCTGTTAACATTGCCGTACTTGTACGGCCCTGTGCAATTTTTATAAAATCTCAGCCCTCCAAAACAGTACCAAAACTAGCATGGATTGAATCGCCTAGGGATGTTAGATAGTCCCTTAAAAGCTTAAATCGAAACTCTCAACAGTTTGTGACAAATTAGCAAATTGTGACCTGAACCTTAGTACGGCTCTGTTTGTACGACCCTGCTATAAATTAATCTGCTTGGTATTGGGTGCCGAATTTGGTATGGTTTGGAACACCTAGGGTTAATGTATAACCCCTCTCAAACATAAATTCAGATTCCCTCACAATAAGAAGTTATGAATAAAAATGTGCTTCCAGCTTCCTTTCGAATTTCTCCAGTTCTGCAATGCTTGGTGTAGATGGCAATTAATTTCAGACTAGCTAATCCTCCAATGATCAATGATCCTCAAAATTGGCCTTAGGCCACAGATTTTGCCTCGATGAAATCACTGTAATGTCACCTCCAATCTGCAATAATTCAAGTGATATTCCACACCCTCAAAATTGCGTACCAATTGAGAGTTTTCGTTCTCAATGGCCAGTTGTGTCTATTGCAGAAACCCTAGGCTCCACAATGCACATCAACAAACATCAACATCAACAACAACAGATCTGGATGATTAGAATGAAGCCCCGGGGTGCCTATTTATTCTTTTTCCTCCACTTTCTCCAGAAGCTTCTAGAACATTATTTTGTTTTATCAATTTAGTGACTTTATAAAATATTCAAGTCACTTTATTAAATTAATTAAATATAAAGTTACCTTTTTGATATCTATTTATTTGATAACTTTATAAATAATTAACTTTATACCACTTATTTATTTAATTAAAATAATTAATTAGTCATCCTCATAAAATATTCATTATTTTGGATAACCTAATTAATTAAATTAATTAAATCAAATTGCCTCCAAAAAATGGGGACATGACATTCACTATATGTTTACTATGGTAATGTATCACCATTTCATATCTACTAGGTTTGATACATAATATCTCTTGATACCAATCCTTTAAGTAATATGTTTGCAAATTCTTGAACTGGTCAGGGTAAAGTTTACTTGAGTTCATCAGATTGCTTTTTGTGTATGTATGTTCTTTTTTGACTTGGACTGATGACTTGTCTCTCAATCCAATTTATGTACTTCAAATATAATTGTGCAAAGTTCGAACACTTTATGTTTGAGTTATCCCTTTTTCTCTCTGCATCATGAATATTATTTTGTATAACGACTTTAACCCTCCAGGATGGCAGGATCATGCTCTGATACCACTGTAATGTCTCTTATCTAATTATCTTAGAACCAAGGACAAATACCTTGATTTCTTTCCTCTCGCTAAACTTTTTTGTTTCTAATGTAAGCTATTGACTCTTGTCCTTGTGGGGATTTGATATCTTTACTCTATGGTGATCCTATTATTTTTCTTCTTGATAATATTTAATATGATATATTTGTGTTGGGTCTTATTCCTCTATGTGCATTGAGGTGATATTTTCTCAAATATGTTCTTTCCCTCTTTCTCCAGAATTCTATGTGCATTGATCACAACTATTTTTGATATAATAATAAAGACTATTTCATTTTATCCGTATCTCTAGAGCCAAGAATATTCATGAGTGTGGAAAACATGATTTGCCTAATTTTTTTCATAGAATTGCTATGTATGCACAAAGTTATGGATGCCTGATTGAGACCATTGGATATAACTTTAATTATTGGTTCAAACAGAATAAATTTATGCTTAATGTCCAATATAATCTCTGATGTCTCATGTATGGCAATTTAGTATATATAACAATCTTCTCTTACAACTACTTCTTAAACTTATAGTTCTATGTTGTATGTGAATAATGACCATTGTATGTGAATAATGACCATCTTTGTTATCACCTATATGTAATCTTTTCATAAATCTGAATTCTGTGTGTATATTGTTTTCTGTGTATCTCGTTTCACAAATTAATATTCATGAGTCTTTTATTTATTGTATGTCTAGTTATCAAGTATAGATTACAGATCACACAATTGTGGCTAGATGAACAGGGTTTGATATGACTTCTTAAGATAGTGTATATACAAGATGTTTGCCGACTTAAACTTCCTTCTAACTTGTTCAAATTCCATTCGACCATATTAAGTTATGATTTGTAGCTAACTGTATACAAGGGATTATTCACTCAATCATGATGTTCTTAATACTTTCTTTATCATGATTTAATCTACCTTGTGAAGTCATCTATGTGTATGGAGAGAGTAACCTGCTTGGGAGTTTAATATTTTGCAATTTAAGGTTAAGGTATCAATCCATCATTTTGCATAGCAATGAAGTGCTAAAAGTTATGTCATCAGTTTCTCACTATATTCCTTCTTATTCTCTGTAGGTGTATGATCTTGATGGTTACCTTTCCGTAATCATAAGATGACTGACAATGATTTACTAGATGGCAATAACATCTGCTTTGATTCACATGCCACTATATTTTTGACCCAAGGTGTATGGGGCTTGCTCTGGCCTTTATGTTCCCGTTTAAGCTCACGTGGCAATGATTGCTATTGTATATGGTGTATTGTCCTTAGTCCCTGTCGACACCTTCACATTCTATTTCTCCATTTGCTGTGTAATATCGCTGCTTGTATTCATCATTCTGTTATAACTTACTCTCTATTATCATGCAATCTATAACCAAGTATATAGACTGCTATCTTTAGTGCATCCTTCTTGTGCAATCGGTTATCCTCCTATATGGACTGCAATGAATATTTGATAGATTGTGAACTGCTCTCCTCTTCTAATGTCACGCTTCAGCTTTAGCTGCTTGGATATTGATCCCTATGCTCCCCCTTTGTTCGTCCAACCATCAACATTCCCTATAAAATGTTCAGTACCCCCCTTATTATTTTCTAAGCCTTCCTCCATATATATCATATTCTTTATAAGTCACGACCCTTCGTTTAGTCACTAATATAAATCTTGAGATTAGTATTATTAAATAAAATATGTAGTACTTATAATTTATTGAATATTATTTAATATTTATAATGATTATTACTTATTATATATTTATATGAATAGTATATACATATATTTTTATTAATAATATATTTATTATATTAATATATCATATCATTTCATTTTTATAATATTGGTAATTCATTCATCAATTTACATAAATAATTGATTATTATCAATGCTTACTTTATTATTAATAATATGTAATTAATATCTTTCTAAGTTTATTTATTTATTTATATTATGGATATGTCAAATTTGATCTCTAGATAGGGGACATGACAAGTTATTTCAAACTGTCAAGCCTTGGGCTTATACCTGATATAGAAAGAGAGTAAAAGTTCATTCTATTTCTTGCGCCATTGCAAGAAACCCATAAAATAACGTATAATTTTAGTTGTCGGAGTTGATAGCTAACACCAAAGCTTTTAGAAATCACTTGCACTGTGTATTCTTCTAATCCTAGGAGGAATGCACTATGAAATTAATAGTTCTGTGTTTTTGATACTATTGGTTATCAAAATTGCTGGTTAGAAACCTACGAGCCTTGCCTACTCGATGCTGGGTATCTAACTAATTTTGGCCAACGTGATAGGATTGAATCAAATCCTCTACGCTTTTGGTTCCGCTGGACCAAGGCCTGTTTACTTAAATCCTGGATAACAAAACTTGGATAAAAAAACTCGGATCCAAGATGATTTATAGTGGATTACAACAATAAAACGAACTCCTCAACTGGCAATTATCAAGGAAACTTTCTGGATTGTAGTTAATAATGATTTATCTTCAAACTTGATTACTTTATTTAAATTTGTATGCTGTTGAAAAGAAAAAATAAAACGAGTTATCTAACGAAATCAAATCCTTTAAAGAAAAAGTTTGAGAAATGCTAGCATTTAAATTAAAGTTTATGAGAAAATCTATGATCAGTGCCAAATTCTAATTGGGTGATAGAGTCAGACACATATTCCTTACGTACAACTTTATGATATTGATGATATTATATTTGTTGATAATTCAATTATTAGTGATGCCACAAATTGTTATACTTTCGCGTATTCAGATTAGTCTATCATGCTTTAACCCTTATGTGGACACAATAGATACAAGTAATGAAAAAGACCATACCTTGCAGTATTTGTATTTATCAAATCTGAATAGCAAATGCATGATTTAATGTACTTATCGAAAATAATAAATTATAAACAAATAAACAACAAAATCATAAAGGACAAGATATGTATATTCTAACTCTAAAACAGAATAAAATTCTTAGGGATTACTTTGTTGGAAAAAATGGTATTAAAGACACTCCAACCATCAGTGATCTATTCAACACCAGCTTGATCCAATGCAATTTTGAAAAGTTATGCCCAAAAATTTTCAATTCCTCCTACTTAGTTCAAATCTCAAAATTCCTCCTTTGAAAGGAAGAAAATCTCAATAGTGTTTATACAAAAATAATTGATTCCAATAAGAGCTGTCTCCAAAAAATTGTTCTTTTTGCTATCTCTTATGCCTTATATTTATAGAGGGTGAAAGGGTGCGTGCTGGAACAACACACCCTTTCACAGCACCTAATAACACTTTAACAAAAACTGAAAAATAACTATGACTCTTTAATCACCGAAAGGTGCAATGCTTTATGCTTTAATAATAAACTTTTTATTTCTTTTTCCATTGAATCTTGTTGATTCAACTCAGCATATGGTAGTCGCTTTATGCCTGCGACCTATCCTCCATACGCTGCCCGAATGAGGAATGCGAAGAACCTCATCTTGCCATCAAAATGCGAGCGTACTTTCCACAACATTTTCGCAATAACTTCCTGGTCTTTTATGCACGTCCGTTGCTCCTGCCCTCTCCTTGACCACGACCCCATAACCTCCAAAAAAATGAGCAAATGTAAGACATATATCACAAATATTTCTTTTGTCGTGATTCATCCACTCACATGGACAACATCCTTCATCGCACATCCGGAGATATTGTGGTTATTGCTAACGACGAGGGATGGAACTGATCGTAGGTCTGCTATTTGTTCAAAGGAATCTTCGCACTCTCCTAGATGTGATACGACCCCTGTAAATGCATCGAGTCCACTGATCCGTGTGAAACCTTTACAAACTCTGGTAAATCACATTCACGCAGTGGCTTCAGACACAGGATAAAAACATCCTTTAAATGGTCACTGTTGTCGCAGGAAGGCTCGAATATTCTCTCACGAACTCTACCAATGAGTCACCATGCTACATGTTGGAGGCCTTAATGTATTGTATCAGGCTGAGGCGGATAGAGGTCATTTGACATCCTGTCCTTCAATCATTGCCCAAACTGGCGTATCACATACAACCTTATGGATGGTAAATGGTGGTTGTGGATGCTTAGATCCTGGTATTGCTCTTCAAGTCGCCCACATCAAAATCATGCTCCAACTTCATTTTATCTTTCCAAATCTGATCCTGCTTACGATAATTATGACCTCTGCTGTTTTTATAGTAGATTAAAAGGCCACACTTTACAACCATTGCAGCTTGCTGCACCATTGTTTACCACAATGATAAACATTGCATTCCAGCATGACTAACAGATACAGCAGATCAACATTCCTGTACCACCAATAAATTCCAACCACATGGACGACAAAAATCAATATGATGCCGATAAGAACTGAAATCTTTCATTCACCCTTCAAAGCTGTTTGCTTGCGCAGAATATCATTTGACTTGATCATCACAGCTGCTATCCAAAATGTAACAAAGAGGCCTTGCAAATGTTGTCGAATGAAGACTACCAACAAAAGCAAGGAAAATGGCAATATCTGCTCAATATATGTAGCAAGTTGTTGAATATCATATCTCTGATATGCAGTATCCCTTCCATTTCCATTTGTGTTATTATTATTATTCTCATTGGCATCTGTCTCTGCATTGTTAGGCACAGAATTTATTGTCAATGGTGTAACTGAAGAAGACGAACCCACACTTCCCCCACCACTAATATCAACATTTCCTGTGCCTTGCAAAGATGCTGAAAAAGCTTGTATATGATTATTATTTCCACCATTAACTGTATCTGTTTCTTCAATCATTGGATGCAACTGCTTCTTTGGAGCAAAAAGAAAATTTGAAAAGTCTCTTTAAGACATGGAGGTAAATCATTAAATATGGCTACTACTCTGATAAATACATCCATTATCAATCTGCTGTAGGGCCATTAAACTGAAAGTGACTTCATAACCTTCCATACCTAGTGTAGTTCTGTTTACTTCTCAAAATAATATACACTAAAATGCACTTTTGCGTACAGGTCTAACTTGAGACACTTGTATTTTATATAAACCCTCTATACTATGCATATGTTGTTGTGAAGTTCTGACTGAATCTTTATGCACTGTACATAAAATCTGTTCACATTTTCTATCCATTTGGCTATCATCAAGACAACAACCATATCACGACAAGGACCATAACCTCTTTGTAAATAGTTCAAAAGGTCTTCATATATCTTGTTCAAGAATATCATAACATTCCTATGAATGATCGGATAAAATGTTTTAAGTGGGGACTACAACTTGCCAAAATATCCAGGTTCCATCAGATACTAAGAAAAGCAGAAATGTGGGATACCTAAAAGAAGGCTGAGAATTCTGGTAGCATATGCTCTTAACTCTTGAGAAATCACATTTGTATGCCCTGATTAAATTTTAATTTAAGGAGCAATATAGCATCATGCTAATGATAGCAGCTGTGCCAAGCATAAAGCTAGGTTTTTTATAAGCTAAAGCATCGTGCAGGCAACGATCACTAAATAGCAAGTCCCTATTTTCTGTTCTGATTCTCCCCATGTACCTACACTAAATGGAGTCCACCTGAGCCAATGCAAGATATAGATAGACAGTGGAGCTCCAAAAACAACTCTACCCTCAGAATGTGATCAAGTATTTGTCTACAGCTTGCACGGATCAATTTTCTCTTATATGAAAAGTCTTATTGATGATAAGGGATGTGTATGGGATTATCGCTTGGATATGCTGTTTCTGTACTTTTTAATATTCTTAATATTGGTTATGGCTCTATAAATGTTAAATCTTGTATGATAGAAACATTATTATAGCATTCAATTTTTGTAAATAGCTAGTCAAATATTAGTTTTATCTCTATGAACTGAATGACAATGTTTTGTTGATCATAAGTAAGCTGAATATATATCCTTCTTTGTCTTATTTTAGTAGTCATGTTCATATTTAGACAAATTTAATATTGTGTTTATTAAAAAATACAATCTTTAGAGTATATTTGTTTAATGTTTGCATAATCAGTAAAATTGCTGTAGACACTGCTATATTCTCTGAATATATACTTTTTTCGAGCCTCATGATCTATTTTTTCACAAGAAGAAGATAATATTTAAACTAAACTTGCTTTTTCATGCATAACATAACAGGAAGTAGAAAATATACCAAGCACTTCTAGTCCAAGAATGGAATTCAAGATCTTGAGACAGTCAACTCTGGAAAGTGAATCATCTATGTGCATTGAGGGGCCTTTAAGGCATTCCCATCTTTCCACGAGATCCGACCACCCTATTAGCCCCTTGCTAGAAGCTCCAATCAAGCAAAGGTGAGTTCAACTCTAGATTTCTGGTTCCACTGCAAATTTCTGTGGAAGGATAGCTACTAATATTTGACTGTCTCCTAAGCTAACCTTCAGAAAGTCTTCTACTGTTGAAGTCAAACCTGGAATTTACTTGAATGATGGAGACATGGAAATAGATTTAGCGGGACCCCCAACATCAGGGTGTATGAGTCGGCATTCAATGTTGCAATCTCTCAGTGAATGGAAACAATGTGATATGGCAACTTGCCCCAAATTTTGCATGATAGCAAGGACTAATCCTTATGCAGTTAATATCAATTGCTTTCTGGAAAGCAGATTTTGGCAATGTATCATCTTGCCAATGTCATTATTTGCCATCTTTGCTGATGATATTGAAAAAATATTCCTTCCCAAGTCAGTGGATTCATACATAGTATATATTTATCTTCTGTGCTTAGCTCTCTTCCTTTTAGAGTTTATGCTATTATCAGTTGTCAGAGATGGATATTTTTGCAGCTTGTCATTCTGGTAAGCATGTGAAACTAATTTGCTTGCTCTAGCTTGGTTTGTCTACTTTATATTTCTTTATGTAAATTGTGGCTTACTTTGAATAGAAGACTCTGATACACTTAACAAAGCTTAAATTTTGGATCTATTTTCAGGTTGGATCTAATTGGAAGCCTGTCTTTGGTACCTCTAAGCTTGGAAGAGTCAAATTTGAATCTGATAATGGCAAGGTCCATAAAAGCAGCTAAAACATTTACACATGCAGCGAAATGGATGCAAAATGGAGGCTATATGAAATCATCTCAATTAAGCAGTGCGTTGAAGGTACTTATAATCCTCTATTTCTTTCTTTTAGATACCCCTAAGACAATTTTGTTTTTCTTCTTACACAATACAAGTTGACAGTTGCTTAATTTTGTCCAGGCAAAAATTCTCTTAAGAGGCTAAAATTTTTTAAATTATAAATTGAAGTGGATAAGATAAATTTTCTAATGTCCAATGACAGACCACAGGGGTCTGAGGGACCAGAAAATGTACAACAAAGCCAAAGCCTGCAACGGAAGTACCAAATAGTGTCTGCGAAAAGAACAAACAAAAAAGCAAAAGATTAATGTAGGACTAGGAAGACTAAACACTCCTCACAGGTGAGAAGTAATCTAAAATCAAAGGGGATGATCTGGGGTGAGGCTATGACCCAAATTGTCTTGAAAAGCCACTGGAGGAAGAGTGAAGTTGTCTAGTGTGCCCACTGCGATGTCTCACAGATCTGATGTGACCCAAAAAAGGAGGACCGAGCAACCTCTTCTTCCCCTGGACTGGAGACCCAGACGTGAAGGAGGTGATGAGTTGGTCTGAAGTTTGTCTCGACAGGAACATAGTCTCAAGGGTATGGTCCAGAAGCTGCAAGGCCTCCTAGAGAAAGTGCAAGGCACTACTAATCAGTGTAGCTGAAGAAAGAAGAGAGGGACCTGGAATTGCTGAATGAGCAGTAAAACCTTGCTCTGATCTCATGGTAAGGAGGGCATTGAAAGATAAAATGGGTCTTTGAATCCGGCTCCCATAGGGAGAAGAGGCAACAAGTCCTATCATCTCTATCAGTCTGGTGATCAGTCTGTATATGCAATCAGTGAGAATCCACTCTAAAAGATCCCAAATAAATACAGAAGGCATGGGACCAATGATGAGTGGAGTACCTGGGACACTCAATAACATGTCCCCAAAGATTATATATACATAGACTGATCGATCAAAGAGGTAGTGTACAAAAAGCAAATAGTACAAAGCCTCTTAGACTCCAATCTCTCTCTGCTATTTATTTTCAGATCTGCAAACATAATTCAGAATTTAGTATTAGTGCTTCAGAATCATTACAATACTTGTGAAACATAATTGCATCTCCATTCTAATTACAACCTGCAAAGAATTATTAGTCAGTAAGGATATTGTTCAAAGAGATAAGAAAAATTAGAAGACATCTATATTGTAATCTACATTAACATGGTATCACAGCCTAGATAAGGAAGATCCGATTAGATTTGAGAGTGCTGTTTACTGCATAGATTAATTAGGTAATGCACACAGGTATTGAACAAGAACAGTAATAATAGTACTCCTTTATTCACATATGCCAATAGATTACATACAGAGCATAAGATTAGATGATTTACAATGATCCCAGACAGAGTATAAATACTTTCCGCCAAACCTTCTCGAAGGGGTCTGTCGGCTACATAACAATACTAATCTACCCGTTGGCTACAAAATCTTTACTGACGACATGAACCTGTCGGCTCGTCAGCTACGAAATCTTTACCGACGACAACACCTTGTCGGCTACAGTTTCTACCGATGACATCAACCCCCCCAAAAGAAAAAGTCGTCTTAGGACAACAATTGCAAAATACAATTACAACATATCCAGGACAGATTAACAAAACAGAATACACTAACTGGTCTTCAAAATGTGTTTCATCTACAGCCTCTACGAACACAATACTGTCTCCTTAATCAAGCTAACCTTGATAGCCACCCGTGCCGCTTTCTCTGCTTCCAACTTCTGGGTACCCTAAGCCAAGCGTCGCTGAACTGTCTTCAATTGGATGATCAACTCCTCTCGAGCTCTCTGTGCATCCACCAAGACAGCCTCACGTCCAACACCCACTCCAAGTGCCTTTGGTACATAGACACTCCATGCTTGCAACAGCTCTGGGTCTCATCAACTAGTCGCACTTTCCACAACTGATAACCGCAACGACTAGGGGTCTTAGGGGCAATGCCCCAAGTGGGGTCGAGACCAAATTAGCACCCACAAAATTGCATGGAACACATTATTTCTGTGATTTACTTATGATTCCACACTCTTTCTGGCAACCACTGATGTTTTCCCTTCCCTTTGGCATTATACATTATTCATTCTGAACATCTTTGAGTTGTCTTTTTTTTTTAATATTTTAGCTCCTTCACTTCTAACTGCTTCTTTCTGCCTTCACTCAATTTCTTGCATCCACCAACTGTTAAGCCATAGTTTGTTTGTTGAGCACACAAATCCCAAGTCAGCACCGTTCGAGAATGGCAACGATTCCTCATTCCCTCTCTTCACATCTTCAACGCCTCATGTTCATTTCTTCCTAAAACCTTTGTGCTTGCAAACAACCCACGGAGAATATGAGTTATAGCATCTGTGGGATAACAAATTTAGACGCGGAACCAAGATATCCACGGGAGAAGTGGAGTCTGCGGGATAACATAATGCCTGTGGGGAAGAGAGTTAGGCCGCTGAGAACTCAGCAACGCCTGTGGGAGAGGAAAAGCTTCCATGGAAACCACAAAATCATCCACTGGAAAAAGCATCCATGGAAACTAGAAGAGCATCCGTGGGAAGATACAAACACCCAAGGGCAAAGTGCTCACGAAAAAGCAATAAAAGGCCATGGAAGGATAGAAAGCCCGCGGGAGAAAGACACCCGCAGGAAGGGGGTCTATAGAAAGCTGTTCCGCGGGATAGCCTGCCCGCGGAGCAACAGTCCGCGAGTGTTCCCACAGCCACACTTCTACTCCTTTCCACCTTTTTTTTTTAATATATAAAAAAATACAACTCAATTTCACCTCCAGACTTCGCCATTCTGAAACAACGAGGGAGTCATTCAGACATGGCCATTCTGCGATGATGGAGTCTTCCTCGCATGGTACATCTTCAACTTCGACTTGTTGACTGCCTGAGTCACTTCTTGTTTGTCCAAAGTCCACAATTTTATTGCTCTATTGTTGCCCACCTCCTGGATCTGGTACAGTCCCACCCATTTGGCCTTAAGCTTCCCTAGCTTGATTTTGTTCCGTCCGCTATACTTCAACTTCTCTTGCCATCTCTTCCGCCTTTTTTGTGTAACTTCCGTGGCCCATTGTGCTTGCAGTCGTTGCTCATCTAGTTTATTTCCTTGCTGTCGACACCCTTTTACTAATTTCATGGTGCGATGTAACCTTTTCTTTTTGCGCGGTCCATTCATCGTGTACCGGACGGTGGAATTTTCCCTTTTTCTAGTTTCAGACTGTATGTTCTTCCCCTCAGCTTCATCCATAACCGCCTTTCCTTCTTCCGCTTCTTTGTACTCCTTTGGACATTCATTGTCCTCTTTTTTCTCATCGGCTCTTAACATATTACAACTCGGAAAGAGTTCGTAGTCTTCTATCTACCAGTGGAAAAGGCCATTCACCGAGTCTAGGTTGTCGCCATTCGATCCTCATTCTAGTCTCAATACTCCTTCATCCGGTTCCATTCTCTTCTTTCCTTCGTCGTCACTTTTGCTTTCACCTTCTGAGTCTGATGATGTTGCCTCCTCACCTACCATTTGTGTGTGCAGATCAATTATGAATCTTTTGCCTCCGCGTTCCATTGATAGGGTATTTCGTTTCCAATCATGTTTTACTTTTGCTTGCACTAACCAATTATGTCCCAGAATAACATCATATCCTTTTCTTCTCAAGGGAATGACCACGAAGTCCAATCAAATGGCTGCATTCCAATAGTTACTGGTTGCGTGCTTAAGCTTCCCAACGGTTTGATCCCGTGCTGGTCTGCCGTAGGTGACCACAATGTCGGCTTTCCCAACTTCTCCCAGGTATCCTCCAGTAACACATTCACGTCGGACCCTCCGTTGACAATTGTGTCTGTCAGAACATTTCCCAAAATCCCCATCTCAACGACCGCCAGATGCCTTCCCGTTGTGAGTGCCAGAAGCATTGGGTCTATTGTCATCGCTTCATTGCTGTCCCTTCTTGTGTCCTCCATTGCTTTCGAAAATGGTGTATAATTCAGAATGGTCGTTCGTAATTGAGGCATTGTGAGAAGAAGGTCACTTATCTTGACTGGTACCTCCATTTGTAGGATTTTTCGTACGATGTTTTGTTCCGCGGAGTTCCTTGCCGGGGTGCCGGTGGTGTCCGTCAACTGAGATGTCTCCGCCTGTGATGCCTTTTCAATTTCCGCCCACGCTTCCCCCAATTTTCTCTTTTCTTCTGCCGGGTCGGGGTACACTTTTACTTACCTCCATGTAATTGCCAGAACCTCCTCTTCCTTTGTCCCGACAGTGATCAAATCTACTTCGGACTTTGGGCACTTGGCATCTTCATGATTGCCGGATCTGCACCACCTGCATAATTATTCGGGTGTATTTTTTGTTGTACAGTCCCGGGCAAAGTGGCCCCACAAATTGCATACTCGGCATTGAACAATCGGTCGTCCGTTTGCATCATATTGAATTCGACTCCAGCTACTATTGTTATTGTTATTGTTCGCATTGTTGTTGTTTTGCCCTCTGCTATTATTTCTGTAGCCACCCGAAGTGGCACCGTCAATGTTTGTGTTTCCGTTCCCTCCTGACGTGGAAGTTGCTTGTGTAAGAAGCACTTGTTGAGGTCCTCTGGTTTTCAGATTGAAGGGGCATTCTTTTATGGAATGTCCCATGATCTGACATATCTCACAAAAATGTTTCTTTGGACAAGATCCCTTTGTGTGATCTTCTGCCTTACATTTCGTGCACTATAGTTCACTTCCCTTTGTTTCCTTCTACATGTTTTTAAATTCCTTCATCATACAGATAATGTCCTTCTGTAGGGCACGAACCTTCTTGCCACTGTTTTCATCATCACTGCTATCCTCTCCTGAGGACGCGTCGTCATCTGAGTCGGAGGAACTATTCTTCTTCTTTTTCGTCCTCTGCTCACTTTCCAAGTTCATTGCTCTGTTGTATGCTTTGTGTCTGACGACAACAGCACAATTTTCATTTTCTTCTGCAACTTCGGGCGTAGGCCTTCCACTAACCATCTTTTTTGAAGTTCGTCCGCCGGCTTATTTTCCATTTTACTTATCAAGTCTTTTAATTTCCTGGCGTAGATGAGGACAGTTTCGTTCTTCCCCTGCTTAGTATTGAATATCTCTACTACAATTTCGTTATCATCGCATAGCAGTTGAAATTCTACGATAAACTCTTTTTTAATATTGTCCCAATTGTTTAGCTTTTGTGGATCTGTATCAGTAAATCAATCAATTGCAACACCCCATAGGGTTGCCGAAGATTGCCTCACCCATTCGTTTGCATCTGTTATGCCATTTTCCCTCTAGATTGTTTCATATGTTTTACAGTGTCGGATGGGATCGGCCATACCATCGCCATCAAACTTCGGCAGATTTTCTTTTGGTCCCACCATCACTCTTGGATTTTGTGCACTGGCAGTGTTCACTCCCCCACCGTGGCTTTGCACTCCCACACTGGCGGTCTGCACACCCACATTGGCGGTCTGCTCTCCCACACCGATGGTCTGCTCCACATCGGCGATCTGCTCTCGCACACCGGCAGTCTCAACAGCTGTGAACTTTGGTGAAGAAGGATTTTTTGAAGTTGTCCCTTCCAGAAGTGTATCTCGGACGAAGAGTTCACTCCACGCTCTTGCTCCCTTGACACTTCGAGCTATGCAAGTCGATTCTCTTTTGTCTGGATTCTCTTCCCTCGGCGAATACAAATTCAAAAACTCCTCCCTTGCTTCTTCCACCAACTCCACCCGCTGTCAAGTCTCCTCCAACAATTCTTTCACGCTTCTGTGTCCGTCGGCAATCTTCTGGAACCTCCTTCTGCGTTCGGCTTGCTGTGCCAAAATTAAATTTTTCTTGCGCAGTACGTATTCCATCTTTTCCCTCTACCTTATTTCAATCCTTGTTAAGCTGATTTGGCATTAACCTTCATTTCTCCCTCCTTCTAGGTTCATAAGGCAACGACGCCAAATGTTTACTGCATAGATTAATTAGGTAATGCACACAGGTATTGAATAAGAACATTAACAATAGTACTCCTTTATTCGCATATGCCAATAGATTACATACAAAGCATAAGATTAGATAAGATTAGATGATTTACAATGATCCCAGACGGGGTATAAATACTTTCCGCTGAACCTTCTCGAAGGGGTCTGTCGGCTACATAACAATACTAATCTATCCGTTAGCTACAACATCTTTACCGACGACATGAACCCGTTAGCCCATCGGCTACAAAATCTTTACCGACGAAAACACCCTGTCGGCTACAATTTCTACTAAAACCTTCTTGAAGGGGTTCGTTGGCTACATAACAATACTAAACTACCCATTGGCTACAAAATCTTTACCGACGACATGAACCTATCGGTTTGTCGGCTACAAAATCTTTACTGATGACAACACCCTGTCGGCTATAGTTTCTACCGATGACAAGTGCAAATTACCTAGAATATAAATCTGCTTTTAAAAGAATATTCATATTCCATTCTTCATAATGACAATTGTAATCGGATTCAAGTATTTGTAATGACCCCTACCAATAGGCCACCAAAAACCTCTAATGCTGAACTGAGAAATTTTGTCAAACACTTGGCATGCAACTGAAGACTACTATTGAAAGTAAATGCTAAACATAGGAAATTGCTCAAAACCATATGCTATTCATATATCAACAAATTGCAACAATGCCATACATATTTCAGCCAATAATATGATCATCAAACCCTAGGTTGGCAATATAGATAATCTAAAAATTACAACTCTTTCACTTGCAAAATCCTAGCCTTTCTTTGGTTCCAATAATGCCAAATGGCAAACAAAGACAAGTACAATGTAAAATAGTAAAGTGCTGAAACTATATTTTGTACTCAGCTGAAAATATACATTTCTCAGAAAATATGCCAAATGCCAAATGAGAAGTAAAGAACTTGATTGTAGGTAGCTGTAATAATTTTTAACAATGCTGAAGATGCCAACACGCAAGCCAAAGTCACCCCAAATCTGAAAATGTACTTGCAAATTTTCGAAAATGTCTAGGAGTTTTGAAAAATTCCTTAAAACTAAATCATGGTAATTTGGAACTCCAAAATGCACCAATCTTTATCGCCTCGACAATAGAAATCCGATGCAAAAATACCCAAAATGATATGCTGAGTAATGAGGAAGATATGAACAAAAATGTGGTTCCGAAGCCCTATGCTAGAATTCTGAAAATTGGATCAGACTTGTAGCAAAAATGAACCAGCAGCTATAAATATTTCCTCCACCATAATTAAGCCTTCTAAAGATGTCTTGCAATCACTCCATGACTGAAAGTGAATAGTCCTCAGAAAATGCCCTCCTATAATTTCGGGTCTGCTGAAAGAAGCCTCCTAAAATTTTGGATCTGCTAAAAATGGCTTCGTATAATTTCGGACCTGCTAAAAATGGCCTCCTATAATTTCGGCCCTGCTAAAAATGCCTCTTGAAATGCTAAAATGCTGAAAATGGCCTTAGGTCGAATGATGCCCTAGCTGAAGTGACTGTAGTATCACCTCCAAATGTGCAACCCTTCAAAGGATATTTCACGTCCTCAGTTATGCGAAATCCTTAAGAGACTTCGTTCCTAAAGAAGAAATGATAATCTGTAGGCCAAGATGGTGCCACAAATGCTCAAAGAGAAAGGTAGTGTAAACTCAAGTTATGGGATGTCCAAATGAGAGGCCAAGTACTATATTTATTCACTTCTCTAAGAAGCCACTAGATCCTCTAGAAGTATTCATAAAATATTCTTATGAAATCCCTTTATAATACACTTTTATATAAAAGGTAACTTTATAAAATAAAAAGTGCAACTCAACTCAAAATTATAACATTTGGGCCCACATAACACATAATAATAAAAATATAATAAATACCATCTCTCCAAGAGCAAATAAGACCATCCAATCCCCAAATAATCATCAGAATGATTCTCTCACCAAAACCACCTGCCTACGAGAGTCCATGATAGGCAAATCCACTAAAAAATGACATGTCACTAAAGAGGGGACATGATAGTATTGTCTTGAAGGAGCATCTATCTTTGTATCTTGGAAGTTCTAAGTTATGCTAATATTGAAGGAAAATGAACTAGATTCATTTGTGAAAGGAAACACATCTAAACTAGAGAATGATCCTGAGAAAACTCAATGGATCAAGCACAATGAGAAGTCACTAAAAATAACTATGTAGTCAGGGACCATATAGTTCCAATTATATCAAAATGTGATACTGCATACCACATGTTCAAATCACTTGAAAATACATATAAAATAAACAACACCAGCAAAGCTCTCACATTGAAACAACAACTCCATCATTTGAAAATGAATAAGGTGTTGTTGGTAAATTTTATATTGTAGCCAATGGGTAAAATTGTATCCGAAAGGGCACGTGGCGGTTGAGTCACCCCTTTGGCAAAGTATATGTACACCATCCGGAAGGGACTATTGAACATCATTGTGATCATCATAATCATATTGTAAGCATTGGAGTGCATATTGCGTATATGAATAAAATATCTGTTCTATGTTATTTCTTACTGTACTACATGCAATAAGTATCCTTTTACCCTATACAGTAAACATTTGACACTATCACAACATACTTTATGAGGATCACTAAATTAAGAGTTCAACTTTTGACAATTGGTTATTAGATTGACAATAAGGAGCTAACATTGATGGCTCTAGGTGGACTCTCAACATCATAAGAATAATTTATTTAGTGAACAAGTGAACAATCAAAACACCCTAAATTTGATCGGTTAAAAACAATTTTCTTACAAGAAGAATCCAAACAGATCACCAAAGGGATCAACAAAAATGCCATTAATGAAGATATTCATGTGTTAAACACTCACACTCATAAGAAAGGAAAGAAGAAGAATTTCAAAAGGAAGAAAAATTCCTATGGAAAAGGCTCTTCCAAGAAGAGGAAGGACATATCTCAAATGCAATGTTTAAGATGTGATCAGCATGGGCATTGTTATCCTGCATTTTGTCACCACAAAATGTAGGGAACAGTACGAAACTTTTTTAACTTAGGTTCGCATTTCTCTAAGTTAGTTTGTTATTTAATTGGATAACATTGATCAACCAATTGACTCCACTTGTTATAATGGATTCTTTTATTGAAGGCTTTTGTAAAGTCTTTTTAGTTTTTCTGGTTGTTGAGCCTATGCTTGATTTTTGAAGCCTTCATTGTCCTTTTCTTCATTTTTGAGTATATGTTTGTTAGCTTTTGGTCATTTGGTTTTGCTCAAATAATTGCTTTCGATTTTCCCTCCGATTTGATCTATCTTAAGGCTTAATTGGAGTTGGCCATCAAAAGATATGACCTTTTTAGTGCCCAAAATGTGGACTCTCCAGGTGGAACTACGCGACGTAAAATATCATGTTACATTTAAAGTTGACATTCACTTTTTGAAAAATATAACATAAATCCACTTTATATTATGTTTTCAAGTTACGTTATCACTTAAATTTACCACTTAAGTGACTATAGTTCACTTTATGTTATATTTTCATGTTGAGTTGCTTTTTAGAATTTTCACTTATGTGGCTATATTAACTATATAGTTTGATTTAATTTTTGAGTTTTAATTAAAAACATCTTAGTAAATTTTACTTTTTGAATGATATTTGCACATTATATATTAACCTATTTCGTGTAAATATTATTTATGACCCAATTAAGTAATATTTCTTAAAAAATCAATTAAACATGTGCTTAATTGGTCACTTAAGTTGTGCAAACATGTCTTTTTAATCCATTTGCATGTAAAATATGCAAAGGCTCCTAGAGAATGCGTTTTGGACTAAAGGCATGCAAATGCTTTTAATTTAATGTAAAGTTTCTGCAAATTCTTTAAATTTGGATCAGACTTTTGATTGCTGATAATGGTATCTTAATATTCTGAATATTATGAAATGTTTGAGGAAGTAAACACCTTGTTTAATGCAGATCCAATACTTCTAAAATCGATCTTGATTGAACAAGAGTAATACTGATTTTAATTCACTGGATGAAGATACTTGAAGAAACAGACTTAAGTTTTTGTGTGTGTCCTACAAACTGCATCACACCCATCTAAATATCTAAACCAAGAGACTTAATCCTCAAAGGACATGTCCCTATACTTGGTCGGCTATCATAACCTTCTCAAAATCGGTGACTTTATAAGACTTAATTTAAGATTAAACAATAACTAACATATAATATTAGTTTAGCATTAATACAAGCAAGTCTGAAAAGTCACCGCCTTAGAAAGGAAATACTAAGAGTATTTATAGCCATTCGTAGACATCTAGACTTAGAAGAATAAGTGCGACTTGCACTTATAGACCTGGAAATTATCATGTTACATTCTTAACACTCCCTCTTAATTTGATAATCTCACAGAGAGATATTATATCTAGCAACATCAAATACAGATGAATAAGCAAGAATTAATACTCTATATCTGTCTGAATCTTCTTAGTATGTGATATCATAGAACACATAACACAATGTCATATTACTCAATCTATGATATGACAAATCACTGCTACTAGTGATAAGTTATAGATAAATTTGAAGAGGAATTTAATTTCTTCATTTATCCAAGTTGTGACTCATAGAAACTGGTATTTCTATATCACAACAAGATCTCGAGTTTAAGATCTACCAGAATATAGGATAAACCTAGAGAATACATAAAATTCTTCCTATATCCAAATTGACTCATAGACATAGAAATGTCTATATCACAATATGATCTTGAATTCATCTAAATCTTACAGTAGAACTCTATTGTTTAGCACATTATCTAAGAGATTGTCACCGCTCATAATATTTTATATGAGTATTCATTATTTTCAGAGATCGTCACCTCTTAAAATAATGAATACGAATGATTACAAATGGTGGAGCCCATAATAGTTAGTAGCTTGACAAAATAAAATTATTTTATTAATAATCAAAAGAGTACAAATGGATTACAACTCAACCATACCAAGTCTTCTCCTGAAATGTTCTATCTTTACTCTAGATAGAGGTTTGGTGAGTATGTCTGCTATCTGATTTGCAGTGCAAATGTATTCCAATTTTACAGAATTCCTATCTACCATATCTCTTACATATTGGTAAAGCATTTCAATATGTTTGGACCTGTCATGGAAAATTGGATTCACTAAAAGCTTGATGGAACTTTGATTATCACAATGAATAATCGTAGGATTCATGGCTTGCCCAAATAATCCCACAAGTAACTTCCTTAGCCATACTGCTTCTCGGGAGGCCATTGCTACTGCAATGTATTCAGCTTCTGTGGAGCTTTGAGCTACTGAAGACTGCTTTCTGCATATCCATGAAATCATAGTCGATCCTAGACTAAAACAGCATCCTGAAGTGCTTTTCCTATCTTTAACACTTCCACTCCAATCTGAATCGGTGAATCTATGCAAATCTAAAGCAACTTTCTCATATTTGAGTCCATAATTAAGAGTGCCTTGTATGTACCTCATAATGTGTTTAACAACAATTAGGTGAATCTCCTTAGGTTCACACATAAACTGACTTAAGTCATTAATAGCATAGCAAATATCAGGTCTTGTATTTACCAGGTACATAAGGGACCCAATCATTTGTCTGTAGAGAGTAAAATTTGTTGGAGGTGATTCTACAACTGCTTCTTTAGGTTTATGTAAATTAGTCTCCATTGGAGAAGACATAGACTTGCAATTCCACATTCCAAATCTCTTCAAGATATCTGATGTGTACTTTTCTTGATTAAGTATAATACTGTCAAGATTATGTCGTACTTCCAATCGTAGAAAGTAATGGAGAAGCCCCAAGTCTTTCATCTTGAATTCTCTAGTTAGGTCTTTCTTGCATTGATCTATAAGATGATAATCATCATGTGTGATTAATAAATCATCAACATACAATATCAGAATTACCATATCATCTTTATCTCTTTTATAATATAAGTTAGGATCGGCTTCATTCTTGGAGAATCCTAAGCCAGTGAGATATTTATCAATCCTTTCATACCAGGCCTTGGGAGCCTGTTTAAGCCCATAGAGAGCTTTCTTAAGCTTGCAAAAAATATGCGTTAGGATCATGGGTTTCAAATCCTTCCGGTTGCTCCAGATAAACTTCTTCTGAAATCTTTCCATTTAGAATTGCTGTCTTTACATCCATCTGATGTACCTTGCATGCTTTCGATGCGGCAATTGCTAGAACTGCTTGTATAGAAGTATATTTGGCAACAAGAGCAAAGGTTTCTTCATAATCAATCCCTTCTTTCTGAGAAAATCCTCTGGCTACAAATCTGGCTTTATATTTCTCAATACTACCATTAGCAACATGTTTTATTTTAAATATCCATTTGGAAGAAACAACAAATTTTTCTTTTGGTCTTGAAACAATTTTCCAAACATCATTTTTCATAATTGATTGGTATTCTTCTGTCATAGCTTCCTTCCAGGCTAGATGTTTAATAGCATCAGAAGGATTGGTTGGCTTTGTTTTGGATAAATCAATCTTATTCTTTGTTTGACTAGGGAATCTATTAGGTCTTTTACTTTCTCTGACTGTTCCTCAAGGTGCAACAAAGTCTTGAGCTGCTTCAACTATTTTATGGCCCAAAGTGGTATTTTCTTTGAATTTTCTTCAAGTTTCATATTTTCATCTTCGACCTCTTCTAAGTTCTCCCTCTAGGATTCATATTCACTAATTCTTCCAAAACTTGGTAAAGGAGAAGGTTCATTAGAACTTATGGCTCTTTTGAATGCAAGATCTTCCTCAAAGACTACATCTCTGCTAAGTTCAATAGTTTTCTGTCCAGGTATGAAAATTCGATATGCTTTAGAAGTTTCACTATACCCTACAAAGATACCTTTCCTCCCAGATGGTTCTCTTTTCCTTTGGAACATGAATGTATATAGGACATCCAAAAATTCTGAGATGACTTATATTGGGTTTTACTTTAGTAAATACTTCTTCAAGGGTTTTATCTTTAAGATAGGAGTGAGGGCTTCTATTCTGCATATATATAGCAGTACAAGAGGCTTCTGCTCAAAGATAGTATTCTAGATTTTGGTCAAAAATCATAGCCCTAGTAGCTTCTATAATTGTCCTATTCTTTCTTTCAGCTACCCTATTTTGTTCTGGGTTATAAGGAATAGTGTACTCCCTCTTGATCTTTGATTCTTTGCAAAACCTTTTAAACAAGTTTGAGGTATATGCTCCTTCGTTATCTGTTCTAAGGGTTTTAATTTATGTCCTGAAATTTTTTTAGTTAATGCTTTGAATTCATTAAATCTTTGTAGGATTTCTTCTAATTCCTTGCATTTAAAAAAATAAATCCATGTTTTCCTAGAGAAGTCATCTATGAACAAGATATAATACCAGAATCCTCCAAGAGAGGGAATGGACATAGGTCCACATAAATCTGAATGAATTAATTCTAGTACATTATTTGTTTTTCCAGTACTATCATGAAGAGGACTTCTAGTACTTTTACCCAGAGCACACCCCTTGCAAATACTAGGGTGCTCTTTATTTAATTTTGGTAATCCGGTAACCATCTTTTCCATAGTTGATAAGGTTTTAAAGTTTAGATGCCCTAATCTTCTGTGCCATATTTCATTGGAATCTTCAGCTTCGTGAACTAGGGCTTGAATGGATCGACTAGTTCTGTATTCAATTCATACAAATATCTCTTTCTTTGACCAATTAACTTTGCTTTCTTGATGGAAGAGTTCTTAGCCCAAGTTAATACTTTGCCATCCACGAATGCAACAATGTGTCCATCATCTTGAAGTGCTGTAATTGAGATTAGGTTTCTTTTAATCCCTGGTACATAGAGTACACCTTGAAGAGGAAGAGTATTTCCTATTTTTAGTTTCAAAGTAAAGCTTCCAATTCCTTCAACTGAGTGTGCAGAGTTATCACCAATGGTAACTTCACCGTTAACTTTCTCTGATAAAGAATCTAGAGTTTCTTTATATCCTGTTATATGTCTAGAAGATCCACTATCAATTACCCATGCCTTATTGAGATTTCATTTGATAGAGAGGAATACAAAACACGCTTCTCAGGATCATAAGTATCTTCTTCTCTAATGACATTAGTACAATTTGCCTGTTGTTTGGAATTTTCAGGACAATTAGATCTATAGTGTCCAAATTTTTCACATTTGAAACACTTTATTTTAGATAGATCTTTCTTGGGTTTTCCATTCTTTTGATTTCCCCTTTTCTTCTTGAAATTCTTCTTTTTGCCCTTATAGGAGTTTGCATTAAGAACATGAAGTTCTTCATCTTCTACTTTTGGTTTCCCTCCTTTCTTTAGCTTTCTAGACTCTTCTTGAAGACAATCATTCTTGAGTTTGTTGAAGTCCGAAAGCTGATCTCTAGCACTTATTCCTTGTGTGAATGTTTCCCATGAATCTGACAATCCATCTATGGCCATGAGTGTTAGTTTAGTGTCATTAATGATGGTTTCTATGCTTGATAATTCATCTCTAATTCCGACAACTCTTAGGAAATAAGAGTTTATCGATTCTCCTTTCTTTATTTGGATGTGATTTAATTGCCTTTTTAGTGCAAGAACCCTAGTTGCATTGTTTAATTCATATGCATTCCGTAATGCATTCATCATGTCGTAGGTAGTTTGATGTTTCGTAAGCATAGGTACGATATCATTTTAAACTCCATCCAAGATGATTTGAATAGGTTTTCTATTTCCATTGGTCCATATGGATTTGTGAGGTTCAACTGGGGGTTGTTTGGACGCTCCATCAACGAATTGTTTTACATTGTTCTCTTCAAGAATCATTAAGATTCTGAATTTCCAGGCTTCAAAGTGTTCCTTCCCAGAAAACCTGTCTTCGGGCCTAATTGTATATGCCATTGAAGATAGGAGAAGATTACTAAGTATATGTAAAGTCTGATGACTGAATTTGCAGAGCCTTGGATTTAATCACTTGGCTCTGATACCATGTAACGTTTCTGCAAATTCTTTAAATTTGGATCAGACTTTGGATCAAACTTTTGATTGCTGAGAATGATATCTTAATATTCTGAATATTATGAAATGTTTGAGGAAGTAAACACTTTGTTTAATGCAGATCCAATACTTCTAAAATCGATCTTGATTGAACAAGAGTAATATTGATTTATAATTCGCTCGATGAAGATACTTGAAGAAGCAGACTTAAGTTTTTGTGTGTCCTACAAACTGCATCAGCACCCATCTAAATATCTAAACCAAGAGACTTAATCCTCAAAGGACATGTCCCTATAGTTGGTCGGCTATCATAACCTTCTCAAAATCGGCGACTAAGATTAAACAATAACTAACATATAATATTAGTTTAGCATTAACACAAGCAAGTCTAAAAAATCGCCGTCTTAGAAAGGAAATACTAAGAGTATTTATAGCCATTCGTAGACATCTAGACTTAGAAGAATAAGTGCGACCTGCACTTATAGACTTGAAGATTATCATGTTACATTCTTAACATTTAAAATATGCAATGGACCTCCTAGAGTGAGCTTATGCATATCCAAGTTTTAAAATGTGCAATCACCTATGGAGATTGCGTTTTGCACTAAAAGACATGCATATTCAATTTTTTAAAATATGCAATGCTCCTTTGAGAGTGCATTTTGCATCTTGAGGGCATATAACATATTTTTAAAACATGTGAACACCTTCCAAGAGTGTGTTTTACATAAGCAAGTCATATTACATATTTTAAAATGTGCAATAACACTCCAAGAGTGTGTTTTTGACCAAGTGAACATTTTAAAACATACAAACACCTTCAAAGAGCGTGTTTGGCATTGAAAAGGCACAAGACATGTAATTTAAAACATGTAATTCAAAAGTGTGTTTTTGACCAAACTCTCAATCAGGCATCTCTCAAGGATAATTATCCATTGTTGGTCATGGACCAAGTCTTACAAGCTATTACTGTATTTGAAATGTTGTCAATGTTAGACGACTTTTCTAGTTATAATCAAATTGAAGTTTGTGAAGATGATCAATATAAGATGACATTTACTACTCCATGGGGAACTTTTGCATATAGGCAGATGCCTTTTTGTCTTATCAATGCCAAAGCAACTTTTCAACAAGCAATGGATCTCACTTTTGATGGTCTGATCAATGACAGTATTGTTGTATACTTGGATGACTTGACTGTTTATTCCAAGAAACGTCAAGATCATTTCTTTCTACCTTCGACAAGTATAAGAAAGATGCAGACAATATGGCGTGTCTTTGAATACCAAAAAGTTAGTTTTTGGTCTGATGGAGGGAAAACTTCTTGGACACATTTTGTCGAAGGAAGGTATTCAAATTGATCCTAAAAGGGTACTAGCAATTCAAAGTTTATCTCTACCATCAAGTAAAACAACAGTTCATTCTTTCTTCGGAAAGGTGAATTTTCTGAGAAGGTTTATACCAGATTTTGCCGAATAGACTCGTCATATTGTTGAAATGATGAAAGGGAAGACTGGCATTGGAACCAAGAAGGAAGGAAAGCATTTGCTGAAATCAAGGAAATCAAGGACACTATAGCACACGCTCCTGTGTTGGTATGTCATGATTATACAAAAAGCTTCATTACGTAAAATTATGCTTTAGAGCATTTGATACAGAGAAGTAATGAAGGAATTGAATCACCTATTTCATTCATGAGTTGTCCTCTAAAGGTTCATGAACTGAAATACAGTCAAATGGAGAAACATGCTTATGCTATTGTCAAAGCAGCGAAGCATTTCAAGTTCTACATTTTGAATTCTCATGTCATTGCTCTAGTTCCAGATACTACTGTCAAGACTATCTTGAGTCAGCATGATTTTGGCACAAAAAGAGGAAACTGGATAGCCAAGATTTAGAAGTATGATATGGAGATTTGACCTACCAAGTTAGTTCGTTTTAAGGGACTTTGTCAGCTTATGGCTGAAAATGAACCTTTGCAAGTAGAAGATGAGTATTCCTACTCACTTCCTACTGTATCGTTCATTAGCACTACGAATGATTGGTTCTCCGACATGGCATACTATTTGAGCTATGGTGAATGTCCTCCACATTTGACATTCAAAGAACAGAGGACTCTCAAGTTGAAAGCTTTGAGTTTTGTTCTATGGGATAATGGTCTTTACAAGCGAGCAATGGATGGAACATTCCTTAGATGTGTTGATAAAAGTCAAGAAGTACGACTTTTGGATTCCTTCCATAATCAAGTATGTGGTGGACATTTCTCAGCACTTGTCATTGCACGTAAGATTTTGAGAGCACATTATTATTGGCCCATGCTTTTTCAGGATGCCTATCAATGGGTAAAGAAATGTGAGTTATGCCAACAATTTGTCGGTAAGCAGAAACTTGTTGTCCTTCCATTGAAACTAGTAATGATTGATAAGCCATTTCAACAATGGGGAATTGATTTTATTGGCACTATTAATCCATCTTCTAGCAAAGGTCATATTCATATCTTAGCAGCGACAGATTACTTCACCAAGTGGGTTGAAGTAATTCCAGTGAAAGGATCTACAATGGAGATAATTGATGACTTTCTAAAGCAAAACATCATTTCAGATTTTGGTGTTCCAAATAAGATTATTGCAGATAATGAAATTGCTTGCTCTTCCAAGGAGGCTATTGAATTCTATTTCAGTTACGTGATTACTTTAGCACATGCATCTGATTATTACCTACAAAGTAATGGTCAAGCATAATCAAGCAACAAAAATTTGGTAAATATCATGAAGACGTTGGTTGATTCAAATCAGAGAACTTGGCACAAGGCTTTGTTTGATGCTTTGTGGGCAGATCAGATCACTCCAAAGCGAGCAATTGGAATGTCACATTTTCAATTGCTATACGGGATTAATGCTGAGATTCCAAAAACTTTAGAGCTTCCCGCTCTTGAGTTGGTACATGCCATCGAAGATGAAACTTATTCAGATGCACTCAATAAGAGGATTAAGTTTCTTCAACAGTTGGAGGAACGAAGAATAGAAGTGGTTGACACACTTGCTACTCATCAGCAAGTAAAACTTCTTTTTGAAAAAAAGGCCAAGTATCGAGAATTTCAAATTGGTGATCTTGTCCTACTCTAGGACAAGAGGTGAGAACGAAAAGGAATGCATGGAAAATTTGATTCTCTTTGGCACGGTCCTTTTACAATTCATCAGATTGTGGCTGAAAACAATTTCTGGCTTGCATATCATGATAGAACACCAATGCCACTGCCTTATAGTGGACAACATCTGAAACATTACTTTTAGTAATTATTAGATAAGTACCCCTTGTACATAATTTTGGTTTTTGAGTCATAGTTTAGTTTTTCTTTTCTTTTGTCATCTGACTCTATTACCCAATGGAATGGATAAAAGCACTTAGAGAACTGGATTCTATGTCTCTCTTTGTTTCCAAGAATAAACGAGTAACATTCCCCAGAGAGAGCTAGCTGTTGTCTTGCATTTTGTCACCACAGAATGTTGGTAACAACACGAAACTTTTTCAAGCTCGTTTCTCTTCTCTCTAAATTGAATTTGGTATTCAATTTGTCAATGTTGATCGATCAATCAACTTCAATTCGTATATCAAATCGAGTTACTGAAGGCTTTCGTCAAGTCTTTTTCATTTTACTTTTTGTCAAGCCTATGCTTGATTTTTGAAGCCTTCATCGTCATTTTCTTTGCTTTTGAGTTTGTGTTTGTTGGTTTTTAGTCCTTTGGTCTTGATCAAGTTATGGCTTTCGATTTCTCCTTTGATTTGATCTAACCTAGAGTGTAATCGAAGTTGTCAGTCAAGAGATATAGCTGTCTTAGTGCCTCAAAAGTGGACCTTTTTGATGCAACAACATGAATTAAAAATATCATGTTATATTTTTAATTTGACATTCACTTTTTGAAAAATATAACTTAAATTCTCTTTATGTTATGTTTTTAAGTTACTTTATCATTAAATTTTTCACTTAAAGTAACTATATAGTGCACTTTATGTTATAATTTTAAGTTGAGTTACTTTTTGATTTTTCACTTAAAGTTAGTATATTAATTATATAGTTGAGTTTAATTTTTAATATTTAAATCAAATGCTCATTTAAATGTTACTTTTTAAATGATATTTATATTAACCTCCCATTTCTCCTTAGGGAGGAAACACAATAGCGAGTTCTCTACACACTTTGGCTAACATGAAACAATTCATAGCGAGCCCAGGCAATTTCATAGGCTCTTCTTCAAGACCTCCCACTGTGATATAAGTGAACATAGGAAATTGAATGTAAACACTACCATACGTTTGAACTAGTTGTTGATCTTTCGGGAAACTTCTTTGTTCAGGCATACCGGCTAGTTCAAAACACAATGTACCCATGGATATGTCATAAACCTTTCTGTAGTCTGCATGAATTCGATTTTTCTACAAGGGACTGTTGTTGTGAATGGTGGTATTATCTTCCCATGGTTCATGCGGGATGGTTGTAAGGTTTTGTGTGCATGCGAAACAATATATCAAGTATGAAGACATATAGAGATCCTTTTTTATTGTTAGTGTTATCTTCAATTGCTCTCTTAATGAACCTACAATCAACTCTCCCGAATCCATATACTATTTCCCTTCTAGTATGATTTCTATGTAGAAACACACCCATTCTTCAAAAAGATAGGTACCAAGGTAACCTCTAACCTTGTGTAGGAGTACCATTACTTTATGTATGTAGGGTTTCGTATGGTCTTTGTTTAAGCTCACCTATAAACGTGAACTGCCCCTATAGAACTTTTGGGTCCAATGTCTAGCTATGACATTGCGGTCTTTATCATAAAATTCATTGAATTTAGGTGGGAGTGAAGTCTGCAAAAGACTGGTCAAGAAATTTGAAGACGAACATTATTGTACCATAGTGAATTGAGATCAATACTCCTCCATCATTTCTCCTTATAAACATTGACTTAATTTCATAATGGTTCACACACTCTTGTATCAGCTCAGGGCTTATAGTCACGGGGGGAAATATGGAACCATTAACAAACTATTAGCAAGAATTTCAGTGACAAAGGATTTCTCTAAATGTTCATACAACTTATCATGCATAGCCTCTACATACAGACCCCTCAAGTTTGTGTCAATGATTAACGATCCTTTGCAATTCATACTGCTAGTATTACCAAAGAAATGGAAGGACAACCTCGTAATCCCTTTGCAAAGTGGCAAGAACAGCTATCTAGTATCAATGTAAAGGGAAAAGTGCAGGAAAAACAAACCTAATAAAGTTGCAAAAGATTACCTAGAACTCGCTAAAAGTGGCCAAGAGAATCTTCTTTGAACCCCTGTATTGCACCTTCACAGCTGACCCTTGAGAAAGTTTATTGACTTACCACTTTCGAGAAATAACTTTTAAACCAATGAAGCAATAAAACAAATCTCGAGCATGGGAATTAGAAAGAGCTGTGGACACTGTTTGATTTGACATTTTATGGAAGGTTTACTTAATAAAAGTCTTTTCACTTATTTACCCTTACTGCATTATGATTACTTTGCATGCGACGATCCCTTTTTACGCCTATGACACTTGTCATGTATTTCTTCCCTTGACCTCGACTTTAAATGATTAATGTATAGAATTGATTCGATGAGGGCTTCATTCTTTTCGTTGCCACGTCATCTTCACCTTACATCCCCACTTGGCACATCATTTGGAACCCCTTTGAGCTTTGTTCAATTGGTACAGCATTTGACTGCCAAATGCTAAGTTCTGGGACCCACCGCCATTGGCATGTGAGATACATTTGTATTGCCAAACCCATTTGAACCCTTTTGAACCAAGTTCAAAGTAGTTTAAATGATTTAAAAGAGTTAAAGAGTTCAAAATGGTTCAAAAGTTCAAAACCTTTCACTTGAAAACATCAATTTACAAGGACGTGACCCAAGCTAAAGTTTCACCAACCCAAATGAGACTTCTTTAGCAGAACCTAAAAATGACAACCAATGTGATGGACATTAAAGGCTTGGTGCTGAATTGCTGGTTCAAAGGAATTGGTTCAAATAGACATTGAAAACGGAAACAATGCGACTCAAAAATATCAGAACTATCAGCTAGAAATACAAATTGGGAGTTGTTGCAAATTGAGAATTCAGTATTCTGGAATTTAAATCCACAAGATGAGCATTTTCTTAAGCTGTATTTTGGTGGAGTGATGCACTTGCTTTTGGCATCTAATATTAATGTTTAGCGTGGGATTTCTTGGTTATTGGAAACATTTTTTTTTCAAAATTACAAGCACCAAAATCCTGCTCATTGGTGCTGCTGAGTTCTTGTATCTTTGGCTATTTTCCTTTCATTTTTATGGGATGCCAGTACAACCTGTATTGACGCTGAGTTGCAGATTACAAAAATCAGTCTTTGGGTGGCCTTTCATATTGCATTTGACCAGCAAGTCTGGGTTGATTTCAACCTGTCTGTGACTCCAGTTTGGACGACATTACTATAATATATGAACTGCATGTGTTTGGCATTCAAACATCTACAGCCCTACCACTTGGTGCCTGCACATTATATTTCTGAAAGTGGAATTTGGCCTTACTGCTAGCAATTTAATACCAGGTTCAGTAATCCTTTTAATTATTACATTGTATTCAGCACATGTAGCTTGAGCAAGGAAAATATAAGTAAATAATTTGGTAACTGCTCACGTCTTGTAATTTTCATTATTTTGGCATAGCACTTGCAAGGACTATTTGGAAATTGGGCATATAACTAAAAACAAAAAGAACATACTCTTGCTTTGACTCAAACTTGATAAATTCCAAAACTTCACTTTTCCATGCAATTTTGTTTTTGAGATGAATATCCTTTTGCATTTACAAGAAATGAGAGTTTTAAACGTATTAACATGAAATGAAAATCTAGGGATGCATTCAAACAAATGGATGATAAAGAGCAAAAGGATGCAACAAATAAGCAACTTGATCGAGAAATGAAAACAAAACTGGAACCTTACACTTACTTGGAGAGCAAATAGTAAAATTTGGAGGAAGAAGTTCAAATGAACTTGTTCTCTCCAAAATCGGGTTTCACAAGTGTATTTGTATGTAAGGATCAAATGCCTCTGAAAGATTCAAACCTTAATGTAATGTCCCAATTGGTTGCCAGCATCATAATTTTAGGGATTAGCCTAATATTGGATCCTTGTAGGCTAATGAGGATGGTTAGAGGGTCTTCTAAGGATTTATTCATCTCCAACATTCAGTGATTTATGGATTTGGCCTTTGTTCGATGTCATTTGGACTCCATTTGCCATACTTACTATGTATAGTAAGTTAAGGGTAATAGAGATGGACCTTTTTTACTTTTAGAAAGTGTATTTGGTCACATTGGGAATTATGAGGAGAGATGCCTATTTCAGACGGTATGGCAATTAGACAAGTATTTCAAGAGATATTAAAGTTCAAGTGACTTAAGTGATTTATTTAAATATTTTAATATTATAAAGTTATAAAGTTACTTAAGTGACTAAAAGATGAAATTGGCTTTTAATCCCACATTTCCTAGTTGTTTGTATATTCCCTCATATCGAGGTTATAAAAGTGTGGAGCTACATTGGGATGGATACCACGAATATATGATATTATTCAAATACAAGGTTTCTTAAGTGTGACTAATTTCTTTGAGGACGAAACCCCTTAAAGGCAAGTGTGAGAGTTGGACGTAGCCCCAGCCTCTCATCGGTAACTTTTCATTTTCAGGATATAGCTGTATGGTGGACTTAATTACTAATTGAACCAGCCTCCAGGAAGTAAGTACAGTAACCAGTGATAGAAGTTTTAAATTCCAATTACAACGAGATTAGTAAAAGTGAGGAGAGGCCATACTGAAGTAAGTCTAGTCACAAGGTCTTAGTCGAGGGATGACTACTAAACGAGTGTGGCTGGAGTATTAAGTGCGAACAGTAACAACAAGTGTCTTTTGCAGCCTCACGGCAAGAGGCAGCCACTGGTAACATTGCATAGAGGATAGACAAGGAGGCCCGATTGTTGTGGATGCTCCACTTTGAGACAATAGACCAGGTATCACATGGCAAAATCAGGCAATCACAGGCTTGGCAGGGATTGTGAAGAACTATGGAGAAACATTGTAAGGCTGCAGTAAATGTGCAACTGTCAGCAGCTACATCATCAAGCAGACGTCTTACTGCAGTCAGTATTCCCAATGTACGTGCATTCTTAGCAGTGGTAGTCTATACAACAAATCAGACCATCTCTGCTCCAGCATAATGGTAGCATCAATCCATTACAGGTGTCGGGCATTAGCACGGGAACAGAGGTTATTACTGGAAACTACAAGTGCACCATTATTGAACCATTAATTTGTTATGCAAAGTGCTGAGACTATAGTATCCGAACTGTATCGGTTATCATCGTGTATGTGTTATTTAATAAGCATAGTATGACAACCAAATTAATGTTGTTATTTGTTAGCGTAAGCACTCCTTGAACATCTGGTGCATTCTTATTTTGTAAGCATTATTATATCTGCTGTTGAAGGATAGTATAATTTCAGGACTGTTATCACTGATACTTTCACATTATTTGCAAATTCCTTTTGCCATATTTCTGCATTTTCTAGAGTTGGATTTACTGGCAGCAGTATCAAAGTTTCAGACCTGGGTCACATGCCAACTATTTGACAAAATACCCCAAGTGGAGATTTAACTATTTTTGATCATTTTAAGCCCAGACCATTACACTTAGCTCCAAATCGTGGTTTTTAGATGCAAGTGCATGTACAAGATGATGCAAATGATATTGAAAATGCCTTCCTAACTGCAGATTGCACTTCTTGGAGTGATTTGCATGTTTGAAAATATCTTCTCGAGGAAAATTGTGGTTTACAACTTGCAATTACATTTGCATGAAATGATACAAAGACTTCTTGCAAATGTCTTTCCTTTCAATCACTTTAGAAAAAATGTGGTTTGAATGCCCTATTACATGGACGTTTTTGCATGTATTGATCAAATTGTGGTTTTCAAGTCAAAAAGCATGTAAAATATGCATTACGAGTCTAAGCCAAAATTAGGGTTTGCGAATCGTTTTTTATATTTAAAAATTTGCATTGGTAAAGTAAAATTGGTCTTTGGAGGGCCAAATGCATGCATGTTTTCCTTCAAAAGCCTAGATTGGGGTTTGAGGAAGGCATTACATGTGTTGGAGAAAATCGTTTGCCTCAAAATGTGGTTTGGGAGACCATTTACACGAGCATTTTTGCATTAGAATGGTAAATCGTGGTTTGCAAAGACCGTTACATGTGTTGGAGAAGACATGAATATGCATCATTTGCTTGTTTAGACTCAAATTGGGGTTTGAAAACTCAAACACATGTTCGAAATAACCTCTTAAAGGCAAAACGTGGTTTGAAAATGCATTTAAATGTAATTCATATGCATGCAACTTGAGAAATCAGTGTTTGAAGAACCATTTGCATGCAATCCAAACACATGTATTTCATCTATTTGGCAACCCTACTTTTTAGGCACTTAATATCTTTTGACTAACAACTCTGATTAAGCCCCGAGATACTAAAATCAAAGGTGTGATCAAAAGCAAAAGATCAAAGGAAACAAACAGATAAAAACAATCTAAGCAAACGCTAAAAAGTGCAAAAGGAACTTTGAAGGTCTCAAAAATCAAGTATTAGCTGAAAGTTGAAAAAACGGAAAAGACTTGATGAGAACCTTCAATAAAGCGTTTTATTACATGGATTGGTGACAATCGTTTCATCTATTTTTGCCAATCAAATAATGAGTTATCCCAAAGAAATGTGAAACTCAATTGGAAAATTTTCGTACTCTTGCTTCCATTTGGCGATGACAAAATGTAGGAACACATGGTCAACACAAGACCATATATATGTTATGTCGTGAATGCAGTTACCCAATTTATGTGAGAACCAAAGGATATATATCTTGTTGCTGCAAAAAATATTCTACGATATCTTAGAGGTACAATTGGATATGGTCTTAAATACAAAAATATAGAGACCTAAGTCTACATGTGCATTTTGACTTAGATTTGGCTAGAAGTGTAATTGATTGAAAAAGCACATCAAGATGCTACTTTAGTTTAGGATTGACAATGATGTCATGGATCAATAGGAAATAGTCCTGAGTTGTACAAACCTCCACAAAAGTTGAGTACATTGCAGTCTTTGTGGGAGCAAGAGGAGCAAAATGGCTTAGGAAATTGTTTGAGGGGTTATTTGGTGAATCCTTGAATCCTACAATCATCCATTGCGATAATCAGAGTTTTATCAAGCTTTTAGTGAATCCAGTGTTCCATGATAGATTAAAACACATCGAGATTCCTCATCACTATGTTAGAGACATGGTAGAAAGGAATGTGATTTAGTTGGAGTATACTAGTTCAAGTGATCAAACAACAAACATTCTCACCCAACCTCTTACTGGGTAAACGTTGAACACTTTCAGAATAATCTTGGCATGGTTGAAATTGTAAGTCAAACTAGAGATAGAGTCTCAATTATTCTTTATTTGTCCTAATATATAAAAGATGTTTTATGTGTTAACTCTATTGTTGTCATTGTGTGACTCCATGACTTTATGGGCTCCTGTGGACTTTTATGATGAAACAACAGAAAGGTGATGACTTTTCAAATAATAAACACTTGTATTTAACATTGTAAGGTGAATACTTTACAATGATTTGTTTCACTATCATGATAGATATCATGTGACTTGATATCCGTCGACATGTCATGATAGTTTATTTCTCTTAGAAATTTTGATAGATATCATGAGAGTTGACACAATTTGATAGATCATAATGATCTTAAGAGATTATCATGGTGGATAATTGTAACCATGGATATACCATGATTTATCATCCATATGTGATGCAGAGCATCTTACAAATCAACCAATAAATGGGATATGTGCTGATCCATTCAACATCCATTTAATTAATTCCATTGTTAGAGGCATCTCATGAGGCAAAACAAAACATTTTTCAAGACAAAAACATCAACCTTTTTCAATTTGCATATCTTGGTTTCTATATCTGATTCCATTATTCATAACTTTTGTTCCCAAAACTCTCCTTACAAACCCTTTGGAGTAATTTTTCACAATTAGTCTTTCTAAAACATATCCAATCTGAGCCCAATCTAATAAACCAAGTACATGTTATGTTCTTTAAACCAAGACCCATATTTTTTGTCATAAACTAGAAGTAAAACTAGTAACCCTGCCTAGGGCATCTAATAACTTTCCTAGTACAATTCCAAATGACACCAAACCAATTACCAATTAACAATATATGAGTCTAGTTTCTGAATCTATAAGTCATCAATTTTTCCAATTTATATATAATTACAAAAACACCAATCTTTGCCTGTAACTTCAATGGAGACCCTTTAAAACCAATCTTCACTCCAATACACAGAACTTTTACAAATCTGAATGAAAATGACTCAAACCAATTGGAAATGAAAGCTAGTTCACATATAGTTCCAATTAATACAACTAGAGTTCGTGATTGATCCAAATGTGTCTGTACCAAATGTTTCAATTTGACTGTAGTTGGGCATCCTCATATCTGCAAATAACAACTTTTATCAAAACTTCCATAACTTATTCATTTCTCCATGAAGCAAACCCAGACCAAAGTCAAAACAAAGGTTATTCATCTTAATATCAAAATGTATAGATTATACATGGTTTCCAAAATGTACATGGCCATACAAGACTTGGAACCAACAAAAATTTGAAAAGCCAATCAAAGTAGCAACCTAAAATCATTCCAAATTTGTTTCAAATGTAACTATTTCCTTCCATTATGCTTTGGTTCAACCATACATCAATTTTTATAGGCTCTTTGGTGGTTTACAACTTCCCAACTACCTTTTCAACCAACTCCTTACTTTCTTTTAATTATGATGGATTTTCATGACAACATTTTATGCATTTTGCATTACAACTTTTACAAGTTTAACTCTAAGATTGAAAAATATTTGCATGGACACTTGAATCATCCTAAAATAGACTTAAATGAACATTTTACATCAATTTTAGCCTTTATAAGACATTCTTTCATATTTTGACCTTCTTGACCACTTTAAGACCTCCTTGCACAATTTTGATAACTTATTACAAATGGCTTCTCTAGCCTTTACATCTTGACTTAATGGACTCAAATACATTATAAATGGCTCAAATGAATTTAAATCTCTCACATTAGGACTCTTAACCTCCTTTTGTTCTTTTAATTTAGGTGCTCCTGCACCAATATGGTAGATATCATGAACAATAAACTGAAAAGACAATCAAAGTAGCAACCTAGAATCACTCCAAATTTGTTTCAAATGTAACTATTTCCTTCCATTATGCTTTGGTTTGACCATACATCAGTTTTTATAGACTCTTTGGTGATTTACAACTTCCCAACTACCTTTTGAACCAACTCCTTACATTCTTTTAATCACGATGCATTTTCATGACAACATTTTATGCATTTTGCATTACAACTTTTACAAGTTTAACTTTAAGATTGAAAAATCTTTGCATGGACACTTGAATCATCCTAACATATACTTAAATGGACATTTTACATCAATTTTAGCCTTTATAAGGCATTCTTTCATATTTTGACCTTCTTGACCACTTTAAGACCTCCTTGCACAATTTTGATAACTTATTACAAATGGCTTCTCTAGCCTTTACATCTTGACTTAATGGACTCAAATACATTATAAATGGCTCAAATGAATTTAAATCTCTCACATTAGGACTCTTAACCTCCTTTTGTTCTTTTCATTTAGGTGCTTCTGCACCAATATGGTAGACATCATGAGACTTGATGTCAATGCACATACCATAATATGGATATTTGTATTATGAACAATGTCATGTGACTTGATATTCTTAAGCCTATCATATTTTCTAATATCACGAGTAAGGTGATATCTCTTCTCACAATAGATGAAATTGCTGTGATATATACTTGGGTAGTATGTAGCTAAGAGAGTGTTGAAATGATTGCTTCGGCCATGTAACTATGGATGATAATCATCAGAATAAAATTATATGCATGTATATATAATATATATCAATAAACATTGTGTATATTATATATATGCATATATATTAAATACTTAATGATTATGATGATCATACTTGCAAAATTAATTATTATCCGTAGTCATCTGATTATCATTTATATTGTTCCAAGTATAATCTAAATTATCAATCTGTATTTGATCGATATTACTTAGCATCATTATTTCCATTTATTAGTATTGATATCTAATCGATAAATAGAAAATGACATTAATCATGAATCAGACCCGAGTCTGATTATGACCTGTTTATATTTCTGTTGAGAATCATGTTATAATCTGCATTAGTTATGAATCTCTTATTGCTGATATCAAGAGGTATTATTACGGTAACTAAAAGGCACCGATAGGGAGGAGACATGTCTATTCATTGACATTTCCCCAAGGATTATATATATATATATATATATATATATATATATATATGTCGATCGGTCTAAGAGGTAATGTATAGAAAACAAATAGTGCAAAGCCTCTTAGAGTCTGGTCTCTCTCTACTATTCATATTCAGATCTGCAAACGTAATAATCAGAATTTAGTATTAGTGCTTTGGAATCACTACAATACTTTGAACTATGATTGCATCTCCATTCTGATTATAACCTACAAAATAATTATTAGTCAGTAAGGATATTGTTCAAAGAGGAGAAAAATTAAAAGAATTTCATTTTCTAATCTACATTAACATAATTGACAATTTTACTTACAATTGGTGCTAGGGCTATGCACAAAAACCACCAAGGTGTTGAGAGTCTTGTTCAAACACAAGAAACGTTGATCTGGCTTTTGACATCATTGACAATATTTATAACAATGATCTATGTTCTATTTTTTTTAAAGATCACTATTTTATTCCTTGGTTCTCTAACACATACTAGTCTGGAAGGAGTGAAATTTTTTCTGTCAAATAGTCATATGCTTAGCTGTGTTACTATTTATCATATTTTCTGATTTGATCTCATTATAACAGTTGGTACGATGCAAAGGATCAGTTTCACCTTCTGAAGAAGGGAAAAAAATGGATTGTGACAACAGTTATTGCTTCCGAGGAAAGCCTAGTGAAATATGGACCAGGCTGTCTGAATTGACATCAGAAAAGCTTGCTTTTGGCATGCTGATGATTGTCTTGATGTATATAAGGTTTCTACCTGGTAGGCTTGACTTAGGGCCAGAAGCATCACTAAGGATTTTGGATCACCAACCGCTTCATTCCATGGTTTTCAATGTTTCATTGAACCACCTTCTAAAGTTCTACAAGGACCATAATTATGAGCTGTTATATTTGGGTTCGAAAAATGGATGCCTTCCTTCAGAACCTTCTTTATTGAAATATGATTCGTCAGAAAAAGTAGACCCATGCAATGGCATTGACCTTGCAGAGGAATACATCCAAATTATTCCTCAGCATGGAATGAATGCAAAAGTTGATGCAGAGAAGAAATACCGTGATACAGAGCTCCTTAAAGCCACTAGTGATAGTAGACGCACCGAAGCATATTTTTCTGTCAAGCACTATAATCAGCTTAGGCATTCAAAAAATGTAAGTTCTAAGTCTTCTAGAGCATTTCATTTTTTTCTTCCAGAAAACTAACTCATTATCTTGATTGAGGACTGTAGCATATGGCTGCATAAAGATTTCCCTGATGGTCTTTTATCATATTTTTGCAGCTTGGATTAACAGTGGTTATCTTGTTTACTCTGTCAGCCTGGTCATTCCTTCTAAGTTGGGACTCGAATAAACTACTGATTCAGGTTTGATTATATATCAATGCTTCTATGTTCATTAACTGGGCTACTATTTTATGTATGTCAGGTTTGTCCAATGGTATGCATATAGATTTATGCACACACACATACACCTTCTCATGTGCATGGTAAGATATGCCATTTTATTTTTTATTTTCCTATTAAATGCAAGAATAGAAAGGTTTTATTACACAAATTATAGAGAAAAAAATCATGTCGGCAGGGATTGAAAATGTATAGTACATAATTTTCATTTTAAAGTTGCAACTATCAAATCATTCTAGGAGATGCACCAAAAACTAAAACTGTTGAGGCTTGATCATTCATCAAACCTAGTACATCACTGGAGTATTTATGAATACCACAAACCCAAGTATAGTCTTATTATTTTTTCCTTCATGAGTGTTGTTTTTTTTAGACTGCTGCAAAGGTACTAAGCATTGCCATGTATGTGGTATGTGTTTTCCAACTATAGCCTCCCCTTATATTTATAAGAGACTGAGAAAATAGACATGTCCCTTCATGGGACATGTTTGTTTATTATCATAATCAAACTCTTTTATATATATCTTGATGCAATTTATCCGATTAAAGCTACAAAACATTAACAAACCCTCTTAGCTGGGGAGGATAAACACATGACCATATATTACCTCAATGTAATATAAGAATATCTTTGATCAGAAGATTATTTTGATATCAAATATGATATCAAGGGTATTGGCCTTAAGAATATCAATTAATGATATTAATGATATTGGCCTTCAGAATATCAAGAGTATTGGTCTTCAGAATATCAATTAATGATATTCACCAAAACTCTGAGTAACGGTCTCCAGAATATCAACACTTGATATTCACTATGTACTCAATAAGGCAATGGCCTCCAAAATATCAATATATGATATTCATCATTTTGATATCACATTTGAGTATTCATATCCAGAATAACAATATATGATATTCACCAAATACTCTTTCGGTAACGACCTTCAGAATGTTAAGATGCAAGATATTCACCAAATACTGTGAGTAATGGTCTCTTGAACATCAAGTTGCATGGTATTTACCAAGTACTCCATGTAATGGCCTCCAAAACATCAATTTTCATTACATTCACCATGTACTCAAAATGTTTATAAGGTATGCGTAAACACATTCTCATAATGTGTACCATATAAACATCCACCATGCAAAGTATAATCTATCATAATGTGCATAAACGTCGTAAGATATCCATTAGAAAAGAAAATTAAGTTATTTTAAGATCGTCACCTTTCAACAACTTTTGTAAATACAAGTAATAATCATTTGGAAGTCACCACTTCCTCATGATGTACATAGAGGGTAGGCCCAATTAGTCATAAAGTACATTCATGATTCACAATCCTCTTCACTACTATAATTTTTTGATCATTGGAGAATACATCTTCAACATGGTCTACTCCCTCTGAATCAATACAATTGAGATGACTAAAGGTTCATATCCTCTATGTGCTCCCTCTCTTTCAAGGTTTCCTCTAATGAAGTGTCAGGCTCCCCTCCCTCTTCCTGCAATAACATTCTCGAAGGAAAAGATCAAGGAAAATAGCTCTTATAGTATGTATTGCAAATAAAATAAGGGTGAGACTTCAATAAATAGATCAATGTAATGCTCAAGGAAAATACTTATCTTCATATTAATTAATACTTTTACATTTAACAATGTCGAATTATTACATTAAAAGATATTAATCTAATATATTTTCATAGATATATACATTTCATATTTATTAAATACTTACCATATATCTATTAACATATCAATAGAGGGAGCTTAAACAATAAATTTTATAACAATAGAACTTAAAATCATACGTCATATGTACTTGCCTTGGTATGAACAGTTGTGGTTGGCATGGACAATAGTTTTGGAGAGTAAGCACGATCAGTCCATACCCTTCTTAGGTTTCAAATTCAATGAACCCAAATAAATGTACATGGTTTTCGTACCGTGTTTGACTGTGTAACATATTCCATCATATGTACCAATGGGTCTACATAGGAGGAAGGAATCTTCTCTTTTTTTAAATGGTTTATTTCATCTTCCTTTTCCCATCAGCTTGGATGGACTAATAAGTTGGGTTGCCTAAAACTTCTTTCCCTTATTTATCTTTAAACTCCATACAAATTGTTTACCGTACGGGTAAAATAAATCAATGCATACAGACAATGGAAATACGAACAGCAGAACTCCTTAGATTATTCGCATATGCTAGAACCTTACATTATGCTTGATAAGATAAGATGAATGATGATTTACAAGGATCCTAGACGGGATATAAATACTATCAGCCGAACCTTCTCGAAGGAGTCCATCGGCCACAAACATTATGTCCGCTGCAAACTATTTATCCGTTGGCTACAAAATCTTTATCGACGACAACACCCTGTCAGCTACAAAATACACAATCTGCCAACTACATCATCCACCTCAAAAAGAAAAGTCGTCTCCTGACGACTATTACAAAATATATGAGACAAATTAACAACCAAAATACATTAACTGACTACTGGTCTTCAACACTGTCACCTTAGCTAATCTGACAGCTGACCCTGATAGCCACCTGTGCCGCTTTCTCTGCTTCCAATTCCTAGGTACATTGAGCCAAGTGTTTCTCTACTGCTCTCAACTAGATGATCAGCTCCTCCCGAGCTCTCTATGCATCCACCCAGATAGTCTTACACCAAACACCTATTCCAAGTGCCTCTGGTACACACACACTCCATGCTTGCAGCAACTTCAAGTCTTCATCAATTGGTCAGACTTCCACGACTGATATCTGCAATGACTGGGGGTCCAGGGGGTAGGGCCCCTGCGGGGTCGAGGGGTAGCACCTCTCGCCACCAAGACCAATTTACCACTCCGAAACCCACAGAAAAGTCCATGGAACACACCATTTTTGTCGTTTTCTGCCGATTCTCCACTAGTCCAGCAACCACTAATGTTTCCCCTTTCCTTTGGCATCATTTGTTACTCATTCCGAACTGCTTCAATTTGTCGTCGTTTTTTTTTTTTTTTTTGAATCTTTCATCCATCCTTGAATCAACCCGCAGGAGCATAATATCATCAACGAACTTTCTTCGTCCGTGGGGTAGAAAAATAGCTCGTGGAGGAACAAAATACAACTGCAGAAGAGAAGAAGAAGACCGCGGAAAGCAAGACGTGGGGAAATGCTACAACAGCTAGAGCCCTTAACCCTAGCATCCGTAACTTCACCACAGATCGCAATGCCTAGTTATGGAGGAGATTGAACACCATCGACTTCTTCATCTCAGCAAGCCTGTCGCCAAGAATGGCTATTCGTCCAATACCTGAGGGAGAGAAATAACACGGCTTCTTGCACAGTCAGCTCCTTCCTCAGTAGTGTCCTCTGTTATCAACACCCGGCGGAAAACATGTGAAAGCCTACGGAAAGAAAGGATCAACACCCACGGAAGAGTGCGAACTCAAAGCCGTGGCCACCACCAAAGCCCCCCCCCCCACGGAAAGGAGTCAAGCCCGCGGAAAGATAACACCACTGAGGGCTGAAAGTTAAGAAAAACTCCGTGGCCATAAGACGTACACCGCCAGAAGACTATTTGACACTTGCAAAAAGACACTTATATACACGGGAAAAAAAAAAATTAAAGAGAAGCTCCATGGCCAAGAGACAACACTGTGGGAAGAGAGATTCCGTGGGTTGCCTTCCGCGGATAGGGGCTTGTGTGGCAGCTTCCGCGGGGCAGCTTTCGTGGACAAGTGCCCGCGGACAGCTGCCCGTGGGGCATCTTCCGCGGACAGGTTCTCGCGGGGAAGCTTCCGCAGACAGCTGCTCGTGGAGCAACCTTCCACGGATAGATGCCCCGCAGGCACTTGTCCGCGGAAGCTGCCCCGCGGGCCCCTGTCCGCGAAAGGCAACCCGTAGAATCCCTCTTCCTGCGGTGTTGTCTCTTGGCCGCGGAGCTTCTCTTTAAGATATATATATTTTTTAAACAATTAAAAAAAATGCAAGACCTTAATTTTGCCTCGAGGCATTGCCATTTTGTAATGACAACGACGAGGGAATCATATCATTCTGCAATGGTGATGGCGACGGCAGCTTCCTGGCACGGTAGGATCCGTTGACTGCATGAGGTACCTCTTGCTTGTCCAACGTCCCCGACTTTATCACTCCATTGTCGCCGACCTCCCGGATCTGATATGGTCCAACTCATCTTACCTTAAACCTTTCCTGTTTGATTTCATTCCGACTGTCGTACTTGAGTACCAACTGCCTCGGCAGAAACTTGTTGAGTTTGTCATGTTTATCATGCCACGCCTTACGTCTTTTCTGTGTCACCTTCGTCGCCCATTGTGCCTACGGTCGTCGCGCATCTAGATTATTTCCTTGCTGTCAGTACCCTTCAACCAATTTTATGGTGCGATGCATTCTTTTCTTTCTGTGCGGTCCATTCACTGTGTACCAGACGGTGGGATCCTTTTTTCTGGGTTTGGACTGTATGTTCTTCCCCTCAACTTCAGTCGTAACCGCCTTTCCTTCTTCAGCTTCTCTGTATTCCTTCGGACATTCATTTTCCTTTTTTTTCTCACCTTCATCGACCCTTAACATATTACAACTTGAAAACAATTCGTAGTCTTCTATCTGCCAATGGAGAAGGCCATTCATTGAGTCTAGGTCGTCGTCATTCGATCCTCCTTCTAGAGTCAATACTCCTCCTTCGTCCGGTTCCATTCTCCTCTTTCCTTCGTCGTCACTTTCACCTTCACCTTCTGAATCTAACGATGCTACCTCCTCACCTACCATTTGTGTGTGTAGATCAATTATGAATCTTTTGCCCCCGTGCTCCATTGATAGGGTATTTCGTTTCCAATCATGTTTTACTTTTGCTTGCACCAACCAAGTCCGTCCCAAAATAGCATCATATCCTTTTCTTTTCAATGGAATGATCACGAAGTCCAATAAAAATGGCTGTGTTCTAATAGTTACCAGTTGCGCCCTTAAGGTTCCCAATGGCTTGATCCCGTGCTGGTCTGCCGTGAGCAACTGGAATATAGGTGGCCACAACATCGGCTTTCCCAACTTCTTCCAGGTTTCCTCCGGTAAGACATTTACGCCAGACCCTCCGTTGACTATTGTGTCTGTGGGAACATGTCCGAGGATCCCCATCTCGACAACCGCTGGATGCCGTCCGAATCTGAGGGCTAGCAACATTGGGTCTTCACCACCGACGGCAATTTCCTTCCCTCTGCTTGGTTCTTCTAGTAACTTGACAGTTGGTGTGATATTTGTGATTGCCGATCGGAGCTGAGGCATTATGAGCAACAGATCGCCAATTTTGACAGGTACCTCCGTTTGTAAAATCTGTCGTACGATGTTTTGTTCCACTGTGTTCCTTGCCGAGGTGCCAGTGGTGTCTTTCAGCTACGAGGTCTCCGCCTACGATGCCTTTTCAATCTCTACCCGTGCTTCCCCAAATTTCCTCTTTTCTTCTGCCGGGTCCGGATACTCTTTTGCTTGCCTCCGCGTAATTGCTAGAACCTCTTCTTCATCCATCCGGACAGTGATCAGATTCACTCCAAACTTCGAGCACTTGGCATCTTCATGATCACCAGGTCCACACCATTTGCATAATAATTTTGGTTTGTTCGCCGTTGTACAATCCCGCACAAAATGACCCCACAAATTACATGCTTGGCATTGAACAATCGGTCGTCCATTTGCATCATACTGGATTCGACTTCGACTGCCATTATTATTGTTATTGTTCGCATTGCTGTTGTTATTTTGCCCTCTGCTATTATTCCTGTACCCACCCGGAGTGGCACCATCAATGTTTGCATTTCCGTTCCCTCCTGACGTGGAAGCTACTTGTGTAAGAAGCACCTATGGAGATCCTCTTGTCTTCATGTTAAAGGGGCACTCCTTTGTCGAATGGCCCATGATTTGACAAATGTCACAGAATTGGTTCTTTGGACAGGATCCTTTAGTGTGACCGTCGGTCTTACACTCCGTGCACCACAGCTCATTGCTTTTTGGCTCCTTCTGCATGTTTTAAAACTCCTTCATCATGCGGATCATGTCCTTCTGTAAGGCGCGGACCTTCTTGCTACTGCCTTCATCATCCCTGCTATCTTCTTCGGTAGGCTTGTCATCATAATCAAATGAGCTAGTGTTCTTCTTCTTCTTTTTTTTTTGCTCACTTTTGAGGTCCAATGCTCTGTTATAAGCTCACGATGGCGGCACAATTTTCATTTTCTTTTGCAAATTCGAGCGTAGGCCTTCCACGAACCATCTTTTCTGAAGTCCGTCTGCTGGCTTACTTTCCATTTTATTTATCAAATCTTTTAATTTTCTGGCATAAATGCGAACAGTTTCATTCTTTCCCTGCTTGGTATTGAAAATCTTGCTAACAATTTCATTATCATCGCGCAATAGTTGAAATTTGGCCAAAAATTCCTTTTAAATGTTATTCCAATTGTCTAGCTTTTGCGGATCTGTACTAGTAAACCAGTCAATTGCTACACCCCGTAGGGTTGCCAGAAATTGCCTCATCCAGTCGTCTTCATCAGTTATCCCATTTTTCCTCCAGATCGTTTCACATGTTTTGTAATGTCGAATGGGATCGGCCGTACCATCACCATCGAACTTTGGCAGTTTCTCTTTTGGTCCCGCCATCATGATTGGTTTCTGTAAATAGGCATTGCTCGATCTTGCAACTCTGGCGCTCTTCACTCCCACACCGGTGGTCTGCACTTCCACACCGGCGGATTGGTCTCCCACACCAACGGACTGGTCTCCCACACCAACGGACTGCACTCTCACACTGGCGGACTATTCTCCCACACCAGCGGACTATTTTCCCACACCAGTGGACTGTTTTCCCACACTGTCAGACTCAACAACTGCGAACCTTGGTGAAGAAGGGTGTTTTGAAGTTGTCCCCTGCGGAAGTATATCCCAGACGAAGAGTTCACTCCATGCTCTTGCTCTGTCGGCACTCCGAGCCATGCGAGTCGATGCTCTTCCATTTGTATTCTCTTCCTTCGATGAACACAAATTCAAAAACTCCTCCTGTGCTTCTTCCACCAATTCCACCCGTTGCCAAGTTTCCTCCAACAATTCTTTCGTGCTCCGGTTTCCATTAGCAATCTTTTGAAATCTCCTTCGGCATTCGGCTTGCTGTGCCAGATTAAATGTTCTTGTGCAGTACGGATTCCATCTTTTCCCTTGGCCTTATTCCGATCCTTGTTAAGCTGATTTGGCATTAATCTTCATTCCTCTCACCTTCTAGGTTCATAGGGCAATGATGCCAAATGTTTACCGTACGGGTAAAATAAATCAATGCATACAGACAATGGAAATACAAACAGCAGAACTCCTTAGATTATTCGCATATGCCAGAACTTTACATTATGCTTGATAAGATAAGATGAATGATGATTTACAATAATCCCAGACGGGATATAAATACTATTCGCCGAACCTTTCCGAAGGAGTCCGTCGGCCACAAATATTATGTCCGCTGCAAACTATTTACCCATCGGCTACAAAATCTTTACCGATGACAACACCCTGTCGGCTACAAAATACACAATCTGCTGACTACACAAATTGTGTCTCGTTGTATTATGTGTCAAATGATCCAAAAAGCTCTCGTTACTGCATTACATATTTGTTATTCCATGATCTTTACTTATCTTCCATCTTAATACTTGTGTGCTCATAGATATAGGCCAATGCACATTCACCCAATTCAATGATGCCTCCATGTGGGCTAAACTCCCTATAAAGGCAGAAATAATCCTTCTACATTATCTTCCTACTTCCACGCGGTTTATAGTTCACTTCACTTCCACAAAATTTCAATATATATAGGTTGAGAAAGAAAATTGGAGCTATTAGAATCATTCTAACTAGTGCTTTCAATCCTTTGTATTCACAATCTAGTGCTTTCAACCCACTTTTTTTTAAGTTCACTTCATCCCTGTTTGTCTATCATCACACTCTATTACTCCTAGCCTATAGGTCTTCAATTTGACCCACTATCTTATTAAGAGGTCGTCCCTTATAGGTGTTGACCTTGGCTAGGCAAGCTTTGGTTTTGCTCATAAGTGAGAGTAAAATCAAAGATAGACAAAAGAAAATACCAATTGCACTAGCAAATAATGAACACAATGATTTGTCTACATTCTAATAGGCATCTAGGACTGTTACTGTTGTCAAAGTCAGAGTCAACTCACAGTCTGACATTCAAAGACTTCCAATATTTGCCTCATCAGTATTCCATATATAAAATGCCGAATCAAGGTTATAAATGTAATTATCTTTGTAATAAGAAACCATCTTCATAAGAATAAAATAACCTTTAGCCGCACCACATGAGAATATTCTTGTCTTGATACATGGGCATCAAATAATTTGCTGTCTAGCAGTAGCTTTATGTTCTTGTTGGTAGAAGTTATCAGTAAACTTGAAGTTGATGTTTCTGATGTTGATGCATTCATTTTGTTATCACAAGTGCCAGTGTTGAGTTCGAATAGTTTAATTAATTTCTTCGTTCTCTTTATAAGGAGAAAAGGGAACTTGTTGATCTTCTTAAGCACACGAAGAGGAACCTTAGCTTAAATTGGCGATGACATGTTATAGCATCCAATTTCTTGTTATACTCCAACCATGCGATTGACATTGTATTTCTTGTTTTCTTACATTTGCAACCTGCTCTGATACTATGTTGTTTTTCTTAAGATTGCTGCAGATATACTAAGCACTACCATGTATGTGGTATGTGTTTTCCAACTGTAGCATCCCCTTATATTTATAAGAGAGTGAGAGAATAGACATGTCCCTTCATGGGACATGTTTCTTCATTATCATAAATAAACTCTTTCTTATATATATATATATATATATATATAAGCTACAAAACATTTACAATGAGGATGGACTACACTAGACAAAAATATTTATAAGACTTCAATTTGATGTTTGAATGGATCTCAATTTCTTCTTTGGTACACCTTTACAATTACAAATTTTACAAGGGTTTATTGCAATTATTTCCCATAAAAATATTTATGCGCATTTACATAGAAGTTTATGGGATGACATGCTAGACAGAAAATGAAGAATGAAATTGGAATCGGGCTTTAAAACTTTGATAGCTAATTGTCTTTATTAGTCTTTGTTTCAAATACTTGCAATCGGGCTTTTAAACCTTGATTACAAATTCTCTTTATGTGTCATTTAAAATTCTTGTAACTTGCAGTCTAAAGTGGGAAACCCGATTTAAAAGGCAAGTTAATGTTAAAAAACATATTACAAATAATTGGGCTTTTATAGCTTGAGTAGATTATATTTTGTTTGTTTTAAACCAAATCTTGCAACGCATTGCGAAGAATGCATTTCTCTGCTTTATAGCCACTATTTTTTGAAAGGCATTACAAGTACGTTTTGAAGGTTTCTCAAGTTGTAGTTAGGCTTTTAAAGCCTGACCACAAATGATCTTTATAACTTAAAGACATGCAAGTTCTTGTAATGCCTTTTCTATAGTTCGATGGTGCCTTGAGTGTCATTGTTTTGTAAAGATAAGTGTTTACAAAGACATTTATATGCAAGAGGGCTTCTAAAGCTTCACTACATTATTTTCTTTATTTCAAAAAGTACATTTAAAACTTGCAATGCTACATCCAAATCCAGATGTCGCCCAAGTACTCATTGTTTTTGGGAATGTAGGAGTTTTTAGAAGATGATATGTAGTAAGACCTTTAAAGCCTAACTACATCACTTTCATCATTCCAAATCACAAACAACTTGCAACACATTTTTTGAAACACAATTCCCTTCTATTTATTGCCATTTTGAATTGAAAGATTCATATTTTTACTTACTGAAATGTCCCCTTTTTTGGTTTTGTATGATATTTCACGCCTCTAATCAGATTTTCAAAATCAAACAACTAATATCACAAAGATCCACCAAATTTCTCAAGAAACCCCAAATCGGGTATGCTGAAAATAGTGCCAAAAGCTTCACAACTTCACGGATTATTAATAAATTTGAAAATGGACATTTTAACAGAAATTTCAGCAGCATAACAGCCTACAAAATGACATTTCCATATCCGTATAGCCTTTACACAACATTATGCTTCTGATGATCTTTACAATGCTCCTGAAGGGGGTATAAATAATCATCGAAGGGCCTTCCGAAAGGTTCCCGAAGGAACCCGTTAGCCACAAGTCACCTACATAAATAATGCATACTAACCTACTCATTGGTTGATTTACAATTATTCACTAACTACATCATCTCCCCCAAAAAAAAGTCGTCTCCGAACGACAATACAACAAAATTGTGCAACTAATGACCACAAGCCAGGAATCAAGATATTAGGCAGGGGGACAAGTTTGAGCTCTCAGATTGCTCAGCTCAGCCCCAAGCTTGTAGACCTGCTCCTTCCGAACCTTCAACTCAGCCTCTACTTCCGTCTAAAGCTCCAGTGCTAATTGCATCATCTCTCCAACTTCTCCCATCTCTTTCTCCTTTTCCGCTACTGCCTGCTCCTTCTCTGCTGCCAACTGACTTTGTTTGACTAATAGGGCTTCCCTCTCGGATTGCCAGGCCGCCCTCTCAAAATCCCAGGCTGCCCTCTTTGAAGCCAACGTGGCCGCTGACTCCTCCCGAGCTGTCTCAGCTGCTTCCTGATTCACCTAACCCCTCTGAAGAATGTAGTACGCCTCCCTATGCAACTTCACTATCTCATGGAGCAGAACCTCAACTCGACTATCGACACCAAAATTTGTCATGGTGCCTAGTCCTGATGCATCTCATCAGTCTCTACATCCGGCCATCCCCGCTCCTCAAAACAGACCGTGAAGGCAGCTAGGCATCCTAGTCGCATAAACGAGATGACTCCCTCCAGCTCCTTCACAATCGAGTCCAATGCTTGAGTCTTTGTCGAATCCAACACCTGAGGAGCTCGGGATGCTAGAGCTACGAAGTCGGCAAGAAATGCCTCCTTCATTCTTGTCTCCTATGCTAATGGATGTTCCTGCATACCCATAGCCATCTCCACAGCATCCGCCATACACCCAACAGTACTGTGCATTGGTCCAATGTCCGAAACTGGCTCTGCTATCTGTGGCTGAGTGTCTACCTCAAGAATATCATCTCGCGTAGGAGTCTGCAAATAGGCCATCCAGGGAGCCAGGGCACGGTGGAACCATGTGCTCAAAAAAGTATTGACCACCCGAACTTGACTCTCCCTATCACGCTTGCCAAAAGTGTTGCATCCACCATCACCACTGCATCCAATCCTACGACATCCAAGTGTACACCCGGCGTACTCTGTCTCTTTGCTATTTCTGGTGCCGGGAGGTCAGGTACCTCCATGGCCGTCTCCTCTCCTCCGTCTAGTAGCTCTCAACTGTAGGTGTCTCAATTCCTACTGACTGTGTCATGGCAACTTCCACTGTTGGTTGTGCTTCGGCAACTCCTGCTATTGGTTGTGCTTCAACAACTCCTACTGCTGGCTGTGCTATGGCAGGTGCCACAATTGTTGCTACCCAAAGTGCTTCAGTAGGGGCTAGCAAAGTCTTTTGGCTGACGGGTGCTGCTTCTCGTGCAAATCCTACGGCAAACCCAACTCCCGGTAGGACAGGAGAAGGCCTTACCCTGTGCTGCCATGTTTCTGCTACTGTAACTCCCTGCTGGGGTGCACCAGTCATCACTATCGGCCGCCTAGTCTGTCCAAACCTTGGAATGTGAGCCAAGAGTAGACCTACTGGCACCAAATAGGGAGTAGTGGATAGTGAGGTGTGTGGAAACAACAAGGGGAATTAGTAGAAGATTCGATGCTATTAGCCTTCTCATTCGAACGCCATCCGGCAGTCTTTGAAATGGGAATTCTCGGGACTATGTTGACAGACACGATTGTGGACAGAGGGTCCGGTGTCAATGTGTTACCAGAGGACACCTAGAAAAGGTTGGGACAACCGACATTATGGCCACCCACATTCCAGCTGCTAATGGTCGATCAACATGGAATCAAACCATTGGGAGTCCTGACAGCACAACCAGTGACGATTGGAACACAGCCATTCCTGCTTGACTTCATTGTGATTCTTTGAAGAGGAAAGGGTAAGATGCCATTTTGGGCCGAGGGTGGCTGATACAAGCCAAAGTTAAACACGCTGGAAGAAGAACACTCTATCGCTTGAAAACAAAGGATGAAAATACATCATTGATTTACATACCCAAATGGTTGGGGAAGAAGCCTTGTCATTAGATTCTGAAGAAGAAGATGAAGGGAGGCAACATATGGAACCAGATCAAGAGTGAGTCCTACGGTTGGAAGGAGGATCAATGGACAATGATTTGGATTCTGTCAATGGTCTTTATCACTGGTAGATAGAGGACTACGAACTCTTTTTGAGTTGTAATATGTTAAGAGTGGACGAAGGTGAGAAAGAAGAGGAAAATGAATGTCCGAAGGAATATAGAGAGGTGTTTACGGCTGAAGCTGAGGGGAAGAACATACAGTACGAACCCAGAAAAAGAAAAGATCCTACCGTACAACTGTGCAGAAAGAAAATGTTACATCGAACCACGAATATAATAGAAAGGTGCCGGTAGCAAGGAAGACACATCATACGGTCAGCCCAAGAAATAGAGAGGAAGGGCTTAATAAAAGTTGCAGCAGTAGGGAGTGGAGGTGTTATTGACGACAAGAAGGGGCAGCTGACAGAGTCCATGGTACCGAGCTTCAAGAACAAACTGGGCGATATGGAAAACTGGATGGAGAGAACATGTACCTTAAATAAACTTAATGAGCGACGATTGCAGGCACAAGGGGCCACAGAGGTGACACAGAACAGGCACAAAGCATGACATACTAGACACCTAGAACTGAACAAGTTCAAACTGCGATAGTTGGTGTTGACGTATGACAGATAGAACAAGATCAAACAAGGCAAGTTTCAAGTGAAATGGGTTGGGCCTAAGTGGGTGATAATGGAGCAATAAAACTATGGATGCTAGACAGAGAGCAAGTGGCCGACGCAGTGAATAGGTCGAAGTTGAATGTCTACCATGAAAGAAATAACGCACCTCTGTGGACGAACAACTGAGAAAAGAACGACTATAAATACTGTATATATGTAAATATTGTACATATGTAAGATAAGTAAGGACAGAGTTCCTTAAAAAAAAAAATTGAAAATAAGGTCAAAAGAGTCAGCGTATGGTCTTTAAGTTCCCTGAACTGTACGGCTTTAAAAGTTCATTTATCAATGTAGTGTACGGATTTAAAAGTGAACTCCCAGCAAGAGATTGTAACCCGTACAAATTTTATATTCTTTCATAGCATACAGATTCTGAATCAATTGCTCTAAGTCGTATAGCAATTTGAGGTGTTCTGAAGGGCACCGTACAGATTCTAGGAATTGTTCAAATTGCTGGCGTGTGCGAATTGGGATTAAATTAAATTCTAGTTTGGCGAATGGATTCCCCAGTCTAGCGTACGGATTCTACAATCTACTGTACGATTTTTACAATATGATGTACAAAATTTTGAGTTTGTCACCATACAAATTTTGAGAATATCCTTCACTGTACGGATTTTAGTAGCTGTTGGCCACTTCAGTGTACAAATTCTATAAGTGCTCTGGTTGTACAGTTTTTTGGATCACCTTCATGCTTTTGGTGTATGGAATTCAGAGCAAGTTGGCCATATGGGATTCAGAAACAAATTGTAGTACGAACTTTACAAAATAAGATGGCGTATGGATTCCCTTTATGCATTATGGCATACAGATTTGAAGATTGAAGTTCTGTACGAATTTCAAAGGATATTTAGTACGAATTTTAAAGTTTAAATTAAATATTGATTCCTTGTACGACTTTGGAGGTTTAAGCTGTTCATTGCTGCCATACAGTCTTTGTAGGCAATAAGAGATATTTTTTTTTGGAAGGTTTCAGGAGCTGGTTTACGGATTTGAGGAGTTAAGTGTTTGAGATTTGAAGATCATAGATTACCATATGGATTTTGGGAAAGGATCTGGAGGATTTGCAGGTTTGAGTCAAAACATTGTACAGCATTTTCAGATTGTTAAGTCTTCTAGTTGATACCGTACAGATTGTGAAGAGCTTTTAGAAGGGTTTAAAATATATACCAACAGTACGGCGATTGCAATTTTTTGGGCACCCTATGTTCGAAGTAGTTAGAAGAGAAGGGCAGAAGGAAGCAATCAGAAGAGAGGAGCAAAAAAAAAGAAAAGAAAAAAACGACAGATTGAAACAGTTCGGAATGAGTAATGCATGATGCCAAAGGGAAGGGTAGACATAAGTTGTTTCCAGAAAGAGTGTGGAATCAGAAAAAAATGATAGAAATAGTGTGTTCCATGCAGTTTTTTGTAGGTTTCGGAGTGCTAATTTGGTCTTGGCGGTGAGGGGCGTTGCCCCTCGACCCTGCCCCCAGTTAGTGCAGATATCAGTCGTGGGAAGTGTGACCAATTGATGAGACTTGGAGCTGCTATGGGTATGGAGTGTCTGTGTACCAGAGGCACTTGGAGTAGGTGTTGGACGTCAGGCTGTCTTGGTGGATGCATAGAGAGCTCGGGAGTAGGTGATCATCCAGTTAGAGGCAATATAGCGACACTTGGCTCGGGGTACCCAAGAGCTGGAAACAGAGAAAGCAGCATGGGTGGCTATCAAGGTCAATTAAGGAGACAGTATTGTGTTAGCAAAGGCTGCAGATGCAACATGGTTTGGAGACCAGTTTAGTGCAGGCACGAGACAAATGTGAAAGTGATGTGACAGAAGCAAATTTATCTTGTTGTAGTTAGTCAGTTAATGTATTTTGTTGTTAATTGTCTCAGATATTTTGTAATTGTTGTCCGGAGACGATTTTTTTTTTGGGGGGATGATGTCGTAGGTAAATATTGTGTAGCCGACAGGATGTATGTCGTTGGTAGATATTGTGTAGCCGATGGGTCCCTTCAGGAAGGTTCTTGTTATGTAGCCGACGGGTCCTTTCGGGAAGGTTCTTTTTATGTAGCCAACGGGCCCTTCGGTAATTGTCATGTAGTCGAAAGACCCCTTCGGGAAGGTTCTTCGGAAAGTATTTCTACAACCCCTTTGGGTCATTGTAAATCATGAGAAGGATAATGTAATGTCTTTGGCATATGCGAATAATACAAGGAGTTTTGTTGTTCTTATCTATTGCCTGTATGCATTAATTTCTTTACTCCAGTACTTCTTTACTCCAGTATGGTAAACAACAACTACCATCACAAGTTTTTAAGTCATGTGGCAGCAGTATGTAAAAATATATATGGAGTAAAAGAAGAAAAAATAAAATTAGAGCTCTGTAAAATGGCGAAAAAAGCGAAATATCAATTGAAAAGCAGACGCCCCAATTCAAATCTCTATGCATACCAGTGAAAGACAGGCTTGCAAATGAAAGTAAATTCAATTCCTTTGTGCGCCAACACATCAATCGAAACAGGGAGATATTTGAGAACCAGCTCCATAAAAAGAAAAGGGATGGCAAATCGTATGAAAAAGGAAAAAAGGACTACCATTCAGACATGCGCAAAAAGGAATGGATGAAAAATACCCACTATCATAACAACCTCTACAGTAAAAAAGGAAATGCAGCAGCTTCGGAGGCAAAATCAAATCACAATTTGGAAATGCTTCAAAAACCTCGAATGATTTCGGAGGCAAATTCTATCCCTCTAGGAGGAGCCTTGGGAAATGAATCTACTATCAAAATCTCTTCGGCACTGTCAAAGGAAAATTATGAGCGCAACTCACGGATTAGATCCCCTCACAAGGAGAAAGCGTTATAAATCTCGCCACATCGAAAAGAAGATCAAGCTTCCTTCAAACAAAATAAGGAAAGGCATTCAAAGTCTTGTTTTATGGAGAGAAATACAAAGGATGAAGAAATTATTATTAGTAACCCTTATAATGAAAAGCGATGGGAGGAATGTGAAAATAAGGACATCTATATGTACTGGAACGGCCCGTCAAGGAAAAGGTCTAGGCTGGTGCGTATTATCTCAATGATTTGGGGCAACAAGGTAAGTACTTTGAACTCTTTTTCTGAAAAAATATGGTTCATTTTATGCCGAAACTCACAGGATAAAAAGGATATATTGAAATCCAATCTTGTCTTCTACAAGGGCCATCATATTCAATTTATAGCCTGGAAACCTAATTTACACAAAAACTATTTTGAAAATACGGAATCTATAAAATGGATGGAAAGTATAGAGATTCCTTTAGAATTAATGGAAGAATCGACCATTAAAAAAATTGGTAATTATTTGGGCACTGTAATTGGCTTTGAAAATAACATCTGCAAAGATAATAAAATTAGGGTTTTGGTTAAAACCAACCAAATCTTAGTTAACAGGAAAATTATCACAAACAGATCTATTTATAATTTAATTTTCAAAGAATTCTCAGGAGACATCAATAAAATTGTAGATTGTAACCTAACAAAAACCAAGTTCAAAAATAACATCAAAAGTTACATAACCATAAAAAAGAGGGCAGGCAATACGTCCAAAAAGAAAGAAAAGGAATTCAATAAGACCACAGAATCCAGAGGAAATCCAATTGAGGAACAAGCAGTGAATATTAACATGGAAAGTATTCCTGAAAGCAGGAAAGAAGAAACAGACATTGGCAAGGTAACAGAGGTAATGATGGAATCTGATGGGAAGGAAAACATTAATTATATGCATTCATTAAACAAATTTAAAAATTGTTCAGAACGTCAACAGGAAAAGGAAGTCATAGAGGAAATGGATATGAATATCTCAAATTTAAATAAACTGTGGCATGAAGCTCTTTTAATTCAAAATGATCTAATAGATCAAAGTCTACTAGCGGAAGAACTTCATAGGGAACATAAAGGGAAAAAAGTAAATTCCTCAGAAGCAAGGGAGACATCAGGCGGTTGTGAAATTCAAATAGAGAGCCACAGGATTGAGAAAGAAATAAATATTGACTGGCATGAGGAACAAAGAGCAGACATGAGAAAGGAACTAAACATAGATGTCCATCAAGAAATGACCTCTCGAAAGAAGAACTCAGAGCAAGATATTATCATCCCATCAGCAGATTCCGCCCAATGGAGTAATATCACAATCAGGAAAAGACGGAAGAAGAGAACCTACAAATTTTGACAAACTCCCAACAATGGACAGGATATGTTTGCATTAGATTCAGAAGGAACTAATAATACTCAGAATGAGATTCCTCTCTACTCTGACACAGATGAAGCCTGGTGGAATATTATAGTAGATAGTCCTATCAAAGAAAATAGAAGTACAGAGGATGAAGATTCAAGGCTTAATAAAAAAGTTAACAAAGGGGAACTACAAATCAGTACTCAACTAATAAAAGAGATCATTACAGAAGAAAACTAGGTTGGCAAGGAATCATAAACTGTAGAGAAGGTAATTAAAGAGCAATATCTCAAAAGAATTGGAATAGCAGAGAATCAGGAAGGACGTAAGACCCCAATGTGTGGAAAATCAAAACAAAATAGGGGAAGGAAATCGTTAAAAGAACTTAGAGAGGCTACAAGACAGGAAAAGGAGTAGGCCAAGATTTTTGATCTACTAAACAATGGGAAGGGGAAGTGCCTTCCCAAAGAGAAATGAAAATAACTACGTGGAATGCTAGGGCTCTTAATGCTCCTAGCAAAAAATGCTTACTTAAGCGTAACCTCACCTTATTTGACTCCGATATCATATTATTACAGGAAACTAAACTTAATAAAGAAGAAGGAAAGAAACTGGGTCAAAAATTGGGCAAATGGAAAATAGAGTTACAGTAGTCACAAGGAGCATTTGGAGGATTGGGTATAATATGGATGTAATATCCCCTCTCCCAAGATAATTATATATATAATCATACTAAATTATGATTTAAAATATTAAGAGATAATATAATTGATTAATTAATTAAATAAAATAGTTAAGTATAATTATAATAATAATTGTATAAATTATTATTCAATATATTATAAACATTATGAAGAATGAAAACTTACAATATATAAATAAGTCAATATTATGGGAAGCAATAATAAATGATGGATCTTGTATAGACACGACTGTTAGAAAGATATAAAAAAATATATATATATAAGGCAGCAATCGCATGGATAATGAAGGGGTAGGTGGTAAGGATATAACAAGAGGAATATATGGAAAAAAAAAACAAGACATGTAGACTAGAAAATACAATTTAGCATTTATAGATAGAAGCCAAAACAAGCATCGCAAATAGACTAAGCAAAGAGAAGAATATATATTGTCGACACATGACGAGACTATGAAAAATGAAATCCACGTTGGATGAAGGAAAATCAAGAGAAGGAAACTAGTGCGAGGACATTATATGAGAAGTAAGATGGAAACACATCCACATGATCAAGGGGCACTTGTCCATAAAACAATGTATTGTAGAATTAAAAGATGATTGCATAATAAGGAGTATGAAAGAATGGTGGAGGGGCAATTAGATTGAAATAGAATGAAAGATCAAGACTGCGAAGGTGACACCCAAGGTATAAGATGCTTGACAGAGAATATCGAACAGGAGGCAGCAAGACATAAATATAATTAATAGCACATGCAGAGGAATCAATGGGAGAGAAATGAACAATATAGTTTACATATGATCAGAAAGAACTACACTCGATGATTACATAAAACATCCTAGGCGACATGATAGCATAGTAGCTATGGAGAGGAAAATATTCAACAAAGAAACTTCACCCCAGTCCACACTGGAATATAACTCTGCAAGGAATGATATGGAGGATGAGTCTTCTCTATTATAGAATGTTTCTACTAAATACACAAGAACCAGTCGATGAAGAGTAAGGATAAATATCTTGGATTATGATCAACGATAAGGTTAAAGGACATACTGTCAGTGACCAAAACAAAGACAAGTCGTTGAATCATCAAGATACAACCATGAACAATATAGCCTTGGAGTGAATGTAGTCTTATCAAGAGTGACGAAAGTTTTGGAAGGGATTAAGAAGAAATCATAAGCATACGATCTACTCTATAATGATAAAGATATAGGCAAACATGAAAATAATAAAGCAATATGGAAGGAGAAGCAACTCAGATATAGTCAAGGTCTTTGATACCCAGGGAGTGATAAAGTTTAGAAGAAATCAAATCTACAAATTGATGAGAGAATAGAGAAGGTAATCCAGAATTGTCAGGGCTATAGGTGGAAATGAACAAAAAATATAATTGAGGATAAAGGAAGACAAAAATGCATTGAAGGATAACAATCTCAGAGAAAATGATACATCGAGGGGAGTATAGATATAGAAACTCAAAAATAGAAAATAAAGTAAATAAGAAAGGTCCCAATCATCAAGTCAGTGTTTAGTAGTGGCATGAACCCGACAAGGTACTATTGCAGAGTTATTTTATAAGAGGATATAGAGAATAAAGCAAGGATATGGAGAAGACAATAGAGTTAAAAATTTACTAATGGAATGTATCCTTTGATAATTACATGAGAAGGAATAGGAATATATAGAGAGACTACTAATCAAGGATTAATAATCAATGAATTGGAGAAGAGTTTTATAACTTCTATAGAGATCAAGTAGATCTTGGTAAAGGGCATTCGATAAGGATGCCGTGATTCTCTTCAGAGAACTCACAAATATTAGAGGGCATTCCTTGTGAATGTTGAGACTCCTAATAGGAATCTAGAGAAGGATCTTAGAGGATCCATTAGAGGCAATATATATTGTAGTGGTCAAACATATGCATATGTCAGAGACTTGGTAGAGGTGGGATCTCTACCAAGTAGTGTTATCAGAGATCCCAAAGAGGCCTAAGGGAGAAACTCTTTCCATGGCAATTCCTAATCGAGACGAAGTTCTCACTAGAGGGTTAGGTGATTGGAGAAAGGATCTCTCCTGAAGGATTAGGAAGGGTACCTTGGGTAGTATTTAGATTATTATTTATTTAAATCTAATATTGCTAATATGTTTTATATACAAATTTTGATATTGTACTGACAAATGGTTGCAGGTTACAACTCTCAAACCTAAGCGGAAAGTGGGGACATTACAATGGAATCCACTGCAAATCAATATAGAATTACTCATTTCCCAATCAAATTGGATGGGAGCAAGAATTATAAATACTAATTCGAACCTTCAAACTATCATAGTCAATATATATGGGCCCTCACTTCTGGCTGATAAACTAGCTGTCTGGAAAGAAATTAGTGCATTCATCAATTCAATGGCCCTAGAAACTATTATTATAGGGGGAGATTTTAATGCAGTTCTAAGTATGGAAGAAAAACAAGGAGGAAGCAATCAAGGATGTAAAACTATGAATGAATTCAAAGAATGGATCTAGAAAGACTCTCTTATGGATATTAAGACAAAAAACGGTATTTATACCTAGAACAATAGAAGGAAAGGATTCTTCTCTATAGCAGAACGACTGGATAGATTTTTGCTTAGAGGTGAACACAACCTGGATATGAGGATTAATGCAGAAATCCTTCCTATGGCTGGATCAGATCATTTTCCAGTAAAATTGGAAATTAAAGAATAGACAAAATCAAGCAGGAACCCCTTCGAATGTGAGAAAATGTGGTTTCAGGACAAAGCTTTCATGGAAAACGTCAAAGAATTGTGGCAAGAGGAATAGTTTGAAGGTTCAAAAATGTTTTGCTTGGTCTCAAAATTAAAACACGTTAAAGAAAAGATTTTAAAATGGAATAATCTTCACTTTAAAAACATATTTAAAGAAAAAATAGAAATTGAAGAAAAAATTGGCAAACTAAATAAAGAAATCATTTCAAAAGGAATTAATAGCGACTCCTTTCTTCTAGAAAAAGAATATTTACTAAAACATGAAGAAATCCTAGCTAAAGAAGAAACATTCTGGAGGTGGAAATCCAGACAAATATTGGCTCCTAGAAGGGGACCGCAATACCAAATTTTTCCATAATAGCACTCTTTCAAATAGAAATTTCAGTAACATTACTAAAATTAAGAACTCAATGGGGGAGCAAACTGAAAACCCTAATGAAATTGCAGATGTCTTCATTAAGCATTTTAGCAATACACTTAATAATTATGATTCCTCAAACAGATCCGCTTAGGAAGAAATATTAAAACATATTCCAAAGCTTATTACGGAAGAGGATAATAGATTCCTCAATGAACCATTTACAAGAGGTGAAAACAACACTTTTTAGTATGAACCCTGACAAATCTCCGGGCCTGGATGGCTTTCAAGCTTTTTTCTTTCAACAATGTTGGGACATCCTAGGTGAAGAGTTATGGAAAGCCCTAGAAGCCACAGGCAACGGGGGCTGTATTTTAACTGAAATTAATCACACCTTTTTGACACTCATTCCAAAAAAAAGTTAGAGCATAATGCTAGGAGACTTTAGGCCTATAGCCCTATGCAACATTGTTTATAAAGTTTACTCCAAAATCCTAGCTAATCGTATCAAAAGATTTCTTCCAAAACTTATCTCGGAAGAACGAACGGGTTTTGTCCCTGGAAGATCTATTCTAGACGGCATTTCTATTATCCAAGAAACCATTCACTCGGCTATTAAAAACAAAGAATCCTGTATGTTACTCAACCTCGACATCCAAAAAGCCTATGATAAGGTAGATTGGAGATTTCTTTGTAAATCTCTTGAGGCCTTTGGTTTCTCAAAACAATGGGTCAATATTATTTTCCAATGTATTTCAACTCCCAAAATATCAATTCTCATCAATGGTACCCCGGAAGGTTTCTTCAGCATATCCAGGGGTATCAGACAAGGAGATCCTATTTCTCCATTTTTGTTCATCATTATGGCAAAAGCCTTTGGAAGAGCAATTAAAGACACACAATTGGAAAGGAAAATTAAAGGGGTAAGAGTCACAAATGAAGTTGAAAACACCACCCATCAGCAATTTGCTGATGACACCATTCTAGCTGGCATCAGTAATCTTTAAGAGGCTAATCATTTTCAACATATATTAGACACATACTCTAAAGCATCGGGAAAAATGATAAATGCAGATAAATCAGAAATCTTTTTTCTCAATACAGCTGAGGAAGTCGAAGATCAAATATGTAATAAACTAGGATTTAAAAAAGGCAAGTTCCCATTTAAGTATTTAGGGATTTATCTCGACAAAAACAACCATAATAACCCAGGATGGGAACATATTCTTAGGAAAATTGATAACCAGACAGAATCATTGAAAGGGAGATGGTTAACAAAGGCTAGAAGAATGATAAAGATTAAAGTAGTATTATCAGCTATTCCTACTTATCAACTTTCTTGTTCTTATCTCCCCAAAGGTATCAACTTAAAACTGGAAAGTAAACTAAGGAATTTCTTTTTGAATGGACTAGAAGAGAAGAAAAAAGAAACATTAATCAGTTGGGGTAAAATTTGTAAACCAAAAGAATATGGTGGCTTAGGGATAAAAAATTTAGAATGGCAAAATGAAGCCCTAGGGGCTAAACAAGTATGGAGACTATACCAAGAGAGAGATAGAAAATGGGCAAAAATTCTGTATCACAAATATCTTAACCCTCTGGATAAAACTTCTCTTTTCAAAATGAAAAACCCCCCTAAAGGTTCTGCAGGATGGAATTTTATAGTGAACTGCAGAAAACTGATCTCTAAGTACCTCACTTGGGATATAGGGAAAGGAGAGGAAGTGTTATTTTGGGAAGACTCATGGAATGGATATCCCCCTCTCATTAGCTGTAATATCTCACCAGAGGTAATATCCCTCCTTAAAGCTCTTCGTGGAAATAAAGTAAAGATTATATAGAAGAATCCGATTCAGATAATAGTTGGAAGTGGAAACCACTTCCTAAAGAAGGAATTAACCTATCAGAGAAGGAAAAAATAGAACTTATTCTAAAAAATAGAATCATCTTGCTTAAGGATAGGGAGGACAAACTTATTTGGGCTGCCTCCAAAGATGGGTGTTATGAAGTTAAGGAAGGATATAGAATGATCACAAATTCCCAAAAATGGGAAGCTAGTACCCTTCCCATGGATTTATGTTGAGATCCTGCATGCCTCCCTAAAGAAAGAATGTTCCTCTGGGCAGCAATGCCAAAAAGAATACTAACAGTAGATAGAATTAGGAAAATGCGTATAGAAGTGCCTTCAAGATGTACCCTATGTAAAGAAGTAGAGGAAAATGTCGACCACCTCTTATATGCATGCAAATTATCTCAAGACTGTTGGAGATGGCTTCAAAATAAACTAAATTGGGCCTCCCCACTAGCTAGCAATTGGATAGATCACCTATTAGGATGGCCTAAAGAAGCCTCCCAAAAAATCCATGGCAAAATTTGGAACATTTCTCCGGCAATAGCATTATGGGAAATATAGAAAGAGCAAAATTGCCGAATTTTCTTAAATCAAAGTCTATCCAAGCAAGTTCTCTATACTAAAATAGAAGTGGCGATTTCAGAAGTGATGAATAGTGACCTTAGAAAGAGACCAAGAGAAGAAGGATCCTTCTCCGATTGGGATGCAAAAATCAAAAAAAGGTGGCCATTATTAATCAATCCCCCTTTGTATTATAAAAAGAAGAATAATCTAGCCAGATTAAACTGTAGATGGGAACCTCCGCTGTCGGGATGGAAAAAATTGAACTTTGATAGAGCCTCCAGAGGAAATCCTGCTAAAGCAGGAATAGGATGCATAATATGGGATGAAATGGTAACAGATTAGCAGAAAGATCCAAACCACCGGAGAAGGTGTCAAACAATATAGCAGAACTTGAAGCAGTAGCAAAAGGAATCAATCTTCATAAAAGACTCAAAATCAAAAAACTAATGATTGAAGGAGACTCCTAAATTATTATTAATGCTCTCAGAAAAGGAGAAACACCAAACTGGGTTTTAAACTCTAAATTGGAAAATATCGTCAAATTGCTATCGGCTTTCGAAGAAGTTAGACTCTTACATATCTTCAGAGAAGTAAATAAAGAGGTTGATAACTTAGCCAATCTAGGAACTGATGGTCTAAACACATTATCTTTTTATCATAATCTTGAATCTATATTATGATGAAATCCTTTAAATATAATCTTAATCTTGCGTGAGATGTGATTTCGCATAACTTGGGCAGAGTACCAAAGATTATTAAGAGATCTCACTCTTGTGCGATTTATTTTCCATGATAATTTTGAGTGGAAATTGATAATCATTGAGATGTCACTCCAAATTTTAACATCTAGAAATATCCTTTGCCCCTATATATTTAGGATTGTCGAGTTGTATTCCTATCTTGAAAGTGACTGTTTTCCGCTGAAACTTAGGTTGCGGTTTGAGCTAAGTCTTATGGATTTGAACATCAATCTATTTCATGCCTTTGAAAATTGCACAATGGCGTTTTGCAGGCTGATTAAACTTGAAAGATGGAATCGGCTCCTTCGGCCTTTAGACAACATGAGTCGGGTAGCCGTCAGTCGGGCCTTAGGTGAAGGGGTTTTCAGATATGATTTCACCTAGAGGACTAATAGTGATATAGTAGGGATTTGGGTTGGTTGTTTAGCCAGGGTTGGGGTTGGAAAATGGGATATCATTAGACTTACGCATAATATTTTTGACCCTTGCTGGTTAATTTGGTTAGAAATAGTAGTTGCCAATATTGACGACAGGCTCCGTATTCCCCTTCTAGAGAGCTACATGGAATTTGATGTTAACAGTCCAAAATTAGGGAGGTGTCCTAGGCGTCCTTGCATGGTAATAAGGGACAATGTCAAGTTTTTCTGTGAATGGCCGAGAATGGAAATGAGTATAAATTTATTGCTGAGATGGAGGGGGATTGTTGAAGACTAGGGCAGGGATTGGTTAATCAACTACCTAAGGGCATTTGATGCCTACATTCACCTGGAGGTAGACTTTACAGACTTGGAGGAACTGGAATTCAGTCTGCCCAATTACGACAAAACTAGCAGGGGACAGTTGACTTTAGAATTCCCACCAGGCTCCAAGGCATCCTCTCTGCATGAAGCGGCATAAATTATAATGGTGTTTAAGAAAGCTTGATGATCCCCTGCAATTTGGGCTATTTTGTTACTGGGCCTTAAATTTTTATAGCGTTATATTATGCAGTATAGCTCCCGTTGAAGTTTACTTTATAGACCATACAAGTTTTAATCTATACATGCAGGACATTATAATAGGGCATCCTTATATTCTATACCAGTGGTTTTTTGATTATGTATACTTTGAATCTTATAATATAAGTATATTAATCAGCTTAAAATTGGCCTCTTTTAATGGTTTTGATTGCAGGAATTGGGTTTTGTATCTCCTGTTATTTTGGATTCTTTTCATTAGGGTTAATCCTTCCCAATTTTCATGCTTCCGGATCATGCGTCAATTTGTTCTCTATTTTAGTGCATTATCTTTAAACAATGTATTGAACTCGCGTTCTCTATTGTCCCCTCGCTCTGCCATGAAATCTTAACAGAGTATCTCCTTTCGACATGTCAGGTTTCGGCTTGCTCCCTTGAAAGCATAATTTGCTGATTATAAATCTTAATGACCCCTCTGCTTTTATGATTACAATAATCATCAATTAGAATAACTTTTAAGATCTTTAAACTTAATTGTATCTTAACATAATCGTATCTTAACACTCTACTTTTACTAATTTTGTTTTGATAAAATAAGAACGTATTATTGATGAGGAAGAATGTGAATAATGTAATGACTACTCATGGAATTCATCTTGAGAAGAAAGATAATATCAATCGCCCACAAAAATTAAAGAATACAACAAAAAATAGCCATGAATGGCATCAAAATTTAAAACATATACATATTGCAATTATGCATTCTATTTTATTTTTTTCTTTGGTGCATGTTACAAAGTTATATGTTTATGTATGTTAATTATAAACTCCTTGATCTATATTTGTTAAAACTTGTTTTTTACTCCACATGTTTCTAATAGTTATAATATAAACTCAATTGCAGCCGATTGAGCGCATGGTAAGTTTTGTGAAGGAGCTTGCTGATGATCCTGTGTCATTTGCTGGAAAAGTTGTTCCAGAACATCCAGGAGATGGGAAGGTAGTAATGTTATTATAGTAAAATAGTTCTTTCATTTTGTGACATCTTATAGTCACTGTTTTTTGCCAACAATTAGGCACAAATTTTAGTATTATGTGATAACCAAGCATTATTTTATTGCCAAATCTAATTGACAGTCATATTATGATATAATATTTTTTTTTCTTTAAAGTTGAGAAATAATTAGTGAAAATATAGTAGCAAGCATTTCTTTTGTGCTAAATTTATATACAATTTCTTTATATGTACCTATAGATTTCTTAGTATGCATTAGTCTACATACATTATGTATTACATTCCGTAAACAACAATTATTCTAGGAATAGTTCAATAAGACATTTTGTTAGTTTATGTAATAAAACATCATCCCGAAGGGGTGTCACTTGTGTCATGAGTTGGTGATAGTTGGAGACTTAACCAACCATATTGAGTCTATTTGTATGGAGTCTAGAACAAGTGAAAAGGTGGTGAATGTTAGTATGAATGTTAATGTAAGAGTTTGGTACAATCAATTTAAAGTAACATTTTTCCTTTTGAACATGTCATGTGTTTGCTATGTAATGTCCCCAATTTTTAATAGAACATTTTAATTAGGTTAATTAATTAAATGGTCTTAAAAATAAAATAATATCACAAGGACTTATTTAATTAATTGATTTAATTAATAATGGGGCCCAATTTTTATTAATAATTAGTAGGTGTTTTCCATGTCGACATAATTTGTAAACCCTCAAAAGTTTTGTCTGAAGGGGTATTTATGTGCAGCACATAGTAAGTTGTTAGGATGTGATTTGGATTATTTTTTTGTATTTACGAATTCTTGTTGAAATTTTGGATTGTTCGCCATTTCAGAACTGGAAGATCTTCCCCACTTAGCTATTCTGGTTTCAGTGAGATTCAACCCTCACCCTATTCTATGGCCTACAATACTTCTCAGATTTGGGAGATCGGAGCACCACCAGTACTTGTAACTATAATCTTATTTGGTTACCGATTGATGATCTTGGCGCACTCAGTACATTGTTCATTTTTTTGGAGGTCTTCTCTATTGTTGAATCAAGGCTATTGTTAGTATTTCCTTTTCTCATTGATTGTCTCTATAATACTCTTTCGCTCATTGATTGTCTCTGTAATACTCTTTCGATCATTGATTGTCTCTTTAATTAGGTTAATTAACTAATTAGTCCAAAAAATTAAATAATATGACAAGGACTTATTTATTTAATTCATTTAATGTCATGTCCCCTCCCCAATAGAATTTGTTAGTAAATAATAAATTATTAATCGAAATATTAATCATAAATTATAATATAATTTATTATTATTAATATTACAATGAAAGAAATGATATATAATCTATATATTATGATCTATAAAATAATAATAAACTATAACGTAATATAAGTATATTCATAATACTACTGAATGAAACATAATATTACAAATATTAATTCATAATATTTTAAACCTACTATTAGATCATAATATTGTCATAATGAAATAAATAAAATAATAGTATAGAGAGACAAATGATACATATTATAATAGATATATTATTAAGCAGGAAAGCTTGAAAGACAAGTCATGTATCATTGCCAACCTATGGTGAAATATAAACACCAGATTGGATTAGCTATGACTAGTGGAAGGATAGTGGATTCTGCGGTGATAAGGTTGAGTATGGAAGTGGGGGCTCTAAGATGATTGGCAATATCAACCCATACGACAAAGAGAAACTTACACTTATTGATAACCTTGCAATCCACGTCAGCTAAAGGAAGAATCCATGGAAGTATTTATACTGGCAACGAGTGTGGAAATACAAGGTGACTGCAGGAGATAATTAGCACAGCGAAATCCTACGTGTTAGAAACACTAAGTACATCATTAGTCATCGAAGCAAAATAAGTAAAATACAGGAGACGCAACACTTGGAAAATATACACGTGTCTCTCCGTATCATGGTAATATAAAAGGATAACATTATTTTAATACAGGGGGAATATACAAGGAAATCTCTTAGAACAAGAAAATCAATAACGAAATCAGAAATAATAGCACAGATCCGTCACTCTCAGCAACCAATACAGGCCACAGATATTAGAAGAAAGGACATAGATGCAAGTCTGTATCACTATAAGAAACATAGGTCACCACCAGATATATTTCAAGTAGCAAGGATTAATCGAATAGAAAATATGCAATTACCAGTTGATATTCATGTATTCTTAATATTTCTATTTAATACATTGAGTATTCAATCCATTGAGGAACGTTCTTTCCCATCTGCAAATTAAAACCATTAGAAAATCTGACATAATATAATTATAAGTAGAACACCCACCCATTTTGCCTAGAATATTCCATTTATCACTGAGAATACAAATAACAAGTATAACTACATGTTGTTCATTTTTCACACATGTTCAAATGAAAGAAAATACATGTTTATTACTTTCAAGTAATTTTCAGAAAATACCTCAAAGAAAAGTATTGTATTCATTTTTAAATAATGTTTAATATTTGCATGATGGAGCAACTCATGACAAAAATTAAATGCTGAAAGTAAATTTCTCCCACGCATCTGACTGTGAGAGTAGTCTCTACGTGCTGACATACATCTATACCCTACTGAAATCAATAACTGAATAGAAGAGCAAAAGGAGAAAGGTTCATGGGCACCAGTCATTGCCTGTAATGACTGGTGATGTGGCATCCAACTGCGTCCATTCTCTCGCTGCTCCAGACATCACCCGTTCCGTCTTCCAATTCCTATATTCACAAAGAAGAGAATGGGTCAAATCCAATGGATCTAAGCAATGCTGATGACTCACTCAATCTCGCATTTACCATCCTACATGCTATTCATCTCAGTAAGATACAAGCATATATCAGTGTATAGAGAAATTGATAACAGAAAAATAAAGTATTAAAGGGACAACTCATCCTTGTTTTGAAACCTTTTACTTTAAAAGCTGGTGAAAACCGAACAGACGTAGCAGAATGAATTGATATGCATACAAGTAACAGTTAAAGAAAACATTAAAGGGACATGTATTCCATTACGTGAAACCTTTTGTTTCATTCAGACGCGACAATGTAATGAATAGAAAAATCAGAAATCTATGCTAAAAAATAAATAAATTAAGGAGCAGGTAGCTTTTAGCTAATAACAGAAAGATGTCATAAATAATAGCAGAGATCGTGTTATCAATAAAACTAGTTGCAGGAGGATCTTGGGAAATATCAGATATACAACAAACAGAGACAGAAAGAAAATCATATTTGATACATTAGAAAATATGACAGTCATATACAGCTTTCAGCGACAGGAGCTGATAAGGAAAAATCTTTTATCTACAGGTTTGTTGTTAACAGCTTAATAGAGATTACCCAAACAACAAAAGATTAAAAGGAAGCAGGTGCAAAGTAACAGGGAATTGAAATACTTCAAGTCAATCAGTGCATAGAGGAGACAATTTTCAGTAGCCACAAGTCTTCATGTTTCTTGCAAACAGTGATATATTCTGGAACAGATTTGTTAATAAAAACAAAAGAGTTAACAGGGACAAATTACTAGAAGAGAGAAAGGGGCAAACAACACATGTATAAAACCTTTATACTTTTCCAGTCGTCAATTTAAAGAATGGAGGTATAGACTATTTTCATAGTTTGAAAATGTTCAAATGGTAAAAATGAGTAGAGAAGCTTCATTATAAACCACAGATTTAAGGTGACAGTTTAAACTTTTTCTAGTTCTTAGAACAAAAATGGAGGAGTTACAGCTGTCCATAAATTGTGCCTAGATATTACAAATAAATAAATATGGCGCTAAATGCAAAGTCTAGCTAAAACCCAAATGAGAAAAATCTGGTATACTTCCAACACTAACTAATTAAAATATGACAGCAGCAGCAGATGTATAATACAGTCATATTTAAGAGGGGCAAAAGTTGTCCAAGTAAAAACCCAGCAAAGAACCAAAAGGAATTCATAATTATTACTACAATTTTAGCAGTAAAACCTCCATTTAAATTTGGTAAATGATTTCCAAAGAAAAAATCACACATCTAAAGATAGAATGGCGTCTAAAGGTTCAGACACAGCTACAGAGGTTGATAAATGACGTCTACAGCATTAGGAATTAATAGAAAGTTGGCAACTAGACAAAAAACCTCATGATTGCACCATGAATCTCCAGGCATATCTTCCAGGAAAAACGCAGAAAATGGTGTAAATCCGTGGCAAGGAAGGAGCTCCATGGCGTCTAATGCCCAACAAGCAAAGGGAGAATAGTATGTTATCAGAACCCATGGCCGAATGTAGCAGCAAGAAATATACATGGCGTCCAAAGCAAATCCCAGTTACAGCAAGAGAAATTTATAAGAGAAGGCAGATTCGACCTTGAATACCTGTCAAAAGTTTTAAATCAAAAATTTCCTTCTTTCTCCATGGCCGAATGTAGCAGCAGAAATATACATGGCATCCAAACTAAAGATCCTTAACAAATCGTGCCTTCCAGGAGAGGAAAATAGTAGGATATGCAGGCGGCTAGGGTTGAAAGAAACCCTCAGTTTCTCTTACGCAAAATGCAAGTCTCCAAGATGAGATAAAAAACCAAACAACTTGCCTTTACTTTGCATTACACAAACTCGTCCTTTATCAAATTTGATAAACATTCGGGTCCGGCCATATATGAGGGGAGTTAGATTTTTTTTTTTTGCATGGGTTTGTTAATACGACTTGCATTATTCATTTTATAACTTGCATATACTTGTAAGGATTATTATGCTTTAAAGTTGATTCATTCTATGATCAACTTTTAAATAATAAATTTTAAATTACAAGTTATAAAATTAATGCAAGAAAATAGGAATAAATCCTTAATCAAAGACTTCCCTTTATTTTATTACTTTTTAATTGTATTGATATTTAAAAGATTGTAATTATTATTTTTATAATTGATACTCTTATAAATCAATTATTAAAAATAATAAACTTTCATGCAATTAAAAATAATAATAATAATTAAAAGTCAAGAGTCAAGACGAGTTTAAGGAGAGGTTGGTATGCCAAATTTTAAGGGGCAGCTGTAGTTGATTTTTAGAGGCACAGTTCAGATTGAGGATTTCAGAGTGCATTATGGAGTGATTATTGGCAGTTTGGGGAGTTTTTTCTAGTTTTTCTCATGCATGGATGGTGGAACTTCAGTTTGGGGTATTTTGAACATGATTTTGGAATTTTTAGTGGTTTTTAATAATGAGTTAACTCATTATTTCGACCTAGCTTTTCTGCTTTGAGGCAGTTGTATTGTTTATATATACTCCTCTTATTTTTGAGGAAGGGGTTCGGATTTTAAGGGAGGACACTTATGTGATTTCATCCTTAAGTGTATTTTTCTATATGATTCTGATCCATTATGCAGATGTACTGTTTTGAGGGCCTTTGATGAAAATAAAGTTTTCATTGGAATCAGTTTTTGGAGTTGACAGATTTAGCTGTGTGCGTTAAGGTGATTGATGTTATTCAAATTGTGTTTTAATAATAGGCCTTTCTGAATGATGTCTTATCTTGTACCTTCTTTATCTAAATAGCTGTTCATAGGTTTTGAGTTGTGTTTTCAAGTTCATAAACCTTCTCTTAAATTATTAATATGAATTAGCGGATCTTCAAATAAGGTTTCTTGTGATTATCTTGTCAAAAACTTTCATTGTGTCTTAGGTATAGTAGTAATCTGCGTTATCAATCTTGGTGTATCACCTTATTTTTTAAAGTTTTTTCCGTGTTTTAGGTCATCTTCTTACCCTTTTCCATCTGAAAGTTTCAATTCTCCATTAGTATAAGTAAGGTAATAAGATATATCATACAGGAACCGGCCTAGAATCCGGAGGTTCAGCCAAGTTATAAGTTACCCACAACTTTTGGCTGATCCCATGTTTCTCCAAAATCGCTGCAAGTTTTAGGACTTAAGGCAAATTTTCAGGGTGCAGATTTTGGAGATAACACTACAGTTAATACAAATCATATGCAATATATGTAAAGTTGCTAGGGATATTGAATTATTGTCTATACATTAGACTGTAATATCAATTTGCAGTATATAATCCTTGTAGAAAATATTCTTACTTGATTCCAAGCATTAAAATATATATATTATCCATATGTTCAACATATCTACACTGACTTTGGTAAATTAAAAATAAAACCAAACATTGTTGAATCAGTCCCTTATCTGACATTACTAGCAGGGGACATTACATTTAGTTAATTATGGGGTCCAGTTTTTATTAATTATCCATAGGTGTTTGCCGTGTTGGCATACTTTGTAAACCTTCAGAAGTTTTGTCTGAAGGGGTATTTATGAGCAGCATGTAGTAAGTTGTAAGGATGTGATTTGGATTATTTCTTTGTATTTGCGAATTCCTGTTAAAGTTCTAAATTGCTTGCCATTTGAAAAGTGGAAGATCTTCCCTACTTGGCTATTTCAATTTTGGTAGGATTCAACCCTCACTCTATTCCGTCGCCTGTAATATTTTTCTTAAATCTGGCAGATCAAAGCACCACCATTACTCGCAACAATAATCTTATTTGGTTACCAATTTATCATCTTGGTGCACTCAATACATTGTTCATTTTTTTGAAGTCTTCTCTATTGTTAAATCAAGGCTATTGTTAGTATTTCCTTTTTTCAATGATTGTCTTTGTAATACTCTTCCACTCATTAACAACAATATCACTCTTCCAACAATTTATACGGACTTCATATTCACCATACAATACTATTGCACTAATACTGTATGAACAATACAAGTTGCCTTACCTCCGGATAGAAATCACCTTTGGACAGAAGACACGTCTGGACAAAGATACCTTTAGACAGATGTCACCTCCGAGCAGAAAACACCTCCAAACATGTAATGTCCCCATTTCAAAGGCTAAAGTTAACAAGTAATATTAAATTTTATATATATATATATATATATATATATATTATCAACAAGATATCAAACTGACATAATATTATATTATATCAATTAATATAGTAGCAAAATATTAATTATATAATTATATAAATAATAATATAATTATGATATAATTATAATATCATCCATACTAAATAATTAGTTAATAAATAATGAATATATTATTAATATAATATATTATATTATTACAGTAATATGATTAGAAGTAGAACATCAAATATATGATTATTTCTGAATTGTTATTATGAAAGAAAATATGTACTAAGTAATTGGAAAATACACATAATAACCTATAATTAAGGCATTTACATGTTATAATATAATTATATTAATTAATAATTAAACTATATTATAAGTGACTCTAAGAATAGTCACGACTGTTTAGGAAAAGATGTATATTAATAGGGAAGGTATAGTAAGCAATGGGAAAAAGAGGAGTCTATGGAGAGATAGGAAAACTCCTCATTCAACCTAAGTGAGAAGAGCCCATCACCATTGCACTGCTCAAATATCTATTAAGCCATGTCAAGTATGAAAACATCAAATGGGTAATTGATATATGGAAACAGAATATTCAGTCCAGCAAATCACCACTCAATTAAACTACACAATATATAAAGGATATATTGGTACGATGGGGAAGGAAAGAACACCCATTAGAATACATTATTTTACTGTCTTTCCGTCCATATCTATAACATTTGAGTTGTGATCTTAGGAAGCATCGAATGATATTCACGATGCATATATCAAACAAACAAATAAAGAGGCAACGGGTCACTGATTCATGTTGACATAGTAAGTTAGGTAGGGAGATATAGATAAGCGACATAAATAGAAGGTCAAACATGATATTCAAATAGTAATCAGTCGACAATGGCAATTAAATCATTAGAGAGAGAATCCCATTAGGGATTGCGATCGATGGATTGATTCAGAAATATATACGAACCTCCATATAGAATGCGCATCTCTATTATAAACTCTCAATCTATTATACCAAGTATAACATTGAACATAGGAGGATATCATACTAGATCATGAGCCAATACAGGAGAGCAATATAACCATTGTACATGAACCCAATACCGTCGTGGAGGGAGATAACTTGTCAGGGAATTACATATTGTAACATGTTACTATTTGTTCATTTGCGAATCTCCCTGTTGATAACAAATACAGAATGCATCCATTGGTATCAATATTATTATCTCGGCCAAACAATTTCTAATTCCAAGGAGGAACTCAAGCAAATGCGTCAAGTTCAAGACAAACATATATAATTCAGAATTGCATCAGATATTTCCATCATAGTGATCTCCTTCATAGAGGATATCAAGACACAGAAATCTCTGAGACATACACAAAGTGAACATAAAATGGGTAATTAGACTATGTACTCCAGATACTAGCTAGAATGAATACATCTACATCCAAGAAGATGACGGGAGTCACAAAAGCCAACGAAACCTAGTAAATAATGGGCCCAAATATAATGCATAGGAAACAAAGACAGGAGCATGTGATATGTTGTCGATTGTCATCGTGCTTTACATCGACAGAGGGTCTTGTATATATCAGAAAAGAAAATACTTAGAAGGAATTGGACCCAAATAGTAAACAAATCTGGACAACCACATATCACTCGGATATACATATGGGGTGACTAAACAATAGTTATCTGTCAGTCAGTAAGAGGCATATATATAATTTGACAATCCATACTTAAGAAAATAGAGATCGAGAGAGGGGACACCATAGTGGTATCAGAGCATGATCTTGCCATCCTACGGAAAAATAATGAACGCAAATCTATGATGGAGAAAATGATAGACCAAATATTTACAAGAATAAGATATGACGAGAGATGTAAAGATGTAAGATGGCTATGGAAAAGCATAATCGTATAATTTCAATTTAATGATTATTACAAAAAACATATATTACATTTGCAAGTGAAAACGAAAGAATAGCAGTTAAGGGAAAACTGCTAATGACACCCTATTGTTAGCACCTTCCTAAGAGGGCAATAAGGGAGAATAGCTAGGGCACCCTATTACAGTGGTATGTTAAGGAGAACTGTGGTAAGGACATCCTATTGCAAAATTAATTAAGGGAGAATAGCTAGGGCACCCTATTGCAGTGGTATGTAGAGAGAACCGTGTTTAGGACACCCTATTGCTTTGTAATTAAGGGAGAACCGCTAGAGCACCCTATTGCAGAAATAGTTGAGGGGGAACCGCTGAGGGCACCCTATCATAGTGATAGTAAAGGGAAAATTGCTAGCAGGGTACCCTACTACCCTGTGATTATGGGAGAACTGCTAAGGCACCCCACTACAAAGAAAATATTATAGAGGCCTTACGATGAGATAAAATCTCTCCTAAGGATTAAATAGAGAGGGATAATTCTAAAGGAATATCACTAGTGACCTCGGATGAGATAAAATCTCTCCTAAGGTTTACAATTGCATAGCAAAGAGGGTATCCTTAAGGGTTTGGAAGAGATAAAGTCTCTACCAATACTTAAGAGGATCACTAATCAAGACTTGTCATGGGTCAAAGGAAGGCATAGGAAGGATCGGGAAGCAAGTATATAAAGATAAGTTCCTCTCTTAAAATTGATCTTAGTACTTTAAATCTAATCTTGTGATACTTAAATTTATATTTAAAACTAGCTAATCTCAATTTAAAATTGTTGTTGTAAGACAGTCGATAAAATCTTAAGGAGAGAATATTGAATTGCTTGACGACAAACAATTTTGAGAAGGGCGAACTATAATGTCTCCATTTCAAAGGGTAAAGTTAACAAGTAATATTAAATAATAATAATAAATAAATATTACATATATATATATTATCAACAAGATATCAAACTGATATAATATAATATTATATCAATTAATATAGTAGCAAAATATAAATTATATTATTATATAAATAATAATATAATTATGATATAATTATAGTATCATCCATACTAAATAAATAGTTAATAAATAATGAATATATTATTAATATAATATAATATATTACAATAATATGATTAGAAGTAGAACATCAAATATATGATTATTTTTGAATTGTTATTATGAAAGAAAATATGTACTAAATAATTGGAAAACGCACATAATAACCTATAATCAAGGCATTAACATGTTATAATATAATTATATTAATTAATAATTAAACTATATCATAAGTGACTCTAAGAATAGTCACGACTATTCAGGAAAAGATGTATGTTAATAGGGAAGGTATAGTAAGCAATGGGAATAAAAGGAGTCTATGGAGAGATAGGAAAACTCCTCATTCAACCTAAGAAGAGCCCGTCACCATTGCACCGCTCAAATATCTATTCAGCCATGTCAAGTATGAAAACATCAAATGGGTAATTGATATATGGAAACAGAATATTCAGTCCAGCAAATCACCACTCAATTAAACTACACAATATAGAAAGGACATATTGGTACGATGGGGAAGGAAAGAACACCCATTAGAATACATTATTTTATTGTCTTTCCGTCCATATCTATACCATTTGAATTGTGATCTTAGGAAGCATCGAATGATATTCATGATGCATGTATCAAACAAATGAATAAAGAGGCAACGGGTCATTGATTCATGTTGACATAATTAGTTACGTAGGGAGATATAGATAAGCGACATAAACAAAAGGTCAAACATGATATTCAAAAAATAATCAGTCAACAATGACAATTAAATCATCAGAGAGAGAATCCCATTAGGGACTGCGATCGATGGATTGATTCAAAAATATATACAAACCTCCATATAGAATGCCCATCTCTATTATAAACTCTCAATCTATTATACCAAGCATATCATTGAACATGGGAGGATATCTCACCAAATCATGAGCCAATACGGGAGAGCAATATAACCATCGTACGTGAACCCAATACCATTGTGGAGGAAGATAAGTTGTGAAGGAATTACGTATTGTACACATGTTACTATTTGTTCATTTGTGAATCTCCCTATTTATAACAACATACAGAATGCATCCATTGGTATCAATATTATTATTATGGCCAAACAATTTCTAATTCGAAGGAGAAACTCAAGCAAATGGGACAAGTTCAAGACAGACATATATAATTCAAAATTGCATCAGATATTTCCATCATAGTGATCTCCTTCATAGAGGATATCAAGACACAGAAATGTCCGAGACATACACAACTTAGTGAACATAAAATGAGTTATCAAACTGTACTCTAGAATGCTAGCTAGAATGAATACATCTAAATCCAAGATGATGATGGGAATCACAAAAGCCAACAAAACATAGTAAATAATGGTCCCAAATATAATGCATAGAAAACAAAGATAGGAGCCACTGTAATGTACCGTACTTGCTATAACCCCTTTTAATCAATGCACCAATTCCTGAACTGAGGTCGTATGGTCTAAAATGTGCAGGCTGGATACTAATCACTTCAAATCTACGATCGAATTAGCAATGTGCAAAGGAGGCGAGCAAACTGGAAGCACTGAAGGTAACCTTACAGCAGGAAACAATGTTTGTACGGTGGGTTTGGACAATGCAATGTACGGTGATTGGGTATGATACCCGTATAGTGTGCCAAAGTCCGTACGGTAAGATACCTGTATGGTGACTGACCGTACGTTGAGAGCAATGTCCGTACAGTGGGAACAAAGGCCGTACGGAAGGAAAGTGAGGTGGGTCCTTACGGAATGGCAGAGTATGAAGTCGTACGTTGTAGTGGGTGTCCGTACAGATTTGAAAGGTATGTGAGTTGTTGGGGATTGTAATGGCCGTACGTTAGGAGGTGAGGCACAAACAATTGAGTTCTTAACAGTGTGATTTGTAGGTAGAGGAGGGGAAGTGAGCCATACACCGTAAACATCAACCGATATTATTTAATTAATGGCAAATAATAATGTAAACACCATGCAATGCCCGTACCAATTTGGATGAACATTCGCAGATTGATAAGTATTTGCAAATAATGAGAGCACTCCAATTGCGGATACAAACCACATGAACACTGACGGAATAGGGTGAGGGTTGATTCCCACCGAAACCGTGCAAGCCAAATAGGGAAGGTCTTTCACTTCCGAAATGGCGAACAATGCCGAACTCTAACAGGAATCCGTAGTACAGAGAGATCAAATTCCAAAAGCATACCTATCGACTACTACGAGCCGTGCTTAAATACCCATCGGGAAAAAGCTTTTCGAAGGTGTACAAAGATTAGCCGACGGCGACACAAACTACTATGACAAAAATTAAATTTAGGTCCGAGTTAAATTAAAACAATCGGCCCGTTACACAAAATAATTAATTACATTTATTTTTTCTTCAGGGACATCACAGCATGTGATATGTTGTCGATTGTCATCGTGCTTTACATTGATAGAGGGTCTTGTATATATCAGAAAAGAAAATACTTAGAAGGAATTGGACCCAAATAGTAAACAAATCTGGACAACCACATATCACCTGGGTATACATATGGGGTGACTAAACAGTAGTTATCTATCAGTCAGTAAGAGGCATACATATAATTTGACAATCCATACTTAAGAAAATAGACATCGAGAGATGGAACATCACAAAACAGACATCACCTCCAGATAGAAGACACCTCCGGACAAAACCACTTTCATACAGAAGTTACATCTGGACAAAAATCACCTCTAGATAGAAGACACCTTCAGACAAAAGTCACCTTTGGACAGAAAGCAACTCTTGACAAAAAACACCTCTAGATAGAGATCACCTCCTGACAAAGATCGCCTTTGGAACATTACATGCCATGGTATTGTTCTTCATAGTATTCCTCTGTTTATAATAGAACTTGCTACAAGACATTAGTACATAGTTACATTGATTATACTACTTCCATATTTGGCATGTTATTACAAAATATAATTGACAATTATGTTATGATTTAATATTTGTTTTCTTGGAAGTTAAGAAATGCATTGTGAAAATATAGTAGCAAGCATTTTTAGAATGGTTACAGTACAGTATGTTAAAGCATAACTTTTCATTACTAGCAGCAACATAAGAAATTATTATGAAAGATAAGCATACTAATATTGGTGAGGGAAAATATTATTCTTTATTTATTACCAAATTAACAAGTGCATCATTAATATTTCAATGTTCTTAAATAGTACATGGATGGTTAGGGAGACCAACGGACACATCCCCTTGTTATGTAACTACCCAAACCCATTACTAGCTAGCTTTTATTACATTATTGTTTTATTACGCCTTACATTATCCCCCACCACCACCACCCCCCCCCCCCCCCCCCCCTTAACAAAATAAAAAAATAAAGAAATTGTCTTCTCGTAGATGACTAACCAACAATTAACCAAATGAAAACTATACTTCAAGATGTAGGGTGGGAAGACGTCCTTTAACTAGATGTGCATAAGTCATAGCTTTAATTCTACTACCATCTGCTTAACTCAGACTCCTTGTAGTAGTTGCAAGGCTTTCATCCTATCCTTTTTTGTTAATGTCAACTTCTCTACCTAGGCTACTATCTCTAATTCCCATTCCTCCATCTTATTTGTCAACTCCTTTTCTTGCTAGAGTTCTAGGATTATCCCCCTAAACATGTAATGTCCCCATTTAGCAGTTGACCAAGTGTTTGTGCGTTAGCCTTGTTCTACATGGTCCCGAGGGCTAACGAAGGGTTTAATGGGATCTTGGAGTGTTTTGGCCTAGTCATTTCCAGTTTGGGCCAAAACAAAGTTGATTTACTCAGTTTCAGGCATACTTACTATCTTTAGTAAGTCGACAGGACACAGTGCAGGTCAATTTTGGTGATTGGGTTCGATACTCCTCGGTGAGGGCTTTCCGATGAGCTATCACTCGCATTATTCGGAGTCCGATTGCTAATACATTTCAATGCCTGAAGTTTTATTAAAGTAACGTCTAATTTAATTGTAAAATATTAAAGTGTTACTTTAATATTTATTTTATGGTGATGTGTACCCAAGGGAGACATAAGGGGTATTTTAATATATGTTTTATATTACACATCTTTTATCCCACATTGCCCATATGAGTTGAGCGGACCCGTGGGAATAGAATAAAAGGAAGCATTTGTGGCTTCATTAGGAAGGTTGAATATGAGAAGAAATTGGTGTGTGAGTTGCAGCTTGTTCTTAGCATTTGAGGACGTCTATCCTCTCTTGTAACATTCTAGACGTCATTCCCTTGGGGTTTGGCCCTTGGAATTCTTTCTTATTGGCTTCATTATCAGGCAGTTTAGTTGCATTTCCGACTACAGGCAGATTTGATATTTTGCTCATATCTTCTTCACTACTTGTCTGACGCTTATGCCGCTTGGAGGGAATGGTATTATGAAGGTAGTGGACTGATTGGAGGACAAAGTATTGTAGCAGCAAGTTCGTAAGCATGGGCTGGAGTATTATGACAATATTGCTGAAGTAATTAGTGAGTTGATAAATCTGCCATGTGTTTGGTTTTATGAATTCTGAAAATAACATTTTATTAGCAGCAGTTCATTTCCACTTTGCATATTATTGTAGTTTCTTTCTTGTTTATGTTGTATGATACCAATTCCATGCACGAAACACAACAAATAAATAAACGTTTGATTTCCGGAGTTATAAGGGGTTTTAAGAAGTTGAATGCAAACTGTTTGACATAATTCCTTTCAGCAATTTGGTTTAGTTTTTGGGACATCCAGGGGTGCCCATTACAGTGCTATCAGAGCTATAAGTCCTGCCATCCTGTGGAGGTCTTATAGGGAATTTGGAACAGCCGGATAGAGGGAAAAAGTAAATAATAAACACAGGCTAAGCATTTATGTTTGAGCATGCGAAAGGGGTCTTATAATTTCCGTGATACCAAAGCAAGACAAAATAGGATTTCAGACTTGCAAAGCAAACAGTCTAGTACATCCGTGCAGGGGGACATTGAATCCAACCATACAGACACAGAGGAGATATTCTGTGATCAGGACAATAATATGGGTGATCGAGATGACAGGAATACAGGATTAGGCGGAGGTAGAAATGCTGGTCCAGATCAGGGGGAGGTACTGTTCCGACAGTTATTGGATACATTAGAGCAGGGGCAGCGTATGCAGCAGGAGCAGAATAGGCGAATGGACATGATGTTGCAGCTCATGGCTAGATAAATGGGTGTCAATATTAATCCAGGTGATGCCAACAACAGAAACAATAACAACGAGGGAAACAATAACAACGGGGGAAACAATAACCATGAAGGCCAAGGCAACAACAATGGTCCTGAGAATAACATTAATGGTAATAATGGACACGACAACAATGGGAATGAGGCTGATAACTTTAGACACGTTGCACGCCCAGCACGGACTGCGAGCTTGAGACCTCTTCTACCCACTTTCCCACCCAGAGATCCGGTTCAACCAGTAAACGAACCGCAGATTACCGAGTTACAGGATCAGTTCAGGAGGGACTGGGAGGCTAGTGGACCAGAGTTTCAGGCGGATATTTCTCTTAGAGATTATATGGACTTGAGGATGAGACACATGCCTAAAGCAGGAGGGAGGAATCAAAACTTTGAGCTGAGGAAGAAAGTTGGAAAAATTTCTTTACCTTATTATGATGCTTCAGGGAAGATGATTGCACGAGCTTGGGTGCAGAAGGTAGATACATACTTGCAGCTAAATCCTATGCCTGAGGAGGAGGCTATCAAGTATGCGGCTATGCACTTGGATGGCGTTGCACATGAATGGTCTTCATGTCCAGTTCTAGCTCTACCGGATTTCACGAAGCCTTTTGAGCTTCATTGTGATGCATCAGGTGATGGGATTGGAGCAGTATTGATGCAGGAGAAGCATCCCATTGCATTCGAGAGTAGGAAGCTCCGAGGAGTTGAGAAAAGTTATTCTGTCTATGACCGGGAGATGTTGGCCATAATGCATGCATTGGCCAAATTTCGATCATATTTGGTAGGTGGACGTTTTGTGATCAAGACTGATCACAACAGTATTAAATACTTCATGAGCCAGCGTGATCTTAATGACCGGCAACAAAAATGGGTGACTAAATTGCAGACTTATGACTTTGACATAGAGTTTGTCAAAGGTAAGAAAAATGTGGTGGCTGATGCCTTATCTCGGAGACCTCACTTATGTGCTCTGGCAGAGATTTCAGGAGATTGGAGAGATTGGATTATAGCAGAGTATGTCGGAGATGCTTGGGCTTCTGGATTAATTTCAGGTACCATACAAGATGATCGCTATGAGGTGACAGATTGATTGATCAGAGTTCAAGACAGGGTTTATTTGATTCCATCATCACATTTGAGAGAGACGATACTAAAGGCATTTCATGATGCACCCACAGTTGGACATCCGGGGGTCTTCAAGACCTACAGGCATATCCGAGAGCGGTTTTCATGGAAAGGGCTCAAGGATGATGTTCAGAGGTATGTCACGGAGTGTGTGGTTTGTCAACAGAATAAGGGAGAGCACAAATTTCCTGCAGGTTTATTACAACCCTTGCCCATTCTTGATAGGAAATGGGAAAGTATTTTGATGGACTTCATCACTAGTTTACCACGAGTGCAGGGAAGGGATTGCATCTATGTGGTTGTGGACCGCTTGACGAAGTTTGCTCACTTCTTTGCTATTCCGTCCACTTACACAGCAGCACAGGCGGTAGATCTTTTCTTTAAAGAGATATTCAGGTTACATGGGCTGCCCAGATTCATTGTCAGCGATCGGGATAGTAAGTTTATGAGTGTTTTTTGGCAAGAGTTGTTTAGGTTGTGTGGTACAGATCTTACACCTCGCACTAGTTATCATCCGCAAACAGATGGGCAAACAAAGATTGTGAATAAATGGGCGGAAGGATATTTGAGGAACTATGTAACTACACAACAAAAGGCTTGGATCAGATGGTTGCATATGGGAGAGCATTGTTATAACACCACTTATCATATGTCCATCAAGATGACTCCTTTCATGGCACTCTATGGTTATGAAGCACCTAGCTTCATGGATTTAGTTTTGGGGGACAGTAGAGTGCCCAAAGCCAAAAACTTATTGCAGGATAGTCAGGACATCCTGAAAGTGCTCAAAGAGAATATACAACAGGCCCAGAATCAACAGAAATTGTATGCTGATCAGCACCGAATAGAGCGTAGCTTCGAGGTAGGGGATATGGTTTACTTGAGGCTACAACCATATAGACAGTCATCGCTCAAGAAGAGTGGAGCTGAAAAGTTGAAACCTAGATTTTATGGTCCCTACAGGGTGATTCGCAAAGTGGGCAAAGTCACCTATGAGCTTGAGCTTCCAGAGGGCAATCGAGTGCACAATGTGTTTCATGTGTCTAGGCTTAAGAAAGCCATTGGTCAGAGTGTAGTGCCTTCTGCAGATTTACCCCCTTTGGATGAGGAGGGGAAGCTTGTGTTAGTACCTGAGGCTATTCTGAATACCAGAGAGAGGAAGCTTAGAAACAGGATAGTGAAGGAGTATTTGGTCAGATGGAAAGACCTGCCGGAGGAAGATTCTACATGGGAGAGTGAGCAGGTTATTCAGCAGGCTGGATTGAGATTTCTTGAGGACAAGCAATTTCAAGTGGGGCGGACTGTAATGTCCCCATTTTAGCAGTTGACCAAGTGTGTGTGCGTTAGCCTTGTTCTACATGGTCCCGAGGGCTAACGAAGGGTTTAATGGGATCTTGGAGTGTTTTGGCCTAGTCATTTCCAGTTTGGGCCAAAACGAAGTTGATTTACTCAGTTTCAGGCATACTTACTATCTTTAGTAAGTCGGCAGGACATAGTGCAGGTCAATTTTGGTGATTGGATTCGATACTCCTCGGTGAGAGCTTTCCGATGAGCTATCACTCGCATTATTCGGAGTCCGATTGCTAATACATTTTAATGCCTGAAGTTTTATTAAAGTAACGTCTAATTTAATTGTAAAATATTAAAGTGTTACTTTAATATTTATTTTATGGTGATGTGTACCCAAGGGAGACATAAGGGGTATTTTAATATATGTTTTATATTACACATCTTTTATCCCACATTGCCCATATGAGTTGAGCGGACCCGTGGGAATAGAATAAAAGGAAGCATTTGTGGCTTCATTAGGAAGGTTGAATATGAGAAGAAATTGGTGTGTGAGTTGCAGCTTGTTCTTGGCATTTGAGGACGTTTATCCTCTCTTGTAACATTCTAGACATCATTCCCTTGGGGTTTGGCCTTTGGAATTCTTTCTTATTGGCTTCATTATCAGGCAGTTTAGTTGCATTTCCGGCTATAGGCAGATTTGATATTTTGCTCATATCTTCTTCACTACTTGTCCGACGCTTATGCCGCTTGGAGGGAATGGTATTATGAAGGTAGTGGACTGATTGGAGGACAAAGTATTGTAGCAGCAAGTTCGTAAGCATGGGCTGGAGTATTATGACAATATTGCTGAAGTAATTAGTGAGTTGATAAATCTGCCATGTATTTGGTTTTATGAATTCTGAAAATAACATTTTATTAGCAGCAGTTCATTTCCACTTTGCATATTATTGTAGTTTCTTTCTTGTTTATGTTGTATGATACCAATTCCATGCACGAAACACAACAAACAAATAAACGTTTGATTTCCGGAGTTATAAGGGGTTTTAAGAAGTTGAATGCAAACTGTTTGACATAATTCCTTTCAGCAATTTGGTTTAGTTTTTGGGACATCCAGGGGTGCCCATTACAAAACACCTCCATCTAAGCGAGTGATTGCATGAGAGGTGTTTGTTCCATAACTGTAGGTATGGTACTTTCAGCCTTTCATATCTTTGTTCTCTCCGTGCCTTGTTCCAATTTGCATGACAATCTTCCTTCATAAGTTTCTCAAGGAACTCTGTTTCTCTGACTATGGTGGCCAAATTTAGCCCCTTGGCCTACTTTATGATTTCCATGGTGGTTTGTTCCATCTCCTGTAAGCCTTTGAGGAGCTTTTCAACTTTTTCCTCCGATGAAGGTATCCCACTCTGAAGTTCTTCCGTCCTGTCTTCTTCTTCTACCTCCAAGAGGGTTGGTGAAGGTGGGGATACATCCTTGGCACTCATCTCAAAATTTTCCAACAATCTATCTGCCTCATCTAACACTTTATCTTCAACATGTGTTACTTCTTTTTAAATTTTGACCCCTTCCATTTGTTGCCCATTGCTATTGGGCATCCCATGCACTTATTTCTTCCCTACTGAGGTTACTACCAAAGCAATTGGCTGAGCTACCTTAATTCCCTTCGGTGTGTTGTGTTTGGTAATATCTAGAGCCTTCTTATATAGCCGAAGATATAACTCCTTGGTCTGGTTCATCTGTTCTGGTGGAGTCAAATTTGCCACAGTCAAATTTGCCATAGCTGGAAATGAAATTCTTTTGATTGCCCAATCTGGAATTACCCTTCCCGTGTTGTGCCCTCTCCTACTGGCTCTATATAAGTTCCAATACCTTGCGCCTTACTACTTTCACATTCTTCTCTAGCCGTACAAATCTTCCTTGTCTACATTTTAGTGGTTTTTGTTTTTGTACCATCAATCCTCCTTGTATGGTCATGTCCAAATTTTGTATACATTTGCCTAGTCTCTTGTTTGACATCTACTTTTGTACATCCTATTTCTTCCATACAATGTCCTTTTGTATACCCAATTTCTTCAGTACAACTATGTGTTCGTTCGACTTCTGTACGGATGTCTGAGTGCTTCTATATGCCTAATTTCTTTCATACGGCCATGTGTTGGTTCGACATCGTCTTTCTTGTTTTATCTTCGTACGTCGTACATTGTAGAACAATCTTCTTTGCTTGATTTAGTGCATTGTATGTATGGTAATCTTCCTCCTTCCTCTCATACACGTACTTGTTTTCATGTCACCCTTTTCATGCTTTCCTTCCTTGGTGTCATACGCCTTCTTTTTATTCATAGAAGGATCACTTGTTGTTGGACATTGGCTTCTTGTGTTCCATACAACTCCCTTTCCACTGACTACTTCTTCCACTTCTGTGCTCTTACATGGTATGAAACCTTTTCCTTTTACCCTGTTTCTCCAATCTTGCCTTAATTTGTAATCTGCATTCGGTCTATTTTCCTTGTTTCTTCCTTCTATTTTCTCTTTTAAGTGGAGTTCTTTACCTCCTTGACTATCTTTTTCCTTTATTTCTAATAAATTGACATCAAAACTCTCTTCTTTTCTTAAAAAGTTTCAACTTTGGTTCATTTACAGAGTCCTTCAAGTGATTATTGTCCCATGTTTAAAGCTCTTTCTGAAATTTTGTCTCCTGAATCTGTAGCGTGTTACAATCTAGCATATTACACTCTGGTTAAGAAATCCCATAATCCCTGTAAACTCTAGGAGTCTATTTTATCTTTAGAATAATTTCCTAGCCTTAATATGCCTTCTTCACTCAGCTCTACCCCTTCACCCTTGTCCCATTCTTCTCCTTCCCCTTTTGAATCCAAGGCCAGCTCTTGGCTCACCATTTTGTCTCTGAGGTCATTTACATACTTTTATTCATCTGCTTCATTGGAAAGAGTATTTTTTCCAATTGTGATTTACCTTGGTTGTAACCAACCATCCTCTCCCCAACAGTGTGTTATACCTTTTCTTTTCCATGGTAATCACTACAAAGTCCAAGGAGAATTGTTGTGTCAGTAACTACCTTTTGTCCCTTAAGTGTCCCAATGGGCTTGATTCCACGTTGATCTGCTCCTACCTATTGGAACATGGATGGCCTGAGAGTTAGCTTTCCTAGGGCCTTCCAAGTTTCTTCAAGGAAGACATTAACACCTGAGCCTTCATCCACAATAATATTTGTCAACTTACATCCCATTATCTCCATTTCCACCATGATGGGTTTTCTTCCTCCCCTTATAGTGAATAAAGTATTGGTGTCCTTCCCTACTTTTGCTTCCTCCTTCCCTTCCTCGGGTTTTCCTTCTTTGGGACTTCCACCTGGTATTATAACCATCCTTAGCTGAGGTAATGTTTGTAACAGTTAGTAACCCTTACTGGTTTGGTGGCATCTTATACTTGTTGCATAATGTTAGTTTTAGATATTGACCTTAAGACAGGGGGTTTGGGGCACCCTGCACATCTTTCCTTTCGCTCTTCCTTTCGCATGGCACCCTGCACATCTTTCCTAGCTTCCTTAAACCTCTCTTTCTCTATGCTTGCATTAGGGTATGTGAGTTTCCTGGCTTGCATCCTTGTAATGGCTAGGACTTCATTGGGTGGTTCTAAAACTTCCAACATGTTCAGGTTTTTCTGCTTAGGACAATTGGCATCCTCGTAGTTACCAAGTCCACACCACTTAAAAAGAATTACTTCATTTTTCCCTCCGCTTTGACAATCTCGAACAAAACATCCCCATTCATTGCACCTCCTACATTGTATCATTGGACATCCCTTGTTATCATACTAGATTCAGTTTCAAGGTGTATTGTTAATGCTCCCCCTTCTATTATTCCTCTAGCTCTAAAGCTCAGGGATCAACAATTAAAGTACTGAGATAGGAAGAAACTTATCTCTCCTACCTTAAAGGGAAGGCTCCCCCTTCTCACTGTTTCTAGGATCAACTCAAGGTAAGCAAGAAGTTAAGAGATATTTTAAAAGGGATGTTACCGATATTCTTTCTTCTTATTTCAAGAAAGAATCCACTTGTGGTGCGAGTAATGAGCAAGATTTAATCTCTATAACTACACTTCTATCTAATAGTTGGAAACAGTGATACCAATACCAAACACCAACTCAAAGGCTGATTGAGAGCATACTGGCTTAGATCTATGTCTAGTTTTCCTAATTTTAAGAAAACTCTCTACCATTTGGGCACACAAACTTCCAGAAGTAGGGGATTTCTAATCTATAATTTAATTCTAACTATTTGCTTAAGTATGAGACAATAATATAACTACACTCAAAACTTCTAGCCTATATATTACCACAATTGCCCCCAATCGAAGCTTCGGCTCCAATTGTTTCTTGTACTCACTATTCTCTAGTAAACATACAATAATAACATGAATAAAAGACAATAGAAACAAATCACGATCATAACTTCGAATTTGTTCTATCACAATTACTTCTAGTCAAACTTTGCAATCCACTTCTTTCTATTTTCTTTTCTTTCAAATTTTCACTACACAATCAAAGTTATGCTTGCGCAAGATTGCCAAAGCTCTCTTGCATATAATAAAACATGATTTTTACAATGAAGTGCACTCCTCTATACAAGAAAAAGTTGCGAGAAAAAGGAGAAAAAGGTAGGAGAAACTCAACTACCTTGACTAAGTCAAACTAGGAAAGAATGTTTATTTGATTACATGCAATGAAGGTTCGTTTAATTGGATTGCATGCAATCGGATTACACGTAATCTATCTTCTGCACTGTTGGTTAACAGTTTGTCTTCCTTATCTTTTTGGTTTATACCTTGACTCTTAACTTGCCCAATGGCCTATGGAGGGCAAAGATGTTAACAATAGAATGGGTCAATATGGTAATCTATGAAGGACCCCTAAATTGAAAGGTACAACTCCCTTTTGAATGCAAGATATGCAACAAATTTTGTCTTTTAGGTTTTGGGGGTATGCTCTTAACGAGAGAGCACAAGAGGCAAAAACCAAGTTGCTCAACACCTTGAACAACCTAAGCAATTAGAAGGGGGACTAACACACAACATGCAATCTATTTGGACCTACAGTGCAATGAATGGAAACATGCATAACCAGCTGCAACAACAGGAAGAAAAGAAGAGATAACAAAAAAGGTAATTCCCGGACTATACAATTAGCTGATGTTTTGACAATCCCTGGATTGTCTATCTCTTAGTTTCTCCACACACCAGTTTCTAGCTTCCTCATGCAACTAACTATAGTGAACACACAAACTACAGTGTCATGTCCCCAATTTTTGCCCTTCCTTAGTGACAACATTTCTAGCAGGGTTGGTCTATTATTTGGTTCCCATAGGCCAGCAGAGCATAGAGGGAACCAACCTAGGAGCTTTGAGAGTCATGCATGAGCTTCCCAAGTAGTTTGGAGCAGTAGACAACAGTTTCCTACAATTTAGGAGGGATTTTTAATTCGTAGGGATTGACTAGGAGTGGTCTAGGAGGCATTTGGAGACCTCGGCAAATGTTTTGGAGACTTAGAGTACATCTCCTATTTTTAGGAGGCATTCCTATTTTTTAGAAGGAACTCCCAGTTCAGTGACAGTTCTCTTAGAGGTGCACATAGTAGGGGAGAGTCATTGGGACTCAATTTTGGTTGATTGGGGCTGTCTCCTACTTTTTAGGAGCATCCCTAGATTTTAGGGATGGACAGCCAATTGACCCATCTTGTCCGGCATCAGTCACAGACAGGTGACAAGGTCAGATTCATATTTGATTGGTCATTTTGGGCCTTTTGAGACCATTTGAGAAATATTTTAATATATTTAAATATTTCCTAAGTTGGTGATTAAATAAATTAAAATAAGGTTAATAATATAACCATTTTGGAGTAATAAGGGGATTCTGGCTTTAGTGTATCAGGTACACCTATGTGCTATAGCTCGTTGGAAAGTTCTCGAATTATTATACATGATTTTTACTATCTGTAGACTTTTTGGTGCCTTCAGCTATCGCATTTTAATAAAGTAATGTATTTCCTATAGCATGGACGACTTTAATTGGGAAAATGTTATTTTATTATATTTTATTTAAAGGGCAAAGTGTAATTTCCCTTTAGGGTTCGATTTACAGTTGGAAGGGGATATAAGGAGATGGAGACCTAATTTCTTATTATCTTTTGCATATTGAAAAACTTGTTTTTGTGAATTGGCTCTGAGAGAGCAATTCTTCATCTGGGATGCAAACCCCAGGTTTTGGATTGGCTGGGACGTAGCCCTGAGCAATTATTGGCATTGGATTCTTTAGACAGTGTGTGTTGCTATTAGGGATAGAGTATGCCATTCTTTATTGTGGATTCAGGTTGCAGATTTATGGTTTCAGCATTGCAGATTGATTCTTTCAGCTGGGACATGATCCTTGCAGTCTTAGGGCCGCCATTTGCAGCAGGTACACCCCGCGTGGAATATAGGGAATGCTTGTATTCAGCCTCAGATGTATCCTTGATTCATGTTCATTATTCACCATCCAGTTTGGCATCATTGTTGGATGTAAGCTCCTTGGAACTGCATTGAATTTATTATTTGGCTTTGTAAATAAGAAATCTGCCTGGTACGATTTATAGCAATTCTGATTTGGCTCTATGCTCTTATTTATTTTCAGTCTCCTTTCATGTTTATTGTCCATTATTCATTACTATTGTGAAAACTATCAAAAAACACAAAACAAAAACAAAAGCTTCTGCAACTTCTGTCTATTCTCAAAAACCATCAAAGAAATCATAGGAAAATATAGTTTATTAATTTAAAAACTACAGCAGATCAGCAAGGCCATCCATCAGGGATCTTTCATACAGCATACAACAGAGAGAACTAAGAGATGCTTATGCTAAGGAAAATAAGAAATACAATTTGTTGAGTGAAGAAAACAAAACGAAGTTCATTTACATTCATTCAATTCTCAACATTAGTACATTCATTCCATATACTATACTGAAAGTAAATGAACAACAAAACTTGAAATGGACTCAGAGTCACACACATTAGTCCCAACTACAAGGGTTTTTCCAAAGTAAATTTTGCCGATCTTATTAACATCTTAAAAGAATACATTTATAGGCCTTCTCAAAATGGTTAGTTACATTAGATGATTGCTTCGCAGAGCATCTTTGAACAAAATCAACTAAGAATAGGACAAGCTTGAATCATTGTCCATTACAAAGACTGACAAAATGCCATGAATGGCTACAAAAAAAGAAAGAGAAGAGGAAGAATGAGAAATGTTTGGAAAAGCATTAGAACATCATGTCTTCTTAGGAGTAACTGATTTAGTTCTATAAGCTTTCATTGCTTCAGTTGCTTTGTAAAGCTCTTTGACATCTCGAATGATGATATTGTCGGCTCGAACCATCTAGTAGTCATGCATTTCTGTCAGTTCATCAATTCTGGCAACCTTTCGCTGGAATTTCTCCGTTTCTATCCTTATGATTGCATTTGCTGCTGAGAGTTCCTAGATCTTGGACACTTGGAAGTTGAGTGGGTCAATGACATCATTGACAGATGCCAAGAACTTTGATTTCATTCCCTCAATATCCACGAGCTTGCCATTAGTGTACACACAGGACTCTGTGTGCAAGATCTTCAAATATTGAAACAACTTTTCAATGAGCTTTTGCACCAGGTTGTGCACATCCTCTAGCTCATTTATAGATCTCATGGAGCTTTCTATAATAAACTCCAAGGATTGTTTCTAGTTAAATAGTGACACCTTGCCTATCTTAAGGATCCCATTAGCAATGGCCACATTCATCTTCATATCTATTACTTCTTGTAGAAGGGCCAATTGCTCTATGAGCTTGTCTGCCGCTTTTTGTATGGTTGTTTGATGATTGGAAGATGCTTCCCTAAGCTGGTGAGCATCCAACACTATGCTTCCCAGGTTTTCAACTAGTGCAGGACCTTGGGCATTGATCTGATCTACCCATGCTCATCCAACCTACCCAAATTACCTTTCTTGTTCCAACTTTAGGAGTAGATTTTTGTCCTCTCCATTCAAGTCAAATTGACTCGACAAAGTGCTCCCGATTGCAAACCTTATGTATTCCACTGATTCTCTGTTCCAAACTTTCAATATTTCCTTCTCTGCTCTAAGCTCTTCCAGCTTATCTTCGATTTTCTCATTGGTAGACTTCTACATGTTCACCATGGAGTCGTGAACTGGGATGCCAAGATCTACCATTCTAATTTGGAAATCATCCTTTGACAGCTCATGAAATCTGCCTTCTTTTTGTAGCTCAGCAATCTCAATTAGCATATGGCCAGTCATTGAATCCGTAGCCAGTGTAGTAGTTGTCTTCTACTTCTTCATCTTCTTAGATGGCTAAGAGGAGGTGACGTGTGATCAAGTCCTTTGATGGAGTCGCTTCCTCATATCTCCTCTTCCTATCAATGGTCTCTTGGAGCCATGACTCTATAGAAAGCACATTGATAGTGGACTACAATGCAGTAGGATCGAATTTCTTCCTCGAGATTATTGGAGTTGGCTTGCTCTGAGAAGCAACATGGAAGGCAGCGACCTTAGTTATCGAAAGGGCTAAGATATCCCCTTGCTGAGATGCATTCTGCTCTTGGCTATCCATGGGGTTAGTGTCACCATCCAAATTGACGACTTGGATAGGGGAAGATGGCTTGGCAACTGATTTTTCTTGTTCTTTCCCCTTATCCTTGTCATCTTTCTTCTCCCCAGCCTTTTCGATGTTTGGAAGAGAGCCAACTCCGCAAGTGGGAGTGAGTGGCACATTCTTTTCTGGAGGCTGGTCGCCACCTTGGCTAATGGGCTGTAATGGCCCTGCAGATGTCGATGTAGTAGTTGTGGTGGTTGTTGCGGTTGACTGGGCGGCTCCAATTAATACTCCACCCTTAAACTAGTGCTTCTAGTCCTCTTCTTCCTCGCTCGGGTCCACTCCACCCATTTGTCTATTCTCTTGATTATCCCCTGCATAAGAACCTCCATAGTGACAATGGTTGGATCTGCAAGTAGGGTAGAAAAAATTGGGGTGCCTTTGATCTTCTCGTAAGATATGGGGTGCATGTAGGCTCCATAATCTGCAATGTCAAAAACATCAACAAAATCGTTATATAATTTAATCTCATTAATGGTTAGCTGCGATCAAAATCTCTCTCGAGTTTGGTACTCATTAAGACACCCGGACCAGAAATCTTCAATATTCGGAACATGCCTATAGGCATATCCCAACTTCAAATGATCCCTTACAAAGTTAATTGGATCATATTGAGGCCGGAGTACCTCATAGTTTAACAACTTATTTTTCTCTCCAAGCTCTTTACCAAATTTTGAGCTTCTGATTTGGAGGCACATGAATATGGGCCAACCGCTATAGGGAAGGGAATCTCGACTATCTTCTTCACATTAGAACACAGGGTGTTCACTTCAAGGATTTGCCAACATAGTTCGACTAGAACCACCTTGTCTTCTAGATATTTTGGCAACTTCTTAGGAAATTCGTCGTAAGCTCCTATTTGCAAATAGGAGAAACTCGGAAACTGGATGAATGAGCATTAGAATCGGCTTATGGCTGAAATTGCCTCTGGCGAAAATCTCCTTTCAAGGCATCCTTGCAATTCTCGGCATAGCCTCATTGTGAAGGCATCATAGACAATTATGTACTCCTCATAGCTTCATTTTAGCTGCAGATGTGGGTAGAATTCGTATACTTTGGTGCACTCATCGTAGTTCAGGATGCTAGGGAGGCTCGGCCACAAGTGGTGAGTTGCCAATGCATAGTTCAAATATGAGGACATGTAAAACTCGTAGAATGCTTTGGCCAAATTCAGCCACGAGGCGAACTCATCACAGATGATCTATGCCCAGTAAATCTACACATCTTCAGCACATATAGCTTGTACTAGGAAGAAATGGTGCTCGATGAACTCCAAAATCTCTTCTTTTCCTTTGAGTTTGAGGAGGACCGTGAGGCTATCCGCAATCTCTCTTTTCAGATTTGTGTCAAATAGGATTTTCAGCATTTTGCTCTTCTTTGAGTAGGCAGTCTAGAACCATGTCCTCTACATGTCTTCTCATATGAGGGTCTTTTTCTCGTTGAACATGGATGCAGAAGAGCTGAAATCAACATCACAATATGGCTCCTTCATGGGAATGCCAAATGTGAACTGCATCAGTGCCTTGTTGATTGAGATAAGAATAGTGTAATGGCCCTCCTCAAATCTGCTCTCAAAAAATGCTGATGATAGCTCAAGGAATTTCATCAAACAATTCACATGCAAGGGGCGTATGACTGATATAGTTTTTCAGCTGGCTTTAAATTACTCTTTTTTCAATTTGCATCAATGAGAATCTTGTGCTAGAAGACTCCAAATGGACTACACAATAGCCTAACATGAGTGTGCTACTAATTTTGACAATATTCAGTGCATATATATGATCTAAGCATGAGAAATGAACACCTACAGCCAATTGGCATTTTTACAAACAGTTGGTAAGCAACTAACTAGCTGATAGATAATGATATTGAATTGCTTAAATGACACCAACAACTATTATCTTCTTAATTTGCAATGAAATTTCTAATACAATGCTCATGAAATATGGCCAAGACTTTTGGCATTTACATGGATTACAAAATGATAATGCTAGTATAATGCACACTTACAGCTGAAACTTATAACACCCTAGAAAATCAATACTATAAAGGAACCTAGTTGTAGATGGTTGTAATAATTTTCTTCCATGCTGCCCCTTTTGCTTTGCTTTTTTGATTTTCTTTTTCGACCTGCTTTTTTGGATCTGCTTTTTGAACGGCTTTTTTTCGGACTACTTTTTCAGCCTGCTTTTTCGGTTCCGCTTTTTTGGGCTGCTTTTTCGTATCTTCTTTTTTAGACTGTTACCCTATTGAATCTCAAGACCATATCTTTCAATGGCGTCAAGATTTTCAGCTTGAAGGGATTTCGTCCTTCAAACTCTTGAGACATAATCACCAGAAAATTTTCCAATTTCTTTGATATTTCCAAACATGAATAAATGAGAGCTATCCTCTTCCTTTTAATCCCTTCCTCACTTGCTCCATGCTTCCGTCTTGCCAATGTGGGATAATACACGAGTTTTAATATTACTTCTTTTTTTCCTTTTACAAAGTCCATGTATGTACTCAAAAGTGGGACTGTTGATTTTTTTATAAAGTGACTTTATGAAACATTATAATATTTAATTTAAATAGTCACCTTACCGTTGTAACTTCAAACATTAGAATAATATACCAAATAAACTCGAAATCCCACATATAATAGCTCATCAGAAAGAGCCCAACAAAACGCATCTCATCCTGTCACTGAAAATTGAAGGCACTGCATCCCCATATTGGCTTACTAAAAATAGTAAGTCTTTCCGAAAATCCAACAAACGAACTCTCTTTGGCCTGTAATTAAATTTGACTAGGCCAAATAACCTCAGGATCCCTTTTGAAGTCCTGGTTAGCCCTCGGGACCATGCAAGAATGGGCTAATGACAACATACTTCCAAACTGGCTAAGTGGGGGACATTACAGTCCGCCCCTCTTGAAATTGCTTGTCCCCAAGCAATCTCAACTCAGGATGCTGAATAATCTCCTCTGCCTCTCATATCGCATCCTCAACTGGTAGGTTCCTCCACTTTACTAGGTACTCCTTGATAGTCCGCCTGCGAAGCACCGTCTCCCTAGAGTCAAGTATAGCCTCAGGAACCAAGATAAGCTTTCCCTCATCATCAAGAGGTGGCAATACTACTGAAGGCACCACATTGTGGCCCAATGCCTTCTTAAGGCATGACACATAGAACACATTATGCACTTTACTGTCTGCAGGCAACTCCAACTCATAAGCTACTTCGCCCACTCTCTTGATTACTTTGAACGGTCCATAGTAGCGTGGTTTCAATTTCTCTGCTCCACTCTTCTTGAGAGAGGACTGTCTATACAGCTGTAACATGAGGTACACCATGTCTCCTACCTCAAAAGACCTTTCAACCCTGTGCTGATCAGCATATTGCTTCTGTTGATTTTGTGCCTTTTTGTAATGACCCTCTCTATAAAGGCCACAGAAACCCTCAAACTGAACTTAGGAATTTTGTCAAACACTTGGCGTGTAACAGTAACAATATTCAGAATATGGTAATTTCAGATTTGATACTTTTAGAATATAATCACAGAATTACAATATATATAAAGCCATTGAACTATATTTCAATTACAATGCAATAAATTCTGAAAATATTTTATTACCAATTCTGGACTGATTATTACAATGACTGTATGACAGCAAATTTACCCAAAAATTGACATATATTTCAGAATGCAAGAACCTGGTTTGAAGAACTATGGAAGAACACCATGTTTTGCTGCAGATCGTTGATGAAGACCTCCAACCGCACCCCCAAACTGTCCTTAATTTGCTGCTGCTGCCCAAACTAACAGGGCCGTACCAGGCCGTACCTGTACGGCTGCTGAAATAAAATAATATTAGGGGTTTGGGACCCCCAAATGCAAGGAAAATGGGCGCCTAGGGTTAGGTAGTAACCCTGTAAAACCATAAAAAATAACTCCAAGGGGTTGAGGAGATATGAGCAATTATGTGGTTCCGAACCCTGCTTTGCCAATTCTGAAAATGCACTTATTTTGTCTTCAAACTCTTGTCAAAAGCTTCTCCAATGATAGGGCAAATCTGAAATCCTTATTCCAACCAAAAACAAACCCTAACAACGAATTCTCAATAAGCTCCAATGAGATGGCTGAATACCAACTCCAATTATGCAACAATTCAGGTGATATTTCACACCCTCAAAGTCGCCAATCCAAGGGAGTGATTCGTTCCCAAAGATCGAATAATTTGCAGATCCAAAGTCCACAAATGTCTTCACAATGAAGAAGTAGAAGAGTTCTCCAATCCAAGCATGTCCAAATGAGAGGCCCAACCCTCTATTTATTCACTTTTCTAAGAAGTTGCTAGAACTTCTAGAAACATCCTTTATAATTTCTCATTATAATGCACTTTTTTTATAATAAAGTAATTTTATAAAATAAAAAGTGCAACTCAAATTAAAATTATAACATGTGGGCCCCAATATCACATAATGATAAAATATAACCTCTTAACACTTCTTCAAGAGCAAGATATGACTATCTGATCCGCAGAATTGACTCTCTTTCCACACCATTTGCCTACGAGAGTCTGGAATAGGCAAATCCATGATCAATGCCATGTCGAACTAAAGAGGGGACATTAAAATCCGCCCCTCCTGAAATTGCTTGGCCTCAAGCAATCTCAACGCCGGGTGCTGCAAAATAGCCTCCCCCTCCCAAGTAGCATCCTCAACAGGTAAATCTTTCCACTTAACCAAGTATTCTCTGATCACCCTTCTACGAAGCTGCTTTTCTCTGCTCTCCAGGATGAATTCTGGTACTAAAATCAATTTTCCCTCATCGTCTAAAGGAGGTAATACTGCAGAAGGCACCACATTCTGACCCAACGCCTTCTTGAGGCGTGACACATGAAACACATTGTGCACTCTGCTGTCTGCCGGAAGCTCCAACTCATAAGCCACTTCACCAACTTGCCTGATAATCCTGAATGGTCCATAATAGCGTGGCTTAAGTTTCTCTACCCCACTCTTCTTAAGAGTAGATTGCCTGTATGGCTGCAACATGAGGTAAACCATATCATCTACCTCAAAACTACGCTCAGTTCTCTTCTGGTCTGCATACTGCTTCTGCTGGTTCTGAGCTCTTGCAATATTGTCTTTGAGGGTAGCAACTATATCCTTACTCTCCCGTAATAATTCATCTGCACTGGGTACCCGGCTGTCGCTCAACAATAAATCCAGGAAACTAGGTGCTTCATAACCGTAAAGTGCCATTAAGGGTGTCATCTGTATAGTCATATGATATGTAGTATTGTAACAATACTCGCAGAGATATATCCATCTGACCCAAGCTCGCTGCTGAGCTGCCACATAATTCCTTAAATACCCTTCCACCCATTTGTTCACAATTTCTGTCTGACCATCGGTTTGTGGGTGATAGCTAGTGCTGGGTGTAAGCTCCGTGCCACATAACCGGAATACCTCCTGCCAAAAGTGACTCATGAAACGGCTATCCCTATCACTCACAATGTTCTGAGGCAAGCCGTGTAATCTGAAAACCTCCCGAAAGAAAACCTCTGCCACCTGAGCTGCTGAATGTGTAGTGGTGATAGGAAAGAAATGAGCATATTTCGTTAATCTATCTACCACCACATAAATACAATCTCGTCCTTGTACCTTGGGCAAACCTGTGATAAAGTCCATGGAGATGCATTCCCACTTCCTGTCGGGAATCGGAAGTGGCTGTAGGAGCCCTGCCGGATAGCTGTGTTCTTGTTTGTTTTGCTGGCAAACATGACACTCTCGAACATACTGCAAAACATCAGCTTTTAGCCCCTTCCAAGTGAACCGCTCTCGAACCGACTTGTAAGTCTTGAAGTACCCAGGATGGCCTGTTGTCGGTGAGTCGTGAAGTGCTCTCATAACCAGTTGCTTAACCTTCGATCCTGGGACTAGGTAAATCCTGTTCTTGTAAATGATCAAATCATCTACAAGTGTGTATCTGGTATCAATCACTGTTCCCTCTACTATATCGGAGGCCCATGTATCCCTGGCATACTCTGCTATAATCAAGTGTCGCCAATCCTCTGATATCTGAACCATAAGAGTGAGGTGTGGCCTTCGAGATAGAGCATCTGCAACAACATTCTGAGTTCCCTTGACATATGAGATGTCAAAATCATATACCTGCAACTTACTTACCCACTTTTGTTGGCGATCATTCAGGTCCTGCTGTCCCAAGAAATGCCTCAGACTGTTATGATCAATTTTAATACAAAACTTGCTACCCACAAGATATTGTCTGAATTTGGCCAAAGCATGCATGATTGCCAACATCTCCTTATCATATATACTGAATGAACGCTCAGGGCCTCTGAGCTTCCTGCTCTCATAAGCTATGGGGTGCTTATTCTGCATAAGTACAGCACCTATTCCCTCTCCAGATGCATCACATTGAAGCTCAAATGGCTTCGTGAAATCAGGTAATGCTAGAACTGGGCACGTAGTCATTATCTCCTTAAATCTCATAAAACAGTCCTGTGCCTTCTGAGTCCACACAAATTCCCCTTTTTTCAGTAAATCTGTCATGGGAGCTGCATGTCGTGAGTAGCCACTGGCAAACCTGCGATAAAAACCACATAAACCAAGGAACCCCCTCAACTGTGTAAGGTTCTCTGGTGGAGGCCAATCAACAATAGCGCGAATCTTTTCAGGATCCATCCGCACTCCCTCTGCACTAATGATGTGTCCTAAATATAACAGCTCGGTCATCCCTAAGTCACATTTGGACTCCTTTGCATACAAGGACTCCTTCTGTAGAATGCTCAACACCGTCTCCAAATGCTCTAGATGCTCCTGCCATGATCGGCTATAGATCAAAATGTCATCAAAAAACACCAGCACGAATTTCCTCAACTGATGGTGGAAAACTCTGTTCATAGTGGATTGGAAAGTGGCAGGTGCATTGGTCAGGCCGAAAGGCATGACTACAATCTCAAAGTGCCCACAATGACATCTGAAAGCAGTTTTCTCAATATCCTGTTCACGGACTCTGATCTGGTGATATCCTGATCTCAAATCAATTTTCGTGAAATAACAGGCCCCATGCAATTCATCTATCAACTCATCAATGCGAGGAATAGGATACCTGTTCTTAATGGTTCTCTTATTTAATGCCCTGTAATCAATACACATCCGAAGCGTTCCATCCTTCTTTTTTATCAAAACAACAGAAGATGCAAAAGGTGACTTACTAGGTCGGATGTGCCCCATAGCTAGCAACTCCTCAATGGTCCTTTCGATCTCATCCTTGAGTCGCTTTGGATGTCGATATGGTGTGATCATGATAGGTTTAGCACCTTCCTCCAATTCAATAATATGCTCAATACCTCTGTCCGGTGGCCTGCCTGGTGGAATCTCACTGAATACCTTTTCATACTTAATCCTCAACTTCTGAATATCAGGATGATATTCCGCCTTATGTTGCTCCTCCTGTGTAGGTATCAAAGTGCAAACTGCTGCCCACTCTATATCATTATGCCTAGTTAATCTCTCCAACCGCCTAAATGAGATAGTCCTGATGTCTCCATTACGGATAGCCTTTAGCACATGAATCCTACCATTCATTTCAAATTGTATCTCCATATCCTCTAATCTCAGGGTAACCACCTTCAATGAACGTAGCCACTGCATCCCAAGTACTATGTCCATGTCACCCATGTTGACCACATGATAATCCGCCTTAAACTCATAGTTGTTCAAGCGCAAAGGTAAGTCTCGAACCATCCTGTCACAACGAAGAGTGTATCCATCAGCTACCTTGACTCTTAGTCCTTCGAACTCCTCAGTAATGAGTCCACGCTTCTCTACAAATCGTGCATCAATGAAATTATGCGTGGCACCTGTGTCCAACAATGTAATAACCTTCTGTCCAGCCAAGACTCCCCGAAGTCTGAAAGATCCCTCTCTCTGGATACTAGACAGTCGTGCTTCCTGTAAATGTAGCTCTGTTTCCTGCCTTTGCCCTGCACTGTCTATCTTTTGCTCTCCCTCTGCTTCATCAGGATCCTCATCATGATGTTCTGAACCCTCTGAATCTGAGCCTTCGTAATAAGCCCACATTGCCCGGTTGGCCTTCCCTTTTGGCCTCATAGGACAGTCATGGCCGTACTCATACGGGCCTTTGCAATAGAAGCATAGCTTCTTCCTACGCAAGTCATTAAGTGTCTCCTTGTCCAGCCTCTTACTTTCTTCCTTAGGTAGCTGTGCCTCTCTATGAAAGGGTTTCCTGTCCTTATCTTTTCCTGAAGGGAAACTCTTTGCCTGAAATTTATTTTTAGAAGCTGAAGAGGAATCCATGTCACAAGCTTTCTTAATGGCTTCCTGCAAAGTGGGAGGGTTGAGAGCTTTAATCCACCCTCTCAACGGATCAACTAACCCATCCATAAATAAAACCAATAGCCTTCGTTCAGATACATCTGTTACTAACACTGCAAGTTTCTGAAACTCTGAAATGTATGTTTCCAATGAGCCCCACTGTTTAAGCTGGGCTAATTCCTTGAAATGGAGTTTTGGATCTTTCTTATCAAAACGTTCAATCAATCTCTCCGTAAACTCCACATATGAGGTAATGTGTGCATGACCCATAGTGATCATACCATGATGCCACCATTCGTGTGCTAACCCATCCAGGTGAATTGCTGCATACTTAATAGCTTCTTCCTCAGACATAGGATTCAATTGAAAGTATGTGTCAAGCTTTTGAACCCAAGCTCTTGTTGTAGACTTCCCCGAGCCATCATAATATGGTAACTGTAGTTTTCCTACTTTCTTTCGTAGCTCATAGTTCTGAGTCCTGTCTTGTCCACGGGGCATATGCTTCATCCGCACATCCATATACTCTCTAAAGGTGATTGCAGCTGTAAAGTCTGGTCCTCCTGCTTCCCAATCTCTCCTCAGCTGATCCTGTATGTCAGTGATCTGGGGTTCTGGTACCGGCTGCTCTGGAGCTCTAGGAAGGAACGTAGGAATCATAGGCCTCGAACTTACTGTCCGAGCTTGCTGGGGGGCATGACCGAAATTGTTCCCAATTTGTTCGCCTCCATTATGTCTCTCATCCTGATTATTCCCATTCTGATTGTGACCATTCTGATTATTTCCTCCACCTATGTTAGCGTTCAACCCCATTTGTCAAGCCATCATCTGCATCATAAGCTCCATTCTCTGATTCTATTCCTGTGCTCTTTGTTCGGCTAATCGCTGTCCTTGTGCCAGGGTGTCTAATAACTGTAAAAATCTTTCCTCTTGCCGATCTGGACCAGCATTCCCGCCTCTATCCATATTGTAGTCGTAGTCTTGATCAAAAAATACCTCCCCTGTGTCTGTATGACTGGATTCTATGTCCACCTGGATAGATGAGCTAGACTGTTCGCTCTGCAGGTCAGAAATCCTATCTTGTCTTGCTTTGGTATTGCGGAAATTATAAGGCCTTTGTCGCATGCTCTGATTTTAGTGTTTTGACATTTCGTCAAACACTTTCCCTCCTATCCAGCTGTTCCAAATTTCCTATAAGACCTCCACAGGATGGCAGGACTTATAGCTCTGATACCACTGTAATGACCCTCTCTATAAAGGCCACAGAAACCCTCAAACTGAACTTAGGAATTTTGTCAAACACTTGGCGTGTAACAGTAACAATATTCAGAATATGGTAATTTTAGATTTGATACTTTCAGAATATAATCACAGAATTACAATATATATAAAGCCATTGAACTATATTTCAATTACAATGCAATAAATTCTGAAATTATTTTATTACCAATTCTGGACTGATTATTACAATGACTGTATGACAGCAAATTTACCCAAAAATTGACATATATTTCAGAATGCAAGAACCTGGTTTGAAGAACTATGGAAGAACACCATGTTTTGCTGCAGATCGTTGATGAAGACCTCCAACCGCACCCCCAAACTGTCCTTAATTTGCTGCTGCTGCCCAAACTAACAGGGCCGTACCAGGCCGTACCTGTACGGCTGCTGAAATAAAATAATATTAGGGGTTTGGGACCCCCAAATGCAAGGAAAATGGGCGCCTAGGGTTAGGTAGTAACCCTGTAAAACCATAAAAAATAACTCCAAGGGGTTGAGGAGATATGAGCAATTATGTGGTTCCGAACCCTGCTTTGCCAATTCTGAAAATGCACTTATTTTGTCTTCAAACTCTTGTCAAAAGCTTCTCCAATGATAGGGCAAATCTGAAATCCTTATTCCAACCAAAAACAAACCCTAACAACGAATTCTCAATAAGCTCCAATGAGATGGCTGAATACCAACTCCAATTATGCAACAATTCAGGTGATATTTCACACCCTCAAAGTCGCCAATCCAAGGGAGTGATTCGTTCCCAAAGATCGAATAATTTGCAGATCCAAAGTCCACAAATGTCTTCACAATGAAGAAGTAGAAGAGTTCTCCAATCCAAGCATGTCCAAATGAGAGGCCCAGCCCTCTATTTATTCACTTTTCTAAGAAGTTGCTAGAACTTCTAGAAACATCCTTTATAATTTCTCATTATAATGCACTTTTTTTATAATAAAGTAATTTTATAAAATAAAAAGTGCAACTCAAATTAAAATTATAACATGTGGGCCCCAATATCACATAATGATAAAATATAACCTCTTAACACTTCTTCAAGAGCAAGATATGACTATCTGATCCGCAGAATTGACTCTCTTTCCACACCATTTGCCTACGAGAGTCTGGAATAGGCAAATCCATGATCAATGCCATGTCGAACTAAAGAGGGGACATTACACTTTTGCAAATTTTCCTTCAAGGATCGCATAATGTCCTGACACTCTTGCAAAATATCCTTAGCCTTAGGCACCCTACTGTCCCCAAATAAAAAATCCAAAAAATTAGGAGCATCATACTCGTACAGTGCCATGAAAGGGGACATTTGAATAGACATATGGAAAGAGGTATTATAGCAGTACTCCCCTAGATGTAGCCACTTCACCCAAGCCCTCTGCTGCCCTGCAATGTAGTTTCAGAGATATCCCTCAACCCACTTGTTCACTATCTCTGTTTGCCCATCGGTTTGGAGGTGGTAACTGGTACTCGGAGTGAGCTCTGTCCCACATAACTTGAACAACTCTTGCCAAAAGTGGCTCATAAATCTGCTCTCTGTCACTGACTATGCTTCGTGGTATCCCATGTAGTCTGAATACCTCTCGAAAAAATAGTTCTGCTATTTGTGCTGCTGAATACGTAGACGGAATTGTAAAGAAATGTGCAAATTTCATCAATCTGTCTACCACAACAAAAATACAATCCCGACCTTGTGCCTTGGGGAGGCCTGTGATGAAATCCATGGAAATGCTATCCCACTTCTTCTCTGGTATGGGTAGGGGCTGTAGTAAACCACTTGGAAAGGAATGTTCTTGTTTGTTCTGCTGACATACTTGGCACTCCCTAACAAACTGAAGCACTTCTGTTTTGAGTCCTTTCCAAATGAAGCGCTCTCTCACCTGCCGATATGTCTTAAAGAATCCAGGATGTCCTGCCAATGGTGAATCATGAAATGCCTTCAAAATTTTCTGCTTCATAGCAGACTCGGGTACTAAATAAATCCTTTCCTTCTAGATGATTAGATCATTTACAACAGTATATCGACTATCCTGAATAGTTCCTTCAATAACACTAGATGCCCAACTATCCTTGGCATACTCTGCCAAGATCAACTCTCTCCAATCATCCATGACTATCCCAACAGCAAGCAAATGAGACCTTCTGGATAAAGCATCTGCAACAATATTTTTCTTCCCTTTGACATAGACTATGTCAAAATCATAAGCCTGTAACTTACTCACCCATTTCTGTTGCCTGTCATTAAGATCCTTCTGTCCAAGGAAATGTTTCAAGCTGTTATGATCTGTTTTTACTGTGAATCGGCTCCCTGCTAAGTATTGCCTGAACTTAGCTAGCGCGTGCATGATTGCTAGCATTTCCTTGTCATAGATGCTGTAAGTTCTCTCAACACCTCGTAATTTCCTGCTCTCATATGCAATGGGATGTTTGTCCTGCATGAGGATAGCTCCTACGCCCTCTCCTGAGGCGTCACACTGTAGCTCAAAAGGCTTGGTGAAATCTAGAATGGCTAAAACAGGACATGTACTCATCAGCTCCTTGAACCTGTCAAAACAATCTTGAGCCCTCTCTGACCACTTGAAACTGTCTCTCCGTGTCAAATCTGTAAGTGGTGCTGCTATCTATGAAAATCCCTTCACAAATCTGCGGTAGAACCCGCAAAGCCCAAGAAATCCCTTGAGTTGTGAAGTGTTCCTTGGTGGTGGCCAATCCAGAATGGCCCTGATCTTGTCTGGGTCAATCCGAACACTTCCTACACTAATAATATGCCCTAGATAAAGCAACTCTGTCATCCTGAACTCGCATTTACTCATCTTGGCATATAATGACTCCCTCTTTAGAATGCTAAGCACTGAATCAATATGCTTCAAATGTTCCTCCCAAGTACGGCTGTATATCAGTATATCATCAAAAAAGATCAACACAAACTTCCTCAACTGATCTCTGAATACTCTATTCATACAGGACTGGAAAGTGGCGGGGGCATTAGTCAACCCAAAGGGCATGACTAAGAACTCAAAATGTCCGTAGTGGCATCTAAAAGCTGTCTTCTCCACATCGACCTCTCTAACCCGTATCTGGTGGTAGCCGGATCTCAAATCAATCTTAGAGAAGTAGCATGCATCGTGCAATTCATCAATAAGCTCATCGATGCGCGGAATAGGGTATCGATTTTTTATTGTCTTCTTGTTTAGCTCCCTATAATCAATGCACATCCTCATTGTACCATCCTCCTTCTTTACCAATACTACTGAAGAAGCGAAAGGAATCTTGCTTGGCCGTATGTGTCCCATGTCAATCAACTCCTTGATTGCCTTTTCTATTTCATCCTTATATCTCTTTGGATGGCGGTAGGGTGTGATGATGACTGGCTTAGCCCCTTCCACTAACTCAATAACATGCTCAATTCCCCTATCCGGGGGTCTCCCTAGAGGTATCTCACCAAACACCTTAGTATGTTTGGTTATTATTTTTTGTACATCAGGTGGATACTCCTGTTTATGCTGCTTTGTCACCTCAGGCATTACTCTGAACTCTGCTATCCACTGCACCTGGTCGTGTCTGAAGAAACTCTGCATCCGCTTGAGTGACACCACTTGAAGTCTCCCATCTGACAGACCTCTGAGCACTATCTTCTTACCATTTGCCTCAAACCTCATTTCCATTTTTTGGAGGTCAAATGTAAACTCTTCCAGAGATTTCATCCAATTCATCCCAAGCACCATATCTTGATCACCAATGTTGACAACAAAGAAATCTCCCACCATGTCATAATCTCCCAAACGAAGCTGCAAGTTGGAGATTTTCTTGGAACAGTCGATTTTGAAGCCGTCGGCAACCATCACCTTAAATCCCTTATGCTCTTCTGTATGTAACCCTCTGCGTGACACAAATTTTTCATCAATGAAGTTATGTGTTGCCCCTGTATCAATGAGTGCCACAAATCTTTGTCCATCCAAAGTTCCCCTAACTTTGAAAGTGATGGCCTCCTGTATACTGGACAACTGAGCTATCGTGCTATCACTGTGTGCTTCCTCATGTGAAGAATTATCATCTCCATCTGATTCTGATGACTGCTCTAAATCTCCATCCACTGACTCTTCGGTTGAAAAGTACTCCATCTGCTTAGCTTTTGCTTTCAATGGACACTTATGTGACAAATCCCAAGGCTCCTTGCAATGAAAACAAAGCTTCGTCTTCCTAAGATCATTAAGTGTCTCATTGTCCAACCTCTTGCTTTCCTCCTTAGGTGGCTGAGCCTCTCTATGAAAAGGTTTACTGTCCTTATCTTTCCTCGAAGGGAAACTCTTTGCCTAGAATTTATTTTTAGAAGCTGAAGAGGAATCCATGTCACGAGCTTTCTTAATGGCCTCTTGCAAAGTGGGAGGGTTGAGAGCTTTAATCCACCCTCTCAACGGATCAGCTAACCCATCCATAAATAGAACCAATATCCTCCGTTCAGATACATCTGTTACTAACACTGCAAGTTTCTAAAATTCTGAAATGTATGTTTCCAATGATCCCCATTGTTTAAGCTAAGCTAACTCCTTGAAATGGAATTCTGGATCCTTCCTGTCAAAACGTTCAATCAGTCTCTCTGTAAACTCCACACATGAGGTAATGTGTGCATGACCCATAGTGACCATACCATGATGCCACCACTCGTGTGCTAACCCATCCAGATGAATTGCTGCATACTTAATAGCTTCTTCCGTAGGCATAGGGTTCAATTGAAAGTATGTGTCAAGCTTTTAAATCCAAGCTCTTGCTGTAGACTTCCCCGAGCCATCATAATATGGTAACTGAAGTTTCCCTACTTTCTTCCGTAGCTCATAGCTCTGGTTCCTGTCATGTCCACATGGCAAATGTTTCATCCGCACATCCATATACTCCCTAAAGGTAATTGCAGCAGTAAAATCTGGACCTCCGGCTTCCCAATCTCTCCTCAACTGGTCCTGTATATCAGTGATCTAGGGCTCTGGTACGGGCTGCTCTGGAGCTCTAGGAGGAAATGTGGGAATCATGGGCCTCGAACTCAGTGTCCTAGCTTGCTGGTGTGCATGACCGAAATTGTTCCCAACTTGTTCACCTCCATTATGTGTCCCATCTTGATTATTCCCATTCTGATTGTTACCATTCTGATTATTTCCTCCACCTATGTTAGCGTTTAACCCCATTTGACGAGCCATCATCTGCATCATAAGCTCCATTCTCTGATTTTGTTCCTGTGCCCTCTGTTTTGCTAATTGCTGTCCCTGTGCCATGGTCTCTAATAACTGTAAGAATCTTTCCTCTCCAAGATCCCGAGCATTCCTGTCATCTCGGTCACCCATATTGATGTCTTGATGATAGAATACCTCCTCTGTGTTTGTATGACTGGATTCTATGTCCACTTGCACGGATGAACTAGACTGTTCCCTCTGCAGGTCTAAAATCCTATTTTGTCTTGCTCTGGTATTGCGGAAATTATAAGGCCCCTATTGCATGCTCAAACATAAATGCTCTGATTTTAGTGTTTTGACATTTCGTCAAAGACTTTCCCTTCTATTCGGCTGTTCCAAATTCCCTATAAGACCTCCACAGGATGACAGGACTTATAGCTCTGATACCACTGTAATGGCCCTCCTCAAATCTGCTCTCAAAAAATGCTAATTAAAGCTCAAGGAATTTAATCAAACAATTCACATGCAAGGGACGTATGACTAATATAGTTTTTCAGCTGGCTTTAAATGACTCTTTTTTCAATTTGCATCAATGAGAATCTTGTGCTAGAAGACTCCAAATGGACTACACAATAGCCTAACATGAGTGTGCTACTAATTTTGACAATATTCAGTGCATATATATGATCTAAGCATGAGAAATGAACACCTACAGCCTAAGTCACAAGGTTCGAGTTCAAGTTCAAGTTTGACAACTATAAAATTCGGATGGAGTTCGATAGCGACAAAAAATTCGAGAAAAATTCAGCATTAAATTCGCTTTATAGAATTTCTTTAAAATATAATATATGTAATAATTTATTTTTATTTTCTCTTTTCAATCAAAATATTAAAAATAATACTAGTTTTATGAACATTAAATTTTTAATACAAAATAAATCACTAAACTCTATCTTTAAACACATAAAATGGAAATATATTAATTTTTTTATTTTGACTTTATAAAACAAAGTATAAAATTATGAAACATAAAACATAACATAACAAAGAGATACTTTAGTTATGCATAAACAATTTGATTTTTTTAATACAAAATAAATCACTAAACTCTATCTTTAAACACATAAAATGGAAATATATTAATTTTTTTATTTTGACTTTATAAAACAAAGTATAAAATTATGAAACATAAAACATAACATAACATAACTTTATTTTGACTTTATGAAACATAATAAAGCGATACTGTAGTTTTACGAACCCTATAAACCAAAATTAAATAACATAACGATACTTTTGATGGGCTCCCTTCCATTCTCGGCGCGGCAACAGGAGAAACCTTGGTTGCAGTGACGACGGCAAACAACTGTGCAGAATAAACAAACGCCTTCCAGACGTTGTTGTTTCATTGAGCCGTACGAATTTTGGCCAAATTTATACGATTTTTTTAAAAAATTTATATGTTCGCCGATTTTCGAACCTGAAGCTGGAAATTCGGCGAACCTTGTGACATAGCCTACAGCCAACTGGCATTTTTAGAAACAGTTGGTATGCAACTAACTAGATGATAAATAATGATATTGAATTGCTTAAATGACACCAGCAACTATTATCTTCTTAATTTGTAATGAAATTTCTAATACAATGCTCATGAAATATGGCCAAGACTTTTGGCATTTACATGGATTACAAAATGATAATGCTGGTATGATGCACACTTACAGCTGAAACTTATAACACCCTAAAAAAACAATACTATAAAAGAACCTGGTTGTAGATCACTGTAATAATTTTCTTCAATGCTGCCCTTTTGCTTTGCTTTTCTGATTTTCTTTTTCGAACTGCTTTTTCGGATCTGCTTTTTGAACGGCTTTTTTTCGGACTGCTTTTTCAGCCTGCTTTTTCGGTTCCGCTATTTTGGGCTGCTTTTTCGGACTGCTACCCTGTTGAATCTCAAGACCATATCTTTCAATGGCGTCAAGATTTTCAGCTTGAAGGGATTTCGTCCTTCAAACTATTGAGACAATCACTAGAAAATTTCCCGATTTTTTTGATATTTCCAACCATGAATAAATGAGAGCTATCCTCTTCCTTTTAATCCCTTCCTCACATGCTCCACGCTTCTGTCTTGCCAATGTGGGATAATACATGAGTTTTAATATTACTTCTTTTTTTCCTTTTACAAAGTCCATGTATGTACTCAAAAGGGGGACTCTTGATTTTTTTATAAAGTGATTTTATGAAACATTATAATATTTAATTTAAATAGTCACCTTACCGTTGTAACTTCAAACATTAGAATAATATACCAAATAAACTCGAAATCCCACATATAATAGCTCATCAGAAAGAGCCCAACAAAACGCATCTCATCCTGTCACTAAAAATTGAAGGCACTGCATCCCCCTATTGGCTTACTAAAAATAGTAAGTCTTTCCGAAAACCCAACAAACGAACTCCGTTTGGCCTGTAATTAAATTTGACTAGGCCAAATAACCTCAGGATCCCTTTTGAAGTCCTGGTTAGCCCTCGGGACCATACAAGAATGGGCTAACGACAACATACCTCCAAACTGGCTAAGTGGGGGACATTACAAATAGATTGGTTGAGAAACAAAATCTGCTTTGTTTCCAGGTTGTATCTCTCGATGCATTCCTTCAATAATTCATATGCATGAACTGCCATTGGAAAACCAACTACTTCTACCAGCCCGCTCTCTTTACGTTTCTGAGTGATTGGCTGAATGGGTTGAGAATTAAGTCTTCTATGAAGATGAACCAAATCATTGAATTTGAACGATGTGTCTGTAAGCTCTTTTAACTCACTCTCTAGGCCAATTAACTTATCGTAACCAGCAACTTTGATTGTCATTCGCTATGATTGTATAGGATGCAGTTCTGGATAAATGGTCATTTAAATATACTTGAAGAAACCAATTGCATGCAATTCTGATGAAAGAGGTATAGGAATTAGAATGTTGGCACCACATAAACGAAATTAAGTTTGGCCAACAATTGTAACAGCAGGATTTGCATTTAATTCCATGAGTAACGACTATTTAAACTTTCCATTCATTTACATGTAAAATCTTAAATTCCTGAAAGTTCTATTACTTTACTAAAAGTAAAGTGATATGACTAAGAATCACTTAACAACACAAATGCTTTAGCTTTTCGTGAAGTGCCTTACTTTGCTTGAAAATTCGGAATGCAAATATACTTGATAATGTTAACATATATATGTGGGAGAGAGAGACTAACTTAGCTTTTCCGCAAACCCATTTTCCTTCTATCTGGGATTGCAGCACGGGGAGTAATCCTTTTGCTAGCTTGCGCACTTCATTCTTTCACTTTCCGCCTAAAGCTTTTAACATTGCATCTCATTTATATCGAGGTCGCATTTCCATCACTAACTTTTCTGGAAGTATCTTTAGAGCATCTCCGAGAAATATTCGCACGTTAGACTAATTTGACTTTCTATTTTCAAGACCTCTAGAGAATTGGCCTTTTTCATTGCCTTAGGATGGAAAACCCCTTTCTCAACAACATTTCTTGGACTAGAGAAAAACTAACAACACTTCAGTCATTTACCTCAATCTAATGGCCTCAAAGCTAGATCTCGAGCATGCCTTACTGATTATGAGCCCATAAATGGTTCGTTAAACATCGTACTCACACTATTTGATCATTGGAATTGAGATTTGGCTCAAGTTATTACAGCTTCGGAAGTAGAACATAACAATTTCATTTTCATGGATACGCAACAGAAAGATCATAGACCTGTGTTCCCTCGTAGCACTTGATTTTATTTCTAGATATCTGAATGGAATACATTCTGGCTTCGATCTGCAGCTTAGTAGGCTTTTCTAGCATGGCATAATCATATTCTTAGCTTGTTAATCATTCTCATAGCTTCATCCTTTGGATTCACACTCGATATAGTTCGCTCAAGAGGAAAAACAACTTGAAAGCTCGGAATCCGTGGGACATGGAATTTTATGGCAAGATAGCAGAAAATGAAATTAAGAAAAACTTACTTCTCATTGGGAGGATGCCAGAACACACCCTGTAATGTTCCTCCCTCAAATTCACCCAGTAATTTCAACCATAAGGTATGATACTAGACGAATGTATGGACGTATGTGACAATGGAAGATCTTGTATGGATATGTGGGGTATTGGTGAGTTGTATGGCATGGGGAAGTTAGTTAATGAGGGTCATACGGTATGCAATTGGTGATGCCCATAAGGTGTAGAGGCCGTATGGTAGTATACTACGGTGGGTGGTGTGAAGGTGAGTCTGGCCGTACGAAGAACAGAGAAGGGTTGTGATGGAACCCAGAATTCTAGGGTTAGTTTCTACGCATGGGTTGTATGCTCGTGTATATCCGAATTAGATTGAACTAATAATAGCAGTTCCAAATTTTATAAGGAGTTTGTTTACCATATGGATTAATTAAACAACGCACACAGGAAATAGACACGAACACCGAATAGCAAACAGCAGAACTATTATTATTATTCGCATATACCAACAGTACATCATGCTTCCTTACAATGCTTCTCGAAGGGGTTATAAATACTTTCCGAAGAACCTTCCTGAAGGTATCCGTCGGCCAGATACATCATGTCCGCTACAAACTATTTACCGTCGGCTACATAACAAGAACTTTCCCGAAGGGACCCGTCGGCTGATACACAATTTCCTTTCCGAAGGGACCCGTCGGCCGATACACAATTTCTACCGACGACATCATCCCCCCCAAAAAGAAAAGTCGTCTCTTGATGACTATTACAAAATCTCTGAGACAAATCAACAACCAAAATACATTGACTGACTAATTGGTCTTCAACACTGTCACCTTAGCCAATCTGACATCTGACCTTGATAGCCACCTGTGCCACTTTCTGCTTTCCAATTCCGAGTATACTGAACCAAGTGTCGCTGCACTGCCTCCAACTGGATGATCAGCTCCTCCCAAGCTCTCTACGCATCCACCAAGACAACCTCATGGCCAACACCTACTCTCAGTGCCTCTGATACACAGACACTCCATGCCTGCCGTAGCTCCAAGTCTTCTCAACTAGTCAAACTCCCACGACTGATATCCGCAACGACTGGGGGTCCAGGGGGCAACGCCCCTGGCGGGGTTGAGGGGCAGCGCCCCTCGCGGAGTCCTGGGGCAGCGCCCCGGGTGCCGGCAACACCAATTTAGCACTCTGAAACCCACACAAAACTGCACGGAACACACCATTTCTGTCATTTTCTGCCGATTCTACACTCTTTCTGGCAATCGCTGATTTTTCCCCTTCCTATGGTATCATTTGATATTCATTCTGAGCATTCTTGATTTGTCGACGTTCTTTTTCTTTTTTTTTTTGTTATTACAAAACCTCCTTCCACAATTTCTCTAACCCTTGACAAAGATGCAAAATATCGGCTACTCCATGCATTAATCTTTCAAACATATAATTTATAATTTTACACTCTGTACGCCAAATTGTGGTTGAAATCCGTATGGCCAGATATATACTGGAAATCCGTACAGCTTAAAGTCCGTACAAGCATGAAAAAACCGTACACAAATCTGGAAAGCTTAGTCGCACACCAAGCTTGAAATCCATACGCTGAACTGAGAAGAAGAATCCGTACGGTGCAGTGCGTGATTGACAAGAAGCTAATACCAAATCCATATTCCATAGTGAACAAGCTTTGTTGCCAAAATCCGTACGGTAAAGTGATTGCCAAATTTCGTACGCTAACTTGCAATCCATACATTGTAGTCTTTATTGCAATTTCTGTATGCCACTTTGCAAATGAACTTGAAACCCATACGGTTAATGACCATTAAAAGCCGTACGGTGACATCTATTAAAATCCGTACATTATTCATGTTTTAATAAAGACGTACGGTAAAAGCCGTACAACTTCTCAAAAATTAACTTTAAAAGACCGTACGAGCTAAAATCCGTACGGTGCATCAGCCTTCAGGAAATCGTACGGTGGACTTTCAAATTGATGTTACAATATGCAGCTCCTGAAACCCATACACTATCTTCAAATATTGAAACCCGTACACCAAAAGAAAATCGTACCTTTGCTGGAAATCCGTACATGAGAAAGCCGTACATCTCAGACTTTACAATCTGCAAAACCATACACTTCCTCCAAAATCCGTACGGTGCTTACACCAGCTCCCAACTTAAAAACCGTACACCATCTCAAAAACCGTACAACTCAAAAACCAAGTGAAAACCGTATGGTGAGCATACAAAATCCGTACAGTGCTTACACCAGCTCCCAACTTAAAAACCGTACACCATCTCAAAAATCGTACAACTCAAAAACCAAGTGAAAACCGTACGGTGAGCATACAAAATCCGTACGGTGCTTTTCTTTAATTTTTTTTTTTGTTTTTTTTGTTGTCAACAACAAAAAACAGTCAATTTTCCCTTCGACCATCGTCCCCGTCAGTCTGTAGTGACGGAGGGGTCTCCCGAAGGCCATTTCCTGATGCAGAGGTCTTCCGGTCGTGATATATCTTCAATTTCGACCCATTCACCGCCTAAGGCACTTCATGTCCATCCAAAGTCCATAATTTGATTGCTCCATTGTCCCCTACTTCTCGAATTTGGTACGGCCCGACCCATTTAATTTTGAACTTGCCTGGTTTGATCTCATTCCGATCGTCGTACTTTAATACCCACTGTCCGAGTTGAAACCTGCTACGCCTGTTTTGTGTCATCTCCATACCGCCCAGTTTGTTCCCGAAGCTCCGTAGCATGGACTCCATCAGTTGCCCCTTCTGGCCGCCAATAACACGTCCACTCCGTACTGCTGCAACTTTTATTAGACCCTTCCGCTTTGTTTCCTGTGCAGACCGTATCATGTCTCTTCATTGCTGCTGGTACCTTTCTGCTATATTTGTGGTTTGACATAATACTTTCTTCCTGCGCAGTCGTACAGTAGAATCTTTCCTTCTTTTGGGTTCGTACTGTATGTTCTGTCCTTCAGCTTCAGTCATATCCGCGTTTTCTTCTTCGGCTTCTCTATGTTGCTTCGAACATTCATTTCTTCCTTTGGCTTCTCCATGTTCCTTCAGACATTCATTTCCTCCGTCGGCTTCTCTGTGTTCCTTCGGACATTAATTTCCTCCTTCGGCTTCTCTGTGTTCTTGCGGATATTCATTTCCTCCTTCGGCTTCTCTGTGTTCCTGCGGATATTCATTTCCTCCTTTGGCTTCTCTGTGTTCCTTCGGACATTCATTTCCTTCTTTCTTACCTTCGTCGATCCTTAGCATATTACAACTTGGAAAGAGCTCATAATCCTCTATCTGCCAGTGGTAAAGACCATTTACTGAATCCAGATCATCATCTCCTTCCAATTGTAGGACTCCCTCCTGATCGGGTTCCATACTCTGCCTCCTCTCATCATCTTCTCCTTCGGAATCCGACGATAGAGCTTCTTCTCCAACCATCTGAGTGTGTAGATCAATGACATACTTCCGGCCTTTGCTTTCAAGTGATAAAGTATTTTTCTTCCAATCGTGTTTTACCTTGGCTTGTATCAACCACCCCCGGCCCAGAATGGCATCATATCCTCTCCGCTTCAGTGGGATCACGACAAAGTCCAACAAGAACGGTTGTGTTCCAATCATCACTGGTTGTGCTGTCAGGACTCCCAATGGCTTGATTCCATGTTGATCGGCCGTTAGCAGCTGGAATGTAGGCGGCCATAATGTCGGCTGTCCCAACTTTTTCCAAGTGTCTTCAGGCAACACATTGACACCGGACCCTCCGTCCACAATTGTTTCTGTCAATAAAGTCCCAAGAATTCCCATTTTGACGACTGCTGGATGGCGTCCGGATGAGAGGGCTAACAACATTGGATCTTCTGCACTTGCGCCACTTTCCTTCTCCTTTTTGTGCACTGTACTTGCTCCACTTTCTTGCTTCCTTCCATGTTCTCCTGGTAGTTGAGCAGCGGGAACAATGTTTGTGAGTGTCGATCGGAGTTGAGGCATAGTGAGCAACAGATCACTTATCCTGACAGGTATCTCGGCTTGCAAAATTTGTCGGACAATGTTCTGTTCTGCGCAGTTCCGTACGGAAGTACTCGGCGTGTCCTTCAGGTGTGCCGTTTCTGCCTGTGTTGCTTTCTGGATCTCTACCCGTGCTTCTTCCAGTCTCTTTTTTTCTTCCGCTGGGTCGGGGTACACTTTTGCTTGCTTCCGTGTGATGGCCAAAACCTCTTCTTCGTTCGTCCCGATGGTGATCAAGTTTACTCCCGACTTCGGACACCTAGCATCTTCATGATCACCAGGTCCACACCATCTGCATAACAACTTCGGTGTGTTCCCTGTTGTACACTCTCGGGCGAAGTGACCCCATAGATTGCATGCGCGGCATTGAACTATCGGCCGACCATCGCATCATACTGAATTCGACTCCTTCCGCCATTATTGTTGTTGCTGGTATTGTTGTTATTTTGACCATGCCGGTTGTTTCTGTATCCACCCGATGTGGCACCATCCGTACTGGTGTTCCCGTTCCCTCCGGACGGGGAGGCCTCCTGTGTCAGGAACACTTGCTGCGGTGTTCTTGTTTTCAAATTGAAAGGGCATTCCTTTACTGAGTGTCCCATAATCTGGCAGATCTCGCAAAATTGCTCTTTTGGGCAGGATCCCTTCGTATGGCCTTCCTTCTTGCACTCCATTCACCATAGTTCATTGCCCTTAGTTTCCTTGTTCACGTTCTTGAATTCCTTCATCATCCGAATCATGTCTTTCTGAAGGGCACGAACCTTCTTGTTGCTTCCTTCGTCATCGCTGCTATCATTTCTTGAGGATGCATCGTCATCTGAATCGGAACAGCTGGTCTTCTTCTTCTTCTTCTTTGTCTTCTGGTCACTTTCGAGGTTCATTGCCCGGTTGTACGCTTCATTGTATGTGGATGGCGGCACGATCTTCATCTTCTATGAACTCCTTCTTAATGTTATCCCAACTATTTAATTTCTGTGGATCGGCATCAGTAAACCAATCAATGGCAACACCCTGTAGGGTTGCGGGAAATTGTCGGATCCATTCGTTTGTATCTGTTATGCCATTCGCCCTCCAGATCGTTTCACATGTTTTACAATGTCGAATGGGATCAGCTGCTTCATCACCATCAAATTTAGGCAATTTTTCCTTCGGACCTGCCATTATTATTGTATGTCGAGGGTTTTGTTGGGTACCTGCGCTGTTGTACACTCCCGTGCTATTTTGAGTACCCGCACTGTTCTGAGCTCTCGTGCTGTTTTGAACACCCGCGCTGCTTTGCACACCCGCATTGTTCTGGACAGCTGCGCTGTTTTGCACACCCGCACTGTTCTGCACACCCGCGTTGTTCTTTGCTTCCGCGCTGTTTTCAATACCCGCGCTATTTTGGACTTCCGCGCTGTTTGGTGAAGAAGAGGGTTCGTCAGCCGAAGCTGTTCGTTCCGGAAGTATATCTCGGACGAAGAGGTCACTCCACGCTCGTGGTCCTTCGGCACTCCGAGCCGTGCGAGTCAATCTCCTTCCGTCAGGATTCTCTTATCGTGGCGTATGCAGGTTCAGAAACTCCTCCCTTGCTTCTTCCACCAAATCAAGTCGTTGTCGAGTCTCCTTCAACAATCCTTCCGCGCTCTTGTTTCCGTCGGAAATCTTCTGAAACCTCCTTCGATGCTCTATCTGCTGAGCCAAAATAAAATTTTCCTGCGCAACGCGTATGGCATCCTTTTCCTTCAGCTTACTCTTATCTTTGTTCAACTGATTCGGCATTTAATTCATATCCGCTTGCCTGTGTGCCAGATCCATCGGGCAACGGCGCCAAATGTTTACCGTATGGATTAATTAAACAACGCACACAGGAAATAGACACGAACACCGAACAGCAAACAGCAGAACTATTATTATTATTTGCATATACCAACAGTACATCATGCTTCCTTACAATGCTTCCCGAAGGGGTTATAAATACTTTCTGAAGAACCTTCCCGAAGGTATCCATCGGCCAGATACATCATGTCCGCTACAAACTATTTACCGTTGGCTACATAACAAGAACTTTCCTGAAGGGACCCGTCGGCTGATACACAATTTCCTTTCCGAAGGGACCCGTCGGCCGATACACAATTTCTACCGACGACAGAGTTCCAGCATATAGCATATGCCATAATTGCATATCTGACATTTGGATCTTTGCCAATTGAGTCCTGCACATTTGACCATGAGGCTCAAATGAATGCTTTTCACGCTCAAATTCGTGAGCGCATGCAATTAGATGCAAGATGGAAGTAGATACAACAAGAATTAAACAAAAGTAGCTCTGTAGACTACTCCCTTCTTTTGGAGGATAATGAAATAAGAGGAGAGTCACATCTTAGAGAATCATCAGGTGAAGAGGCCGATGCTCTTTGAGGAAGGCTCATTCCCAGACTTTCTGCTGTCATTGCCCATCATGTGACAACATTTTGGAAATTAGCACTTTCAATATTTAATGGGAAGTTTGCTAAGGTTTCTCAAGTAGGCTCAACAAATAGTGTTCTTGATTCAAGCAAGTATGAAGGAAGTATCAGAAAACATAATTCCATTAAAGAGGGACTTGGTGAAATAAAATATTCAAATCATTCCATGGATGAAGTTGTTGCAATCGTAGATGACATTATATGTGTCTATGATACCAAGGTACAAAATGCATTCCAAGAACTTGAGGAGTCTAATGTTCTTCGCCCTTGTATGACAGAAGCAATTAGAGAAATATCTAAATTATGTACTACTTTTGAAGGGAAGGATTGTGCACCAATGACTACAGTGCAAACAATCTTTTCTTTACCAACATAGGTTACAAAGTTGTTCATACTGAGGCTTTGCTCATGGATGAAAGCAACAACTCTTGATATTGTCAATGATGAATGTTGGGTAACAGTATCAGTTCTTGAACGCAATGATTCAGCTTTTTCCATATTTGCTTTGCCTCTATCATTTCATGAAATGATGCTATTTGCAATGGATCAAATTAGCGAAATGGTAGAATCTCTGAAGCAAAATTCATCTGAGGCCTATGATATGGACATGCAGGTTCAGCAGATGCAAGACTCTGTGAGGTTTACCTTTTTAAACTATTTCCTAGAATCATAGGATCACTGGAGCAGTCATTGCTAGAGTGGCTGGTGTATTGAAGGATTGGATGCCTATCGTTCTTCCAACAGTGGTGTTCCCAAGCGCGGTTTTATCTCCTGTGCAATTTCGAGCACTTTTTCTTCTCAAAGATTGACATCAGAAGTTTGTACGCCATGAAGCAGAATCTAGGTTTTTGGCTATAAAAGTTGAGGTGATAGCTGTGTAAAGGCATGTGTTGTCCTATTTTTATCATCAGCAAACAACGACTCAAATTGCATCATGAAATCCAAGATATTGCAATCTGTTGAAGAGCCCTTTTTACAATGAAAGGAATATTTGTGATATACATCTTATGTTTGTTCGTTTTGTTGTAGGATTTGTGATCAAAGAGAAGGCAGGAGCAGCAGACGCACATGAGAAATCGGGAAGCCTTTGCGAATATGTTTTGGATAGAACTCATGAACAAAAGCTCGCATTTTGGTGGCAGGATCAGATCCTTCGCATTCCTCATTCGGGCAGCGTGTGGAGGATAGGTTGTAGGCAGTCTATTTTTACAATTCCTCACGGGGCAATGTAACCATATCGCAACCCTGCGGAATCATATTGGGCATTTCTTGAGAAGGAGAGCACGGGAGTTTGCCAAATTATGGAGCGAAGGTTCAGTTTTGTATAAGGAATTTAATAAGACGGATATATTTCGATAGTTTGGAGTTATACTGTGTTTTATTAAAAGTATTATGCTCACAACATCATTAAAAGGGAGTTATGGTTAGTTTTTGTTATGAAAGGATGTATTGCTTTGGAAAAGGCATAGTGCCTTTTTGCTTTGTATAAATAAGAGGATGTAAAATCAAAACCACACAGAGCCCATATTATTTGAAAACTTCCTGCATATATATTGTGAAGCATACATATTATTTAACCTTTTCAGAGAGAAATTATTGGAGATTTGAACAAAGCAAAGGAGATTTAGATTTTTTGAGCATTAATTCCAGGCATTGTAAGGATCGATATGTGTTGAATAGAGCATCAAAAGGCTGAGTGTCTTCAATACAATTTTTCCAACAATAGAATTAGTAAGAAATTCTATTTGTTTTAGAGTTGAATTATACATAGCTCATCCTTTATGGTTTAGTTGTCCATTTGTTTATAATTTATTGATTCGATAAGTACATTAAATTGTTCATTGCTATTCAGATTTGACCAATACAAATATTGCAAGATATCATCTCTTTCCCATTATTTGTATCTATTGTGTTCACATGATGGTTAAAGTATAATAGACTAATTTGAATACGCTTAAGTGTGACAATTTGTGGCATCAAATTAATTGAATTATTAACAAAAATTATACCATCAATACTGTAAAGTTGTATGTAAGAAATGTATGTTTGACTCTACTACCCAATTAGAATTCAGCACTAATCATAAACTTGTTCATAAATTTTGAATCCAATGCTGGCATTTCTCCATCTTTTTGCTTTGAGGATTTGATTTCATTTAGTAATTCGTCTAACTTTTTCATTTCAACAAAATGCAAATTTAATAAAGTAATCAAAGTTTGGAGATAAATAGTTATTAATGCCAATCCAGAAAATTTCCTTGACACTTCTTAGTTGAGGAGTTTGTTCTTATGCTATAATCCACTAAATCATCTTGGATCCGAGTTTTGTCATCCAGGATTTGGGTAAACAGGCCTTGGTCCAACGGAACCAAAAGCGTAGAGGGTTTGAATCAATTCTGTCAAGTTGGCCAAAATCAGTTAGATACCTAGCATCAAGCAGGCAAGGCTCGCTGGTTTCTAACCAGTGATTTTGATAACCAAGAAGCTGTACGGTGGCTACCAAGTGCAATAATGAAGTCATAGGGTATATCTATGAAGGTCGTACAGAGGTGAGAAAGGTGTATGGTGAGAGGGCTAAGTCCGTACAATGGAGGGGAGTGGAAGGTGTAGACGATGGCTGTACGGTGTGGGAGCAGCTGTGGGAATGGCTGTATGGTGGGATATGAAGCCGCACGATGTTTGATGTAGACTGATGAATGGAGACCAATATGCCTGTACAGAAAGGTGTACGGAGGTAGGGGCGATGCAAGGGATTTGACAATGTCACTTAGAATGCAGAATATCAAATATTAAACACGAATAGTTGCAAAAGGTAGAAAATAAAGATACACGCTTGATACCAGATAGTATGCCCATATACAGATAACACTCCGATTTGCCAAATCCGAGCCAAGTAGTATGAAGATGGAATAAGGTGAAGGATGAATCCTACCAAAACTGCACAAGCCAAATAGGGAAGGTCTTTCACTTCCGAAATAGTGAAATACAGAGAATCCCAATAGGAATTTGCACTACAGAGAAAATAATCCAAATTGCATATCTAATGATTACCTATAAGCCGTGCTTAAATACCCGTCGAGGAAAACTTTTTGAGGTTGTACAAAGATAGCCAATGGCAACACAAACTACTGAAACAAAATAAAAATGGGTCTGAGATACATTAAATCAATCGACCTGTTACAATAGTTTGATAAAAATGTTTTATTTTATAATGGGAACATTATAGTCCTCCTATCCCAAATTTTGCTTGACTTCAAGCAAATGCAATGCTGGGTGGTGGAGAATGTGCTCACCCTCCCACATCGCATCATCCAATGGCAAGTGTTTCTAATGCACCAGATATTCCTTCACCTTACAATTCTGCAGAGTCTTCTCACGTACTTCAATGATCTCGTCTGGTTCCAATATGAGCTTTCCTTCATTGAGTGGTGGAAAGTTTGTGGCTAATGTTCTAGCCTACAGCCTTCTTCAGGCATAAAACATGGAAGACATTATGAATACGACTTCCCTCTGAAAGTTCCAGCTCATACACGACTTCACCAATGCGACGAACTACACGATAGAGGCCATAAAATTGTGGCTTCAATTTTTCTTTTCCCTTTTCCTTCAATGAGGATTGTCCATATGGCTAGAGTTGGAGATAGACCAAATCCCCTACTTCAAAACTCTTCATTCTATTTTTGTTGGTGTACATCTTCTGTTGATTTTGTGCCCGCTGTAGGTTTTTCTTCAAGCATCTCAGTATGTCCTATGCCTCTTGAAGCCAGTGCCTCGCCCTTGGTGTGCCACTGTCACCCAGAATTGTGTCGACGAAGGAAAGGGGTTCGTACCCATACAGAGCTTTGAATGGTGCCATTCCGATGGACATGTGGTACATAGTATTGTAGCAATGTTCCCTTGGATGTATCCGTTTGACCCATGCTCGTTTTTGTGCCAAGACATAGTTTCGAAGGTAACCTTCGAGCCATTTGTTCACAATCTCCATTTGTTCGTCTCTCTACGGGTGGTAACTAGTACTTGGTGACAATTTTGTCCCTGCCATCCGAAACAGTTCTGTCCAGAAGATATTGATGAATTGCCCATCCTGATCACTAACAATGTTTCAGGGTAACCCATGCAGGTGAAAGACTTTTCTAAAAAATAGATCGGCAACTTGCGTGGCCTGAAGATCTGAGGGGATGGCGAAGAAATACAATCCTTTCCGTTCACCTTGGAAAGCCCCGTTATGAAATCCATCGAAATACTTTCCTACTTATGTTCTAGAATTGGAAGAGGTTGTACTAACCCGACAGGTAGAGTATGTTTGGATTTGTTCTGCTAGCAGACCGCACACTCTCTTACATACTGCAACACGTCCCCTTTTTGTCCTTTCCATGAAAACCTCTCTTGGAGACTTCTATAAGTTTTGAAGAAACCCGGGTGTCCCGCCAAGGGTGAGTCGTGTACTTCATGATTTTCTGCTTCAATTTGGATTCTGACACTAAAAATATCCAATTCTTATAGTAGATGATGTCATCCACCACTTTATACCTATCATCCTAAGTGTTGCCATCCATCAGCTCATAGGCAAATGTGATTTTAGAGTATTATACCAACAGATGTGCCTTCCAGTCGGCTGAAATCTAGTTTAGTGAGCAGATGGCGGGTTTCCTGGACAAGGCATCTACAACCACATTGTTCTTCCCTTTCACATATTCAATGTCAAAATCAAAAGCCTGAACCTTGCTTACCCATTTTTGTTGCCTCTCGTTCAAGTCCCATTGCTCTAGAAAATATCTCAAACTATTGTGATCCGTATGAACGACAAACTTGGCACCTACCAGATACTACTAGAACTTAGTTAGTGCATGTACGATGGCCAACATCTCTTTGTTGTAGATGGAATATAGGCATTCTTTCTGTGTAAGCTTCCTGCTCTCATAAGCTATGGGGTGTCTATCTTGCATTAGTACCGCGCCAATGCCTTCGTTGGACATGTCGCACTCCAAAATGAATGGTCGAGTGAAATCAGGTAATGCCAGTACGGGGCAAGTGCTCATTGCCTCCTTCAACTCATCAAAAGTGAGTTGTGCCTTTTCATTCCACTGAAAAGATCCCTTCTTTGTCAGATCCGTTAAGGGTGCGTTGAGCTGAGAGAATCCTTTAACGAATCTCTAGTAATAACTGCACAGTTCGAAAAATCCTTGCAAATCCATGAGTGATTTTGGCGGAGGCCAATCAAGGATAGCCTAAATCTTCTCCTGATGAACTTGAACTCCATATTTATTGACAACATGCCCTAGGTACAATATTTTTGTCATACCAAATTCACGCTTTGATTGCTTTAGGTGTTCTTCCCATGTCTAGCTATAAATAAGATCATCAAAAAGTACCAATAAGTACTTACGTAATTGTTCGTTGAAAATGGAATTCATGCATGATTGGAATGTAACAAGTGCATTTGTCAATTTGAACAACATGACCAGAAACTCATAATGTCTGTAGTGGCAATGGAAGGCTGTCTTTTCTATGTCTTCCTCCCTCATGCGTATCTGATGGTATCTAGAATGGAGATCTATTTTCAAAAAATAGACTGCACCATGCAATTCATCCAACAACTCATCTATCCTTGGAATGGGATATCTATTCTTTATTGTTTTTTTGTTCAAGGCACGGTAGTCCAAACACATGCGCATTGTCCCTTCCTTTTTTTTGACAAATACCACCTACGATGCGAAAGGGATGGAACTAGGACGGATCCATCCTTTCTCTAGTAGTTCCTGAATCGTCTTTTCAATTGCATCTTTGAACTTCTTGGGATGGTGGTACGATGTGGTTATGACCAGTTTGGCTCTTGCTTCCAAATCGATTGTATGTTCAAACTCTCGATGCAGTGGTATGTCGGTAGGAATGTCTATAAAAACTTTATCGTGGTTGCTCAAAATCTTCTGAAGATCGTCATCCTGGAGAGGTGTCTGTTGCCCTTTAATGGAAACTGTCGAAACAAAACAATGTATGACCCAAGCAACGTCATCACGCCGAAAAATTGTCTCCATCCAATGTGCAAAAATTTCCTTTGAACTCTCATTTTTCATTCCGCAAAGAACAACCTTCTTTCCATCAATAACGAAAGTGAAATCCATCCTTTTGAAACTCTGAGTGTATTCATCAAGTGTCTCCATCCATTGTATGCCTAGAATAACCTCCATATCATCAAGGTCCACTATGAAGAAATTCTCAATCACCGTGTGATTTGCCATTGTGATACTTAGCTAAGGAACAAGTTGTGTCCAGGCAGAAGAGTCCCTCTGGCAACCTTGACCTGAAATCCTGTATGTATCTCCGTAGGTAGACCTCTTTGCTTCACCAGAGATGAGTTTATGAAATTTAGAGTGGCTCCGCTATCCAGCATCACCATAACCCTTTGTCCTTGAAGGCTACCCCTTACACGAAAAACTGTGCACCTCGAGCTACCAACTAGGGCAATAGTTCCTCCACATTGTACCAAAGCTGCAATTCTTTCCATACGATTCAAACTAACCATATCGGTGTCATCGTGATGTTGGTTGTCTTCAGCGAGCATTTCCTCCTGTTCTTCCTCATCATCGGAGACAACCTCAATGTAGTGTATCTTTCTTTTTCCAAGGCATCTGTGGCCAGGTTCCCATGGTCCCTTGGAGTTGAAACATAACTTCTTCCTTTGGAGTTCTTGTCTGGTAGCTTCATCCAATGACGGCTTCTTGGGCGGAGGTTTATTATCTTTGTCCCTCAAAAACGCAAGCGGTTTGTGGTGTGAGTAACTTCGAGAGGATGACGTCGACGATGATGCCATGCTCTGTGCCTTCTTAATGGACTCCGATACGGTGGCAAGATTGAACTCTTTTACCCAACCTTCAGTGGTTCTGTCAGTCCGTCCATGAAGAGCACTACCCGTCTTCTTTCAGAAATGTCCATGATCAAAACAGAGAGTTTCTTAAATTTCACAATGTACTAGTCAATCGATCCAGTTTGTCTCAGCTGTGCCAAATCTTTGAAATTGAGTTCTAGATCTTTACCATCAAATCGCTTTATCAATCTCTCAGTGAATTTTGCGTAAGTAGTTATTTGATCATGCCCCAGTGTGATGGTGTCGTGATGCCACCATTCATGCGCAACTCCCTCCAAGTGTAGTGCCACAAATTTGATTGCTTCTTCTTCTGGCATTGGATTCAACAGGAAGTAAGTATTGGCCTTCATTACCCATGCTTGTCCAGATATGGATCCAGATCTGTCAAATGGAGACAGATTTACTTTACTCAACTTTCTTCTAAGATCATCATTAAAGTATCCCCGATTTCTGCCTCCCGAATATCTCATTCTCAAATCTGCATAATTTTTGTAGGATATATTCTCCTCAAAATTCACATTCTTCCAATCTTCTCTTAGTTGTTCTTGCATCTCTTCAAACGTTGGTTCTTTCCCTCCGTGTGGTGCCTGAAAAGACGGTATGGAAGGTTGAGAGTGTGCTAGATAAGGGTTTGTTTTACCCGACATTGAGTCCTCTCTATGACCATGTTGTCCTCCAGATATATTATTGTCTGCCAACTTCTTGAGAGTCTCTTCCATGAGTTGCTGAGTATTGGTGATCTATGCCTAATTCTTTGGAAGTTCTCTTAGTAGTGCCGCAAGTTCAGCATCTGTTGGTTCTAGTTTGGCAACCATTCTATCAATGGAATGAGTTCTTTGTCTCTTTTGGCTATAAACTCTCATTCACTGTTCACAAGCTGGCAAGATTGAAGTGCTCTGATACCACTATAATGTTCCTCCCTCGAATTCACCCAAAAATTTCAACCATAACGTATGATACCAAATGAATGTATGGCCGTATGTGACAGTGGAGGATCCTATACGGATATGTGGGGTACTGGTGAGTTGTACAGCATGGAGAAGTGAGTTAATGAGGGTCGTACAATAAGCAACGATAGGCATCCAGACGCCGTACGATATGCAAGTGGTGATGGTCGTACGGTGTAGAGGTCGTACTGTCTATATTGGTGGCCATATGGTAGTATAGTACAGTGGATGGTGCAAAGGTGAGTTTGGCCATACAAAGGACAGAGATGAGCCATAAGTTGGCTACCAAGCGCAATAGTGAAGCCGTACGGTATATCTATGAAGGTCGTATAGAGGTGAGAAAGGTGTACAGTGAGAGGGTTAATTTTGTACGATAGAGGGGAGTGGAAGGTGCAGAGGTTGGCCGTACGGTGTGGGAGCAACCGTGAGAATGGTCGTATAGTGGGATATGAAGCCGTACGGTGTTTGATGAAGATCGATGAATGGAGACCAATATGCCCATACAGGAAGGTGTACCGAGGTAGGGGCAATGCAAGGGATTTGACAATGTCACTCAATATGTAGAATATCAAATATTAAACACGAATAGTTGCAGAAGCTAGAAAATAAAGGTACACACTTGTTACTAGATAGTATGCCCATATATGGATAACGCTCCAATTTGTCAGATTTGAGCCAAGTAGTACAAAGACGGAATAGGGTGAGGGATGAATCCAATCGAAATCGCACAAGCCAAATAGGGAAGGTCTTTCAGTTCCGAAATGGCAAAATACAGAGAATCCCAACAGGAATTCACACTACAAAGAAAATAATCCAAATTGCATATCATATGACTACCTATAAGCCGTGTTTAAATACCCGTCAGGGAAAAATTTCTGAGGGTGTACAAAGATAGCCGATAGCGACACAAACTATGGAAACAAAATAAAAATGGGTCCGAGATACATTAAATCAATCGACCTGTTACAATAGTTTGATAAAAATGATTTATTTTATAATGGGAACATTACACACCCCAACAATGCCTAGATCACCTAGACCCTGCGCGCACCAAAAAAACAGGAGACCCACTTAGAAAGATTAGGTAAAAGGTAGTGCAAAGGGAGACCCAAAAAACAAAGAAAGTAGAGCACTTTGGGGGAGATGAGAAGTGACCTAAAAGAAACTTAGACATCACTTGGACACACACTCACTTTCATACCAAAGACTTCAAGCTTTAAAAGGATAAGACTAAACTTGGCAACATGCACCTACAACAATAAGAAAAAAATCTTGGAGTTTTTGGGAATTCTTTTATTTTGAGCTACAGTATTCACTCTGATAACCGTGGTGGTGGTTCTTTTGATAACCTCTTGATTCTCTTTGATGAATTGTCGATTGCCATTTGAAACTTGATGTAATCAAACTTTTCCTCATTCCTCAATCGTTGGGGATTCTCCTTTGTCACATTTGCAAATTCTGAATTTTCCAACACTTTGAAGACCTTCTCAATGATGTCCAGTTGTAAAATCAGAACGACTTTCCCATCAATATCTTTAACTGATTTTATTTCTTTTAATGCTCAAAATGCTCAGCGCATTCCCACATGAATTCAAGTTCTAGCGCAATCATTGGGAAAGTGGAGACCAAATGAATATCACCTCTTTTGATTCAAAGCATGTCTTCTTGATAGTATGTCTCTATTCTTTGAAGAAATTCTAGCATATCTTCACTTGAAGAGTTCGTTGCAACATGAGAATTTCAAAGAGTGAAACATCTTTCAATGGGATTGAATCCATGAGGGTTTCAAGTTTAGGAAAACAATGGTAAATCCATGGAGGATGTGTTCTAAGTATGATTTAGATATTAATAGAACATTTTTGAAGGCTGGAAATGAGTGGAGTAACTTGTATTTTTGGACAATAAAAGCCAAAATCGGGGTTTGGATGGTGAATTACATGTACACAAAATGGGACTTTTTTTTTAGATGGTTAAGAATGCAAGTTGGAAGCATATGGATGCATGCAAAATGAGAATTTTGGAATTTGAAAATGTGAGTTTTTACTAAAATCGGGTTTAGGATATGCAATTACATGTTGTAAAAACTTATCACTTTTACTTGAAATAAATGTATAATAGTGTTTGTAGAATGCGATTATGTATGGAGGATAATGGAGTTTGAATGTATTTGGATGATGAATGAAAATGGAAGGTGAAAGTGTGGAAATGTTTTTGCATTCTTGAGGGAAGATCTCCAACTTTTCTCCAAAAGAAAACCAAAACAAGCAACAAAATATATGCAAAACCTTAAAAACAAAAAGAAAAGCATACCTCTTGCTTTGGCTCAAACTTGGCAATTTCGTTTTTGCAATGAGAGACCTTTGCGTTTGCAAACAATGAAAGTTTAAAACTTTGTTAAATAACTTAAAGCAAAAAAATAGGGCTGTCTTTGAATAAATGGATGATAAGGAGCCAAAGAATGCAACTAAATAACAAAGTGAGGAAGAAAACAAAACAAAACCGGATTCTTGCATTTACCTAGAGAAAAACTAGCAAAATCTAGAAGAAGAAAAAGTTGGAATGAACTTGTTCTCTCCAAAATCAGGTTCTATAAGTTTGTTGCATGTAATGAGCAAATGCCTTTGAAAGATTCAAACCTTAGCTTCAAATTATGGTCTAAAGATGCAAATGCATGTGCATGTATTTGATGCAAAAAATTTGTTGTAAATACTTTTCCTTTCAAGCTGTTTGGAGAAATGTCATTTGGATGCCCTATTGCATGAACTTTTTTGCCTTGCAAGAGCAAAATCAGGTTCTCCAAACTCAAACACATGTTTTAAACATGCAATAAAGATGCATATAACTCATTCCCAAGTCAAAATTGGGTTTAGAAAGATGTATTATATGCAGCATTTTTTATGTAAATGCATTCCTAAGACTTTCTATTTGCAATGCTCAAGACAAATCTAGTTTAGAAAGAGCCTTCCTATGCTACGTTTTTCATTGAAAGACCAAAATTAGGGTCTCTAGACTCAAATTCATGTCATGTCTTATATATGCAATGTAGATGCAAGCAAATCACTTAAAACACTTGAAAACCTGATGGGGACACAACCCAACAACAGAATGGACACAATAGAAAAGGGGAATTATATTAACTGAGAAAATAAGCTAGTACAAACAGTGCAGAGAAAATAAACTTCAAAACATGCCCTACGGGCTTACAATAGCATAAATCTGGAGAATATTTCTCCTTTAAGCACCTCCTCTCAAGCTCCAATCTGAACTGCCTTTTACAATGCCAGAAATCTCCTTAAATAGACCCCGAAGGGTTAAGGACTAGGAGTACATTCTAGAAAGTGCTAGTAGGCATCCACCGACAAAATAGAAGGTTCCAGAAGCTGCGTTAGAAGTCGGTGCAAATCTAGAAGAATCCAGAAACGGTAGCCGAACTTCCGGGAGGCATAACTTTTGAACCGTAGCTCCGATTGACGAACCGTTTACATTTTCGGAAAGCTCTCGAAGCGCTCTATAGCCCTATGGACCAGCTTCGCTCGTCCCCCATTTTTCGACCCTTTTCGAGGTCATTTAATGCCCCAAACCTGACTTTGAAGCATTCTTAGGAGGTCTCCAAAACCCGAAAAACTGCAATAACTTTCAAACCGTGGGGCCTATTGACCTGATTCTTTTTCTGGAATGCTCTAAATCATGATTACATTCATCTGGCCAATTCACACCTTCTAGTTTACCGAAATGATGGCCCAAATACATGCTCCTATTTTTTCAGGATTTTCAAACGCACTGATAGTTGAACTATGAGAGTTGGAACCTTTATTTGAGCCAAATGGGTATCCAAAAATGTAAATACATAAAATAGAAACTAAGTCTAAGTACATTTTTTTGGGTGACACAGGATTGCCCTTATACCTCTGGATGCTCCTGCATCAAAACCAAAATTGGGTTCTCTAGAGGAGATTACATGCAGCATTTTTAGACTTTGAGTCCAAAACTGGGTTCTCTAGAGGAGATTACATATTTTAAATGTTTGATTAAAACACATGTAAGTCAAAATCGGGTTTAGAAAAGCCCATTGCATGTGATGTTTTGCATTGCATTTGGCAAAAATTTCATTCCTTTGGAAAATCAGGGTTAGAGGAAGTGATTGCATATTTTAAATTTGCAATGCACTTGCATGCATTTTGATGCCCAAGCCAAAATTGGGCTTAGAAAGGGTCATTGCATATTTCATGACTTGCATTTACATGTTAATGAAATCCTTTGGCAAATTGGGGTTACAAGATGCCATTACATGAGATGCATTTACATATAAAGAGGAAAATCGGGGTTAGAGGATCCATTTATACATGTTTTAAAATGCAAATAAAACCACCAAGCAAGTTAATTTGTTGAAAAACTAGTGGTTTGCAAGCCAAAAACGTGGTTTGGAGGAGCAATTACATGTATTTCAAACAAAAATAACATGTAATAGAATTGCATTGCTTAAATTTTCTATATAGCACATGTCTAATTGATTTTCTTAAGAAAATCTCACTTAAAGGGGTCAAATACATATTTACACTATATATTTTACATATTATGTGTAAATATATTCAAAAAGTGATATTTCACTTAAATGTTTTAAATTTTAACATTAAAGTAAACCTCAACATCAAAATATAATATAAAGTGCACTATAATGACTTAATTCACATAAGTGATCAATTAAAAGTCATAAAGTAACTTCGGAACATAACATAAAGTCATGTTATGCTATATTTTTCAAAAAGTGCAACTCAACATTAAAATATAAGGTTAATAGTTTAAATATGCAATTGAACTTTCTAACCCCACTTTTTGAACACTTAATCCTTAATATCTTTTGACTGGCAACTCCGATTAAACCCCAAGATATCTTGAATCAAAGGTATGACCGAAAGCAAGAGATTGAAGGAAACAAAAAGGTTAAAACAATCCCAACAAACACTTAAAAACACAAAAGGGACTTTGAAGGTCTCAAAAATCAAGTATAGGCTAACAAACTGAAAAAAAACGAAAAAGTCTAGGGCAAGAGCCTACAACGCAATGGTAAATTGTGAGCTTCTCATCGGGGAGGTCTTGGGTTCAAATCTACTCGAGCATAACACATAATAATAATAATTAGTCTAAACAAATAACAATAAATGAATAAGAAAAATAATCTCTAGGCTTCGGCCCATTACACATCAAAAAAAATGAAAAAATGAAAAGGGACTTGATGAGAACCTTCAATAACATGTTTCATTTTATGAATTGGTCAGGATTGCTTGATCAATTTCTTGCCAATGAAATAATGTATTAATCTTAGAGAAATGCGAAACTTAATTGGAAAAATTTCATAGTCTTGCCTCTATTTTGTCATCAGAAAATGGACAGTGATTCATACAACTGATTGAAAAACCATATGTCCCAAGTATATTATCAATCTGCATTTAGAGATTATTACTAGCAGATTATTGTTATTTCATGTTTCATATAGGATCCCAATTGAGCATTATTAACAGTGATCATCTTAATGAATACTTAATGCAGATCTGATATACAAAAGAAGACATCAAAACCAATAAATGCTCTGCTCTTGTAGATCAAATACCGTCAAAGAAAATTTCAGACTTCTGAATTCATGATCAGTATTTCTAAATATTGATTTGGCATCACCTTCGTATTTATCAAGTTCAAATATTCTGATTATAATCTGCAAAAAGTACAGTGATTGTAAGAATCATATTCTGAAAATAGAAAAGACATACATAGATCAAATGTGAAAGAAATTCAATCACTTTTAACATAAGCCATTGGGCCGGTTGGTGCTGAGAAAAAGTCAGACAGTGCGAACTAAGTTGAGTCTGCCTCTCACCAATTGGAGGAAATTACACTCGAATAGTTACTAAGCAAGTTACAATGTCCCTATCAGCAAGACTATTGATGCTGTAAAATAACGCAGCAGTTGGTATAAAATAAAATAGGCATTGACACAAAGAACAGAAATACACCAAAAAAACTCGAGATAGTGACAACATTATAAGTCACCATGCATCTGAGTCAACCAAAAGAGTATATGTGACAAACCATACTAGATAAGACGAAGGAATCATCAAATAGAAGCAGTATCAGATTTATTTCAGGTGTATTGGCTAAAAGAATTATAACCTGAATTATAGTAACCGGAGTACTGTTACAAATCAAGAGGAGCTTTGTTCAAAGGAGAATATTACATTTTTTATCCTATCTTGGATCTGCTCTTCTAAGGGAACTGCCTAGTGAATTAACTAGTGGAAACTGATCTAAATATAGTAATTACATGCAACCAAAAGATTGGATATTTAAAAACTCATATCATATATTTTTATTCCATTATATATTAAATTGGGTCAGCATAGCACAGGATAAGTGCCACTCATCAGTTAAAAGCACTCCAACAACAATCAGAAATAGCAATACATTGCTTCTAATGATACCTGCATATTAGGAATTTGGATACTCAAATTGCCATATCAGATAAGTGCAAACCAGTGCTGGAAGGCAGTATAATCAATCCCATTGATTATATCAGATATATCATCATCATATTTTCACTATAAGTGATATAATTATATCATTCATAGTCTATAAAACATTTGTATACTAGATATTGATATCAATTTTATATTCTCTAGCATAAATCATATATCGCAAATAGCAGTTGGTAACTGGTATAACACTCATTACTTGATTTAATTACAATAAATTGCTATAATAAAAAAGAGATGCAAAACTGTCGTTTCCATTTCTTGGCTTAGTCAATTAGGGGACATCAAGATCCTTTTCCATTTCCAACACCAAACTAGCCCTCCTATAGTCCTTTGGGCTTCTCTTTGTACACCAAGCCACAATGTTTGATGAACTGATGATGTCCTCCTGATCATCTTGAAAACTTAAATTAGATTGTAACATAGGAAACATGTTTTCAAGAGGAAAACCATCTCTTCTCATGGCAGGGCAACTGCTCTTAATTATTAATTTTTATTCATTCGCAGTAGAGTCCCCAAAATATGATGGCTAACAAATTTGTCCATTTAATTTGGTCACTCTTGGACTCTATCCCCTATAACAAGAACAAATCTTTAGCAACAATTAGGTGAATCACGAAAGATTTCCCTCTGAATTTTTGTACAAGTACAAATCCCTTAGATAGATTTGCAATGAATGAAACTAGACTAAATCTTTAACATATACTTCTTACAAAAAAGTATAGAGGCGTTATCTAATATCCATCACATCAACATACAATAGATACAAAACATACATATGATTGAGTTAATCTTTCATAGGACTCACAAATCCTTCACAGAAAAATCAAATAACTTCCAAACAATTTTAACCAAACAAAAGCATGCATGTAGAGTACATAGATAAGTGTAATCTGAAGTATGATAATTTAAATTAATTAGAATAAGATTTTCAGGAAAACCATTATATTCTCCCAAACACAGAGATCTAGAACCCAACTGAAAATATCATTCACTTTGCATTCACAGATGTAAAGTTTTCTTCAAATGACATAAAAATATATGCGTATTGTAAATATTCTGCTAAAACAGTATCAAAACCCTGTGCCAATCTTATGATCAACTATATATAGTCTTTTACATAACCATGAAAAAAAAAACTAGAGTTTCAAACTAACCTGAGTTCTCAAAAATGAGAACCAGCTAAAAGTCGTCTTAACCTTCCCCAACTGCCTATTAGAAACTACAATGCAAAATATACTATCTAATCAAATGATTACATAGTAGGGTAACTATGGCTAGGCAATTTCTCTCAATCTCGTGAACTGAGCTTGTTATGCTGGCCAAGTATATGTTGCCTTCCATTCTTTGAATGGGCCAACGAACTCCCAAATCACCTAAATATTTGGAACATTAAAATGGGCCATTCTCTGCATCCACACATACTTTTCTCACTTGCTTTCCTTAATTCATGGGCCATGCAGGTCGGTACGTGTTCTAGCACACATACAACAATGTTTCCATTTGTGCCAGCTTTGAAAAGTTTTCAACTGTCAATACCTTCGCCTCCCTAGCCTTTCCCATATCTTCCCTTAGCCTCTGGAGCATACAATTTCCATCTTTTTCCACCACGCCATTTTCATGTGAGTAAAACAAATAGTCTTTTGAGTGTATCTAGGAGAGACTAGGTGATTTCATTGAGCTCTTTTCCAAACTTGGTGTATTCAGTTTTTCCCCGCCTTCATACAAAATTTCACCACTCCACATTCCTTTTACATGCATATGGTATATTTTCATCTACATTCTTTGAGGGCTTTTTTTTCAATTAAGAACTTGGCTATACCATACCTCTAAACTTTGTTAATCTGCAATGCCACATTCGCCTTTTTTGTTTCTTCTTTCACCCAAACCAAAGGTCTATGAATCCAATCCCCCAGTAGCATAAACCAGGTCATTGTAAACTTTCTTATAATCTGTAATGTAATTTATTTTTTCCAAATGGTGCCTTCCAACCATTCCTCAAACACTTATATAATCATCTTTGAACTTGGTTCAAGAATGTTGTCGGTAAATTCTATATTGTAGCCGATGGGTAGAATTGTATCTGAATGGGCACGTGACAGTCGAGTCACCCTTTTGGAAAGGTATATGTACACCGTCCGAAATGGACTTTGGATCATCATTTTAATCAATCATATCAATCATATCAAATATTGTAGTATCTTCTGTATATATGTGAATAATAAAAGGAATACTTTTGTGTTACATGTTCTTTTCTATTGTATGATTGCATTAATAAACCATTTACCTTGTACGGTAAACATTTGGCTCTGTTGCCTATAAGGATTAGGTGCTATGAATGCCAAACACATTGAATAAAGATAGAAATAAGAATCCAAAAGATGACAGCATAAGTGTGGCATGTGGAATACTAAACCGCACACAGCAAAGCGATGGGAGGCACAAACTCCAACAACTCGTCGAAGGGTACGGCAATGGTGTTACAGGAGGTGACCACGTTACCACAAGAGCACTGACAAACGGAGTGCAGTCACCAAGTCGATCAAGGGAGAGGTTGACAGAAGAAGCCCGAGAAAGGAAAAGAGTGAGCAAAGGAACAAAGGAAGAACTGGCAAACTGGTATACGCCAAGGGGGAATCCGGAAAAAAGGGAAAGGACCAGCACGGCTCGGAGTCTCGAAGGAACACGAGTGTGGGGAGAACTCTTCGTCCCTGATACACCTGATGAGAAAATATAGTTTGGTCGAAACAACCAAGTCCTTGAGGAAGCCTTCATGCCACTCAAGAACGTAGGTGTCTGTAATGCAAGTGTTCAGAGTGGTACGAAAGTACATAACAATGAGGGTATCAACAGTAGCACACAACAAAACAAAGAAAGGGTACCGATGGCCGGCCCAAAGGAAAAATTACCAAAGTTCGACAGGAATGGCACGGCTAACCCAATCAAACACTGTAAAACTTGTTAAATGATTTGGATAATGAATGGAGAAGCGACTGTGACGAATGGGCAAGGCAATTTCCAGCCACCTTAGGAGGTGTAGAAATTGATTGGTTTTCTAAGACCGATCCAGCAAAGTTAACCACATGGGAAAACATAAAGAAAGAATTTATTACACAGTTTCAACTGCTATGAGACAACAACGAGATAGTAGCAGAAATCTACACCACAAAAAAAGGAAGAAATGAAACAATCCATGTATATGCTAGAAAACTAAAAGAATTAGTAAATAAAATGGAAAGTAAGCCAGAAAACGAGTTGGAAAAGAGATGGTTTATAGAAGGACTCTGCTCGGAGTTAAAAAGAAAAATGAAGATCATACCACCATTGTCGTACACTGAAGTGTACAATCGAGCAATGGACTTAGAGAGTGAATAGAAAACAAAGAAAAAGAAGAACAATAGATCATCCGACTTGGATGAATCCTCTTTTGAGTATAGCAATAGTGATGAAAAGGTTAGTAAGAAGGTTCGAGCCTATTAGCCGACTAGATGGTTCCGACAGTATTTTGCATTTTGTAGCCGACGGTCCGGCGGTAAATAGTTTGTAACGGATAAAATAATTGTGGCCGACGGACTCCTTCGGGAAGGTTCGGCAGTAGTATTTATATCCCGTCTGGGATCATTGTAAATCATCATTCACTTACTATTGCGAATATTATGCTACTGTTCTGCTGTTATTTTCTGTATGCGTTCATTTACTTTACCTGTATGGTAAACAGAGCCCTCCAGAAGGATATGATCAGGATGATGAAAGAGTTTAAGAATATGCAGAAAGGGAATAGCTAGACCAAAGAAAAATGAGCTATGGTGCATAGAATTCAAAATAGAAGGTCACACTACGGGATCCTGTCCAAAGAACCAGTTCTGTGATATCTGCCAAATTGTGGGACATTCCACAAAGGAATGCCCATTCAATATGAAAACAAGAGGGCATCAACAAGTGCTCCTGACACAGGAAGCATCCACATCAGGAGGGAACAAAAACACAAACAATGACAGTGCCACCTTGGGTGGGTACAGAAACAACATAAGGGGACAAAACAACAACACCAACAACAACAATAACAACAATAATAATGGGGGTCGCAATCAAATTCAGTATGATGTGAACGACCAACCGATGGTTCAATGTTGGGCATGCAACTTGTGGGGCCACTTTGCACAAAATTGTACAACGACTAATACACCAAAGTTGTTATACAGATGGTGTGGTCCTGGAGACCATGAAGATGCCAAGTGCTCGAAATCAAAATTAGGAGTGAATTTGATCATTATCGAATCAAGAATGGACGAAGAGGAAGTCTTGGAAATTACACATAAACAAGCAAAGTTGTACCCAGACCCGACAGAAGAAAAGAAGAGACTCTAAGAAGCACGAGCAGAAATTAAGAAAGGGATGTAGACAAAGAAATCACAAATGGAGAAGGGGGACACTGCGGGTACCTCAATGAGAAATTGCACAGAACAGAACATCATAAGGCAGATATTACAAACTAAAGTACCAGTAAAATTAAATGATCTGATCCTCACAATGGCCCAACTATGAACAACACTCACAAACATGGCTCTAGCTGCTAAACTACTAGAAGGACCTAGAAAGGAGAAGGAAAGCGGAACAAGTGCAGTAGACCCAATGCTACTAGCTCTCACATCAAGAAGGCATCCGGCGGTCGTAGAAATGGGTATATTGGGAACGATCCTCTCAGACAGAATTGTGGATGGAGGTTTAGGGGTAAATGTCCTACTAGAGGATACTTAGAAGAAATTGGGACAGCCGACGTTGTGGCCACCCACATTCCCATTGCTAATTGTAGACCAACATGGCATTAAGCCTCTAGGGATCCTGATGGCACAACCAGTAACGATTGGAACACAACCGTTTCTGCTCAACTTTGTAGTCATCCTGCTAAAAAGAAGGGGATATGACACCATTCTTGAACGAGGATGGCTCGTACAAGCAAAGGTTAAACATGATTGGAAGAAGAATACACTATCAATGGAGAGTAGAGGACGGAGATTTATTATTGATTTACACACACAAATGGTGGGAGAAGAAGTTGGATCGTCCGATTTAGGAGAGGAGGAATGTAAGAAGCAAATGGAACCGAATGAGGGAGGAGTCCTACAGTTGGAAGGTGGATAGAAGGACGATGATCTAGACTCGGTGGACGGTCTATTTTATTGGCAAATGGAGGATTATGAACTCTTCCAAAGCTACAACATACTAACGATAGAGGAAGAACGCAATAGAGATGGATTTCCAAAAGAATTTAGGGAAATAAAAGAAGGGAACACACAACTGGATGAAACACGTGCACATATATTCAATAAGGAAAAGTCCATAAAATATGAAGATGCCATGGTACAAACCATGAATCTGGGAGATGATACCAAACCAAAGAACATGCTAGTGGGAAATAACTAGAATCTAGTATTAAAAACAGTTGCATTAAAAATAGTATGGCCTTTTAGGATAGCAAAGCAAGTACAACGTACGGACAAGTGTCAAAAGGAATTCTAGCCATATAGGCACGTGTGGAGGAGAGTAGAAGGGAGTACATTTTTCATAAAACAAGGCCGTACATCCTATCAGGAGCGTAAGCAAGAAAGGAAGGTAGTAAAGGAAAACAAAATGTTGTACGACCTACGAAGGATGCCGTATGGCTAGGCAAAAGACGACAGGTAATCATAAGCGATCCACCGTATAGCCAGACAGGAGAAGATATTGTACATGACACATCGTAAGGCTTAAGAGGGGAATAAGTATCACCATACGAGTAATAACCAGCTAGTGAATTGGACCATACGGGCTCAAAGAGAATACATGTTAATGCACCATACGGCCTTAAGGAAATCACAAAGACCGTACGACAATTTGCATGTTCAAGAAATATTGTACCAAAATCCAAAGAGAGCTTTGACCCATGCGGAGAAGAGAAGGAACACCATAGGGCCCATTTTCGTATGGCTGAAAGCTTGTGGGAAATTAGAACACCGTATGGCGATGAAAAGTAGACAAACAACATCTTCCGTATGGCTTAGAAAGAAGAAGGTAGCAGCATACGGTGGTCCGTACGGCTTAGAAAGAAGGTAAGCAGTGTACGCTGGTCCATATGGCCTGGGTGTTTGAGGAAGCAAGAAAAATAACCGTACAACAGAGAGAAAAGTGAACCATATGGCCTCACTTTCGTACGGCCTTGAGGAGAACAAATTGCAGTAGGAAGCAGAGGAAAAGTCTAGTATAGCATCAAGGGAGCAGACATTGAATCAGTACATACTATACAATGAAAGATAGAGGTAGAGGCCCGTAAGTACATACCACGGCCATATGGCCAGACGTACAGTAGTAGGAGCAAGGAAGCCGTACATCGTAGAAGGAGAATTGGGAACATCTTCAATACAAGAAAGGGAGCCATTCCGTACAGTAGGAACTAGAGAAAGAAGAACCATACGACATAGGCATAGTTAGCTATAAAACAAAGGTCTGAGATCACCGTAGTTGAAGGGAAGCAAATTGCAGTACACTGGTAAACACAGAAGAAGGGTGATAGGAGGTTTTGAAAAAAAAAATGACAAATCAAAACAGTTGAGAATGGAAAATGTATGGTACCATAGGGACAGACATAATTAAGTAATGGAGAAAACATAAGCGGTTGGTAGAAAGAGTATGAGATTGGAAGAAAATCACAAAAATGGTGTGGTCAATGGATTTTTGTGTGGGTTTGAGAGTGCTAATTTGGTCTTGGCAGTGGGGATGCTACCCCTAGACCCCCAGTCAGTGCAGTTATCAGTCGTGGGAAGTGTGACCAGTTGATGAAGCCTAGAGCTACTACAGGCATATAGTGTCTGTGTGTCAGAGGTGGAGAGAGCATTGAAGCAAGCCTTTTGAGATGGGTGCTACGCTTTGAGGCACTCAGAGTAGGTGTTGGACGAGAGGCTGTCTTGGTGGATGCATAGAGAGCTTAGGAGGAGCTGATCATCTAGTTGGAGATAGTAGAGCGACACTTGGCTCAGTGTAACTAAGAGTTGGAAGCAGAGAAGTCGGCATAGGTGGCTATCAAGGTCAACTTGGCTAAGGTGACAATATTGTGTTAGTAGAGGCTACAAATACAATGTGTTTTCAAGATGAGTTTGGTGTAGGCATGGGACTAATGTGAAAGTGGTGTGACGGAAAAAGATCTATCCTGTTATAGTTAATGACAATTAGTGTATTCTATTTTTTAAATCTGTCTCAGATATTTTGTAATTGTCGTTCAGGGATGACTTTTCTTTTGGGGGGGATGATGTTGTCGGTAAATTCTATATTGTAGCCGACGGGTAGAATTGTATCCAAATGGCGCGTGACAGTTGAGTCACCCCTTTGGAAAGGTATATGTACACCATCCGAAATGAACTTTGGATCATCATTGTAATCAATCATATCAATTGTATCAAATATTGTAGTATCTTTTGTATATATACGAATAATAAAAGAAATACTTTTGTGTTACATGTTCTTGTTTATTGTATGAATGCATTAATAAACCGTTTACCCTGTACGGTAAACAAAGAATTTCTGATTGGCTTGTGACCTGGGATAAAATGATTGAGGTTCTTGAGATATAGGTTGCGGATTGAGCTCTTAGATAGTGCGATGTACTTAACCATCACTTTTAATACCTTAAGATCCTTCTTATTTTTTCATCTTCCTAAGAACAACTTAGCATTCTTTTTGCATAGGCTTTGAAATGTAGATTATCCATGTCCTTGTTAGATACTCCAAGATCCTCTTTTTCCAATATAAAATTTCCTATAATCGGCTCTTGTATTGTTTTCTCTATTAAGGGCCTAGCCAACTCAGCAACCCATGTTCATGTTCGATAATCCACAGACATCTTGGAAGTTACCTTAAGTTTCTTGGGATTTGGTGTGACACAAGCATTTGTTGACCATATTATCTAAGGGTAAAGCAAAGGGGACAGATTTTCGCTTTTTGCTTACTACAACCTCTATCCATTTGGGCATTGCATGAAGGGTGCCGATTATGTGTAGGATAAAAGATACTTAGGATGCTAATAAAATCAGTGAAATCATCAAAATCAATTGTGACATCTAGATGATGGCCCATGTCCAATACTAGGAAATCTACTTCTTCATCAGCCATTTTTTTTTCAACTTCTTCCCCTGAAACCAAATCAATGACCCTTCTCCTATCTATAATTCCTTTTCTTTCTTTGGTTTTTGATTTACTTGCATCACCGATTTAAATATTTCTATTGGCAAAGGTAACATCTTGTTTTTGTTCTATAGCTGATCTCAATTCATGAGGTTGAGCCTTGCTAGCTATATTCTCATTTAACTATTTCTCAGTTCTTCAAATAACAGGGAATGTCCTAAACTCTAGGTTAATTTTTCTATGGCCCCATTCAATTAACTTAAGAGTTCTTGAATAGGTTGGGCTTGCTCGTACATAGGGTCTACTAAAGAGCTATCATCCTCCACTCCTTTCATGTCTATTTTTAACCGAAGCTGATAATTTTTTGTGAAGTAAGCCTATTCCATTACCTCTTCTCGACCTCTTCCTCATCCAAACAATCTTTCCAATAGTCCTCTAAATGAGGTAGATGCAAGAACTTTGGACTCAAAACCAAATGGTCTCTAGCAAAGCCTTTATTACTAAAATTAACTCTAGGCTTGTAAAACTGAAAATTACATTTTAATAAATCAACTTCAAGGTTGAGAGAAATCTAACATTGACTTTCATTCACATAAACCCAACACAATTTGGAAAGGATATGCCTGACTCATTTTTGCGTGAGTACATCTTACTTAAATGGGCTACCTATCGACACAACTCCACAACTACAAAACAGCCTCATGCATACCTGGGTAGTTTGACAGGTTGGCCTTCATATCCTTCTACTCAAAGATAGGTGAAGCACGGGAATTGTGTATAGTAACTGAGGTAGGCACTCACCAGTTGCATCACTTTCTCTGACATTCTACCACTTAGAATTCCAGCCAGCTTATCAATCAGTCTCCTTGAGAAAATATCTTTCACCTTTCAGTAATTTTCACAGCACCTCTTTTTTTGCAAATGGGGATAATATTCATTAATCTTAATTCCCTCCACCTAAGGCTCGTGATGCAATCCTACCCACTCCTTCATACAAGCCAAGCAATGGAAAAAGATGAAGCCATATAAAACTTGTGGCATCCAAAGCGACCATTGTTTAACTACTCATGCATCCACCTTGCAAAATAATTTGGATGAAGAAATAAACCCATTGCTTAAAGTAAAAGGCATGGAAAGACCCTTTTACATTGTGTAATAGTGCTTCTAGGTCTTTAATGTGGGGTTTCATATGCTTCCTTGTTAGTGGCCAAGGTAATCTTAATCTCCCTTTGAATAATTTGAGTAACCAATTCCTCACAATCGCATTCCTATAAATTTTCTTTTTCTCAGAGAATGTGGACCAAGATATTCATATATTGAACTCAATGTAGACCTTCTTCACTGGGAATTTTAGGGCAGCTATGATTGTTTCCTTGTTAATTGATAGAGAAACTTCTCCAGTAAATTTTCTTATGCACCTAACGCTTAGGTCATATCTGTTTGTAGATTCCTTGACAAGCTCTGGGCACATAAAGGTTGGAGGAAAAGCTGCAACTTCTACTATGCCACTCTCAACAATGGTACTCATGACAAAGCCTTCCATAGGATTTTTGGCTCTCTCTACAAAATCATCTAAGTCATACTAGAGCCAAGACGTATCTCCATACTTAGTGGAAGAAAAAAACCAAACTTAACTCATTTTCAAAAATTTGAGAAGTTGTTCTCATGGTAGTGAGCAAAAGTAAAATTTTCTAGTAATCTAGAATAGTAATCTATTAACAAGAATGGGCAATTGAAACTCACCTTGTAATAGAAAGCTTCGACAACTTCAAAATTGGGAATTTTTGCTGCCTTCATACGTCTCATGTGTTGTCGCCTTCTCAGGGAAATATTGATATGTAATGTCCCCATTTTTGGCGAGCTCCTGTAGTAGATTGAGTCAGTTCATTATAGCCACCCTCGTGAGCTGACAGGGTGCTTTGGGGGTCTCAATTGTTGACTTAGTATTTTTAGCTTTACCTTCTGGAGTGGTGTTGGTAGTTGGTCGTCATTTGTATTGGATGGGTCTATTTATTGCATGAGTTCAAATTTATCAAGTATTTCTAAAAGTTTCATTATTATAATAGCACTTCATTATAATAATGTTATAAAATAATGTGTTGGTAAAGCTTCTAAAGTGAAGTTGCATTTGGGAAACTTTATGCCTATGGGGGTTATAAATATGAGCCCATTTGATGAGAAAAGCATGTTATTATTTGATTGTCTTATTTACTTTTTTGTCTTGTTGACATTTTTGAGATTTTGATTTTTAATGCCCTTGCTGAGGTATAAGGGTTTTTTCCTGAGAACCGCATTTGCAATAATTTTGTAGTTTAGTTTTTGAAGTTTAGCAAATTGCTTGCTTCTCTACTATTCTTACAAATTTTGAGAAGGCTCTTCATGCTGGGAGGTTATCAGTGTTGAGCTTCACAACATGACATTGAGTCACCTATGTAGAGTCAAGTGACAACAATGGATGTTCAATCAAGATTTGTGGATACATATGGTGATGAATCTTGGGAGGTTTTGGATGGGTCCCAAGATTAGGATTTACAAGGACTTTTTGTTGAGAGTGAAGTAGAGTAATGCAAGGAGTATGATACTATGAAGGCTCCTACTTCTTTAAAGGAGTTGTTGGCGAAGGTACTTAGTAGTTGTACCTCAGTTGTAGATGTGTGCAAGGATGGTAGCTCAGGTGTAATGTTTCGCATCTTTTAGACCCTCAATGGAGTTCTTAGCTTTCGTTCTCTAAAGGCTAACAAAGAGAAATAAGTTAAATTAAAGTCAACAAATAAATAAATCTAAAGGTGACTTTATATTTAATTAAATTAATTTTAACACAACTAATTATTGTATTGCAAAGTCGGAAGCTTCTAGAGAGTGCATTTTCTAGAAGCACAACTAATTATTGTATTGGAAAGAGGGAAGCTTCTAGAGAGTGTAATTAAGTAATATTTTACTTCCTTCTAGAAGGGTGAAGGAAAAGAATAAATAGAGGTGAGAGCTTTATTGTTAGGCATCTGATTATTGTCAATTGCATTTGATATGAACTTGGGAGAAGAAACTAAGGGTTTCTGATTTTAGTTAGCCATTTGAGAATATCAATTCTTCAGCGTTGCAACCAATTGAGGTGGTGAAATATCCACTGAATTCGGCATTCAAGAGAGCTTCATTCAGGAGTTCTATTTGTGCTTAAAGGAATAACCGAAGGGTTTGAGAATATTGAAGGACTATCGAGTGCAGACCTAAAATTTCATTTTTGAAAGCCATTAGTAATTGTTCTTTCCTCGCTACTACAGTACACGTGAATAGTGTTGCGCTACAGTATTTATGCAACTTTCATCTCCATCCGTGGGTATCACTATTATTAGGTTCCTCTTGCAACTATTAGTACTTAGCATTGTAATCTTAGGCATATAATTTTGCTGTTGTAAGTGATAACTCAGTATGAAATTTGGCATTGTTATAGTCATTATTGTAAGCCCATCTATCTTGGCAAATTCATAGCAGCATTGTACATGGGAATGAATTCAATAAAGGAGATATATGTTGCATACCATTTGTTTGACGAAATGTCCATCTAATAGCATATATGATTAGCATAATAGTTGTATGCCAATTGTTTCTCAAAATGTCAGTTGGTTGCAGGTATGCATTCCATATCTAGTTTCCATATGTATGCATTTAAAATACCAAAAATAACTACACTTGCATATTAGTTCATTGTAAGAGGTATTGTAATATCATTTGTGAACATTCTAAATTTCTTAGCATCATTCAAACTATATCAAACAAATCTGAAACACAAAAAATCAGAAAAGAGAAAGGCAACCTACAAGTGTTTAACAATCTTCCTTGAGCTAAAATCAATTAGTTTGGGCAAGGGATATTACAATGGTATCAGAGCAGTTCCCTGCCATCCTGTGGGGTAGGAAAATATTAATTATTGTCAAATTTGTTGTTTCATTTGGCGTGACCAGCACTCTAGCATTCTCTAGCCATGGACAGGCATAGGAGGACTGACAGTTCTAGAAGTCAGTGGTTAATGAGAAAGTTAGCACGAAGATGAATGCTTTGTAGGAGAATATGGAGAAACATAAGCTTCATCAATAGAGATTGACAAAGAGCTTGTTGGATCCAGAGACAATTGAAAGGGCAGCAAGGTATATGGTTTTCGCCTTTAGAAGACAATCATTGAGGTTGCAAGGAAGGAAGCTTGAGCTGACAGGAGTCCCTGATGTAGATGTACCTATATTTAGAATGACACTTGCTAGTCCTATCTACAGTATTGACGATGGACTTATTTCACAGGGACATGTGGTTGTGCCAGTGGCAGTAGAGGATAGCGGCACCAAACTTCAGCTGGTTGAGGCTCCCAGAGTTGTTGCTACAGTTAGTGTAGAGACACTTGATGTAGTTGTTACCACCGGTACTTTTGACTCTCTTGAGGATAGGTTTATTATTGGAGATTTGTATGTGAGATCTCATGGTGTTGCTACAGTGTAGGAGGCAATTGCTTCCTTAGGTGGGACCGAGGCATGTATAGAGTCACCTAGCTATGATGTTGGTGATGTGGGTGTTTCAGTGGAGTCAGTAGATGTGGGTTTATGCTCTAGTATTACTGATTTATAGCTTGCCGTTGAGTCATGTGTGCAGAGTCAAGAGTTCACAGTTGAGGCTTTGTCGGGAGATGATCCAGATAGTATGGACACATTTGATGATCCATTTGATGATGCTATGAGATGTACTAGGTATGACACCTCTTATCAGATATTGGGTGATGACTTCAAGGAGGTTTAGGGTAAGTCTCAGGATCGATGTTTACAAGATCTTACTATTGAGGTGCAAGGTGAGACATGTGAGAAGATTAATATGGCAAGGGCTTCCATTTCTTTGGATGAGGATTTGTTTGAGGTAGATAGTAGTTGTATCTCAGATGTAGAGTAGTGCAACGACGATAGCACACATATGAGCAATCTTGTGGTGGAGAGTTCTAAGTCAATTTTCTATCACAGTGCAGTTAGTGAGACAGAGAGCTTGCATAAGAGTCAGGGGTTACAAAGGCATCATGTAACTTGTCAGCTAAAGGTGAGTGATAGTAAAGTTTCTTTAGCTCTTGAGCATTATGATGCTATTCGTCAAATGTGAGCTACATCTGGTTGGGGTGCTCCTATGTTTGATGAGCATGGTGATAGTACTCTTTCTCTAGTAGAGGTTCATGCACTTCGAGAAGCTGTTAGGATCTTGAAGCATAGTTACTCTTAGTTGTTAACAGGGATTACCTTCTAGAGTGGAGTAGCACCTACTATGAGATATTGTTAGGGAAAGAGAAGGAGGTGGCTAAGCTCACTCAAGAGCTTGAGGTGACTGTGGACTCTCTTCAGTATACTTAGTTGGCTCTTCAGTCATAGTCATAGTTGGATAAGGTTACCATGGAGTTAGAACGGGCACAGTCGACATCAGCCCCAGACCCTATTTAGTTACATATTGTGGTTGGTGGTGAGTTTGCTTCTGTTGTTGAGGATGAGGGACATGATGATGTGGCAAACACATTCATCCAGGATGTGAATGTAGTATGTACAAAGGAGGTGAGAGCATCAGCAAAGACAGGCTCTCATGGTGATTTTCTCCCTTCTATTGGAAGTGAATCTATTTCTTCTTTTCATACAACTTTTAGCATTGGACAATTGGCATTGTCACATTTTCAAAGGGATCTGTTGTGGATTGCAGGGGAGCAGATTGGTGCTTCCACATATAATTTCTACTGTACTGAGTCATTAATGGAGTATTTTCTTGAGAGCTTGGATTTGCGGGAGGTTTCATAGAGTATATTTGAGGTACTCTTATTTGGGGCTCTTGTGATATATGATGATTGGCGAGGAAGATTGTAAAGACCTTGGCTACAATACTTAAAGGAATTTGGCGGTTGGGTTTGCTGAGAGAGTTGCCCAAGATCCTGCTCGACCAATAGTTCAGAGTTAGAGAGTGGAGCCATCTTCTAATTCCCAGTTTGATGATGATGAGATTGGGAGTTTTTATTGGCATTACACTGTGAGGAGTGCTCATCACCTTTCTTTTGACCCACAGGTAGAAGACTTGGTTTTCAGCATTATGGATGGTGACACAAGGTTTGGTATTCATTATACCTACAAAGGGTGTACTTCTTTACCAAGGGATGGAGATTTTGAGATACAAGGTATTGTGAAACAATTGGATGTGCTAGAGAATGAGATGAATCAAAACCACAAATGGATGACCCAATTGATTTTGAATCCAAGATTTAAGCAGAGCATGATATCACTTTTTTGAAGAGTGAAATGAGATGATACAGTTGCGACTTCAAATTTGCAGGACATTTCTTATGAGACACTGCATGAGTTGGGCACAATTGAGGTGGAATGTGATGAGAATTCATGTCAGGTTAAGTCAAATAATGCAGTTGTTGGCATGAGTTCCCTAGATCATGTATTTGATGGTGATGCAATGATAGTGGGAGTAAGAACATGTGACAATATTATCATATCAGCAGCCACTTCAGTGTCAGCTGAGCCATCCAACGAGGAGTTTAGCAGTATGCATGCAGTTGTAGATGTGTGCTTTGATGATAGTACACTTGTTATTGTTGATGAGGTGAGTGATATAGTGACAGAGTCATGTTATACTATCAATCAACAAAGTGTTGATGTTCACTTCATGGACAATCCTATGTTCGACATGGATGCAATAATGTCTTATGACAATCTTTTGTTTGAGGTTGATGTCGATCACTCATCTGACTGGAGTTGGGCTCAGTTTTCACCATTTGTAAAGATTCAGTTCTATGTTGCGGCAGTTGGTAATGTTCCTATGTCCATAGATTTTGACATGGCTACACCTATTGTTTATACAGTTGGCATGAGTGCATATAGTTCTCCTATAGCTACGTCTCTTCAAGGGATTGTTGATCAGGATTCCAGTCCAATATATATTATATGGGTGGGGACTAGGATGAAGATATTTCTTGTGGGGTTTTCTTCCGGTGATATTCTAACTCCTACATCGTTAGCACAGGTTTTGAGTTCTATACTACAGGTTATGTTGTTGGTTTTGATAATGGTAGTGGTATGCAGTTGGTTCAATGTTGACAGGGGTGTCACATACTACTTGTTTTGGAATCCAGATGGAGGTTGGAGTTCATTATGTTGCTGGATTTCTTGAAGACAAGCAATTTTAGGGAGGGTGGATTGTAATGTTCCCCATCTTTTAGACTCTCAATGGAGTTCTTAGCTTTCATTCTCCGAAGGCTAATAAGAAGAAATAAATTAAATTAAAGTCAAATAAATATATCTAAAGGTGACTTTATATTTAATTAATTTAATTTTTTAGAAGCACAACTAATTATTGTATTGGAAAGTGGGAAGCTTCTAGAGAGTGCATTTTCTAGAAGCACAACTAATTATTGTATTGGAAAGGGGGAAGCTTCTAGAGAGTGCAATTAAATAATATTTTACTTCTTTCTAGAAGGGTGAAGGAAAAGAATAAATAGAGGTGAGAGCTTCATTGTTAGGCATCTGATTATTGTCAATTGCATTTGATATGAACTTGAGAGAAGAAACTAAGGGTTTTTTATTTCAATTAGCCATTGGAGAGTGTCAATTCTTCAATGTTGCAACCAATTGACGTGGTGAAATATTCACTAAATTTTGCATTCAAGAGAGCTTCATTCTGGAGTTCTATTTGTGCTTAAAGTTAAGGAATAACTGAAGGGTTTGAGAATATTGAAGGACTATCGAGTGCAGACCTAAAGATTCATTTTTAACAGCTATTAGGAATCGTTTTTTTCCCTGCTGCTACAGTATGCATGAACAGTGTTGCAGTACAGTACTTGCGATACAGTATTTATACAACTTTCATCTCCATCCATGGGCATCACTATTATCAGGTTCCTCTTGCAACTATTAGTAGTTGGCATTTTAATCTTAGACATATAATTTTGCTGTTGTAAGTGATAACTCAGTATCAAATTTGGCATTGTTGTAGTCATTATTGTAAGCCCATTTGTCTTGGCAAATTCATAGCAACATTGTACATGGGAATGAATTCAATAAAGGATATATATGTTGTATATCATTTGTTTGATGAAATGTCCATCGAATAGCATATATGATTAGCATAATAGTTGTATGCCAATTGTTTGTCAAAATGTCAGTTGGTTGTAGGTATGCATTCCATATCTAGTTTCCATGTATATGCATTGAAAATACCAAAAAGAATTGCACTTGCATATTAGTTCATTATAAGAGATATTGTAATATCATTTGTGAACATTCTAAATTTCTTAGCTTCATTCAAACTATATCAAACAAATTTGAAACACAAAAAATCAGAAAAGAGAAAGGCAGCCTACATGTGTTTGACAATATTCCTTGAGCTAAAATCAGTCAGTTTGGGTAAGGGATATTACATCACATGATGTTAGTGATTATGGGGTCAGCAGTTTAGATTCAGTCTCATATCACAGTGCAATTAGTGAGGCAGAGAGCTTGCATAAGAGTCAGGGATTTCAAAGACATCATGTGACTAGTCAGGTGAAGGTGGGTTATAGTGACATCTCTTCAACTCTTGAGCATTATAATGTTATCCATTAGATGCTAGCTGCATCTAGTTGGGGTGCGCCTGTTAGATGAGCATGATGATAGCAGTCTTTCCCTAGCAGAGGTTCATACACTTCAAGTGGATGTTAGGATCTTGAAGCATAGTTATTCTCAATTGGTAGCTAACAGGTTTTACATTCTTGAGTGGGGTGGCACCTGTTATGAGACATTGTTAGGGAAAGAGGAGGAGGTCGTTGAGCTCACACAAGAGCTTGAGGTGACTTTGGACTCTATTCAATGTTCTTAGTTGGCTCTTCAGGAGTCAAGATGCATTTGGAGGAGGTTACCTTGGAGTTGGAGTTGGTACAGTCAACACCAGCGCCAGACCTAGTTCAGTTGCATATTGAGGTGGCTGGTGGTGAGTTTGTTTCCACGATTGGGGATGAGGGACATGATAATGTAGCAGTCTTTGTCTAGGATATGGGTGCAGTAGGTACAAAGGAGGTGAGAGCATCAGTGAAAAAAAGTTCTCATGATGATTTGGTTCCTTCCACTGGAAGCAAATCTATTTCTTCATCTCATATAGTTTGTTGTGTTGGACAGTTGGCAGTACCACGTTCTCAGAGGGATCGGTTGTGGGTTGCGGGGGAGCAGGTTGATGCTTCCACATATAATTTCTATTGCACTAAGTTTGTAATGATCCCTTATTGAGGCCATTATTTATTTTGTTCTTAAACTCCAAATTAGAATTTGAATTATACTTGGGAATACAAATCCCCAATAATTATCATATATCATTAATACTATAACCATTTTACTATCTATCTATCTATCTATCTATCTATCTATCTATCTATCTATCTATATATATATATATATATATCATTTCTAGTCTTATTATTGCTATATACATTTTAACTGTGTATTTTCCGCTTAATTTATTTTAAAATATCCATTTAATCCTTCTTCACCCTACCTTGTATTGTTCCCTTCATGATGGGCTTCATCTCCAAATAGATATAGATAGGTAATAATAGAAATAAATATTATTATTATATGCTTAGTGATTAGTAATAGTTGGTAATTTTCATTCACCTCTATGAGATGTGATGGTTGATTGGAATATATTTCTATTTTCCCTTACTTTATATCCCTTCTAGATGATTCATATAGCTTATAAGGTATTAAATATTTATTTTCTGGCGGCTACTAATATTAATTCATTTGGTGCAATGACTAAGTCATGGTTTAAATATTAAGTGGGGAGTCAACCTGTTGATCATTTGTTTCCCTTTCCACTAGCAATATATTATGCACTGATTAATATCCCTCGACACTTGTATTGCAGTTATCAAATGTATTTGCTTCTTAATTGAGATGGATGTATAATATGGTCTTTCTGAATATCTGACTAATATCCATGTATTGTCTTTCAATTATATATTATTCAATTGATATTATCATTCATAATATCAATATCTTTGTCCACGTTATCTTGGTCTACGTCAATTGGTTCAATACTTCAACCTTGTATTTTCTTTGTACTCTCTCTTCTATTCATTGCAACTTCTCTTGTTTTTCCATATCTGTTGTTATTTCTTGTGTTAGAAATTAGAATATGTTTGTGGTGATCATTTGTATACATGATCTAATGTGGGATGGATGTAACATTCCTATATTATCCTCTGTAATGTGTTGTAACAGACATTTATCATTTTCAGTTGCAACAAATACTCCACTAAGGATCATATGTAGTGTGTTGCTAAGGGAATTAGAATATGGTAATTCTGACTGCCTTATTGTGTTCTATATCCCGCCACTACCTCATTTTTTTAATTCACTTCTCCTTTGAATTCTGCAATAGTGACTGAATGCATTTTATGAGATATATGCTTTCTTTTATGATTATCTTATGATCACCGTCCTAATAGAATTATACATCTTTGATCAGAATGTCTCTCAAAGTATGTCTCTTCGCAATGGATAGGTTATAATTTTCTCTAAACAATTATTTAGCAAACTAATCAATCATAATTATCTTTTACCAAAACGTATTATCGGGTTTCACCTTAATCTCATAATATTTTGTTCAAAAATCAAATTAGACATATGTATCTTTGATTGTTGGTAACAATAGATATCATTCTAGGATTTGAAGTATTACTTCAAAGTTTCAAATGTTTGGTGATGTATTATTGCAATACTTATTAGATATGATTATCATTGTTTATCATTATTATTATTGATTAGTTTTACTAATTAAGAATACTGATTAATATAATATTGATTGATATTTCAAATAATGATTGATACTTTTTTTCTCATTAAATAAGGAATTAATTATTGTTTAAGATTTTAATAAAGAATCATATATCTAAAGAAAATTAGATGTGTATTTGAAAATTTATTTTTCATATGTTAATTATGGTTTGTGATAAAGTCATTCATAGAGTATTTACTTGAGAGTTCAGATTTGTGCGAGGATTCATAGAGAGTATTTGAGGGAACTCTTATTCGAGGCTCTAGTGCTATATGGCAATTGGTGGGGAAGATTGTAGAGACCTTGGCTACAATGCTTCCCAACAAAGATTTTGTGGTTGGGTTTGCTAAGAGGGTTTCCCAGGATCCTGCCCAACCAATAGTTTAGAGTCAGAGATTAGAGTTGTCTCCTAATTCTCAGTATGATATTGATGAGCTCTTGACAGAGATTGGGAATTTTTATTGACATTACATTGCGAGGAGTGTTCAACACTTCTCTTTTGACCCTCAGATAGAGGATTTGGTTTCACATCAGTGTGAGTTGGTTCAAGCTTCATACAATCCATTATGGGATGGGTTAGCACCATGTTTTGCAGATGGGATCGACAGTTGCAAGTTAGACCACTTGTAATATCGACACACCCAAGACAGTTTATCAAAGGTTGGGGTTGGTGATAGTGATTCAAGTACCTATGGTTGTTATCATCTCCACAATGCAGTTTGGTGTGAGTGTCAGTTCGGTGGAGACTTGACTGTAGACATAGTTGGTATTTCAGTTGGGATGAGTTCTAGTGAGTTGTTTCTGCCATCAGCGCCAACACTTAGTTTCCATTTGATTTTGTCATTGATATTCATTATTTGGGTGTTGGTGCTACATGAGCTAGTTCTATGCGTCAGAGATATTGCACAGTTTCACCCTTCGGATCTAGGTGGACTGTGCTGTACATTTTTGGCTTTGGGATTGCTTGGGGACAAGCAATCTTATGGAGGGAGAACTATAACGTGTCCCCTTTTTTGGTGAGCTCCTATAGTAGATTGAGTTAGTTCATTATAGCGACCCTCGTAAGATGCTAGTGTGTTTTGGGGGTCTCAATTGTGGACTTACTATTTTTAGTAAGTCAAATTCAAGTAGTTGCTATATTTGGCAGTGTAGATGGTGGCACTGGCATTTGGTCATCACCTGCATCATGGGGTTATTCATTGCACGGGTTCATATTTATTAATTATTTATTAAAGTTACATTATTATAATAGCACTTTATTATAATAATGTTATAAAATGATGTGTTGGTGAAGCTTCTTAAGTAAAGTTGCATCTGGGAAACTTTGTGCTTGTGGGGTTTATAAATGTGAGCCCATTTGATGAGAAAGGCATCCGATTATCCGATTATCTTATTTGCTTTGTTGTCTTGGTGACATTTCTGAGGATCTGATTTTTAATGCCCATGCTGAGGTATAGGGTTTGTTCCTGAGAATTGCAATCACAATCATTTTGCAATTTAGCTGCTGTGGTATAGCAAATTACTTTCTTCTCTACTGTTCTTACTATTTCTGAGAAGGCTATTCATGCTGGGAGATTATCCATGTTGAGATAATTCTGAGGCTTCGTTGATTTGATCATATTTGCATTTGAAGTTAGAGGCACCTGTACATGTTCTTAGTGGTTGTCATCCTTTTGAGGCAATGTTTTGCATTTATTGTGATTACCAATCATTGGAATCAGACCTGCACCCACTTTCATAGGCCTGCGATTCACTATACCAGCCCTGTGAACATAATTGGGGTTCAAAGTTTACATGTCCAGGACCCGCGTCTGCAATTTCAGGGCTTGCATGCATTAAATGAAGCCTGTGATAGCAATTTCCAGGGCTGCGGTTGAGTTTAGAGGCTCCCATAGCTAAATACAGTGGCTGTGTTTTGTTGTGTTAGGAGATAGTTTGATAATACTACCTGTTCCTGGAAGGTTTTGGCGTTGGGAATGATCACTGGTCACCATATGAAGGAGATATCAGGGAGCTGGGCAGTATTATACTGAAATCCGACTTCAGAGATTATGTTTTCCAGGTGCCATTGTAATCACAACTCTCTTATGTGTAAAACAGACTTATGTTATTGCATTTTTGACAATTAATAATGTCCAGAAGTTTAGAACTGTCATAGTTCATTTTCAGAACTGTTTATTGCTCATTCCAAGTTCTTCATGTTAGCATTCTTAATAACCTTAAGGGCAATAACTTGAACAATATCCATTATCGGATTAAGATATAATTATGATAGTTGATACTACATTGGTATCGAGCTTGCCTGTAAAGTATCTGACAAACTAATTTGTGAAGAAGTTTGGTGTTTGTCAAAGTTAGAACCAACAGGGGTTCTCACATGATAAAATAATATCTAAAGGATGTCATGAAATTTATATTTTAACAAAGGCTGCCAGAATATTCCTCTGCCAGTCACTTTAGTGTTTAAGATATTTACCTTTTGCCTTCCACCTTAATTATTAGTGGATCATATTGAACTACTTGAACCATGTCAACCAGTTGAAAGGGTTCAACAAGTTCAAGTGGTTCAAAAATTATTTCATTTTCCCTATTAACAAAGAGGCAATTATGGCTCATTAACAAGACATGAACTGACAAGATGTTTTTAATGTGATGGACATTAAAGTGATTGAACATGTTGGACCACATGAACTCATTGAACTAGTTCAAGAGGTTCAATCAGTTCAATATAGTATAACGGACTGATTCAATGACCGAGACAGGGGATTTTAAACATACCCTTGGGAGCATTGAACAAATTGAACTGATTCAACGGGTTCCATGGGTTCAAAGGTTCAAAGATTTTAACACTTCACTTTGCTCAAACTTTGAATACATGACTCACAAGGGAGGACGGATGTACAACTAGAGGGATTCCAATTCAACTGAACTATAGCCACAAAAATGTGAATATTGGTGATATTTCGTTGTTCTTTTCCCCTTCCTCTCAGTGCAGTTTTGGGGGTGGCGACTCGTGAGTTTTAATATTGTTGCCTATGTTGTTCTTTTATGGATCAACTAACTTGTAGGTTCTTTGGTTGGCTCTTTTCACTTTATATCATCTTTGCCCTTTGTGGCCTGCTGCTTATTGATATATACTATACTTGTTCTACTTGTTTCTCCTACTCGTATTGGCCAGCTGCAATTTTTGGGTTGTCTACATGCAGCTCTCTGTTCTCTTCATGATGATTTTTCTCTGTGGATTAGCACTTGCAGAGTCATACTGAATCTATGTATTTCCAATGTAATTGGGTATGGGTGTTCCTTTTTTTGTATCATATGAGGATAGCTCTGCCTCTCTTATGCCATTTTGTAAATTGGTTCCTTGGCTTCTCTCTGGCCAGGAATTTTGGGTAGTTTTAGCTTTAGATCAGATAAACTTTATTCTTTTTTGTAATGGGTTATGAACGGAGTTTTCTTTCCTGGTTCTTTCTCCTAAGTATAAAGTTTTGCCAAAAAAAAACAATGATGAAGAGGTATATTGGAGTAATATGAGAGCAGATAAATGAGAAGCAGTTATGTGCTACAATTATAATATCGTATGCAGATTTGAGTTAAGGAGTTCGAGCAGGCCAGTGAAGCATTTATAGTACATATAAAGAAAAATATACATATATTAAGGAACAGAATATGGCAGACTCATGATGAGCTTCATGAGAGACTGTAATCAGTTATATGACAAATTCATTGCCACTATATTAGGAGGTTGAAGAAGGAAATATATTCAGATATATGGAGAGAAACAGCGTCCATCTTTAGTTAAGATAGCAACATTGTCAGGTTGGAATTTCAGATTTAAGTGAAGTTCGTGCTTCGGTTTTAGGGGCCGGTGTCTCTTGTAGGTTTGTGCCTACAACTTGTGGGAGTTGGAGCTTCCACTGAGTTGGTGCTCATAAACTAAGGTGTCGGCACCTACAAACACTGTAAAATAAGAATTATATAGAAGCAATTACTTGCCATGGTTTTCTCCCATATTGGGTTTCCACATAAATATTGTGTTATTGTGTTCTCATGTGCATAATTGTCAATTTAATAATTGATGCTATTGTAATGGTTAAAGTTTAATTTGGTAAAATTCATTTTTATACTAACCCCCCCACAATATAACCATGTGCTTTTCATTTCCTCTATATAAATTTGGATATGATTGAATATTTTTAAGGTGTCATTGCTAGGTTCAAATACCAATATACCAAATGATGCTCACTATATTAAATTTCTTCTTGGGGTGCATTTTTCTCATGTTCTTATAAGATTACCATTTTACATATTTATTCAAAGTTTTAGGTTTTGCAACATTTTTTGGGGGTGTAAAATTCAATTTATATTGTAATCTTACTTTTGTTGTAGCTTTTTATCTAAATCACTGTCTAATAAAAGTCCTTAAATATGTCACAGGTCATGGAGACGCGATTTATAGAAGCTTCCCTAATTAAGATTGCTAGCTTAACAAAAGTAGCACTAGGAGATGCAGGGATGGATATACTTTCAGTAAATCTTAAGGGCTCAGAATTCAATCGTAAGCATAATTCAAATTTACACTTTGTTGCAAAAGTTTTTGGTTGGTTTCAGAATGTTTGTCTCTAAAAAGTGTACTCAATCGTGTTGAGGAGATATCAATGTTGCTTGAGTTTAGAAATTAAACATGCATTGTTTCCAATGTAATGACCCTTACTATAAAGGCCACTAAAAACCCCAATGCTGAACTATGACAATTCGCCAAATACTTGGCATGCAACTCTTTATTGGTCAGAGCTGTAGTGTTTCAAGGTTGTAGCAACAAATTCACCAAATATGATTGATGTAACAAATGCAATGAAACACAATATAATAATAACAGTACCAACAATATTCAGAAAATCTGGTTGTAATATGCCATTAAGGACTGGACTGTTACAATTATAACAATTGCAATATAAAGCACTTATGGTAATAGCTAACAAAATTTTATAACAATCCAATTGTAGTTAATGAATAACAGTGTCTAATTTTAGACATATACTAGACTGCTGTAACAAGGGCTGAACATATATAATTTTGTACTCAATCTTTTTGTAACCAAATTAACATCAAGAACTAGGAAATCGTTGCCTCTGTTGTTGACACATGCATGAAGTACTGATGTCAATTCTGCACCCCAAATTTACACCTCTACTCCCTGTCGTACAGCCTCCTGGTATAGACCGTACAATACAGTACCTGTGCTGAAAATCTATGTTGAGTATTGGCTGCCGAAAATACCCCAAACAGGGCTGCCTAGGGTTGTTAGATGACCTCTTAAAAGCATTAAATGAATCTCTGAACAGTTTGTGAGGTATGAGCAAAAACTTGTGACCCAAGCCCTAGTACTGCACTGTCATGTACGACCCTGCTATTAAATTATTTGCTTGGTATTGGGTGCCGAATTTGGTATGATCTAAAACGCCTAGGGTTAATATATAACCCTTCCAAAGCATAAATTCAGACTCCCACGCAATATGAAGTTATGAGTAAAAATGTGAGTCCAGGCCCTGGTACAGACTTATCAGAAATTTGCACTGAATGACCTCCAAATTTGCCAAACTGATTCTGCAATGAGATGATGAATTCCAGACCCGTTTGCAAATAGTTCCAAACCCTCAAATTCAATTCTCAAAATAATCCACTATGAAATGGCTAACTACCATCTCCAATGAGCAACCCTTCAGAAGATATCTCACTTCCTCAGTTATGCAAATCCAAGGGAGTTTTCGTTCCCAAAGATCTAATGAAAATTTGCAGACCAAAAGACCACAAATTGCTCCAATAGGAATAGAAGTTGAATCCACAAAATCGCTTGTCCAAATGGGTGCCTCCAACCCTCAATTTATTAACTTTTCTAAGAAGTCACTAGAAACTTCTAGAAACGTCTTTTATAAAACCTTATTATAATGCACTTTATTATAAAATAACTTTATAAAATAAAAGTGCAATCTCAACTCAAAATTAGAACATGTAGGCCTAACTCAACTGGACGTAGGCTCAACTATGCCTCTCCAAGAGCAATATACAACCAACTGATCAACAAGATGACTCTCTCTCCAAAATCATTTGCCTACGAGAGTCAATGATAGGAAAATCTACTATAGAAATCATGTCGCTAGAAAGGGGACATGACAGTCCGCCCTTCCTAAAATTGCTTGCCCTCAAGCAATCTCAATGCTGGATGCTACAAAATCGTTTCATTCTCCAAGTGGCATCTTCAACAGGTAGATCTCTCCATTTGACCAAATATTCTCTGATCACTCTCGTACGAAACTGAGATCAATTTCCCTTCATCATCCAAAGGAGGTAAAACTGCAGAAGGTACCACATTCTGACCCAACGCCTTTTTGAGGCACGACACATGGAACACATTGTACACTCTGCTATCTGCTAGAAGCTCAAGCTCATAAGCCAATTCCCCTACACGCCTAATGATTCTGAAAGGCCCATAATACCTAGGCTTAAGCTTCTCTAATCCACTCTTCTTAAGAGTCGATGGTCAATATGGCTGAAGCATGAGGTAAACCATGTCAGCAACCTCAAAGCTCCTCTCTGTCCTCTTTTGATCTGCATACTGCTTATATTGATTTTGTGCCCTGGCTATGTTATCCCGAAGAACATCAATAATGTCCTTACTCTTCTGAATCAAATCCCCAGCACATGGGACCCTAACATCACTCAACAACAAATCAACAAAGCTCGGTGCATCATACCCATATAAAGCTCGGAAAGGTGTCATCTGAATAGACATGTGAAAGGTGGTATTATAACAATATTCACACAAATAAATCCATCTCACCCATGCCTTCTGTTGATTAGCCACGTAATTCCTCAAGTAGCCTTCCACCCACTTGTTCACTATTTCCATCTATCCATCAGTCTACGGGTGATAACTAGTACTGGGTGTAAGCTCAGTGCCACATAATCGGAACACCTCCTGCCAAAAATGACTCAAGAATCTACTATCTCTGTCGCTCACAATACTTCGGGGTATCCCATGTAACCTGAAAATCTCTCTAAAGAATACCTCAGCTACCTGTACTGCTATGTAAGTAGTAGTGATGGGAAAGAAGTGTGCATACTTCGTCAGTCTATCCACCACCACATAAATGCAATCACGACCTTGGGCCTTGGGCAAGCCTGTAATGAAATCCATGGATATGCATTCCCACTTCTGATCAAGAATGGGCAGTGGCTGTAGGAGTCCTGCTAGGAAGGTGTGCTCTTGTTTATTTTGCTGACAAACAGGACACTCACGAACATACTGCAATACATCTGTCTTGAGCCCATGTGAACCGTTCCTGCACTTGTCTATATGTTTTGAAGTACCCGGGATGACCAGCTATAGGTGAATCATGAAGAGCCCTCATAAAAAACCGCTTCACCTTCGATCCTGGGACTAAAAATATCCTGTTCTTGTAAATAATCAATTCATCCACAAGTGTATACCTGGTATCAACAATTGTCCCATCAACTATCCTAGATGCCCAATAGTCTCTAGCGTACTCTACAACAATCAAATGCTTCCAATCCTCAGAGATCTCAACCATCGCACTGAGATGTGGCCTTCATGACAAGGCATCTACTACCACATTCTGAGTCCCCCTCACGTATGATATATCAAAGTCGTAAGCCTGCAACTTACTCACCCATTTCTGCTATCTATCATTGAGATCTCTCTGACCAAGGAAATGTCTCAAACTGTTGTGGTCAATTTTTATACAAAACTTACCACCTACTAGATACTGCCTGAATTTAGCCAATGCGTGCATAATGGCTAACATTTCCTGATCGTAAATGCTGAATGATCTCTCTGGCCCTCGGAGTTTCTTGCTCTCATATGCAATAGGGTGCTTGTCTTGCATCAAAACAACCCCAATACCATCTCCTGATGTGTCACACTGAAGCTCAAATGGCTTCGAGAAATCAAGCAATGCTAATACCGGACATGAAGTCATGATCTCCTTAAATCTGTCAAAACAAGCCTGTGCCTTCGATGTCCAAACAAAGGCTCCCTTCTTTAGCAAATCTGTCATAGGAGCCGCATGTCGTGAATATCCACAAACAAATCTGCGATAGAAGCCACATAAACCTAGGAACCCTCTCAGCTAGGTCAGGTTCTCAGGAATAGGTCACTCCACTATAGCACGGATCTTATCAGGATCCATCTGTACTCCTTCTCTACTGATAATATGTCCCAAGTACAATAACTCGGTCATACCCAAATGTAATGACCCTCCTCAAATCTGCTCTCAAAAAATGTTGATGAAAGCTCAAGGAATTTCATCAAACAATTCGCATGCAAGGGACGTATGACTGATATAGTATTTCAGCTAGCTTTAAATGACTCTTTTTCAATTTGCATCAATGAAAATCTTGTGCTAGAAGACTCCAAATGGACTATAGAATGGCCTAACATGAGTGTGCTACTAATTTTGACAATATTCAATGCATATATATGATCTAAGCATGAGAAATGAACACCTACAGCCAACTGACATTTTTACAAACAGTTGGTATGCAAACTAACTAGCTGATAAATAATGATATTGAATTGCTTAAATGACACCAACACCTATTATCTTCTTAATTTGCAATGAAATTTCTAATACAATGCTCATAAAATATGGCCAAGACTTTTGGCATTCACATGGATTACAAAATGATAATGTTGGTATAATGCACACTTACAGCTGAAACTTATAACACCCTAAAAAGCAATACTAACAAAGGAACCTGGTTGTAGATGGCTGTAATAATTTCCTTCAGTGCTGCCCCTTCTGCTTTGCTTTTCCGATTTGCTTTTTCGACTGCTTTTTCGGATTTGCTTTTTGAACTGCTTTTACAGATTGTTTTTTCAGCCTGCTTTTTCGGTTCCGCTTTTTCGGGCTGCTTTTTCGTATCTGCTTTTTCAGACTACTAGCATGTTGAATTTCAAGACCATATCTTTCAATGGCGTCAAGATTTCCAGCTTGAAGGGATTTTGTCCTTCAAACTATTGAGACATAATCTCCAAAAAATTTTCCAATTTCTTTTGATATTTTCAAGCATACTAAAAAGAAGCTCTTCCCTTTCTTTTATAGTGTTCTCATAAGAGCTCAATCCTTCGTTTTCTCCATGTGGGATAAAACATCACTCCCTTTATGTAACTTATGTCTCCAATGTGCTATAAAATAAGGGACTCTTTTAATTTAAATATTTTCCACAAACTATAGTCTATGCATTAATAAAGTTAAATATTTAAATTTAACTTTATAAAATAGCTTTATCAATGCATAACAAATCTTATCAATGATAAACAAGTCTTCTTGTCAATTTTAAACAATTACCATCGACATACCGTTGCCACTGGATTCTGACCATATCCAAGATGACTTACTATAAATAGTAAGTATGCCCAAAGTTGCCACAAAACCCCACAGAAAGACCTGCAGCTGAAACTATCTAGGCCAAATGGCCTCTAAGTCCCTTTAATGTCCTAGTTAGCCTACGAGACCATGGGGAAATAGGCTAACAACAACATCATGCTATAAATGCTAAAAAGGGGACATTACTCCTTCCCAAAATTGCTTGTCCCCAAGCAATGGTCGAACAACAACCCAATCAATCCGCCTGGATCCCAAATGTAGTCATGAACTATACTGCTGTCAGTCAACATAGGCTCCTGTAACAACCTCTGAAAATTAACCAAGAGGAATCCATAATCAAATTGGCGAATACATCTCACCCAAACTCCAAAGTCAGGAACCCATGAGAAACAAGCTCTCGAAATATCAAAACCCAAGTAGAGTAGATAGCCCAAACTGCCAACATAGTAAATACCATCAACACATCCCACTAGCCTATGTGGAATGTACAATACAATTCTGCAACAACGATGAATACTCCCCCATGAAACTGCATCAAATACAGAGAATCCACACACTGCACACCTACTGCAATTAACACAACTCTACAGATCACCGGTCACTGTCTCGTAACCATAACACCCATGCACTGTTGATAGTGAATAGTCATTACACGGTAGATAGCAAAAACGAGAGCCCAAACCAAACCTGTCTGCCATCAACTCCTCAACACATGGAGCAAAAGCAAACCGATGAACATATCCTACAGTATAATGCCGGTAAAAAGAACCAATCCTAGTCAAAGACTCATTCTGCAGACGTGATACAACCAAGTGTGACTGATCATCAGCTAAGTCAGAGGATGATATAGCCAAGAGTGCAGAATCAACAACAACATCACTAGTCTCTGTGCCCTCCAAGTCAAACATATCACAATGCTCAGCTGCAGCGCCCAACTCAATTAAACCTGCCTCTAGTGGAAACGGACCAAATATGCCAATACTAGTGTCGTGGACAAATATATCCTCATTTCCACTACCTCTATCAACCTCGACCATGGACATCCGCAGATCAACAGACACCACAGCTTGTGACTGTACAGAATTTGGTAAAGACTGCAATCGCTCTAACTCCATGGTCACCTTAGCCAAATGAAACTGTGACTCCTCGAAAGCCAACTGTGTTCTCTCAAGAATCTCAGAAGTCACCTCGAGCTGCTGAGTAAGCTCACTCACCTCATCTTCCTTGGCCAATAATGCTTCGTATGCTGTACTCCCCCACTCCATAAGATAATCTCTGTCGGCTACTAACTGCATATAATTCTATCTCAGAATCCGAATAGCCTCCCATAAAGAGTGGATCTCTGTCAAGGAAAGATAACTGCCTCCCTGCTCATCACTAGTAGGAGAACCCCATCCATAAACTGCTAACAACTGACGAGCAGCGTCAAAATGCTGGCAAGCGATAGCAATGTCTCACTTACTAACTCTCAACTGACTAGACACATGATGGCACTGGCTAGACTGTCTCCTACAAACCTCCTTTGACGCACTATCTAAAGGAGTATCCTCAAAGTCACTGGTCTCTAGAGTATTACCATCCATATCCTGCGAATCAACTCCAAAGCTCATATCGACATACGGAGTATCAAAGTCTGTAGCACTACTATCCAACTCCTCTATACCAAAAGAAACTGTCAAGGAAACTAAGTCTTCAAAACTACCCACTGCATCCTCCTGGATGTCATCAATGCCAATATGATCCTAGGACTCATCTGTACACATTGCCAAATATGAAAGATCATCAACACATTCTAGCAAGAATGGTCGACTGGATATATGAACAAAGCCCATCATCAGTGTATAAAAACTAATACCAACATCGGACAAGCTGCTGGCACAAGAAAAGACAACACCGTGCAATCTGCTAATCAAATCCATGATAGCACCCAAACAATCACTGCTACCAAAAAGTGTTAAAGATCTCGAGTCAACTGAATCCCAAACACCAATATAACAATCTCGAGTCCATATCCGTAAACTAGAATCAGTTGGTAACTCAAGCAAACTCCTCACCTGAGTAATATGACCAATACCAACTAACTCCACATACCTGTCTGACATTGTCCCTATATCCTGGATGTGAATGCAAGATGAACTCACAACATTATCAATGACCCCATATGATTTACGTGCCACAGAAAGCTGAGTATCAGGAGTGCAAGATGAAACTAAACTCAACTCCATGCCATGCTTATCCCCATGTCTCTCCCAGTCCTATAATGCCAATGGAGTATTCACCAAAGAAGCTCGAGTGTCCTCAAGCTCACAAGAAAGCCTGTCAACTTCCTCCTCCTTCCTCCTCAAGGCATCTGAATAGTCTCTGACAAAGCTAAGAAGATGGTCACGATCTGATAGAAGATGTAAATAACTCAACTTCATCGTTCCCATTCCTTCCCTAATCGCCTATAAGTCAACACAAGAAGAACCTGCTGTGACTCCTTTCTGTCTCTCCTGTAGTTGAATCATCCAAATGTGATTCTCAATCAATCTATGCATCCTGTCATGATGAGATAAAGCCGCGACAATATCCTTGTCCCTTGTCTTCAGCTGGCTCACCAAACCAAGTGAAGAGCTACTAGCCTCTATCTCATGTGAAGAAGCATCCAACTGTGCCTGATACTCATTTTCTGCAAAGTCCTGAATGCTTACTTTTTGATCAACTGTACTATCCTCAAACATGACAGTATGCTCAACTGCTGTAACTTCATCCAGCCCAATTGTACTGTAATCACTATCAGTGTCAATCATGCAATCCGGTGTGCTTGTGATATCACCTTCTGATGCAACTAGCTCAACTTGCACAACATTTGTAACCCCTTCTGCCTGTGAAGATGATGCAGATAAACCATTACCTGAAAATGTGCTAATGTCTCCTTGTATCGAATCCGCATGTCTATTAAACTCCTCATACAAGTTTCTGCTTGTCATAGGGAAGGTACGATCCTTAGGCCTATCAATCAAGCTCTTTAACCACGTACGTGCCATAGGTGACAAATTCCTTTCTTTTGTCCAAACATATCATAAGTCTTTTTCCAAAAGTTTAGAAATTTCATCCTCCTCCTCAAACAAGATTGTGAACATGATGGAGTGCATTGATGCCAATACCCTGCTAGGATGAAACTCGTCCATAATATTCCAAAATGTATTAAACATCCTGCGAATGTCACCAATACAACCTATTGCTAGCATAATATTTTGAAATCTACACCTCGCAAATACTTCAAGTAATCTTGCCCTCTGTGTGAAATAAGGGTCCCGGATGTTATCCAACTTTTCGAAGCTTTTTACCATGGCATAAAGTATCTCTCTCATAATTTGATCGTCAGAAGAATCAAGGCCAGCTATTATCCTCATGATTTCACTAATGCAAGAGAGAGCTGTAAGTCTTATTACCTCATCATGATGTCTCAATAATCGGGGCTTAACCAACGAACCAAATGCTGGAGATAAAGTTGTTTGCATAGCATCAGGTCTTGACTGATCAAACTTGCCTAAATAAGTTTCCAACTCCTCCAAAGTTCTTAGAAGGTCCTCTGTTCGCTAAAATGGACAATCTAATTTCTCCTTTACATTGTGCATTCTTTCTTCCAAATCCTTGTCTCCTGTTAAAGCCATACTGATAATTGAATTCAATCTGAAATAACCCAATCAGGCTGGTAGGAAACCGCTCTAATACCACTGTAATGACCCTCCTCAAATCTACTCTCAAAAAATGTTGATGAAAGCTCAAGGAATTTCATCAAACAATTCACATGCAAGGGACATATGACTGATATAGTATTTCAGCTAGCTTTAAATGACTCTTTTTCAATTTGCATCAATGAAAATCTTGTGCTAGAAGACTCCAAATGGACTACACAATGGCCTAACATGAGTGTGCTACTAATTTTGACAATATTCAATGCATATATATGATCTAAGCATGAGAAATGAACACCTACAGCCAACTGGCATTTTTACAAACAGTTGGTATGCAAACCAACTAGCTGATAAATAATGATATTGAATTGCTTAAATGACACCAGCAACTATTATCTTCTTAATTTGCAATGAAATTTCTAATACAATGCTCATAAAATATGGCCAAGACTTTTGGCATTCACATGGATTACAAAATGATAATGCTGGTATAATGCACACTTACAGCTGAAACTTATAACACCCTAAAAAGCAATACTAACAAAGGAACCTGGTTGTAGATGGCTGTAATAATTTTCTTCAGTGCTGCCCCTTCTGCTTTGCTTTTTCGATTTGCTTTTTCCACTGCTTTTTCGGATCTGCTTTTTGAACTGCTATTACATATTGCTTTTTCAGCCTGCTTTTTCGGTTCTGCTTTTTCGAGATGTTTTTTGTATCTACTTTTTCGGACTGCTACCATATTGAATCTCAAGACCATATCTTTCAATGGCATCAAGATTTCCAGCTTGAAGAGATTTCGTCTTTCAAACTATTAAGACATAATCTCCAGAAAATTTCCCAATTTCTTTTGATATTTCTAAGCATACTAAAAGGAAGCTCTTCCCTTTCTTTTATAGTGTTCTCACAAGAGCTCAATCTTTCGTTTTCTCCATGTGGGATAAAACATCACTCCCTTTATTTAACTTATGTCTCCAATGTGCTATAAAATAAAGGGGACTCTTTTAATTTAAATATTTCCCACAAACTATAGTCTATGCATTAATAAAGTTAAATATTTAAATTTAACTTTATAAAATAGCTTTATCAATGCATAACAAATCTTATCAATGATAAACAAGTCTTCTTGTCGATTTTAAACAATTACCATCGACATATCGCTGCCATTGAATGTTCGACCATATCCAAGATGACTTACTATAAATAGTAAGTATGCCCAAAGTTGCCTCAAAACCCCACAAAAGGACCTACAGCTGAAACTATCTAGGCCAAATGGCCTCTAAGTCCCTTTAATGTCCTGGTTAGCCTACGGGACCGTGGGAAAATAGGCTAACAACAACATCATGCTATAAATGCTAAAAAGGGGACATTACACCAAATCACATTTGGACTCTTTGGCATATAAGGACTCTGCCTGCAAGGTATTCAATACTGTCTCCAAGTGCTCTATATGCTCATGCGATGTCCGACTATATACCATGATATCATCAAAGAAAACCAACACAAACTTCCTCAATTGATGATGGAAGACCTTATTCATGGTGGACTGAAAAGTAGCTGGTGCATTGGTCAACCCGAACGGCATGACCACAAACTCAAAGTGCCCACAATGACATCCGAATGTAGTCTTCTCTATGTCCTACTCTCTGACTCTAAGCTGGTGGTAACCGGATCTCAAATCAATCTTACTAAAGTAACATGCCTCATGTAGCTCATCTATCAACTCATCAATCCACGGAATGGGATATCTATTCTTAATGGTCTTCTTATTCAGCACCCTGTAATCTATGCACATCTGTAGTGAACCATCCTTCTTTACCAGGACTACCGAAGAAGCAAAAGGAGACTTGCTAGGTCTAATGTGCCCCATTGCAAGAAGCTCCTTGATAGTTTTCTCTATTTCATCCTTGAGCCTCTTAGGATGCCTGTATGGAGTAATCATCACTGGTTTAGCACCCTCTTCCAACCCAATGATGTGCTCAATCCCTCTATCAGGTGGTGTACCAGGTGGAATATCGCTAAATACCTTGTCATACTTCTTTCTCAATATCTGAATGTCTGGGTGATATTCTATCTTTTGTTGTCCCTCCTATGTGGGCATGAGAGTACACAAGGCTGCCCATCCAATATCATTATGTCTCACTAATCTCTCCAAGTGCCTGAAAGAAATGGTTTGGATGTCACTATTCCTGATAGCTCTCAACACATGCTGTTTCCCATCTACCTCAAACTTGATCTCCATGTCCTTAAGTCTAAAAGTGACCTCACCCAATAAACGCAACCATGTCATACCCAAAACGATATCCAAGTCATCCATATTGACCACATGGTAATCTGCTTTGAACTCATAATTATTCAAGCGTAAAGGCATGTCTCTAACCATCCTGTTACACTTAAGAGTGTAACCATCAACAACCGGTACTCGGAGACCTTCAAACTCCTCTGTCTTAATACCACGGCACTCAACCAATCGTGCATCAATGAAGTTGTGCGTAGCACCTGTATCAACCAATGTGATCACCTTCTGTCTTGCTAGAACACCACGTAACCTAAAGGATCCCTCCTGCTGAATACTAGACAAACGTCCCTGCTGTAAATGTAACTCAGGTTCCTCTTTCTGCTCTGAAACCTCTGTCTCTCCCTCAGGCTCTGTATCACTATGATCATCCTCATGTGCTGTACTTTTAGAATATGATCCCTCGTAATATGCCCACATAACTCTATTGGCCTTTCCCTTAGGCCTCAAAGGACAATCATGGTCCCTATCATATGGGCCTTTGCAATAGAAGCATAGCTTCCTCCTGCGCAAGTTGTTCAGTGCCTCTGCATCCAAGGGTGTAGTGGATTTACCCTTGGTATCAACGTTCTTCCCTTTATTCTTATCAAACTTCTTATTATCTCTGAAAGAAGTAGTACTCCTGGAAGTGAACCTGCCAGAACGTGCTGTAAGCTCCATACTCCGTGCTTTCCTCATAGCCTCCTGTAGTGTCGGTGGATCAAATGCCTTAATCCAACCCTTGAGGGGTTTAGACAATCCCTCTGTGAACAAGATAACCAACCGCCTCTCAGACACATCCTGTACCATAACTGACAACCTCTGAAATTCACTAATATAAACCTCCAAGCTAACTGTCTGTCTCAACTGTGCGAGGTCACGGAAATAGATCTCTAGATCCTTCCTATCAAAACGCTCAACCAATCTATCCACAAAATCCTGGTAAGATGTCACCTGGTTGTGCTGCAAAGTAACCATACCGTGTGACCACCAATCATGAGCTGCGCCCTCCAAATGCAAGGTGGCGTATCTGATGGCATCTATCTCTGACATAGGCCTCAATGCTAGAAAAGTATCCAACTTATGAATCCATGCCTGTGCTGTCATTTGACCACTGCCATCGAAAGATGGTAAAGTGAGTTTGCCAGCAGCTCGTTGCAACTCACTATCATGACCTCCTCTAGGCCTCTTGTTCTGACGGCTACTCCTCATGTGCTCTCTCCTCTGGTTGAGATAGCAATCAAAGTTCAGTAACTCACACACATGTGGTGGTAATGCCTGCCATTCTGCAATAGCAGCTCTAAGATCATCCTGAAAATCATCCGGCAAGTCATCTTGTCCTATCTCTTGAGCCTCCTCCCTAAGGAAGGTGGGACGAGTAGGCCTATTTTCTGTCCATGATCTGCACCTAGGAGCACCCTGTGAGCCTGCCACACTACCATGTTCCTGAACCCTGGGCTGAACAACTCTCTCCATCATGGTAGTCAATGCTTGTAATGACTGGGCTATTTCTTGCTGTTCGGTAGTCATGATTCTATAGAAGTCTCATCGTCATCAATTCTGGGAAATCTAGGTGGACTCTGTGACTGTCTCTCACCCATATCTCTGAATTTTTGTTCACCCTTAAGTGTTGCTCTTCTGTGTATATAATACCTAGAATAAGGTTGCATAAAAATGTTTTACCCAACAGGATGGCAAGAACACCGCTTTGATACCACTGTAATGACCCTTACTATAAAGGCCACTAAAACCCCCAATGCTAAATTGTGACAATTCGTCAAATACTTGGCATGCAACTGTTTATTGGTCAGAGCTGTAGTGTTTCAAGGTAATAACAAATGCATGTAACCAATGCAATGAAACACAATATAATAATAACAGTACCAACAATATTCAAAAAATCTGGTTGTAATATGCCATTAAGGACTGGACTGTTACAATTATAACAATTGCAATATAAAGCACTTATGGTAATAGCTAACAAAATTTTATAACAATCCAATTGAAGTTAATGAATAACAACGTCTGATTTAAGACATATACTGGATTGCTGTAACAAGGACTGAACATATATAATTTTGTACTCAATCTTTTTGTAACCAAATTAACATCAAGAACCTGGAAATCGTTGCCTCTGTTGTTGACACATGCATGAAGTACTGATGTCAATTCTGTATCCCAAATTTACACCTCTGCTCCTTGCCATATAGTACGGTACCTGTGCTGAAAATTTATGTTGAGTATTGGCTGCCGAAAATACCTCAAACAGGGACGCCTAGGGTTGTTAGATGACCTCTTAAAAGCATTAAATGATTCTCTGAACAGTTTGTGAGGTATGAGCAAAAACTTGTGACCCAAGCCCTAGTACTGCACTGTCATGTACGGCCCTGCTATTAAATTATTTGCTTGGTATTGGGTGCCGAATTTGGTATGATCTGAAACGCCTAGGGTTAATATATAACCCCTCCAAAGCATAAATTCAGACTCCCACGCAATATGAAGTTATGAGTAAAAATGTGAGTCCAAGCCCTGGTACAGACTTATCAGAAATTTGCACTGAATGACCTCCAAATTTGCCAAACTGATTCTGCAATGAGATGATGAATTCCAGACCCTTTTGTAAACAGTTCCAAACCCTCAAATTCAATTCTCAAAATAATCCACCATGAAATGGCTAACTACTGTCTCCAATGAGCAACCCTTCAGAAGATATCTCACTTCCTCAGTTATGCAAATCCAAGGGAGTTTTCGTTCCCAAAGATCTAATGGAAATTTGTAGACCAAAAGACCACAAATTGCTCCAATAGGAATAGAAGTTGAATCCACAAAATCGCTTGTCCAAATGGGTGCCTCCAACCCTCAATTTATTAACTTCTCTAAGAAGTCACTAGAAACTTCTAGAAACATCTTTTATAAAACCTTATTATAATGCACTTTATTATAAAATAACTTTATAAAATAAAAGTGCAATCTCAACTCAAAATTAGAACATGTAGGCCCAACTCAATTGGACGTAGGCTCAACTATGCCTCTCCAAGAGCAATATACAACCAACTGATCAACAAGATGACTCTCTCTCCAAAATCATTTGCCTACGAAAGTCAATGATAGGCAAATCTACTATGGAAATCATGTCACTAGAAAGGGGTCATGACATCCAATCTCTAGAAATGCAAAATATTGTAAATCATATTGTGTTCAAGGTAAACTTTTGCTAGGATTTTGAACATTCCATTTTGTATTTTGACCTGAATTGCTGCAGTTTCAATCACTTAGTAGTCAGAACAGCTTATCTCATGTCTGGATTCAATTCTCTTTAATTTGAGTGAATCCAAATGAAACTGCCTTATTTTTATTTCATTTATGGCTAACCACTTCTTTGACAATGATATAGATCTCTAGAAATACCTTTTAGTCTAATAAGTTCATAATTTTCACAAGTACAATGCAGGGAGTTTGAAACAACAACCACTCCAGAAGACCATTCCTTGAGAACCCCTCATATTACTTATGCACAAACCTGCCATATGAATAATACTTACAGGGAAATACACTTCCATTTCTCGTTAATCTTTAAAAATGAAAACCTTTAGGTCTATTTTGTTGAATCTGTAAACATTTTTTTGGGATCTCTTTGAAATAGTGTTGCAGGCAAAATGCATATCAGGTGTCTTTCATTATGCACATTGATTTATCAAAGATGGATATTATAACTCTATTTCTGTAATAAGGTGACAAGTAGCTAATGGCATGAAATAATTGGGAACTTGTTATGATCATTTAGAAGCTTCTACTAGTGGTTCATGGTACATGACACACATCATCAGCACTCGGTTTTTGATTGGAAACACTTCCTAACAATACAAGAACGTTAGGACTTGTCGTAACACCCCATTTTTCAAGCCTTGACTAACAACAATCATACCATTGAAAACAGTTACTTTTCCATATTTATGAGCCTGAGCAGGCAATTATAATAGCTAGTTTACATATTCCTATGAAAGAGATCAACGATTATAATCTGTTTAACTGAAATAACTTAACTAACAACTGATGGAGTGTTCAATCAACAAATATGATGAATATAATGACCTCCATAACTAACTGTTAATTGAGAGAGAGAGAGAGAGAGAGAGAGAGAGAGAGAGAGAGATCATTTTCTACTAGTAAAGATACTTTACTTTTCATAATCGCATGAAGACAGTTTTACAACTACTTTACATATTCTGATGGAAGATAATCAACGGCTATAACTGAACAGCTGAAAGGAAAATAATTGGTTAAACAATATTAACCATTTAACATATCTTCAACTTGAAATTTCAAATTCATAAAAGTAAAATGCCCGTTAAAAGTAGATAACTTGAATATAGATTTGTTGGTTAATAGTTTTTCTTCCTTGATATTTTGGTTTATACCTTAACTCTCAGACTACCCAATGGCTTGTTGAAAGCCAAGAAGTTAACAACAAAATGGGTTAGTGTAGTAATCTATCAAAGACCCCTGAATTGAAAGGTATAGCTCCCTTTTGAATGCAAGAGATGCAATGAATTTTGTCTTTCGGGTTTTGGGGTAATGCTCTTAAGCAGAGAGCAGAAGAGGCAAAAACCAAGCTACTCAACACTTTAAACAACTTAGGCAATTGATAGGGGGAATAACTCACTATATGCAATCTATTCTGACCTATAATGCAATAAATGGAAAAATGCATAACCAGCGATGGCAGTAGTAAGAAAGGAAGAGATGGCAAAATAGGTAATTCCCGGACTACACAAATAGCTAATGTCTTGACAATACCCAGATTGTCTATATCTCAACTTCTCCACACACCAGTTTCTAACTTCCTCATGCAACTAACTATACTAAACACAAACTACGACATACAACAAAGAGAATAGAAGACATGTTTATGTTGAGGAAAGTAAGACATACAATCTATTGAACGAAGGAAACAAAACCAAGTTCATTCACATTCATTCAATTCTCAACATTAGCACATTCATTCCATACACTATATTGAAAGAAAATAAACAGAAAAAGCTTAAAATGAACTCAGAGTCACACACAGTAGTCCCAACTATAGGGGTTTGCCCAAAGTAAAATTTGTTGATCTTATTAACTTCATAAAACTTCGCAAAGCATCACTGAATAGAAAGACGAAGAATAGGACAAGCTTGAATCATTGTTCATTACAGATACTGACAAAATGCCAAGAATGGCTAAAATTAGGAAAGAGAAGGAGAATGGGAGATGTCTGGGAAGCATCAGAATCATTATGCATTTTTTAGAAGTAATTGATTTGGCTTTATAAGCTTTCATGGCTTCAGTTACTTTTTCTAGCTCTTCGACATTTGGAATGATGATATTGTCAGCTCAGACCATCCAGTAGTCATGCATCTCTGTCAGTTTATCTATTCTGGCCACACTTGACTAGAATTTCTCCATCTCCCTCCTTATGATTGCATCTGTTGCTGAGAGTTCCTAGATCTTGGACACTTAGAAGTTGAATGGGTCAACGACTCCGTCAACAAATGCCAAGAACTTTGATTTCATTCTCCCAATGTCCAAGAGCTTGTCATTAGTGGACACAAAGGACTCTGTGTGCAAGTTCTTCAAATATTGAAACAACTTTTCAATGACCTTTTGCACCAAGTCATGCACATTCTTGAGCTCATTTGTAGATCTCATGGAACTTTCTATAACAAACTCCAAGGATTGTTTCTGGTGAAACAATGATTCTTTTCTTGTTTTAAGGATCCCATGAGCAATGGCCACATTTGTCTTCATGTCAATTACTTCTTGTAGAAGGGCCAATTGCTCTGTCAGCTTGTCTACTACCTTCTATATGGTTGTCTAATGATTTGAAGCCGCTTCCTTGAGCTTGTGAGCATCCAATACTTGGCTTCCCAAGTTTTCAACCAGTGGGGGACCTTGAGCCTTCATCTAATCTACCCATGCTCAGCCTACCTACCCGAATTGCCTTTCTTCTTGCAACTTTAGGAGTAAGTTCTTGTTCTGTTCTGCATTTGGGTCAAATTGACTCAAAGAAGTGCTCCCAAGTGCAGACCTTATGTATTCCACTAACTCTCTATTCAAGGCCTTCAATAACTCCTCTTCTATAAGTTCTTCCAACTTGAACTTGATTTTCTCATTAGTAGACTAAAACATGTTCACCATGGAGTCATGAACTGTGATTCCAAGGTCCACTATTCTAATCTGGAAATCATACTTTGAGAGCTCATGAAATCCTCCTCCCTTCTGTGACTCAACAATCTCAACTAGCATATGGCCAGTTGTTGAATCCATAGCTAGGGCAACAATTGTTACATCCCAATTTTTGACCTAGCTTGAAATATAGCCATTGAGATTCACATGAAGTCAGTTGCCAGTTTAATTTAATATAATCTAGCGAAATGGTAAATTAGTTGGTCATAATGATTTCAAGTGAAGATGACATGATAGTTGATCGTTAATCACGAATTCATGGAATTAAGATGAAAGGTTAACTGTTACGATTATTTATGATTATATAATTTATAATTTAATTACGTAGAAATTCCTTGCAGGATGCATGTCGAAGGGGGTGAAAACATTGTCAGAAAAGAATTAGGTAGGACATCACCATCACTAGGCAGACAGGTAGAGGACCTAGCGATTTGAAAACAGGACACATCTGTGGAACCGCGTGAGTTATTTAAATAATTAATTTTAAAAAAAAGATTAAGTTAAAATATAAAACATCCCTCAAGGGATTGTAATTTATCTTTCATCATTATTATTTTGATAATAGTTTATATTCATGCATTTAAACATAAAAATGATTTAACATTATTATAATTTAATAATTTAAATAAACGATTATAATAATATTCAAAAATATAATAATGATTGGGATTATAATGTTCGAATTTTAGCAACATTTGAATTATTATTTTGAGTTATAATCTTTCAACCCTCTTTCCATTCTTTTATGCCTTCCTTGTTTTTAATCGATTAAGTAATTGGAAAATAGAATCCATTATAATCTTTTTAACTTTATGTTCTTTCTTTACATCAAATTTATGAATTCAAATTCATATGGTTTCTTGTAACCGATGGAAGCCAAATTGAACTCTTTGTTCTTGTGAAATGACATTAAATTTCCAAAGCGAACCAAAATTAGGCGTAAGTTCGAACACAAATAAAATCAAGTGCAAGTTGTAATATTGTACAGATGGTGCACTCATGGCGTGTAATAGTCTTCACTTAGTGTAGAAACAAGAGCCCTTGCAAAATAGATAAAGGCAACTGCGTTGGAAGAAGGTGTTTAGTTTTTGTTGTAAGCATCAACGATGGTGGTACGAATCATGGATTATCAGAGAATGTGCATGAGTGTGTGGGGATCCTTTTTTCTTCAGTCTTTCAAACACGTTACCACCAGACCAAGAAAACAGAGCTCAGAGATTAAATTCATGTTTTTCGAACTTCTTTATCATTCTTGCTTCGAGTAACAGTTCAGGAACATAAGATGTATTCAAGCGCAGGTTTTTTTTTCAAATCATATAGAGAAGCCACCACGCAAAGCCAGGCCTGTACTTAGTAAATCCTTGTGTGGGAGAATGTCCTTCCGTCACTTGTCTATTTGCCTTCAATCCCTGGACATCCGTGTTGAGACCAAAGCAAAGATCAAACCAGGTCTGAGCTCTGTATTTTTAGTTATTTATTTCATTTATCCTTGATAGAGTTAATATTGTCATGGGATCAAAATTCTGGACGAAATGTATTAAGACATAGATCCTTAGCCATAGTTATACAAGAATTCATTATCATACTACTTGTATATTTACCAATAATCATGAGAATGTCTTTGTTATACAGAGGATGTAAAACTGTATTAAAATCTAGAAACCATAGATCCTGTCCATCATATTATATTGCTTCCCATATTCTGATTTAAGAATGTCGTAGTTTTCTTTATATGGAAAAGTTAAATATCTCTGTTTTCTTTTAAAGATTCAAGACAAATGAGTAACAATCCAATAATAAACCTTTACAATCAGATCGGCATATATAAATATCTCAAAAAGTGAACACCAAGGAATTTCACCAGGCGAATTGCCAAAGTATGGTGAAGAGGTGTGAATTATCGCAATGAATATAATTTGTTGGCATCAGGGAATCACCGGCTTAAAGGCCTGATATAGGTGAAGAGGTGTAGAGAATCTACAATAACAAGAATGTTATAATAACAAGACAACTAAATAATGCATTAGCTCAAGCATGAAGAATGTTGTCAAGAATGTTAACATTTTGAGATCTCTTAAGAACATAATCATAGAATATGTAATGATGGTTGTATGTAATCTTCTTGAATAAATGAAGGAGCCGTCTACTTTGAGAATCCCGAATACCTATCATTCACCTGGTTGTGTAAGATGGGTGATGAGGTGTGAGAAAGGATTCATCAATAATATGAAGCAGTATCATTTATGACTTTTTAATACTTACCATTTAATATTATTTAATAGCTCATGCACAACTCTGTTACTGTGATCTCCTGCCACCAAGTCGTGTGGTGAGTTAAGTTATCAGGAAGCCTAGTGGAGGGCAAGATGACCCCTGTCAATTCCGGGTAAGGAGGGCCTTTCTCGTCAGAGATCGTGTGGGGATATATTGTGGTCTGAGGTTGGGTAGTAAAACCCCTAACAATGTTTCACCTCTCTCAAGATGTCGGGTATGCGTCAGACAGAGATAAGCTATGTATTCAACTATTATCGAAAACAGGTATTATCATTTGCATATATGAGGAGGTAAGATTAAATTCAGTCAATTTGTTGTTACCATTATTTTACACCTAGATACAAGTTATAGAATCATGAATTATTTTTCATTTATATGAATATCAAATATAAGTATAATTCTAATCTTGAGTTACTGTCACAGATAAGTAATCGGAAGGAAAAGAAATATGAAGCCCTAGTTAATCGTATGACAACTGGAACCTTAAATGATATAGTGGTAATGGAAGCCCTAATTGAATCTGTCGTCGTGGAAGCCCTAAATTGAATCCGTCGTCGTGGAAGCCCTAAGTGGTAAAGTAGTATCAGGAGCCCTAAATGAACTGATGGTAATTGATGCCCTAATTGGTTAAATGATATGTGATGCCCTAATTTAAATTATAGTGGTATTTAGTTGTAATCATCATATGTTTTAGAGATAGCGGTTTTTTTCTTATTAGATGATAGTCGACTTGTGAAATTGTTATAGTGTATTTGTGGACTAATTCAAGTGGTTGCAGAAGCATCCTTAGTTGATTTTTAGACTCAGCTTTCCGAGGTACGTGATTTCAATTTCTGAGGTAATTTCATTTAATGGTATTTCAAGTATTTAGTTAAGAAATTTTGTTTAACTAATTTTAACGGTAAATCTTATTCACATGAACATGAATGATATAACTATCTTCCTATGAAATGAAGCTATAATTTTATTCTTTGCTTAAGTTAGATGTTAAATTAGACCCAGGAAAACCAGTTGTTACAACAATTATCTTTTGCTTCTTTGTCTTCTTGGATGGCTGAAAGGAGATGACTTGTGTGATCAAGTCCTTTGATAGGGCAGCATCCTCATATCTCCTCTTCTTCCTATCAATGGTCTCTTCGAGCTATGACTCTGTAGAGGGCACATTGATGGTGGATTGCAATGCAGTGGGGTCAAACAACTTCCTTGGGATTAATGGAGTTGGCTTGCTCTGGGAAGCAACAAGGAAGGAAGCAACCTTAGTTAGCGAAAGGGCTAAGGTATCTCCTTGCTGAAATGTATCCTGTTCCTGACCATCCATGGGGTTAGTGTCGCCATCCAAATTGATGACTCGAAGAGGCGAAGATGGCTTGGCCACTAATTGTTCTTGTTCTTTCCCCTTATCCTTGTCATCCTCCTTCTCCCCAACTTTCCTGATGTTCAGAAGAGAGCTAGCTCCGCAAGTAGGAGTGAGTGGCACATTCTTTTCTGGAGGTTGGTCACCACCTTGGTCAATGGACTATGATTGCCCTATAGATGTTGATGTAGTGGTTGTAATGGTTGTAGTGGTTGTTGTTGCAGTTGATTGGGCAGCTCTAGCTAATACTCCACCCGTAGAACCAGTACTTCCAGTCCTCTTTTTCCTCTCTCGGGTCCACTCCACCCATTTGTCCATTCTCTTGATTATCCCTTGCATAAGAACCTCCATAGAGTCAATGACTGGATCTGCAGATGAGGTAGACAAAATTGTGGTGGATGTGGGGTGCATGTAGGCTCCATCATTTGCAAGGTCAGAAACATCAACAAAATCATTATATATTTTAATCTCATAAATAGTTAGCCACAACCAAAATCTCTCTCGAGTTTGGTACTCGTTGAGACACTCAAACCAAAATTCTTCAATAACGGAACACACTTGTAGGCATACCCCAACTTCAAATGATCCCTTACAAAGTTTACTAGATCATATTGAGATCTGAGCACCTCATAGTCTAACAACTTAATTTTTCTCTCAAAGCTCTTTACCAAAGTCCAAGCATCTGATCTAGAGGCACATGAATACGAGCCAACCACTATAGGGAAGGGAATCCTGACTATCTTCTTTACATTAGACCACATGTATTCACTTCAAGGATTTGTCGACGTAGTTCGACTAGGACCACCTTGTCCTCTGGATATCTTGGTAATCTCTTAAGAAATTCATCGTAACCTCTTATTCGCAAATAGGAGAAACTCGAAAACTGAATGAATGATCATCCAGATTGGCTTATGGCCGAAATTGCCTGTTGTGAGAATCTCCTTTCAAGGCATACTTGCAATTCTCAACATATCCTCATTGTGAAGGCATCATTAACAACTATGTACTCCTCATAGCTTCTTTGTAGCTACATATGTGGGTAAAAACATTAAACTTTGGTGTGCTCATCATAATTTGGGATACTAGGGAGGCCAGGCCACAAATAGTGAGTTGCCAATGCATAGATCAGATAAGAGGACATGTAGAATTGTTTGAATCCTCTAGCCGAATTCAACCATGAGGTGAGCTCATCACAGATAATCTGTACCTAGTCGATCTGCATATCCTTAGCACATATTTCTTGTACTAGGAAGAAATGATGCTCAATGAACTCCAAAATCTCCTCTTTGCCCTTCAATTTGAGGAGTGCAAGGACATCCACAATCCCTCATTCATATTTGTGCCAAAAATAGTCTTTGGCATTTTCCCTTCTTTGAATGAGCAATCTAGAACCATGTTCTCTGCATGTCTTCCCATCTAAGGGTCTTCTTCTCGTTGAACATGGATGCAGAAGACTCAAAATCAACATCACAATATTGCTCGTTCATGTGAATGCCAAATGCAGACTGCATCAGTGCCTTGTTGATTGATATGAGAATAGACTGGTCAAGAAACAAAATCTGCTTTGTTTTCGGGTTGTATCTTTTGATGCATTCCCTTATGAGCTTAGGCGCATGCACTACCATAGGAAAACCAGCTGCTTCAACCAATTCGCTCTCTTCAAGTTTTTGATTGATTGGGTGAATGGGTTGAGAATTAAGTCTTCTATGAAGATCACCCAAATTGTAGAATTTGAAGGATGTGTCCGTAAGCTCTTTTAACTCACTCTCTAGGCCTATTAACTTATCTTAACCAACAACTCTAATTGTCATTCCCTGTGATTGCACAGGATGCAATTCTCGATAAATAGCCATTTAAATATAGTTGAGGAAACCAATTGCGTGCAATTTCGATGAAATAGGTATAGGAATTAGAATGTTGGCGCCACATCAACGACATTAAGTTCAGCCAATGATCACCTAGACCCCAGGAAACCCGCTTAGAAGGATTAGGTAAAGGTAATGCAAAGAGAGACCTGGAAAACAAACAAAGTAGAGCACTCGAGAAAGATGAGAAGTAAGTGACCTAATAGATACTTAGACATCATATCTTAGACACACACTCACTTTCATACTAATGACTTCAAGCTTTAAAGGGCAAGACTAAAACTTGGCAACAAGATCATATCTCTATCTCATATAAGCCCTGACAATGCTTCTCCTCTCCACCAAAGATGCCAAGGCTTGCACGAGACAAAGATATGATCTACATTCAAGTTATCTACTTTTAATGGATATTTTACTTTTATGAATTTGAAATTTCAAGTTAAAGATATGTTAGATGGTTAATATCATTTAATCGGTGGTTTTCCTTTTAGTTGATCGGTTATAACTGTTGATTCTCTTCCATTGGAATATGTGAAGTAGTTCTAAAACCGTCTTCATGCAATTATGAAAAGTAACGTATCTTTACTAGTAGAAAATGATCTCTCTCTTTCCATTAAGCAACAATTAGTTGTGAAGGCAACAATATTCTTCGTATTTGTTGATTAAACACTCTATCAATTGCTAGTTAAGATATTTCAAATAAACTAATTATAACTGTTAATCTCTTTCATATGAACATGTAAAATAGCTGTTATAATTGCCTTCTCAGGCTCATGAATATGGAAAAGTAACTATGTTCAATGATATGATTGTTGTTAGTTAAGGCTGGAAAAACAGGATGTTACACTTGTTTTCTTGTATTGAGATCTTTCTCTATAATTAGACCTTCCAAATATTAATAAGCAATTTTCCACTTTTGTGGAAATGATTTTCTTATCCATGCCCCTTATCATTCTTGTTGAATACATGATTAATCCAAAGATAGGTCCATTTGTACCCTTTAGCATAATTCTAGACAATAGACAATTTGTCTAATGTTTGAGTATGTACAAGGTTTTAAGGGGACATCAATGTGTAGACTTCAGTTATGAAAGGTCCGTGAAAATTACATTTTTTGGCTTTGTGGAAAATTTGCAGCAATTACAATATTGCCAGTTTGACAAAGGCAGCAATTTTTTTATGAATGACATTCTATGTGTTTTGACACTCTAGAATTCATTTTTTTGTATTTTCTCTTGTTCCATTGTGATTCTTTTACCTTCCAAAAGGTTCTAGCATCTATAAATATTGTATTCAAATTAAATAATATGCATATGTTGTCAATTGCATCATGTAACTTTAGTTTTGCGAGCCACTATTAATTTTCATGACTACATAAAGGGCTAGGAAGTAGTAGAAAAGAGTTAAATTTGGTTTTGGGAGAGTGCTTGCAAGATCTAGTCTATGGACTGAAGAATAATTGTAAAAGCCATTAGGACTACTTAAATAAGTGTTTAAAAATTTTGAAGTTTTGAGCCACAAGAACTATCTCCGAAGTATTCATGGTTTAAGTGATGAAATTTGTATTTTTATTCTATTTTAAAAATCAGTCATGTGCTTCTCTCAAATTCTAATTCATCAAGAAATTCTCTAAGTTCGTTTTTGGTGCATGGAATATTCATCCTAGTTCATGCATCTAGTATTTCAGGAATTTAATTATTATTTGTGTTTAGTGTTATATATTTATAGGCATACAACATATTACAAGTGGTGCCTTATCATAGATATTTATAAATTTCCTCAAGTCAACTATAAGCATGGATACAAAAGTGTCAAGACGATATATAGATATAGATGTAATCATGTATGTATCTATATGTATACATTTGTGTATGTATATACATATATATTTACATACATACATAAATATACATATACATGTATGTATGTATATAAATATATGCATATACACATATATATAGACATATATAGAACATACATATACATGCATGTATGTATATGTATATGTATATTACATGAACAAGTTTCCTCCAATTTGCACCTTGCAATTAAGTGAGACTTAAATAACTACCACAACTGAAATGGTTAAATACTGGAAGCTATAATTAAAGCAACATGTTACCAACATGGATTTACTTTAACATAGTATTCTTGAAATACAAATTAAAATAGGAACCTGAATCGTGTGCACTTAATTTGTAGCCAATAATGAAACCACGTGAACTACATATAGCAGTGGATGAGTATTGGAAGTCTATAGCAATGGGTGGTTAAGTGTTGTAGGATGATTAGTGGTATGTAACAACAGAATTGCCTAGAATAGCATTGGATATTACAGCCCAATAAAGCACTTAATTGTGCAGCCCAACCCTTATTGCCAGCACCCAGAATGCAAAGGATTTGTGCGCATGATTCAAGAGTCCCATATGCCAAATGCAGAAAGAAACAACCATGCCCTATGCTGTTAATAAGGTCAGCAAATAGTAGGCCCAATAAGACAGTAAATGTAGTCAAGAAATGGCTGATTATGTTAAAGACAAAGGCGACTAAACTGCAGGAGCTTCCCTCACTATACAAATATCTTTTGCCACCTCAAAATTAGTGATGACACATGCTCTCTGACAAATTAATAATGCCAGTAGACTGCTATTATAATCTCTCTCTCCTAGTCACAGAAATTCACAGTATTGGTGGCATATAGAATGTAGAACCTTTCCCACATCAAGCAGAGATTTCTTGATGCCAGAAACAATGAAACATATCCTCCAATTTGTAGTTATCTGTAATCCTTAATTCCTGCCTCTCACAATGCCTTCCAAGCAACAATCTAGACAGTAATGGAAGACACTCCACTATTCTCAGAAACTCAAATCAGATCCATTATACATCAGCAATGGACTGAGACCCACAATTTCAAAAAATCCTCACAAGAGATAGATCAATCAATAGACAATTGGATGCTTTAACTCACAATTGGGCTCATATTTATAATAGAATTCAGCAGTTAGGTTCTTCTTTAAACTTTTCACTTAAGAAGCTCCATCTTTGCAGTTCCATTTTATAACATCAAATAATGTAAAGTGCCTTAATAATAATAGAGTAATAGAGCTTCATAAATTAATTCATAAATATGAATGCTTCAATAAATAACTTCATACAATGCAGATGATGACCAACTGCCAGTGCCACTGTCTTGCCAAATACGGCAACTGCCCAATTAGACTTACTAAAAATAGCAAGGCCACAATTGAGACCCTCAAATCTCACTGCCAGCTCACGAGGGTTGCGATGATCAACTGGCCTAGCCAACTGCAAAGACCTACTAAAAATGGGGGCATTACAAAAAAGAAAGTAAAGTGCCTTAATAATAATAGAGTAATAGAGCTTCATAAATTAATTCATAAATATGAATGCTTCAATAAATAACTTCATACAATGCAGATGATGACCAACTGCCAGTGCCACTGTCTTGCCAAATACGGCAACTGCCCAATTAGACTTACTAAAAATAGCAAGGCCACAATTGAGACCCTCAAATCTCACTGCCAGCTCACGGGGGTTGCGATGATCAACTGGCCTAGCCAACTGCAAAGACCTACTAAAAATGGGGGCATTACAAAAAAGAAATTAATTTGCCATGCCCTAAAATTAACACTTGGACAAAAATAGAACTAACATTTTTTATGGTAAATAATTGTCTACCATGCTTAACATAGAACCAAGAATACCGAGTGTGCTCAATGGTATTGTGTGTGCAATGTCATCATCGTCATGTCACTCAACAATGTGGAAGATACATCACTGTCGATGTTACAGAATCCATTTTCCACACCCTTCACTAGTGATGGGTAAAATAGGTGGGATTACATATGAAAGAGCCTCAAGGGACAACTACACAATAGTCCATCCCCTCAAGTTCACTATATGGAAGTGAAATAGTTTGTGCCACCATGAAACAACTAAGCGCCTAATTAAACTAAGTCTTATTTTCTTAAAACACATGTGGCTATATTAATATTTGACTAAAATAATTAATGTTCAGCATAAAGTATAACTGAACAATTCCCCCTAAAGAATACATTCAAATCATGCTATTATTTACAAAATTTGACTTTTAAAGAAATATTTTAACACTTGATTTAATTCTAGACGATAGTGATCTACAACCTAGGATTTACTATAAACACAATATTCTAGCTAACATAATCATTGTATTAGAATAATAATATATCAACATTTTATATTTTTCAATTATTCAAGTTTACTAGTTTCTAGCAACAAGGATGTGATGGTAGCGAGTAGATTTCCACAATCTGAGTATTATCTAAAATGGTGCTTCTGGATTCAATTGTGTGAGTATGTTTTCATCAAAATACTCCCACAATCGAATCCAAAAGCAAATAAGGATGTAATGACCATATATCTCTTCTAGGCTTGATTTTCAAGTACCAACTTAATAACAGTTCAAATTAATTTTAATATCTTAAATAATGAAGATATTATGTTGTATTGTGATATTGCTATTAGGATTTAATTGTGTAGTTTTGTGATTAACTTAACTTGTTAAATTAATTTTCTCACAATCTAATAAATAGTGCTTAATAAAATATTAAATAATAAACTTTATTTAACAATTACAGCAGATCCCTCCAAAATACTCAAACTATAAAAACCAACCCTTCTAAGGTTCCATAGTCAACCTAAGTTTCTCTTAGCAAAGTTTCAATTACTCATAATCTCACTTAGGGTTTTTGGGTACTTTTGAATACCCTGGTACAAGTTTATTAAAAGACTCCTTCCTCTTTCATTAACACTTACAAATTGAAGAAAGGAAAACAAGACTAGAACGGAGAAGGGAAGCTTCCCAAAATGTAAAACTTAAATTAATTTTTCCCTTAGAATTGGTTTTCTCCTATTTATTTGAATTGTTATAGTTTGTGTTTCTCTTCCTCCTATGCTAATTTCTCATTTTCAAGTTGCAAAATATTTGTTGATACGTGGCCACATTGAAATTCCACTCCTCAAGATTGGAACTCATGCAAGTAATCCACAAAGTTGTCTTTTAATTGTGTTCTCCTTCTCCCTTAGATATTAATTATGGCTACAAAACTAATAGCATGATTGTAGTTGTTATATGATATTGTGCTTCCTTCAATGTTTTAAATCTTGTCACTTTTTAAAGTATCCTTGTTTTAAAGTATAAACTCAGCACTTGAAATCACAATCTTCGAAATGGAGTAAAGCCAGCCAAAAATGAGCTCATAAAAATACTAAATGGTAAATATCTAATTGGAGAAATTTTGGAAAAAATACTACATAGTAAATATATAATTCTAGAAATATTGAAATCATCAAATTACACTAGATTTCTAAAAATTCATTCAAACGGTACTAAAAATTAAAACTCTTCACTCTTACTAAAATACATTGTCAAAATGACAATTGCTTGACTCGACCGTAACCCCTAAATATAATTATTCGAATGAGTAAGAAGATTTTCCTCCTAAAATCCATTATTTGCCAAAGTTTTTTTGTCCTTAACGGAAAAAACTAAATAATATTCTTTCTCAAAATAAATAATTTTAAATATGAAATGGGTGACCCTCTCTATTCCTCAACTCCTCCTTATGTAGCCATTTCAAAATAAGATAATTATTAATTTTCTTTTTCTCCTTTTTCCTCCAAACTTTTATTTTTTTGGATCCTATTCCTAGGTTAACTTATTCCTAGGTTAACTTTTGGTGCTTGTGAACAGCCTTTTTAATGATAATTCTTTTTTGTTTAAATGTAACTTAAAATTACTTTTTGGACAACTTGAATTATGTTATTAGATTATGTAATGCCCCCTAGTGCAATTTCTTAGTGTTTGAACTAAATTCTTAAATTGCAAGAAACTTCTCTAACTATTACTTAATTGTGAAATGATTTGCCTAATGGTAATTGTTTGTTTATTACTAAGAAATGAGAAATACTTAGAGCAATTACATCACAAGAGTTTCTAAAAGGAAAATGAACAAAACATAAGACTAAAATAGAAAGGTTATAACTAAATAGAACTAGGAGAATCTGATCTAATGTATTACATAATTAATTATTAGTAGGGTAAATAATTATTCTAACACCCTCCCTTTATGGTCAATTTGTCAACCACACCAAGTTACCCTGAATTTGATGAACTTTTCCTTGCTCAAAGACTTGGTGTGAATATCTACATTTTGGATCCACTATCAAAACATGCTATAGCTGAACTGATCCACCTCCTACCAGCTTGCAGATATAATGACAACAAAGCTCAATATGCTTAGTGTGTTAATGGAAGCTTGAATTTTTGGCTAGTTTGAAAAGCCCTTAATTGTCAGTGTACAAAAGAGAATGTCCTCCGTGTGACATTTGCATGTCAAAAAGCATCCTTCAAAGCCAAACTGCCTTGCATGACTAAATATTCCTTGATATTCAACTTTAGTTGAGGAAAGAGTCATTGCCTATTTTTTCTTGTTGGTCCATGTGACTGCACTTGTACCTAGACTAAATACATACCTAGAAGTGGATTTTTTGTGATACAGTAAACCTGCCCAATTTAAGTCCTCATAACCAATCATCTTTGGATCCTTGCACCTTGTATATATAATGCCAATCTCTAAAGTGCCTTCCACAATTCTCAGCACTCACTTTGCTGCAACCTAATGATTAGCTTGTGTGGTTGTCATGAAGTGAGAAATGTAGCTCATGGAAAAACTAAGATCAGCTCTAGAGGTAGAAAGGTAGATAAGGCTGCCAACTAGTTGCCTAAATGATGTTTCATTCACCATTATATGGATGAAAACTTCAACACCTTCTCCATAAGTGTTCAAATAGGTTTAGAGTCTTGCATCTAAAACACGTCAAGTAGATTTGTGGAATACATACACTGAGAGATAAAAATGCTACTACTTATTTACCAAACCTCAATACCCAAGTAATAATGGAGAAGCCTCAAATTTGTCATGTCGAAGTCCTGGCACAAATCCTATTTGATTGTTGCAATCATATATGTTGAATTGCTAGTACTAATCAAGTCATCAACATAGACAGTCAAAAAAAGAATATGATTACTTGAGTGTTTGACACACAAAGTAGTGTCTAAAAGGTTGCAATGAAAACCATAATCAACCAAGTACTAATCAATCTTGATGTACCATGCCCGAGGAGCCTATTTCAGTCCATAGAGTGCTTTCACAAGTCTATAGACTTGATGTTCTTTGTCAATAACCTTAACACAAGAATGTTGCTTCATGTAGACTTCTTGCTACAACTCATGATTGAGGAAGAAACTCTTGACATCCATCTGATGGAGTGTCCACCCAAACTAGGATGCAACAGCAAGAAGAAGAAAAATTGGGCTCATCCTGGTAATAGGAGAAAGAGTCTTCTAATACTCAATGCCCTTGCACTATGTGAGTCCTTGAGCTACCAACTTTGCCTTGTATTTGTCGTCGGTAGAAATTGTGTATCAGCCGACGGGTCCCTTCGGGAAGGAAATTGTGTATCAGCCGACGGGTCCCTTCGGAAAGGAAATTGTGTATCAGCCGATGGGTTCCTTCGGAAAGGTTCTTGTTATGTAGCCGACGGGTCCCTTCAAAAAGATTTTTGTTATGTAACGACATGTTGTATGTGGCCGACGGACTCCTTCGGGAAGTTCTTCAGAAAGTATTTATAACCCCTTTGGGAAGCATTGTATTCATCTTATCATTAAAGCATAATGTACTGTTTGGCATATGCGAATAATAAGAAGAGTTCTGTTGTTCGTGTTCGTGTTCATTATCTGTGTGCAATTCTTAATTAACCTATGCGGTAAACATTTGGCGCCGTTGCTCGATGGACCTGGTACGGTGACAAGCAAATGAAGAATAAATGTCAAATTAGTTGAACAAGAATAAGAATAAGTTGAAGGAAAAGGATGAATTACACACAGCACAGGAAAATTTAATTTTGGCACAACAGGCTGAATGCAGACGGAGATTTCAGCAAGTTACTGACAGACACAAAAGCACTGAAAATTGTTGGAAGAGATTCGACAGCAGCTCAATTTGGTGGAAAAAGCAAGGGAGGAGTTTCTGGACCTGCATATGCTACGGGAAGAGAATCCTGATGGAAGGAGATCAACTCGCACGGCTTGAAGTGCCAAAGGAGCACGAGCGTGGAGTGACCTCTTCGTCTGAGATATACTTTTGGAACGAACAGCTTCGGTTGACGAACCCTCTTCTTCACCAAACAGTACGGAAGTCGAAAACAGCGCAGGTGTTGCAAACAGCACGGGTGTTGAAAATAGTGCGAAAGCCGAAAACAACACTAGTGTTGAAAACAATGCAGGTGTAGAAAACAGCGCGGGAGTGCGGAACAGCGCGGGAGTGCGGAACAGCACGGGTGTGCAGAACAACGCAGATGTCCAGAACAGCGCGGCTGTTGGAAATAGCATGGGTGTGCAGAACAGTGCAGGTGTCCACAATAGCGTGGATGTTGAGAACAGCGCGGGTGTTCAAAACAGCGCGGGAGTTCAGAACAACACAGGTGCTCAAAACAGCGTGGGAGTGCAAAACAGCGCAGGTACACAACAAAACCCTCAACATACAGTGATAATGGCAAGTTCAAAAGAAAAGTTGCCTAAATTTGATGGTGATGAAGCAGCTGATCCCATTCGACATTGAAAAACATGTGAAACAATCTGGAGGGCAAATGGCATAACAGATATAAACGAATGCATCTGACAATTCCCCGCTACCCTACGGGGTGTTGCGATTGATTGGTTTATTGATACTGATCCACAAAAGTTAAACAGTTGGGATAACATTAAGGAGTTCATCGTAGAATTTCAACTTCTGTGCGACGATAATGAAATTGTAGCGGAGATATTCAATACCAAACAAAATAAGAATGAAACAGTACAGGTCTTCACCAAGAGGTTGAAGGACTTAATCAGTAAAATGGAGAATAAGCCAACAGATGGGCTCCAAAAAACATGGTTCATTGAAGGCCTTCATCCGAAGCTGCGGAAAAAGATGAAGATCGTGCCACCATCGACATATACTAAAGCATACAATCGGGCATTGAACCTCGAAAGCGAACAGAAGACAAAGAAGAAGAAGACTAGCCCATCTGATTCAGATGACGACGAGCCCTCGGGAGAAGATAGCGACGACGATGAAGGCAGCAACAAGAAAGTCCGTGCTCTTCAGAAGGACATGCTTCGGATGATGAGGGAGTTCAAAAACATGAACAAGGAGACTAAGGGCAACGACCTATGGTGCACAGAGTGCAAGAAAGAAGGCCATACGAAGGGATCATGCCCGAAAGATCAATTTTGTGAGATTTGCCAGATTATGGGACACCCGATAAAGGAATGCCCTTTCAATTTGAAAACAAGAACACCACAGCAAGTGTTCCTGACACAGGGGGCATCCTCGTCAGGAGGGAACAAGAACACCAGTACGGAAGGTGCCACATCGGGCGGATACAGAAACAACCGGCACAATCAAAGCAACAACAATACAGGCAGAAGGAGTCGAATTCAGTATGATGCGAATGGTCGGCCGATAGTTCAATGCTACGCATGCAATCTGTGGGGTCATTTTGCCCGAGAGTGCACAACGGCGAACACACCGAAGTTGCTATGCCGATGGTGTGGACCTGGCGATCATGACGATGCTAAGTGCTTGAAGTCTGGAGTAAACTTGATTACCGTCGGGACAGACGAGGAAGAAGTTCTGGCAATCACTCAGAAGCAGGCAAAGCTATACCCTAATCCGATGGAGGAAAAGAAGAGACTGGAGGAAGCACGGGCAGAGATCCAGAGAGCAACGCAGATAGAAACGGCACACTTGAAGGACAGCCAAGTACCTCCATACGGAATTGCGTAGAACAGAACATTGTACGAAAAATATTGCAAGCCGAGATACCCGTCAGGATAAGTGATTTGTTGCTCACTATGCCTCAGCTCCGATCGACACTCACAAACATCGTTCCCGCTGCTCAACTACCAGGAGAACATGGAAGGAAGAAGGAAAGTGGAGCAAGTACAACGGACAAAAAGGAGAAGAAAAGTGGCGCAAGTGCAGAAGATCCGATGCTGTTAGCCCTCTCATCTGGACGCCATCCGACAGTCGTCGAAATGGGAATTCACGGGATTGTATTGACAGAAACAATTGTGGACGGAGGGTCCAATGTCAATTTGTTGCCTAAAGACACCTGAAAAAGGTTGGGGCAACCGACATTATGGCCGCCTACATTCCAACTATTAACGGCCGATCAACATGGAATCAAGCCATTGGGAGTCCTGACAGCACAACCAGTGACGATTGGAACACAGCCATTCTTGTTGGATTTCATCGTGATCCCACTGAAGTGAAGAAGATATGATGCCATTCTAGGCCGGGGATGGTTGATACAAGCCAAGGCAAAACACGATTAGAAGAAAAATACTTTATCACTTGAAAGCAAAGGACAGAAGTATGTCATCGATCTACACACTCAGATGGTTGGAGACGAAGCTCTATCATCGGATTCCGAAGGAGAAGAGGATGAGAGGAGGCAGAATACGAAACCAGATCAGGAGGGAGTCTTGCGGTTGGAAGGAGGATTGATAGATGACGATATAGATTCAGTGAATGGTCTTTACCACTGGCAGATAGAGGATTACAAGCTCTTTCCAAGTTGTAATATGCTAAGGATTGACGAAGGTAAGAAAGAAGAAGGAAATGAATGTCTGAAGGAACACAGAGAAGCCGAAGGAGGAAATGAATGTCCGAAGGAACACAGAGAAGCCGAAGGAGGAAATGAATGTCCGAAGGAACACAGAGAAGCCGATGGAGGAAATGAGTGTCTGAAGGAACATGGAGAAGCCGAAGGAGGAAATGAATGTTCGAAGCAACATAGAAAAGCCGAAGAAGGAAACGTGAGTATGACTGAAGCTGAAGGATAGAACATACAGTACGAACCCAAAAGAAGGAAAGATTCTACTGTACGACTGCGCTGAACGAAAGTATTACGTCGAACCACAAATATAGCAGAAAGGTATCAACAGCAAGGAAGACACATGATACGGTCTGCACAGGGAACAAAGAGGAAGGGTTCAATAAAAGTTGTAGCAGTACAGAGTGAATGTGTTATTGACGAACAGAAGGGGCAGCTGACGGAGTCCATGGTAGTGAGCTTCGGGAACAAATTGGGCGATATGGAGATGACACAAAATAGGCGTAGCAGGTTTCAACTCGGACAGTGGGTGTTGAAGTATGACGATCAAAATGAGATCGAACTAGGCAAGTTCAAAGTTAAGTGGGTCGGGCCGTATCAGATCCAGGAAGTAGGGGACAATGGAGCAATAAAATTATGGACTTTGGATGGACAGGAAGTGCCTCAGGCGGTGAATAGCTCGAAGCTGAAGGTATACCACGGCCGGAAGACTTCTGCATCAGAGAATGGCCTTCGGGCGACCCCTTCGTCGTGGTAGACTGACAATGCCAATGGTTGAAGGGAACACTGACTTTGCTATTGAAAAAAAATGAAAAAAAATAAATAAATTTTAAAAAATTAAACAAAAAAAAAGTACCGTACGGATTTTGTCTGCTCACTGTACGGTTTTCACTTGGTTTTTGAGTTGTACAATTTCTGAGATTTTGAGATTGTGTACGATTTTTAAGTTGGGAGCCGGTGTACGGTTTTAAATTTAACTCTGAAGCACCGTACGGATTTTAACCTGCTCATCGTATGGAGTTTGGAGGAAGAGTACAGTTTTGCAGATTGTAAAGTATGAGATGTACGACTTTCTCCTGTACAGATTTCCAACAAGTGTACGGTTTTCTTTTTGGTGTACGGGTTTCAATATTTGAAGACAGTGTACGGTTTTCAGAAGCTGCACATTGTAACATCAATTTGAGACCACTGTACGGTTTTTTTTTAATAGTCTGGGAATGTACGGATTTTTTTCACTGAGAGGATTCCACTACTCACCATACGAATTTTATGAAGACTTGGAGTGTACGGATTTTTTTAAAAAATCTTATAAACTAGGAGTCTCAGCACGGAATTTTTGGAGGGATTGGAAGTGTACGGATTTTTAGCTATTTTAACCATGCACCGTACAGACTTTATGGAAATTACCGTACGGTATCTCTGTACGGATTTTTGAGGAAAGCCATTGACACTGCGGATTTTGGCCGTACGACGTACGGAATTTGGAAATAAAGACAGCGTACGAAAATTACAATTTGGAATGCGGGGTAATTGTACGGATTTTTCAAGCATATCATGTGTACGGATTTGGATTGCAAAATTACAGATTCTAAAGAGTGGGGTTTTGGCGTACGGCTTCTACTTGCTATTTGGTAGCACAGAAGGGTGACAGGAGGTTTTCTTAAAAGAAATCGTCGACAAATCAAGAATGCTCAGAATGAGTATCAGATGATGCCACAAGGTAGAGGAAGAACCAACGATTGCCAGAAAGAGTGTAGAATTGGCAGAAAATGACAAAAATTGTGTGTTTCGTGCAGTTTTGTGTGGGTTTCAGAGTGCTAATTTGGTCTTGGCAGCGAGGGGCGCTGCCCCCTAGACCCCTAGTCGTTGCAGATATTAGTTGTGGGAGTCTGACCAATTGAGAAGACTTGGAGCTGCTGCAGGCATGGAGTGTTTGTGTACCAGAGGCACTGCGAGTAGGTGTTGTTCGTGAGGTTGTCTTGGTGGATGCGTAGAGAGCTCGGGAGGAGTTGATCATCCAGTTGAAGGCAGTACAGCGACACTTGGTTCAGTGTACCCGAAATTGGAATGCAGAAAGTGGCACAGGTGGCGATCAGGGTCAAATGTCAGATTGGCTAAGGTGACAGTGTTGAAGACCAGTTAGTCAGTCAATGTATTTTGGTTGTTGATTTGTCTTAGAGATTTTGTAATAGTCGTCAGGAGATGACTTTTCTTTTTGGGGGGATGATGTCATCGGTAGAAATTGTGTATCAGCCGACGGGTCCCTTCAGGAAGGAAATTGTTTATCAGCCGACGGGTCCCTTCGGAAAGGAAATTGTGTATCAGCCGACGGGTCCCTTCGGAAAGGTTCTTGTTATGTAGCCGACGGGTCCCTTCGGAAAGATTTTTGTTATGTAGCGACATGTTGTATGTGGCCGACGGACTCCTTCGGGAAGTTCTTCGGAAAGTATTAATAACCCCTTCAAGAAGCATTGTATTCATTTTATCATTAAAGCATAATGTACTGTTTGGCATATGCGAATAATAAGAAGAAGAGTTCTGTTGTTCGTGTTCATGTTCATTATCTATGTGCAATTCTTAATTAACCTATGCGGTAAACAGTATTTATCCAAACCATCTACATAGTACTTGACCTTATAAACCACTTTGCAGTTGATAGGTTTCTTCCCACGAAGATCGAAAAAGGAACCAAGTGGGGTTTTATTAGAAGACTATGGTATTCTACTTCCATAGCCTTCTCCCACTCTAGAATACCCTTAGCCTTGAACATGTTTGAGGTTCATAGATGTTGTGGATGTTGGCCATAAGAAAAAATAACTATGTTTTATTGCTTTCTCTTTTCCTGAACTGATTTTCCCTTAATGAGCTCATCATCATGAAAATTTCTATAGTCCTGACCCCTCACTTATGCTGGAGGGTAGCTACCAACATATCATGGAGAGGTTTGAATAGAATCATCTTTATGTAGATCTTGCGGAAAATCAAGTGGTGTATCATAATTGTAAGACTTGTCATCTTCAAAGTCTAAATGTTTGAAGCCCTCCCATTAGAGGAACCAAGAGGAAAACAAATACCCAAATGAGAATCCTCCACAAGATGATCACCAAGACTGGTAGTAGAAAGAAATGGATAGGTAGTCTCATCAAACACAACATCATAACTAAATATGAGATAATTTATCTCTACATCAATCAATCTGTATGGATCTTGATTGTTGTTGTAACGAATAAACATACATTTTTGGCTCTTGCTGTCCAACTTGACACTCTTGGCTCTTGTAATTCATATAGAAGCTGTAGAACCCAAAGACTTTTAGATGGGCCACATTAGGTTTGCACCGTAACTAGGCTTCTTCAAAAGCTATCTTCTTAGCAACATGTTGGTGTAATTAAGTATTTACTAATTACATTTTACTTAAGTTTACTTAGGTTAATGCATTAGCATATTAGTTGTGATGTAGACACCTAGGAGTTTGCATATTCATATGAGTTAGTCATGTAGACAACACAATAGTTTGCACTCCAATTGAGCACATGTTGTCTACTATATCTCTTTATAAGATACACTTTTGCATTCTTATCCTCTAATTGTTGCACGTACATTCATGCACAATGGAGGATAATCCACTCTTGGTGGACATGTGCTTAGTTGTTATGCTTATCTCTTTGCTGACTCCTAGTCATATTAGTTACCTTTATATACAAAGCACTTCTATAATGTATTCATCCAATTATCTGATATCCAATTATCTAATGTCCAATCATCTGATATCCATTCTCATTTGATCATCATTTGTCTCTCTTGTGCTATCTCATAAGCTTTTTAATCTTGGCATTAAATTATTGTCTTAACCAAATTCTTACATGGTATCAGAGTTATACCAAATTCTTACATGGTATCAAAATCATAGGAGTTTCATTGCATAGCCATTGGAGAGATTTTTTTTTGCAGGTCAAGATTGGAGCTTGGTGGTGCAAGTCAGATGTTGGCATCACATTCAGGTCAAAAAAACCCCCAAATCAACTTTTCTATCATCAAAATTAGACATTTGAGGTGAAATCTAGCGTCATTTGATTTTTGAAGGTGCGACGGTGGCAATTCAGGAAAAATAATTACAAAGGTGATTTTCAAACAACGATATCTCCCTCATACACACTCCTTTTTTTCAAGTAATTTTTTTTTTTTTGGGGTAGAATCTCGTGATCTACACATTGGTGCAAGTTGTTTGTGATCTTTATCCCTGAGTTTTTCTAAAAATTGCCAATCTTGATTTTACAACTTTAGAGGCTTCGTTCGGGCTCATATGGACACATATTCAAGTGCTATTGTTTTTTGAAAGTGCATAATTTTTTGTCTACTTTCCATATCTCATATCAATTTGGAGTAATTTTGAGTGGACATAGTACTTTCAGCATGTGGTCATTTTTGGTCTATTTTGGCACTTGTAATTAATTAGATCCTTGAAAGATCTTGTGTCTTATCTTTGAGTCATATATAGCTTCATATTTTCAATTGTAAACATCAAATCAAAGGTCCACTTTGGTTCATTTTGACAAGTGGCAATTGTACATGCACTTAGTATAAAGTGTCAAAAATCTATTTGGGGGGGGGGGGGGGGGGGGTTGCATTGATTAGTACATCATGGATGAGGAAGATTTAATTACCTTGACAACGCAAAACTATAAGCAATGGAGTGAATTAGTTCTCACTAATCTTAGTGAGAATAATGCATTGCCATATGTGAAAGAACTTTCATACAATGGTGACACTGTTACAATCATTTGTCGTGCACTCTTTCTACATATGGATATGGAGGTTATGGATTCACTTGATGACATGAAGTCAACTGATTTTTATGATATTTGGATCTATCTTTGGGAGATGTATGGAAATCCACATGTTCCTCCATTCCCAAAAGATCTTTTACCTCCAGTTGCAGCTACTAATTCTCCTATTGATAGTGCATCTATTGTTGCTCTTGATGATGCTTGTATTCACACAGCCATGGATTCACATGATTCAGTGCAGCAAGATATTCATCGTCTTCCAGACTCAGTTCCTTGGGATGACTTCTTGACAAACATTGCAAGTTTGTTTTTGGAGTCCTACATTGAGGATATGAAAGACACTATTGATGATATAAATCTTCTCTTTATTGAGGATGATCCTTCTTCAGTTGTTGTGAGGGAACACTCTAACCCTTATAATTCTCCACTTGATCTTTCTTTCGAGTTTGACATGATGGTGGATACTTTCTTACAACATTTGCAGGAGGTCCCTTTCACTTCAGAGAAGACATTTGAGTCTTTGGACATTGGTTTACATGAATCTCAAATTTCACTTGAGATGTCAAATTGCATGGTTGATCATACTCATGTGTTGCAGATTCCTATGCAATTTCCTAAGACAAATTACATTTTGAGAGTTCTTCCTATTGATTGGGGAGGATTCTTTTGTACACCCATGCCACCATTTCTTCCTCAAGGGAGAAATATCATTCAATTTTCATTGTGCAACTTCTACATTGATCCAAGAGCATATTTCATGGGTGCAAATTCTACATTGAGGGGGGGCTTCTTTGTTTCTCTTCCTACTTCTTCTTTTGAGGGGGCATCTTGGTCTTTGGAGTTTGATCCACATTCCTATACGAAGCATTTACCATTGGTTCCTTGTTTGTCACCTTCTTCTATTGGACTTGATCTTGATTGGTTCATGACATCTTCAGTATTTAAGGACATGGTGACACATCTTTAGACTTCAAAGACAACATATTTCATATGGATTCCCCTTCCATCTTCCTATCCACAATGGGAAGCCTTCTTGCAGTTATATTTGGTGTATCTTCTTCCTAAGGGGAGAAATGTTGTTTGTATACGTTGGATTCTCTTTTGTCTTCAATCACTCATCATTCTTGTAGGATATCATTCACTATGGGGGGAATTTCATTTCTCCTTATTTCCTTCTTATGGAGGGATTCTCTATTGTATATGCATGATGTATGTCATAATAGGGGGGTCTTGATTACTACATCCATACATGCATCTTACTTTATTTTTTCTCTCTTTTTGGGGGAGGGTTTTTCCCATGTGGTTTTCCCTCTTTCTCCGCTTTATGGGAAATTGCATTGCATATCATTTGCACTTGCATATTGCACAAGGGTTCCTAACATGGCCTAGTAGTCGGGACCCATCTTGCATTATTAACTAGCTTTTGTGAGCTTAAGTACATTTCCCTAAGTTTCACTTAAGGGGGGGTGTTGGTGTAATTAAGTATTTACTAATTACACTTTACTTAAGTTTACTTAGGTTAATGCATTAGCATATTAGTTGTGATGTAGACACCTAGGAGTTTGCATCATATGAGTTGTCATGTAGACAACACTGTAGTTTGCACTCCAATTGAGCACATGTTGTCTACTACATCTCTTTATGAGATACACCTTTGCATTCTTATCCTCTCATTGTTGCACGTACATTCATGCACAATGGAGGATAATCCACTCTTGGTGGACATGTGCTTAGTTGTTATGCTTATCCCTTTGCTGACTCCTAGTCATATCAGTTGTCTTTATATACAATTTACTTCTATAATGTATTCATCCAATTATCTGATATCCAATTATCTAATATCCAATCATGTGATATCCATTCTCATTTGATCATCATTTGTCTCTCTTCTGCTATCTACTGAGCTTCTTGATCTTGGCGCTGAATTATTGTTTTAGGCAAATTCTTACATGGTATCAAAGCTATACCAAATTCTTACACAACGTGTACTTGATCAATTCAAAAGATAGTGTGCACTACAAACTACTTCAGGCCAATATTTCTTAGGAACATATCAATATTCCATCATAGAACTAGCTATTTCAGTAAGGATGTGATTTTGATGTTCAACAACACCATTCTACTAAGGGGTGTATGGTGTAGTGAGTTGCCACTTCATGCCATGTGTAGCACAAAATTTAGAGAAGTCAAATGAATGAAACTCCCCCCATTATCTAACCTAGGAGTAACAATAGATAAGAGCCTAAATCTTTCCCAAATAAGACCTTATACTGCTAAAATGTCCTAAACACATTTAATTTATTCTTAAGAAAATAAACCCACAATTTTCTACTAAAATTATCAACAAATTTTAAAAAGTATCTGGACCTAGTAACAAAATGAATGTTCGTTGGGCCACATACATCAGTCTGAGCCAATTTAAGCACCTTGGAGGGTCACTAGAAATTGTCATCTAAGAATGGTGTTCAATGTTGCTTCACAGCTTTATAACCTCTAAAAACTCCATGATTTTGAGTTTTGATCTCATGTAGGCCAATAACCAAACCCTTCCAAGATAACTGAGAGAGAAAGTGCACATTCAAGTGCCCATAATGCTAATGCCAAAGTTTTCTCATTAAAGTACTCCTAGCTGCCATGGCTTGCTCCTAAGAATCGTCAAAGTCAGAAATTCTATACAAATCATGATCCTCAAGTTCTATAGGGACTAGAGTGCAAGGCTCCCTATAATAATGATGTAGGTATGCAAACTAAAAGAAATATCCAACTACAGAGAATGCCTCATGATCTGGTTTACTGAGAGAAGATTAAGTTCCATGTTTGGAATGTAGTATGCATCAAGAAATACTGAATTTCTTCCTCCAGAGTGAATCTACATGTACCTTTACCGGTAGTTGTATATTGCTCTCTCCCAAAGATCACTGAATCAGAGAAAGTTTTAGATTTTGTGAATCAATCTCAACAATGAGTGAAATATCGAGAAGCCCCTGAATCTATATATCAAGCAGAAAATTTCATTGGCTTTGTAGTCCTTTTGGCTGTAAAGGCGTAGAAAGTAGATTCTTTCTAATCAAAGTGCTCTACAATATTTTCTTTGGGTAGGGACCCTCTCTTCTTTTTTTGCTCAGCCAATCTATGTCACTAACCAACCTTCATGTGACAATTAAAGTGATATTTTTGTGGTGTGTCTGGCTGTTTCCCTTCAAAGGGAAGGGTTTTCCTAGGATAATTTCTTGTGTCTTTTGGGCATTGTTTATTCTTTTTCTTCTTTGTTGTTTATCCAATATTTTCCTTGTAAAACATTAACATGGTGTCAAAGCCAGGTTGGATAAAAGCATTAAGTGAGTTTCTTTTATTTATTTTCTTGTGATGTTTTGGCATCAATGTGTTATGTCTTATTTCAATAAAACTTCAGTTTCATTTTTATTCCAATGGTCTTTTCTATTGATAATTCGGGAGAAGTTTTGTATCTATGTGATCTCATTTTATTGATTGTTTTCTCTGGGTTGTGTTTCTGTGAAGTTGGTTATTTGAGGTTTAAAACATTACGTTGTTACCAAGTTATTGCACATACTTATATTATATTGTCAATTTTATTTTATTTTTGTTGTGGAAGTTGGCATAGTTATTTTTGTTTTGTTTAATTGATGTCAAATTGATATTCTTATTGTTCTTTCTTGATTATGTTTTTGGCATTATCTATCGTGGGCATACCTCCAGTTGTGATGATGTAGGATTTCCTCTTCCTCCTCTAACTGGTCTCCATCTATACTGTCAGTTTATTCTTCTTCACCACTTATTTATATAATGTGTCATTAATTATTTTATTTCTATGTTGTGGACCATCAAGTTCCCTTGTTCTACCATTATTGGCATCCTATCTTTATCATGCCATGTCCCTTGAGTGATGTTTTGCAATTCATAGCTGTCATTTGATTTTTGGATTGGTTTTTGTATGTTTCATATTGTTGTGGCCTTCTTTTTTAGTACGAAATTATCCATTATGCATTGATGCAAGCAATCTTCTAAAAATTTAAGTGGTCTTGAGCTTTCTGCCCAAAGATAAATCTTGAGGGAAAGTGCAGAGCCCGAGTACTCTCTATACGTCTAGAACCTCTACTTTAACAAATCGGGAGAGCATACATACTCTCTTTTCAATGATGGAATTAGCATTGGCTTTTCATCCTTTTCAATGTTCATATAAGGGTACCGCTTGCTGTAAAATTGTTCTTTCTGCTTCTTCCATTGCCACCCTCATTAATTTCAATTGTTCTTCACTGTCCTATTAAATGGGACAGAAAAAATTGCATTGGGAATTCAATGGCACATTGCTTAGGTGGGTCTCAAATTTTGTTGCAAAGGAAAATTGGGTAATTTACGAGGGAACTCACCCAAGAGATGGGAAAACTGATATCTTCATGAATTCTATTTTTTGTTCAAGTCATTTTTCAAGCTCCACCATCTTATAATGAAGTGAATGGTCATTTACCTATAGTGCCGCTTTGTCTTCATCATGTTCGTAAATATTTAACATCCATGTAATTTTTCTTGAGGTTTGACACTTTTATTTTGTTGATTATTTTTGTTATGTATTTTCTATCACAGAAGAGATTGTCACTTATTTAGTTTCAATGGTTATATTGCATCTTTGTTGTATTTCTGATAAGGTTAGGAAAGTTCTGTGTTGTTTAATAATGATTCAAATTATCATGTGTGTTGTATGTGTTGTGTGTGCTCTATGTGCATGATAATTGTTCTTGTAATGAAGGTTGTGCAAGTAGTGTCAAGCGATTGATATTTTGAGTAAAGAGTGCTTATATGACTATTTTGTTCATGGGACAGAATCAATTTTATTCTTTGTGTGATCTATTTTGTGTTAGTTTTATTCTCTATGTGATCTATTTTGTGTTAATAGCTTGATCTGTTATGTGTATGTGATGATGATTCAAAAAGAACTTTTTAGTAGAGGCTAGAACCAGTATAAGAGTCATGTTGTGCTTTTTAGGAGTAGAGGCTATTGATTATCAACGTGTAAGTTTTGATGGATCAGTAACAAACATTATTTGTCTATATTTGTGCATCTTATTGTTGTGCATGCAGAATTACATTATGTGTGTGTAGAGATTTATTGAAACAAAGATTACATATTGGCTTCATCATTTCCATGAGTCACTTTTTGACATTTACTATGGAGCTAGAAACTTAGGTGACTCAATTGAAGGCTACGTTTCACAAGGGGTTCAAGTATTTTTTTAACTGCAATAAAGAGATCAGTATTCTATGAGTATCCTTCAAGTATTTATCATGAATCTTATAATTCATGCAATAATATAGAGAATGGTGACTTCTAGTATTGACTAATACCTCTAAAATGCTTCTAGGATGGATCGAGAAGCAATAATATAATGAGATTATATGCAAAAGGCATGCAAGGTGTCTAAATTGATCAGATTATTATTAGTTTCTTTGAAGAGGAAGAAATGATATTCAAAGGGAGACTATTCACCTTCAAAGGGAGCTTGTGTGACAATGGGAGAATACCAATTTCTGTGCAAGCTTATGTGACAATGTACTTGCTAAAGCTTCCTATTCGATCAATTGGAATCAGCTCTCTTAATTGATCAAAGTTGTCCCTGTTGAGAGAGAATCTCAACCATTCTTATTCATGTTATTAATGAGTTCTTCTCTGCAAGAGAAGTTCAATGTAATATTCCTTTTTCTACCCTCTACAAGTAGGCATGATGAAAATGCATTCTTCTCTAGGAAAAGTTTGAGGTGAAAGCCCTCATTCTGCCCCTTGGTGGTAGGTATGGTTGACCACCCTCTGCGAGTAGGAATGGTGAAAATGCATCCTTCTCTAGGAGAGTTTTGAGGTGAATGCCCTTGTTCCACCCTCTACGAGTAGGCGTGGTGGAAGTCATGTGTGTGACTCTATGACTAAATTTTATATGCTTATAAAATAACTATGGTAAGTATGTTATGTTGAGATTACATGTTTTATGTGAATTATCATTAACATTTTTATTGCAACTGTGTGCCTATCATACTAAAGATCTCGCTTTTGCTAAGAGAGAGTCTTGAAGATTGTAGTTGCAATAGAGATCTTTATCTCGGATCTTATGAAATAGAAATATGACTGTTATGACCTCTATGATCATCTTCAATTGAAGAAGACATTTGTAATAAGATTTGAAATTATATAAAGAGACGTGTCATGCATTGTAATAATCATGTTCCCTATTTCGATCTTTCTTTCGTTATTTGCTGGCAAAGTCACCTGATGGGAAGCCATACAGACTGCTGGGTAGCAGTTGGATAGGGGAGATGGTGTACGGTTACCAAAGATGTCGTACGGTCAAGGAGGACGTCGTACTCTACAGAAGGTGAGGTGAAGGGGGGCAAAGATGTCTGTACATCATACAGTAGTGTAGAACAGAGGCGTGCAATGCAAATATGAATGGCTGGCCCTATGGTACAAAAAGTTGGTCATACAGTATAATGAGACTGGCCATACATTTTTCTAGGAGAGGCTGTACTGATGGTGTGGGAGGCTGTGCGATATGCAAGGGTAGACTTGCTATGAGGAAGATGCAATCCCGAGGTGTTGTACAGTATGACTGTCAGCTATATAGTAAATTGAATGTGGAAGTTAAATATGCAAACCAAATAGGAATGATTAAATTTGCCAACTTAAAATCAAAGACCATGAAATAACGAGTCCAGATAACAATATATATCTATATAATTGCATAAGGCACTTCAGATGTGCTAGATCCGAAGCCAACAGAACACAATGTAATAGGGTGAGGGTCGAATCCCACCAAAACCGTTGAAGCCACGTAGGGAAGATCTTTCACTTCCAAAATGGAAAACAATAGATAATCTCAACAGGAATTCGCAATACAAAGAAATAATCCAAAATGCATACCAACGACTACCTACAAGTCATGCTTAAATACTCATCGGGGAAAACCTTTCCGAGGGTGTACAAAGATAGTTGAGGGCTACACTAACCTATGGGAACTAAAACAAAAATGGGTCTAAGATATAATAAGTCAGTCGGCCCATAGACAAAAGTATAATTAATAATTTATTTTATAACAGGAACATTGCAGTCCCTCGATCTCAAATTTCTGCTTGTCCTCAAGAAAACGTAATGCTGGATGCTATAGAATGTGCTTGCCTTCCCAAGTTGTGTTGTCCAACGGCAAGTGTCTCTAGCGTACCAAATATTCCTTCACTGTGTGGTTCCGTAGGGTCTTCTTGCAAACTTCAATGATCTCAACTGGTTCCAAAATGAGCTTCCCTTATTCATTGAGTGGTGGAAGGTCTGCAGCTACCTTTTTGTTTTGTCCCACAAATTTCTTAATGCAGGAGATATGAAAAAAGTTATGAATGCGGCTCCCCTCTAGAAGTTCTAGCTCATAGACAACTTCACTGATGCGGAAAACTATGCAATAAGGGCCATAAAGTTGTGGTTTGAGTTTTTCTTTCCCTGTTGCCTTCAACAAGGATCACCTGTATGGCTGAAGCTTGAAATAGACCAAATCTCCCACCTCAAAACTTCTCTCAATTCTGTCTATCAGCATACATCTTTTGTTAATTTTGCACCCTTTGTAAGTTATCCTTCAAACATCTCAGGATGTCTTGCCCCTCCTGCAGCCAGTCCCTCGCTCGTGGTGCACGACTGTCACCCAGTACAGTGTCAATGAATGAAAGGAGTTCATACCTATATAATGCTTTGAAGGGTGCCATCCTGATAGACATGTGATAGGTGGTATTGTAATAGTATTCTCGGAGGTGCATCCATTTGACCCACGACCGTCGTGTCGAAACGTAGTTCTGAAGGTAGCCTTCTAACCACTTGTTTACAATCTCCATCTGTCAGTCTGTATGAGGGTGGTAACTAGTACTTGCTGACAATTTTGTTCGTGCCAACCAAAACAATTTTATCCAAAAGATACTAATAAATCACCCATCACGATCACTAACAATGTTTTGGGGTAACCCATGTAGGCAAAAAACTTCTCTAAAAAATATATCGGCTACCTGTGCGGCCTAAAAGTCTAACGAGGTGATGAAGAAACGTGCATACTTCGTCAGTTTGTCAAAAACCATGAAAATACAGTCCTTCCCATTTACTTTAGGGAGTCTAGTAATGAAGTCCATTGAGATACTTTCCTACTTCTATTCTGGTATAGGTAGAGGTTGTAGTAAACTAGCGGGTAGAGTATGTTCGGATTTGTTTTTTTGGCAGACCACACACTCTCTTACATACTGCAGAATGTCTCCTTTAAGTCCTTTCCATGAAAACCTCTCCCTAATTTGTTTGTAAGTTGAGGAAACTTAGGTGTCCAGCCAAGGGTGAGTCTTGTACCTCTTTTAAGATTTTTTGCTTAAGTTTGGATTCAGGCGCTAAGTATATCCAATCCTTATAGTAAATGATGTCATTCACCACTTTGTATCGATCATCCTGAGTGTTTCCATCCATTAGCTCACAGCCAAATGTGTTTATAGAATATTCCACCAACAAATGTGCTTTCTAGTCAGCTGAAATTTGAGTCAATAAGCAAATAGCAGGTTTCCTAGACAAAGCATCTACAACCACATTGTTTTTTCCCTTCACATATTCAATGTCAAAATTGAAAACTTGAACCTCGCTTACCCATTTTTGTTGCCTTTCATTCAAGTCTTGTTACTCTAGAACATATCACAAGCTATTATGATCAGTATGGATGACAAACTTTGCACCCACCAAATATTGTCGGTACTTGGTTAGTGCATGAACAATGGCCAACATCTCTTTTTCATAAATGGATTATAGACACTCTTCTTGTGTAAGTTTCTGACTCTCGTAGGCTATGGGGTGTTGATCTTGCATCAGTACCGTGCCAATGCCTTCTCAGGATGCATCACACTCCAAAATGAATAGTCAAGTGAAGTCAGGTAAGGCGAGTACTGGACAAGTGTTGATTACTTCTTTCAACTTATCAAAAGTGAATTGTGCCTTTTCATTCCACTAGAAGGAGCCCTTTCTTGTCAGATCTGTTAATGGGGTGTTGAGCCGAGAGAATCCTTTTAGAAACCTCTGATAATAACTACATGGTCCAAAAAAACCTTGCAACTGTGAGAGTGATTTTGGGAGAGGCCAATCAAGGATAGCTTGAATCTTCTCCTGATGAACCTGAACTCCATATTTACTGACAACGTGCCCTACAATATTTCTAGCAAACCAAATTCACACTTGGATCACTTCACGAAGAAAGACTGATCATTCATGATCCTTAGGACTTCATTTAGATGCTTTTGGTGCTCTTCCCATGTCTTGCTATAAATAAGGATATCATCAAAAAATATTAGTAAGTACTTACACAATTGTTTGTTGAAGATGCGATTCATGCATGACTAGAATGTAGCGAGCACATTCGTTAGTTTGAATAGCATGACCAGGAACTCATAATGCCCATAGTGACAACGTAAGGATGTCTTTTTCACATTTTCTTCCCTCATGCGGATCTAATAGTATCCGGAACGGAGACCTATTTTCGAAAAATAAACTGTGCCATATAAACTCATTGATCCTTGGAATGGGATATCTATTTTTTATCATCTTTTTGTTCAATGCACAGTAGTCCACACCAAAGTAACGTGAATCGGAATCGTATCGGAATCGGCACGGCCGAATCGAATCGTGAATCTGGGGTGAATTGCCAGTGAATCGGCGATGAATCAGCAAATTTGAAAAAACCCTTTAAATGTAAAGATTTTAACAATTTAAGACTTATTTTATACACCCTTTATTGAATATAACTTAAAAACACTATAACATCATCAAATAGAATCTAACATACATAAAAATGAAACATAAAATCCATCACATACGTAACTATGTTATCATTATGTACTAAAATGTAAATTGTATGCTAGCTGAAGTAAATAAAAATCAAATGATCATAATGATTCAAATCATAGAATCAGTGAGATGAAATCATGAAGATCTATAAGACATCAAATCATAAATGTATGTATAAATCTAAGATGAAGATCCATGAAAGACTGAAACATATGTCTATCAGTGATTCAATATCACTATCAATATCTATACAGTGTAAACAAAATTTAAAAACAAGGCTCCAGCTCAAGCCTCATCAGCCTCATCATCATCCTCTAACTCTGTTGCAACCTCAACCTCAGCCTCTAAGTATCTAGTTTTCCTATGAGAAAGGCGTGTAAGGTAGGTCCTAGAGGACCGCCGAGCCATGTCCCCTGCGTGGGCAATGGGCTCACGAATAACGTCGCTAAGGCCTACGTTTGTGCGTGCGCATGTGCGTCTACCAATGCCTGAACGTGCTCTAGCTGCCTCCTCTGCCCTGGCCACAGCCTCAGCCTCTACATCCACCTGGTCAACCCACGTATGGTCTTCCTCAGTGAAGACTGGGTCCACGGTCTCTATGATCCACTCTGATTCTGGATCAATCTCCTCCAGAATGATCGGAGAGGAGTCAGTGCCCAAAATCTGTCTGATCCTAAGACGAAGGTTGTAATGAACAAAGACAAGATCATTCAACCTTTGCATTGTCAACCTGTTTCTCCTCTTCGAGTGGATGTACTCGAACATGGACCAACTGCGCTCACATCCAGAAGCGCTACTCGGCTGACTCAGAATGCGGATGGCAATTTTTTGAAGGTTTGGGGTTGTGGCCCCAAACATTTGCCACCATCTATCTGAAATAAGGAAAAAACAAAAACAATTAGTCTCATTTACAAATTACAACTCTAAAATTAATGCATTATATAATCAACTTTAAGTTTAGAATCTAGATTCATGAACATTGAATATATTATTTAATTTTTACCTGGCTGTAGTGTTGTCTGAGCATTTATGGCCATCTTGCTAGAGAAAAGTGGCCCCTCCTTATCGTTGAACTAGTCTAGCTCAACATTCGCAGCAGCGCTATTTTCATCGCTACTCAATCTCTGAATCACTGTGTATAAGCCAGTGAGAACCTCCACATCTGCCTTGAACTCAGGACGGAAACGAAATGCTGGATTCAGATAGTAAGCTGTTGCGTGGATGGGTCGATGGAGCTGATTCTGCCATCTCCTATTGATGATGTCCCAAATAGGGCCATACCTCTCCTGCACTCCTACATATTGGGCTCTGATGGCCTTCTTGGCCCTATCCATGCCCTCATAAATGTAGCCCATAGAGGGCTTCTCCCCATCAGCAGTTCGTAGCAAAGCTACAAGGGGCTCAGTGACCTACATAAAAAGTAAAACAAAAAATTTGAGTCAAAACTTAAATATAAAATAATATAACTTAAAGTAAAAGCAAAATACTAAATGTTAAATTGCAATAAATTTACCTTAAGGATTTCTCTAGCAGGTTTCCAAAAACCATCCTCATCAAATATGCAATCCGCCACATCTAACCCTAGCAAATCCACTCCTGCCCAACAAACATGCTCCTCAATCCATCCCTTGATGTCAACAAGGACTGCAAGGTGATGAAATTTGAGGTAAACCTCGTGATACCTGGGCGAGCTAACTCCTTGCCTTTTGTGTACTTCCTCATTGTGCTAAGGACAAATGCATGATTATAAATAAATTTACATATGTTTTTTGCCCTTTCCACACATGACTTGACAAACTCAAGTTTGCCAATTTCCTCCAACATGAGGTCAATGTAGTGTGCCGCACAAGGGGACCAAAATATGGTGGGGTGCCTCTCCATCAAAAGTTTACCTACAACAATTTTAAGTAAATTAAAAACTCAAATTTCAAAATTCAAATAAATTTATTTTCAAAACTTGAAAAGTTAAAAGTTTACCTACTGCAACATAATTTGCTGCATTATCCGTCACCACCTGGATCACATTTTGTTCCCCCACCTCTGCTATAACTTCCTCAATAGCCTCACATAAATATGTGGCATTTTTCACATGTGCGGAAGCATCAATGGATTTTATGAACATGGTATATCGTAGAAGTAACAAAACAACGAATTATAATATTAAATGGATCATTAACGAATTAGCATTCAACAAATCAAAATTTTCAATTATGTATGTAGGAAAGTAGAATGATCAATCACCTCCATAGGATACAAGAAAATTGAGGAGTGTTCTATTCCTCCTATCGGTCCAACCATCAGTCATGATGGTGCAACCCTTTGTAATCCATTCCTTTTGGTTCTCCTCGAGGTCAACCCTCATGTCCTCTACCATCTCATCCAAGAGGTATCCGCTCAACTCAGCCTCAGTTGGGGCTTTAAACCCCGGACCACAAATAGAAACCGCATCTATCATATTCTGCCAATAAGGAGCCCTGTCACAAATAAAAGTTTAAATGTCAAAGACTCAAATTATAAAACAAGTAGATATAATTAAAGTTTTACTTTTACTTTTAATTTTAACTTTAAAGAAAAAAAAAGAAAAAAGAATCAATTACCTGGCTGCAATAAATGGAATGTTGCAAAAGTACCAAAATTTGCATATCTCCTTTCTGGTAGCATCGTGAATCTCTTTGTTCAAACCCATGCCCTCAAGCGTGGGTTGGGAACCAGGAGTGGTGTGGGGCACAAAGTAACTATCCATTTTGTTTTTTCGCACTCTAGGCTGCAATAGGTTGGTGTGGGACTCTATCTCAGTATGTGACCGACTAGCACTAGCACTAGCACTAGCACTAGCACAAGCAGAAGAACTAGGATAAAAAGGAGGCCTAGAAGAACCCTCTCCAACACAACCTACGGATGCGGAAGCTAATGCAGATACAGATGTGGATGTGGCTACGGATGCGGGAACATGGGAGCCAATACCCCTTAACCCTTCAACTTGCATTTTCCTATTTGCTTTGTCATTTTCAATTTTTTCTAATGCCATTAAGCAAGTGTGTTTTGCCTCAGGAGTTTGGTGAGTGCAAACTATAACATCGTGTCCAGGTATAGCAGCAATGTGGAATTTCAATCTATAAATACCCTCGGAAGTTATTTTTTCTTTACAAACCATGCATTTTGTTTGATATTTGGTTCTTCCAAGAAACTCTTCATTATATTTCCAACATTCATCTTTTTTACCCATTGGAATTTGCGAAAAATGAGAGCAAAGGCTGCTGCAATAAAAAAATTTATGTAAAATATCAAAGTTTGAAGCTAATAAAAATTAGAAAACAACAAACCCTAGCTTGCAACTTAGTAAAAATAAAGATCATTCAAGATTTACACTAAAATTCTTGAAAACTATAGAAATTTAACAAAAAACGCATAATACACTAAAAATTTAACAAAAAATGCATAATACACTAACATGCAAGAAAAAAAAAGCACTTACCTCTTGCAAATGAGTTGAGGAGTGTTGATATTGGCTCCTTAATGCTCCCAAAGCAATTGATGGGCTCCCCAAATGGCCTGCTGATCTCTTTGGTGCTCTTCCTTCTTGCCGGTTGAAAACCTATGGCTTTTGTTTTCTCTTCTTCTCTCTCACTTTTTCTCTCTTCTACTCATGCTTAACAAATAGAAGGCCCTTTAGGGTTATAACAAAGAGAATAGGTCAAAAACAAAGTGAAAAAAACAAGTGATTTTTTTAAAAATTTCAACTTCCCTTTTTACATGTCGCTGGCAATTCACACCCGATTTTTAAAGGCAATTTTGGCAATTTTTCCATGAATCGCCAGAATCGGCGATTCATGGCCCAGAAATTGGCGATACCGATACACGATGCAAAAAAAATCGCACAGCATGAATCTAGTCGCGGAATCTCCGATTCAGGTGATTTTTGGGCGATTCTCGTTACTATGGTCCACACACATGTGCATCGTCATGTCCTTTTTAACTAATACCACTGATGATGCAAAAGGGCTAGAACTAGGACAAATCCGTCCTTTCTCAAGCAGTTCTTGAATCGTCTTTTCTATCTCATCTTTGAATATCTTGGGATGGCGGTAGGGTGTGGTTATTACTGGCTTGACGCTTGCTTCCAACTCAATAGTATGTTCAAACCCATGATGGGGAGGTATGCCTGCAAGAATGTCCATAAAAACTTTATCATGAGCATTCAAGATATTTTGAAGATCGTCATCCTGGGGAGGTGTCCATTGTCATTTTATGGGTTCTGCCAAAACAAAACAGTGTGCAGCCCAAGCAATGTCATTATGCCAAAAAATTGCTTCCGTTCAATATGCTAAAACTTCCTTCAGTTCCTCATTGGCCATTCCACATAAAACAACCTTCTTCCCATTGACAACAAAAGTGAAGTCCATTTCTTTGAAGCTCAAAGTGTATTCATCAAGTGTCTCCATCCACTATATGCCTAGTATAACCTCCATATCATCTAGGTCTACCATGAAGAAATCTTCTGTCACCGTGTGGTTAGCCATGGTGATACTTATTTGGAGAACAAGGTGTGTACAAGGCAAAAGGGTCCCTTTGATGACCTTGACCTAGAATCCTACATGCATCTCAATAGGTGAGTTTATGAAGTTTAGAGTGGCTCCACTATCGAGCATCACCATGACTCTTTGTCCTTGAAGGGTTCCCCAAACATGAAACACCGTACACCTCGGGCTCTCAGCTAAGGCGATAGTTTCTCCACATTATACTAATGCAATAGTTCTCTCTGTACGGTTCAAACTAACCATTTTGGTGCCCTTTTAGGGATGGTTTTCTTTGAAGGGTAGATCTTCCTATTCATCTTCATCATCAGATAGGACTTCAATGTAGTGAATTTTTTCTTTTCTGAGACATTTGTGCCCAGGTTCCCATAGTCCTTTGCAGTTGAAACATAGTTTCTTCCTTCAAAATTCCCGTCTAGTAGCTTCGTTTAATGAAGGCTTCCTCGGCAAAGGTTTATTATCTTTGTTTCTGAGAAACACCAATGCTTTGGAATGTGAGTAACCTCAAGCGGATGACATTGATGAAGATGTAATACTCCGAGCCTTCTTAATGGCCTCTGACAGGGTAGCAGGATTGAACCCTTTTATCCAACCCTTCAATGGTTTTGTTAGTCCGCCCATGAAGAGCACTATCCGTCTTCTTTCGGAAATGTTTGTGACCAAAATAGAGAGTTTCCGAAATTTCGTAATGTACTAGTCAACCAATCCAATTTGCTTGAGTTGTGCTAATTCTTTCAAATTAAGTTTTAGATCTTTACCATCAAATTGATCTATCAATATCTCAGTGATCTTCGCATAGGTATTAATTTGGTCATGCCCTAGTGTGATGGTGTCGTGATGCCACCATTCACGTATTACTCCCTCCAAGTGTGATGCCACAAATTTAATTGATTCTTCTGGCATAGGATTAAGCTAGAAGTAAGTATCGGCCTTCATTACCCACACTTGAGCAGATATGGATCCGGATCCATCAAATGGAGACAAGTTTTTTTTGCTCAACTTCCTTCTGAGATTATCGTTAAAATATCCTTGGTTTCTACCTCTCGAATATCTCATTCTTGGATCTGCATAGTTTTTGTAAGATATATCTTCTTCAAAATTTGCATTCTTCAGTCTTCTCTCAATTGCTTTTGAACTTCCTCAAAGGTTGGCTACTTCCATCCATGTGGTGCCTCCATCTGTGGGGAAGAGAGGGCATGGAAGGTCATGAGCGTGCTAAATGAGGGTTTGCTTTACCCAACACTGAGTTCGTGCTATGACTATTTTGTTCACCAAATATTTTATTGTCTGCCAATTTCTTGAGAGTTTCTTCCATGAGTCACTGAGTATCATTGATCTGTGCCTGATTTCTTGCAAGTTCTCTTAGCAGTGCTACGAGTTTGGTAGCGGTGGGTTCTAGTTCTACTGCCATTCTATCAACTGAATGGGATCTTCTTCTCTTCCGACTATAAAATCCCATTCACTGTCCACAAGCTAGCAGGATTGAAGCTCTAATACCACTATAATATTCTCATTCCCTACGTTCGATCTTTCTTTCATTAGTTGCTAGCAAAGAAACCTAATGGGAAGCCGTACGGACTACTGGGTAGTAGTACGGATAGGGGGAGATGGTGTATGGTTACCAAAGATGTTGTACGGTCAAGGAGGTCATATTGTACAGAAGGTGAGGTGAAGGGTGGAAAAGATGTTCGCACACCATATGGTAGTGGAGAACAGAGGTGTGCAATGCAACTATGATTGGCTTATGGGGAGTCACCTACCCTCACTAGAGGGCATGGAGACGCCGGCAAGAAGACCTAGGGAAGGGGCCCCTGACTGGATGAAGATGGCAGAGCAGTCGACATGCCCTTACGTTCGGGTAGGTGACCCCCCCTAAGTTGGTCATACGATTTGCTAGGAGAGGCCGTATAGTATGCAGGGATAGACTTGCTGTGAGGAAGATGCAATCCAAGGGTGTTGCATGGTATGACTATTGGTTGTATAGCAGATTGAATGTGGAAGTTAAATATGCAAACCAAACAGGAATGATTAAATTTGCCAACTAAAAATTAGAGACCATGAAATAACAATTCCAAATAACAATATATATGTATATAATTGCAGAAGGCACTCTAGATGTGCTAGATCTGAAGCCAACAAAACACAGTAGAATAGGGTGAGAGTTGAATCCCACCAAAACTGTAAAAGCCAAGTAGGGAAGATCTTTCACTTCCAAAATGGCGAACAACAAAGAATCCCAATAGGAATTCACAGTACAAAAAAAAATCCAAAATTCATACCAATGACTACCTACAAACCCTGCTTAAATACCCATTAGGGAAAACCTTTCTGAGGGTGTACAAAGATAGCTGACGACTATACTAACCTACGGAAACTAAAACAAAAATGGGTCCGAGATATAATAAATCAATTAACCCATTGACAAAAGTATAATTAATAATTTATTTTATGACGGGAACATTACATGCATCGTGCGAAGCGACATGCATATGGAAATATGAAGAATTTTATTTGGAAAATGAAGAGACCTTCAGTTATGTAATGAAGAGGTTCTCTATTCTTTAAATATAGGTAAAAGTACAAAGTTGTGTCACCTTTTAAGGTGACTTATCAGAACATTTGAATTTGAGTATTTCTATCTAAAAATCAATTTTGTTCAAACATATGATTTAGATAAATTCATTCTAGCTAAGTTATATATGTTCTCACACTTTTCCTATTAGAAATGTCTATTAAATGCAAGTTTTATTTTAGTTTTTCTCTAACTACTAAGAAAGAGAATTATTTTAGTAAATTGATGTTTAAATAACTCTTACTCTTTTGAATGATATTTTTTTAATAAAATATAAATACCATTTTATAGTGCTCAAAGTCAACAATATTCTCATATAGAGTTTATAGTGTTTTAATTAGATATAGTATATTGTAATTAAAAAATACTATAAGTACGTATTTTAACACTCGAGAAGATGTTGATATTGAAAAAGAAAAATTAGTAAATCATATCAAACAAATTTAAAAATCATATGATATTCTAAGGGAAAGAGTCTTCTTCTAGAATGTATAGTTTTTCTTTTGGTTAGAATAGATTTGTTTTGAAAAATGTGGTGGGAAATGAAAACTATCGATTTTAGGTGAGTTGAAATTTGAATTGTTATAAAAGAGAAAATATAAGTCAAAAACCACTTTTTTTTTTTTATTGATCTAGCTATATATGTCATATATAACATAAACTGAGATCAAAGGGAAAAAAGTTTATTTCCATATGATTTTGTGGTGGGAACTACGCCCCTAATTTTTAGCGTTTTTCAGCAACTAAAAATCACTCTTAAAAATTTGAAAAATATATCAATTCTTACTCCAAATAATCATTAAATGTAATAATTCTAAACTTCATCGATTTCTACATATTTTCTTAATTTACTTCCTTTTCAAATTCTAAATAATAATAGGAGTTTAACGTTATTGAAGTTGAACAGTTATACTTTTGTTAGCCTTTTCCTTTATAAAAAGGCAACATAGGTTTGTGCTTTTACCCATATACCACATCAAGCGAAAAGCATTGTGCTAGAACATTTTTATTATCAATAAAAGTAATATTTTTGTGGTGTGGTTGGTTTTTGACCTTCAAGTGGAAGGGATTTTCCAAGATAATTTCTTTTGTCTTTTGGGCATTTGTTTATTCTCTTTCTTATTTTTTTGTTTGTCCATATTTCTTGGGCAAAACATTAACAAGAACCAATGTCAAGTTGCATAAGGCATTGGATGTAGAAAAACTGAACAATAAGGGGGATGTGGAATTTTTTTTAAATGCATTTGTAGTACAGAATTTATGACTTTTTCCATTTTTCACATTTTTGTTCTGCTTGATTCCTTTTATTTGCTGCCCAAATTCTTGTCTTCTTTGCTCCTTCCCTTTCTATTTATTTAAGCCTGAAATGGATGAATTTGAGGCAAAAAATGAAAAATAAAACTCTTTTTTTTTGTTGTTGTTTTAACATGCCCAAACAAACTTGAGAGTCAAAGAAAAGTACGTGGAGGTCCAAGCCTAGGACTTGGTGAGTCCTTGTAAAACTTAAATGAGTACTCTCTAGGACTTACAAGTTCTTGGAAATTAGACTTAGCTAGCTCCATGATTCACGACTCCCGAGATTCTTGATGAGTGCTTGTTTAGTTCTCAAATTATGTTGTGGACCAAGAACACTTAGATATTGAGTCCAAAAAAATTATAAGCCAATGGGATTTGAAGGCCTAAATTCCCTAAATGATATTTTCTACTAGTTTTGGCCTCAAGAATTGGGCCCTTTTTATTTTAGAGTGGTTTGTGGTTCATAATAATGTCACTTCTTTCCATATTTGAGTGTCTACCAATATACTAGCATAATTGAAATAAAGAAATAGTTAGCCACGTGATCTTTTTTTGGAATAGTAAAATAAGGTAATGAGAGATGTTAGCAATGAAGAAGAAAAATCTATCAGGTTTACAGATCTAAATTTGTCAATTGGTCAAAATTTGAAACCAAACCTTCTACGTTGTAATTATGTCATCCATTGCATTATTATAAAAATAAAAATTTTGTGATACATATTTAAAAATCAACCTTGCATTATTCTCAATGATTGGATTAATTCATTCCTTGTATTAAGTGTCTTTGATGGGTTTGTACGTACTTCTTAGGTTCATTCCAAAGTTGAATTGAAGGCATGCTAAGGATCTTTATTCAATAGTCAATTATGTTTATTTCATTAGTTTTTTTATGGCATTGCATTGCAAATTACTAATATCCATGGAATTGTATAGCTATGGTCCCAGGGAAGAAAGTACGAGCATGTTTTGGTTTTTGTGATATACGGAACTTTACAGATGCAACAGAATGTCTACAAGAAGAGGTGATGATGTTTGTTAATAGGATTGCTGACTTGATACACAACAAAGTTATTTTACATCATGGTTTCCCAAACAAAAATATTGGTGATGCATTTCTTATAGTATGGAAAAAAACAATCTCAGATGCAGCGAGTAAGGTATTGTAAAATCCTCCAATTTCATAGATTTTTACTCTCCTATGCTTTAAAGTTTTAAATCTCAGTTACACATATTCTACAAGTAGTTTATAACATATTTAAATTTTTTCAATCATATATTCATTAGGTGTGTACATTAACATTTGTGATGTCTTCTAAATAAAATCTGAATTGAAACATGAAATAAATAATATTAATTATTTAATATTAGTTTAAACCTCATAAATTAAAAGTAAATAATTAATTATAATAAAATAATGTTGATTATTTAATGCTAGTTAATATCTTATTTAAAACTTTACAAGAAAGAGAAGTTATTTATAGGAATTATTTTCCTTTTAAGAGGCATTCTTGGGAATGAAGAAGTGAGCAATTTTATGAGAGCTATTAAATTCCTTAGAAGGGGAGCCAAGAAATCATTTCATTAGTGAAGTTCCAATATCTATGTCTAGGGTATTGGTTCCATGTAGAGTCTAGATGAACTCTGAGTATGTTATGAGACTTTTTGTAATGTCCCCTACTTAATGTGACCATCAGGGTCAATAGTTTAGCCTATGATAGGAGCTTCTGTAGGCTAATGGAGTGGTTAGGGAGCTCATTTGGCAATATTTTCATGAGTTACTAACTTTAGTAAGTCAATGAGAGTCAAGTGATATGGAAATTTCTAGTGTTCGGCTTGGTAGATTTGGTTGAGCTCTTTCTGATGAGCTATCATACATGGTATTTTGAGTTCAACTCTTATATGATTTTAATGCCAAAGTTAATTTACTTTATTATAAAGTGATAAATAAATAAAAGACTTATCAATTAAGTCACTTTATTATAAACTTGTTTTAAAAAGGTATTTCCCATTTATCCCACATTGCTTATGCAGATGAAGTCAACTTCTTGGGGGACTTTATATTCACTTGCCTGGAATGAGTTGGGGCATGCTTGGATGATATTATTATTATGCTATTGGAATTCTGGGAAATCTAATTGTTGAGCTTGGAAGACGAAACCCCTCTTTGCTAGCATTCTCTTTGCTATTGAAAGACACAATTTGGAGGATTATCAGGTGTTTTCATTCAGGAAACACAGTGGGATTTATTGGTGATTTTACACATGATTTAAGAGCTTTGAAGTTCAGGATATGTAGCTGTGAATAGTGATTTTGCTGTAGTGTGCGTGAATAGTGTTCTTGCTACAGTGCCCGTGAATAGTGATTTTGCTATAGTGCGCATGAATAGTGCTTTTTTACAGTGTCTATGAATAGTGATTTTGCTACAGTGTGTGTAGATAGAGTTTTTTTGTAGTGCGCATGAACAGTGTTTTGCTACAGTGCGTGTGAATAGTGAAATTGCTAGAATGTCATGAATAGTGTTGCTACAATGTATGAACATTGTTGCATTGAGTTTTCTTGCCCACTCTTGTCGGTTAAAAGGTTGGGATGCTGTCATTTCATCTACAAATCTCTACTTCCAGGTTCCTTCCATCATACTATTCATTTTAGGCATTGTAATTGTTAAATACAAAGTAATGAGAATTGGAATCGGATCAGAATCGGCAAGGCCGAATCAAATCGTGAATCGGCCATGAATCGGTTATGAATCGACAAATTTAAAAAAACCCTTTAAATTTAGAGATTTTAACAATTTAAAACTTATTTCATGCACCGTTTATTGAATATAACTTAAACACACTATGACATCATCAAATAGAAGTTAAAACTTAACATACATAAACATGAAACATAAATGATAAATCCATCACATACGTAACTATGTTACATGTAAAATGTAAATTGTAGGCTAGCTGAAGTAAATAGAAATCATATGATCATAATGATTCAAATCATAGAATGTATGTAAGATGAAGATCCATAAGACATAAAATCATAAATCTATGTAAGAATCTAAGATGAAGATCCATGAAATATATGTCTATCAGTATCAATATCTCTAAACAAAATGAAAAAACAAGGCTCCAGCTCAAGCCTTATCATCATCCTCATCATCATCCTCAAGCTCTGTCGCAACCTCGGCTTAACCTCTGAGTATCCAGTCTACCTACTAGAAAGGTGTCTAAGATAGGTCCTAGAGGACCCTCGAGCCATACCCCCCGCATGTAAAATGGGCTCATGAACAACATCACTACGGCATGTGTCTATGTGTGCACGTGTGTGTCTACCAGTGCCTAAACATGCTCTAGCTACCTCCTCTGCCATGGCCGCAGCCTCAACCTCTATATCCACCTGGTCAACCCACTCACGGTCTTCCTCAGTGAAGACTGGATCCACAGCCTCTATGAACCACTCTGATTCTGGATTAATCTCCTATAGAATGATCAGAGAGGAGTCAGGGCCCAAAATCTGTTTGATCTTAAGATGAAGGCTGTAATGTGTAATGTCCCCATTATTAGAATAGAATTTAATAGTAAATAATAAGTTAATAAATGAAATAATGATAAATATAATTTATTAGCTTATATAATAATGAAGAAATTAATAAATAAACATATTCATTAATATTTTTGGGATTAACAAAATAATAATAAAAGATACTAAATAAATTATAATATAATTTAACTATATCATCAATAATAATATATATTATTATTCATAATATTATTACTAGATAATAATATTATTACAATGGAATACGAATAAAATAATAAAATATAATAACCACTATACTGAATAAATTACAGTCATAATGAGACAATGATCGATTATCTATTGACTTGTTAAGAGTTCAATAAACAATGCTTCATGAGAACTAATTACTAACAATCGGTTATGTATATAATACATCAACTTAATAAAGTGATAAGGCACGATATAAAGAATAAACTTAATTATGTTTAGCATTAATAAGTCTGTGGTTATCTCAAATGAAGAGGTGCAAGTTAATGGGCATGATAACCTTCTAAAATGAATGGATGTAATCCACTCATCTGCACAGGTATAAGGCAGCAATCAATATGTCTTCTTAAGACACGGAAGGTAATACAGCATTCGGAGTGATAGCTATATCAAAGACAGTAATATGCACACAATATATCGTAGAGGATATACATAATACTCTGACTAATGAAGCCAATACGTGGATGGATAAACATCAATCCCACACTTATACCATCATTTGAGGAGAGAAAGACCGGGTGGTTTGCAGTAGCAAGGAAGATACAGTGGATAGTTACGTAGCTGTCAGCCATCAATATTCAGATTTTGTGAAATAGTTTATGTTCTGAATTAGAGAATATATTATATCAGACAAAGAAGATAGACCCCAGGTGCTATATTTTAATGAGCACAAATCACAGGAAGACAAACTATTACAAAAGTCTTATTACATTCAAACAGAGATGACTATCCATATTATAAGAATTCATAATCAGACAGACATAGAAGGACTTATCTCTGCTCATTACTCATTCCAGGCCTTCTCGTAGATTATCCATCATTGGGTATTTACTAGTTGAAAACACACAAAATAAGTCCTGAGATAACACTACTGGGCCAATCAACAGTAATAAGACAAAGCAGCTCAGTTAGAAATTCATAAGCGACATAAAACACAGACAGTAATACTATAAGAAATTAGTGTAAACTATTTGTGTAATTTAAAGATTGTACTAGAGACAATAATTCAATCCCTATAAGTGATTAAAGAACAATATTATAATACATCTCTAACTGCCAAGTCAGAGATCTGAGAGTTTATTTTATTGCTACAACTATTGAAGATCATTTTTCTCAGCATATTCCTCATTGACTAATCAGAGACGGTAATAGTATAAATATTAGCCATATAGAATAATTATTGTACAAAGAGATGTAATATTTATATATATCATCTCCAAAGGAAAAATTATCTTTCAAATTCAAAGCAAGGGAAGAGACCTCAAGGTAATTGTCCCTAATTTCCAAGTTATAGAAAAAGAGGGGATGCTACATAATGAACAAAGACAAGATCATTCAACCTCTGCATAGTCAACCTATTTCTCCTCTTTGAGTGGATGTGCTCAAACATAGACCAACTGCAATCACATTGAGAAGTGCTGCTTGGCTGACTCAGAATACGGATGGCAATTTTTTGAAGTTTTGGAGTTGTGGGCCCAAACATTTGCCACCATCTATCTGAAATAAGGGAAAACAAAAACAATTAGTCTCATTTTCAACTTTAAAATTACATAATCAACAATTAAAATTTGAAATGCACAACTTATAAGTCATAAACTTTAAATTCATGAATCTATTATTTAATTTTTACCTGGTTGTTTTGTTGTTCGAGCATCTATGGCCATCCTATCAGAGAAAAGTGGCCCTTATTTATTATTGAACTTGTCAAGCTCAATGATTGTAGCTACACTATCCTCATCACTACTCAACCTCTGGATCATCTTATATAAGCCGGTGAGAACCTCTTCATCCGCCTTGATGCTAGGATGGAAACGAAATGTTGGATTCAAAAAGTAAGTTGCTGCATGGATGGATCAGTGGAGCTGATTCTGCCATCTCCTATCAATGATATCTCAAATAGGGGCATACTTCTCATATACTCTTGCATACTAGGCTCTAATGGTCTCCTTGGCCCTATCCATGCCCTCATATATGTAGCCAATAGAGGGTTTCTCCTCATCAGCAGTTCGTAAGAGAGATACAAGGGGCTTAGTGACCTACATATAAAGTAAAACGAAAATTTGAGTCAAAACTTAAATATAAAATAATATAACAAGTACAATTAAATCATTAAATAATTAAATATTAAATATTAAATACTAAATAATAAACTGTAAATTGTTAGCCGACTGGATGGTTCCGGCGGTGTTTCTGTAGCCGACTGGACGGTCCGGCGGTGTTCCTGTAGCCGACGGTCCGGCGGTGTTCCTGTAGCCGACGGTCCGACGGTGTTTCTGTAGCCGACGGTCTGGCGGTGTTTCGGTATTCGGTAGCCGACGGTCCGGCGGTAAATAGTTTGTAACAGATAGAATAATTGTGGCCAACGGACTCCTTCGAGAAGGTTCGGCAGTAGTATTTATATCCCGTCTGGGATCATTGTAAATCATTCACTTACTAATATTATTCTGCTGTTTGTGTTCTATTGTTTGTACGCATTCATTTCCTTTACCTGTACGGTAAACATTTGGCGTCGTTGCCTTATGAATCAGGAAGGTGGGAGGAATGAAGATTAATGCCAAATCAGCTTAACAAGGATCGGAATAAGGTGAAGGGAAAAGATGGAATCCGTATTGCGCAAGAGAATTTAATTTTGGCACAGCAAGTCGAACGCCGACGAAGATTTCAGAAGATTGCCGACGGAAACCGAAGTGCGAAGGAATTGTTGGAGGAGACTCAGCAGCGGGTGGAATTGGTGGAAGAAGCATGGGAGGAGTTCTTGAATTTGTGTTCGCCAAGGGAAGAAAATTCAGACGGGAGAGCATCAACTCGCACGGCTCGCGGGGCCAACGGAGCATGAGCGTGGAGTGACCTCTTCGTCCAGGATAGACTTTCGCGGGAAACAATTTCGGAGGATCCTCCGTCTTCACCAAGGGTTGCAGCTGTCGACACCTCCGGTGTGGGAGTGCAGACTGCCGGTGTGGGAGTGCAGACTGTCGGTGTGGGAGTACAGACTGCCGGTGTGGGAGTGCCGACCACTGTAGGAGTACAGACCTCCAGAGTTATGGCGGGACCCAAAAAAAAATTACCGAAATTTGAAGGCGATGGTACAGTCGACCCCCTTCGACATTGTAAGACATGTGAGACGATCTGGCAGGCAAATGGAATCACAGATGCTGATGAATGGGCCAGGCAATTTTCGGCAACCCTACGGGGTGTCGCGATTGATTGGTTTTCGGATATGGATCCGCAGAAGTTGGATACATGGGATAACATTAAAAAGGAGTTCTTGGCAGAATTTAAACTTTTGCGGGATGATAATGAAATTGTAGCGGAAATTTTCAATACCAAGCAAGGTAAGCACGAAACTGTCCGTATCTACGCCAGGAGATTGAAAGACTTAATAAACAAAATGGAAAGCAAGCCAGCGGACAGATTGCAAAAAAGGTGGTTTGTGGACGGCCTACGCTCGAAGTTGCGGAGGAAAATGAAAATTGTGCCACCGTCATCATATGTGGATGCGTATAAAAGAGCACTGGACCTTGAAAGTGAGCAGAAGACAAAGAAGAAGAAAACTAGCTCCTCTGATTCTGATGACGACGAGCCTGCCGGAGATGATAGTAGCGACGACGAAGGCAGTAGCAGGAAGGTTCGTGCCCTACAAAAGGATATGGTTCGCATGATGAAGGAATTTAAAAACATGCAGAAGGAGCCAAAAGGTAGTGAACTGTGGTGCACGGAATGTAAGACCGATAGTCATACTATGGGATCGTGTCCGATGAACCAATTCTGTGACATTTGTCAGATCATGGGCCATTTGACAAAGGACTGTCCCTTTAACATGAAGACAAGAGGACCTCCGCAGGTGTTTCTGACACAGGAGGCTTCCCCGTCGGGTAGTAGCGGAAACACAAATACCGCCGGTGCTACATCTGGAGGATACAGGAATAATAGCAGAGGGCAAAATAACAACAATGCAACCAATAACAATAATGGAAGCCGAAGTCGAACCCAGTATGATGCAAACGGACGGCCGATCGTTCAATGCCGAGCATGTAATTTGTGGGGTCATTTTGCACGGGATTGTACAGCGGCAAACACACCGAAATTATTATGCAGATGGTGCGGACACGGCGATCACGAAGATTCCAAGTGTCCAAAGGCTGGAGTAAACTTGATCACTGTTGGCATGGATATAGAGGAGGTTCTGGCAATTACACGGAGGCAAACAGAGGAAAAGAGAAAAGTGGGGGAAGCGCAGGCGAAAATTGCAAAGGCATCGTCGGCGGTGACATCTCAGTTGAAGGATATTACCGGCACCTTGGCAAGGAACTTTGCAGAACAAAACATTGTACGACAGATCCTACAAACGGAGATACCGGTCAAGATAAGTGACCTCCTTCTCACAATGCCCCAGTTACGGACGGCCATTCTCAATCATACATCGTTTTCGAAAGCAACGGAGGACATAGGAAGGGACAGTAGGGAAGCGACGGCAACAGACCCAATGCTGTTGGCACTCACCTCCGGATGGCATCCAGCGGTCGTCGAGATGGGGATTTTGGGAAATGTTTTGACAGAGACAATTGTTGACGGAGGGTCCGGCGTGAATGTCTTGCCGGAGGATACTTGGAAGAAGTTGGGAAAGCCGACGCTGTGGCCACCTACATTCCAGTTACTCACGGCGGACCAGCACGGGATCAAACCGTTGGGAACCTTAAGGGCACAAACGGTAACTATTGGTACGCAACCATTTTTATTGGATTTTGTGGTTATTCCATTGAAAAGAAAAGGATATGATGCTATTTTGGGACGAGATTGGTTGGTACAAGCAAAAGTAAAACATGATTGGAAACGCAATACCCTACCAATGGAGCGCGGAGGCAAAAGATTCATAATTGACCTGTACACGCAAATGGTTGGCGAGGAGGCAGCATTGTCAGATTCTGACAGTGAAGGCGAGAGTGATGACGAAGGAAAGAGGAGAATGGAACCGGATGACGGAGGAGTATTGAGACTTGACGGAGGATCGAATGACGACGACCTGGATTCGGTGAATGGCCTTTACCATTGGCAGATAGAAGACTACGAACTCTTTCCGAGTTGCAATATGTTAACGGTCGACGACGATGAGAAAAAGGAGAAAAACAAATGTCTGGAGGAATGCAGGGAAGCGGAAGAAGGAAAAGCTGCCATGGCTGAAGCTGAGGGGAAGAACATACAGTCTGAACACAGAAAAATGAAAGATCCCACTGTCCGGTACATGGTGAAGGGACTGCGTAGAAAGAAAAGGTTACACCGCAGCATAAAATTAGTGGAAGGGCACCGACAGCAAAGAAATAATCTAGTTGCGCGACGACCGCAGGCACCGTGGGCGACGGGGGTGACACAGAACAAACATAAGCCGTACGACGGTCAGAATGAAATCAAAGTGGAAAAGTTTAAGGGCAGATGGGGTGGACCATATCAGATTTGGAAGGTCGGCGACAATGGAGCAATCAAACTGGCGACCTTGGATGGACAGGAGATGGCTCAGTCAGTTAACGAATCCAAGTTAAAACCATATCGTGCAAGGAAGTTCTCGCCGTCATTGCATCCTCCCTCGTCGTCAGTACAACACTCTTTGGCGGCGACGTCGTCCAAAGGTGCCCCAGGTACCCCTGTTATTTGAAAATTTAAAAAAAAAATAAAAAAACAAAATTCAAAAAAAAAAAAAAAAAATTTGCCTCGCCGGCAGAGTTTGTCCGCGGGTGAAAACAGCCCCGCGGGCAGTCTGTCTGCGGGTAAGAAGAAGCCCCACGGGCAGAGTCTGTCCGCGGGTGGAAAAAAAAATCCTCGCGAGCAAAGTCTGTCCGCGGGTAAGAAAAAGTCCCGCGGACAGAAAACAAATCCTGCACACTTGAACCTCCGAATCAGTAGCCGCGGAGTTTAAACTTTTCTTTTCTTTTCCTTTCGTTGTTGATGATTTTTATGCAGTCCGCGGGTGATTGTCCTGTCCGCGAAAGCAGTCCGCGGGGTTGAAAAAAACTCTCCGCGAGTGATTGTCCTGTCCGCGGGGTTGTAAAACAAAAGCTCGCTGCGTGTTTTGTAACCTTCCTCCAGTATATCTGCCACGGATGGAACAGAATTCGCTGCCAGCTAACTTCGCAGGGAAGACATTTGAATAGCATAGGGGAAAGACTCCGATTGGCCTTCTGGTGTTACAGCACGGGCCAACTTTCTTCTTCCTCGTCTAATCTCACGGGACTGGCCTTCTGGTGTTTGATTATTTTCATTGCTGAAAGACTTATTGAGCTTCTCATTGCCGGAGTGTTTCAGCCAAAGATTGTTGGAGTGAGGAGAGATTGTTGAGTTTGTGTAGAAGATGGGTCTGAGGGGTTTTTTCTATAAAAATAATTAATTATAAAAAAAAAAAAAAAAAAAAAACGACGACGGATTCAAGTTGTTCGGAATGAGTAACAGACAATGCCGAACAGAAGGGGAAGCAGCAGTGGTTACTAGAAAGAGTGCAGAATCGGCAGATAATGACAGAAATGGTGTGTTCCGTGCATTTTTGTGTAGGTTTCGAAGTGCTAATTTGGTCTTGGTGGCGAGGGGCGCTGCCCCTCGACCCCGCCCTGTACTGCGAGGCGCTGCCCCTCGACCCCGCCGGGGGCGTTGCCCCCTGGACCCCCAGTCGTGGCGGATATCAGTCGTGGGAGTCTGAACAGTTGAGAAGAGTTGAAGTCGCTGCAGGCATGGACTTTCTGTGTGCCAGATGCAGTGGGAGCAGGTGTTGGCTATGAGGCTGTCCTGGTGGATGCGTAGAGAGCTCGGGAGGAGCTGATCATCCAGTTGGAGGCAGTGCAGCGACATTGGGCTCAAGGTACCGAGAAATTGGAAACAGAGAAAGCAGCAAAGGTGGCTATCAAGGTCAGCTTAAGGAGACAGTATTGTGTTAGCAGAGGCTACAGATGTAACGGGACGAAGTCGTCAGGAGACGACTTTTCTTTTTGGGGGGGATGGTGTTAGCCGACTGGATGGTTCCGACGGTGTTTCTGTAGCCGACTGGATGGTCCGGCGGTGTTCCTGTAGCCGACGGTCCGGCGGTGTTTCTGTAGCCGACGGTCTGGCGGTGTTTCGGTATTCCGTAGCCGACAGTCCGGCGGTAAATAGTTTGTAACGGATAGAATAATTGTGGCCGACGGACTCCTTCGAGAAGGTTCGGCAGTAGTATTTATATCCCGTCTGGGATCATTGTAAATCATTCACTTACTAATATTATTCTGTTGTTCGTGTTCTATTGTTTGTACGCATTCATTTCCTTTACCTGTACGGTAAACATAAATTACTAAATGTTAAATTGCAATAAATTTACCTTAAGGGTTTCTTTAGCAGGTTTCCAAAAACCATCATCATCAAATATGCAATTCACCACATCTACCCCTATAGTGGTCATAGTATAGGCAGATGAAATCCACTCCTGCCCAACAAACATGCTCCTCAAATCGTCCCTTGATGTCAACAAGGACTGCAGTGTGATGAAATTCAAGGCAAACCTCGTGATGCCTGGACGAGCTAACTCCTTGCCTCCTATGCACTTTCTCATTGTGCTAAGGACAAATGATTGATTATAAATAAACTTGCATATATTTTTTGCCCTTTCGACACATGACTTGACCCACTCAAGCTTGCCAATTTCCTCCAACATGAGGTCAATGCAGTGTGCCGCACAAAGGGACCAAAATATGGTGGGATGCCTCTCCATCAAAAGTTTACCTACAACAATTTAAGTTAATTAGAAATTCAAACATGTTAGAACTTAGGAAACTTAGAATTAGAAAAAATTCAAAATTCAAATAAATTTATTTTTAAAACTTGAAAAGTTAAAATTTTACCTGCAGCAACATAACTTGCTGCATTATTCGTCACTACCTGCACCACATATTGTTCCACCACCTTTGCTATGACTTCCTCAATAACCTCACATAAGTATGTGCCATTTTTTATATGAGCGAAAGCATCAATAGATTTGAGAAACATGGTATATCCTACAAAACAACGAATTATAATGGATCATCAACAAATTAGCAATCAACAAATCAAAATTTGAAATATTCAATCACGATTCACAATTATGTATGTAAGAAAGTAGAATGATCAATCACCTCCACAGAATATAAGAAAATTGAGTGTTCTATTCCTCCTATCTGTCCAACCATCAGTCATGATGGTGCAAACCTTTATGATCCACTCTTTTCGATTCTTCTCAAGCTCAACCCTCATATGCTCTACTATAGCATCCAAGAGGTATCCACTCAACTCAGCCTCAGTTGGAGCTTTAAACCCCATACCACAAATAGCAACTGCATCTATCATGTTTTGCCAATAAGGAGCCCTATCACAAATAGATAATTATTAGAAATTTAGATGTCAAATCATTATGTAAGCTTGTAAAGAAAATCTATGATTAATCAATGAATCATAAAACAAGTAGATATAATTAAAGTTTTACTTTTAAGTCTAACTTTAAAGAAAACAAAGAAAAAAGAATTATTAACTGGCTGCAACAAATGGAATGTTGTAAAAGTACCAAAATTTGCAAATCTCTTTTCTGGTAGCATCATGAATCTCCTTGTTCAAACCCATGCCCTCAAGCATGGGTTGTGAGCTAGGAGTAGTGCGGGGCACAAAGTAACTATCCATTCTGTTTTTCCACACTCTAGGCCGCAATAGGTTGGAGTTGGGCTCAATCTCAGTATAAGACCGACTAGCACTAGCATTCGCATGAGCACTAGAACTAAAATGATATTTGAATTTTTTTATTCAATTTCTCTTGTTCATATTTTTCTAATGCCACTAAACAAGTGTGTTTTGCCTCAGAAGTTTGTTAAGTGCAAATTGTAATATCATGTCTAGGTATAGCAGCAATGTGGTATTTGAATCTATGAATACCTCCAGAATTTATTTCTTTACAAAACATACATTTCGTTTGAAATTTGTTTTTTCCAAGAAACTCTTCGATATATTTCCAACATTCATCTTTTTTAATTGCGGAAAATGAAAGCAAAGGGCTGCTGCAATAAGAAAATTCATGTAAAATATCAAAGTTTGAAACTAATCAATAAAAGTTACAAAACAAAAAACCCTAGTTTGCAATTCAGCAAAACTAAAAAACATTCAAAATTTGCAAATGAAAACTAAAAAATTTAACAAAAAATGCATAATACACTAACATGCAAAAAAAAAATCAGCACTTACTTCTTGCAAATGAATTGAGGAGTATTGATATTGACTCCTTAATGCTTCCAATGCAATTTATGGACTTCTGATCTCTTTGGTGCTCTTTTTTCTTACTGGTTGGAAACTTGTGGTTTTTCTTTTCTCTTCTTCTCTCTCACTTTTGTTTACTGCATGGGGTAAATAGATTAATGCATACAGATACTAAACAGAAACATGTAATAGTCGTACCCCTTTTATTATTCGCATATGCCAAAGACATTACATTATACTTCTGATGATTACAATGATTTCAGATGGTGTATATATAGGTCTCAAAGAACCTTCCTGAAGGGGTCCGTCGGCTACCTAACAAGAACCTTTCCGAAGGGGCCCATCGGCTACATAACAATTACTGACGACATCAACTTGTCGGCTACTCAATATTTACTAACGACATCAACCTGTCGGCTACACACTATTTACCGATGACAATTTTTTCTCTCTTCTACTCATGCTTAATAACTAGAAGGCCCTTTAGGGTTGAAACAAAGAGGAAAGGCCAAAAAGGAAAGAAAAAAAATATGTTTTTTTTTTAAATTAAGCCAACTTTATGCCATGTCGTGGCTGATTTTTGTTGACGATTCAAGTGATTCATGGAAAAAAATTAGCCAAGACTATTCATGGCTCCAAAAAAATTGCCTAGCCTGAATCAAATCGCCAAATTGGTGATTCAGGTAATTTCAGGGTGATTCTGGGAACTATGGTTAAATATCAATCTAAATATTTGTTGCAGCCTATAAGACAATTGTATGTAAACATTTCTATTGCAAAATCAATATTTTATTAGCAAATAAGGAGGTTCTAGACTTTGCATATTTATTGTTGTATGTTGCTAAGTGTTTGTCAAAATGCCATGTTGAAAATTACACCCTAATTGATAATGCGTAGTAGTTTGCAAGTCTCCTCAAAAAACAAAAAAGGAAATGGGAGCAATGATAACAATGGAGGCCGAGGCAACAACAATGTCCTGAAAATAACATTAATGGTAATAATAACAGACATGGCAACAATGGGAATAAGGTTGATAACTTTAGACATGTTGTATGCCCAGCTTGGATAGCAAGCTCAAGACCTCTTCTACCCACCTTCCCACCCAGAGATCTGGTTCAATCAGTAAACGAACCGCAGATTACCGAGTTACCAGATCAGTTCAAGAGGGATAGGGAGGCTAGTGGACCGGAGTTTTAAGAAGATATTTCTCTCAGAGATTACATGGACGTAAGGATGAGACACAGGCCTAGAGCAGGAGGGATGAATCAAAACTTTGAGCTAAGAAAGAAAGTTGGAAAACTTTCTTTACCATATTATGATGCTTCAGGGAAGATGAGTGCATGAGCTTGGGTGCAAAAGGTAGATACATACTTCCAGCTAAATCCGATGCCTAAGAAGGAGGCTATCAAGTATGCAGCTATTCATTTGGATGGTCCAGTGCATGAGTGGTGGCACCATGGCATCGTAACCAAGGGGCATAATTAGATCACATCTGACGAGGAGTTCATTGAGAGACTCATAGAAAGATTTGATACCAAAGATCCTGAGCTACAGTTTAAAGAGTTGGCACAGCTCAAGAGTGGGGATTAGTTGAGATATACATCAGTAAATTTCAGAGGTTAGCTTTATTAGTTACAGATATTTCAGAGAGGAGATGAGTAGTGCTATTTATGGATGGAAGCTCAGATCCCTTGAGGGGTTGGGTCAAGGGGCATGACCTGGCTACATTACAAGAGGCCACCAAGAAGGCTCGTGACTTAGCACCTTCTTCTTTTAGGAGTAGATTTCAGCATAGGGATTCACATCTGACGAAGGATAAGGAAAAGGACAAAAAATCTTTTTACAAGGATGCTCAATCTAAAAGGGATCATAAGTTGGACAATGACACCTTGAATGAGTTAAGGAGGAAGAAGCCATGTTTTCATTGCAGAGAGCCTTGGGATTTATCTCATAAGTGCCCTCTTAAGGCTAAGGCAAATCAAATGGAGTATTTCTCAACAGAAGAGTCACAGTAAGAGGGGTAGGAACAACACTCTAATTCGGAGGAGAGTAGCACTCCAAAGGAGAATGACATTCCGAAGGATGATAGGTCATTGGCACAATTGGTGGGGGCTCAATAAGTGATCACATTTAAGGTCAGGGGTACTATCCAAGGGCAGAAAGTGATTTCTCTCATTGACACTAGGGCTACACATAACTTCATTGATGCACGGTTGGTAGCTACAAGAGGTTTACAGACCAAGGAGCATGTTGGGTTTAGACTCATGGTAGCAAATGGTGACAAATTATTATGCACTTAGAAGATAACTAATCTTCACATCAAATTTGGAGATGGCTTTGAGTTGGAGGATGAGCTCTATGTAGTAGACATGGGAGACTATGATGCCATCCTCGGCATGACATGGATGGCATCACTAGTTGAGTTCACACTCAACCTAGCGAAATTGGAGATGAGATTCTAGCATGTGGGCAAAACTGTTGTGCTTAGAGGACTTTCAGATGGTAGTTGCAAGGTAGTCTTCTTGATGAGAATACAGAGACTTTTTCAGCATAATGACATAGAGTGGGTAGCAAAATGTTTCACTATGCCAGCTTCATGGGAGCAACAGGGAAGATTCATCCACTAAATATCCAAGAGATACTTGACAGGCACACTAAAGTATTTGGCGAGATTTTGCATGGGGTTCCTCCTAACAAGGGGATAGAGCATGTTATTGAGCTCGAGGAAGGAGCCAAACTAGTTATGATTACTCCCTATCATCATCCTAAGAAACACAAGGATGAGATAAAGAAGGCAATTAAGGAGTTGTTGGAGATGGGGCACATTAGGCCTAGCAAAAGCCCTTTTGCTTCAGCAATAGTTTTGGTAAAGAATTAGGATGGGACGATGCGCATGTGCATCGATTACAGGGCACTGAATAAGAAATCAATTAAAAACAGGTATCCAATTCCTAGGATTGATGAGCTGCATGGGGCATGCTTCTTCACCAAAATTGATATACGATCCGAATACCATCATATTCGGATGAGAGTAGAGGACATCGAGAAGACAACCTTCCGATGTCACTACGGCCACTTTGAGTTTATGGCTATGCCATTTAGGCTAACCAATGCACCAGCTACATTTTAGAGTTGTATGAACTAGGTATTCAGGAGGCAGTTGAGGAGATTCGTCTTGATCTTCTTTGATGATATCTTGGTCTTTAGTAAGACCTGGGAGGAGCACTTACAACATCTAGAGGAGGTGTTAAATATTAGGGAGAAAGAGTCGCATGCCAAGGAATCTAAATGCAAATTTGGCATGACCGAGTTCCTTTACCTTGGGCATATCATTAGCGCAGATGGTGTTCGGGTTGATCCTGAAAAGATTCGAGCTATTGTGGATTGGCCTACTCCCACAAACCTCACACAACTAAAGGGGTTCTTCGGTTTATGTGGTTTTTATAGGAGGGTTGTTAGGGAATTCTCTCAGATTGCTGCACCTTTGACTAATCTCACCAAGAAGGGGGCCTTCACATGAACAGAGGCAATGCAGAGATGTTTTGACCACTTCAAACAGATAATGTCACCTTGTCCAGTTCTAGCTCTATCTGATTTTACAAAACCATTTGAGCTTCAATGTGATGCTTCAGGAGATGGGATAGGGGCATTATTGATGCAGGAGAGACACCCCATTGCTTTCGAGAGTAGAAAGCTCCGAGGAGTTGAGAGGAGTTATTCTATCTACGATAGGGAGATGTTGGCCATAATGCATGTATTGACCAAATTCTGACCTTATTTGGTAGGTGGGCATTTTGTGATCAAGAATGATCACAATAGTATTAAATATTTCATGGACTAGCGTGATCTTAATGACTGGCAGCAGAAATGGGTTACCAAATTGCAAGCTTATGACTTTGACATAGAGTTTGTCAAAAGGTAAGAAAAATATGGGGGTTGATGTTTTATCTCAGATACCCCACTTATGTGCTCTGGTAGAGGTTTCAAGAGATTGGAGAGATTGGATTGCAGCGGAGTATGCAAGAGATGATTGGGCTTCTTGGATAGTTGCGAGCACCATTCAAGATGATAGGTATGCAGTGTTGGATGGGTTGATTAGATTTCTAGGCAGGGTTTATTTGATCCCTACATCATAGTTTAGAGAGGAGATTCTGAGGGTATTTCATGATGCACCTATAGCTGGGCATCCAGGGGTCTTCAAGACCTACAAGAAAATTCGAGAGTGGTTCTCATGGAGAGGGCTCAAGGATGATGTTCAGAGGTATGTCAGGGAGTGTATTGTTTGTCAGCAGAATAAGGGAGAGCGCACGTTTCCTGTAGGTTTACTACAGCCCTTGCCCATTCCAGATGGGAAATGGGAAAGCATTTCTATGGACTTCATCACTAGTTTACCATGAGCGCAGGGGAGAGATTGCATCTATGTGGTGGTAGACCGCTTGACGAAATTCACTCACTTCTTTGCTATTACATCCACTTACACAGCAGCACAGGTGGCAGATCTTTTCTTCAGAGGGATATTCAGGTTACATGGGCTGCCTAGATTCATGGTTAGTGACCAGGATAGTAAATTTATGAGTGTTTTTTGGCAAGAATTGTTTAGGTTGTGTGGTATAGATCTTACACCCAACACTAGTTACCACCCGCAAATAGATGGGTAGACAGAGATTGTGAATAAATAGGTGGAGGGATATTTGAGAAACTATGTGAGTGCTCAACAAAGAGCATGGGTTAGATGGTTGCATATGGGAGAGTACTATTATAATACCATCTATTAGATTTCCATCAAGATGAATCCTTTCATGGCACTTTATGGTTATGAAGCACCTAGCTTCATTGATTTAGTTTTGGGGGACAATAGAGTGCCCAAAGCTAAAGACTTATTGCAGGATAGTCAAGATATCCTAAGAGTGCTTAGGGAGAACATACAGTAGGCTCAGAATCAACAAAGATTGTATGCTGATCAGCATAGGGTAGAGCATAGTTTTGAGGTAGGGGATACAATTTACTTAAGGCTATAGCCATACAGACAGTCAACACTCAAGAAGAGCGGAGCCGAGAAGCTGAAGCCTAGGTTTTATGGCCCCTATAGAGTGATTCACAGAGTGGGCGAGATCGCCTATGAGATTGAGCTTCCAGAGTGCAATTGAGTACATAATGTGTTTCATGTGTTGAAACTTAAGAAAGCCATTGGTTAACGAATAGTGCCTTCTACAGATTTCCCGCCGTTGGATGCGGAGGGGAAGCTTGTGTTGGTCCCTAAAGCTATTCCGGATACTCCAGAGAGGACTCTTAGGAACAGGGTAGTTAAGGAATACTTTGTTAAGTGGAGAAACCTGCCAAAGGAGGATGCTGCTTGGGAAAAAGAGCAGGTATTGCAACATCCAAAACTAAGATTGCTTGAGGGCAAGCAATTTCAATGGGAGCGGACTGTAATGTCTCCTACTTAATGTGACCATCAGGGTCAATAGATTAGCCTATAACAGAAGCTTCCGTAGGCTAATGGAGTGGTTAGGGAGCTCATTTGGCAATATTTTCAGGAGTTAGTAACTTTAATAAGTTAATGGGAGTCAAGTGATATGGAAATTTTAGGTATTCGGCTTGGTAGATTTGGTTGAGATCTTTTCGACGAACTATCATACATGGTATTCTGAGTTCGACGCTTATATGATTTTAATACAAAAGTTAATTTACTTTATTGTAAAGTGATAATTAAATAAAAGACTTATCAATTAAGTCACTTTATTATAAACTTGTTTTATAAAGGTATTTCCCATTTATCCCACATTGCTTATGCCAATGAAGTCGACTTCTTGGGGGACTTTATATTCTCTTGGCTGAAATGAGTTGGGGCATGCTTGGATAATATTATTATTATGCTATTGGATTTTTGGAAAATCTAATTGTTGAGCTTGGAGGACGGAACCCCTCTTTGCTAGCATTCTCTTCATTGTTGAAAGACATAGTCAGGAGGATTATCGGGTGTTTTCATTTAGGAAACATAGTTGGATTTATTGGTGATTTTACACATGATTTAAGAGTTCTAAAGTTCAAGTTATGCAACCGTGAATGATGATTTTGCTATAGTGTGCATGAATAGTGTTTTTGCTACAATGCCTCTGAATAGTGATTTTGCTACAATGCACATGAATAGTGTTTTGCTACAATGCCCATGAATAGTGATTTTGCTACAGTGCACGTGAATAGTGTTTTTGCTACAGTGGTCATGAATAGTGATTTTGCTACAGTGCCCATGAATAGTGTTTTACTACAATGTGCGTGAATAGTGTTTTGCTACAATGCGTGTGAATCGTGAAATTGCTACAGCGTCGTAAATAATGTTGCTACAGTGCATGAACATTGTTGCATTGAGTTTTCTTGCCCACTCATGTTCCAAATTCTGATCATATGTTCCATTTAAACAAAAAGTTAAAACAAGACTATAGCTATGGCTCCTAGTCCTCATCATCATCCTCATCCTCATCCTCATCCCCAACCTCAACCTTAGGCTCGAAATAATCTATAAAATGCCTCTTAGTAAGGCGTCTAAGGTAGGTCCTAGATGACTAAGTAGCCATAGCATCAGCCTATGGGGTGCCTCTAGGATCAATTGTAGTCTCTAGCTCTCCAAGTGCCTGTGATGTGCCACTAGGAACAACTGGAGCTCTCTGGTCCTCTTCTGCCATAGCCACAGCCTCAGCCTCTCTGTCTGCCTCGTCAACCCAATCTAGGTCCTCATCATCAAAGTCAAGATCAGTAGCCTCAGTAATCCACTCAGACTCTAGATCAACCTCCTCTAGAGTAATAGGAGAGGTGTCACTATCCAAAATCTCCCTGGTCCTAAAGTGCAGGTTGTAATGCACAAAGACTAGCCTATTCATTTCTCCACAGACAACATGTTACACCACTTCGAGTGGATGTGCTCGAACATGCTCCAGTTGCGCTCACATCCAAAAGTGCTACTTGGCTGGCTCATTATGCAGATGACGATTTGCTGAAGGTGTTTGGTTGAAGGCCCAAACATTTGCCACCATCTATTTGAATTTTGAAAAAAGGAAAAGAAAAAATATTAGTCTCATTTCAAAATTTGAACTTTAAAATTTAAAGCTAGAAATTTACAAACTAGATTGTATAAGGCTTAAGTTGCAATTTTTACCTGGCTGCAATTTTGTACGACCTTCTTTGCAAATTTGACTTGAAAAATGGGCCTTGTTGCATTATTATAGACATCCATCTCAAGTAATATATATGTGGGATTATGGGCCATCTTCGATATCACAGTGTATAGGCCACTAAGAACCTCCTCATCTGCCTTGAAATCTTTACGGAAACGGTATGTCAGATTGAGTTAATAAGTTGTTGCGTGGATGGGCTTATGAAGCTGATTTTGCCATCTCCTATCAATTATATCCCAAATAGGACTGTAGTTTTCCTCAACTCCTACATATTTGGCCTTAATAGCCTCCTTGGCCCTATCCATGCCCTTATATATGTAGCCCATAGAGGGCTTCTCCCCATCAGCAACTCGTAGGAGGGCTACAATGGGCTCAGTGATCTACGAAACAATTAAACAAAAAAACAATTTAGTGAGTGATAAAAATTTGCAAAGTTGCACAATGAAAATAAAACAAAAATATGTATGAGATAAATTAATTTATAAAAATTTAAGACTAAAGCTTTTAAAATTTAAATTACCTCCACAATCTTTAAACATGGCTCTCAAAAACCTTTTTCATCATGAATGCATTTTGTTGCATCTATCCCTGCAGTGGTAACTCCATTGTGGACCAACAAACATGCACCTCAGAGCTAACCTTGAACTCAGCAAGGATTTTAGTGTGATAAAATTGGAGAAAAATCTTGTGATACCTGGATGAGCCAACTCCTTTTCCTTTGTGTATTCCTTCATAATGCTGAGGGTCAAGGCATGATTATAGATGAACTTACAAAGATTTTTGGCCCTAGTAACACATGATTTCACCCATTCAAGCTTGCCAATATCCTCTAACATGAGGTCGAGGCAATGGGTTGCACATGGAGTCCAAAAGATTCTTGGCTATCTCTCCATCAAAAGTTTTCCTACAGCAATTTTAAATTAGTTAGTAAACAATGAAAAAAAATTATGTATTAAAAAACTTTTAATTTTCAAAATTTAATGAAAAACTAAAATAATTTTTTTAGAACTTAGAAGTTAAAATTTTACCTGCACCAACATAATTAGCTGCATTATCAATCACCACTTGGACAACATTCTCTTCCCCCACCTCCCTTATGACCTCCTCAATAGCCTCACATAAGAATTTTGCATTTTTTGACATGCAAGGAAGAATCTATAGACTTCAGAAACATGGTGGATCCTGAAAGTGAAAATTAAACAAAATAATTATCATTCAAGAATCAATAGTCAATAAAACCAAAATTTTAGTTATTCAATAATACATTAAATTTTAGACTTCTAGAAGTAGAGGATGATGAATTACCTCTGATAGACACAAGAAAATTTAGAAGGGTCTTATTCCTCCTATCTATCCATCCATCCATCATAATGGTACACCCCTTTTGGCTCCAAATCTTTCTACGGTCCTTCAACTCAAGTTTCATCTCCTCAACTATTTCTAGTAAGAGGGGGCCACTGAACTCATCTTCAATGGGGGCTTTAAACCCCACACCATAGATGGAAACCGCATCAATCATCCCTTGCCAGTAAGGAATCCTGTTACATTTATAAAAACATTTTAATTAGCATAATTCAAATTTTCAACATCAAGTTAAAATTATAAAATTGAATTTAAATTTTAAAACTTAAAAGTTAAAAACGTAAAACAATCAAATATAAATGAAGTTGAAGTACCTAGCTGCCATAAATGGAATGTTGCAGAAAAACCAAAACTTGCAAATTGCTCTTACTCCAGTTGCATGGATCTCCCTATTCTAGCCCAAGCTCTCAAGTGAGGGTTGTGCACCAAGAGTGGAATACGGTAAAAAGAATTGTCCAACCTAAATTTTTTTACTCTAGGACGAAAGGTAAAGCCAGTACTACTAGAAGGGGCAGTAGTCGCAACACCACTAGCAATGCAAGGAATAGATGTAGAAGAAGTACAACTAGCAGAAGCACTAGGACGATAGGGGGGAAGGGAAGAACCTTCTCCAATACAACCTATTGAACCTAGCCCAGGTGTAAAACTAGACACAAACATTACCAGATGAGCATGGAAGGGAATTGGAACCAATCTAAGCTAACTCTGCTAATTGTTTTTGTTTTAATTCCTTTTCTTGTTCATATTTTTCTCAAGCAACATAACAAAAACGTTGAAGCTCAACAATTGCAGCTTTATAAGGCTCAACATCATGACCACGTATGCCAGCAATATGGTATTTCAATCTATTTATCCCCCCATTATTAACGACCTTACAAAATAGGCATTTTGTTTGAGTTCTACCTCTACTCGGAAAGTCTATGGTGTACTTCCAACACTCATATTTTTTATTGCCTTTAGAAAGCTTGGGTTTTTTAGCTGGAGGAGCCATTATGAGTAAGGAAAAATGTAAAGGTTGCTACAATAAGACATTTTAGACCAAATATTACCATTTAAGCATTGTATTTTATGACGATCTAAAGTAAAAAAAAAAACCCATAAACATACAAAAAAATTCATCCAAAAAACCCATAAGCATAGAAAAAAAATATCAAAATCTAAAAAATCAACACTTACCTCTTTCAAATCCTTTGGGAAGTGTTGAGAAGAGCTCTTATAAACTCCTTGATGATCTAAATGCAAGCTCCAATGTCACAAATGCAAGCTTTTCTCCTCTTCCTTTCAACTGATTGCAAAACAATGACACTCTATTTCTCTTCTTCCTCTCTCTCTCTTTCTTCTTCTCACAATAGAGTGTTACGAATGCCCTTTTAGGGTTATAAGAATAACAAAGAAGAAAAAAATATATTTAAAAAGTATTATTTTTATCATTTTTTTACCTAACCAGACATCTGCTGCAGCAACCGGGTCAAGTTGCTCGTGACCCACGAGTCACGACGTGACCCGCGATTTAGGCAAGTCACAACGTGACTCGCGAGTTAGGCGAGTCACATCACCTGACCCACTGAGCCCAGGTCACGGGTCATTTGACCTAGCAGGCCATCAATGACTCACCGACTCGAGTGACTCACCCGACTCATGACGAGTCACATTACACTAGCTACAAGTGCCCTACTCCACTCAAATGATAATGCCAAAATAAATCGACCACCTCCTCTATCAATCTGAATGCAATGAAATACAACTCCAATTACCAAGAACTCCTAAGGTTTGCGTCCCAATAGTCCAAACTTGAGGGTTTCGTCCCAAGCCACAAAATCGCCCTTCCAGAGCAATTTCACAATTCATAAGTTTCAAAATGCCAAAAGATAATGAACAATTAGGTCTTCATCTCCTTATAACTCCTCCCAAGTGCAAATCAAACCCTAAATGAGAATGACACTTTGCACTTCATAATAAAATAATAGTTTCCCATATAAAGGCATCCAGGCTATAAGAAAAACATTACTTTATTAAAATGTCATAACTCAACACCAGAAAGTCTTTGGAAAGTGAAAATAGTTTATAATAATTCAAGACCTTTCCAACGAGCTATAACACAAGGGCACATTTGATCAAATGAAGCCATATTCACCTTATTACTCCAAAATGGCTCTATAAATAGCCTTATTATAAATTATTTAAATGCTAACTTAACTAATATCGAACGAAATAGGTCAACTGGCAGTCCCTTCCCTATAATCTAAGGATGCTCCTAGAAACTAGGGAACACAAACGACATAATCCTGAAATTGAAACCATGGAATGGTCCCATGGAGCCTCACATCTAGAAACTATCACATCCTTCTAAAATGTAAGGATACTCCCAAAAATCAAGGAACTACGCCCAACTAGCTCCCAATTTCCTATAAAGTCAAGCCCGGTCACTGAATATCCTGTATGAGTCTTTATCCAAAATTGCTAGCCTACGAGACTCCCATGATAGGCTAACTCACATAACTCTGCTAGTCAGACTAAAGAGGGGACATGACAACATGCCAAGAAGAAAGAGGGGCACAAAGCAAGTAAGATCACATAGTAGAGCCTATAAAGAGATGAAAGAATTATTACAAGCATAGAATGCTTGAAGGGAAAAATGGTCAATGAACACTTGGAATGGTCAAGGATGTCAGTTCCTGTTTCATATCAAGATGCTTCCACCAAACCTAAGTACATCAACCATTGAGCATTCTTTAGCAACATGAAGTCCGAAAAAGGATGATGTAATAGAAGTTGTATCTTGGGAGGCACTTAGAATATTTTCATTGTGCATTTGTAATTTATAATTGACATATTAAATGTAATGGAAAAACAAGATGTAATTGTATGAAATAGTATCACGTGCAAAGCAGTAACATGTAATCAAGTTGCAAGTGCATTAGGCATGCAACTTTGAATAAGTCAAAGTAAGTTAGTTTGTTAGAAATAAGTCAATGTGGTTAAGAGTTTACCCTTTCTTTCTACACCTTTTTCTCCACTCTTTTCCTATATAAAGGAGGGAGCCCATTGTAGATAATCATCTTTTGGCAAAGAAAAAAAATTGTTAGTTTATATATGCACTCTAAGACTTTGAGCTTAGATGTAAATCTAAATTACTCTCAATAAAAGAGAAAACTTTCTTTCAAACTTGTGTTGATTCAAGGTTTTATGTGATGAGCTTTTGTTGATATTGATTGTGAGTTTTGGGACTTTGCTCAAGAGGGATTTGAAGTTAATTGTGGAGACTTTGAGTTGCCTATTGCATTCAAAGTCAATTTGAACTTTTGAAGACTTTGTGTTGGAAGACACATTGTGATAGATAACAATGGTTGTTATCACTTAGAGTTGAAGACTTTGGGCTTCAGTTGCAAGTGCTTTTATAAAAAATTTAGAGTATCCAGTAAGAGACTTTGTGCCTCACTAGTTATTCTACTTAAATCTTTTTTCAAGACAAGCACAAAAGACTGGATTCTTGTTTTTATTTCACAAAATATAAAAAGTAAACTGCAGCCCCCCAATATTGTTCTTATGTCAAATCCAAGTTCACCGGTATTATCATAGCAATAAGGTATTTATTGTTAAGTTGGAAAGTTATAGTTTTATGCAAATCACTCCTGAAAAAAGAGGAATTGTAAAAACCCCAACAGCCCTCTTATTGTAATACTGTGATGTAAATTATGAATTTTATTGTTTTTTTTTTGGGGGGGTTTTGTGAATTTGGATGCTAGAACTTACAAGAGAATGAACCACAATTATTTAAAGCCACACCAAAGCAATTGTATTTAACACTTATTTTAAAGATGTTCTTACATAATCCAGAATGAACAAATTAAAAGAACCTAGTTATAATTATCAAAAATGATGCCAATTGATTGATCTCTTGGTGCAGACCCAAATTGCAAGGTTGAGAATGTTGGAACAAGCTCCTTGGTGGTGATTTGGATATCCTCAGCTCCACGTTATTGCCAAGGTTCTAGTTTCAAACCGCAAATGATCTAAAACTGAAATTCAGTCTGCCCTTGCAAATTCGTAACACATTAAGCAAGCCACAAATCTCCTTAGCTAAATGCGATTGCCTGAATTCCACACATGGATATTGATAGGGTTCCCCACACTGCTTGCAGAATATGCTAACCCTGTCACTTATACCAACCAGCTCTAAAGGAATTAATTGATTCAAAACCCACCAAAGACCACAGCTCAGCCAACATTATATTCCAAAAATCAAACCACAACCACAAAATGCCACAAATTCGAACTTCCAGAAAGCAACACATCAATGTAAGGAAATGTTCAATTCCTTTCTTGATTCAATCTCCAAGCTACAAAATACACAGGAGATTGTGTAAACGTTATACCTCAGCAATGTATTGCAATTAGCCTTCAGATCAATCTCAGAGTTCATCAGAGAATTGCTTAAATAATCAAGAGTGTTCTCCCTAGACACAGAAAATGCAATAGGAGAATGTTGGCCAATTGTATACTTCAGCACAATTGCCAAGAATTACTCAGACTTACCCTTGTACTTCAGCAAGGGCATACAATTCAAAAATCAGGAAAAAGCCACAAAGGCACAAAAAGCAAATATATATTCAAGTGTGCTTTTCCCAATGAAATGAGCTCTCATTTATAATCCTTCATTTGTCAAAGTTTCCTAAAAAACTCCACTTTAGAAATTGTGGAAATTTTCCAAAAGAACTCAACACTAGAAACTTTTTAACACACTTTTTAGAAATATCACTTAATGTCATTATTATAATAATAGAAACGTTATTATAATAATACAACTTAATAATTAATGAATAAATAAGAGCTCAAGCAATTATTGACTTTATTTACTGTAGGTGATGACCAACTGTCGCAGTCACCCACTATACTACCAAAAATAGACCTACTAAAAATAGTAAATCTACAGCTAAGACCCCCAAAACACCCTGTCAGCTCACGAGGGTCACTATGATGAGCTAACTCCATTAACTGCGTAGACTTGCCAAAAACGGGGACATTACAGTCCTCCCTCCCCAAGATTGCTTGTCCTCAAGCAATCCAGCATCATACAAAAACTTCCACTGGGATCCCATAAGAAGCAAGTGATGTCCTTGTCCTCACTGGACCAACAGAATGCCAACAACATGACCTATTGGTCCAATAACATGACCTGCAATATAACACCGAACACTTGTGTGCAAGTGTCACTTGTAGTCAAATCTATAGAAGGTCCCACTATGTCCTTTGCACTAGCCCAATCATTTCGCCAATCATCGGACTTAGGTACAATCAAACTTTGCACAACATACGACTCCTGCACAAATCTGAAGTAGCATGGACTCCCCATAAAATATACCTCACTACATTCATCACTAGAATCTTGATCATCTGTAGTAAGCTTTGTAAAAGATGAAGCCACAAGAGAACTAGGTGTAGTATGTGGTTCTCTGTTGCTCTCAAAAAATGCACTCACCTCCATTGTATCCACAATGCCCACGTCCTCATCAGAATCGGCAAATATAGAAACACCACCAACTGCCACTATAGGAAACTGAATTGTATTTGCAGATGGTGTAAATTGAACCCAGCTCCACTTTGGTGAGTGATCATTGTCAACCTCAAAATCAATAACATGCGTACTATCAACAACACACACCTAAACATCTAAGGTACTATTGCTAAGTGCCTCACTAGATGGCTCATTTATCATAGAAGTAGTTGTAGATATATCATCGCACACACTTACCCCCATTACCACGGCATCCCTAGGTGAAGAAGTACGCCCTCTACGCATATAATATCTACCTAGAATCTTCTATCACCATCCATAATGTCAATAAACAAAATCAATCTGAAAATCTTCAAAGTCAGCATCGATAATAATTGAGCACAATTCCTACAGGTTGGTAGGAAATCACTCTGATACCACTATAGAAACCCCAATAGCCCTCTAACTATAATACTATCATGTAAATTATGATTTTTATTGTATTTTATTTTGGGTTTTTGTGAATTTGGATACCAAAACTTACAAGAGAATGAACCACAATTATTTAAAGCCACACCAAAGCAATTGTATGTAACAATTATTTTAAAGATGTGCTTACATGATCCAAAATGAACAAATTAAAAGAACCTGGTTATAATTATCAGAACTGATGCCAATTGATTGATCTCTTGGCGCAGACCCAAATCGCAAGGTTGAGAATATTGGAACAAGTTCCTTGGTGGCAATTTGGATATCCTCAACACCACATTATTGCCAAGGTTCCACTTGCAAACCACAAATGATCTGAAACTGAAATTCAGTTTTCCCTTGCAAATTCGTAACACATTAAGCAGGCCATAGCTGAATGTGATTACCTAAATTCCACACGTGGATGTTGGCAGGGTTCCCCAAACTACTGGCAAAATACACTAACCTTGTCACTTATACCGTCCAGCTCTATGAAGGGTTTAGTTGATTCGAAACCCACCAAAGACCATAGCTCAGCCAACGTTATATTCCAGCTGTCAAATCGCCACCACTAAATGCCACCAATTTGAACTTCTAGATAGCTACACATCAATGTAAGGAAATGTTTGATTCCTTTCTTGATTCCTAGAATGTTTGAATTCAATCTCCAAGCTACAGAATACACAGTAGGAGATTGTGCAAATGTTATACCTCAGCAATGTATTGCAATTAACCTTCAAATCAATCTCAAAGTTTCTTAGAGAATTGCTTAAAACCTCAACCAATACTCACAACAGATTCAATACGAATTTCAATGTAATAATCAAGAGTGTTCTCCCTAGCCACAAAAAAATGCAGTAGGAGAATGTTGGCCAATTGTATATTTTAGCACAATTGTTTCCTAAAAAACTCCACTTCAGAAATTGTGGGAGTTTCCCAAAAGAACTCAACACTAGAAACTTTCCAACACACTTTTTAGAAATATTACTTAATGTCATTATTATAATAATATAAACATTATTATAATAATGCAACTTCATAATTAATGAATAAATAAGAGCTCAAGCAATTATTAGCTTTATTTACTACAGGGGACGACCAACTGCCGAAGGCACCCACTGTACTGCCAAAAATAGCAACTGTCAAAAATAGATCTACTAAAAATAGTAAATCTACAACTGGGACCCCCAAAACACACTGTCAGCTCACGAGGGTCGCTATGATGAGCTAACTCCATCAACTGTGTATCAACTGCGTAGACCTGCCAAAAATGGGGACATTACAGGAATTGATTAAGAGAACCACCAGTTTTGTAATTTCAGCTAACTTCTTATTAAAATCACCTACGGTAAGAAAGGAGTCTCCCCTGTTGATGAGAGAGAGAAATATCACTATACCGTTGCCTAAAGCCGCAATTTTGTAGGTTGTGGTCATGGTGAATTGCAAAAAATTTAGCCAATTAGCAGTTTAGGATGCTTTTTTTTTCCTTTTACAATTCCCATAAAATTGTGGGATGGGCATTTGAATGTGTATAAAAAGCTATTATCAATCAGAAATAATAGGTTGTACAATGTTCACGTGTTATCGCAATCAATAAACAGAGAAACCTTGCTTTTTTTTAAAGTAGTGAACTACATAATTTTCTATGTCTATTTTGCTCGAACGTGTGAAGTCCAACAGCCAAATCTTTTCATCCCCCTATTTGTTGGACTCTTCATCTGCCCCGATGAGTTCTATATACATTTGTTTGTGGGGGTTGAAATGTGTATGAGTGAATAAGTTTTTCGGTTGCATTTTCCATTGATGTGACCAAAAATTTTGAACCACGTAACTTGTGTTTATGTGAAGTTCTGTGTGTCCTTTTATTTGATTTCTGGTGATACGTGTATTTTATCTGCTCTGTTTTATTGAACACTATTAACTTCATTAATAATTGGTTTGCTGAGCTTAATTTTTTTTTTCTTTTGAAAAATATGTTAAGTAAAGAAATCAAACTAGGCCTTGACCAATCAAAACATATGACTTGTACAACACTCCATGGCAATTGGGACGTTAAGATTGCAGCAAAAGAAATGCATGTAGTGCTGCATCTTGCCATATTGACAACAGAAGCTACATTGTGTTGCATCCATTAATCAAGATATCTTCTTGCCTAGTATAGATTCTTGTGCTTGTTCTTTGTTTTACAAGCTACGTTCTGGTTTGTTGTGGCAAACCTTTGTGGGTACAAAGATTTCTTATTTTCATTGCTAAAAAGTAGAACGGATAATTTTTGTCTCTGTATGTTATTTCATTTGATATAATTTTTGTTCTAGTTGATGACTGATCTTTTGAGGTGTTTTTGATGTAGCACTTTGATCAAAATGGGACATCTTTTGCTGACCGTGCACTTAGATCATTCCTGGACATCATCCATGCAGTAGAGACATCCCAAGCACTTAGAGAGTATGCCATGCATCCCACGATACAAAAACGCATGCCAGGCAATGACAAACTCTATCCAATTCACCAGCAGCATATATGGCTACAATTCTGTTAATTTTTTATTTCAAGCTAGATAGATTCAAATACTGATACACATTAAGTGCCCCCTTTAAAGCACATATTGTTGGAGGAAGGCTGTAATGTAGAGATTATTTTATGAAGCATATGTTCATTCCTTTTTAGCTTGTACTAAGAGAACATCTAACCAGAGTCATGGCATGGCAGGTTATCAAATTCGACTGGGATTTGGTCTACATGCCGGCTGGGCAATAGAAGGCGCCATTGGCTCTTCACACAAAGTTGATCCATCCTATCTCTCGCCGCATGTAAACATGGCCTCCAGGCTTGAAGCTGCCACAAAGCAATACGGAGTTTGCCTCCTCATATCTGAGACTGTCGTGGCAAACCTCACTAAAAGCAGTCTCCGCGATTCTTGCAGAAAGTTGGATCGTGTGACTGTTAAGGGAAGTACAGAGCCTATGTTATTATACACATATGATATGCCATTCCTGCAGAAGGATTTGAGGGGAAGTCCGCAGGTGTACAAGAGGTTATTTGAGGCTGCCATTGACAATTACATCATTGGGAATTGGACTGAAGCCTCCACGAAACTCAAACAGTGCTTCCAGATGTGGCCCACTGATAAACCAGCAATATTAATTGCTAATTACATGGCCTCTCACAATAATGCTGCACCTGCAGCGTGGAAAGGATACAGGGTACTCAAAGAGAAATGATAGGAAGAAAAAAAAATCATTGCGGTGAGATGGTAATGCTTAATAGTTTTCATCCACCCAACAATATGACATGAGGAGATATTCCATTCACTCAGAGTATGTATTGGTTTGGAAGGATTTTGATTGATAATTATTGAATTTCAAGGTCAGATTAAACAAGAGCTCTGGTAGAGCTTCAGTCCCTGTCTTGTGTAATTTATAATGAAAAAATATTTTAGAGTAAACCATGTATAAATTGTACTAAACCAATACTTGATATTTTGTATTTGTTTGTTATGAATAATGTCAAATTAATTTTAAAAATTATATATGGTATTATAATTATTCTATGTGAGAATTTATTTTTAATTTTAGTAAGCTAATTTTGGTGACACAAAGTTTTCCTTTTTATAAAGGCTAACATGAGTTACTTATACAATATAATAAAATTTATTTACTCTTCAAGTTTAGAATGATTAAAATGTATGTCTATAATACAAATAATATATGTCATTAAGCTAACTCAAAAAAATTCAAAAAAATTAATTCAAAAAAAAAAATGTGAGGCTAACATTTGTATAAATCAATATGTTACAAAGCTTGAATTTTATAATTTATATTAAATATAATAATAAAATAAATTAGGTTAAAATATATATTTTAAATACTACAATAATTAATAATTCAAATTAGTAAAAATATTTGATAATGTAAAGAAAAATATTAAGTAATTAAATTAGGTTAAAGTTTATATTTCAAATACTACAATAATTAATAATTCAAATTAGTAAAAATATTTGATAATGTAAAGTAAAATATTAAGCAATATCAAATTTGAAAATAAGGAGAAAAATCATTTTTAAAATTTTAATTGTATAAAAAATTAATTTTTAAAAGGTTTAAAGATTTAATTTTATAATTTATATTAAATATAATAATAAATTAAATTAGGTTAAAATTTATATTTCAAATACTACAATAATTAATAATTCAAATTAGTAAAAATATTTGATAATGTAAAGCAAAATATTAAGTAATGTCAAATTTGAAAATGAAGAGAAAAATCATTTTTTTAATTTTAATTATATAAATATTTAATTTTAATTTTTTTTCATATTTTTAATGTAAATAATTAATATTTCAGTATGAACCATAATATACTAACATAAATAATATATTTTTAAATTTAAGAATAGAAAATCTCTGCAAATACATTGTTAGATATTTTAATTTATTTGAATTTGACTTAAATTTAAGAATAGAAAATAGCTGCAAATACATTGTTAGATATTTTAATTTATTTGAATTTAACTTGACCTAATTATCCTGATGAGGATGCTCAAACAAAAGCCTCTATCTTCACAAGAAATTTAGTTGGGGATTTCAAAGTTTGCCCTACGAATTAATCTCCCTAATTTTGTTGATGTGAGAGGCTGATATAAGGACTTCTTTGCCCTACGAATCGAGTACCTGTCTGTACTGATCTACTACTCTCCCTAATTAAGGACTAACAATTAATTCATAATTATCTTTGTACTTTTTAATGTTATTTTTTATTAAAAATTTAAATTAAACCTCACTAAAATTGGCTACAGCCAATTAAAAATTATCAATTATTCTTTATAAATTCATTTTATAAATAATCTTCAATCAAACTTTAGACTTTTAAAATGTTTTTGCTGTACATATTAATTAAAATGCTGCAGTGAAAACATTAATTCCCTGCCTATAATGCAAGGACTAATAATTGAGGTCAAAAGCACAAGGGCTGGGACCCATCAAATGCTCATGGAGATACATTTTATCCTAAACGTGCAATGGGTAAGTGCACAAAGTTGTGGTGCCAAAAGGGGGGTATAAGTGGACACCTTGTTCCTGAAATCAGCAAATTCTGGACTTCAACAAGAATTTGAAGATAGTTACGCTCAAAATTTTAAGATATGACAAAAACAAAAGTCGTAGTCCTTTGAATCTAGTTTCTAAACTACTAATTTTTTTTCAAAATGGCTTAGTTTTAGGTCCTCAAAAAAGGGGGCCACAGAAAGTGGTACTGTTTATTCCAAAAAAACATAACATAGTACAAAGTGTGGCCCCCCTAAAATTTTAACTTTTTTTTTTTTAATTCTTTAATTGCTCTAGTCAAAAGTTACCTAACACTATGTAGTTTATCCCAGATTTTTCGGGTAATTTTATAATGTGTATTTTTTTTTTAATGAATTTTTAAATTAGACCCATCCCAAAAATGTGAAATATTTGTGTGCTCCCCCTAGAAATGATTGAAAACTAATCTAAAATCAAAACTTCTTTTTTTCAAAGTGTGTAGAATAGAGTCTAGTTTCTAAAAAACTAAGTTGTTACAAAATTCGATGAATGAGCTAAAATCTACAGCCCAATTAGTACATGGTGGTTTTTGACAAAAAATGAACATACATTCAAAAGAAATTATAGATGAAAGACTTAAAATAGTTCAAATTAAAAATAAATTATATGGTTAGATAGCTAACACAAAGACCTATAATGTTATGTAACCTGATCTTATCAATACCCAACCACGAAGAATCTTGAAGGGGAGCACACAAGAAAAATCAATCATTTTTTGTATGTTTGCTGGAAAGCACGTCTCAGACTTGTTTATAAACTCCAAACCTTTGGGTTGGATCTCCAAGGCAAAACCAAGCCTTAGGCTTGGTTTTAATGCAAAGCTTTGAATAGCGCGTGCGCCCTATAGCGCGCACGCCCTATTAAAACGCTATTGAATTCGAGGTAGTGCGCACGCGCTATAGTGCGCACACGTTATAGTGTGCACGCACTATTGAGACCTAAATTGCAAATCAAAACCAAGAGAGAGCTGGGGGGTGGGGCGAGGGAATGGCTATTTGTGTGTGAGAGAGAGATAGAGAGAAAGTAGGGGATGGGAGAGGGGAGAGAGGAAGTGAGAAAGAGTAGGGGTGGCAGAGAGAGTATAGGATAGGAGATAGAGGAAATGTGAGAGAGTAGGGGTGGCAAAGAGAGTACAAGATGCAAGAGAGAGGAAGTGTGAGAGAGAGAGTAGAGGTGGCAAAGAGAGAGTATGGGATGGGGGAGAGAGATTGAAAGTAGGGGATGGGAGAGAGAGGAAGTGTGAGAGAGAGTACAAGTTGGGAGAGAGAGATTGAGAGTAGGGGATGGGGGAGAGAGAGAGTAGGTGGTGGGAGACGGAGTGGGAGAGGAAGAGCGAGAGAGAGGAGGATGGGAGTGCATGTGTGTGAAAGAGAGAGAGTAGGGAATGGGAGAGGGAGAAGATAGAGTAGCTTGAGAGAGAGTAGGGGATGGAAGAGAGATTAGGCGATGGGAGAGGGAGTGGGAGAGGGAGAGAGAGAGGGGGGATGGAAATGTGTGTAAGAGAGAACGAGAGAGAGTGTGAAAATGTGAGAGAGGGTAGGGGGTAGCAGAGAGAGAGTAGAGAGGGAGAGAGAGAGAGAGAGAGAGAGAGAGAGTGAGTGAGAGAGAGTGAGAGTAGGCAGTGGGAGAGGGAGAGCGAGTGAGAGAAAAAGTAGAGGATGGGAGAGGAGAGAGGGGGGATGGGTGTGTGTGAAAGAGAGAGTAGGGAATGAGAGAGGGGAGAGAGAGATAGAGAGAGTAGGGGATGGGATAGAAAGAGAGTAGGCAATGGCAGAGGGAGTGGGAGAGGCAGAGAGAGGGTGGATGGAGGAGAAAGAGATTAGGCAATGGTAGAGGGAGTGGGAGAGGGAGAGAGAGGGGGGATGGAAGTGTGTGTAAGAGAGAAAGTAGGGGATGGGAGAGAGTGTGAGAGAGAGTAGGGGTGGCAAAGAGAGAGAGTGAGAGTAGGGGATGGGAGAGAGAGGGAGAGAGAGAGAGAGAGATAGTAGGCGATGGGAGAGGGAGTGGGAGGGAGAGGGAGAGGGGGAATGGAAGTGTGTAAGAGAGATAGAGTTGGGGATGGGAGAGAGTAGGCAATGGGAGAGGGAGTGAGAGAGAGAGAGGGGGGGAATGGGAATGTGTATAAGAGAGATAGAGTAGGGGATGGGAGAGAGTGTGAGAGTTTGAGAGAGAGTAGGGGGTGGTAGAGAGAGCTTGTATAGGATGGGGGTGAGAGAGAGAGAGTATGAGAGAGAGTAGGGGATGGAAGAGAGAGAGTGAGAGTAGGGGATGGGAGAGAGAAAGTAAAGAGGGAAAGAGAGTACTTGAGAGAGAGAGAGATAGTAGGTGGTGCAAGAGGGAGTGGGAGAGGGAGAGAGAGGGGGGATGGGAGTGTGTGTGACAAATCTAGAGAGTAGGGGATGGGAGAGGAGAGAGAGAGGGGGGGATGGGAGTGCGTGTCTATGAAAGAGAGAGAGTAGGGGATGGGGGAGAGGGAGTGGGAGAGGGAGAGAGAGAGGGGGGGAATGGGAATGTGTGTAAGAGAGACAGAGTAGGGGATGGGAGAGAGTGTGAGAGTGTGAGAGAGAGTAGGTGGTGGCAGAGAGAGCTCATATGGGATGGGAGAGAGAGAGAGTGAGATTAGGGGATGGGAGTGTGAGAGAGAGTAGGGGATGGGAGAGAGAGAGAGAGTGAGAGTAAGGGATGGGATGGGAGAGAGAGGGAGAGAGAGAACTTGAGAGAGAGAGATCTAGTAGGCGGTAGGAGAGGGAGAGGGAGAGAGATAGGGGGGATGGGAGTGTGCGTGATAGATGTAGAGAGTAGGGGATGGGAGAGAAGAGAGTGGGGGGATAAGAGTGTGTGTGTCTGTGAAAGAGAGAGAGTAGGGGATGGGAGAGAGTGTGAGAGTGTGAGAGAGAGTAGGGGGTGGCAGAGAGAGAGTACGAGATGGGAGAGACAGAGTGAAAGGATGGGAGAGATAGAGTGAAAGGATGAGAGAGAGTGAGAGAGAGAGTAGGGGGCGGCAGAGAGAGAGAGAGAGAGTATGGGATGGGAGAGACAGAGTGAAAGGATGGGAGAGTGTGAGAGAGAGTAGTGGATGGGAGAGAGAGAGTAGAGAGGGAGAGAGAGAACTTGAGAGAGAGAAATAGTAGGTGACCTGGGAGAGGGAGTGGGAGAGGAGGAGAGAGAGGGATGGGAGTGCGTGTGAAAAATCTAGAGAGTATGGGATGGGAGAGAAGAGAGAGGGGGGATGGGAGTGTGAGTGTGTGTGTGTGTGTGTCTGTGAAAGAGAGAGAGTAGGGGATAGGAGAGAGTGTGAGAGTGTGAGAGAGAGTAGGGGGTGGCAAAGAGAGAGTACGATATGGGAGAGACAGAGTGAAAGGATGGGAAAGAGTGTGAGAGAGAGTAGGAGGTGACAGAGAGAGAGAGAGTACGAGATGAGAGAGATAGAGTGAAAGGATGAGAGAGAGTGTCAGAGAGAGGAGGGGATGGGAGAGAGTGTGAGAGAGAGTTGGGGATTGGAGAGAGAGAGAGAGAGTAAGAGTAGGGGATGGGAGAGAGAGAGAGAGAGAGAGAGTAGAGAGGGAGAGAGAGAACTTGAGAGAGAGAGAGATAGTAGGTGGTGGGAGTGGGAGTGGGAGAGGAGGAGAGAGAGGGATGGGAGTATGTGTGAGCGATCTAGAGAGAGGGGGATGGGAGAGGGGAGAGAGAGAGGGGGATGGGAGTGTGTATCTGCAAAAGAGAGAGTTTAGGGGATGGGAGAGGGGAGAGAGAGAGTAGCGGATGGGAGTGTGTGTAAGAGAGAGTAGGGGATGGGAGAGAGTGTGAGAGAGAGTAGGAGGTGGTAGAGAGAGAGAGAGTAAGAAGTGGGAGAGGGAGGATGGGAGTGTGTGTGAGAGATTTAAAGAGTAAAGGATGGGAGAGGGGAGAGAGAGAGTGTGTAGGGGATGGGAGAGGGGAGAGAGAGTAGGAAGAGAGAGAGAGTAGGGAGAGAGAGAGAGTAGGGAGGGTGGAGAGTGATGTGTTCTAATATAGTGCGTACACGCTATAGCGCATACGCACTATGTGAAATCACCTAAAAACAGTCAAAAAGCAACTTTGGGGCCCATTTCATTCATTCTCTACTTTTGTTCTATTCTGCACTCTGTTATCCCGATAGAAATTGCGGGTTTCAACACAGCAAACATTCTTTCAAAGTGGCAAACACTATTTCAAGCTAACAAACACTATTTCAAGGTGGCAAACACTTTTGGAAGCTAACAAACACCAAATTCAATCATTGGATACACGATTTGAAGACTTTTTGAATATTTCTTGTATAGAAAAGGTTAGTACAATCTATTTTAAATATTGTTTGTTGATATATAGATACAAATTTGATTATAATTTGACATGTTGTTTAATATATAGTGAATTCATTGAAATTTGTATGTTTCAATGAAATGTTATTTCGAAATGGTTAGAAATTTGACAAGTCATTTTATATATATATTGTGTATTCATTCAAATAATTATAATTTTTATATGTATTTGAATAATTTGTAATTTACACATTTTAAGTAATTCAAATGTTTGAATAATTTGACATGTAGAAATCATCATCATGCCAAGGAAGAAACCAAAAAATAAAAAAAAATGAAGATAGGGAGAGAGATTTGGCAATTAAAAGAGATAAAATGAAATTACTACATGAGCAAAGAAAATTGCAAAGCAATAATGAAGAATTGACTTTCGAAGAGGATCAAGAACCACCGGTACCAAGAAACAAAGAGGAAGAATTGGAAAGACAAAGAGAACGAATGAGACTGTTACGCTCAAGAAGACAATTGAATTGTGAAGCTACACCATCTTCTAATGTTGGAGTCATATCGTCCGCTACACCATCTTCCAATGTTGAAGTCATATCATCCTCTCATGTTGAAGAGACACCGATTTGTAGATCCGACGATATACACACTCCATCATGTCATGTTGAAGGCACAACATCAACACATCAAGTAGGTGATATTCCATCTTTTGCATCTTATTGCCAAGGCACATCATCTTCGGTTCAAGGTACGCAATACACTCAACCTTATGTTGATGTTCAAAATATTGAGAGAATTGAAGAGATTATAACACCTTCTAGAATTCGTTTTAGAAGACCAAAATATTTGATTGATATTGATAGTAACATTTTGAAATCAATGCCTGACAAGATTAGCAAGCGTACTTGTCAAAGAAAAGTTAATCGTATGTGGAGATTATTTTTTGATGAATTAAATATTACAGGTCAATGCCAATTATTTGTTGAAATGATGAAGAATTTAAAATTTAGGCCTATCATGAAGATTCTTGGGCTAAGAACGATGGATGATTCAAATGAAAAAAATATTGTAAAGAATCTAATGAATGCTTATGACAAAGTGAGTTCTAAATCATGCACCAAAGATAGTAATATCGCAAGACGAGTACTTACATTGACAATAGTAAGTAGCCAAATGAAGAAAGCTCGACTCATGAGAAAGACAAGAAAAACATTAAAAATTGGTAGAGGTACTCTAAGGAGAGCCATGCTAAGGCGTGAGAGATTGGAAGATCCAACAAAAAATGAGTTATGGACATTTAGCGGTAGACTACCGCGAAAGGATAAAGAAATTAGTGAAGCCTTGAAATCATTGATCGAAGATTTTTGGAAAAATAACACACGTGTTTCCCCTAATCAAAGAGATGTTGTAAGAAGGAGGATTGGTAGCCAAAATCGCGAGCCACATGCAAAACATTTTTTGGACACAACTCAGACACAATTTTTTGCAAAATTTATTGGTATGTATCCTCAAATTCGAATAAGTCAAAGATTTTTTGAGATGGGTAAACCTTTTTATGTGAAGATAAATCACACACGCACAACTTCTTGTTGTAGGATACATATTGAATTTTCTAACCATTTTGATGTTTTTAGGCATATATGCATAATTTTGCATTCTCAGTTTGTTTTGCAGGATTATGACATAAATGAGCCACCAAGATCTTCAAGGGAATTCATATCCAACATTTTATGTGAAATAAGGGACGGCCAACAATTTTACAAGACATCATGCTTGGATGGTACGTGCTTATTTTGTGGTTCTTTGCAACTTTTATCAACTTGTCAACATATGGATAGTACACATGCAATTGGAAATGAAATAGTAGATTATGGAAAATTTAAGACAGTGACATATGCTCTAAAAGATGGGAAACATGGTAAAAGATGTGATTTATTCATTGAAAAGATTCCAGTGTATGAGTTCATGAAGATTTTTCATGAAAACATTATTTACAAGTATGCAAGGCATACCCATAGAGCTCGATGGCTGGATTTGCAATTCAAGTTGTGCAAGGATACGTTTCCACTGGATACCATTGTTTTGGTTGTAGATTTCGCAGAGAACTACACACTACAACCACAAAATGAGGTGCAAGCAAAGTATTATACTTCTCAACAGGTTTCCATATTTGTTCACATAACATTCATGCATTCACCTACAAGTATAGAGGATGACAGGAAGATTTTGAGGGAGTACCATTTTTACATCAGCGATGATCGATCACATTCTACGGAGTTCGTACATGGTTGTTTTCAACTATTTTATGGAGATTTGGCTAACAGGGGCATCACATATCATCAGCACATTATTTGGTCAGACAATTGTGCATCTCAATTCAAGAATGCACGGATGTTCTATTGGTTGAGCAGGATGCACAAGTTGTGTAGAATTCAATACATGTGGAATTTCTGAGAGGCTGGTCAAGGAAAGGGAGAGCACGATGGTGCAGGCGCATGCATCAAAAGAGCCTTAGCTCGTGAAGAACTAAAGTACAAAGATGGAGCAATATTGACAAATGCAAAATCCATCGTCCAGTGGTGTAACGCTACAATGGGTCCAGGTAAGGAAGGTGAGTCTACGGTTCGTAGATTTTTTTGGTTGATAGATAATACTAACATTGCACCATATCAGGATTGTTGCACACTAACAGGATCCAATGAGTTGCACTCTTTTAGAAGTTCTGATGTAGGTTCATGGAGTATCCACACACGAAAAATGGCATGCTATTTTCCATCATGTACAGAGGAAAATTGGGATGACTGTGAGTCGACTGAATGGGTGGACAAATGGGATATACGGGTTTTGGACCCAATTGACACCTATCGTCCCCCACAAGCACTAGAAATGGTACAAATGGAATCGTCTATTGACTTTGACCGCTTGTCTGATCTAGTGCAACCTGGTAATATATATATTTATATATATTTCTAATTTCAATATGTAACTTTATAACTTTTATGCAAGTATTTTTTGAATTAATGACCGCATTTTGTACATTTGTCACTGCAGGCCATGTTTTTGCTGTTATTGCACCTGAAGACAATGAAGAAGGGACAGATTATTATTTGTGTCGTTGTGTTCAAGCCAAACAAAAATTGGATCACTCGGTTATAGATGGTGAAGGTTTAGAGTACCATGTCGGTGCGGTAGTTGTAACCGGCACATGGCTTAGATGATATTCTATGAAGAACCCTAACTTGTGGTTATTCGAGGATTGGCAAACAGAGAGGAAGATTCTTCATTATTCAAATCTTGTTGTCGCATCAAATGTCCACTTGATAAAATATGGTGGAAAACCACATAATAAGAATCTTTGGAGAGTTTGCGAGTCAGACCACGAGGCAATACTTGAGACATTAAAATGTCGAGCTGATCCAGTTGGCTCATTAGATTGAATACAGAGAGAGGGAGAGATTAGAGCATTGAACATATCAGAATGTGATTTATGCTATGGGAGAAGAGGTATGTTGGGCATACTAATTGATTCTAGGGCTAGTACAATTACATCTCCTTCCACTAGTGTTGTAAATATCATTTCTATAGTTGTTGAAGGTGCACCTCCAATATTTGGTCTATATCTCTTTCAAACATTTAGATTATCCTCTCTTTCTTTCCTCTTCTATTCCTTTAGTGCAACCTTCTCCGCAACTCATTTTCCCCTCTCTATAGCATATAAGATCTCATTTCTTTCAATCTTTTCCTCTCTCCCATCTTTCCTATCCCTGATCTTCTCCTTCATGTAAAGTGCATTAGCCTCAAATAACTTCTTAGTCTCTCTTGTTCCTCAGAATTTTGTATCCTTTTCTTTGGTAGCTATAGGAATCTACTGGGTAAACCACTATGTTGTTTTCTGTCTAGTGGCATGTAACGTATAAAATCATCATCTGCATCATAGTCATTTTGGGCCTGGGTATCAAAAAAAATTTAACTATTTATTTCATCATGGTTGCCACCATTTTCAAAGCATTAGATGACGTCCTTGGGGTCAACATGTGGTGGGGATGGAATTAAAAGGGAAACATTTTCATCCCCACAAGTATTTGGTTACCCAAGGTTTGTGACAACCTCCTACAACCAATCTGGTTGTGAATCTTGCATTAGCAAGCTTAATCTAATATCAATGTTTGTTGTATGCTCAAGGTTTTATCTCCTATAATAGTCCACTGGCTGGTTCAGGTTTTCTGGTTGGGTATTTTTAGGTGCAATTGTACCTAGTCCCTTCATATTTTGTCCATAACTCCTCAACAAAGTGTTAATTGGTTCATCTAATAAGCCATTGATTTTTAGGAAGGATTCAATAGTGATTTCCTCCCCCTCACTTTACAACTCGTCAATATTTGCATCATCTACAGTAGTTGTTTCTTGCAACTCATCTCTTACACTTTCTCAATTTTGCCTCTTCTAGGCTTGTTCCAACTAGCCCTTGCCAGTCCTAAACTATTGGGTGATTAAAATACCCTTTTCCTCACTCTAAAATATACTCCAAAACCAACTACACTTGTTTTGTAAAATATCACTCAAAACTGGCTATTTCAGTCTGCCAACTAGGCCTAGTTTGAGGCCATTTACAAAGCAACTCACAATCCCTTGACTTTTGGAACTCCCATGACCCAAAAAAGTCTTAAGAAACGACTCAAATGCAAGGATTCTTTTATTTTTTTGGTCTCATGATCAACTTTACAATGGTTTTTACAAAACCCTCCTTTCTAGCCCCTTTACCCTAGGGCTTTCTAGAACTCTTACTTTGCAACGTCTCTAGAACCCCAAAATGGTTCAACCACCTTCACTTTGGTTATATTAGATGACTTCAAACATAAAATGCAACTCTTGTTTGGAGAAAACACTAAATCCACCTTGGGAGCAATCACATACCCCTTTTTATGCACTCAAATTTTAGGGAAAACTATGCAAATACTTCTTAAATGGTTTCAACACTCAACTTTTCAGATGGAAATGGTTATTATAGACTCAAACCAACAAGAAAAATCCCAAACTTGAGGTTTCTCAACACTCAACAATCAAATTTCAAAACTATTACCAGCACTTACTACTAGGACAATTTCTAGTTTTAATGGTCAAACTCCCAAACCATACAAAGGACCCCCCACTGTTTTTGCATTTTTAAACACTCTTTTTGGAGACCTACAATAACCTCTCTCACTTTTTGGAGATCACACTCCGTTTTCATTTTACGACGCCATCTCGGGTGATGCTGAAACTTGTAATGTCGGCTAGTACAAAGTTGCCAACTACCAAATCTCTCTCACCTTTCCTCGTGGGATCGAACTGTCTACTCTGTTAGCTCCGTGTGTCGGGTAAACCCTATCCCCAACCTCGTCCTATCCCCTTCAGTGCTCAAACGTTCTCAGGCACGCCAATCCAGAATGTCCCCAAGGGTCACTAAATGCCATAGGGCTGCGATCTTTGACGGGGCATATCTCGGAGCTCGTGCGAGGTATGGATGCGATTCTAGTTCCTACAGGACCGTGTTGCGAAGACCTACAATAACCTCTCTCACTTTTTGGAGATCACACTCCATTTTTGTTTTATAACGCCATCTCGGGTGATGTTGAAACTTGCAGTGTGGGCCAGTTCAAAGTTGCCAACTACCAAATCTCTCTCACCTTTCGTCGTGGGATCGAACTGTCTGCTTTGTTAGCTCCGGGTGGCCGGGTAAACCCTATCCCCAACCTCGTCCTATCCCCTTCAGTGCTCGAACATTCTCAGGCACGCCAATCCGAAATGTCCCCAAGGGTCACTAAATGCCATAGGGCTGCGATCTTTGACGGGGCATATCTCGGAGCTCGTGCAAGGTATGGATGGGATTCCAGTTCCTACAGGACTATGTTGTGGAGACCTACAATAAACTCTCTCGCTTTTTGGAGATCACATTATGTTTTCATTTTACAACGCCATCTTGGGTGATGCTGAAACTTGTAATGTTGGCCAGTACAAAGTTGCCAACTGCCAAATCTCTCTCATCTTTCGTCGTGGGATCAAACTATCTCCTCCATTAGCTCCGGGTGGCCGGGTAAACCTTATCCCCAACCTCGTCCTATCCCCTTCAGTGCTCGAACGTTCTCAGGCATGCCAATTCGAAATGTCCCCAAGGGTCACTAAATGCCATCGGGCTGCGATCTTTGACGGGGCGTATCTCGGAGCTTGTGCGAGGTATGGATGGGATTCCAGTTCCTACAGGACTGTGTTGTGGAGACCTACAATAAACTCTCTCGCTTTTTGGAGATCACATTCTGTTTTCATTTTACAACACCATCTCGGGTGATGCTGAAACTTGTAGTGTTGGCCAGTACAAAGTTGCCAACTGCCAAATCTCTCTCATCTTTCGTCATGGGATCAAACTGTCTGCTCCATTAGCTCCGAGTGGCTGGGTAAAACCTATCCCCAACCTTGTCTTGTCCCCTTCAATGCTTGAATGTTCTCAGGCACGCCGAACCAGAATGTCCCTAAGGGTCACTAAATGCCACAGGGCTGCGATCTTTGATGGGGCATATCTTGAAGCTCGTGCAAGATATGGATGAGATTCCAATTCCTAAAGGACTGTGTTGCAGAGACCTACAATAACCTCTCTCACTTTTTGGAGATCACATTCCGTTTTCATTCTACAATGCCATCTCGGGTGATGCTGAAACTTGTAGTGTTGGCCAGTACAAAGTTGCCAACTGCCAAATCTCTCTCATCTTTCGTCATGGGATCAAACTGTCTGCTCCATTAGCTCTGGGTGGTCGGGTAAAACCTATCCCCAACCTTGTCTTGTCCCCTTCAATGCTTGAATGTTCTCAAGCACGCCGAACCAGAATGTCCCTAAGGGTCACTAAATGCCACAGGGCTGTGATCTTTGACGGGGCATATCTCGGAGCTCGTGCAAGATATGGATAAGATTCCAATTCCTACAGGACTGTGTTGCAGAGACATACAATAACCTCTCTCGCTTTTTGTAGATCACATTCTGTTTTCATTCTACAATGCCATCTCGGGTGATGATGAAACTTGTAGTGTTGGCCAGTACAAAGTTGCCAACTGCCAAATCTCTCTCATCTTTCGTCGTGGGATCAAACTGTCTGCTCCATTAGCTCCGAGTGGCCGAGTAAACCTTATCCCCAACCTCTTCCTGTCCCCTTCAGTGCTCGAACGTTCTCAGGCACGCTGAACCAAAATGTCCCTAAGGGTCACTAAATATCACAGGGCTGTGATCTTTGACGGGGCATATCTGGGAGCTTGTGCGAGGTATGGATGTGATTCTAGTTCCTACAGGACCGTGTTGCGGAGACCTACAATAACCTCTCTCACTTTTTGGAGATCACACTTCATTTTTTTTTTACAATGCCATCTCGGGTGATGCTGAAACTTGCAGTGTAGGCCAGTACAAAGTTGCCAACTGCCAAATCTCTCTCACCTTTCGTCGTGGGATCGAACTGTCTGCTCCGTTAGCTCCGAGTGGCTGGGTAAACCCTATCCCCAACCTCATCCTATCCCCTTTAGTGCTCGAACGTTCTCAGGCACGCCAATCCGGAATGTCCCCAAGGGTCACTAAATGCCATAGGGCTGCGATCTTTGACGGGGCATATCTCAGAGCTTGTGCGAGGTATGGATGAGATTCTAGTTCCTACAGGACCGTGTTGCAGAGACCTACAATAACCTCTCTCGCTTTTTGGAGATCACATTCTGTTTTCATTTTACAACACCATCTCGGGTGATGCTGAAACTTGTAGTGTTGGCCAGTACAAAGTTGCCAACTGCCAAATCTCTCTCATCTTTCATCGTGGGATCAAACTGTCTGCTCCATTAGCTCCGGGTGGCCGGGTAAACCCTATCCCCAAACTTTTCTTGTCCCCTTCAATGCTTGAATGTTCTCAGGCATGCCGAACCAGAATGTCCCTAAGGGTCACTAAATGCCACAGGGTTGCAATCTTTGACGGGGCATATCTCGGAGCTCGTGCAAGATATGGATGAGATTCCAATTCCTACAGGACTGTGTTGCAGAGACCTACAATAACCTCTCTCACTTTTTGGATATCACATTCCATTTTCATTCTACAATGCCATCTCGGGTGATGCTGAAACTTGTAGTGTTGGCTAGTACAAAGTTGCCAATTGCTAAATCTTTCTCATCTTTCCTCATGGAATCAAACTGTCTGCTCCATTAGCTCTGGGTGGCCGGCTAAACCCTATCCCCAACCTCTTCCTATCCCCTTCAGTGCTCGAATGTTCTCAGGCACGCTGAACCAGAATGTCCCTAAGGGTCACTAAATGCCACAGGGTTGCAATCTTTGACGGGGCATATCTATGGGCTGTCAATACTTTGACTATACTTTAAGTCAACGATTATCAATATGTGAAAAAATGGAACTCGTTGTATTTTGAAGTACTGAGAAGATGGCCTTGCCCTTCCCCAGGAGTTTTAGAAATGGGAGACATTAGGTAAGAGAGTGAAAATGTTACTATCACTTAAACGCACGTGACGCAATTGAAAATGCAAATTTTGATGGTAATCATTTTGTGATAAGGGAGAGACTAGGGATGATCATTGTTACTATCTCTTTAGTAGTGGAATTTTGTTTCTCTTGAATTTGGTGGTGGGGGATCAGTGGTAAGACTCCTTGGATATTCCTTCTTATGATGTTAGTGACAAGTGTTGCTCTTTGAAAATACTTGTACAATCTTTTTTAAATTATTAGATAAAAACAGAGAATTGTAAGTATTAAACATGATTAGCCTTTAGTTCCTAGAAGATCTTTATTTCCCCATCAATGCATTTAGAAAGTTAAGTTTGAAGAAGATCATAAATAGAAAAAATTAGAGAAGCGATTTAAACATTTATATTGATTGGAAACATATGAGTCTTGAGTTTCCTCTACCTTTTAAAGAACGTTCCTTAGCTAGCAGACCTAATTCCACATTCCATAAGACTGTCATTGCGCTAAAGATTTAGGAAACCAACTGCTCTAAGATAAAGCTTCCCGGTCAATAATAATCTAGCCTATTGAGGTACATAATACTTCTCAATTAAAGTTGTGTTAATTTAGTATTAATTTTGTAATTAACTACAATTTCAGTATCTGTGTATAGGGGGTGACTGAGAAAACTATTTGAGGTCCAATTTGAAAATATATTTGTAAGGATCTCGACCAAGGTTCACAACTTCAATGATTAATACATTCATTCAGGCTAGAACCTCACTACAAAAAAATAATATATAAAAAAGGTAGTGAATAACGTCATGTCTAGACCCAAATCAACCAATGAAAGTCAAATTAGCATAATGTGGAACAACAATATATGCATTGAGTGGGTTCTCATAAAAAAGCTTCATAATAAAATTCATGTCTAGAATTAAAAGACCTTAAAGAACATTTATGCTTGTAACACAAATGGCCATTCAAAACTGAATATCATTACAATATGTGAAATAGCATTACAAGAACTTGTAATGCTCTTGTGAACATCGTGTTAATTCTTGTAAAAATCCCTAAGATGCTTGTTATACTCAAAATTTTGTTGAAATTGAATTAATTTTTATCCTGTCGGTTAATTGGCTTAGGGTGATATATGCTTCTTGGATGGAATAATGAGTTCATGATTAACTTTGTATTAAGATTCATAGCATCTTCTAGTTATTTGCAAAGGAAATTTATAAATTGCTTGCTAATGTCATATGGCTTGCTTGAGAAAGATGTCTATGTTCTTATTGATGGGTACTAATGACAATCCACATTTAGTTCTTTAATATCCTATTTGACAAGCTTTCCATAGACATTTCTTTGCCATACTAAGTATTTTTGAAAACATATTTGAGTAGGACTATAGTAGATACTACAAGAAACAGCTTCTTTGCAGTTTTTGAGAAATACTAATAAAGCAAAAAAGAACATCTACTAGTTGGTAGACATAATGGCAACTCTCTAGCAATTGAATTTAATTTCATACATGCACATATCTAATTTAATGTCATACACAAACATATCTAATTTAACGTCATACATGAACAAACATATAATATAAAATGATAACCAATAATGTCATACATCAAATATGTCATACATCAAAAATAGAATGTCATATGTACATCAAATGTGTATCGAATATGTCTCTCAGATGCCTATATATATACATGGGGAAGGAAAAAAATCTCTATATATATGTATCAAATATCTCAACTACATCTTTTCCTTCCCAAGAGGGGAAGGAAACAAGTCTCTCGATGTCCTCTGCCGTCGTGTGGAGGGAGACAGTGGAGATGACGGGGCCTTCCTGACACGCTCACTTGACCTCTTGTTGAGGCTCTTCTCCAGGTCCAACTAATACAAAGAAAGTAGATATGAATCAATATTTATTATACGTTGAAATCAAATATATGTACTCACAAAATCAATTATTTTCTTACCGCCAACAAATAGTCACTCTATAAGTCCACCTCAAATGCTCGTGGACGATCAGGCGTGACAAGACCCTACAACAATTCAATAAATATAATCACTTATAAATAATATTAGAAATTTTGAGATTAACTATTATAAACAACAACTAAAATGAAGAAAATTCTTTCATACCTCCATTAGTGGCTGTGAGCTAGCTACAACTACGGCCACTCCACTATCAACAGACTGTCGCAGATGAGGAGGTGTGTCCGACATCATGAGCTGCACGTCATACAATACACATTATATCTAACATGAAACATGGAATAAATATAATCAAATGAATTAAATTAACATGAAACAACTGTACCTGTGTGAAGCTCGTATGATGTCTCTGCTTTGCATCTGTGGTAAAGGTTGAGGGTCCTGTGGAGAATTGATGCACATGCATATTTTTTTTGGTCAATCCTTAATATGATTACGTAATAACTATATGTATTAATTAAAATGATTAAATTGATACATACCTCAGGACTCGTTGAAGGGACAAAAAATGGGCCTGGAGGATCACTGCTAGGCCCAGGAACACTTTGACCCTAAATTTTGAACAATGTCAATAAATCCTAATTAATTAATCATTCACTATACGTATGAAATGTGATAAAATTAGTAATTTACCTGTGTGTCAATGCCAAATGTCTCATTCAGGAACTGATCGGTGACAAGCCCATCATCTGCACCATCTCTAACATGAGTGCCAAATGTGCATAGGGATCCACATGAAGTGCACATGTGACCATGACGTATAGAAGGCTCCCCCTCAACTAATGGGCTCGTGGAATGGATGAGGGTCTGTGTCAAAGCATTAATGGTCCCTAGAGTGCTGGCCTCTACATGTTCCTTCACAACTGAAGGAATAATCACATGCTCACGTTGTGGATGGACCATGGATGCCCTAACTACATTAGGGTCACGACATGCTTCGGGCCTCTCAAATGATGACCCCCCACCTCTACCCTGGGAGTTTAACATATCAAAATAATTGGGGATCTCCCCAAGGACAAACTCACAATATAATTTCTTCAAAAAATACATGGGGACCTCGTTATTGTTGCAAGGAGGGGCATCAAAAACCATACACCATCTATCCCAAAAATTATTTCTAATAGCATCATGTATGCACCAATGGATGGGGAATCGTTTAGTACCCTCTCTAACAGTATTTTGCTCACCGGGTTTTCTAAATAATGCACATATACTACCTTTTGGTATTTCCTTTTTTTTAACATCTTCATATGACAATTTATTTGCATAAAATCTTTTTTTTTCATCCCTCTTAGCCCGCCAAATATCTAACTGACCACTAACTGAGGCTATCTGAGTGTTAATGGATTCGAGGGATGATGCCAATTGAGCCCTCATTGGATTGGTTTGTCCGGATTCTTTCAACCGAGAAATGATTCCTTCTAATTCAGTTTTGCCTCTCTCTATTTCATTTCTTAGATTTTCTTGTGTGCCTGGTCTGAGGTCTTGCAATTGGTTCGGGTTGTAGAATTTGTTCTTCTTGAGGAGGGTTTTGGTTTTGGGGTTCTTGAGGGTTTTGATGTTCTTGTGGATTTTCTGGTTGATTATGAACATTTCCTGATAAAAAATCAATTGAAATTCAAATAAATAAACAAATCTAAATAAAATTTGTAAAAACCCTACAAAAGAATATAAAAAACTTACAAAACAATATGAAAAATATATCAAACAATGCAAAGTTAGGTTTATATCACTTACGGCATCGTCGTGGGTGCGCTTGTGGTCTTGGATTTCGTCGACGAGGAGGCATTTTGGCAAATGGTGGTGCAAATGTTGAGTCTTCAACTCGCGTACGCACTGCTCACTGTAGGAGTAAAAGAAAATGGTAATGAAAATGATGGGCTACGGGTTTGCAGCCCATCATACATACTTTTTATTTTTTAGAAAGCGCGTACGCGCTATAGCGCGTACGCACTATAGCGTGCACGCGCTGTTTAAAATAGGAAAAAAAAAAATTGTTGTCACCTTTTTGGCACCACAACTCGGTGCATATGCTCCAATATTTTATTTAAACTCTAAAGCTCAGATGGGCAAAATCTTTTTGAAATTCAAATTCTATTAAGCCTCGTAATTGCTGGCATTTTGAAAGTTTCTCGTTTGTTAAATAGAAAACAATCCCGTACAATAAGGTAAAAAGCAAGAATACAAGGATTGCATTGATTTCAATTTCTAACACTTAATTCTACGTTAAACGTGTATGGAAAACAAAAGCATCACTAGTAGATTTAGGAATTTTTTTTGAAATTATTGAGTATGGAAACTATTTGGGCCCTTGCCCATACTAAGAGAAACAGCATTAATGACTGGCTATACAAGTAGACCGAACCCTAAAATAAGGGCATCCAAAACGTAACTTCAAACAAGACGCTCTTAAAAATAGAATACAAAAACAATAAGGGCTCGTTTGGCAACGGGAATACAATTGGAATAGGCATATGTATATTCTGAAATTTTTTAATTTTCTGTTTGGATGCACCAAATCGGAATAGGAATAGGAAAAAAATTGGAATACGTATTCCAATTTTGGCCCAAAAATGAGGATTTAGTAATCCACCTAAATAGATGGAATAGGAATACGTATTCCTATTCCTATTTTTTTTATTTTAGAAAACATAAATTTTTGAGTCCGTGTATTCCACATCAAATTCTAGATGAACCAAACAAGAACAAGAATACGTAACCCCATTCTCTATTCGAGAATAAGTATTCCAGAATAGGTATTCCTATTCTCATTTTTATATTCCCGCAACCAAACGGGCCCTAAGACACAATCAGCTTATGTATACAAGCTAAAAACGAGAATCATTAATTAATTTTCTAAGTACAGCTAATTAGCTGTCATTGGAACCATGACTTTTCTAAGCACTAAAACAGTTGTACAAGAGAATACATCATCAAACCGAATAGGCTATAACATTCTAGTATTTGTTAAAGTTGCCTCGAAGAAAAGGCATCATTTTGGTGAAGTTACAGGCCCAGGACTTAATTTTGTCAAGCTAGGTATTGCTTTTTCAATTCAATTTAGGATCACCCTATAATTGAGAACATAAAAAAATAGTCTCAAAGTTTATCTCTGAGTGAAATCATAAAAGCTCTCCTTCCTCACAATTAGGAAAAATTGTGAGAAATAAAAATCAAACTTAAACTCACAACCCTAAACCTAAAATTTTGCTCGGCACTTAAAAACTGCTCGGCACATGAAGGTGCCGAGTGCCAATTTTGCTTGAAGGTGTCAAGTCACAGATTGCTTGGCACTTGAAGGTGCCGAGTGACAGGCAACAGGTGTCGAGTAAGCTCGACACACAAAGAAAAAAGTTCAACACCAAAAGGATGCCGAGTGAGCTCGGCTCTCAAAGGAAATGCTTGACAACAATAGATGCCAAGTGAGCTCGGCTCCAACTGAGAAAGAGGATGCCGAGTGTTCTATTCAACTGAAAAATTATAACTTAGAAATATTCTAACGTGAATGCTTTCACCATTAAAACTAAAGAGCCAAGCTTTAACCTTTCAACCAAGTTTCTCAAATACAATAAATAGGAGAGGAAGAACAATAGATTCAAGTATGCTTGCTTGCATTTCTATTCAACTGAGATTTAAACTATTACAAAATCTGGGAGCATTCGGCTTCAACTAGAAAACCCTAAAACAACCCTAAATTGGTAATACTTCAAAAAAATTTGAACCTGCAACTCTAATGGTTGCATACAATGGTGCTTAGAGCAATCACTGCTTCAACAAGATAAGTTCAACAATAATAAACTTACAGAGAGAACAGGGGAAACACGTGCAACTACAGGCACAAACTTCTTTTCTTCTTCCTTCTTCTGCTCTCCTCTACAACTACTGATCTGCTTGATCTCTATGAATGAATGAATAAAACATTCCTTTTGTCTCATTTCCAAATTTGAAAATCTCACCTACCTGTATTAATTTTTTCTAGCTATTCTGTTGGTTGTCAGGTGGTAGGTGGGTGTTTGTTTTCAGGGGCAAGACAACCACCATATTAAATATTCCAACAAAAAAATAGCTATGCATCTACTTTTCCAAATATTAAGAAGTATAGATTGTCGAAAGATTCAACCACAATTTTATTTTCAAGATTAAGGCCTAAAATAGCCTCTTTACAACATAAGGGTGATAAATAAATAACTGAGATATTATTAAAAACAGCATTCTACTTCTATTTAGACCATATACAGTTCCAAAAAAATATGCTTTAGATTTTCAGCTTGATGGCAAAAGGGACATAAAGCTGGTTAACAATAAGCACTTTAGCCAATGGGGTTTTTAATACTTTGCTAAGGAGTTAAAAGTCCCATAAGTCACTAATCTAAACAAATCTATTGTTTTTTCTACAAATTCTGAAGTTTACGAGTAGTTATCAACAACGTCATGGCTTAAAGATCACACACTAACCATTGACCTTTAGTGTGGGCCCCTCAAAATTTACAACTCCATTGCCTCCTCTATTTCTGTTAGGAGTAGAGATTTGTCCGACATAGGTGCAGAAATTGTCAGATGAGTTTAATATTTTAAAAAGAAGCATACTTACGAGGACTGATTAGAATCTATATTTATCTATAGAAGTAAAGATTGATCTTTTAAAACAATTATTTATTTTTATATTTTATATTTTTAGTTGATCGAAACTTTTTATACTATTATATTTATTATTTAATTTTTCTAATTAAGAATTTATTTTCTAATTTTTTAAATTCTAATCAATTATAAATAACATTATTTTATTTTAAAGATTCAATATATATGATCTTAATTTTTTAATTTTCTTATATAAATTTCATTTCTAATATCTTTTTCAATAATTTTCTAACATTTATATTTATATATAATATTTTGAATATATATATATATATATATATTCCTATTTTAATTAATTTGTATTCAAGAGTTTAATTCTCACACATTGCATAATTATAAATTTGTAATGATAACTTTTTTAAATTTAGGTATTGGATAATAACTCACATTGTCTTATTTATTACAAAGTTCTCTATAATATATTGTATTTGTGGTATTATTAATAGTAGTAAAGTTAGTATGGAAAAAATTGTATCTAAGGAAAAATATTTAACAATATTCTCTATAACTTAAATAATACCAACTTTTAACTAACAAATCATAATCTTTGTCATATACAATTTTTTAGTAAATGATAGTAAAAATTATGTTTTTCATCAACTTATAATTACTTATTTTAATTAAAATTAAGAATATTATACATTATTTAGTAAGATTTTTTTGTTAATGATACTTATAATAATAACAAGTTATAAATAAAATTATTAAATTTGAAAATAATTATTAATAGTTTTTTAAAAAATTATTATTTGATTATTAATATTTAAAGGTCATTTTATAATATAAATAATTGATTATAAGGAGAATCCTAATAATTGTGTTTCCACCAACTCTCATTTTTCAAAAATTTATTATTTTTAATTTATAAAATTAAATAAAAAAGAAATTAATTCACAAATCAATATTATTTATATATAAAATATTAGCAAAGGTAAAAACATTAAATAATATAAATTGATTAAAAATTTAAAATAAAACGAATATAAAATAAAAACTAATATCGACCTTGACAAAATAAGAAAATTCACTCCGTTTTCCCATACCTCAAGTTCTAAGTTTTTATGATACAAAGGGACTTAAAAATCTTAAAAGTACGTCAATTTCTCTAATTGATTTTATGGTCCTCGAAACTGATGAAACGGAAATGGAACAAATGGAAATGGAAGAAATAGAAATAAGTTTAAATTTTGAAGGGCCCCACTAAGCGTCAACGCGTAGTGTGTGATCTTTAAGGCTGGCCATCAACAACTTATGAAGTCTGAAATTGCATTTCAAACTGAATAAGCTATTACTATCTTTAAATATGATCTACAAAGGTGTACATTTAAGAATTTTCTTTTTTAAAAACCTCATGTTTCAATCAGTGGCATCCGAGGCCACATTTTTGTGGATGAGTGTTCTAACTTCTAACAATCCATTGTGAATAAAAAATGCAATAATAGAAAGAAAATGGTTACATAACTATCGCGGTGATTTGAACTTCAATCGCGGGAGTAAAATCTAAAATACACAAGGAAAGTTGGGATGATCCAGTTGGGCAACTAGTAGTTTTATTGTCCGTATGGCTCAAGAGTTTTTCCTCGTGGGAAGTGCTATAAAAGATAAATTTCTATAGAATAAAATTAGCTTGTGTAATTGAATTTTTTTTGTTCTATCCAAGTAAACTGCAAAGATAAATGGCTGTTGCTCGCCATCCAATATAATAAGATCAATAATAAGAGATGTAGTCGAAGTTCTTGTCAAATGAAAATGAAAATGGAAATGGAAATGGAAATAAAGAATAAGAGAATATATGAGAGTTGAAAGATGAACAGTAAGGATCAATAATAAGAGATGCAGTCAAAGTTATTGTCAACTGAAAATAGAAATAAAGAATGAGAATATATGAGAGAGTTAAAAAGATATGGAAAGGTTTATAATTACATATATAAAGAGATGAAAGAGGAGATTGGAAGAAATAAATATAAAGATAGAACTTGTTTTTATAGTAAAATTATAATGATGGAGGTAGCTGAAAAAATATTGAATTTAAAAATTTTAAACAAGTTAAAATGTTGATTTTTAACTTAAGTATTTATAAAACAATCTACAATTATATGTGTGGCCTAGACTTGTACATTTGTTTATCTCATTGACGAACAGACACCATTTCATAAGGAGATAGTAGTCTACTTCAAAAATCTTGAATTTATTGATAAGTAGGAGATATTTTCCACACCAAGTCAAATTGTGATATTGCTATTAGAGTTTGACTGTGTAATTTTTGAGTCAAACACATTAACCATATTTCATGATTAGTGGTTCACACAAACCCATCTCTCATGAGAATGAATGGAACACGCGTTACTCATTGGATCTAGGCAATGCTCACAGGGGTAGTCCCAATGCTTCACCTCTATGGGCATCACCTAATCCAATGCGTATTAAGTGTTCCATTCATTCTCATGAGAGATGGGTTTGTGTGAACCACTACTCGTGAGATATGGGCCAATGAGTTTGACTCAAAAATTATAGCAATATCATTATCTTGGATTAAAACAATCTGTAACATTATTCAATCAAATCACATTTAGTTTGCTATAATAATTATTGGAATTATTGCAATTTTCCACCATTTAAATGGGGCATATTTATGTATAATTGATTGCATTTATCTAATTAGCCTAAATTAAAATTAAGAAAAAGAAATTCCTTTATAATATGACATTAAATATATTATGCCAATATCTTTTCAAATAAGTATACTTGAGACAAGACTCACATTGAAATAAATATATTGGAAATACCTTTTTTTTATGTTGATTATTAAATATGTTTAAAATATTTTTTAAAAATTTCTAATTTGAAAATAATATATTGATATACATATTTTAAAAACTTATATTATATTATTTAAAAGTTATTTAAAATTATATCTAAGAAAAATAAATATGGAAAGTTCATATAAATTAGAAGTCAAAATAGAAAAGAAACATAAAGGTCATGTGGATGAGACATCCAATCATCATTGAGCATCACAAAAGAAAGTAGAAGCATTGTTGAATTAAACTAATTTTCTTTTTTCAAATAAGCATGTGCACTTCCATCTTTTAATTCTATAGTGCACAAATAAATGGGCAAATATGTAGCTTGTTGCATAGATTCTCTACTACATATCCAAGTGTATTTATTTTGTGCATGTTTAATGAATTATATTATTTGTGAACAAAGGTCTTAATAGAGAAGTGATGGCTTTAAAAATCAATTACACATCCACTTTAAGAAGGAAACATGAGTAGGTTCATATTATGTTTGGGAAAGGAAGGCAAATATAGAAATAGATAATAATATAGAGAGATAGAGATAGAGAGAGTGAGAAACATTAGAATAAAGAGGTACAGAGATGATGATATAAATAAAAGATTATTACTTTTAGTAATATATTCTATTCAATTTAATTAATGTTTCTTATTTGTTAGTGTAAAATTTAAATATTTTGTATTCAATGATTTATTCTATTGCTAAGGTGTAGGGTGCCAATGCATTGCATTTTTTCAAACATGCAATCAAGACACCTAAAGATATGTTTTACAGAGTCACCTTAAACCTTCAAACATGAGAAGACATGTATACAAGTCTAGTTTTTTCTAACCCATCCAGATCATTGAACATTTGACCTACTAGTCTCTACTTTGCCTCCTCATATGCTCCACAAGTTGGGCATTCATCCACTCGAGCCATGGTGGAAAGATTAGAAGTGGTATTCATGTACTCTTTTTAACTACAACCCAATATAAGATTCCTTTGGTTGGTGCCACACTTGCATATGGTTGATACTCTCAACCAATGTTGGCACCTCCAGTCTTCTCAGTAAATTGGAGATACAGGTTTAATACTATTTTGAATGTCACCATGAGTCAAAGATTGCACACTCTAATTGTTGTGTTTTGTTCTAGGGATTGCATCTAGGTCCTCGGCTCAAGCATTTGAAAGTTCCTAACCCTTGATTTCCCTTTTGTCAACAACCTGAGTCCTTCCTACATATTTTTTGGTTATGTTGCAGAGCCCAACAGTATTGGCTTTAGATTCATGACTTTTTCAAGCCTTTTAGGCTGGAGCTATTTTCTTGGCATATAATCATGTTGGGAAATTTGCCTAGAATTATGTTCAAATATACCTAGATTTGGCATGCTTCTAGGATGGAGATTTCATTCACTCTTTGGAAGGATAGAAATGTTGTTCATTTTACTCACAACTTTCTAGATATAAATGTGTCTATGTAACAATGTAATGATGCATATACAAGTATAGGAAAATAAGGTGGCCCACCTACAAAAGTTGCTCAATCACTAGGGTAATGCCCCTTGTATGATGGCAAGTGTCGCCAAATTTTGCTTCTGCTAACTGCACTCCACCCAAAGGCCACCATTGGGGTTGTAGCTCTTATGCTTGCCATTCCTAGACACCTTGGTCATAGGTTCCTTGTCGCTCTCCTATTAGTGGAAATGATGGTTAGCGTCGTCACTCGACTTCTTTGTTGCAGCATGGCTCCAGTTGGTCTCCAGGTCTACTACTCCTGTTGCTATTGGTTGGCCCACCCTTAGTGGTGGTTCTGCGTGGCCCAATGCCACTTCTTTCAAATGATCATTTCCTCACCTGGCCTTGGCTATCTCACTTCCCAAGAATGAGGAGGAAAAAGAAAGAAAAAGATGCTAATGATGATGGGTGACCTCTATTTGACTAGCTTGTTAACCTTGCTTATGTATGGGGTTTTGATGATCACCAAGATCCTCCTCCCTTAGCTGGCATTACTCTTGCAACATGAGGTTGCTTATTAAGGTTTTTTTTATGAATATAAGTTAGCTGACCTTGTTGTCGTGTGTACTCTCACAGGGTTTTGTGAATATGCAACTTTAATATTTAATTAATAGAGAAGGGACTATTCATACAAAAATACTATTTAATAAAATAATATATTGTATATGTTGTATAATAAAATAATATTAATATTACTTATTAATATCTATTACAATAAGTAATATTCATATTATTATATTATGCAATATATATATACATGTATATATATATATGTAGATATATATACATGTATATATGTATATGTAGATATATATACATGTATATATGTATATGTAGATATATATACATGTATATATGTATATATATATATATACATGTATATATTATATATACATATATACATATATGTATATATGTGTGTGTATGTATATATGTATATGTGTGTGTGTGTGTGTGTGTGTGTGTGTGTGTGTGTGTGTACTATATTTTTAATTAAATAGTATTAGTTTATATCATTAATTAATAACTTATTAAGTTAATAGATAAGTATTTTTAAGTAAATCTATTTTTTATAATTTATTAGAATTTAAATATTAATAAAATATGTAGAGAAATAATAAATAAAACTACTAATATATATATATATATATATATATATATATATATATAAAAATTTCATACTAATAAATAAGAAACATTAATTAATTAAACAAAAATATAGTTGCATGGTTCAACTAGCACTTGCATCCAAAGGAGATGCAAGGGGTAGTATGATAGGGAGAGGAAGTTTTTAGTTTATATAATATGGTTGTATTTTTTTTTGTCTATCTAAAATTGTGTCTAACATCATGAAGGCGTAGTTTACTATAGACATTTTGAGGCTTTGAAATGATTAAAAATGATGTTGGTCATTGATTCTCTTGCTCAAAAACCACAGTCACAATGGATACAAACAAATGATAAAGGTTGATTAAGTCAATCATTCAAATGCTATTGGAAAAAGAGAGTCATTTTCATTCAATGCAAGATAAAAGCCATTTATTTGAGGTGATATTCATTTTCCAATTGTAGATTCAAAAGGAGTCTCAAGAATATTGAAAGAAATATGCATTTTAGGAGGATTCATTCAACATTCTACACACAAATCCATAATTGAAAACTATATTTTGAACACTTATGGTTGAATGCCCAAATACAACATAATTTGGAACCTTAAGACATATCAATTTTTGTTTTAGGGTTAGGCGTGATTTCTTTGGTGAAAAAAATTTCTATTTAATATGTTCTTGTAGCTATGTACATGATAAGGATGGTGTTATGCATTGTTTACCTACTAAGAATAGTAAACATGGGTTTTATGTGTTGATTAAGGTATAATAAAACTTATTTTCATTTTTAGATGCAATTAATGTAGACCAAATAGATGAGTTAATTGACTCTATCTATATCAATGAATTTCAACATGTAAATCCCTATGATAAAGAAAACAAAGTCATATTTGCATCTTGTTTACATAGACTCTTAATGTTGAACTTGTGCATTTATCTGTGGCTTTGCAACATTTTAGTCATATATCTAGTTGATTTTCCTTACATGATTATTTAGTGATGTGGAAGGTTGTGTTGTTTCAATCAATTCATAGCTTGGTTTTGAAGATTTATGAGACTTGGTGGAGGTTGATCCTTACCTTTCTCTTATATATTTTTCCTTAGTGTTAATTTAAAAGTGAGAGATTGTTGATTTTATTGAATAGTCATCAAAATTAGAAATAATTCTATTAAATTAAAATCTTGTAATAGAAATATAAATAGTAAGACAAAGTGTATAGAGTGCAACTAACCATAAAAAAATTATTATTTCATAAGTATATAAATACATTAAAATAATAACACATCATAAACAAGAAAAAATATTGATTGATGTATTTTTTTTTTTGAAAAAAGAGAGGTAAAAATTTTATTGAAAATTAGAATAGAACATTACAAAACAGGAAAAAGCCAAAGCCCCAGGAACCAAAGTAAACCACAAGAAAAGCCATGAAAAGTCATCATTCCCCACTACCATTCACATTCTCCACAAGAATCCTCTCTAAATCCTGGCATAGCTTGCTAGAAACCTACTCCCACCCATCAATTCTCCCACCTGCTATATTCTCCGATGCCCATTTGGCCAAACAATCAGCCACCCTATTCCATTCCCTTGAAATATGAACATAAGACACTGACTCCATCAAAGAAGTAACCTATAATATCTATTGCACCATCATAGCTAGTTGCTAGCCAACACCAAAAGTCTTCCTCTCAAGAAGTAGATTGACCAAGACCTGAGAATCTGACTCACAAATAACCTTTCGCCATCCTAAAGCATACACTCGTTTCAAGGCATAGAGGATAGCCATGCCTTTCATCCTATTGATAGTTTGTATCCCTTCATAAGAAGAGAAAATAAAAACCGCTACTCTAGAAGAGTCCCTACCAACACCGCCAATCCCAACGGGTCTAGGATTTCCCCCAGAAGAACCATCTGTATTAATTTTCAAGAAACCAATAGGAGGGGGTAGCCAACTCCCCTCCCTTTAAACTCTTTGCCTCACACCCTTGCCTCTCCTAACACAAGAAGACATTGAAGATAGTCCCTGAATACCTAACTAATCCACCATCTCAGCATCACCTTTTTCTAACAGCAACACAACCTATGCTTTAGCTTCAACAGTCTCTTGGATCATTCCCACAATTCTAGACCAAACCTATTGAATCCCCAGATTTTTGCCACGAAAGATTATTCGATTCTTTTCCAACCAAACTTGCCAAAGAAAAAAGATGGGACCAACATACCACACATCTTGCAAGAAAGAGGTCGAGGAGGGGGGCCTCCCCAGACTAGTCCAAAACTTAATCAGGAAGGAGGCATGAAAGCATGGGCTTTTCCAAACACCCCACCAAAGATGCCAGAGCTATAAGGTGAAGGAACATCAGAAGAAAAAGTGAGGGGAGTCCTCCCCACAACCACAAAGGATACACTGAGATGGGCTAGAAAAACCCCTCCTCTGGATATTATCCTAGTTCAAACGCCTATTCCAAGCCAAAGTCCAAATAAAGCAATTACACTTTGGCCAAGAAAGAATGAAATAAACCTTAGCGTACTCCTCCTCCAAATCAACAATAGGCCATTCCTCTGGGTTCTTCCATCTCACCTCCACCAATTGCTCTTGAATGGAAAGAAACTTAAAGTCACACACCCTTGACCATCCTACTTCACAAAACCTCTGGCACAATGTAAGAAAATGAGGATACTAAGTAGCAATGGGAAGGTGGCCATCCCAAGCATCATACCAAAAATGTGTCTCTGATCCACTCTTAATCTAGAATAAGCCACCCTTAATGAGCACAACCCCTTTCTTGAGAGTATTCCAAATCATAGAACCCTTCCCTAGCAAGCTATAATGGGGGATATCACTCAGAGGAGTTCCAGGAAAGTACTTTTGAGTCAAAATTCTAGCCCACACCTGATCCTGTTCCACACACCAGTGCCAATACAATTTAGCAGCCAGAGTCATACCAGATAGCAAGGACTATCATAGCCCCAGGCCACCAAACTATTTAGGGCTACAAACAACATCCCATCTAACAAGATTCCACTTGGAAGATAATAAACTACCAGCCCATAAAAATTGTCTTGCTAAGGAATCCAGATCCTTAACAAAACCCATTGGCACCACCTGAATCATGCTCCTATAAAGAGGGAGGACCTGAACCATAGATTTAATCAATTGAACCTGACCTGCAAAAGATGACTAGCAAAGGGTCCAATGAGTGACTTTAACACAAAATTTGTCTAGAATAGTCTACCAAGACTCTCAAGACTATCTACCAACTGAAATGGGAATCCCAAGGTATGTCAATGGGAAGTCCCCAATCTGAAATCTAAGAATATGAGCAATCCTCCTATGAGTAGAGTGCAAAGTATTGAAGAAGAAAATGGAAGCCTTGCCCTCATTAATTGACTAGCCTGATGCAGCAAGATAAACATCCAACACTTTGCACATGTTAGTAGCCTCCCTAATGGTAGTCATGCCCATCAAAGTAGTGTCATCCACAAACTATAAGTGAGATTGCATAGGTAAGTCCCCTCCCCATTGCCAACCTTGAATGGAATCCCCCTCCACATTCCTTTTTATCAGTCAACCCAAACCTTCCACCATAAGAAGAAATAAATAAGGAGAGAGGGGGTCCCCTTGCCATACACCCTAAGAGGCGCCAAAGAGTTTAGAGTGCTCCCCATCAATCAAAATAGAGAATGAAACTGAAGTCACACAACTCATAACCCAATGAATCCACTCCTCAAAACCAAAGGCCCCCAGAACCTTTTGGAGGAAGGACCATTGAACTCTGTCATAAGCCTTAGCCATGTCCAACTTGATGAGCATAGTCTTATCCTTAGAATTGGCCATATAGTCTCAGTAGCAATAACCACCCCATCCAGAATCTGGCAGCCCACCACAAAGCCACTCCATTCTTTAGAAATTTGTTGTGTAAACCACTTTTTTAACCTATCAGCAATCGGCTTAGAGATAATTTTATAAATAGCATTGCAAAGAGAAATGTGGTGAAATTGAGTCAACTGATCAACCTCCTCACCCTTGGGGATGAGAGCAAGGAAGGTAGAATTAAGAGCTTGAAGCATTTGCTTGTTCAATTAAGACTCTTGAATGATTGCCAATAAATCCAACTTGATAATCTCCCAAAATTCTTGGAAGAACTCAATCAAGAAACCATCCAAACCAGGAGCTTTACCCTTCTTCATCTGGAAAACTATCTTTTCCAACTCCTCCAACGGAATAACACTCATAAGATGCTCCTTCATCTCCCAAGAGACCAAAGAAGGAATACAAGAGAGGACCTAAGCCTCCTCAACTGAGTCCCCCTGTGAGTCCTCCCTAAATAAATACACAAAATATTGTATAGTTTCATTAGAAATATCCTAAGTTGAAGAGAGAACCTCTCCCCTATCAGTCACCAAAGCCGATATAGAATTACCATGTCATCTGGCCTTCACCGTATTGAAGAAGAAGGTAGTATTCTTATCTCCCTCCTGAAGCCACTCAATCTAGGCTTTTTGTTTCCAATAAATGTCCTCCCTCAACTCCCACTCCTCTAGAACTTTCAACGCTGTAGCCTCCTCCCACAACAAATTCTCGAACACACCATCCTCCCTAATCAATCTGGTAATATCATTCAGTTCTGGTTGTGTAGTATGCTTTGAATGGTAAATGTTTCCAAAGCATTGTCAGTTCCACCGTTTAAGCTGATACTTCACATATTGGAGGAGCTTAGCAAAAATATGCATTGTGGTACCATAAGCAGGCCTACCATTCCTCCACCAAATAGCCACCCAATCATAGAGGTCAGGGTCCCATAGCCACATAAGCTAGAATTTGAAGGGTGGCTTTTGAGGTATCTAGGCAGAAGAAATAACCAACTTTATAGGCTAGTGATCCGAACCTCTCCAATCTAATATCTCAAAATTAGAGGACCACAGTCCCCCAACCCAAAAGCAGTAGACCAAGAAACAATCCAGCCTTTCAACAATGCAACTACCACCCACCCTTCTGTTGTTCCAAGTAAATTGACCATTGCTAGGTTTGATGTCCACTAGATTGAGAGATAAAATATTATCTTGAAACAACATCGTAGAAGGCTCAAGTCTTGTGTTACACCCCATTTCTCAGCTAAGTTAGTAATAGCATTAAAGTCACCAACAATGATCCATGGTAGATAAGGAAATAGGCTATGAACAAGATGAATATTATTCCAAACAAGAAGTTTACCTTGGAACTCAACAAGAGCATAGACATTTGAGAAAAGAATAGACTCTCTCGATTCAACACACAAAGAGACCATGGATAAAGAGAACTTAAAAGATAACCACCATAGAGGTTGAATCTTCCAAGGATTCCAAAGACAAGCCACCCCCCCACCCACCCCCCCCCCCCTGTGAAGATCCCTTTGCCCCAACACGCTGGTATTGACCATTCTTCCACAACTTAGGGGCTATACCCATCATGCATTCAACAGATAACTTAGTCTCCTAAAGAAAAATAACATCAAGAGAATGACTTCTTACCAATTCCCAAATAGCTTTTTGTCTAGGGCCATTGTTCAAGCCCCTTACATTCCATGAAATAATGATCATTTCAAAGGAGTCAAAAAATGAGAATCCAAGGTCTTAACAGACCCTGACTTCACCAAAGTCTCCCCTATCATCTTAATCATTTCCAAGTCTCCCCTATCATCTTAATCTTTTTCGAATCTTTCTTCCTACCAAGTTTATTGCTTTTCTCTAAAACCCCTTTCTTGCCATCCTTTTGCAAAATGCCCAGTTGAGGAGAAGACTTGCCACTCTTAACCACATCCAAAACAACCATCGACATAGGAACAACAGTACTTCCATCCCCCTGCCCCAATTCAATATTTGGACCCAACATCCCCTAGGACCCAATTGTTCCATCTGTGACCATAGGAATAAAAAACTCCTCCTGAGGAGTAGAAGAAGTGATGGACGTATGAACCTCCAGGATAGAACCCACAACATCTAGATCCACACTTATCAGTCCTAGATTAACTTCTTGATGACCCAAATCATTTAGGACCTTGAACCTATTATAAGTATCCCCATCTTGCCTCTCCGTTAAAGTCCTCTTATGACCTCTATTTCTATTAGGAGCCTTAACAGGAACATAACCCTCAGCATCCATCCCCTCCCCAGAAATAGGATGCTTCCTCTTATTAGCACCAGGGGTGTTACGAGGAGGAGGTGGAGGCTGGGGTTTCATAGGCTTAACCTTTAGGTATATGTGTAGTAGGTGATGATATTCATGGTAGAGATGACATCATAAAGGAAGGGTCTTATAGTCCAATTGTTGCACCCAAGAATGAGAACCCGCACATATATCCAAAGCATCTGGCAGAGGTCTGCTCAAATCAATTTCCACACAAATTTGAGAAAAATTCATTACTTTCTTACCTAGGGTTTGTGTCAAAGACCCCACCGACTTCCCAAGCATCAAAGCAATCATATGTAGAACATCCTCAGGACAACATTCAATTCAAAATTTGGGTAAATGAACCCACACTTGGACATGATTCGGAAGCTCCTTAGAGGGATTGAAGCTTGTGTGCCATGGCTTGATGAATAACCCAACTTGATTGTAGAAATAGCCCCCCCCCCCCCCCCCCCGCCCCCCTCAAAAACCCTATTGCGATTAGCCAGACAGATAAATGTGACTATAAAAAAGTTATTTCCAAGTAGCATGACTTCCATTTTGCCCTCAAGTTCCCAAGTCCTTTGAGCCCACGATTCCAAAAATTTTAGAGACACTCCCAATCTCAAAATTTGCAATAAAGAGAATGCTTTGAATAAGATTCAATATCTTCAGCAATCATCTCAATAAAAATTACCAACTTAGGTCTCTCCTTGCAGCGTTCAAGGCGTCCATTAATCTTTGAGATCCTAGATCCACTAGATGAATTCGATTCCATAGACTCTACACTCATAGTAAAAAGGGTTCTGTCAAAAACCCTTGCTCCTAAACTTGGTGATTTCACACCCACCGCAGCCCAAAGTCCATGTCGAATGCAACTTGAGATGGCTCCCCTTGAGATGTTGCCATGCAAAGGCCCGGGACAAACCAGCAAAGGATAGATCTAGCCCCAAGCACCTCGATCAAGAGACAACTCCACCCGTAGGATAAAACGGAACAACTAGATAAGAGAAACAAAAAATGACCAGCAAAACACCCTCCCTATAGAACAACACAAATGCCCACCCTCTTTATGCACAAGCTAGGAAATCGTTCACAAGCTAGGGCACGAACACCCTAGCTCAGCTTCCTGTAGATTGCAGCCATCACCCATTTCCTCTCTTGATCATCGATTGATGTATTTTGCACTATTGAACTATTATTACTACATTTATTTATTTTATAATGTCATATTTATTTAATTTTATTTAAATGGTTTAGTTAAATTTATTTTAACATTTCTTTTTAATTATTCAATTATAAAGTTTAATTATTTAATTTGATCTTCTTATTTAAAAATAATTAATAAATATACTGATTTATATTATATATTATTTGTATAAATTGATGTGTTAATAATTGAGGGACTAACTATAATCATTGCATTGTATTTTGATATAATATTGATAATATAGAATAGTAAATAATTTCTTTTCTATAGATTCAAATTCTCTTTTAAATATAATAAAATTTTTTGCATAATCATTTATCTAAAATTAAATATTTAAAAAGTTAAAATAACATATTTTGTCTTAACAATTCATGAAATTAAAGCTCGTCATGAATTGGAATATCGCTTATTTTTAAAAGTTTTTTATTAAGTTTAGGTAAACCTACAATTACTCTTGCAACCCTCTATTATTTTGCCTTTATATTTGGGTCTCATCATGCAGCTAGTGATGTTAGGATGTCTTTTGAAGAAAATCTTAAAAAATGGTTGTTAAATTAGGTGATGTTCTATATTTTTGTTGAATGGGTTCCCTGCTTGAGTCATCTTTTGTATATACTTGGTTTTTCTTGGATTAATGTGTGGTAATGAAAATGTCACTTTGGTTTGCATTTCTAAGTGGCTTGTGATAATTATATGTAGAAGGATTGGGTATGTTTGCAATTTGACCATATGGGTTTTGAAAAGTCCTCTTGTCTTTGGAGGGTGCAAATTATTAAAATGACCATTATAGAATATTTTATCTATGAGGATTCTTATAGTATTTCTTTAAGGATGTGTATTTGTTTGATTTAATCTAAATCACTATAGTTGAATAGTGTTTTTTGTTTCTACTATTTGGGTTCTTTTAGATTATTATTTTGTGTTGTAGTGGCCTTTTCTTTAATTGATGTAATATAATGAGAATTATTTTTATTGGATGGCTATTTGATGAATTTTATGAAAATTGATAAAATTGGGTAACATTTGATGTTGTCATTGGTGGGGTTCTATAAGATATTGCTTTACATAAGGGAAACTGAAAATTTATAGTTGATTTATATTACTTAAAGGATTTTAAGTTTAACATATAAGCTAACAAAATATTATTTTATTAAGAATGGATATTTTCTGAAATTAATCAAAACATATATGAATGTTGTAAATATTTTACCATATATATTTTATTTTGTTCATTAGTGTGAGTATGTGAAAATTTGAGTTCCTTTAGACCAAATTATCTAATAGAAACCATGTATTTATAAGAGTCAATGCTAATGTACAAGAATATCAAAGTACCCTAATAGTGTATACTCCCTTGGATAGAAAAATAATGGTATGAGGATTTTATGATTCAAGTGTAAAAATAAATATTTGAGTGTTGATCATATAGGCTTTTTTATATTGGTTTCCATTAGTTCTTATCATATACAATTAGTCCTACATTACATAGAGCTTGAAGACAAGAAAGGTGTCTTTATTTTGTGGATTTTTTATGGTTAAAATTCCTTCTAGTGTTGCTTATTTTCCAAAGTAGCTAATAGTAATATTGGGTAACTATTAGTTGTTAGTATTCAAGAGTCAAGAGCGTTGGTCTTTTTGGTGCCTCTATATGATGCAAAAATTTGTAATGTATTATTCTCTTGTGTTTGTACCCTTGGTTACAAAGTGGATTTACAAGGTTTGGTTTAACACCACCCTAAAATCAAAATGGGAGCAAACCATGCCTAGATCCATGGGATGTATGCAAAGATAATTGAATTGAAAATGCAAGATGTAAAACTAAGTAAAAGATACATATTTAGTATAAACATGCTAAATATTTTTGTACAAAATTTTGAAAGTAAAAAAATTCATTTGTGTAAAAAATATAAAACTTCAAACTCATCATTTTTTCACTTTCATATGATTGAAAAAACATATTTCCATCGTAAACTTTAATTTCAATCTGTATACAATTATCATTGTGTTTTTTTGTGGGGAAATTGCCTAAACAAAATGTTATGTTTTGATTTTAAAATCAAAAGCTAAAAAATACCCTTTTTTGCTAGATAGAAACCACTTGAAATGTCTACAAAATTTTCCTTAAAAATTTACATCTCTCAACATCCTTAATCCATCAATGAAATGGCATGTAGGACCAATTGTTTAGTTCAATGTCAATCTTCCTTCTAGGCATTACAATAGTAATAACACTTCCAAGAGTATTGTGTTCTCCTTTTCATTCCTATTTGTTCTTCTTTGCCAACCTCATAGATTGTTGTAGTGTAATTGCTTTGACTATAAACTCTAGTAAGTGTTTTTGTTTGTCAAACAACCTATGAGTTATTATATTCCTTTTTAGATCAAGTTTATATAAGGATCTAATATATCTAGCACTATACGTATCAATTCACTTAATCTTTGGTAGATGCTTAAAAAATATTTATTTCATATATGATTCTTAGAATTTTGTAATTTACTTGTCAATGAAGATGTATAACATGTATAATGTTATTTTTTATTATAATAATAATTGAAATAAATGATTCTTGGATAAAAATAATTGGGATGATATTTTATTTTGGATTCATGTTAAAACAGGTTCTAAGGGGATGAAAACCCCATACAAAATCTATCAAGATATAAACATTAAGTTCATAGATCAAAGTAGTAGCAAACCACAAGTTTTACAAGGAATTGAAACCTTTGTGATTAATACATTACAAAATTAATAAAAACCCCATAAGGGTAGACACTTATGTACTATTGGAAACAACAAAGACCAATAGACATGACCAGAACCAAAGACCAAGACCAAAGACCAAAAACCACATAAAGGACAATTAGGAACAAAAACCAAAAATCCAAAAAGAAATAGAATAGACTAGGCTAGCTCTTTTGCAACCTTAGCTAAGTTCTTCTCGAGGTTGGCTACCTATTTAATTGATTCCTTAATAGTCAAGCTAGGAGCAACTTCAATTGCCTTCTTTGTACTCAACCTACTTCACTTACTAGAACCTCTACTTAAAGAAACAATAGCAAGGGATGCAATTTTCTCCACACTTCTCTTACCTAGAATAGTAGTAGCAACAACACAGAGACTAGAAGCCACCATATTCATGTTTTTCTCACTATTTCTAATAAGTTGGTGAAGTTTAGCCTCATAATCTAGAGTTTTACCTAGAATGCCAACAACCTTAGCTTCCTCCAACTCCAACCTTTTGTTTTTTTCAATGTCCATGCTAGCCTAAAAGTACCTAATCATCCTTTTCAAAAACTTCACCTCATTATACATCCAAGTATAAACCATGAGGGAAATATAAGCCTACATTTTAGTTTTGTGAATAAATTCAAGATTTCCCTCTTGTTGCTCCACAACCATATCATCACAATCATCAATAATAGAGTTTCCCTACTCCTTACCATGCTTAGTATTAATTTCTTCAATCCTAGTATCTTTTGGAGCCCTAAAAAAATCTTTTCCTCCACAACATCCAAGCCTTGTGTAGGCTCACCAAAATTTTGGTCCACATTAGACAAGTTCACCATATGTTTATCCAATTGACAAACTTGGGCATCCTGCAACTCTTCCTCCTTTTTATCATGTAGAGCCTTATCCTTCCTTGATTCTCTCTCTATGACAAATTATCCTTCATAGGATCCTCTTTATTATATGTGGTCCCTTCCTCCTCACCTTTATTAGTAATTTCAATTGTAGGCTTATCCTTTTTACCCAACTTTTATTCTCCTTAGGGTTTTGTCCTCATTCCCTTGATTTTTGTTCTTCGTAATTTTAAGAATCTCAGCAGTATCTTTTTACTTATCAGAAACCAGCTTTGAACCCTCATTGATTTTGTTCATTAATTTAGTAGAGGTGTCACCCTAGCTACCAAAATAGCCCGCATTCCAATTGAAGAGAAAATAATATGTTAATTAATATTTATAATAAGAATAAATTAAAATAATCCCCGATACAAACTTTTAAATACTAATTAATTATGATGCACAATTTACAAATCAAACAAGTATAATCTAGTACATGCATGGATTCCACATTTAGCTCATATGTGTTGCATATTTTCACATTTTACCATTTGTACACAAGTCACTAATAAGAGAAAATGAATCCATGGGTTGAATTTCATTTTCGACATTGGTGTCAATGATAGTAGTAATGCTCATTTTTTCATAATCTACAGAATGACAACATTTCACATTATGATTCTAACTTTTCATATAAAGAGAACCAAATGACCATCCACCATGCATCTAAGAAAGTTTACGATCATGCATCACGAAATGGATTTGAGAAAAATGTATACATGTAGCTTCTACAAACATGAAAATGCATTTAACTAAAGTTGAATCCCAACCTTAGCTAGTAGGAAAGAAGCATCTAAGACATTATTTATCAACAAAACATGTGAGAAAGGAGAATATAAAAGAATTCGTGAGGAGAAAAAAAATCCATGTAGACATTAATGAGAAAGAAGGGGAATAAAACTGCATGAAAGAAATGGAAGCAAGAAGGAGTGAAATACAATCCCCACTAAATAAATGTAAATTAATGTGTATAAAATGTGGTGTGGCTTTTGAAGCTAAGTATCACCATAATAGGAAAGGGTGTCGACTAATAGAGGGAGATTATGGACTACTACTAGACAAATCAAAGGAGTATTAAAGTTGAAGGCTATGCAAACAAAGGAAAAGAAAAAAGAATGTATATAAAGATGAAAACTACTTCGATCTATTTATAGCATTCTAAAGTAAATCTAAAGATTTTGATTTGAATCAAAGATTTGATTTAACCATATATTTGATTTGATTGAAATATCCTATTTGATTTGATTTGAATATCACCACTCATTATAAAATGTCTTAAATAAACCAAACAAATCATTGATGGGCAACTAGTTTCCAGTGTTGAATGGTAAGTAGTTATTAGCATTGGATAGGTTTGAGGTGAAATCCCCACTTACAATAGTCTATCAACAAATAAATAAAATTAAAAAAATGACACTTCTTATAAATTATTCAAAATAAAAATTAAAAAAAGTCATACTTTTAATTAAAACCCATAAATGAAATAAAAAAGTTAAAATAAATCTAATAGTTTCAATTTGATCAGTGATTTGATTTGAACATCACCACTCATCATAACAAGTTAAATCAAACAAATCATTGATGGACAAGTAGTTTCTAGTGTTGAATGGTAAGCAATTTTTAGCATTGGATGGGTTTGGGGTGAAATATAATAGTCTATCGACTAATAAAATAAATTTTAAAAAATGATACATCTAATAAATTATTCAAAATGAAAATTTTAAAAAGTTATTATTTTTATTTAAACCTATAAATGAAATAAACAAAAATTAAAAATTTAGTTTCTTTTAATTTAACTTATATTCATAAATCAATAATATTGATAAAATATGTATAGAAACAATATATTAAAGCTATTAAAATTTCTTATTAACAAACAAAATTCATTTATTAAATTGAACATTGTGAAATAAATAAAATTTAAAAAGAAAAATAATACTTCTAATAACATATTGAAAATGAAGAAAAAAAAAATTTTAATTTAAAATTATAAGTAAAATTTAAAAAGTCAAAATTAATTCATAATTTATTAGTTTTTTTAATTCAACTTATATTTATAATAGTTAGCAATTTAAATTTTTATAGGAAAAATAACTAGATATATCAAATAAGATATTGATAATTCTTAAAATTTATTATTGATAATAAATAATTTATAATATCACATTATCAAAAAAATTATTTTAAAAAAAAAAGTTGTAAACAACTTTAAGAATAATGTTTATTTAAGGTAAACAACATCAATAAAAGGGACCTTGTTGAGATACAAAATATCATTGTGTTATAAATGTGGCATGCCCATAATTCAACATCCTTACATTAGCACATATAGCTTTTGATTGATATTCTTGTAGATAGTGACTTTTCATGATGTAGAAAATCTATATTTTTCATTGGAAATTTTTGCATTTTATCCCTAAAAAATTTAGTAAAGGTTAATAAAATTAAATAAATTTGATTTAAATAATCATGTCAAGTGAAAAATAGATATAGAGAATATAAGTTGCATTGAGTGTTTTAAAGTTTGTGATATGATTGGTTAATTTGATTGAAAAAATGAATTGAAATAGATGTATTACTATCCTTTCTCATAGAGGAACTAATGACTAATTGCTTTGGCGAGCTTAATTAAATTTCTCTTTCATTTGAAAGTATGTTAGAAAGGGAAATTAAACTTGGATTTCAGCGATTTGAGTATATGCTTTGTATACAAAGGCTCTATAGTATTTTAATATTGTAAAAGCCTAGATTTTTTGTGTCTAAATCTAGCCAGTCTTGTAAATAATGCACATTTGATAGGTTCTAAGGATAACAACCTTATAAACTAAAAATGAGACTTTGGTGTTGGATTTGAGGTCAAAACATGTGTAACAACCACCCTTAGTTGCTACTAAATTTTTTTACCAACATTAATTATTAACTTACTCTGCTAATCTCTTTTCATTTAATTTTAGAAGTCATGATTATAAAACTCCTTTGTTCACCATGGTGCAATAACTCAAATATTACAACTCAAGCTCACTTGTGATAATTTTTAATTTTCTATAACTAGGATCATCCCTAGACCTATGACCAAGCCTCAAGGGATTACTTTTGATGAACATTCCTATGTATCTCATGGGTAGTCATAGGATTTGTTGTTCACATTTAGAGTAAGTTCACTCTCCCCTTTTGAGATCTTAATGTATTTAAGCTTGTGTATTAATTAAGGGATTTTATGAACTTGATCCATAGTGATTTTAATTCTAAGATTATTGTTTTGTGTGCATCATTATTAATAACTAGTTTACCAACACTATGCATACACTTGAGGGTCATATCAAAAGTCACATAAATGGTGATTATCTTGAACATATGTCAGGCATATAAAATGGACTATCTCATATACATAATAAGTACACAAGTTGAATAGCTTAGCATACATCACATGCATACAATAGTGGCTTCAAAAAACATTACAAGAGCAATAGTGATTAACTCATAAATGAACCACAAGACAATAGTTATGGGTTCATATAAGAATCATAAATAACGTAGTGACTAGCTCCTACAATCATCACAAATAATATGATAACCTTCTCTTAATCAGTGGATAACCATTCCTTTTGCATAGTGCATCCTAGAGAAAATGTATAGTGGTGTATTGCACTCTACACTATGGGCCTCATTCCTTTCCTTGGTCTTTTCAACTAGTAGATTGTTGGAAAGGAAATTTAGCACATCTCATACTGTATGAAGGGTTTTTCCTTAATCCAATAGGATGAATTTTATTATTTCACATCAAACTAAGTCCAAATTCATACCATGACACTAGTCCAATTATCACCTACATATGTCTCATTAGAATTTATCTTCCCTACAATCTATCATACAACTAAACAATGAGGACATCTAAAACCAACACAAAATTGTCCCCAAGACCCACATGCTCCTAGCATAATTAGTCCAATTTCCTCGATCAACTTGCATATCCATTTCCTACATGAAATTGACAATAACCATCTGCTAGCTAGGGGGTTTGGCTGAAAATCTACCAGCATAGTATGCTCCTTGACTATTGTCAATCTTGAGAAGATAATATTACGTTATGTGGTTCATAGGATTTGTCACTCAATGATCACCTTAGATAGATAATACTAGTCTACATGTTGAGGAATACATACCCCTACCTATATACTCATAGGGTCCTAATTTCACCTATAGTTGTAAAAAAAAAAATATGTACTTGGCTTAGCATTATAGCTAGAAGAGAGGTTCCTAATTCAGAACAAGTAGATTGTAATATAATGACCTATAAGTTCATGCACATTTTCATAAAATTATAGGCTTAAATATATCAAACACATAACAATTATATAGAATCAATGCATTAGGGCCTTGACTCGACACATAATATTAAGGATAAGGTAGTCATCCTAAAACCATTATGTTTTACATATAACTTATTCTTTTTTTAAAACCCTCCATAGACATTAATAGATGTTTTAGCCTCAACTAAAGACTAGTATAGACTAAAGGTTAAACAAGAAATAACCCCAAACTTGAAAGTTATCTTTTCCTAAACTACCCTTACAAACTTAAGGTAAAAAAAAGTATCCTTCACCTATGTTCCCATTTCCAAATATGTCAAAGTTACACTAAGTTCTCCTCACAAGTCTCTCGAAAGACATACACATAAGTTACCATGAACCTAAGGCCTCATTAATATTTTCCTTAATTTATAAGATTAATTTCGCATCTTAGAGAACCCTTGTATAACACTTCCCCTTCATGATTAGTAAAGTCCTTGTTCAAACTCTCATTATTATTCTTGAACCAACTTGAATATCCTAAGGTTTTCTTTATAAACATAGGGGCTGAGATTTATTTCTCATGTGATATTACCTCAAGTCTATTCACATGATGGATTTAATAGGGGAATTATAATACTTTAGTGTTCAATAGATATCTTGTAATCACATTGAGTTATTTTCCCAAATTCTCAAACACCATTCTATGATTAAATGGCATACCTTACTATTACATTAAGCCAATAGGGTTAAATGTCATATTGAAGGAATGTATCACCACTTTGATATACATTTTAAATGTCTATAATTATATGCATCACAATATCATTTAAATATAGTGATACATAAATATTTTTAATATCGCAAATATATATCATAGGTCCTACATCATAGGTTTACCCTTCCTTATCATTACTCTAAAACAAGCATATGCTCATCCAAAGTATTATAGTATCATTCCTATATTTCTTGGATGGTAGTTCTCATATCAAAGTTATTGTACTAAAGAAATTATTAGACATTATCTACTTAGGTAAATCTCTTATCAATTAGTTTAAGTTGGATGATTAAGGTTATCAATTTAGATAGCTAAGATAATATTTAATGATTGGTTATTTAGCATCCCATATTAAAGTTATTCTACCAAGTTTATTATGCATTTGTATGTTAGAGCTTATTTCAATCATATTCTTAGTACACAATATAAGGAGTTAAATACAACTTTAGATTTGACACTTCGTGTTAGATTATTAAAGAATGCAAGATGTATCGATTATGACATATCTTAATAAATTCAAGAGCTTCCCAAATTTTACAACTTACCATGTTGCTAAAGAAAAATACTTACTATTGACAACATTACTCATATGGAGGTTTTATTTGGGCTTAAATGATAATACCCACAACCTAAAATCTATCCATTGCAAATAATCAACACATAGTCATATACTTCTCATTTAGGAATATCTTAGTTCCACCTTTTTTCTAAGAACACTTGAATTCCCACTCCAGACTATATTACAACCAATTATATATTATATAACTAAAATCTAGATAAGGCATAATTACACAAGATTCTTACTCACTCTTCATCTACATAGAAATAAATTATTCAAAAAGTGTTCACTAATAATGTGATGGAATAGAAATTAAAAACACATATCAAATAAGTGAGATCAAGAAAAGTCACATATTCATTTTAATTTTAAAAAAAAGGAAGTCATTCAACTTTATGAGAAAACTAAATTATGATGTAATTAGGGATAACTTTATTGACAAATATATGCCAAATGGTGAATTTCACTCATTGGGGACCTTGAATTTGGCAAAACAAATTGCACTTTCAAGGTGGTCATGTCACTCACACTTTATGAAAATGGGGTCCCATGCTTAGACCAATAGCCAATAATTATATAATTATTTTTATTTTGGTGATGACTTTGCCAAGGGAATTTGATCTTTCCAAATGGTAAATCAAATATTTTTTCCTACAATTTTTGATGCTTGTCTTATTCGATGGACACATTCTCCAATATGTGGTAAATCTTTAAGTTAGGTTATATGCTAAGTACATATACTTGACACATGTCACTATTCTGGAGACATTCCAAGTAATTTTTTGTCCTTTTAATCTTTTTCCCAAAATAGGATTTATACCATTGATTTAGGATCATCTAACAATTATTAAATAAAGTTACTGTGTTTAGGTAATATAAAATTATGGTTTCTAGGTATTTACACTTCTAGTTGCGAGTTTCTTCAATAATTAAAAATTTGCCAAGGATTTACGAAATTTTCATGCAACATAAATAAATTGGCAATAAAATTAATTTTTTTTCTAGTTTGAAAAAAAAATTGCCAATAGAAATTAATTTTCCCCCCTAAAATAATGTTAGATTCACCATGAGTTTATATTTTTTTCCCCAAAAGAGGGTTTCTTAAATTTATCCCTAGATATAATAAAACTTTCAAAACCCTATTTAGAAGGTAACTTATAGATTAATACTATTTTAGGATAGTAATATTATGAAGATGTATACTTATCTCTTGAAAGAATGTAGAATTCAAGAATCAATTAAGATACTCATGAGTAAGAAATACATGAGAGAATGATGGAGAAAGTGTATGTGATGCAAAAATAATTTTATATGTCAATGAAAAGTGAGATGAAATTGTTTATTGAATTGTAAATAATATTTTTAAATACATAAATTTGTATCACATGGTCCAAGTATGTTAGATATTTGTTGAAGAAATTTGTTATGGAAGACTCAAAGCCAGTTAGCACTTGTATGGTTATTGGTTGCAAATTGAAAAAATATGATGAATCCCCTTATGTAGATAAAACTAGATGCAAATCAATGATCATTGGATTTTTTTAAACTTGACTCTGACTAGAATGAATGTTGTTGATATTGTGCCAATATTTCAAGTTAATGCAAAGGATCAAATATTTTTGTTATTAAAAGAATATTAATACATTTGAAGGCACCAATAGATGAGGGATTATGGTTGAGCAAGGATAAAGATTTCACACTTTTTAAATGTGTGAATGTTAATTGGGAAGGTAGTATGGATGATAGGGAAAGTACTATTTGTGGTCCATTCTTTTTGGGTAAAAGATTAATCTCTTGAACAACTAAAATATAAGAATTATTTTTCAATCTATTTTTGAAGTTGAGTATGTTGTTGTTGCTAATAATTGCATTCAAGTTATTTGGATGAATAAAATCTTGAAGGGATTAAGAATAAACATTAATGAACATGTTATCATTCTTTGCGATAACTCTAGTTATATAAATCTTTCAAAGAATCTTGTGAAACATTCAAGAAAAATACATTTTTTAATTATCATTTCTTGAGTGATATGGTCACTGAATAGGAAGTAAGATTGTAGTATGTGCCTACTATATAAAAGATTTCTAATATATTTCCAAAAACTTTGCTAAAGGATACAATTGAGTATCTAAAAGATACAATTGGGGTCATAGCCCATCTAGATCAAATCTAAAGATGTTAGGTTTGGCCTCAGTATAGTATATTATCAAAATATCATTCCCTAGATTGATGTGTCAAGGAATACTACTTAGGGGGAGTTATCTTGTCTTCTTATGGATAACAGTTATCTATTATGCATTTTGAGGTGAGTTTAGTAATTTTTTATGTCTTTGTCCCTTTTCCAATGATGCCAAAAAGGGACAAAATGTGTGAAAAGTAGAGAATAATCAAGAGAGATTATGTTGAGAGTTTTGAAATTGAATATTTAGAGTGATCAAGTGGATATATTGAGACTTTCTAAATTTATTACTTTTTAACTTCACATGTTACCATAAATGCCAAAGGTGAATTTTTTTTATGTTTCGTGGAGGTTATTGGAAGTGTGGTGAGCATGTTAGAGATTAATATGTATGCTGACATTAATGTTTTTTTATTGATGTCAACATACTTTTAGTGTTGCAGATAATTCATTGTTTAAGATGGTTTATTGAAGATCTTGTTTTTATAGTTTGGTTGATATTATTAGATATATCTATAGTTGATTCATGCCAACTTACAAAGGTTCACATGAAATATTGAGTGAGTTGTGGTTGATTTATCAATTACTTGTATTTCAATAATTTTGTATTCATTGTTGGGTTTTTTTTTTTGGTATGGATCAAATTGATTGTTTCAATTGTTACAAAGTTGGTGAAACACTTGAGACTTATGGTTGTTGCCTCAACTAGTGTTGTTCATAATTTAGAGTTTAGAAAGCTATTTTTTTGTGTGATAAAGTTCAGAATTTAATATTATTTTTGGTCTGTGCAGAGATGAGTTTGGATTTTGATTTTGAGATGTGGAAAATTTTTAGTATATTATTCATGTTTCATGTTGGTGTTCATTTATTTTGATATAACTATTTTGATGGTTCATATGGTGACCCCATATGGTGATGTTAGTGTGTTGGTGTTCCTTCATTCAAGTTCTAGCCTACTCGATGAAGCAACTTGTTATCATTCTTGGTGTTATTTTGTAATTCTATGATTACATGTTTGAGGTTACTGATTTAGGCCTTATCTAATTCTTTATTGACTTTATTTGGATCCTTTTCATATTGATCATAATGTTTGTATCATTTGTTATAGGTCTTGGCCAACCTTGTTGTTATTTATATTTATTGTAATGCATATAAATGAAAGATCATATTTTATAATTAACATTGCTTTTATCATGATGGAAAAGTGGTGAAGAGAACTATTGAATTTGTTCTATGATTGAGGAAGAAATTTTACTTTATTGGAGTTGTATTGGCATTAGAAGTTCTCTAAGTCAGTTTGGTTATATTGGATAGTATGTCCACCTTGTGAATTATAATGAAAGATTGATCGGTGAGCCCAATTGATGTCTAGATCATGATATTGTATTATGAGTAATGAGCTCTAAGTAGTGGGCATATGAATGCATTTTTGCACCCCTTTTGTTCTCATTTTATCCTAACATGAAATTAATTTTAGTAAAGTACATTCATCTTGTAGGTTTGACTCCCACTAGGGTTTTCCCTTAATCAGGTTTCCTCAAGAACATATATCATGCTATGTGTTATGTGTCATGTATCTTCCATTATTGTTTATCATTCATATTTATAATTGGTCTAAGTGTTTGAATCTATAATTCTTTGTATTGTAAAGTCTCATCGTAGAGTTAGATCTTACAACTTTTCTCTTATAGTTAGACATAACACAATTCTAGAGAGTTCTATTTTTAGAAGAAATTGTTGAGATCAGATTGAAAAGATCATTTTTGAGCATAGATTGAAGAAGATAATCAAAGAGGGAGATTATTGAAGAAGATTATGTGTTTCAATCATTGTTTTATCATTGATGTCAAACTTGCTATTTGTTGGTAAGACAACTGCTTATAAGATTTAAGTACTATCACTTATTTGATTGATGAAGAGGATTTGATCAAAAGATGTAACAATAGCACCTAGAGGAAAGGATGAGTTATGATTATGTAATGAAGTACAAGGATAAGTTAAGATAGTGATGATATGATGTATTGATAATCTACTTAAGGTTACAAATGCTAGTCACACTAAAAAAATTTAGAAGAACAAGTTACACAAAGTTTTTTTTTCCAAGCTTGACCGAGTGGATAGTAGGTGTTGAGAAAAGTTAGTGCAAGCCAAGAAGAAAATCAATTGGAGCTAAGAAAATTTTGATTCTAGTGTATGTTAAGAAGAATAGTGGATGCCAAGTAAAGTTTAGTTGATGTTGAGCACAGTAAACTTTAGTTTGTGTTGAGTAATTTCATAGAGGATTCCGAGAAATGTAGTATGTACCGAGCATCAAAAGCTTGATAATGTCAAGCTACTACATTATTTAAAAGATCATGGATTTTATGAATCTGAGCTGACAATTATTTTCTTGGATTGTGTGAACCAGGTGGAAGATAAGGTTGATGAGATGGTGACATAGAATTTAAGATAAATAATTTTTAGGTGAATTCAAAGTGGATTCTAGGAGAAGTTTCTAGAAGAGATATGAGATATGGGGTAGATACATTGTATCCTACCTAATCTATCCAAACCCTAAATCGGACAATGGAGAATGAGTGGAAAAATATCTTAATTTCCTATTTATAGGAATGGTTGGTCATGAAGCAAGGTTGCCATGTGCGAGAACCTAAGGAAGACAAGGAGTCAAGGGTTTTGCTTCATCAAGTGACCTAAGTGAAGAGTCTGCAATGGCATGTTAAGAAAGATGGCTTAAGGAGATGAATGCTTGAAGGGTGAACAAGCTAATAGAGCTGCAAAGTATGAAGGCAAGTAGAATTGAGGACTAAACAGTGATCTATAATCTACAAATGAAGTTGTAAGTTGTATTAGATCAAAGCCTTACTGTTACTCTCTAAGAATTGTATCAATCTAGGGTAAATCCTTTGGATTAAGGTTGACCTAACAATCATTTGTAAATATTTTAATTGGGTGACATTACAAGTGAATGGTCTAAAGTCCTCTAACAAGGCTCACTACTAATGAGGTGATTGAAATCCTTTAACAAGGTCAAATTTAACAACGTGTATTGTAACCTTTAAGAGGGTTGGGCTTTCACAGGGCATTACTTCATAAGAGTGAAAAGAGTAGCATGTTACTGTTGGGTTTTCCCAAATTAAGGTTCCATATTAATCATTGTGTCAAGTGTGTTGATGAATCTATTGTCTTTCATGCTTTACATTTATGCAAGTTAATTTGATAGTAACCTACAAGTTTTAAGTGATTGCATAATCTTATGGATGCATGCATGAGTATAACTGTTTTATGGGTTCACTAAGCTATGTAAAGTTTTATTTATACATTTGGACCTTGGATAACTGATTCACCCCCCCTCTTAATAATTCTAAAGTATTTCAAAAATTGGTATCAAAGCTATCTACTTAAGAGGACTATTTTGAAGGTATTAGAAGCACAAAGATCAAGATGTTAAAAAGAGAAGTACCCAAGCTCAACAAAGATAAATTTCTTGCATGGAAAAGTTTGATGAATCTACACCTTGGAGGACTTGGAGATCATGCACAATCTACCATTTCAATGGAGCATGTTGATCCTGTTGGTGCCCCTACTACTGAGGATATGAAGAAAAAGAAAGAACACAACCAAGCAATGTCGAAGATTTCCTTTGCCCTAAATGATATCAAAGGTCTTGACAGTGCAAAGAAAATGTGGGATGCCCTAACCACTATCTATGGAGGAGATACAAATATCCTAAGAACCAAAGTTGAAAGTCTCAGATGTAAGTTTGATGATATGAGAATTGAAGAAGGTGAGAATATTACTCAATATGTTGAAAGGTTAAAAGAAGTTGTTAATGCAATAAGAGGAGCTACTAGTAAATTAGATGATGACACTATGCTAAGTAAATTTTTAAGAACACTATTTCTTATTTATGCTATTAGAGTTTTTGCAATTCAAGAACTGAGATGTATTCTAGAGAATAAACTATCACTTGAAGGTCTAGTAGGTAGACTCGCTACTTTTGAGCTATCTAACTTTGATAATTACAAACCTGAAAAGATTGAATCTACTTTCAAAGATAAGGTATCATTAAAGGAACTCGATGAGAAGAAGAAAAAGAAAAAGAAGTATGTGTTTGATGACAGTGATACAGATGAGAAGGATGTTGAACAACTTGAAGCACTCCTAGCAAGAAGACTCCACAAAGGTAAAGGCCAATTCAAAGGTAAGTTACCCATTATTTGTTTATATTGGAATGAGGTTGTTCATATTGTTGCTAGATGTTTAGAGAAGAACTACAAAGCTGGTGACAAATACAAAAATAGAAGAGATGAAGACAACAAGGATTACAAAGACAAAGGCAAGAAGTTTGCTACATTTTTTAAGAGGAAACAAAGGATGATTCTGATGAACATGATAATGAACTAGTGTATGTTGCAATAAAGGATGAATTTGATGAAGATGAGGCAATTGCACTTGTTACTCGTGTGAAAAAGAATGATAGATGGATCATTGATAGTGGATGTTCACATCACATGACTGGAGACAAAGGTAAGTTCATTACCTTCAACTGTTATGATGGAAATAGTGTAAGATTTGGTAGTGATGCACCATGTTTGATAAAAGTAAAAGGTTCTATCAAACTCATAGATAAGATTTTATGTGACAATTCTTACTACATTGAAGGACTTAACTATAATTTTTTGAGTGTGTCACAATTGAATAATTTGAGATGTAAGGTAGAGTTTGAAAACAAGATTGCTAAGATATATGACACAAATGAGAAACTAATTGGAAAGGGTGATCAAACTAGAAGTAACATATTCTATCTTGATATAGAGGATGTTACTTGTCTTGTTGTAAAATTTGATGATGTATGGCTATGTCACAAGAGGTTATGTCATGTTAAATTTGATAACTTGATTAGTATTAGTAACATGAAGAAAGTTAGAGGTTTGCCTAAATTGAAGAAGCCTGATAGTGTAATGTGCAAACAATGTCAGTTAGGCAAAATGACAAAGTCAAGTTTTAAGAGTAAAACTTATACCTCTAAAGGAATACTAGAGATTGTTCATATCGACTTGTATGGACCAATTGATTTGCAAAGCTACAAAGGAGATAAGTACATTATGTTAATCTTTGATGACTATTCTAGGATGATGAAATTTATGTTTCTGAAATAGAAATTTGATGCTTTCCAAATGTTTATGTGGTACTTAGCAAGAGTTGAAAAGGAAACAGATAAAAGTACGAAGTGTTTGAGATCTAATAGAGGAGGATAATTCACATCAAATGAGTTTGAGATGTTTTCTAATGACAAAGGAATCAAAAGATAGACATTTTTCCCTAGAACACCTCCACAAAATGGAATAGCTAAAAGGAGGAATAGATCCATAATGGAGTATGCTAGAACACTTATGATGGAGAAGAATGTTGCTTTAAAATAATAGAGAGAAGATATAAGTACACATGTCTATATCTTGAACTATGTACAAATCAAGGTACTTATTCAACACCTTTTGAACTATGGTATGGATACTCACCCAATGTGAAATATTTTAAGGTATTTGGAATTAAATGTTACATTCTTAAAGATGTCAAGAATGGTAAACTTAATGCAAAAAGTGAGGAAGGTATATTCCTAGGATATTTCACAAGAAGTAAAGCTTATAAGTGTTTGAATACTAACACTAACAAAATTGTGAAAAGTGTAAATGTAAATTTTGATGAATATACAAAAGTTCATGAGGCTAACTTATAAAAGAACTAGAAGAATAAAAATCATTTGTATACTTTTATGAAGGTATGCCTACTGAAGAAGATGTTGCAAATCAAGCTACAAATCAACAACAAGTTTCAATGAGTGTCGAGTTACACCATATGAATGTCGAGTTGCATTCAAGAACTGAGCTACATTTAGATGTCGAGTTACAAAATGAAGTGGATGCACATTCTAATTTTGAGATTAGTGAACATGAAAGATATGTTGAGCTACCTAATAGAGATGTACATAGTGATTCTGAAGTTGAAAGACAAAATGAAGAAACAAGAGTTGAGCCAAGATTGTCTAAATATGTCAAAAGACATCATCTGGCTGCTCAAATAATTGGAGATAAAGATGCTAGAACAATAACAAAAAAAATATTGAGAAGTGATGCATATTTTTTGAGCATGAAGGAACCAAAATTAGTAAGATATGCATTAGAAGATGTTGACTGGAGTAAAGCCATGGAAGAAGAGATTGAACAAATAGAGAAGAACAAAAAATGGAGTCTAGTTCCTAGACCAAAAGACAAAAATGTGATTTGTACCAAGTGGGTAATTAGAAACAAGATAGATGAAAGTGGTGAAGTCACAAGGAACAAAGAAATATTAGTTTGCAAGGGACATGCACAAGAGAAAGGAATTGACTATGGAGAGACATTCACTATTGTTGCTAGAGTAGGAGTAAAAAATCTACTTGCTTATTCTGCATACAAAGGTTTCAAACCTTATCAAATGGATGTTAAATTTGCATTTTTGAATGGTATATTAGAGGAAGAAGTTTACATAGAACAACCAGAAGGTTTTTTTGATGTTAACAATAAGAACATGGTATGTAGACTACACAAGGCTTTATATGGTTTGATGCAAGCACCAAAAGCATGGTATGAGAAACTTCATAATTATCTTGTGAAGATTAGATTTGAAAGGACTAATGATAACATCAATTTATAGATGAAGACAGAGAAAGGTTAAGGTATTTTGTTACCTAATTTTTTTTTGATGATATCATATTTGGAGGTCAAGATGCTTTATGTAAGGATTTTGCAAATTAGATGAAGCAAGAGTTTGAAATGTCTATGTTTGGAGAGATCAAGTTCTTTGTAGGTTTTCAAGTATATCAGATGAAATATGGTATATACATCACTTAGAGTATGTCAAGGAAATATTGAAAACTTTTGGTTGGAGGATTCTGTTGCGACTCAAAATTGAAGCCCTGATTTTGAGTACCATTGAAAGAATTAATCCCTATAAGCGGCTTTAAATGCATACATACCTAGTCATCCTTTTGAGGCCCAAGAGGTGTTAAATATTTATAAAACCTTGCATTCAATGCATCTATGTGTTTCATGAAGATGAATTGCCATTCTGAGCAATTCTGTGAAGTCCCGTTTTGAGCAATTTCCAATTCTACATTTTTGCCCAAGTGTCAAACAACGACAGGAGGTTGTGTTTGCAATTGAATATCTTGCACCCAATAATGTTTTATGAATCTTTTCTTTGGGAGTGTTTAGTTTCCATATCAGAGAACCCATGTTTCAGATTTTGAGTCATTTCAAATCTATTTGACTAGGTTTTGAATCCCTCAAAGTTGGCCATTTATTGTTGTCATGCTAATGCAACTTGTTCTAAATTCTATGAAGCCCTGTTTGACTTGTTATAATTTTGACCTAGTTGACTAAGTTAAGAAAATTCCTCTTGCATTGCATTTTAGAGGTCAAAGAATTGCTATGTTTCAATTTTGAGCTTATGACAAATTAGTTTGATCAGTTTTCGAACGCGATTTCAAATGCAACTTGTAACTTTTTACTGGTCTCAAGAAGTGCAAACTTGTCAAAACCCTTATTTGTGATGTCATAACTCAAAATCTATGATAGGTGAGATTGAATGGATTTTACCACTATTTTCTACTCTAAAAATACTTTAAGTGTGTCAATTTTCAAATCTTGATGAATCCATCTGCACACTTTCATAGGTCAATTCCATTTGCAAAACATGCTTTTTTGCCAGTGTTTTCAGTTTGCAAATTCTGAGTAGCCCACTTTGACTGCTTGCCATTTTTTCCCAATTATTCATCATGATCCCTAATCACAGATTCATATTGTCCTCATGATTGTGAACTAATGCACTAGCTTTCATTTTCCCAAGTGTTAGTCTGCCTAGTTTTCAAAGCCAAATCCGAACGTGTTTTATACTTTTCTGACATGTTTTCTTGCAGGAAATTCTAAGAAGGAAACTTTGATAGTCAATATCTCTTAATCGAGAATTTTTCATGAGAAAAGATTTGATAGGGTAAAAGTGCGTGGAAGAGAGAATCAATGCATCTGATTTTAGACCCCGATCAAGTGTTTTTGTCAAATTTTCAGGCCATTCAAAGAACTTCTTGGTATTAAGTTGAAAATTTGTGGATCAATGGTAAAATGAGTTTTAATTAATTTTTTAGTGGTCAAACTTGATTCTAACTAGTATAACAGGTTCAATCTAGATCACTTTGGCAATTTAGGTGTTTGAATTTGAAAAAAAATTAGCCGAACCCACTTTGGGGACCTGACTAAATTCATTAGATGAATAAGTCACTAGGGATTGAAATTGTTCAACATAGGTGATTATGGTAATTTGAAAAATTATGATGTTTCCAAATGGACAACTTGTCATTGGGGGTTAGTGGAGATTATAGTGGTTGTAGTCACGCAAGGTTTCAATATGTGTGTACATTGGATTTCGAGATCAAATAGATGTGTGGGAGGTACACATGTCAAATAATATTAATGGAGTTAAATCCACTAATTGATGGAGAGATAAATTAAATCTTTGTACCATAGAAGGTCATTATGTCAAGCATGCATATTCATAGGCATACATTAAGGAGCATCCCCCATTCTCAATTCTCATACACTTGGCATATAGAATAATAAGGTCTTTGCCTACAAAGATTGTTGGAAATTATTGAAAAGATCATGAGGAAAGTTGTTGGAATGATATATGGAAATGGTAAAGAATGTTCTCAATCATTGTTTTGTCATTGATGTCAAACTTGCTATTTGTAGGAATGACAATTGATTTAGTGATCCAAATACTATCAATTAGTTGATTGACAAGGAGGAGGCAATCAATAAGATATAACTAGTACACCAAGAGAAAGGTTGAAGTTATGATGTTGTAATGAAGTACAAGGATCAACTAAGAAAATAATGAAAAAGTGTGTTGATGACATACTATAAGATATAGAGAATGGGCACGCAAAAACATATCAAAGATGTAAGGTTTTAGCTAAAACATATGTAAAGCCTAACTAAAGTTCATTAGAGAGAGGGAGCTGAGCAAGCTAGTTGAAGCTGAGCAAGATCAATATCAAGTGCCGAGTAAACTTCAAGTGCTGAGTGATATCAAGTGCCGAGTAAACTTCAAGTGTCGAGCAGATATAGGTGCCGAGTAACATAGAGATGTCGAGCACCAGTAAAACCAATAGTGCCAAGTAACACAAAGATGTTGAGCACCAGTAAAATCAATAGTGCCGAGTAACACAGAGATGCCGAGCACCAGTAAAAACAATAATGCCGAATTGCTGCATTATTTTAAAAATTGAAGATTCACCAGATCTAAGCCGACAAGGTTGTTATTTAGAAGTTTGTAAATTAAATGGAAGATAAGAATGATGAGCTAGCGGCATAGAACACCATGTAAAACATTTTTAAGGATACAACTGACAAAGTTTCTAGATGAGAACAAGATATGAGGTAGATACATTGTATCCTACCTAATCCATTTTGAAACCCTAAAATTAGAGAAGAAGAATTGAGCGGCAAAGGCAAAATCAGATTTCTATTTAAGGAGTCATAAGTTCATGAAAAAAAGAGAGAGAGAGGCGATCAAGCATGAAAGCATAAAATGTTGAAGGAGGTGCTAAGGAGGAGAGAGAGAGCATAGTTACTTTGTTTCAATAAGAAGACCCCAGATATGGATGCATTGGCATGATGAGTAAGAAGACTCAAGGAGACAAAGCTTGATAAGAAGACAAGCAATCAGAGCTGAAGTGATTGAAGCCAAGCATAAGGATTGAACTGAAAGTGTGATCTAAAATCTGCAAAGTATGTTGTAAGTTATATCAAATCAAAAGGCCATTATCGTTACTTTCTAGCAATTGTAGCAGTTAGTTTAAATCCTATGGACTTAGGTTGGTTTGATAGCCATGAGATAAATCCTTTAACAGGGTGACATTCCAAGTGAATGTTCTAAAGTCCTTTAACCAGGCCCATTCCCAATAGTTTGGTGAAATCCTCTAACAAGGTCACATTTAATAGTGTGTTGTAAGCCTTTAACAGGGCATCACTTTAGAATAGTGAAAATCAAGTAGCATGTTACTGGTGGTTTTTCCCAAATTGGGTTTCCACGTAAATCATTGTGTCATGTGTTGATCTTGAATGTTTCATCTCTGCATGTTGATTTACTATAACTTACTAATATGTTTGATTTAAGTTTGGATGGATAAAAAAAGTGTATGGATTTATTAAAAGTGTAAAAAAAGTATTATTAGGGCATTTGGACCTTGAATAACTGATTCACCCCCCCCAGTTATTCTAAAGAATTCTAACAATGAGATATCTAATTAAATCTCAATTTTTACAGCTAAGTCATGAACCATCTTCCCCATTCCAAAAGCCATCTACTTTAACCAAGCCCACAGGACTATAGTGAAAATGAAAGAACTCTAAAGAGTAGTTGCATTCCTTTTTAAGTTGGCATTTATTACTCCCACAATTTTCCTTTTTTTTAATTTATGATAGCCTCTCATACAAAGGATATTTAATGCTACAAGTTTTCTTAGGTGGCATATAAATGGTTATGTTCTTTCTTGACAATTTGATCTATATCCTCTTCCTCCACAAATTCATTCTCCTCAAATTTTGAAAAGAATCACATTGTCACACAAAAGCTTGGTAAATAATGGAAATGGGAGGAATTTCATCTAGATGGTGATTTAACTCTAGATTTTTCACTCTTCCATTTCACATACCTTTTGGGATGATTTAAATAAGGAGTCAAGTTATTTGAAGTTAACACCAACTAAAGACTGTATATAGAGGAGCCCATGCTAAAGCTGCTAGAGATGGTAATTATAAGCACAAAATAGCAAGAAAAGTCTCTAGTAATACTATTGGAAATGCTCAGGTCTCAACACCATCAGCAAAGCCATAGTCAATGAGGAAAATAACCAAGTTAGAGCAACCCCATTCACACATCTAATTCAAAAAACTTCAGATATTTTTTACATGTTTCTAATGTGTCAGATCGAAAGATGATGATGTAATGGCTTTGTGAAACAAAAATGTTGAAATAAAATGTAAAAAAGAAAATTTAATGATATGCAGTGCCAAAATTAAACCAGCCCATTGTGCAAAGAGAAGATGCCATCAATGTTAAGAGTTTGAGGCTGGCAGTGGAGGATGTGTTGGGTGTGAGTTTGAAAAGGATGCCAATGTGGAGGAGACCAAACAAACTAGAAGAAGCTACCAGCCAAGGAGGATGCCACTACTGAAAGGAACATTCAAGGTAGAAGGCGGCATGTGTGAAGAGGAGCAACCAAAAGAAGGGGAAGTGAGTAGAAGGGGGTCATTTGGGGTAGGTATACGAAGGAGTTATAGGGCCTCCATGGGAGGCAGAATGTCCACCTCTTCATTGAATAAAAATGAAAAGAAGGAATGGCAAGACACCCACACTTGAAGAAGACTAATGTGAGAATGCCCATAAGGCAAAGGAAGCAAGTTAAATTTTGAATCTATAGAGTTGGCGGTGGAAAATTATGGAGTTATAATGCATTGGTATCAAGATGCAAAAACTGGAAAAGTCATGAAAAACATTTAATCCCACATCGAGGAGGGAAGAGCTTTTCCATCTATTTAAATACAACAATACACATATTGCTAAGTGTCTTAAGACACCACCTTTTAAAAGGCAAGGCTTACATGTGGAGGGCCCCACCTATGGACAACCAGCTGGGGATGATTGAAGATAAATTTTGAACATGCACACAAATTGAGGAGATGACATGGAATATAAGGAATAGGATGATGACACATGGAGGATCTCATAGCAGTTGTTATGTTGTTGAGTGAATATGTATGATGGATAACTAAAGTGACATAGCAACCAGTTGAGGTGGAGGTGACATGTCGAGTTGATGTGGCACTAAGGTGGTGTTGTTGATAGAGGAGGTGCAGGAAAAAGGTTGTCAAAATTTGGTGGTTTCCATGTCACCATCAAAAAATGAGAGAGTTTCTAGGAAGCAATATGGCACCTTCCTAGAAAATCAAAAATCCAGTGAAGAGTTGTTGTGGGACCCACCTATTATAGTCAGCCTATCACCATTCAACATGTGACATTCTAGGCCAGTCAGAATTCAACAAATGGCATCATTTAAGTGGACGAGGGAGGTATAAGGTTTCATTTTAAAATAAATAATATATTTCTCAGCTTGAACTTGAGATTTGGAAAAAAAAATTAAAATAAATGTGCTATAGTTTATACTATAGATTTTTAAAAATTTTGGCTTTTGAACTGTGAAACATATGGTGTAACGCCCCGCCAAGGGATCCAAAAGAAGTAACCTAAAGTTTCACTAAGTTTGCTAAACATTTTTTTTTATTTTAAAGTAAGAATGTATAACATACACATCAAACACATAGTAGCGGAAGCAATAACATGTAATCATCGACAAACATACATTGCAAGTTACATTTCTTAAAGATCCCAAGACGTTGAGTCATGTTTAAATTTAATTAATTCTAAGTCTAACAACTATCACATACATATGAAAGAATAATCAGAAAGTCCCATGTCCATAATATACATTTGTTCCGAATGCCTCTCGGCAAATTAATTCGGAATGCTCAATCATCCACTGTACAAGTCACAGGATATGAAAGGCTTAAAAGAATATACATATGTAAAAATAGAAATACAACATCCTCTATGAATCCATGATACAAAGTATAGTAAAAATATATGAAACTATTCACCATACATGATACATCCATACATCCATAATGATAAAACATCTATCATAAAATCTAACCATCTATCATAATAATCCAAGAACATAGTGAAGGTAAATGCCAATCACAAAAACTCCAGCCATGGTGACCACGGAACGGATCTCAATGGTAAGAGTAAAAGCACTACCACCTGATCGAGTGGAACCTAAATGGTCCACTCCCACCGCGCTAAGGAGATAGTCTCCAGTCCCAAATAGGATAACAAAAACTATAATCATAAATACTCTCTAAGTCCAAGAAATCCTATAAGTATGCTAATTCAAGGGTTCCTAAAAAGATCAACATCTAAAACCCAGAGGTACCACAAGACATGTAGGAAACCTAATATGCAAGCGGGAAAGTGTCATCGCAAAAGTCATGTAGAAGTTACCCGAGCAATCCCTTAGGAATCTCGGGTCCCTACTGATCCTGCGGCCACTAGTATCCTCTCGTACTGACGAGGCCTACTATGGAATGCAAGGTCATAACCAAGCATTCTCTCTACCCCATTCTAGTCTGTACTAGCACTCAAGGCATGGGAGAGAACATACAATTATCTTGTTAGGTTCATTTTCTCTCATTTAGTGTAAATGTTTTCACTTATTAAAAATGACTTACAATGGGTTTCTCAAGGCAGCCTCTTAGGGCTCCGACCCCCATTGCAAGCCACTTCCCGACTCTACACATAGATAACCTACCCTAGGCTCATGAAATCATAAATCAAAGAATCATAATAAAACCACCTCAGTCCTATACAAGCAACTGAAAAGACATCATAAAAGATAAGCCACAAAATTACATCAGTTCTTCATGAGCAATAGATAATATCAAATAGTAATCATATGATCACGACAGTTCTCTATCAGCAACTGAAGGCATCAATGATAAGTCACAAAATCCAATGGTTCTCCAATGAGCAACCAGAAAGTATCCCAATAGTAAATTAAAATACTAATCGAAGACTCCAAATGGTCAAGTCAACACATGACATCATCAAGAACATAACAAACACTTCAGTCCTCTCAAGCGACCGAAAAGCAATCCAAGTATAACTGATCGAGACTCAAAAATGGTTAAGTCAGGTATCTCAAATACATACATCTCAGCTTCACACAAGGAAACTGGAAACCAATAACAAACAGTAAACACAATCATGTCATAGAGCACTTCATCACATTACCATGGTCGGGTTAAGAAAGATCGAGAAACAATCGTCATATCCTCACATTCACAAACCCGGGCCTCTGGTAACAACCTATACTGGTCAATACTAGAACAACCCCAAAACATAGAGAACATAAAGAAAACATCAAAGTCTCAGAGATTGGATTTGAAAGTATATTATTGAGTTAAGGTAAGGTTTATGTTTCAGTTTAACGTCAATTTCAAGTAACTAAGTTTACACAACTACCCCTTACGATTAACCCATTTCTATAATAACTTCCATTAAGTCAATAATCCAATTCAACCATTTAATCAAATAATATTCATTATTAATTAACTTTAATTAAACTAATTTTAATTAAATTAATCAATAATTACTTGTTCTAATTACTTATTTTAATCTATTTATTAATTGTTAATTTATTAATATTTACCCAAAATTATTAATAAATTAATATTTACAAACTATGTTAAATGCATTAATATTTATTTATTAAATATTAATAAAGATAAAACTATTATTAATTAAAATATATTACAATGTTATTAATTAAAAATTTTAATTAATAATAAAAATTATTTTGTAAATAATATAATTTTAAAAAAATGAATTAAAATATTTATTAAAAAACAACATGCATAGTTTAAACCATCGGCTAATCCAAGCCGACGGCCTGTCGTAGTCCTGCGGACGCAGGGCTTGCGGCAACAGGTACACTATACTTGCTGTCACAGTACCTGCGACGCAAGTACTATCGGCTCTGCCGATAGTGGGGGTGGGCACGGGGTAAATCCCTCCCCCCCACAAAAATTACATTTTTAATTTTATATATATATATATATATATTTTTAAACCAACGAATTTTTTTTTAATCAATTTCCCTTTTTTTTTATTGAAATTTAATTTTGTTTGAATATAAAAATATATATAAATTTATAAATATGCTAATTTAATTCCTATACATATAAATATATTAAAAGACATTGCCTCCTTCATTAAATTGGTATAGAAATATAGTCAACCATCCGAACTTCTAATTTAGAATTTTGGTATTAGATTCAACCCTTTCCCATTTAAATCTCATGTATACATAAGTTTATTGACAAGAATCTGATAAACTCCAATATTGTAATGTTTAAACATTCATCCCAGAGAATTCAGATTTACAAACCCCAGACACGAAGAAGACAGGAAAGGATAATTGCGTAATAAATCGATAATCAAAAGCACAAGACCCTACCTAATCCTGATGCTATTATGCAATCTCCAGGAACTGCAAGAGAATTCCCTTCCCTCAATAACCTTCCTTTGGAAAACTTTCTTGGTATCAGCCTTCTGAAATTCGCTTCCAAAAGTTGTCTCCCAAAAATTCTCGTCCAAATTCGTGTCCCCCAAGAATGAACCCCCAAAGTTGTGATAAGGAATTTTCTCCTCAAATCGGGGCACTAATTGTGCGTTCACCCGAGAAGACTCTTTGCACCACTGAGTTAACTCCAAATTAACCTTTCTTATCTTTTCTTTTATTTTGCATTCACCTTTCATGCACATTAAGTTGATTTATTAATTGACTTTATTTAATATTCTACTTGACTTCTATTTTAAATTAATTTATTAATTTAATCTTATGTGCACTTTATGAAATTAAAATAACATTATTAATTTCTATAATTTAATCCTTTAATTTATTACTCAAATTTAAACTCATGCTTAGATTATGCGATCTAAAATCCTTTAATAATTTAATGTCTTTAACTTTTTTTAAAATTAATTTTAGAAACTTAATTAATAACATATTTAATTAATTTAATTAACAATAATATTTAGCATTTATTTAAAAATGAACTCCAATTATATTATTATTAAATTAAATAAATATTATCCTGTTCTAAATTTATCTTTGAACTTTAATCTCCAAATTTAATTCTTTTATTTAATTAATTTCTCAATTAATTAAATATTACATATAACATATTAATCCTCTATTAAATTAAATCATTAATTAATCTTTTTAATTAGACTTAATTAATAGAAAACACATCAAGGAATCATATAACAACATACGAAAACCCATTCATAGAAAAACACATACTAAATCAAAACAAAAAGGGTAATAATCACGAAATTACATCATTTGATGCATTCGGAGGGTACTTAACTCAGATACTTGTCCTAATTATCAATTGGGACAATTGGCTAAAGGGTTTAGGAATTGGACTTAAGAGTTTATCTCCCCTCTCTTACCATTGAGACAATGTGATAGGGTACGCTCATCTTGACAATTCAGGGAAGTCGATACCCAGTAACTGCAACCTGCATAAAATCTACGCATGTACAAACACAATATTCTAAGCTAAACAGACAATGGTAGGAAGTGGTGCATTGTGTAGATCCCGTCTAGCAGGTGACTATGACTCCCTTCCTTAACCACATCAGAAACACCATACATAAATAAAACAAACACGCACACCATACACATGCAGTATGGGGTAAGTATCCATAAGAAGCACATGGAATAATAAACCATCTAACTAATCATCATCGATAACTGAAACCATTGAATAATCATCATACATGCATGAAATATAGAGTACCAAGTAATCTCATCATATAATAAACTGAGTGTAAAACAACATCTGATAATCTCTAAAATAATAATACTAATCATCAAACATAAATTGGCCTAAAAGAGTTTGGCAATGATACCAAGAATGTAACTAGAAAATGTAGACTAGGGGCAGGCACTACATCCACCCCCCCAGACTTAGGCTTACTCCTGGAAGCCTATAAACAAATAGGGATATAAATCTCGTAATCTAGATGCATCCTCCCATGTAGCTGAAGAGTCATTAGTAGGGTCCCATTGGACCTTTACCTGCTCTATGGTTCGACCCCTGAGGGTTTAGGAGCCTAAAATTTCAAATGGCCACTAGAGGGGAAATTTTTGTCTGAAATAGGCACTCCAATATATAGTTCAAACTGAGACAAGATGAATTTTCCAAATATGAGGTCAGATTTTGCACAGATATTCACTGGTTTTCTCTATAAGCATATTTATGTTTTTCAAGGCATTCTCAGTAGAACAAGCAGATTTCATCATTGAGAATCAAAATTGGTTAGGGGGAAAATTTAAAAGCTTTTTGAAGCTTGAATGTGGAGAAAAGTGATTTTGATAAGTTTTTCTTTCCTTTAGAGGTCATTTCAACTGATTTTTTTTCCTTTGCCTTCATTTCAGATCTGGCATCAAAATCAATTATATTTTTCAATTAAATATTTGAAATATTTTATGCTTTTGGAGGTCAAAATGATTGAAGATTTGATATATAGTTGTAGAGAGAGATTAGAGAGATGCTTTATCACTTCTAGGAGATGTCTTCCAAGTGGACATATGTTAGATGCACAACAGATCCAAGAATTCACTCTCCTCTATATAATTCTCTTTCTCATTCTTTCTAGGGGTTCTAGTTTTTTATATGTTTTCATGACAATGATACCATTTCCTTAAACAATCTCTCTTGTAATGGGGAGCATTAAGTTTTATATAGATAATTCTCATTTGTTAGGTGATTTGTGATTCATTTCTGTACATCTTTCATGTATTTGTTTTCAAGGAAAATGAATAAAACACAACAAAGGGTTTACAATCATTTTGAATCTCTTCTCCTATTCATGTGTTTGTAATTTCTTTTGATTTGTCAACCAAGAGCATAAATTAGGTTGCATTTTGTTTAAAAAATACATGTGATTGAAGTATCTGGCTTGTGGAACAAAGAGCCATGTAATTGCTTGATATTTATAATAGGATTTGCAAACTTCATGGTGAGATAGGTCGAGTATGAGATTCATTTTGATGCAGATGTCTATTCACAAGGTGAAGTATAGATCAGAGATCTTGATGTAGGAATTATGTCAAAGATTTCAAGAGGATGTATGGTTGTAATTCATGTAATTTCCCAATAGATAAGGCATTGATCAGCTACAAGATCATTTAGTTTTGTTGCTCATATCTAGGTCTTGCTATTATCAATGTATTAAATCATTTTTTCCCTTTATGTTGAAAGTTATTCAAAGTCTAACCCTCACTTATCTTATGAATTGCATCATCTTGCATTTAGCTACTACATATCTATGTTATTGCATGAGTCATTAGGAGAAATAAGGGTTAAATCTATTGTTAATAGATTCAAGAATATGTCTAGCACTAGTACCATATAAATTGAATCTGAGGTTCACCCACCTAGGTTTTGTAGAGCTTAAAGTAGAAGAAGGGTCTAGCCTTATAGTTGGCCCAATGTTTGAAAGGATACGTTAAGGATGGCAAGTAGCTTCCCCTAGATATATCTTGTTCTCATCAAATAATTTGAAACCTGTAGTATTTCAAAACACCAACAAAATGGCAACTCTATTGGGGACTGTATTGAGTCTAAAAGGTAGAGAAACCTTGAGAATTTAAAAAGGAGATTCAATATAGCAGGAGAAATACATGGAAAAAGTTGCAACAATAAGTTCTCTGATGTGTTTTTCTAGTTTTCTTACTCAAATGCCATGCACCCTAGTGATGCAAGTTGCAACAATAAGTTCTCTGATGTGTTTTTCTAGTTTTCTTACTCAAATGCCATGCACCCTAGTGATGCTTTGTTCAAGACAATAGTAGCTTTGAAGGATTGAATGCAGATTGTATTGCTATTAAGTTTTGTTTTCAATAAATTCAGATGGTTTTGGTTTTCAAAGTACTACTATAAATTCAGAGTCAAAATTGTTTGAAGATATTTTCTCTCTTCAAAGTGTTTGACAATTTGTAAGTCTCGTAAGTTGAAAGATTTAGTTCAGATTTGTCATATTGTAAATCATGTTTTAAATATTTCTCACAATCATGAGTGGTGACTCTCTAAAGGATCTCTGTACCAATGAAGATTGGTTATATGTAAATGTTTTCAGGATCTTTCAATTGAATTGTGTGAATCTGAAAGTTATAATAAGTTGTAAGGAAGAAGAGAGAATATATGAATTCTTGACTGATAAGTTTTGAAGTGTTATGTTTGATTTGCTTTCATAAGAAATTCAAATGTAAGAATGAGTTGCAACATTGATTTCATTTGGTTCTCTTCAAAGGAGATGGCGGTTCTACAAGGATTTGATCAGTGGTGTGAAGAATTGAAATCAGCACCTATACCAAGCAGTAGATCAATGTTTTAAGCATCAATATTCAAAGGTATTTTCCACTTTCATATGATTTCATTTACATGAAACTAAGTTTTACAAAATTTTCTCCGTCAAGTGGTATTTTCAGCACTAAATAGGAGATTGGTTTGGTACATTTCAACATACTTTGTGAAGAATAGATTCATCAAGTGTTTTCATATTTTGAAGTATGTTCGGAGTTTAAATTGGTAGAAAGTATTTTCAGATCTGTTGCAAGTAATGAATTCTAAAAGTAATTATGGTGAATGATTTTTAAGTTTGTTAGGAATGGAAAATTTCTTCTCACCTAATATGTAGCCTATTTACAAGAATTCTAGATCTATTTCTACCTAGAGATATATGCCATTAGTTTTTGATGGCATTCATGGTTTCCTAAATACTATGCCTTATGATCTTAGAAAGTATTTACCTAAGTTCAATGAGAGCCATGAAAATTCAGCCAGTCATCATGTTCAAGTTTTTAGTGACTTAATGGGGGACTATGAAATTTCTCATGAAGACATTCATATGAAGTTGTTTGTTCAAACTTTAGAAGATGATGCTAGGGATTGGTTTTTCTTTCTAATGGCATGCTCAATTTCATCTTGGGATGAATTACTTTTAGCCTTAATGAAGCAGTTCAGGAAAGAGTAAGCATCTCTGATTATTTTGATAACTTCTTGAAGATTCAAATAAGAGTGATGAATTAGTTCTTGAATTTAATATCAGATTTGCAAAGGTTTTAAATGAGATTCCTGAATGTTATAAGCTATATGATCAAGTGTGTTTAGTGGTTTTTCTCAATGCATTTGATAAGAAGATGAGTTATCTATTAAGAGATAAAGAACCCAAGACTTTGCATAAGGAATTCATGATAGAAATAGAGATTGAAAACAACATAAAGTATGGAATAACTAGGAGTCATTTCTCTAGAAGTGTTTGTCGACAAGATGAGGTTCAAAGAAAGAATCAATGTCATAAATAGTGTTTAATTTCGCATCAGTAAATAGGTACTACTACTGTTGTAAATAATCTTGTTGAAAGTTTAGAAGTAAAAACATGTGAGTGGGAAATCTCTTTGTTGCAAAAAGGAACTGAATCCATTCTTGTTGAATATAGTACACATGTTTGTGATATCACAGCAATAGATGATAGAGTTAGTTCACTTGGTGAGTTATACATACAAGATGTAAATTTAGTCATTCCTTCTCCTATTGATGATTTGCTTCATGTTGAAAACATAACTGATCATTAAGTTGAAAGATATTCATCTCAATGTGAGAATGAAGAAGTTGAAAGTCATGTTTCAAGTGATGAAGATAAAGTTGTTGATTTGATATATTATGAAGAAGCATCATGTGAAGACAATGATGAGAGTTGTTGCTTGAGTCAAGAAGATGATAGTGGTAGTAAATGTTTGTCTTCATATGAATCTAATGCAAATTGGGAAGAAGAAAGCAATGATGGAAGCTAGTACTCTTATGCTAGTAGAGGTATGAGTTCTTTTTCAAAATCTGAAAATGAAATTCTATTTCAAAATTATACAAATCAGCTTGGGGTTGAGAGTATTAAAGAAGATCTATCTACAAAATATGAGGACAAAGAGATTATTTAGAAGGAAGAAGTACCTAATTGTGTAGATGAATGTCTTGAAGATGCATGCAGTAGTAACCAATAGTATGCAAATAATTCTAAGGTTATTGCATCAAAACCCATTGATAAAATGAAAAAAGATTGGTTTGCAAGACATTTGAATCACCTTAACGAAGACAATGAGAATAACATTGACTTATATTCTACATGCTTCATTGATGAAGTGGATGGTGAGTCTTCATATAGTTCTGATTTTTATTCATATACTAAGAGTCTCCATGAAGATGAAATGGGTATTGAGTTTAAAGTATATAATAATGCTTTATATGATGATGATTTTGATGATGATCAGCCCATCTTCTATCTAAATGTTCAAAGAGGATCATTACATGGGGTTATCAATCCATTGTTTGAAGAGCACATGGAATGTTCAAATTTAGTTGAAGATGATCTTAATGATGATACATTATCCTATTGTTGTAAGAGATCAGATTGTTCTTCTTCTAAGTATGATAGTGACAATGATAATGATGTTACATCTCATGATATGGATAACAAGGTGTTTGATGAAGTTGTTATTGAAAATCAACGTACATCTTGTAATGAGTATTATGATGAATACTCTAACGTGATGAATAATCCTTTTGCTGATTTGAAAGGAACATTTGAAGATTCTGGATTAGTTTTAGATCCTAACACTGATGACATGTGTGAGCAAAAATTTGCTTGCTCATTTGAGTACCATCTGGTTATACATAGGGATAAATAGTTTCAAGGTATGTGTGACCTTTTTCCCCATGCTGAATATGAAGCTTTCATATTCAAAACTAATAGCATGCATGATTTTTTTGTTGGAGAAGATTTTTAGTTTGAGTCTAATATATTTGAACATGCTAATCAACATTTTATAATGAGCAAGTTGTGGAGAGTGATTATAGTTTTTATATGCATTATAAAAGTGAAGGTGTAGACTTCATTTTGCCAAGTGAATTGATTCACGATGCTAATATGATTGGTGAAACTAATAAAGTAAATAATCCTAGCTTACCTCATGAAAGTTTAGATGAAAATAAGACTTATGATAGAGGTAAAAAAATTTGTTGAAGTTCGGTGGCCCAGGGTCATCATTTGTACATAGTAGGAGTAGTTGTTTCTTGCTTTCAATAAAGTTGTTTGAGAGAGAAGTTTCTATTGTTAGGAGTGTGGTCTGCTTCTTCCAGAGATGTGAATCCTTTCCATGCCCATAAGGGACATGCATCCCCAAATAGATCCACTATTGGGACTCAAAATTGACACCCTAATTTTGAGTGTCATTGAAAGCATTAAGCCCTATAAGCGCTTTTAAATACATATGTACCCGATCATCCTTTTGAAGCCCAAGTGGTGTTTAATGTTTCTAACCCCTTGCATTTAGTGCATATATGTGTTTCATGAAGATAAATTTCCATTCTGAGCCATTCTGTGAAGTCTTATTTTGAGCAATTTCCAATTCTGCATTTTTGCCTAAGTGTCAAATAGTGACAGGAGGTTGTGTTTGAAATTGAATATCTTGCACCTAGTAACGTTTCATGACTCACTACTTTAGGAGTGTTTAGTGTCCATATTAAAGAACCTATATTTTAGATTTTGAGTCATTTCAAATCCATTGACTAGGTTTTGAATCCCTCAAAGTTGGTCATTTATTATTGTCATGCTGATGCAATTTGTTCTGAATTATGGGAAGCCCTATTTGACTTATTATAATTTTTACCCAGTTGACTAAATTGAGAAAATTCCTCTTGAGTTGCATTTTAAAGGTTAGATTCTTGCTATGTTTCAATTTTGAGGTTATGATGAATCCATTTGATCAGTTTTCAAACATGATTCCAAATGTAACTTGTAACTTTTTACTGGTGTCAAGAAGTGCAGACTTGTCAAAACCCCTATTTGTGATATCATAGCTCAAAATCCATGATAGGTGAGATCAAATGGATTATACCACTATGTTATACTCTAAAAATACTTTAAGTGTGTCAATTTTCAAATCTTGATGAATCTAATTGCACACTTTCACAGGTCAATTCCATTTGCAAAAAAATACTTCTTTGCCAGTATTTTCAGTTTGCAAATTCTAAAAAGCCCACTTTGACCGCTCACCATTTTTTCCTAGTTATTTATCATGAGCCCTAATCATAGATTCATATTTTCCTCATGACAATGAACTAATGCCCTAGCTTTTGCTTCCCTAAGTATCAGTTTGCCCAATTTTTGAAGCCAAATCCAAATGTGTTTTATACTTTTTTGACATGTTTTCTTGCAGGTAGTTCTAAGAAGGAAACTTTGACATTCAATATCTTTTGGCTAAGGATTTTTCATGAGACGAGATTTGACAGGGTAAGAGTGTGTAGAAGAGAGAATTAGCACATCTAATTTTAGACCCCAGTTAGGTGTTTTTGTTAGTTTTTCAGGCCAATCAAAGGACCTTTTGGCACTAAGTTGAAAATTTGCAGATCAATGGTAAAATGAGTTTTAATTAATTGTTCAGTGGTCAAAGTTGATTCTAACTAGTATGACAGGTTCAATCTAGATCACTTTGGCAATTTAGGTGTTTGAATTCAAAAAAAATTTAGCCAGACCCACTTTGGGGGCCCAATTAAATTCATTAGATGAATAAGTCACCAGGGATCAACAATTTTCAACATAGTTGATTATGGTAATTTGAACAATTATGATGTTTCCAAATGGACATCCTGTCATTAAGGGTTAGAAGAGATTATAATGGTTGGAGTCAAGCAAGGTTTCAGTATGTGTGTACATTGGCTTTCGAGATCAAATAGATGTGTGGGAGGTACACATGTTGGATAATATTAATGGAGTTAAATCCATTGATTGATGGAGAGATTAATTAAATATTTGTACCACTCTTTGACTTAGAAGGTCATTATTTCAAGCATGCATATTCACATGCATACATTAAGGAGCATCCCCCATTCTCAATTCTCATACACTTGGCATATAGAATAATAAGGTCGTTGCCTATAGAGATATCCAATTCCATCTTAGTTTTTACAGCTAAGACATGAACTGTCTTCCCCATTCCAAAAGCCATCTAGTTTAACCAAGCCTGCAAGACTATAGTGAAAATGAAAGATCTCTAAAGAGTAGTTGTATTCCCTTTTAAGTTGACATTTATTGCTCCCACGATTTTTGGTTTTTTTTTTTATGATGGCTTCTCATACAAAGGAGATATAATGCTGCAAGTTTTCTTGGGTGGTATATAAATGGTTATGTTCTTTCTTGACAATTTGATCTGTATCCTCTTCTTTCAGGAATTTATTCTCCTAAGATTTTGAAAAGAATTGCATTGTCACAAAAAATTTTGGTAAACATTGGCAAGGGGAGGAATTTCAAGTAGATGGTGATTTACCTCTGGATTTTGCACACTTCCATTTTGCATACCTTTTGGGATGATTTAAATGAGGAGTCAAGGAATTTATTTGAAGTCAACTCCAGCTAAAGACTATATACAGAGGAGCCCATGTTGAAGTAGCTGGAGATGGTAATTATAAGCACAAAGTAAAAGAAAAGTCCCTATTAATACTATTGGAAATGCTCAAGTCTCTACACCATTAGCAAATCCGTAGTCAGAGAGGAAAATAACCAAGTCAAAGCAACCCCATTCAAACATCCAATGCAAAAACTTTAGATATTTCCTACATGTTTCTAATGTGTCCGATTGAAAGATGATCACATAATGGCTCTGTGAAGCAAAAATGTTAGAATAAAATGTCCAAAAGAAAATTTAATGATATGAAGTGCCAAAATTAAACAAGCCCATTGTGCCAAGAAAAGATGCCACCAATGTTAAGAGCCCAAGGCTGGTAGTGGAGAATGTGATGGGCGTGAGTTTGCAAAGGATTCCAATGTGGAGGAGACTAGACAAACTAGAAGAAGCCACCACTAGCCAGGGAGGAAGCTACTACTAAAAGGAGCATTCAAGGTAGAAGGCGGCGTGTGTCAATGGGAGCAACCAAAAGTAGGGGAAGTGAGTGTAAGGGAGCTATTTTGGGATGGTATACGTAGGAGTTGCAAGGCCTCCGTGGTAGGCAAAATGTCCACCTCTTCATTGAATTACAATGCAAAGAAGGAATGACAAGACATCCACACCTAAAGAAGAGTAACATGAGAACACCCATAAGGTAGAGGAAGCAAGTAAAATGTTGAATGTGTAGAGTTGGTGGTGGAAAAGTGTGGAGTTATAATGCATCAACATCAAGATGCATAAATTGGACATCGAGGAGGGAATAGCTTTCCCATCTATTTAAATACGACAATACACATATTATTAAGTGTCTTAAGACACTGCCTTTTAAAAGGCAAGGCTTATGTGTGGAGGGCCCCACCTTTGGATGGCTAGTTGGGGATGATTAAAGATAAATTTTGAACATGCACACAAATCAAGGAGATGACGTGGAATCTGAGGAATAGGATGAAAACATGTAGAGGATCTTGCAGTAGTTGCTATGTCACTAAGTGAAGATTCATGATGGATAACTAAAGCAACATAGCAACCAGCTAAGGTGGAGGTGATGTGATGAGTTGTTGTGGTGTTGAGGTGGCATTGGTTGACAGAGGAGACACCATAAAAAGCTTGCCAAAATCTGGTGGTCACGATGTCGCCACAAAAAAAGGGAGGTTTTCTAGTAAGCAACATGGTGCCTTCCTAGAAAACCAAAAATCTGGTGAAGAGAGACTGTGGGACTCGCCTAGTATAGTTAGTCTATCACCATTCAACAAATGGCATTCTAGGCCAATCAAAATTCAACAAATAGCATCATTTAAGTGGTTGAGGGAGGTATAAGGTTTCATTTTAAAACAAATAATATATTTCTCAGCTTGAACGTGAGATTTGGAAAATTTTTTAAAAATGAATGTGCTATAATTTATACTCCAGATATTTTTAAATTTTTGGCTTTTAAACTGTGAAACATCTAGTTGGGAGCTTGAAATTTCAAATGGTCGCCAAAGGGCCAATTTTTGTTCAAAATAGACACTCCAATATACCGTTGGAACTAGGAAAAGATGAATTTTTCAAATATAAGGTTAGAATTTTCACAAATATTCACTAGTTTTCTCTATAGGAAGATTTACATTTTCTAGGGCATTCTCAATAGAACGGGAAAATTTCATCATTGGGTATCAAAATTGGTTAGGGAGTAGATTTAAAAGCTTGTTGAAGCTTGAATGTGGAGAAAAGTGATTTTGATAAGTTTTTCTTTCCTTTAGAAGTCATTTCAACTAATTTTTTTTTGCCTTTGCCTTGATTTCATATCTAGCATCAAAATTAGTTATGTTTTTCAATCAAATATCTAACATATCTTATGCTTTTGGAGGCCAAAATGATTGAAGATTTGATATGCAGTTGCAGAGAGAGATTAGAGAGATGCTTTGTCACTTCTAGGAGATGTTTTCCAATTGGACACATGTTAGATGCACAACAGATTCAAAAATTCACTCTCCTCTATATCATTCTCTTTCTCATTCTTTGTAGGGGTTCCAATTTTTCACTGCGAGAACATTGGTTCTAGTTTTTGATATGTTTTCATGATTGTGATACCATTTCCTTTAGCAATCTCTCTTGTAATGGGTAGCATTAAGTTTTATACAAATAATTTTCATTTGTTAGGTGATTTGTGAGTCATTTTTGTACATCTTTCATGTATTTGTTTTCAAGGAAAATGAGTAAAACACAACAAAGGGTTTACATTCATTTTGAATCTCGTCTCCGATTCATGGGTTTGTAATATCTTCTAATTTGTGAACCAAGAGAGAAAATTAGGTTGCATTTTGTTTTAAAAATGCATGTGGTTGAAATATCTTGCTTGTGGAACAAAGAGCCATGTAATTGCTTGATATTCATCATAAGGTTTGCAAACTTCATGGTAGGATAGGCCAAGTATGAGATTCATTTTGATGCAAATGTCTATTCACACGGTGGAAGATAGATCATGGATCTTGGTGTAGGAATTATTTTAAAGATTTCCAGAAGATGTATGATTGTAATTCATGTAATTGCCCAATAGATAAGGCATTGATCAGCTGCAAGATCATTTAGTTTTGTTGCTCATATCTAGGTCTTGTTGTTATCTGTAATGCCCCACCAAGGGATCCAAAAGAATTAACCTAAAGTTTTACTAAGTTTGCTAAATTTTTTTTTTTTTTAAAGTAAGAAAGTATAACATACACATCAAACACATAGTAGCAGAAGCAATAACATGTAATCATCAACAAACATACATAACAGGTTACACTCCTTAAGGATCCCAAGACGTTGAGTCACATTTAAATTTAATTAATTCTAAGTCTAACAACTACCACATCCACATGAAAGAATAATAAGAAAGTCCAATGTCCATAATATACATTTGTTCTGAATGCCTCTTGGCAATTTAATTCGGAACGCTCAATCATCCACTATACATGTCATAGGGTATGAAAGGCTTAAAAGAATATACATATGTAAAAATAAAGATACATCATCCTCAAATCCATAATACAAGGTACAATAAAACAAATGAAATCATTCACCATACATGATACATCCATACATCCATAATAAAATCTAACCATCCATCATAATGATCCAAGAACATAGTGAAGGTAAATGCCAACCAAGAAAGCTCTAGCTAGGGTGACCATGGATGGATCTCAATGGTAAGAGTAAAAAGCACTACCACCCAACCGCATGGAACCTAAATGGTCTGCTCCCACCGCGCTGAGGAGATAGTCTCAAGTCCCAAACAAGGTATCAAAACACAAAACACAAGTACTCTCTAAGTTTGAGAATCCTAAAAGTATACTAACTCAAAGGTTCCAACATAGATAGACATCTATACCTAGAAGCACCACAAAGACACATAGGAAACCTACTATGTAAGCGGGAATGTGTCATCACATGAATCACATTGGAAGTTACTCAAGAAATCCCTCAAGAACCTCGGGTCCCCAGTAATCCTGCAGCCATTAGTATCCTCTCATATTGACAAGGCATACTGTGGAATGCAAGGTTGCAACCAAGCATTCTCTCTACCCCATCCTAGTCTGTACTAGCACTCAAGGCATGGGAGAGAACATACAGTTATCTTATTAGGTTCATTTAAGTCAGTATTTAGGTGAGATGTTTTCACTTATTAAAATAAACAACTTACAATGAGTCATCCCCAGAGCCACTTCGGGTCTCCCGTCCCTCATTGCAAGCCTCTTCCCGACACTACACATAGGCTCATGAAATCACAAAACACAAAATCACCTTAGTCCTATACAAACAACTAGAAAGCATTAAAAGATAGGCCATAATAATCACATCAGTTCTCCATGAGAAATTGGAAAGCATCATTTGATAATCATAATGATCACAACAGTTCTCTATCAGCAACTAAAGACATCATTGATAAGTCACAATATCCAATGGTTCTCAATGAGAAACCAGGAAGTATCCCAATAATAGATCACAACACTGATCGAAGACTCCAAAATGGTCAAGTCAGGTAACTCAAATACATACACCTCAGCTTCACACAAGGAAACTGGAAAGCAATAACAAATAGTAAAAACATACATAAGAGAGAATAGCATCACATTACCAAGGTCGAGTATAAAGATCGAGAACAAATCACCATAACATCACAATTGCACAACCCCCAAGCCTCTGGTAACAACCTAAGACTGGTCAACATCTAATCAACCCCAAAACATAGATAACATAAACAAAACCGTACAGTTCATAGTTTGGGTTGATTACAAAATACATAATAAGGTTAACCGTAAAGTTTCAGTTTGTGTTTCAATGTACATACCAAGTGTATGAGGTTCTCCACTTAATTTACAAGTCAACCCATTAATTTATTGGCTCAAAAATACATATAAAGTTACCCTTATTATTAGATTTAACATCCTAAAAATAGTCTAGGAATGATTCTTCAATTATTTAAGTAATGAAATTAATAATTATTGATTTTAATCGAATAGTTGTAGTTTTAGTAAAATCAATATTGTTTATGATTAACAACAATAACTAAATTTACAATTTCATTAAATACTTTCATTATTAGTAATCCTTAATCAAATCAAATTTAATTAAATTAACTAATAATTTATTTAACTATATTTCATTGATTAATAATATATTTAATTATTAATTATTAATATAACTTAATAATAAAGTTTGATTTAATAATAATATAAATTTATTAATAAAATTATTAATAATTAATATTATAAATTTAATATTATTTAAAATGCAATATATGATTGCGATTATATCTTTAAAAAAAAAAAAACTTATTAAACAAAAAAAATGATTTTAAAAAAAAGCCTTTTTTTAAGGTTGTCTGCCTTGCCGCAGTATCTGTTATCGCAGGGCCTGCGGTGACTAGGTACAAAGTACCCTGCCATTGTAGTGTACTGGTGTCGCAGGACAACGACAAGGGGTGGGGTATGGGGTAATTCCCTCCCACCCCCCCCCCCCATAATTGTATATGCATTTTTAAATTTAATTTTTAACAATTCAAAACGCAATATACATGTTTAGTTTTTTTTTTTTTTTTTAATTTAAAAAAAATAGATTCCAATTTATTTCATTAGGATTTGTAATCAACAAATTGTAATAAAATAAATTTTTATTTACAGTATATATATATATATATAATTCTCATCTTAATTCTGATAGAGAAAATTATTTTCAATCTTAAATTTTCATTTTATTTAAAATTCGACCATTCCCCAATGAAATCCTGATTTCTTTAATCTAGCATAGGAGGGTTCTTCGTTTTTCTTTTCTAATCCCTATGTATTGAGTAGTTAATTGACAAGCATCTAAAAATTCACAATATTTGAAATACTCAAATTTCTATCATAGAAAATTTTGATTTTACAATCCATAGACATGAAGAAGACAGGAAAGAATAACTGCGAAAAATCAACGATCAAAGCACAAGACCTTACCTGATCCTGATGCTAATACGAAATCTCTAAAAACTATAAGAGAATTCACTCCTCTTCAATATCTTTCTTTTGAAAATCTTTCTTAGAATTCTCCTTCTGAAATTTGCTTCCAAAAGTTGTCTCCCAAAATTCTTGTCTCCAAAATTCACTGTCCCTCAAAAATGAACCCCAAAGTTGTGATAAGGAGTTTTCTCCTCAAATCGGGGCACTAATTGTGCGTTCACCCGAGAGGACTCCTTGCTCAACTGAGTTAACTCTAAAATTAACTTGCATTAATCTTTGTTTTATCTTTTAATGCACATTAAATGAATTATTAAATAACTTAATTTAGTTTTCCTCTTGACCTTTATTTTAATCTTTATTACTTTTGAACCCATGCACACTTTATGAAATTAAAATAACATTATTATTTCCACTTATTTTAACTTTTAATTAATTTCTTTTATTTTCAACTCATGCTCGCATCATGCAATCTAGAAACTTTAATAGTTTAATATCTTTTTTACTTTTAATTTAATTTAGAAACTTTAATGATTAAAAAATTATTAATTCAATTAATAATAATATTTAGCATTTATTAAAAAATGAACTCTAAATATATTATTATTAAATTAAATAAATATTATCACATTCTAAATTTATCCTTACAATTTTAATCTTCAATTTAATTCTTCTTATTTAATTAATTTCTCAATTAATTAAGTAGTAAAAATTATCATATTGATTTTTCATTAATTTAAATCATTAATTAATCTTTTTAATTAGACTTAATTAATAGAAAAAATACATCAAGGACTCATAAAGCAACATACGAAAACCCATCATAGAAAAACACATACTAAATCAAACAAAAGGGTTATAATCATGAAATTACATCATTTGATGCATTCGGAGGGTACTCAACTCGGATACTTGTCCTAATTATCAATTAGGACAAATGGCTAAAGGGCTTAGGATTTGGACTTAAGATTTATCTCCCCTCTCTTACCATTGAGATAATGCGATAGGGTACGCTCATCCTGGCAATTCAGGGAAGTCGATACCCGGTACCTGCAACCTACATAAAATCCACACATGTACAAACACAATATTCTAAGCTAAACAGACAATGGCAGGAAGTGGTGCATCGTGTAGATCCTGACTAGCAAGTGCCTACGACTCCCTTCCTTAACCACATCAGAAACACCATACATAAGAAAATAAACACGCACACCATACACATGCAGTATGGGGTAAGTATCCATAAGAAAGCACATGTGATAATAAACCATCTAGCTAATCATCATCGATAACTGAAAACATTGAATAATCATCATACATGCATGAAATATAGAGTACCAAGTAATCTCATCATATAATCAACTAAGTCTGAAATAATATCTAAAAATCTGAAAGTAATTCTACTAAATATCAAGTATAAAACTGGCCTAAAAGAGTTTGGCAAGGATGACTAAAATGCGACTTAGGGGCAAGCACTACATTATCAACATATTAAATCATCTTTTCCTTTTATGTTTAAAGTTATTCAAAGTCTAACCCTCACTCCGCTTATGAATTGCATCATCTTGCATTTAGCTACTACAAATCTATGTTATTGCATAAGTCATTAGGAGAAATAAGGGTTAAATTTGTTGTTAATAGATTCAAGAATATGTTTAGCACTGGTAGCATATAAATTGAATCTAAGGTCCACCCGCTTAGGTTTTGTAGAGCCTGAAGTAGAAGAATGGTCTAGCCTTATAGTTGGCTTGGTGTCTAAAAGGATACCTTAAAGATGGGATGTAGCTACCCCTAGATATATCTTATTGTCATCGAGGTAACTTGAAACCTACAACATTTTAAAACACCAAAAAATTCCAAACCAGTAAGTACACTTATGGTGATAGAACATAAGTTGTCAAAGAATGATGATTCAGTTGAGGTGAATCAAACATTATACAAGTCTATGATTGGAAAATTGAAATATGTAGTACATAGAAAACTTGATATTGCATTATCTACAGGGATAGTTGCAAGGTTCTCTACTAATCCCAGGTAGAATCATTTAATGTTTGTGAAGAGAATAATAAGATATTTGAAAGGAATAGAAGAGTTTGGTCTTTACTACAAGAAGAATTAAAAATTTGAATTAAGAGTCTACACTAATGCTGATTGGGATGGAAACATTGATGTCAAAAAGAGTACTAATGGAGGATCATTTTTCTTAGGAAAGCGACTAGGTACATGGACTACCAAGAAAAAAAATTGCACTTCACAATCTACTGCTAAAACTAAATATGTTGTTGTTGTTGTAAATTGCATAAACATTGTATGGATCAAATAGCTACTCAAAGGTATGAAGGAACAGATCAAAAAACTAGTGATACTTTATTGTGATAATACAAGTGCTATCAATATATCAAAGAATCATGTGATGCACACAAAGACTAAGCACATTTCAATCAAGTATCATTACTTGAGAGAGTTAGTTCAAGATAAAGATGTGAAGATGGAATATGTCAACACAAAGGAACAAATTGTTGATATCTTCACAAAAGCATTACCTAAGGATGCTCATGAGTATCTTAGAGGTAAAATAGGGGTGATACCCCTACCAAAGGCTATATAAGTAAGAAGAGGAGTGCCCTACATCAAACAAGCTAAATTTCATGTTACAAATTGGTGTAGTGGATCTTACTTTAGGAGCTGCCTAAAGTAATCAAAGAGCTAAAACTTCAAATCTGTCACAAGCAAGGTGATAGAGGGAGAAGCTAAAGAATCAAACAAAGTTTATATTTGCATGGTTAAGATGACAATATTTTGGCATAAGTCTTTGACATTGTTGTCAAAGAGGGAGATAATATTTGTTGATCAAAAATATGATTATTGATCAAGAGAGATTGAATAATCAAGAGAGGAAGATTATATCAAGAGATTGTTGTCAAAGAGGAAGAGTTTACTGATCCTATGAGGGAGATAATTGTTGAAGGAGACAATTGTTGATTAGGAGACAAAAGAAAGAGAAATTCTAATATTTATCTAGTTAGAGGGAGATATAGTAAGAGGGAGTTATAAGAAAGAATTTTGTAACCTAATTAGAAGATGGAAGTTGCTGATAGAGGGAGAGATTTCAATACAAGTTTTCTTTTTTGGTGTTGTCCTACTATTTTAACCTAGTGAGTTTGGTTGAACAAAGGTGTTTACCATTTGTTTGATTTGGTTGATCAGTTTGGTTTTTCATCAATGCCAAAGAGGGAGATTGTTGAGATTAGATTGAAAAGATCATTGTTGAGTATAGATTGAAGAAGCTAATCAAAGAGGGAGATTGTTGAAGAAGATTATGTGTTTCAATCATTGTTTTGTCACTAATGTAAAACCTATTTTTTTTAGTAAGACAACTTCTTATAAGATTTAAGTACTATCACTTATTTGATTGATGAAGAGGATTTGATCAAAAGATGTAAGAATAGCACCTAGAGGAAAGGTTGAGTTATGATTATGTAATGAAGTACAAGGATCAGTTAAGATAGTGATGATATGATGTATTGATAATCTACTTAAGGTTACAAAGGCTGGTTACACTAAGAAAATTTAAAAGAACAAGATACACAAAGTTTATCTACCAAGCTTGAGCAAGTGGATAGTAGGTGCCAAGCAAAGTCAATGCAAGCCGAGTAGAAAATTAGTTGGAGCCAAGTAAATGTTCATTCTAGTGTATGCCAAGTAGAATAGTGAATGTTGAGTAAATTTTAGTTGATGTTGAGCCCCAGTAAACTTGAGTTAATGTCGAGTAATTTCATAGAGGATGTTAAGCAATGCAATATGTGCTGAGCATTAGAAGGTTGATAATGTTGAGCTGCTGCATTATTTAAAAGGTCATGGATTCAATGAGTCTGAGCCAAAAAGTTTGTCTTCTTAGATTGTGTGAACCAGGCGAAAGATAAGGTTGATGAGATGGTGGCATAGAATTCAAGGTAAACCATTTTTAGGAAAATTCAAAGTGGATTCTAGGAGAAGTTTCTAGAAGAGATATGAGATATGGGGTAGATACATAGTATCCTACCGAATCTATCCAAACCCTAAATTGGACGATGGAGAATGAGTAGAAAAATATCTTAATTTCTTATTTATAGGAATGGCTTATCATGAAGCAAGGTTGTTATGTGTGATAACCTAAGGAAGATAAGGAGTCAAGGGTTTTTCTTCATCAAGTGACCTAAGAGAAGAGTCTTCAATGGCATGTTAAGAAAGAAGGCTTAAGGAGATGAATGCTTGAAGGGTGAACAAGCTAATAGAGCTACAAAGTATGAAGGCCAAGTAGAATTGAGGACTGAATAATGATCTGTAATCTACAAATGAAGTTGTAAGTTGTATTAGATCAAAGCTTTACTATTACTCTCTAACAATTGTATCAGTCTAGGGTAAATCCTTTGGATTATAGTTGACCTAATAGTCATTTGTAAATCATTTAACTGGGTGACATTCTAAGTGAATGGTCTAAAGTCCTCTACAAGGCTCACTCTTAATAGGGTGATTGAAATCCTTTAATAGTGTCACATTGAACAGTGTCTATTGTAGCCAATAGTCGCATGTTGTGATGGTCAAGCTATTGAGTTGTTATCCTTGCCATCAAGGTTCAAATCTAATAGGGATGAGGTCCGCCGTTTGTGGCCTCATTGGTTCATAGCTCCAAGTCAAAGCATTTACCCCTTTAAAAAAAACAAAAAAAATAGTGTGTATTGTAACCTTTAATAGGGTTGGTCTTTCACAGGGCATCACTTTAGAAGAGTGAAAAGAGTAGCATGTTACTGGTGGTTTTTCCTAAATTGGGTTTCCACATAAATCATTGTGTCGAGTGTGTTGATGAATTTTTTGCGTTTCATGTTTTACATTTTTGCAAGTTGATTTGATAGTAGCCTATGAGTTTCAAGTGATTGAATAATCTTATGGATCCATGCATGAGTATAAATGTTCATGGGTTCACTAAGCTATGAAAAGTTTTATTTATACATCTGGACCTTGGATAACTAATTCACCTTCCCTCTCTTAGTTATTCTAAAGTATTCCAATATAAATCAATTTGTAACTCATTGGAAAATTTGTAGAAATGGTTTCTCTTAACTAGGAAACTTATTTTATTTTGATATGATAAGAAATTTACTCATGGAACCTTGATTTATTTAATATATCACTATTTTTATTTTCATAATATTTCTTCTCTTTGGATCATTTGAGGTTCTCTTTTTTCTAGTTACCTTGAAATAATGACACTTTTTAATTAAAGTGATTAATCTTCTCATTATTCTTTACACAAGGTGAAGGATTCATCTTTAGTCTCATATTTCAATACTTGGAATCTCCTTTCCAACATATTTCAATACCCAAATTTTCTTTTAGAATATGTGTATAATAATGAATAGATTGAAAATGTTCTCTATTTGGATTCCTTCAACTTCTTACACTAATGTTGAACTTTCTCCACCATTTTCCCAACTAATGGTTGTCATTGTAGAGACATAACTTAGCCATGTGATATTTTTCCTCTTTTTTTGTAATGTGGAAAATGATGAATGAACTTTGAATTCACCTAAACTTCCAAAAATAGAGGCACCCAACAAAATAATCTATAGCTACTATATAAACATTCTTTTCTATTTGAGCTTGCATCATGACTCTTAAGATTTTTTTGTGCCCTATTTCTTCTCTTTAATCTCTATAATGCGTCATTTCTCTTTGAACTAACTCTTTTCAATATTCTAAGATATTATATGTTGATCTTTATTGGAACTACTCTTGCATAAAAATTCAGATTTTTTCCCTCCATGTGATTGCTAATTATGACTAATTTTCATTATAGAGCACTTTTTTAAAAAATAAACAAGCCAAATTAGTTAGGATCCATGAACAACTCACTTCATTTGGCCAAAAGTCACATACTACCACATATGTTATCAAATATTAGTGATCTTCATTTCTATTTGGTCTTTCAACCATTGTGACTTCATCCCTTAGTATTGCAATAAGGACAAATCTCTACTACACATGTGGCAAATCAAGTTTAAGTTATTAGTGGTTGTAGTTGTGTCATAGATTTCTAGTTTGAACAAATGACAAATTGTAAATCTCTCTTAGATCTAGTTAGTTGTCTAGAGTAATCCACTTGTCCATTACTCTGTTTGTGATGTCAAATCCAAGTGTATTGTCAAACTCTTAATATTTTTTTATCAATCTATTTTTGCAACATTTTAGGAATGTAGGTTGTTAATTTAGCTATATAAATGTTGGTAAACAAATTTTTCTTTTTGATTTAACTCTTATATGCCCAAATTTGTGAATAATATATGGTTACAATAGTTGGAAAGTTGCTTCTAAAAAGATCAACTTTCCTCTATATTATTAGGTACAACTCCCTATTGTAGATTTGAAATGAATTATGTTTGTTCCTAAATCTAAAATGGGGCATGTTATTAACTTGAGAATAGTAGAGGTGAACCAAGCTAGGCCTAAATAGGAACTAACTCAGGCAAGAAATGGTATTTAAAGATTAATAAGCTTATGAACTCATACATCTTATGAACCCATAGGGCTTAATGGTTCAATATTGCATACTAACGAATACTAAACTAATTCAGTAGGAAAATAACTATAGAGAAATAAAGATTAACTTAAAGGAAAACACCTAAGGGATTTCTCTTGAACCTATGATGACAATACTTATCATATTCAGTTCACTGCCTCAAAATAGGGGAATGAAATTGTGTTCATTCATTGTTTTAATTCAGATAATAGAGAAAGCATACAATTAACATCTAATAGAATGGAACAGAAAATAATTGACACAAAATACCATTCAATTGGCTCTACAACATCAAGTATTTCACACCAAAAATTATTTGACCTTTATTAATCTTTCATTCCAATACATATAGGAATCTGAGATGACCATTACAAAGGAAGTTTAATTGGTTCATCCCTTCAAAAATGACAAATGGAAAGAAGACAATTTTTCCATTACAATAATTCCATCAAAATAAAAAAGAGGTAGAATATGAATCATTTTGCCTTCTTTCCCTTTTTTGCTTTTGACCTATAGGCCTTAGCAGTGACAATAATTGGAATCAATTCCTCATGCCTATGTAAATGTACATTAGCATATCTTAAGAGCCATTTAGAATTCTCTCTAGCCAAATCTTTGACAACACTTATCCGATCTTTTATTTCCTCCATGGCCACATGCACACATCCACCAAGTTTCTAGAGCTCAAAAATTCTATTCTAGTGACCAGAAGATATCCCCGTCAGATCATCTATGTAATTGGAGAAGTTTTATTACATGACAGCTACTCCAATTATTCCCTTTTCTTGTCTACTAGTCCGAGTTCATATGTAGGCCACTTAGGAGTTCATAGTCTCTATCCTAGTCCTTCTTCTTTTTAGCTTATGTTTTCTTAAGCCCTTCTTCTTTACCATGATCATCTTAGACTTGAATTGCATGCTCTAAAGCCAGTCAAACAAAGGTTCATCTCCATTGGGAAAGATCTTCACTTTGACAAAATCCTTAGCCTTCATGTGGATAATCATCTTCAATAAAGAGATACAATCTTTACTCTTAGTTTTCTCTACAGCTAAGGTTGCCCTATTTTTTGAAATGTTATCCTTCTCTATTTCTAGCCTCAATATAGCATTGCCAATTTTCTCTATAATGGTGAGTCTCTCCAATTTGAGTTTCCCACTCCATTCTCTACCAATTTTCTCAAAGTGTTTATCTTCTTGGAGTTATGAGATGATTTCTTGGATATCTATAGTACTATGATCACTAGTGATCGGCATTCTGGAGATGCTTGCCAATGGGGTGATCAATTGTCTGATGAAGCTATTTAATTCTTGAATTTTCACCTTCATCCTGACCTTTGACAATTTATGGCTTTCTAGTTGTCCTTCAATCACCTCATTTTTTGGCTTCCATAAGCCAACCTTGGTATCATATCTAGCCTCCCCAAGATCCACCGAATGCAAGAAAAAATCATCAATAGACATATCTTCAATTCTTCCCTCTTTGATAGGATTTTCTATCTCCATTGTTAGATTCCCTATTTTGAGATCTTCTCTAAGGATGGACAAGGTGTTTTTTTTCTTGACATTACTCAGTGTTGATCTAGAGAAGATAGAAAGAGATAATGTATCCTTGTTGGGGGTTCCTTCATCTTTTCTCTTTCTCTTTTTGTCGAGAGTGTCCTCCAACCATGAATCTTTGCCTATCACCTTGGAGGTAGTCCTAAGGGAATCTATGCTAAACATCTTTCTCTTGACCAGGGTGATTGTTCTTGCAGTCAAAGAGAAAGGATTCTTTGAGGCTTGTGAAATGAGCTTTGAATAGTCTTGGCCCTTATCTACTTCTAAAGTCTTCTTCATTGCATCATTAGATTTAGTGGACTCACTATCATTTCTTCCTCCATCTCCTAGATCCACCACCTACACTTGAGGACTACTTAGTAGGAGAATTTCAACACTTATAGATGGAACTAGCTTGCTATGAGGTGAGAGGGCTAGAGTTACTACACCATCTTTTAGTTCCTCAACCTTCTTCTTCTCAACTTTTGGTTGGGTTCTGATCACTCGGAGAGAGCCATCCTAGCAAGTCTTAGCCAAAGGAACATTTTTGTTAGGAGGTTGATCACCTCCACCTGATGGTTGAGCCGATCCTTGAGTGACAACCAAAGTTTCACCTAATGTGCCACCATGAGAGAAGGAAGCCACTATAACTACTAGAGAAGCTTGAGTGGATGTGCTTTTACTTCAACTCCTTCTAGCTATAGTCAGTCCATTTGACCCATTTCCTAGTCCTTTCGATAATCTGGGCCATCATTATATCTAGCTCCTCTCTTGCATCTTCATAAGGTTTCAAGATGATTGGAGTGCCTCTTAGCTTGGTTAGATAGGTGTTACTATACATGTTCTATCCGTCATTCTCTACTCCTTCTGCATCAATATTAACTTTATACATTCTTACTTGATCAATTGTTAGCCTAGTGAAATCATGATCATGGCTCTTGAACTCATCCTTAAAATTGTATTGATCACACATCCAATCTACAACACCTCCCTTGCATACTCATTTGGATCAAACATGGGCCTCAAGACTTCATACATCTCCAACTTATACTTCATTTCAAACACTTTTAGCATGCTCTTTGCATAAGAATGGGTTTCAAAACTAAAAGCTCTCACCTTCATAGGGAATTCATACCCTTTCTTCTTCAGACTCATAGATAGCAAGTTCACTTGAATTTCTTGCCTCATGATCTTGATCAACACTATCATACCAATAGGATACCTTGGTAGTTTCAAGGGGAAACCATCAAAAGCTACAAGACACAAATACAAAAAGGATGAGAATTGGATGAAATAACTCCCAAATTGGCTAATGGCCACCATGGATTCAAGACTAAATCTCCTCTATGGACATCCCTGTAGCTCCTTGCAAATTCTCATGGTGAAAGCATCATTAACTCTTACATACTCTACATAACTATTTTCCAATTGTAAGCATGGGTAGAACTCATAAGACTTCACATCATTAGGAAAATTTTCAACCCTTGGGAGGCTTGGCCATAATTTTAGAGAATTAAAGATGTAAATGAGGAAAGAGGACATATAGAATGTGTTGTATAATTTTTCAGTATGGAGAGCATTGGACAAAATCTTGCTTACCTCGTTAGCCCAATAAATATATTGGGCATCAGAGTAGATGACTTGCACCAAAAAGAAATATTTCTCAAAAAAGTTTAAAGCATATACCTCACCTTTCAATCTATCTAAGAGGACCAAGATGTCAATAATCTCAATATTGAGATCAGCCCCAAACATAGTCTTAGGTACCTTACTCTTGGTGCTCCATGGTTTTTAGAACCATGACTGCATGATTTCCTTTCTCCAAATCATCTTCTTTGTGAAGAACTTAGAAATGGCTACTTTGAAAGTCAAATTTGAAAATTCATCTCATTCCAGATCTCGAAGGCAATTCGCCACAATTTTCTTGTCAATGGAGATCAACACTATGTCATCTAGTAGCACAATTTGTCTAGTATCCAGGTTCTAATTATTTATACATTCATGGATTAACTCTAGGGCCTAGAATGCCATTGGAAAACTAGTTTCTTCAACCAACCTAAATCCTCAAAACCTCTTAGTAATGGGATGGATCAGCTTTGACCTTACTCTCTTTTGAAAACCTTTCATGTCGTAGAAATAGAGAGAGGTATCCATAAAATTCTCCAGTGAAGACTTAATTTTGTTCAACCTGTCAAAACCCATCAATCTAGTTGCCATTCTTTTTGAACATGAATTTTGAATCAAGAGAATCAAGGGAATAGATAATGCAAAAATATTAGCTTTTTGAAAAAGTTATGCACATTAATAGAATAATAGTTCAAGAAAGAGCGACAGTTTGTTCAACTGTTCATATTTCCATATATACGGGAGCTTTGATCCATCTGTTAATCTTCAAAATTTATGCCACATGAATGAATTGAAGGAGAGATCCATTGAAATAGTAAATGTGTGATTTTGATAGATCTCTCAGGGCCTTTTCACTATTAGATTGGTCCAATGGTAACTTTCTATATTTCCATACTTACTTTCTCATTTTCCTTTAAGTTTTAGGAAGTTACTAATAGAGTACTCTATGAGAAAATATCTGTTGAGTTGAATTCTACCCATTAACTCTTTCCCACAATGTTAATTTATTTCTATTATCATCTTGATATGTCTTATGCACAAACTGTGGGGCCAATCTACTTACTAGCTTGATTTTCTTTAAAATCCAAGAAATTGTCTTCTTGGGTTGAAAATCCGCTGAGGGGAAGACAATTTCCATTTCTCTACCCACTTCTCCTTTTTAATTGGCCTTTAGACCATTTTCTTCTTTTGGGATTGGAAATGTCTAAGGGGAGTGTGAACATTCACTAGGGACCCACCTTTTTTTTCTTTTCCTTCAAAATTTCCTTTTGTGAAAAACCAACTTCATGGATTGAAAACTCACCAAGGAGAAGTTCATTCTGGGTTTTTTGCAGGGAATGATTACGAGAGCTTGTGATGAATCCTAAACATTTTCTAAGGTAAATAATCACAAAGGGAACATAGATTCACCATAGGGTACCCTACTTTTTTCTTGCCTTGATCCATATGCATCATTTGGTGTCCTTTGCAAGAAATCATCTTCATGGGTTAGAAACCTGTCCAGGAGAAGATGAAGTCTAAATTTTTGCAATATTCTATTTTTATTTAGAAAGTGATAGACTACAAGTTGATATAACTTTTTAAATGATCTTTGTAGGAGCAACATGAATCTCCATCGGTCCAGGAACTAACCTACCCACACAATCCATTTTAATACAAAGGAAAACCAATCGGCTATGAGATGTGGAGAAGGGAAAAATGAGAAATCTTATGGAGACTCAACCCACCTAAGAGAGCTTAGACCTAGACTCAAACACAACTAGGAACTCACTATAACCTAAGAGATCACTTTCACTAATTGGGTAGAGGATAAAAAGTGAGGCAACAATAAATAGGATCTTATTATTCAATAATTTCAAGTTGGTAATTCTTCTTCTCTTATCTATTTTTTTTCTTGTGTATTGCAACTCTATTTTTCAATATGGTATCAAAGCTAAGTCTGAGATTTATTTAGTGACATTTTCAAAATTCTTTAGTGTTGAAGATGTAATATGTTTGCAAAAGGATTCATTGAAATTAATATCAGTTGTGTGTTGATATCATTGGAGTTATTTGGGAAGAGTACTCATTATGATAGTACTCTCAAGTGTAAGAAAAGAAAAATTTAGTAAAAAAAAAATCTTGTTAGTTTTCTCTTGTGTTGTGATGGAAAATCATGTAGATTCTTATCTAACTAAATCAAATAAGTTAGATGGTACCAATTATGTTAATTGGAAGTTCAAGATGTAGACTCTAATTGAGGGGCATAATGTTTGGGTCATTGTAAATGGGAAAGAGGCAAAGCCTACATCACCTACAACACCACTAGATGGTATCCAAGATTCAGACAAAAAAGAATTAAAAGACAATATTCTCTTTAGAATGTCAGTAAAAGACTTAGTTATCCCTCACATAAGGGGCATTACTACTTCTAGTGGTACATGGTCAACTTTGAAAATTTTGAATAAGATTAGAAAATCAAATAGAATTTTGGTTTTAAAGAGAAAATTATTGTCTATGAAAATGGAAGTAAATGGAAGTGTTAGTGAATTTATATCAAGAGTTAAGGAATTGTGGGATAAATTAGTTGATGTTGGTGAACAAGTATCCAGTAGTGATCTAGTAACAGTTACTTTGATTGGAATGGTCAGTGATTATCAAATTTTCATTATTATTTTGGCTGCAAGAGAAAATACACCCTCTTTTGAGAATTTGGTAGGTATTCTTCGACAAGAAGAAGAGACAAAGAAGCATGTGGATAATAGATTTCAAAGTGTAGAGTTAAATTTGATAGTGAAAGATAAGAAGCCATACTAAGGAAATAAATGGTTATAGATCAAAAGATGGGATAAATTTGACAACCAAAGGAACAAAGAAGAAAAAAAGTATCATGATGGAACAACATCCAAATCAAATATAAAGAAAAATAGAAATTGTGGTTATTATTAAATAAACTTTGTCATTATTCATATGAATGTCACAAAAACAAAAATAATGAGTCCAAAAACAACAAATATGAGGGTAATTTTTTCAATAGTGATGTTGCAATAAGTGACAACCTTCATGAGTTGAAGTCATGTGTATTTGATTATGCTCTTTCAATTGAATCAAGTAATTTTAATGATTGGTTTATAGATTTAGGGATATCAATCTACATGTCATGTCATATAAATCGGTTCAAAATAATTCAAAATAAATATGATGGTAGAAAGATATATTTAGGAGACAATAGGTCATGTGAAATAAATGGATGTGGTGATGTAAGTGTACAACTACCTAATGGTCATGTGAAGAAACTTTCTAATGTCATGTATGTCCCAAAAATTAAGAAGACTTTGATTTTGGTTTTAACAATTGTTGATCAAGTTCTAAAAGTTGTATTCTTGAAGATAAGTTATAACGTTAAAGACATGGAAAATCACAATAATTTGATTGTTAAAGGAATCAAGATGGGAGGTTTGTATAAACTCAATTTCAAAATAGAAAGTCACCATGCAATAGCTACTACATGTGTATCTACTAAAGAGATATGGAGTAAGAGGTATGGTCATTTAAATTTAAAAGAGTTCATTTGACTACAAAGAAAAGAGATGGTGCAAGGTCTTCCAATATTTAAGGATGAACAAAGTAGTTATGATGGACGTGCATTAGGAAAACAATATAAAAATAAATTTTCAGTAAGAATCAATGTCTTTGAAAGAACTATTCTTGAACTTGCGCATTCAAATGTGTGTTCTCTTGTGAAAAATTAATCACTTGGGGGGCATCTTCCTTTTTTATATTTTTTGATGATTGCACTAGATACACTTGGTTGTGTTTCTTAAGAAATAGGAGTGAAGTTTTTGAATATTTCAAAGAATTCAAAAAAATGGTATAAAAATAAACAACTCACAATGTTAATATTCTTAGATTAGATCAAGGGAGAATATACTTCAAATTTTTTTCTAAAATATTGCAAAGATAATGGCATTCTTAAGAATTATGTAGTTTCCCATTGTCCTGAACAAAATGGTGTAGCTAAAAGAAAAAGAAAAAACAATTTGTGAATGTGTTAGGAGTATGCTAAAAGAAAAGAATCTCTCTAATAATGTGTAGGTTGAAGAAATTAATAGATATAAATTTGTTAAATAGAAGACCTACCAAGTATGTTGCAAGAAAAACTCCTTATGAAGCTCTTGTTGGAATTAAGTCTATTGTTAGTCATTTGAGAAGTTTGGCAGTAAGGCATATTGTCATATTCAAAAAGAGAATAGATGGAAACTTGATGCAAAGTCATTCAAATTTAAATTTGTTGGTTATTATATTGTTCACAAGGCCTACATTATGTTTAATCCTACTGCTCATAAATTGTGTTCTAGTAGAGATGAATTTTTTTATGAATTTGTAGATGATATTCAAGAAGAAGAAAAGGTGGAAAAAACCATTTTATTGAAATAAATTGAAGAAGACAATGAAATTTCACATATTGTAGATCAATAAACTCATGATCAAAGTGGGAATGAAATAATTCAACTTGAGGCCACTCCATCCAATAATGAAGTAGTAAGAAGATCAACAAAGAAAATCAAGGCACCAATCAAGTATAATGATTATGGTTTAATGACTCAAGTAATGAGTGTAGATGAAGCTCAAAATTTTGAAGAAGTTACAAATCATAAAGAATGGATGAATGTGATGCAAGAAGAATATGTTTCAATTATTAATAATGAAACTTAGGAACTAACTAAACTACCAACAATTAAAATTCTTATTGGTTGTAAATGTTGTTCAAAACAAATTTAAATGCTAATGGCATTGTTGATCAATTCAAAGCTAGATTAGGTGCAAAAGGATGCTCACAAAAGGAAGGAATTGATAATGAAGATACTTTTGCACAAATAGCTAGAAAAAATACTATTAGACTTATTATTACACTTTCTACTAAATTGTATTGGGTTCTTCATCAAATAGATGTTAAATCAACATTTTTAAATGGTGATATAAGAGAGGAAATTTATTTTGTTCAACCTGAAGCTTTTTTCAAACAAGGAAAAAAAACATTTGGTATGCAAGTTTAAAAAGGCATTATATGGTCTCATACAAACATTAAAATCATGGTATGATAAAATTGATAAATTCTTCTTTCAACAAAGATATATCAAGAGAAAAAATGATCCAAAGTTGTACATAGAGAATTATGAACATGGGAATGTTGTTTTTCTTTATTTGTATGTGGATGACTTAATTATAATAGGAAGTTCTATAGAGTTTATTGATGTAATCATGGTAGCTTTGTCATGGGCAGTTGAAATGAAATATCTTGGAAAAATGCATTATTGCTTATGAATTGAAGTGTGGAAGCAAAATGGTAGGACTTTGATTACTCAAAGTAAGTATGCAAAGAAGTTAATCCAAAAGTTTAATATAAAACATTATAAAGTAGCATGTACTCCATTGGAACAAAATTTCAATTTCTCTTGTGAGAGTGACACTTTAAAGAAGTCAATGAGACATTGAATAGGCATATAGTGGGAAGTCTAAACTACTTGACCATGACAAGACCTAATATGTCATGCCTAGAATTTAGGGCAAAACACAACTATCTTTATTTTTATTTTAAGTTTATTTATTTATAAATTTTTTTTTTAAAAAATGTTAAAGAGCCTCAAATAGACATATGTATATTACAACTAGAATGTCGATTAGCTAGACATTCCTCCTACATCTACTTAGGGTCACAAGTAATGGTTATGTTCCTCAGGATATGTTGGATATTGATTCCTACTACTTTTACTTATAGGGAAAGATCTCTTCAGACAAAAGCTTAGTTTAGAGTGATATAGTCAGAAGTATTGTGATGTACTAATGTTTCTAAATGGGGCTTTAGACATTGTGTTTTATCCTTTGGACTTAGTTTCACATTTGAATTATATTCACATGTATAGTTTCATATGACATTACCTTCATCCTTCCATATTATCTAACATGGTATGTTCACATCACTGGTCATATCTGCTTATTATTATACTTTACCATTAACTAAGTATTACACCTTTACCCAATAATACTACTAGTTTTAACCCTTAACTCATTACATTTTTAGACCAATCCCATATCATTATATATAAATATGCTTGATTTATTAAGATTCTAATTCTACTAATATCATACTATTGGTTATCTATTAAATAGCACTGATTAACATCTAGCTTGAATTATTTCTAATGCAAAAGTAGATTCAATAGACTTGTATACTAATAATCTATACTCATTCTAAAACCCAACTTCTTGCTCGATTTAACTATATAATTATACTTCACTAAATCAAATTTTCCTAATAATTAATTATCACATCTTCTACTTCACTCCTAGACTTGCCACTTCCCATATCATCACCTAAAATAATAATACATAGCAACTTACATGTTTATATTAATTTTAAGCCTCAATTATTTTTATTTTTATTTCACCATTACTAACTCAAATTTATTATTCTATCATAATTACAATTTATAATATTCCATATTTTAATATTACAACTATACTAAACAAAATTCTATATAAATTATTTTTGTACATCACACACCTTCATAATCACCAAATATTCTTTATTATAATTGTATTATTATATTTAATATTATACCATTCAATTTATATTTATCAATGCACTAATACCATATCAACAAAACCAAAATTACATGCTTAAAATAATTCTAAAATCTACTAAACAATAATGAGTGTGTTTATCACTTCAATACTAACTAGCTAACTACTTCCATTAGCCTAACTACTAGCTAATCTACTACTCTCAATTTAATCCCTCACATTTTACAATCACTAACTTATCCTTTAAATATTAAGTAAATATCCATTATTACACACTACCATCCTTTCAATTCATGAACCTACTCACGTATGACTTGTCTGCATAATATAACATCTAGGTATAGCTTTTTTTCCCTACATCACTCCATCTCATGCAAAGTACTTTACCTTCCATCAATCCTAGCAATCTAACCATCCACCCCAAGTTGACTTTTAAAATCAAACTATTGGAAATCTGATTGAAAAGCTCATTGTTGAAGATCAAAGAGGGAGATTGTTGCAAAGAAGGAAGGTTGTTGCTTTCAATAATTGTTTTGTCATTGATGTCAAACTTGTTATTTATAGGAATGACATTTTCTTATAAGATCCAAGTACTATCACTTAGTTGATTGATGAAGAGGATTTGATCAACAAGATGTAACAAGAGCACCTAAGGGAAAGTTTGAGTTATGATGTTGTAATGAAATGCAAGGATCAGTTAAGATAATGGTTAAATGATGTATTGATAACTACCTCAAAGATACAGAAGTTGGTCACACTTAGAAACATTGGAGGAAGAAGTTGTAACAAAGCTAAATGCAAAGATTAAACTAAGATCATTAGTGGGTGCTAAGCAAGTTAGTTGAAGCTGAGAAAATTATGAGTAGGAGCCAAGTAATAGGAAATTCTAGTGTGTGCTGAGTGATCTTCAGGTGCTGAGCATTAGGAAAAACATAGTTGATGCTGAGTAACACAGTATGTGTCGAGCACCCATTTTCAATAGTGTCGAGTTGTTGCATTATTTCAAATGACAAAGATTCACAAAATTTGAGCCAACAAAGTGGTTACCTCAAATTTTGTGAACGAGTTGAAAGATGAGGATGATGAGGTGGTGGCATAGAATTCTATGTAAACAATTTTTGGACAAATCCAAGAGGATTATTCAAGAAGTTTCTAGAGGAAACAAAATATGGGTTAGATGCAATTAATCCTACCTAATCAATGTGAATTGAAATTAAAGAATGGAATAATTGAGCAAAAAATGAACTCCAAGACTTCTATTTAAGGAGTCATAGACCAAGAAGCAAATGCTACTGATACTATTGCTACTGAAGAGCCAAATCTGTGAAGTGGTTAGAACGGTGTCAAGGAGAAGGTATCTAGAAGAAAGAAGAGCATAGAGGCACTGCTTCTATAAGTGGTCATGAAGAGATGATTGCACTAGTACATTGAGCATGGACACTCAAGGAGACTAAGCTTAAAAGGAGGGCAAGGTGTCAGAGTTATAGTGATGGTATGAGCTGAGAAGTGATATGAGATCTGCAAGATAAGTTGTATGTTGTAGTCAAGTCAAAGATTTTTTAATACACTCTAAAAATTGTATTAGATATGAAAATCCTATGGACTTAGGTTGGTTTAATATCCATTTATAAATCCTTTAACATGGCGAAATTCCAAGTGAATGTTCTAAAGTCCTCTAACTAGGACCACTTCTAATAAGGTGGTTAAATCCTCTAACAAGGTCACATTTGACAGTGTGTTGTAAGCTTTTAATCAAGTAGGCCTTTCATAGGGCATCACTTCATAAGAGTGAGAATTGAGTAGCATGTTATTGGTGATTTTTCTCAAATTGAGTATCCACATAAATCACTATGTCATGTGATATGTTTGCATGTTGATTTGCAATAACTTGTTGATTAGTAAAGTTAAATCTTGGAAGAATGAATGAATGAATGGGCTCACTATACTTAGTACAAAGTTTGAATAGGACATTTGGACCTTGAATAACTTATTCACCCCCCCTCTCAATTATTCTAAATCATTTCTAACAATTGGTATCAGACCCATTTGCTAATTTAGTTTCAAGGTACTAGAAGTAGGAAGATCAAGATGTCCAAGAGAGAAGTTCCCAAGCTCAACAAAGACAACTTTGTTGCATGGAAAAGTCTGATGAAATTTCACTTTGGATCAATAGATAACTATGCACAAACCTCAATTGGAACAGAACATGTAAATCTAACAAGACCTCTTACTGTAGATGATTTGAATAAAAAGGAGCACAATCAAGCAATGTTGGAGATTGCCGCTACACTTAATTATGCAGAATATGATGACATCAAAGACTGTGATACTGCATTCATGATGTGGAAAGCCTTATTAGATATCTATGGAGTAGATCATAATGTCTAGAGAGCAAAGAGAGAAAGCCTAAGAGGAAAGTTTGATGACATGAAAATGGGGGAAGGTGAAAATTTTGCTCACTATGCTACAAGAATGAAAGAATTAGTAAGTGCAATAAGAAGTCTAGGTGGTCAATTGGAAGAAGAAATTGTCATTAGAAAATACTTAAGAATTATGCTCCCTATCTATGCTATTAGAGTTTTAGCCATCCAAGAGCTAAGTTGTGTACAAGGGAACACACTAACCTTTGAAGGAATAGTGGGAAGACTTATTGCATTTGAATTGTCCAACTTTGATAACTATAGACCTGAGAACCTTGAATCTACTTTGAAGACCAAGATGACAATAAAAGACACTAAGGAGGAGACATCAAGCAAGAAGAGAAGAAAAGGAAAACATGCATATAGTGATAGCAGCATAGATGTGGAAGATGTGGAATAGTTAGAAGCATTACTGGCTAGGAGATTCCATGGAGGCAAAGGTAAATTCAAAGGTAAGCTCCCTATCATATTTTTTAATTGCAATGAAGTGGCTCATATTGCTACAAGATGTACACAGAAGAAGAACTACATAGAAGGAAACAAGAGGGAAGATGATAACAAAGACTACAAGGAAAAAGGCAAGAGATTCTACATTGTTGAAGAAGATTTTGGTGAGAATGATGATGAAGTAGTCTATGTGGCCATGAAAGATGAATCAAATAAAGATGAAGATGAAGCAACAACATTGGTTACTTGTGTGAACAAAAATGACAAGTGGATCATAGGCAATGGATGCTCACATCACATGACAAGAGATAAAAGTAAGTTCATTACCTTTATTCAATATGATGGAAATAGTGTTAGATTTGGTAATGATGCTCCATGTCAAATTAAAGGAAAAGGCTCTATTAAACTCATAGAGAAAATTTCATGTGATAATGCATACTATGTTGAAAGATTGAACTACAACTCATTGAGTGTATCACAGTTAGGTAATGAAGGTTGCAAAGTAGAGTTTGGAAACAAAACTGCTAAGATCTATGACACTGATGGAAATCTGATAGGAAGAGGTGAAAAACTAGGAGTAATCCATTTTACCTAGATATGGAAGATACAAAACATCTTGTTGTTAGACTTGATGATGTGTGGTTATGGCATAAAAGGTTGTGTCATGTTAACTTTGATAATCTGATCAGCATCAGCAAAAAGAACAAGGTCAGAGGTGTTGGCTCCTAATTTAACAATTTTGAAAATGACAAAGAAACCAAACAAATGCATCTAAGGCTAGAAACTTCCTATGACGAATACACCTGACTTTAGTCTTGGATCAACTATAAGGCATAACTCCTCCTTCTACTTTAGGCTTTGCAAGACCTAGGTAGGTAGGCCTCAGATTCAATTGATACAGTACCAGTACAAAACATATCCCTGAATCTATTAAGCAGATGAGAACCCTTATATCTCCTAATAACTCATGCAATAATAGAGATCTACAATAGTTGAATGGAAATCTATGAAATGCAGAAGCTGAGTGAGGGTTAAAATTTTTTAGCTCTTCAACATAAAAGGGTAAAACATGTTTGATTAATAATGTTGAATTCAACAAAACCTCAGATATGTAGCAGTAAGACCTAATGATCCTGTAAATTGATCAATGCCTTAACCATTGGAAAAATCTATGAATCAAAAACACACATATGGGTATCTGATATGTATTTGTATCTTCAAATATCTGATCTATCTATTCAACTTGTAAATAGACATCAATGTTCAATTTAAACCTCATTCTTACATGATATCCCCATCAGTAAACTTACAACCTTGTTGATTTCCCTAAAGCATTTGAATAACCCTTTGAGTTACAAGCAACAATGAAATAACATACAACCTTAAGGGACTGCAACTACAACCTAAGCTCTATGTCAAAGATTATAAAATATTGAAGATTATTGATAAAGGAGACAAGATTCAAGTGAAACTCAATCATCTGCTGCTCTTTGTATTATTTCCTTGAAATTATATAGTCATATGCATGAAATGAAAAACATGAAACAACTTAACAGATCTAAACTATCTATATTAACCTTCCTATAGCTGTTCATATAAGAGAGAATATGGTGAAGAAAATGGTTTCACAGTAAAACACTGGAACCCTATTGGTATTACCCAGAGAAAACTGCCAACCCTTACAAGGAATGAAAGATAGAAAGATATAGGAGAAGATGAATTCCCAGATCTGATCTATGCCTAACATGTATCCACTTGGAATTCAATCTTTTGCAACTGAACAACTTCTTTTTTCCTTCTCCCATTTTGATCTGATTTTGTTTCATCGTTACTTTGTAACTAATTTGCAAATATTTTTGACGAAATGATGAAAATGTCATGCCCAAACTACGAGGGCAAAAACACAATTTTTTTTTTTTGATATATATTAAATTGCTCTAAGTTTGGAAATGATTGATTACAGTTTAAGAAAAGTTTTCTCTACATCATCCTTGGTTAAAAAATTTTGTGGAGGAATACATCGTCAGGATTTTGAAGTACCTCATTATTAGAGTGATATCAATGTTTACTTGGTTTGTTATCACATTTCTTAAACAATCATGCGAAAATTATTTTAATAACAACCTTCAAGAAAAATTGGGTTTAGATTTTTCGTAAAATCCAATCAAATAAACTCGAGTTTAAACCTATATAAATCAGCCAATTAACCTTTCATACTTATCTACCTAGAATGATCTTAAAACAAAACATTAATCCCATAACTTAAATTAAAGGTTATTAATGTGAAATTTACACTAGTCTTAGATTTAATTTACTAACAACTAACTAATTCTAGAATTGATCTAACTGTGCACAAACTGAATGTCTAAACTTTAAGTAGCACTTATCTTTACAATTTAAATAAAATTAAAACTATCTAATTAAAACATGAAATTAATCTAATATTACTAAAGAAATATATGTAAAATCTAAACATCATAACTTTAACAAATTTACAATTTAAACTAATTAAAACTAAAACAAATATACAAATTTCTAAACACTACTACAATATTTATTGCTAATTACATTTAACATTCCTAACCCTAGTACTATTAATAACAATAATAATATACCATTTATAATAATTATAATAAACTAATTAATTTACAATAACTAACCAACTTAAAACTTAACTAAAATAAACTTATTTTTAACTTTACATAAAACACAACTTAAAATTAATAAACTAATTATAAAACTACTAACCCAAACCACCCTACACTACCCTAAGACCCCACCTACACCCTAGCCCCCCCCTGCGCACACACTGCCCGAGGTCTGTACATGGCAGGTCACCCCCCCCCCCCCCCTTAATCCCGTGTGGGCGGAAGTTGCGCAGTCCAAAGAGGATGCATGAGGTGGCATCTAGCACTAGGGAAGAGACCAGGACCCAAGCAAAAGAAAACTTTTGCTACTTTGCTTAACTACCAAAAATTAATGACCTCCCCCAAGTTGATTGAGCACTCAGTACAAAAAGGAAAAGAGGATGAGACATGCACTAGTAGGAGAAGAGTAATCATAACAAATTTGCATAAGCCTTACCAAAATTTTCAAAAAAAAGTGATGCGCAAAACAAGGAGATAGATTTGGGGATGGGAGGTGGAGACAGGTGACGTCACCCTCCCATCCAGACCTTTTTGACTTTCCATATTTTTTAATAAAACTATTTTTTAATAAGCATTTCAAATCTGACACCCAAGGAAGGTGGTTAGAAAATTTAAGAGATAAAGTTTTATAGGTAAGAAAAGATATTTAGTTTATATTAATTTTAAATTATACTATACACAATTTCTATAATCATTATAATTTTAATTTAATTTTACAAGATTTTACATATGATTTAAAAGAGGATATTTGAAAGAATATTCTCTATAATGAAAGGGGCATTTAAGTTGTTTTCCCATACAAATTCTAGAGACTATATGGCTCTTGGATAAAACTTTTTTTTTTTTTGAAATTTATCTAAGTATAGATTTAAAGTCATGTATTTTTTTTTTTTAAGGTGTTTATATATTTCTTTTTGACAAGCTTTAAACATTGATACAATAGTTTATGTCTAAAAAAATACATGATTAAGTTTGATCTCCTTACATCCTGAATAGAACTATTAACTATAATCCTCTTTTCTTTCTTTAACATAAATTTCATTTTAATCATATAATGAACATATAAAGAACTTGAAAATTTTGCTCAAATCAACTAAATCTACTTCCATGGTATAATTTTCGTTTTCAACATAAAGGAAAACCTTGAAATTTTTACCAATTTATACATCATCAATTCCATCCAAATTTTAAAATTCATCCATCTAAATTTAAAATTTACAACTACATCACATGACAAGCAATTATACTCAACACGAATTTTATTGACCAACCTGATTCAAAGGCTCAACAGAGAGAGAATCAGGAAGAAAACTCGGCTTTGTTGCCAATCCAACAAAGTTTGAAATACAACTTACATAGGATTTCAATCCTAAATTACAACAGTTTTAATTGGAGTTTCTTCATGACCCTCATCAAGGGATTCATATCAATTTCTGCATCATATTTCTAGTACCTTGGAGGGAACAGAATCTGATCAAGTGACCAAAAGCATGACCAAGAACAAATCAAAACATGCATATTTATACAAGGTTTTCACAATAGAATCTACAATGAATCAACACTAGGGAAAGGTGGATTCTTCCAACTAGGAGAAGTCAAGCACAACACCAAATCAGATGCCCAATCGGGGCTATTAACCAAGAACTTCTGTTCTGTCATTTAAACATGCCATACTCATACCAGGTTTGTGCTGATGGGTAGGGGCCCATAACACCCTACCCTTTCTCCCTCTTCTCATCCTGAGAAGAGACTCTACACTAGTTGGAGTCCAACTAAACAGACCTTTCCCAAAATTGGTCACTTTTGCCCTCTCCAAGGGTGAGTAATACCAAAACACCCATGCAAGGAAAAACTCAAAATTGCAAACATAAACATGAAAGGAAAACAACCAAAATAACATGGTTTTCAAATCTTACCAACATACCCACAAACATACAAACATTGAAACAACAACAAGGTAGCATGAGCATGAAACAACCATGAAAGCTAAATAAGGGAGATGAGAATTTCCTACCTTCACAAAGAGGTAATGGCAATGAACAAATTTGAGTAGAGTTTCCACTTCCTTCCTTCAATCTTCAAGAACTCCTCTCTAAATGTAGAGATTGGTAACAACCTCCACAAGTCTAAGAAGGGCCTCTAAATAGGCCTCAAACTCAACCACCAAAAGGGGCAATAACTATTTCCACCCATTAGCAATTCTAGAAACTCCTAACTCAACCTACACTAAGGTTAAACCCCAAGTGGAGATGAGGTGAGGTAACACAAGATAACCATGGTCAATTTTCGCACAAAGGCAAAAAGAGACTTTTTGAGTGACCTCAAAAGTCAATAAAAGGGGCTTAGGGGTTGGAAAAGACCCCTAACCCATACCCATACCCCTTGGGTATAAAAATTTCATGTTTTAAGCCTTAGGAAAAAGGTTTTAGAGCCAAACAAAATCTAGGAATAAAATAGGACCTTCTAACTACTTTAACATGCAAATTAAGCACTAATCCAGATTAGGGATGACTAACCTCAATTAAGAACCTAATTAGCAAACTGACACCAACTAAGCCAACTTGGGTCCAAAGGTTAAACAACTAACCCTAAACAACCACTGAAGCACGTAACCATTTTACGAGTGTCAAGCAACACTGAAAGAACATAATTACGAACATTAACATTCACTGAACAAAGAAGATACATACATATATCTCACAAGACAACACGTGAATTATGAACAACAAGGTTTCCAAAATTAGCACAAAGAGATCAGTTCTGTTCCTCCGTAGGGTTTCTCGGCTAAATATCTGCACACTCATTGCACACATCAGTAGTCCCATAAAATCACATGTACATAAATGTATACGTATCAAAAATTCACATAAATTAAAAAACACATCAATAAGCATTTTTTCATCCTGCTAAATTCTTAACCATTTAAATCTCTTAAATCAAAGTCTCAATCCTACATTTACTAATTTCATCAACATACATATACATGAAACATTAAATGACAATCATCAAATATATCTGAAAGTAACATCACACAACATGAAATAATAAAGTATGTTCTAAGCATCAGATAATGTCTCGACATCTCGAGTCATGAATATCAAAATAATAGTAATGTATCACTATGCTACGATGGGTCGGGGTGAGGCCTCACAGAAAACCCTTTTTGCAACCAAAATATCTGATAACACTATGAAATGCTAGTGAAACCCCAATGCAACTGACTTGAAAGTAGTTAAATTCTTACCCCAACTACATTTTCACTATATGTTATTGATCCTATAATTGCATTCTAAAATTTAACTTATCCCACTGAGAAGGCCCCAAATTTCATGTTTTTGGTTATAATTTAACCCATGAATTTATGTGCAGAAATGAACTCCATAATCAGAAAGTTCATCTTCTCACGATTTTGAGGATATATAATATCACATATCTAACCTTTCGAAAACCCTTAGGAAGTCCGTTTGAAAATCATTTTCTTGGTAGAAAAACTCAGGTGTGCAACTTTAGATTTTAAAATTTTCAAAAATTTAAATAAATCTAAAGTTTAAACTTTAGAGAAAATGCCCCTTTTGAATTTAAAAATCCTACACCTATATCCACTGTTCTATTCTAAGAAACAATAAAATAATATTTTTTATTATTTTTTAAATTTCTCCCTATCCCTCAATTTTCAAGGTCAACCCAAGTTGATTGAGCACCACATGGCACTTTCTGATTGGCCCAGACTTGTGCATCACCTGCCATGTCAGTGCCATGTATGTAGTGCCATGTCACCATCTAAGCGGGGTCCACTAACATGTGTCAGCATCCCGCTTACCTGCTTTCCTTAACCGATGAGCATCTTTCTTTTGTAGGATTGCACTAGCCATTGATCTAGGCCATGTGGTGCAATCATGTGCATCCGCTTGAACTTGCACATCTTTGCCACATCACTGACAACTGGGACCTGTCTGTCCCATGTCAAAATCTTGCAATCCTGCTTTGTTTAACCAGTGAGCACTTTGGAAATGTGGGTGTGTGCCCACCACAAGATGAAGCCATGTGTCAGCATCTTAAGAACTTGTTCTTCAATTTTCTACATCAGCGCACCTACAGGCTCATTCAAAATTTTGCCAACATCATTATCCGGCTGTCATCAATGTCCAGGTTAGCTAGAGGGGCCCCACACATGCATTGCGATCTCTTAAAAGGCCATGTCTTGTAGACAACCTATGCTATGAGTGGGTTTATATTTAAATCACTCAAAAAGTCTTCACCCACTCAATGTGGGACAAAATGTTTTCATGTTTTCCCTTTGCACATTGGATTTCTTTTACAGCTAGCGATGGTTTTTGTCTTGCTTATACATTGGCTTCGTGTTTGTTTTCAAGCCTTTCACTAATGGCTTCCTCTTAGCCGTGGGCTCTGCTTAGTGGACAATTTTGTATTTAAACTACAACTCCTTCCTCTCAGGTGGTCCCTTGCTATGCATGAAGCCTTTCTTGTATTATATTGGCATCTTCTTTGCACATGGGCATTTCCTTCCATGTTTAGACTTTTTTGCTCTCAGTTGACTCATCTGATGCATGGTCCTCTTGCCATTGGCTCCCTTGTTGGCTCTACTGCGCAACTACTCTTCTCCTTACATTTTTTATGTCTATTGCCATTCACTAAGGAGCTTTTCTATTGAATGGCAGCTTTCTTTCTTCTCAATGTTTTGTTGTATTACCAATGTGGGGTTCTCCTTTTGGCATGAATTGTCCTTGTAAACTTCCTCATGTTTTCTCTACTTCACATGCCACATTATTCATGTCCTAAACTTTCACCTTCATGTATTTGGCACTATGAGAGGTGCCTCTATCCATGCTTCAATGGTGTGAGATCTTCATGGAGGCTTCCTCTTGCTGTGGTTAACTCCAAGGCGGCCTTATTTGTTAGCTATATTAGATCATGCATGTGCATAATTCACTTGAACCTAGCCCATTTCCCTTTAGACAACAGAATGGGTGGATTTTCTTTGTTTTATTTGGGTGTCAGAAGTCCCCCGTATTATAGATGTTGTGGCATGCATTAACTCTAAGGGTGATCCTCCTTTTCACTACTACTTTCTTTATTGGCTACATATGCTGATGGATGCCTCCCCTTCTTTCTGATGTGTTCTTCCATTAGACTCCAAGGCCATCGCTATTGAAGCGAACTGAAAAGTCTGAAATATCTCTTTTCAAATCTATTTAATCTTTATTTAATACCTAAGCCCTATTATCCAACATTATTTTTAAAAACTATTTCTTCTTTAGTGTCACTCTTAGGGAGATTTACTCAATGATGATGAATGTTTTATACAATTAAGACATATTCACACATTCTTCACTATCTCTCCATATACTTTGTTACATCGCTACTGGCCATATGATTACTTTGTGAAACTCTCCACTTCAAAAATAGAATCTTCTGTGAATTGTGATCTGTATGGACTTTAGTTAGTATTCTTTGGTGCAAACTTAATTGTCTCAGGGAAGTTACTTCTATGGATTTTGCAACCCCATTTTGCTCACAGACAATGATCTTCTGCTCAACTGAATGCTTTGTTGTTGACACTATTTCTATTGAAGGATTTCCATCAATTAAAACTATTTTGTGCCTTGGAAAAGGCATAGTTATCAAATAGTACTCCATGACAGGAGGTGCCTTGTAGCCTTTCATTAATTTCAATTTGAACAAAATTGAAAGCTGATAAAACCCATTGATGAGAGGACTTAAATTTGAAAAAGAGGCTTGATAACTCTCTAACACAAAATTTCCAATTGGTGGTGAAAATAATTATTCTCAATCCCCTATCTTATAATAGCATCAATCTCCCAATGTTTTATTGGTTTGCCAGAAATAGTCGGGCCCCAAAGTGGGTCCGGCTAAAAAATTTTTTGTTTTCAAACACTTGAATTGTCAAACTGATGCATTGAACCCCTCATACTGATTAGAAACAAGTTTGAACACTGGTCTATCCTTAGAAACTCATTTTATCACTTTATTGAAACTTGTCAACTTCGTGTTAGGAGGTCCTTTGACTGGCTTTAAAAAAATTGACACAAACACCTGACTAGGCTCTGAAAACTGGGACACTAATTCTTTGTTTCTCATACTTACACCCTAATGAATCTCATCTCATGAATAATTGGGGGTCAAAAGATATTCTCTATCAAAGTTGACCTCTCAAAACTACCTACAAGTAAGCATATCAAAAAACTATAAATTGCATTTGGAATTGGCTTCAAAAACTGGGTAAACAAACACTTGGGAAAATGAAAATTGGGGCTTTGGTTCACTATCATGAGGAGAGTATGAATCTATGATTTGGGCTCATAACAAATAACTAGATACAAATGGCAAGCGGTCAAAGTGGCCTACTCAAAATTTGTAGATTGGAAACACTGACAAAAAGCATTTTTTGCAAATGGAATTGACCTAGAAAAGTGTGCAAATGGATTCGTCAAGACCTAAAAATTGGTACACTTAAAATATTTTTAGAGGACAACATAGTGGTACAATTCATTCAATCTAGGAAATCATAAATTTTGAGTTATAATATCACGAACAGGGCTTTCAAAAAATCTACATGTGCTAACACCAATAAAAAGATAGAAATTGCGTTTGAAATCACGTTTGAAAATTGATCAAATGGATTCTTCATGACCTAAAACTTGAAACATAACAAGTCTCTAACATCTAAAATGCAATGCAAAAGGAATTTCAACATTCAGGTCAATTGGTCAAAAGTTATAACACGTCAAATAGGGCTTGCCAAAAATATGAACATTTTGCAAATGTGTGAAAATAGTAAACTACCAACTTTGAGGGATTCAAAAACTAGTCAAACAAACTTGAAACGGCTTGAAATCTAAAATATAGGATCTTGGGTATAGATACTAGACACTCCCAAAGTGGGGAATCCTAAAACATTTTTAGGTGCAAGATATTCAACTACAAACATGGCCTCCTGTCGCTATTTGACACTTGAGGTAAAACATAAAATTCTCAATTGCTCAAAATGGGGCTTCACGAAATAACTCAAAAAAAAAATTTAACTTCATGGAACACTTAGATGCACTAAATTCAGGGTGTTAGAAACATTAAACACCTTAGGGGCCCCAAAGGTATAGCCAGGTACAATCTCATTTAAAAGCATTTATAGGGCTCAATTTTCTCAATGGTACTCAAAATTGGGAAGGCAATTTTGAGTCCCAACAAGAGAGTTACCCAAATTGAAGAAAACCTAAAAATACAATGTGCAAACAATGTCAACTAGGAAAGATGACTAAGTCTAGCTTCAAAAGCAAAACATAAACTCCAAATGAAGTACTAGAGTTAGTCCATACATACTTATGTGGTCCAATAGAAGTGCAAAGCTACCTAAGAGATAGATACATAATGCTATTTGTAGATGATTATTCCAGGATGATGACTACTATCTTTTTAAAATAAAAAATCTAATGCATTTCAAATGTTCAAGTGGTATTTGGCTAGAGTTGAGAAGGAAATAGGAAAGAATCTAAAGTGCCTAAGGTCAGACAGAGGAGGTGAGTTCACATTAGAAGAATTTGAAATATTTTGCAATGACAAAGGTATCAAAAGGGAAACATCAGCACCAAGAACTCCACCACCAAATGGTATTGTTGAAAGAATGAATAGGTCAGTGATTAACTATGCTAGAACCTTGATCATGGAGAAAAATGTTGCACTAAAGTACTGGAGAGAAGCTATAAGTATTGCAGTCTACACACTGAATAGAGTTCAAGTCAAGAAAGGTACAAATGTAACACCTTTTGAATTATGGTATGGTCACTCACCCAATGTTAAACATTTCAAAGTTTTTGGTTGTAAATGCTATATTCTTAAAGATACTAAAAATGGAAAGTTTTATGCAAAAAGTGACGAAGGCATATTCCTTGGATACTCCACTAGAAGCAAAGCATATAAGTGTTTCAACACTAATACTAACAAGATTGTGGAGAGTGTAAATGTAGATTTGATGAGCATGCAGAAGTTCAAGTTGATGAGTCCAAGAAATCAAAAGATTATAGATCATTTGTATATTTCTATGAAGGAATGACTATAGAAGACAATGTTGCAAATCAAGTTGGGAATTAACAACAAATTTTAGTATCTACTGAGTCTCAGCCACTAAATGTCGAGCTGTATTTAGAAGTTAAGTTGTAGAATTTAGAAAATGCACCTTCTGATTCTAAAAATAGTATACATGAGGGGAATGATGAAATTCTAGATGAAGAAGAACAAAATAACTCTGAAGTTGAAGGATCAAACATGGAAAGAAGGACAAAACCAAGATTGGCCAAGTATGTGAGAAGACATCACCCCATAGATCAAATCATTGGTGACAAGGATGCTAGACCATTGACAAGGAATATACTAAGGAATGAATCATGTCTATTAAGAAAAGTTGAACCTAAAACAATGAAAGATGCACTACAAGATAATGACTAGTATAAAGCCATGGAAGAGGAGATAGATCAGATTAAGAAGAACAAAACATGGACCCTAATTCTTAGACCAGCTGATAAGAATGTGATTGGTACCAAATGGGTGTTTATAAACAAACTTGATGAGAATGTTGAGATAACAAGAAACAAAGTTAGGCTAGTTTACAAAGGCTATGCACAAGAAGAAGGACTAGATTATGGGGAAACATTTGTCCCTATTGCAAGAATGGAAGGAGTAAGAACATTACTTGCATATGTTGCATACAAAGGTTTCAAAGTGTACCAAATAGATGTGAAGTTTTCTTTTTTGAATGGTATACTAGAAGAGGAAGTCTACATAGAACAACCTAAGGGATTTGTAGATGATAAGAACAAGGACATGGTCTGCAAACTACACAAAGCAATTTGCAGATTGAAGCAAGCACCTAGAGCATGGTATGAGAGACTGCACAAATATCTTGTGAAGATAGGATTTGAGAGAATAGATGAAAACTCCAACTTGTACATCAAAGCTGAAAAAGGTAAAGACATTTTGATATCATAAATCTTTGTTGATGATATAATATTTGGAGGAAAAGATGTTCTTTGCAAAGATTATGCTGATCAAATGAAGCATGAATTTAAGATGTCAATGTTTGGAGAAATCAAATTCTTTGTTGGATTACAAGTACATCAATTGAAGCATGGCATTTTTGTGACACAATCCAAATACATCAAGCAGATACTCAAAATATTTGGGTTAGAAGATCCAAAACTAGTCAGCACACCAAGGGAAACTAGACATAAACTATCTAAGAATGATGAATCAGCTAAAGTGAATCAGACATTATATAGATCAATGATTGGAAAGCTATACTATGTTATACATAGTAGACTAGACATTGCATTAGTTGTTGGAATAGTGGAAATATTTTTTGCAAATGTAAGAGAAAATCACTTAATGGCAGTAAAGAGAATACTAAAGTACCTGAAAGGAATTGATGACTTTGGTTTGTACTATAAGAGGAGTGAAAAAATTGAACTGAAAGCCTACACTAATGCAAATTGGGGAGTTAACATTGATGATAGAAAAAGCACCAGTGGAGGAGCACTTTTCTTGGAAAAAAGGTTAATTACATGAACCAGTAAAAAGAAAAGTTGTACCTTACAGTCTACTACTGAAGCTGAATATGTTGCAGCTACTATAAATTTCACCAATATTATATGGATCAAACACTTGCTACCAGGTATGAAGGAAGAGGTAACTGAGCTTGTGATACTTTATTATGATAATACAAGTGCTATTAACATATCAAAGAACCTTGTAATGCATGCCAAAACCAAGCATATTGCAATCAAGTATCACTATGTAAGAGAGTTGGTGGAAGACAAAAAAGTGAAGATGTAATATGTTAGCTCAAAGGGATAGATTGTTGACATCTTCACAAATGCACTACCTAAAGATTCTTTTGAGTATCTCAGAGGTAAGTTAGGGGTGATACCCCTAGCCAAGGCTACTTGAAGCAAGAGAAAGAATGCCCTACATCAAATGAGCTAATTCTTGAAAGTTTTTACACATTGATGTAGAGGATGTTTAATTTAGGATTTATGCCTAGAGTAATAGAAGTGCTAAAGTTCCAAGTCAGTCACAAGCAAGGTGACAGAGGGAGAAATTGAATGAACCTATAAGAGCTACACCTACATATTAAGATGCTAGTATTTCTTTGGCATTATTGTCAAAGAGGGAGAAATTGTGAGAAACTGATCAACAAGAGAAGTTGTGGTAATACCGATCAAAAGAAGATAGAGGGAGAAGTTGACTGAAGTAATTCGAAGTTGATCAAAATAGCAGAAGATGAGCAATATAGAGGGAGAAAGAAAAAGAACAAGGATACAATAGCTAAGAGGGAGAAGCAAAAATGAAGCAATCAGTATAGTAGAAGAAGATGTGAAAACTGATGATAATACAATTACTTTTTGGCATTTGACTTACTGTTCTAACCTAGTTAGCATTTGGTTAAATAGTTTAGTCTGATGGTTGATTAGTTTGTTTTGCCATTAATGACAAAGAGGGAGATGGTTGGAAATCTAATTGAAAAACTCATTGTTGAAGATCAAAGAGGGAGATTGTTGCAAAGAAGAAAGATTGTTATTTTTAGTCATTATTTTGTCATTAATGTCAAACCTGCTATTTGTAGGAATGACATTTTCTTATAAGATCCAAGTACTATCACTTAGTTGATTGATGAAGAGGATTTGATCAACAAGATGTAACAAGAGTACCTAAGGGAAAGGTTGAGTTATGATGTTGTAATAAAGTTCAAAGATCAATTAAGACAATGGTTAAATGATGTATTGATAACTTACTCAAAGATATAGAGGTTGGTCACACTTAGAAACATTGGAGGAAGAAGTTGTAAAAAAGTTGAATGTAAAGCTTAAACTAAGATCATTAGTGTGTGTCAAGCAAGTTAGTTGAAGCGGAGAAAATTCTCAGTAGGAGCTAAGTAATAGGAAATTCTAGTGTGTGTTGAGTAATCTTCAGGTGTCGAGCATCAGGAAAAACATAGTTGATGTTGCGTAACATAGTATGTGTCGAGCACCAATTTTCAATAGTGTCGAGCTGCTACATTATTTCAAATGACAAAGATTTTCCAAATCTGAGTTGACAAAGTGGTTACCTTGAATTTTGTGAACAAGTTGGAAGATAAGGATGATGAGCTAGTGGTACAAAATTTTATGTAAACTATTTTTGGACAAATTCAAGAGGATTATTCGAGAAGTTTCTAGAGGAAAAAAATATGGGTTAGATGCAATGAATCCTACCTAATCCATGCAAATTGAAATTAAAGAATGGAAGAATTGAGAAAAAATGTAACTCCAAGACTTCTATTTAAGGAGTTATAGACCAAGAAGAAAATGTTGCTAATACTATTGCTATTGAAGAGCCAAATCTGCAAAATGGTTAGAAGGGTGTCAAGGAGAAGAAATCTAGAAGAAGGAAGAGCACAGAGGCTTTGCTTCTATAAGTGGTCATGAAGAGATGATTTCATTGGTACATTGAGCATGGAGACTCAAGTAGACTAATCTTGAAAGGAGGGAAAGTTTTCAGAGTTGTAGTGATTGAAGGCCAGGCATGGGTATGAGCTAAGAAGTGATCTAAAACTTGCAAGATAAGTTGTATGTTGTAGTTAGGTCAAAGATTTTCTAATACTCTCTAGCAATTGTATTAGATATGAAAATCCTATGGACTTAGGTTGGTTTAATAGCCATTTGTAAATCCTTTAACAGGGCGGCATTCCAAGTGACTGTTCTAAAGTCCTCTAACCAAGCCCACTTCTAACAAGGTGGATAAATCCTCTAACAAGGTCACATTTGACAGTGTGTTGTAAGCCTTTAACATGGTAGACTTTTCACAGGGCATCACTTCAGAAGAGTGAGAATTGAGTAGCATGTTATTGGTGGTTTTTCCCAAATTGGGTTTCCACGTAAATCACTATGTTATGTGTTGATTTCTTATGTGTTCTGTTTGCATGTTGATTTATAGTAACTTGCTGATTAGTAAAGTTAAAGCTTGGAAGAATGAATGATTGAATGGGCTCACTATACTTAGTAAAAAGTTTGAATAGGATGTTTGGACCCTGAATAACTAATTCACCCCCACCACCCCCCCCCCCGTTATTTTAAAGAATTTCTAACACAAACACCTTTTTACTCCTTTACACTTGCCAAAGACATGGGCCCACCACCCTCTTTTCCCAGCCAACCAAGACTCCTCTCCTAAGGTGGGTGGCTTAATATTGCAAAGAGGAAAGTGTGTTGACTTAAGTTAGGTTTTTTTGGGTAGCACTTAAAGCACTTTATGAGCTTTGGGAGGTGTGGGAGGGGGAGATGGAAAGGTGAGACCCTTTCCATCCCTCTTCCCCATGCATTCTTCTTGCATTTAGACAAATAATGATCGCTTGGTTTAATTTGGTCAGTAATTTTCATGATTTTTTTTTTTTTTGTTAGTTATTTTATTGTTAAATGTCTCATCCAACTACTAGGTTGACCCTTACTTGGAGTTTCCCTCTTTAATTCCTTCTAACTACTAATTTGAAATGATAGTGATTTGTACCTTAGGTGATTTCCTTGGATTATTTTATTATGCTATGTATTGCTTGTTATCTACGTATTCCATTATTTTATTTAGAAGATACCATAGTATATTCCCTTATTATTATATTGTTTTATATTGGGTAGATATTATTTCCACTTCCTCCATACAAAATCCATAGAGTAAATTGTGTGTCTACAACAAGTTTTATGTTTTATACCTTATATGTTATATGTCATCTATTTGTTTTTCTACTACTATAGTCTAAGGCATCATGATATTTATTGCAATGAAACATTAGGGATTACCAAATTATGTTATGATAGTCTAAATTAATGATCTTATTGATTCATTTGGATAACAATCCCAACACAAAACCACATATAGAAACATGATAGAATTCTTATATGAAACAAAACTGATTATTCTTATCTATGGATTTAGAAGATTGGAGAAACCTTATGTATACAACTCACAAACCTTCAAGTATTTTAAATTCTTGATTAATATTCATAACATGACCATAAGCCAAATACAAATCCATTAGCTCAGGATGCATATTCTACAATGATGCTTAACTCTTCACATTAATACACTTATATTCAACAACAATATCATTACAATGAATTTCTCTTCCATGATACTCTCATAAAACACAAAGGTGGTGGAATCAATGTATCAATTAAACACAATGGAGATACTTTTTAACTATACATGAATGCTCAAAACCTTTCCATTTGACAATTTAACTAAGACAATAACATCCTTTTACAATACATTTAGACTCACATAACAAGATGGAGTTTTCTCTCTATATCATCTCATTGCAATAATGTCTTCTCCTCCTATGCAAATGTAAGATAACAAGAACTCCAATTTTCCAAGATATTTCAATAAGGATCTAAAAATGAGGGATAAAAATGATGAACCATGGAGGCTCACCTTCCAACCTAGGCCTCAAGGAGGCCACCCACCGAGCTAGGGGAAACATGGCTCAACTAAGATACATTCAAACATCATCACAACTCAAGCATCAACATGGATACAAAATCTCACAACACATTTACAATTCCCAACCAAGGCTTGCACAATGATTCATAGATGGAATCATAAGCATTGGGTGAAAGTGGGCTCTTCAAGGAGGAGAATGTCATATCCTTGTGAAACAACAAATCTTGCAATTGCAATATTTTAATAAGGCTCCAAGAAACATGCCACAAAAAGGCTATCAATAACACATGCCTCCACAAGGCTATCAACACTTCTCTTCTCATATCCTCACTTATACCTCTCATAGAACAATAGAAAGGTATATGGCTTCAATGGAGCCCATACTCTATGAAAACTATCCCCTCTCCAAGAGAAGGATTTCTCAACTCCAATGTAAAGCCCAACTAACCCCTTCACCCCAAGGCTTCTCTTCCCTGTCAAGGGTGAGTAAATCCTTCACACCCAACACAATATTCATTCCACCACAACATCTCAAAGAAAACAAAATCAAAAGTAAGTAGATCCAACATGCTCATTTACATACACAAGCAACTACAACAAACACCATATGCAAGACACATAAATCCCACAAGAACACTCTTAAAATTTTCCATCTTTCAACTTTCATGTGGTGAGAAAATCTATGGCATGAAACACTAACCTCATTCCAAGCTAATGGCTATGAAATGGTGATGAAGAGCTTTCCTTACTTGGATCCCAAGTTTCTTCCTCCAAACCCTAAGTGTCTCTACAATTAGAGAGTGGGTGAACAACCCCTAAGTTTGGTACAAGCTCCCTAAAAGGACCTCCACTTCCATCCCCACCTACCCCTCTTATAACCTTATACCTTTCTACCAATGGAACTTAACCAAGTGATGGGATGAGGACAGAAGTCACGTGACACTCTAATTTTCGAATTGGCTTGAAAATGACTAGTTTTGAGGGTCCCCTAGGTCCCCTAGACCAACTTATGGGTGTATCTATACCCCTAACCTATACTAATACCATGTGGGTGACTTATTTTCACCAAAATAACACTTGGGAACCACTTTAAGGCTGTCTAAAGTTCCTATCAAATTTTAATTTGGATCCCATCATGAAGGTGACTCATCCTAACACTCTCGAAGGTGGGTTAACTTAATTTCATAGTGGGGATTAAATTCAGTTTAAGTGACTTCATGCCCAAAAACTTTATATGACATGTCATTTACACATAGACAGTAAAAAAAGTTTACACATCACAATGACATGTCTCAAATTTATCATGATCTTAAACTTATAACACCCATGCACAATCACATTACAAAATAAACACAAAACAATGAGGTTTTGAATCTTCCAAAGATTCACCTTGGCTTTACTGTGTTCACATAGGTTTGAACCTTGTTTCCCCAAATAAACTTCATGGTTCAATTTTCCTGAACACTCAACTTAACCATCAATAGCCCAATGAAATATTATAGAATACATACAAATTAGTTTAGAATGATCCAATATCACATAATTTGCATTAACATATATAATTAACTTCATCTAATCATTTCCTTAAAATATTCAAAACATTGAAAATATCAAAATATGTGTATCAACATTTATCTTTCTTAACATAATGAAATTACCATTCCAACACTATTACAACACTTGTCTATGATAACCATGAAACACTAAGGTCATAACTATTACATCATTAAAACAAATAAATGGATTCTAGTAAATGTCTTAAGTGTAGGTCACTAATATGGGGACATGTAGTTAGTATCTTTTCAATCAAGTTAAACATAACAACGTTCTTAGCAATACCCCTTTATTACATCATGAGGGTGTGTGTGTGTTCTAGGTTTAATCCCTCAAGCCATTAGAATGTTCCAAAATTATGTCCTCATGATTTAAAAACAATCTATGAATGCAACCATTTATGTTTTGTTGTTGTTATAATCCACATCCATTGTTATTTCTTACAAGAGAAAATGTTAATTTATCTTTCCTAATTTGACTAGTGAATCATTCCATAAATCCCTTGCTTGGGTCCCTAGCTTGAACATATAGAGTTTCATTTCCATGTTATCTTATCTATTCAACCTAGTGTTATTAAATGGGCATTACACTTATAATAACCAAATTCAACTTTAGTCTCTAATAGGATCTCCTGAATCATCAAAAATGTCAATCATAACCTAATTAAATTTTAATCATATTTATTTCATCAAGATCTATAATAGGGTACTAGTGTGGGCCTTACATAATATTTCATATTTTGCATGTATACTTAACCAATGCATGGCCAAGTATACATCAAAAAGAGTCCTTTGATACCTACAAGCCAGCATATATTTTGGCATTGATTATACTAACCATTTGAATATTGAGTTGATGGGTTATTCTAATTTTGATTTGGAAAGAGATCCATATGATCATAAATCAACAATTGGTTATGCACTCAACATAGGATCAGGTGTTGTCTCTTGGAGTAGTAAGATGCAACCAACTATTTCTCTTTCATCTACTAAAGCTAAGTATAAAGAATTATGCAATTACTACCTATGAAGCAATTTGGCTAAGGAGAATTCTTGGAGATATGAGATAAAAGAAAGAAGGGCCTACTTCGATTGAGTGTGTCAATAAAAGTGAAATCAAACTTGCAAGAAATCCTATTTATCATGCAAGATCAAAGAATATTGAAACACAACATCATTTTATAAGAGAGAAAATTTAGTCTCAAGAGAAAATATAGCTGATATGTTTACTAAGTCCTTGGGTAAAATAAATTTTGTAACCATTAGAGTTGTGTTAGGAATAAAAAAAAATCATATTATTCCCTAAGGGGGAATGTTAGAATAAGCAATATCTTTGTTGCACGTGTGGTAACTCAATTTTGAGTTGTTGGCAACAAGTTTCTTGTTTAATTGTAGTTGTGTAATAGAGTTCTAGTTTGTACAAATTACTAACTATATATATTCCTCTTCAATCCAATTAATTGTCTAGAGTAGTCTACTTGTCTATTACTCTTGTTGTGTTGTAAAATTATATTAGTGTGTTGTCAAACACTTAAGAGTTTGTTGTGAATCTCTTTTGCAATATTTTAGGAACATAGGTGGCTCATTGAACTGTATAAATAGACTCTCATTATTCAATAATATCAAATTTCTGGTTCTTCTTCTCTTATCTATTTTCTTCTTGTGTATTGTAACTCTATTTTTCAATACTTTGAACTTCTTCAGACATCATGTTAATCTTAAATTATTTTTTTTGATGCACTCACACTCAATCATTATTATTGGTGTTGATACATCTCATCTTTAATGACTAACCTTTCTCTTTCATTTCATGATATTTTCCAATGGCATTCATGTACTCAAATCTTGTATAGTTAGATTTTGCAACTCTATTTTATGATATCTTACACCACTCACTTGGTTTACTCTTTTTCTTTTTCTTGTCTCTATGAAACATCTTTTCTATTATTTATGCTTAAATTATTTTCTTTAGTGCTACTTTTGTTCCAAAGACTTATTTTACTACTACTAAGATTCATTTTTATTCATTGTGTCTATTGAGTACCATATTCTCATTGCATTTAAAATCACAAACATGCATCTCTATGATGATTGAAATAATTATTTTGAGTGTCCTTTATGTTTTTTTTGTTGTTACTTATTGGTGATCATATCATCTTTATTTCATATCATTGATATCATTTCCTTTATCAAAGGTTGATCTCATTGATTTGATCTTAGATAGGGTTACATTTTAATCTATTTTGAATCATTTTATTGAATCTTTTATTTTTACAATAATGATCTAATGAAGGGTTCTCCCCTTAATACCATAAACCATAAAATAAATAAAGAAACAACAAAAAATGTGAGAAAAAAATGCACTTCTTATTTGTGCTGCAAATTCAAAATTATAGAATTCACAAGTACAATATGATAACCCACACGGACACCTTTGTTACAGTAATCTGCAAGACTAAGCTGTGAACTACCACCCAAATTTGTTCTAGACAATGTTTGGACCTTTCTTAAATAGGAAATTTTGATAAAGGGTGCTCCCCTTAATACCATAAACCATAAAAGAAACAAAGAAACAATAGCAAATGCAAGAACAAAATATGGACTTCTTATTTGTGCCACAAATTTGAAATCATAGGATTCACAAGTACCATATGTTAACCCACATGGGCACCTTCATTACAATAATCTACAAGACTAAGTTGTGAACTACCACCTAGAGTTGTTCTAGACAATGTTCAAACCTATCTTAAATAGGAAATTTTATGCTGCTTGAGAAGGTTCTAGACATTGAAACTTAATACCTAGGGCTGACAGACCCTAACAATACATATAGAGTTAACCAAATACATCTTTGACAATTATTTTAGAAATTTTAGGTAGCCCAACTTTGGAATGTCATAGCTCTTGAACTATTTCTTTGATTGGATATTATAGCCACTTTTTGGAAATACCAACTCCTGATCTATAGACTTGGAACATTGCAACCACCCTTCTTTCAAGTTTTTGGACCTCATCTGGGCACTCTAAGACCTCCAATAGTGAGCTTGAAGATTTTTCTCCTAAATTTTCCACTAAAAATATGTAATAACTTCTCCAATACTTAAGCTAGAGCAATGAGAATTTTATGGTAGGCTTATAATTCTTAAATGAGCCTTCATTTAGAAAATGTGAACATTCCAAGCTCATATGAAAAAATTACTAAAAATAGCAAGTTCCTAGAAATAGCAACCCCCCATCTATTAGTCCTTATTAAAATAGAAAAGATCGAGAAGAAAAATATTTTTGGGTGATGCAAGATTTCTCTTACACGCAAGATGCTCCTGCATCAGAGACTTGAGATAGTTTGACAAGTGACTTCGTCACATCTTAGGTGTTCAGAGAAAAACCAAGATGGTTAACCTCCTCCCTTGCTAGCCATGATGAGTCCTCTACTAGCCTCCCTTTCCATTTGACTAGGTATTCCTCATAAGTTTTGTTCCTTGTACTTTTGCCAACACGACTGTCTAGTATGTCCTTAATCTCCTTTGCAGCCAACTAGCTACTGGAATACTCCACTATGCTTCTGCAACTTCATCTCCATCACCTCCTTCATAATACTCTGTCAAATTTGAAATGTTAAATACTAGTGAAATATTTTATTTAGCAAGAAACTCTACTTTATAATCATTTCAAAAATCATGCCTTTTCACTATCTTGCATGGTCCAAACTTCTTCATCTTCATCTTATTATATGTACCCACTAGAAAACACTCCTTTATCAAATGAACCATGACTTCATCTCCAATCTAAAATTTCTTATACCTCCTTTTCACATCTTTCTTAGCATTATACTATGTATTCATCTTAATTATGTGCTTCCTCACCTCCTCATGGATGTTCTTCAAATTTTCAACAAATTCTTCTGCTTTAGCACTACTTATCTCTCCTTTATCCAACTATCACAATTTAGAAGCATTTATGGGACTACTTGCATATACAATCTAGAATGGTGATTTACTAAAACTTTTGTTGAAAAAATCATTATATTCAAATTCTTCCTATGGTAAATTCATATACCATCCGTTTGGCTCCAAGTCAAAACATCTCAATAAATTTCCCAAACTCTTGTTCACCATTTATGTTTGTCCATTAGTCTATGGATGATGTGATGAACTAAACTTCAAATTTGTTTTCAACTTCTTCCACAATGTATGCCAAAAATATCCATTAAATATGGTATCTCGATCTGAAACTATGCTCTTTGGCAGACCATGTAGTCTCACCACTTCTCTTAAAAACAACTTTGCTACATGAACAATATCACTAGTCTTCTTGCAAGGAATAAAATGTGCCATCTTTGAAAACCTATCAACCACCACAAAAATAGAATCATGCCCTCACTTAGTCCTCAGTAATCCAAGAACAAAATCCATTTTATCATCCTCCCATGGCTTTTCTAGTACAGGTAATGGCTAATATAACCCTATATTCTACTTCACTCCTTTCACCATATGACATACTCTAAAACTTTGTACAAACTTCTTCACATCTTGCTGCAACTATGGCCAATAATAACTCTTAGCAACCAAAGAAATGGTCTTATCTCTACCAAATGGCTAGCCAATCCTCCACTATGCTTCTCCTTGATGAGATTCTCTCTCATTGAACTTATTAGAATGCACAACTAGCTTCTTTTGAACAACATACTATCTTGGATCATAAAATCTAACAACTTTGTCCTATCAAGTGTAACAAGTTTTGTACAAGCCTTCCACACTTCACCAAAATCATGATCATTTGGGTACAAAGTACTAAGTTCCTTGAACCCAACCACCTCTATCTACATTTATGTTAGCAAAAATTATCTTCTACTAAGAGCATCTGCAACATTTTTAGACTTTCCATCCTATGTTTTAAAGAAAATGTATAACTCTGCAAAAACTCAACACACTTCAAATGCCTTTGGTTTAAGTTTCCTTGACTATTCAAATATTGCAAAGCTTGATGATTAGTATACAAAAAAAACTCCTTAAGAAGAAGATAGTGTCTCCACTTCTTCAATGCTTAAACTATAGGATAAAATTTTTGATCATAAACAAAATATTTTATTTTTGTATCATTCAACTTCTCACTAAAATAAGCAATAGGTCTACCTTATTGGCTCAAAATAGTGCCTATCATAGTACTACTAGCATCATAGTCTACATGAAACACCTTATCAAAATTAGGAATTACTAAAATAGACTTCTTAGTAACTTTCTATTTCAATAGATTAAAATTCTTATCTTCTCCTATATTCCACTTAAATTCTTTATTATCCCCTCTCATTGTTTTAGTCAATGGTCCCAATCAGGGGTCCACAAATACTAATAAAACCTCTTATGAACTTTCTATAAAAACTGGCCAGTGAATGAAAAAATCTTACCTTTGTCATACTCTTTGGAGTAGGCCATTCAAGGATAGCCTTCACTTTCTCTAGGTCCATTTTTAGACCTTCTGGTGAGATTACAAATCCCAGGTACACCAACTCCTTTACAAAACTACACTTTTTCAAGTTTATCAAAAAAAATTCTTCCCTCAACTTATCAAACACCTTGTGAATATGAATCAAATGCTCCTCCAATGTCTTACTAAAGATCAAAATATCTTCTAGGTAAAAAATGACAAACTTACCTAGAAACCCCTTTAGTACATCATTCATGAGTCACATGAAAGCTCTTAGTGCATTGGTTAGCCTAAAAGGCATGATTAACCACTCTTACAGTACTTCTTTTTTCTTGAAAGAAATCGTCCACTCATCATCTACTTTGGTATGAATATAATGGTACCCACTCTTTATATCTATCTTTTTGAAATACTCAGCTCCACTCAAACAGTCCATAATATCATCCATCCTTGGCAATGGAAATCTGTACTTGATTGTGATCTTGTTGATAGCATGAGAATCTATGCACATCCTCCATTCTTAATTCTTCTTTGGTGCTAATACTTCTAGTACAACACATGGACTTAGACTCTCTTGAATCAACCTCTTCTACAATAACTCATGAACTTGTTTATTCAACTCTTCACTTTCTACTAGTGTCATTCTATGCACTATTGATAAATTGGCTCTTGGAACCAAATCCATTTGGTGGCTAATCTTCCTCATCGGGGGAAATCCATTAGGTACATTATCTAATATAATATCAGAAAACTCTCCCAACATATTTGCAACTTCTATAGGAACCTCCTCTACTTCTTCTTTACTATCTTTTGGAATTGTAGAAAAACACATATGCTCATGCTTCATACCTTGGACAAAATCTTTTCCATCAATAAAACGTATTTTAGTAGCACTACATACCTTTTCTTCTTTATCCTTCAACGACTTCAACTTATGCTTCACTCCATCCTTGGTAAGAGTGTAGGTATTTTCTCACCCATCATGTACAACATGCCTATCAAACTACCATAGCCTACCTAGAAACATATAACATATGTCCATAGGTATGATATCACATTGTACCTCATCCTAGAAGCTTCCAATCTTAAACTTCACTAAGAATTACTCATTGACCATGACCTTGTGGTCATCTTGCACCCAAGAAAAATGGTATGGACATGGGTGTTTCTATATCTTTAGCTTCAAATTTGTGACCATCATTTCTGACACCAAATTGTCAATACTTCCACCATCAATGATCACATCACAACATTTATCTTCACATTTGCACCTTGTATGAAACAAGCTCCTTCTTTGATTAGGTTCATTCTCACCAATTAGTAGGACTCTTTTATTAACTAGGACTTCTCCTCTTTCAACACTTTTAGAATGTGATGATCTGGCATCTTCATCAACATGTGTAACTCTAGCCTAGCCTTTTGTTCTTTGATTTATCATTCTTTGGCACTAGAAACATTCAAATTCTCTATGCCCTTCTTCTCTGTAGTGAAAACATTTCCCACAAAAAGCCTCCTCTTCCAAATCCTTGTCCTCTATGTCTTCCTCTTTGATCTCTATTATTTTGATCATGGAAATGATTAAAATTGTTTCCTCTCTAGTTTTAACTACTACTTCTAGCCTCATCCTTGTTCTTTTGATCATCATTACAGCCACCATAATATCATCCACTCGATCTTCCACCGCGACCTCTTCCACTATTTTTTTTGTTAAACTTCTTGCTCAACTTCTCCTCAACTCTTAGGGAAAACTAGTATGCCTCCTTAGTACTATTCATTCAAACTAGACTCAGCTCATCCTGAATACTTGACCTTAAACTATTAATATAACAGGCCAATTTTTCCTTATCAAATTCTACATGGCCAATTCTAATGAGAACTCGGTAGAAATTTTCAGTATACTCTTGAATATATTTTCCTGCTTGCTTCAACCCTTGCATTTTTTACAATAAATCAAGCTCATAATTCATGGGAATGAATTATTATCACTTCAATTTAGCTATCATCTGATCCCATCTAGTGATTTTTTCATTTCTCTCTCTATTTCACACTAACTGAACCTCCAGCCACCAGATCTTTGCATGTCCCTTTTGTTTCAATTTTGCAAACTTGACACTATTAGGATCATCAATATCTTCATACTCAAAGTACTCCTCCAATTCATTGATCCAATTGATCAACTCCTCTAGGTTAATATTTCCCAAAAATGTGGGAAACTCAAACTTAGGTCTTTTTTCAAGCTTGGAGATGGCCTTGAAAAGCCTCTCTTCCTCTAGGTTTAGAATTGCCTCTACTTTGGAATTTTCTTCTTTTTTTTCTTCATCCTCACTTTCATCTCTTACAACAAGATTTATTCCTTTGGACATTTTTTCTTCCAATGCTTACATTTATCTTTGGAGGGCTTTAAAACCCTCATGTGTCATACCTATAACTCTTCTGCCATGCTCTCTTCATGGAGGCATTTTTACACTTTCATTGGAATCCTAGTGCAAATTGTCTCAAAATCATCAATCTATCTACATGCTCTTCCCAAACCATATTCCTAGTACAAACTACCTCATAGTCAATGATCTATCAACACATCCAAGAGCTCTGGGTCTGATACCACTTGATGAAGGGTGCTCTCTTTAATACCATCAACCATAAAACATAACAACAAATGCGAGAACAAAATATGGACTTCTTATTTGTGCCACAAATGCGAAATTACATAATTCACAAGTATAATATGCTAACCCACACGAGTGCCTCCATTACAGTAATCTACAAGACTAAGCTACAAACTACCACCCAGAGCTATTCTAGACAATGGTTAGAACTTTCTTAAATAGGGAATTTTGGTGAAGGGTGCTCCTCTTAATACCATAAACCATAATAGAAACAAAGAAACAATAGAAAATGCAAGTACAAAATATGGACTTCTTATTTGCACCACAAATGTAGAATTACAAAACTCACAAGTACAATATGCTAACCCACATGGGTGCATTCATTACAATAATCTGCAAGACTAAGGTGTGAATTACCACCCAATGTTGTTTTAGACAATGTTCAGACCTTTCTTAAATAGGAAATGTTATGCCACCTGGGAAGATTCTAGACATTGAAACTTAATACCTAGGGCTGACAGACCCTAATAATACAAATAAAGTTGGCCAAATACATCTTTCACAATTATTTTTGAAATTTTAGGTAGCCCAACTTTGGAAGGCCATAACTCTCAAACCATTACTCCAATTTCCTATTATAAACACTTTTTGGAAATGCCAGCTTCTGATCTATAGACTTGGAATAATGAAACTACCTTTCTATCAAGTTTTTAGATCTCATTTGGGCAGTCTAAGGCCTCCAACGATGATCTTGAAGATTTTTCTCCTAAGTTTTCCACCAAAAATCTGTAATAACTTCTTTGATACTTAAGCTGAAGTAATGAGAATTTTATGGTAGGCTTATAATTCTAAAATGAACCTTCATGTAGAAAATGAGAACATTCTAAGCTCATATGAAAAAATTACTAAAAATAACAAGTTCCTAGAAATAGTAAACCCCCTGTCTACTAGTCCTTATAAAATAGAAAAGATTGAGAAGAAAAATATTTTTGGGTGATGCAAGATTGCTCTTACACCTAGGATTCTCCTACATCATGTCATCTTGTAGCATTGATTCTAGTAGTTGACATTTTTTAACCTCAATTCCTTATTTCCCCTTCTATACATATTCTAAGGAGAGCGTGGATTTACTTGTAATAGGGTGCTTGACACCAATATACCCCCTAGTTTTAAATTGCCTCTCCTTATATGACAACATCTATAAACTCCTAGAAAGATAATGAAATAATAAGAAAATGGCTAAAACCATCCTAACCCTTTTTTGCATTAGGAATTATATACATTTTTATAGAATTTGTAAATATAAATCTTTAAAACTTAATAAATTTTATTCTATATGCATGTGTATATTCATCTATATGTCCATACTAATATCATAGATGAATTCATAATATATGACCATACATATGACCAATATATGATATAACCTAATTCCTCTATGTAAATTTTTATTTATTTATTTAATGTCTTGTAATTTATAATAATATGACTCAAATCTATATTAGTAATATTAAATAGACAAAGAATAATATATCATATTTAATCACTATTTCTAATCATGCATTTTTATTGGGACCTGATGTATATGGGCTTGTCATTCAATATATCCTCCTTGTTATTGTATGAACCATTAGAATTTGGACTTACCTAATTAACCATTGTAACTTGTTAGTTATTGTGTGATTAACCAATTCCTATTTTGTTCATATTGATTTTAATGCCTAGTTAGGTTTGACTTGCACCTATGTCTCTTTCTTGATTCAATTAGTGCCTGTAATTTATTATACTTTATCAATCAAGGTAAGGAATAAGTTTTAATTTCCTCCCTTATTTTTTTTACATGGTTTGATTGGTTTCTTCCATTGATCCATGATGTGGTGTTTCTTATCATAACTTTATTTCATGTTGTTATCCATTCAAACTTGCATTATTTCCTTTGATACCCAATATGGTGTGGGTCTCCCCCCCTTAAATAAATTTATGTGACCCATGAGAGGGTCACCTCCTAATAATTTTCACCCTCGACATTTAGCAACTATTAACTTAGTTTTTTAGTAGTTGGGCCTTAGAACATTTATTATCCCTTCATGTTATTTTAGTTGTGAACCATATTAATTACATTAATTATTGCTTAATTGTAATGTTAGCTTAAAGAATAAATTTGAAAACTGAGTGTCAATACACTTAACCATTTTTCCACTTAACAAATGCCAAGTGTTAACAAGTGCCGAGTGTCAACAAGTGTCGAGTGTCAACAAGTGTCGAGTGTCAACAAGTACCGAGTAACAACAAGTGCCGAGTGTTAACAAGTGTCGAGTAACAGCAAGTGCCCAGTGATATAGTTTTTTTTAGGTGCCGAGCTATCCAGGAAACAACATGTGCCAAGCATTAGCAATGCTTCAGGAGCCGAGTAACTCAGAATATCAGCATAAGAGTTTGTAATTGCACAAACTATGATGCAAACAGTTTTTGCAGCTGACATAAGGAAAATCTTGAAGGATTTAATGATGAGATCGAATCTTTTATATTTCCTATGCAATCTACATGCAGCCAATAAGAAAAATGATAAAGGCATGCAACCAATCAGTAAAAGACTAAGTATTGAGTGGGAAATTGAGATTCAATGTGGATCATAGATCCATATATAACCCTAAGTCCTTGAATTCTTTATAGGGAAGAAAAAATTTCATTGTAAACATATATGAGTGGACATAAAAGGGTGCACAAGAAAAACTATATTCAGAAGCAAGGGTTTTCAGATCACAAAAGGATCAAAATCAGAGAAAGTGAAAAAGGTGCCTGCATTCGGCAATCAAGGATTGTAATCTATCAAGTTCATTATACCTAATACTTTCTAGCAATTGTATTAGAATGAAAATCCTATGGTGATAGGTTAGCTTAATAGCTATTTCATCAGATCCTTTAAATTAGGTGATTAAAATCCTTTAATAGGGTGACACTTCATGTTAAGTGTTTGTAAAGCCTTTAACTAGGTCACTATTGATACAGTGTAAATCCTTTAACAGGGCAGACCATCAGAAGTGGTTGAACAATATTTTTGTAGCAATTTTTGTGGGTATCATCCCCACCCCAGTTTTACCTTCTTATTCCTGGAGGGTTTCTAGGTTACCAAATTCTAGTGTTATGAGTTGTTGATGCATGTGTTTAGTTTCATATTTGTTTGATGTATTTACATGCATGCAATTTACTTGCAGTTAAAAGTTTTATCTAATAAAGTGTGATACTTATGATTCACCCCCCCCTCATAAGTACTCTTTCCATATTTGAATATTCCAACATGTAATAGGGATATGTTGATTTTTGACTAATATTGATTTGGTTTTACAATTATTTGGACCTTATTAAATATTAATAGTATTTGATATTTAGTTATTTTCCTCTTACTAAATGTTGGAAATAAATCAAATCAAAATTATCTATTATCATTATTTGTATATACATTGTGTTGGTATATCTAACCATTGTTGTCTATTAGTCTCAACTACTTAGTCATTTACAAGGTAGAGTTAGATGGTTGTCACTATGACTGAGCTACTCTATATAGGTCACGTCATGTACACAAGTTCTAAGTTATATATATGTTTCATGCATAGTACATGTTGAGCATTAGAAGGATAATACAGACTGGGAAACAACAATGTCAAGTATAAGGAAACATTAAAGAAAAAGAAATGAAAAGTTTACATAAAAGTTGGGAATGGAACAGAGTTTGAGGAAAAATGGTTATTAGGATGACTTGGAAGGAATATTTAAGTTTTGAAGAGATTGTTACAAGATATTTACTACTTATAGAGGTTGTTATAAAATATCTACATGATGAGGATCATAGATCCCTATGTTGTGAGTGTTATATGCTCAAGATCAAGAGGTAAAACATGGAACCATCTAGAAAATGGCTTACAAATCACTTTAAATAGCAATGATCATAAAAAAAATCATAAGCATGTGAAATAAGAGAAAAGGAAGAGTGGTTAATGCATGCAAATAAGAAGAATTGAGAAGATTAGAAGTTAGTGGAGGGTTATGTTATCATCTAACAGAGCAAGTGACCTAGTCATGACAGTGAAGTGAAAGGGAAAGACAAGCATATACGGTTAGAGGAGAGGATCAATTAGCAAGGAGGATACTCAAAATTAGCTTGCAAAGCAAACCAAGAGTCAGGCACTGAATCATTTTCAATAGACTTGAATCAAGGTAAATCTCTTAACAGAGTGGTCCTAACATATCTATGTAAATCTCCTAACAAATTCCTTACTTAGTTGTAAGTGTAAAATCATCTAACAAAGTGAGACCTGTAATACCTCCCCTCCCCAAAAATCTTTGGAACAAGGTGTAGACACCTAAATCTAATTACATAAATAATTAATCATATTTAGTCATCTCCTAGGACATTATTGATTAAATATTTACTATTTAATTAATTAATCGTCATCCCCTAGTTAATTAATTAATTTAATTAACTATAGTCCAATTGATAAAATCAAATGATCACCCAAAATTAATTTATCAATTAAATCTCTATTCCCCTATTAAATTGAATAAATCATTAAATCTATTCAATTTAATTCCATATTACCATTTTATTAAATAAATCATTTAATAAAAATCCAAAAGCCTTCCTAAAACTTATCCTAACCCCTAATCCAACCCATTCACCCATACTAACCTCACTTAGCCTCCTAACTAACCCATCCCATCAAAGCCAAACCACTCACCACCTAACCCCCCTTCTAAGCTAATCCTAAACCTCTTCTAATCATGTGCACAATCATAAACATTGGTTAAGACTTGCTAACTCAAGCTAAAGTCAACAAATATCTTCCCCACACCCTCCAACATAAATGACCCTCAAATATCTCTTATACTCCTCTTAATAGCTCTTACACCTTCATTCATGAGTCTTGCATACTCAACCACCCTCATCAAACCTTTGACCAACCCTTATCCTATCCTCTCACACTCATCCTCCTTGTGACACTTGTCACCTCTTCATTAGTGCTAAAGAAGCACAATCCATGTGCTCCCCTTTGAGTACATCCTAGCCCTCCCTCACCATATTGTCATCCTTGCATCTTGGCCCTCCATTTCTCCAACCCTTGGCCTATAAATTGAAGCTCCATCCTTCACTAAAATAATCCATCCTCCATGCAAAGTTATAATGATATTTTGAGAGAACACATACTACCAAAATACCATTATAATGGCAAAGTCACTCCATGACTACATTGTTGCAACCTTATCTCACTCACCTCATCCATCCATTTGAAGCTTGAGCTATACTTGTGAGCACACATACCTTAAATTGGGGAAAAATCTATTGTATCATTGTGTTATACCATTTGGAGCTTACCATTCTTGGTTTGCCTCTATTTGTGGTGATAACAAATCAGTCATATCTTAAGTGTTTACTCATTTTAGTATTGTTAATGCTTTCCTTAATAGCTAGTATTCATGTTACACTACTAAACTAGGTGATAAACAAGGATTAAATTCAAACCAAGATATTTATTTTTCAAGTATGAATGCACATGACAACATCATATAGGGATCCCAAAGATTGCAATGGAAGACTTCACCATCAATTCGAGCAACCAAAGAATTCCAAACGCCACTACCAAAATGGCAAACCATGGAGGAACACAAATGATACAAATTTGATAACATATTGAATTCAAAATGTAATTCCAAGGTATTTGAGAATACCATAAAGGGTAACCAAAACACCTACAAAAAACTTTTGAATAAAATGAAAAGTGCCCACTATTTGCTTAGACAAGTTTTTGCAAAACCCAAGTGATACTTTAAATCAGCATGGTACGATACTTTCGAGTATTGTATGACCTTTCTAATGAAGGCATGCGATACAATCATGGTTTAGAAAACAGTTCTCAAGAAGGCATGTGATAAAATAGAGTGTCGCATGATAGAATTTACAAGGGCATCCAATACTTTCTAGTATCACACCATTCTTCTCCTTTCGACATGTGATACTTTAAAGTATCACCCAATGCTAATCCACATAGATCAAGAAGCAAACAATCGAGTACAAAAACAATAAGACACCATGAAACAAGAAAGAGGAACATCTATCCATTCAAACTATAACAAAAAAATAATGTACTAAAAGCAACATCACAGTGTATAGAAGCAACATGAGAAAGTATAGAAATAACAAACTAAGCACACAGTTCCTCCGAACCATTAATAGCATCATAAGACCATCATGGATCCTAGCCATCGCCCATGCCTAACATCCCAAACTATTGACTAGATCATCGGTGTTATCTTATGTGGATGTCACTACTAAAATATGCTACAACATAAGATTAAAGAAATCTAACATGCTAAAATTAAAGCATTAGATAATCCAATAAATCAACCAAATCATCTTTCATATGCTAACATCATACAAATAGGAAATCTAACATGCTAAACCAGTAAGCAATAGATATGCTAATAAAGCAATTCACATCATCTAATCATATGCTAAACATCATCATATGGGAATGCATCAAATAAACTAACATCATCTAAAGATGATATCCAAGCATTTCAATAAAAGCATAAATCACAAGAAAACATACTCTAGAACCCGAAGTATCAAGTGAAAACATCCAGCAATAGTTGCACTAGGAAAAAAGATCATCTTTGTACATCAGTCCCCAATAGTGGTATAGGTAGCTATGCCTCCCAACCACATGGAACCCATAGGTCCACTCCCACCATTCTAATGGAGATAATGATCCAACCAAAAATACACAAAAACACAACATCCATGATAACACTCATGCTAGACAATATGATGACTGTAACCAAGAACAAGACAATGCATAAACTATAGGTCCTAGTTAGACACTCAATGGGCTACTAAATAGGGGCTAACATCATGGAGAGTCACGTGGCATCGATAAGCCCAAGCTCAAATCATGCTGATTCAACTCCCTCAATGGAAGGCTCAAGCACATAACATTTTTCATTATCTTAAGTTCTATTACCACTCACACATTTTATTTAGTTATCACCTAATTAAAGCTCCCTCTTACAACCCATGGTGCCATGATCATTGGGCTATGAGATAAAAGCCCCCTCCATATGCTACCTTAACCTACCCATGCTCATCCTATGAAAAGTGCCCTTGGGCATGCATATTCTCAACCCAACCCCAATGATCATAACTTTGGGAAGTACCATGAAAGATCAGCCTCGCAAGTCACCTAAAAAATGTATGTGCATTTACTCATGTGTGGTGCAACATCATCATGAAGATCATAACATAAGGACTGGATGAGACCACAAGCAATAGATCGCTCAATTGAAAACAACTCGAGAGGATGGATTCTACATGAATCCAAAGACAATAAAAACATACATCATGAAATCACTCAACTAACCTCAATCTAAGAGTATGGATTCCATTCAAATCCTAATGATGCAAAAAGACCAAACATCATGAACTTACTCAACTGGCCTTAATCTGGGAGCATGGATTCTACATGAATCCTAGTGTCCACAAAGCAAGAACAAAGGTCTAAAAGAAACCATAACAAGTATAAAATCACTCAAACAAACATGATGTCAGAAGTACAGATGTGGCATGTATCCCAATGCAACATAAAAGTGAAATAATGGTCTTATTGACATCATATAGATAATCCAAGTCCACAACCAATATAATGCCAAGAAAACTTGCGAAAACTAGGTAGCACGTAAACCAAGGTAAAAGCTCCAAAAATGGAAAATTTAAAATGAAAAACCATTTGATCTTTGGGCATAAAGAACCCTAAAAATCAAAAAATAATTGAGTTCAAACACCATATGAAAAAATGGCTAGCATAACGGTGCAAAACCCCAAACCCTCAACCTAAAAAATATGGAAATTCTCATACCCACCCAACTAGGTAGAGCTAGCATATAGAATCAGAGTGGAACACTAGTTCTCAGGATCATATCAAATGGCTACCAAAAATAGAAGCTAAAATAGAGAAAAAAATAATAAAATGAGAGAGCCCTACCTCATAGCCAAAAGGGCAAAATAGGAATCTAAGCCATAAAATGAAAACCCCGTAGAAGTAGCCAAAAATCATGACAATCCAAGGTCTCCCCAAGTTGGATCCAATGAGCCCAACCTCATGATGAACCCATGCCCATAGCTCCCACAACAAACAAAACAATCAATCCTCATGAAGAGGATTCTGGGGTTTACTCTCAAACTTTCTAATTCAAAAGTGAGAAGTGAGGAATTAAATTCCTTTTTGGATATTTATTCACTTTTTGAGTGAATAATTGATTAAGGAAAATAACCAACCAACCTAGTCAAACCCCAAATCAACCCAAACAAAAATAGGCTATTCCTAAAAATAGGAATTCATCTATGGAAAAGTTGCCAAAAATTATAATAAATCAATTAAAAGCCTGAAAACCCAAAAACATAGAATTTTCCTTAACAACTTTTGCAACAATGTGAACCTCTAAATGTATAGACATGCTCACTAGTCTAATCACATAATGAAAATTATTTTGTATTTAATAATCACTGAAAGAATTGATTTATCAATTAAAATAAGGATACATTGACCATACAAGGACAACATTGGTGAAATATGAATGGCTGAATCACTAACTCCATGTGTGACTACCAGGGATATAAATTTTGCACACTAAACAACACGTTCAAGTGCAATTGCATATAATAACATAACTAAAGCAATAAATGAATTAAATCACCTAATTTAACCATTTATTTAATATACTAAAATAATCTATTTGCATCACTCACATTCGCATTAAGTATAACAATACAGGAATGAAATAAACAACCATACCATTAAATCCATTACATAACATAATTAAAGATATGTCCAAATACTAGATAATTAGATATCATCATAAAACACACTATCATCTCAAAATGACATCATCATGCAATATGATCAATTGAAAAACATAGTAATCTAACATCTACGATACTAAAATCAAAGTATAACATCTGACCCTCAGTTCATCTTGAATGTAAAACATAACATGAGTAACAAGTATCTCTCGGATCAAAATATAACAAGGTAAATATCCATAGTACAAAACCAATGAATCCAACATGGACAATCCATTTCTAATCATTTAAGCATTTGATAATGGTAGTTTTCACAACATGAAAAGACACTTAAAAGATATAAGTGAACACAGTCATAAACATTACTAACCACTTTTACAAGAACCTAGTCTAATATAGTAGGTAATAGTACATAGTGCAATCACTACACACATCTTAGGGTAATCACGGAACAAAATAATGACACTACATTGATCCTAGTAACCACTAGTACAAACCCCAGTAAACCATCTAACACATCATAATCTCATAAATCAGCCAAAGCATAATCATCAACTAATACAGAACATAAATCCAATCACCTCAATGGTGTAGACCACTCATGGTCACAATCATGATCCCTTCACAACAAAAGATCAATAAGGTTACATCTATTAGGATAACTTGCATAAGTTGAATGGGAGAGGCACTACATCATCCCCCCCAAAGACTAGGCTTACACTTGGAAGCCTACAATCTAAGAATAGAGAAGAACCACACCAAGAGAAAAATCAAAACCAAGCAAAAGGCATGAATCACTAACTCCTTTGCAAGTCCAACCAAATTGCTCCAACATTCTCAAACCATCATGTCAACCATTGAATAGGTCAACTACAAGAGAATAGGTGCCACATTGACACAAGGTCCTCTAATAAAGAACTTCCTATGAGATAGGAAAAGCCCATCTAGCCATAAAGAAACAATACAAGGTAAGGAAAAACCCACTCTACCTCATCAACAAGAGCCCAACTATAACATGCACCTACCACATGACCACAAAACTAGGTCAAAACACTAGGCACTTCCAAAAAATGTTGGAATCATGGGGAATAACCATCCCAATTCGTAACAATACCATCATGTCACACATAATCATCCTTAAAACCATGTAAACTCACCTTTCAAACAAAGTGGATGATGGTTTACTAACCAAATTACACACTCCAAAAACATACTCACCGCCAAGCATAGCAGCACTTAATCTCTCTCTAATGTACAAAAGCTCAACTATCACTAGGGCTAAGGCTGCATAACCCAACCAAACAAGATATCACCTTTCCACAAGGTTGTAAAGAATTTCATCAATGGACAAAATCATGCAATATTTTTATACGAAATCATAAGATGGTAATATGTGTCCAATGATACCATGTCCTTCTAGTAACCTACTGGGAATCCTATACACAACCTACCACTAAACTAATCTCCAACCTCAAGACAACTATCAAAGAGCAATTGGACTGAGACAATCCTCTAGAAGGTACAAGGTTAGAGAGAAAGAACTATAGAGTACTAAGACTGAGAGGGTGTCTCTCTCAACCTCTACACTAAATCAGCCCAAGATGAGTTAGGGAAAACTCACAATTGCACCAACCACCAACATACTCCAATCAAAACTAACTGGGCTAATGGAATAACCATGCTAGCCTACTTTCTCAAGAGAGAAAAGGAATATAGAGATGTGCCAAGGTCAACATCCAAAAGGAAAATCTAGACTCATCAAAATACTAAGTCACTCTCAAATGACAAGGCAACATCCACCACAAATAAGGAATGCTTACAAACCACACTTCACCTCACAAGGGTGGGTGGTGCTATAGGAGACACACTAACCCAAGCACAAATCCCAAAAGGTACCTAGTAGATTATGAAGATTTGTTAACACCTCCATAAGAATAACATGAAGGGTTAAATTTCTCGAATGGCCATAAATGTGATATGTCATGATTGAATTGGCCTCTACTCTATAAAGAGTACTTAGAACACTGATCTACACCTTTAGAAGTGTGAAAGAGTTGCTTGTTGTTCCCTAGGAAAAAATTTGCATTAGCATAGTCTCACACGAAGTTTTTTACTAAACCAAGTGAGAAAATGCAATGAACCAAGCGAGAAAGTGCATGATCACCAATTTCTCACTCGAAATTTCAAATCAGCACTAAAATTGCCTTCACTCTGGAGGCCATAACTTTCATGTCCAAATTCAAATTAACTTCATTCAAAAAGTGTCAAAAAGATATTGAAAATGCCTAAGACATGATGGAGCTTAGATATTCCTAAACCCTAAGATTTTTAATCATCACTCAAGATAAAACATCATAGGAAACTTAGATCATCTTGGTTACCAAGAGAAGAAATGGAGGAAACATCCAAAACAACCAATTAAGAGCACACAAGAACAAAATGACAAAAGACATGAAAAGAAAGGTAATTCACACATTGAAACAATCATTAATTATCTTTCATAATTTCATTAATTAAACATAACATAAGCACTAATGTACAATAAAATTGAAAGGTTTTCAAAGCAAGGGTTCAAGAGTCACTTTCCATATAACAAGTACCTATCTTTTCAAATTTATTTCTAGAAAAAAATTAAGTTTAATCGACATTTAAACCATCCAATTACTTAAAAAATTTACATTTACTACAAGCACACTAGCATGTTTTCTATGATATTATCCCTTGTATGTACTACTAGAGGTTCGAGATGAACATGATAGAGTCACAACACACAATTGGGTAGTAGTAAAGCACATTTAGAATAGTCATCATGAAACATAATCAAAAGACCAAATGGGGGAATTGCCAACTTCAATAGTAAATCACAAAAGAGATCATTTCAGCAATAATTCAAGTGTAACAACAACCACAAAGAGAGTGATAGAAAAAAAATTGATGACTATTCCATGAGAGGAAAATACTAAAAATCAATGCTAGCCCAACAACACAAGGAAAGTACCTCTAGCCAAATAAAATAAGGTATCAATTAAATCACATTACATGTGATGACTGAGAATAGTCACACAAGAGGGATAGATCACCACACAATGCTAAGGAATACATCATCCTAGTAGTGTTAGAGAACACATTCACTCACATCAAGCAGTATACCATCAATAACCTCATGCATATGCAGATAAAATTAATTTCCATGTAATGCAACATTTATATATCCATCAATTAATACAATTTCCATAAACTTATAGAGAAATAAAATTGGGGACTTAAGTCATTAACCCAAAAGATCTTAATACAACACCTATTTAATTACAATTATTCACAATAAACACTCATTTTTCAATGAAGGGAACCCTTTCATTACTACAATGAAAAAACATAGAATCACAAGTAAGATTCATATATTTACTTACAATTAGAAGAAAGTAGGGAAACAATGCACCTTACTCCACAAGGAGAACAAAAGTTGGCACACAAAGCCAATACATGGACACCAATCAATGGATCCATCCAAAAAGGGTCAGACACATGCAACTAACCAACAAGGCACATCAATTCCACTAAAAAAACTAGGAAGACTCATTTCCTTCTTCTCACAGTGCTCTAGTTGCATCTGCTAGAAAAAAAGGTCCATCCCAAGTAGATACCAAAGCAAAAAAGATCACAAGCTCTTCACCAAGACACTCACACTCAACCAACGCAACATCAACCATATGGGAAACATATATGCAGAGATCCCAATGTTTGAACATGGGCTTTGATACCAAATGTAATGCCTCACCCAGAGATCCTCGGAACAAGGATTTAATTCAAGCCAAGATTTTTTTTCAAGTATGAATGCACATGACAACATCATACAGGGATCACAAAGATCACAATAGAAGACTTTTCCAACAGTTTGAGCAACCAACGAATCTCCAAATGCCACTACCAAACTTAAATGACAAACCATGGAGGAATGAAAAAAATACAAATTTGATAACATATCAAATTTGAAATGCAATTCCAAGGTATTCAAGAACACCATAAAGGATAACCAAAACACTTCCAAACAAAATGAAAAGTGCACATTGTCCACCCAGATAGGTTTTTGCAAAACCCATGGGATACTTTAAATCAACATGGTATGATACTTTCTAGGCTTGTATGAACTTTCTAATGAAGGCATGTGATACAATTAGGGTTTGAGTGACACTTCTCAAGAAGGTGTGCAATACTCTACTAGTATCATACAACCTTTCTCCAAGAGGAATGAAATACAACAAAGTGTCACACAATAGAATTTACAAGGGCATGTAATACTTTCCAGTATCACATGATTCTTCTCCTTTGGACATGTCATACTTTAAAGTATTTCCCAATGCTGATGCATGGTCACCCAGAAAAAGAAATAATTACTCTAAGGGTCAAAAGAAGGGATAAAATAGGAAAGAAAACCTCCACACTGGGGAGTACCAGATCCACATAAATTGAAGAGCGAACACTCAAGTACAAAAATGACAAGATGCCATGAAATAAGAGGAACATCTATCCATCCTAACCATAGTAGCAAAAGAATGTACTGAAAGCAACATCATAGTGTATAGAAGAAACATTACAAAGTACAAAAATAAAAAACTAAGTACGTGGTTCCTCCCAACTGTCAATAGCATCATAAGACCATCATGGATCCTAGTCATCCCCCATGCATAACATCCAAAACTATCAACCAGATCATTAGTGTTATCTTATGAGGATGTCACTGCTAAAATGTGATATAACATAAGATTAAGGATATCTAACATGCTAAAAGTAAAGTATTAGATCATCCAATAAATCAAGAAAATTGTCTATCATATGCTAACATCATATGAATAAGAAATCTAAAATGCTAAACTAGTAAGCAATAGATATGCTAATAAAGCAATTTATATCATCTAAGCATATGCTAAACATCATAATATGGAAATGCATCAAATAAACTAACATCATCTAAACATGATATCAAAGCATTCCAATAAAATCATAAATCACAAGAAAGCATACTCTAGAACCTGAAGTATCAAGAGAAAATATCCAGCAACAGTCACACTAGGTCAAAAGACCATCTCTATACACTAGTCCCTAGTAGTAGTATAGGTAGCTATGCCTCCCAACCATAAGGAACTCATAGGTCCACTCCCACCATACTAATGGAGATAATGATCCAACCAAAAACACACAAAAACACAACATCCATGGCTAACACTCACACAGATAGTATGATAACTGTAACCAAGAACAAACCAATGCATAAACTACAAGTCCTAGTTAGAAACTCAATGGGCTACTAAGTAGGAGCTGACATCATGGAGAGTTGCTTGGCATTGACAAGCCCAATTTTGAATTGTGTGGATTCAACTCTCTCAATGGAAGGCTCAAGCATAGAACATTTTTCATTATCTTAAGTTTTATTACCACTCACACATTTTCTTTAGTTATCACTTAATTAAAGCTCCCTTTACCAACCCATGGTGCTATGATCATCGAGTTGCAAGATAGAAACCCCCTCCATATGCTACCCTACCCTACCCATGTTTATCCTATGACAAGTGCCTGTGGGAATGCATATTCCCAACCCAACCCCAATGATCATAACTTTTGAAAGTACCATAGAAGATTGGGCCTCGCAAGTCACCCAAAAATGTATGCACATATACTCATATGTGGTGAACCACCATCATGAAGATCATAACACAAGGACTAGATGAGAACACAAGAAAAAGATCACTCAACCAAAAACAACTTGGGGGGATGGATTCTACATAAATCCCAAAGACAATAAAACCATACACCATCAAATCACTCAACTAGCCTCAATCTGGGAGTATGGATTCTACACAAATCCCAATGATGCAACAAGACCAAACATCATGAACTCACTCAACTAGCCTCAATTTGGGAGCATGGATTCTATGTGAATCCTAGTGTCCATGAAGCAAGAACAAAGGTCCAAAATAAACTATAACAACAGGTATAAAATCACTTAACTGAACATGACATTGAAAGTATAGATGCAACATGCATACCAATGCGACATAAAAGAAAAATAATGGTATGTTTAACATCCTATGGATAATCCAAGTCCATGAACAACATCATGCAAAGAAAACTCGAGAAAACTGGGTGACATGCAAACTAAGGTAAAAACCCCAAAAAATGGAAAACTTCAAAATTAAAACCCATTTGGTCTTTGGGCACAAAAACCCTAAAAAATAAAAAAATAATTGAGTTCAGACACCATATGGAAAAATGGCCAGCATAATAGTGCAAAACTCCAAACTCTTAACCTAAAAAATAAGGAAATGCTCATACCTGCCCAACCAAGTAGAGCTAGTATACAAAAAATGGAGGGGAACACTAGTTCTTAGCCTCCTAACAAATGACTACCAAAAATAGAAGATGAAATGAAGTAGAAAAATAAAATAGGAGAGCCCTACCTCACAACCAAAAGGGAAAAATGGGAATCTGAACCATAAAATAAAAACCTCATAGAAGTAGCGAGAAATCATGGCAATCCAAGCTCTCCCCAAGCTAGATCCAATGAGCCCAACCTTGCGACGATCCCATGCCCATAGCTCCCACAAAAAACTATTGTGGTCTCACAACACATGCCCCATTCCTCACTAGAAATGGTGGCCCCCTACTTTTTTCAGGCTCTCTAACTCACAATTCGAGATCCGAGAAAGTATTAGAGTCGTAAAATCAAAAAACACAAAAACATTAGAAATTTTTTTAAATGCAAAAAAAAATGAATAATAATAATAATAATATTTTTAAAACAAAAAAATAAAATTGAAAATTAATTTTTTTTGCACCGTGTGCGCTCATTGGCACTACGCGTGGATTTGTACCATGCGCGTGCAACCATTGGTGTCGCTCGCACACAACCATTGGCATCGTGTGTGCAAATTTATGTCGTGTGTGCCACCTTTGGCACTACATCACACCACAACACCTCCTTGTGCCACGTGTGCCACCATACATGCCACGTGCGTGCATGCCACACACCTCACCATGGTGCACTTCGTCGTGCACACACCACCAAGCTCACTCCGTGGATGTGTCGCACCTCCCATTCACCTCTAATTTTGTTTGAGTGACTATTTTTTGGGATTTTTTGTTTTGGTTTCATTAGGGTGTGTCTTAAATTAAGTATTTTTCAACTCTCTGGACTAATATTTGCTTCTTTTTGTAGGTAAAATGGCATCCTCAACTTGTCGAGGTCATAACTTTTGACCTAGAGCTTAGAATACAGAACTGTTTACACCACTAGAAAGAAGAATTGAAGATCTAATTTTAGTCCCTAAAATAGTGAGCCTTTGGTTGCCTAATTTTAAGGATTGATGAAAGTTTTGACTAGAAATTTTGAGCAGAAGACCTCTAAAAAAGCCATTTAAAAATGCCTAGAAAATCTTGTCAAAAAATATGAAAAAGTTTCAAACATTTGATCATTTTGGATAATCTAGATCACTTGGTTTGTTGTCAAGAGGAATAGGACAGTTGGAGAGAAGACAAAGGTCAAAAATACAAAGGTTGGAAACATGAAGTAGAATAGGTTCTTCATCTTATGAAGCTGTTAATGACAAGATTCAACGTAGACGCCTTGGGATTTTAGATTGAAGAAGCTGAAGGAGTTCAAGTTTATGAAAGTGATTATCTATAAAGAGGGTATAAATCATTAAAAATGGGAAAGTATGTACGCAAAAGTGATCTAAAACCACATTTGAGTAAAACTCAGAAACCATTTTCAAAATGGACAACTTTGATTTTTTGGCAATTTGAGCTATCAAGGTGCATAGCTCTATAGCTCCATAGGTCTGCAAGTGCACATTTTGGAGGTGCACATTTTTGAGGTTTGCAACTCTATAGGTGTGCATTTTGGAGGTCTACAACTCTATAGGTCTACAGGTACATAGGTTTGTAGCTCCGCATTTTCATACAACTCCATAATTTAGAGGTGCACCGACAATTAACTGTCAATTTTTAAAATAGCTCCTTCCATGCATTAGGAACGCATTTTGATGATAGTTTAACTTTGACACACACTTAGTAAAGGACTAACTTCTATTTTTGTCACCTCTAGACACTCCTACTTTGACTGATGGCTTTCTCCTACTTTCTCTCTCATGTTTCTCTATTTTTGACATGTAAAGGGCTCATGCATCCAATTAATGAATAAAATATGGATGGAGTCCCTCTAAGAACTAGATTAATTGTTAGTCTATATATATTTAGTTTTTTTAATTAGTTAAAAGTATTTTATTGCATGAAGAATATCTCTCACTCTCAACACAAATTGAGGAGACAATTTCTTATAAATACCCCATTGTAAAATGTAACAAAGGCCGCCATTATTATGCAATAAAATTATGCTTTTGTTGCTCGCATTTGGAGTGTAGTGATTCTTTCTTGAATGTGTCATTGTTTTGTGGATTTTATTCATGAGATTGTGATTGAGCCAAAGTTTTATTGTGTTGTTTCTAATTGTGCAATCTTTTAGTTCCAGTGTTTGCTACAGATATACAAATTTTATTGATGTAATGAGCTTGAGAAGGGATCACCCAATTGTGTCTACATACCTTTTTGTCTTGCATGAGTGCACTTTCTATGGCCTTGTGATTTGATGAAGAGTGAAACATCATTCAATTTGTTAAAGATTCTCACTAATGATTATATTAGTGGATTCTAGGAAGCATTGCTCTTTTTTTCATTAGTTTCCTACAGATTTCTTAGAAGGTTTAATGCACATCGTGTTGTGTTCTGTAGCTTATGTCTATTTAGGAATTTCAATTTTAAGTCATTTTGATTTTATGTTATTTTCTTTCAGTTTTGTTATTTGCTTTACTAACCCCTTGTTAGAATAGGACCTCATTTTAGTTGCATTGTTAGAATTGCATTCATCAAAAAAATAGAAAATACAAAAATATTGTTCTTTTGGTGTGATATTTTGAGATAGCAAATAGATTTACTTTGATTTTGAGATATAAAGAGTCTTTTAGAACCAGCAAAGGCCTCCTCATGAATATTCACATTTATCTTCTACTAAGAAGATTTTGGTACATTGCAAGACAAATACTGAACCTTGGAGTGGATCCTTAAAAGGATTTTCTTTTCAAGAGAGGAATTACACAAGGGATTCCTTTTATTGACCTCATGCAAAATGAATTCCCAACACAAACAAAATAGTCAATCCTCATGAAGAGGATTTTGGATTTTACTCTCAAACTTTCTAATTCAAAAGTGAGAAGTGAGGAATTAAATTCTTTTTTGGATATTTATTCACTTTTTGAGTGAGTAATTGATTAAGGCAAATAACCAACCAACCTAGTTAAACCCAAATTGACCCAAATGAAAATAGGTTATTCCTAAAAATAGGAATTCATGTATGGAAAAGCTGCTTGAAATTAAAATAAATCAATTAAAAACTCAAAAACATAGAATTTTCCTTAACAACTTTTGTGACAACGTGAACCTCTAAATGCATAGACATGCTCTCTGGTCCAATCACATAATGCCAAATGAGTTCTGATTTAATAATCACTAAAATGATTAATTTATCAATTAAAATAAGGATACATTGACCATACAAGGATGACAGTGGTGAAATATAAATAATTGAATCACTAACTCCATTTGCCACTACCAGGGATATAAATCCTACATACTAAACAACACAATCAAGTGCAATTGCATATAATAACATAGCCAAAGCAATAAATGCATTAAATCACCTAATTTAACCATTTATTTAATTATATTAAAATAATCTATTTACATCACTCATGTTTGTATAAAGCATAACAATGCAAGAATGAAGTAAATAACCATAGCATTAAATCCATCACATAACATAATCAAAGATATGTCCAAATACTACATAATCAGATATCATCATAAAGCACATTGTCATCTCAAAATGGCATCATCATGCAATATGATCAACTGAACAACATAGTAATCTAACATCTATGATACTAAAATCAAAGTATAGCATCTAACCCTCAAGTCATCTCGAATGTAAAACATAACATGAGTAACAAGTATCTCTTAGATCAAAATATAACAAGGTAAATATCTGTAGCACAAAACCAATGAATCTAACATGGACAATCTATTTGTAATAATTTAAGCATTTGATAATGGTAGTTTTCACAACATGAAAAGGCACTTCAAAGATATAAGCAAACACAGCCATAAACATGACTAACCACTGCTCTAGGACCTAGTCCAATGTAGTAGGTAATAGTACTTAGTGCAATCACTGCACACATCTTAGGGTAATCATGACACCACATTGATCCTAGTAACCACTGGCACAAACCTTAGTGAACCATCTAACACATCATAATCTCAAAAATCAGCCAAAGCATAATCAAAGCAACTGAGACAAAACATAAATCCAATCACCTCAATGGTGTAGACCATTCATGGTCACAATCATGATCCCTTCACAATGAAAGATCAACAAGGTTGCATCCATTAGGATGACTTATAGAAGTCAAACGGGAGAGGCACTACAAGAATTAACAGTCTCTTAAGCCTTTAATAGAGTAGACTCCTAATAGGGTATATCATATTTTATGATCAAACATTGTAAAATTTATTACTATAGTAATGAAGATTTGTGGGTATCATTCCCATCCTAGTTTTACCTTCACTTTGGAGGTTTTTTAGATAAAAAATATTGTGTTATGTGTTTTACTCCAATGCATGTAATTGATCAGATTTATATGTTGCATCATATTTAAATTATAATTTTTACATGCACAAGTTATTGATAGGTGTGAATGAAATGGTGAAAAGTCATAAAGCGTTAAAGATTCTAATTCTACCACCCCCACCCCCCGCCCCCCAATATCTTGTTTATCCTATTTGCTCCTCTATAAATCAACAATTGGTATTAGGGAGTTGGTTCTTTGAAAGAATCTTAAAGGCTTGGAGATTAGATCTTGGAGATGGAGGCTTTCAAACTAGACAAGACTATTGACAATCAGGACATTCAACTCACACTCTAGAAACTTGAGAAGGCAAGACAAGATCTAAAGGACTCCCTAAAAAGGACAAAGGAGAATCATCTAGAAATGGAAAACTGAGGAATGAAAATTCAAAGGACAAACCAACATGCTATCATGATGGAAAACTTGATCATACTAAAAATATCTATCAAAACAAACATGGTATATAAAATTCAAAACCTAATTTTACTATAAAAAATGTACTACAAGAAACAAGGACATCGAATACATGAGTGTAGGTCAAGGCTAAGGAAAACACCATCTACACCTAAATTTGAAGGATATTGCTACAACTATTATAAATATGAGAATAGAAGAACATATGAATGCAAATCATAGACAAAACCATACTAGACAAATTAGAGAAAGAATTATGCACCTAAAAATGCACATTCCAAATGTCAAAGGTTTGGATATCAAAGTAAGAATCGTAGGACTTAAGTACATTCATAAAATTAGATAAAGGAAAAAGGGAAAGTGGAGATTGAGAAAATTAGGAATGAAATGAACTAGAAATGGAAAAGGAGAGAAGAAGATGGAAATAGTGGAGCTAATGGAGCTGAGGTCACCCAATCTAATGGAGAAGGTGATCACGTCATCTCAAACTAAGCAAGAAAAGTATGATTGTATACTCAATTGATATATCATACATTAGCTCCTTACATAAAACTATGCCAAAAGTTCATATCTACATATACAAGATGCATAAGAACAATTTTTTTGAAAGGTTGCTAATTGTGAGTAAAAATTGTCTATGTTGATCAAGAATTGCAACATAGACTGAGCACTTCAAAAGAGGAATGATAGAGACTAAATGATATGGAAGAGACTGAGTTTTAATACAAAGACTTAGTTGAAAGGAATCAACATTGACTGAGATAGTTTTCTTTCACCTAGCTAAGTATAGAACAATAATGGAGACCCTAAATTGATCAAAAGAAGGTATATAGAAAACTTCAAAGATATTATTTCATACCTTACATTCATATTTTTGAGAGCATAAAGTGATTTAGTGATTTTAGTAACTAGCAAAAATTTCAACGGCAATTTGATCAAGAAGCTTGAACAAGTGGAGAACTAGAACTGTGTTGAGTATCTAGAGAAGAAAAAACTTCAAAACCATAACTACGATCATGAAAGCTTCCTTAATCACTAGAATGATCCAAGAGGTTAGTAGAATTCAATTGGTGAAGAGTGATGCTTGTCCTCCACTTGAATTTTGTGTTTTTTCAAAGATTGCTTTGAAAAGAGACTCAATGGGTGTGTTATCTTTGATTCCACCTAAAGTCATTATGATCCATGATGTGAGAAATTATTATATGTGCAAAATTGGAGAAGTGGGAGATTATGAAATCAAGGAAGCTTATGAGAAGCTATGTAATAAAGGAATATTGAAGGTAAATTTTCAAAATTTTGAGAGGAAAGGGTTAACTCATGCCCTAGAGTTCTCAAGAAATTTCAAGATTGAGTGGATTAAAGTTATTTTGAGCAGAGTTCATGACATAAAGTATTGGCTATAGAATGGACTAGTAGAGATCACAAAAAAAGTGATACACAAGGTTACACACTATCCAACCCTAGACAAGAAGAAGGCCATGCGGTGTTTAAGTTGTGAAGAAGTCGAGGCAAACATAGGAGCCAAGTGGAATGGACCTAGTCTATCTATTACAAGCATTTTTGATCCACTAATTGAATTTTTAGTGAGAGTCATTGCTCACAATATCTATTAGTTGAGTAGATTAAATAGCATACCTTGTATGGTTGTGGATCAAGATTGGAATACTATGATGAAAGATGATGAGTATGATCTTCCAAGCTACAAAAGTTACAACTTGCAAAAAACCTATCATCAATAAGAAAAATGAAGAATTCAATGTGTAAGTTTGGATCCCTCATTTTTGTATTTTCTTTTATATCCAAAAGTATTTTCCAGATATTGGAAATGTTGTATGAGAGAAAGAAAAATGAGTGACAAAGTAGATCAATGAGTATATTACTCAACTGGAGAAAACTTTGAAAATGTAATGAATGCTTACTTTGATGAATTTAAGCAAAGGATGAAAAGAAGAATGAGGATTTTTGAAGAATTGGTCACAAGACACTACAATGACATATGTTTTCTTGTTGATACAAACAACACTTTTGTATAGGTAGTCAAGCTAGGGAAGGCTTGGTTACAAAGTTTTGATTATGAGGTAGATAATGATATAGTGAGTGCAAATATTAAGTCATTACTGAAAGAGGAGATAGATGTTGAGGTTGAACCTTTTGGTAGATATGAGGAAGCCAAAGAAAGAATAACTATGAATATCAAGATAGCTTACAAAGAGAAGAAAAGTAATAAAATGATTGAAGACCTAGAAGCTAAGTTGGGCACCCTAGAAAAGGGCTAGAAACCATTGCAATTTACACAAGTTCTTGGTGAAGATGAAGAACAAGATAGTGATGATTAGGAAGAAGAAGAAGAAGAAGAAATTGACAAGGGAAAATCCCTAGTTGTTTTCATGTCATGGAGAAAGAAGGCTCAAGGAACACAAAAGAAGATGACATTGACACCTCCACCACCAAACAAGCCAAGGACCAAGGTAGTTGCTAATGCCAAGCAGTCTACAAAGAAGAAGGTAGTAGATATTACTAAGCTCAGTGCCTCCAAAACTAGAAGAAGGAAATTGGTCAGAGGACCACCTATCAGACATATAAAGACTATTGATGATGTATGTGAAACCTTGAGAAGGTCTGTAGGATTATCTAGTTTTAGATATGTCAAATATGACACACTAGATAATGATGATAGAAATAAAGCTTAGGAGGTTGTGGTAGAAATGGTTGCAAATCAAAAACTAGCTCCTAGTGAAATAGATAATAAGATACCCAAAGATCTTTATGATAGACTAAAGAGAAGATGCCAACAGGTTGAAGTAGTAGAGAAATAGATAAGAACTAACACATTAGTCAAAGTTATGCCTAATCTATTAGAAGATTGATGAGACATATTTTTGGAACATTATAGGAGCATATTTGTTCATAAATATAGAATGTTTTTGATATTACAAAATAAAAAGGAAGTTGTACAATAGTAACGTGAGTTGCTATGGAAGAGAATTTTTGGGTTAATAATAAAAACTAGTGAGATATATATTATAAACATTGAAGATGATTACAATAGTCGAGAAAGTTCAAGTGTGCCAAGTCAATAAGGTAGCATGTCCCTTGTACATGTTGGTACCCCTAGCTCCAGGGGCCAAGAAGTCAAGGCTCACAAACACAAAGGTAGATGGTGAAGATAGAGAAACAAATGTAAATGATAATATTTTTTCAGCATCTCATATTGAGGAAGACAAAGAATAAAATAAAGCTAAACTAAGTGTGACTATTTTTATCTTGAGAACAGATGCACAAACATGATAGAGTGATGACACCCTCACCAACTCCAAAAGTAGTTCCAAGCAATAACATTCCTTCACCTAGTAGAAAGAGGAAAGCAATAAAAGGTATTTCATCAGATATTGATGCTAGTCTGGATGAAATTATTGAGATGCAACAATTGGATCTAGAAAATCTCATCTTGGAGCAAACTATTTTGCTACAAGAATTTTTGGTAAAGAAGAATCAACAAGAAGAGTTCAGCAGAGAGCACAAGCAAAAACATGTACTACATGATGTAAAGCATATTTTTTTTTATGCTTTTGACATTCAAAATTTTGATGAAGATGCACCAATCATAAATCAGCTTGTAAATATAGTTGAACAAGTGAATGCTAGAAATATGGAGTCAAATGAGAAGCTAATAGATTGGTCAATGAGAATATTTGAAGCCAAGGTTGTGAACAAAGTTTCCATAACAACTGCCAAGTAGAAAGTGCTACTACAAAAGAAAGCACAAGTTATGATTGAATTGATTTAGAAGGTACAAAATTTGTACACAATTTTGTCAAATGTGCCAAGATCTACTCACAATATTCTAGCACAAATAAATTTGATTTAGGCTAAGATGAAGAGATCCAAAAACATTATTTAGAGTCAACAGGATCAAGAATTGATCACTACAACAATCTATTGAATGCTCAAGGTACATTGGTCGAGCCTCAGGTAGTTGATAGTAATTTAAGATCCAAATTGATCTCTATTTAGGAAATGATGATACCTCATTTGGAGATCATGCAAAGAGAACTAAAAATGGCCATAGATCTTATCATAGTAGATCACAATTGATCAGTGGCTAATAGTTTAATTGATTTGGCTGTAAGACTTTACCTGCAAAATCACATTTTGGAGGCAAAAATAATCACTTGGGATCATGAATTGTCCATGATTACTAGAGTTCACAAGGAATCCATTGAATAATATGGATTACTTCCACCTATTCAACCCCAGCAACAATGACATGTAGTGTTCAAAAATAATGGAGAAATAGAGTCAACAAGGGGAAATAGAGTTGACAAAAGAGGAAATAGAGTTGACAAAAGGGGAAACAGAGTTGATATGAACAAGATTTCACATAACGATTTGAATAAAGGTGAAGTGGATTTCTTATTCATTTTTATATTGTTTATTCATTTGTATAAGTCATAAGACTTAGGAGGAGATCTCATTTATCAGATTGTATTCTATCGATATAAATATAACAATTTTTTTCCACTAATGTCAAAGGGGGAGATTGTCAGTATCTCTAACCATTGTTGTCTATTAGTGTCAACCACTTAGTCATTTTTAAGGCAGAGTTAGATGGTCATGACTATGACTAAGATACTCTATATAGTCTGAATCATGTACATAAGTGATTATGTGCCAAGCTTTATAGGAGTTGAGTAAGTTTTGGTCATGGAGTATTTTCTATATGAGCTGATCTCATCAGCGACTGAACAAGTAATTAGCAACTGAGAAAATTACAAGTACACAATTGCCAAGTTATTTAGTATGTGTTGTACATAGTACATGCCAAGCATCAAAAGTATAATACTGACCAAGAAAGAGCAACATCAAGCATCAGGAAATAGTAAAGACCAAGAAATGTAGAGTTTACATAAAAGTCATGAATTGAATAGAGTTTGATGCAAATTGTTTATCAGGCTGACTTAGAAGGAATATTTAAGTTTTTAAGAGTTTTTTATACAACATTTACTATTTATAGAGGTTGTTATAGAAAAATTACATGACATGGATCACATATCCCTATGTTATGTGTTCTATGATTAGGGTCAAGAGGCAAAACATGGAACCATCTAGAAAATGACTTATGAATCACTTTAAATAGAGATGATCTTAACCTAGATCATAAGTATATGAAGTAAGGGAAAAGGAAAAGATGTTAATGCATGTGACCAAGAAGAATTAAGAAGATTAGAAGTCAGTGTAGGGTTCTATTATCATCTAACAGAGGGAGTGACCTAGTCATGGTAATGAAGTGAAAGGGAAAGACAAGCATATTAGATTAGAGGAGAGGAACAGTTAGCAAGGAGACTCAAAATCATCTTGTAGAGAAAATCAAGAGTCAGGTACTGAATCATTTTTAATAGACTTGATTAAGGGTTAATCTCTTAATAGAGTGGTCTAAATAGATCTATGTAAATCTCCTAATAGACTTCTTACTTAGTTGTAAGTGTAAAATCCTCTAACAAGGTGAGACCTAATAGTTGCTTCATCCTTTAACATGGAAGACTTCTTATAGGGTAGATCATATTTTATGGTCAAACATTGTAACATTAACTAGTTAACTTTATTACTTTAGTAGTGAAGATTTGTGTGTGTCATCCCCATTGGCCCAATTTTACCTTCACCTTGCAGGGTTTCTAAGTAACAAATATTGTGTTATGTGTTTTACTTTAATGTATGTGATTGATCATATTTATATGTTACATCATATTTACATTATAAGTTTGAAATGCACAATTAATTGGTAGGTGTGAATGAATTGGTAAAAATTCAAAAAGTGTTAAAGAATTTGATTCTCCCCTCACCCCTCTTAGTATCTTTCTTATCCTATTTACTCCTCCATAAATCAACACATTGTTAGGGTCCATGTTAGACTTGTTCCCTATTTTTTACCTATGGGCTCAAATTAGGTAGATTCATGTTGCTATAGGGTGAACATTTTGAAATTTTATTTAGTAATTCATGTCACGATATAAAGGACATTTACTTTGATTTCATTCATTGTATACATTCTATATTATATGAAGAAAAGAGAAACAATCATGATATAGGTTGATACATTATCAAACATCTTTTCTAAAAATATAAATCTCATTTATTAAAGTATTCAACTGTTTCACACAAGTCACAAAAATAGCTAGGAAAAATGAAACAAAAATGCTTGAATTCACAATACGAATGCATGTGTAAAGAATGAAAAGAGGCATGAGAATTATGGGTCCAATCATTGCTAGAATGAATGGAAATTGTGTTAATACTTTGATTTTGCATGCTTCATCTTTTCCACTTTTTTCTCTCCAAAGCATAATACCCTACAATCATAGAGGAGGAAAATATGTTTAGATCAAATGGGTGTAAGAAATGACCATCTTATCATCAAATACCTCATACCACATATCCATGTTATCCAAAATCTAAACATTATTCTATTTTTCTAACTAGTTTGTGTCATATGCAACAAAAGTGAATTAATGACACGTGGATGTAAAATGTAAATCCCACAACAGTTTGATCTTGTTGTATCATTGATAAAAAGATATGAGATCCAACAAAGAGAGAAATATAATACAAATGGACATATTAATTCATAATATGAAACCTTTTATTATATCTTCATGAAGATAAAGTTTCAATAAGTGGGAAAAAAATTTAAGGGACAGGACTTTAATGGTTGATACCTTAAAGTTTAAACAAAATACATGATATCAACTACTTTTATAAGGAACATAAACTTTAATTTTGAAAAAAGTGTCTTAATGGATAGTATGTTGATAGAGGTGAATGAAATGAATGTAACATGTGCAAAAAAATCTGAATATCATGCTAACATTAGATCAGCAATCATACTCCTTACCATAGAATGACAAAAAACATAGTTTAAAAAAAAAAATGGGTGTTATGATATCAATCTATGTTAACAACAGATTGTGGAAAGGCATATGCATTTAAAAGCTAATAAGTCACCTTTAAAGCAAGAAGAATGTAGCATGTGCAATAACAACATGAATTACAAAGAATGACAAAAGGCATGAAGTATGATGCAATATGATTCATTAATTAATGGTGCATTTGGACTAAAGAAGAAGTGTGGAATTCATAATGTTCATGTACTTTCATCAAGGTAAAATATCTATCACAATGTTTTGTGACAAAGGGGAAAAGCTACATATTTGAGGTGTGCAAATAGTTGGAATGCAAGCAATGGTTGAAGTATCGAATCATTGATTAAAATGCAACATACAAGAAAATCGATGCATTGGTGAAACAAAAAAAAAATGATGTCAATAATAGAGTTGTTAAATAGAATACAGAGAATGTGTAAACTGTAAGGCATTTGCCTTGATTTACAAGTAAATGATAAATCAATTCTAGATTGGATTGCAACAAACGTTCAAATAATAATGCAAATATAATAATGTTCTAGAGAAAATGTCAAACAGAGAAGGAAAGTAATAACTTTGTTATTTTCCAATGTCAAAATACTCATGGATCAACCAAAAGATAGAGTCCAAGCTAATAGAGGGTATTCCAAAATGCATTAAGTTCCTATCTAATCAAATGATAGAAAATTTTCAAGTCTTTGAAGTATTCTGTACATATATTAGCATCAGTAAGAAATGGAAAGGAGGGTAGTAGAATGAGATCCTTGTAGACAAATCCATGTTAATTAAGAGTCAAGTACTCAAAACATAGGCCACGTTAAATCATGCATTGACCTGATGCAAAATATTCAAAATAGCTACAGAAAGAAAACTCATTATGAAGAAGGCAACTCTAGTTTATTAGTGAAGAGTTTTTTTTATTATTATTGTGAGTTTCATGTTTATTCTTCAAAGGACCGTAGTCATATATGCTTCAGTAAAACCTATAAAAGATGAAATAATATAACATCTTTTATAATAGTGTTTTTATAACCTTTTTATGCCTATAAATGAAGGAGAGGTTTTAAATGATTGTGTGAAACTTGATGAAAATGGAGCAATTTATGAACGAAAACATTACAACTCTTGGCATATGAAGAATATGGGTTTACCATTATTCTTAGCAAAGAGTGAAACAAGACATATCACATATAGCAATAAGGTTTAAAATCCTAAGTAAAAAAAATTTCTCATTTCTAACAGTAGTTGATGTAGGAGCATCTTAGGGTAGTTGGTTATCCTACTTGATTAAGGGATTTTGGTGGGATTGAGTGGACCTATTTGAGTCTTGGGTAGTTAATTTTGATGCTTTTAATAAGTATTTTTAATGTAGGGGCATCATGGGTGTAAAGGAAATCTTGCATCACCCAAAAATATTTTATTTTTAGTATTTTCTATTTTAATAAGGACTAGTAGACAGGGTGGTTACTATTTATGGGAACTTTCTATTTTTAGTAAGTTTGTCATATGACCTCAAAATGTTCTCATTTTAGGAAGGATCATTTTAGAGATATAAGCCTACCATAAAAATCTCATTGCTCCAGCTTAAGTATTGAAGAAGTTATTGCAGATTTTTAGTGGAACAATTTGTAGAAAAATCTTCAGGTTCACTGTTGGAGGCCTTAGAGTGCCTAGATGAGGTCCACAAACTTGCTGGAAGGGTGCTAGCACCATTTTGATTCTGTAGATGAGGAGCTGGAATTTTTGAAAAGTGGTTATTATAGCCAATCAAAGCAACAATTTGTGAGTTATGGCCTTCCGAATTTGGGCTACCCAAAACTTATAAAATAATTGTCAAAGATGTAATTGGCTGACTCTATATGTTTTGTTAGGGTCTATAAGCCCTAGGTATTAAGTTTGAGCATCTAAAACCTTCCCAAGTGGCATAAAAGTACCTATTTAAGAAATGCCTGAACATTGTCTAGGATAGCTCTAGGTAATAGTTTATAGCTTGTCTTACAAATTATTATACTAAAGGTGCCCATGTGGATTAGCATATTGTACTTATGAATTTTGTAATTCTGCATTTGTTGCACAAATAAGAAGTCCATATATTATTCTCGCATTTGTTGTTGTTTCTTTGTTTTTGTTATGAGTTTATGGTATTAAGGGGAGCTCCCTGCATTAATTGTAAGCCTTTAAAGGCATTTGACATTTAATTTGTGTTGGAGGCTGACTTGTGGTTCTTCAAGTATTTAATGTTAGGTTTATTTAGTTTTTAACATTCTAGTCCAACCTGTTGCTTAGATTGGTGTAAGTAGGGGTTTTTGTGAAGTCTTTATCATTATTCATCCATCTTGGAGAAGATGAAGTGGTAGAGGAGCAAAATTTTGAGAAGGCTAGTAGTTGAGGCTTGGGAAGCAAGGAGATTACTTGGTGGGTTTGCGAGTACCTATTGGATCTTCCTTTGAGGTTTCTACCAGAATGTGGATTTGGACTAGCTAGGGTCTGGATTGGATCATGAGGAATCTTGCAAAACTATTACTTGCTTTCTATTTGGTTGTAACTCAGATGGCCTTATAGCTTGACATATTGCATATAATTAGTTATATCTATGAATAAATTATTGTGACTTGGCTTCAGATCTTGCATTTTTGTTTATCTTCCATTGTGTGGTTATTTGGTGGGGGCTAGCACATTTCCTTGGGGGATTCTCCTACCTTGCACTACATCAAGTGGTCTTAGAGAAAAGGTTGTTCCTGAGTGTGTAGACCAAGCACAAAAGTTGAAGCAATTTGCACTAGGGTTTTGTGAAGTGGATTTATTAGGGCTTACAAATATTCCTTTGAGAAGATTGGACCCTAGGGAGATTGATGATCTTAGTGATGTTGTGGAAGAAAGGATCTCAGAGAGGGTTAAAGCAAATTTTACATCTAAAACAAAGGAGGTTGAAGCCACTTTCAGATCTGAGAGGGTGTTGATGAAGACTGATATGATCGTAGATCATAAGTGTTATAGGTGGTGTGCCTCAGCATATGGGTACTGAAGATCATTATGAGGAAGTTGCTAAAGACTTTGAATTTGCTAGATCCAGTGGTGAGACCAGAACTGATTGTGTGGAGAGACCTATGGGAAATAGGGTTGGTCAATTTTCTAGACTTGGATCTTAGTTGAAGTTGAAGCATAAGATGGAGCTTTCTAATTTCTTGAGTACTTTGAATCTTGAAGGCCTAATTGATTGGATTGGTGAATTGGAAGATTACTTTGAGCTTGAGGATATTGAGGATCCACTCAGAGTAAGGTTGGCACAAACTAAGCTGAAGGGACATGCTATTCTTTGGTGGAAATAACTAAAAAGAGATAGAGAAGAAGAAGGTGAATTGAAGATCACTAGATGGAGATTGATGGTGACAAAGTTAAAGGCTAAGTTCACTCTTGATGATTATGAACTTGAGTAGTTTAAGAGATTGTAGAATTTGAAGTAGAAGGATATGACTATGAAAGATTATGTAAGGATTTCTACAAGTTGGTTATTTAATTTGGGCATAGATAATTGTCAAAGGGGAAGATAGCACATTACATTAATGGTTTGAGATTCAATATTTAGGATGAGGTTGGTATGTTGAATATTTCATTAGTTGAAGATGCCTATTAGTATGCTTTGAGAGTAGAAGAAAAGTTGAAGAGGAAGAATCAAGGTAGTTCTCAAGGGAAGGAGAAGTAGGACTACTCAACAAAGGCTAAACTATGTGTAGAAGATGAACCCAAACCTATTGATCATAAGAGAAGGATAGTTAGAGGTGAGTTTAAGGGTAATTGGTTCAGATGTCATGAAGAAGGACATAGATCTTATGAATGTTTGGAGAAGGCTAGTAACAAAAGACTTGTTATTGTGAACAAGGTTAAAGACCATGAACCTAAGCAAGGGGAAATTTTTTTGGCTTGGTGAGTATTGGTTGGTCAAAGGACACTGGATTCTTGTTAGAGGACTAGTTTTTTTAGGATGTTGTAAGGTTGGTGGTAAAGTCTACAATGTGATTATGGATGGTGGTAGTATTGATAACCTTGTTGATGAGGAGATGGTTTAGAAACTTGGTTTGAAGAGAGTGAGACATCCTTATCCTTATAGAATTGGCTAGTTGTGAGGTGAGTATGATTTGGAAGTGAAAGATCAGTGTCTTGTTGATTTATAGATTGGGCAACATAAGGATCAAGTGTTGTGTGATATTATGGACATGAATAGTTGTCATGTGTTTTTTGGAAGAATGATAGCGTGGTTGTACATGATTTTGTCAAGAATGTGTTTACTATTAAGAAATGTGGTAGGAAGCATTCCCTGATTCCTTTGCAAAATGAATAGGTTAGTAGAAAGAACCTAAGTATTGGTAGCTGAGTTGAGTTGGTAGATTCTAAAATGGTTAGCAATCACCATGGATAGAAAACCTATGGAACACCAAGGATGGAGGTGAAGAAACAAAAGAAGAGAAAGGGAAAGAGTATACAAGTTGAAGGCTTTGAAGAAATGTATGTGAAGAATTAGTTTGGGATTTATGTGTTGAGTCCTATAAGATGTTCTTCCAACTAATGAGAACATTTTTTTGCACTTGGGGAGTCTAATGCATGAGCATCCTAGGGTAGTTAGCTATCCTACTTGATTAAGGGATTTTGGCAGGATCGAGTGGACCTATTTGGGGCTTGGGCAGTTAATTTTGATGTATTTAATAAGTATTGTAAGCCTTTAAAGGAATTTGACATTTAATTTATGTTGGACGCCAACTTGTGGCTCTTCAAGTATTTAATGTTAGGATTATTTAGTTTTTAGCATTCTAGGTTGACTTGTGGCTTAGATTTTCATAAGTAGGGGTTGTGGTGAAGTCTTTAGTCATTATTCATCCATCTTGGAGAAGAGGAGGTGGTAGAGGAGAATTTTTTTAAGAAGGCCAGTAGCTAAGGCTTGGGAATCAAGGAGATTGCTTGGTGGGTTTGCGAGTACCAATTAGATCTTCCTTGGAGGTCTCTACCAAAGTGTGAATTTGGACTAGCTAGGGTTTGGATTGGATCTTGAGGTATCTTGAAGAACTACTACTTTCTTTGTATTTGTCCATAACTAGGAAGGACTTATAGCCTAGAACATTGCATGTAATCAGTTATGTCTATGAATAAATTATTGTGACTTAGCTTCAAATCTTGCATTGTTGTTTATCTTCCATTGTGTGGTTATTTTCTAGGGTCTAGGAAATCTCCTTTGGGGATTCTCCTACCTTGCAATACATCAATAGCTTACATGGAAAAAGAATTATCCTTCATCCTCAAATGGTAGAAAATAAAAATAAAATTCTTTGAAGGAGACAAAAGAGTTCAAAAAAATTATTATTCTTTCATACATTTATTCCTTATAAAATGTTAACAAAGAAGAAGGGAATAATACAACCTATTATTGGAAACTACAATTGGAATAATTGTTATGTTTTTATTAATGTCAAACCTTACTAGTAAGACATTTACTAATAGGTTAGAGTTCCATATTAGTTGATGGATGAAGGGGATTTGAAAAGAGATATAACTAGATGAACTAGTGAAGTTGTTGAGCGAAGAGGAGAAAGTATATTGGAATTACAATAGGCACTTGATCAATTAGTCTTTGACAAGATAATGTGTTGTTTAATCATTATATAAAGTGAATTAGTAAGTTGAGTTGAAGTATAGAAGAGTTATTGAGTAAATCACTAAGCTTGACCAAGTGATAGTTTCACTAGGTCAATGAAGCAAAAGATTAAGGAACGTAAGAGATAGCTAAGAAAATAGTATTAGTTGAGTGATCGTTATGGACAAAATAGATGAAGAAGAAAATGTAGTAGTGACTGAGCATAGTGGAAATTGAGTGAGCCATTGAAAGTTGAGTTAGACAACATAATAGAGAATAAGCTATATAGTATTGATAAAGTAGAAGAACCTAGTAATGGTTGAGTATCAACAAAATAATAGTTTGTGAATAAGTTGAGTTTTAAGGCTAACATAGTTGAATTTTTGGATTGGTCAAAATATGCAAATGATAAGGATTAATGAGATGGCCTATTTAATGCATGAATCGAGTTTGTTAAGAAATCAAAGGAAAGGATTCAAGGAGAAGTTTCAAGAAAGGAGTAGAAGAAAAAAATGATGAATAGATTCAATGACTCAGATCAAACCCTAAGATATATGGTGATGTTTAAGTGAAAAGTGTCAAAGATGCCTTTTTAAGAAGCCATAAGAGATGTTTTAAGTAGGTTGGTTCATTTTTTATTGTTGATTTTTTGAACCTTTGAAGAATATAGTAGTAGAGGAAAAGTGAGGAGATGGTGAAGTGTGATTGTTTGAAGGGTTGCCAAGCATATCAAAGATGGAAATTATAATGAAGTCCAATAAATTAACCAGAAAGTGAGTCAGATGGAGATCATAATTTGAAAAGTGATTTGTATCTTAACAGATCAAGCCTAGTTGTTACTTTCTAACTACTATGGCAGTAAAATCCTTTAATCAAGGTTGACCTAATAGTCATTCAAAATTCATTAATCAAGGTGACATTCTAATATAATGATCTAAAGACCTCTAGCCATGCCACTCCTAATAGGGTGATTAAATCCTTGAATAGGGTTACACCTAATAGTGTGTTTTGTAACCTTTAACAAGGTTGGGTCTTAACCATGCTCATTCTAGAAGAGTGAAAAATGGTAGCATGTTGGTTATTTTTTCCAAATTGAGTTTCCACGTTAAATCTTGGTGTCATATATGTGTGAATGTTATTTTCATGATATATATTATTTAATGTCATTTTCTAACTATTATTTAGTATACTATTTAGAGAACTAAGTGATGAATGAATAAGTTAAGTTGCTGATGGGTTGCTATATTAGACAAGTAGTTTTATGAGTTTGAATAAGTTGTTTGAAATTTGTAAAAGTTGGATTGGTACATCTGTTCCTGGTGATAATGGATATATCCCCCCTCAATTATTCTAATCATTCTAATAATTGGTATTAGAGCTTTGGTTCTTGTAGAGAAAGTTTGAAGGGACTTAAGATAAAGATCTATATTCACATGAGAGAAGAACCCAAGCTTAACAAAGAGAACTCCCCAACATGGAAATGATTGATGACATTGCATCTATCTAGGATTGGAGATTCTACACTATACTTCTTGGAAAATGACTACATTGAAGTTCCCAAACCCATGAAAATTGAGAAAATAAAGGAAAAGTAGGAGCACAATCAAAAGATGATATATTTGGCATCTTCCTTAAATTATGTTGAATTTAATGATGTAAAGGAATGCACTAATGCAAAGAAAATATGGGATAATTTGGCACAAATCCATGGAGGAGACAAAAATGTGTTAAGGGATGAAGTAGAAAGTTTGGAGGCAAGTTTGATGATATGAGAATGAAAGGAGAGGTAGTTACACATTACTATAGCTAAATCAAGGAGGTTATGAATGCAATTAAAGGAGTTAGAGTAGACATATCAGATGAGACTATGATAAGAAAGGTATTGATGAATTTACTTCCTATCTATGTAATTAGAGTATCTATAACTCAAGAACTAAGATGTACACTTGGTAATGATTTGACCTTGGATAGTCTATTTGGTAGATGCAGCATATTTGAATTATCAAATTTTGATAACTATATATCTTAGTGTTGAGTGTGCTTTCAAATCTCAACAAACCCTTGATGGATCTAAAAGAAAGGAGAGTAAGAATGTGGATAGTGACAGTGAATTAGAGGATGAACTTGATGAGTTACAAGAATTTTTGGCAAGAAGGATACCAAGAGGAAAAGGAAAATACCTATTCAGATGCCAAGTGATTAGTGGATGCTGAGTCATTCAAAGGATGAGATACAATGTTGAAGTTATAGTTAACGTTGAGCATCAGGGACTTCAAGTGTCAAGTTACACAATTTTGACATAGATGTTTGTAATGGCACAAACTTTTATGTAAACCATTTTTGGGTTGACTTAAGGATTGTTTTATTATCTTAGATAATAAGAATGAATCTTAATTATAAATCCCTATGCATTACATGCATCTAATCAAAAAAAGGGAAGGATTAAGTGGTTATATGGGTGAATCACTACCTTTGATTCATACCTAACCCTATGTCACCTAGGTCTTCTCAAGGGGGACAAATCCTAAAAAATTCAATGAATGCTTAAGGAGAATTAAAGAGATTTTGCATGCACAAACAAAGTATTCATGGTGACTAGGGTGCTATGATTTTAGTTACATTATAGAATTAGTTAAATAAGAATAGAGGAAAGGAGTTAGAAGAAAACACAAATACATCTTATGAGAAAGGATCAAGTACACATAAAGATAGAGTGATTTGACATTAGGAAATAGAGAGCTAACCGAAGGATCATTGCTAAGACATTTTGACAGATGAATCAGTTAAAATCTCTTAATAGAGTAGTCTTGATAGGTTGTTGTAAATCCTTTAAAAGGGTGCTTACTTCATTGTAAGTTAAAGTCCTCTTACCAAGTACATTTTTAGTAGGGTATTGAAATCCTTTAATAGGGTAAGATCTAACAATCTTGTAAGCCTTTAACAGGGCAAAATTTTTACAAGGTAGATCATTTTTCATGATCAAACATTGTAACCTTCATTAGATACACTTTATTACTACAGTAGTTAAGATTTGTGGGTGTCAACCCCACCTCAATTTTACCTTCTCCTTGGAGGGTTTCTAGGTAAGCAAATATCTTGTGTCATACATGTATTGAATGTTTTACTTTCATACTATGGATGTATATGCTTTATTTGGTATTTTAGTTCATATGCATATATTTTGAGATGGATATGTGTTGAATAGTTTTTGAGGTGAAAGTTTTTAGTTCTTCTTCACCCCCCCACTCTCTGAGTTTACTTCCCTATTGTATTTCCAAAAATTGGTATCAGAGATGAGTTCTTTGGAAAGCAAGGCTTTGTAGCTTTGAGGAAAGATTTTGGAAATGGAAGTCTACAAGTTGGTAAAGATTATTGAGAACTAGAAAATTGAAAGACAACTTCCCTTAAATCAGCTAAATGAAGCAAGAAATGAGTTAAAGTAGTCATTGAAAAGAAGGAAGTAAATAGCTATAGACACTTGAAAATTGGAAAAGACCTTAATTACACAATTCTAATCAATCAATGCAAATTAAGGAGGAAATTAGAACACAATAGAATTTCAAATCAAAAATCACATCAGGTCATTAATTATCTATCAAATCAACAAGACCTCAATCAACTTTAAAAGAGGAAAAAAACAATTCAAATTCATAAAATGAAATTTAAAAAGGGAGGAAGAAAAAGACAAAGTTTTGAAAATAAATAAGACATTTATCAAAATCAATAAATTTATTTATCCTCATAAAAGAGAAAAGATCCCTTTTCATTTAAAAGAATTAGAAATATACCCATTTATCCTCAAAACCAAGTTTGTTGGACTCTTCCTCCTAGTCTCTTATGAGATATTTTTAGTTTCACTTTCATCCACCAATCAAAGGTGAAAATCTTGATTCTTACCCCAACCCCTTCCAAAATCCTATAAATAGGAGGGAAATCCAAGAGCCAAAGGACCCATATTTTAGGCATTTGCACTATAGGCACACTCTGAGTTATCATTTTAGTATCATTTTAGCCAATTCATAGCATTTTAGCATTGTTTTTATGTTATTTAGCATCATTTATTACGTGTTTAGCTCATTGTATGTCCATGGTCATAGCATTCTAAGAGTTGTTATCTTCATATAATCTACATTATATTCATAGATCTTCCATGCATTCTTGTAGATGTACATTCTAAGAATATTCCCATTCTAGAACTATCACTGAGATGCTAGTCTAAGAGCTTTCTTAGCGGTTGTAGTTAGGGAAATATGAGATACCTGTAGAGTTTACATTTTGACAATGATATCTTGGGTTTAGTCTAGTTCATTGTTAGTCTATCTGCATTCTACATTAAAGTGTCATGAATATGTGATTACACATGTATATTTACTCTGGTGTGATTGTGCAACCCTATTTGGGAAAGACAGAGTATTGGTGGTGTATATTTGATGACATTGATAAGGTTGTGTGGAGACCTTACAAGTTTACAAAGCCATGGGATGAGGATGATGATGAGATGGTATATTTCTTTAGTCTGAGGTATTTTCTTGGTTGGGTACCTACAGTGATAGAGAAGTTTTGTTTCAGGTGGGTGGTGAGATAGTTTGTTCAACAATAGGGCATGCCATAGGGGTCAACACATTATGCTTGGGTGTAGTTAGAGAGAGTAGTGTGGGGACCAATGTTGGAGTATGAGGCTTGCCTAGAGGCCTTTTTGTAGATGATAGACACACCACAACCATGGGCATTGCATGATGGAGTGGCATATGTAGGGATGGAGGGGGGCTATGCACAATGGTTTTGGAAGGATCTCTTTTTGAGATATATGGATCTAACAGAGCTTATTCCTAGGATTGATGAGTCATCAAGTGGGGGAGAGGATGAGGATGATGAGGGTGGTCCAGGGAGAGGTAGAGGGAGATGGCAAGCCAAAGTTAGGGTGAGAGGTGTGGTTAGAGCATGGGAGAGACATGGAGGGTGAGGCCAAGTAGCTATGGTACTACCACAGAGGGGTGTGGCACAAGGTCTAGTGTAGGGACTAGTAGGTGTAGGAAGGGTTGGAGGGATCCAAGGCCATGGTGGTGTGAGGGTGAAAGGAGGGATTTTTGGTGGCATGGAAGCAAGTCAGTGGGATAGAGGTGTTGGGCAAGGTAGGGTAGTGCAAGTGAGGGCTAGGTTGCTCAAGAATGTTTAATTTATCTAGCAACAACGGCCATAGGTATAGGCTCCTATCAGAGATCCATAGGATGTATAGCCATAGGGGCCACAATAGGTGCTGCTAGGTGCACAACCACCACTAGAGAGCCCAAGGGGATCTACTAATTTAGAGTCTTGGATGAGTGTTTTGGAGGCTTGGGTGGGTGAGTTGACAAGTACACTATAGGCATTTATAGTCGTGATGACACTAGGGCCACCACCACCGAGTACAAATGGGGTGTTGACTAGTCAGATAGCCATAGCCAGATAGGTTGCACCGATAATAGATGAGACAGAGTAGGCACCATGAGAGGATACAAGTGCCCCCAACAAGCAGGGACCTTTAGGTCAACCACCTACACAGGGATGAGTGTTATGTGTTATGGAATTACTCATCATTATGTATGATTATTTTTGTGATGTTCAGTTGATATTGATGTTGATGTACTTAGTGATCTTTGGATGTTTACGTGGATAGACATTGTAATATGTTGATGTCCATGTTATTTGATCATTTGGATGTCCTTGTTGATGTAGTCTATTTTATATCTATTTGGTTTTATCCTCTTGATGTATTCTTTGATTGTTTACGTTATGAGATACTCGAGCTGGTTGATATTCAGATGTGTATATTTTTTATATCATGGACTCATGTATGCATGTGATGATTTGATTTGATGGATATGATAGTAGTAGATATTGATATATATATATATATAGGTGAATAATTAATGTAGCATGACATATGGATAATTAATGAAAATAAATGAACTGACAATTATGATATAATGGATGAAAATGTGATGTGATGGTGTGAATGTAATGAAATATGGCAAAAATGGAATTTGATGGAATGCAATGTGATAAATGAAATATAATGAAATGAAAATGGGTGTAATGTAATGATATGAGATGTGATGTGGTGTAGTAAAATGAATTTTCATGTAATGTGATATAAGGAAATGAACCATGAAAAATGGATTGTGATAAATGGAACAATAAATGTGCTAAAACATTTAAAAAGCCACATTTAATACAAAAATTCATGTGAAATTCACCAAAATCTAGGTACAAATGCAAAAATCTTAAAATGAAGGATCTCAATGACTTACCAGGGCACCATAGTCCATTTGGTGCTCATACCTACGACCCCTCTATAATTTGTGCTCTTGTAAAGCGACCACTATCCTCATTAACTCAGAATTCCAAAATGCCAAATGTCAAAAGAGAGAGTGAAAAATGACAAGGGTAAAAGGCCTTTTGACCTATTTAACCCTATTTAACCAACATTAGAATCTTTTGCTCACTTTCACGAAGTGGGTATTGTACTAAATCAACTTGATCATCTTTATCCATCAATTATCAAACATTTTGGAAGTATACCTCCTTAATTCAAAACCATTCATTTTTTTCCCAATTTCATTTCTAAGGGGGTAGTACATCCATATCAAATTGGGGCATCCAAAACTAGGGTGAGTATATCCATATCAAACCAGGGCATCCAAAATGGGGCATCAAAATTTTTTGAAAAATAAAAAAATGTTCTAGCCCAACCAAAATTTCAAACATCAAATTAACCAAAACTAGGGTATCCAAGTAAAAACATCACAACATCAATCATAAAAATCAATGATAATCAAAACATAAAATCATCAAAGATTAGGTGTCAAGCCATCAACAACTATATGACACAACAATTTCAAAATGTCAAGACATCATTCAATCATCAGAATTCAACCTAAAATTAGAAAATCAAGACATTGTTTGAGCTCATATGCTTCACATATTAGCTCAAAGAGGGGCATTTGTAGACAGCCAAAAATTGGCAAAGACTTGAATTACACAATTCTAATCAATCAATGCAAATTAAGGAGGAAATCAAAAGAACACAACAAAATTTGAAATCAAAAATCACTTTAGGTCATTAATTATCTATCAAATCAACAAGACCTCAATCAACTTTAAAAGAGGAGAAAAATAATTCAAATTCATAAAATGAAATTTAAAAAGGGAGGAAGAAAAAGACAAAGTTTTGAAAATAAATAATACATTTATTGAATCGATAAAGTCATTTATCCTCACAAAAGAGAAAATCTCCTTTTTTCATTTATAAGAATTAGGAATATCCCCATTTATCCTCAAAACCAAGTCTGTTGGACTCTTCTTCCTAGTCTCTTATGAGATATTTTTAGTTTCACTTTCATCCACCAGTCAAAGGTGAAAATCCTAATTCTTACCCTAACCCCTTCCAAAATCCTATAAATAGGAGGGAAATCCAAGAGCAAAAGGATCCAATTTTTAGGCATCTGCACTATAGGCACACTCTGAGTTATCATTTTAGCATTATCATTCTAGCCAATTCATAGAATTTTACCATTATTTTTATGTTATTTAGCATCATTTATTATGTGTTTACCTCATTGTATGTCCATGGTGATAGCATTCTAAGAGTTATCATCATATAATCTACATTATAGTCATAGATCTTGCATGCATTCTTATAGATTTGCATTCTAAGAATATTCCCATTCTAGAAATATCACTAAGATGCTGGTCTAAGAGCTTTCTTAGTGGTTGTAGTTAGAGAAACATGAGATGCTCGTAGATTTTACATTTTGACAATGACATCTTGGGTTTAGTCTAGTTCATTGTCAATCTATCTACATTCTACATTAAAGTTTCATGAATACGTGATTATATCATGTATAATAGCTATTGAAGAGAATGGAACACAATACCAAGAAATTGACATGACTAAATTGTTTGCAAATGGAAACACTAATGAATTTGATGTAGCAGTTGCAGATCTGATGGAAAAGAATGGAACCCTAATTGAATAGGTCAAAAATCTCAAGAGAGAACAAGAAGTCCAATAAGTATTACTATGTGAGGAGACCAAGTAGAAAAAGAAAGATGAAGAGGACAAAGTCATGATTGAAGATGACAAAAGAATTTTGACCAATAGACTAGAAGAGAAAATATAAGAGGTAAGTAGGATTGCTAACATGCAATTGGAAACTTTGAGTCAATGATGATTGCAAACCATGAACTGAATGTAAAGGATATTGAGATCTCAACACTACAGTTGCAAAATGAACAAAGTTTCTAAGAAATGATTTGAAAAGATAAAAAGAGTTTGTTGAGAATTTCAACAAACCTAGTGATGCTATCAAGTACTTTGAACAATTGATGAGATCCCCTAGATGCAATAGTGATACTTCTAGATTGGGTTACACTAGTACTAAAGAAGGAGAATCATTCAAAAGTGGTGAAGAAAGAAGTAACAAAGGTAAGAACTCCAAACCTACTTGTCATAATTTTTGTAAGGTAGGTCATACTGCTAATATTTGTAGAAGAAAGACTGCAAATCAAAATCCTAAGAAAAAGTTCATGGGTCATTGCCACAAATTCTACAAACAAGGACATCAAGCACATGAATGCAGAACCAAATTCATAAGAACACAAATATTTGAAGGATACAACTATAACTATCAGAAGTATGGACATAGAGCATAGGAGTGTAGATCCAAGCCTAAATGGTCATCAAACAAGTAGACAAAGGTAAAGTACAATGGAAACTCTTATAATTAGGATTATAATACTAGGTATAGTTGTCACTATTGTCAAGAGTATGGACATGTTTCTGAAAATTGCATAAGAACACATTTCAAAATTGACTACAAAAGATGGTTGAGTCAAGCCACATGTTTTAGCTATTTTAACACTAGTCACATAAGTAGGAATTTTCCAACAAGGTCAAAGGCACTGAGTAGTGAGTTCAACAAAGACAAAGGAAAGGAAGATGTTAAAAATGTTAGAGATGAGATGAACAAGACATGGAAGAGAAAGGAAGATTACATCACATCAACTATAGATGGGATCACTTCACCCAATGGGTCATGTGATCACACCACTTTTAATTAAGAAATCAAGAGGTATGAGTGGGATTGATATTTAAAAGATATATTATACACCAATTCCAAGGATTTGGTTCTGAAAAGATTATATATGCATGGAGTAAGATGCAAGGTGTTGATTATAACCTAGAAGAAATATTTAAGTTTTGTCAGTTTTAATGTTACTATCAAGTATGAAAAGTTTCACTATGGTTGTCAAGTGAAATATTAGTTGATGTCAAGATATCAAAGGTGATAGTGTTGACCAATCTCATAGTGGTTGCTGAGCGAAAAAGAAACTTCATGGAGGCCGAGTGAGTTGAAATCTCTATTCAAGTTGAGCTTATAGATATGTAAGCACTAAGCATTGAATGTAAGGTTTTAAGGTCTATATGATTAATTTCTACTCATTTGACATCATTTGAATTTGAAGGAGAGGAGAGCATGAAGAGAAAAAGTTTAATTGAAGAGATCATTCCAAGCATTTACCAACATGATCAAGGTAAACTTTAAAAAGATGCCTCTAAAAAAAGATATCAAAATACTAGAAAATCTTTAATTATTTTGAAAAAATAAAATTATTTCAATTGGTGAATCTCTCAATTTTTTATTCTAGATATGGTTAATATTGGCAATTATTTTTGAATCATAATTTTTTTAATAAAATATTGATAAATCTCAATAATAATAGGAATTTCATTAATCACCATGAAATATTACAACTAAAAATTGAACATTTTTTTACCTCATCAGATATTATGAGGATTGTTAAATATACTTTAGATCAATAGTGAAAACTAAATATTGGTGATATATCCCTAAAGTAACTAATAATTATGATAATTATTAGTTAGTTCAATTTAATTTCTCCAATAATATATTATATTTAGGCGAGTCAAATCTAATCATATAACAAATATTTTGGCAAATATTTGAGTCTAAATTTTTCAATAAAATAAATTATTGAGCGATTTTAAATATTCTAGAACTAAATTTTATAAAATTACGGCAATTTAGGTTGTATAAAATCTTAAATTATTAGCCAAATTACTAGCCAAAAAACCTCTAAAATTAGCCACTAAAAAATACCTTGAACATGATTCAACAGTCGCTCAACACCATCACATTAGATTTACAAAGGTATTTATCATATGTTGAGCTATACAGTTTAAATATTTGAAAACCCTATTTTATATAATGGCATCTAGTTCTTTAGATCCTAAGGTTAACGAGGGTAAATAATTTTTGAATGTGCAATTGATAAGAGATGAGATCAGACAACCAAACTTTAGAGCCATTCTTGATATTTCTTACAAGCAAGATCCATCTAGTGCATTGTCGATGATACCACCTCAAGTTTTGATTATTCAAGATGTAAGATGTTACTACACATGCAAGGTGGGTAATATAGGAGACAAGAAGATTAGGGAAACCTATGGGAAATTATGTGAAAATATAGCATTGGAGGATGAATTCAAAATTGTAGAGAGAAAAGGGTTAACTCGTGCCCTAGATTTTCCCAATGTTTTCAAGATTGAATGGACAAAGATAGTTCTGAGTAGAAATTATGATAATTATATATGGTTGGATAATGGATCGATGAAAATCAAAAAGCAATTTGTACATAGATTAATAGGGTATCCAACACTTGACAGGCCTAAAACCATGAGGAGTGAATCTAAAGAGGTCATTGGGAAGAATATAGGGTTAGTGTGGAACAAACAAGGTATGATAATTGATACTATCTCAAATCCCCTAATTGCTTTTGCAGTGACAATTATAGCACATAAATTCTATCAATCCACTTAGCTTAAAAATGTATTATGTATTGTTGTTGACATGGGATATAAGATAGTTAAGAAAGATCATACTTATAACCTTGTCAAGTTCCAGATGCAACAATTGTCAAAATTTTTGGGAGCAATAAGGAAGACCAAAAGTTCACAATGTAAATTTGGTTCAACTCTTGTATGAATATTCTTTTATGTATAGAATACATTTCCTACTTTTGGTAAAGTTTCCTAGAAAACAAATAGATCTATTGCAGTCTAGATAGGTGAATTTATTAAGCAACTTGGAAACAATTTTGAGTTAGTTATGACTTGCTACTTTGAAGATTTCAAGAAATTATTGAGGATACTAGTTTCACTAGTAGAGAAACATTTCAATGATGTTTTCTTTCTAGGTGACATTGATTTTACATATGTTCAAGCTATTGTTCCAAGGGTAAGATGGTTAAGGCCACTAGGTTATAAGATCAATGTTGATGAAGCCTCTGTAGCAATAACAACATTACTTGCAAAAAATATAGATGCTAAGGCTACTACCTTTGGGAACTATGACTAGGCTAAATCTAAGATAGCAATGGATTTGAATGCTACCTCAGTCATAAGAAAGAAAAACAAGATTTTCAAGAAGCTTAAAGAGAAATTTGGTGAAGGAGTAGATGATGAAGAAGAAGATGATGATGATGAAGAAGAAGAAGAAGATATACATGTTCAAGCACTTCTAGCCTTAACTCAAGGTCAAGGAGAAGATCAAGTAGAGGAAGTAGATATAAAAGAAGGTGTTAAGGAAGAAGAAGCCAGTGAAGCACCTAAGACAAAGAAGAGGTAAACTAAGTCCCCTACTATTAGAAAACCAAGGAAGGTTTCAAAACATAATCCTATAGTTCCCTCTACTAGAGAAATCACAAGAGCTACTACCAAGAAGGCTCAAGAGGTAGATAAGCCAAAAGAGAAGAGGGCTAGATCAGCTATGAAAGAGGAGGAGCCTAAGAAGAGATAGAAGAGAAAGTATATAGATCTAGCTGAATCTAATGAAGAGAGGACATAATCTAATTACAAAAATCAATTCAAAGTGGTAATTCATGGTCCTTCCTTAGATTTAGACTATACATGAGAACATAAGGAATAATGTTGATTTATCTAGTCACACATATTAAATTTGATAAACTTGGAAAAGTTGAGATGAACCAAGTAGAGGAGTCAATATATGCCATGATGGCAACATTCAAACAAACTCCAATTGATATTGCCAACTCTTTAACAAAGGAATTATTTGATAGAGTTAAGAAAAAGTGGAAATATAGTCTCAATATAGAAAGACATTGCACAAGTGATGCCAAAAATTGGATAGGGAAACAATGGTCAAGGAAATAAAGAGGAATGTAGGGAAATTTGCACCAAAATATAGATCATTCAACATATTGTAGAATAATATTGAGGATGTTGTACAAAAGACCACTAAGATTTGGAAATCATTATATGGTTTGACAACACCCAAGGAAATAATGTAGGCACCTATTGAGGTAGGTGAGGAAAAAGATGAACAAAAAAAAGTAACTAAGATGATCATAGGTTACACTAAGTTAGTTACACAAGAGGAAGGCACTAAAACACATGAAGATACATAGGCACTAGCTAAGGATGAGCAACAAATAGAACAGAGTGTACAAGATACAATAGTATCAAGTGTTAATCCACAACATGAGGTGAATACAAAAAGTGATGCTATAAATATTAAGGATGTTTCTGATACTATCACTCAAAACATCAATCCCCTTACAGAGGAAGACTTGAAGAAGATACTGGTAGAATCCCCACTACCTAGGCTAAACCTTGTGAAAATCCTATACTGGTGAGTGTTGATGACATTGAGAAGGAAAACAATGTATCTGCAAGGGAGGAAGTATAGAAACAAGTGACATCTATAGCCCCTCCTCAATTCACCTTGATACAACCTACATTGCCCCTTGTGGTATATCAAATAAAGGAGACAACCAATTCTATTAGTAGATTGGCACAAAGTACTCCAGTCTTAGTCAATGTAAAGGAAAATGAAAATGACAAGAATGAGATAGTTGGAGAGCATAAAGATGAAATAGAATAGAATGAAGGAACTCAAGTACAAACAAGTTAGGATGCTACTCCTACACCTACAACACAAGATCAAGGTGCAACTAATAATTTAGATAAAGCCAAGGATAAGACTAAAGAGATAGATTAGACTACCAAATGTGAGGAGCAATTAGAAATGAAAACACTAGTGACTTTGCTAGCATCTACTACTCCTCCAAGTCAAGTTCTTCATAGGCCAAGTATAGAAGTTATGCCCCTACAATCATTAAGGCTGAGTCCAAGTACATCAAAGCTAGATGAGGTTACATCATTTGTTGATGTGAACTTGGATGAAGTGATTGAGTTTCCCAAGTTTAATTTTTCAACCATCACTATTAAACAAATAAGCATACTCTAGGATGCTCTTACAAAGAAGAAGAACCAAGAACTACTCAAATAGAAGTGTAGGTAGAAGAAAGACTTTAAAGATATCAAGGACATTTTTCAAATGCATTTAGCCTTCCAACACCAGAAGCAAAAAAGTCAAACATAGAGTAGCTAACCAGCTTAGTGGAGAAGATAAATGACATAGACCTAGATTCAAATGTGAAACTACTTGAATGGCCTGAAAGAAAGTTTAAAAACAAGTTTTTTGAAAAGATATCAAGTGCTATTGCACTATCATAAGTTGAGTTAGCAACCAAAATTGATAGTGTGAAGAAGGTACTAGAGAAGATTTTATCTTTATACACCAAACTATGCAATCCAACACTCTTCACATGAGAAATCAGGAGCAACATATCAAGTTTGGAGAGTCATATACAGTCATATGATATAACTCTACCAAAATCTCTAGCCCAAAGTGAGAAACATTTTAGGAATCTCTTGAACTCCCAGAGTCAATTAGCAGTGTTACATATAGATGAAGCAAACATCAAGGCTAAACTGATTAGCACCTAGTCTATTTTGACTCCACATATGGAGATATTACACAAGGAACTACCATTTTCTGAAAAAATCATGAAGAAAGACCCACATCTTTCTACTCATGAAAAATTAGTTCACCTTGCTGTAGAGCTAGCCATCTAGATCAAATCATTGGAGGTCACTTGTGATAATTGGGATGTTGCTTTGAAAATAATGCTTGAGGTCCACAAAATATTTTTGGACAAATACACTCGAAGTGTATAACCCTTTGACATAAGTGTCAAAATGGGGGAGAAATAAGAGATAATGGGAGACATAAGAAGTATCAGGGAGATATAATATTTTTTGGATAGCTACCATTTTTGAGAAAAGTTCAGCTATGACAAAAACATAGTACACAAATCATCTTATGCAAATCTACTTAGCAGGAGGAATAATTTTGATTCAAATACAGAACAACACAATCAACTCAGGGGGAGTTATTGACATATGAGTGACAATATACTTAAGTTATTTACTTAGTTTATGCCAAATAAGTAATACATTCCAAGCATAAGTTGTCAAATAGTATGTAATGAGTGACAGATATTTAGTATGAGGCGAGTAACTAGTAAGTGTTGAGTCACTCAAGTGTTGATCATATGGTATGTGCTAAGCTATTTAGATGTCAATTGATTAGTGGATTCTGAGTCATTTAGAGGTTGATTTATAGCATTAAAGTTATAGTTGATGTTGAGCATTAGGGACTTCAAGTGTCGAGTTACACAGTTTTGACATAGATGTTTGTAATGACACAAACTTGTATGTAAACCATTTTTTGGCCAACTTAAGGATTTTTTTATGATCTTAAATGATAAATATCAATCTTAGTTGTGAATCCCTTTGCATTACATGTTAGATTGTGGTGACATGTAATTATTAATTATAACCCTAAAGTGGTATAAATACTTTTATAAAAGAGCTTAGGGTTAGGGATTGTTTTATATTAGTGATGCAAAGTTGGTTCTTGCAGTAGTATTGAGCTATAAGGGATTACAGATTGTAAGCAGATCATAACCACTGGATCATAAAAATATCAAACTTGTTTTTTGGTGGACATAGCCCAGGCATTGGGTGAACCATGTTAAATCTTGGTGCCTTGTGTTCTTTTCTATGTGATCTATTATTTTCTATTATTGGTTATATTTGCATGTAATTATTATTTCTGTCCATGATTTAATCCTAACAAATGGTATCAAAGCAAGGTTGTTTTTCAGTTATCCTCTACAAGAAATTCTCATGGTTGAGTGGGAGTCTCACAGTCAAGTGGGAGTGATGGAAGACAAGGGTGAGCTAAGGGTTGATAGGTTTAATGGGCAGAACTTCCTATTATGGAAGATGAAAATGGAAGACTGTCTTTATTAGAAGGATTTATGGAAGCCATTGGAAGGAAAAGCTAAGAATCAAGGATCTATGTCAAATAATGAATGGGATCTTTTGGACAGAAAGGCACTCAAAATGATTTGATTATGCTTGGCACCATCGGTGACATTTAATATTACAAAAGGGAAGATATCACAAGAGTTGATGAAAACCCTAGCGACACTGTATGAAAAGCCCTCTGCTTCAAACAAGGTATTTCTCATGAAGCATTTATTTAATATGAAAATGGTAGAAGATGGATCTATTGTAAATCATTTAAATGAGTTTAATACTATTACTTGTTAGTTATCTTCTATGGGTATCAATTTTGAAGAAGAAATTAGGGCTCTCTTGATTTTGTGTTCTTTGCTTGAAAACTGGAATGGCTTGGTAATGGTTGTGAGTAATTTTGTCCCTGGATCTAGTACCCTAAAATATGATGATGTGATTGGTGTTATTTTGAGTGAGGAAACTCATAGAAAATCCTCAGGTGGATCTACATTAGGAAGTGCTTTGAATACACAAAGTAGGGGCAGAATGACTAAGAGAGGAAATTATTCTAGAAATCATGGGAATTCAAGATGAAATTCAAAGGGGAGGAGGTCTCAATCAAGAGGACCAAATGATTTCTGGTACTGTGGGAAACCAGGGCACAAAAAGAAAGATTGTTGCAATCAAAAGAAAAATGAAGGAGATAAATTAGATGGAGAGAAGGAGGTAAATGTGGTAAGTAAAAAATTTGAAGAGGGTGTTTTGCTTCTATCTTTAGAAAGTGTCGATGATTCATGGGTTTTAGATTATGGTGCTTCATTTCATGCTACACCTCATAGAGGTTATTTCATTGATTATGTCTAAGGGGATTTTGGGGTTGTTTATTTGGGGGATAAAGAACCCTGTCAGATTGTTGGAAAGGGAAAAATTAAGATTAAGTTGCAGAATGGGAATCATTGGCTACTACATGAGGTAAGACATGTTCCAAGGCTGAGTAGGAATTTAATTTCAGTAGGGAAATTCGGTGATGAGGGTTGTGTAGTTACTTTTAATGATAAAAATTGGAAGGTTTCAAAAGGTTCCCTTGTAGTAGAAAAAAGGTGTGAAATTAGGCACCTTATATCTTTGTATAGGTCATATTGTTCCTTCTACTTTAATTGTTTTAGAGAAAAATGAATGTTCAAGAACAATTGTTATAGTTGAGTAGGAAGAAAAAATAGTTGTTGTAGATTCTAATACAGTGTTGTGGCACAATAGACTTGGGCACATGAGTGAGAAAGGTATGAAAGTACTTCATTCGAAGAAAGTTTTACTAGGTCTAAAATGTGTTAATATGAATTTCTGTGAAAGTTGCATGTATGGAAAAACAAAAGAGAGTGAGTTTTGTAAAGACTAGGAAGAAAAACAAAAGGAAGAAATTAGAAGTTGTGCATACCGATGTATGGGGACCAGCTTAGTTATCTTTCCTTGGTGGCTCTCATTATTATGTTACATTTATTTATGACACAACTAGAAAAGTATGGGTTTATTTCCTTAGACAAAAATCTGATGTATTTCAAACTTTTAAGAAATGGAAATACTTGGTTGAAAATGAGACTGGTAAGAAATTAAAATGTCTCTGATCTGATAATGGTGGTGAGTATTGCAGTCATGAATTTGAAGATTATTGCTCCACTAATGGTACTCATAGATAGAAAATTGTTCCAAGGACTCCACAAGAAAATGGAGTGGTTGAATGAATGAAGAGGACTATAATTAAGCATGCAAGGAGCATGAGGTTGCATGCTGGGTTGCCCTTACACATGTGGGTGGAGGCTATCAATACTACTATATATTTGATTAATAGAGGTCCTTCTACTCCTTTGGGCTATGGTATTCTAGAGGAAGCATGGATTGGTAAGAAGGTGAGTTATTCTTTTCTCAAAACCTTTGGTTATGAAGCATTTGCTGACATAAATTTTGAAAATAGAACCAAGCTAGAAGCTAAGTCAAAGAAATGTGTATTTGTTAGATATGGCATTAATAAATTTGGTTATAGGCTTTGGGATTTTGAAAATCATAAAATTTTAAGAAGAAGGGATGTCATATTCAATTAGAAATTTTTGTACAAAGATCTGTTGACATGAGAAGAAAGAAGATGATTATGTAGTGTTGGATGATACTCCAAAAGCTAATGTTCCAACCATTCCTCATGATAAGCAACAACTACAGCAACAAATATCACACACACTAGTGAATGTTAGATGGTCAACAAGGCAAATTAGACCTCCACAAAGATTTTCTCCCTCTTTGTATTCTATTTTACTTACTGATGCTAGTGAACCTGAAAGTTATGATGAAGTTGTATAGGTGGATACTAAGATTCAGTGGGAGTCTACAATGAAAGATGAAATGGACTCTTTGCTAAAGAATAAGACATGAGATTTGTGCAAGTTGCCTATAGGTAAAAAGGCTTTATAGAATAAGTGAGTTTACAAGTTGAAAGAAGAGGTAGGAGGTAAGAAAAGATTTAAAGCCAAGTTAGTTGTGAAAGGATTTGCACAAAAAAAAGGAATTGATTTTGATGAGATAATTTCTCTTGTTGTTAAGATGACTTATATCCGTACTGTTTTAAGTCTTGTGGCTACTAAAGATTTTCATTTAGAGTAGCTTGATGTTAAAAAAACCTTCCTTCATGGTGATTTGGATGAAGAAATATATATGGTTCAGCCACAGGGATTTAAGGTCAAAGGTAAGGAGAACTTAGTGTGCAAATTGAAGAAAAGTTTATATGGCTTGAAGCAAGCACCTCGGCAATGGTATCTGAAATTAGACTATTTTATTTATGAGCATGGTTACAATAGGTGTCATTCAGATTATTGTGTCTACTTTAAGAGGTTGGATGATTATAGCTACATTATTTTATGTTTATATATTGATGATATGCTTTTAGCTAGATCTAACATGGATCACATTAAGGGGCTGAAAAGAAAATTAGCACATGCATTTTCTATAAAGGATTTGGTGGTAGCAAAACAAATCCTTGGTATGAAGATTTTAGTGATAGAAAGAACAAAACATTGGCACTATCTCAAGTTGATTATGTGGAGAAGGTGTTACAATGTTTCTCAATGGAGATTCTAAAGCTATCAACACACCATTACCTAGTCAAGATGTGTCTTAAGACACAAGAAGAGGAGGATAAGATGTCTAAGGTACCCTATGCTTCAGCTATAGGAAGCTTGATGTATGCCATGGTATGCACTAGGTCAAATATTGCACATGCAGTGGGAGTTGTTAGCAGGTATATGAGTCATCCAAGAATTGAGCATTGGAATGCAGTGAAATGGATTCTCAGATATTTGAGAGGAACCTCCAATAAGTGTCTACACTTTGGGGGCTCTACTACTGATTTATAGGGATATGTTGACTCAGATTTGGAAGAGGATATTGATACCAGGCAGAGTACTACATGTTATGTCTTTACTATTGGTGGGGTAGCTGTGAGTTGGGTTTCTCAGTTACAAAAGGTTAATGCTTTATCCACTACAGAGGCAGAGTATGTAGCTACTATAGAGGCAGCCAAGGAGATGATATGGCTTTAGTTCTTCTTAGAAGAATTGGGACACCCTTAGAGGGATAATTATTTATTTAAAAATAGTCAAAGTGCTATTCATCTTGCAAAGAATTCAACTCTGCATTCAAAGACCAAACACATAGAGTTGCAATACCATTTCATTCGGTCAGTTTTGGAGGATGGATAGTTAAAGATAGGGAAGATACATACAAATGACAATCTAGTAGATATGTTGACAAAGGTAGTAATAAGGGAGAAGTTGAACTCCTCTTTAGCTTTGGTTGGTCTTCTAAACTAAACGTGCATCAAAGAATAGCAGAGTCTAGCATGGTTTGATCTAGTAGGAGCCCCATGTGGTAGTAGTATTGCTACAGGATCAGTCTCCAAGTGGGAGATTGTTAGATTGTGGTGACTGATTAGAAAAGTACTGTACATACTTCATAAATTCATTCAAGCTTGGGGCATCACCCTGAAAAAAAATTGGCCCTATTTTATCAGGATTTTGTGCCGACATGTAATTATCAATTATAACCTTAAAGAAGTAAAAATATTTGTATAAAAGAGCTTAGGGTTAGGGATTGTTTTATGGTAGTGATGCAAAGTTGGTTCTTGTGGTGGTATTGAGTTATAAGGGATTATTGATTGTAATTAGGTTATAATCATTGGATCATAAAAATATTGGACCTGCTATTTGGTGGACGTAGCCTAAGGATTGGGTGAACCAAGTTAAATCTTGGTGCCTTGTGTTCTTTTCTGTATTTTCTATTATTTTTTGTTATTGGTTATATTTGCATGTAATTTTTATTTTTGTCCATGGTTTAATCCTAACATTGCGTGCATATAATAAGAAAAAGGGAAGGATTAAGTGGCAATATGGGTAAATCACCACCGTTGATTCATACCTAACCCTAAGTCACCTAGGTCTACATAAGGAGGACAAACCTTAAAATTTTTGATCAATGCTTAAGGAGAATTGAAGAGAGTTTGCATGTTCAAATAGAGAATTCATGGTGACTAAGGTGTTATGATTTGAGTTACATTGTAGAATCAATTAAAGAATAATAGAGGTGACACAAGAAAGGATAGGGAAAACTAGGGCCAAAGGCACACCCAGCAATTCAAACCAACCTTGCAGAGTTAACACAACAGAAGCGAACACAAAGAACAACAACCAAACAAGAAAGAAGAGTGAAATATTTTTATTGATTCATCAAAATATCTTCATACATTCCCAACTATAAGACCTTCTAGGTTACAACCAAATACAAATACATTCACATTCAAAGATCTAACAACAAATTCACATTTTCCAATTTTTCTCTTTAATCCTCTTCAAAATTGCCTAAGAAACCTTTACTCTTATCCTAAACACTCTATTTATACTAGAAAAAATGGCTTATAGATTATTCTAGAACATAGAGAAGCCACAAGTCAGCTCTTAGCAAATATTAAATGAAAATAAACCAAAATTAAATACACAAGTTAGTCTATATCAACAATTAACTTACTTAAAATTAATGTTTGAGAAAAATCACAATATCTCCTAGCTCTAACTAAGTTCAAACTCATGCTTTAAATTGTGGGTAGATATCTAAGTCCTCTACAAATCCTTAAGTGTACAAGGTCTGATTCATTAAGGAAAAGTGTGCATCCATTCCGACAATTAAGCACAGAAAATTATTGTGCAAAACTGCCAAAAATTGATGTTTTGCAAGAATTTTCATATCTCCCAAACTATAAATAGTTAGGACTTGTACTTTGAAAATAAATAGTACTCTAGGCCCTCTTCAATCCTTGAATTGTACATCCCTTCATTCATTATGTAAAATTAGTCACATGGTTTGCAACAAGCACCTAGAAACCAAAAAATACAGCTTTAGCATAACCTAGTTTCAGCAGTAAAATAAAAATTTAAAACATGTAGGATAGAAATACAACCTAGGATGCTCTTACATTAGAAAAATAGGGTTGGAAGAAATGATTCTCCTAAATCTTTAAGATGTCACAACCTAAGTTGAATCCAACTCAAATTGAGAAATCCATGAAGCATCTTCTATAGATCTATTCTTCCACTTCACTAGATATTCATAATAATCTTTTCCCCTAGTGCTCTTACCAATTCTTTGATCCTCTATTCAACTTCTTCAATCTACTTCTTAGGATAGTCCTCTAATACAATAACTTCATCTTCTGACTCATGATACTTGTATAAATTAGCAACATTGAATATAGGAGATATATCCATGTCATCAAGTAACTCAACTTCATAAGCATTTCCACTATCAAATTTTTTCAAGATCTTACAAGGTCCAAACTTCATCATCTTCAACTCACTATATGTTCCAACTAGAAATCTTCCTTTCTTCAAATGAACCATCACCTCATTATCAACTTAAAAATCATGACATCTCCTAGTCTGGTTAGCATTCTCCTTATACTTTTGATTACTTTGTTTTATCCTCAACTTCACTTCCTTATGTAAAGACTCCATAAAATTAGAAAAGTCTTCTCCTACAACACTTCTCTTTTCTTCACTAGCAATATCTCTCAAATCTGATACTCCTCTAGGCTTCATTCTAGTGACAATCTCAAAAGATGTCTTCCCTATACTCCTATTCACAGTATTATTATATGAAAATTCAGCTTGTGCCAATACCATCTCCCAAGTACTTGGCTTATTCCCAACTAAACATCTCAACAAGTTACCCAAGCTTCTATTTACAACCTCTATTTGTCCATCTATTTGCAAATGAAATGTAGAACTAAACTTCAATTCATTATCCATCTTCTTCCATAAAGTCTTCCAAAAATAACTAACAAACTTACTATCTCTATTAGAAATAATACTTCTTGTTAATCCATGCAATCTCACAATCTCTTCAAAGAAAATTTCAGCAACATGCTTAGCATCCAATGTCTTCTTACATGATACAAAACAAGCCATTTTAGAAAATCTATCCACTACAACAAATATAGAATCATATCCCTTTACTATCTTAGGTAATCCAAGAAAAAAATCCATACTAATGTCACTCCAAAGTTTTTCAAGAATAATAATAGGTGTATACAAACTGATATTTTGACTTACTCCTTTTGTAACTTGACAAACCCTACAACTCTTTACAAATTTCTAAACATCCTTATACATTTGTAGCCAATAATACTTCTCTTTCAGCAAACTCAACATCTTATCAATTCCAAAATGTCTAGCTAATCCACCACTATTATTTTCTTTAATCAAATTCAACCTCATAGAACTTCTAAGAATACACAACTGAATACCTTTGAACAACATACCTTCTTAAATGAAATACGCATCATACTTACTGATGTGTTCTATCAAATTTGGTGCTTTTCCCTCTCTCCATGCCTCAGAAAAATTAGGATCAACATCATACAAATCTTTCATTTCATCAATACCAAGAACTTCAACCTTCATTTCAGTCAATAAAGAATTTCTTCTACTCAATGCATCAGCAACTCATTTATTAACTAATGCAGGAGCATCTAGAGGTATAAGGGCAATCTTGTGTCACCCAAAAAAAAAATGTACTTAGAATTAGTTTTTGTTTCATGTGTTTTCATTTCTAGATACTCATTTGGGTCAAATAAAGGTTCCAACTCTCACAGTTCCACTATTAGTGTTCTAGGTTAGAGTTTTTAATCACATTAGGATACATGTAAATGCCAAAAAAATGGGAGTATGTAATTGAGCAATCATGTTGGTGAACTAGAAGGTGTAAATTGGTTGGATGATTTTAATTGTAATTTAGAGCATTCCAAAAAAAGAATCAGGTCAAAAGGCCCCACGGTTTGAAAGTTATCGCAGTTTTTAAGTTTTTGGAGACCTCCTAAGAATGTTTCAAAGTTAGGTTAGGGGCATTAAATGACCTCTAATATGGGGGATGAGAAAAGCTTGTCCATAGGTCTATAAAGCACTTTGAGAACTTTCCAAAAATGTAAATGGTTCGTCAATCGGAGCTACGGTTCAAAAGTTATGCCTCCCAAAAGTTTGATTACCATTTCTGAATTCTTCTAATTTTGTGTCGACTTCTAATGCGACTTCTAGAACCTTCTATTTGGTCAGTGGATGCCTACTAGAAATTTCTAGAATTTATTCTTAATCCTTAACCCTTTGGGGTCTATTTAAGAACATTTATGGCATTGTAAAAGGTAGTTCAGAGTGGAGTTTGAGAGAAGGTACTGGGAGAAGAAATTATCTCTAGTTTTATGCTATTGTAAGCCCATAGGGCCTGTTTTGGAGTTTGTTTCTCTACACTAAGTGTACTAGCACATTTTTATAGTTAATAAATTTTTCCCTTTCTTGTTGTGTCCATTCTATGCTTGGGTCGTGTCCCCATCAAGTGGTATTAGAGCTAATTTTCTTGAGTGTGTAGACAGAGCGTCGACTGTGAGGCAGTTTGCACCAGGACTACGTGGTTGTGGGTTTGAGTTAAGAAGATGCCTCCATGAAGATAGCGTGGTGGAAGGGCCAGAGCTATTAATCTTAAGGAGGTTAGAGCCCTCCAAAGGCAAGTACAAGCATTTCAGGAGGAGCACTGTAGAGAAACAAATGTTGCAGCAGGTGACGAAAGTGAGGATGACAATGAAGAAGAAGAAATTGGACCAGAAGGGGAATTTGACAGGGAAGTTTTGAATTAGGTAGAGGAAAGGCTTTTTAGGGCCATTACTAAGTTTGGAAAAAGACCTACAATTGATGTGGGTGTATTTTCAAGAAATTTGAAACCAGATGAGTTGATCGATTGGATCAATGAACTAGAAGAATACTTTGAGTATAAGGATATTAGGGACCCAGATAGGGTTAAGTTTGCAAAGGCCAAATTAAAGGGCATGCCAAAATCTAGTGGCAAGAGTTTCAATTGGAAAGAAATAGAAGAGGAAAGGATAAGATCACAAGGTGGGATCGCATGGTGGACAAACTAAAGAAGTAGTTCATTCTTGTTGATTACAAGGTTGATTTGTTTAAGAAGATGCATGGGTTAAAGCAAGAAAGAAAATCAGTCCAAGAATATACAAAGGAGTTTTATCAACTTCTGATTAGAGTAGGGCATGCAAAAGAAAATAAGGAGAAGGTTTCTCATTATATCAGTGGGTTGCGACCTAGCATCCAGGAGGAATTAAGTCTGGTAAGAATGATCAATGTTGAAGAGGCATACCAATTTGCCCTATGAGTTGAAGAGAAGCTAAATAAGAGGTTTGAAGGTAGACAAAGAGGGTGTGGTCAAGGAGGAAGGGGTAGTGGTAGGTCATTTGGAGGTCGAAATGAAACCCAAAAGAAAAATGAAAATGTGGGTACTAGCAGAGACTAGAGGAACAAGGGTTTCAACCGCTCCTGAAATCAAGACTTTGGAAATCAGAGAGGAAGAGGTAGAGGACGTGGACAAGAAAGAGGAGGCTTTCATGGTACTTTTTTCCATTGCAATGAAGAAGGTCATCATGCCTTTGAATGCCCTCAATGACAAGGAAGGACAGATAGGAGAGCTAAGGGTCAAGCTAGGGTTGCTCATGTGGATGAGGATGCATAATCATCACATTCAGAGGATGCAAAAAGAGGAGAGACTTTAGTAAATGAAAGGGTCCTAATAAGTGGTGAGATTGAACCAGGACAAAGGAGGAGTTTATTTCATACCAGGTGCAAGTGTGAGGATAAATGTTGTGATGTGATCATTGATGGTGGTAGCACTGATAACTTGGTATCAGAGGAGATGGTCTCTAAGCTAAAGCTCAATAGGGAGAAACATCCCTAGCCCTATCGGATTGCTTGGGTGAAAGATGATCATAAGGTCCTGGTAAGTGAACAATGTTTAGTGAAATTCAAAATTGGGAGTTACCACGATGAAGTTCTCTATGATGTTATTCCAATGGATGTTTGCCATCTATTTTTGGGAAGACTATGGCACTTTGATAGGCATGCAGTAGATGATGGTCATGCAAACACATATTCTCTGACCAAGGATGGAGTTCGCCACAAACTGAAGCCCATGAAAAAGGAAGGAAAAAAGGTATGTAGAAATGCTAGGATTTGTCTTGTTGATGGAAGGAAGTTTTTAGATGGCATGAAAAATCAGCGTATGTGCTATGCTTTAATTCCTAGGAAAGATAAAGAAGGTAGTAGTGAAATACCACTTGAAGTTTCAGATTTACTAGGTGAGTTTGGAGATATCATTTTTGATAATGTTCTAGAAGGATTTCCACTAGTAAGGCAAATCAGTCATTAGATAGATTTAATCCTAGGAGCTAGTTTGCCTAACAAGGCTATTCACAGGATGACTCCTACTGAAACTGAGGAGCTAAATAGATAGGTGCAGGAGCTATTATAAAGGGTTTGATTCAGGAGAGCCTAAATCCATGTGCAGTACCTGTAGTACTATCACCAAAGAAGCATGGAGAGCAGAGAATCTGTATAGATTCTCGAGCTATAAATAGGATAACCATCAAGTATCAGTTTCCTTTGCCAAGAGTGGATAATCTTATGGATTGTTTAAGTGGAGCTCAATACTTCACTAAGATAGATCTCAAAAGTTTCTATCACTAGATATAGATTCGAAAAGGAGATGAGTGGAAAACAACCTTCAAGATCAAGGAGGGTCTTTATGAGTGGTTAGTCATGCCCTTTGGATTAACGAACGCCCCAAGCACCTTCATGCAGATTATGAATGAGGTACTTAAGAAAGTTCTTGGAAAATTTTGTTATTGTCTATTTGGATGATATTTTAATTTTCAGCAACACTTTGGAAGAACATTTATTGCATATTCGTAGTGTCCTTGAAAAGTTAAGGGAAGAGAAACTGTTAATTAATTTGAAGAAGTGTATCTTTGCAAAAAGGGAGTTAGTCTACATGGGGTTTTTTATATCACTTGAAGGTCTCAAAATGGATCTAGAGAAGGTAAAATCCATCTTAGAATGGCCTACTCTAAGGTCTACTACTGAGGTAAGATCATTTCATGGTCTAGTTAGTTTTTTTAGGAAGTTTACTAAGAATTTTAGTGGCATATGTGCACCCCTGACTGACACAATAAGAGGGGATAGAAAAGAGTTCAAATGGACTGCAGCAGCTATGAGAAGTTTTGAATTGCTAAAGAAGAAGATGACTTTTGTGATTGGATGGATTCTGAGGATTCCTAGACTTGAGAAATTTAGAGCAAGAAATCAACAGTCATTGCTAGTTGATTTGCAAAAGCAAGTGAATGAATTAGAAGCTAAGTTGCAGAAACGAAGAGTGCATTACCAAAAAGAGATGTTCATAATTCCTTGGATGCAAAAAAGAAAGAAGATTCGATGGAGTATCAGACATGTGGTACAAAAGAAGAGCAAGAGGATGAAGAGGAATTTATTTGTGCACCAGAATTGAGGAAGATAGAGCAAGGGGAGAGGACAAGTGCTAAAGCTGAAGAATTTGTTGAAAATATCAAGCGCCTACATGGGGAGGTCCAGGCACACATTACCAAGATGAATCAAGAGTATAAAACTAGGGCTGATAAAAGGAGAAGAAATAAGGAATTCCAAGTAGGGGATCTAGTCATGGTACATTTAAGAAAGGAGAGATTTCCAGCCAGTACTTACAATAAGCTAAAAATGAAAAAATTTGGCCCTTGCAAAATTTTGAAGAAACATGACTCAGGAAATGCATATGAGGTGGAGTTGCCAGATGGTATTCACATTTCTCCTATTTTCAACATTGCAGACTTAATAGAGTATCATGATGATGGTGCAGATGACGAGCCGATGTTAGAGCCATGTCTAATTCCTGCTTCTAAGAAGGAGGAGATAGAATACATTCTAGATCCTTGTGTGGGTAGGAGTACTAGAAATAGGCAGTATGAAGAGTATCTGGTCAAGTGAAAAGGATGGCCGATCGAGGACTCAACTTGGATATCAGCAGCTGAGGTTTCCCATTCAGGATTTCCTCTACCATTCATAAAGTGACAGGGTCACTTTTTAATCTACATTGGGTGTCTGATGCAGGAGCATCCAGAGGTATAAGGGCAATCATGTGTCACCCAAAAAAAATGTACTTAGACTTAATTTATGTTTCATGTGTTTTCATTTCTAGATACCCATTTGGGTCAAATAAAGGTTCCGACTCTCACAGTTCCACTATTAGTGTTCTAGGTTAGAGTTTTTAATCACCTTGGGATACGTGTAAATGCCAAAAAAAATAGGAGTATGTAATTGAGCCATCATTTTGGTGAACTAGAATGTGTAAATTGGTCGAATGATTGTAATTGTAATTTAGAGCATTCCAGAAAAAGAATCAGGTCAAAAGGCCCCACGGTTTGAAAGTTATGCCTCTCGAAAGTTCAATTACTGTTTTTGGATTCTTCTAATTTTGTGCCGACTTCTAATGTTACTTCTAGAGCCTTCTATTTGGTCGGTGGATGCCTACTAGAACTTTCTAGAATGTATTCCTAATCCTTAACCCTTTGAGGGTCTATTTAAGAACATTTCTGGCATTGTAAAAGGCAGTTCGGAGTGGAGTTTGAGAGAAGGTACTGGGAGAAGAAATTATCTCTAGTTTTATGCTATTGTAAGCCCATAGGGCCTATTTTGGAGTTTTTTTCTCTGCACTAAGTGTACTAGCATATTTTTACAGTTATTAAATTTTTCCTTTCTTGTTGTGTCCATTCTGTGCTTGGGTTGTGTCCTCATCATTAACTTCACTCTTATGCTTGATCACAAATGTAAAACTTTGCAAATACTCAACCCACTTCATATGTCTATGATTCAATTTATGTTGACTTCCCAAGTATTGTAAAGCTTTAAGATCAGTATACAACACAAAATCCTTAGGAATCAAATAATGTCTCAATTTCCTCAATGCTTGAACAATATCATAAATTTTTTAATCATACACAGAATACTTCTTTTTAGCATCATTCAACTTTTCACTGAAGAAAGAAATAGGCTTACCTTCCTAACTTAATATAGCTCCTATTGCATTACGACTTGCATCACATTCAACTTGAAATACTTTGTTGAAATTAGGCAAAGCTAATATAGGTAATTTAGCAACCCTTTGTTTCAAAGTCTCAAAAGTCTTATCAGCTCCATGTGTCCACATGAATTTTTTTTTATCTCCTCTCATTGTCTCAGTCATAGCATTAGAAATAGCACTAAAATTCTTTATAAACTTCCTGTATAAACTAGCCAAACCATAAAATGATCTTACCTCACCCACATTCTTAGGTGTAAGCCATTCCAATATCACTTTAACCTTTTCTAGATCCATCCTCAAACCATTAGCTAAAATAAAAAATCCCTAATACACAATCTCCTCTTGCATAAAAGAACACTTTTTTTACATTAATCAACAACTATTCTTCTTTCAACCTCTGTAAAACTTTCCTAACATGCTCAAGATGTTCTTCCTTAGTCTTCCTAAATATTAGAATATCATCCAAATAAACAATCAAAAACTTGCCCAACAATCTTTTCAAAAATTCATTCATTAACCTCATGAAAGTACTAGGTTCAAACCAAAAGGCATAACCAACCATTCATTCAAACCATTTTTTGTCTTGAAAGCAATCTTCCATTCATCACCTTCTTTGATTCTAATCTGATGATAGCCACACTTTAAATCAATCTTGGTAAAATGCTTTGCTCCACTCAAATAATCCATTATGTCATCCATCCTTGGTAAAGGAAACCTATATTTCACTATGATTTTGTTAATAGCTCTAGGATCAGTACACATCCTCCATTTTCAATTCTTCTTAGGTGCTAATGCAATAGGTACAACACATAGACTCAAACTTTCTTGGATCAAACCTTTTTACAACAACTCATTCACTTTTCTATTAAGTTCTTCATTTTTTATAGGTGTCAATCTATATGGTGCTTTGTTTGCCAAACTAGCTCTAGGAATTAGATCCATACAATGACTTATACTTCTTACTAGAGTTAAACCATCAGGAATATCATTAGTAACAATATCTTTATATCCATTCAGCAATTCTATAATTTCTATTGTCACTTGGCTACCACTATCTGCTGCTTGACCATTACTACCAACACTTGATCCTTTAGGAACTACAACAAAACAAACTTGATTCTTCTTTACCATTAACCATGCAAACTTTTATTGCAATACAACTAACCTCATCTGGACTTTCAATCAAAGGAAACAATATTTGCTTCCTCCCATTTATTGAAAGATTATATTGATTCAATCTTCCATCATTTATAGAATATCTATCATATTGCCAATGTCTACCTAAAAAAATATGATAATAATCCATAGCCATAATATCACACAACACTTTATCAAAAGTAGTGTCCAATCTTGAACTTCACAACACATTGTGCACTTACCAATATCTTATCCTCATATTTGATCCATGAAACATGATAGGGTTTGGGATGCTTTAGCTTCTACAACTACAACTTTCTAAATAGTTCTTTTGATATCACCTGATGAGAGGAAGGATAGGAAAAACAAGGGTAAAACGCACACCCAATAATCCAAACCAACCTTGCAGAGTTAACACAATGGAAGTAAACACAAAGAACAAAAACCAAAGGAGGAAGAAGAATGAAATACTTTTATTGATTCATCAAAATATCTTCATACATTCTCAATTGTACGGCCTTCTAGGTTATGGCCAAATACAAATACATTTACATTCAAAGATCCAATAGCAAATTTGCATTTTCTAATTATGCTCTACAATCCTCTTCAAAACTACCTAAGAATTCTTTACTCTAAGCCTAAACACTCTATTTATACTAGCCAAAATGGCTTACAGATCATTCTAGAACATAAATAAGTCACAATTTTTCTCTCAATAAATATTAAATGAAAATAAACCAAAATTAAATACACAAGTCAGCCTGCATCAACAATTAACTATCTTGAAATCGATGTCTGAGAAAAATCATGATATATCCTTGCTCTAATTGAGTTAAAACTCATGCTTTGAACTATGGGTAGATATCTAGGTCTTTTATAATCCCTTAAGTTTTCAAGGTCTAATTCATTAAGGAAAAGTGTGCATCCATTATGAAAGTTGAGCATAGAAAATTATCATGTAGAACTGCCAAAAATTGATGTTATGGGAGAATTACCATATCTCCCAAACTATAAAGTGTTAGGACTTTCACTCTAGAATATAGATATTAATCTAGGCACTCTTCAATTCTTAAAGTGTGTAGACCTTCATTATTTATAGAAAATTAGTAACACTATCTGCAATGGGTACCTAGAAACCAAAAATTACAACTTCAAAAGAATCCAGTTTTAGTAGTAAAATAAAAACTGAAAACATGCAAGATAATAGTGCAACCCAAGATGCTCCTACATCAAGAGTAAAGGAATCAAAATATATTAGAGATACATCTAATTATAAAGGATCAAGTACACCTTAGGATAGAGGTGATCTAACATCAAGAAACAAAGTGCTAACCAAAGGATCATTGTTGAGACATTTTAATAGGTGAATCAATCAAATCTCTTAACAAAGTAGTCTTGACAAGTTGTTGTAAATCCTTTAACAGGGTGCTTATTTCATTGTAAGTTAAAGTCCTCTTACTAGGCACACTTTTAGTAGGGTTTTGAAATATTTATAAAGGTAAGATCTAACAATCTTGTAAGCCTTTAACAAGGAAGACCTTTCATAGGATAGATCATGTTTCATGATCAAACATTGTAACTTTCATTGGCTACACTTTATTACTGTAGTAGTGAAGATTTGTGGGTGTCATGCCCAACCCAATTTTACCTTCTCCTTGGAGGGTTTCCAGGTAACAAAATATCTTGTGTCATACATGTGTTGAATGTTTTACTTTCATGCTATGGATGTATATGCTTAATTTAATATTTTAGTTTATATGCATAGATTGTGAGATGGATGTGTGGTGAATAGTTTTTGAGGCTGAAAGTTTAAGTGTTGATTCACATCCTCGCCCCCCACCCCAAAAGTTTACTGACATATTTTATTTCCAACAAAATGTAAGCTTCCAATTATTTATTTTCCATGTAACAAAGTTGGTCATATTTCTACATGATGTTTTGATAGAGATGAGAAGGAAGAAAAGAAAGACATTAAATATCAAGGAAGGAGAGACAAAAGAGATAGTCAAGGTAACAAAGACTACAAGGAAAAGGTAAGAAATCTTGTTACATTTCTAAATAAGGGGGTTTTGATAGTGATTCTAATAAAAATGATGAAGAGGTTGTTAATGTTGTAATGAAAAATGAATCTGATGAAGATGAAAACATTGTTTTAATCTCACATGTGAATAAGACTGACATATAGATCATTGATAGTGGTTTCTCACATCACATGACTTGTGATACAAGTAAGTTTGAAAATCTAGAACATTATATTGGAAGTAGTGTTAAGTTTGGAAATGATGGACTGAGTTATGTGAAAGGTAGAGGAACAATTATTCTGAATGATAAGATGAGATATGAAAATACATATTTGGTTGATGGATTGAAAATTAATTTGTTGAGTGTGGCACTGCTGAAAAATTCACACTATCGAGTTGAATTTCAAAATAATAAGGAAAAGATCTATGATGCTACTAGTGAGGTAATTGGAAATGGAGATCAAACAAGAGGTAACTTGTTCTACCTAGACATATCTAAAGACACTTATCTATTTGTACAATTTGAAGATATATGGTTATGGTGTAAGAGGTTATGTCATGTGAACTTTGATAATTTGGTAAAAAATACTAAGATGCAAAGAGTAAGAGGGTTACCAAGATTGAAGAAACTTGATCAGATGATGTGCAAACAATGTCAAATAGGGAAAATGACAAAGTCTATTTTCAAGAGCAAGACCTATTGTTCTAATGATATTTTGGAGTTGGTTCATAGTGACTTATGTGGTCCTTTGGAGTGCAAAGCTATTATGGTGATAAGTACTTTATTTTATTTATTGATGATTTCTGTAGAATGATGATTGTGATATTTCTTAAAGAAAGATATGATGCATTTCAAATGTTTAAGTGGTATTTGGCTATAGTTGAAAAGTAAAAAAGAAAGAGTTTGAAATGCTTAAGATTAGAAAAAGGAGGTGAATTCATACTAGATGAGTTCAATACATTCTATAATGATAATTTAATCAAGAGAGAAATGAGTGTACCAATAACTCCACCATAGAATGGGATAGATGAAAGAAGGAATAGATTAATAATGAACTGTTCAAGAACATTGATGATGGAAAATAATGTTTCACAAAAGTATTGGAGAGAAGTAATAAGTATTACTATTTACACACTGAATTGAGTTCAAGTTAATAAAGGTACAAACAAAACCCCTTTTGAAATTTGGTATGGCCATGGACCTGATGTTAATTATCTCAAAGTTTTTGGAAGCAAGTGTTACATATTGAAAGATGCAAGGAAAGGAAATATTCATGAAAAGAGTGATGAAGGTTGTTGGAATTTACAAGTGGGAAGTTTTACTTCTGAGGTGGGGGGGGGGGGGGGGGGAGTGAATCAAAAGTAACAAAATTTAACTTCTAAAACCTTTTAACTGAGATCATTCACATGCATCTAATATATCTACTTAACATCAAAATAAAAACATTCATAAAAATAGATTACACAAGATTTGGTCACTCAGAAACTCTCCAAAATGAGAAGGTAAAAGTGGGGTGGGGATGATGCCCACAAATTATCACTATAGCAATATGTAACTATTTAAGGTTACAAAGTTTGACCACTTCCAATGGTCTGCCCTGTGAAAGGCCTACCCTATTAAAGGCTTTACACTCTGTTAAAAGTGACTTGTCTAAAGGATTTACAAACACTCACTTGGAATGTTACCCTATTAAAGGATTTAGCACCTTGTTGAAAGGCTTACAAAATGGCTATTAAACCAACCTATCTCCTTAGGATTTTCATTCCTAATACAATTGCGAGAAAGTATTAGAATGTGTTGATTTGATGACTTACAATCTTCAATTGCTGATTCCAAACCCTTGTTCTGCTCAATCTGATCTGATCCTTCCTTGATCTGATATGTCTCTACTCAAAGTGCTGATATTATATTCTAACCAACTAAATTCTACAATGCCACTCTTCCTTCTTTAAGTCATTATACCCCTCTGAGCTTTGCTAGCATTCTTCCATGTAAATCTCATTCATTCCATATACCTCTCTTACACACACAAATTATGGGGTTTCAACCTCCTTATAAAGGCTTCAAAGACTTAGGGTTAGTTATGAATCTACAATCAATATTCATTCTTCTTTTCCTGCTCAAATCTTTACACTTTTCCTATTGGTTGCATGCTTTCTCCATTTTTTTGATTGGCTACATGCTAATTACATAGGGAATGTAAAAGATTTGATCTTATCTTTAAGATCCTTCAAGATTCATCTTGAATCAACTTCAAAAATGATTTACATCTAAGTTTTTGAAGGCACAAACTCATATGTTAATTCTATGTTACTCAACACTTATTGTTTGCTAATGCTTAGCACATGTTCGGCACATGTAGAAATTTTTTTTTGCTTGGATCCTATAGTAACTCTAGCTCACTTAGCATCTATACTTTTTCTCAGCACTTATAGTGACTCACCATCATGTATCACTCAGCACTTGATACTTGCTTGGCACCTAAAGTTCACTTGGCACCTATTGAATCTCTAGCTTGACACACACTACAGCTTGACATCTATATCATACTCTACATCATCTTAGAAATTGGTTAAGTTTTTTGACACTCAATTTTCAAAACCAATTTGAGACCAACATAAGGTATGTTCCTAGGATATTCAACTAAAAACCCAACATATAAGTGTTTGAATTATAACACTAACAAAATTGTAGAAAGTGCAAATGTTAGAGTTGATGAATAACCTGAAGATTGCAAAATATTTTTCTACATCTATGAAGGAGAACCAAGTACTTTACCTAAACCAAAGATGGAGGATTTCAAGCATCAGTAGCCAAGCACTACCAAGGTTTAGTGGAAAATTTATTCTAAGAATTAGACTATAGGAGTCGATTCATAGAGATAAGAAGTCAAATGTTAGAGAGAGGAAATTGAACACTAGATAGACTATTCTAATTTACAAATAGAGACACTTGACGAAGATGAGCAAGCTGGATTAGGTGAATTATCACACGAAGAAAGAAGATGTGAACCTATCTTAGCAACATATGTAAGAAGGAACCATACAACAAACCAAATTATTGGTAACAAAGATTTAAGATTCATGACAAGAAGTAAGTTGAAGAATGATACATGTTTACTATGTGAGTTTGAGCCTAAATCATTTAAAGATGCACTTGATAATGAATACTAGATTAAAGAAATGAATGAAAAAATTGATAAAATAGAGAATAACAAGACATAGACATTGGTACAAGACCAAAGGATGAGAATATGATTGGAACAAAATGGGTATTCAAAAATAAACTAAATAAGAAAGGTGAAGTCACAAGGAATAAAGCAAGAATGGTTCGAAAGTGATGCACAAGAAGAAGGAATTAATTATGGAGAGACATTTTCCCTAGTTGCAAGGTTGGAAGGAGCAAGAACATTACTTGCATATACTTCTTTCAAATTTTTCAAGATATATCAAATGGATGTCAAATATACATTATTAAATGGAATTTTAGAAGAATAAGTCTATCTTGAATAATCTAAAGGATTTATTAACCCAAGCAAGAAAATCATGGTTTGTAAATTTCAAAAATCATTAAATGGTTTTAAATAAGCCCCTAGAGCATGGTATCAAAGGTTAAATACATATTTTGTGAAATTGGTTTTGCAAGAACTAATGACAATAGAAATATGTACTTGAAATGTGAATATGACAACAAGATATTATTATTGTACTGATTTGTTTCTAGATTTGATTGTGTTAAGATTTTTTCCATCAACATTTTGAATCACACTATGTGATCCATCATCAAGATGAAGAGAAAGAGATAAAAACATAGTAAGTTGCAGATAATGGCTAACCAAAAGATAAAGGGACCAAGGCAAGAAAGATTGCACATACACCAAGGTTGAAATATTAAAATAAAATAAAATAAAATAAAAATAAGAAACAATAATAGAGTAGATAGAAGGATAATGGGCCACAAGGAACACATTCCAAAGGAAAAACTAGAAAAGAATTAGAAACTAAAAATGAGCACCAATTGAATATCATATTTGGTGGACATGATTTGATGTGGAAATTATTTTCTAATGAGATGAAGAATTAATTTGAGATGTAAATATTTGGAGAGATAAAATTCATTTTTGGTTTACAATTTTATAAGATGAAGAGAGGTATATATATTACACAATCAAAGTATATCAAGGAGATATTGAAGAATTTTGGAATGGAAGAGTCAAGACCAGTTGAAGCACCCATGGTCATTGATCACAAAATTCCAAAGAATGATGAATCCCCTAAAGTGAATCAGACATTTTATAGGTCAATGATTAGAAAATTAGAATATGTTGCACATAGTAGATCTAACATTGCACTACCATTTGGTATTGTTGCAATATTTTTTTCTAATCCTAGAGAAAATCACATGATGGTTGTGAAATAGGTATTGAGATATCTAAAAGGAATAGAAGGCTATGTATTATGGTATAAGAAGAGTAACAAGTTTGAGCTGAAATTTTACATAGATGTTGATTAGGCTGGAAACATTAATGATAGAAAGAGTATAGGTGGATGCACTTTCTTTCTAAGCAAGAGACTAATTTCATGGACAAGTAAGAAGAAAATTTGTATTTCTCAATCCATAAGAGAGGTTGAGTATGTTGTTGTAGCAGTTAATTTTTCAAGCATTATGTGGAACAAGAAATTGTTGAAAGGTATGAAGGAAGACATTATTGAACCTATGGTGATATATTATGATAACACAAGTGATATAAACATATCTAAAAATCTTGTGATGCATAAAAAGATAAAACACATGGAAATCAAGTATCATTACATGAGAGAGTTATTACAAGATAAATAAGTGAGACTGGAGTATGTGAAAATAAAGGAGAATATAGTTGAGATATTCAATAAGGCATTACCTAAGGATGCATATGTGTATCATAGAGGAAAGTTAGGGGTCATTTCCCAATCTTAAGAAAACTAAGAAGAGATGAAACATTGCATCAATTGTTATAATCACAATATCTTATACATTGATTCAAGATGTCACACTTTAGGAGCTACCTAAAATTGTGAAAATATGGACAAAAAAATGAGTAGATGAGGCTACAAGGAGTAAAGGCAAAGATGAAAAAGGGAATTATTGCTGCAAGATCAATCATAATAGTGATCAAGAAGATGATGTGTATGTAGTGGATGATGTCTTTGGAATTATTGTCAAAGAGGGCAATGTATGATAGTTACAAGAAGAGATCTCAAAGAGTAAGTTATTACAAGTGCTAATATAGTTGGTATTACATTTGGTGTCAGAGTTGGTGAATTTGAATTTGGTATCATAGAGCAAGAAGCATAGGAGATTGAATGGATGAGAATCAAAATGATACTAAGGATATTAATGAAGTTCTAATATAGAATATAGAGGGAGCTAATAGTGACAAATCATGAGAATGTCTTTTTCATTTGCATGGTAACTAGAGGTGTTTCCATCAATGCCAAAGAGGGAGGCTATTGGAAACTACAATTGGAACAATTTTTATGTTGTCACTAATATCAAACCTTACTGGTAATACATTTACTAATAGTGTAGAGTTCCATATCAGTTGATTGATGAAGAGGATTTGAAAAAATATATAACTAAATAACCTAGTGAAGTTGTTGAGTGAAAAGGAGCAAGTATGTTGGAATTACAATGGAAACTTTCTCAATTAATCTTTGACAAGATAATGCATAGTTTAATCAATATATAAAATGAAGAAGTTAGTTGAGTTAAAGCATAGAAGAGTTGTTGAGTAAGACACTAAGCTTGATCGAGTGATGGTTTCACTAGGTCAATGAAGAAGAATATCAAGGAAATTAAGAGATAGCTAAGAAAATAGTATTAGTCAAGTGATAGTTATGGCCGAACAAGATAAAGGATAAAATATAGTAGTGATCAAGCATAGTGAAGATTGGTTGAGTTAGTGAAAGTTGAGTGAGACAGAATAGTAGAGATCAAGCCACATAGTGATGACCAAGTAGAAGAACATAGTGATGATTAAGTGTCAGCAAAATAATAGTTTTTGAATAAATCATGTTTTGAGACTGACATAGTTGAATTTTTGGATTGGCCAAAATGTGTGAATAATAAGGATTAATGAGATAACATATTTCATGCCTAAATTGAGTTTTTTAAGTGATCAAAGGAAAAGATTTAAGGAGAATTTTCAATAAAGGAGTAGCAAGAAAAAATGATCAATAGATTCAATGAATTTGATCAAACCCTAATATCTATGATGATGTTTAAGTGACAAAAGATCAAAGTTGCCTATTTAAGGAGGCACAAGAGATGTTTTAAGTAGGATGTTTCATTGTTGATTGGTGATTATGTGGAGAACCTGTGAAGAAAAGAGTAGCAAAGAAAAGGTGAGGAGATTGGTGAAGTGTGATTGCTTGAAGGTTTTCCAAGCAGATCAAAAATTGAGATATAATGAAGTCAAGTTGGTGAGCCAAAAAATGATTTGAATTTATAAAATGAGTTGTATCTTAACATATCAAACCTAATTGTTACTTTCTAACCATTATGATAGTAAAATCCTCTAAGCAAGGTTGACCTACAGTCATTTGTGAATCCTTTAATCAAGGTGATATTCTAATGGAATGATCTAAATACCTCTTGTTGGAAATATTCAAGACTATGCTAGGTTACTAAAAGGGGAGGGGTGAATAAGTAACCTTAAAAATTTATCAACTTCAGATCTTAATTATAATAATCCAATAATTGTTAAATCAGATCTAATTGTATGCATAAGAAACTAAAAACATAAACATTCATGACACATGAACACAACAATTTGGTGATCCAGAAACCTTCCAAATAGAAATTATAATTGGGGTCGGGATTGTTGGTCTGATTTTTTGCATGATGAAATTTCCCTAACATAGGTACTAAAAAAATTAGATTGAATCCATCATTGGTGAATAGGGTTTCTTGTTTAGTCTTCCAATTTTTTTTTTCCTTTGAAAAATCCTGTTAAACCCTATGTCTCTTCCCTTTTAAAGTCACGGGTGCAAAATCTTTTTAAACTTTGGAAAATATCCTATTTTCATTTTAAATTTTCCACACCCCCAAGTAGTCTTGTTCTCTTATGTCTCTCACCATCCGATTTTGATGAGATCTATGGCAATCGCTACTTCACTATGGTGAGTTGTGCACTTCTTATGTATAGCAAGGTAGCGAATAGCGCAAAACTAAAGAACATTGCCATAAAATGGAGATGTAGGAGTTAGAAAATATGTTGCGGAAAAAGTTTTAGTCATGTGCATTTTCTTAGAGTTGTCAAAGTAGGAAAAGGAACCCAATAAAAGGTGGGCAGAAGAAATCACCGAAATATTGATTTTTCTGATGATTTTCTACTTCACTATCGGAAAAGCTAAGCATCTCACCATTAGTGACATAGTGAATATCCAATAAATGTATTACACAATAGTCTCCAAACTTCCTAGTGACCATAAAATTTTCCAAGTGGCATGGTGAGTAATAACTGTTATTGTCAGAAGCATTTAATAAGGAAAATGGTGACTTGATTTTTTTTTTTTCTTTAGGTGCCGAGTTCTTGTTAAGACAACAGAGCTTGCTACCTTGCTATCAAAAAATTTAGGCATCTTGCCATTAGTGACATAGGGAGTTTCCATGAAATGAACATATGGTCGGACCCAAGCAACATGGAAAGGTGACTGGGATTAAAATATGGTTTTATTATGCCAGTTGTGCAGGATTTATCACATCATCAGTATCCTAGATCCATGCCTCATTCATAAAATGCATGAAGAATTCTAATCATCAGATCAAGTTAAGATCAACGATTCTCACTATCTCACTATAGAAATATGTGCATTGTTTACTTTATGTGACATAGAAAATATGGGACCCACCTCATCTTAAGAAGTTTGTGCAGTTTCTTTACCCTTGGATTAATATTAGATCAATGACCATCGCTATCTCACTATAAGAGTTGCTTGAAGGATATGTATAGTGATATAGCGACAAAGGGCCCACCACTGTTCTTCTAAGAAATGCAGTAACGTGTCATCAACAAGATCAAAATCAAATCAATGGTTGTCACTACTTCACTATGGAAAGGTGCTCGTTCTTTATGTATAACGAGGTAACAACTTGTCAACATGTGTCCTCAATCACCAGTGGGTCCAGAAAAAAATTCCATCAAGGAAGGAGTTGTATATGTGGTCACTTCTCATTGGATTGACTGGCCAACTTGTCAACTAGAATGCTAGTCATCTTTTTCCATATCCCTTGATCAAAGGATTTTTAAAGATCAATGGTGCATATTTAAATGCAGAAGGTGGTGCCCCTCTATGTATTAATTAGACATGAAAGCCTTGCATGTGAGAAAAAATAGAGTATAACATAGAATATTTTCTCAATTCCACCTCATGTTAACAAATATTTCAAGCCTTTTTTGAGTAGAAGCAATTACTAAGAAGATTGTGTTGAATTTGGCAAGATTATGAAGTAGCTTGTTTGTGGAGAAATTGTAGAAATACAAAGAGGAACGAGAACAAAATTCAAGTAAGTAATTACACTGTAATCTCTATAAGTGTTTTAGTTCTACAAAGAATAATCAAAGATGCCTCCAAAGAAGGAATTTTCAGGTCAGAAAAATTATTTGGATAAAAATAGACATGATGATTTGCTTGAGTTGCTTCTTGGGTCTACTATTGAAACAACACAAGTTAAGAAGTTGATCTCATTAAATCCTAGGTTGAGGATAGCAGATGGATTGTTTAATAAGGGTAACTGTGTCCAGGATGCTCATACCTTGCAAACAGGTTTAAATTTTTTTAAGAAATGGTTTTCAAAGAGGAAACTATTTTCCCCACATGCCTATATATAGAATTTTGACCTAGGAAAGCTAGTGGTTATGATCTCCTTGAGGCTGTGGAAAAAAGCTATGATCAAGCCACTAGGGCAGTAAGGAGAATAGATGGTGAAATTATAATCACCATCAACCCAAGGGAAATTAGAGAAATTATTCATTTGGCACCTCTCACTAGGTATAATGTGCCCATTAATTTGAAAGATTTAGAAAAAGAATATATATCTAAGAAGGATATAGTTAGATAAGGTGCACCGAAGACCCATATTGGAAAAATTGGAACCCTACCAGCAATAACATCATTCTCTAAAGAACCTTTCAAGAAAGCATACTTCAATGCCAGGGCAGTAGAGATATACAGGACCCTATGCAAATTTTTTGGAGAGGATGAAGAATATTTTATGCCTATGAGTTTCATGTCTATGATTACTCAAATCTCCTCTTTTAGTGTGGAAATAATTTTTGATTTTGTTTCTTTTTTAGCTGATGAGATTTATAGTGGATTGGTTGGGATTGCTAAGGGCAAGGTGGAGAAGGTTTGGGGACACTAATCTCTATTAATGCACATGTTTCTATTTAAGGGGGTGACAAATTTGGTAAAGAAATGCTTTTGAATAGAGAACAAGAAGGGGAAGCACTACCAGTTCAGTTGTGGAGTGCAGACATCACTAGGGAAGCAAAAAATGCCAGTTTTGTTAGATTTGGCAAGTATTTTGCCTCCAAGTTGGGATGCCTTATATTGAGTGATAGTCCTAGGATCCCTAAGGCACTAATGCACCTCATTAGGCCTATGGATAAACCCCATAATTTGAAAGTTTCACATAATTGGGGAGACATCATCCCATATTTAGTTTCAACTATTATCAGAATTTATGGATTCAAAGGAACACCCCATGTACTACCTTACTAGGTTCCCTTAAAGGTAGGAGTAGCTAAATTCTTGTGGTATTTGGGAGGAGTAGAAGAAGATTTTTTGTACAAGAGGGGGATGGGATCAATTTTTCCCACTTGCACAATAGCCCAACAGTTTGTAATAACCAAGGAAGGGTGGGTTTTCCTTTACAAATTTTTGGATCAATACAACATGGCTATCTCTCACCCTCATTTTTGTGATACTAAAGGTTTCTTTCATTTGGCTCTAAGGCATAGGATCAAGCTTGGTCTAGTTGAACATGAATTTTATTTCCCTGAAGATGTAATAAGGAATGAGTACTCTCTGCAAGAACAAGAGACAAAGAAAGAAAAATGGAGAGTCTACTCAAAAGTTTTTAATTTTATTAATTTTTTTGATGAAGATTTCAGCCCTCTAAGTAATGTTGTAACTACTGTAAATAAAATTAATAAGCTTATGAATACATTCCCTAAAATAATGGAGGCAATGAATGAGAAGAAGTAATATTTCATTAATTCTTTTCCAGATAAGGCCAAGGAAATAATGAGGAGATTAGGTTTCACTCCCAATATAGGGGTAGGTCCATTAATTATTCAAAGGATGCTAGGATATGTTTTCATTCAGAATCAAAGGCCCATTGTAGATAAAGGAAAATAGATAGTTGGATCTACTAGTGTTGTTCTTGAAGAAAGGCCTCCTGAACCTTCTCCTAAGAGGAGAAATATAATAAGGGAAGAGGAACCTCATGTTGAGGAGTACTCACCTTCCCAAACCCCCATGAGGATTGAGGAGGAGCAGCTCACTGATGAGCAAGTTGAGCAAATTGGATCACAAGGGGGAGTTTTTGTTACCCAAGCAGAGATTGATGAAGGGAACCTCTAGGAGCCTCTTATGCCAAGTTTTGAATTGACTGTTGCAAATTAAAAAGGAAGGGAATTGAACCCTATTTTGGAACAAGCAAGTCAACAATTTTTGTTTGATGATAGTTTTGTAAAGTCTAGGGCTTTCCACCAGTTTTCTTGGAGGGAAAACATGAATAATTTTGAAGGAAATATTTAAGAATTTGAAAATAGAACATCCAAAAATGGATGAAGTCTCCATTCAAAATCAAATAAAGGAACAGATGATTTAAGAGTTCCAAAGTATAACCCCTGAAGAGGGGAGATAGATGGTAAAAGCTACAAATATTTTATTATTGCCCAATTGGGACATTGCTGATGCATTAATTTTCAATTTTGCATCAAATAATTTGGGATTTCAAGATCCAAATAAAAAGGAGTTCTTGGGAATTGCATCTAGTAATGACCAACTTGTTCTTGTCATTTGGTCACTGAGAAGAGGATCTAGGACTATTTCATCATAGCTTGATGATTCAAGACTGACAAGGAATATTATTGTAAGGAGAGGTGCTAACACCTCACATGTACAAGCAACCCATATGAATGTGGATTATTCTCATTTTTCTATGGCTAATGCAAAAAGGGAGGAAAAAGAAATGATTGAGTTGCAGAGCAAGTATGAGGCAATTGTGGATGCCTACAATAAAGAGGTAAAGAGGAGAATTGAACTTGAAAAAAAGTTATTGGGGAGGTCCACAAGGCCAAGAATAACATACCCTCACCCCCCAGTTGAACCTTTCAAATCCATGCCCCTCATAGAAATATGAGATACACCCCAAAGGCCATAGTACTACACAACAGAAGATTTGAGAAAGGAAAAAGAAAGTTGTGGGCATTACATGTGGAATTGGAGGCGAAATATGAAGATAAATTGAGAAAAGCTCTTACATACTTGGCTAAATTGAATGGCTATTAGTTTATAACCAATTGGCTAAGGTGGTAAACATCTAGAATGAATTGAAGGCAAATGATGAGGCTTTAAAGCCTATTGTGAACAAATGGGGGAAAAAATAGAGGAGGAGAGACGTGACCTTTTTGTGTTACTCTGTTATAAGGTCATCATATGATTTAATTGAGAGAACCTATGACATGGTTGTTGATCTCCCAGAGTTTGATGAAAAGAGGATTCATTTACAAAGAATAATTGTTGTTTACTTAGATAAATATAAGAGCCAAAGGTTTAGCTTATTCCCTCATGCCCTAGATAGAAAAAATAAATTGAAAAGTAAATATGAATGGACCAAGTAATTAGATGACTTATTTTGTGTCAGAATGAATAAAGTTGTCAATGAAAAAGGGCATGCATGGTGGGCTACAACTACTGAAGAAATGGTAAAGGTTCAACTATTCTTTGATTCTTTGAAACAAGAATTTGTTAATATTGACAATAAGGCAGAGTTTTTTATCAAGAAGCAACAGGATATTCTACAATTTGATTGGCTAGATGACACACTATTTGACAAGTGAATGGTAGAAATAGTTCTTGATGAATAGTTTGAGGAAGTTGAAACTGATAGTGATGATGTTCAAGGCGATGAGATCCAAATCATTGACACTGTCACTACAAAAGGCCAATAGGAAGAACAAGACAAGAATGATCGATCAATTTTAGTTGCAGGCCTAAACCCATAGGATGCTAACACAACAAAAGAAGAGGGAAAGGTAGAAGTTATTCCCATAGTATAGGATGAAGATGGTGAAAACCCACGGGTGGAGATTAACCTACAATCATCAAAAAAAACTTCATCATTGGCTAGCTTGGTAGTTTCATACATAGAGGAATTGAAATAGTAGCCAAATCAATGACATCAGAGGATGTAACAGAAGGGGACCCACCAAAAGGAATGTTTTCTCTAGAAATCTTTATGTTACTCACATTTTTGTCATATTGTGATAGGTGTATGTAAATATCTCTTGTAAAAGAAAACTATCAATTCTCTTAGCCTGAAGCTTGTTGCATCTCACATTATATAAGTGAGATTCTAGAGCTAGAGAATGGTCTGATTTCTAATGCTTTTATTCATATACTTAGTTTTTTTTGGTCCAATAATTTGAGCAAGTTTTATGATGTATTTTTTCTATAAGTTTCTAAGAATACATTAATATAGAATGATCTTTGTGTTTCTTCCTAAGGTCATTCTGAGTTTATTGCAAGTGTATACAATTTTCAAAGAAAATGAATACGAATTATGAGTTGTCCCCATATCAGTTATTTCTAAATTTTGTCTCCTTTTGGTTACTTAGTTATATTGATGTTGTATGAGTAAAAGTTTGTGCAATTGAATGAAATCCATTTAGGTTGTACATCTATTCATCACTGCTATTAGTTCAATGGATTAAGTAAAATATTTGATGGATTTGATAAGGTTGCTACAGTAATAGGAAGGATGTTTTGAATGATAAATTTTAGTAAGAATTGCTGATGATATTTTTTGTAAGGCAAAAAATTAGATCTATAGATTTGTAGTAGACTCTGAACCCCAATGGATTAGGCACTAGTCAAATTGATTCAACTGAAAGAGAAATAGATCATAAATGGGTATCAAATGAAAAATTATAATTAATTCTACTCTTATTTCCTGAAGATCTTCAAAGTTGGTCAATACTTATTTGCATGGAATATTTTAGCCTTAGTTAGCCATTATTGCTGAAACTACTTGCAAATTTATAGAAGAATTTATGACCAAATCAATATATTCTATTCAATATGGGATGTATTTTGTTCAATATGTTATGAATAGATATGTGTTTGAGAATTCAAGATGAGAATTAGAATGAAACTAATGTAGTTCTTGCACAATAGCAGTCAAATTGAGTCATCCCTTAGGTATCCCCACCTTGCTTTTCCAGAGCCTAAAGTGAAGGAAACCATTCTTGATTTTGTTGATGTCGGGTCTAGATGGTTTGCATATGTAATTGAAAATAGGAAGTGGCTAATCCTTAGGTTGCATAAGTGTTATCATTTTGGTATTGAAGCAGTCTATTTCTTAGTAGTTTTAAAATACCAACAAGGATGATACCCACAAAACTTCAATATTGCAACATAAATTTGGCCTATTAAGGCTTACAATGATCACTTTTGATGATCTACCCTATTAGGAGCAATTAGGACTGCTAGGTTCACATTTTTAGAGGATTTACAAACATACAATGAAGTATTCACTCGGTAAAAAGATTTGACAAAAGACTATTAAGTCTACCTTGTTAGAGGATTTTGGATTGGTTCGCTTGTTAGAATGAAACAATAGATCTCTAACTTACAATTGATTTTCTGATAGAGATTCTTTGAAGTAATGATCACCTTTTATGTGATAGATATGACTCTACTGCTTCTTTGCTGATATGGCCTTACAATACACTTACTTCTTATTTACATTTGCATGCTTCTTACATATTCTTCATTTTCACTTTTCATTCATGCATATATACATCTATCTCTGCATCTAGGTCTATATGGATATGATACAATACATACATACATACATACATACATACATACATACATACATACATACATATATATATCAATCCAATTTACAAAATTACAAAGTCGGCCATTATACAAGTTAACACCAATATTACAAAGTTGGCTCAAATGAAGACACTCAGGTTTTGAAGATTGATTTGGTGAAGTTCTGATACATCGCGTCCACTATCATTACTCAACATCATCTTGCATTTAGTAGAAATGAAAGCTCAATCCATACTAATCATCTCAGAGTAGACTCAAACTTGGTCTACACTAGCAACTTGGTAGATACTGTGTAACTTGGTAGAAACTAAATTCCACGTTGACCATACCTAAACTCAGTAAACACTAATCATCTCATCACTTAGTTAACACTAACTTCACTTCACAAGAACTGATGACTTAGTAGAAACTATGAAGCTTGATAACCACTAAACTACTTGGTAAGAATTGTAGGACTTCACACTACCTGAATTTACTTGGTAACCACTAGAATGCTCAATAGGAACTATGAAGCTTGGTAATCACTGATTTACATGGCAAACATTGTAGACTGTTCAATGAGCTCGATAGGCATACTAAATATGAATAAGTTTTGTCACTAATAACAAACCTGACTTAATGTCAACAATCTCCCCCTTTCGCATTAATGACAAAAACACTTAACAGCCAAAACTTATATACATTATAGTGTGATACTGGCTCGATATTGGTATATTGTTTTTGAGATTTTTCAAAATTTGTCTTTGTAAGTATATACTTTCCTTTCCTTTGTTTTTGCATGGTTCTCCCCCATACAATATACATACTAAGCGTTTCTCCCCGTATATACACACTAACTCTCATATATATATATACGCTATTTCTCCCCCCTTTTGGCAATAATGCCAAAGATTTATTCAAAACTTATTTACACAGAGACACCAATATAAGAAAGAAACTTAGAATATACCTTAAGTATGAGTGCTAAAGTCTTATCCCAATTTTCTTGCAAAAATTTGCACATATGTAGAGTGTAGTGCCTCTCCTATTTGACTTCTATAAGTCATCCTGATGGATGCAACCTGGTTGATCTTTTGTTATGATGAATCATGATTGTGACCATGAGTGGTTTACACCATTGAGGTGATTGGATTTATGTTCTATATCAGTTGCTTTGATTATGCTTTGGCTGATTTATGAGATTATGATGTGATTTATGGTTCACTAAGGTGTGTGCCAGTGGTTACTAGGATCGATGCAATATCATGAGGTTGTTCTATGATTACCCTGAGATGTGTGTAGAGATTACATTGTGTACTATTACCATGCTACACTGAACTAGGTTCCTGTAGTAGTGGTTAGTGTAGACACCTAAAAACTTTTAGAAAATAAAATATTTTTTATTTTTTGAAAAAGTCCTGATGACATCATCATTTATTAATTAATTAATTATTTAATTAATTAATTAATTTTTATGCCATTAAATCCCTTTATCTTAATTAAAAATATTTAATTAAGGAACCCTCCCAAAAATGTTTAAATCTTATTTAAAAATTATTTCCTTATTTATTAATTATTTAATTAATAAATTGACCAAAAAACCCAAAATAAATAAAAAAATTATTTTTTGCCCAAAACTTGGCCAATTTTCTTAAGACCACTAACCTCTTCCAAAATCTTCTAATCCTTCTTTAATTTTAATTAAAGGCTAATCCCATCATTCCCTACCCCTAATCCCAACTCAAAATATTTAATTAAGATTAAATATTAATCCTCATGTTTATTAAAAAAGTTTTAATAAATATCTCCTCAACCCAAACCCTTGAAATAAATAAAACTTTATTTATTTCCTAAAAATCTAATTTATCCTCATCCTAAGAAGTTCTAGACTCTTCTAGAAAGTCTTCATCCTCATCCTAGGAAATTCTAGACTCTTCTAGAAAGTCTTCATCCTCATCCAAAGCCTAAACTCTTCTAGAAGATGTCTTTAACCCTAATCATAATCCCCTCCTAACCTTGTCACATTCCCTAAACATGGGTTAAGAATTACTAACCCAAGCCAAAGTTAACAAATATCTCCTCCTTCACCCACCCTCATTAAATGCCATCCACTTGCCTATCCCTAAGCTAATTATAAACCATCCTCTAATCATTTGCACAAGCCTAAGCAAGCTTAAAACCCTCCTAATCAAGCCCAAGTCGAAATTTCTCTCATCTCCCTCAAAATATCTCAACCATAAAACTTTATGAAGCCCACTAGGCCATAAATGACTCTTCCAAGCCCTTTTTTTGCTCTTACAAGTCATTATGAGGGTCTTTATGAAGATTTTATCCCTTGAGCCTCCTTTGTTGACTCATCCTTCCCCTTTCCTCCATCCTCTCACCATGTGACATGTGTCACTCTTTGATTGGTTGTAAGGAAGCATAATCCATGTGCTCTCCTCTCATGCAATCTAAGCCCTCCATGAGCTTTTTCTCATCCTTGCATCTTAGCCCTCAATCCCTCAAGCCTCTTGCCTATAAATTGGATCCTTCCCCTTTGAAAAATAACACAATCCATGAAGTAAAGTCATAATGTCATTTTGAGAAGCCATTTTACATCAAAACCATACACTCACACCCAAATTCCAACTCCATTTGAAGCCCTTTTTGAAGCATAAAGCTTGAGCATACATCCTATCTATTTAGACAAAGCCACTCAACAAGAGAGCTTCTTATTGAGAGAGTCCATTAATGGCTCATATTCTCAATTGAGAGCTCATCTTAGTCTATCTTGAAGTTTATGAATTTTGTTTAGTTTGTAGAAGCTTTATTTAAATTTGGTTTCTATTAGCATACTAACATTGCTCATATACATTTTGGCACGCCCGGTGGGACCCCACATGGGTCATCTTCATTAGCTTTTTTAGTCAAGTTTTGTATATCATTTGCTGATTTTGGCTAATATTGCTTGTTTTTGTGATTGGTAGGATTGTATAAATTGGTTTTGTAGGTCCACATGAGCATGAAGAAGACAAAGGAACTCATAGTATATATCATAGTGTTTTCAGATTTTTCAAGCTTATAGGTGGACAAAGAACTTGGAATTCTTCTTCCTCTTCTTGTCTATATTATTCTTATTCCATCTACTTCTTTTTCTTATTCTTGTGGGAGATCTTGGCCATTTTTTTTTAAGGAAGAAAAATCATACACACTTCTTTTTAGTGCTTAAAATGAACCCCCAAATCATACTTAAATCCATTAAAAATTAAAAATTTGCAAAAAAAAAAAAACTTTTAACAAGTGAAACTAAACCAATCCAATCATTTGCATCCTTGCAACATAAAGGTTTTAGATACATTCATGCAAATTTAGAAACACTTCATTTTTGGAAATTTAAAAAGAACTTCAAATTTCCATTTCAAAAGGTTCAAAATCAACACTAAGTGCACACTAAAGTTCTTTTAAAAAATCTCATGAAAACTAAGAGTCCTAAATGGTTGCCAAAAATTGTCCTAAAAGCTTTGTTATTTGTTCCAAACAAATGTCTTGTTGCAAAATCTTGAATGTTTCTTAGGTTTTTCATGCATCAAAACAATCTAAGAATATCATTTTTGGGCTTAAAATATGCAAACTAGAACACAAAATCTTGAATGAAAACCAAAGTCCAAAGAGTCATTTTCACTTTTGAGTCCAAAACAATCTTGAATGATCTAAGGTTAAAACAAAGCACTTCAAAGTTCTTAAAACAACACACAAAATCTCAATCTTGAATGCTCAAAGGAAAAAACTTGAATGTTTAATCACTTGTCTTTGAATGCATGTTGCTAAAATCACTCTTGAGTGCCATGGATTAAAATAGAGTTTTGTTTTTTTTATGAATGCATGATTAAAACAACAAATCTAATCTTGAATGCCATAGATCAAATAATCATCTTTTGGGGCATAAAAAGAATCTACATTCTAGAAACTTCCTAAATTATAAAAACCAAATAAAGATGCTTTAAGTGAGTTTTTAGTTGGACTTGCCCTCTTTAATCACCCATCAATTTAACCATTGGTTGCAATCTCAGCGCCATCTATGAGGATGGGTCCACCTAAGAGGGTGTTAAGTGCTCCACAAAGATCAAACTTCACTTACTTGTGTTTTTATTAGTTTTTCTAACTTAAAAAATTCCTTGAATGCACATTAGGCTCGCTAACACTTCATTTGGACATTGAAATTGAACAAACTCTTGACGTGGAGGGCCTCCGGGCACACGCTTGGCAATCGAGTTTCACACATCTTTGTTTTGGGCTTAAAAAAAACTCACACTCAATCTTGAATGCCTAACAATCAATGAACATTGCATGGTTTGGATGCATTTTCAATGACGCTCGCATTTCTTATGTTGACGATCTCTCGACTTTCATTATGCTGACGATGCTGTCAAATTGGAATGAACATTGTATGCCATAATCACAAGTGTCTTCAATCATAGCTTACAAAATCTAAATCATCAATTGGAATAAATGCGTGTCTTTTAAAGCCCAAGATCATGTATGTGGTCTTGTTTTACACTTTTTAGGAGGCCTGCTTGGGGATTTCATCACCCCTTGTGATGACCTCAACTCCAGCGTTTCGAAAGAGTATAAAGATTGGGAGGTGAATCCAAAGACACCTCTCTTGGGATCAAAATTCTGTCACTCGGGCTAAGCCTCAAGGAACTTTATACCTTTGAGAAGTGAAAGAGGAGAAGTGGGTTACCGCTCCTCTCGGTTGTGTGACATTGTTTTGGTTTCATCTACGGATTTGGGCCTCACGTACCTTGTGTATATCGAGGACTCCCTAGCTAAACCAAATTTCATCCTTGTAGAAAGCTTCCTAGGATGTTGGTGTGTTTGATGTGCTTGCACCAAAATTTTGTCTGCTTGTTTGTTCATAGCTTTTGAATGAATTTTTGCCAACTTTGGTCAAAATCCCAAAAAAGCATAAATCTCCCAGCCCAAGGCATACTTAGCGTAGTCACTGCCTCATCAAAAAATCATCCAAGCTCCCCCGCTACAACTAAATCTATCTAGTTCCTTGCTTTAGAACAATCCCAAATCCAAAGTCTCTCCAAATCATCCCCCCCAGCTAGCTAGCAACCCAATCCAAAATCACACCCAAGCCTTTAGAGAGTTGTTGTCATTCTGCTAGAATTTGCTATCCAATCAATCCGACCAATCTACCAGCCTCACCAAGGTTATCCCTTTGATAGAGCTTTGTCTAGGGTAATCTAGCTTTGTCACTTGTTATCCCTCATCACCTTGAGCTAAAGGTTGGGATCCACAAGTGGTCAATCTCGTGTCATGCCCATAGGATCATTAGTCTATTCTTAAGTTGACACAATCTCCACCAATCCAGTGCATAGGAAAGAAAAACTCTCACTTTTTGACAACATTCCCTTGAAGTCTTCCATCCACAAGAAAGCCAAAAATCTCTAGCCAATCCTCCTTAGGTCTGTCATACAGCTTTGACTCTCCCTAGGAAATCCTTCATTAGCCAATCCAAAATCTGCGCTTAATCCAAATCCAACCATGAGTTTCCGTGTTCATCCATATGCAAGAGCCCATCCCCATCTAACTCATCATCAAAACATGAAATCCCAAACCTATCATGATGTGTTCGGTCGTATTGTCCTTGCTCCTGCCACCTCCTATTCCAATGATGATGAAAATCTTGTTGACTATGATGGGTATATTGAAATCCTTAGAAACATTCCACCAACCGACCCCCAAAATCCAAGAGTTATTCCAAACTATCTAGTCATGCCATCCGATATCCTAGCTTCTCCTCCATCACCCAATCAACCAAGCTTCCAATCTTCCACCCCCATCACACTATCTATTCCTGTCAATCCACCTCCACCTCCAACACACGAGTGTCCAAGGAATCTCCTAGAGGAAATACAAGAAAAGTTGCCTCCAACAGTCGATAAGCCATGTCATCTAATCCAACCATGTGAAGTAGTCAATAATGAAGCTTCCCCATCTATAATATCACCTCCATCTCCCATAGCTATCATCCCCATACCATCCATCAAGTTGCTTAAAATCCTTCCACTTCCCGCAAGCATCAAATTCCCACCACCCATCGAATCGCTCCAAATCCCATCCACATCTCCTCCTCCAAGCATTATCCAAATCCCATATAATGAACCTCATGCATCCACTCCCATCCATTCATCTCAAGATCTTGTCCAAAAGCATGTTGAAATATCCTCCGATAGAATAGCAGATCCTACCATCCCACTTATTCCCCTACATGATCCACTTTTACCATCCCCTCCATATCTAAATCCTACCATCTTACTTACTCCATCTCAAGATCCCTTTCCCTCAGCCCACCCAACTCAAGATCTTATCCTCCCATCTCCTCTGCTTCATGATCATACATCTCCCATAATCCATGATGATAGATCCATCGATAAAGAACTAATTATCATATCCAAAGCTCCAACTCCTTCAGCTAGTAATGGACTCACATCTTGTGTTCCAAATAATGAACATCATATTGAAAAAAGAAATGAAAATGTATTTCTAGATGTTGGTATCCCCGCTATTCCTGCATGGTCCCAAGTCCTTCCATCTCCACCCCAAAGTTCTCATCCATCTTATTCTGCATCTATTTTGGGCCCTCATCCTACTCCTGATCTCTAACCCTCCATTTTGGGTCCATATATCCCTTATCTAAATCCCACACCCTTTCCATCCATTTTGGGTCCTTACATACCTAATATGAATCCTTTATCCCCTCCATCTATTTTGGGACCTACACCTTCCCCGTTTCCATCTATTTTGGGCCCATATCCTTCCTTCCCTCCATCCATTTTGGGCAATTATATCCATCCATATCCTATGTTCCAATCTATCCTTCCATCCCCTCAAATCCACCAGCTAGATCATCAAAGGAACTCACCCTTGAATCCCTTCCAACCTTTAAACCCTATCACTCCATCAATTATCCCTCCATCTCCTCCATGCTCTTGTTCCCATCCCATGGCTAATAGAAGCATATTGGATGCCAAAATACAAAAGCATAAATCCAAAAATCCACAAAAATCCAAGTCTCAACATGTCCCTTCTAAAATACATTTTCAAAACAAGAAACATTTAATCCCAATCAAAGAAAAATTCAAGAGGCCACAAAAGCCCAAGCTAAAAAAAAGTAAAAAATCATGTGGATACCCAAGATGCTCATAAAAGAAATGCATCTCAAATAAAAATCTCAATTGGCATCCATTCATGCTACTCAAAAAGCCTCATCCATCCATCCTTCATCCAAATCCCCATATAAGGATCCTTCATCCCCCCAATCCACTTTTAGTCCATATGCTTCTTATCCTAAATTTCCCATCCTCCATCTTCCAACTCTACTTTTAGTCCTTATCTTTCTATTCCTCCATTTTCTCCTCAACCTCGCTCAAAACCATCTTTCCCACTACTTTATCACCTCTCAAGGTGTGTGTCAATGATGATCTTTCCATTTTCCTCATCCATTTACCCACAAGCCTTATGTCTTTGCATCCATTATCTATCAAACTCCCACCCACCATTCCACTTGTTCAATCCAATCCTTTTTCATCCATCCTACCAACATCTATGAGCCAAAAATAGCTGAAGAAAGTCAAAAACATTCCAGCTAAGTCCAAAGTCAAAAAGTCAAAAAAAAAAAAAAAAAAGTAAAGAAAAATAAAGTGTCCACTGGTGAAAACTTGGCAATTCAAGCACCCTGGACAAGTACCATGATGAAAACTTGGCAAACAAGCATCATGCGTAATCCCGCCATCCCCAGCTTAGCCTATCATCCTCATGCTTTTGGTCATCTCTTGACATCCAAATCCATCTTCCAATCTATCCACCTATCCTCCACCCTCCATCTTCCATCTCACACCATCCACTTATCTCCTGCAACTTCAGCCAACCATCCCAACTATCATCCATCTCCCTGGCCCCTTCAGCTTTTTCCATCCTAGCTTCAATCCTATCACATCCATCATAAGACCTCCTTCCGCATGTTATCTTCTGATTAGCGGCACTATATTCCTTGGAGATCTTGTCTTGTCCATCCTCCCTTGTCATTGGTATCCTACTCTAGGCTATCCTCATGCAAATCCAATGTCATCCTCTCATTAGCCATTCACTCTAGCACCATCTATCCGTTCAGCTACCACCAACCTTAGCATTGTCCCCATCATCATCATTAGATGCATCTTTCCAAATCCATATCTTTCGCTATCACCCCATCCTTAGCTTTCGCATCTTGCATAACATTGAGCCATCCCGCTATTCTCTCATCCTGAGCTTTTTATCCATCTGTATTATACCTATCATTGGTCCGTTAGCTTGTACCATATCTTAATTAGCCTACTTGTAACATATCTTGGTCTGTCAACTTGTACATCCTCTTTAGATTAGTACTGTTGTATCTATCCAACTTTCGTGTTTGTTCTTCCTTGATTAGCATCTTGCAGACATCGCACAACCCTTGGTTAGCTATTCCAATGCATCCTTTAGCTAGATCTCCTGTCACCAAAGTGTTATTTTTCTTAATTCAGCTTGCCAGACGCATCACTCATCCAAATCCACTAGCTTCGGTGCTCTTCGATAGGTCCTTGCAGGATATAGCTTTCCTCATGTCTGATCTTGGTCCATTAGTACCTTGTCCTACCCATCTCGTTGGAAAATGGCTCTCTTTTGGATTTTCACTTTCTTTTGATTTGGGATCTTCCCTTTTGGGTCTTGAAGTATCTTTTCCAAGCAATCTCCTTGTTCCCTCCTCAAGGTTGCCATGATCTTCCATATCATGGTATGCTGTGAATGGGGCAATTAGAGTGTAAGGTCTTGATCAGGTCTTTCATTTGTTTTTCTTTTCTTCTTGTGGGTTCCCCAGTGTCATTTCCATGCTACTTCCTCTAGGATTCATGTGTGATGCTGGGGCAATCCTTGCATGCTTGTTTTGAGTCAGTTCGTCAGTCCTTTGGATAGTTGGTGAAAAGGCCTTGATGTTCTTGGTAACCTTGGCAATCAACCAATAGTCCTATATTAAATCTAGTGCTCAACTACATGGTGGTACTTCTCTTTGAAGTATCCCCCCGCTCAAAAAGCTTCAATAGTTTTCCTTCATCTCCATTATCCCCCATCCATATCCAGCATCTGTCTCTCCTACCCCAGCTTATGCATCAGTATCTCTTTGAATCACTCATCACTCTTAGCTTTAGGGATCCACAATCCTAGTCTTAGGGATCCACCAATCTAAATCAATCCACCAAGCCTCATCTTTTGAGATCCACAATCCTAGTCCTAGGGATCTCTGAAACCCATCTTCCACCAATCTGACTCTATGAAATCCTATTGCATCAGCTTTATAATCCCCTCATCCATCTCCCTATCCTGGATTCCTTTTTATAGCACTCTGCTCCTTCATCCTCCACCTTCCCTAAAGTCTTAAGCTTGCTTCCTCTTGTGCATCTGATTCTCCTTTATCGTTCTCCCATAGTGAAAGTTTGAGCTAATTCAACCCCTTCTCTTTGCCAATCTGAGTTTCCTTGCTCATCTGAGATTCTTGTACTTTTCAAGAAGCCATTGAGCCTCGATTTCTTTCCTCGCTGCCTTCTTGAGGGAGCATCTCACAGTCCATTCTCTCCTCTTCTGCTCTAGCCTTGGGCATCTTATTTTCTTATCTTTGATGCCATGCCACTTGCGGCATCACATCAAAGAGGGACAAAATGTAGACACCTAAAAACCTTTAGAAAATAAAATATTTTTTATTTTCTGAAAAAGTCCTGATGACATCATCATTTATTAATTAATTAACTAATTTTTATGCCATTAAATCCCTTTATCTTAATTAAAAATATTTAATTAAGGAATCCCTCCCAAAAATGTTTAAATCTTATTTAAACATTATTTCCTTATTTATTAATTATTTAATTAATAAATTGACCAAAAAATCCAAAATAAATAAAAAAATTATTTTTTGCCCAAAACTTGGCCAATTTTCTTAAGACCACTAACCTCTTCCAAAATCTTCTAATCCTTCTTTAATTTTAATTAAAGGCTAATCCCATCATTTCCTACCCCTAATCCCAACTCAAAATATTTAATTAAGATTAAATATTAATCCTCATGTTTATTAAAAAAGTTTTAATAAATATCTCCTCAACCCAAACCCTTGAAATAAATAAAACTTTATTTATTTCCTAAAAATCTAATTTATCCTCATCCTAAGAAGTTCTAGACTCTTCTAGAAAGTCTTCATCCTCATCCTAGGAAATTCTAGACTCTTCTAGAAAGTCTTCATCCTCATCCAAAGCCTAGACTCTTCTAGAAGATGTCTTTAACCCTAATCCTAATCCCCTCCTAACCTTGTCACATTCCCTAAACATGGGTTAAGAATTACTAACCCAAGCCAAAGTTAACAAATATTATCTCCTTCACCCACCCTCATTAAATGCCATCCACTTGCCTATCCCTAAGCTAATCCTAAACCATCCTAATCCATCCTCTAATCATTTTCACAAGCCTAAGCAAGCTTAAAACCCTCCTAATCAAGCCCAAGTCAAAATTTCTCTCATCTCCCTCAAAATATCTCAACCATAAAACTTTATGAAGCCCACTAGGCCATAAATGACTCTTCCAAGCCCTTTTTTTGCTCTTACAAGTCATTATGAGGGTCTTTATGAAGATTTTATCCCTTGAGCCTCCTTTGTTGACTCATCCTTCCCCTTTCCTCCATCCTCTCACCATGTGACATGTTTCACTCTTTGATTGGTTGTAAGGAAGCATAATCCATGTGCTCTCCTCTCATGCAATCTGAGCCCTCTATGAGCTTTTTCCCATCTTTGCATCTTAGCCCTCAATCCCTCAAGCCTCTTGCCTATAAATTGGATCCTTCCCCTTTGCAAAATAACACAATCCATGAAGTAAAGTCATAATTCCATTTTGAGAAGCCATTTTACATCAAAACCATACACTGACACCCAAATTCCAACTCCATTTGAAGCCCTTTTTGAAGCATAAAGCTTGAGCATACATCCTATCTATTTAGACAAAGCCACTCAACAAGAGAGCTTCTTATTGAGAGAGTCCATTAAAGGCTCATATTTTCAATTGAGAGCTCATCTTAGTCTATCTTGAAGTTTATAAATTTTGTTTATTTTGTAGAAGCTTTATTTAAATTTGGTTTCTATTAGCATACTAACATTTCTCATATACAGTTAGTCATGTTTATGATTGTGTTCACTTATGTATTTTAAGTGCCTTTTTATGTTTTTTGAACAATTATTATTAAATGCTTAAATAATTAGAAATGGATTGTACACTTCGATTATTTGGTTATGTGTTGCAGATTTTTACGTTGTTATATTTTGATCTGAGAGATGATTGTTACTTATGTTATGTTTTACATTTGAGAGGACCTGAGGGTCAAATGTTATACTTTGATTTCAGCATCATAGATGTTAGATTACTATGTTGTTCAGTTGATCATTTTGCATGATGATGCCATTTTGAGATGATAGTGTGTTTTATGATGATATATGGTTCTCTGGTATTTGGACATACCTCTAATTATGCTATGTGATGGATTTAATGCTATGGTTATTTACATCATTCATGTGTTGCTATGCTCTGTGCGAACATAAATGATGTAAATAGATTATTTTAATATAATTAAATAAATGGTTAAATTAAGTTATTTAATACATTTATTACTTCGGCTATGTTATTATATGTAATTGCACTTGATCATGTTGTTTAGTGTGCAGAATTTATATCCCTGGTAGTGGCACATGGATTTAGTGATTTAGCCATTCATATTTTACCAATGTCATCTTTGTATAGTCAATGTATCCTTAATTAAATGTTTAAATTAATCTTTTCGGTGATTATTAAATTCAAACTCATTTGCATTACATGATTTGACTAGTAAGTGTGTATGTGCATTTAGAGCTTTGCATTGTCACAAAAGTTGTTTAGGAGATTTATGTGCTTTTGGGTTTTTGAGCTTTTTAATTGATTTATTTTAATTTTTGGTAGCTTTGCCATAGATGAATTCCTATTTCTAGGAATAGCCTTTTTTTTTTTGGGTCAATTCAAGGTTTAACTAGGTTGGCTAGTTATTTTCCCTAATCGATTATTCACTTGAAAAGTGAATAAATATCCAAAAAAGAATTTAATTGCTCACTTCTCACTTTTGAATTAGAAAGTTTGAGAGTAAAACCCAAAATCCTCTTGATGAGGATTTACTATTTTTTTCATTGTGGGAGCTACAGGCATGGGATGGTCGCAAGGTTGAGCTCATTGGATCCAGCTTGAGGAAACCTTAAATTGTCGCGATTTTTAGCTACTTCTGCGGGTATTTATTTTATGGTTCAAATTCCTATTTTTCCCTTTTGGCTATGAGGTAGGGCTTGCCTATTTTATTGTTTTAGCTCTGTTTCTACTTCTATTTTTGGTAGCCATTTGTTTGGAGGCTGAGAACTAGTCGTCCCCTCTATTTTTGTATGCTAGTTCTACCCAGTTAGGCAGGTATGAACATTGCCCTATTTTTTGGGATGAGGGTTTGGGGTTTTGCGTCATTATGCTAGCCATTTTTTGCATACAATATTTGAACTTGATTATTTTTGGATTTTTGGGGCTTTTATACCCAAAGGCCAAATGGGTTTTAATTTCAAAGTTTTTCAAAATTTTGGGGTTTTTACCTCATTTTACATGCCACCCTATTTTCTCGAGTTTTCTTGGCATGAGGTTGGTCGTGGACCTAGATTATGCATTTGGAAATTAGTTAGACTTTTGTTGCACTTTTTTGTTTGCATTGGGATGCATGCCACATCCGTACTCTTGATAGTGTTGTTAGTTGAGTGATTTTATATCTGGTGTTATTGTTTCTTTTAGACCTTTGCTTTTGTTTCATGGACATTAGAATTCATGTAGAATCCATACTCCCAAATTATGGCCAGTTGAGTGAGTTCATGATGCTTGGTCTTGTTGCATCATTAAGATTCATGTAGAATCCATATTCCTAGATTGAGGCCGATAGAGTGATTTCATGATGTATGGTTTTATTAGCTTTGGGATTCTATAGAATCCATCCTCCTAACTTGCTTTCGGTTGGGTGTCTTACTTTGCATTGTGTTCTCATCCTATCCTTGTTTTTTTATCTTCATGATGGTGGTGCACGACACACAAGTACGTGCATATACATTTGTTAGGTGACTTGTGAGGCCTAATATTCTATGGTACTTTTGAAAGTTATGATCATTGGGGTTGGGATGGGAGTATGCATGCCCATGGGCACTTGTTGTAGGATGAGCATGGGTAGTGTAGGGTAACGTATGGAAGGGGCTTCTATCTTGTAGCCTGGTGTCATGACACAATAGGGTTGGCAAAGGAAGTTTTAAATAAGTGATAACTAGACAAATGCATGAGTGGTAATAAAACTTAAGATAATAAAATAGTACTTTAGTGTATGAGCCTTTCGTTGAGGGAGTTAAGTCTACATAGTGTATGAGCCTTCCATTGAGGGAGTTGAGTCTACACAGATCTGAGCTTGGGCTTGTCGATACCAAGTGACTCTCCATGATGTCAACCCCTAGTTAATAGCCTATTAATTGTCTAACGAGGACCTGTACTCCTTGCATTGTCTTAGGTTCTTGGTTATAGCCATCATATTGTCTAGCATGAGTGTTAGCCATGGATGTTGTTTTGTGTGTTTTTGGTTGGATCATTATCTCCATCAACATGGTTGATTTGGACCTATGGGTGCCACATGGTTGGGAGGCATAGATACCTTCACCACTATTAGGGATAAGTGTATAGAGACAGTCTTTTATCCTAGTACAACCATTGCTAGATGTTTTCACTTGATGCTTTGGGTCCCAAAGTATGCTTTCTTAAGATTTATGCTTTCATTGGAATGCTTGGATATCATGTTTAGATGATGTTAGTTTATCTGATGCATTCCCATATTATGATGTTTAGAATATGACTAGATGATGTGAATTGTTGCATTGGATTATCTATTGCTTATTGGTTTAGCATGATAGATTTTCGTATTATAATGATTAGCATGTGATAGGAGATGTTATCTACTGGTAGGATTATCTTATTCTTTACGACTAGCATGTTATATTTCCTTATGTTTATATTGTAGCATTTTTTAGTAGTGACATCCCTATTACAATAGTACTGATGATCTAATTGGTGGCTTGGGATGTTACACACGGGGGATGGCTAGGATCCATGATGGTCTTATGATGCTATTAACAATTGGGAGGAACTGCGTACTTAGTTTGGTTGTTCAATTATTGTTTTTTTATTTTTGTACATTGCGATGTTGCTTTCAGTACATTCTTTACTACTTTGGTGTAGATGGATAGATGTTCCTCTTTCCTATTTCATGACATCTTGTTGTTTTTGCACTTGAGTGTTCGCTCCTTGATCTATGTGGATCATGTACTCTCGGGTGTGGAGGTTCTAAACTCAATTTTAGTCTATTTTTTGTCTTTAAGTGTTTCTTGAGTTCCCTAGGTGACCATTTATCAACATGGTGCAATACAATATTGTATCGCATGCCCATTGAAATTGTGTTATGCATCCCCTAATTCTATCACACACCTCTTGGAGAAATAGCCTGCGATACTTTTCAGTATCACACCTCCTTGTAATAACTATCATATGATACCCTTAAAGTATCACATTCCTTTGACAAAATATCACCTAGTCCCTAAAAGTGTCACCCTCCTTCCTTAGGAATGTCACACGATACTTTCTAGTGCAGTATTAAAGTATCGCCTAGATTTTTTTTTAAAATTGTGCTATGGCTAGCGGGCACTTTTTAGTTTGATCTGAACTTTTAGGGAGTTGTTTGGGGTACTCTCTTAGGAATTATTCGGTCCTTTGGTGTTGCATTTTGAATTCATAATGTGTTCAATTTGAATTTAGTTATGCATTCTTCATCATCGATCATTTTGGTCAATAGTGGCATTTGGAGATTCGTTGGTTGCTAAGATGGTGGTTAAGTCTTCCTTTGTGATCTTTGTGATTCGTGTATGTTGTTGTCATGTGCACTTGCACTTATCTTCTTAAAAAATAAAATTTGGCTTGTATTTCATCCTTGTTTCTTGGGATCTCTGGGCAAGGCATTACATCTAGTATCAAAGCCCATGTTCAAACATTGGGATCTTTTCATTTATGTTGTCCTTGTGGATGTTTTTGTGATGGTTGAGCATGAATTTCTTGGTGAGAACTTGTGATCTTTGTTGATTTGGTATCTACTTGTGATGGACTTGCTTATCTATTAGATGAAACCCAATTAGTGTGGGGAGAAGGAAGTGATTCTTTCCTTGTTTTGTAGATGGAATTGATGTGCCTTGTTTGGTTGGTTGTGTGTGTGACCTTTTTCAATGGAACCACTGATTGGTGTCCATGTGTTGGCTTTGAGTACCTCTTTTGTTTCTCCTTGCAAAGTTAGGTGCATTGTTTCCCTATTTTCTCGTAATTGTAAGTAAATAAATGAATCTTATTTATGATTCTATGTTTTTTCATTATAGTAATGAAATGGTTCCTTTCATTGAGAAATGAGTGTTTATTGTGAATCATTGCAAAGGAGCAGGTCTTGCATTAGATCTTTTGTGTTAATGACTTAATTCCCCAATCTCATTACTTCTTAAGCTTATGGAAAATTTTATTAAATTGATGAATATTTAAATGTCACATTGCATGGAAAAATAATTAAGAAAATTAGTGTTGTTTGCATATGCATGAGATTATTGATGGTATATTGCTTGATGTGTGTGAGTGTGTTCTCTAACACTGTTAGGATGATGTATTCCTTAGCATTGTGTGGTGATTTATCCCTCTTGTGTGACTGTCCTCAGTCATTGCATGCAATGTGATTTGATTGATGCCTTATTTTATTTGGCTAGAGGTACTTTCCTCATGTTGTTGGGCTAGCATTGGTTTTCTATATTTTCCTCTCTTGGAATAGTCATCAAATTTTATCTATCCCTCTCTTTGTGGTAGTTGTCACACTTGAGTTATTGTTGAAATGAGCTCTTTTTGATATTTACTATTGGAATTGATAATTCCCCATTTGATTTTTTTTTTTGGTTCTTGATGACTATTCTGAATGTGTTTTAATTGCTTCCCAGTTGTGTGTTGTGACTCTACCATGTTCATCTTGAACCTCTGGTAGTATGTATAAGGGATAATATCATGGAGAACATGCTAGTGTGTCTTTGATAGATTTAAGTTGTTAATGTAATTGGATGGTTTAAAAGATGAGAAAACATAATGTTATTCTTGAAAGAAATTGAAAGATATGTACTTGTTTTATGGTAAGTGACTCTTGAACCCTTGCTTTGAAAACTTTTCCATTTCATTATACATTAGTGCTAATGTTATGTTTAAGTAATCAAATTATGAAAGATAAGTAAAGATGGTTTTCAGTGTGTGAACTACCTTTCATTCCATGTCTTATGTTGTTTGGGCATGTGTGTTCTTGAGTGGTTTTGGATGTTTTTTCCATTGCTTGTCTTGGTAACCAAGACTGTTTTTTTTGCCTATGTGGTTTTTTCTTGAGTGGTGACTCAAACTCTTAGATCTTAGGTCTCTTGAAGCTCCTTCATGTTGTATTCCTTGTCAATATCTTTCTGATTTTTTTCAAATGGAGTCAATCAAAGTTTGGACATGAAAGTTATGGCCTCCAGAGTGAAGGCAATTTTTGTCTTGATTTAAAATTTTGCATGATAAACTAGTTCATTGCACTTTCTCACCTGGTTTACTAAGAAACTTTTCTTGAGATTGTGCTAATGCAAAGTTTCACCTAGGGAACAAGAAGTAACTCATTCAGACTTCTGGAGTTGTTGATCGATGTTTTGAGTACCTTTTTCGAGTAGAGGCCAATTCAATCATGACATATCATATTTATGGTCATTGGAGAAGTTAACTCTTCATGTTATTCATAATGGAAGAATTATCTAGTCTTCATAATCTAAGAGGTTGGAATTCATGCTTGGGTTTGTGTGTTCCTATTGCACCGATCCACCTTCATGAGGTGAAGTGTAGCCTGTAAGTGTACCTTGCTCAAGGTTGATGTTGCCTTGTCATTTAGGAGTGACTCAGTTCTTTAATGAGTCTAGATTCTCCTTTTTGGACATTGTCTCAGGCACATCTTCATATTCTTTTCTCTCTTGAGAGAGTGGGATAGTGTGGTTATGCCACTAGCTCAGTTAGTGTTTTTTGGTGAGTATGTTGATGGTTGGTGGAATTGTGATTTCCCTAATGTGTCTTGGGCTGATTTATTGTAGAGGACTCCCTCTCAATCCTATACTCTATAGTCTCTTTCTCTCTAACCTTGTATCTTTTAGAGGATTGTCTCAATCAAGTTGCTCTTTGGCAGTTAGCTTGAGGTTGGAGATTGAGTTTAGCGATAAGTTGGGTGTAGTACTCCCAGCATGGTGCTGGAAGGACATGGTATTGTTGGATACATGTTACCATATTATGAGTTGGTATGCAGATATTACATGGTTGTGTCCACTATTGAATTCTTTGCAACCTTATGGAAAGGTGATATCTTGTCTAGTTGGGTTGTGTAAACCTAGTTCCTAGTGGTAGTTGAGCTTTTGTACCTTGGAGAGATGTTGTACTCCTATACTTGGTGGTGAGTAGTCTTTTGGAATGTGTAATAATGTTGGTAAACTATCATCCACTTTCTTTAAAGCGTTAGTTTATGTGGATTCCAGAATGATCGTATGTAACATGATAGTATTCTTGGGAATTTTGGGATGGTTATTCCCCATGACTCCAACTCTTGTTGGAAGTGCATCATGTTTTGACCAGATTTTTTGGTCATGTGGTAGATGCATGGCATATTCAGGCACCTGTTGACGAGGTAGAGTGGGTTTTTCCTTAATTGTATTGTTGACTTTATGGCTAGATGGGTTTTTCTAGCACATAGGAGGTTCCTTGTTCGAGGACCTTGTGTCAGTGTGACACCTTTCTCTTGTGATTGACCAATTTGGGGGTTGACAAGATGGTTTGAGAATGTTAGAGTGATCTAGTGTGACTTGCGGAGAGTTTTTTGAGTTGTTCCTATTGCTCAATTTTGACTTTTGGTTTTTGATGTGTTTTGGTTTCTATTCTTGGATTGTAGGCTTCCAAGAGTAAGCCTAGTCTTTGGGGGGGATGATGTAGTGCCTCTCCCATTTGACTTCTGTAAGTCATCCTAATGGATGCAACCTTGTTGATCTTTTGTTGTGATGGATCATGATTGTGACCATGAGTGGTTTACGCCATTGAGGTGATTGGATTTATGTTCTATATCATTTTCTTTGATTATGCTTTGGCTTATTTATGAGATTATGATGTGATTTATGGTTCACTAAGGTGTGTGCCAATGGTTACCAAGATCGATGTGATATCATGAGGTTGTTCTATAATTACCTTAAGAAGTGTGTAGAGATTGCACTGTGTACTATTACCATGCTACATTGGACTAGGTTCTTGTAGCAGTGGTTAGTCATGTGTATGATTGTGTTCGCTTATGTGTTTTAAGTGCCTTTTTATGTTATTTTAACAATCATTATTAAATTCTTAAATAATTAGAAATGGATTGTCCATTTGGATTATTTGGTTACGTGCTGCAGACTTTTACCTTGTTATATTTTGATCTTAGAGATAATTGTTACTTATGTTATGTTTTACATTTGAGAGAACCTAAGGGTCAGATGTTATACTTTGATTTCAGTATCATAGATGTTAGATTACTATGTTGTTCAATTGATCATTTTGCATGATGATGCTATTTTGAGATGACAATGTGTTTTATGATGATATCTAGTTATCTAGTATTTGGACATACCTCTAATTATGTTATGTGATGGATTTAATGCTATGGTTATTTACTTCATTCCTATGTTGTTATTCTTTGTGCAAATATGAGTGATGTAAATAGATTATTTTAATATAATTAAATAAATGGTTAAATTAAGTGATTTAATGCATTTATTGCTTTGGCTATGTTATTATATGCAATTGCACTTGATTGTGTTTTTTAGTGTGAACGATTTATATCCCTGGCAATGGCACATGGAGTTAGTGATTCAACCATTCATATTTTACCAATGTTGTCCTTGTATGGTTAATGTATCCTTAATTAAATATTTAAATTAATCCTTTCGATGATTATTAAATTCAAACTCATTTGCATTATGTGATTTGACCAGTAAGCATGTCTGTGTATTTAGAGGTTCGTGTTGGGCAGTCATTTTGCACGAGGTCAATGGCAGGAATCCATTGGGCAATTTCTCTCTTGAAAAGCTAATATTTTTGGGATCATCTACAAGGTTCAATATTTATCTTGCGATGTACCAAAATCCTCTTAGTTGAAGATAAATGTGATTGTTCATGAGGAGGCCTTTGCTAGTTCTACTATCATTTCAAAATGAAGTATATCTATTTTTTTTCTCAAAATAACACACAAAAGAAAAATAGTTTTTTTGTATTTTCTGATTTTTCAATGAATGCAATCTAATAGTGCAACTAAAATGATCTCCTATTCTAACAAGGGGTTAGCAAAGAAAATAATGGAATTGAAAGAAAATAACATGAAATTGAAATAACTTGAAATTGAAATTCTAAACGAACATAAGCAATAGAAAATAACATGCTACAAGTTCAGCTTTTGAATAAATCAGTAGCAAACCAATGAAAATAGGAGTAGCACTTCTTAGAATCCACTGATGCAATCATCATTGAGAAATTTTAACAATCGTATGATATTTCACCTTTCATCAAATTGCAAGGCCACAAAAAGTGTGCTCATGCAAGACAAAAGTCTATGTAGGCACAATTTTATGATCTCTTCTCAAGCTCATTACGTCGGCAAAATTTGTAAATCTATAGCAAACACCAAAACTAAAAGATTGCACAACTAGAAACAACACAATAAACCATTGGCTCAATCACAATCTCATGAATAAAATTCACAAAATAATGACACATTCAGGCAAGAATCAATAAACTCCAAATTCGAGCATCAAAATCATAATTTTATTGCATAATAATGGCAGTCCTTATTACATTTTATAATGGGGTATTTATAAAAAATCATCTCCTCAATTTCTTTTGAGAGTGAGAGATATCTTCGTATAATAACATGCTTTTAAAACATTAAAACAAACTAACAATTAATCTAGTGCTTTGATGGATTGCATCCATATTTTATTCATTTATTGGATCCATGAGCCCTTTACATGTCAAAAATAGAGAAAGCATGAGAGAGAAAGTAGGAGGAAGCCTTCAGTTGTAGTAGAAGCATCTGGAGGTGCCAAAATAGAAGTTGGTCCTTCACTAAGTGTGTGTCACAATTAAATGGTCATCAGAATAAGTTTATGTTGCATGGAAAGTGCTATTTTTGGAACAAGCAGTTAACTATCAGTGCATCTTTGAATTGTAGAGTTGTAGACCTACAGACCTGTGGACTTGCGCACCTGCAAAGCTACGGACCTCAACAAGGTGAAAATCTCAAAATTTTACTAAGTGTAAAAACTGAAACTCTGGCATCTGGGTTTTGTTCTTCTTCATCCCAAAGCTATGTTTGGATGTTTGCCCTTGAATTTCTCTATTAGCTCAGTTATCTTAGAAGCATCTGGAAGATCTAAAGCCTCTTATCATTGACCTTTTGTCTATAGTTGTCCACCTCAATTTGAGTCTTTGCAAAATCTTCGAGTTTTGTGTCCAACTCTAACAAGGCTTCTTCTATCCTAAAGGCTTGTCGAATGTCCTCATCATCTCCAACCTCCACAAAAATCTTCCTAAAATTCTCCACTACTGTCTCTATAGGTAACAACCTCTCTCGTTCCTCATTTTCAAGAATATTTAGGCATGCATCACTATAATGTCTCTCTACTTCCAAAATCCACTCTAGGGCTTGGTCCTTGAGCTAGTGGATCTCCTCGTGTAATGTCTCCATTACCTTATTGTTATATGCTATTTTCTCTATCCAATAATCAATCAAATCCAATTCTTCTCTGGTATATACATCAATAAAAACTTGGTATCTTTGGCCCTTTATGGATTGTAGAGTCTACAAATCCTTACTCTAGGTGCGTACCTCATCCATGATACCAAAGTCCTACTTCAAAATTTCCAAAATCTTATTCACGTTCTCCTACATAGCATGTAGTAATTTCAAATTTCCCATGATGATTGTAACACCTTTCTCCTAAAAACTTTCTTGTTATTCGTGACAAGCTCTCAAAAATGGGTCTAATTGTACACCTTCCCCCTCTCTAAGTACAGTGTTCAATGTATGCTCGGGGTGTTCAAGATCAAGAGAACCAACGACCTCAGCTAGATATCCCTTTAGGATCTCAAATTGCCTTCGAAGTGCATGGAGTTCAATCTCCTTTTGTTATATGTATTTGAGGACCTCTTTGACTCCCATAGTCATCATTTGTCAAGCTAAATCCTGTGTAGGCCTTTTCAACATAACATCCTTTAACTCATAATCTTTGAGGCTAAGGCCTTCTGCATCTGTTCCTTTAGGAGGCTGAACCACTTGTGCAAATCAATCCTAGTTCTGTATGGTGGTGACAAATGAAAATGGTGTTGCCTCATGTGATGGAGACTCAAGTTTATCCAAGATCTCTACAATGTCACAAATGTCTTCTTCTGAAGCATAGAATTGAGGCTTAGTACTCCTCATTATTTCTTTTAGGATCCATCTAAGGATGCATCCTATTGAGAACCTAGCTCTTAATGATGAAGGGGTGTGTTCTGCAATTTCCTTCCCTTTTTTGCTTCTCCTAGGAGTTGTATCTTGTTGGGAGGGCTCTCCTTGTGTAGCCTCAGTCTAAGTAGACCCTTTAGCCTGAACCTCGATGTCATGGGAAAGTGGCTGAGAATATTCTACCATTTGTCCTCCTGACACTTCAGTGGTCACCATTTGTTTTTATCTCTCCTCTAATACTGGTTCCTTCTTAACATGTTCTTCCTCTGTACTTTGAGGTGGAGGGTTCACCAAACCCTATACTACTCTGTAACTTGTGGTGGAGATGGAGGAGTAAGATTAGGACCCTATGTATCTAGTGGCACCTGCATCCAATCTTCTTTTTAAGGTTCACCTATAGGGGTGTCCCTAATCTTATCCCTGACCAACTCTATAACTATGGGCATGAAATAAAAATTTGACATTGAGAAAACATCATCACTTCCTTCACTCTGCTCATCCACCCACAACTATACTTCATCTTCTGAAGAAGAGAGCTCTAAAGGTTCTGCTTGAGTGGATGGTAAAGTACCTATGGAACTCTTTCTCCTTCACAACTCTATGTCTCTTGCTAGTGGATTTCTTCCCTATAGGGTCACTTGTTCTTCCTCTTTCTCCTTTGATTTTTCTTCTTCTTCTTCTTCACCTCCCTCTAGAATGGTTTTGGGAATAGATGAATTAGGCACTAATCTTCTACTGATCCTTTTCATTTTCTTCATCTGAATCTTAATTCTTTTCTTCTATTTCTTGGAGGTAGAAGGAGAAGTTGGTTGATCATGGGCAGGAGGAATGGAGACTAGTGGAATCTCTCTCTCTTTTGATTGGCTTGACACAATGGGAGGCAACTTTGGTTCATCCTGGACTTGGGTAGCTCCAATATCTTGGGACCCTTCTAGGTTCTTTTCTTGCTGCTAGGGAGGTGCCAATTCCATTTGAATCCTCTAAGGAGAAGTCCTCTTTCTTTTGTTCTTTTCGTTCCTTTTAGGAGGGTGATAATATCCAATTGGGTGATCAAGCTAGTAGACTATCTCTGGCCTAATAGGAGACTGGAGCGCAAAGTTAGGAATTGTGACTTTCCTTCCTTTACCCCTTTCTGGGCAAGCATGTGCATGGAAGATTACAGTGTAAGGAATTGGATCAAGTGGAAAAGGTTTCTTGATCCAATTATTTGTCATTCAGATGACATGTCTCGCTCGATGATTAATGTCATCTCCTTCCTCCCTATAAACTTCTACATTTAGAATAGGTCTTTCACCAATTTTATCTGCATTGAACAAGGGGTTCAATAATTCCTTTGAAACCTATTGCTTTATCTCCTCCAAGATGTTCAACCAGAGAACCTTTTCTGCTAGATACAAAGTCATCCTACAATAGTCCCTAATGTGGACATTGTAGTCATTTTTGGCATTCATCCAGTGGTCTTCAATAGCATCCTCATGATGGAAGTCGTTTCCTGCCAGACTCTCCACTTTCCTGATATTGTCAAAATATGGCCAGGGAGAGTTGTATTCTTTAAGGGGATAGTTCTCCCAGTCCCATTCAAAAGATAGAATGTCTTGCTTCCTCTTCGCTTCATATGGTCCAATGACCAATGGCCATGCCCAACAAGGTCTCGGTTATCTCTTTACCTTCTCATAGGTTGACTCAATTTGTTAGGATATCTCTAACATCACCAGTTTTTCACTTGGGTATCTCGGGAGCTTCTTAGGATTGATGGATGCACTAGCTACCCAAAGATACATGAATGTCTTGAACTGGATAAAGTAGGCTTTGAGAGCTATGACTTGTGCTTTGGCTTCATCAAATAGCCTCTTTCCATAATCTCCCTCGATAAATCAAATGATCGCAAAGATGAACGCATCATTCACAATTCTATATTTTTTGATCTATCCTGAGAGCTTCTTCTTCCCTAGCTAGGGGTAGACTATATATGGCCAAGTATTGGGGTCCTATATACTGCCTCTCTTGTACAAATTGGGATAGTTTGTTGCCCTTGCTACAAGTAGTTACACCATGTAAGAAGTCATATAAAACTTGTTCTTATCCTTCACCATCCTCAATTGCTCACACAAGTTCTCACTTAGTGTGGTAGCCCAATCTAGTGGTATCTTTTCTTATCTGATGGTCTCAATGAAGTTGACCATGAAGGTGCTGAGGTGTCCCACTATGGGTAAGCCCATGACTCTTCTTAGGAGAATGATGGAATACCTGATGTCTTCCTTCATGTATCCTCGAGTCATATCCAGTTTGCCTATTATCCTTCCCTGAGGAAGCTTCTTAATTAGGTACACAAATTTTAATGATGTCAATTGCCTCTTGTTGATGCTCTCTGTACCACCTTTCAGTTGTTTCATAGGAAAGTCAGAAGAACTAGTTTGCTCTTGGTAGGTGGAAAACCCTCTCAATGTTTTTGGGTCGCACATCCAACACCACTTCCCCTGTGATGCTCTTGACCACTCTTTCATCAGGAATAAAATGTTGTGATAGGGTCATGATTAGTTCAACTGATTGAACTAACACAGGATGAGATGTTGCATTTACCAAGTCGAAATGGATCATCATAGATACCAAGGTTGACCTTTTCATTGGCTTGTTGCAAATTTTCAAGAATTCTCCTAAGTCTATGTGTTTGAGGTTGGTATCTCTAATCTCTATGTATTCATCATGGAATCTCGAATTCAAGGGTATGCCTTGGAATCTGAAAACTACAGGTTTGGATGTTGCTCTGGATGTAAACACCATTTGATTACCTGCACGTCATGAGAAAAAAATCATTTATTAATCAAAAGATAAAACATTAAAATTGACTATGAATTAAAAAAGAAAAAAGGAAAAGGAAAAAAAGGCCCCCATTTGGGCATTTTCCTTATTCTCTTATTTTCTTATTTTATCCCTTTTCATTTATTATTATTTCTTTTTTCTTTTTTCTTTTTTTCTTTTCTTTTTTTTATTTTTATTATTATTTATTTATTTATTGTTTTTCTCAAAAATTAAATCAATTATTAAAAATTAAAAAATAAAAAAAATTTATGAGGGGTGCAAGGTGCATTGTGGACACAAGTGGCACTACGAGCAAAGAAGGCACGATGCAAGTGTGAGCACGCTTAGCACCGCGCCACCACGCGGATGAAATGAAATAGCATCATCACGACGAGCAATGTTAATGCTACCACACACATTAAGGTCATGACACTACTATGCATGTACTATAAAGGTACATGTTACATGAAGGCACCGCTGCAGCGGGCAATGTTATTGCTATCGTATGGGAAAATGGTTATGAAGACACCACTATGTATGTAAGGTAAGGTGCCACCATGGTGGGCAACACTAATGCCACCGCCCGAGCAAAAATTATGGAGGCACTAATATGCATGTAAGGTAAGGCACCACTGTGGCAGGCAATTTTATTGCCACCACATAGGCAAAAATTATGGAGGCATTGTTGCACATGTAAGGTAAGGCGCCACCGCAGCAGGTAATGTTATTACCACCTCATGGGTGAAAGTTATGAAGGTGCCACTATGCGTGCAATGTGCAATATTTTACCTTGCCATCAACAAAACCCTAATAAAAATGGAGAATTGTGCAAGTGTTTGAGAAATGTGGGGTTATATAATGTACTCCCCCTTTGCATGCCAAGCCTAGTGCACAGTGTGCCTCAGTGTGTGTGCCAATGCATGGTGTACACTCTGCTCGCTCGTGTAAGCGCTTGAACACATGATTAAAAAATATTTTTTGTTTATTTTTTTTTTTTAATATTTTTTTTTTTTGATGTTCTAAAATTTTTTTTTGACTTTTCTAATTTTTTGTGTTTTTTTGAATTTTCCAAATTTTCTATTTTCCTAATTTTTTGACAACTCTAATGATTTAATCATAACAAAATATCTTCTCTCAACTCTTGAATTGTAAGTCTAGGAATCAAAAAAAAGTAGGGGGTCTTGGGGTGTGTGTTGTGAACACCACAACAAATAGCCTCGAAAAAAGGAAGAAATGACCAAGGCATTTCTTCATCAGCAAACAGTCCTCCAATGTGTGTCAAACAGCAACCATCTTTGAACATCTTGAGCATCTTTTGGATGACTTTTTAATCAAAATCTCAAAAAATGAAACCTTCAAACTTAGTGTGTGCATTGTGTATTCATTCCCTTTGATGTCTCAGGATGCCATCTATCAAAGTTTTCTGATAACTCAAAAACAATCTTCCACTGCTCCTAGCTCATTCATTCAAAATCTCCATGTAGGCTTTTTATCAATCAATGGGTTGACCAGATGAGAGAATTAGTTTGAGGGCTCTTGGCAGGATGCCACATTCTTTTTTAGTTTTGGCTATTTGAATAATTGCTCCTTGTCATTCAGAATGTTACTTTTGATGAAGCAATATTTTGAATACAAGATACTTTGTTTTGAGAACATATCTTTTGCCATTTTAAATCTTTAGAATCCTTCAACCTTAACATCGTACTTTTCTCTTTTATTTTCTTTAATTTTCTATCTTTTGTATCCTGACTACACTTAGATTGTGTAGTCAAGACATCAATGTCATTTCTTAAATTCAATCTCTTCTGAATATCCCTTGCATTCCTCTTTTAGAACTCTTTTAGAAACTCTCACACTAATCAATGATCTTGGCATTCTTTCGAGGAGAACCCTGCTGTTTGAACCAGTCAGAGTTTGGATCATCTCTCATCATCATTGACTTCAATTGAACAACACCCAAAATAATCAAATTTTTAAAATTTTCAAAGCGTTGAGAACTTGTTGGTCTAGACTCTTGATTTCTAGACTGAAAATGCCCTATTTTTGCAAGAAATATTCGTTACTTAGTTGGTATAAGACACACAATCATCCAAATGTTTTAACAAAGAAATACCTCTTCCTAAAATCAAAACCAAAGAGTGGTTAGTGAAATCTTAAGAGAAAATCTCAAGTACACCTTACCCCCCAGGACTGACACAACTTTGAAAGGAAACACACGACTAAAAGAAAACACACAACATGAAAGCAAACACACTTGTAAAAATAAACACACTTGCAGGAATGAAAATCTAAGTTAAATGAAGAAATAAAATCTAACTAATTTTTTTTTTGTTTTTTCTCTTTTAGGCTTCAAAATAATGTTTTAGAAACTTCCCATTTATGTTAAAGGGAAAACATTCCCCCTGTAAGGAACTAAGCCTAAAAGTGTTTTCTCCCAAAATTTCCACAATTTGATAAGGGCTTGTCCAAAAGCATTGAAACTTGGAATGGCTGCCCTATTTTTCTTTTGCCTTATCTTAGAGTAGAACAAGGTCAAAAATCTTGAATGATTTGATCATTGCCCTCTTGTCAAACCATCTTTTCACAATAGCTTGATGTTTAGCTATTTGCTCCAATGTAGCTATTCACTTTTCATCCATCTCTAATAGATTCATCAATTTGATTTGTACTTTGTCAGCCTCTTCAACATACCCACTCATGAATTTCAAAATTGGGATCTTGAGATTAAGTGGGAACATTGGTTCTTGTCTGTAGATAAGCAAATAAGGAGAAGTTCCCAAAGCATTTTTAACTCTCACTCGATCTATCCATAAGGCATATTTGAGTTGTGCATGCCAATCCCTAGGATTCTTCTTTAATAATTGTCTTGTCACTGTGATTAAGTTCTTATTTGTAGATTCTGCTATGCCATTTCCTTGTGGTTAATTATTTGAAGAGAACTTGATAATGACTTGATTTTCAAATGCCCACTAAGTAAAAAATGCAAATGTGAAAGCAAACCCATTATCAAACACAAGGGTGAATGGCATTCCAAACCTAGTAATAATGTGTTCTTCCAAGAAGTCTGTCACCACCTTAGTAGAGCAATTTTTTAATGTTTCTACTTTTGTCCATCGTGTGTAGTAATCCATAACTATGAGGATAAATGCATGTCCAATTGATGATGGTGGGTTGACCAAACCAATGAAATCCATCCCCCACTTGGTGAAGGGGCATATCTCATACACAGGTTGTAAGGGCATTGCTAGAGTCCTTTCTGTATTGGCATTGGTTTGAAAGATATGACAAAAGTGTACATGCTCGAAAGTGTCTGTGAATATAGAGGGCCAAAAATAACTTGATCTTAGAATCATATGGGTCATTGCTTCTACCCAACCATGTCCTATACCATGCTTACCATGAAAGTGTTCTAAGACTTCTTTTTCTTCCTCACAGCCTAAACACTTCAGATAAATCCCTTCATAGTTTCTCTTGTACAACTTTTTTTCATGCAAGATATAAGATTCACACTTAATTTTAAGTCCACTACATTGTGAAGTGTTCATCCACTTTGGGCATTTCTCTTGTAGGAGATAATAAACAATGTCTTGATACCAAACATCCCTCACTACTCCTTGATTAATGTCAACTTGTGATACAACCATCTTCTTCTGATCATCCTTATCTGTTTCATCATCAAACTTAAATTACTTTTCACTTTCGTCCTAGTTATCATCTTTCACAACCCTTGACCTCTGACTAATCTCATATATTTAATTTCAAGATCAAATTCTTGAAGTATGGCCATCCACTTTCCTCTCCTTTCACCGAGTTCATTTTGTGTCAAGAGCATTTTTACTATCAAATCAAGTACAATTGCATACACCTTGCTTCTCAGTATGTAATAATAGAATTTCTTTACTGCCTTGATCAATGCAAAGGATTGTTTATCAAGGTTTGAATAATTCAACTCTACATTCTTCAAAGGACAACTCATAAAAGCAATTGGCCTTTCATCTTCCTTTTCCCTTTTTTGTGTTAGGATCCCCATACAAGAGTGCTCAGAAGCAAAGGAATAGATCTTAAAAGGTAACTCGTAATTAGGACTCACCAGGATTAGGGCCATAGAAATGGCCACCTTGATATCTTCAAATGACTTCTTTATCTTAGGTACCCATTCTATCTTAGCCCCCTTTTTGAGTAAATCATTAAGGGGACAAACTATCTCTACAAATCCACTTATAAATTTTCATACAAAATTTACTTTCCTAAAGAAAGACTTCAATTCCTTCTGACTATGTGGAGGTGCTAACTTCATAATGGATTCAACTCTCTCTGGACCAATGGAGATTTTGGCTTCAAAAATAACATGTCCTAGGAGCTTTCCTTTAGTAATGCCAAATGAACATTTCTTGGGATTGAGAGATATGTCATATTTATGACATCTGTTGAATACCTATCTTAGATCAGCAATTTGGGCACTTCGATCTTTTGAAAAGATATTCAAGTTATCCATGTAGATGAATACACATCTATTAATCATTCCTTTGAAAGCTTCATCCATCACTCATTATAATGTAGCTCCCACATTAATCAATCTGAAGGGAATTCTTCTTTAGGAAAAAGTTCCCCACTTCATTGTAAAGGCCATTTTTAACCTATCTTCTTCATCAACCATCACCTGATTATATCCTAAATATCCATCTAGTAAAGACATCATTTTTGAACCATTTACAATTTTTGGGACCCCATCAAGTGAAGGTAGAGGATAATTGTCTTTCTAGGATGCTAGATTCAAGTTGTAAAAGTCAACACAATGATGAATCTCTCCAGTCTTCTTCCACATAGGAACCAAATTGGCCACCCATGTGGAATGGTAGATAGGAAATATGATCTTAGAATCTAGTAACTTCTTTACTTCTTTCATGATTAGTGGTTCAATGAGAGGATTTACCTGTCTTTGTCTTTTACTGAATGGTTTGGCATTAGGTTTTAGCGGGATATCATGCATGATAATCTTAGGATCATAAGTCTTTAACTCTTCATAGCTCCAAACAATGACATCTTTATACTCAGTGAGTAATTTGAGCATATCTTCCCTTTCCTATGAGTTGCATGCTTTTCCTATCTATACCATTCTTAGTTCTTCATTAGTACCCAAATTATATGAGTCACATTCTTCGATTCCCTTTTCTTGTGCTTCCCTTCTATTAAGTGCTAGTTCATCACGATCAAAGATATGTCAAGTTCAATCATTCCCTTTGGAATAGTGTTAGTTTTTAAATTTAGAATCCCATCTTCATCTTCAATCCCATCATCTTTAGGTTTGTCATCTAGTGTATCATCGATTTCTTGTCCCTCAAAATGGCAACTATACATGATAAACTCAAGTATATATTGATCATATTGAAAGACCTAAAAGTTTGTTATACTATCCAAAATGGATAGAATAGCAACCAATTCTACTGAAAATCTTTTTAACTTGGTTCTTTCAATTGGTTGCAAAGCACTTGCTGAGATGGCAAGAGCATCTACTACCATGTTCTTTCTTCTTGGGATGGATTTGGTGTTTAAAGCTTCAAAATCATCCAATATATCCCATACCCTTTTCCTGTAAGCAAGTAATCTTTTATCATTGCAAGAGTATATGGATTTTACTTGTCATATGACCAATTGAGAATCCCCTTCAATTTTAAGAGCTATGACTCCTTTCTCCAGTGCAAAGAGAAGTCCTTGAATTAACACCTCATATTCTATAGCCTTGCTAGTACATCTAAACTATAATCAATATGCGGCACAGAAAGACCTACCTTTTGGGTTGACCAATTTAATTCTTGCATTGGCTCCCATCTTGTACCTAGAACCATTGAAGTGGAGTGTCCAAATTGCATTTTCCTTGGGTTTTCTAACTTTATGCTCATTCATCCTTAACTTCTCTTTCACTTGAGCCTTGAATGATTGTTTCTTAGGAACCAATTGTAACTTTCCTGGTGTAGGACTTGATGAGACCCCTTCATAATCTTTAGATAGAGGAAGTGCATGTTTTCTCTTGTTTATCTTGAATTTCCCCTATTAGTCCTTTGATTTCCTCAACTTTAGGTTTAGGATGAATGACTACTGAAATCCATCCTTTACCTTTCACATATCTTCTTCTTCTTTGGACTTTAATCATGTCAAGAGCTGGAGAAGACAAACCTCCACCATCTAAAGAGGTATCACTATATGAAAAATTTAGATCTTCACTTTCTTCCTCAATCTTTTCAACAAGTTTGGATGAGTTCAACAAATTTTGGCTTTCTGTGAGTTCATCTATTGAGGTGTTTTTATCCTTGTTTTCCAATATGTGTGTTAGTACCTTTGCTACTGCTTCTTGGAAAGATGAACGTTCAATCTAAGAGTGACTAAATTTGTGTAACCAAAAAAATCTTGGAAGGAGGAGGATGTTGGGATCAGCTTCCTCTCCTAAACATTGTAAATTAGTCACCATACTATCTATGAACTGTGTCATAATTTCACTTTTGGGTACTAGCACCTTAGGTTCTTCATTCCAATCTTGAAGTGTATTATTTGGAACCATATCCAATACCATCACTTTGTATGAACCCAAATCCAATTGTAAGAATGCTATCTCATTCGGTGCATTGTAATCTATGATCATTGTTTTCAATTTAGGCTTAGCATCTATCTTGATTTGACTATTCAATCCTTTCCATGGCAACCACAATTGGGTGAAGTCTATAGAAAACCATCCTCTCAGAAATTTCATCCATTCTCTACTTAGGAGTAACCCATATGTTTCTAGATTATCAACCACATGTATTTCGATAACATCCTAAATCCAAGGGTCAACTATTAACTGTATTTGCACATCTTTCAATGCACTAATGACTTTTACCTCTATTTTATCCAACTATATCACCACTCAATTTGAGGGTTGAGGACTAACTCCCATCTTTTGAGCTATTGATAATGGCATTACATTACATAAAGATCCTGAATCAATAAGGAAATTATGAATATTCTTCTCATATATTCTATGCTCAACAAAAATGGGCATATCTCAACTTTGTCTTTGAAGATAGTGGGCATTGCTTCTACAGCATTCACTTGTTGAGATACTATCTTTTGAGGAACAGTATTCATATTAATGGAAAACTTTGTATGATCTAATATTTTAATATGTCAAACATGGACATATTGGCTTTAGTCCTTTTCAAATCTTCTATCGCATTGTACTTTTTAGTGGACCAAGCAAGATTCTTCAGTATTGTTGGTACATTCACTTGACTCTGATTCAATTGTCCTCCATACACTAGTCTTACTAGTAGTTGATTGTTACTTGCTCTTGGATCAGGTGGAGTTGGTTGCAAACTAGGAGGAATTCCATCAGTCAAGGGATCCTTTTTGTTCCTCAGATTATACATATTTTGATTGTCATTGTGAAAAGAAAACATCTCATCATGCTAAATATCAAGTTCCTAACTAAATGGGAATCAAAATTCCTTGCTTGTTGGTTGTTCCACTTGTGTATTCTATGTAGAATCATAGGATTCCAATAGCATAGCATTGAATTGTATAGGAGGAGGATTGTCATTTACTTGTGAATTTTGATTCATCTCCATATTACCGTTATAGTAAGAACCATCAGTGTTAAGTGTATTTTGGCTATCATCATATTGATTGATATCAACATATTGAACATTGTTGTTGTTGTTATCAGTAGGAATGCTTCCATTTTTTGGATGGTGTTCCATTGTTGATTCTATCTTTGGAAGCCATTGTTGCGATCAGGAGGATTGAAGTTGTTTCCTCCATTGTTGTTTCTTGCATTGTTGTTGTTATTGTTCGTGTTGTAATTCTGACCAAAATTTTTGTTGTAGGGGCTAGCGTTGTTTCTTTGGAAGTTGTTATTTTGTCCTTGTGAAAATCTAAGACATGTCAATTCATTGTTCATCTATGACATAGTCTTCTTCATCTGACCAACTTCTGAAATAAGGTTATTGTCTATTTCCATGGGAATTGTAGCCTTCTATTCATAGAAAGCTATTTTTGGAGGCTCATACCTTGGATATGTTATCATTTTATTTTGTGGAGCAGGTGCTTGCTATAATGAAACAAGATTCATAGGTATGAACTAGCTAGGCACAGTAGGTGCTCCCATGGGGTATGTTGGTATTATAGTGACTGCTTGCATTGGAAGCGTCATTCCTCCTCCATTAAGATTGGCTTGCTTCATGAACATGATCACAAAGACTTTATCCAATGTGTCAATATTCACTACAGGAAGTCTTCTCAGAAAGATCACAGTAATATGGTCCATAGCATTCAGATAAATCTAAATAGCGGCTTCAACTGGTATAGTGTATGGCATTACCAACTTGGGGTAAGCCATATGAAAGTGATCGTTGAAGTGAGAAACTATCTCAGCTTGGTCCCTTTTGATTGATATGAATTGATGATGTATCATAGCTAGATTGATGAATGTTTTGAATTGTTCCATGAATAATTTTTTGAATGTATCCTAATCTCCAATGCATCCAGGTGGAAAATTAACATAATAATTGAAAGCAATTTCCCCCAAAGAGTAGGGAAATAAATGAAGAACCAAATCCTCATTAGCAACTTTCTTGTGATTTCAAATTTCCTTGAATATCTTGACATCATCCTCAGCAGTTCGTGTTTTACCATAGATGAATCTAGGGAAAAGCTTCTTAGGATTCTTAAGGAGGTCATGGAGTGCACCTCTCAATTTTATTGGTGAGTCTACAACATTTTTGAAAAAGGTCATTGGAGGGTTTGGGGGACCTAATAGTTGTTGTTGAGGAGTAGCTATCGAAACATGTGGTGATCCACGAGGTGGTTGTAGTGGAGGTGGAGTTGAAGAAGATGATGAAAGTTTGAATGGATGTGGTTGAATTCAGGATGTTCCCTTGTCAGTACATGGTTTGCAAAAGTGGGTAAGCTCAAGAAACTTGTGTGCACTTGGAATAGACCTTAATGCTCATTGAAATGGGGATTTTGGATCAATATCTTCTAGCTTGCATCAATTTTAGAAAAAGTACACCTCTGCAAAAGTACACTTTCTCAGCTCTCTAAATTTTGCACACCATAGAGTTTTGTGCACTTGTGAAGTTACGAATCTATGAACCTATATAGTTGTGGACTTGTGAACATGTGTACTTGTAGAGTTGTAGAGCTAAGGACCTATATTTTTCAAAAACTCAAGAAATTTTTTGAACTCTTGTGAAGTGCAGATTATTTTAGAAGTGCAAAATTCTAAAACTTGGACAAATTTTCTTCCTTTTCAAGAGTCAAAAGGAGCCCTCATTATAGCACCACTTCTATTGGGTGGTCATTTTTCATGAGGTCAATGATAAGAATCCATTGCACAATTCCTCTCTTAGAAAGCTAATCTTTTTTGGATCAACTCTAAGGTTTAGTATTTGTCTTTCGACATACCAAAATCTGCTCAATTCAAGATAAATATGATTGTTCACAAGAGGCCTTTGCTAGTTCTACTATGATTTTGAAATGACGTATATTTGTTTTCTATCTCAAAATAACACACAAAAGAAAAATATATTTTTTTGTTTTTTTTGGTTTTTCAATGAATGCAATCTAATAGTGCAACTAAAATGAGCTCCTATTCTAACAAGGGGTTAGCAAAGAAAATAACATGAAATTGAAATCTTAAATGGATAGAAGCTACAAAAAACAGCATGCTACAAGTTAAGCTTTCAAAGAAATCTATAGGAAACCAATTAAAATAGGAGCAACACTTCCTAGAATCCATTGATGCAATTGTCGGTGAGAAACTTTAACAATCGTATGATATTTCACCCTTCATCAAATCACAAGGCCATGAACAGTGTGCTCATGTGAGACAAAAGGCTATGCAAGCACAATTTTATGATCTCTTCTCAAGCTTGTTACATTAACGGAGTTTGTAGATCTTTAGCAAACACCAAAACTAAAAGATTGCACAACCAGAAACAATGTAATAAACCTTTGGCTCAATCACAATCTCATGAATAAAATTTACAAAACAATGACACATTTAAGAAAGAATCACTAAACTCCAAATACAAGAACCAAAAGCATAATTTTATTGCATAATAATGGTGGCCCTTGTTACATTTTAAAATGGGGTGTTTATAAGAAATTGTCTCCTCAATTTGTGTTGAGAGTGAGAAATATCTTCATGTAATAAAATGCTTTTAAAACATTAAAACAAACTAAATATATACAAACTAACAATTAATCTAGTTCTTAGAGGGACTCCATCCATATTTTATTCATTAATTGGATGCATGAGCCCTTTACATGTCAAAAATAGAGAAAGCATGAGAGAGAAAGTAGGAGGAAGCCTTTAGTTGAACTAGGAGCATCTAGAGGTGCCAAAAATAAAAGTTGGTCCTTCACTAGGCGTGTATCACAATTAAACTGTCATTAGAATACATTTCCATTGCATGGAAAGTGCCATTTTTGGAACAAGTAGGTAATTTTTAGTGCACCTCTAAATTGCAGAGCTGCATACCTATGGAGCTATGGACCTCGACAAGGTCAAAATCTCAAAATTTTACTAAGTGTTAAAATTGAAATTCTAGCATCTAGATTTTGTTCTTCTTCATCCCAAAGCTATGTTTGGATGTTTACCCTTGAATTTCTCTATCATCTCAATTATCTTAGTAGCATCGGGAAGATCTAAAGCCTCATATTTATCCTTGACATTCTATCTATAGTTATCCACCTCAATTTGAGTTTCTACAAAATCTTCGAGTTTGGTGTCCAACTCTAACAAAGCTTCTTCTATCCTAAAGGCTTGTCTGATGTCCTCATCATCTCCAACCTCCACAAAAAAATTTTTGAAATTCTCCACTTCTATCTTTACAGGTAACAACCTCTCTCATTCCTCATCTTCAAAAATATCCAAGCATGCATCACTATAATGTATCTCTACTTCCAAAATTTGCTCTTGGACTTGGTCCTTGAGCCGATGGATCTCCTCATGTAATATCTCCATTACCTTATTGCTATCCACTATTTTCTCTATCCAATCATCAATCAAATCCAATTCTTCTTTGGTATATACATCAATCAAAACCCAGTATCTTTGATCCTTTATGGCTTGTAGAGTCTGTAAATCCTTACTCCAAGCCCATACCTCATCCATGATACTAAAGTCTTGCTTCAAAATTTCCATGATCTTATTCACGTTCTCCTACATAGCATGTAGTAACTTCAAATTTCCTATGATGATTGTAACACCTTTCTCCTCAAAAATTTCTCACCATTCCTGACAAGCTCTCAAAAATGGGTCTAATTGTACACCCCCCCCCCCCCCCCTCTAAGTATAGTTGTCAAAGTATGCTCAAGGTGTTCAGGATCAAGAGGACTAATGACCTCGGCTAGATATCCCTTTAGGATCTCAACTTCCCTTCAAAGTGCATGGAGTTCAATCTCCTCTTGTTCCATGTATTTGAAGACCTCTTTGACTCCCATAGTCATCATTTGTTGAGCTGAATCCATGTAGGCCTTCCCAACATAAAATCCTTTAACTCATAATCTTTGAGTCTAACGCCTTCCACATTTGTGCCTTCAGGAGGGACAACCACTTGTGCAAATAAATCTTGGTTTCATATGGTGGTGAAAAATGCCAATGGTGCTACCTCATGTGATGGAGACCCAAGTTTATTTAGGATCTTTGCAATGTCACAAATGTCTTCTTCTAAAGCACAAAATTGAGGCTTAGTACTCCTCATTATTTCCTTTTGGATCCATCTAGGGATGCATCCTATTGAGGACCTACCTCTTGATGATGAAGGGGTGTGTTCTACAACTTCCTTTCCTTTGTTGCTCCTGTTGGGAGTTGTATCTTGTTGGGAGGGCTCTCCTTGTGTAGCCTCAGTCTCACTAGACCCTATAGCCTAAACCTTGATGTCATGGGAAAGTTTCTGAGAATATTCCACCATTTATCCTTCTGACACTTCACTACTCACCATTTGTTCTAATCTCTCCTTTGATATTGGTTCCTTCTACACATGTTCTTCCTCTATACTCTAAGGTGGAGAGGTCACCGAACCCTATTCTACTATTGTAACTTGTGGTGGAGATGGAGGAGTAAGATAAAGATCCTTTGTATCTGGTGGCATCTGTGTCTAGTCTTCCTATTGAGGTTCACCTATATGGGTGTCCCTAATCTTATCCTAACCAATTTTGTACCTATGGGCATGCAATCAAAATCTCACATTGAGAAAACATCATCACTCCCTTCACTCTGCTCATCCACCCACTACTATAATTCATCTTTTGAAGAAGAGAGCTCTAAAGGTTTTTCTTGAGTGGATGGTGAAGTACCTGTGGCACTCTTTCTCCTTTGCAACTCGGTGGCTCTTGCTAGCCAATTTCTTCCTTGTAGGGGCACTTGTTCTTCCTCTTCCTTCTTTGATTATGTTTCTTCTTCTTCTTCATCTCCCTCTAGAATGGTTTCGGCAATAAATGGATTAAGCAATAATCTTCTACTAATCCTTTTCCTTTTCTTCATCCAAATCTTAATTATTTTCTTCTTTTTCTTGGAGGTAGAAGGAGAAGTTGGTTTTTCATGCACCAGAGGAATGGAGACTAGTGGAATCTATCCCTCTTCTGATTGGCTAGACACAATAGGAGGCAACTACAGTTCATCCAAGACTTGGGTAGCTCTAGTATCTTGGGACCCTTGTAGGTTATGTCATTGCTACTGGGGAGGTGCCTAGTCCATCTAAATCCTCTAAGGATAAGTCCTCTTTCTTTTTTTATTTCCCTTCCTTTTAGGAGGGTGATAATATCCAACTAGGTGATCAAGCTAGTAGACTATCTCTAGCCTAATTGGAGACTAGAGTGCAAAGTACAAATTGTGACTTTCCTTCCTTTACCCCTTTCTAGGTGAGCATGTGCATGGAAGATTACAATGTCAGGAATTGGATCAAGTGGAAAAGATTTCTTGATCTAATTCTTTATCATTCAGATAACATATCTTGTTTGATTATTAATGTCATCTCCTTCCTCCCTGTCAACTTCTACATTCAAAATAGGTCTTTCACCAATTTTATATGCATTGAACAAGGGGTCCAATAATTTCTTTGAATCCTATTGTTTTATCTCCTCTAGGATGTTCATCTGGAGAGCCTTTTCTACTAGATACAAAGTCATCCTACGATAGTCCCTAATGCAGACATCATAGTTATTTGTGGCATTCATCTAGTGATCTTCAATAGAATCCTGATGATGGAAGTCCTTTCCTGCTAGACTCTCCACTTTTCTAACATTGTCAAAATATGGCTAGGGAGAGTTATATTCTTCAAGGGGATAGTTCTCCCACTCCTATTCAAAAGATGGAATGTCTTGCTTTGGCTTTACTTGATATGGTCCAATGACCAATGGCCATGCCTAGCAAGGTCTTTTCTGTCTCTTTACCTTCTCATAAGCCAACTCAATTTGTCAGGATATCTCCAACAGGACCAGTTTGTCACTTGGGTATCTCGGGAGCTTCTTAGGATTGATGGATGCACCAGCTGCTTGAAGATACGTGAATGTCTTGAACTGGATAAAGTAGTCTCTGAGAGTTGTAACTTATGCTTTGGCTTCATTAGATAACCTCTTTCCATAATCTCCCTCGATGAATAGAATGATCGCAAAGATGAACACATCATTCATATTCTTTCCTCTGTCCTGAGAGCTTCTTCTTCACTAGCTAGGGGTAGACTATATATGGCCAAGCAGTGGGGTCCTACATACTACCTCTCTTGTACAAAATGGGATAGTTTTTTGCTCTTGCTACAAGTAGGTACACCATGTAAGAAGTCATATAAAACTTGTTCTTATCCTTCACCATCCTTAGTTGCTCACACAAGTTCTCACTTAGTATGGTGGACCAATCCAATGATATCTTTGCTTGTCTGATGGTCTCAATGAAGTTGACCATGAAGGTGTTAAGGTGTCCTACTATGGGTAAGCCCATGACTGCACAAGAGAATGATGGAATACCCAATGTCTTCCTTCATGTATCCATGAGTCATATCCACTTTGCTTATTCTCTTATTTTCTTATTTTATCCCTTTTCATTTATTATTGTTTCTTTTTTATTTTTTATTTCTTTTTTATTTCATTTTTTATTTTGGTTTTATTATTATTTTTTATATATTTTTTGTTTTTCTCAAAAATTAAATCAATTATAAAAAAATTTAAATATTAACAAAAATGTATGAGGGGTGCAAGGTGCGCCACGGGCACAAGTGTCGCTACGGGCAAAGAAGGTGTGATGCAAGCGCAGGCATGCTTAGCACCGCGTTGTTGTGTAGATGAAATGAAATGGCATAACTGTAGTAGGCAATGTTAATGTTGCCACATGTGTTAAGGTCATGATGTCACTACGCATGTACTGTGAAGGTGCATGTTACATGAAGGCACCTCTGCGGTGGGCAATGTTATTATCACCACATGGGAAAATGGTTATGAAGACATCCCTATGTATGTAAGGTAAGGCATCGCCATAGCGAGCAATACTAATGCCACTGTGTAGGAAAAAATTATGGAGGAATTATTGTGCATGTAAGGAAAATTATGGAGTCGCTACTGCACATGTAAGGTAAGGCACCGTCGCGATGGGCAGCCACATGGGCAGAAGTTATGAAGGTGCTGTTGTGCATGTGATGTGCAATGTTTTACCTTGCCATTGCCAAAACCCTAATAAAAATGGAGAACCATGCAAGCATTTGTGAAATGTGGGGTTATATAACATACTCCCCCTTTATGCACTAAGCTTGGTGCATGGCGCATGTCAGCGTGCGCATCAATGTGTGACGCGCACTCTACCCACACACGTAAGTGCTTTAATGCATGATTAAAAAATATATTTTGTTTTTTTGTTTTTTTTTTTTTTTTGACTTTTCAAATTTTCTGTGCTTTTTCAAATTTTTCAAATTTTCTATTTTCCTAATTTTCTAATGACTCTAATGATTTAATCTTAACAAAATATCTTCTCTTGACTCTCAAACTGTGAGTCTAGGAATCAAAAAAAGTAGGAGGTCCCCATTCCTAGCAAGGAATGGGGCATGTGTTGTGGACAGCACAACAATTCGCATTGTCGTAAAAGTTGTTTAGGAGATTTTTGTTTTTTTGGGTTTTCAATATTTTTAATTGATTTATTTTAATTTCTAGTAGCTTTTCCATAGATGAATTCATATTTCTAGGAATAGCTTGTTTTCATTTGGGTTGATTTGAGGTTTAACTAGGTTGGCGAGTTATTTTTCCTAATCAATTATAAACTCAAAAAGTGAATAAATATCCAAAAAGTAATTTAACTCCTCACTTCTCACTTTTGAATTAGAAAGTTTGAGAGTAAAACCCAAAATCCTCTTCATGAGGATTTACTATTTTGTTTATTGTGGGAGCTATGGGCATGAGATCGTCACGAGGTTGATCTCATTGGATCTAGCTCGGGGAAACCTTAGATTGCTACAATTTTTAGGTACTTCTGCAAGCTATTTATTTTATGGTTCAAATTCTCATTTTTCCCTTTTGGTTGTGATGTAGGGCTTTCCTGTTTTATTGTTTTGGCTCATTTCCACTTCTATTTTTGGTAGCCATTTGTTTGAAGACTGAGAACTAGTGTCCCCCTCCATTTCTGTATGCTAGTTCTACATGGTTGGGCAGGTATGAACACTTCCCTATTTTTTGGGATGAGGGTTTGGGGTTTTGTGTGGTTATGCTAGCCATTTTTGCATACGATAGTTGAACTTGATTATTTTTAGATTTTTGAGGTTTTTATACCTAGAGGCCAAATGGGTTTTAATTTTGAAGTTTTCCAAAATTTTTGGGTTTTTACCTCATTTTGCATTCCACCCTATTTTCTCAGGTTTTCTTGGCATGAGTTGGGTCGTGGACCTAGATTATCCATTTGAATATCAGTCAAACATTTGTTGCACTTTTGTGTTTGCATTAGGATGTGTGTCACATTTGTACTATCGACACTGTGGTTAGTTTAGTGATTTTATACCTGGTGTTATTGTTTCTTTTGGACCTTTGCTTTTGTTTCGTGGATATTAGAATTTGTGTAGAATCCATACTCCTGGATTGAGGCTAGTTGAGTGAGTGAGAATCCATACCCTTAAATTATCACATGCCTTCAAGAGAAGTATCACCTAGTCCCTGAAAGTGTTGCCCTCCTTCCTTAGGAATGTTGTGTGATACTTTCCAGTGTTGTATTAAAGTATCGCCTGGATTTTTGCAAAAACCTATGTGGGTGTGCAGGTGGCACTTTTTGGTTTGATCCAAACTTTTTGAGAGTTGTTTGGGGTACCCTCTTTGGTTTTCTTTAGTCCTTTGGTGTCACATTCTGAATTTGGAATGTATTCTATTTGAATTTAGTTGTGTTCTTCATCATCAATCATTTTGGTCAATAGTGGTGTTTGGAGATTCGTTTGTTGTCAGGATGGTGGTTAAGTCTTCTGTTGTGATCTTTGTGATTCGTGTATGTTGTTGTCATGTGCACTTACACTTATCTTTATAAGAAAAATAAAATTGGCTTGTATTTCATCCTTGTTTCCAAGGATCTCTAAGCAAGGCATTACATAGAGCAATTTGAATTTCTGCAAAGAGTTCTATCATGTGATTTGCAATTGAGAAGTTGTTGTCATGGATCAATTTTTTCAAGTAAAAAATGTTCTTTTGCATTGTGTCCATGATGGGAAGGATCATATTCTAAATATCTATTAGTGAAGACTAGATCCTTGCTTCTTCTCTCAACAATTCTACCTGCATATCTAACAAGAATCTAATTTTCATATGATGTGTAGAGCTTGAACTAGGGTCAAGCGTCAACTGTTGTGCACTAGCCTTTAGATCTTCATTAATCTTTGTTACTTTGATCTCTATTTCCTTTGTGAACTTGATAACATTGCATAATTTCCCAAAAAGTGATGTTATATTTGTTTAAGTATTTTCAAGATTGGTCAAAATTGAGGAAAGCTCCACTTGTTGAATAGAAATTTGTTGAACAATGTGCTGAAGCACTTTGTTATCAAATTTCTTCTCTACTTTCTCAATCAATTTTTCTTGACCACTAGAGTCCTCATTAAATTTTTGGACTACTTCTTCCAATTGTAATAAAATGTGTTGAGAAGTATCAACTTCAACACCTATTATCTCAATCAAAGTATCCTTAGCACTCTCTATGATTTTATATTCTCTGTCTCTTTCCTCTCTTAATTTCTTCTGCTTTGCTTTCTTTTGGAGGAGTTGACTAGCTATTTGCATCTATTGTATAGTGGCATTATCAAAATCCCACTTTGGAATCTCAATCTCCTCATCTAGGTCAATGTTTTCCTCTATCTCCTTTCCACTCAAAAATATTATACATGGTTGAGCTTTGGTTCAACTACCTTTGTACATACTGCTTTAGAATCCAAAATAGAAACAATAGTAGAGATAGTATGACTAGCAATAAAAACTGATATAATACTAACAAATGGAATACTAACTGGTATGCTTACTGAATCCAAAACTGATATACTTATAGAAGTATCGAAAGCTAGAGAATCCAAAATTGTAGAACTTGATATTGTACTTACTATTTAAGAACACAAAATTGTAGAACATGATGTACTCATTACTGATGAACCTGACTTAGGAACTAAAGAAGAGAGATGTTGCAGCTTGGTAGATGAAGTGGTAGACACTTCCTTTAGTGATGCACTGAGCTATGAGGGAGTGAAGAGTGATTGGACATTTGATGTATCTACTATGGTCATAATCAAACTTGCTAAAGCTGACTCTGAATTTGATGTAGCAACTAATTTCCTTGGAGAATGAGGAAGTGAGGCAATGACTACTATAGATATCTTCATAGGATTAGTCTCCTCATCATCTTCTTTGACTTCCTTACTGGCTTCTTCCTCTATCTCTTCTTCAACTCCTTTGTTGTCAAACTGTATTGTTTAAAAATTTGTTCCTTCTTCCTCATCATCACTATCATCTTCCTTGACTTCTACTGGAGATTCACTTGGTTTATGCAAGTGATAAATATTCTTCCACATGCTTGTAGCATTCTTGACTACATGCTCTATATCTTTTAACAAAATTAAACAAGTATTGAATCTAAGAGTCATTCTATCTTCATATTTCTTCATAGACTCTTTTACCTCAACATTGGTAATGCTCAGTCACAACTACCTCAAGTTTTATTCATAGATATATCTTGTTGTCTACATGGTTGAGTCCCATCTTGGCTTCAATCTCTCTAATAGATCATTAGAAATCTAAGAGGCTATCTAATTAGGAGAATACTTCCATTTACCTATCTTGGTTAGCACCAATTCCTCAATCTATTTCTTCTCAGCCTATATCCTAGTCTCATACTTCAATGATTTGAAGTTGGTTATGCCTACACCTTCTTCCATTTGTTTTAGTCTTTCCTAGAAGGTGAGAGGAGGCTTACTAAACACAACATCACTACCTTTCTTCATGAATATTCTAGTAAACACTATAGTGGATGGATTGGGTGACTTGGTGATGATCACCTTGCCTTTCTTCTTCACTAGCTCTTCTTCCTTCTCTGACTCATCTTCATCCTCTGCTTCATCATCATCATCTTCTCCTTTACCTTCAATCAAAAAAAGAGGTGTGATATTTTTGAGTTTTTCTATTCTCCTCTTGCCTTTGTTAACTACCTATAGAAGCCTGATTTCAAACTCTATTCTTGCCTTGGCCTCATCATATGTTCCAAAGTGTGGTGCCTTTAGATCAACAGGTTCATTTAATAAGGCTTCAATTATGTCTTTTGCTTCATCAATATTCACCTCATAGGGAAGAGGTTTTACCCATACAACTCTTGGAATCACTACCTGAATGTAGACTTTATCACTATCTACCATGAAACAAACATCATCTTTGTAATCTTCAACCAATTTCTTGGGAATCTTGAACTTTTTATTCATTTTCTCCTTGAAAACATCAAAGTAGTTATCCATTACGCTAACAAAATTTTCACCCATTTTTGCAATGTACTCATTAATCTAATACAAAATTGGCACATCCTTTCTCCATACAACTATACCTTTAAAAGGGAAAAAATTTTGAACATAGAAAAATAGACATGTCAACAATGAACCGAATTTATAAGGATTGTTCTTGGATGTCCTTATACTTTCCATGTTTTTGTTGAATTGTTTCAACAATAAGTCTACAAGATCATATGACAGATTGTTTTTCATTACTTTGAATGCCAAGTCTATTACTTCACATGACACACTATTGAGATGACTCGAACTATAAATCTTGTGTGCTATCACATGTATCCCAAATTTAAGTTCTACATCTATTACACTACTAATCTTCATACCTCTACCATCCCACTCAGCTAGGGTTTTCTTCTCTAACTCCACCTAACCTAGGGTTTTTGTAGCTTTGGCTTTGGAGAAAAAAAAAAATTTAAATACTCCAAAAGGCTTTCCTAGCTTGAGATGCGTATAATATACAAATTATCCTACCAATGTAGTATTTTTTAAGTTAATAATAGTCTCAATCATCTTCAAGCTTGGTCTCCATGCGATAAATCATCTTCTTAGTATTCAAAATTGGATGCTCAAGCCATAAGTAGCCATTGTGAACTCAATTTAGGATGTATCTGATCTATTTAATTTGAAAACTTTGGGGCAGGTGGGGAATGTGGGTTAAACCCTTATCTTCCAAGTGCTTATGCTCGAGTTTAAGAACACCATTTACACATAATTCAACTAGGGCATCATCCATCTCTAGGGTTCTAAATTCTTGAATTGCACACTTAAAATGATTTTTTATATTGTTAATGAGAAGTACCTTAGGAGGGATTTGCAATTGTGCTCCATTTGGATCGAGGGTTTCTTCAATTGCTGGTACAAGTTTGAAATCTGGTGGTTTCCATTTGACTCCTCGGGCCAACATTTCTAACCCTTTCTTTACCTTGTTTTTGCTACTTGATGTTGCCATGGCTACTTGGTAGGTTATGAAAAACTTCAAAAAAATTTACTACAAACTCTGCTCGAAATCACTTGATCGCACTGCAATTTTCTTGATTGCAATAACACTTCAAGATTTTGGTGAGTAATGAATTCAATTTCTTACCTTTTGATAACATTTTGCCATTAATGTTCGGTACAAAAGTAGCTATGATGACATAATTATGTGCAACAAGCTATCATCCACTATCTGTTCGGATCACTTGGTGAATACTTCGTAACTCGGTAACCAAACATGTGTGACTAGTTCCTCCTGACCTTGCTTGGTAGAGTCCATGAGCTAACCTTACTTGGTGATAACTAATATTGATCTTCTATGATCCCCTTGTATCTCAAATACTAATTTTCATATTTGCTTCCTTTCAATTTTGGAACTGTTTAGATGTGACCATGATAATGTAGTTTCACTTCTTACTTAAGAACTTAGTTGGAAATGGTGGAGTCACCCACTTCTTGAGTGACATGACCATCATTGCTTGGACTAGCTACCTTAGTGGATTTAGGAATCCATTGCTGCCTCATTTTCTTTTTGATGTTATCTACTTTTTCTTTCTTTTCATCTTCAATTCTACTTGTATTCATGCAATTATTGGCTAGATGACCAAGTTTTGTACAAGTAAAACATCTTATGGTGGTATCTCTCTTCCTTATGTGATGTTTAACATAGTTCATCCCAATTTGTCCATACTCTCCATAGTAATGACATCTGCACTGGGTGTTAAAGTCCCAACCAAATAATGCTTTCATAATTTTCTCTATTAGGTTTAATGACTTGGTTCTGTAATTTGATGCCTTGTGACCTTTTTTCTTACATTTGTGACATTTTCCTTCAAATTTTGGTTTCTCTTTGCATTCATTAGCCTTGTGACCATGCTGCTTGCAATTGTAACATTTACCATTGAATTTTACTTTTCCATTACTCCAACATTTGTTTGATGTATGACCTATCTTACCATAGTGATTGCAAGTAGGTCTTTGATTCTTTTGAGCACCTTGTTTGGAGATTTCACCTTCTTCTTTGTATCTAATTCCTACTTTACCCTATTGTCTATAGAGATTCTGCTCATTTAGTTTATTCAGTTGATTTATGTCTACTTGGGATTTCATCATTCTCTCATTGACTTTCTTTTTAGTGTTTAGGTCATTTTTTAATCTTTCACTAATTTTCTTTTTAGATCTCAGCTCACTTCTTATTCTTTCATTGATTTTTCTTTCTAAATTTAGATCATTCCTTAATCTTTCATTGATATATCTTTAACTCATGATTTCTTCATTTGCATTAGAGATTTGCTTTGTAAGATCTTCATGCTGAAGGGATTGGTTCTAGATCTCATTGTTTCTTTTATCCATTTCTTCTTTCATCTTGTTTCTTTGCTCCAAGATTTCACATAGCCTTATTAACTAAATTTCTTGTTCTCTTTTGAGTTTTATTATTTCTTATTGCAGGGAACCATTCTTCTTTAAGAGTTCTTTGATTGCATTATTTGCTTCATCTGAACTGCTTGAAGGGAAAAGATTTTCAATCTTTTCTTCAATGTATTGGTGATCATTCATCTGATTTGCAAGTTCCTTCCTTCTTTTTAGGGATTAGGAAAGTTGTGCCTTAGCTTTCTTGAGTTGTGTAATGGTCATTTCTAGATTTATCTTTTCATTGTCAATTACTTTATCAAGTCTAAAAATCTCCATTTTCCTTGATCTTTACTCAAGCTGTCAAGCTTTATCCTAAGAACCACAAAGCTCTGATACCAATTGTTGGAAATATTCAAGACTATGCTAGGTTACTAAGAGGGGAGGGCTGAATCAGTAACCTTAAAATATTACAACTTCAAATCTTAATTGCAATAATCCAATAATCATTAAATTAGATCTAACTATATGCATAAGAAATTGAAAACATAAACATTCATGACACGTGAACACAACAATTTGGTGACCCAAAAACCTTCCAAATAGAAAGTAAAACTGGGGTGGGGATGATACCCACAAAATTTCAATATTACAGCATAAAGTTGGCCTGTTAAGGCTTGTAATGATCATTTTTGATGATCTGCCCTATTAGGAGTAATTAGGACTCCTAGGTCTACCTTGTTAGAGGATTTATAGACATACAATGAAGTATGCACTCGGTAAAGAGATTTGACAAAAGACTATTAAGTCTACCTTGTTAGAGGATTTTTGACTAGCTCACATGTTAGAATGAAATAGTAGATCTTTGACTTACAACTAATTTTTTGATAGAGATTCTTTGAAGTACTGGTCACCTTTATGTGATAGATATGACTCTACTACTCCTTTGCTGATATGGCCTTACAATACAATTGTTGTTGATTAACATTCACATGCTTCTTATATATTCTTCATTTTCTCTTTTCATTCATGCATATACACATATATCTCTACATCTGTGTCTATATGGATATGATACAATACATTACACACACACACACACACATATCAATCCAATTTACAAAATTACAATGTCAATCAATATACAAGTTACCACCAATATTACAAAGTCAGCTCAAATGAAGACACTTGGGTTTTGAAGATTGACTTTGTGAAGTTCTGATACATAGTCTCCACTATCATTACTTAACATCATCATGCATTTGGTAGAAGTGAAAGCTCAGTCCATACTAATCATCTCAAAGTAGTCTTGAACTTAGTCTACACTAGCAACTCGGTAGATACTGTGTAACTTGGTAGAAACTAAATTCCATGTTTACAATACCTGAACTCAGTAAACACTAATGATCTCATCACTCAATTAACACTAACTTCACTTCATAAGAATTGATGACTCAGTAGAAACTACAAAGCTTGGTAACCAGTAAACTACTCGGTAAGAACTATAGGACTTCATACTGCCTAAATTTACTTGGTAACCACTGGAATGCTCGGGAGGAAATGTGAAGCTTGGTGACCACTGAATTACATGGAAAACATTGTAGACTATTCAATGAGCTTGGTAGGCATACTGAATCTAAATAAGTGTTTTCACTAATAACAAACTTGACTTAATGTCAAAGACTCTAACCATGCCAATCCTAATAAGATAATTAAATCTTTTAAAAGAGTCATACCTAACAGTGTGTTTTTTAACCTTTAACAAGGTTGGGTCCTAAGCAATCTCACTTTCGAAGAGTGAAAAGTGGTAGCATGTTACTTGATTTTTTTCCCAAATTGGGTTTCCATGATAAATCTTGGTATCATATATGTGTGAATTTTATTTTCATCATGCATGCTATCTAGTATTGCTTTATTAGTATTAGTTGGTACATAATAAATAGAGAACTAAGTGATGAATGAATAAGTTAAGTTGCTGATTTTCTATATTGGCCGAGTGGTTTTATGAGTTTGAATAAGTTGTTTGAAGTTAGTAAAAGTTGAATTGGTAGATCTAAACCTAAGGATAAACCAATAAACCATATAAGCATATCAAGCTCTAATAAACTAGGTGGAGGACTAGGTTTTTGGAATGCTTGTTATCGTAGATGCAAAAAAAAATGACCAAGCAAAATTTGATTTTGCCAATTTAGGAGCGATCTTCATGCCCTTAAACAAATTTCATAGACTTTTTGGGCCTAGATCCCCTCAATTACATTTAAATACATTTTTGAATTTCGTGCAAATTTCCTTTGATCATTTTTTATTATTCTTTCAACTCATATCATTTTTCAATGAGCAATGTTTAATAATATTATTAATAATTGCTAATTTTAATGTTTATTCAATAAGAACATTACTCAAAAAGGCACAACACTTGGTGAAGGTTTTGCAAATGGGGTTGCAAGCTTTGGGTTTAACTATGGAGGAAACTCTGTAGTTAAGCATGCTCAGGCTGGAGTAGTACCAGGATGGGTGACCTCCCAGGAAGTCTCGGTGCTTCACCCCTATGAGAATCACCTAGATCTAATGATTTTTAAGTGTTCAATTTATTCTCATGAGAGATGGATTCATGTTGAATCACTACTCATGAAACATGGGTCAATGAGTTTCACTCAAAAATCACACAGTTAAATCCTGATATTCATATCATAAGAACATTACTATTAGTTAGCATTAATAATACTATTTAACTCTTATAAATTATCTTATAAATTAATAGTTAATTACAATAGGCTTTAATTTAAATAATTAGTAATACGCTCTATTATAAAGGGAGTAAAATGCATGGCTAAAATGACTAAGTTTTTTTTGACTTTGTATGATTAAAATTAAGAATAAGGAGGAGATAAGTATAGGTTTGAAATTTTCATGAGGGAATTTAAGAGGGCATCTAGGGGTTTTTAGATCAAATTTAGGGGTGGATAGGATCCTCTTAATGATTCTTTATGGTGATCTTTGGAGTGGAGAGAATTTTTCCTATCTATCCATTCATTTTGGAGGAGATTTAGGTCCTATATCTTGGGGTTTTTTGTTGAATCCAACCATAAAGGATTCATGGATTTTAATGACCTACATTCTTGGCCATGTCTTCATGAGGAAGATAAATGCATGTATTTAGACTCATTTTTTAGTTTGTTCTTCTATATTACTAAGATTATCTTTATTGATATCCTTTTTGTAGTTGTAACACAGTGCTTTTGGAAAGTACCCTTGCACTTATTTTGAATATAGAGAAGCTTTAAGATCTATTTCAAGTTCTAAGTTTTGTGTACTTCTTTCTTTCAATTTGATTTTTTCATGTTGAATTTTTCTAAATCCTACATGTTAATGCCTTTAAAATGTACCTTTATTGAGAATGATATAGTTGAATGGGTTATGGAATTGTGAAGTTTTACCTAATTCAAAGTTCAATTAGTTGTGAAAAAATCACTTTTCCTACTGATTTGGGATTTTGAAGCAATAAGCCTCCTATCCATGAAACAATTTTATTCAAATTTCTTCTAAATTGTGTTTTCATGTATGCTTCAATATTATCAATTTATATTGTGATGTGTTATAGATTAAAGTATTGTCATATTTTTGATGTATCACCTTGAGTAGTATTAGATTTATGTCATTTTTCTTTCAAGTTATCATTTTAACATTTACCCTTCAAGTCTTTAAGAGATATTTCAAGTACAATTGAGTGATTATTCAAAAAGGATGTGGCCTAGAATCTAAAGGTTTCATTTTATTTGTAATGGCCCACACTAAAATGAATCCTATCTTTTACCAGAATTACTAAATTTTTAGTTTAGAATCAAGTGCATAATTTTGGTAGCTAACAAGTCCACCCTATTACTCTAAAAATGGTTTTGACACTTAAGTTCCAACATAATTAACCACTTTCTATATTAAATTCAAGTACACTATGTATGTCGAGTCACAGGTTGTGCCGAGTTAGGAAAGCCATCAAGTGTCGAGTGATCTTCAGGTGCTAAGCAGCCTTCAGGTGTCGGGTGAAGATCAAGCGCCAAGTGACTATAGGTGTCAAGTATGATCCAAGTGCCAAGCAATATTTAGGTGTCGAGTCATAAACAATGCCGAGGAAGATAGGAATGATACAAGAGCTGAGTTACAGAAGGTGTCGAGCATCAGGAAGCAATAAGTGCCAAGTAACTCAAAATTAGCATATGCATTTGTAACTTCACAAACTCAAACATAAACCATTTTCATGGCTGACAGATGACGAATCTCGAAGGATTTAAGTGATAAGATCAAATCATTTAAATTTCCTATCCAATCTACATGCAGCCAATAAGAAAAATGGAGAAGGCATGCAACCAATGATAGATATATAAGGAATAAGTGGAAACAAAGATTCAATATGGATCATAGATCCACATCTAACCCTAAGTCTTCAAATGTCTTTATAAGGAAGACTAAGTCTCATTGTATAGAGAAGGGACAAAGATGTGGAAGGTAAACTATTTTTAGAGTGAAGTATAAAAAGACTTAGAGGAAGAGATCAGCAGAAGAATATTCAGTTAATTAGAACAAAAGAAAGGGATACAAATGAATATTAGATCTTACAAGATCAAGATCAGAAGCAAGCAAATCAAGTGCCTTTATTTAGCAATCAAGGATTGTAAGCTATCAAGTTTATTATACCTAATACTCTTTAGTCATTGTATTAGAAAGGAAATCCTATGATGATAGGTTAGCTTAACAACTATTTTGTAGATCCTTTAAATAGGTGATTAAATCCTTTAACAAGGTAGCACTTCATGTAAAGTGTTTGTAAATCTTCTAACCAGGTCACTATTGATACAGTGTAAAGCCTTTAACAAGGCAGACCATCAGAAGTGGTTAAACATTATTGCTGCAGTAATTTTTTAGGGTATCATCCCCACCCCAGTTTTACCTTCTTATTCTTGAAGGGTTTCTGGGTTACCAAAATCTCAAGTGTTATGTGGTGATGCATATTTTTTTCTCATGATTTCTTAATGTTTATATGCATGCATGTTCATTTCAAAGATATGTTATTAAGGATTTTAAAAAAAAGGTCAAAAGCTAGTACTTTTGATTCACCCCCACCTCTCAGAAGCATTCTTTCCAATAAGATATTACAACAATTGGTATCAGAGCTACTTTCTCTCAAAAAGGAGCCTAACAGCTTGGAGTAAAATATCTAAAGATGAAAGTTTTCAAACTTGGAAAGATCGTTGAGAACCAGGTGATAGATGTGCATCTCACTCTACAAAAAGTAGAAGAAGCTAGAGTGGAATTAAGAAAAACTTTAGAAAGAAGAAAGGAGATATCCATAGCTGAAAATGATATACACTACAAGGAGATTGATACCACACAAGTTTTTTCCAATGGAGACACTAACTAATTTGATGCAGCAATAGTAGAACTGATGGAGAGAAAAAAAGTTCAAACAAAAGAGATACGATCTCTCAAGATGGAACATGAATCACAGGTCATAATGTTATGTGAAATCACTAAACAAAATAAAAGAGTAGTCGAGGATAGAGTCATAATGGAAGATGACAAAAGGAATCTTACAAACAGATTGGAAGAAAAATGTACTAAATTAAAAAGGATCTCAAAGATGCAAATGGATACACTTGCCCAAATGATGAAACTTCATCATGAACTTAATATAAAAGATATTGAGATCTCTACTTTGAAGATGCAGAATGAACAATTGTAGAATGAATTGAACAGAGAAAAAGAAATGGCAGACAATCTCAACAAGTCAAGCGAAGCCATAAAGTACTTTGAACAGCTGCTGAAATCCCCAAGATCTGCCCATGATACATCAGGACTTGGATACAATAGCACTGAAGTTGGTGAATTATCAAAGAGTGTTGAGCAAATAAGTGACAAAGGTAAGGATTCTAAACCCATTTTTCATTACTGTAATAAAAGGGTACATATTGCTAATGTTTGTAGGAGTAGATGGATCAATTAGCAAAACCCACCCAAGAGCAAGAACTCCAATCACAAGTGCAACATGCAAGGACATATGACACAAGATTGCAGATCCAAAGTCCCAAGGACACAAAGATTTAATGGACATTTTTCATAATTGCAAGAAATATGGACATAGGGCATTTCAATGCATATCAAAGCCTATGTGGATAGAAAATCAACTAGCAAAAGAGAATGAAGGTCACTATCATTAAGATTATAACACCAGGTATAGTTGTCACTATTGTCAAGAGTATGGACATATATCCCAAAATTGCATAAGAACACATTTCAAGGGGAACTATAAAAGATGGTTGAACCAGACTACTTGCTGCAGTTGCTTGAAAATTGGACATGTTAGCAAAAATTGTCCAACAAAGGCCAAGGCACCCAAGACTGAAGTAAATAAGGGCAAAGAAAAGATTGATGTGGAACACATAAGAACAAACATGAAGATGACATGGAAAAAAAAGGATGGATCAAGTACATCCTATGAAAGGGTCACTTCACCCATGAGGTCAAGTGATCATTTCTCATCTAACTAATCACAATATAAGCCTATAGGGCTGATACATAAGAAAGTATCAAACATCAGCCCTAAACCATGAAGAAGCACTGCAAAGTATAAATTTGAATGAGAAAAGATGCTAAGACTAAACTTGAATGATGATGCCAAGTTGTCTTTGGATGCCGAGTGAAACTGCTTTGGATGCCGAGTTATTAACAAAATGAGTAGATGCTGAGTAAGTATAGCTGTCGAGTGGATGTTGAGTTGAAAAAACATTTGGAAGCTGAGTGATAGGTGTAGGTACTAAAATGCATTTAATGCAAAGTTTCTTTTGTCGCTTAAAAGTAGAAATTGATTCATTCTTGAGCCATTCAAATGAAGAGCAGTTATTTTGAGCACGTCTGAGCAATTTTTCAAGCTTTCAACCAGTGTTTTGCAATGATTCTGCATCCACCCAAGCAATTTAAGAACTTATCCAAGTATTTCCTTCATGTGTCGAGTTTTATAGTTTGAGAAGTTTTCTTTAATCATTAAAACCCTAGTTCAGATATAAATGGTGTCTAGTTCAAAAATTACCCAAGGGAAAATGAGCCATGAGATTCAACTTGTTAGCAACAAAGTTAAGCAACCTAAGTTTAGACCTATACCAAAGGTTGCATACAAAAATGATCCTGCTAGTGCCCTATCTGCCATCCCTAAAAAAGTTGTTATGGTTCAGGATGTGTGAAAGTGCTATAATTGTAAAATAGGAGCCATAGGAGATTTGGAAATCTTTAATGCCTATGACAAACTCTGTGAAAAATGGTATCTTGAAAGATGAGTATTTTGTCATAGAAAAGAAGGGTTTGACCAAAGCCCTATTTTTTCCAATCGTATTAAAAAATGAGTGGATACGCATAATACTCAACAGAATCCATCATGGATCATTCTGGTTAGAACAAGGACTAGTCAAAATTACTAAGAAAATGGTTCATAGGGTTACAAGTTTTCCAACCCTAGATCAGCCAAAGACATTGAGAAGTGAAAAGAAGGAAAAAATTGAGAAAAACACAGGTGCAAAATGGAACAATAGAGGAATGACCATAGATACCATTACTGATCCCCTTCTAGACTTTTTTGTAAGGATTATATCACATAAGTTTTATCAATCCAGTAGGTTGAATAGTGTACCATGCATAGCAATAGATGTGGCACATAAGCTTGTAAAGAAAGACCACACCTATGACCTTGCAGAGCTCTTGTTGCAACAGATCAATGAAAATCTTGGAGCTATTAGAAAGTCCAAGGGAGTATAGTGTAAATTTGGGTCAGTGTTGGTTTGTATGTTCTTCTATGTAATGAAGGAATTCCCTTCATTTGGAAAAGTCAACTGGAGTCAGAATAAAACCATTGTTGATCAAATTAATGATTTCATTGCACAAATGGGAGATAGCTTTGATGATCAAATGTCTATCTATTTTGAAGATTTCAAAAATGTAATGAAGAAAAGAATGAGAATACCAATTTCACTGGTAGAAAAGCATATAAATGACATATGTTTTCTTGTTGATATTGATTACACTTACATTCAAGCAGTCCTTCCAAGAACAAGATGGCTTAGACCATTGGGATATGAGCTTGATGTTGACCAAGCTTCTGCAGCCATCACAGCATTACTTGCCAAGGAAATGGACAAATCTGCAAAGGCATTTGGAACATATGACACTATCAAATCAAGAGTTGTTATAGAACTTAAAACATCCATAGCAGTCAAGAAGAAGGACAAACTGGTAAAGCAGATAAAGAAGAAATTTGGTGTTGGAGAATCAAATGCAGCAAGCAAAGTAGAAGAGATTAGTGAAGGAGAAGAAGAAGGTGAGCTAGAACAAGAGCCACTTGAATTTCCTCAAAGTCAAGGTGAAGAGAAAGATGAGATTGTCAAGGAAGCAGAAACCAAGGAAGAACCCATCAAGGGCAGAGTCATCAAAAGAAAGACAAAGACACCTCTTGCTTCTTAGCCTTCACCAAAGAAAGCTATTGTGAAAACACCTAAGAAGCCAACAACCAGAGCTACAACAAGGGCCTCTACTCAAAAGGCCAAAGAGGAAGCCATAAAGAAGAAGAACATAAAGGCATAGGAAGAACCAAGGAAAAGGAAAAGATATGTGGCCCAACCTGATACTGATGAAGAAGATCAAACTAAAAGGGTAAGTCATCCTCCTAAATCTTCAGTTGATATATTATGTGAGAAGATTGGGAATGGAGACTTAAGTGAAATGAGAAAGATTGATTTCAATAAGTTTAGTAAAGAGGAACAAAATAGCATAGAAGAATTAGTCTATGCATTAATGGCACAGTTCAAGTATACACCTCTTGAACTAGATGGACAATTGCCAAAGCAATTGTCTAAAACTATAGAAGGCAGATGGCATTTCTGTCTAATAATGGAGAAAGATATGAGGGAATCAACCCTAGCAAACCTACTACCTAATTTAACAAAAGAATAGCTAACTCAAGTAGTCAAAAGGCATAGTAAAAGGTTTACACCTAAATATAGAGCATTCTCCATCCTGCAAAACAAAATTGAAGAAGTTGTACAGAGAACTACAAGAGTTTGGAAAAACTTGTACAAGACAACTGAAGATGTCCTTGAAGAGGTATACAAAGAGGAAGTTGCTTCTAAACCTAAAGAAAGAAGGAAGAGGAGAGAAGAGAAAATAGAAGACGAGAAAAAGGTTGAAGAAGAGGAAGGAAAAGATGAAGACAAAGGAACTAATGAACAGAAAAGTGTACAAGACACACAACTTTCACCTCCTAGCTCGCCTCACTCTACAACCACACTTGCAAAAATCATAAAAATTAAGGATGTTGTTGACACCACATTTGAAAACATCAATCCATTAACTACAGAAAATCTTACTAAGATCCTTGACCAAACAACTCTACAAGCACAATTGTGTACAAGTCCTATATTGGTCACTGTGGATAATCTTCAAAAGTCAGTAGATAAACTCAAAGAAGCCAAGGTGTTACCACAAGAACCACCTCAAACCATTTAGACTATTGGGTTTACATTTCTACCACCTCTGTTACCACCAAGATTAGCCACTCAAACTCATCAGGATTTGAGTGCAACAACAGAGGTAGTCACAGGGATAATAGTTCAGACAGCGAGTACACCTCCAATAGCAGTAACACAAGAAGAAGCCAAGAAAGAAGAAGAGGACTAAGAAGAAACACAAGATAAAGAGGAGTCTGCAATACAAACTTTGGTTGAATTACCAAAAATAGGAACTCCCACCAAACCCAATCATAAGTTGAGTACTAAAACAATGACCTTACATGTCAGTACACCAAGTTCAAGTTCTACTAGGGTAGCTATGACCATTCATTATGGTATTCCTAAGCTTGATGAAGAAATTAAAATACCCTATTATGATTCAAGCACTCTAAATGAGGAAAAGATGAATGAAATACAGAGTGCATTGGATAAGAGAAGGAGTCAAGAGGCAATGAGGAAAGACTACAAATACAAGCAGGCAATGAATGAGATAAAAGATATATTCATGGATGCTTTTAGTCTTCAACCTCCAGATGCAAACAGGCCAATACTTGAGCAACTATCTGATATAGTTGACCAAGTGAATAATGAAGACCATGATACTAATGTAAAACTAATGGAATGGTCAGAAAAGAAGTTTGTAGGCAAAGTCAACCATAAAATAGCTAATAACATAATTTTGGCACAGGTTGACCTAGCCATGAAATTGGAAAATGTAAAGAGTGTATTAGGGAACATATTTTCCCTTTATAGCAAATTGTGTGATTTTTCTAGGTTCACACAAGAAATAAATTCAAAAATTTTGAACCTTGAGAATAAATTAAAGCTCTCTAGCAAGCAACTACCCTTAGATCCTGCACAGAGTGAAAAGCACTTTGCTCAAACACTTCACACTCAGAGGGAATTAGCTCCATTATAACAAAAGAGGCCACTATCAAAGAAAAGCTACTGCAAATTCAAGCCTCCATCACTCCTCACTTAGAAGTATTACACAAGGAGAAAATAAATGCAAAAATAGACCTCAAGAAGGATCCAAATATTTCTACACATGAAGGACTAGTTGATCTAGCAGCAGAGCTTGCAATCCAACAAAAGTCATTGGATATTGCCTTAAATAATTGGGATGCAGCTCTCCAAATACTCCTTGAGGTAAATAAGACATTTTTGGCCAAGCATGGCATTACTATTTAGGACCCTTTGACATTCATATCAAAAAGGGGAAGATAATGTTCTAAGGGGGAGATAATATTGAAGATAATATTGTGAATATTATGAGCATAATGGCACAAGACATCAGAATTCATGACATGACAAGGCATGATCAACTCAAGGGGAGTAATAATAATTTTTGAGGTATATATTGTAAGTTACAATATTTTGATAAAGTTGTTCAAACCTTTGTATATATACCAAGTAGATCAGTGAGCATACTCATAAGATCAAATAAATAATGCTTAATGCTTAGTTAAGTGTTTTTGACACTCATGTAAAAGGGGAAGATTGTTAGTCTAAAAATGGTTTTGACACTTGAGTGCCAACACACTTAACCACTTTCTATATTAAAGTCGAGTACACTATGTATGTCGAGTCACAGGTTGTGCCAAGTTAGGAAAGCATCAGGTGTCGAGCAGCCTTTAAGTGTCGAGTGAAGATCAAGTGCTAAGTGACTACAGGTGCCAATTATGATCCAATTGCCAAGAAATATTTAGGTGCCAAGTCATAAACAATGCCAAGGAAGATAGGAATGATACAGGAGCCGAGTTACAGAAGGTGTCGAGCATCAAGAAGCAGTAAGTGCCGAGTAACTCAAAATCAGCATATGAGTTTATAACTTCACAAACTCAGATGTAAACCATTTTCATGGATGACAGATGACAAATCTTGAAGGATTTAAGTGATAAGATCAAATCATTTAAATTTCCTAAGCAATCTACATGCAGCCAATAAGAAAAATGGAGAAGGCATGCAACCAATGATAGAAGTATAAGGAATAAGTGAAAACAAAGATTCAATATGGATCATAGATCCACATCTAACCCTAAGTCTTCAAATGTCTTTATAAGGAAGACTAAGTCTCATTGTATAGAGAAGGGACGAAGATGTGGAAGGTAAACTATTTTTAGAGTGAAGTATAAAAAGACTTAGAGGAAGAGATCAGCAGAAGAATATTCAGTTAATCAGAACAAAAGAAAGGGATACAAATGAATATTAAATCTCAGAGGATCAAGATTAGAAGAAAGAAGATCAAGTGCCTATATTCAGCAATCAAGGATTGTAAGCTATCAGGTTTATTATACCTAATACTCTTTAGTCATTGTATTAGAAAGGAAATCCTATGATGATAGGTTAGCTTAACAGCTATTTTATAGATCCTTTAAACAAGTGATTAAATCCTTTAACAAGGTAGCACTTCATGTAAAGTGTTTGTAAATCCTCTAACCAGGTCACTATTGATACAGTGTAAAGCCTTTAACAGGGTAGGCCTTTAACAGGGCAAACCATCAGAAGTGGTTAAACATTAGTGCTGCAGTAATTTTTGTGGGTATCATCCCCACCCTAGTTTTACCTTCTTATTCCTGAAGGGTTTTTGGGTTACCAAAATCTCAAGTGTTATGTGGTGATGCATATTTGTTTCTCATGATTGCTTAATGTTTATATGCATGCATGTTCATTTCAAAGATATGTTATTAAAGATTTTTTTAAAAAGGTCAAAAGCTAGTACTTCTGATTCACCCCCCCCCCCCTCTCAGAAGCATTCTTTCCAATAAGATATTACAACACACCCTTTATATAAAAAAATCCCTTAAGACAATATATTTCTCTCTTGGAAACTCAAGATTAGTAACCTAAGTGTTGTTTATTTTATAAATAAATCTATAATAGAACTACATCAATTAAAAATGGGACATAAGGCATTGATATTAAAAAAAAAAGAAAACCACAAATACATAAAGGCACAAGTATGCATTCATTATCAATAAATCATTTTTATTAGTTCATTTGTACACTTGCATTATAGGCACTATTCTCTAGCTGATTTACAAATATAAATTTTATTAATATTTCCTTGCGGAAGGAGGTTAATTATCTAAAAAATGTTGTAGAAGCTTAAGGGGTTTCCTTGTAAAGCTCCATTTTTTTTCCAATCCTTCATTTGGATCTTTGAAGTCTTTTCTTTCCCCTTTATAATTTCTTACACATTTGTTCAAATTTGTGTGTCTCTATATTGAGTATTGTTTTTATGTTGGGGTTTCACTCACTATTTCCATATCTATACTTAGGGATCCATTTCTCCCTACACTTGTAGCACTATTTTTTCTCTTTTGAATATTTTTGGTGATATGTGTTCCCCTCTCCCAAGGTTCTTGGAATTTGAAACATAAGTATTTCTTTTAAACGCAAGTCTTTGTACAATTCTTCTCTTTTGCAAAACAAGTTTCTCTCATAAGATCCATTTCTTTTGTAAAATGTCTTAGTATGGATATTTGTTTTGATTATGTAAAAATAGGTTTTAAAGGACCCAAAACCTTTAACAAAGTATTAGAGAAACAAGAACAAAAAGTTCAAAGAATAGAAGGCCTCAAGGCCAAAAGAGAATAGGTAGAATAAGCCAAAAAACAAGAGGCCAAAATACAACTATGGACTAAAATATAGAAAAAGAAAAGAAAAAATATAACCCCCGAATAGCTATAGAGTCTTTAAAAGGTCCATTGCTTGGTCTACCAGGATGTTCATATTTTTTGCAGAGGCTTTCATGTTGTCCAAATTTTTTGCTTCCACTCCTTCATTCTTCTTGGAATTAACCCTTTTGCACTTACTTAGGGCTTGGTCCACATTTACAACATGGGAGTCTTGGCCTTTACACTATTCTAACTTGTTCAACAAGGTCTTGAAGTTGTCAGCCACAGTCTTCAAAATGATGTAGTTTTGATCTCTCAATTTATTGACTATTTTTGCCATGTTACTCACTGTAGAATCTGAACCATCCATCCTTTTTTGAAGATCTTTTCCTAACTGATCTAATTTCCTATTCATGGTTTCAATTTTTGGCACATGCTTCATCAAATTCTTTACCTCTTTTGCATTTCCAATAACCTCAAAGGGTCTATCAATGTGCTAACCCAATTTTCTCTCCCCCTTACCATCTTGCTTAGCTAATCAAATTTCCTTGAAATATCTTGCATTTTTTTTTTTAGGGTACCAATATCGTTCATCATTTTCCCTAAGTTACCCATGATTCCCTTCAGGAACCCCTAGTCATCCTTGTCCCTATTATGCTCAAAGTAGTCCTCATGCTCCCCCTATTTGTTCCTAACTAGGTCCACCTCCTTGATATTATTCTCATCATCTGCATCCTAAGAAAGCTCATTTTTTCTTTTTCTTTCTATCCTCTTAATTAAGATTTCATCATTAGAGGGGACAAATTCTCTTTTAGTATTCTTTCCCCTATTTCCCGAAACCTTTCCCAAAGTTCCTCTCTTCTCAAAACCCTTTTTCTACTCCTCCTCATAATCACTATCTTGTTGTGAATCACTCCCCTTTTCCTTTATTTTCTTCTTGGAAGAGCCTCCAAGATCACCTTTCTTCCTCTTCTATATATTAGCCTCACCCACCTCATCCTCTATTTCCCCATCAAATTCCTCCTTAGAATCACTACCCTCAGTCTCATAATCAAGTGATTTCTTACTCTACCTAGGCCTTTCCACCTTTTTTGACTTCATAAGGTTCATTATTAAAACCATTAACCCCTTATGGTAGGCATGATCTCCCTCAGGATCATTTCAAAAAGGCTAAAATAGAATTACCCAGATATTGTTTGAGCTAAAATGGAAAATTTATCCTAACCCTACGCCTAAAATGGTTAACCAACATGAAGTGGTGATCATATATCTTAGTGAAATGACCATCTAAGGTAAGATATTCAATCACCACAAACATAACAAATCTCTAAGGGTGTGAAATGGAACCAGGGCTATTTGTTGGTCTATTGTATTTTTTGATCTAATATTTGATGAAGATTATAAATTCAATGTTGCTTCAAATGCATTCTCAATATTTCCTAGTTTTAGTGAACTAACAAATCCCTTAAGTGATTCCTATAATTTTTTTATAAATAGAAAAGTGAATCTATCCATGTCCATTCTTGTCACTCATATTGATATTCTTTCAAATTCAGTAATATAACTTTTAAATATCCCAAATTGTTTAATATGTGTTAGTCTTTTGGAATCTTCATGGAGATGTTTTCTATCAATTTTTTTCATAATTTATTGTGTGAATTCCTTATATGAGGTAATAGTGTGATGACTATAGGTGTTTATGCCATGGTACCCCTACTCACATTCTATGCTTGGTAGATGGAGAATGGAAAATTAGAATTTATATGCTTTGGTCTTGAGCTTAAAGGTTAGGTAGGTGTTTAGTATTTGTATCAAATCATATGTCATGACATTTTGTTATCCATCAAAGTTTGGAATACTCACCTTATTCACTTTATGCTTTAGATATTTATTTAAATGTTTCCTAGGTGTTTCCCTTCTCTTATCTTCATAAAATTATCATTTTAAAGTACTATTTGAGATCTTTTTAATCAAACCCACTCATTATCTTTTGATATTTTTTGTGAGTTAGCTCTCAAAAGTACCATTCATGATATTTTTGGTAAAACCTACTCATTAACCTATGAGTAAACTCATTATAGGTGGTGATTTTCTTGTGGCCTAAGGAAGTCAACTCATAATGCCACCATTTTTGTGCTAACCCTATCAAGAAAAGTATGGAAATTTTAATGGCATCTTCTTTGGTCATGGGATGGGGTAATAAATATGTATCTAATAGTTGGACCCATGATTGGGAAGTTTCTTCACTAGACCCATCAAAACATGGTAGGGATATTTTATTTACTTTCTTGATAATGTATTCATCAACATGATTTTTATTTTTGTTTTCCATGATTTTGGCTCAATAGTATTCTTTAAACTAAATAAGTTGTTTGTTGTTTGCATACATTTTCTGCAATTAATTTCCAGACTATTTGTGGTTGTTTCTTCTTCTATAGAAGGATCTTCTCTTTGTGATTTGAACTTTGTAATGATGGCTCATTTTCCTCATGATTCAAATTCAAATCACTTTATAAATTTCAATTAGATCTTTCACTATGATTGTTTGTGTTTCTTATTTTTTTGTATAGCTTCAAGTTATACTTTAATAGAGTTCTAAAATCTTTCACTGGTTCTTTCAAACATTTCATTAATTTTTTCCATGAAACTTCTCAACTCTTAGGGTGGTTATTTTTCTATTATTATCCTAGTGTGCTAATGAGTGAACTAACAAAACTCCACAAGATGGAAAGATTATGCTCTGATGCTACTATAATGTCCCCACTATTAGGGTTTACTTGGAAAAATTAATACCTACAAAATAAATATAATAAATTAAAGTATACAAATATAAACATGTTATTTCCCCTCTATCTTAATCCCCAACCTTAGAGACATTTCTAGCTAAGTTTTCCTAACTCTTAGTTATTCAACCATCTTTTTAAGAGTGCACCCCTTAAGGTTCACATATGCATATGTTGACATCATTAGAATATTATGGAACACGAAGCTCAAGCATGTTTTTTAGATGGAGATTATATCAATCTCACATGCCTGCATTATATAGAAGATGAAAATCTCATGCATGTTAGTAAAAAAGAGATTATCATCTTGCATGCCTACATTATAAATATTCCTTAGTCCCAAACATATCAGTCAAATGGAGATCATCAATCTCACATACCAACATTATAGGAATTCCTCAAGCATTTTATTCAAATAGAGACTACATAGATCTCGCATACTGGCATTATAGACATTATAGCACATAGTTGTGTTAATTCAAATAGGGTTATTGATCTCCTAGATTGACAATATAAAATCTGGATAAATCTTTTATCCCATAAAATTTTGCATTAATTTTATTATATATAAAAATTTAATTCTATATTATCTAAGAATTAATAAATGCATAGTTATTTTTATATATATTAAACTAATATATACATTATCTTATGAAATAATCTTCAATATATATTTAATTCTTTAATTATCTTTGAGGCATAGGACCCAACATTGACTCTTCACTGTCATTAGATTATCTTGTGAACTTTATGTGGTTAGCATCATAAATATTCATCATTTAATTCGTTTGTGATAATATACTAGGGTTGGTTTCCAAGTTTTTTTATCTTATCAATGCATATAATAGTGGCTAACTCTCATGTGGGTCACATCGACTAATCAAAAGATTTAATTGTACATCCTCCATAATTGCTCTTCAGACCACCAAGTTAGTAAATGATCCACTTTATTTCTTACTTTGGATGTATTGTATTAAATGTGAGGAATAATATGTTTGATGCCTATGTACTCCTATCCCATCTTCATTTTTGCAACAAGTCATATATTCATTCAAAGGAAGCAACTCATTATGGTCATGTGTGTTAGTAGTAGGGCTATATTCTTATGGTGTGATGGGGTTTATTATATTGATATGGATTAGATTTATGAAACAATGAATTAAGAATATATTTATTTTATTTAGGAATATTGTTATGCCATGCATCCCCTATTTTTTGTGAGAAAAAAGTCGGGTCCCCTCTTTTCACTTTTTCTTTAACTTGTTTGAGGTAAGTCATTTTGTTTTGGTTTTCGCCTTCGATGTTTGGGTTCTCACATCCATGTTTTGGATGTTGGACCCTTTCATCTAGGAGAAAGGAAGCAAGGATTTTTTATCTTGGGAAGGGACCCTTTTTAATATCTCCCCTAATGAAATAACATATAAATTACAATTATCAAATACATCTAATTAAAATAATCACATAATTGAATAAAATATAATGATTAAATTGTTAGAATAATATTACCAAATAATTATCCTAATAAATCTAACTAAAATAGTTTATATGAAAGAATAATTAATTAATTTCTAAAAGAAGTAAATATCATTTTGATAACTAAACAAATAATAAATAAACAAACTAAAAAATAATCCTAAACTAGATACCTTAATGGTATAAAATGGCACCATGATTGGTCATATCTTTTAACATGAGAAATATAAAATCACATAGTCAAAATAGAGGAAGGATTGCATGGCACATTGAATCTTGTAATATATAACTAACTAAACAATGCCAAAGATATGGAGTGTTGACCAACACTGAAAGGGAAGTAATTAATAATAGTTAGATGCATATATACTCATTTTATTATAAGGGAAGAATTACAAAGTAAGAAGTAAGACTATTAGAAATGAATCATACCTAAAAGGGGAAGAGAAGATCTTATGTGGAAAAGGGAGTATTAAGGAGGAATAAAGGGAGACTTGTAAGGAGGAATCTTCCTTACATTTTCCAAGATGGAAAATTGAAATAAACCAAAGAAAGATATGTAAAGTCAAATAAACTGATTCAAAGGACAATTAAGGTATATTTCAGCTATTTAATTTATTTAATGTAAAATAGATATTATGGCTTTGGAATATATGAAACTATATATATATATATATATATAGTTGAATGGTATTTATTTTGAATGTGATTTATCATTATTTTTATATTGTTTTGAATATGAATATAATATATTTAATGGTATTTTTATTATTATTTTAATATGAATATTTATCCATTTGAATGGTATTTGTTTTTCTTGAAGTTGATGAAATGTCAATCCTAGAGCTCCAAAGAATCACCTGCATGCAAACACCTGTCATAGGAGAGAGAAGAAAAAAGCTATGGAGGCTAGAATTGCCAAATCCATAGATGAGACATTCTTGATGAGTGAAAAGAGAAATTTCTATTATCAAAAGTGAATCAAATAAATTACAAAGAGATCAAACCCCTAACAGGAGAAAACTTAGGTTGCATGATAATAATCAATAAAAGAATTAATTATTATGTGCCCAAAGTTTAGCTTAAGTAAACTAGAGATAATAAGTGACTTAATAATTTAATCAAAATAATTTAATTAATAAGGAAATATCTTATTACTCTAACACTCCCCCTTAAGATAAACTTAAGAGTAGCTAAAAACCTAGAAACTACTGTTGAAAGCAAATTTGGGTCTCGACAATAAGGCCTATTAAGGTACTCAAGCACAACCAAATCTCTATAAAGAGGAGAAATAGTGAAAACCACATAGAAAAAACCTTACTCCAAAAATAGATGGAAAGAATTCTAAGAAGAACTAGTGAAGGACTAAAGAAGCCTCCAAACTAGGAAATGTCCTAGAAGATAGGAACAAAAGAATGATCATGAAGAACACCACTGAAGCATGAAATTGCAAACATTGTCAAATTGTTGATCTAAAGAACCTCCATTGTATAGAATATGACCAAGTAGAGAAGACTAAGTCTAAAGAGCTGATCAATTGAAGATGAAAACTATATCCTCATGGCCTCCAAAAATAGGAAAGAAAGAATGTTTATATGGTAAATGATCCATCTCATCAAAATGCATAGGTATCCAACCACTGCAATTTCCTAGTACATAGGATCAAATATTGAATACATAGCTCACTCCATCAAACCAACAAAGAAATTAAACCAATATAACTCCTCTATAATGCTGAGAGGTAAGACATGAACACTAAAACTAAATGCAACATCGCCTACAAAAAGAAGAACCAAGAACATCAAGAGTGCAAAAGAAGTACAAACACCTATAATGGCACATATCATCAACACATCATGAGGCTAATTTTTTGGAAGGAACACTCACTTGACAAAGAGAGATGGAAAATATGGTCAACATGAAACCCCCCAAGGCACTTTATAATGTAGTGTCAGTACAATAAAACACAAAGATGTGCAAGATCCTGAAATATAATTAAGTGGCACTTTATCTCAGTGTGTTTGCAAGAATACTATAAATGGATTTCAAGAAAGATCAAAAGAAATATAAGGCTGATACAAGAGATAGTAAAATCCATGAAAAATTATCTGAAACATCGAAATTGATCTCTAGACCTAAAATAACCAAGATATCCATCAGAATGCAAAAAAGAAAAAAATTGAATGGCATGTACCTCAAGCAAAATCTAGAAAATGGAATGTCTTGAGATATATCTTCCAGAGTGGAAAATAAAACTTCTAAATTTGACCAAAAAAATAAGCCACCAAATAGCATCACAAATGCAAATAAACTACACCATCATGATGGGCTTGAAATTAACTTTTCTACGATATCTTGTTTTTGAAAATCGAAGTCTAAATGAACAAGTTATGGCCAAAAAATCATAGGTAGGTAAAAAAAGTGCTAGAAAACCTTTAAAAAACCATTGCCTCAAGATCTGTACCAAATGCCTCAAAAAGTGTACCAACTAGCACCATAAATTGCCTTGAGAAGCATGTTAGCTCTATACTAAAACAATCTAGATCTGCATGCCAAAAAAATCTCGATTTTCATGTAAAAAATCACAAAATCACTACCTCGAGAAATGTATCAAAAAAATTTATTTAAAAAAAAATCTCGATTTCCATTGCAATATTCAAAAAATCACCACCTTGGAAAATGTGCTAAAAATATCAATTTTCAAACAAAAAATATTTATTTATGTGCCAAAAATAATAAATTGTCACATTGGGAAATGTGTAAAAAATAATAAAATCATCTCCTTGGGAAATGTGCCCAATTTGGAAGCAATATTATTTTGCCTCAAATTCCAACTATGTCCAAATTGGATAAATTTTAAATGAAAATAGGGGTTTTTGGGCACTCTAAGCTCAACAGTGATGTCCATTTGGGCTCAAAGTGACCCAAAAATTAGTGACCCCCTAGATTCAATACAAAATAACTCTAAAAAATGAAACCTTCTAAGAGAAAAGCCACATATTTGAAAGCCAAGACAAACCTCTCATAAATAGAATAGGGGCATGAAGATCTGCAGCTTTAATACCATGTAAAATTTTAGCATAACCAATAAACAATCTAGCTAGAATGATAGAAAAAAATATGAAGATGTTGAAAGAAAACATTTAGAATAGAAGATGAAAAATGGAAGTTCTAATTAATTAAATTGAAGGAATTACAATAATATAGGCTTCCTTAAAGCATAAAATAGAGGAAAAACAAGAATAAAACTGAAAAAAATTAGAAGTGTTCCTAAGTTAGCTTATATATTAAGAAAATAAGCTTTATCCAATAAAGCATGGGTAAAATCAAAAAACGTGCTAAATTTTATTTTCTAACACCCCCCTTAAGTCTAACTGTTGGTGTAAATAGGTACTTTACTATTTATACTTACTTAAGTTTACTTAGGTTAATGCATTATTTAATTATTTTACATTATTTTATTATTTTTATTTGTGATACACTTAGGAGTTTGCACATCTTGTGAGTTGTCATGTTGACAACACAGGAGTATGCAACTCTATTTGAGCACATGGTGTCTACAACACTATTTTGTGTGTTCCACCCTTGTAGGCTTATCCTCTCATCACCGCACTTACTTCTGTGCTTAATGGAGGATAACCCATATCTAGTGGACATGTGCTTGGTTGTATGACACATCATGGTACTAACTTCTATGCATTCTGGAAGCTCTCCTGAGGCCTTTATATACAAGCACTCCTAGTGTGTATCATATGACATTCTGAACAGAGCAATGTATTCGGACATACTCTGATTAATTGATCATATCCATTTTTGGTCTACTGTGTGCTTGTGATTGAGTTCTTAGTTCCTGGGTGAATTTTTCCCTTAAGAAAATTCTTACATGGTATTAGAGAAACTTGGAGATTTTCTCATCACATAGTCGTTCAAGACCATCGCTTGCTTCATCACCTCAGCTCGAATCTAGAGTGCTGCAGAAATTGGGAGCGTCTGGAACTAAATCTAACCTCACCATTGCATTTGGAATGTTGATTTGATGAAAATTGGCTACAAAGCTGCCTACCCTAGGCCAAAGTCGATTATGAGGCAATTTTTTTGCAAACCAAAACTCGAAGGACTGATTTGCAAAATTGGTATGATCATTTCAAATCTATACATTTAATTTTTAGATCTACATTTTTTTCATCTACATCTCTACTATTTTTTTTCGGATCTGCATTATTTTTTGAAAAAAATTTGGCCATGGGGCCATAGGAGAGATTTTTTACAGGTGAAGATTAAATCTTGTTGGTGCAAATCTAATATTTGCATCACATTTAGAAGGTCCAAAAACCCTCAAATCGGATTTTGTTTCATCCAAATCGGACATCTGAGGCAAAATCTAGAGGCATTTGTTTTTTGGAGGTGCAGCAATGATTTAGAAAAAATAACAGCAACAAGGATTTTCAAATAGTGATATCTTCCTCATACGGACTCCTTTTTGCAAGCAATATTTTTTGTTTTGGGGTAGGATTTCATGATCTACACATTGGTGTAGGTGGTTTGAGATCTCTATTTCTGAATTTTTCTGCAACTCTAAAATCTCAAATTTTGCCACTTAAAATGTTTGGTATGGGCTCATCTGGACTCCAAATTAGGTCCATTTTTTTTGAAAGTGCATTTTTTTTGTCTACTTTCTAGATCTCCAATCACATTATAGGTTTTGTAGATAGAAATACCACTTTCAGAAATAGGCCCTAAATTGGCAAGTGGCTTTCAAGTGCCAACAACATCTTTTTCAGGGGGGGTTCTTTGATTCTTTGGAGTTTCTTTGATTGGTCCATCATGGAGTCTTGTCAGATTTGTCAGTTTGGTATTAGACCACAATTGACAACAAGGAACTATTACAAATAGAGGACTTCGATAATTGACCATCTAAGAGAACATCCAGGATTGCTTCCTTATCTCTATTCAATGCCACCACATTTTGATTGGACATATATTATCAAGCTTAATCAATTTCTACATAAAATTATGAGTAGGGAATCTTTTGGTCCTCTTAGATTGGCACATTTTCCTTGTGATATTTGGTGGTCTATTTGGGAAGCATATGGAGATGCATGTGATCCTCCATCTCTAGTGGACTTTCTACATCCAGTCACTCCAGCTATGGTTTCTTCAATCTCAAATGAGATCACACCTCCAACTCATGTTGCTCCTATCGATTCTATTTCAGCCATAGATTCTTTGAAATCAATGCAGCAGGATACTTTATGTCTTCCTACTCTTCCTTCATGCGAAGACATCCTTTCAGATATTGCACAATTGTTCATGGAGTCTCACATTGAATATGTGGGAGACATTCTTGATGACATTCATCTTCTTTTTTAGGTGAACACTTCATCTTTTTCCACAATGATAGATTCATGTACTTTAGCACTGCAGGGTACACATGGTCTTCCAAGTGCTGATTTCTTGCCAGACATTTCAACTCTGTTCTTGGAGTCACACACAGTTGATATGGGAGACTTTTATGATGATTTCTTGCGTCTCTTTACTGAGAATGATTCTTCTACATTTATTGTACATTCTCTACATGATCAATCATTTCATGTTGGTGTGATTGTGGATACTTATGTCCAACATCTGCAGGTGATCTCTCTCACATTTGAGAAGACTATTGGTGTTCTAACACAGGTTTCAGAGATACTAATCATCATAGAGATTCCTTCTCCATCCAAGGGATGCTTCTCAAAGGTACCCTTGCCATTGTTTCTTCCAAAGGGGAGGAACGTCATCCAGAGGTCATGGATTAGCTTCTACATTGGAGCACTTCTCACTGATTGGTACACTACTTTTAAGGGGGGGGGGGGACTACCTCATCTCCTTCTTCTCATTTTTGGGGGGGACTTTTTCCTCATAGGAGGTTTTGTCCTTCTCCTACTCTCTTGTATATACATGGATGTATGTCGTAATGGGGTGGTCTTGATTACTCCATCCATCGATGCATCCTCTTTTATCTCTCTTTTTGGGGGAGGGTTTTTCCCATGAGGTTTTCCCTCTTTCCCCGCTTTATGAGAGATTGCATTTTTATTATGTACATGGGTACCTAACATGGCCTAGTAGCTGAGACCCATTATGCATCTTCACCCTAGTTCGTAAGCTTAAGGGCATTCCCCTCAGTTGCACTTAAGGGGGGGTGTTGGTGTAAATACATACTTTACTATTTACACTTACTTAAGTTTACTTAGGTTAATGAATTATTTAATTATTTTGCATTATTTTATTATTTTTATTTGTGATATACTTAAGAGTTTTCACACCTTGTGAGTTGTCATGTTGATAACACAGGAGTACGCAACTCTATTTGAGCACATGGTGTCTACAACACTGTTTTACATGTCCCACCCTTATAGGCTTATCCTCTCATCACTGCACTTACTTCTGTGCTTAATGGAGGATAACCCATATCTGGTGAACATGTGCTTCATTTTATGACACATCATGGTGCTAATTTTTATGCATTCTAGAAGCTCTCCTGAGGCCTTTATATACAGGCACTCCTAGTGTGTATCATATCACATTCTGAATAGAGCAATGTATTCAGACATACTCTGATTAATTGATTATATCCATTTTTGGTCTACTATGTGCTTGTGATTGAGTTCTTAGTTCCTGGTTGAATTTTTCCCTTAGGAAAATTCTTACACTAAGGAGAGAAAAGCCTAAGCATATGAAAGAGGAAAGAGGGAAAACCCAATAGGAAAAAACCCCCCCACCCTCAAAATATGTGCTAGTAAAGCATCTTTTGATACACAAGAAAAGTGTGGATGAATCTTGAATGATAAGTGTCATAGTGTTGAATGAACCTCCTTTGAAACCAAGATGAAAATTAGGATCAATCAACATGAGAGTCACCAAAGACACTACTCGAATAATGAGCAGATAACAAACTAGGTAAAATAGATGTCAATCAAAGATATAGAAGAAAATAATCTACATAGAAGTCCCCAACCAATAAATATATGGAAAAAAAAGGAAAAGAAATCTACTAGTTAAGGATGTACATCACATAAATTTTTACGAGTGACCCAAATGACACTACTCAACCATGCAAAAATAAATTACTAGTTAAAAATATAGGTGCCAATTGTCTACAAAACTGATCAACTATGGAACCAAGGAATCATCAACAATAATAGTAGAAAACCCTCCAAAATTTTGAAATGAAAAGCATAACATGTCTACTGAAATTGTGTGTTAGTAAAAACAAGATGAAGGCAAGACTCATGCAAAAAAAGCATGATTGACTTGGCCTATCTATGATGGACCAATGGAATTCAGTTCAACCTCTATTGTCATTACTATTCCATGCAAGTCTCTACTTCTAATTTGAAGTAGAATCTTTGACTTCCATTTAAAATAGCAATATAGCTTCAAGCAAACAAAGCCAAAAAACTCCATTCTTCAAAAGCTCTAAGTTTCTTTCAATACCTAAAACAAAAAAAATCATTCTCCTTTCAAGTGGTCATGAGCTCTGATACCATGTTTAAGTTGATGAAAGATCAACTCCACAACTCCCAAGAATCACCTGTCATAGAAGAATAAGCAAAAAGCTATGGAGGCTAGAATTGTTAGATCCAAAGATGAGACATTCTTAATGAGACAAAAGAGAAATTTCTATTATCAAAAGTGAATCAAATAAATTACAAAGAGATCAATCCTTATAAAAGGAGACCAAAACCCTAATAGGGGAAAACCTAGGTTGCATGATAATAACTAATAAAAGAATTATTTATTATATGCCCAAAATTTAGCTTAATTAAACTAGAGATAATAAGTGACTTAATAATTAAATCAAAATGATTTAATTAATAAGGTAATATCTAATTACTTGAACAATTTTCAGTAGAAGTAAATTTGATCAGTCTAATGATAAAAATGTATATATTAACTTGAAATAATCAATATATTCCCTATAAGAGGAATATTTATATATTGGATGATATTGTGTTAGTCATGGGCTAACAACATGGAGATTAAATGGATCCATTCTATGGAGTATGAGAGTCATTAAGGTCTCCATCTGATTACCATAATTAGGATCAATTGGAAAATCTCCATGTGCCAAAATATTTTGATGATCTCAACATATGCATATGAGATTGGCCTTGGACAGAGAATGTCCCATCCAAGAAGAATCTTAAGGGGTGTGCTTCCAAGAAATTGGAGAGCTAGCTATGAGCTAGGAAGTCCCATTTGGAGATGTCCTTAAGATTGCAATTAAATTAGAGGTTAGAATAATATAGTTAGTTTTATTATTGTTGTGATTCTAACAATTTTTTGTAGGTATTACTTGTCCCAAGATAACCCTAATAGATGGGACATTACATCCTTGGTCTTCATGAAGAAAGCTAGTGTCAAATCAAGTGTGAGTCTTTACTCATATGTCTTCAACGGAAAGAAAGGATTTCCATGTTCCAAAGGATAGATGTGTGGTTAAGTTCATTAATTAAGCACAAGTATAATCAATGCACCTTTTTATTATCATGATCTTTGATTTATTTAAGACATGTAAGGGGGTTGATTGTCACTTTGTTCAATAATCTCAATTATGCTCTACAAGAAAAAGTTGTCATTGGGGTCACCATCCTACCTGCAATGTTTTATTCAAAAAGTCTGGGAGTGTGTTGTTCTGGGTTTTGGGTTAGTTTTGGTTCATGTTGGGATGAGGATGGGTCTCGATTCTATGACACCTATGCATTCTAATACCCCCATGTTGGTGTTTTTTGTTCTTTTTGTGTCCTTTTTTATTTGTTTGTAGGGTTGTGTTTCTATTCTAGTTTTCTAGGGGGGTTTGATTCTTCCTTTCACTTTTATTTGGTATCTTTTTTTCCTCACCTCCTTGGTGTGGTTTTTATTTAAGGCAATCATTTGACTCCTTTGGTTGGGCTTGTGCTTTATTTTGTTTTATTTTGTTCATGTGTTGTCTAGTAGAGCTTTTTTGGCTCTAGCCTTTTTATTTTGAATAGTTGTCTTACCTTCTTCCAACAAAATAAGCTAGGTAGTTTGGATTTTTTGACCACCATAAAGTTTTCTAGGATTCATAGTGCAAAGTGCATCTAGTAGTAAGACAAAGAGTCTAGTTTCATTTTTTTTACTTATGGTTTCTCTCAGTTTGGTGGTGTAGTTTTACTTGCTTTAGTTTTCTTTGGTGCTTTCCCTATTGGGATGTGGTTTTCACCATCCTCCTTTTATCTTAGTTTTTCATGAGGTAAGATCTTACAAGTTGAGATAATTTTATTGGATCCAACATGGAATTATAGGAACACCTCCATGGGTGTCTTGGGTGGTGATTTTATTTGTCCAAGATAGAAAAGTATGTGTATGTTGTCACTATTTCATGTGCATGTGCGACCTCACTCCTAGTAGAGTAAGTGGTGGCTCATTGGAATTATTCTAGTGGTTCCATGACCTTTGGGGTGGCTTTTAATCATGGTTTTCTACCTTTCATCATCTACTTAAAAGCTACATCTCTTCCCAGGCTAAGTGTCTTACATCGCTTACATCAGGTTGTTGCTAATTATTTTGAATTCAAATGGTTATCACATCAAATGTATCTTGCATTTATTAATCCCATAAGTCACATGAATGAATATAAAGTAATACTCTTATCAATCACATAAGAACAACTCTATGTCACAAGCCACATTTTCAGAAGTTTTTTCTAAGGAACACATTTTTGGTTTTTGGTGGCAAGTAGGTCATTCATATTTTGTCAAGTCTAAAACTATCTTCTTTTTTTTACTCACAAGGGTTATAATTGCAGGTTCTTGATCTTTAGTGATATTTTCCCTTACCATTGGTGAGAGTTATTTTTCATGCTTCTGAGGTATGGCTTCCATAAACCATTATTTTTCTCTTCTCATAATTTAATGTGTATATAGGTTTTTGGGTTTTATATCCCTTTCTCTCATGGCACATTTCACCTTTATAAGGAAAGGAAGACATGAGGTCCCAAAAACTTGAAAATCTTTAGTCTGATAAAAGAATATTTTGAAAATATGATCATTATATTAATGAATTTTTGGTCTATGTAGGTGCTATGGGTACTAGCCTTGGAGGACCAGAAAAAATATTCGACTATCATGGCTAAAAAAAGACTGGTGTAAATTCTAGAAGATGGAGACCACCTAATAAAAAGGATAATTATGAGGAAGGATAGGAAGATGATTCCTTAAGGGTTCTAGGTTAGACAAATCCCAAGATCTAAACCATGGAAGGACAACTTTCCAACATAGGATTTAAGGCTTCCTAAGAAGGGAAATTTTGGGAGTAGGAAGTTTACAAATTGAAGGATTCTTGCATGATTGGCACTCTGCAAAAGTGGGTCCAAAATATTTATCTTCTAGGTTTGACAAATTTTTCCCTTCCACATTTGACCCTCTCAGTAATGTAACATTGGAGGATACATAAAGATGGCTCCCCTACAAGAAATATTTTACCATGTAGGGATCCTTTTGGCCAGCCTCAATACCTTCTTCCAAGGAGCTTCACTTGCTTTTAGAGGTATCACAACTCTACAGAATATAAATATGGGTCTAAGATTTCCTTTTCCTCATGACTTGATTGGGTGAGCTTGCATTACGTAGTAGTCATTATTCAATATTCGATGTCTAGGAGTCATGAAACCCAAGACCTTATGGTATGCAAGTGGGTGTGTTGGGATTCCTTTTGATTCTAGTTGTTTGTCATTGTTCTTAGTTGAAAGACTTATTTATGATGTAGTAGGTAATAAATGATGGCAGATAAAGAATTTTTTTTGTCAAATTGTGTTTTTTCTTATGTACCTAATGCATTTAGATATTTTCAAAGGAGTGGAGTGCTCTTATCAATCACTAGGTTACTTGAAAAGATAACAGATAGAGATGAGAAAAAAAAGTGTTTATAGATAGTACTTATGGATGTGATTTTTCTTTTAAAATCCCCTCCATCATTCGTTTCTTCTTTCTATCCCCCTCTCATGGCTTTTCATTTGTAATCTCCTTATCCATAATCTATTTCTATGTGAAGATAGTAATAGATCTTACAGACTTAGGAAATAAAGGTGGTATGTTGATTAATTAGGGTTAGAATTTAAGCTCCCACTCAAGAGTTGTAGATGATTGTCTATAAATAAGAAGAATGTCAACTAGTCTAGGGTCAATAAATTTGATGATTTTACCCTCCATTTCATTGTAACATGATCATTATGAATGAAAATAGTACTGTATTTATGCAATTTAGATTCCTTGAAGTAGTTTTTGTCTCACCCAGTGCATGCTAGTTTTGTCAGTTATTTTTAGAGTAGAGGGATCTTGGAGTGTTTTCTATGGGATTTATTTATCTTTAAAAGTAGTGAGATATTTATATTTTATTTCTATTATTTTTAATGGCTTCGATAAAACAAAATGATATTGTTTACTTTGGCACCATTTCATTTGTAGCACTTAGTTGTGTTAGATTTATTGATTGAGCATATGTTTAAGTTATTCTATCATTCAAACATGTATTGTTCATAATAATAGAACAAAGTTAGATTATAGGTAGATTAAATCTCTAACCCTTGTAGGCCCTTTTAATTTATGTAATTTTATTTCTATAACCCCCTAGTTTCATCCTATGGTATTTGCCCAACCCAAATCATGTGATCCATTACCAAAACCAATATGGACAAAGAATTTTTGAAGTATGTACCAAACTTATTATAAATGTAGTCACCTTCCTATCCAACTTTTTCTATTCCTTGCATGATCAAGACCTAATCTACATGAGCTTGGAAGTGGAAGGTTTCTATTTTTTTCTCTTTCAGATGATATTGGCCAAACATTCTAGTCCAATGACAATTTTTAATCTATTGGTAGTGCACAAAAAAGTTTGGTCAATAGATAAATAGCACTAGAAGGAGGTCCCTTTTGATCCTTCTCAAAATTGTCTCACATGCTATTGGTGATCCTTGGTGTTGTTTGATCCTCTGTAGTGTAAAAATTGACCCAGGGAAGTTTGAGTTCATTAGATCTGCCTTATTTTGGTTTTGGATATGAGCACCTTGACTAGTCTCCATTTGAATGGTCATTTAGTGAGTATCGTAACCCTAAAACCTTACATTGACTCAACTCATTTTTCATGACTCACCTTTAGAAGTTGCAATCATCTACCATTCCTACAAGGTTTGTAGAGCTTAGACCTATAGTTTGAAATAATAAAAAGAAATAGAAGAAGAAGGGAAAGGTTTCCAAGCCTCAACCTATTATCACTACTCAAAGTGTAACTACATCCCGATCACTAATAGGGATAATGGTTGCCCCATAGAAGTTCACATTTCTCAAGATTCAGTTGTCACCTTTGGAAGGTTTCCCCACAATGCACAAAATGTCATCCCATCCTCAGAAACTATGCCCTAATTATGAACATTTGGGTCCCTGAATAGCAGAAGAGCTTATCCAGGCATTCAAGGATGCTCTATTAGAAACAATGTAGAACATGAAAATGTCACTTGCTTCTTATTCCCTATGACCCTTGACCCTAATGAGATAAACTTGTATCTTAACCTTCCTACTAGTTTCATCAACAAATGGGTCAATACAGAGGGGACTTTTCTCATGGAGTTTCTTTCCCAAATCGATCATGCATTGTGTCATTGTTAGTTCATTGGAATTAAAAGGAGCCCAAAAAACCTTTTTCATTATTTAATAATCAATTCCAGCATGCTCTTGAATGGTATTCAAATGCTTTTGTACCCACACCAAAACTTTCCCTGAGGACTTATTTTGATATTATTGATCAAGTTATGTTAACTTTTATTATAAAGATTGTGCTTCAAACAAACTTAGATACCTTGGCTAAAGTCTACACCTTATCCTTGGAGGTTTTGGCCCAACTTACCAATCATTCATTTGATGCTTGAAAAAGTATGTCATGTCATCCCTAGTCCATAGTAGCTCCTTGCCTAGGTAGTTATAACATGATCCCTATGGTAGGATTACAACCTTATCCTACATCTCATTATTCTTACATGCCATAGGATAATTCACCCCCTCCTCTAGAATATTCTTATTGGACCCAAATAATGGTATTAAGGGTATGTAAGACTTCATTTCCTACATCAACCCCCTAGGATGCACCATCATACAATGTCCTTTCTTTCTTATATGTCAATTAAAGTGTGTAAAACCACATTTTTTAGGTGTAGGTGTAGTCTTCACAACCACCAAATTAAGTTACTCATCTCAAAGTTGACATAGAGGCATTCTAGAGGATTATCACTTGTATAGCTAATGATATGAGTCATGTTAAAATAGATAAAACTGTGACAACCAACCAACAAACCGCTCCCACTTAGCAAGGGAATATCTTCTTAAGACAATGAGGTTCCTACCACTCTAGTCCCCATGTTAATAATAATAGTGACAATTACAACCAACGGTTGGGAAACTGCTAATGGAATAACATGCCAAATAATGAGGTATGCCAAATAATGGGGGACTTCCCCCAAACCAATCAAATAGTTAATTGAATATGGGACCTAATCACACTGGCCTCATAGCATAATTTTATCACATGAATAATTGATGTCAATTTCATGACATCGATTTACATTCAAAGGCCAGTTGTGCCATGTTGGAAAAGGTAATTCAAATTTCCCATTTGAACTTGCAGTAATGGTCTAACCAAATGTCTCCAAGTTCCTTGGTGAAACTTTCTAACTCTTCCTTCATACTTCAAACTATTTTTTTATGGGTAGGTTGAACAAGAAGAGAAGGAACCTATTCTCCAAGGACTCTTTGATGACTCCAACCCTACTTATGAGGCCAATGCTTTCACTAACTTGTAGCCTCCTGACAACACCTAGCCATAATTCAACAAGGGCCCCTTTACAATGCCAATCCCACCTAAGAATACTTGCATACCTCTAGACCCTTATTCCAACATGAATCCACCTCCTCCCCTAGGACCATCCAAGAAGCCTCATTTCTTTGTGATGAAAGGCTCAAGTTCCCTAGGAGTGAAGTTTGATATTAGAAGAGTGATGGAAAGTACCAACATTTCTATCTCCCTAATTGACATTCTATTGAGCTGCCCCAAGCATCGGAAGGCACTCCTACAACAACTAAACCTACCTAAAATGCAACTAGCCACCACCAAAAACATGACCTTTAATAATTTTGATGCAACCATTTTTGAGGGAAATAGTAAGGATCCTCCCTTTCTGCTTAAATTAAAAACTTACACAATTTCTTACTGGACTCCAGAGCTTCAGGTAATGGCATGCCTCTCTCCATATGAAAAAACCTTGGCTTGGTCCCCATGCCATCTAAATATGTCATTGTACAGATTGATAATACTACAGTCAGGATGGTGGGAAAGCTTTAAATTGTTCAAATCTAGCCCATCCAAGAACCTTAGATATCTAGTACTATTGACATCCAAGTGGTAGATATCCCTAAAACCTACAAGATGTTGTTAAGTAATAATTGGTCAAAAGCCCTTAATGAGTATATTTATATAGAATTTTCCCACCTATGGCTTCCCTAGGGAGGGGAAGAAAATTATATCAAAGTTCACAGTGAACCATGAATGAGGCAAGTGCTTACTAACTATGGTCAGGTGAGAAAAGTTTCATATGCCCAAATTGAACCTGGCCTAAATTAGGACATGGAGACTTTCACCCTAGATATTTTCTTGGGGGGGAGGGTGCTCCACAATGAGGACCTAGCCATCATGTAGAGAACCTATGATCTTACTATACAATTAAAACATAACATCAATCTTCAGAATAATTGTGCCTCCTTGTCTAATCTCATGTCTAATTCTTGGTACAGGGTCCACTACAAGGGGCATTTCAAGTTGGAATGTGATCCTTATGTAAATGTATCTACTATGAGTCTTTCTAACATCCCTCAAGAGGAATGACAGGAAGAAATCCCTAACCTAGATAGCCCTTCAATGATCATATCTAAAGGGTTAACTTTTAAGGGACCCATCTTGGTATCTCCCACCCCTATGTCTCCCACATCAAATTATAGGTTAGAATCCCCTCCACTAAGATTATTACCCTCTACCCTACCCTATGAGCCTTTACCTATAGAAATAGGACTCTAGTTTGAAATTTGATGGATCTTAGGCCAAGGTTAGATAAAGAAAAAGGGTGGAATTGATTAAACCAAAAGGGAAATCTTTCATTGACTCTTATTGATTGAAATTTGAATACACAAATAATGTGTCCAAGTATGAATCTTTGGTTTTATGTATCCTTTTCTGCTCTATGGAAAAGATTCACCCACCTTCGGGCACTCAAGGACTCAAAATTCATTATCAAACAAGTCCAAAGCCAATACACTTGTCATGAAAAATTATTAGCAACATACTACAATCAGTTTCATGACCTAATTGAAGACTTTGATTCCTTTGGTATCGAGGTCATCCTATGGAAACATAACTATGTATCAAATTCCCTTGATGTATTTACCATAACTCTTGAGCTCATAGCTAGTTCTTTTCTTCGATTCTTTTATGTGGAAATGGTAGAAATCCCATCCATCCTTGAAAATGTCAATACATCCATGTATTTGAGGATAACCATCATATCCTAGAGTTCTTGGCCAATAATAGCGTATTTGAAGATCATATTTTGGAACAAGAAAAAATGGATGATATAGAACAAGAGAGTGACCTAGGAGAAATCTTGGATATTCCTACCAATACCATCTAAAAATGGATGATAGAACTAAAATGTATCTTTGACTCATATCTATCAATCAAAGATAGGCATCCTCCCTCTTTGAAAGGAGGAAAGTATAAGAAGGTTAACCTCGAGATAGATACTATGGAGAAAAAAATGTTCATTGATACCTCCTCCTACCTCAAAGAGAAGGGGAAGATTATTTTGGTTCACTAAGAATAAATTAATGTTACTATATGGAGCTACAAAGATCTAAAGAAATACAATACATATGTGATGCTAGACACCATACCCCACAAACTAGGTGTCAAGTCATTCAAATAGAGGCAAGAAAAGGCCTATGAACCTCATGATCAAACCCTTGATTTATCAAGAGGTTTAGAAGCTACTGTATAGAAGAATAATCTTCCTTGTTTGACACATCACATGGGTAGCTAATTTGGTTCTAGTCTAGAAGAAAAGTCAAGAAATCAGACTATGTGTAGATTTTTAGAACTTGAATAGACTAACAATGAAAGATAACCACCCCTTACCTTCATTGGATGAGGTCCTATAGATTATAAATGGAAGACAGATGATGTCCTTTTTCTATGGATACTCTAGTTATAACTAGATCAAAGTAAATCATGAATACTAGATTAAGACATCATTTGTCACTAAGTGGGGAATGTTTTCCTATAGACATATGCCCTTTAGGCTAACCAATTCCAAGGCTACATTCTATAAGGTGATGGATACATCTTTTAAAGGATTAGTCAACAAATATATAATCATCTACATGAATTATTTAACCATCTTCTCTTGAGACTAGCATGATCACCCTGCCCACCTTGCCAAAAATTTTGATAGATGTCATTGATTCAGTATCTCATTGAACCCCAAGAAATGTATATTCAGGGTCACTAAAGGATAAATCAATAATAAATATCATCTCTAAAATGGCTATTACTATTTACCCTAATAGAGTAGAGGTTGTGTTGAGTTTGTAGATGCTTGGCAATAAGAAAGAAATGAGATATTTATTTGGAAAGATAACAAATTTGTGGCTTCTAATCATAGGATCTACTAAGGTTGTAAAACCCTTGAATGACATGATTAAAAAGGAAAATAAAATTGAATAGATTCTGGAGGCTAAGAAGGCCTTTTCATAGATAAAATAAACAATAGAAGAGGCCTAGTCTTGGGGAGTCTCTATTATGACTTCTCGTTCTATATTTATTCCTATGCATATGTGCACTCTGTCATTGTTGCACTAACCCAAAAGATCAAAGACAGGGGGAACCTATCACTTTCATGAGCTCCCCCTTTAAGAATTCCAAAATGTGATATTCCACCCTTGAAAAATAAGTTATTTCCCTTATCATGGTAGCTAAATAAATGTAGACATTATATCCTATAAAGAAAAAGTGCATGTAATAATTCTAGACCAATCATTCAAATCCTTGGTGATGTAGAGTGAACTCAATGAAAGACATGGGAAATGGATGGCTATCCTACAAGAGTATGAGCTAGAAATACAACCCATGGAGTTAGGTCATGGGCAAGGATTATCAAAATCCATGGCCTCAATTGGCCCCCAAATATAATACAAATCCTACACCATGAAGACTCATGGTAAAGTGATTTAGTGCACCTCCTATTCCATAAAAAAATGTCCAAAAGGGCCCTCATACCAAAAATGTCATGCACTTTGGTTAAAGATAACACATTTCATGATTAAAGGTGGGACCTTATTTTGGCAAAAATTTGAAGGCATCTTAGGTGCACTAATCAAGAGAAAGAAAAGAAGATAATTGAAGAATTCTATAGATAATTTGGAGCTACGTGTGGTTAAGTTGATGCTACAACCCACCATATCTAATGAATGGTTCATAAGAAACAACACTTGGTGAAGGCTTACAAATGGGGTTGCAAACAGAGTGAGTTTAACCATGGAGGAAACTCCATGGTTAAGCATGCTCAAGATGGAGTAGTATTGGGATGGATGACCTCCCAGGAAGTCTTGGTGCTTCACCTATATGAGCATTACCTAGATCCAATGAGAGTTAAGTGTTCCATTTATTATCATGAGAGATGGATTCATGTTGAATCACTACTCATGAAATATAGGCCAATAATTTTGACTCAAAAAATACACAATTAAATTTGATAGCAATATCATAATTATTTACCTTGTTTATTTTGAGATGTCCACAATCATGTGAGGAAATGTCACACTTACCAAAAACATTACTCCAGAGAGTGGAACCCTACTATACCCATTCAACTAGTCTTTGAGGCTAGACCTTTTTTCTAGTGGGAATTTGATTTCATTGGAGAGATAAACCCCAAACCAGTTGCCAGACATTGGTATGTACTAACTATGATAGACTATTATACTAGGTGGTCCAAGGCTATTCCTTGGAAGAACAATATGGAATATGTGGTGATTAAATTTATTTAAGAGAATATTTCCATAAGGTTTACAATTCCTTCTATGCTTATATGTGACAATGACATGATGTTCACCTCCACCAAGCTCCTAGAGTGGGTATATGACAAAAGTGTTACCTTGAAATACTTGAGCAATTACTCTCCACAAGGTAATAGAGTATCCAAATCAACCAAAAAGAACCTATTGCAAGCTACTAAACATCTACTAGAGAGGAATCCCTAAGATTAGTACAACAACCTCATATTCTCATATTCGAACTGAGGAAGCCCAAGGAACTTTTCCATTCTACCTTGTCTATGAGCATAATCCAACATTCCCAATGAATCTATATATTTTAGTCTTGTAATTCATGAGGGAGTTTGATGAGTGGGATAAAATTGTGGAAATTCTTTCTACTCAACCTTGTTCATCTTGAAGAACATAAAGATGTAGCCCTTGAACATTTTATGAAACATGAAGCAGTGGTCAAATAATGGTTTGATAAGAGAGCTCACTATAAGGCCTTTCATATTTTTTACCTAGTCCTAATTTGGGATAAGGCCCATGAGAAGAAAGTGAAGCACACAAGGTTCCAATGGCTCTATCTTGGACCCTACCAAATCATGGAGATCTATGGGGCTAATACCTGCTGTCTCTATTTTTTCACTGGATAGCTTGTTTTGTTGCTTGTTAATAGATAGTTTCTCAAGCATTATTTTGAATAAGGAGACAAGATAAGGGTACTCTTTCCCATTTTGTATCATTGTATCTTTTCTTTTAAATATTTTTATTTTTCTCCTTTGGGTGCACCCTGTAAATTCTTCCCATTTCTTTATTTTTGTGTTGTTGACTCTTGTAACTAGTCAGGTTGAGTTTTTCTTTGGTTTTTTGTTTTTGTCTTTGGGTCCTTTTATTTTATTTTTTTAGGGAGCCTTGTTTCTTTCTCCTTCAAGTACAAATGTATACATGAAATTATGCAATTTCGTGGAAGATATCCTTGGCATTTGGTTGTTCATCTACCCATCTTGCAAATCTCTTCCCATCTTATTATTGTAAATCAAAAATTACAAATATGAACTCAATATGTGACCAACCTTCATCAAATATAGACAACTTTGCTCTTGTTCTAGCTAAAATAGTTGACTAAGTTGACAAAAAAAGGGAAGACAAGAATCATGATAAGAACAAAATAAATAGATCAACCCTACTCAAAACTTGATGAAATTTTAAAGTTAAGTGATATATCGGGGGATGGGTATCTTTTTCCCTCCAAAATAAGAATAGCATGCAAGGATGGGATGGTGAAAGAAATATCCCCACAATGATCAAATTAAATTTTCCATCCTAAGAAAGAAGTATTGCCTCCCAAAATTTTATAAATAAAGACAAAGGGAAAGAGATAACCAATTCCCAAACAATATACAAAATTTGATAAGGGAAAGACAAAATGGAATCTTGAGTGAGCTTTGTTTCTCTATTTTCTTTAGGAATTAAACTATGTCTATTTTATATTCTTAAGATCACTAACTCTTCTTATGCCTTTTTTGATTTTCTTAAGATCACTAACTCTTCTTATTATGCTTCTCTTCTAATGAAGAGTTAGCCCCTTAATACCACAAACACATAATAAAAGTAAATAAACAACAACAATTCGCAAGAATGGATAGAGGGATTCTCATTATCTCCAAAAGTATAGAATTAATAATTTTAGAAATACAACATACAAAAATTCATAGACAGTTTTAATTTAATATTTTGTAAGCCAAAGCCACTAATAACCAACTAGAAGTGTCGTAGACAAACCTCTGAGCCTTCAATATATAGGCAATTTTCTTAAGCCCAAGAATATTTTAGAAATTTATACCTAACCCTTGAGGCCAACCAACCCTACACTATTTTATTTTTCATATTTTATTACATTAGAGTCAACCAAATAATTTCATTTTTTATATTTTTCAGGTATCCCAACTTCTAGAAACCAATTTTTTTTAATTGTAGTTCTAATTAACTATGATCCCCTATAATTCCCACCCACCTGCAACCCATCTATCTTGCTCCCCCACCCCCAAAGCAGGGGAGGTAATGGGCCAGTTGGGGCCCCTATAGGTGGGTGGGTTTAATGTCAATGGGGACTTGTGCATGCATGCAGAATCATCCTACATCTTCATCAGCTACCCCATAGAATAGTAGGGCCCATAGAAAAGTAGGGGCCCCCAACCTAAAATTCTATGGGCCCTACATGATCCCTTCTAAACTACAACACCCTAATCACATAAGTGTTTTCAGTCAAGGTTTGATCTTATTTTGAAGCCCCTAAGACCTTCAAACATGAGTTCAAATATTTTGTACCAAAAAATTCTCAATAACTTCACTAATACACTTGGTATTGCAATGAAACTCAATTGGTAGGCCGATATATCTAAGATGGACCTCCACTTATGAAATCAAAACATTCTAATCTTGAATGATCAACTTACTAAAGATAGTAAGTTTATAAAAATAGAAACTCAATACTTAAACAACACTTAATGAAAAATACAAAAATAAAAATACTTTTGAGTGATGCAAGATTTCCCTTACACCCAGGATGTTCTTGCATGAGACACCCATGATAATTTGAGAAGTGATCCTACCACATCTCAAGTGTTTAGAGGGAAACCAATTTAGTTGATGTTGTACCTTGTTAACCATGATGAATCTTCTTTAGGTCAACCTTTCCATTTTAGTTGATATTCTTCATATGTCATATTCCTTATGGCTCTCCCAACATGACTATCTAGTATATCTTCAATTTCTTTTATTGGAGAAGTAGTTGTAGGAATACTCCCATTTTCTTATGTGACTTTATCTTCAACACTTCCTTCGTGATACTCTCTCATATATGAAATATTAAATATTGGTGATATATTCAGTTCATGAGGAAATCTACTTCCTAGGAACTTCTTGAATCATGCATCTTTAGTATTTTATGTGGTCCAAACTTCTTTATTTTTAACTTATGATAGATTCCTATTGGAACTCACTCCTTTCTCAAATGAACCATGATTTCATCCCCAACTCAAAATTCCTTATCCCTCCTTTTCTCATCTACCTTATCTGTGTACTATGTATTCATTTTGGTGATATATTTCCTCACCTCCTTGTGAATATTCTACAAAATTCTTAGCTTTAGCATTACTTGCCTCCTCTATGTTCAACTTCCTCAACTTAGAAGCATTTCTAAGACTACTTCCATACACCATTTGGGATGGTGATTTACTAGTGCTCCTATTAATAGAATTAATGTATGTAAATTATGTCTTTCCTAAAAATTTCATCCCTTTGGCTTATCATCTCAACAAATTTCCCAAACTCCTAATCACTACCTATTTTTGTCCATTAGTCTATGGATGATGTAAAGAGTTGAACTTAAAATCTATCTTTAACTTCTTCCACAATATACACCAAAAGTACCGAACAAAATTGGTATCTCGATCTAAAAATATTCTCTTTGGTAGACCATCTAGCCTCACTACTTCTATGAAGAATAATTTTTCCACATGAATAGCATCATTAGTCTTCTTATGAGTAATTAAATATACCATCTTTGAAAACTTCTCAACTATGACAAAAATTAAATCATACCTTCCTTGATTTCTTGGTAAACTAAGAACAAAATTCATACTAATATCCTCCCACGGCCTCTTTGGTACAAGTAATAGATGATATAACCCTACATTATGATTTTCTTCTTTTTCCATCTAAGATACTTGACAACTCTATATAAATATCTTGACATCTTTCCAAAATTGTGGCTAACAATAATTCTCACTAACCAAGGAAATGGTTTTATCAAGACCAAAATATCCAATCAATCATCTTCTATGCTTCTCCTTGATAATATTCTCACTCATAGGACTCCTTGGAATGCATAATTGACTTCCTTTGAATAGTATGTTTTTGGTTAATGATTTGTCTTCCTTATCTTTTTGGTTTATACCTTGAGTCTTAACTTGCCCAATGGCCTATGGACAAAAAATAAGTTAACAACATAATGGGTCAGTGTACTTATCTATCAAAGACCCCTGAATTAAAAGGTACATCTCCCTTTTACATGCAAGATTTCCAATGAATTTTATTTTTTTTTAAGGTTTTGGGGGTATTCTCTTAAACAAAGAGATGAAGAGACAAAAACCAAGTTACCCAACACTTTAAGAAACTTGGGAAATTGAAAGGGGGACAAACTCACAACATGCAATCTATTTTGACCTAAATGCAAGCAATGGAAACATTCATAACCAACTATGATATTAGGAGGAAAGGAAGAGATGGTGAAATAGGTAATTGTCAGATTAATCAATAAGCTAATGTTTTGACAATACCTAGATTGTTTATCCCTCGACTTACTCCATCCACCAGTTTCTGACATCCTTATGCAGCAAACTAACTAAGCACAGAAACTAAGGCATATAGAAAATAGAACAAAAGAGATGCTTATGCTAAAGAAAGTAAGACATACAATCTATTGAATGAAGGAAACAAAACCAAGCTCATTTACATTTATTAAATTCTCAACAATAGCACATTCATTCTATACACTTTACTAAAACTAAATGAATAGAAAAATTAGAGATGGACTTAGAGTCACATGTAGTAGTCCCTACTATAGGGGTTTCCCCAAAAGTAATTTTGTTGATCTTAGTAACTTCTCAATAGGTTATATTTATAGGTCTTCTCAAAAATGGCCAGTTAAACTAGATGATTGCTTTGCAGAGCATCCGTGAATAGAAAAAACTAAAAATAGGACAAACTTGAATCATTGTTCATTATAGAGATTGACAAAATACAATGAATGGCTAAAAAAACAAAGAGAAGAGGGAGAATGACAAGTTTGGAAAAGTATCACAGCATCATGTCTTCTTAGGAGTAACTACTTTGGCTCTATAAGATTTCATGGCATCGGTTTCTTTGTCCAGTTCTTAAACATTAGGAATGATGATTTTGTTAACTCAAACCATCTAGTAGTCATGCATCTTAGTCTTGTGATATGCCTATCTATAATGCCTATAGTGACAATGATTATGATGATGATGACTATTATATTCCTACACATCCTAAAAGTTCTTCCAGTCCTATGTTTATGCTTAAAGGGGATGATTCATGAAAAGATATTGATGGGAATCCATATGACTTGAATCTTGAAAACAAAATTGATAAATTGTGTGAACAATACCTAAATGATAAATCTACATTTTTTGATGAAGAGAAAGCATTTTTTTGTGCTAAAATACAATGTCAATGGGATAAGAGTTTCTCTTGTCAAAAACCTCATGCTAAAAATAAAGATTACACTCTTGAGAAAGATCATGTTAATGTTGAACCTTTGTCTTCCGATGCTCCCCTTCCATCTTCTATTTCCTCCACTACCCATACGTCCCCTAAAGATTCTAAGTCTCTCAAATCTTCTACCAATCATTCATCCAAAAAAGATCCTAATGATTTTCATGCAGTTCCCTATAGTTATCCTCAAGGGATACCTCTTAGAGAAACTCAAGCTAACCTTCACTTGGCTGCAAATACCTTTGACAATTCTAAACCTAAAGAGCCTAAGCCTCCATGCACTATAATGCCCACTTCATCTAGTCCTTCATCATCTATTCCAAAGTCTTCCATACAATTCCAACATGCTTCCTTCTCCTTAAGAGTGGCTTCATGTCAAGAGGACTCTAAAAATGATAAAGAAAATAATATAAAGAAATATCAAGATCAAGAACCCTCAATGTCATCCAATTATTTTTACAATGTCTTTGATACGTTTCATGGTTCTTTTGATCCCTTACGCCCTTTCTCATTCTTTCCACCATGTCTTAAGTCTTCTCCTAAGCAAGATCAAGATACTACTTGCACCACTGAGCTTATTGACAATAAAAATGATACTTCCAAAGATGATACTTCCATTAAAGTTATTAAAAATGATGTTGTTACTTCCAATGTTGAGCCTATTGAAAATCAAGAGAAAAATTCTATGCTTATCTTATCGAAAGATCCTTGTCAAGATCAAAGTCTTTCACCTTCTTGTTCTACCACTCCATGTTCCCTTCCACTTTCTACTCTTCCTAAGTCTTCTCAAGCTTTAAGTACTCCTATCAAAGAAGTTGCTCCTATTAAAGATGTTCATGTTCCTATCAAAAATTCTAATGATCACTCTAAAGATGCTGATGTCCTTGATTGTTATATAGATGTTGATGAACTTATTGATTACCCTTTTGCATCTTCCACATCCATCCTTGGACCTCCCCCACCAATACTAGATGCTTCATGTCTTCCTTCCATCTTGGTTCCTTATGTCCCTTAATTTCCCCTCCCAACTCTCCTAATTCTTCATCCATCTTCGATCTTTACGTCTCTCCCTCTCCTATCTTTCCTCAAGATCAAAGTAGATGCATATCCTTAAATCATTTTCATCCACCCACTCACCTAAACCATTCATATCATCCTTCTTCTTCCACAAGTCTCAAGTCTTTTGGAAGTAACCTGAATGTTCAATACAAGAAAAAGAAACAATTCAAGAATCCATATAAAAAAGACCACCATGTCTCCTCTAATCGACATGGAAGCATAAAGTCAAAAGAGATATCTAAGAAAAAAATTATAAGACAAGTACGGGTTCCAAAATCTATCATTAAAGATATTATCTCTAAATCATCAAAAAGAAATGAAAATAGGCCTACGGCTATATGGATTCCAAAGTCTCTCTTGAGAGGGTCTAATGTTGAACAAAAATTGAAGTTGACATTCAAGCTTCCAAAGAATTCCACTTCATCTTCTTCCAAAAGTATTCTTCCATTCCATGTGTCTAAATCATAACCTCTTCTATCCACTTGCCATATTCCTTCACGTATTCCTTCATTCATATTTTCTCCATCTTCTCACTACCCTTCGAGGTGTGTGTTGACATTGATCTTGCCTTATTTCCATCTTCCAATTTCACTTGCTTTGCATAAAGCCATATCCTCCATTTTTTGTCTTCCATCTTCCTTTCCCTACCAACATCTTTGAGCATATCATTTCAACTCCTTTGCATGTCATGGTTTAAAATTTCAAGGAGCATTATCTAAAAATCTTGACTTCTTCCAAAAAACTCAAAAAAAAAGAGAGAAAAAAATTGAAAAAAAAGAAAGAAAAAAAATGAAAATTTTGAAAATGTGCCTTGGTGAAAACCTAGTAATTAGGCACCTTGGTAACAAAAGTAAAGAGAAATAAATTCATCCTATGGTGAAAACCACTCCCTTGTGGCACCTTGGATAAGTACCATGATGAAAACCTAACAAGCAGGCATCATGCATAGTTCTTCTACATCTTTCATCCATTTTGTCTTCTCTCTTTGATCTTGATAATGTTGACCTATACACAAACATTTGGCTATCTTGTAAGATATCTTATGATGATCTTGTTTTCATTCCTTTCATGTTTAGCCTTCATATCTATTTCCCTCCATTTATTCTAGTCTTTTGCTACTCTTTTCGCATTTACCCCTTTGGTCTTGATCTAATAAAATAGAGTAAAATACGATGCTATGAAGTCTCTTGACATGTCTACTCCTCTGGATTGCATCTTTCCCACTTTTACATTATGCTTTATGTCATGCCCAAAAGTAAGGACAAAAACACACACAAAAAAATTTTTTTTTGAACTAATTAAGATAATGGGGTCGAAAAATGTTCTAAATTTTCAAATTTATTTCCTTTGTTCTCATATCGATCTAATTAATTAATTTAATGTTCACTATTAGGGTTGGTGACTATGTTCAATGAATCCATCTTTTAATCTAAGCTTTATTCAAATTATCGCAATTTAAGTCCATATTAAAATTAATCTATGAAGCTCGTAATAGAATAAAACTAATTAATGAGACATCAATTTGTTTAAATTACTGTATTCAATTTCACATAGAAACTTTCTAACCGAGGCAATTCTAAGATTTTAACATCTAACCTCTATCTAATATTAACACCAATACCCACCTAAAAGGAATATAGCACTACTTCCTAAAACTAACAACTAAAATCTAAATATAGGTTTTAAAGTAATCCTTAATACAAAATATAACAATCTAACTTATATTAATCTATCTTTGCAATTAAAAACTAAGACTAAGGTTAATTCAAATAGAACTATAAGTCAAACTAAACGCTATTTAAAACTACTATAACTTTAAGTTTAACTTCTAAATGCCAGAATAGGGTTCCATCTAACTCTTCTCGCAATCTATAAACTAATTAATAACATTAAATAAGGTAAAATTATAACAAATGATGTTAAGAAAAAGACTAACTAATTAATAACTATCTTAATTCTAATATTGATCATATTTTGAAGCTTAAACTTTTACTAATCTAATTATAAATAAAATTAAATAAGTAATAAGACATTAACATTCCTAATTTATATAGCTATTAATGACTATTAACATTACTTAAAATTTACTAATCATTTACATTACAACAAGGTACTAACACTAGGTTATTACTAACTCTAATTTAAACAAGACTAATACTAGTCTAAAATATAGCTATCATTTTAACATTTAAATCATTGACATATACTCAACATCTAATTAACTCTAAGACTTTAATAATATAAAAAAACTAAAGTCAAATTAACCCATTAAAATTTCTATTTATTAGAATACTAAATGACTAATATTCAAACCCCACAACTATAATAACATAGACTTCATACCTAGTATACAAACCCTACACTACCCAAAAAAACCTATAACCTAAGCCCTCTCACTCAATTTGGCTATGAACCTTGGGAAAACTCCAAACACGTGGGCCATACGCAAGGACAGGGTGTTGCCCCAGTCTGCGCGCTACAGGCTGGACACCCACGTCACCCACCTTGCGTGATTCTCAACCAAGGCACGCACTTGGTAGAAGATTTGGAGATGAGTGTTGGTGAAAGGAAAGTTTTTAAATTTAACACCATTACTTTGTGCCCCACCTTCCTCCTAAATTGACGTGACATGCCATAAGTGGCATGAGAAATTCATGCTGGCAATGGATGGGTATCCATGCCTATCTTTTTTTGGAAATGTGAACAAGGTAAGAACATAAGATGGAAAGAAGTATTAAGTGGCGGTTTTCTTTTGTTTTAATTTTTTTTGATTTAATTAAAAGTGTAGGTATGGCAACCTAGGCTAGTACCTAGCTTCCCTAGCGACAAGGAAATTGAATGCAAAAGTTTTATAGGTGAAGATCTTAGCAAGACATGCATTTGAATGTTTTGATTTTAAATGTATTCAATTTATATTTTTTTTTTTTATTTAATAATGATGTTTAGTTGAAAGCCCAAGGAATAATTTAGAGAATATTCTTTGTGACCTTGGAGAAGATTAAAATTTCTCCCATACATTTTCCAGAGAGGTTTTTTCACTCCTGGAGATGCACTTTTTTTTTGAAAGCCAATTTTGACTAAGTGTTGGCATGTTTTATGCTTTTTGGTTATAATGGGAATGAATACTAACCTATTTACAACTTTGATTCCCTTATCCAAACTTACTATTATAAATATGTGTATGAAATTATTCTTTTCTTCTATAATTCAGTCCTCAACGATCAACATGTAACAAGGTGAATGTTCCATTTATCCAGAATTCAAGGTAATGCATAGTTCTTAGTCCAATTGACTTTTGGCAATGATGAAACTTAACAAGGAGAAAGATAACTTGGATCACAATATAAGATTTCTACATCATCTAAATTCTTACACCATATAATTGCAAACTTCATCTTATCAAAATTTCATTTCATTAACATAATTGGAAAAACTTGGGACTTTATAATTAAATGACATTATCCATCAATTTATTTTCTCACAACATATTCAAAATTTGAAATCACACAAGATCAATACAAGGAGGTATTCATGATCATTTTCTTTCTCTATTATTCATCCCGGTTCAAGGCTCCATTGGGAAAGAACCAGTAAGAAAACCCAATGTCTTTGCCACTACATCAAATTCAATTACAATTTACATAATATTACAATTCATTGAGTTTTCTTCAAGGCTTTCACAAGAAATCTTTTATCAAATGTCTTCATTGCATCAAGGGAAAAAATGAAAGAGACAAGAACCAACATGGAGATAACAACACAAGGAGATAAGAAAAATGAACATGCATTCCCACCCGGTTTCACAATAGGTCCATCAATGGACCAATATAGGGGAAAGGTGGATTTTCTCAATAGGAGAATTCAATCACCATACCTTCACTTAGCCCTTTCGGGGCTAAAACTTCAAGAACTTCCATTCTTTCACAAGGCCCTTTCAAGGCTATATCCACAAGGATTTTCATTCTATTCCACATTCAAGAATTCTCAATAACAACAAGGTATGGGATGACAAGTAGGGGCCCATACACCCTACCCTTTCTCCCTCCTCTCACCATGAGAGGAGACTTTACACCATTGAGGTCCAACTAAGGCCCTTTCCCTAACATGGCCACTTCTTCCCTATCCAAGGGTGAGTGTTGCCAAAAACATCCCCATGAAAATTTTTCAAAAACAAACAAAACATCAAGATGGCATATGAATAACATCCAAAGAAAACAAGATAAAATCCCTCCCAAATCCACCCCCAACACACAACAATAAATGCAAAACTACATAATGTCTCCAACATGATTCAAGAAAGATTCAAATATGAACACACATGAAGAACCATTCATGGAGTGAAGAACTCCTATCTTCTTAAAAGAGTTATGGTAATGGTGGTTTGAGAAGAGCTTCCCTTTTTCTTCCTTCAATCTTCAAGACTTCCTCCAAAACTAGAGGATTGGGTGAAAAAACTAAAATCCCCCCAAAAATGCCTCTAAGTATGGTCCTTGACTCCACTAAGCTTCAAGTAACTCAAGATGGAGGTTTGGTTTCACTAACCCAAGTAAGGAGCAACCCATTTTCGAAATCAACCTATAATAGGGTTTTTAAGAGACCCTAAGAGTCAACCTAGGAGGCTAAAGGGTTGAAAAGTACCCCCACCCATACCCTTACCCATAGGGGTACTTAAATTTAATGTTTCTAAGCCTTTAAGGCTTATTAGGAACAATTAAAAGTTAGGAGAATAGTAAGATCAAATTACAAGCTTTAAAGAATCACAATATAAGGTTAGCACAAAATTAACAAGTAGTTTAGCTCCGCTTTTCCGTTGAGTTGTCTCAAGTAATTTTGCTGCACACTCATTGCACACATCAGTAGGTCCAAAACAACATGCATAATTTGAATTACATATTAGAGAAATTATATAAATTAAAGCATCCATTTCTCAATTAAATAGTTGTTTATCTAATTCTACTCATATTTCTAACCTTTCGACTTGCATAACCAAATGTATTAGTGTTGCATACATTTTCTTCATCGTTATACATATTTATAAGCATTAAATGAAAAAATCAAATAACTGAAGTAAGCATCACACATCGTAAAAATAGCTTAACAATGTTCAATGTATCCAATAATGTTTTGACATAACAAAGCATGAGCATCAAAATAATAATGTATCCTCGGTGCTAGGATGGGTCAGGGCGAGGCCTCACACTTTCTTGAATTATCTAATGCTAGCTTTTCATTTCTTGTCCAAATATTCTTTACATGACAATTTTTCCCTAGCTTGGGTACTCTTGAGGTATCAGTCCTTGAAGATCACTTTCACTTGCTTCATACAAGCCTTCCTTATCCATCATATTTATCAGCTTGTTGCTCCATCATGTCCTCTACCTTACTAAACATTGGAACTGCACGATGTGATCATGCTTGAGAGTTTGGTCCTTGTTTTTGTTTAGGGGCATTGTACATTATTTGTACATATTTATTGATCCTGAAAAAATACAAAAAAAAATGATATATTTTAAAAATTCAAAAAAAAATGATATATTTCAAAAAATCCAAAAAAAATGATATATTGTGAAAATTCTAAAAATTGAAAAATGTCCTGAAAAAAGTATGAAAAAATTATATATTCCAAAAATATAAAAAATTCAAAACTTCAAAAAAATCAAAAAATTCAAAAACTCAAAAAAAATAGAAAAAGTGCCTTGGTGAAAAACTTTGAAATAGGCGGCTTGGCAGCAAAAATTATAAAAAGTCCTGAAAACAAAAAATAAAAAAATCCAAGTGGTGAAAACCTAGAAACAGGCACTATTTGAGGCCTTTGCACCCCTATTTCTTAGCGCATGTCCTTGACACTTAGCCTTTCTCCATCATGCCTTGTCCTTGTTGCCTTGGTTTGGAATTGGTATTTGTCTAGGGGGCATAACTATGTTAGCTTTGGTCTCTTGGATGTTTTAGTCTTTAGGACACGTCGCAAACAGTGTTTTTCAACACCACCCCAATTGTATTTTTCAATACAACCATTGACATCGAGTGTTTTTCAACACTTATTGGTTTGGTCTTACCCAGTATCATCATGTGATCTTCCCTTCCTGCAAGCATTTGATCCTTATCCTCGAAACTCAGTATCAATTAACACTTTTAAATTTTAAACGCAATACTTAATGCTTGACTTATGTCATGATTTTTTCTTTGTGTGCTAACTATTATTGATTTTTGTTGAGTGTCCTTGTCTAATAAGTCTCTCCATAATGCATTGCTAGAGGACTTGGGGCATGGGACATGTTTTTATTTTTTTTTTGCTTGCGGTTGTGGTCTTCAAACTCTAGAGTTCTCTTGTTGTCCCCTTGAAACACTTAGGAGATTTGAGGCATCATCCTTGATTGTTTTTGCACAACCGTTCTTATGGTCATCTTGGCATCTATGCCTTGATGTGAGCATGGTTTTGCTACATTAAATTGGGTAAGCTAAGATCGAAGTCATCTTGACCTTTATCTCTTTGATGCTTATGTTAGAATCTTTTCACATTCCAATCTGATATAAATTACATTCATATCTTCATAGTTGCACTTGTGACTAGTGATGATTGTGTGATTTTTTGATGTCCATTAATAATGGCCCAATGATGAAAATAAGTTCTTTTACATTCTCTAATGAATGATAAACACAAAAATCCTATGTTACAGTTGCTCTTTTGCAAGTACACCTTTGCATTTGCATGTAGCTTGCATTATTAGACTTCATGTTAGTTTGCATTTTTAGGCTGCATTATGAGTTTGAGAGGGTTCTCCCTTCATCTTTATTGTGGACTTTTAATCAACTGTGGTCACATTTTGATCTTCATTTCCTTATCTTCTTTCATGATCTCAATCAAAATTTCTATCTTAAACAGTTGATTGATTTTGGGGCATTTTCTTTTCTTCTTTCTATTTCTTTCTATATCTTTCAAACTTCTATCTTCAATTTTCTTTTTCCCCACTTTTTTTCTTCTAAATCACCTTTGGGGCATAATATTTCATGCTTGATGATCTACCTTGGTTCTATGATTCTTATATCTTTCATCTTACATCAAGAACCTTATCTTTTGTTTGATTTGATCAAATTTATCAATTTGTTGTTTCTCCTCTATCTCATTTCGATTTCGATCACGAGGGGGCAGTAATTATCAAATTCAATCTTTGATTTAGTTTTATAAATTTTATCCTTGGCTTTTTCAAGTCAAAATTTATTTGTATTATTTGTCCTTATGTGTTCTCGATTTGACCATACATCTGGGTTATTTTGTGATCCCAAATTGACCTCATACTTCAATTTCTTTCTTTGACTACATGTGTTCCCAAATCGATCACACATTAGTCAAAGAGGGGCAAATATATGCACCCTAAAATGGTTGCCTAGACTATGGGCCCCCATTATTCAATTTATCAATTTATCAAATTTCCTGAATCAATGGTTTGCAATATTTTATTAAATCAATTCAAATCAATTTCCTTGATCAAATTCAATTATTTATTTTTCTATGGTTGATCATTTTATCCTAAGTCTTATTCAATTAAAAGAAAATCTCCCTTTTAATTAAATTAAATAATTCCCCATTTAATTAAAAGAAAACCTCTCTTTTAATTAAATTCATCCACATTTAATTAATTAAGAGAAAAACTCATCTTTTAATTTAATTAAATATTTCCTATTTAATTAAAAGAATTTGCTCCCTTTTAATTAAATAAAATTCCCACTTAAATATCTCTTTATGATGAAAAGGAAATTAAATAAATAAAAAATAAACCCACTTGAAAAAGAAAAAGAGGAAATAAAATTTTAAAAAAAATAAATCTTTTTTTTATTTTCTCTACACTTAAATGCACGTATCTCTAAGTGGACTTATCTTTATCCTCTTTCCACTTTCTTCTCAACCACTTCTCTTTTCTCATTGGTGGAATTTTGTCTCACATGGGTCAAACTCTATTATCCCATATTGGTTGTGAGAAGCATCTCACCTCCATATTTACCTTTATAAGGTAGAGCCCTCTCCTCATTTTGAACAACCACAAATCACCCACAATTATACATTCACAATTCACCCATGATTATGCTATTGTTATGCTGCAAGATTGGAGAGCAAATTTTGAAGGAGTTTTGAATGCTAAAGCTTTTGCAGAGAACTTCTATCTTCTTGTCTCATTCTCTCTTTCACCCATGGCTTTCATCATGGGCTTTTATCATTGCATTTGCATATTAGTTTAGAGTCATATTTTCTTTCATAGATTATATCTTGCTTTTTTTTGCATTGTTATCATTTAGATTAGGTTGCATCTTTATTTTTATAAATATTTGATGATCATGGAGACTAGCACTCTTTCTTTTCCTCTTTGAATCTCTCATTTCATGGTGTACTTGCATGGGCATAAACTAGGTCAAACTGAGGGCCTCCATTGCAAACCCTTGCACTCCATGAATAGAGAGCTATGAGTTGCCATTTGAGACCTCACTTTTGAGAAATCTTGGATATAATGACTCCTAGAAGTGTGCCCACATTTTAGGCATACAGATGTCATACTCATAAACTTTTTTGATCCATGCACCTCTAGTGTTTTAACCTATTTCTTGTTGGATCAATATGCTTTTGATAGCTAAATTGGGTACAAATACAACAAAATGATAGTGAAGGACATAGAACCTAAAAAATTTGAGTGCTCTTACCACTACATAGGAATGCTTTTCCATTTGATAGTATCTCAAATCATGCTCTTTAAGGGGAGTACTCATGAAATCAATTGGCACTTGGATACGTTCCTTGTTTTCTTGCATGAGCATTGTAGATAGTGTATGGGCTGAGTCATAGAAATACAATATGAACTCCTTAGTATAATTTGGATGTACCAACATGGGTACTTTGGCCATGGTGTCCTTAATTTTATTGAAGGTCTTTCTTCTAGAATCATTCCATTTGAAACTTTGACTTCCTTTCATCATATCAACTATGCATTTAGTGATTCCTAAAAAATTAGAGATGAAATATCTTATAAAGTTCACCTATCCAAAGAATGATTTGACTCTAATTTTTTTTCCTGACAAATTCAACTACTGGATGGCTCTAACACATTCTAGGTCAATCCTAGTGCCTTCTTGGGAGACTATATGACCTATAAATTTGCCTTCTATAACACAGATGACTGATTTCTTGGTATTGAGTGAAATGCCATGTTCCCTACATCTTATCAATACTTTATCCAAGTCTTTTAGGTGATTCTCTCATTTTTTGGAGAAAACTATTAGATCATCTAGGTATATGATCATGATTTTATTCTTGACATTAGAAAAGGATGTGATGATCCCAAAGGGCATCCTATTATATGTGAATGTTTCCCAAGGGGTGGTGAATGTTATCTAGAACTAATTTTTGAGGTTCACCTTGATTTGATTAAAACCCAAAAATCCATCTAACATGGACATCATTTCAAAATTGGCCATTGTTTGTAGTAAATGATCCATATTGAGCAAGGTGCAATTGTCCTTTAGAGATGCCTAATTCAAATTCCTAAAATCCACACAAATTCCAATCTTCCCATTCTTTTTTTAGATAGGTACAATATTGGCTACCCATGTTCAATGGTATATGGAGTAAATAATTCTTGCTTCTAGCATCTTTTGAACTTCCCTAAAGATGGCATCTAAGACCATAGGGTTGTAGTTACACTGCTTTTGCCTAAAGGGAATGGCTTCAAGCTTTATGGGAATTTTGTGCTTGAATTCACCATTCCTAAAGGTCTTTAGTCTTCATATCCTAAAACAAATACATCTTGGCATTCTGATAATAATCCCTTTGCTTTTTCCCTTTCTTCCTTTAAGTAGCTACTAGTAATATCAACCATCTTGGGTTTTATATTTAGTGCCAATGTTCATTCCTTCATATTCTCTAGAAGTCCCACATTTTCTTCCCCTTTCCCTTCTAATAAATTCACTATTCATATCCAATAGTTTCTCAAGGGAAAAAAGATGTTGAAGGATCTTGTTACCTTTGAGTTGCTCAACTCCAAGCTCCAACTCCTTCTTGATTTTAGTGAGAAATCTTTGTAGGTATTTTTGCTTTATTTGAAGTACTAATCACTAAAAGGTTTGGAGCCTTCCAGGGAAGATTGGATCTACATATCATCATTGAACACTTGTCATGTCTCAACATTGTTAGGAATGTTGGGCCTGAATAAGACTTCAATCTTGTACTAATTATCTATAAAATCTAGATGTGGGAGTAGAAGAGAGGATGATGCAGTTAAAAATATGCCCTTGCATTCTGCTCCCTTGGAATAGCTTGTATTGAGAAGGCATCCAGGTGCTCAATCTCATCCCAGACCCTATTTCTATAATTCCTAAGCCTAGCATTCTTTATAGTGTACTGATCTCAAACTTGTTTTACTATAAGCTTATCTTCTTCTTGTGCTTTTAAGACTTTTGCTCCTCTCTTCTTTGTAGTAGTGATACCTAATAGCAAGGCCTCATACTTTACTATTTTATTGCTATTTTTTAATTGTAACTTGTATACAAGTTGAGATAAATCTCCATCTAGGGATGCAAGTAATGCATCAACTTCAGACCCAGCAGTAGCACAACTACCATCAAACTCTAGGGTCCAAATCTCTGGGTCATTAGGAGGCTTTCGTTGTTCCTCAAACAAATTGAAGGTGGAGAACATCATGTAATTTTTTTAACTCCATCTCTTGATATAGGATGTATGCCTTAGGATCATTAGACTTCAAGACTATGAATTTTTCATTCTCTTAGGGTTCCAACTTGATCTTATTTTTACCCACAGGAATAATGGCATGAGACCAATCCATCTTGATTTCCCCTCCCATTTCCCTAAAAAATCTACTACTCAAAAGCATACCATACCTAGCTAGAATATCTACTACCATGATGGTTAGCTTCATTCTCTTTACAGGGTGTGTGGCCAATGATACTTGTGCATCTTTCACTTGATCTAATAGAAGGACTTGCTTTACATCCATGGAATAGGAATGTCCAAATGTGTTGGTAAGGTTCAAGCTAAGGGCACAATAGATGGAAGCGGCCATGATATTATCCAGAGCTCTAGAATCAATTATGCAATTACTAAGCTTATGGCCATTTATGTATAAGGACACATAGAATTGATCAGGCTTCTAACCAAGGGAGGTAGCCAAAACTGATTCTTCTTCCTCTTTCAAGAGCATAGGAAAGATAGGATCTTCATTAGCTAATGGTCCACTATCCAGTTGAGGTTGGTCATTGCTAATGGTAGAGTTGTATTAGGTTGATTTTTGGCATTGGCATCACCTTTACAATAATCTACTAGCTTTTGCAATTCAACAGGATGAGTTTTGAGATAATCAAGGGGAGGCACTTGGATATAAGTATCCTTATAATATTATATTGTAGAGACCTAAAAAATTCCTAAACACTATATTAATTAATTTACTATCTCCTTTGACTCTATAATTAATTATTAATTAATTAATTATATTTTGTCGTACTCTTCTACTTATTTAATTAAATGGGTTCACTTCCCTAAGGCATTTTGAATTTAATTCAAATACTACCCCCTAATGTGTTAAATTCATTTAATGAATAGTGATATCATAAATCCCCTTTTAAATAAATTCAATTTATTTAAAATCCTCCACATGCTTAATTTTCTTAAACCTAATTAAGATTAATCAAAATTAATCTTAACCCTAACCTTTCCATTGCCAAATTTAATAAATGATTTCATAAAATCATTTATTCCTCTCTTATCCAACCAACCTTTTATATGAATTTCCAATTCATTTATTCCTCCCCTTAAATAAAATATTTTATATTTTATTTAAGATTCCTTGTCTCTAACTTTGGAAATGAATTTGTAATTCATGATCTACTTCATCACTCCACTTAATCATTCTAAAATGATTTATGGACCTTGACCCCTTTGGAAATGAATTTGTAATTCATCTTCCACTTCACTTATTTCTAAAAGGATTTATTCCCTTTAGTCTCCCACTCTCTCCATTTTCAATTCTTCCATTATGACATACTCTCATTCTTTAATTGATCCCATTATCTCCCTTTCTTTATTAATTTCCCTTGCCACCCTTGCATGGCCTATGTGTCTCCTATGTGGATGCCACATAGGTGCCACCTCCTCAATGTCTCCCACAAATCTATAAATAGAACCCTTGTCTCAAGCAAACATATCTCCCTCATTTTGCATTGTTATCATGCTAGTTTAATTCTTGAGATTTTAGAGATTTCATGTTTAGAGATAAGTCTTTGGTAGATGTTTTAGATTTCAATTATTTGCATTGATACTTTCATATCACATCCTCTTGGAATCCTCTTGAGATTGGCTTACTCATAGTCATTTCTTGAAATCATTCCTTTCACTTGTATAGCATAGGATCATACTCATTTTCATTACATTGGGATTCATTAGTTGTGTTTAGGAGAGAACATCCACATCCCACAATCTAGAGCACACTGATAAGCCTTCTTATGGGTGCCCTTGTTGAGCTACTCCAAGGTTGCATGGGGATCCTTTCATTGGTTGCATTAGTTCTAAAACTTGAGTAGATTAGGTGTGTTTTGATCTTGATAGAAATGTACAACTAATTTTTACTTGTTTACACGTGATCCCAATAGAGAAGGATTTTCACATATACATGTATTATGTCAAATGAGGAGTGAGGCTTACCATTTGGGTTGAACCTTGTCTTTCCTCCAAGATGAGGAAGTGGGTTCTCTAGCTAAGGCTACTGAAGGGCTAGTGGTTGTGTTCCAAGAAGGAATAAAGTTCACTAGACTCTTCTCTCTCTAACTTCTTGTAGCCACAATCATCTAAATTTTGTCTAAGGTGGTGAAGTAGTCACCTCCAACGTTTGAATCTGATTCATTATCCAAAAAGAATGTTCTAGAGTCACCATGGGGAGTAGAATCATCTTCACTTTCAAGGTACTTGATGGTTAGCTCATTACTAGTAGTGAGCTACTTATATCTATTAATTTCTAGGTAGAAATCACCAGTGTGATCTGCTCATAGATGAAAAATGCATATATTTTTCTTTTTGGGAGGTGCCTCAATAGCAAGCTTTTACTAAGCAGATGATAATTATAATGATATTCCTTCATGTGGCCTTTGGGGAATGTCTTGATATGGCTTCTGGAGTAAAGAAATGGGCATCCCCATTTGTATTTTCATGGTAATCATTTTGTTAGATAGATTTTGAAGCATTTCTTTAGTATTCTTGGTTATGCCAGTAGTAGAGCTTTTTGAGGCTCCACTCTAAATTTCTCTTTTACATTTCTTAGCTACTATCAGATCATTCTCCAATTTCATTGTCAGGGTCTAAGAAGCTAGTAGATTAGCCACATGTGCACACCTAATTTGAAAACTTATGTTAGGGAGCATGGAGTTGATGAAGAATATTTTTTGGTTGTCTGCAGTAGTTCTTCTTACAGTAGGGATCCTATTGACCAACTTATTAAACTTTATAATGAAGTCTCTCATAGGAACATTGGGTTCCTTCTTTATCTGGGTAAGTTGAGTCAATAGAGTGTGTTCATCTTTTGTACTCTTGTAGCATGCTTCAAATTAGTTTCACATGTCATCCTAGGTCATGATACATCCTACTAGAAGGTACTAAAACTAGTAAGTTGCATTCTCAACCAGGGTTTCCACAAACATCCTTACTACTACATCTTCATGTTGAGTACAAATAACACTACATACGGAAAAGAAATATGTGATGTGCTCATCAGTAGAGACCTTTCCATCACCATTGAATATGGGAACATTCTTTTAAGAAGCTCTGAGGAGATCATTATTAGCAGAAAGTTGTAGAGGGCCAATAGCATTACCCCAGAGAATAGCGATTGAGGCATGGAGGATTACTAGTATGGCTTGAAAAGTGATAGCAGTAGGGGTAACTACTCTGTGAAGAGTGAGGGTGTTGAAAAATGATGGGATTTAAGTGTAGAAAATGGGGGAAAAGATGAATGATTGTGTATCTAAGAAATAGGGTGAGGTGGTAGAAAAAGACTACCATAGATAACTTAATATACTAGATCCTGACAGTGGGTTCTCCCTCTTCCTAGAGGATCTTCCAACATAGAGAATCTATCTTTCTACAATTCTCCAAACATAGGGTCAATTTTCCCTTTACCATGAGCACTATGGGTATACATAGATCCAGGGTGAACTATCTTAGTTCACAATAGGTGTGCTTCTCTTAATCATCTTTCCCATTAAACTCCCTCCCAATATTCAACATTGGCTTCTTCTCTTTCAAGGGGAAAACTTACTCGTCTATATTGGTTAAGGGACTTTGTGCTTTTCTAGGCAAGGGTATGCAATTTATTTATTATGTCCTCTTATTCATCTTCGAAACCAAGGTTAGGTTGCACTACTACAATTTTTCCCTCATGAGGAAACACCATTTCTCCTTATGAGTTGTTATACATGACTCAATGAATTGAGTGCCACAGAGATAATCTCTAAGTTTCTTAGTAAAACTATAGATAGACATACTAAGAAAACTTAGGACATATGAATAAGTCCCCAATAGAGTCACCAAAAACTATTGGTTAATAGTTTGTCTTCATTATCTTTTTGGTTTATACCTTGACTTTTGACTTGCTCAATGGCCTATGGAGGACAAATAAGTTAACAATAGAATGGGTCAGTGTAGTTGTCTATCAAAGACCCCTAGATTGAAAGGTACATCTCCCTTTTACATGCAAGATTTGGAACAAATTTTATTTTTTGGGTTTTCAGGGTATGCTCTTAACTAGAGAGAAGACGAGGAAAAAATTTAGTTGGCCAACATTTTAAGCAACTTAGGAAATTAAAAGGGGGACAAACTCATAACATGCAATCTATTCTGACCTAAATGAAACAAATGGAACATGAATAACCAACTATGATAGCAAGAGGAAAGGAAGGGATGGTGAAAAACAGAATTTCTAGATTACACAATTAGTTAATTTTTGGACAATAACTAGATTGTCTATCACTTAGCTTACTCCATCCACCAATTCTTGGCCTCCTTATACAAAAAACTACATTAAGCACACAAACTATAGTGTATAGCAGAGAGAACAAAAGATATTCCTATGCTAGTGAAAGTAAGACATACAATCTATTGAATAAAGGAAATAAAACCAAGTTCATTTACATTCATTAAATTCTCAACAATAGCACATTCATTCCATACATTGTACTAAAACCAAATTACTAGTAAAACTAGAAATAAACTTAGAGTCACATATAGTAGTCCCAGCTACAGGAGATTTCCCAAAAGAAATTTTTTCAATCTTATTAAATTCTCAAAAGGTTACATTTATAGGCCTTCTAAAAATTGGTCGATTACACTAGATTATTTCTTTACAGAGCATCTCTAAATAGAATAAACTAAAAATAAGACAATCTTGAATCATTGTCCATTACAAAGACTAAAAAAATGCCATGAATGGCTACAAAAGGAGAGAGAAGAGAGAGAATGGCAATTGTCTGGAAAAGCATTAGATCATTATGTCATCTATTGGGACTGAAATTGCATGGTCAATTTTTAGTCACATATTGAAAATTTTGAGAAATCAAGCCCGATAAAATCTTTTAAATGCACATGTACCTAGTTGTACCTTGAGAAGCTTATGAGGTGTTTAATGCTTCTAGCACCTTCCATTCAGTATGCCTACTCATTTCATGAAGTTAAATTGACATTCTGAGTCATTTCGTGAAGTCCCGTTTTGAGCATTTGTCAATTCTACATTCACTCGTGTCAAATAATGATAGGACGTCATGTTTGCAAGTGAATACCTCACACCCAGTAATGTTTCAAGACTTGCCACTTTGGGAGTGTTTAGTTTCCATACCTAAGAGCCTATTTTTAATATTTTGAGTCATTTCAAATCCGTTTGACTAGATTATGAGTCCCTCAAATTTTGTCATTTAATGTTGTCATGTTGATGCAATTGTTCTGAATTCTGGAAGGCCTTGTTTGATGAGTTATAACTTTGACCTAGTTGATCAAAATGAGGAAATTCCTTTTGAGTTGCATTATAGAGGTCAAATACTTGTTATTTTTCAATTTTTACCTTATGATGAATCTATTTGATTAGTTTTCAATTGCGATTCCAAATGCAATTTTTGACTTTTATTGGTGTCAACAAGTGCAGATTTGTTGGAACCCCTATTCGTGATGTCATAACTTGAAATCCATGATAGGTGAGATTGAATAGATTGTACAATTATTTTTTTCTCTAAAAATACTTCAAGTGTTCCAATTTTCAAGCCTTGACAAATCCATCTGCACACTTTTCTAGGTCAATTCCATTTGCAAAAAACACTTTTTCTAACGTTGTTTCTAGTCTACAAAATTCAAGTAGCCCACTTTGACTGCTCACCAAATTCACCTAGTTATTTTTCATAGGCCCTAATTCCAAATACATACTCTCCTCATGGCAGTGAAAAAATGCCCCAATTTTCGTGCCCCTAAGTATCAATTTACCCAATTTTTGAACCTGATTCTGAACGCAATTTATGGTTTTCTGACATGTTTGTTTGCGGGTGATTTTAAAGAAGTAACTTTGATAGTCAATATCTTTCGATTGAAAATTTTTCATGACAGGAGATTTGACGAGATGCAAGTGTGCAAAATAGAGAATCAATATGTTTGATTTTAGAGCCTGGTCAGAGGTTCGGATCTTTTTTAAGGCCAGTCAAAGGACCTCATGATGCAAAATTGATAGTTTGCAGAAAGATGTAAAATGAGCTTCTAATTTTCTTTTAGTGTTGAATTTGTTTCAAATTAGTGCTAGAGGGTGGATAAGTTAGTTTTTCAATTCAGTTGTTCAGAAACAAAACAAAAAAAAAAATTAGCCGGGCCCACTTTGGGGCCCAATTAATTCAGCCAGGATTGACAGGTTACAAGGCAAATAGAGGATGTTTTAAAAATAAAAAGTTATTTATAATTAGATAAGAGGAAAGTGCCTATAATTATAAGAGCAATATAAAACATATGTGTCTCGAGTATCATGAGATTTTAAGATGCTATAAATGGACAATAAAAGAAGCTTTGCAAGGAAACAAAGATAGAGGTTGTTTGCAAAAATAAAAATAAAAATAAAAAGTTGAATAGGATATACTTCTAAGAACTGGATTTAAGGTTTAAAGAGATCAAAAAAGATGCCTTATTCCAAATTTTTGCAAATATTATAAATACAAAGTTGCTTTATTGGTTTCTAGATGGATACAATGTATGCATTTGTGCATATTGTCAAACTGGTTCTAGAAAGACTTTCACAATGACTGGTCCAAATTCATCATCTAAGGAAGACTGGGGAGTTAATTACAGAGAAATAAATGATCTTTTTCAAATTTTTCAAAAAGGAAGAGAGGTTTTTATGAAATTGGTGTCCAAATGATTGAAATATATAACAAACAAGTTTAGGATCTACTTATAAATGATAGATCACAAAAAAGACTTGGGATTTGAAGCATATCTTAGCAAAGTGGACTCATTGTTCCTAATGCTAGCATGTTTCAAGTTGAATCAATAGAAAATGTTCAAGATTTGATGAAAATTGATCAAAAGAACAGGGCATTAGATGCCATTGCACTTAATGAGCATAGCAACAGCTTTCATAATGTCCTAACTATACATGTGCAAAGCGTTACATGATGTGTCATATGCTATATCCTACAATCCTAAGGGTTATGTCTAATGGTAGATAAATAATTTTACCCTTTATGAATATAGACTTTGTATGGTCAATTTGATGGTGTGATTGATCATACAAGATTCACTCTCCAACTAATAATAGGGGTTATGTTAATTTTCAAAAATAATCATGAGATATGCATAACACATCTCACGCATAAGAAATGAGGAAGACCCCATGCTAAGAATAAGATGCCAGCTTAAGTTCAAGAGCTGAAGAAAGCAGGGAGATCCACATTGAAAGTCAGAAGTAGAGAGTGGAAATATTGGAAGGAATTTTGCCTCTTGTCTTGATTATTATGTTTGGCAAGAAGTCTCTATTTTTCAACTCCACATACAAGGCACATTTCAAAAGAGCCCCATGATCTGCATGCATGGAAGCCACAGCTCTTAAACAACACAAAACCAGAAGAAGAGAGGAGCCCACATAGGGAAGCTCATAGCAAGGACTTCACAAGCAATGAATAGGGGCATCTTTTGTGGGAGAATAAGCAGCAAGCACACAAAGGAGGGAACACCATAAAAAGACAAAAAAAAAGCTATAGAAACTACCATAGAGGCCTCCTTGCATTGATCTCCCCTTACTACTTCAATATCAGATGTGACAAAATCATATTGGTGACATTTTGTAAGTTAGTCTTGTCACAATTGTTTAGATGAAAGGTGACTTGACAATCTTGTGATGACTACTTAGATGAACTAGCATTTATGGTAATTAGATATGGAATTAGAAATAGTCAACTCAAAGTGGCATCAAAAGAACTAAGGAACACGCAAACAAAATAGAAAACACACCTTTTTAAAATGCAAGGGGAAGGTCCACATGCAGTAGTGTTGAAGAAAGACCAAGCCATCATGTTAAAGCAAGAAAGCCCCACACATAGGCAAAGGAATTAGGCAGTAAAAGGAAATGCACATCCAACATTTGAGGAAGAGAAGAAAGGACCCCTGTGCCAAAGGAGAATAGAGCCCCACAATTTTGAAGCTGCAGATGTTAAAAAAGAAAACTATCTTTCAAAGAGAGAGTTGTTTGAAGCTAGGGCTGTAGCTTGAAAGAGCAACCCATGCACTTGAAAGATGCACTCACACCAAACCAGGAAGGAGATCATGACATGAAATGAAGAAAAAAGCTGAAATAGTTAAAGCCTTTTATCCCACATTGGGGATACAGGGAAATCTTTTAGTCTTTAAATACAAAAGTACTTAACATGTAAGATGTCTTAAAGATGTTGGCTTTTACAAGCCAAGGAAGCTATGACATGTGTGTTGGAGGGTCCCAGTCAGTTGGTAGGTCAACATGTAATGCTTTGAATGGGCATCAAGTTGAGGCCACCGAGAAGTGTTGCTAGAAAACTAAAAATATCATCGAAAAAGGGGAATATTTCTGGTGGTCACTATGTTGCCACTAGAAAATAGTGAGATTTCTAGCATGCAACATAGCAACCTGCCAAAAAATCTCAACTCCGGCTAGTGACCCATCAAAAAACTAAAAATTTGGGGAGGACTTAAGAAAGCAGTGTGAGTCTCGCCTGCAGATCCGATAACGAATCAAGATGTGACAAGTGGAAACTAGGCACTAGGAATAGAATGACTCAGCAATAATGTGAAGTTTTGGACTAACCACAAGGTGCCACATGGCATAGACTGCAAGGAAATCTATGATTTGGCAAGTAGATCTAGCAGATGTACCAAGTCGTGCCACATGATAGATCTAACGGTTGTCACTATGTCGCTAAGGTGAAGTTGCTCGATAAATAACATAGCAACATAGTGACACAATAAAAAGATGACACATGGCAATGACATGGAAAAAGGGTGGACCAAACTGATGATGACACGTGGTGCCTAGTTGGAGGTGTCTGACAGCAGTACATGGAAGGAACAAATCAGGACTTGACACATGCCATAGGGATGGTCAAACTAGCTTTGACCCAAAGTGAAAAGGAAGGGAAAATTCAAAGATTTCAAATATAAAATTTACTTTTATATTCCTTTTGAGGTGGTTTCACATGTAGAGTTAGATTTTAAATAAAGTTTGAACTTTCATATAGTTTGAACTATGGTAAAAGGATAATTTTTTGTAAAATGTTGTAAAAGCCATGGAGTGGAAGCCCGATCTTCAAAGAGGCATAACAGGGGACATTTTTATCCAAAATGGGTGCTCCAATATACCATTGAAACCAAAATGTTTTGAATTTTCTATTTCTGAGGCTAGTTTTTGTGCAAGTGCTCACCAGTTCAGTCTATAGGCCAATTTGTGATTCTTGAGGCATTCTGAACAGAATGGGCAAAATTCATCAAGGAGCATCAAATTTGGTCGTGAGGTAGATGTAAAGGCTTGTTTAAGTCTGAATGTGGAAAAAATTGACTTCAATCAATTTTCTTGCATTTTAGAGGGCATTTTAACTGATTTTCACTTTTTACCTTGAATTCATTTTAACATCAAAAATCAATTATGTTCTTTCATCATCAAGTTTTTGAGATTATTTATTGCCTTTAAGAGCCAAAATGATGGGGATTTGATTTGTAGTTATAGAGAGAAGGTAGAGAAAAGGTTTTTAACTTCTTGGGAAAGAATTCTAAGTGGACACATGTCAGTGGCATAACAAATCTAGGAATTCACTTTTGGCTATATCATTATTTATTCTTCTCTTTTGTAAGGGTTGGAAAACATTGGAAAGTTTCTCTAGAATGAAAACATTTAGTAGAATTGGCCCTGGAATTGATGAAGTATAAATGGAAGATCTAGGATGTGTTGGTTCTAAACCATGAAGCTTTTTCTTTGGCTATGACACCCCTTTCCCATCCCATCAGTTTCTCATTCCCATCATTTTCTCTCTTGTATGACAGCATTTTTTCATTATATAGTTTGGTTTATTAGGTTCCTTATGAGTTAATTTCATGCATTTTTATGTATTATTTCAAGTAAATCAATACAAAGAACAAAAAATGTTGAGTTTTAGTTTAAGTCTTGTCTCCTTTCTTAGTGAGTTGTGATGTTTTATGATCTTTGAACAAAGAGCACGGATCATAGTTGCAGTCCCTTAAGGTTGTATGTTGCTTCATTGTTACTTGTAATTCAAGGAATTATGTAAATTTTTCAGGGAAACCAATAGGGTTACAGGTTTATTGAGGAGGATATCAAGTAAGAATGAGATTTAGATTGAACATTGATATCCAATTTACAAGGTAAATGGATAGATTTGGAGTCTTGGCATAAGATATATGATCTAGATATCCAAAATGCATGAGGGAGATTCGTGAAATGCCCAATGGATGAGGCACTAATCTGTTATAGGATCATAATTTTGTTGTTCATACCTAGTCTTCATCTACTTTCCCCACTCACATAAAATTAAATCAAATTCAAATCATCTTTACATTTTATATTGAAGAGCTAGAACAGTCTAACCCTCACTTAGCTTATGAATTTCCTCAATTTTCAATTTGCTACTGTAGATCTATGTTATTGCATAAGTCATTAGGAGAAATAAGGTTTAAATCTTCTTTGATAGATTTGGGAGTATGTTTTTGTACTAGTACCATATTGATTGAATCTGAGGTCCACCCACCTAGGTTTTGCAGAGCCTGAAGTGAAGAAGGGTCTAGCATTATAGTTGGCTCGGTGTCTGAAATAGTATATTGAAGATGGGAGTTAGTTGCCCCTAGATGTACCATATTCTCATTAGGGTAATTTAAAACCTATAACATTTTAAAACACCAACAAAATGGTGATTCTACTGGGGAGTGTATTGAATCTAAATAGTAGACAAACCTTGAGAATTTAAAGAGGATTCAATATAGTAGGAAGAAATTTGCTATAGTAGTGAGGTAATTGTGATGTTCTTTTCATATCTTTGCTGAATTTTGTGTTCCCCAGTTAAGCTTTGTTCATGGACAGAAGTATCTTGTAAGACTGGATGTAAATTGTGTTCTATGACTATTATAAGTCTATCTTTAATCAGTTCAGTCTTTGCAAGTGCTATTGTAGAAGGTTTAGAGTCAAGAATTGATTTATTAAGTGTATTCTCTTTCCAAGGTGTTAGTGATATGCAAGTTTTCCATATTGAAAGTCTGGTTCAGTAATTATAAGTGGTAAATTGCTTCAAATCTTTTCTCACTAAGTGTGACTGGTGACTCTAGTCTAAATCTTTGTGCTGGTGCATGGTTTATTGTAATATCAGAGGCTTTCAGTATTTGTGGGAAAATCTAGTTTGTTGGCAAAGAGGAAGTATCAGTTCTTGATTGAAAATTTATGTGGTTGTATGTATTAGTTCTTGATTGAAAATTTATGTGGTTGTATGTATCTACTAAAGTAATTGATTTCAAAAGGTGAATCAATATTGTGATTTCATTTCCCTCTTCAAGGAGGTGGTGGCTCTACAAATATGTCTCTCTATGGTGTGAAGAATTATGTGTTTACACCTATGCCAATTAGCAAATCTAAGGTTTCAAACAGCAACACATAAAGGTATTTTTAGTTTTCATGTCTTTGTCTTTCATGAAAGTTAAATGAAAAAAATGGTTGCCTCCATCTAGTGGTTTCAGCACTAAGAAAATAGAGGTAGGAGTTTTAAATTTTCAAGAGATGGATTTTGGGTCTAGGTCTAAAAATGATGTACCAACTCTTGAAAATATTTGTGCAAACATTGCTTGGCTGAAAAGAGAAATTCAAAATAAGACCATCATTGGCATAAGAAATACAATTGGTAATGTAGACACCTAAATTTGATTAGACCACTTTGGTAATCTAATTTAGCCATCTCTAAAGGCATCATTAATTAAATTCCTATTTAATTGATCCTTTTCTATCCCCTAGCTGATTAATTTAATTAATCATCTATAGTCCTAATTGATAAATCAAATAATCTATTATTTATCAATTAAATCCTTTTCTCCTATCTAATTCCAAAAATCCCCATTTATTAAAGAAATCTATTTGATAAATAAAATCCTCAAATTTAAAAACCCCTAACCTATCTCTAATCCTCCATTTAGCCTAATCCACCCCATCCACCCATACTAACCAAGCTTAGCCACTAACTCACCCACCCTCATTAATGCCATCCACTTGCACATCTCTAACATTCCTAATCTAATCCTAAACCCAAGCCTAATCCACTCCCTAATGTTGTCACATTCCCTAAACAAGTTTAAGACTTTCCTAAACCAAATCAAAGTCTCCACTCAAAAATCCCAACCACCAAGTCATGAGTGCTCTTACAAACCATAAAAGACTCTTACAAGCCCACTCATGACTCTTACATCCATCTTCCACACTCTTCCCTCTTCCACACTCATTCCTCTTACATCCCTCTTACATACTCAACCCCACTCATCATGCCTTTAACCAACCCTTTACCCTACCCTCTCACACTCATCCTCCTTGTGACAAGTGTCACCTTCCCATTGGTGCTAAAACAAGCACAATCCATGTGCCCCCCTTTGAGTGCATCTTAGCCCTCCTTAACCATCTCCCCATCCTTGCATCTAAGCCCTCCATCCCTCTACCCCTTGGCCTATAAATTGAATCCCATCCCAAGCCATTTCATCAACAATCTTTGAGCTAAAGTTATCATGCCCTTTTGAGAGCCAAAATCCATACCCATACCCTTATAATGCCAAATTGAGAGTTCACAAAAGCTACCAATTTTCTATTATCTATCAACACTATTGAAGCAACTTTGAGCAATTGAGCATACATCCACATCAAAGGACACATCTACAAAATCAAGGAAGCATGGAGTGTTTTCTCTTTTGAGGTTTGCATTTCTTGTTTGCTTTCTTTGTCTAAGCTTATATGTGAATTTAGTTTTAGTTTGTGAATGTTTCTCTTATTGCTAATGTTCTTTGCACACTAAGATCTAGTTCTATAGGTAATATAATGGGTCTCAATGGATTTCAAACTTACATGAAGTTTAAATCAGTAGTTATGAATCTTGATGAGTCCTTCAGACCTAAGAAGTCTTCATGGCCAATGGTACTCTTAGAATTTTTTATGCCACATTCAATTGATTGGTCAGCCAAGTCAAGGTTAGAAAAGATTATTTAATTCCAAGATTTTATCATAGAAATTGAAATTGCTTTGAATGCTAGTGAATCTAATGATAGTAGAAATAAATATGCTACAAATGATAGTGAATTCAATGAGTCCGTTGAAAGTGATATTGAATATGAAGAGTCTCAATTTTATGAATTAGATGATAGTAATCAGTAGATTGATGACATGCATAAAGTGGATTCATCTTTTTATGATGATGATTGTCAAGAAGAGGAAAAGTGTAATAGCGATAATAATCACAGCCAAGGAAAAGAAACTAGTAATGACATCTTGTTAAGTGTTGATGAGATTTTTGATTTGTTAGCTCATGATTTTGAAAGGTATGCTAATTTATCCAAGGATGCCTATGCTTTTACATGGTTTTCATTTTCATATGGTGAAGTCATTTCCCCTAAATTTGATGTTGAAGAAGATGTAGTTTCAGAATATGCTCTGTCAAGTTTGGGAGGTGTATGTGATGGTAAACCATAAATCAATACACATGATGACTTCTATGTTGAGAATGAAGTTATAGAGATAAGGTTTGTTGCTGGTTTATTTTCTTCTTGTTTTCATAAGGCCAAGATCCATTTAGATTGCTCAGGTAATGAGGAAAGAAATAGTAATGAATTAGTTCATTCTAGTGAGTTATTTGAGGAAGAAATTGATACGGATCAGCATATTATGAACATGCAATTTCATGATGATTCTTGTGATTTGGTATCTAATCATTTTTTGGAATGTGAAGAAAATGTAGCATATGTTCAATCTGATTTATGGAATATTGATATTGCAAATAAGAAGAAATTAGATTTTACATTTTCTTTGTATTCGGATGCACAAGGTAAGTTACCATTTGATTCATGTAACTCGTTGAATGAAATAGAATACCAATATTTTGTGTTTTCAATTGAAGGTTTTCATGAGTCAATTAGTGATGATCAATTTTAGTTTGATATCAATATTTATGATCATTCTGATTCATATTTTCATAGTGAGCAAGATGAAGAGTTTAATGCTGATTTGTACATTCACTATGAAAATGAACATGTGAATTTAGTATTACCAAGTATTTTTTTTCAAGATGTTAATCTGATTGGTGGAATTGATGAGAAAGATAACTTTATTCTACCTCAAGAAAATGTCAATGAGAATCAAGTGAATGACAGAGTTAAGGAGTTCTAAACACTTTTCGGTGGCCCTAGGTCATTGTTTGTACATAGTAGGAGTAGTTTCCTATTTTCAATAAAGTTGTTCAAGAGAAGTTTTTGCTATTTTGGGAATGGTCTACTTCTTCCAGAGATATAAATCCTTTCCATGCCTACAAGGGACATGCATCCCCAGATAGAGCCACTATTGGGACTAAAAATTGCATGGTCAATTTTTGGTCACATATTGAAAATTTTGAGAAATCAAGCCCTATAAAAGCTTTTAAATGCACATGTACCTGGTTGTACCTTGAGAAGCTTATGAGGTGTATAATGCTTCTAGCACCTTCCATTTAGTATTTCTACTCATTTTATGAAGTTAAATTGACATTCCGAGTCATTTTCTGAAGTCCCATTTTGAGCATTTGTCAATTCTACATTTTCACTTAAGTGTCAAATAGTGACAGGAGGCCATGTTTGCAAGTGAATACCTCACACCTAGTAATATTTCATGACTAGCTTCTTTAGGAGTGTTTAGTGTCCATATCTAAGAGCCTATGTTTTAGATTTTGAGTCATTTCAAATCTATTTGACTAGGTTATTAGTCCCTCAAAGTTGGTCATTTAATGTTGTCATGTTGATGCAATTGTTTTGAATTCTGGAAGGCCTTGTTTGATGAGTTATAACTTTGACCTAGATGATCAAAATGAGAAAATTATTTTTGAATTGCATTATAGAGATCAGTGACTTGTTATGTTTCAATTTTGAGCTTACGATGAATCCACTTAATCAATTTTCAAATGCGGTTCCAAATGCAATTTCTAACTTCTACTAGTATCAACAAGTGTAGATTTGTTGGAACCCCTATTCATGACATCATAACTTGAAATCTATGATAGGTGAGATTGAATGGATTATACCATTATGTTGTACTCCAAAAATACTTCAAGTGTGTCAATTTTAAAGCCTTGATGAATCCATCTGCACACTTTTCCAGGTCAATTCTATTAGCAACAAACACTTTTTTGACATTGTTTCCAATCTGCAAAATCTGAGTAGCCCACTTTGACAGCTCGCAAAATTTTCCTAGTTATTTTTCATAAGCCCTAATCCCAAATTCATACTCTCCTCATGACACTGAACCAATGCCCCATTTTTCATGCCCCTAAGTGTCAATTTACCTGGTTTTTGAACCTAATTCTGAACATAAGTTATGGTTTTCTGAAATGTTTGTTTTTGGGTGATTTTAAAGAAGTAACTTTGACAGTCAATAACTTTTGACTAAGAATTTTTCATGAGATGAGATTTGAAAGGATGCAAGTGTGTAGAATAGAGAATCAATGTGTTTGATTTCAAAGCTCGGTCAGAGGTTCAGATTAGTTTTTAAGGCCAGTCAAAGGACCTCATGAAACAAAATTGATAGTTTGCAAAAAGATGTAAAATGAGCTTCTAATTCGCTTTTAGTGGTCGAATTTGTTTCAAATCAGTGCTAGAGGGTGGATAAGTTAGTTTTGCAGTTTATTTGTTTGGAAACAAAAAAAATTTAGCCGGACCCACTTTGGGAACCGACTAATTCAACCAGGATTGATAGGTTACGAGACAAATAGAGGATGTTTTAAAACTAAAAGGTTATTCATAATTAGATAAGAGGAAAGTGCCTGTAATTAGAGGAGCAATATAAAACATCTACATCTTGAGTATTAGGAGATTTTAAGATACTATAAATGGATAACAAAAGAAGCTTCACAAGGAAACAAAGATAGAGGTTGTTTGCAAAAATAAAAATAAAAATAAAAACTTGAATAGGATATACTTTTGAGAACTAGATTTGAGGTTTAAAGAGATCAAAAAAGATGCCTTATTTGAAATTTTTGCAAATATTATAAATATGAAGTTGCTTTATTGGTTTCTAGATGGATACAATGTATGCATTTGTGCATATTGTCAAATTGGTTTTGGAAAGACTTTCACAATGACTGGTCTAAATTCATCATCTGAGGAAGACTAGGGAGTTAATTATAGAGCAATAAATGATCTTTTTCAAATTTCACAAAAAGGAAGAGAGGTGTTTAGATATGAAATTAGTGTCCAAATGATTGAAATATTTAACGAACAAGTTCAGGATCTACTTGTAAATGATGGATCACAAAAAAGACTTGGGATTTGAAGTGTATCTTAGCAAAGTGGACTTAGTGTTCCTGATGCTAGCATGTTTCAAGTTGAATCAATAGTAGATGTTCAAGATTTAAGGAAAATCAGTTAGAAGAACAGGGCAATAGGTGCCACTGCACTTAATGAGCATAGTAACCACTCTCATAGTGTCCTGACTGTACATGTGCAAAGCATTACATGATGTGTTATATGCTATATGCTATAGTCCTAAGGGTTATGTCTGATGGCAGATAAATAATTTTACCCTTTATGAATATAGACTTTGTATGGTCAATTTGATGGTGTGATTGACCATATAAGATTCACTCTCCAACTAATAATAAGGGTTATGCTAATTTTCAAAAACAATCATGAGATATGCATAACACATCTCACGCATAAGAAATGAGGAAGACCCCATGTGAAGAATAAGATGCTAGCTTCAATTCAAAAGTTGAAGAAAGTAGGGAGATCCACATTGAAAGTCAGAGGCAGGGAGCGGCAATATTGGAAGGAATTTTGCATCTTGTCTTGATTATTATGTTTGGCAAGAAGTCTCTATTTTTCAACTCCACATGCAAGGCACAATTTAAAAGAGCCCATTGATCTGCATGCATGGAAGCCACATCTTCCAAACAATGCAAAACCAAAAGAAGAGAGGAGCCCACGTAGGGAAGCTTAGCAAGGAGGAGTTCGCAAGCAATGAATAGGGGTGTCTTTTGTAGGAGAATAAGTAGCAAGCACACAAAGGAGGGAACACCATAAAAACACACAAAAAAAGTCACAGAAACTACCTTAGAGGCCTCCCTTTATTGTTCTCCCCTTACTACTTCAATATCGAATGTGATAAAATCAGATTGGTGATATTTTGTAAGTTAGTCTTGTCACAATATTTTAGATGAAAGGTGACTTGATAGTCTTGTGATGACTACTTAGATGAACTAGCATTTATGGTAATTAGATATGGAATTAGAAATAGTCAACTCAAAGTGGCATCAAAAGAAATAAGGAACACACAAATAAAATAGAAAACACACCTTTTTAAAATGCAAGGGGTAGGTCCACATGTGGTAATGTTGAAGAAAGACCAAGCCGCCATGTTAAAGAAAGAAAGCCCCATGCATAGGCAAAGGAATTAGGCAGTAAAAAGAAATGCACATCCAACATTCGAGGAAGAGAAGAAAGGACCCCCATGCTAAAGGAGAACAGAGCCCCACAATTTTGAAGCTATAGATATTAGAAAAGAAAACCATCTTTCAAAGGGAGATCCATTTGAAGCTAGGGCCACAGCCTAAAAGAGTAGTCCATGCATATGAAAGATGCACTCACGCCAAACTAGGAAGGAGACCATGCCATGAAATGAAGAACAGAGCTGAAATAGTTAAATCCTTTTATCCCACATTGGGGATATGGGGAAATCTTTTAGTCTTTAAATGCAAAAGTGCTTAAAATGTAAGATGTCTTAAAGATGTTGGCTTTTACAAGCCAAGGAAGTTATGACATGCATGTTGGATGGTCCCAATTAGCTGGTACGTTGATAGGTAATGTTTTGAATGGGCACACAAGGTTAGACCGCTAGAAAACTAAAAATTTGGCGAGGAGTTAAGAAAGCAGCATGAGTCTCGCCTGTAGATTCGATGACGAATCAAGAGATGACAAGTGGCAACCAAGCAGTGGGAATAGAATGACTCAGCGGTGATGTGGAGTTTTGCACTAACCACAAGGTGGCACATGGCACAAACTTCAAGGCAAGATATGACATGGCAAGTAGATCTAGTAGACACACCAGATCATGCCACATGGTAGATTTGATAATTGTCGCTATGTCACTAAGGTGAAGTTGTTCAATAGATAACATAGTGAAATAGCGACACAATAAAAATATGACATGTGGCAGTGACATGGGAGCAAGGTGGACAAGTCTAATGATGATACATGGTGCCCAGTTGGAGGTGTCTTACATTAGTGCATGGAAGGAGAAAATTAGAACTTGACATGTGTCATAGGGATGGTCAAACTAGCTTTGCCCTAGAGAGAAAAGGAAGGGAAAATTCAAAGATTTCAAATATAAAATTTTTTTTTATATTCCTTCTAAGGTTGGTTTCACATGTAGAGTCAGATTTTAAATAAAATCTAAACTTTCATATAGTTTGAACTATGGTAAAAGGATAATTTTTTGCAAAATGTTGTGAAAGCCATGGAGTGGAAGCCCAATCTTCAAAGAGGCATAACAGGGGAAATTCTTATCCAAAATGGGTGCTCCAACATATTGTCAGAACCAAAATGATTTGAATTTTCCATTTCTGAGGTTGATTTTTGTATAGGTGCTCACTAGTTCAGTCTACAGGCCAATTTGTGATTCCCAGGGCATTCTCAGTACAATGGGCCAAAATTCATCAAGGAGCATCAAATTTGGTCATGAGGCAGATGTAAAGGCTTTTTGATGTCTAAATGTGGAGAAAATTGACTTCAATCAATTTTCTTGCATTTTAGAGGCCATTTTAACTGATTTTCACTTTTTACCTTGAGTTCATTTTAACATCAAAAATTAGTTTTGTTCTTTCATCATCAAGTTTCTGAGATTCTTTATTGCCTTTAAGAGCCAAAATGATGGGGATTTGATTTGCAATTATAGAGAGAAGGTAGAGATAAGGTTTTTTAACTTCTTGGGAAAGAATTCTAAGTGGACACATGTCAGTGGCATAATAGATCCAAGAATTCACTTTTGGCTATATCATTCTTTCTTCATCTCTTTTGTAAGGGTTGGAAAACTTTGGAAAGTTTCTTTGGAATGAAGACATTTAGTAGAATTGGCCCTAGAATTGATGAAGTTTGAATGGAAGATCTGGGATGTGCTAGTTCCAAACCATGAAGCTTTTTCTTTGGCTATGACACCCCTTTCCCATCCCATCAATTTCTCATTCCCACCATTTTCTCTCTTGTATGATATCATTTGTTCATTGTATAGTCTAGTTTATTAGGTTCTTTATGAGTTAATTTCATGCATTTTTATGTATTATTTCAACGAAATCAATACAAAGAACAAAAAATGTTGAGTTTTAGTTTAAGTCTTGTCTCCTTTCTTAGTGAGCTATGATATTTTATGATCTTTGAACAAAGAGCCTAGATCATAGTTGCAGTCCCTTAATGTTGTATATTGCAACATTGTTGCTTGTAATTCAAGGAACTATGTAAACACAATAGGGAAACCAACAGGGTTGCAGGTTTATTAAGGAGGATATCAAGTAAGAATGAGATTTAGATCAAAAATTGATATCCAATTTACAAGGTAAATGGATAGATCTGGAGTCTTGGCATAAGATGTGTTCTAGATATCCAAAATGCATGAGGGAGATTCATGAAATGCCCAATGGATGAGGCACTGATCTATTACAGGATCATAAGTTTGTTGTTGATACTTGGTCTTCATCCACTTTCCCTACCCACGTAAAATCAAATCAAATTCAAATCATCTTTACATTTTATGTTGAGGAGCTAGAACAATCTAACCCTCACTCAGCTTATGAATTTCCTAGATTTGCAATTTGCTTCTATAGATCTATGTTATTGCATAAGTCATTAGGAGAAATAAGGGTTAAATATTCTTTGATAGATTTGGGAGTATGTTTTTACATTGGTACCATATTGATTAAATCTAAGGTCCACCCACCTAGGTTTTGTAGAGCTTGAAGTGAAGAAGGATCTAGCCTTTTAGGTGGCCCAATGTCTATAATAGTATGTTGAAGATGGGAGTTAGATGCCCCTATATGTACCATATTCTCATTAGGGTAATTTAAAACCTATAATGTTTTAAAACACCAACATATTCTTAGGAGTAACTACTTTGGCTCTATAAGATTTCACGATGTTAGTTACTTTTTCTAGTTCTTCAACATCTGGAATGATGATGTTGTCAAGTTAACCATCCAGTGGTCATGCATCTCAATCAATTTATCTACTTTGGAAACTCCTAACCGAAACTTCTTTGATTCTCTACTTATAATTGTGTATGTTGCTCACAATTCTTGGATCTTGGACATTTGGAAGTTGAGTGGGTCAAAGACTTCATTGAAAAATACTAAGAACTTTGATTTCATCCTCTCAATATCCACAAGCTTTCCATTAGTGGACACAAAGGACTTTGTATGCAATATCTTCATATATTGGAATAACTTCTCAAGGATCTTTTGCAATAGGTCATGTACATCCTTGAGCTCATTTGCAAACCACATAGAGCTTTTTATAAAAAAACTCCAAGGATTTTTTTCCAATAAAATAGTGACTCTTTGCCTATCTTGAGGATCCCATCAGTAATGGTAACATTAGTCTTCATGTCAATAACTTCTTGCAGAAGGGCCAACTTCTCTGTTAGTTTGTCTAATGCCTTTTGTATGGTATTCTAATGATTACAAGCCACCTCCCTGAGCTTGTGAGCATCCAACACTAGACTTCCCAATTTTTAAACTAATGGGGGACCTTGAGCTTTCATCTAGTCTACCCATACTCAACCAATCTGCCCAAATTGCCTTTCTTGTTTCAACTTTAGGAGTATATTTTTGTTCTCCTATATATTTAGGTTGAATTGACTTGATGAACTTCTCTTGAGTGAAAACCTTATGTACTCCATTAATTCTTTGTTTGAGGCCTTCAAAATTTCCTTTTTTTCTCTAAGCTCTTCCATGTTATCTTCAATTTTCTCATTGGTGGACTTCCACATGTTCACCATGGAATCATGAATAGGGATACCAAGATCCACTATTCTAATCTAGAAGTCATCTTTGGAAAGCTCATGAAATCTACTTTCTTTTTGTGGCTTAGCAATCTCTACTAGCATATGGCTAGTTTTAAAATTAGTAGCTAGTGTAGCAATTGTCTTCCACTTCTTTATCTTCTTGGATGGCTAAGAAGAGGTGACTTGTATGATCAATTCATTAGATGGAGCTTCTTCCTCATATGTCCTCTTCTTCCTATCAATGGTCCCTTTGAGCCATAACTATGTAGAGAGCACATTGATAGTCGACTACAAGGCAATGGGATCAAATAGCTTCCTCAAAATTAAGGGAGTTTTCTTGCTCTAAAAAGTAACAAGGAAGGTAGGGACCTTAGTCACTAAGAGGGCTAAGGTATCCCCTTTCTGAGATGCATCTTGTTCTTGGCACTCTATGGCATTGGTTTCATTGTCCAAATTGATGACTTCAATAAGGAAAGATGGCTTGGCTAGTGATTTTTCTCATTCTTTCCCTTTATCCTTTTTATCCTCCTTCTCCCCAACTTTCCTAGTGTTCAGAAGAGATCCATCTCTATTGGTAGGAGTGACTGGCACATTCTTCTCTGAAGGTTGGTTTCCACCTTGACTAATGGACTAAAATGGGCCTATAGTTGTTGAAGTAGTGGTTGTGGTGGTCGTTGTTATAGTTGAAGGGGCAGCTCCAAAAGATACCCCACCCATAGAATGAGTTCTCTTGGTCCTCTTCTTCCTCACTCAAGTCCACTGAACCCAATTATCTATTCTTTTGATTATTCTATGTATAAGAGCCTCCATAGTATTTATGACTAGACTTGTAGGTGGGGTGGACAAAATTGGGGTGCCTTTGATCTTCTCGTAGGATGTGGGATATATGTAGGCTCCATCATCTTCAAGGTTAGAAACATTAATAGAATCATTATACAAATTTAATCTCATTAATTATTAATCAAGACCAAAATTTCTCTTGTGTTTGGTACTCATTGAGACACTGGGACCAAAAGTCTTCAATATTCATAACATGCCTATATGCAAATCCCAAATTCAAGTTATCCCTTGCAAATTTGACTAGATCATATTGAGGCCTCAGTACCTCATAGTCTACCAATTTAATTTTTTTCTCAAAGCTCTTCACTAGATTCTAAGCATCAAATATAGAAGCACATGAATATGGTCCAAGCACTGTAGGGAATAGAATCTCAGCTATCTTCTTTACATTAGAGCATAAGGTCTTCACTTCAAGGATTTGTCAAAATAGCTTGATAAGAACCACGTTGTCTTGTGGATACCTTGGAAGCCTCTTAGGAAAGCCATCATAAGCTCCTATCTACAAAAAGAGAAACTCAAAAACTAGATGAATGAGCATCTGAATTAGCTGACACCCAAAATTGCCTATGGTGAAAATCTTCTTTCAGGACATCCTTGTAATTCTTGGCATAGCCTCTTTATGAAGGAATTATTTATAGCCACATACTCCTCAAAACTTCTTTTTAACTATAGATGTGGATAGAACTTGTATACCTTAGTATACTCATTATAGTTATGGATGCTAGGGAGGATAGACCAGAAGTGGTGAGTAGCCAAGCCATATATTACATAGGAGGACATGTAAAAATGTTTAAATCCTCTAGCTCAATTCAACCACAAGGCAACCTCATTGTAGATAATTTGTGCCTAGTTGATCTGCATATCCTTAGCACATATAGCTTACACTAGGAATAAATGGTGCTCAATGAATTCCAAGGTCTCCTCTTTTCCTTTTAGTCTAAGGAGAAGAGAAAGGATATCCACTATCTCTCTTTTCAAAGTTGTGTTTAATAGGGTCTTTGGCATTTTTCTCTTCTTTGAGCAAGCATTCTACAACCATGTCCTCTGCATGTGTTCCTATCTAAGGGTCTTCTTCTCATTGAACATAGATGCAGAAGGGCCAAAATCAGCATCACAATACTACTCCTTCACAGGAATGCAAGCATGGCCTACATTAGTGTGTTGTTGATTGAGATGAGGATAGATTGGTTAGGAAACAAAATGCACTTTGTTTCTGGGTCTTATATCTTGGTACATTCCCTCACAGGCTCAAGTTCATGTACTACCATTGGAAAACTAGCTGCCTCAACCAATCCGTTGCCTTTAAGATTTTGAGTGATTGGGTGAATAGGTTGAGGATTGAGTCTTCTATGAAGATCACCCAAATCATATAATTTGAAAGATGTCTTTTTTATCTCTTTTAATTCACTCTCCAAGTGTATGAACTTATCATAATCAATAGCTTTGATTACCATTCACTATGATTGCATACGATATAGCTCTTGATAAATATTCATTTTAATACACTCGAAGAAATCAATTGTAGGAAATTCTAATGAAATAGGTATAGGAATTAGAACATTGATGCCACACAAAAAAAACTAAGTTTAGCTAATGATTATAATAGCAGGATTTGCATTTAATTTGATGAACAATGGCTATTTAAACTTTTCCTTGATTTGCACATAAAAAAATTTATTTATGGAAGCTCTATTACTTTTCTTAGAGTAAAGTACTATTACTAAAAATCACTTAACAAAAAAATTCTTTAAGTTTTGTAGGGGAGAAAGAGAAACTTAGATTTTTCGCAAACCAACTTTCCTTCTATTGGAGTTCTTTCTTGTAAAGAACATATCAAGTGGATTTAAACCTGATACCAGGAAACAAAGATAGGGACAAGCCTAAGAATGAGCTGAATCCCATATTCAACAAGGCTAAATCTTAGTTTTGGACCAATTAATAGAGTTTGCTAAGCCAAGGCAGAAAACCTAAGGGGTTTATCTCGTTAATTTGATATTCTTTCTATGCAAGATTGTCCCCTATAGCAGAAATGGTCAATATCCTTCTACAATTTTCTAACAAACTTCTTGATTATAGTAGCTAACTACAACCAAAGAAAGACATAGAAAATAAGCCATGGCCCATATTTTTACCTTTTCAACACATAAAATGGGAAATTGATATTGTTTTTGTGTAAATGTCATGTAGTTATATGAATGTTCCAATATGCCTTCAAAATTTCTCCACCATAACACTCCATTCACAATAATATATCTAATTGAATGCAATTTTATAGTCCTCTTTTCATTTTCTATTAGATGAGGTGGAGACTGCATATGGTGCAAGTAATATATTACATCTTTATACCAATCACATTGTTCCATATCACATGTGCTAAGGCTAAGATCTCGATCTTCAGTATTTATTTGATTGGCATCCAAATTTATTTGTGCCATGAGCTTTGCCAATCCCTGACCTCTTACTAGCTTAGTAATCTAGATATCTACATTGAATTCTTGGATCCTATTAATCCATCTACATCTTTTTCCAAATACCTCCTACTGAGAGAAAATATCCTTCATTGTTGCATTTGGCACAAAAGCTATGACAATAGCCCCTACAAGATAACATCTGAAAGCCTTGATAGCCTTGACAAGAGTGTATGCCTACTTCTCATTAATACTATACTTCAATTCTACAGGTTGTGGGGATTTACTAAAAAATGATATAGGTTGCTCATGCCCATTTTCATTTTTCTGAAGTAAAACTACTACAAAAATATAAAAAGATGCAAAAGAAAAAATATGCATGGGCTTTTCATAGTCAGGGGTCCTAAGAACTGGAGCATTCTTAATAGCATTTTTTATTTCTTGGAAGGTAATAGTAGGCTCACCTTCCAAATTTATTGTATCATCTTTGAAATTGGCCTTCTAACTTCAGCAAAGTTAGTCACAAATCTCCTTTAAAAATTAACCTATCCAAAGAAAGATTATATGCCTTTAACATTTTTTGGCCTTTGGACTTTATCAATCATTGCAACCCTCTCAAGATCAATCTTTACCCCCTCCTTTGAAACTATATGGCCTAAAAATTTCCCTTCTATGACCCCAAAGGTACATTTTCTTGGGTTTAAAGACACACCATACTCCAAAGCCTTGATCAAGATCTTTTCAAGATGTCTACAATGATCTTCAACCTTCCTAGAATATGCAGTCAAATCATCTTGATATACTACCATGAATTTGTCAATATAATCTTTGCAAGCTACATCCATGGCTCTTTGAAAAGTTGCTCCTACATTTATGAGGCCAAAAGGCATTCTTACATACACATGAGTTCCCCAAGGGGTGGTAAAGATTGTCTTGAACTACTCTTCTTCATCAACAAGAACCTGGTTGTATCCTAAAAAACCATCCATCATGGACATGAATTCTAAACCAGTTACTTGTTGAAGCATGGCCTCTATATTAGGCAATCCATAATTATCTTTTAAAGATGCAATATTTAGGTTTCTAAAATAAACACAAAGCCTGATATCACCATTCTTTTTCCTAACAGGTACCAAATTAGACACCCATGAAGAATGCCTAATTGGCTTAATAATTCCCCCATCCCTAAGCTTAAACAATTCTTCCTGCATCTTAGGGGCTAGAGTAGGGTTCACAGGTCTTTGCTTCTACTTGAAAGGTTTCACATCTTCCTTAAGAGGTATGACATGCTAGAAAAATTCTTGCATATAAGCTTTGAGATCATCATAAGACCATACAAAAACATGTCTAAATTTTCTTAATAAATCCATCAAAGACTTTCTAATCTCAAGGTTTAAGGTTTTACCAATGTATACTTTCTTTTGGGAGTCAATTGTGCCCAAATTGATTTCTTCTAATTCTTGTGGTTTGTCATTTTGTGCATTTGAAAGTACTCTATCTTGATTATCAAAAGCACTTTCCAATACAACCAAACCTTTAGGTACCTTGTTATTTTTCAATTGTAGAATCTCTTGCCCAAAAATTGTTTCTTTCCCATCATTTGTTTCTACCCATGCACTGTAATCAAGTTCCCATCCATGATATTTGTCCTCATTGAGTAGAAAATTTAGGATATCCTTGTCATCCTCAAAAAGTTTCCAACTATGTACATTATCTAGAATTGAAGGTCTATTCTATACTTCTGGCCAAGGTAGTTGAGTTTATAATTGATTTTTACCGAATCAACATTCTGGATGTAATGGCAAGGTCAGATCTAGCTCTAGACTTTCCCAATTTCTATAGTACTCTAGATTTGGGCTGAGGTGTTGAAGCAAGCATGGTCTCAAATGGCTATGTGATGAGAAAGTCTCCAAGCTCTGATACCATGTAAGAATTTGGTATTGCTCTAATACCATGTAAGAATTTTCCTTAGGAAAAAATTTGAGTATTGTCATTATTTACAGATCTTGATTATTTTTGGGTTTGTAATTATTTTAATTTCTCTGCAATTTCATCAAAAAAATTTGAATTTTTTTTTGCCCTACAGGCACCCGGTAGAGAAAAAAATTTTGTAGAACTAGGCTGTCAGATCCTGGCTCTACATAGTATATTTTATTTATGGCTCAAGAATATTTTATTAATCACAAACCATACCAATCAATACACACAGATTGGGTTGTACTACAAATTTCAACATAAATTTGTATCTGGCATTACACTGCATACCCGGCAATTGCCCCCTTTACTGGTGGCCAAATCTGGCAAAGATTCTTAGAATGACCATCCACGGCACTCCACCACCAAGTAGCAAGCTCAACTCCCGACGGAGCCACTTAGTTATTTTATCTCTGACAGAAGTTTATATTTAAACACTCCAAAAGAGTGTATCCCACTCAAGGTGGGATTATTTTCAGATCCTAGTGGCCTAGACTGTGTGATTCTCAACAGATATTCTTCTTCCAACATGTAGTGTTTTGTATATTATGGTCATTGCACTAATTCCCAGCATCTCGGCCACATTTCCCACCTCTAGTGTTCACACAATAGTAACTAGTGACTGCCTAAATACTTATGATTATCCAGCAAACCTTGCGGTAACTAGAGAAGTTCTGGCAATGATAAATTATTCTCTGGTGCCAGTGTGTACACCTCAGCAACAATCCATATTGCAATAGTTTAAACACTTTTCTAGCAATGACATATTATTCCAGGTTAGTTTTAGTTGTTCTTTTCCCACCTATTTTAAATCTATAGTAATAAACTCCAGCTTAGTCCTTCGACATAGTCAACATCCTTTACTACCATGTCAGTGATGTTGACACATCATTAGCACATAGTCAATGCCACTTGTCCTATACGTTAGAAGCACATGACTACCATCTGGACATGTAGTCAGCAGTGACACATCACTGCCCAGAACTACCATGTCACCTTGTGGAACCTAGATTCTATTGCCACATTAGTCGCCACTTGTATACATTTCATACAGTACAAAATCCACATCTACAGACATGTCATCAGATAAGTGTTTTTTGCTGACATCAAATTTTCACTGGGTTAAATTTGATGACCATTTGACCGTCAAAGCTAGTCATTTTACAACTATAGCACTAGCCATTTGACCGTCAAATTTAAGCACATAGTTTTTGCTCCATACCTCTCTCCAAATTGCATTTTAGTTTGGCAACCTAACTTAGCAAGCTTATATCTTGGACATTCAGACTCTGATTTAGGTGCAATTTTTTTCAAAATTGGGTAGAATTTCTTGAATTTTCTATTGGTGGTGTTATTTTCTAGTTTTGGTGTAAGGATTTGTTAGAAATTGTGTCTTTTCATGACTGTACCTACTCAATCCTACATTTTGCAACTTGAAACGATCCATACAAGCTCATCTAGACTCCTTTTCAAGTTATATTTTTTTCTATTGTGCATATTTTTTCATCTACTTTCTAGATCTATAGTTAGATACTATGGTTGTGTGGATAGAAATCTCACTTTCAAAACTAGGGCCTTTTCTACAATGTATTACTTTCATTTCTTTCTAGAATTCAGCTACAATGCTTAGTTCCAGTCTTAGGCCTTAAGCAGCAGTTGCAACAAGAAAATCATAAGTCTACATTATTTATTTTGACTAGTGGCTCATTGTACATGCACCACATATCAAGTGTCAATAGCATCTTTTTTGGGAGGGTTCTTTGATTCTTTGGAGGTTCATTGATTGATCTCATGGAGTCTTGTCAGATTTGTTAGTCTAGTATTAGACTACAGTTGACAACAATGAACTATCCCAAATGGAGCACTTTGATAGTTGATCATCTAAGAGACAATCCAAAATTGCTTCCTTATCTCTATTAAATGCCACCACATTTTAATTGGACACATCTTGTCAACCTTCATCATTTTATATATAACAGTATGACTAAGGAATCTTTTGCTCCTCTTAGAATGGCACATTTTCCTTATGATATTTGGATGTCTATTTGGGAAGCATATGGACATCCATGTGTTCCTCCATCTCCAGAGGATATTCTACATCCAATCACTCTAGTTATGGTTTCTTCAACTTCAAATGAGATCACACCTCCAGCTCTTATTGCTCCTACTGATCCTATTCTAGCCATAGATGCTTCAAATTCAATGCAAAAAGATCCTTTATGTCTTCCTACTCTACCTTCATGCGATGACTTCCTTCCCACCCTTGTAGGCTTGTTCATGGACTCTCACATTGAAGATGTGGGAGACATTCTTGATGACATTCATCTTCTTTTTGAGGTAGATACTCCATCCTTTTTCATAGTGAAAGATTGATGTACTTCAACACTGTAGGGTACACATGGTCTTCCAGGTGATGAGTTCTTACCAAAAATTTTAGCTCTATTCTTGGAGTCACACACAGCAGATATTGGAGACTTTTATGATGATTTCTCGCTTCTCTTTGCTGAGGTTGATTCTTCTATAGTTATTGCACATTCTCTACATGATCAATCTTTCCAGGTTGGCATGATTGTGGATACTTATTTATAGCATATGTAGGAGGTCTCTTTCACATTTTAGAAGATAGTTGGTTTCCTGAAGTAGGTTTTACATCACTCCTTGTTTGATCTGCGCTTCTCTTCAGCAGTTTTGGAGGAAGCCATCATCAGTATTGACATAGGGACTTTTGAACAGGTTTCAACAAGATCAATCATCATAGAGATTCTTTCTCCATACAGGGGATGCATCTCCTTGGTAACCTTGCATTTTTTTCTTCCAAAGGGGAGAAACATCAATTAAAGGTCATGGATTAGCTTCTACATCAAATAATTTCTCACTAATTGACACACTACTTTTAGGGGGAGGACTACCTCGTCTCCTTCTTCTCCTTTTTTTTTATGGGGGGGAGGCTTTTTCCTCTTAGGGGGTTTTTTCCTTCTCCATTTTTTTCTTGTATATACTAGATGTATGTCATAATGAGGGGGTCTTGATAACTCCATCCATCCATGCATCCCTATTTATCTCTCTTTTTGGGGGAGGGTTTTTCCCATGAGGTTTTCCCTCTTTCCATTCTTTATGAGAGATTTTCATATCATTATGTACATGGGTACCTAACATGGCCTAGTACTCAGGACCCATCATGCATCGTCATCCTAGTTTTCATAAGCTTAAGGACATTCCCCTAAGTTGCACTTAAGGGGGGGTGTTGGTGTAAATAATTATTCACTATTTACACTTACTTAAGTTTACTTAGGTTAATGTATTATTTTAATATTTATTTATTAGCCACCTAGGAGTTTGTGCACTCTTGTGAGTTGTCATGTTGACAAAACAGGAGTTTGGATCTCTTTTATGCACATGGTGTCTACAACATAGGAGTTAGCACACTAATTAAGCACATGGTGTCTACAACCTTCTTAATCTTATTCACTCATCTAGAATGTTGGATAAGGCATGTGCTTAGTTATCATGATGCTTATCTTATCTCCTAATTCTTTCTAGAGACATTTTAGGCGCTTCTTGAGAGGCCTTTATATACAAGCACTCCTAGTGTGTTTGTATTCATCATATACTAAACAGAGAAATGTATTAGGAAATACTCTAATTAATTGATCATATCCATTTTTGGTCTACAGTTGTGCTTGTGTTTGATTTCTTAGTTCCTGGGTGAATTTTTCCCTAAGCCAAATTCTTACATGGTATCAGAGCTAGACCAAATTCTTACATGATCAAACTTAGGAAAAAGGGATCAATATCATGTAAATATGCAACTGATGAATTTTCTAGGTACATTTGGGGTATTTGAGACATGACTCTATTATCCTCTTTTTCCTTTTCTAGAACTAAGATATACAATGTACTTGTTGGTTGTTGTGTAATGACATTATTTTCTTTTATCCCTCCTAACCAAGACAAAGCTTTTCTCTTATGTTCATCTATCCTAAACATCTCTGCCAAAGGAACTTTGACTATGATCTGTGACAACATTGAAATCATATCAATTGGATCATAAGCAATATTCTTCATACTAACACCAGAAGGTATAGGAACTTGGATGGCAGATGGATCCTTTTGCTTAATAGCTTTAGATCTTGTTTCCTTTTCTGAGATAGTTGGCTTTCCATTTTCTTCATTCTAGAAATGCACCTTTTTCTTTGGTTCCCACTTCTTATTCTTACTTTCCTTAATCTTAGGAACCTTAAGAAGATTCTTCTTATTTTCATGAGTAACTTTTTTAGTATTATCTTTGATGAAAATGCTAGATGACTTCAGGGGGGCATTATTTACAACTCTATTTCTCAGATTGTAAGTACTTTGGACTTGTGCAACTAATTTTGAATTGATTCTATCAATTTCTTCATTCGAAGGTTTTCTCAAATTGATGTGATTAGTTGTAACTAAAGTGTTACATATGACATTTTCATCTTGATCTTGACTATCAAAAAACATTTATTGGTGATATGTATGATACAAATTTCTTTGGTTTGTAACATCATGGCTAGATTCATTAATATCTTATTCTCCATCACTATCATAAAGATGAATCATGTTACATGTAACATCCTCTTGATCTATATCATTTATATCTTCATCATTTTGCACTTGCTGATTTGCAGTAAAAGACTAATCCATAGCACAAAAATTAGTAGAATGTGGAGACTAGAAAACAAGACACCAAGGGACGACATCACCCATATTTATAGAGTTTCTTTTCAAAGGGTTTGGTGGTCCTTTGCCCATATTCCCTTGTGTGGTATTAGGGATTGGCTTTCCATCCTTCCATTGAGTAGTATAGGGATAATTTTGCATCCTAGGTTGTGTATTGAAATTGTTATTAGAAGGAGCTCTCTCTGGGATATTTGTTTTGTTTTCTTGGGGAGCTAGGGGATTTAATTTTTTTAATAAACTTAAAAAAATTTCCATTGTATCATCTTCAAGTTTCTTTCCTAAGATAGGTTTCTCATTATCTTTCTTTCCTCTAGGATTGAATAATTTAGGGGCATCTTTTTTCCCAACTTTTTCAGCAGCCCTTCTATTATTTTCTAATGTTTTTGGATCTTTATCCCTAACGGCATAAGCCATATTACTATCAAAAGCATTGAAGTAAGTAGTAAGACACACATCTCCATTCAATCTCATTACTTGGAAAAGTTTATACATACCTTTTTGAAACCTGACCTTGAAATCAAAGGCTGATTCATTTGGGTTCTTCTTGATTTTATTAAAATCATTCAACATGAAACCAGCATTAGTCTTGTCACCATATTGTTCCTTGAATAGGGTTTCAAGATCACTCCATGATCCGACACTATCATCAGGCAATCTTTTGAACCAATCTTTGGCATCCTCAATTAGTTAATGAATGAAAAGTTTTATCACTACATCCTCATGTTCAACCTCATAATCATTAAGCATATCAATGAGCCTTCAGAGATGCTCCTCACCAATAATAGCATCATTTCTAGAAAAATCGGTGACTTTGTCCCTAAGGTCATTTGAAATAGGATGAGGAAAACCAAGGATACCTAAGAAAGACATATGCCTATATTTTTCCATATAAATCGGTTTCCTTTGGGAAACTAGGATACCTAAAGAACTTGCCCCAATAGTCTGATTTTGGAAAGGAGGCTTAGTTTTCTAGGGAAGTTGGAGAAGGGGACAATGGCCAGTAGTAGTAGAAGTTGAAAAAGGGGCTACTAGTGAGGCACTTTGACCTGTTGTGAGAGGACCAACACCAGATACAGTAGGTAAAAATTATGAAGGCTGACCTGGTTGAGCTAATAAGGCTGAATTTGATTTTATGAACTAGATTTTTCTTCTAGCCTTAGTACCTTGAGCTTCATTTTCTATCCTTTCAAGTTCCTTAGTCAAATCTTCCTTTTCTTTTCTTGATTTCTCTGGATCTAAATCAACTTTTGACATGACTGAAGAAGTAGGCTTATTAGGGAGATGTGGCTCACTAATTTGTATCCCACCAACCTTTTGCTTTCGTTTATCCAATTCCTTCCTATGTGCCTCTTCCACTATAGTCTCAAAAGGCTTATAAGGTTGAACATGTCTAATAATAGGGGCCTGACTCTTTTTAAGAAGTGTTTCTTTCCTTTGAACATCAATCCTCAAAACATCCATATCTCCAAAGATGTCAGAGTGTAGATTGAAAGACCTCCCTTCCAACCTCCTATTCTATTCTTGCAAAGAAGCCATTCTCCTAAGTAGGTTATCTCTTTCAATGATAGTATTCATAATAATTTTTCCCTTTTATTTTTCTAAACACATGTGTCTAGCTTCCTCATCTACAACTTTCTTTTTGAGAAGGGAAAGCTCTGGAAATAATTCGTCATGATCTATAGTAGTAGCCTCAAAATATAATGGATCAAAGTCTATAATGTTTGCTACATATGGTTCATGTCTAGGACTAAAACCCATCTACATGTTTTCCCTAAAACCCCAACTATGGTTCATTTCATTGACCATGTTTGGTCTATAAGGAAAATCTCCCACAAGAAAAATATTTTTATCTTGGAAGACCTTTAATGGGGTTGAAAAAGTTTCCCCCAAGAGTGTAACTTCCTTTGACTCATTACTTTTGGAGGACAACTCCTTCTCATCCATAGGGTGATATAATGACTAGGTTGACACATTACTTCTAGAGACCCACATAGAATTGAAATCAGAGTTCTTCTTATTTTGGTTCCTTTTTACCCCAAGAGGTAGTTTAGCTAACAGTGGTATCTCAGGATGAATTTTAGTAAAGGCACATGTATTTTTCTTTTTCTTAGCCATTGATTTTAGGATTTTCTCAAAATTTTAGCACTACCTACAAAACCATGACTTAAGTCACCACCCTATAATACGAAAATATGAAATAAAGCTAGGAAAAGAAGCAAAACACTTGTTCTTGATGTTCTGTAAAAGACAACTTGATAGTAACTTCTTAACTCCCCAGTAGACTTTCCATTTTGTTGGAGTTCTTTCTTATAAAGAACATATTAGTAGATTTAAACTTGATACTAGGAAACAAAGATAGGGACAAACCTAAGGAGGATCTAAATCCTATATTTAGCAAGGCTAAATCTTAGTTCTGAACCAATTAACAAAGTCATCAGGACTCACTTCACTTTAGGCTCTACTAAGCCAAGGCAGGCAAACCTAAGGGGTTTATCTCATTAATCTGATATTATTTCTATGGAAGACTATCCCCTATAGCAGAAATGGTCAATAATTTTCTACAATTTGTTGGCAAACTTCTTGATTACAGTAGCTAACTACAACCAAAGAAAGAAATAGAAAACAAGCCATGATCCATATTTTTACCTTTTCAACACATAAAATGGGAAATTGATATTGTTTTTTGTGTAAATGTCCTATAGCTATATGAATGTTCCAATATGCCTTCAAACTTTAGGATGGGTTAGTGCCTTATCCATTGGGCTATAGAGTCAAGGATTAGCAATTTAGACATTTTTAATCAACTTGTGATTAAGAGAGTCAACACTAAACTTTTTAGTTTTATTCTGATTCTCATCCTTTTCATAAACCCTAAACCTTATCAATTATAGAAAACAATTACTTGATTCTTTAAATCACCTACAATCAATAAGAGATATACAACCATTTAGATTGCATTAAACTAAAGAGAAGACTTATCTATTCAGTCTCAAAATTGTAGATATATGAAAAAGAGACTAAACTTCAAAGATAATGATAATTAAGGATAAATCCTTCTATTTTTATTTCAATATTGCTAATAAAACTCAAAATAAAACATAGGGATAAAACCACTTTTCCAGAATGTTTTCCTTTTTGTATTCAAATAGGCATATAACTAAACTCATTCAAGTAACTCCATCACACTCTAGATGGACTACAAAACAATAATGTAACATATATGAAAATTCTAAAGACAACTGACCTCTACTTCTCATCTTGGGAATCCATATATAGGATTGAAACAGATGAGAGGAGGACACATGTAAAAAATTTAATGGAGATAAAACATTTTAGAAGATGTACATAATAAATACATAGATCATTCTTCCAAAATATTGATCAAAAAGATAAGTAGCTAAGGAAGTAGAAAAACATTAATGTTGAATCTTTGATCTTTTCTTCTCCTTGTACTTTATCTCCTTCCTAAACATAAATTTCTCTTTTGGTGGGCTAGCCAGTATTATTCACCTCTTATAGATCTTGAGTGGCCTTGGTCCACTTGGCATCCATAATTGCTTTGGATTCAACAATAAACTTATTCAAATTTATTTCTACCTTAAAAAGAGAATCAACCATGGTATGGAAAGGGGAATCAGAGGTATCTTCAAAAATTGTTACTGTAGTTTCTCGGGTCAAAATATCATCAAAAGAGGTTGACCACTTATGCCAGTCCCTTACTACATTGGTAGCTTTAAGTATTGATGGTATATAAGGTTCAACTCCATCAGACAATTTTTTTAATTTTCCTTGTATAACTTGCAATTTACCAATAAAAGCCACTTAATTCTTTTACCATCTCTAGGCTCTCCTTTACAGTGACAATTTTATTTGGCAAATCTGGCTTTTTAGCCATCAATACAATTAATCTATCTAAAAATTGAATGTAGGGCCACTATAGGCCAAAAGTGGGTGTTAACCATGAGAGTGCTTCATTACAAAATTGCTCAGCACTTTGTAAAGAAACAAATGAATTATGAGCCTGCTATGATATATTCTTAAAAACATCAACCTTGTGGCTCATCATAATTTTAAGGATCTCTATTCTTACATCTCCTCCCTTTTGGACTAATTGAGTGTCAATGCTCATTCTCCTTGGCTGTGAGGATTCATCCTCCTCTATATCCTCAGTTTGAACCAAAGCCTTAGTAGTGTCCCTGACTATCATTGAAGTCCCCTATCCTTCTTCTTCCTGAGATGGAGCCATTCTCTGCTCTTCCTATGCTAGTTTATCTTTGAGAGCTACAATTTCATCCTCAAGTCCTTGAATTTTAGCCTGAAGCTCAAAAATTGTTTCCTTGTAGGCATGGCTGCTCCTAAGCTCATTTTCATAGAGCTTCCTAACATCAATATAATCATGTATGGACTGGGCTAATCTTGTCTCCATTTCCTCTACCTTGGCTTCATTCATAAATGAAAAATGTTTTAATGACTTGGACATTTTTGTGCTAGAGGTGCCCTATAGAGTCCATTTAATCATGTTGCCCTATTCTGCACTGTGTACATCCATTACTTTAGGTTTGTTAGAAGTAGGGGCCATGCTCCAGACTATTAGGGATTTGGTATCAATGTTGAAATTAGTCACTCTCTTCAATCCATCAACGCCAATTGCCTCATAGGAGATGGCACTTTCCTACCTTCTAATATGATCAAGCATAAAGGCTTGCTCCAAATCCCAACCAAGTACTAGTAACATACCACTTCTTTGAACTAGATCCCTGGCCTCCACTAAAGTCATTAATTCACTTTCAGGATCATAGGTCTATAGCTTTTCAATCAATACCATCCTTTTCTCATCTGATTCATCTGGTTTCATTTTGAGGACAAGCTCACTTTATTTAATCTTATATGAAAAAAAATTCAATTCATTGGATTTGATGAACTCATCATCCTTCAAGAATTTTTGAGCTTGGATGATCCTATTATCCAATCTGGCTGCTGCCAACTATAGATCTGTCAAGGTATTTTTTGCTGCATTAGCTCTGGTCTATAAGTAATTTTGCCTCAGGTCAACAAAATATTGACTATTTCCTAGCAAAATGTGTAAATTCCTTTGCCTAACCTATGGAGGGATCTAAAAAATCTTCTGCCTCTTATTTCCTTTTGCCATCTAAGATGCCTAGAGTGCATCCTCCTCCTCTACCTCAAGGGTGACATCAGGTTCTAGGCTATCAAGGAAAACTCTTTCTTCTTCCCCAATTGGACCTTCTAGAAACTTGGCCATTATCTCTGCATGGTCTATGACCATTTTTCTAATTCTTTGTGGGTAAGGGATATCCATGTAAAAACCTTGAAATTTGGGATAGATTCTCTTCAATTCTCTTTCCACCCTTAGAACATCATCAATCTTTGCAAGCTTATTAGCTACCTCCCCTTCTACTACTATGTTTGGAATGATGTCTTCATGGGGTAGCTCCTTGGAATTTGGCAATACATAGTTTCTCATTTCTTTCAATTTTGCCCTCATCCACCCCTTAGAGTCATACATTCTATAAGGGCTCGTACACAAATTGTAATGGTGTAGGAAAGAATGAACAGAATCTTGGGCTTCCTTGCCAATGGTAAAATCACCAATTTTAAAACATCTACACAAAAATGTTCCCCTGTGCACCTTAGGGCCTAGATACTCTCCATTCACCATGAAAAATTGCCAAATAAATTCAATTATTCCTAATCTAGGAGGAATGAACTTTGGTAAAATATGGGGTGGTATGGGGTGGCTCGGGACAACCATAGACTCTCATTAGATAAAAGGTAGGAAACAAGAAAATAACCCCCCAATTATGATCTATTCTTTTCCCCTTAGGTAGTAGGGCTAGTCTCAGAAGACCTTTCAAAATTTTAGGTGCTCTAAAGTACCCTGGGTCTAACATTTTCATTATAACAGCACTAAAATTATTGAAAAGGGACACAAAATCAGAGAAATGGTAAGTGTTATCCCATACCCATGTCCATAGCTACAATGGAAAATCTCCATTCAAATCAAAAGTTTGATCAATGAAATCAAAGCTAATGTATCCCACATTTTTGTAGAGAATCAAATGCATCAGCAAGGAGTAGCAGGGGAAAGTGAATTCTCTCATATCTTCAGTCTGAGCTCTGGCAATGTTGTCCTTCATTATATCCAGAATATAACTAACATATTCATATTCATAGGCATGGTAGGCATCTTTCACATCCCTAGCAATTATGTACTCTACTCCCCAGACCTCATCAGACCCATCCTTTCCTACAACTTTGTGGACACCATATATAGTTTTGACAAAAAAGCTTTTGAATTTGTCTAGGGGCATCTTTTATTGAATTTTCTTTGGGTAATCACCCACCTTCTTTAAATCACCAGGAATATGTTGCAGCAATGAGGCTCCTCTAAAAGCATTGGGGTTTTCCTCAAATCTCCTCTACAAGTCCTTTAAATCTACAAGCTGACCCATTGCTCTAGTTAATCCAAAGGCTTCAATAAAAGATTCTCAGTCCAAGGTACATAGAATAGTTCCATGCTTTTGATGAAAAGACTTGGTGGAGAGTTGTAACATTGGAACAAGGCCTTCATCAAATGTACATCCATGAAGACCTCTATAAAAATTAACTTGGCAAGGTTCTTCTTCCATGGATTATAAAAAGGAACCTTCTTCTCCCTATTGCAATAGAAGAAGTAGAAAAGTTCAAAACCAATAACATCAGGGCACTTGGTGTCTATGCACCTAGCATATGGATCAAAGAAGGCATGATCATCTATAGAGTTTGCATTAGTAGATTCTGGGAATAGTTCCATCCACTCTTTTGGAAATCGGCTAGGCTTCTTCTATCTGGTTTTAACTCCCTTCGAGGTCAAGGTCTTTGAGACTGTCATATTTGAGGCTTAGATTTCTTCCACTTCTTGGTCTAACATTTTGAAAATATGAAACTCAATTACCCAAAATTTAAAACATTCTGTCTCTTATAAGCTCTGGAAACAACAATTTAGAATGTACAAAAAACATAAGAAAAGCTCAAATTCTCTCTCTTTGCAAATGGTGAACTGTGATTATGAGAAAATAAGATCTTATAAGTTGATATGCGTAGACTAACATCTATGTTGCATTGAAAAAAGCATGCTTGAAAAATGTTCTCAATCCCTTTTGTCAACTTCTTGGAGTGTCACCATTAATTTCCAACTATGCACTTTTCATACTGCATTCAAATCTGATTGGTCGAGAAGCCAATAGTTCATTTTTCATCATTATGTTTCCTATCAAGATTAGATTCTATGATATTATGACAAGGTGGCTGAAAATACCTTTTGTAACATCACACCATTGTATTGACGGCCCTCTGATCTTATGATACCCTTTTTAAATTCATATCAACCAATCAAAAATGGTGGCAATAGCCATTATGATCCTACGACACCCATTATTGTCACAATATCAACATCAAATCCATCTCATTCTATGATCTCTTGACAAGTGGTTTCGTAACATCACAAATTACCTTCTTTTACCCTACAATCATATGATTTCTATTAAACTCATTTCTTCGTAACATCATAGAGGATCTTATTTGCTTTTATAATGTTATGGCAACCTTGAAACCTTTATCTTGTAGCATCGATGGCTTGTAACTTTCCTTGTGTGATCTTACAATCAAGCCCTAGTCATGACATCGGAGTGCCTCCTTTCATAACCATAAGATCTTACAATGAAGGACTCATCATAAGATCAAAGACCAAAAGTTATTGTTTAACTTAAATCTTTCTAGATCCCACAAATGCTAATAATGAATACATATGGCACTCATACAGTAGCTCTATCCAATCAAGAACTAGACACCTATCTTGACAACTCATCACCTATTCACCTTTATAATCCTTATTATCTTACAATGATAGAACATCATGTCATTGCAACATCACCTTTATCCCTTATATGATCACATGACAAGTCTATTTTCGTAGCATCTCAGCCTTCAAAACAAAGCTTTTCTATGATATGACGAGCATTATGAGATCATAGACCTCCATCCTTCATTTTATGATCTGACAATAAACACTTTAGTGTGGGATCATGACCGCCCCAATTCTCTACTCCTGATGCCACGATGAACCCTTTATCACAACATCAAAGAAGACCATAACACAAAAAAAAAAAAAATTTATACAATCATATGACACAAAGGACATTGTATGATCGGGGAGGCTCAAAATCTTACCTACGATAACATGACACAATGTTAATCATGAGATCAGAAAGGATCCTCATGCTTGCCTACAATATTCTGCTAACCCTCCATCATAACATTGTAGGACACAATGTACTTAGGAAAATGGAACCCATTCATTTATATGGCCTAGGGTTAGGGAAAAAATAATGGAGATCAATCAAATTTGTTAGGGTTAAACTGTAAAATAGGAAAATATAATCATAACCTTGTCTAAATAATTCAAAATTTCCTCCACAATATTTAGAAATTTATCATCAGTCAAAAAATGAGCTACCACCTTCTATTCATAATCACAATACAAGGAGTAATCCTTTTTTAGCTTACACATTCCATTCTTTCACTTTCCACCATAAGCATTAAATATTGTATTTCCCTTATATCAAGGTCCTATTCTCACTAATAACTTTTTTAGAAGTATCTTTCAAGAATCTCCAAAGAATATTTTTACTTTAAATTTACTTATGTTTCTATTCCCAAATCCTTTGGATAAGTAACCTTTCTCATTACCTTGGGATAGAAAACCCCTTTCTTGGCAAAATTTCTCAAACTAGAGTACAACTAACAACACTTTACACTTAACCTCAATCTAATGGCCTCAAAGTTAGGTCTCGAGCATGCCTCACTGATGAAGAGCTCACAATAATTCCTTCAACATCATGTCTTTAATACTTTTATGTAAATCCTTTGGTATCTCACAAATCACTTTGGCCTCAAAAGAAGAACAAAACACCTTTGCTTCCATTAGCGCACAACAGAAAATTCATAGATCTACTATTTTCCTTCTAAAGGTAGAATCTACCTTTGCAACATTAATGAGCTTCTTCCTAGCATTGGCTCATAGTCTTAGGGTCTTTCCATCATGACATATTCATATACAAAGCTTTTTAACCATTGTCATGGCTTCATTCTTTGGATACGCACTTGATTTTGTTCATTGAAGGGAAGACTAGCTCAATTCCTCAGAATCCATAAGAAAAAGAATAATGGGGCAAGATATAAAATGGTAGAATATGGATAACTTACTTCTCATCAATGGGATGCCAGAACACATCCCAACCATACCTATATCACCTAGACTTCATGTGCATTAGAAAAAGAAACCCTACAAAGAAGAGATACGTGTATGTAATGCAAGGGAGTTCTAGAAAACAAAGAAAGTGAGGGACATGGGGAAGATGACAAGTAATCTAAATGATACTTAGACATCACCCTAAACACAAACTCGTTTAAAAACCAATAACTTCAAGATTTTAAGGGTAATACTAAAACTTGATAACATATACCATCATGGACAATAAAATCCAAACACTTCATTATATCTAGACTAACAGGTTTTGTACAACCTTTCTAAGATTTTCTAAAATTAGGATCCTTTGGGTACAAGCACTTGACATCCTTAAACCCAACTACCTAAATCTAAATCTTTTTTAGCAAAATTTTGTTTGAATTAACCATGGAAAATTTTTGTTAGGAGGAAAGAAAGAAAAGAAAACTACACTAAAAACACACCTAACCTATCATACTTACAAAGGTGAGATGTATCTCAACTTATGAAACCAATAGCAAAAGATATTCAAGTGAATCTACTTATTGATTAACTAAAGTAGTATCCCCTCCTCCACAATTTATTTTGATCTCTAAATAGGATCCCTACTTGTAGCAACAACAAAATCATGATAATTCCAACTCTCCAAGTAGTATGTAGGACTTGACTAGATGGCCACTCATATCCAAACAACCATGCTTCATTATATATTACCTCATCCTCCTCGAGCTCTTTGATAGTCTCTTTCTGATAATCTTCTAGAAGAGTAAAATGATCATGCATCTCCTTATTAGGAGAAAAGAATTTAGCATCAAGAACTTCAATTACCCCCTCACATAACTGGGCTTCATCAACCAAGGTAGAGGAAAACCTCTCCTACATAATCTTTGTTATTAGATGGATAGCTAATTTATTGCATTCAAGAACCAAACCTCTCTCATCTATACAGTGATATGCATTCTCCCTATCCTCCATTGCATCTTCATTATTTTCAAGAATGAAATTAGTAGGAATAAACACAAAAGAAGGAGGAGAAAAATCAACCATTAATGACCCTTCTTCAATTTGATTTGGTTTTTTATTTGGGTTATCAAATGATTCTTCTTTCTTTACATCCTCTAACATGTCAATGATTTTTTTTATAACAACCTCATACTTTATATTGATAATGTTTGGTACATTAAGATGAGTAGGGGAAGTAGAAAACAACTCATCTTCAATAGTTAGACTTGTCATACCTGAGTTATTGTGAAAGATTTTTGCTCTCCACTTCATTGCTTCTTCAAAGGAGTCATGAACATTCAGCAAGATCTTAAATAGTATATCCACCATTAATCCTTTTTCAACAAGTCCTTCTTCATCAAGTGAGGATTTCTCAATAGGAGAAGACCAAAAGGAAACAACTTCTCTTTCTATATATTCTACTTTCTTTTTGTCATCCAGGACTTGTTCTTCATCATCAGAGGTAAGGTCTTGATGATAAAAACTAAAATTGTCAAGTAAAGTCATCTCATAAAAAGACTCTTCCTTACCATTCTTCTTAATATTCAATGGAGTCACATCGTCTTCTTTTTTAGGAAGTGTATGAGTTGTTTCTTCTTCATATTGACAGTTGGTCTCAAGACTCTTTTCTTCAATTACCTATTTATCAAGGATAAGATTCTTACTAGTGGGTTCATGAAGTTATTCCTTATGCTAATACAACCATTCTTCAGGCTGAACTTCATTGCTTCTTTCTTCAACTAGAGTTAGACTTATAGCTATTGCCATATCACAAGTGGGATGTTCTAGTGTAGGAAAATGATCGTCAGAGGATTCTTTTTCAAATGAATCTGATGGAATATTGTTACCTTGATCTATAACATTAGGTATAGCTTCTTGTCTACCAAATACTATGATAATATGAGAACTAGAGTTAGGAGACATTACCGTGGGAGTTTCATAATCAGGTGCAGATATTATCTTCAACTTTAACTCCTTTCTATTATCTTTTTGCTGATCCTTCAATTTGTAGAATAGGTTGCAAAGGTGATTCCATTTCTTCCTTGCTTTGGGGTCATCTCCTTTATTGAGACTTTCTACAAAATTCAACAAGATATTCTTAAATACCTTGTTCTTAATTGTATAAAGTTCCTCAAGAGTAGGTTCAGGCCTTAGCCTATCCAAGGGTTTTTCATGTTCAACTATATGTACTTGTTTCAGCTTGTAGAATCTAGAGCACACGCATTTCCATAGGGAGGTAGAAACATGATCATCTTCATTGCTGGTATTTTTTTTAATAGCATGGGAGATGCTTTCTTTTATATAGAAGCACAAGCTCTTGCAATAGCTTGTCAATAGTTTCATTAAGCTCTTGGAGAGTGGGTTTAAGCCTTGGCCTTTTCCCATTTTTTGAATTTGGAATGACCATTGAATTACATTGGACCTTCTTAGACAAAAGAAAGTAGGTCATTCATACAGAGTCACCAGTCTTCATCCTAGGGAAGACACCTTTAGATCTCTGAGAATGAGAAACCAAACACTGGGCTTAGATTCCAATCCCCAATAGAGTCACCAAAAAATTTTGGTTAACAATCTATCCCTCTCACTAACTTGTCTTTACCTTGACTCTAAATGCCATAAATGTGAGGAAACAAAAGGATGTTACCAAAAAATGGGTCAATGTATGTGTTATATCACTACCCTCTAAATTGTAAGGTACAACTCCCTTATATGAAATATATGCAATGAATTGTGTTTTTAATAGATCATTGGAATATGGGGTATGCTCTTAACTTGAGAGTAGAAAAGGATGAATCAAGATGTTCATAACTACAAAAACCCTAGGCAGATATAGATTTGGGCAACTTATAACACCCAGTGGAATGGATATCACAAGCTACCTTGAAGTTCTTCTAACATCTACTCCTACTTCTGAGTGCAGATTTACGATCTAAATGCAAAAGAGGAATGAAGAGATATGCACATGAGGGCAAATGGAATTGCTTTCACTATTAGGCTTGAATGAAATAGAATCCAACCAATAACTAATAGGTTCATATACATTTATCTTTCATTTTTCCAATGAAACTACCTAACATTATATGAAATGAACAAGAGTGGAAGTAGAATTATATGTGAAGAAAGTAATGGAATAACTTCTACTACAAATATCAAAATGAAATGGAATCCACCTAATTATCATAGGATCACATATAATTTTCCATCAACTCTTAATGCAAAACTAATCTATGCATGGGAAACAAAACATGACAAGAAAATAGGATAAATAGAATTATAGACCAATTCACCATCAAGTTTGCCGACCCTTTCATTATCAAATGAGGTTACATTATAGTTTTTTTTTATCCATTCTTATCTATGATAGAGCAACAGTTACAAATAGAAAATAAAATAAGAATAAAATATAAACTTATCCAACTTGGTTGTGATATGAGCATGTGGCATCATTTCTATTGATGATTATAAATCCACTGTATTCCTAAAAATGCCCAATGCATTTTCAACTTCCTACGGTCTAATAAAATCCTATGAAAACTGTTTATTCTTCATCTTTTGTTATTTCATGCCAAATACATATATTTCATATTACAATGGTCACTACATTTTCAAATTCTTGCCTTTGATCTCAAATTTATGATCATGATTTAAATGTCATGACTTCCTTTATAACTTCCTTTGTGGGTCCTACATGTACATATGTTGAACTATCATTTTATTGCATAGAATAATGCTTGAAAAACTTTACATAGTGAGATAGCAACACCCACGGACCCTTTCTAATTTGACAGTGATAACAAAATGATGTTAGGTCTCTTTGTTTCATAGTGTGGGTCCCTCTTTCCAACTGGGCACACTATGGCAAATAGTTGGCACCATTCCATCACTTGGAGAATCTAACATTGACTTTGTTTTCTTTGTGGCACCTCATGACTATATTTTGACTATGCTTTTTTTAATGTGATGGCCTGCTAGACAAGTGTCTTCATGTCACTTTATCACATAAATTAACAAATGAGCATCTTTATATAGCAACATTACAACCTCTGTAGATCTTCTTTGATATGATGGCTAAAGGCATTTGACTTTCATTTAATATTTGAATGGGACCCAATATGACAAATAAGCATTTGACTTTCAAATAACTAGTAGAATGTCTTCTTTCATTCAATTAACTTTTCAACTTAGTGATGTGGATAATTTGATTTGTTTGATTCATCAAATTGATTCCAACTTTGGTCTTCACCACCTTTGACCTTGTTCTTTCACCATTTATACTTTCTTGAATGCTCACTTTACATCAAATTCAACTGATTTTGTTTGTATCTCATTCTCAAAATTTGAATTTTTTCTTTAAGCCTCAATCCTTGATATTCTCTACCATCGTTTTCTCTGAATATGTCTTTGATATCTTCATTCTACTTTTGTTATGTCTTTAATGGAGCACCTAATCATAGAGTTAGGATTTCATATGAATAGAACTTGATTCTTTCTTTCTCTCTCACTTAGGGTATGCATAAACTTACCATCCCAAATCCTAGTTAGCTAGACTAATTGAATCTATTACATTATTCTTGTATTCCCACCTAAGAAACTCAGGGATAAAGATGAGAGAGGAAAAACCCTAATGGAAGCCTGGACTAGACACATATGTGAAACATTGACACAACCTTAATCCTATGATCTGGAAAAATATAGGGGAATGATATCATGGCAAAAATGATGTAGGAGCCTCTAGAGATGCAAAAAAAATAGAAGCTCAACCTTCTCTAGATGTTTATAGGGATTAAATTGTCATCAGAATGTATTTCTAGTGCATGGAAAGCTCTAAATTTGGAACTAGCAATTAACTATCGATGCACCTCTGAAGAAGCACACCTTTGGAGAAGTGTACCTTGCACACCCTGGGAGAATTGTACCTTGGAAGATAGGGTTCAAAAAATGAAAAATTTTCCCCAAGTGTCAAAATTAAAATTCTAACTACTAGTTTTGTTCTCCTTTATAACAGAGCTATTTCTACATGTTTGCTCTTGAATTTCTCTATGATCTCTATCACTTGGGTTGCATCCAAAAAATCCAAAGCATCATATTTGTCTTTTACTACTTTTTGATAGTTTCCCACTTCTATACGAGTCTTCACAAAATATTTGAGCTTTATATCCAACTCTAGCAATTCCTCCTTCTTAAATTCTTGTCTAATGTCTTCATCAGTCGAAGCTTCTTCAAATATCTTTTGAAACTGTTTGATGATTGTTTGTACCTGTAGGATTTTATCTCTTGACTCATCTTCAAAAATGTCAAGGCATGCATCACTATAATATTTCTCTGCTTCCAAAATTTTCTCTTGGATTTGATCCTTGAGCCTATGAATATCTATGTGTAATGTATCCATTACTTTATTACTGTTGAAATGTCATTTGTATAAGGCTTAATGGTGGGAATCCTTTCAAACTCCTCTCTTGAAAAGCTAATATGGGATCAACTCCAAGGTTTTGGGTGATCTTGCACCCTACTAGAATCTTCTTATTAGAAGATAAATGTGAGTGTTCATGAAGAGGCCTTTTTTGGTTCTAACTAATTTTTTATAATATTTTGAATCTACTTGCTATCTCAAAAGAATAACCAGAAAAAAAGAAATATATTTTTCTTTTTTTTAATGAATGAAGTTTTAACTATGCAAATATATGAATTCCTAAATTGATCAAGTGTATTTAAAGCAAATAACAAAGATAAGGTAACAAGAAGATTAAGAAAATTACTTTTAAAAAAAACCCTAATGGACATAAGCCCTGGAAACAACACATATGTGAGTTAATTCTTTGAAAAGATCGGTAGGTAGCAAATAAAAATAGGATCAGCGCTTCCTTAATTCCATTGATGCAATCATTGATGGGAATTCAACAACTGTAAGATGTTTCACTTATCATCAGATTGCAAGGCCATAGGAAGTGTGCTCATGTGAGACAAAAAGCTATGTAGGGATAATAGGGTGATTTCTTCTCAAACTAAGTATGTTAGTGGAATTTGTAAACCCATAGCAAACACCAAAATTAAAAGATTTCTCAATCAAAATAACACAATAAAACTATTGGCTCCATTACATTCCATGAACATATATTCACAAAATATTACACACTCAGGCAAGAATTACTATGCTCTGATTAAGAGCACCAGTAGCATATATTATTATATCAAAATAATAGCCCAAAATATATATTACATTTTTGAATTTATAATAAATCTTCTCCTTAATTTTTGTTGAGAATGAGAGATCTCTTTATGAAAACATATGCTTCTAAACTAATAAAACAAATCTATTTATGTACAAATTGACTCTCTAACTGGTTCTATCATTTAATGGATGCATGAGCCTTTACATGTCTTAAAATAAAGAAAGAATTAGAAAATAAGAAGAAGAAATCCATTAGATGATGTAGAAGTATCTAAAGGTGCCAAAAATAGAAGCTCAACCTTCACTAAAAGTTTGTAGGAGTTAAATTGTTGTCAGAATACATTTATGTGCATAGAAAGCTCTAAATTTGGAACTAGAAATTAATTGTTGATGCACCTCTAACTTCTTCAAAAACTTTTGATGTACCTAGTGTAGCTAGCACACCTTGGAAGCAGTGCACCTCAAAAGCTAGGTCCAAAAAATGCAAAATTTTACCAAGTGTCAAAGCTAAAATTCTAGCTTCTAGGTTTTGTTCCCCCTAATACTAGAGCTATGTATGGCTATTTTCTCTTGAATTTATTGATAATCTCCATGAATTGGGTTGCATATAGTAGATCTAAAGCTTCATATTTCTCCTTTACTTTTTTCCTATAGTTTCCCACCTCTATGTGAGTCTTTACAAAATCTCCCAAATTCATATCCAAATCTAGCAATGCCTCTTTGGTCTTAAATACTTGTCTGATATCCTCATCAGTAGAAGCTTCTTCTAAAGTATTTTGAAATTGTGCAATGACTACTTCTACATTCATTAGCTTGTCTCTCAAATCATCTTCAAAAATGTCCAAGCAAGCATTACAATAATAACTCTCTGCCTCCAAAATTTGCTCTTGGGTTTGATCCTTGAGCTTATGAATATTTGCATGTGATATTTTCATTACTTTGTTTCCCTCCACAATATTCTCTATCTTGTCATCTATTTTATCTAACTCTTATACTGTATATACATCCATCAACATCTGATACCTTTGAGCCTTTATTTACTATAACACTTGCAAGTCTTTACCTCAAGGATGTACTTCATCCATTAACCCAAATTCCTAGTTCAAAATAGAAACTAGCTTATCTACATTATTCCACATGTGGTGTAGTAGTTTAAGATTTCCTTGTATGATCTACACACTTTTCTCTTCAAAACTTTCTCATTATTGCTGACAAGCCTTCAAAAATGGATCTAATTATGTAATCTCCTTATCCCTCTTCTCGTGTGTCATATTTAGAGTCTTCTAAGGATTTTTTGGATCCCAACCAAATACCATGTTCAAAGATCCCCTTAGGATTTCATTATGCTTCCAAAGGTTTCACAATTTAGTCTCATCCTATTCTAAGTGCCTAAACACTTATTTGATTCATGTAGTAACCATCAATTTGGTAGTATCCATAGTGATCTTTCCAAGTATGACCTCTCTAATTTGATAATATTTTGGAGTCAAATCCTCAATATTGGCATGCAAAGGAGGGATAGAAACATGGGAAAATAAGTCCTTTATTTGATCACGCATGACAAATGCCAGTGTTTGTGCATCACCTACAAGTGACTTAGGTTTCTTGAGAGCTTCAATTATTTCTCATATTCCCTCTTCCTCAGTATTATTTAGCTTCCTTTTGTGTCTAACCATCACCTCTTTCCTCATCCATCTTGGAGCATCTTCCATCAGAGATCTATCCTTAGATGAAGATGGAGCTTGTATTGCTATGCTTTTTCTCTTATCACTCATCTCTAAAGTCTTCTCCTTTTGTGAGAGATCTACCTTAGGCATCTCTATATCTATTTATGGAGATGCTTCATCCTCTTAGATAGAGTGAGACACTTCATGTGCTTCTGCTTCAACTTCTTGCCCTTGTTATGGCAATGGCACTAAAGGATTATCCTGAGTCTAGATAATTTCTACATTTTTTGCATCATGTACATTCTCTACCTCTTGGTGTTCTAGTGCTTGAGTTGCCTCTTTTCTAAGCTCAGCTTGTTGGGGAAAGTTCTTTTCCTTTTTCCTTTACCCTTTTGTACCCTGAAGTATCCAACTTCTCTATCAAGTTGATGCACTATTTTTGGTCTTACTAGATATTGAGTTGTAAATGTGGGCAACATCACCTTTACTCGTCTACCTTTTACTGGGTGGTTTGTAGCTTGGAAAACCATGGTTTGTGAAATTGGATCCAGCTTGAATGGTCTTTTGATCCAATCCTTGGTTAATTGGATGACATCCCTTGCTCGATGATGAATATCTATATTTTCCTCTTTATCAATTTCTACATTCATAATAGGTCAATCAAATATCTTATCTCTATTATACAAGGGATCTAGGACCTCTACAATGTCTTGCTACACTATATTTAAAGGGATCTTTATTTTCAAGGCACTGCCTATCAAATAGAGAGTCATCCTACAATAACCCCTTATTCAGATTTTGTAGTCATCTACTGCATTCATCCAATGATCCTCTATGGCATCTTCATGTTGGAATTTTTTCCCCACCAAGTACTAAACTCTTCCAATGTTATCAAAATAGGGACAAGGAGAGTATATTCCTCCAAGGGATACTGATCCCACTCAGACTTAAAAGTCACAATATCCTATTTTTGGACAACATTAAATAGACCTATAGTAATGGGCCATACCCAAGTCTTCTTATGTTGCTTCCTTACTCTCTCATGTGTATACAAGAGTTGTCATACAATCTCCAACAATATGAGTCTATCACATAGATACCTAGGGAGCTTCTTTGGATTGACAATCATTCCTACTACCCTCAAATAGGTGAATGTCTTAAATTGGATATAATAGGAACTTATTTCTATAATCTTTTTTGCTACCTCATCTAACATCCTTTTCACATAATCTCCCTCAATGAAATGAATTATTGCAAAAATGAAGGCATCATTCACTATTTTGTACTCCTTACTATTCTCTAAAAGAATTTTCTTTAGAAACTGGGGGTATATCACATAAGGTCATGCATTTGTATCTTGCATGTTACCCCTTTTGAACAACCTGAGATAATATGTTTCTCTTGCAACTAATAGATATACTAAATAAGATGTCATATAGAACTTTTGATTATTCTTGACTAACACGAGTTGCTCATCTAAATTCTCACTAAGAATTGAGGCCCAATCAATTGGCATCTTCATTGTTCTGATGGCCTTAATGAATTTTACCATCCATATGTTCAGGTGTCCTGATGCTAGTAATGCCATAACTCTACTTAAGAACACTATAGAATATCTAATATCATCTTTCATATATCCCCTTTTCATATCCACTTTGTCTACTTTTCATCCAAGAGGAGTCTTATCAATGAGATACAAGGATTGGATATTTTTTATGCTTTGTCTCCATGCTCTCTATACCACCTTTCTGTTTGATGATATGTTAACCTGATGTACTGACCCACTCTTGAAAGATGGAATACCTTCTCTATATTCTTAGGTCTCAAATCTAGGCCATACATTTGCATCTCGCATGTTGCCCCTTTTGAACAACCCTAGATAATTTGTTTCTCTTGTAGTTAATAGGTACACTAAATAAGATGTCATATAGAAATTTTGGTTGTTCTTAACTAACACCAGTTGCTCATCTAAATTCTCACTAAGAATTGAGGCCCAATCAATTGGCATCTTCATTGTTTTGATGGTCTCAATGATTTTTACCATCCATATGTTCAGGTGTCTTGATGTTAGTAACCCCATAACTCTACTTAAGAACACTATAGAATATCTAATATCATCTTTCATATATCCCCTTGTCATATCCACTTTGTCTTCTTTTCGTCCAAGAGGAGTCTTATCAATGAGATACAAGGATTGGATATTTTTTATGCCTCCTCTCCATGCTCTCTATAGCACCTTTCTACTTGATGATATGTCAACCTGATGTACTAATCTACTCTTGAAAGATGAAATACGTTCTCTATATTCTTAGGTCTCAAATCTAGGATTATCTCTCTAGTTATCTTTTCACAACCCTTTCCTCTGAAACATATTTCTCCACCAATGTCATGATCAACTTAGAAGATTGTATTCATACTAGGTGTGATGCTACATTAACTAGCCTCGATTTGATAATTACATATATCATTGGAGATCTCTTTGTTGGTTTGTTTCATAAAACTAGGAATGCATTCTAGTCGATATGGCCAAGTTCAGTATCTTGAATCTTTGAATATTGATCTTGGAAGCATGATTTTACTAGAACACCTTAAAATTTGAAGACCACTAGTTTCAGATCCATCTTTGTAGTGAGGGAAGATGAGAATGAACCCATTTAATCTACCCAAAACCAACATCCATTAGTCCAAAGTTGAAGAAAAATCAACTTACATCAACCCTAATTACAAAAAAAATGACTTAAAACATAAAACCATAAGAAAACTATGACAAAAACACCTAAACCCTACAAAACCCTCTAGAAGAAAAAATTTGGCACACCTTATGCACCTCAAGGGTGCACTAGGTGTGTCATTACTTATAAAAATCCCTCAACACACAAAAAAATACTCACATAGTGCACCTTATGAGGTGCACTAAGTGTGCACCTTTGCAATCAGCAAAGTTTTGAAAAGGATGCGCACATAGTGCACCTTGTGTGGTGCACTAAATGCGCACCCTTATTATGCTTTTGGGAATGCTTTCCTTAGTAAAGGTGTTCATGTGTGCACCTTTCACTTAGGTAAAGGCTTGTTTTAGGTTTTTAAAGTTTTTTGTTTGTATTTTTTTTGTTAATGCAAAAATAGGTGCACACCTTGCACACCTAGGGATGTGTACAAGGTGTGCACCTTTTCCTTAGGTGAATTTTTTAATGTTTGTGTTGTGTGTGTAGGTGGTGAAGTGCCACACCTAGTGAGGTGTGGAGGTGCAGTAGCCAAGAGTGGGAGGAATGAAGTGAAGTGAAGAAAGGGGGCAGGATCTTGGGCTTTATAGGCCTAGGATTGAGTGCACCTCTTTGAGGTGCACAACTACATAGGTGCATAGGTGCACACTTCCAAGAGGGATGTGCTCTTTCCTTATGTGACTAGCACACTAGTGCACATTTAGAGGTGCACTAGGTGTGCTAGTGTGCCCCTAAACATAGAAAACATGATTTTCCCCATCAAAAACACAATTTCCAACAAAATGGGCTCTCAAGTAAAGACCCAGACTTGGTAAAAACACTTGGAAAAACCCTAAAAAAGACTTAGATCCCAGACTAAGGATCTAAAAAGCTAAAAATTAAACTAGGGGGTCCCCATTTCTAAGTGAAATGGGGCATGCATTGTGAAACCACAACATACCATCTAAAATCTTCTCAATCCAATCATCTATCTTATCTAATCGTCCCCTATATATACATCCATCAGCATATGATACCTCTGATCTTTTATTGATTGCAATGCTTGAAGTTCATTTTCCTAGGTATGTAGCTCGTCCATCAATCCAAAATCTTGGTTTAATATAGCAACCAATTTCTATATATTATTATGCATATGGTGAAATAACTTGAGGTTTCCTTGTAGTATCTGCACACCATTTTCCTCAAAACTTTCTTGCCATAACTAACAAGCCTTCAAAAATGGATCAACTTGTATAGCTACCTTTTCTTTGTCTTTTCTCTCTAAAGCTACTTCAAGAGTGGCCTCTGGATTATATAGGTCAATAGGACCAACTAACTCATGTAGAAATCCCCTCATGATTTCATTTTTCTTTCTCAACTTAACCAGTTTAGCCTCATCTTTATCTAAGTGATTAAACACTTCTTTAATTCTTGTAGAGACCATCAATTTAGCTGTGTCCATAGTTGGCTTTCCTAGAAAAACTTCTTTCATTGATAATAATTTGTGGTTAGATCTTCAATATCTACATGTAGAAGAGGAATAGAAATGTGAGCGAACAAGTCCTAATTTTGGTCCTTTATAATGAAGGCTAATGTACGTGCATCACCCTTAGGTAATTTAGGCTTCTTGAGAGCTTCAACTAATTCAATTATTCCATCTTCCTTAGTACAATATAAATGTCTTTTATGTCTAACCATCACCTCTTTTCTCAATCACCTTGGAGTAGATTCCATTAGAGACTTATATTTAGATGAAGAGGGGGTTTTCTCTGCTAGAACCTTTCCCTTATCGCTCCTCTTTGGAGTCCTTTCTTTTTGTGATGTATCTATATTAGGCATCCCTATATCTATTGAGCCCACCATCCTTACATATGTATTTTGGGAAGTTTGTTGGGGTTCATCATATATTTGTCCCTCCTCTGATAGTTCATCGATGGGTTTTTTTTGTGGCTCTTCTTCTTGCACTGGTTGTAAAAGAGGGAGAGGAGTGGTTGAACCTTTATCCACTAAAGATACATCTTGAGCTAGTGAAGGCGAGGCACCTAGAGGTCTATCACCTACCAGTTTAATTCCTATAGGCATGAAATCAAAATCTAACATCTTAAAGACATCAGCCCCTTGGTCCTCTTGCTCATCAATCCACTATTGTAACTGATCCTCTGAAGTTGTGACCTGAATAGGTTGTATAGGAATAGATGGTAGTGTTATAATGGAACTCCTTCATTTTAGCTCAGTAGCCCTAGCTAGACAAGTCCTCTAACTCAAGGGAAGATTATCCTCTTCATCTTCTTCATCCTCTCTGGCTCCTTCAAGAATAACTTCTCAGATTAACAAAAAAGGAATAACCTTTCTTACCACCTTGTGTCTCCTTCTCCTTTTAATTGGAGTCATCATCTTTTTCTTCTTGGGAGCTAATGGAGATGCTTCTTCTTCTTGAACCTATGGAGACAACTCTTCTGCTTGCTCTTTAGATCCATGTCCCTATTCTAGTTGTGGCACTAGTGGATTATTTTGAGCTTGAGTGGTTTCTTGGGCTTAAATTTCTTCTTGGACTTGAGTTCCTTCAACCTCAAGCTCATCTCACTATGGAGAAACTATTTTCCTTTTATTCTTTCCCTTCTATTCTTGAAGTACACAACTTCTCTATCGTCCTAATACACTATCTCTAGCCTAATTGGAGATTGAACTATGAATGTTGGTACTATAACCTTTGCTCCTCTACCTTTCACTAAGCAGGTTGTAGCTTGGAAAACTAATATTTTTGGAACTGTATCTAGCTTCAATGGTCTCTTAATCCTTTCCTTGGTTAATTGGTGATATGCCTCACCCTATGATTAATATCTACATTTTCTTCTCTATCAATTTTGGTATTCATGATTGGTTGATTGCATATCTTATCTCGATTATATAGGGGATCTAAAACATCTGAAGTGTCTTGATGAACAACCTTCAATGGGGCCTTTATTTTCAAGGCACTACCTACCAAATAAAGAATCATCCTACAATAATCCCTTATCTAGATCTTGTAGTCATCTAATACATTCATCCAATGATCCTCTATGGCATCTTCATGTTTGAACTATTTTATTTCCAATTATTGAACTCTACCAATGTTGTCAAAACATGGATGAGGAGAGTTATAATCCTTCAAGGGATATTGATCCCATTCTGACTCAAAAGTTGTGATATCCTACTTCTACTTAACACCAAACAGACCTCTGGTGATGAACCATATCCAAGTCTTTTGATGTTGCTTCCTTGCTCTGTCTTATGCAGACGAGATTTGTCATGAAATCTCTAGCAAAATGAGCCTATTACATGGATATATAGGGAGCTTCTTAGGATTTACAGTTGTACCTACTTCCCATAAGTAGATTAATGTCTTGAATTGGATGTAGTAGGCACCTATTTCTATAACTTTTGTTGATGTCTCTTTTGACATCATTTTGGCATAGTCTCCCTCAATGAACCAAATAATTACAAAAATGAAGGCATCATTCACTATTTTGTATTCTTTATTATGATCCAAGAGCATTTTCTTCACCAACTAGGAGTATACCACATAAGGCCATGTATTAGAATCTTGCAAGTTACCACTCTTAAACAATCTTGGGTAATCTATAGTTCTTGTTGCTAATAGATACACCAAATAAGATGTCATATAAAACCCTAGATCATTTTTTACCACCACCAACTATTCATCTAAATTCTCACTGAGAATTGTGGCTGAGTTAATTGGCATCTTGGTCATTTTGATAGTTTTAATGAAGTGTACCATCCATATGTATAAGTGTCTTACTACTGCTAATCCCATGATTCTACTTAGGAGCACTATGGAATGTTTGATATCATCCTTCATGTAACCTCTTGTCATATCTACTTTTCCAACTTTTCTTCCCAAAGGTGTTCTATTAATGAGATATGAAGATTGAATAATTTTTGTAGCTTCTTGTTTATGATCTCTACACCACCTTTCTACTTGATGGTATGTTAGTCTTATATATTTATCTACTCTCAAAAGATGAAATACTTTCTCTATATTCTTGGTTCTTAGATTGAGAACAATCTCTCCAGTTATGCTTTTGACCACCCTCTCTTCTAAAACATAATTATGAGCCAAAGCCATGATTAACTGAGAAGATTGTACTAAAATTAGGTGTGAATATGTATTTACTAACCCTAATCTTATAAGTGTAGACACCATTGGGGGCCTCTCATTTGGTTTTTTGCATAGAACCAAAAATGCATTCCAGTTGATGTGACCCATTTTTGTATCTCAAATTTCTAAATGCACATCCTGGAAGTGTGATTTAGGTCAGACACCTTGAAACTTGAAAACTATCAGTTTTGGAGAAATATTTGTAGTGAGGGAGGATGAGGAGGAAGACATTTTATCTACACAAAATAGACATTAATAGTCTAGAAGGTGGAAAATACAATCCTAAACAAACCCTAGTTAGGAAAACATCAAACCCAAAACCTTAAAACCCATCAAAGACACCTAAAAACATATCATTTTACTTTGTTAGATGAAAACTTTGGTGCACCTTCTACACCTTAAGTGTGCACTAGGTGCACCTTTCTCCTTTGGTAAAACTTCAATCATTAAGGGTGCACACATAGAACACCTTATGGGGTGTGCTATGTGCACACCCTTACAGTGTAAAGAATTCCTTAAGTGTTAAAAAAAAAGGGTGTGCATATAGCACATCCTTATGGTACTTAGGTGTAAGTTTTATCTTTGAAAGGTGCACATGTGTGCACCTTGGATAGGTGTGTACATATGCACCTTTCAATAAGGTATTTGTGTTTTTTTTAAGTTTTGTTAAGTTTTTGTGAATAAAGTGTGCACCCTGTGCACCTTGGATAGGTGCACAATTTGCACACCTTGATATTTTTAACTTGGTGTTTTGTGTGGTATAGAGATTCCAAAGATTGGTGCACCTCTAGGGGTGTGGAGGTGTGCTTGTTGAAGATCAAAAGATTAAAATGAGTAAGGAGGGAGGGGTCTTGGACTTTTATAGGCCCAAGATGGACTGCACCTCTAGAAGTGCACACCTATGTATGTGTGCAGGTGCACACTTCCAAAGGGAAGTGCTCCCTCACTAATGCACTTAGTGCAATAGTGTAGCTTGAAGGGTGTGCTAGTGTACAAATTTACTACCAAAGTTTACATTTCTCTCAAAATCTTTAGTTTTTGACAACTAGTTTTTTCAGGTAGAGGTCTAGACTAGGCTTAGACATCGGGTAGAACCCTAAAAAAGACTCAAATTTTGGACTAGTTCTCTAGAAAAATAAAAAGAAAAATGCTAGGGGATCCCCATTTCTAAGGAAAAATGGGGCATGTGTTGTGAAAACCACAACAAATAACCCCAACAATAAGGAAGAAATGAGAAAGGCATTTCTTCACCAACAAACATCCTTTTAAAATGTATCAACTAACAACTTAGTTTGAACACTTTGAGAAACTTTCAAGTTCCTTGATAATCAAAACTTTAGAATCCCAAATCTTCAAGCTCGATGTCTACTCGGTGTGTTCATTCCCTTTTATTTTTTAAGGTGCAAAGTTATCATCAATCTTATAACAAGCTAATCTTCTACTCCACTGGTCCTTACATCTAGAATCTTTGTAGATCATGTGTATCAATCTCTATCTAACTAGATGAGAGGATCCATTCATGAGGGCTCTTAACAGGTCATCATTTTTGTATTTCAGGTTCTAAACAATCTTTTGAGTTCCACTTCATAAAGCTCACATGTCGCCACTTGATTCCTCCATGAAGTGATTGGTTAGATATTAGATAGCCATTTTTGAGTGCATATCTCTATTGTCAAACCTTTTTGGGAATCTTTTATTCTTAACACCAGTTTTCTTTTTGTTTTCTTTCTATACCCTTACCATGCTTAGATTGTGTGGCCAAGGCATTGGTGTCCTTTCTTAGAATCTTCTTTAATTATGATAACCACTTGCGGTCCTCTTTTATGAATTTTTATGAAGACTCTCATGCCAAATAGTGACCTTACCAATTCCTTTATAAAAAAAAATTTCTTGAATTGATAAGCGTCAGACTATCCCTTGCTACTATCAACCTTGATTCAAAAGCACAGAGATAGTCAATTCTTTAAATTTTCAAAGTGATGAGAACTATCAATCTATGATCCTAATTTTAATACTATAAATCTTTTACAACTGCAAGTACCAGCCTCATTCAGTTGTTAAAAGATACATATCATCTAAATGTTTTGGCAAAGAAGTACCTCTTCCTTCAAGTTGAAACCACAAGGAGTGATTTGTAAAATGTGTCAATGCAGAACCTTGATTGCACCAAACCCTCAAACTAACACAAAAAGAAGGAAACAACTCATAAAGAAAACATGCAACTAAAAAAAGTAAACACACAACTGAAAAGAAAACAAACTTGTAGGAACTTAACACATGACTGAAAGGGAAACACACTTGCAGAAAATAAATAGACAACCTAGAGAAAAAAAATTCCTTTAAAAAAAAAAAAGCATTGAAGTAATGTTCTAGGAATTGGCCATTGGCAAGAAATGGAACTAATTCCCCTTGTAAAGAACTTAGCCTAAAATTATTTTCTCCCAAAATTTCTATGACTTGACAAGGGCCAATCCACAAGCGTTGAAACTTAGTATGGTCACTGGCTCTTCTTTCACTTTGTCCCATACAAGAATAAGGTCAGATATTCTAACCAATTTAATCATGACCCTCTTGTTGAACTAGCTCTTTACGATAGCCTAATGTTTCACCATATGCTCTAAAGAAGCTATCCATTTTTCATCCATTTCTAAGGGATTCATTAATCTAATCTAAACCTCTTAGCATCTTCAATGTATCCACTCATGAATTTCAAAACTAGAATCTTGAGGTTAAGTGGAAATACTAGCTCCTATCCATAGATGAGCAGATATGGAGACATCCCCAAAGCATTTTTGACCCTAACTCAATTGGTCCATAAGGCATATTTGAGATGAGTGTGTCAATCTATGGAATTTTCCTTCAACAAATGTCTTATTACCATGATCAATTTTTTACTCATGGACTCGGCTACACCATTCCCTTGAGGGTAATAATTTGAAGAGAACTTAATTATAACTTAACTTTCCAATGCCCATGGTATAAGGAAGATTGACGCAAAGGCTGAACCATTATCACAAACAAGGAAGAATGGCATCCCAAATCTAGTAACAATATTCTCTTCCAAGAAATCAGTGACTATATTAGTAGTGCATTTTTTGAAAGATTCTACTTCTACCCAGCATGTACAATAATTGGTAGTTGTAAAAACAAAAGTGTGTCTAGCTGATGATGGTGGGTTTACTCGACCAATGAAATCTAGCCCCCACTTTGCAAAGGGGCATACCTTGAATACTGGTGTTAATGAATTTTTAGGATGTCTTTCTCTATTAGCACTAGTCTGAAAAATGTGGCAAGTATGCACATGTTCAAAAGTATCTTTGAAGATCGTAGGCCAAAAATAACCTGATCTTAAAATCATATGGGTCGTAGCCTCTGTTGAACCATGCCCTATACCATATCTATCATGAAATTTTTCCAAAACTTCTTTTACCTCATCTCATCCTTGACACTTTAGAGAAATCCATTCATAGTTCCTTTTGTATAATTTTCTATCATGTAGCATGTAGGATTTGCACTTCATTTTGAGTCCACTACAATGTGAACTATTCATCCAATATCCTAGTACCAAACTTCCATTATTATACCTTGAGAAATATCAAATTGAGATACTATAATCTTATTCTAATCTTCCATCTCTGTTTCACAATCAAATCAAAATTTCTTTTCATCCTTGATCTGGTTATTAGTTATCATTTTTTATAATCCTTGTCCTCTTACCAACTTCAAGGATTGAATCTTTAAATCAAAGTCTTGAAGGATTCCCATCCATTTTCCTCACCTTTCACCCAATTCATTTTGCATCAACAATGATTTAATCATAGGATCAGGCACAATCGCATATACCTTGCTCCTTAGTATACAATGGTAGAATTTGTTTACCACTTTGATTAAAGAAAAGGATTGTTTATCGAGGTTGGAATAGTTTAACTCAGCATTTTTTAGAGGGCAACTCATTAAGACAATGGGCCTTTCATCTTCTTTATCCTTATTTTGCGTAAGAATCCCAACACATGAATGTTCTAAAGAAAAAGAGTATATTTTGAAAGGTAGTCCATAATCTTGATATTTTGGTTTATACCTTGACTCTTGACTTTCCCAATGGCTTATGGAAATTAGGGAGTTAACAATAGAATGGGTCAGAGTAGTAATCTATCAAAGACCCTCGAATTAAAAGGTACAACTCCCTTATTAGTGCAAGATATGCAATGAATTATTTTAGGTTTAAGGGGTATGCTCTTAACCACAAAGTAGAAAAGGTAAAAACCAAATTTCTCAACACTTTGAACAACCTAGGTAGAAAAGGGGGATTAACTCACAAAATATAATCTACTCAGACTAACAATTTTGAGAAATGGAAACATGCAAGATGAACTACAATAGAAGGAAGAAAGGAAAGATAGTGAAATAAGTAATTCCTGGATTATGCAGTCAACCAATGATCTGAGAATACCCAAATTGTCTATCCCTCAACTACTCCACACACTAGTTTCCACTTTCCTTGTGCAATTGATTAAGCTAAACACATAGATAATGGCAAACAATAGAGGTAACAAAAGACATGCTTATGTTGAAGATAGTAAAGAATACAATATATTGAAAGAAGGAAATAAATCCAAGTTCATTCACATTAATTCAACTTTCAACATTAACACATTCATTTCATAAACTCCACATATACTAAATGAACAGCAAAACTTAGAATGAACTCAGAGTCACATACAGCAGTTCTAGCTATAGGGGTTTCCCCAAAGTAAATTTTTCCAATCTTATTAACCTCATCAAAGATTACATTTATAAGCCTTTTCAAAATGGCTAGTTACATTGGATGATTTTCCTTGCAAAGAATCTTTGAATGGAATAATATAAAATTAGGACAAGCATAAATCCTTGTCTATTATATAGACTAAAAAAATGCCATGAATGGTGACAAAATAAAGAGGAGGGGAAGAATGATAGATTTTTGGTAAAGCATTAGACTATCATGTCTTCTTAGAAGTAACTGGCTTAGCTCTATAATCTTTCATGGCTTTGATTACTTTATCCAGCACTTTGACACCTAGAATGAGAATATTGTCATCTCAGATTATCCAATAGTCATCCATTTTTGTTAGTTCATCAATTTTGGACACCCTCAATTAGAACTTCTTCATTTCTCTTCTTATTACTATATCTACTACTAAGAGGTCTTGGATCTTTGACAGTTGGAAGTTGAGGGGATCAACTACTTCATTGACAAATTCTAGGAATTTGGACTCCATTCTATCAATGTCCATAAGCTTTCCATTGGTTGATACAAAGGACTCCATGTGAAAGATCTTTAAATACTAAAAAAACTTTTTGATGATATTTTACTCCAGGTTTTACACATCCTTGAGCTCACTTGTAGATCATACAAAGTTTTCCATGAGAAACTCCAAGGATTTCTTCCAATGAAAAAGTGAGGCTTGGCCACTCTTTAGAATCCCATGAGCAATAGCTACATTAGTCTTCATGTTTGTCACTTTTGTAGAAGGTCCAATTTCTCTGTCAGTTTATCTATTACCTTTTGTATAGTTGTTTGATGATCTAAAGCTACCTCTCTGAGCTTTTGAGCATCCAATACTAGGCTACCCAAATTCTCAACCAGTGGAGGATCTTGAGCCTTTATCTAATCTACCCATGCTCAAACTACTTGTCCAAATTTTCTCTCTTGCTATAACTTGAGTAGTAAATTCTTATTCTCCTCTGCATTTGGGTAAAATTTACTAGAAGAAGTACTCCCGAGTGTAGACTTTATGTAATTTATTAGCTCTCTATTTGAGGTCTTCAATATTTCCTTGTCTGCTCCTAACTCTTCTAGCTTATCCTCAATTTTCTCATTAGTTGACTTCCACATGTTCACCATGGAGTCATGAACTAGAATACAAATATCCAAGTTCCTAATTTGGAAGTCATCCTTTGAGATCTCTTGAAATCTTCCCTGTTTCTGAGGTTCAGCAATCTCAACTAGCTTGTGGCCAGTCATTGAATCTGTAGAAAGTGTTGCAATGGTCCTCTACTTATTTTCTTTCTTTGATGGCTAAGAGGAGGTGACTTATGTGATCAAGTCCTTTAATGGGGTTGCATTTTTGTATCTCCTCTTCTTCCTATCAATGGTCTCCTTGAGCCAAGACTCTATAGAGAGCACAATGATAGCAATTGTAGTGCAGATGGGTCAAAAAGCTTCATTGAAATCAATGGAGTTGGCTTGCTTGGGGAAGCAATAGGGAAGGAAGCTGCCATAGTCACAAAATCTTACATCCTTGCCTAATTTTTTTACCTAAAGGCAATCTTGTGAAACATTGAAACAATCTCCAAGCTGTGGGACTTGAACTATGAGATTGATTGTCCAAAGAAGGTGAACTCCCTTACTATTAGGGTGTACCTAACTACTCTTTGAGAGGAAAAGGGAGAAGGAATACATGAAATCAAACTACCTAATCTAATCTAAAGGGGGTGATACATCAAAATAGTATGTTCAATCATATCTCTACCTAACAATGCACTATTCATCAATATAACCTCAAAATACATTGATTCAACCTTTGTTTTAATCCAATAGTTACATATAGATCAGAAACCAAATGAAATTCCACAAGGAAGGAACTTCACTCTATAACATTCAAAGGCAAGAGTAGATATTGTGATGTAGATTGAAGAATGAAAACAAAGCACCAATAGAGGAAAGAATATTTTGCACTAATATTGATGGGAGAATGAGGTAAAGTAGAGGATTACATTCACTCATAGAAAAAAGGAAATTATAGTAACAAAGTATAAAATACTGCTGTTATACAATCAAAGAAAAAATGATTGATGCTTGGAAGGGTTACAAAATCTACTTTTATAGTTCAAGCATAACTATGATAGCAATTGGTAGTAGGCCAGTGTCCCTTGCAAAATTCATTAGAGGGCTTAACTACCTCTTGTGGCTCTATAAGACTATTGGTTGTATTAGGCATTAACAGGTCACTCTTTTGGTGCAACAGCAACCCTATCCTTTCTAACAATTGGTATCAGAGCTTGGTCATAGGTTTGAATCTTGCTAGCCATGGTGAGTAACTCTAGTAGGGGGATTTTTGGCAGTGGGCTAGTGTCCCTCACAAGATTTTTGGCATGGCTTAACTGCCTCCTATGGTTATATAAGATTATTGGTTGTATCAGGCATTAACAGGTTGATCTTTTGGTGCAACGGAAACCCTATCCTTTCTAACAATAGTTTTTACCCTAAGGCAAAGCATAATAACTACATTTAAGGTTGCAAAGAATAATCACTACAAATTTAAGGAAAAATATGATCTTGGTACACATTCGGATGTAGGAAAATCATATATTTCACTAAGAATAGCACTAAGAAGACAAAAATAGTGGCCATTAATGCCTTAACCAAGTAGATGGATAACCAGGCAGTGATAGAGTGTCCCTTTACATTTATCAGGCATAGATAATGTCAAAAGTAACTAGTAGATGATCAAGGAGATCAGATTTTCCATTAAAGAGCTACTTCTTCCTTGCTATTAGCATGCCAAGTTAGGAAAACATGAAGTCAACCAAAGTCAACTACCACATGGATCAATAAGTTTTCATTATTTCACCACCCTGATAGCCCTTATATTTAATGTTTGATAGCTAACATCAATCAATTATGGCCTCCTAGCTCAAAATCACATTATTCCCTTAACCATCATGACCTTGCGACTATAAGATAAAACTAAAAGTGACCCCAACTAGATACATAGAAGTCTATTATTAAGTCACTATAGCTATTCATCATATAACTTTTCATAATGACAAAAAAATGATCGTTGATCATATTTCATCTGACAACCAGGAAGATTGTGGGCCTTCTAAGTGTTCTTATGCAAATTTGACGTGTGATCACATGACCAAGGTAAATCACTTCATCACAGCCTTGAACCAGAGTTTAGCCTTTCCTCCTGTGACTAAACAATCAAGATGACTCGCAACTTTTCCATCCTAACTCTGAGTTAAGCTAATCTCCTATGACCAAGTGATAAAAGGTATTATGTAGCTTTGTGGCTCTAACCATGGTTAACTAATTTAAACCTTCAAATGAGTGATAAAGAGAAATCACTATGTCATTGCTCTAAGCATGGTTAACCCTTAACTCAGTGTGACCCAACGATGAATCCAAAATTAAACTATGATTTTGAAGTTGCAACTTATCATTAACTTGAGTGTCTTAACCCTATGAATGAGTGATAAAGGGAATCATTATGTCACTACCTTGATCTTGAGTTAAGCTTAACCAATAATGACCTTGCAATCTACATGAGATTTGTCTATTGGAGTTAACTTCACACCATCATAACCAAGAACCAAAAGCTAGTATGAAATGTTACAAAGATGTATTGACTATAGATTTAACTATTTCAAACCTTCACAGCTTACCTAAGTGCTAAGTGCTAACAGCCTGCAATTGGGTAATGAAATAGCAATTGCACAGTCGCAACTTAAATGGTTCATAAGATATAACATGAAAATCATCAAAGGCTTGAAACCTAGGGATATATGGATAAGACAAGATTTTTTAATGTATCCCTATAACATTATACTACTTAAATATTTGAAAATTTGACCATTGGCCATGCTTGATAGACAAAACTCCAATTTTGGTGGGAGGGAAAAATGGCTAACAATTTTGGCAACTCAGAGGGGATACTAGCCTACTAAGTATATGACCAATGAACTTAAGCTTCAATTTGGCTATAGAGTCATAAAAAACATGAAATTTTATCTACAAAAAAAAATGGAAACACTAAAGAACTACAACCTTTGTCTTTTGTGTAACTGCAAAATTTCAAAACCTAGTTATCTTACGGAGACATAACATGTGCTTAGCACTTCCTAGAAAACTAGAAACTAACCTAATATATATAGAAAACCATGACCCTCTCTGGAAGCAAGGTCTAAGGTAAATTCCATTAACTAGAATTGGTAGGACATCACCATTAGGCATGTATAGCTTAAAATCATTGGCCTTCTTGCAACTAATGATAACATAAGGTCCACTCTAGATAGCATCAAACTTGGAGTGCCTATCTAGTTTGGCTCTATCTATGTTCTACTTGAGAACAAGGTCTCCCTCTTTGAAAAACCTAGCTTTTTCCCTCCTATCAAATCTCTTTTTACTTTTTTTTGGTGGAATTCAAGTGTCTACATAGTCTATTGCCTCTTTTCTTCTAGCTCCATTAATTCTACCATTTTGACTGTCATGGCATCTTCTTCCATTAACTCCAATTGATGAGCTAATTCAAGAGAGGGGAACTCAAAGGAAATAGGAATTCTGGCTTCTCTTCCATATACTAGCATGAAATTTGAATTCCCTATTGCTAGCTTAGGTGTAATCCTATTAGCCCAAAGAGTTGTCCTTAACTTTGAATGACAATAGCTCTAATTATGCTCAATAGTCCTCTTCATGAATCTAATCAAGTTCTTATTGGAGGACTCAGTTGGGCCATTATCTTGAGGGTAAAAATTTGATGATGTGTTCAAATATATTCCATGATCAAATGCCCAAGAAAAAATGTGAGCCACAACAAAGGATCTAGCATTGTTAGGTATGATTGTTCAAGGGGTGTGTAATCTGGTTACAATTCCATTAAGAAATTTAGCCACTGAAGTCTTCATGGCATCCTTCAAGGAGACTGCTTCTATCCACCTTGTAAAATAATTAGTTTAGCTAGGATCCATTTTTTACCAGAGCTAGAAGGTGGATTGATTGGACCAATAAAATATATGCCCCATTGAGAAAATGGTTGATCAACTTGAATAGGATGAAGGGGAAGAGTTGCTAATCTTTGTATGCCTAAAAAGAAAGCACACTTCTCACATTTTCTTATATATCTATAATAGTTATAGAATAGAGTTAGCCAATAATAACTAGCTTTCATGACCTTCATGGCTATTTTTCTAGCTGAGAAGTGACCACCATCAGGACCATCATGAAACTCCTTGATCATCCTATCAGTTTGATCAGTGTTAATGCATCTCAATCAAGCTCCATTTAGATCTTTTTTGAAAAAGGATCCCATCCACTAGGACAAAAGGAATAGATAGTAATCTAAATTTTCTTCTTTTGGATATACTTAACCCTTGTGGATATCCTTCTCCTAATAAAAAGGTTGTTATGTCTTGCATCCAATTGTTCAAGTTTTCATCTCCTATTGATTCTATATCTTCTATGACAAGAGAAACTTCCTTAGTTGGCTCCTAGGATGAAATCATATGTTCACACAACCCTTTATTTCTTACAAGCTTGATGATCTTGATATCTACGTAATACTCCATTACCTTAGTGATCCATCTAGCCCTCTTCTCATTGACATGCTTATTTAGAAGGAAATCCTTCACACTTGCATGAGGAACTAGGAGTTGGATCCTATTATGTGACAAAAGATGTTTGAAATTCTTTAAGGGCCTTATGACAGAGAGGACATGTTTCTCCACATAACTATATTTATCTTCATAATCCTTTAGCCCTTCATGAAAAAATGCTATAGGTTTTCCTTCATTAGCATCATTCAGCTGTGTCAAGACAACTGATACATTTGACTCACCTCCAAGGCTATGGAGAATAAAATTAGTATCAAAGGTGGGATTGATAAGGGTAGGAGATGATTTTATTGTTGCCTTAATCTCTTCAAAAACATTTCTCCCCTCCTTCTTCCAAGTGAACACCATGTTCTTTTTTAGCATAGTTGTAAAAGGCTTAAACATAATAGCAAGATTAGGAATAAATCTCCTTACAAAGTTGATTCTAACAAGGAAGCTTTGCAGCCCTTTCTTATGAGTAGGAAGTGGGAGAGAAATAATTTCCTTTTTTCTTTCTAGATCAATAGTCAAACCCTCCCTAGACACAATATGTCCAAGCAATTTCCCTTGATTAGTGGCAAACACACACTTTCTTCGATTTAGGGATACACCATACTCTCTGCATTTGATGAACACCTATCTTAGATGACCAAAGTGATCTACCACATTCTTGGAGTAGACTATTATGTTAGCAAGGTAAATGTGAACAAATCTCTCAAGCATATTCTTGAAGGCAATCTCCATTTCCTTTTGAAACATAGCACCTACATTAGTTAGTCCAAAGGGTATTTTACTATAGGCATAGGTGCTTCACTTATTTGTAAAGGGAATCTTATATCTATCAAACACTTGAACTAACACTTTATTATACCCTGAAAACCCATCTAAGAAAGAAAATCTTTCTGAACCACTAACTTTGGACAATATTTGTTCCATAGAAGGGGGGGATGATGATCTTTAAGAGAAGCCCTATTAAGGTCTCTAAAATCTACACATAATCTAATTTCCCCATTCTTCTTCTTAACAGGAACAAGGTTGGCTACCCAAGAAGAATGCTTAATAGGAAAAATTATTTTGGCTTCTATAAGCTTGTATAGATCCTTTTTCATCATGGGCTCAACCTTAGGGTTGACTGGTCTTTGCTTTTGCCTAATAGGTTTTGCATCACTATTTAAATCTATGGTATGTTGGAACTTGGGTCAAAACCCTTTAAGTCATCATTTTTCCATACAAATACATCATTGTATTCTTGATGTAAATGAAAAAAAAATTCTTGTTAAACTTCATAGCATACATTTCCCAAATTGAGAGTCCTTCCATCAACAATTGCAACCAGTATGTGATCATCTTTATTTGTAGCCAAGTTTAAGTCGTTGCTCCTTTCTTGACTATCAAGGTTGAAGATACTCTCTAAAATGATTAGGAATTTAGGTTAAAAAATTGATCTAAGGTTCATGTTTTCATTACCATACTAGGCTTGTAGCCTAGATTTATTTCTCTTAGAAAATTTTGCCTCATTTTGCTAAAAATTGGCAATTTGCGCATCAAAGTCAAAAACTTACCAATTGGTATTGTTGTCTAGGATTGCATGTCTTAAAAACACTCTAATTTTCTACTCCTTTTGATCCTCAACATGCTCTAGTATATCATAAGAAGCACTAATTTTTGCAATCCTGTTAACATAATTGTTCTTATTCCTAGGAACACTCTAGATGTTGAACACTTGAAAACCTTCAAGAAGATCCCAAACTCTATGTTTATATGCTTTGAGCAAGTTGTTCTTGGTAATATTCCAACTTCTTACTTGATTAAAAACTGACTCACTATCCCCAAATACCCTTAGAGCCTTGATTTGTCTGTTTTGTGCAAGTTGGAGACCTTGGATCAGAGCTTCATACTCTGCTACATTATTAGTTTACCTAAATCAGATCCTATAAGAGAAATAGTATTTCTCTAATTCAAGGGAAATGAGCATGATACCATCTCCTAGGCCATCTTAACTCCTTGAGCCAACAAAGAACAAACTCCACAATCCACCAGTGTCCTCTTGTGTCTTCATGAGACTAGGAATATGAGTGTCCTTTTCTGATATGCAATATATGCCAAGGCTATTTTTTAAGGCTTCTTGTACTCGATCAAACTAATAATAAATGACCCACTCATTCAAAAGATAGTCAAACACCTTTACCAAAGAAGTAGTAGGTTATTTTTCTATATCTCCATCCTCTTCTTCAGAAATAGTGCAATTCATGTTTATAAGACTAGGGGTATAGGCTTCTATATGAGTAAAGGCTAGAGGCTCTTCTCTTATGGAAGCTCTAGCTACATACCTTGTTCTAAAAAACATATAAGATCAATCAGATGAAAAATAGCCACCTATTTGTATAGTAAAGTCTTTGGAAAGGTAGATTCTAAAATGTAGTTTGACCTTAGCTACTGATATATCTTGTATAACAGTACAACCAGGGAAAGCATGCAATTCCATCTCTACATTTTTTAAGACTCCTAAAATCTTGATAGAGCTTCCATCTAATTGGAGTACATCCCTAACTATGGGTTCATATTTGAAGCCAAGGAGATTAGCTATGCTTCTAGGCATTACTAAACTACTAGTCCCTGAATCTATTATGCAGTTATGGATTAGTTTATCTCCTATAATTAAAGAAACTTAAAAGGGAGGAGGCTTGATTTTATTACTTGTTTCCCCCCTTTTATTGGTTGCATCAAGTAGTTGCATGTTCTTCTCTAGGTGGTTGATCTTTCACTTCTATGCTCTCTATCTCTTGTTGTAGTAGCTTCTTTTGTAATGGTATAGTAGCAATGGCATCCCATATAGAGATATTGACATTAGTCTTTTTCATTTGATCAACCACATTAAAAGGGGTATTAGCTACCTTGACTAAAACCTTGGAAACTAGATGGATAGGTAGTTGAATTTGAGAAGTCTAAGGTTTAGTAGACTTCTTGTTGCTCATATCATGCTTTTTTCGAGGAGAAAAATTAGATTATGCATTTATTACTAGCACATGAAGAGCAGCATCTAAAGTTGATTCTTGAATTGGTGGGGGGATAAAATCTCCAATAGCTCTTCTTTTACTTCTAGTATTATGAGTTATGGCATAATGATTAGCATGACAATGCTCCTCTAGATGATGGTTCATGAAGGAACAATCACCCTATTGTTATAGGTGAGAAGCATCAATAGGTTGACTAACATTATATTGTTTTCCTACTACTTGCTCTTGTATAGTCAATGCTAAGTAAGACTCTACTGCCTGGCACATACAATATCCATAAGAATAGTTACAAGAAGGGCAGAAGTCCTGACCTTGAGAAAGGTTATTCTAAGGTACTAAGGTCCTATTTGGGTTTATATTTGTAGCAGGGATATTGCCAATAGGTCTATTCTAATTATATGGATCATATGCTTGATTTTGGTTTGGAGTCCTCTTGTGTATAGGACCTTAATACTAAAGTTGGGGAGGCTTGTTGCTTTGAGCTTATTGCCTTTCTAGGATTGACATCTTCTTACACATCTTTTGTATCACTGAGAAGCTATCTTATAGCTTCTTCTCCTAACCCTACAAATTCTTGTCTATATTTTGCATCATGGACTGCATCATATCTTTAATTTCATCTATTTCATTTGAAGATGTGGAGGCTAAAGGGAAAATAGCAAGAGGCTAACTTGTAGATGTGGTAGGGATAGGGACTACAGTAGGCTAAAGATTAGGCATATCAGCAAAGAAAGACATTGGAGGTCTTGGAGCTAGCTTCCCTCCTTGTATCAATATATTTTCTACCTTTATGGCAATCTCATAAGCATTTGGTAAAGTATCCCCTCCCATAGTTTGCACTGTGGTAGCTATGTCACTATTAAAGGCTCTAAGGTAATGTAAGAAAGCATTATAAAGGGAAATATTTACTGTAGTAGGTATTCTATCCCATGTCTTTTGAAATTCATCATTAAAATTAGTCATATATTCATGGGGTTCCCTCTTAATAGTTGTTAGTTGCTCCAAAAGTGATAAATGATCACTTTTATCTTCAAAGTGCTTGCAAAGTCTTGCTCCTAACCCATCCCAATCAGTAATAGAGTTGTGTGGTAAACCCCTATACCATTGTAATTTTTTTTCCTTTAAGGATGAAGGTAGAAGTCTAACAACAAAATCATCTTCTATAATACCATTTATATTACAAACATTTGAAATCTCTTGAATATTTTCTATAGGGGAGATGGAAGTTTCACCAATGAAATCAAGTATACTTTTGATAGTTGATACTGGGATATCATGTCTTTGAGCCAAAAGGATGGGACTTCCACCATTAAAGGTGGAAAATGCATGTGCTCTAGATTGTTCCATATAGAATAATGACCTATTTAAATGAAAAGATGGCAACCTAGGTTGTGATCTATCAATAGGAGTGGAAAGGGATCTTGCAAGTGTATTTGTTACTATTGTACTCCTAATTGGTGATAGAGATAATCTATTTCTCTTTCTTCTAGGGTTTTAAAATGAGAGCTCAATGTATTGAAAATTACTTCTAGAATATTCTCTTGTATGAGCCTTGGGCATGAACCATAGCAACTTGGTTTGAAACTATATGTATTGTAGAATAGAGTCACCAAGTACTTGTTAAATGAGCCTCTTGAAGGCCTGGATTGCTAAGAGAAGCACTATCTTCTTAGTATGTATTTGAATTATGTTTCTTGACACCAGTGAACTTAAAATGATTATATATGAGAGTCTCACTAAGTGTGCCAAAAACTATTATCACAAAATCTTGCACCCTTGCCTAAAGTTTTTACATAAAGGCAACCTTGTGAAACATGAAAACAATCTCCAAGTTGTGGAACTTGAACTATGAGATTGAGTCTCTAGAGAAGGTTGGCTTCCTTACTATCATGGTGCACCTAACTACTCTTTGAGAGGAAAAGGGAGAAGGAATGCATGAAAGGAAACTACCTAATCTAATCAAAAGGGATTGATACACCAAATTAGTTTATTCAGTCATATCTCTACCTAACAATGCACTATTCATCAATATAACCTCAAAATATATTGATTCAACCCTTTTTTTAATCCAACATTTACATACATATCAGAAACCAAATGAAATGCCACAAGGAAGGAACTCCACTCTATAACATTCATAGGAAAAAGTAGATATTGTTATGAATATTGAAGAATGAAAACAAAACACCAACAGAGGAAAGATGATTTTGCACTAATTTTGATGGGAGAATGAGGTAAAGTAGAGGATTACATTCACTCATAGACATGAGAAAATTATAGTAATAGATTATAGAATACTATTGCTATAGAATCAAAGAAAAAAAGACCAACCCTTGGAAGGGTTACAAAATCTATTTTTATAGTTCAAACATAACTCAGATAGCTTCTACCCTAAGGCAAAGAAAAACAACTACATTTAAGGTTGCAAAGAACAATCACTACAAATCTCAGGGAAAATCTAATCTTGGTACACATTCAGATGTAGGAAAATCATATATTTCACCAAGAATAGCCCTAAGAAGATATAAATGATGGCCATTAATGCCTTAACCAAGTAGATGTATAACCAAGTGGTGATAGGGTATCCCTTTACATTTATCAAGCATAGAGAATGTCAAAAGTAACTAGTAGATGATCAAGAAGATCAGATTTTCTATTAAAGAGTTACTTCTTCCTTGATATTAGCACACCAAGTCAGAACATCAAGTCAACTATAGTCAACTACCACATGAATCAATAAGTTTTCATTATTCTTCCATCCTGCCAGCCCTCATATTTTATGTTTGACTATTGACTACAATTGAGCACAACTTCACAACTCAACATCACATTATCCCCTTAACCATCGCAACCTTGTGACTGCAAGTGATAGTACTGTAGTTGGCCCATAAAATTGAAAGTGGCCCGACCTAGAAACATGGAAATCTATCATTCTTTTTCTATAGTTATTCATCATGTGACTTCTCATAATGAAAAAAGGATGATCATTGATCATCTTTCATTCAATGGCTAGGAAAATTGTGGGCCTTCTAAGGGTTCTTATACAAATTTGACCTATGATTACATGACCAAAGTAAGTTTCTCCATTGCAACCTTGAACCAGAGTTTAGCAGGTTTCCTCTTGCGACTGACTAATCAAGATGACTCATGACTTCACCATCTTGACTCTAAGTTAAGCTAACCACCTACAACCAAGTGATGAAAGCCAATTTGTAGCTTTGTAGCTCTAACCATGGTTAACTAATTTAACCCTGTGAACAAGTAATAAAGAGAAATCACTACAATGTTGTCTGATCATGCTTAACCCTTAACACAACACAGCCTGGAAATCAAGCCAACATCAAACCATGATAGCACAGTCACAACTTATCATTAACTTGAGTCTCTTAACTCTGTGACTGATCGATAAAGAGAATCATTGCATCATTGTCTTGATCTTGAGTTAAACTTAACCATCAACAACCTTTTGATCCACATAAAATTTGTCTACTAGATTTAACTTCGCACCATTACAACTAGGAACCACAAGATAGCATGAAATGTTTTGAAGATGCATTGACTATAGATTTAACTATTTCACACCTTCACTTCTTACCTAAGTGTTAAGTGCTAGCAGCCTATGACTAGGTGATGAAAGAGAAATCGCATGGTCACAAATTAAATCATTCATAAAATATAACATGAAAATAATGAAATTTTTAAAACTTAGGTATATAGGTGTAAGCTAAGATTTTTAATGTATTCCTATAACATTAGAATGTTTAAATATTTGAAAATATGACCATTGGCTATGCTTAACAAGAAAAACTCCAATTTTGGTAGGAGGGAAAAAATGGCTAATAGCTATTTTGGTTACCAAAAGGGATAGTGTATCCCCTTGCTGAGATGCTTCATGTTCTTGGCCATCCATGGGATTAATATCATCATCCAAATTGATGACTTGAATAGGAAAAGATGGCTTAGCCACTATTTTTTCTTGTGCCTTCCCTTTATCCTTGTCATCTTCCTTCTCTCTAGTCTACCCTATGCTTGAAAGAAAGCCAACTCTATAGGTAGGGGTGAGTTGCACATTCTTTTCTAGAGGCTAGTATCCTCCTTGGCCAATCGATTGTGATGGCTCTATAGATGTTGTTGTAGTGCTTGTTATGGTTGTAGTTGTAGCTAACTGGATAGCTCTAACTGATACACCACCCATAGAACCAATGCTCTCAATCCTCTTCTTTCTTTCTTAGGTCCACTCTACCCATTTGTTTGTTCTTTTGATTATACCCTACATGAGAACCTCCATGGTGTCAATGACTACCTCTATCGATGGGGCAAACAAAATTGGTGTGTTCTTGATCTTCTCATAAGTGTGGGGTGCATGTAGGCTCCATCATCTGCAAGGTTAGAGACATCAACAAAATTATTATATAAATTTATTTCATCAATACTATGTCTTGACCAAAATCTCTCCTAAGTTTGGTACTCATTGAAACATCTAGACTAAAATCTTGAATATCTAGGACATTCCTATAGGCATATCCCAACTTCAAATGATCCCTAACAAAATTCACTGGATCATATTGAGGCCTTTGCACCTCATAATCTAACAATTTAATCTTGTCATCAAACATCTTCACCAAGTTTTGAGCATCTTATCTAGAGGCACGTGCATATGGGCCTACCACTATAGGGAATGGGATTTGGGCATTCTTCTTAATAGTCAAACACAAGTTGTTCACCTCCATAATTTGTCAATACAAGTCTACTAGAACTACCTTGTCATCTAGATATCTGGGCAACCTCTTGGGAAAACCATCATAATCTCCTATTCAAAAATAGGAGAAACTCAAAAATTGGATGAATGAGCATCCAAACTAGCTTATAGCCTAAATTGCCTATGGCGAGAACCTCTTTTCTACGCATCCTTGTAACTCTCAATATAACCTCATTGTAAAAGCATCATTGACAGCAACATACTCCTCATGGCTTCTTTGTAGTTGTAGCTTTGGGTAAAATTCATAGACTTTGGTGTGCTCATCATAATTTGGGATGCTAGGAAGCCTAAGCCACAAGTGGTGGGTTTCCAAAGCATAGATTAAGTAAGAGGACATGTAGAATTGCTTGAATCCTTTTGCCAACTACAACCACAAGGTGAACTCATCATAGATGATATGTGCCCAATCAATCTTCATATCCTCAATAGATATTTCTTGTACTAGGAAAAAGTGGTGCTTGATGAGTTCCAAAATATCCTCTCTTCCTTTCATTCTAAGAAGTGTGAGGATATTTGCAATCTCTTGCTTCATATTTGTGCCAAACGAAGTCTTTGGCATTTTTCTCTTCTTTGAGCGAGCAGTCTGGAACCAAGTCCTCTGCATGTCTTCTTGTTCGAGGGTCTTCTTCACATTAAACATGAATGTGAAAGATCCAAAATCAATATCAGAGTATTGCTCTTGCCAGGAATGCCAAATTTTGACTGCATCAATGCCTTGTTAATTAATAAGAGAATAGACTAGTCTGGAAACAAAATCTACTTTGTTTCTAGATTGTATCTCTCTATGCACTCTTTCACTAACTTAAGTGCATGAACTTCCATTGGAAAGTTGGATACATCTACCAATCCACTCACTTTGAGTTTCAAAGTGATTGGGTGAATGGGGATGGAAATTTAGCCTCCTATATAGATCACCCAAATCATAGAGTTTGAAGAATGTATCTATAAAATCGTTTAGCTCACTCTCTAAGCCAATTAATCTTTCATAACCAGCAACTCTAATTGTCATTCACTATGATTTCTTAGGACATAGTTCTTGATAAATAGTCATTAAATATACTTGTAGAAACCAATTTCTTGCAAATATGATGAAATAGCTTTAAGAATTAGAATTTTGGTGCCACATGAATGAAATTAAGTTTGACCAAAAATTATAATGGCCAGATTTACATTTAATTCCAAGAGTAATGGCTATTTAAACTTTCTGTTTATCTGCACATAAAATACCAAGTTCCCAAAAGCACTCTTATTTTAATTAAAGTAAAGTGATATGACTAAAAGTCATTAAAGAATACAAATACTTAGCTTTGTGGGAAGTAATTCACTTAGGTTCAAAATCTAGAATGTAGAAATACTCAACAATATTAACATGTTTGGGAGAGAAAGAAACACTAAACTTTATCACAAACCCATTTTTTGTTTATTCAAAAATGTAGCACAGGGAGTAATCCTTTTACTAGCTTGCAAACTCCATTCTTCCACTTTCCCCCTAAGGCTTTTAACACTACCTTTCCTTCATAATAGGATCACATCTCCAATGCTTACTTCTTCAGAAGCATCATCTAAGCATCTCTGTAGGATATTTGTATCTTAGGGTAACTTTACTTTCTTTTCTAAAAGAATCTAGATAAGTGATCTTTTTCATTGCCTTGGGGTGGAAATATCCTTTCTCAACAACATTTCCTAGACTAAATCACATCAAATAGAATTCAACCTTATACTTCAATATGATGGCCTTGAATGTTAACTCTTGAGCATGCCTTATGGGTTATGAGCTTTTATATGGTTCTTTCAACATTATGCTCACATTACCTAATCATTTGAACTAAAATTTGGCTCTAGTTCATATAGCCTTAAAAACAACACCAAAAAACTTTACTTCTATGAATATGCAGCAGAACAACCATAAACCCACATTTCCTCACAACACTTGATCTAATCTCCATAGCTCTAAATGAGACTCACATTGGCATCTATCCATAGCTCCGTAGGCCCTTGGGTGTAGACAAAATAATATTCCCAACTTATTACTCATTATCATGGCTTCATCCATTGGATTCACACTTGATGTAGTTCACACATGGGGAAAAATGGCTTAGAAGATTGGAATTCATAAGATGTGGAATGAAAGATCAAGATTTTAGATAGTAAAATGTAGAACACTTACTTCCCATTAAGAGGATAGTAGATACACCCCAACCATTCCTAAATCACCTAAACCCCAAGAGCACCAAAAAATAAGAAACCCACTTAGAAAGATTAGGTGAATGTGTTGCAAAGGGAGACCTAGAAAATAAAGTAAATAGAGTACTTTGAGAAAGATGAGAAGTGACCTAAAATAGGTTTAAACACCTCTCATTCATTATAACCAATGACCTCAAGCTTCAAAAAAGGAAAACTAAAACTTGGAAAAAGTTGGCATTGATTACTGACTTAGGCACTATAAAATGTCTAAGAAGGGACCTAGAATATTTGGTTTCCCATAACTAGGATGGAAAATTGTCATGCCCAAACTATGAGGGCAAGAACGCAACAAATTTTTTTTTGATTTAAAATTCAACATGCTCTAAGTTTGATATGATTGAGAAAGAAGCTTTAGTACAGGTTCTTTTCATTACAATCCTAAGGTTTTAAACGTGAGGATGATAACAACATTAAAATTTTAAAACTTTCGTTATTAGATTAATCTCAATAAAATTATGATATTATATTTAACTTATAATGATATGCAATAAAACTTTCATAGATAACAATGTGCATGAATTCGGATCTCAAAATGCTTGCAATATCAAATCAATCAGACCTACATTAAAACTTATTTAAATAGCCAATTAATCGATAATTTTAAACTATTTAATGGTTAAAACAGTAAGAATACATTTAAAATTAAAACTAACTAAATTAGTATTTATAAAATTAACCCGTAACTAAGTAACTAAAAATTATTAACAATTACAACAAAAGTCCTTAAGCAAAACATAAAATAACCTTAAACTTTATTAAATCGACTAACGAAGTCTATAGTAGATCTAATCATTTATAAAATGAGGGTCTAATCTTTTAAAATAGAACTTAACCTTACAGATTAAATAAAATTTTAAAAAAACTATTAATTTAAATACGAAATTTAAATTAGCATTACTAAAGCAATATCTCTGAAATTTAAAACCACATAACTATAACAGTTTTCACTTTAAACTAATTAGAGAACCTAAATACTAACACCACTTTACTAAAATATAACTTAATAATAATAAAACTTATAAACTAACTATCTAACATAAGGAAACAACTAAACTTACTAACAACTAAGATTACATATAAAACTACTATTAAGAAAATATTAATAAAGAACTAAAATTGTATAAATAAAATAACTAACTAAATCTAAAACTAACCTTGGAAATTAAAACTAACTAAATAATACTAAAATGATTCTAAGTTTAACTTAATACTAATACTAACATTTATCTTTAACTTAATGAAAAAAATACTAACTAACTTAAAAAAAAACTAACCAAAAACACCTAAGCTAACCTAAGCTAACCTAAGCTAGCCTAAGCTAGCCCCCACTCCCCTAACTCCCCACTAACCTAGCCCCCCCACGGTCCCCCATGCACTCTCCACACTGCCCAAAGTAGTTTGCAGGGAATGAGGGCCTGCAAATCGCAGCCCAAGGAAGACCTGGCCCAAGTACGTGGGTCAACAGGTCCAACCAATTAAGACCTCCCCTCCATGGTGATTGGTGGAAAAGACAGGAGGGAGGCAAACAAAATAAAGAAGCCAAATCTTAAACACATCTCACTAATACCAAGGGCAACGTCCAAGAGAAGGAGAGACAGGACGGTGACGTCATCTAATATGATGACAAAAGGACTTGCAACTAAATAGACCCTCTATTTTTTTATTTACCTCTATTCAATCTCACGTCTACCAAGGGGAACAATGAATACATAAAGTTTTATAGGTGAGAGAAAAGATATTATGGTGTTAACCTTTTTTTTAAAATATACATATTTATAAATTCCAAATTATGCACCCATGAGATTAACATAATATTTATTTGTTTCTTATTTCATTTAGAAAGGAATCTAAGCAAGAATATGCTCTGTGGTCTTGGAAGGAAAGAAATTTCTCCTCATGTATTTTCCAGAGAGTTTTTTACTCCTAGGAGTGCATTTTTTTTTTTTTGAAGCAAAATTTTAACAAAGCATGGTCATGTCATTTTATGCATTTCATTTATGTTACTAAGGATTTGAATAAATCTATTATTAACATTCTTCCTTAATACAAGTATTCCAATGCAAAGGAGTACATTAGGTATAGTCTCTCAATCTCTTATTTAAACATGTATGTTTTATATTAATTCTTCAAGGACATGGTATGAGTTCTAAATTCTGATTATTATTATTATTGGTTTCAAGAATACAACCTCTCAGTCCAATTGATCATATTTGAAGAACTTAGGAGGTGTATGATACTATACACATAATTAAAAACAAAGGTGGTGGATTATTCTCATTCAAATTTGATTATAACCACCATGAAATTTATCAAGAAATGAAATATCTTTGATTTCGTAATATAGGGTTTGCTCTTGATTGATCTCATCATAATACTTATACATCATAATTGAAACTCACTATATCAATTCAACTCTTCATTATCGTAATTAAAACTTGAACATTCATAAATCAAGACATTATCTATGATTCTATTCTCCCATCTATATATATATATATATATATGCAAATTTATTTATTCTATTTTGATGAGCACTCATACAACTGAACATTATGATCAAATATTATGAGAACCAAATACACTCAACCATTATTTTATTGGCTAACCTGATTCAAAGGCTCAGCCGGGAAAGAATCAGGAAGAAAATCTGGCTTTGTTGCCATTTACAAAAGGGTTTAAAAATACAATTTACAATAGGATCTCAATCCCAACTTTCAATAATATTATCAAATTTTCTTCATGATCAAAATCAAGGAGTTTGTAATGTTTTCTGAATCTCATTTCAAGAACCATGGAGGAAACCAATCACTGATCGGGTGACAACCAAGCAGAACCAAAAGAACATCAAGCATGCATAATCATACATGGTTTACACAATAATATTCACAATGAATCAAGACTAGGGAAAGGTGGATTCTTCCAACAGGAGAAGTCAAGCACAACACCCATTCAGATGCCCAATCGGGGCTAATAACCAAGAACTTTCGTTCTTCCATTTAAACTTGCCATACTCATACCAGGTTTGTATTGATGGGTAAGGGCCCATAACACCCTACCCTTTATCCCTCTTCTCATCCTGAGAAGAGACTCTACATAGGTTGGAGTCCAACTAAATAGATGTTTCCCAAAATTGGTCACTTCTGCCCTCTCCAAGGGTGAGTAATACCAAAACACCCATGTAAGAAAAACTCAAAAAAAATGCAAACATAAACAAGGAAGGAAAACAACCAAAAAGACATGGTTTTCAAATCTTCCCACATACCCACAACCATACAACAGTGAAACAACAACAAGATAACATGAACATGAAACCAAACATAAAATTTGAGTAAGGGAGATGATAATTTCCTACCTTCACAAGGAGGTAATGGCAATGAACAAGTTTGAGTAGAGTATCCCTTTCCTTCTTCAAGCTTCAAGAAAATCTTCTCTCCAAGTAGAGATTGGGTCACCCCCCCCTAGTCCAAGGAAGGCCTCCAAAAATAAGCCTCCAACTCAACCACCCAAAAAAAGCAATAACTATTTCCACCCACTAGCCACTCTAGAAACTCCTAACTCAACCTACACTATGGTTAAACACCAAGTGGAGATGAAGTGAGGTAACTCAAGATACCCATGATCAATTTTCGCACAAAAGCAAAAAGGGACTTTTTGAGTGACCTCAAAAGTCAAAGCAAGGAGCTTAGGGGTTGGAAAAGACCCCCAACTCATACCCATACCCTATGGTTAGAAAAAAAAACAAATTTTAAAGCCTTAAGAAGAGGTTTAGAGTCAAATAAAATCTAGGAATAAAATAGGTTCAACTTACTATTCTAACTTAAACCAACTTGGTCCAAAGGTTAAACAATTAACCCTAACAGCACACTGACGCACATAACTTTTTACGAGTGTCAAGCGACACTGAAAGAACATAATTACAAACATTAACATCCACTAAACAAGGAAGATGCATACATACTTCTCACAATACAAAAATGTGAATTACGAACAACAAGGTTTTCAAATTTAGCACATAGAGATCAGTTTTGTTCCTCTGTAGGGTTTCTCAGCTAAAATATCTGCACACTCATTGCACACATCAGTAGTCCCATAAAATCACATGCACATAAATGTATACGTATTTAGAAATTCACCTAAATTAAAACATACATCAATAAGGGTTACTTTATCCTACTTAATTCTTAACCATTTAAAATATCTTAAATCAAAGTCTCGATCCTACCTTTACTGATTTCATCAACATACATATACATGAAACATTAAATGACAATCATCAAATATATCTGAAAATAACATCACACAACATGAAATAATAAAATATGTTCTAAGCATCAGATAATGTCTCGACATCTCGAGTCGTGAATAACAAAATAAGGTTAATGTATCACTATGCTACGATGGGTCAAGGTGAGGCCTCACAAAAATTATAGTGGGCAATTAAAATAAGCACAAAAATAAAAAGGAAAACTAAACTAGGAAAGAAGGAAAATAAAGCACAAAAAAGATGCAAAGAAACCTACCTAAACTAACACTAACCATAGGGTTTATCTGCTTTCAATTGTGAACTTGATATAAATTTAGATCTTGGCCATTGTAAGAAAATGGCAAAAACTCTCCAAAAGGATATGCTAGAATGAAGGAATTGTTCTAGTTTTCTTGCATAATCTTGAAATGGCCTTTCCAAAGGGAGTCAAACTTATGATGCATGCCTTTGCACTCATGTCTTCTATCCCATAGCAAAACCAAGTCACCTTCAATGAACTTCCTTGCTCTAGCCTTCTTATTGAATAATGTTTTAATGTAGCTTTAATGTAGATAGTAGTTTTTCACAATCCATTAGAATTCTTAGCTATGTTTTTTGGGTAGATTGTGTTACAATTTTTGCATCAAATCAGATCACACTTTGTGATCCATCATCAAGATGAGAGAGCTGATCTCATCCTAATGATGGATCACAGAGTGTGATCTGAAACATTGATGCAAAAATTGTAACACAATCTACCTAGAAAACACAGCTAAGAGTACCTTTAATGTTCTATGATATGATCAACCATCCTTTCACATTCTTCTTCCAACCTAGTCAAATGCATAATGTTCTTCTCTAGTCCATCTTGGAATTTTGGATACTCAATCACTTGTTGAAAGTTTCAAATGGATAGCTCAAGTGGAAGAGGAAGATTGGCTTCAACTCCATAAACTAGCTCAAATAGGGAAATCTTGATTGCTTTCTTAGGTGTGACTCTATTTTCCTAGAGCACATTATATAATTTCTTGTGTAAATTCTTCTAGTTCTCAAAGACCAATTTCTTCATGATGTTGATCAAGTTTTTATTACTTGATTCTACTTGACCATTTCCCTAAGGTAAGTAATTTCATGAATGACATAGGTGAATATTGTTTTCATAGTAGAATTCTATAATTTCCATAGAAGTAGGAAGAATTATCCATGACAAGCTTCATTGGCACTCCAAACCTTATCAAAATGTTCTCCTTAATGAATTCACTGACTACCTCAAAACTAGTATTCTTAGTTGGCTTGGCCTCCACCCATTTGGTGAAGTAGTCTATAGTAGTGATTACATATTAGTGACTAGCAAATGAGGGTAGAGTGATTGTTCCAATTAAATCAACTCCCCACTAATGAAAGGGGCCTTCAATTACAATTGGGTTTAGAGGTAGAGTAGCTAACTGAGGCTTGTTAGAGGATATTTTGCACTTATCGCACTTGGCCACCCACTGATATGAATCCTTGAGCATTCCAAGCTAGTAGTAGTGTTACCTCAAGATCTTATATGTTGTCACTATTGATGAAAATTGACCGCTAGAGGCCTCATTGTGGAAACTATGAAGCAACCTCTCTTGTTGGGGTGTATCCACGCACCTCAAGAAACTTTTATCTATTACCCTTTTCTATAGGTGATCATCATAAATGACATACTTTGCCAATTTTATTCTTAGGTCTCTCTTCTACTTCTATGTCAGTCCATCAAGGCAACCTTTTTAAGTTAGAAAGTATGCAATTTTCAAGAACCAGGGATCCTAAAGTCTAACCATTAGTACCCTTGTTGATTCATCTTCTTGGCTAGAGACCTAATTTTTTACTATCATTTTGCACAAGCCATTTCCCCTCACCAACTTGGTTTGTTTTAGGTTGATGTTGTATTCTTGAATCTTATCTATCCATGCACATCTAGTGTTGTAGCCTATCTCTTGTTGATTCAATATACTCTTGATAGTCGAATAAAGTTGTAACATAAGAGAGTGAGAGTATAATACATACAATCTAAAGTTTTTGAGAGCTCTTACCATTGTATAGGAATGATTTTCCATTTGAGAATATCTCATCTCATACTCCTTAAGGGGGGTACTCATGAAGGAAATTGGCAATTAGATATCTTCCTTGTTCTCTTGCATGAGTATTGCAAGTAGCATATGAGCTGAGGCATTGCAATATAATAAGAACTCTTTCATGTAATTAGGGTGTACTAGCATGGGTTCTTTGGATATGGTATGCTTAACTTGATAAAAAGCCACTCTTATAGAGTCACTTCACTTGAAACTTTGACTTCCTTTCATCATATCAACAATGCAATTGGTGATTTCAGAGAAATTAGGGATGAAGCATCTTAGAAAGCTTTCCTATCTAAAGAAGGATTTGACTCCAGATTTGCTTCCTAGAAAATTCAGCTATTGGATGGCTCTAACATGCTTAGTTTCAATCCTGATGCCCTCCTAGGAAACTATGTGACCCAATAGTTTACTTTTGTAACATAGAAGACTAATTTCTTAGGATTGAGTGAAATCCCATGCTCGTTGCATCTTTTCAACACCTTCTCCAAGTCCCTTAGATGGTTTTCTCTTTTCTTGGAGAAGACTATCAGATCATCCAAGTAGATAAAAATGATCTTATCCTTTAGATTAGAAAATGAGGAATTCATAGCCCATTGAAAGTTGGCACCATCATTAACAAGCCCAAAGGGCATTCTATAATATGCACACATTCCCCATAAGAGTGGTGAAAATAGTCTTGAATTGATCTTCTACGTTTACCTTCATTTGGTTGAAACCCAAGAATCCATATAGTATGGACATCATTTTAGATTTAGAAAATGTTTACAATAGATTATCCATATTAGGCAAAGTGTAGTTATACTTTAGAGATGCCTAATTCAAATTCTTGAAGTCCACACAAATTTTGATCTCCCCACTCTTTTTCTAGACTAGGACAATGTTAGCTATCCACATTGAATGATGTATGGGGTAGATAATTTTGGCTTCCAGCATCTTGTGCTTCGCCCTAAAGATAGCATCAGAGATTATAGGGTTGCAGTTACGATGGTTGCCTGAAGGGAGCAGCGTAAGACTTGAGGGAGGTTTTGTGCTTGAACTCACCATTCCTAAATGTCTTTAGGTCCTTATATCCCTAGTCAAACACATCCTTGTACTCTATCAACAAACCTTTTTCCTTTTCTATTTCTTCTTTTGAGCAACTGCTACTAAAATTAACCATTTTAGGTTTATATTTAGTGCCAATATTCATCCCTTCATACTCTTTGAGAGTTCCATATTTCCTTCCTCTTTCCCTTCAAATAAATGCATCATTCCTATCAAAAAGTTTTTCAAGGGAAATAAGGTGTTGAGGGATCTTGTTAGCTTTGATTTGTTTGGCTCGTAGCTCTAACTCCTTCTTGGTGTTAGGGGAGAAGTCCTTGTAGTAATTTTCACTCCCTTCAAAGTACAAGTCACTAAAAGGCTAAGATTCATCTAGGAAAGATTGAATTTTCTTATCATCATTGAATACTTGTCAAGTTTCTACGTTATCAAGAACATTTGGTCAGAACAAGACTTTGACCTTGTACTCATTATCTATGAAATCTAAATGAGAAAGTAGCAACAAGGAATATGTTGCTAAGAAGAATGTATTTTCATTCTACTTCCTTGGAATAGCTTGAGTTGAAAAAGCATCAAGGTGCTCAACCTCGTCCTAGACTCTATTTCTATAGTTCCTGAGTTATGTGTTCTTTACGATGTATTGAGCTCAAACTTGTTTCACTATGAGCTTAGCATCTCCTTGAGCTCTTAAGATATTGACTCCTCTCTACTTTGTAGTAGTGATACCCAAAAAAAAAGCTTCTTACTCTACTATATTGTTGGTGTTTTAAATTGCAGCTTGTAGGAAAGTTGAGTTACATCTCCACTTGGGGACACAAACACGACACCAACTCCTAACCTGGAAATAGCACAACTACCATCAAACTCTAGGGTCCAAATCTTAGAATTACAAGGAGTATTTGGTTGTTCTTCTAAATAATTAGAATCAAAGAACATCATGCAATTCCTGAACTCCATTTCTTGATATAGGATTTGCATCTTAAGATCATCAGACTTAAAAACTATGAATTTGGAATTTTCCTTGGGTTCGAGCTTAATTTTCTTATTCACCATGGAAATAATGGAATGAGACCAATCCATATTAACTTTCCCTCCCATGTCTCTACAAAAGATTCTGCTCAAAAGAATCCCATAGCTGGTCGAAATATCTACCACTAGGATGGTTAGCTTCATTCTCTTTGCAGGGTGAGTAGCCAATGCTACTTGTGCATCTTTTACTTGACCTATTAGAGAGACCTACTTCACATCCATGGAATAGTAATATCCAAAGGTTTTGATAAGGTTCAATCCAAAGGCATGGTCAATTGAAGACGGAATGACATTATCAGAAGCTCTAGAATCAATAATACAATTACTAATCTTATAGTCATTTATGTACAAGGACACATAGAATGGGCCCGTCTTCTAACTAAGAGAGGTAGCTAAAATTGATGTTTCTTTCTCTTTGAAAAGAATGGGAAAAATAGGCTCTTCATTAGCTAGGGAACCACTATCCAACTAAGTCTAGTGATTGCTAATGGTAGAGTTCACATTAGGTTGGGTTTTGACATTAGCATCACTTTTACAATAATCTACTAGCTTTTGTAATTCAGCAGGATGAGTTTTGAGATACTCAAGGGGAGACACCTAGATATGATAATCCTTACAATATTGTATAATATCAAATGAGGGATTAAGCTTACCACTTGGTTTGAACTTTGATTATTCTTTCCTCTAGGATGAAGAAGTAGATGCTCTAGCTAGAGTTGGTGAAGGATCAGTGGTTGTGTTCTGGGAGGGAACAAAGTTCACTAGATTCTTCTCTCTCTGAATTCTTATGTCCATAGTCATATAATTTTTTTCTAAGGTGGTGAAGCAATTTCCTCCAACCTGTGAGTCTAATTCATACTCCAAATAGAATGTTCTAGAGTCACCATGCATAATAGAATCATCTTCACTTTTAGGATACTCAAGGGTTAGCTCATTAGAAGTAGTGAGTTGCTTATATCTATTCATTTCTAGGTAGGAATCATCATCATGATTAGCTCATAGATGAAAAATGCACATGGTTTTCTTCTTGGGAGGTGCCTCAATAGCAAGCTTCCATTGAGTAGATGGAAATTGCAATGGTCTATCTTCATGTTGCCTTCAAGGAATATCATAATATGATCGCTAGAGAAAAGGGTCAGGTTTTCTCATTTTTCTCTTGATGGCAATCATTTCATTGGAGAGCTTCTAAAGCATTGCTTCATGATGTAGGAGCATCCTTGGTTGCCTTGTTATCCTACTCATTTTTGTTCATTCTACAAGTTGGTGCCTAGCAATTTCTTCCTATTCCTAGCAATTCCTTCATGTGCCTAGCAATTCCTTCACATGTTGAGTTACTGTAGCAATTCCTTCATGTGTTGAGTTACTGTAGCAATTCCTCCATGTGCCTAACAATTCCTTCATGTGCTGAGTTACCCAATGTATGTTGAGTGACTCTTCATGTGCTGATTTACCCAATGTATGCTGAGTGTTAGCATTTGGATGTGATTTTTGCAAGCTAACTTGCGAGATTTATTTTGATCATGATATTTATGTTAAGATCTTTTCTTGGGATGTGTCCAGATTGTTGTTGGATTAGCCTTCCTCTTATGTAATGTTCTAAAATAATCTGTAAGCTACTTTTCAAGTATATATACAGTGTTTAGGCTTAGAGTTAGGAGAGTTTTTGCGAAGAGGAATTTTGGAGAGTAGAACTGAAAGTGCAAATTTGTAGTTGGATCTTTGAATGTGAATATTTTGTAATTGGTTGTAACCCAGAAGGCCTTACAACTAGGCATGTATAAATATGTTTTGATGAATCAATAAAAGTATTTCTCTCTTATTCCTCTTTTGGTTGTTGTTGCTTGTGTTTGCTTTTGTTGTGTTAACTCTTGTAGGGTGGTTTGGATAACTAGGTGAGTCTTTGGACCTAGTTATTCATCATTTGCCTACATCAGTTGGTATCAAAGTCTAAGGTTTATCCTTATGGAGATTGGATCGTGTAGAACCTTGATTCAAATTTGGTTGTAGGGTTGTGGATCTGTGGATTTGACCTATAATTTGCAGAGGGTTATGATCTTGCAGGAACCTGATTTGTAAAGATGGTTCATGGTAGAGAAAATAATGTTGATGATGCTATATTGGATCAGTTGAGACAAATTTCAGCCAGATTAGATGCTATGGAGACAGCCAGAGGAGAGGAGCACATCTTGATGATGTAAGTGATGATGAAGCAGTAGTACCAAACCATAATTCAAAACCTGAAGAAGATCAAGATGATGAAATATTTTTGTGAGTGTTGTATAGGGAAAATTCAAATCTTGTTGTAGAAGTTGTTCCTTATGATGGAAAATTGGATACCAATGTTGTTTTGGATTGGATGTCTGATATGGAGAAGTTCTTTGAGTATGAAAACACTCATGATAATAGAAAGGTGAAGATTGCAGTCACTAGGTTGAAAGATCATGCATCACTATGGTGGAAGCACTTGCAAACTGATAGACAAAGGAGAGGAAAGGAGAAAATCAAAACTTGGCCAAAGATGGTGAACAAGGTAAAGAAAAAATTCCTCCCTTCTGATTACCAAGTTAGCTTGTTGAGAAAGATGCAAAATTTGAAATAAAAGGACATGATTATGAAAGAATATACCAAGGAATTCTATAGATTGGACATTAGATCTAGACATGTGGATGATGACTGGATTGAGATCTGGAATACAAGATGAAATAAGTTTTGTGAAGTTAGAAAGTGTAGAAAAAGCATATCAATATGCCTTGAAAGCTGAGGAGATCTTGACAAAGAAGCATGAACAAAGACAAAGAGGTCAAGGTGGTAGATTCCAGAGAGGTAGAGGTAGATCTTATGGTGAAGGTGGCAGATTTGACAATTTTATGCAAGATAAAGGCAAATCTGAATGGAAGAATGATGAAAAAGGAAAGATCGAATAGAAAAGTGGTAATTCTTACCGAGGAGGCACTAATTCTTACTGAGGAAGAGGTAATTCTTATTCTAGAGGTGGATTTCATGGTAATTGTTTTAGTTGTGGTAAAGAGGGACATAGATCTTTTGAATGTAGATCCTCTAAAAGTGAGCAAGGTAACAGAAATGTTGTGATTCAAGGAGATGATGAGGGTTCACCAAGTGGACCTAAGGCTAGAGAAAATATGATGGTGAGAAGAACCTTATGTAATAAGGGAAGTGATGAGGAACCTATTTTAAGGAGAAGTCTTTTCAAGACAAGACGTAAGATGGCTGGAAAATATTGTAAAGTGATCATTGATAGTGAAAGTTCTATAAGTCTAGAATCAGAAGAGCTAGTTACCAAGTTGCAATTGTAGAGGTTGAAACATCCCAAACCTTATCATGTTTCATGGATCAAAGATGAGCATAAGATATTGGTAAGTGAGCAATGCTTTTTGAAGTTCAAAATTGGACATTACTTTGATGAAGTTTTGTGTGATATTATGCCCATGGATTGTTGTCATATTTTGTTGGGTAGACCTTTGCAATATGATAGATATGATGTGCATGATGGAAGATTGAATCAATATATGCTGCAGTGGCAGAGAAGAGAAATGCTATAGGAGGTAACATTGTTGAAAATGTAATAGGAAATTTAATGTTATGTTTTAAATGCTTTTAGTTTTTGAAGTTTGTAATAACGTCCTACATGTGGTGGCATACCTAGAGTAGCAGTTCAATAAGCTCTCCAGATATAGCCACCTAGGACCAGGTGTGTGGATCTTAAATTAGAATAGTTTTTTTTAGTTCGTAGGTGGAGTGTTTAATGATTTTTAGAATCCAATAATAAGTAGTAGGCAGTTTCGGATTCTTATCCTTTTCTTGGATAGAAGACGAAAAAAATGTGGATATTTAAAATGTGGCCTACTGCATGATTGCAAGATTCCAATAATAGGTAGTAGGCAGTTTTGGATTCTTATCCTTTTCTTGGATAGAAGACGAAAAAAATGTTTCTCATCCTTTTATTAGAAAAGGAGAATCAGTTTTAAATAAGCCAGTTGGCTATGTAAGAGAGGCATTCAAATTTGGGTAATAGAGAAAGTTTCAGTTTTTGCCTTAGAAAGGATATAGATAATCGACTATGGAGTTTGGCAGCAATTTGATCTTGGTCTCTCTTGTCAAAGTGCAAATATATTTTCTTTGAGGACATTCTGGGTTAAAGATCTTGGTGTGCGGGTGAAGATAAAATATGGAGATTTATATATTCTAATTAATCCAATCTTGAGTTTGGTTCGAGTTCGATCTCGGCTGATTGATGTCGTGCCCCTTGAAGTAACTCAGTTGAGTGAGTATTCCTCCTGAGCTTTCCAAGGTGTAGCTCTGCATCATTTTTGGTATCAGGGCTCAGCAAAAGGTTTGGGAAAAAAAAAAAAAAAGTTGTGTATATGTTTGTGTGATTGTGAAAGATTGAGAGAAATTGTCTAAGAAGAAGTCCAGGAGACTAGATAAGAAGAAAATAACCTAGCTGAGGAATGATGGGACAAGAAGAAGCAGCTTTATTGTATCTTTTTAGAAGGTATCGGCAGAGAAAGGATTCTAAACAGAAGGAGATAGAGGAAAAGAAGAAAAGAGAGAAAGAAGAAAGGAGAAAACAAAGAGAAGAGCTAAGCAAGATAGAAGAGGAGATAAACAATTTGAGAAGGAGACTTGAGGAGAATGATGCTAAGTTGAAAGAGAATAAAGCTAACTTGAAAGAAGTGCAGCAAGAACACAAAGTGCAGCAACAAGAAGTGCAGCAAGTATCTCTTGACGAGAGCAGTAACAAGACAAGCCCTATTGGATTTGAATGCAAACAATCTATGGTTGGAATAGTAACATGTCCTTTGAAAATAGAGAAGAGTATAATGTTGGAAGGTACTCCTACAAAAAATATTTTGGAGGCAACTGATGAAGCCTTAAATATGCATAATGAAGAAAAATGTCAAGAGGAATGGCATGAAGATGAAGCTAAGGAATGTGTAACAGCAAGTTCTAAAGAAGAATCTGATTTATGAGAAAAATTTGCAGCCATTGTGGGAGAATGGAAAAGGCATGGCAGTAGTATGGAAACTCAGCTTGAAGAAGAAAGGAAAGAGTGCAATATTGTTATTGTTCTTGAGCAAAGTTGTAATAAGAAAGAGATATTTGAAAGTGAGATTACTACAGAAGATCAAGATGATGATAAATGTTTAATAAAGGAAGAAGAGATAAATACGATTCTTAAGATTCAAGATGTGAAACTGGTTGATAGTCAAGAAGCAGATAAGTTTATGGTTACTATTGATGAAGATAGATATGATGCACATTACATGGTGTATAAGGAAGCTCATATTCAAAAAGAGAACTCAAATAATCTTAATGCTGATGATATGTTTTCTTCTAATAATGTTTATGCAGGGATGCAGATTTCATGTATAGTGAATCATGCTGGAGAATTTTTTGTGACATTTACAGCATTAAAGAATCAAAGCTACAATGTGGAGAAGTTGGATATTATTTTTGTTTTTCTTGTAGATATGCTCATCCTAGTTCAAAGAAATTGGAAAGTTTTAAAGAAGAATGAGATTCATTTCTACAACACATCATCTCAAGAGGACTTGAGATTCATTCTACAGGGGAGTATGTTGCAGTGGCAGAGAAGAGAAATGCTATAGGAGGCAACATTGTTGAAAATGTAATAAGAAATTTAATGTTATGTTTTAAATGCTTTTAGTTTTTGAAGTTTGTAATAACGTCCTACATGTGGTGGCATACCTAGAGTAGCAGTTCGATAAGCTCTCCAGATATAGCCACCTAGAACCAGGTGTGTGGATCTTAAATTAGAATAGTTTTTTTTAGTTCGTAGGTGGAGTATTTAATGATTTTTAGAATCCAATAATAGGTAGTAGGCAGTTTCGGATTCTTATCCTTTTCTTGGATATAAGACAAAAAAAATGTGGATATTTAAAATGTGGCCTACTGCATGATTGTCAGATTCCAATAATAGGTAGTAGGCAGTTTCGGATTCTTATCCTTTTCTTGGATAGAAGACAAAAAAAATGTTTCTCATCCTTTTATTAGAAAAGGAGAATCAGTTTCAAATAAGCCAGTTGGCTATGTAAGAGAGGCATTCGAATTTGAGTAATAGAGAAAGTTTTAGTTTTTTCCTTAGAAAGGATATAGATAATCGACTATAGAGTTTGGCAGCAATTCGATCTTGGTCTCTCTTGTCAAAGTGCAAATATATTTTCTTTGAGGACATTCTGGGTTAAAGATCTTGGTGTGCGGGTGAAGATAAAATATGGAGATTTATATATTCTGATTAATCCAATCTTGAGTTTGGTTCGAGTTCGATCCCGGCTGATTGATGTCGTGCCCCTTGAAGTAACTCAATTGAGTGAGTATTCCTCCTGAGCTTTCCAAGGTGTGGCTCTGCATCAATATACTCTTTGGGTAAATGGGAAGAAACAAACATTTTTTCCTTTGATTTAAAGTCTAGATGAGGTCAGTTGTACTGCAATAAAATTTTACATGTTTAATGGAAAGCAATTTGAAAAGGAAATGAAAAAGAATCAAGTTTTTTTTTTCCATAGTTCCTAGAGGACCGAGTGTTGATAGTAATGACTGAGTAGAAGAAGTTGGTAATGAAAAAGTGACACAAAAAAATGCAAAATTTCTTAATGAGTACAAAGATATTGTTGTTGATGATGTTCCTGATGGTTTACCTCTAGTAAGAAGTATAAGTCATTGTATGGATCTTATTCTTGGAGCTAGTTTTCCTAACAAAGCACCATATAGATTGACACCTACAAAGAATGAAGAACTTAATAGACAAGTGCATGAGTTGTTGCAGAAAGTTTTGATTAGAGAAAGCTTGAGTCCATGTGATGTACTTGTTGTATTAGCACCTAAAAAGAATGGAGAATGGAGAATGTATACTAATTCCAGAGCTATTAACAAGATCATAGTGAAATATAAGTTTTCTATGCCAAGGATGGATGACATAATGGATTGTTTGAGTGGAGCAAAGTATTTTACCAAGATTGATTTAAAGAGTGGCTATGTATGATCAAGAATTTTATATTATTATCCAAGCATTGAAGAAGTGGAGACATTATTTGATTTCTAAAGAGTGTGTATTGTATATTGGACATAAAGCTTTACAATACTTGGGAAGTCAACATAAATTGAATCAAAGGCATATGAAGTGGGTTGAGTACCTGTAGAGTTTTACATTTGTGATCAAGCATAAGAGTGGAGTTACTAACACAATTGTTGATGCATTGAGTAGAAGACATTCTTTTTTGACTAAAATGAAGGTACAAGTTCTTGGTTTTGATGAAATGAAAGAGTTGTATGATGTTGATTCGAATTTTTTTGAGGTGTGGAGAGAGTGTAGAGCACCAAATCTAATAGGTCACATAAGTAAGTATGATGAGTATTTCATTCAAGAAGGTATGTTGTTCAAAGGTATTCAATTTTGTATTCCTAGAAGTTCTATGAGGCTAAATCTGATTAAGGAAAAGCATAGTGGTTTATTAGCTGAACATTTTGGAATTGATAAGACATTGAGTTTGCTAAAAGAGAAGTATTATTGGTCACAAATGTATAAGGATGTTCATAAATTTGTAAAGAGTTGTGGAGTTTTTCAAGTTGCAAAAGGGGTGAGTCAAAATACTAGTTTGTATACACCTATTACTATTCTTGAGAAACCTTGGACTAACATCAGTATGGATTTTGTTCTTGGATTGCCTAAGATAGTGAAAGGGTATGATTCCATATTTGTTGTAGTGGATAGATTTTCTAAGATGGCTCATTTCATACCATGTAAGAAGACATTAGATGGTAAGCATGTTGCTAAACTTTTCTTTAAAGAGATTGTGAGATTGCATGGATTACCAAGAAGTATTATTTCCGACAGAGATATTTGTTGGTTATTTTTGAAAGACTTTGTGGAAGAAGATGAGTACTAAGCTGAAGTTTAGTTCTATATTCCATCCATAGATAGATGGATAGACAGCAGTTGTGAATAGAAGCTTGGGTAATTTGTTGAGATTTTTAGTTGGGAATAAACCAAGTAATTGGGAGATGGTATTGGCATAAGCTGAATTTGCATATAACAATTATGTGAATAGGAGTATAGGGAAGACACCTTTTGAAATTGTTACTAGAATGCATCCTAGAGGTATATCAAATTTGAGAGATGTTTCTAGTGAAGAAAAGAGAAGCATTGTAGGAGAAGAATTTGCTAATTTTATGGAGTATTTGCATAAGGAAGTGAAGTTGAGGTTGGAACAAAGTAATCAAAAGTATAAGGAGAATGTTGATCAGTCTAAAAGACACCATGATTTTCATGTTGGTGATGAGGTGATGGTTCATTTGAAAAAGGGAAGATTCCCAGTTAGAACATATAGTAAGTTGAAGATGAAGAAATTTGGACCTTGTAAGATCTTGAAGAAGTGTGACAATGGTAAAGTTTATGAAGTTGATTACCTGATGACATGGATGTATCTCCTATATTCAATATTGCTGATTTGTATAAGTATCATGAGTTAGAGGATGAAGTTATTGTATCAGATGATTATCCTAAGAAGCAAATTGAAGAAGTTGAATAGATATTGGAATAGAGAGTTGGCAAGAACACAAGAGGAAAAGATTATTATGAATATTTGGTGAAGTGGAAGAATAGACCTATTAAAGATGCTTCATGGATTTCTTAATTGAGTTGGATTCAGCTCAAATTGTGACATCTCAATGATTCAAGAGAATCATTTTTTTCAACCCCATTTGTCTAATGCAAGAGCATCCTAGGTTGCCTTGTTATCCTGCTCATTTTTGTTCATTCTACAAGTTGGTGCCTGGCAATTCCTTCATCTTCCAAGTTACTATAGCAATTCCTTCATGTGCCTAGCAATTCCTTCATGTGTCGAGTTACCCAGTCTATGCTGAGTGACTCTTCATGTGCCAAGTTACCTAGTGTATGCTAAGTGTTAGCATTTGGATGTGATTTATGCAAGCCAACTTGGGGGATTTATTTTGATCATGACATTTATGTTAAGATATTTTCTTGGGATGCGTCTAGACCATTGTTGGGTTGGCCTTCCTCTTATGTAATGTTCTAGAATAATCTATAAGCCATTTTGGCAAGTATATATATAGTGTTTAGGCTTAGAGTTAGGCAAGTTTTGGGGAAGAGGAATTTTTGAGAGCAAAACTGAAAGTGCAAATTTGTAGTTCGATCTTTGAATGTAAATGTATTTGTAATTGGTCTTAACCCAAAAGACCTTATAGTTGGGCATGTATGAAGATGTTTTGATGAATCAATAAAAGTATTTCTCTCTTCTTCCTCCTTTGGTTTTTGTTCCTTGTGTTTTCTTCTGTTGTGTTAACTCTTGTAGGCTAGTTTGGATAGCTAGGTGAGACTTTGGCCCTAGTTGTTCATCCTTTACCTACGTCACTTCAGTATTGTTAGTTACACCAGGGACTAAGCTTGTAGATGCTCTATTTTGAATCTCTCTCTTCCATTTCTTGGTCACTATCAAATTGTCCTCCAACTCAATTACCAGGTTCTGAGAAGCAAGAAAATTAGCCACATGTACATGCCTAATTTGAAGCTTATTTTAGGGGCATGGAGCTAATGAAGAGCATCTTTTGATTATCAAAAGTTAGTTTTCTTGTAGCAAGGATCCTATTGACCATCTTATTGAATTAAGAAATAAAATCTCTCATATGAACGCTTGGCTCCTTCTTGATTTGGGTAAGTTGAGTCAAGAGAGTGTGCTCATCCTCTCTACTCTTATAACATGCTTCAAATTAGGTCTGCATACCATCCTAGATTGTTATACATCCCATTAGGAAGTGCTGAAACTAGTCAGAATCATTGTCAACCAAAGTTTTCATGAACATCCTCATTGTAACATCTTGATGTTGAGGAAAAATGACATTGCATGCAACAAAGAAAGTTTCAATGTGCTCATCAGCAAAAATCTTCCCATCACCATTTAATTTTGGGAAACTCTTTCTAGAGGCTCTAGGAAGGTCATTGTTGGTAGCAAGACATAGAGGGTTGATGGCATTACCTTAGGGAATAATCATGGAGGCAAGGAAAATTATTGGTATAGGCTGAAAAGTGACAGCAATACAGGTAACTACTCTATAAAGAGTGAGGGCATTGCAAAAATATGGGATTTGAGCATGAAAAATAGGAGATGAAGAGGAATGGTTGTGTATCTAGGTAATAGGGTGAGGAGGTATAAAAAAAGCACCATAGATGCTTTTATATATTGGATTCTGAGCGCATGTTCTCCCTCTTCCTATAGGATCTTCCAATAGAAGGAACTCAACTCTCTACAATTCTTCAAACACAGGTTCAACTTGCCCCTTATCATGAGCATTGCAGGTATATGTAGAATCCAAGGTGAACTATTTCATCTCACAATAGGCATGATTCTCTTAATCTTCTTTCCCATAATACTCCCTCCCAATATTCAACATTAGGTTCCTCTCTTTTGATGGTGAAGCTTACTTTTCTATATTAATCAAAGGATTTTTGTCTTTTCCAAGTGAGATTATTCAACTAATTTATGGTGTCCTTTTGCTCATCCTAGAAGTTGAGGTTAGGTTGCACTATTGAGATATGTCCATTGTGAGGCTACACCATTTCTCCTTAAGAGTTATTATACATGACTCAACTTGAGTGCCACAGGAATAATCTCTAAGTTTTTCAGTAAAGCCACAAATAGACTTTCTTAAGAGAGTTTAGGAAGTATGAGTTCCTCCCTAGTAGAGTTACCAAAAACTATTGGTTAATAGTTTTTCTTCCTTGATACTTTGGTTTATACCTTGATTATTGACTTTCTCAATGGCTTACGAAAAGCAAAGGAGTTAACAAAAGAATAGGTCAAAGTATTAATCTATTAGAGACCCCCAAATTGATAGGTACAGCTCCCTTATTAGTGCAATATATGCAATGAATTTTTCTTTCAAGTTTAGGGGGTATGCTCTTAACCAGAGATTAGAAGAGGTATAAACCAAGTTCCTCAACACTTCAAACAACCTAGGTAGCAAAGGGGGATTAACTCACAAAATGAAATCTACTCAGACTTACAATGTAGAGAAATGGAAACATGCAAGACTAACTACAATAGTAGATAGAAAGGAAAGATAGTGAAATAAGTAATTCTCAGATTATGCAGTCAACCAATGATTTGACAATACGCAAATTTTCTATCCCTCAGCTACTCCACATAGTAGTTTCTAAATTCCTTATGCAATGAATTAAGCTAAACACACAGACCATAGTGAACAACAAAGGTAACAAAAGACATTCTTATGCTAAATATATTAAAGCATACAATCTATTGAATAAAGGAAATAAAGCCAAGTTCATTCACATTCATTCAACTTTTGACATTAACACATTCATTCCATAAACTCCACTTATACTAAATGAATAGCAAAACTTGAAATGAACTCAAAGTCACACACAGTAGTCCCAGCTACAGGGGCTTGCCTAAAGTAAATTTTGTCAATCTTATTAACTTCATCAAAGATTAAATTTATAGGCCTTCTCAAAATTTCTAGTTACATTGGATGATTTTCCTTGTAGAGCATCTCTTAATGGAATAATCTAAAAATAGGACAAGCATGAATCATTGTTCATTACAGAGACTGACAAAATGCCATGAATGGAAACAAAAGAAAGAGGAGAGGAAGAATGATAAAAAATCATTAGAGCATCATGTCTTCTTAGAAGTACCTGACTTCACTCTATAAGCTTTCATGGCTTCAATTACTTTATCTAGCTCTTCAACACTTGGAATGAGAATATTGTCAGCTTGGATCATCTGATAGTCATGCAATTCCATCATCTCATTAATTTTGGCCACCCTCGATTGGAACTTCTCCATTTCTCTTCTTATGACTTCATCCAATGGATTGTGATGGCCATGCAAATGTTTTTGTAGTGGTTTTTGTGGTCATAGCTACAACTGACTAGGTGGCTCTAGCTAATACACCACCCATAGAACTAGTGCTCCAATCCTCTTCTCTCTTGCTTGAGTCCACTCCACCCATTTTTTTATTCTTTTGATTATACCCTACATGAGAACCTCCATGGTTTCAATGACTGGTTCCAGTAGTGGGGTAGACAAAATTGGTGTGTTCTTGATCTTCTCATAAGATGTGTGGTGCATGTAGGATTCATCATCTACAAGGTTAGAGACATCAATAGAATTTCTATACAATTTTATTTCATCAATAGTTATCCTCGATCAAAATCTCTCCTGAGCTTGGTACTCATTAAGACATCTAGACCAAAAATATTCAATATTTACGACATGCCTATAGGCATATCCCAACTTCAGATGATCCCTAATAAAATTAACCAGATCATACTAAGGCCTAACTACCTCATAATCTAACAATTTAATATTGTCATCAAAAATCTTTACCAAATTTTGGGCATCTAATTTGGAGGCACATGAATGCAGACCTACTACTATAGGTAATGGGGTCCTGGAAATCTTCTTAACATTTGAAAAAAGGGTATTCACCTCCATAATTTGTCAATACAGCTCGACTAGAACTACCTTGTCCTCTGGATATCTGGGAAACCTCTTGGGAAAACCATCATAAGCTCCTACCCACAAATAGGAGAAACTCAAAAACTAGATGAATGGGCATCCAAACTGGCTTATAATCAAAAGTACCTCTAGTGAAAACCTCCTTCTTAGGCATCCTTGTAACTCTCAGCACAACCTCATTATAAAAGCATCATTGATAGCAATGTACACCTCATAGCTTCTTTGTAGTTGCATATGTGGGTAAAAGTCATAGACTTTGGTGTGTTCATCATAATTTGGGATGCTAGGAAGCCTAGGCAATAAGTGGTGGGTTTCCAAAGCATAGGTTAAGTAAGAGGGCATGTAGAACTTTATGAATCCTTTGTCTGACTACAACCACAAGGTGAACTCATTATAGATGATCTATGCCCAGTAGATCTTCACATCCTCGGCACATATTTATTGTACTAGGGAATAGTGGTGCTCGATAAATTCCAAAATCTCCTCTCTTCCTTCTAGTATGAGGAGAAGTGTAAGGATATCCACAATCTCTCACTTTAGATTTGTGTCAAATAGAGTCCTCGACATTTTTCTCTTCTTTAAGAGAGCAATTTGGAAATAGGTCCTCTACATGTCTTCCTATATGAGGGTCTTCTTCTCATTAAACATGGACATGGAAAACCCAAAATCAATATAACATTATTGTTCTTGCATAGGGATGCCAAATGTTAACTGCATCAACATCTTTTTAATTGACAAGAGAATGGACTAGTCTGGAAAAAAAATCTGCTTCATTTATGGATTGTATCTCTCTATGCACTCTTTTACTAACTCAGGTTCATGAACTACTATTAGAAAGCTAGTTGCTTCTACCAATATGCTCACTTTGATTTTTAGAGTGATTGGGTGAATGGGTTGGGAATTTAGCCTCCTATTTAGATCACCTAGATTGTAGAATTTGAAGGATGTATCTATAAAATATATTAGCTCACTCTCCAAGACAATTAATCTTTCATAACTAGTAGCTCTAATTGTCATTTTCTATGATTGCTTAGGATGCAAATCTCAAAAAATAGTCATTAAATATACTTGTAGAAACAAATTAAGTTTAGCCAATGATTATAATAGTCAAATTTACATTTAGTTCCAAGAGTACAGTTATTTAAACTTTCTATTTATTCACACATAAAATACAAAGTTCCTGAAAGCACTCTTACTTTACTTAAAGTAAAGTGATATAACTAAAATTCATTAAACATTACAAATACTTAGCTTTGTGGGAAGTACTTCACTTAGCTTCATAATCTAGAATGTAGATATCCTCAACAATATTAACATGTGTGGGAGAGAAAGAAACACTTAGTTTTATTACAAACCCATTTTCCTTTTATTCAGAAATGTAGCATGAGGAGTAATCCTTTTACTAGCTTTCCCTCTCCATTCTTTCACTTTCTGCCTAAGGCTTTTAACATTGCCTTTCCTTCATCACAGGTTCACATCTCCAACACTTGCTTCTCTAAAAGTGTCCTTTGAGCATCTCTGTAGGATATTCACATCTTAGGGTAACTTGACTTTCTTTTCTCAAAGCATCTAGATAAGTGATCTTTTTCATTTCCTTGGGGCAGAAATCTCCTTTCGTGACAAAATTTTCTAGACTAAAGCACATCAAACAACATTCAACCTTATACTTCAATCTAATGGCCTCGAGTGTTAACTCTTGAGAATGTCTTACTAGTTATGAGCCTTTATATGGTTCTTTCAACATTATGCTCACATTACTTGATAATTTGAATTGAAATTTGGCTCTAGTTCATTCAGCCTCGAAAGCAACACCAAACAACTTTACTTCCATGAATATTCAATAGAAGAATCATAAACCACCACTTCCTCACAACACTTGATCTTATCTCCACATTTATGAATAAGACTCGCCCTGGCATCTATCCACGGCTTCGTAAGCCCTTGGGTGTAGAAAAAATCATAATCTCAGCTTATTACTCATTGTCACAACTTCATCCATCATATTTGTACTTGATGTAGTTCACACAAGGGTAAAAATACGTCAAAAGCTTCAAATCTATAAGATATGGAATGATAGAGCAAGATTTTAGATACTGAAATGTAGAACACTTACTTCTCATTGAGAGGACAATAGATCTCACCCTGACCATGCCTAAATCACCTAAACCCTAAGCACATTAAAAATATAGGGAATGCTAGTCCAAAGTAGTCAATCACAGAAAATCAATTTTCTCCTTTTCCTTCAAACCCGCTGACCTATATCTCTGCGAGAACGCTCTCCCAAGAACCTGCAGGATCATTGTTTCATGGGATCACTCTACAACCTTTTAACCCGCGGCCTCATTTCTTGTCTTTTTTAACAATCTTGTGTCATGTTCCCGTGACCTTTTACCGCATTCCCACGCCTGCGAGATCGTTGCTTAAACCTGCGGGATCATTGCTTAAACCTGCAAGTTTGCTGTTCTAACTGCTTGGTTCAAATTTCTTACATTTTTTAGTGCATGTTTTTATTCTAACTGATTTTTTGTAGGTTTTATTTTCATATCTTTATCATAATCAAATCATAATCATATTTTAATATTTTAAAAAAAAGTGTATAAATCAAATTTTAACTTTTGGTGGTTCCATAGAGTAGAGGTTTTTCTAAGCATTTTTACGCCTATGAAAAAGAACAAAAAAATTTGATTTTGTTTTTCCCATAGTTAAGCTTTGATTTTTGAGATTTTTGGTGACTAATCAAATTGGCTTTTGTAGCTTTCCAGATTGGAGCATCTATGAAACCACTAACCATGTTTCTTGCAGGTTCTCCTTACATAGTTTAATGCATGTTGCTAAAATGAACTTGAATGTTTAAACACTTGTCTTTGAATGCATGTTGCTCAAATAAAATCTTGAATGCCATGGATTAAAACATAACATTTTCATTGGAATGCATTATCAACACAATCTTGGATGCTAAAGGTTAAAAAGAATGAATGCAATGAACATTTGATTTTGGGTATTAAAGAACATTGGAAATCAACACACTTTAACTTTGATGCATAAAATGAAATTCATTCAATCTTGAATGCTCTAAAGTGAAAATTTTCTTATTCCCTCTTTTTTAAAAGCTTTCATGCACGTGATTTACTTATGTTGACGATCTCTCAATTTCCATTATATTGACAATGTTGTCAAGTTGGAATGAACATTGTATGCCATAATCACAACTGTCTTCAATCATAGCTTACAAAATCTAAATCATCAATTGGAAAATAAAAAGTGTCTTTTAAACCCAAGATCACTTATGTGGTCTTGTTTTTCACTTTTTAGGAGGCCTGCTTGGGGATTTCATCACCCCTTGGGACAACCTCAACTTCAGCATTCCGGCAAAGTATAAAGATCGAGAGGTTAATCCAAAGACACCTCTCTTGGGATCAAGATTTTGTCACTCAGGCTAAGCCTCAAGGAACTTTATACCCTTTAGAAGTGAAAGAGGAGAAGTGGGTTACCGCTCCCCTCGACTGTGTGACATCCTTTTGGTTTCATCTATAGATTTGGGCCTCACGTATATTGAGGACACCCCTAGCTAATCTTGTATATCCTAGCAAACCTTATAGGGCTATTGGTGTGTTTGACGTGCTTGCATGTTCAACATCCTCCCTGTGTTTCAAGAAAAAAATCAAATCATTTTGCTAAAGAGATCACTTGTCTATCCTTTGAAATGGTTGTTAGCAAGTCCATTCACAACAACCCAACCATTGGTCAATCATTCAACCCAAATGAAGGGCACACTTAGCGTAGTCACTACCTCATCCAAGATTCATCCAAGCTTCCAAGATTTCCTCTAGTATCCATCATTCCTAAGGTCTTCCATAAAATTTTCCTTTTTCTCTTCATGTCTTAACTATGTAGAATTCCATCCCTACCCAACTCATCATCCAAATCCAAATCTGAGCTTCCCAACTTATCCTAATTTGCATTTTCATATTCATCCTTCATCCCCATCCAACTCATCATTAAAACATCATGTCACAATCCTATTGCAATGAATTTGGTCATCCCACCTTTTCTCCCACCTCATCCTATTCCAATGATGATGATGATCTTGTCAACTATCATGGGTATATTGAAAGCCTTAGAGATATTCCTCCAAACATCCTCCCAACTCCAATCATTCCTCCAAACCACTCCATCCCTCCTCCAAAAATACCCACTAGTACTCCCTACCCTACCTTGGACAAGGGAAATCCATTATTATCCACATGTACTGCCTACCCTACCTTGGACAAGGGAAATCCATTATTATCCACATCCTTACCTCCTCCTTATATTGTGCCCACATATTCCTCTTATACATCAGTCATATCTACATCTTCCTCTACCTTCATCTCCTAGCGTCCACCATTCCAGAAAAATTCTAATAGCTACATCCCTAGTCCAAATCCACCATCCCAATCTCTTCCAAATCTTCCAACCAATCCTAGTTCTACAATGTAGCACCTCAATTCCCTTACTCCTCCCAGTCTAACACACTCGTCTCCAAGGAATTTTACAAGGAAACCCAAAGCAACTCCATCTCCCACACCCATCATTCCTCTTACATCATCCTATTGCTATCATCCCTATCTCATCCACCCCACTTATCAAACCCCTTCCATCTCCTACCTCCCATCCATCGAATCCCTCCAAATCCCATCCACATCTCCTCCTCCTAGCATTACCCAAATCCCATATAATGAACCTCATGAGTCCCTCCCCCATCAGCTCATCCCCATTGAAGAAACTCCTACCCATCCATCTACCTCACTTAAAGAAACCATCCATACTTCTCCTATCATACCATCCACTCCCATCCATCCCTGTTAGGATCTTGTCCAAAAGCATGTTGAAATATCCTACAACACAAAAGAAGATCCCACCATCCCACTTATTCCCCTACATAATCCACTTTTACCATCCCCTCCATATCTAAATCCTACCATCATACCTACTCCATCTCAAAATCCATTTCCATCAACCCATCCCTATCAAGATCCTCTCCTTCCATCCCCTTTGCTCCGTGATCATACATCTCCCATAATCCATGATGATAGATTCATTGAAAAAGAACTAACTATCATATATGAAGCTTCGACTCCTTTAGCTAATAATGGACTCATAACTTCTGTTCCAAATAATGAACATCATATTAAAGAAAAAAATAAAAGTGCATCTCTAGATGTTGGTATCCCCTCTATCCCTTCATGGCCACAATTCCTTCCATCTTCACCCCAAAGATCCCATCCATCTTGTTCTACATCTATTTTGGGCCCTTATCCTACTTCTTTTCAACCCTCCATTTTGGGTCCATATATCCCTTATCCAAATCCCACACCCTTTCCATCCATTTTGGGTCCTTATATACCTAATATGAATCCTTTATCCCCTCCATCTATCTTGGGACCTACACCTTCCATGTTTTCATCAATTTTAGGCCCATATCCTTCATTCCCTCCATCCATTTTGGGCAATTATATCCATCCATATCCTATGTTCCAATCTATCCTTCCATCCCCTCAAATCCACCAGCGAGATCATCAAAGGCACTCATCCTTGAATCCCTTCCAACTTGCAACCTCTATCTTTCCATCCATAATCCCTCCATCTCCTCCATGCTCTTTTTCCCATCCTATGGCTAATAAAATCATATTGGATGCCAAACTCAAAAAGCATAAATCCAAAAATCCACAAAAATCCAAGTCTCGACATGTCCCTTCTATAATACATGTTCAAGAAGAGAAACATTTGATCCAAATCAAAGAAAAAGTCAAGAGGCCACAAAGGCCCAAGCTGAAAAAGTCAAAAGTCATGTGGATACCCAAGATGCTCATAAAAGAAATGCATCTCGATGAAAATCTCAATTGGCATCCATTCATGCTACTCAAAGAGCCTCATCCATTCATCCTTTATCCAAATCCCCATATATGCATCCTTCATCCCCCCAATCCACTCTTAATCCATATACTTCTTATCCTAAATTTCCAATCCTCCATCTTCCAACTCTACTTTTAGTCCTTATCTTTCTCTTCCTCCATTTTCTCCTCAACTTTTCCCAATACCATCTTTCCCACTACTTTATCACCTCTCAAGGTATGTGCCAATGATGATCTTTCCAAATTCCTCATCCTTTTACCCACCTATCTTATTTCTTCCCATCCATTATCGGCCAAACTCCCACCCACCATTCCACTTGTTCAATCCAATCCTTTTCCATCCATCCTACCAACATCTATGAGTAAAAATGCATCAAAAAAAAATTTTAAAAAAATTGTCCAATGGTGAAAACTTGGCAATTCAGGCACCTTGGACAAGTACCATGGTGAAAACTTGGCAAACAAGCGTCATGTGTAATCCCTTCATCCAACTACTCTACACACTTGGGGGCACGTTCCATCACCCATCATACCCATCTCATCCCACCATACCAATCCATTTCGCCCACCATCCTCCTTTGGATCTTGATAGAAATAAAGTCCACCACTAGATACATGCTTTTGGTCATCCCTTTGACATCCATTTTCCATCAAATTTTGTATCCACCTATCCTTTATCTACCCATTCTTTCATCCATCCAATCCCTCCATTGGCCTCATCCACCCATCCTCCTTATCCTCTACCTCATTAACCTTTCACATCCTAGCTTCCATCTATCTCCTTCATCCTCTTGTTGACCAATATTCAATCCTACCACATCCCTCATAAAAAATCCTCTTGAATACACATATTATAACTAGGGGCACTTTATTCCTTGGAGACTATGTTGTGTCCATCTTTCCATCAATCCTTATCTTTTTGCATCCTTCTATCCATTGTTCCCTTTTTCATCTATCCTTGCATCTCCCAGCATTACCTCCATCTTTCCATCACATGGTACATCCCTTGTAATTGGTATCTAGCCCTCAGCTATCCCTCATCCTGAGCTTCCATTCGCTATCCTCTCATCATAAGCTTTTTATCTGCTATCTCCTCATCCTGAGCTTCTTACTCCTACTATCTTAAGCTTTTCACAAACCATCTTCTCCTTTTGAGCTTTTCATCCCCTCTATCTCCTTATCCCATGTTTTTCCTCTACCTCCCCATCTCAAGCTTTTCATCCACTATCTTCTCATCCCAATCTTTCATCCACTATCTCTTCATCTTTATCTTTCCTCCTGCTATCCTATCTACTGAGCTTTTGTACGGTAATCCCTTGTACATACTTTGGTTTGTCAGTTGTATATTCCTTGCACATTAGTCCTTTGCTCAGTACCATTGTATACCTCTCATCTCTTCACGTTAGTTCCCACTTGATCACAAATTGAAATTCTCTTGGTTAGGTGCTTTAGTGAATCCTCGTCTAAGATCCCTTGTCATCAAAATATTTTCCTAAAGAGTTTTGCTTGCCCAGCTCATCCTAGTCCTCAATATTATCGATAGATCCTTGCAGGATGCATCATTCCTCTCGTATGATCTTGGTCCGTTAGTATCCAGTCCTATCGATCTCTTTGGAAAAAGGTTAACTTTTTTATGGATTTACATTTTCTTTCGATTTATTTTCTTTTTAGGATTTCCAGCTTGGTTCTTAAAGTATCTCTTTCAAGTGATTTGGGTTGTTCCCTCCTCAAGGTCACCGCGATCTTTTATATCATGGTGTTCTATGAATGGGGCAATTCAAGTGCAAGACCTTGATTAGGTCTTTCATCTTTTCCTTTTTCTGCTTGTGGGTTCCCCAGTATCGTTCCCACTCTGACTCTTCCAAGATTCATGTGGGATGCTAGGGCAACCCTTACATGTTTGTTTCGTGTCAGTCTTATGAAATATTGGTACAACGGCCTTGCTGTTCTTAGTAACCTTGGCATATCTCCAATATTCCTACATCAAAATATGTGCTCAACTACATGGTGGTGTTCCCCTTTGGAACACCCCCATGCTCAAGCTTCAATCGATTACATCAAAACATCCCATCCCATCCTATTAGGGCAACCCATCATATCCAAGCATCCCATCCTTATCCAAACATCCCATCTTATCAAAACATCCCATCCTATCAAAGAATCCTATCCTATCCAAGCATCCCATCCAATTACTCCTACCATTTTGATCCAACCAATCTCTCAATCCCATCATAAGCTCCTGCATTAGTCATAATCCTAGCTCTTGCATCAATCATAACCTTAGTCATCACCAATCCTAATCTTCGCATCATAATCTCCTCAACCTTACCATCTTCTAAATCACTTCTGTGGGTTTATTTTCAATCACCCTCCCTCCTCTCCCTTAACCCATGTTCTTAACCGTTGCTTATCCTTGTGCACAAGGTTTTCCTTTGGATCATTCTCCCATAGTGAGGGTATGAGCTTCCTTCGACCCCTCTCTTAGCCACTCTCTGTCCTCCCATTCATCCTTGATTCTTGTGCTTTTCAAGAAGCTGTTAGGCCTCGTCTTCTCTCCTTGCCACCTTCTTGAGGGGGCATCATGCAGCCCATTCTCTCTTTCTACTCAAAACTAGGGCAACTATGTTGCTTTAAAACTTCTTCTTCGTGTTGTTTATGTTTGAACTTCTTTGAAATAGTGTTGCTTCAACACTATGTCAAAGAGCGGAAAAATGTAGACACCTAAATCTGATTACATCAATACGTAATCATATTTAGTCATCTCCTAGGACATTATTCATTAAATATTTACTATTTAATTAATTAATCGGCATCCCCTAGTTAATTAATTAATTTAATTAACTATAGTCCAATTGATAAAATCAAATGATCACTCAAAATCAATTTATCAATTAAATCCCTATTCCTCTATCAAATTAGATAAATCATTAAATCTATTCAATTTAATTCCATACTCCCATTTTATTGAATAAAAAATTTAATAAAATATCTAAAATCTAATAGCCCCTAACCTATCCTTAATCCTCCATTTAGCCTAATCCACCCCATCCACCCATACTAATCTAGCTTAGTCACTAACTCACCCACCCTCATCAATACCATCCACTTGCATATCTCTAGCATCCCTACTATAATCCTAACCCAAGCCTAACCCATCCCCTAATCATTTGCATAATCCTAAATGAGCTTGAGACTTTCCTCAGCCAAGCCAAAGTCTATCCCCTTAAAATATCCCAACCACCAAGCCATAAATGCTCCCACAAAGCCATAAATGACTCTTACAAGCCCATTTATTGCTCTTACAAGCCATTATGAGGGTCTTTATGAGCTTTTAGCCTCCTTTGTTGACCCCTCAACCCCTCTTGCTCTAACCAATGACCCTCTCACTCCATGATTGGCTATAAGGAAGCACAATCCATGTACTCTCCTCTCATTCAATTTGAGCCCTCCATAAGCTTTCTCCTTTCCTTCCATCCTAGCCATCGATCCCTCGAGCCCCTTGCCTATAAATTGGATCCCCTCCCAAGCCATTTTAATCACAATCCATCAAGTAAAGTCATAATGCCATTTTGAGAACAGGTTTTACATCTACATCCATTATCCACACCCAAAATCCAAGAATCTCCATTGAAGCAAATTTGAGCACCAATCTTGAGCATACATCCCTAAAACACAAACCTTAAATAGACATAGTGAATCAAAAAAGAGCCATTCCTATTGGGAGAGTCTTTCAATGGCTCATATTCCCAATTAGGAACCTTCTTTTGTCTATCTTGTACTTTATGTTTGTTATTAGTTTGTAGAAGCTTTATTTAAATTTGGTTTCTCTTAACATGCTAACAACTCACATATACACTTTCATCTCATACTACAATATTTTGAATTGTCTCTTTCAATGATTGTACTTATCTCTAGAGGGCTCTAAACCCCCCAGGTATCACACCTCTAGCTCTTCTTCCACATTCTCTTCATGGAGAAATTTTTGTACTTGTCTTTCAAACTCCCAACCATGGCCCTAGTTCAAACAACCTCACACTCAATTATTTGACTATTCTCTTAGAAAATCTTACTCTATTACCACTTGATGAAGGTTACTCCTCTTAATACCACAAACACATAACTAAAATAAAGAAACAAAACAAACTTGCAAGAATAGAAAGTGGGTTTCTTATTTAGACCAAAAGTATGGAATTACAAATTTTAGAAATGCAACATGAGAAATTGCATGGGCATTTTCCTTACAATATTGTATAAGATAGAGCCATTGGTAACCACCCAGAACTATCGTAGAAAACCCTACAAGCCTTCTATATATAGGTAGTTTTTACTGCCCAAGAAGGTTCTATAAATTTAGCCCTAACCTGTGAAGCCGACTAACCCTACATTATTTTATTTTTTATACTTTATTACATTAGAGTCAGCCCAAATACTTTCATTTTTTATATTTTTTAGCTAGCCCAACTTCCAAACCACAACTTTTTAACCATAATTTTGATTGGCTATGAAAACCACTTTTCAAAAATAACACCTCTTGAACTACAATGCCTTGATCACATAAGTTCCATCAAATGGATTTTGACCTCATTTTGGAGACTCTAAGGCCATAAAACTTGATTTTAAAGATTTTGTACCAAAAATTATCAATAACTTCACTAATACACTTGTTGTTGCAATGAAACTCAACTGGCAAGCAGGTATATCTAAGATGAACCTCCACCTCTAAAATCAAAATATTTTGAGCTAGAATGACCAACTTACTAAAAATAGTAAGTTTCCACAAATAGAAGCTCTACATTAAAAAAACCCTTATTGAAAAATACAAAAATAGAAGTATTTTTGGGTGATGCAAGACTACCCTCACACCGAAGCTACTCCTACATCATCTTCTCTCTAGCTGGACCACACCTTCTAGTTCTTTAAACACAAGCTAGAACATAATCAACAACATCAAACATGTCCTTATTTTACCTATTAAATGGTTTATACCAGTTCCATAGACTTAACCACACTCTAAATGTATTACAATTGGTAAATACAAATATCCTTATTAGATCCAATTTTTATAACATGTTACTTTATGCCACAAGTCACTTTGCATGATTCTACCAACTAATTCTTAGTATTATTACTAGAGGTCAAACATGTTTTTGACCTATCATAAGCTTCCTCTAGAATCTCTTATGTAAATTCGATCTTGATAATTATGATGATCTAACATCAACTCCACATGTGCATCTATGTTACCAAATTACAATTGACTCATCCCGGGTCATTACAACCTTGACACCTGTCAATGATTCTAATTAACCAATTGTTACTCAAGAACTCATTCTTTGTTAACCTTTCTATCTATTCATTAACTTGTATCATCTTAGATTCATCGTTCACCTGTCTAACATGAAACTATCTCACTTATCATCTTTACATCCTAGAAATTTTATAACTGACATGATAATGGGTTTCTCTTATAAAATAATCATCTTCATTATTTATTGAACATCTTCCTATGATAGTTCCACTCTATTCATCATGGATTTTAAAAACCAATCAAATTACCTATTAATTATCACTAAGTGCTCATAGTAGGTGCATTGTTACCTCACCACAAATTGTATTCTTCTCTTTACTAGTTGCATCATACACCCTATTCTCTTTACAATATTCAATTATACTTGACATAATACTTATAACATTAGCTCAATAGTTGAGATCAATGACAACACAATAACCTAGCATCATGTTAATGAAATCATCACTTTTCCTTCTTTCCATCACATCATCAACAATATTATAAGTTATGCTAACAATGGTTGTTAAATGTGAGTAGGGGAAGAACAAAGGTTTTAATGCTTTAATTATCACAAGGTTTGTCATGAGGTAAAAGCAAGTCAAGTAGTAGTATTTTGGACCATTTTTTTATCCCTATAGAGGTGTCATAAAGATAAAGAAGGATTAGGGTTTAGCAATGAATGTTAGAATCAAATAGAAAAAGGAACTTAGAATTTGGATATTATGATAAAAGAATGGAATAATTATAAAGATAATCTTAAGGATATCTTCATAATGAATTCAAAATAAAAAGTGGCAACAGAGCTAGAAATGGAGTTGAATGATAGAAAACAAACCAAGATCATTCCCTAGTAAAGAGAATTGGGAATAGAGTACCACCATCCCTATTGGTAAACAAGTTTATAAATACATAGAGCCTTTATGGAATAGTTCATATTCTTCTGAAGTGTATTTTACTTCATTGCAGATAAGTTTTTTTTTTTAAAAATTCTAGTGTATTATTTATATATCTAAAAATGTAATGTTGTCAGTAGTTCCCCTTTGAAACATGTACCATCTTAAAAAGTGCAAACTTGTATTGTAAGACTATTTATCCCTCCTTAGTGTTTTTTTGTGCATTAGGACCTCCTATTGTATTTAATCACTCAAATCAAGGTCCTTTTATCTCTACCAATGTTTCTCAAAATATTAAGATGGCATCAATTTCTATGCATTATTTCTTATTTAATCCCCTATTCACAAAATTCATGATTTAGATGCATGATTGGCCATTTTTCTTGCACCTTTCATCATTTTCCATTTGACCTATGGCATTCCATGTATGCAATACCATCGTACCTTGGATTTTGCACCTTCAAGTAGAGGTCGAGATCGGCATCAACCCTAGGTAAGAGAAGACATTGACCTCTACCCTTAAGGAAAAATTTCTAGTTAGCCTTCATACAAAAGGCTAATTTTGATTGGTTCTCAAAAATAATGTAGAGTGTTATCTTTTATCTCAACTTGTGTAGTAGGCCCTTTTTTTTTTAATCCTAAAATTATATAAAAGGATGCTTATTCATTTTATTTTAACATCCATTCTATATGTAATCTATTCCTCCATTATCATTATAAGAAATCTATGCTCAATCTCTCACAGTGCAATCAATAATTTCTAAAGAAAGAAAGAAAGAAAGTTATTATTTGTCATCCCTCCAAATATTTAAGATTTTCATCCATTATGCACTTTCTCTCCTAGATCTAGCTCCTTTGGGAATAGTAGAGTTGGACACTAAAGAGGAGATCCATTTTTATGCATTTAATTTTATAAATCCATAGTTGATTCAAATTTGCAAACATCCTTATACGTGTGGTTTTGTCTTACGTATTTTCCTCTTGGTTTTTGTGTTGAGACAAGGTTATTGCATTAATGTATTTGATCACATATTAAACATAATAGCATTAATGTTGCTATAATATTCTATATTGTTACATCTACTTCTATACATGTTGTAATTGCTTTATTTATCAAGCTATCTAAATCTAAGGTTTATTCCTCAACTAAAAAATCCTATTTTCCTTGTCTACATGTAGGTTTCAGAGTTAAAGATTGAAGATTGCAAAGCTAAGGTTTTATTTTATGTCAAAGTTTTAAATTTTAGAAAATTGGTGTTGAGAAGGTCCAAAGTTGACTGTTTGGGTTTGAGTCAACTTTTTAGGTCCAAATCAACTTCATTCTTTACCCATTCATCTTGGCCTTGACCCTTCATATTGGCTTTTACATGAGACCCCCTAATTTATAGGGTTCATAGGTTTACATTGTGAGAGTCCAAATCCATGTTTGATTTCTAGTTTTATTACAATCTAAAAACATATCTTTAGGTTTGTATTTTTGAAAGAATGTCTCTCTCCTTTTTCATTTCATAACATTTACTTCCATCATATTTAATTGCATTTCAATTTCTTCTCTTAGGAAAAGGAGGAGTGAAACACAAGGGACATCTATATTGAGAAGATCACACTATAGTAAATTTCCTTGTGCTAATTAGATTTCCCTTATGGAGGAATCTTGGTTTTCCCCTTATATTTTAATACACATTACATTTTGGTGAACCTACCACTTTCACACTTAATACTTTTTTGACATTGGTGTTATATCTTACTTTGCATAATTATGTTCACGAACATTGTACATTTTGGTGAATCTGTCGCTCTTCATTGCATACCTTCTTTATTGAGTAGTTAGATCCTACTTATGTGACTACATTTGAATGCTATCATTCACATCCTTGTTTCCACTTATAATTTTGGTAATACATATCCTTTTTCATTTAGATCTACTTTGTAACATTGTATATATCTCAATCAATACGTTCCATTTTTCATTTAGATTACATCAATTCATTATTTTATCAACTATTTTTGCATTGTGAAAAAAAAAATTACATCCTGCATCTATTTCATTCTTAGTTTGCATTTTATTTTGTTTAAAATAAAAGCACACAAAACATTCATAGTCATTGCATTTCATTTTTAATGGAGTTTTTATCTTCAATTGCTTGTTCTATTTTTAGTTTTTTTATATTTACAAGATGTTCCAATCCATTCATATTGTGACACTTTATCTCTTCCTTTTATTGATTTCCATAATGTTCACTCTCTCAATATCACCCCCACCCATGAAAATATTTTATTACAAGATGAGTCCATTCCTTCAAAGCATATCTCTCCAAATGGTGAGATCTTGATAGATTATGTTGATCCTTCTACTAAAATGTATATCCCTCATGATATCATTTTTAATCATTATTACTCCTCTCCTAAATTATCCCTTTGTCAACATAATATTTTGTCCTTTGATGATTCTTTTATTTGGGATGAACCCTCAGATAAGGACATAGATTATTCCCTTCCTCGTGATTGGCCACTTCCTATGAATTTCATTGATATTCCTTCTATAAAGGAAGCCTTGATGGGTTATTCTTTTCCTTCTCCTATGAGTACCTTTTAAGTAGAGGAAAACATCCTTGATCTTTTTTCTTTCAATATTATTAAAAATAACTAAAATAAAATTGGTGCATGTTGAAGAAGATGACCATGATGACCTTCTTTTCACAAACCAAACCGTAAAGCATAAGTCCCCTACTCAAATTGACTATATTATATCTCTCAACATTTTTTCTAGTACAAATAAGTGGCCCATAAACTATTCAAGATAATTAAGAAAACTTAGAATTACACCAACAATCTATAACAAGACTAAGATCATTGAATTTGAAAATAAAATGCCTTCATTTGATACATGTATTGATATTTAATGGTTTTCTTTAGGTTTCAATCCACTTTCACTTAAAGAATATTCTAATATTTCCAACATTCTGACTAAATATCTAGGTTTCCAACCCTCTAAACAACATAATTCTTCCATTTGTATGATTCAATAAATTCACAACTACAATAATAGTGAATGTTATTATTTGCAATCTAAAATTCAAGAATGCATTGGTTACGGTCTGCTTCAAATGAATTACAATAATGAATGATTTCTTTATCATGATCATTATACACAATACATCTACATTCCTATTAATTTTCTCCACATTATGTAGCATTTATAGCTTTATCTTTTTGAGCTCATTGTCATCATTTTTTAGAAGCATAATAGTCATGTTCCTTATCCCCTCACTAGGAGGGAAAGGAACCTCCTTCATTCTTCTATCTATATCGTAGGATCTATTTTCTCCCTTTGTTGATTTATTTTCTTTTTATATGATGATATCCTTTCTTGCATGCATTTATTGTGTTACATAAGGATTAACATCTCGAGTGCAATCTTATTTTTCTTGAAACCACATGTCTAGTATTAATCTAAACCACTTAAGGAAGCATAATGTGTCATTATCCTCTTCTTCTCTTATTTGATCCAATATCCCTTATGAACTTGATTCTTTTTATAGTTTGATGTTCTTTCTTGCATGGATTTTTTGTTTAACACAAGTATATTTATATCTCTTGTTTAAACCTTATGCTTTCTTGAAAGTGCATCTTTTTTATAATATATATATATCACTTAGGACACATATTAGATATTCTTTCTCATTTCTCTTGAGGATCCATTATCTATTTTTTCTCCTCTTTTATACTATGATGTCCTTCTTACTTGGAAGTACATATCTTGTATACTTGATATGGCCACTAAGTAGGTCCAACATGGCATCCTTTTGTCTTCCTTTTCATTTATCTAATGATTTACATTATATTATGATACATTCTTATTTTGTAATGTGATATTGTGTTTCATGTAAGATGTGATTAGCTTTTCTTTACACATTATTTGCATGTCTTCAATTCATATGTTTATTTAACAGTCACCTATAGTATCATTCTCTATGTATTTTTTATATGTGATCTATTTTCTATCATATATGGAACACCTTATGTTTTTGTGAATTGTATATCCTATGAGGTATCTTGTTGTATGCTTGGGAGGCAAGGTTGTTTGTACATTATTTCTCTTTTCTTGTCTAAGGATCTACTTTCCTTTGTAATCTAGAATTTTTTTATCATGTGATATTATTTTCCTTTTAGAAATTTTTCTTTTGTTTGGGATGCTCTCTTATGTAAGAGGTTCATGGCCTTCATCATTGCCTCTTATTTATTTGCCAAATTGTGTCATAATAAACAATTACCCTAACAATGTTATTCAAAGTTTGCCATCCTTCATCAAGAACTTTTATTTCACTTGGAAGCAAGGGGCTAAATGGGCATTTTCTTGTTCCTTTTTCCCTCTTTTTCCTTGAAGATGATACATTTTTCAAATACTTCTATTGAGGGTGCATTCTTATTCTTTCATAGTTATCAATTTTCCTAACCTATAGGAGTCCATGCTATTGGCTAATATTATGACATTTACTATTGTTTAAGGTATCTCACTATTGATGAAAGTATGAATCCTTGGTTATCTTCCTTATGATGTCTACATATACATAGTAATCATAAGAAAGGGGCTTACAAACATCCTCCCATGTATAGTTCATATGCATTTTTTCTTTTTTTTTTGTTGCAAATAATCCCTTATGGGTATAAGTGGCTCTTGTCCATCTCTGGGATTCACATTTAAATAGATGTATTTCTATGGATAAAAACCCTTTTCCATTCTTTGAGAGCAGAAATAAAGGAAATCCATATGATGATAGACAAATTGATCTATGGGGTGCACACACAAACATTTATTCATGGATAGCATAACCCAATCTATTCATGAGGAGCACACATATGCATACATGAAAAGCTACTAAAAAAGAAAAGTATTTGTAGGATTGATTATCAGGCACACAACCTAGTAGACTATTCAATCCTACCTTTTTATGGTTCATAGTAAGACACATAAATCTTAGTAGGTGAGGTAATCATGTCTCTCTCCCTCTCTCTTTTGATTCCATGGTAGTAAATTAGATCATGGAGTTTGTATCATCATTCGTGATGCTCTTATCTTTCTTATGTGATCATTTATACTTTTGCAATAACTTTCCAAACATGGTATTATTTGATGAAGCATTTATTACCAAGGTTTCTTTCACTAATTTATTTGGATTTTTTTTCTTAGTACTAACCCCTTTTGTGACATTTGTTTTAATTTTTTACTTTTCATTTTTTCATGTCATTGTGCATAGATGTAAATTTAGGATCATTAGTGTGATGGATTATGTCCTTAGACTTGGTGATGTCATATCTCTTTACAATTCACCTCATTCATTTCTCACCTATCTCTTCTTATCTCTCTTCCTTTATTGTGAGTATGACTTGCCTCATTCTCTTGCTAAAGTGGGGGGCTAAATATATTGTCTTAAAAAGTGTACACTTTCTTTGTAAAACCTTTTATTCCTCCTTAGTTTGGTTTCATACATTAGGATCTTACTACATTTAATAATTTAAGAGAAATTTATTTTCTCTCTTCCAATCTTTCTCAAGCATTTCAAAGTGTTGAAGCATGTCAAGAGCATACTTCTACTAGTAAACAAAGATCCCAGTAGAGGACTAAACAATCTATAGACCAAGAAAGTAATGTAATAGAACAATAACAGACATCTCAAATTGTTCCATCAATCCACGTTGAACATCTTGAAGCATAGAGGATGAGCTACCTATGAGAAGAAGATCATCAACATATAGCACAAGGATCAAAACCTCAGCCTCAAGACATTGAATGTATATTGTAGGATCAGAATGGCAGTGTGTGAAGCCTATAGAAAGTTGAAAGGGGTCAATCTTCTCATACCAAGCCCAAGGGGCCTGTTTGAGACCATACAATGAGCATCGAAGTCTACAAACCAAGGGGGAATCCTGCACAAATCCCTAAGGCTACTCCATATAAATCTCCTCAATAAGATCACCATGCAAGAATGCACTGTTCACATCCATCTAAAAAATGGGCCATCCTTGAGAAGTTGCGAGGGATAAGACAAGGCAAATAGAGTTCATCTTGGTGATAGTTGCAAATGTGTCAGTGTAATCAATACCCTCAACCTGTGAAAAACCCTTCACAACAAGACGTGCCTTGTACTTATCAATAGAACCATCAGCAGCAAACTTAGTACGATATAACCATTTGGAACTAACTATCTTCCCCTAGGAAGAGAACAAAGATTCCAAGTATGATTCTTCATCAAAGAAGAATACTCCTCCTCCATGGCACTGTCCCACTTAGTATGTCTTGTCGCTGCTACAAATGTTTGATGATCATCACAAATCACATGACTTAGAAGACTAGAACCTACAATATGAGAACGAGTGCAATGAAAAGTAGAAGGGTCACTAGCTAGAGATCCAATAGCCTCAACTGTAGCACAAGCCCATTTAGGCATCTATGGAGGATCCTATGGTGGAGGTAAATGGGGATCACCAAGATCGTCATCCAAAAAAGAGACTAGAAAGGATCAAGGAGTAGTGGTAAGTGAAGTAGACTCTAGAGGTAGGGTATCTACTGCAGGAAGGTGCTCATCAAACAAGACATCCTGTCAAAATAGGACCTATCTAGAATCGGGATCAAACAACCTATATGCCTTAACATTCTCACAATATCCAACAAAAATGAGGTGTCAGCTCTTTTGCTCCATTTCTTTCCTCTAAGCATTAGGTACGAATGCCCATGCTTCACTACTAAAAACTTAAAATGAAGATACATTGGGCTTGACATGAGACCAAGCCTCCTCAAGAGTCATATGTCAAACTGTCTTGTGAGGCATCCAATTCTGAATATAGTTGGCACAATTGATTGCCTATGCCCAAAAGGATGAATCTCTTGACCTAGACTATATCATACAATTAGCCATCTCCCAAAGTGTTATGTTCTTTCTCTCTACCACACCATTCTACTAAGGGGTGTAGGGTATTGAAGATTGATGTTGAAGACCATGTTCAGAGCAAAAATCCATGAAAGCTTGGTTCACATACTCCCCCCATTATCTATGTGTATATGTTGAATAGAAAGACCAGATTGCTTATCCACAAATGTCTTGAAGACTCAAAATGAATCAAAGACATTAGACTTGTACTTCAAAAAGTACACCCATATGCACCTAGAGAAGTCATCAATGAAAGTAAGCACATATCTGGCACCAAAAAAAGGAGTGGAAAATGACATGAGGTCACTATGAATCAATTCTGATGGTGCCAAAGCATGAGTAGCTCATCCATGTGGAAAAAGATCCCTATGTTGTTTTCCAAGAGCACAACCCTGACAAACACCATCTATGCAGGAAATCTAGGGAAGCCCAAGAACAAGTGCCTATGTGCTCATCTGCTAAAGATATCTTTAATTGGCATCGCCCAAATGCTCATGCCAAAGTCTACTTACTGAATCTACATATGCTATAAGATAGGAACCTATGTCATCAAAAGACTCAAATCCATCAAATCTATATAGGTGAGGTGTAGAGTCAACACTCCCAGTAGCCACTATCAACTCAGAATCATGTAAGTCTTGAATAACCACATCATGTGGTGAGAACTCAACTATCTTACCAAAGCTAGAGTGGAAAATCTGATAAATAGATAATAGGTTTGTTGACATGTCAGGGACAAAAAGAACATCCTAAGGAGAACCCCCAACTAATGCAACAGAACTAGAACCCAAGACTGAAAGATGTGATGAGTTCCCAACAGCAATCTGTAAAGCAACATAAGGAGCAAGTGAGGTGACCAATTGCTGAATGTAAGTCATATGGTGAGAGGCATCATAATCAAGAATCCAGGTGGGCCCAGAAGTCATTTCTTGTGCAGTATGAGTGTGACCTTTCCCTCTAGGGGGGATGAAGACTTGGGGGTAGAAACGTGATACTCCTGCATAGCTTCCTCTAAAGCCTCTAAACATTTCCAACACCTGGAAATGAGATGACCATCCTTTCCACAAAAACTGTAGGTCTCAACTAATTTATTCTTAGTCTTGGAGGAAGACTCAATAGACTTCAAAGAAAATTTACCCTTCAAAGGGTTAATTGGAGGTTTGGGATCAGTTTTTGGTGTATCTTTTTTTGGTTTGGCTTTCAATTTTGGTTTCCCCTAAGAAGAGTGAGCAACCAACGCTTGGCTGGAAGAGCTAGAAGCATCCACCTGTTGGATCTTTTCCTGTTCCAGTGCCAACTGATCATAGAATGTCTCAAAAGAAGGCACTTGATGTATGTTGCCTAAAGCATCCATAGTGGAGAAGAAAGTGGAAGAAAATATCTGATACTATCCTCGCAACTTTAAGAGTATCAAAAAAATACACTCATCATCTGTCTTTTTTTTGCACATCCCTGCAAAATTGAACGCAGAGATTTAAACTTCATCAAGAAGTCCTCAGTGGTGGGAAAGATGGTAAGAGTTAAAGTAGTCAACTCCACATCAAGTTGTAGTGCCCAAAACTCATTCACTATGGCAAACAAGTTGTAAAACTTGGTCCAAGTAGCTTGAGGAGTGGTCAAACAATCTAGGTGAAATAAGAGACTATCAGAGATGTTCAGTGCAATCAAGCCCATGGCTTCATCCATTTTGTTTTTGTGTTAAAGAACCTAAAAGGGGTGTTGTAGGACAAGTTGATTTTCATCTAGACATGACCATAAGCCACGTGACATAAGAAGTCAAGTCATGTGTGCTTTCCAATTGTGGTAGTTGTGTGGTGTCAATCAGGCCACAGAGGGGTCTGACATTGAGAGAAGAAGACAAAAGTAGTAGGGTCATTTCTGAATTTAAATTAAAGAAAGGAAAATGCACCCCCCACAATGTATAAATGTATCCCTTGTAAACCAAAGAAACTACTAAGGAAAGCACAAAAACTTCAAAGAAAACCTGGATGCTAGATGTAGAGAGGGAGGAAACTAAAGCCTCTACTTCAACACCAAAAATAGGAGCTTAAATGGCTAAGTCATAAAATGAAACTAGCATCATCATCTCTGGCTCAAAACTAGCTTTTCAATAATATTTCATTTTTTGAAAATGGACATTGTATGCAAAAGATATGGCAGAAAAACCAAGTGCTCCAAATAATAAACTCTTTGGAAAAATACAAAGATGGCAAAAAAATTGATGGCTGTATGACCGTCAAGAGGATGTTTGCAGAAAAAAATTTGATCGTCGAAAAATTGACGGTGCGGTTGGAAAGATGATGTCACCGCTAGGAGTCGCTAGAAAAAGTTAACATGCTAGAAAGATGACATCACTTGCCTAAAAATTGACATCACCGCCAGCAGTGGTGACAGGCTGATAGAGGTAGTGGCTGGGTGACGAGGTGGCAACGAAGGCAATCACTAGGTGGTGTTGTGCCAACAACAGCAATGGGACAGTGGCTCGCCGGTGGCAGCGAGGCACGGGTCAAGCCATGGTGGCACGTCGACAGGGGAAAAACATGGGTTGGGCATGGGTGGTGTGTTGGTGGCATGGCATCTGCTCACCAAAAAATGCTTTAAAAGCATTTTTATTTTTTATTTTTTAATTTTTGAGCTGTACAGACTCACGAAGGAAAAAAAATTTAGAGCCTACTATGGCCAAAATTGACAAAGTTTATATAGATTTTGACTGTACCAAGCCTTCTAAGTGCAATGGCGACATCCATTTTTTCCCAAAGTGCACTAGAAAAAAGTGCCTATTCCAAATTGAAGAAAAAAACCATGAAAAACTAGGTTTTCCCTCTTCAAATCATGTCTTCAAGATCTCTAGAATAGGCAACAACAGGGAAGCTCTGATACCATGTAGAAGTTGAGAAAAACCAACTTTACAGTTTGCCAAGAACACCTACATGCAAATAACTTGTTGCTAAAAGAAAACCAAAGAGGGAAAAAATGCAGCTTGGAAATCTCAGTGGAGTGAGAGCAAAAATGTATTCCAAGATTCTAAAACCAAAAATGCAAGAGTTCAACCTTAAAGGTGAATGAAACCCTAAAAAGGGAAAAGAAGCTAGGTTGTGCATTATAATTAATATATATTATTTATATGCACCTAAGAGATAGCTTAAGTAAACTAGAGTAATAGGCAACTTAATTAATTAAATCAAGGCGATCTAGTTAATAAGCGTAAATAAATAATTACTCTAACAATTTTCTTTATTTCTCCTCTTTACAAAGTTTTGGTTATGCTTGGGTACCTCATCAGGCCTTGTTATCGAGACCCAAATTTTCTTTTAACAATACCTTCTAGGTTTTTAGCAAAACTAGAAGCTACTGCTAAAACTTAAGCTAAACTTTAGGCATATAGAATTAATTCTTTTATTAATTATTATCATGCAACCTAGGTTTTACCCTATTAGGGTTTTGATCTCCTTTTATAAGGATTGATCTGTTTGTAATTTTTTCATTCACTTTTGATAAGAGAAATTTTTTTTTTTACTCATCAAGAATGTCTCATCTATTGATCTAGGAATTCCAACCTCCATAGCTTTTTCTTCTCTCTTTCTATGATAGGTATTTGCATGTAGGTGATTCTTGGGAGTTGTGGAGTTGTTGTAGAGTGGAGTTGATTGCAGAAAAATTAAGAAGTATATAAAGAGAAAGTGTATCAATGCATGAGACCTGGGATTTTATAAAGGAGAATACACACACACACACACACACACACATATAATCTTTGGTGGTGTGTTGTTGTAGACAATTTTAGATCTAGAAGTGAAGTCGTGAGGATGATTTTAACAAGCTAGATAGAAAAATATGACTATTTGAAGAATAAGTGTTGGTTAGCTACAAGTTTAATTACTAATGTGAGAGTCAGAGAGAAGATTTAGTAAAGACGTTTTGGTTGGTGAAGAACATGATAAAAGTTCAATTAGAGCATGTGTCTAGTATTCTTTATGAAGTGGAGGATTATGAACAATGTTTTTAGTCTTCAACTTGGACATCATCTTTTTATGTACTAGTGAAGCATGGCATTCTATGTTGTTGTCACTAAGTTGAAGAAGCCTCTAACCTTGAAAGAAAGGAATAAGAGAAAAATTTAATGTAAAATCTATTTTATTTCTCTAAGTTTCTATGATTATAGTTTGATTGTTTTTTGGGCCCTTTTTCATTGTGGAAAAAAATGGACAAAAAGAGAAAGAAAAAAAACCATGTAATGATACATCTACTCAAGGGATTTTTCAAAGCTCTTAGTTATGAGTTTCTAGTTTTTTTTTTGTTTTTTTGTGTTTTTCCATCAATGGCCAAATCGAATATTGTTATTGATATTTATAAATATAAAACATGATTTGAAGGAACCTTGAAACCCTTTATAACATTAAAACCCATAGATAAGTATTATATATATATATGTATATATATATATATATATATATATATATATATATATATATATATATATATATATATATATATATATATATATATATATATATATATATAGATGTTAACATTATTTTTATTGATGTCAAAACATTCATATTAGTTATTTGGCAGTATTGGTTGGTTGCTTGACAGTATAGGTTGGATGTTTATTATTGTTGGTATGTTGTCAGTATAATATCAACGTTTTGATTTTATAAATTATTTTAGCATGTACAATTTTGAAGCATGGTGTCAAGATTTTGTAGATTTTTTCATCACACCAAAAGCACATACTGATGGTGGAGAGAGATCTCATCGAGATATAGTCACTACACCAACATCCCCCACACGATGGAACCAAATACAACCATTTATCATGTAGAATTTTCACCCACTACATACCATGTTGATAATCCAAGCCTACACAGATGAAGGGTCAAAGGGCTTGAGGGACTCGAACACGTGACCTATGCTCTAATACCATGTATATTTTGCCATCACACCAAAAGCACATACTAATGGTGGAGAGGGATCTCATCAGGGATATAGTCACTACACCAACACCCCCACACATCATTGAGCCAGATACAACCATTTATCATGTGGGATCATGCACTAAATACAACATTGATAATCCAAGCCTACACGGATGAAGGGTAAAAGGGCTTGAGGGGCTCGAACTAGTGACATGCACTCTGATACCATGTAGATTTTACCATCACACCAAAAGCATGTACTGATGGTGGAGAGGGATCTCATCAAAGATATAGTCGCTACGCCAATAGATTCTACTTATGGATTACATATGTATGTTTTTGTGTTTGGAGTTTCATGAAGTGTTTGTTAGTATCAATTGACTATTGTGGTTACAATATTCTTCTATGTGTTCATGTCACTCACACATTCTTGTGGTTCATCAATTGAGTTTTGACTATATTTTGGGAAAATTGCATAGTTTTTTTTGTCCATGGGTTTAGGTATTTTGGTGATCAAAATATGGTCTTGGTTATGGCATTATGATGGTTCCAAAAAAAATCTATATTTCAATATAAATAATATGCATTGTATACATCTTAAGTATGGTCTATATTTAGGATTTTTTAAATTGTGTTGTACAGTTTTCTTATGCTTGTCCTAGATTTAGGATCGATTGTAATGCATTAAATAACAAATATATATCTTTTTAAATTATCATCGCCATGTGAATAAATAAAGTCTTTTTTATCCAAAGTGTGAGACGGTACGATAGTAGTATGGTATAATAGAGAAATTGAAGGCAATATAGTGTTAGAAAAGATGGAAGCTAGGAATAGAGATCTAGAGGTGATATAGTTCAAGTCTATTTCAGTGTATCACGTAGCAGTGTGTAAGAAGTTGAGTGGTACAAAGGAAGATCTTATATATTATGCTACAAAAGCTCGGTATATGTTGGCAGAGGGACTATATTGGATCTCTATTCTTAGTGATAAATGTGCTATCAATTGGAATTGTTTCATGTATAGTAAGATGCAATTCTATCTGCCCAAGTGGTAATTAGCCAACTTGCAATGAGCCCTTGCAAAAACCATCTTGACTAGTGTTCATTTCATGAGTTAGCTTCTCCACGGTTGTTCCTAATATATATATATATATATATATATATATATATATATATATATATATATATATATTGTGATGTCCCCATTTTGGCAAGTAATTTAAATAATAATAAATACTTTATATAAAGTAATATTAATAAATAATATTATGCTATAAGTAATATTATAATAATTATATTATGTATGTCATATTATAATAGTAATACGAATGAAATAATAAATAATGATAAAGATATGTTTAATATAGCAATACTATATTAGTAAAGTATTATAATATAATATAATATATATAGTAATTAAAATAACATATGATATACTTATTAATATAGTTATATTAATTAATCAAAACTTATTAATATAAATATATAATTAATATAATATAACTATATTATTATTGTTAATATAATGAAAGGACGTGACTCTTATAATAAAATTTTATATATATATATATATATTGAATCAACTATGGAGAAGAATGAGCAAATAGGAGGATTGTAAAGTTCATACAGAGGAAAAAGGGAAAACATATGTAGTTGGAATTAAAACCTAAATGTCCCAAAAAGGGGACATTACATATATATACATACATATACATATACATATATATATATGCATACATATATATATATATATATGCATATATGTGTGTGTGTGTGTATATATATATAATATGTGTGTGTGTGTGTGTGTGTGTGTGTGTGTGTGTGTGTGTGTGTGTGTGTGTTTATGAGCTTACTAATTCAGTAAAAGACTTTTATGTTGTTTATTAATAACCAATTCACCCCCTCTACACCCACTACCCTCGACACTCTCCCCCTCACTTATTTGGGCTACTCAACATGGATGAATGAATGTGTGGGTTAAGAAAATATGACTGAATGATGAAGTGCATGTAATTTTTAATGATTAACTTGATATGTGAAATACATGTATCTAAGCTGAGGGACCAGATATACAAATGCAACATTGACAACATGGTACATTTTAAAGGCATGTGTCCAAAGTAATGGACATGTCAAGAGGAATTTTAAAAAAATCCATTTTAATGTACATAGTTTATCAAGACCAAGAGGTCAATATGGATAGGAGGAAGATAAGGTAAGCAAGACCAAAAGGTGACAAGGGATATTGGATAGGGACCAAAGGGTGTCGATATATATATATATATATATATATATATATATATATATATATATATACATACATACATACATATACGTGTATATACACACATACGTGTACGTGTATATATACACACATATGTGTACGTACACATGTGTATGTACACATATGTGTATGTGTATATACATACATATGTTTACATGTATATACACACATATGTGTATGTGTATATACACACATGTGTACGTACACATGTGTACATGTATATACACACATATGTGTACGTACACATATGTGTATATATACATGTACATATGTGTATATATACATTTACTATACACACACATGTGTACATATCCATATGTGTGTACGTATACATATGTGTATATATTACGTATACATGTGTATATATACACACATATGTATATGTATACATATATATCTATACATATGTACATATATATATATATATATATATATATATATATATATATATATAGCATACCTGATTCTTGTGAAGGTCCTCAATATCGTCAAGATCATAGCTCAAAAAGGAGTTCCCAAGTTTACATGACACCCATATGTCCTCTATGAGCTTAGACAATCATGTCCAAAAATTGTTTGTCTATGTGCCTAATGTTTATCAAGACATAACATATTATGAATAGATAATTGAATCTATGGGTAAAAAATACATGATAGAATGATGGAGGAAGTGTGTGTGTGTGATTCTCGATGACTATCTTGTGATGTCATAACATGTTTATCTATGCTAAAGGGCCATATGGAAATTTGATATTGATAGTGTGGTGCATTTGAAAGGTGTTTATTCCAAAGTAATATACATGTCAAGAGGCTTTTAAAACTTGTTTTCATTTTATTGTCCTTATTTGATCAAGACCAAGGGGTCAATATTAAAATGCTTCAAAAGTGAAATTCAATTCCTACTTATTAATGTGTATGGGCCAACATCAATGATAAATAAGAAAGAAATATGGAATGAGATTAGAAATTATTTAGAGTTAATTCCACAAGAAAAAATTTCATTGCAAGAGATTTTAATGCAATTCTAGATTCAAGAGAAAAAGTAGGTGGTTTCATGAACATTAATTTGAATATGTTAGATTTCATAGCATGGTTCGCAAAAGATAACCTTATTGACATTCCAACATCTAATAGGGTCTTCACATGGAATAATAGATGAGTTGGATTTTGTAATATAGAAGAAAAATTGGATAGATTTTATTTAAAGGAAATTTAATATCTTTTAATCATCCTTTCAATACACTCATTCTGCCTCATTCATGATTTGATCACTGCTCAATTAAAATAGAAATAGGTGTGCTACAAAAACCATCAAGAGATCCATTAAAGTGTCAAAGAATTAGGTTTCTAAATAAAAAATTTCTTAATAATATATATCAATGGTGGCACGAAGAGAGATTTGAAGGATCAAGAAGATTTTGTTTCATAGCCAAATTGAAATTATTAAAAGAAAAATAAATAAATAAATAGAATAAATATCATTTTAATAACATATTTTTTAAAAATAGAGAATGAAGGAGAATTGAAAAACTTATACAAAGAAATCATTAGGGTAGGTATGGATAATGAAAAATATATCAAACAAAAAGAACTTCTAGCTAAACAGGAAAACATCCTAGCTATACAGGAAAACATCCTAGCAAAACAAAAAATATTTTGGAAACAAAAATCAAGAGAAAAATGTTTATTAGAAGGTGATAGAGACACAAATTTTTATTATAATAGTATCATTAATAGAAGAAATATTAATACAATAACAAAAATCAAAGATAATTTAGGTAGGGTAATTAAAAATCTAAATGAAATAGTGGAAACCTTGGGGAATAATTATATAGATATCCTTAATAATTTTAAAGTATTAAAAATTATATAGATATCCTTAATAATTTTGAGTCATCAAATTTAATAGCCCAAAATAAGATGTTAGGATCTATTCCAAAAATAATAACTACAAAAGATAATAAAAACTTAAATAAGAAATTTACCAAAGAAGAAATTTAAGTTATCATTTTTCAACTTAATCTTGACAATCTCTTGGTCCTGATTGCTTTCAAGCCTTTTTCTTTCAAAATGTTGGGATATTTTCGGAGATGGCCTTTGGAATGCTATTAAGGAATCTAGCAATTCTAGATCCCTTCTTACTAAAATTAATAATATATTCCTAGCTTTAATTCCAAAGAAAATTGAACATATGGATCCAAGAGATTTTAGGCCCGTAGCCTTATATAATACAATCTACAAAATACTCTCAAAAGCACTGACCAATAGACTTAAAAAGTATGATCAAAGCTCATTTCAAAGGAACAGACAAATTTTGTTCCTAATAGGTCAATTCTCGATTGTATTATCATAATTCAAGAATTAATTCATTCTGTACAAATTAATAAGGAATCTTATATGCAAATGAAGTTGGATATCCAAAAAGCTTATGATAAAGTGGATTGGACATTCTTATGTAAAACATTCAAAGTTTTTGGATTTTCTCACCAATTGATCAACTTAATATATAATTGTATCTCAACACCAAAAATCTATCTTCTCATAAGTGGTACCCTTGAAGGCTTTTTTATCATATCTAGAAGAATAAGACAAGGGGATCCTATATCACCTTTTCTCTTCATTATTATGCCTGAAGCTATAACAAAGGCTCAAACAGAAAGAAAAAATAGAGGAATCACAGTAACTGAGGTCCCTAAAATAACACATCAACAATTTGCAGACAATACAACCATACCATGAGAAAGCACTTTGGAAGAAGCTTAAAATTTTAAGAAAATAATAAATAATTATATGGAAGCATCAGCTAAAAAACTAGTTGCTAACAAAACAGAGATTTTCTTTATAAATGTCAAAGAGGAAGTTAAGAAAGAAATTTGTAGAATTATGGAATTCAAAAAAGGAAGTTTTTCATGCAAATACCTTGGTATTCAACTTGAAAAAGGCATTAGAGAAAGTAAATCTTGGGATACAATTTTAGAAAAATTAGATTAAAAAAGTGGAAAATTGGAAGGGAAATGTTTAACTAAAGATGGTAGAATGACTATGATCAAAGCAGTAATCTCGGCTATCCCCATTTACCATATGTCATATCTTCCATTACTCAAAGGTGTAAAAATGAAACTAGATTCTAAATTTAAAAACTTCTTCTGGCATAGTACTGGAGATGAGAAAAAACAAGCTTTGATAAAAATGGAAAAAAATATGTAGACCTAAGGAATTTGGTGGCCTACGCATAAAAAAATTGAGTTGGCAAAATGAAGTGCTAGGGGTAAAACTTATTTGGGGAATGTTTAAAGAACATAATAGTAAACGGCCCAAACTTTTATATCATAAATATTTGAATAGTAATAATCTTCTATCTTTGTTCAGAACTAAAAATCCTCCAAAAGGTTCAAACATTTGGAACTTTATATTGAATTGTCGTCTAATAATAGCTAATAATATAATTCGAGATATCAATTTAGGATAGGATGCTTCATTTTGGGAAGATTCATGGGATGAGCTCCCTTGTCTTAGTGTAAATTTACCTATAAACATCAAAAACATTCTTTCACTCTATAGGGTAAGAATGTGAATGATTATAAGATTAAAATTAACAATAATCAGTATGGAGCGTGGCAATGGAAAATCCTAGATGAAACTTCACTTTCATTACAAGAAAACTATATTTTTAATCAATTTTTAAAATGTAGGGAGGAAAATCATAAATATAGGAAAGATAAATTAATTTGGGGAGTCTCGAAAGACGAAAATTATAAAGCCAAAATATAGTATGAAAAGATAATAAATTATCAACAGTGGAATAAGATTGGCATCCCTCTAAATCTATGTTGGGATCTGGCATGTCTTCCAAAAAAAGGTATCTTCCTTTGAGTTTCTCTTCAAAAGAGAATTCTAATAGTAGAAAGGTTTATGATGATGGGTTTTGAACAACCATTTAGATGTCCACTTTGAGAAAAAGAATCTAAAACATCTAAACACTTGTTTCATGACTGTCCCTTTGCTAAGAATCGTTGATATTGGTTATGAAAGAAATTAAATTGGCAAATCGCATTCTTTGATAACCTATTAAGTTTTTTTAAAATTTCGTTGAAACATGGGTATTCTAAGGTTTATAGTAATTTATGGAAAATGTCCCCTTCCATACTCCCATGGGAATTATGAAAAGAAAGGAATAGAACATTTTTTTGTGATGAAAACATAGATCTAACATCCTTTTTTAATAAATTGGAGGCGTGTATTATTGAGGTGGCTAACAATAATCTCATAAACTCATATGAGGAGGAAGGTTCATTTTTAGACTAAGATGCAGATGTGCATAAAAATTGGTTTAAAATAATTAAACCACCAATGATATACACAAAATCTATCAAGGTTGCTAGGAAAGAATGTAAATGGAAACCTCCTCCTACATGATAATCAAAGTTAAATTTTGATGGGGCCTCTAAAGGTAATCTAGGACTAGGAGGCTTAGGATGTATTATTTGTTTAGATAATAGCTCATGCCTAACTAAACCCGCCAAACCTTAAAGAGTAATGTCTAAAAAACGTAGTTGATTTAGAGGCCCCGATAGAAGACTTAACTCTAAGTAGAGAGATAGCTATTAACAAATTAGTTATTGAAGGAGACTCACAAATTATCCTAAATGTGTTAAGAAAAAGAGAGAGACCCCAAACTGGATCCTTAATTCTAAACTGGAATATGCCCTAGCCATTGTTGATCAATTGAAAGAAACAATCATAAAACATATTTATAGGGAAGGTACTAGAGAAGAAGATAATCTCGCTAACAAAAGAAAAAATGGAGAAGAGATTCTAATAAGACAACTAATATGATAACTATAAATAGATACTTGTTCTTGAAGTGAAATTGATTCAACACTTTTACTATGAAAATAAACATGTTAAACCTAGTTTTGATTAAGTAAAAATAGGTTTTAAAAGGACCCGAAACCTTGTAAAAAGAGACATGAAAGATGTAGCATTGAAGGATCTTAACACAAGTGTGGAACCCCACCTAGCAAACTAGAGGGACACACCATCATTCCCAATACAAGGGCTACAAACCAACTAAGCAAAAAATAAAAGACCATCAAGATTTACATTTTGGTCCAGTCTTTTGAGAATGTAAAGACATATCAAACAAAGGTTTGGAGGATTTGACTTTTTTTCTTATAACTGATGTCCATCCATCCTCCACCTTTTTAGTAGCCTTCTGTCAATCCAAAGATAAACCTGAAGACCCAAGAAAGACTGCAAGAGTATCCATAGGAGGGAAAGGAGTAGCACCACTGCTAACCCCCAAAACCCTCATAGAAGAAACATGGGCATCAATACCCATAGCAACAGGGGATAAGATAGTTGAACCAGCTGTAGCATCAATGTTCTGGACAAAGCTGACAGTAAGAGAAGGGACAGCTTTAACATTTTGAACCAAAGTCGCCTTAGAGACAGTATCTCTATCATCAAAGATAGCAACATTATCATCTACCAAAGAAAGATCATTCTAAGGCGAGCAATCCACCCCATCCCTTTCCTTAGATACTTTTTGAATCGTATAATGATGGTTTGAAACCCCCAACCATCAAGAAGGTGATTTCTTTGATCTAATCTTATTAAAGGAACATCGTACAGCGAGATGGCCAATCTTGTGGCATTTCTTACATCTGAAAGGAATACCCTCATAATCAAGATTCTGGTTCCAAGAACCATTTGGAGAAGCCAAAGTAATCTGTTCTAGGAGACCCTTAGAAACATCAATCTCCACAAGAATACGAGCATGCATCATCTTAAGCACATTAGAAGACTCTATATCAACCATTTGGAAATCCCCAATGGCCTCCCTCACAAACTCCAATACTAAATCCAGCCAAAAGTGAAGGGGAAGATTCGAAAATCTTACCCATAAAGGTATCTTATTAAAGGATTCAGTAGTCAGATCAAATTCCTAATACCAAGGTTTGGCCACCAGGGGGAACTTCTCCTCCCAAGAGAAATAACTATTACACAAAATGGTTTTTCTATCTGTAACATTTGCAAATTTTACAATAAAAAACTCCTTGCCACGGGGTAAATCTAAATTGTATCAGTTATGATTGGTTCCCAATTTTTGGAAATTCAAGCATGTAAATTCGAAAGAGAGGGCCAGAAACCCCTAAAATGAAAAATAGCAGCAGTAGAAGATTAATCCTCCATATTTTTAGAAATCTCATGAATAGTTTTTGAATCAAGATTAATCACAATGGGGCTACTTATGAAGTCGGGCATAGCTGAATGGATCCCCCCTCTCCCAATAGAGGCAGGACCACCAAGACCTACCTCAAAAGTAGCCACATCCACATAAGAAATCACAGACCTCCCCACAGTAACCCGACTTGGAGAGGGTCGTCTGGGACAACTTAGAAGACCCACCAAGGGACACAACAGCATGGGAAAAGGACTTCTCACAAGCAGCAGCCCCAAACACAACATTCGCAATAGCAGCAAGACGATGGGCAGGAGCATCTGCATTTTCAAATGCATCATAAGCGAGAGCAGGAGTCAACCAAGAGTCCATCCATGTTAAACCTAGTTCATACCATGGAAGTTTAATGTTAATAAGTGACTTATTTTTTGTTATTCAAAACTTTTCTTTATTTACTATTTGATTTTAAAATCAAAATTAATAGGAGATAAGTTTCAATTTTATTATGAAGCATACTTCTTTTCATTCTAACAACTTGATCATAACCAAGTTTAATTTTCATGTTATATTCACAAGGAAGTATCAAGAGCAAAGTTATGAAATCGAGAAACAAAAAGAGGCGAGATATTTATATCTTTGGTGCCCAATTGAGATGGTATTTTAAATCTAAACACAATCTTGGGCCTCATGACCTTTTACCTATCAAAAAAAAAGACCAAGGGGTCAATATGGATAGGAGGGAGATAAGAAAAGTAAGACCAAAAGGTGATAAGGGATGACAAAAAAAAGGATAATGGATAAGGTATTGGATAGGGACCGAAGGGTGCATGGATAAGTATGAATATAGAGGATACATGATGTTCATGAAGATCCTTGACATGTAAAGATCAAAGGTGAAAAGGAGTATGGTGATGATAGGGAGAATGAAGGATAGTGGAGATATAGGATATGAAATGAAATGGTGGATAAGTTAATATGCATGATAGTTGCTCCCAATGTAGAACACAAGATGATGGTGGCTTTACTCATGCTACCTTTTGAAGGTGCTACTAAGTGGTTTTCAAACATGAATAAATTATTTATTTTCACATTTTTTTATTTTCTTATTTATTTGTGTATTTATTTTCTGACTCTTCTAACATGTATTATTCTCTTATTTATTTATGTATTTAGGTATGCTTGAAGATATTCATAGAGTGATAATATTGGGAGATGAAATGAATGACAAGATAGTTGTGATAAAAGTTTATACAAAAGATTGGAAAGAAGGGATGTGAGGGTAGAATATAGGTGTTGGATAATGGATAGGGAGTTGGAAGCATTGTGTAGAGTCAGATTGAATGGCCAAAAAGATCAACATTGGCACAAACCTTGAAGGGTGGTAGAGTGATGGAGGAAAAGTAACTACTAAAGTTTGATAATTGTATGGAGAAGTACATGTGAATTTTAGGAGACGAAGACTCAAAATGAAGGGAACAATGAAAGATATTTGCATGGACGATTAGATAAAACCCTTAGATATTGAATGCAAATTTTTAATTTTTCTTTAGCATGCAAGTCATGTACAAGCAACTTGAGAATCAACATAGTTTGAGATTTCTCTTTCCTTGTGATCCTTTAGAATACATTTCTACATGAGGAATTTAGGAACCTACATTGTTTTTTATTTCTCTTTTTTCTTGATTGACCTTACATCTTTTGTAACTTTTTGGATTATTATTAAAAAAAATTCTTTCCATCATATATTTCTTTTTTTCACATGTCGATTAGATGAGACGTGTTCATCTTAAGATGTATGCTTATTTGCAGACCTGTGAATTAAATGCCTGGCATCCAAACTGCTTCCAAAGTAATTGGGATTCATGGATAGATAGGAATGATATGAAGGTCTTTTTGGAGAAGCTCACGTAAATGGATGGTTCAAAGGATGTCAAATATTTGTCTTTTTTAATCTGAGCATCCAAAATCCTTTCTGTGTGTATTCAATCTGCATTTACTATCATCACTTTGATAGAGAAGAGGCAATATGATACCCAATCACATAATCTTTCCAATGAAGTATGCATTTCACTCGTTATTCAAAACAACTTCCTGTAACAAAACCCATTTCCAATATTAATCCACTAAACATGAATTCTAAAACAGTCCCAAAACTGAATATGGGATCGGCTCAAATCCAATCTCTGCACATGAAATTCCAAACCAATATTATATATTTTCAATTCATAATTCATGATGAAATTGATAACCTTTTAGTACGTTGGATATCACCGAAGACATGAATTATAAACTGACTTTTATGCAATTGGTTCAGCTGCAGATACATCCTGAAACCCCATGTGAATTATTCATAAATGAAATCAACCAAAACATGTTGATATAAGAAAAAGTCATTCAACCAATATTGAATCGGTATTTTGGGTGCTTTTGACTGATGGATTTATGACATTGATGCAACCAAGAAAAATATAGATCTTGTTTTCAACACGAATCATATTTTGCAACCCGATCATATATATGAAAACCGCAATCAACAAGCAAGACCCGATAACTATTAACAAAACTTCAACTTGGTCCATGAATCGATAAACCAGATTTCATGGAATTTAATTTGAACTCATAACCGATTCCAAATCGGTTTCCACTTATATTTTTCTCTGGTTCAACCATGCATAGATGTCGATTCAATCAGTACTTTGAAAAACATAATCAATTTGAATTTAAAACAGGTCTTTAAAATAGTCTCTTCAAAGTTTTAAACCATGAATCGGATTTTCCAAACAGAGATAGAAATCTAACCTTCAATAACCGATTCTTGAATTGTTTTAGATCTCAAATTCAAATAGAAATTTGACTCGGTTTATAACATCAAAACTGATAACTATGAAACAAAGATGGGATCTCTCATTTGCACAATCGAATGGGAATCCAAACAAAACTCCATTAATATGATACATTTTATTAGAACAAACAAAAACTTCAATCAATCTCTCCCCTTTTATAACATATGTGGCAGTTATAAACTATTTAACTTCCCAACGATTGTTCAGTTACATGACTCTTGCTATTCCTTTTCGGTTACATCTCTTCAACATTTGTAATTGCATTTGACTTATGTGTGCATGTTAATATATTTATAATTATATTTGTTATGACAATCATTCTGACTCCTTGTACATTGCCAAAAATATCGTATAAAGACACCAATAAATGACTTAAGTTGATGCCATTAAGGTGCCCATGCACTAATAAGTGGACTGTGAACTAGGAGGGATATAAGGACCAAAGATTGACAAAAGGGTTGAAAGTTTTAGTTGTGGAGTATAGGTACCCAAAACGGATATGGAGGATAAGAAATGTGCATGATGGAGGAATGTAACATTTAGGAAGGATACCAATATATCTTAAGAGTGAGCTATGTAGTCTAGGTCGTGATAATTTAAAAAATTCTATTATATATGGGATTTCCAATCATGGATGGCCAATTCTTTCCCTTGACTGTTTGTGTATTGGAATATAGTTTTAGCAAAAGGATGTGATTTGAAAGTAGGATGTGAATTCATTTTGAGGTGATGGGAGTATGTAATGAATAATATAATAGGATCACAAAGTATACTAGCCCAAATGAATGTCAAAGAACCAAGTCGATATGTAAGGGGCTCATTATTAGCTCCAATAGGGGGTGATCTTAAGGGAGACTACAAGGAATAGGGGGTGATCTTAAGGGAGACTACAAGGAAAGATAAGTTCTTAGGGTGAATAAGAACGATTTTGTGAAGGGGATGAAGGGACATTTAGATTTTGGCAAGGAAGAGGATCATTGGATGAAGTGGAAGCTATGTATTATTTTTCATTTTCAATAGGACCATTAGAAGAAATAGAAGGAATATTAGGATCTTACTTAGTGGGTGACTTAAGAATGAGAATTTGAAGGCAATGTTTCTCTAGAGATTGAAGGGAAACATCTTGGAAGAAGTGAACAGGTGTGAAGGGATAATTGTGACATTCTTGGGATATAAGATCTTGGTCAAAATTTGGATGAAGTTTAATTGTTTCAGTATCTTGATCTCAATCTTGAGGACTTGTTTCTTCATTGTTTGGATTATACTCTTGAGATGGAGCCACTTCTAAGGACGAGGTAAGAGTCTGGATATGTGTAGGGGGGTCCTTTGAGGGATTCCATGTTTAGGAATGACAAGGAAGTGTTTAGAGTGGGATTTTCTAAATGGGTATTATTGAAAATTTAAGTTTGTGATGGTTTAAATTCTAAGAATTTGAAAGCACACGAGTTATTTGTATTAAGATAAGGATTAACTTGGATTTCTATACTAGATAGTCCTTGAGGGTCTGTAATATCCTAATCCTAGAGCTTGAAAATAAATATAATTATTAAAATGAATACATTTATGAATGCGTGCACAATTAGCATATAAAATATAATCAATTAAGATGAGATCAACAATATAAATGACTAATTACATGTATAAAGCATAGTTAATTATATTGATATCATAATTAAAATATTAAAATAATTACTAAGCTATAATTTTATTTTATTTTGATTAGTAAGAGGCCGAAGCCAAGATTCATTATTATGTGTTGTGATTAATTATTATTATTATTTATTAAGCGAGAGTAGATTTGAACCCAAGACCTCTTCAATAAGATGATCACAATTTACCATTATGTTATAGGCTCTTGCCTAATTACTAAGCTATAATAATTACGTGATAAACAATTACTTATAATTTTATTCAAGAAATTATTAATAAATAGCACTCTCCCATGATAAATCAAATAACATAATATATAAATATCAACAATTACAAATAAACAATTGCAATACAATATTAAACTATTAAATTTGCAATCAAATAATAAGTTGATTGCTAACCTATGGAAAAAGGTGTGTGAGTGCATATAAAAGACTTGAGTACGGAGGAACAAGGAGTGAATTATTGAGAAAGTGGTTGGAAAATAAGGAAGTAAAAATGATAAGAGAATTTTTGAATGACATTAAACAAGTAATAAAAAAATATCAAACAAATAATCAACATATAAATAGCCGCAATATTTACATGGCTGGAAATATATAGTAGCAAAATTTACACGGTTGGAAATATAAGAATATCTCCATCCCATTTCCACTTACATGGAAAAAGAAAAACCTATATGGAAATACTAAAATGCAGAAAAAGTAAGCCTTTAAAAATGTATAAGACATAGAAACCAAAAAGATAAAGGAGTAACTGAATGACTAACATCAAAAATATGATATAATAAATAGCATCTAAAAATAAAGGAGCAGCAAATAAGGGATCTAGAAAATGTGGATAAGGATATAAAGAAGAGGAATTTCAAGTTAAAGTAGTAACAATAAAATAAAGGAAAAGAATCTTAATAAAGAATGTATTAAAACTAAAGGAGATAATTAGATATAAGTAAATAAGAGATTTAAATGGGATGGTGTGAATATAAAGAAATATTAAAATATAATCAAATAGAGAACTTGCATATTGATTGAAATAGTTCTTATACGTTATGTAATATATTCTAAATGAATTTGGAATTTAAAAGAAATTAAGAGTAAATACTAAATGGGGAGATTACAGGGTCAACATGGAAAATGTAATCATTCAGTTCATTGAAATGATGTGGAGTGTTATAGGGAAGCTATAGGAGATAACGGAATGGTGGAAGAGATGGAGCATCTTGTTGACCATTACTAGACATGGGTTTATGATTTGATCATACTTGGAAGTAATGTCTTCTTATTTGGGTGTTATTATGATCTTCAACTTTGATTATACCATCATTAAGGAGATCTTGGGTCTTATTTCTCAATTCCATGCAATTTGAAGTCTTATGCTTGGGTCTATATAATACACAGTAGTTTATCAACCATGGATATCCATGTGTGGCTTCTTTTGGCAATATGATAATATTGTACTCAAGAGGCTCCATCAAAGCCAACACAAGAGATTGCCCTTAAGGTGCGAACTTTCTATCCATGGGATATTAAATTTTCCATATGTTCATAAAAAAAGTATCTCGTTGTATTGGGGAAGAACCTATGTGATATTTCTTGGAGTTCTGTTTTCAATCTTCCAATATTTCTTGTTCCGTATAGTCATTCAATCATCTTTTGGATTTTAACATTCTTAATATTTTGGATTTGTTTCTTATTATAGCTTATTGGCTTCTCTTGTTGGGCTTCATAAGTTTCTCTCTTAAGATCTTGGATTTGTTGAGCAAAAGAAGCCATGGGTGTTTTGATTTTCAACTTTGATTATACCATTATCAAGGAGATCTTGGATCTTATGTTTGAGTTCCATGCAATTTGAAGTCTTATGCTTGTGTCTATCTAATACACATAGTAATTACTCAACCATGGATATCCATGTGTGTCTATTTTTCACAATATGATAATATAGTGCTCAAGAAACCCTGTTAAAGCCAACACGAGAGATTGCCCTTAAGGTGTGTACTTTCTATCCATTGGATATTCAATTATTTTTATTAAATTCATAGAAGATGTATCTTGTTGTATTGCGGAAGAATCTATGTGATATTTCTTGGAGTTTCGCTTTCAATCTTCCAATGTTTGTTGTTTCACTTCATATAGTTATTCAAGCTTTTTTTGGATTTTTGCATTCTTAATATTTTGGATTTGTTTCTCATTATAGCTCATTGGCTTCTCTTGTTGAGCTTCAATAAGTTTCTCTCTTAAGATCTTAAATTTGTTGAGCCAAAGAAGCCATGGGCATGTAATAAAATTCTAATCTTGCGGTAATGTATGAGACTAAATAGTTGCAAGGGCTAAAGGGTGGAACCTAAAAGATCATAATTGAAGAGTGACACCAAGAAAACTAAAATATCCTTTGTTTTAAATTTCTTTCAGATGTGTAGCAAAGCAACCAAACATGCAAGGTTGGTCTTTGGTGACAATGTTGTTTGTTTTCAATGTTTCTAAGTGTGGTGTTCATTATTTGAAGATGTTTTGTTTGTTTTGTACACACAAGCATGCTCGAAAAAAAATGTTTCTTTATAAAAGAACATTCAAGTACAAATACTAGGCTAGCTAAGACAATATTTGTTGGATTCCCACTGCAGATAAATCCAAGACACACTTATTCAGAGCAGATAATGTAAAAGTTTGGTGGCACTAGCTTCCCCTTAAACAACACATACTTTGTGAGCACACCAAACCCTGAAATCCTGAAGACTTCAAGGTCTCAAAGAATTTGCCATCTCTAATTTGAATTACGAGAACGTAGAGCGACTTCAGAGATCTGACCTCTTGCACCAACAAATATAAGGAGTTTTTTATACTAAAACAATTGGTTTGTAACGGGGATATACCTTCAGTGTTTTGCGTGCCACTGAGCGACTCAGCCCAAGTTCTCTCATTGTTAAGGAAAGGATTTTAATATTCTACAGGCAAATGTGTGTGGGCACAAGGGGAAATGAGGGGTATAACAAAATGTTGGCATCAATTTATATATTGGACCAAAGGAATGTCGATTGAACCATTATTTGAGCTGACCAAATATTGATTTGATCTAAGAAATGAAAAAGTAAGTTGTTATTGTTTTTCCTACACCCGAGATCGCTTGAAGCACAAGAGGAGAGGATACTTTGTGTAGTAAAGGGTCCACCCTACGCATGCATAAACATGCTAGACACACAAGACATTCTCTTTAAGCGCCAATTGAAGTGTGATGTAATCTAAACAGATAGAGTTTATTAACCATTTAGAAATCAAATGTGAATTTTGTTGATTAAAAACCGATCAACTGGCATCCAGAAATCATTATTAATTTTGTTTTGAAGTCTACGACAAGCATTATGCACAAAATTTCATTAATAGTTTCAAATTAATGATCCTTGAAGAATGATGTGCACTTCACAAAAATGCAAGAATTAGCTCCAATAAAATCAAATACAGTCGAAACAAAATTGAAAACTAGTCTACCCAACAAGTAAGTGAAACTAAGCTAATCTAATCTAATTAACAAAATTTGATTGTTAAAATTTAAACTAACTTAAACTAAATCTAAATTAACACTAAACAAGCCACTAATCAATGCTAATTCAAAACTAAACAAACACAATCCACCAAAACTATTCACAAGACTAATTGATCTACTAACAAAGTAAAACACTAACAATAAATTTAAATTAATTCTACAATCAAACTTAAAACATGCAAATGAATTAACCTAAAACACACAAATTAAACTAAAAAAACTAAACAAAATGATAAGAATAAACAAACTAACAAGTAAAACTAATCACAACAAGACAATAACAAACTAACTAAACAAAACTAATCACAAAAACAAAGACCCTAAACAAACATTTGACAAAAATAACCATTAACATTAACTAAGTTAACCAATAAACAGTAGCAAAACTAACAATAAGCACTCCCTCTAGTCGGCATAATTGATTTCTCATAAATTAGCTTATCAAGAAAAAGACGTCGTTATTTGAGACAGTAGGCTCATGAAAAGGTCGTTGCTAATTGATTTGAGTTAAAACAAAAAACAGAACAAAGAAGAAGCGAGAAACCGACAAGGAGAGAAACCCAAAAAAAATGGGCTCTGTTGATCACAGCCCAGTTTATTCTCTTTATAAGTAAATACGTAATAAATTCTATATAGACTATAGTATAAAGTTAGCTGGAGAATTCATGGTGGACAGTTGAGATAGATGGCAGAAGACGAGTGTGTTGTGCTGGCCAGTTGATCTGTTAGTCTATGCCGACCATTTGTTGTTGGTGTTGATAATTAATTTAATCTTTCTCACATCCCCCCATAAATTAATTATCAGATTGTCTTAGATATCCCCCTCTAATCTAGAATCGATGGATTTTGGCCTTATGCCTTGTTAGGTATCCATTTACAATCATTCATTAAATGTCATCAATCATATCATTTCCCCACATCAAAAACACTTAAGGTTTTCATGGTTTAGCCCTAACCAATGCAATTTTGAAGTGGCTTAAAATTCACCACGAACTTCACAAACATCGCGCAAGTGGTTTCAAGATCACCACAAATTTCGCACTAATGTGCTTTTCGCTCACCACAAACCTCACTCACAATTATTTTCAAAATCACCATAAACTTCACACTAAATCATTTTTCAAACACTTACTTGTCCTAATGACCACAAATCATCACTATGGGGAAACTTTCATCACTCTAGGTCATTATCCTTCTGTAATAGCATCAAACTAATATCGAGTCCATATAAAAAAAAATTCATCTACCAAAATAAATGGGTACCCAGTCGTTGCACTCGCGAGTTCTATAGGAATCCTTTTCAGATACATGGTTCATCAATATGTCAAACAAAAAAATTCTTTAGGGTGTCAGGCACAACCAATAATGCACCCCATACATTCACGTAGCCCATTAACAAACATTCGCTAATTTAATATTCAGCACTTGGTTAGGGGATATCAATCCAATAATCTTCTATTATATGACCACATCTTGACAACACCATAGCCTTCACAATTAGACAAACAAATTCTCACCGCCAAACCAAACACTTTCAACCCAAACCAAAGTAGATAGCTTCTCTCTGTCATAGCAGGCCTTCAATCTCTTGATTTTTTTTTCTCACGACGCACATTTCTAAGTCCAAGTTGCACCATCAGCAAACTTTAGTTCAAATGCTTTTAATCATTTTAACAACAGCTCGATCAAACACTCTTACAAGAAGTGTGTATGCACTCTCTGACACTCCTGCTTGCATAAAGGTGCTTCGCAAACTGCTAATCTTTAACTCATAGCTTCACACAATGCTAACTCAGACATACATCAAATTTAACTTCCTTCTTGTCACTTCCCTGAACCATTTAATTCTCCCTTAACTCTGATACCAAGTTCAAAATCTGACAGACAGGAGAAACTCACAGGAGAGACCCAAAAATGCGCTCTGAGGAATTCAGGCCCAATCTATTAGATTAATAGAGAAATACATATTTAAGTGCTTAGTATACTGTAGCAAGAAGTTAGCTGTAATATTTATGCTGAGTAGTTGAAATGGATGGTGGAAGACTGATGATAATGTTGTGCTAGGCAGCAGGAAAAACGGTTGTGGACAGCAGTGAGCGGCTGCACATGTTTCAAGGTGCCTTTCTAGAAACTGTCTGCGGACCATGGTAGTTGAAGTAATTTATTTATTTCAACAATTTGTACAAAATAAAGTGAAATTTTTAGCAGATCACCTTTGAAAATGTAATCTCAAATATTGCAATGATTGCAGCACATTCTCAAAACCAACCAATAAAAATAAATATCATCACTCCATTTCTCCAATAAAATGCTTCGAGAAATTTGAGGTCAAGTAATACATACAGATAGATTTAGTAGACATTAATTGTTTAAGGAAATGCATACAATCTGCATAACGTTTGGTAAAATATGTGCAAGAAATGTTAACTCGTGGAATGATCTACAATGATCTCTAGAGCTTTCACCAATTTCCTCCTTTTGCCTGCACCTAAAGTTTGATTGATGATTGAAACGTTTGCAGGAAAGTAGCTGTTGAAAAGGCTTCCCTACATATAAATGGTGACCAAAAACATGTTTCAATCTTACAATAAAACTTTCAAAAATAACAGTTTTAATACTGCCACAATGCTTTCAAAAGATGGCTTATAATGCTGCAATAGCACATGTCACTAACAAACAGTTTGGCAGAATGCTTTAAATCATACAAAATATATAATTATTGACCATGCATGTGAATTGTTTGATCAATTTCAACTCTTTTCCCAGGTCGTACAGTTTAATTTGCTTAGACTTATTCAAGATTTGAGATCGTTGGAAAATGCATGGTGACCACCACATCTTACGGGGATAGGCTAATCTCCAGACAAAATGCACTAAAGATAAAATAAAGTCAAATTTATTTTTTCCAAATTCACGAAAATGTAGTGATTTTTTTCCAAATTCTTTGTTGTTTTCGAACCATGCAGTGTAAGGAAACTCAGGTCCTACACTAATCCCTTAAGGAAAGTATTGTGCAAATTCTTATTAAATCTTTACAATTTCAGATTCGATATTATGTAAACAATAATATTGCAGTCAATCATGGATACAAAAAACAGATAGAGAAAGAAAACATATAAACACAAAGATATGCCAATGGAGAAAAAACCTTTCGATAAAACAACCCCACTCCTCCAAAACCTACACAATGTATTATCTTCAACACATAAAGTTACAACACACTTGCAATGCAAGTTCTTTTAGAAGAACGACACAAAAGACCAATCCAGTAGCAACATACCATACAAACAATACACTTTCTAACTCTCCAATCTACAACCCTAAAAAACGCTTATATCATGCGCTTTACCTTTTAGGGCAACTTCTAAAGAACAACCGTATTCGAATTTTACCATTCTCCAAAAAAATGGGTACTAAAAATATTTTCGGCCCGCACCTGAATTGGAGTCTCGAGTGTACAATACTCAATGATCAATTGCCACATGTCTTCACGTCGTCACCCGTCATTGAATCTTCCAGAGATAGCTCTTACGCATTATAGGAATCCGTCATAAACGTTTCAGCCATGATCTCCTTACATACAATTCAAGATGCCGACACATGTAAGTGGAGTGACACATCAACATGCCAACTAGACATGTACACTCATGCTTAATTACATTATTTGCAAAAAATATATTTACAAAACAAATAATAAGAATAGGAATTATCCAAGGTTGAGACACCTTATTCCTAACATGCAGATCATGAAGATCAAATGCCAAAAAAAAATTTAAAAATCCATGATTTTAAATTTTTTGAAAATTGGTCAATTGTAGTTTGTAGGGAGGATAGCCGCGTCCCATCTTATGTGCTCAGAATTCCAAATTTAGTTGAATTGTACTGAACAAGAGCGATACAAGACAGAGCAAGCCAAAGGAGAGACAAAAATATTTGCAACATATCATGTTTTTTCAGGGTAGATGTTATAAAGAAAAATGCCCTCAAGAAAGCCCCAGCATGAAGCTTCTCCCTTCACATGAAAACAGAAAATTCCATATATATGCAATGCAGAAGCAACAAGGCATGAAAACCGCAAAGTTCAACCAAATATTTGGAACCTCCAACTGATCCCAAAAAGTGCAAAATGAAAATGTTAAACTCCACGAATCTCCAGGAAGAATTAAGAGGACAACCATTCTATGTCTTCAACTCAGTTATTAGGTAAGCATGTATTTACATATGAGAAATCGACATCCCTCACAAATGGTTATGTCAAAACACAATAAGCCAAACGTTGAATATGACTAATAGAAACATATGGTTGCAGACCACAGAATTATGTTTATAGAATCAATGTAGAAGATCATATCAATCAAAATTCAGAGCATCAATCCCAGATTATGAAAAATATGCAAGTCCAAAAGGTAATGCAGATTATGCAAATTTATAACGTAGACATTAATAGGCAATTCAAAGATAACGCAACTCTAATGCAGAACCTTACTTTATAAATATAAAGTGCAAACTAATAATATGAGAATGTAGACCAGCCAACACTGAACCCATTAATATGAAACATTCTTGCATTCGACCTTATTAGAAACTTGTAAACATTCAATAATCAAGCGAAAATCATAAGGACAAATTTCACCTGTCCCACCTGGCATGCCAATGTAGATGAAAAAAATGAAAGTATGGATCAGAGATTCAAAACCTCTTCCAAGCATTCAACAATGAAGTATTCGAATGCATACAAATGTAGAACAAAACACACAAAATGCATTCAACATCACTCCATTCACCTCCTATCAGTAGGATCTTGTGTTTTGCTCTCAAAGTAATATCCACAAAAGGCAATGCAGAATGAAGGAATTGAAAATGGCACAAGCTAATCTCGAGACAAAATGTACTAAAGACAAAACAAAGTCAAACTTTTTTTTTTTCCAGATTCACGAAAATGTACTGATTTTTTTTCAAATGTTTTGTTGTTTTCGACTACAAACTATGCAGATAATAAAGATCAAATGCTGAAATTTTCAGAAAAATCCATGATGTTTTCAATTTTTTGAAAATTGGTAAACTATACAGTAGTTTGTAGGGAGGATACCCACGTCCATCGAAAATAGACATAAAAAATAAATCAAATTACACTTTATAATTATAAATAGAAGTTGATGTAAAATGATGCTAGATCGTGTCAAAGAGATGTTGATAATGTAATAGAATTAAAGATGCGAAAATAAACCAAGATGCAAGAGGCCTTCTAAATGTGAGTTGGATACGTTTATAGCTGTCCTCTTGGGGAGATCAAGTTGGTAGAAGAGATGTGTGATAAAGGAACATAGTTACACGTGGTTGATGACCAATTTATTCCACATTTGATAAGAGTTGAAAATGAAAGCATTATAAATAGAAAGATTTATGAAATGGTAAATGTTAGAGATAGCATGCATTTAGGTAGATTAAGGATTCAAATAAATCACAAGAGGTTTTGATGATAAAATGAGGTTTTGATGATAAGATGATTTAAAGGATTAAAATGGAAAAGTAATTTAATGATATAATATTAGAAAATTTTAATAATTAATTAATTAAATGAGTAAAAATAACTACTTAATTAATAGAAGAATTTATCATTAATATTGAAGACAGATTTGTGTCTATACTACCAGGCTAAATGAGATAGGAATCTTTTCTGATTATATCTACAAAAATATTAGCAATATTTTCTTTGAACATTATGAATATCACGAAGTCCTAAAGCAACATAAATCTGTGGTTTAATCCTAGCATTGATGGTAATAAATTCATCAATATCACGTGTGCTCTTACTGGCAATGGTTTTGGCCTCAACAAGTGCAATGTAGACATGTTGAACAACGTCAATATAGATGTATCTTGTTTGTCTACTACAAATTTCTATATTTGTTATGTAGGCCCTTGGCATGCTGACATTGCCAACTAACTTAAACTCTACCACATTACCCATTGTGGTATACGCAGTTATACTATCCTCCACTCCCATCAATAACAACAATAATTTATCTATCAAACATCAATAATTGTATTTCTTCAACTTCTTTTTAAGCACGTATTGGCAACTGTTTAAGCTCTTAACGACATTTTTGATTGGTGAGTAAAAAGTGAACTCATCCAACTTTCACATTCCTATAATTTCATTTAAAACTTCATCATAAATTGTCAATGTTAAATTCATACAACTACACATCTCACATCAACTACACCAGTGATAGTGGTAACAAGGCCTTTCACAAAGTTTTGATTAAGTAAAAACATGTTTTGAAAGGAGCCTAAACCTTGTACAAAGGGACAAGAAAGATATAACAATGAGAATCTTAAAACAACTGTGAAAAACCACCCAACAAACTAGAGGGACACCAAAGTTCCCAACAAGAGGGCAAATAGCCCAAGAGTCCACAGACCATCAAGATTTACATTTTGGTCCAATCTTTTGAGAACGTAAAGACATATCAAAAGAAGGTTTGGAGGTCTTTCTTTTTTTCCTTTAACTAAAGTCCAACCATCCTCCACCTTCTGCACAACTTTCTGCCAATTCCCACTAACCCCCACAGCAGTAGAAGCACTAGAAACAATATTCAGGACAGAGTCAACAACAGAAAGGACAACAACATTCTAATTCAAAATTGTCGAAGGGACCGAAACAGTAGAGTCAACAGCAAGAGACGAATTTGCAACAACATTTTGAGTAAAACCCTTCGTAGGGACAACATGTGAATCATCAAAGACATCAATAGAATCCTCATCCAAAGTGAGATCAATATGAGAAGAGCTATCCAACCCATCCACATCTGAAGCAACTTTCTGAACCGTATAGTGATCATCCGAAACCCCAAACCACTAAGAAGGTGATTTCTTCGATCTAACCTTGTCACAGGAGCATTGAGCAACGAGATGGTTGGTTTTATGACATTTCTTACACCTAAAGGGAATACCTTCATAATCAAGAAGTTGAATCTAAGAACCACATGAAGAAGCCAGCTCCAACATAGTAGGGAGCCCCTTAGAGATCTATTTCTACAAGGATGCGAGCATACGTTGTCCTATAGACATTGGAGGAGACCAAATCAACCAATAAGAAATCCCTAAGTGAAGGGGAAGATTTGACAACCTAACCCAAAAAAGAATCTTATTAAAGGATTCAATAATCAGATTAAATGTCGGATACCAAGGTTTGGCCATTAGGGGGAACCTTTCCTCCCAAGAGAAACCACGGCACAAGGTGGAATTCTTGTCATCAGCATTAGCAAAATTGACAATAAAAAAAACCCTTGCTACAGGGTAAATCTGAACTAAATCCGCAATGATTGGTTCCCAAACTTTAAAGATCCAAGCATGCAAATCCGAGAGAGGGGGCCAAAAACCCCTAAAACGAAAAATAGTAGCAGTAGCAAAGAAATCCTATAATGGCCCCACTTTAAATTTTCTATCCACTTTCAAATTCTTCAAATGAATCTTTGCATGCTCCCAGTCTGTGCAACCATATTGCCCCTTGTAGTAGGTCATATTATTGACATCCATATCTTGATAGTTGAGCAAGTTATCTAAATCAAAAAATATGCATTTTGTTTAAAAAACTCTCATTCTTAGATTTTACATGATTATTTGTATAGATCCTAAGGTAATGGTTCATAACAATGATTTATCTTGATGCCCAACCTATAAAAACAAATTTGAACAATGCAACCCACTATAGCCTTAGTGGTTAGCATCAAGATAAATAAGCTACTAAAAACTATCTTGATATACCCAATATACTACACCCATAGCTTGAATTGGTCAGAATTTCTCAGTTCAAACATTTAGGGTTTTGAGCATTTTATAATTACATTTTTTTTTTTCAATTTACTCATACAAATACTACAAACCTCTTAAACATCTCTAACATTAAAAAGGTGCACTAGCAACAGTGATGACAAAGGGGTGGTTTGTGAGAAGTAAATAGAATGGTAATTGAGAGGAGCCTTGGAGGTTGTTTTTCTTTCAAAAATTTATATACAAGTCCTATTTGAACAACTCAAACCTAATTTACATGCCCTTTATTCTTTCTTCAGAAATTTTGCAAAAGGCCTTTAAAACCCTAAAACGACTTCACTGCAATTTGCCATCAATTATTAAGAGTTAATAAGGGTAAAATTACAATGGGCAGCAAGCACTAATTGTTTCATGTTTGCAAAATTGATTAGTATAAGAGCTAGGGTAGGGTTGTATACCAATTATCAACTGAAAGTGTGTAATGACCCTAATTGTAATACTTCTTTACTTATTTTATGATTAATAAAAATGAAAAATATCCATTAGTAGATAAATATATATTAAATAAATCAATATATAAAAACATTGATTAAATGATTAAAATTTATTTTATTTTTTTTTATCGGTAAACGGCCTAAGTCTATATTCATTATTGTTATTTGTTGTAATTATTTATTTTATGTGTTAAGCGAATTCGAACCCAAGACCTCCCATATGAGAGGCTCAAGTTACCGGTGTGTTGTAGGCTCTTGCCTAAATGATTAAAATATAGTGATTGTTAGATAAATAACTAAATATTAATATTAAATATACGTAATAAATAATTAATCACTTATCATATTCAAAAGCATATTTCCTAAATGCACTAAATAAACATAACTTAGTAATATCAATAATTACTTATCTTATTTCCTAAGAACACTAAATAACTAAAACATTATGCTCGATGGTGAGTCACTTGCACACGTCAGATGGATGAAAGGACGTGGCCAAATAGCTATGAATGGGTATAAGTAACCCATCATTTGGGGATAGAGGCATTAGAGAGAATGGAGCTTGAAAGGAGACATGTCATACATAAATGGGAGTTTGCAAATATAAATAAAAGAACAACATATGCATAACATAAATCATCAGGGGGGAAAGTTGGAAGACATAACCACCAAAAAGCATCTTAAATATCAAGAAAAAAACATGGATTACAAGAGAAGGAAATACAATTCATGTAGGAGTTACAAGTAATAAAACTTAGAAATGGAAAAAGCCGAAACTATAGGGTGTGAGGGCCATGTTAGACTTAAAGTGATAAAAAACAAAAGAACAAGAAATATTTAAGGTATGTTTCCAATTTGTTAGTAAGACAGAAAGATATTAATAAGATTTAGTCAATCTTTATTTATTTAAATACATGATAAATGTTCAATTATATATAAATATATATTATTAATGACTATTATAATTGAGAAGTAAATGTGATTATAAATGATTTATATATATATAATTGTTTACTTATATCAAATGTCTTATATCAAGCCTAAAGTATAAATAATTATGAATAAAAATATAGAAATTAATTTTTAAATTATTATTTGATTTATGAAAGGAAATATGTAATGATACCAAGGAGAAGCTTGCATAAATCTAATCCTTAGATCTTATCCCAATTGTAAGTAGAGGTCAGCGTTCTATAAATCTTCGTGAAGTGGACTGACCTATAAACTTTGAGGGAGTCATAGATGGTGTCTAGGCAAATTGGATAACATTTGTAACCTTTGATCATAAACCTAAATAATTAAATATCATTTGATATCTAAAATGACTATTATGAACATTACAAATGATTTAAAGACATCAATCATAATGGACCCGGAAAGGGGACATTACAAAGCAGACGTGGAGTTGGAAGCTGTGATGATATATCATTGGAAGAATGGATTGAAATGGCAAAGCTAATTGGAGAGAAAAATCTACTATAATTACTAGAAATATTCATTCCATGCATTGCAATCCATTAGCAGTGACATGTATCCCAATAAGTTAGATGGATTGTATTCCAACATGTTAGCTGGCTATAGTATATAAGAGGTAAGAGAAAGGCCATTTCTACTGTGAGAAATATATAATGGTAGGGTTATTGAAATTACAACAATGTGAGCAAGTTGACAATTGGAAGGCTAAATTCTTTAATATCAATGTCATTCCATTTCATCAAACTCACTCCCCTTATTTCACATGGATGTTAAAAGATGCGATAGCAATTAGACCCTCGTATGTTCCCCCCAGAAAAAATAGGTTGCATCTTGGTGAACAATATATAAGGCACTTGTCAAATGTCTTGTTAATTTATACTTGATTGATTGCTTTGGGAAATGTAGGAAAATCTATTAACAGTTTAGCCACTTGAAGGCCATAGCAAAAATTGGATCCAATTCATTTTTATTAGTTAGTTGGGATTGTTGAGAGTCCTTACAAACATATTTTTTGATCTCCGTGTGTATTAACATTGAATAACTCATTAAAAGACATTGGAAAAATAAAATATGTCAACACAACAATGGCCTAGAAATATACAAATGTTTATATGTAACCATCCAACTTCGTTCTGTTTTCATTCAAGAACAAAATCCTTATACAAATTGAAGCTAAATGTGTTCACTATTTTATTGTATTGGGGAGGATGTCTTGTAATATGCACCAGAATCCATGATGATTTGCAGAGAGTGGAAAAAGTACATTGAATCAAAGGCAGAATAAAAGAAATACTTACGGACATTTGGGAGTACAAAACCAAGAACATTTTATTTAATTTTATCATATTTTTGTTTTACTTAAAACTTTAATATTGTTAATATCTTCTATATATTTTAATGTAACTATGTGTTCTATCATGTTGCTTATTGTGGGGTTATGAAGGCCCTTCCTATGATGTATGGCTCTGAGGAGACAACCATACTTCTGAAGCCCTGTTCAATGTTTTAATCTAGAAGGTTACACATTTTTGCAAGCCCAAGGCAAGGATGGATAAGGGCACAATTTCAAAAATGGTAATAATAGTCCAATTAGATGGTGGAATTTCATATAATGGATATACCAAAGTTCAAAGCAACTTCTCATTCACCTGTTCCACAAATCACTTGTCTCTTTGATGCAAAGAAGAATTTGTCCATCTGTGACCTCATCCAATCAATCAAGAGGAATAGACTTAACTCTAGATGAGTGAAAAATCTAGTTGCACTTATTGGTGCCTTCAAACTTTAGGATCGGCACAATAATTAGTATTGATAGACTCCAATGACACACTGAGGGCGTTGATCTTAAAAAATGTTAGGCAAACCTTTATTGCTAGGTTTCCATTGGACAAACCATAGCTTCAGCCAGAGAGAAACACACATAACTCAGACGATATGGATAGCCTAGATTTGTATTTTGAAGTTTGATATTTTGAGTTTAAAAATTTGAAGTTTCAACCTGTGAAATCAAAAATTATGTGCCTGTTATACAATATACTCCTGTTATACTGCTGCCATAATTAATTTTATAAATTTCTTAGCATTATACTACAGTTAACAATCATACTGCTACCATCATGTATCTAAACATTTTTAAACTTGTATATTTATTTGTTATAATGCTGCCACATTATACTGCTGTCATCATGTCAAGTTATTGTGCTCTCCATTAACAGTAATAATCTCTCTCTCTAACACATACAAACATAAAAATGGCCCTCAAGCTGTTATCCCCTAAATGTGACCCTCTATTTCCACCATCCCTGCCCTGAAAATGCCCTGGAACATAGATTTTGTATGATGCTATGTTATCAGATAACAGGAACAAAGAATGATCAGAAGAGAGAGAGAGAGATGGCAGTCACGTAGGGAAGCATGTGTGAATTTAAGAGAGAGAAAAATGTACCATAAGTATCAAAAAACAAACTTAATCAAAGGAATCACCTGTGGAAGTAGCAGGTCTCAGAAACTACCCAGTTTTGTTGATAGAACAAAATCACCAATCCATGCAGGAGGGAAATTCAGAACTGCCAGTTCCCCCCTTAAGTGGCAATTTCAAAATCTGCTCTCCAGAGAAGAAATGTCTCATTCAGATATCAGATATCAGATATACAGATTTGAAGAGAGCAGTCATTTATTTTGATTATAAGTAGCACAGTCCAAATTTGTATCATATTTTTATTTTTATTACCGATTCTGGGTAAAATATGGATCAAGAGATCTAAATAAGACGTCATGGAAGGCGTTTTGAGGTTCAAACCTTAAATTCCCCCTATGATTGAGATAATAAAATTCACACATGGATGCAACTTAATCAACTGGAGTGCATTTATTTTCATATCAAGTAGCACAGTACAAATTTGTATTGATTTTTAAATTTCATCACTAGCTGTGGGTGTCATAACGAATCAAGAGACCTAGATGTAAGGTCATGGAAGTTTTGATCTTTGAAGGCATTTTGAATTCAATCCTTAAATTACCCTTATAATTGAGATTGAAATTTTGACACGTGGATGCAACTTAATCAACAGGAGTGCATTGCAAAATAAAACACCAATTTCTTTTATTAGACTCAAAAAGGAACAAAAATTCATAATACTCTGCCAGAACTAAACTATTCAAAAGAAGCTGAATGGGTGGCAAAACTTTCTCAAGTTTAAAGATGAAGAATTTCAAGTCTTCAACAACATTATGATTCTTCAAAGTCCTTGCCAGGGATGACCTCCAATTCACCCTGATATGAACAATATGTGTCGTAAGCTCAATCATACTCAAATTATGACCAAGTCAAATCTTGCCACAGCACCTGCAAGCAAATACAGGACAATAAAGCACATAACCAGACATGCTCAAAACATAGTCAACATTCACAGATAAGAATTTTTCCTATGACAACATACACATTCTTGATTAAATAAAATGTCAGCTGAAAATCCAGAAGGCTTAAAACGTGATCATCTCCATACATATAAATTCTTCCTATAATGACATAACATGTTCTGGACTATATTGAAAAGTTAAATAATGCATCTCTATGCATATAAAATTATAAATTCTTTCTTTAATCCAGAAGGCTGAGAAGTTCAAAAAACAGTGCATTTCCATGAATTAAACTTTCTATAATAACCTAAAGTTTTCTGGGTTAGGTAAAATGTCAGCTGAAAATCCAGCAGGATTAAACATAATTTTGCAGAACATTGCACTACAGGTGCCATAGTCTAATTAACTCTACTTATATGCACTGAAAGATTTTGTGAGGGTATATTAATTACAAGCTATACCCACTCATTATAAGCGGACAAACGTTAGATTGTTAATTAAATAACATCACTGTTTAAAAAATAAAATCCAAGAGCCCTAAACAAAGACAGAACACATCCAGTGCAATTCCATCTTCTTTGAGATGTCTAAATCTTGAAATACAATTTATTTAAGTATTCTTTCAGTCAATCACACAACAATTGAAATTAGGAAAATAAATTATAATCAATTAACACCAGCAAACGATAATTAAAGTATCCTACTGCAAACATGCACTCTATAGCTTCAACTGTATTTGAAAACTTGAGGGGAAAGCACCATAGTATGCCAGAAGACTATTCTCCAGAATTAAGCCCAAGAGCATCAAACAACCAACCAAGTCAATCCAATCCCTTGGCCCACAAGCAACGAACTCGAAGGATGTTTATTCAAATGAAGGGGACCCATACTCCTGCATCTCCATATTATATTTCCTTGCCAGTTTCTAATATGCTTGTTTATAAAATCCAATTAATAATTACTGATCCTATATCCTTGATGAAATGGCGATGTATTTCAATAAGAAATAAATTAAAGACTTTGGAGGAGATTCCATAATAAACAACAATAGGCTTATCCCTATTGCATTCCAATTACTTCAACTCAGAATCTCTTATCTGATCCATCTTAATTCCTTATTCCATGTTTAGCAGATCAGAATTATCTCATATTTCAGATCAGAAGTTATTCCCATTCATCCCATTGATCTTATCCTTTTTGGATGCTTCAAGAAATTACTTTCCCTCCTATTTATATCTTCATGATGGGAGAGACATAACGTTTCATCAAACTCATTGCCCTTGCAAGGGATATAACCCCCCATGATTGATTGTTGCCCTGCTATTGCTTATTCTAGGAAATTGTTGCCTGAAACATCCCTTAAATAATCCGAAACAAACTAAGTCGGCCCATAAAAAGATTGTTATTAATCTCCTCTAATTCTTGCCAGCTCCCTATTTTTACTAGTAATGCCAATAATTCAATTCTTATATTTTAGTTGGACCTAGGGATAAATTATTGTTCTCTTTTCTACCCTAGCCGGTCCTTGTTTTGAAAGGCTATGGTATTCTCATGATTCTCCAATCATGGGCACTCACCCTCTTGGTCCCAAGGGGTAGGCACCTTGGATGTCCAACATGGGGTGGTCAATAGATTATCCAAACAGTCGTACAAGAAGTTTCCTCATCCATACAGCTTCTCAAGCTCCCATGGATGCTGCAATATGCTCGGTTTCTATGGAGCTTTGTGCAACTGAAGATTGGTTCCTTCTAAACCAGGAGATCATAGTTGACCCTAAGATGAAACAACACCCTAAAGTGCTCTTCCGATCAACTATACTTCAAGCCCAATCTGAATCAGTATATTCATGTAGATTTAGATTTGTATTATGATATTTTAGACCATAGCCAATTGTGCCTTGCAGGTATCTCAGACTGTGTTTTAATCCAACTACATGTAACTGCCTTGGCTCACACATGAACAGACTAAGTGCACCCACTGCATAGCAAATTGGTTTAGTGTTGACCAAGTACATCAAGGATCCAATCAGTTGTCAATAAAGCGTTGAGTCTGCCAATTCTGAGTTTGTTGATCCTTCATTTAACTTACGTAAGTTTGATTCCATAGGAATGGCCATTGGTTTACAATCCATCATCTAGAACCTTTTCAAAATGTCATTAGTGTATTTTTCTTGATTTAGAGTGATCCCATCAAGCCTACTGTCATACTTCTAACCCAAAGAAATAGTGCAGAGGGCCCAAATCCTTCATGTCAAACTCAGATGCTAGATCCTGTTTACATTTGGTAATGAGGCGCTCTTCCCCTGTAATCAATAAATTCTCAACATAAAGAATGTGAATCAACATTTCATCATTAATTACCTTGAAGTAGAGATTCCAATCTGCATCATACATGGAGAAGCCTAGGCCTGAAAGATAGTGATCTATACTCTCATACCAAGCTCGCGTTGCTCGTTTAAGACCGTTTAGACTCTAGAGCCTTCTTTGATTCGCAAATATGAGAACCATTACCATGTATTACGAATTCTTCGGGTTGCTCTAGATATACTTCCTCTTCTATTATGCCATTAACAAAAGCAATCCTCATGTCCATTTAAGGAATTTTCCATCCTTTTGAAGCGGCAATGGAAATCACAGCCCTAACGAAGGTGTATCGAGCAATTAGAGCAAATGTCTCTTCATAATCAATTCCCTCCTTTTTAGAAAAGCCTCTGGCAACAAATCTTGCTTTATATTTTTCTATACTGCTGTCTACAACATCTTTGATTTGAAACAGTCATTTACTAATTTATTTTTTGGTCTAGAAACAATGTCCCACACATCATTCTTAAGAATAGATTAATATTCTTCTATCATAGCATCTTTCCAAACTTGATGTTTAAGAGCTTCCTCTACATTAGAAGATTCTGATTTGATAATTTGCTCATTAAGGCCACATAGCTGGAGTATCTATGAGGTATTTTTCTTTCCCTGAAAGTTCCTTTGGAGCTGCATAATTTCCAGCTTCTTGAATCATCTTTCTTGCCCATAGAGGTCTTTTGTGATTTACTGTACTATTTTCAAGCTCATCAGTAGAGACCATGGGTTCATTTTGATTATTGTCTTCCATATATTCATGAGTCACCCTCTAGATAGAAACATGACCTTTTATATTTTGAGACGACGCTTGATCTTAATATCCATTTCATGAGTCTCTTTGGATCTTTTGAACGCAAAATCTTCTTCAAAGATTGCATCTCTGCTTAGTTCAATTAATATTTGTTCAGGGATGTAAATCTTATAGACTTTAGAAGTTTCACTACGGCCAACAAATATTCCCTTTTTCTCTAAGGGTCTAGTTTGGATATCTTTTATTTTTGTACGTGAATGTAAATGGGACAACCAAAGATTCTCAAGTGGCTTATATCAGGTTTTACTTTTGTAAATGATTCTTCAGGAGCTTTGTTATCTAAATGGGAGTGAGGGCATCTATTTTGAATATAGACAGCAGTACTGGTGGCTTCAATTAAGATTTTGGTCATGCACCATGGCTTTGGCTGCTTCTACCCTTGTCCTATTCTTCCTTTCTGCTGCCCCATTTTGTTGAGGGTTGTAAGGAACAGTAAACTCCCTCTTAATCCCAGCATTATTACAGAAGGCTTTGAAGTTATTAGAGATGTATTTTGCCCCCATTTTCTGATCTTAGGATTTTGATTCATTTACCAAACGTATTTTCTGCTAGAGCCTTGAATTCCTTAGATCTCATAAGGGCTTCATCGGACTCTTTAAATTTCAAATAATATATCCATGTTTTTCTAGTATAGTCATCTACAAAAATAACATAGTACGAAAATCCTCCTAAAGAGGTTACTATCATTAGTCCACATAAATCTTAATGAACAAGATCTAATACATCTTTAAATCTATTTTCACTACTTTGAAAGGTGCCTTTGGTGTTCTTTCCCAAAACACACCTTTTGCAAGTTCCTTCATGTTCTTGTTTAAGTTTAGGTAAATTTGTTACCATTTTCTCTATTGAAGGTAAAACATGAAAGTGAAGATGCCCTAATCTTTTATACCGAATCTCACATGTATTGGAGGATTCATGAATTAAGACTTGAGAAGGAGAAGTGCAAAGTTTGTATAAGCATCTATGTCTAACCCCAATTGTGTGAGCTTTCTTGAAGTTTGAATTATTGGGTCAGGCTAGAATTTTACCATCTATGAAGGTAATTTGATATCCTTTGTCTTCAAGGGTTGAAATGGAAACAAAATTGTGTTTGATACTTGGTACAAATAATATGATTGTTGGTTGAAGAGAGATGCCTAATTTTAATTGTATAGTGCAAGTTCCAATTCAATTCACAGGATAGTTAGAATTACACACAATGGTGACTTCTCATCTAAATCTTCGACAAGGCTATCTGAGTGTTCTCTGAATCATGTTATGTGAGGAGATGCTTCATTGTCTATGACCCAAGTAATAAGGCTGGTAGTTACTTGACATGAAAGGGTTGAATACAACACAAGTCTTTCAAAGTCCTTATCTGAGCTCACTCTATTAACTTCAGCAATGGAAGCTTGTGGTTTAGACCTATCTAGACACTTCATTGCGAGATGACCAAATTTGTCACATCTAACGCATTATACTTTAGATAGGTCCCTCTTTCTCTTGAATGAGCGCTTTCCACTTGAATACTTCCCTTTCTTGCTCTCGAAGTTGCCTTTCTTACCTTTCTTATGAACATAGGAGTTTAGAACTTGAATATCTTCAGTTTGAGAGTTTGACATGATTCCTCTAGTAATAAGCCTTGACTCTTCTTGAATGCAATCAGTTCTCAAACGATTAAACTTAGGAAGTTTAGATCGAGCAATTATTCCTTATATGAAGGCTTCCCACAATGTAGGAAATTCGTTGAGATCTAGCATCATTAATTCCTTGTCGTCAATTGTGTGGCCAATAGTGGATAGTGATCTCTTGGCTCTGTTATTCTTATGATGTAATAGTTTCTGCCTTGTTCATTTTGACATAGTGGATTTGTTGTTTCAAGACAAGAGCTCTACTCGTATTATTTATCCCATACATGTTAAGAATGTGAACATGTCATATGTAGTATCTAATTTTGATATAACTGGAACTATATGATCCTTTACGACATCCACTAATATCTTCATGGCTTTGTTCTTTTTCATCCATTGACATTTCTCACTGTCTTCACTAGGTATAGAAGTTTCCTTTTTCCACAAATGATTATAACTATAACTCGTTCTTTTAGGGCAAGCATTATTCTAAATTTCCAAGCTACCAAGTTTGATGCTCCTTCAAGTCGATCCTCAAATCTAAGGTCATTCACCATTTTGGAGAATATATAAAGAATTCTAAAGGTAGCTTAGATGATCTCTTATAAATCTAAATGGATCTTCCTTATGCTGGCTCTAATACCATCTAAAGGTTGATCAGATTTATATGCTTATGAATTTCAAATTTTTTTGCAAGTATATATGCAGATCAAATACTACTTTTAATGTTCTTTGTTGATAACAACAATATCAAAACAATGAGATATAAGTTGATATCAATCTGTTTTGCTCTAAGTATCAATATCAATCCAGTGTATAGCATCAATCAATATGAAGGCACGATATCACTGCAATGTCTACATGAGTTAATAATGAACTGTGACAATGTATCGCTTCTAAGATAGGTATTGCGGCAATGTCATGACTTGGCATTGATTACTTTTTGTACTTCATCATGACTTGGAGATCAGTCTTCATATATGTATAATGCGGTAGAGACATGTCACCCGTAGAGACATATCTCCTCATGAACCTAGTTCACATAGAAACATGTCTCATTGAACTTACCTGATAATACTATCTCTTACATTAAACCAGCGATCTTAATTTGATTGATAAGTATATTTGATAGTCATAATTAACATGATACAAACTAAGCCATGATCTATGTTTATCATATTAGGTACGATCATACATTATATGTTTAATAATATATGTTTGTGTGTATATGTATATGTATTTATATGTGTGTGTATACATATACATATGTATATGTATATGTATATGTACACACATACATACATATCATAGTTATGAAAATTGCCCAAAAATCGCGTGAATCACGATACAATTCAACCAAACCGATTTTTTATGCCTCGTGAATCGCAATCGGTGATTTTTTGCCCTGAATCGCCAATTCAGGCGATTCATACCAAAAATCACCTGAATCTTCATCGTGAATCGGCTGCAGCAGCCCAATAAGTTGCAATGAATTTTTTTTTTAAAATACATATTTTATTTCTTTTCTTTTTAGCCTTTTCTCTTTGTTATAACCCTAAAGGGCCTTCTAATTGTTGAGCATGAGTAGAAGAGAAGAAAAGTGAGTGAGAAGAAGAGAAAAGAAAAACCACAGGTTTCCAACCGGCAAGAAGGAAGAGCACCAAAGATATCAGAAGTCCATCTGGGAAGGCCATAAATTGCATTGGGAGCATTAAGGAGTCAATATCAACACTCCTCAACTCATTTGCAAGAGGTAAGTGCTGATTTTTTTTTTTTGCATGTAGTGTATTATGCATTTTTTGTTAGATTTTTTTAGTTTTCATTTGCAAATCTTGAATGTTTTTTAATTTTACTAAATTGCAAACTAAGGTTTGTTGTTTTGTAGCTTTTGTTTATTAGTTTCAAACTTTGATATTTTACATGGATTTTTTTATTGCAGCAGCCCTTTGCTTTCATTTTCCGCATTGGATAAAAAAGATGAATGTTGGAAATATAACGAAAAGTTTCCTAGAAGAACCAAATTTCAAATAAAATGTATATTTTGTAAAGAAAAAATTAATTCTGGAGGTATTTATAGATTGAAATACCACATTGCTGCTATACCTAGACATGATGTTACAATTTGCACTCAACAAACTGCTGAGGTAAAATGCACTTGTTTAGTGGCATTAAAAAAAATTGAACAAGACAAATTGAATAAGAAAATGCAACTTGAAGGGTTAAAGGTTATTGGCTCCCATGCTCCCGTAGCCGCCTCTACATCTGCATCAGCTTCCGCATCCATAGGTTGTGTTGGAGAGGGTTCTTTCAGGCCTCCTTTTCGTCCTAGTTCTAGTGCTCATGCGAGTGCTAGTGCTAGTCGTTCTTATACTGAGACTGAGTCCAACTCCAACCTATTGCGACCTAGAATGCGAAAAAATAGAATGGATAGTTACTTTGTGCCCTGCACTACTCCTGGCTCCCAACCCACGCTTGAGGGCATGGGTTTGAACAAGGAGATTCATGATGCTGCCAGAAAAGAGATTTGCAAATTTCGGTACTTTTGCAACATTTCATTTGTTGCAGCCAGGTAATTGATTATTTTTTCTTTGTTTTCTTTAAGGTTAAAACTAAAAGTAAAACTTTAATTATATCTACTTGTTTTATGATTCATTGACTAGTCATAGATTCGCTTTAAAAGCTTACATAATGATTTGAGTCTTTGACATCTAAATTTCTAATCATTATCTATTTGGGACAGGGCTCCTTATTGGCAAAACATGATAGATGCAGTTGTTATTTGTGGTCCGGGGTTTAAAGCCCCAACTAAGGCTGAGTTGAGTGGATACCTCTTGGATGATATGGTAGAGGACATGAGGGTTGAGCTTGAGGAGAACCGAAAAGAGTGGATCGAAAAGGGTTGCACCATCATGACTGATGGTTGGACAGATAGGAGGAATAGAACACTTCTCAATTTTCTTGTATCTTGTGAAGGTGATTGATCATTCTACTTTCCTACATACATAATTGTGAACCGTGATTGACTATTTCAAATTTTGATTTGTTGATTGTTAATTTGTTGATGATCCATTATAATTCGTTGTTTTGTAGGATATACCATGTTTCTCAAATCCATTGATGCTTCTGCTCATGTAAAAAATGCGAAATACTTATGTAAGGTAATTGAGGAAGTCATAGAGAAGGTGGGGGAACAACATGTGGTGCAGATGGTGACAGATAATGCAGCAAATTATGTTGCTGCAGGTGAACTTTTAACTTTTCAAATTTTGAAAATAAATTTATTTGAATTTTGAACTTTTTCTAATTCTAAGTTTCCTAACTTCTAACATGTTTGAAATTTGAATTTCTAATTAACTTAAAAGTGTTGTAGGTAAACTTTTGATGGAGAGCCACCCCACCATATTTTGGTCCCCTTGTGTGGCACACTGCATTGACCTCATGTTGGAGGAAATTGGCAAGTTTGAGTGGGTCAAGTCATGTGTCGAAAGGGCAAAAAATTTATGCAAGTTTATTTATAATCATTTATTTGTCCTTAGCAAAATGAGGAAGTACATAGGAGGCAAAGAGTTAGTTCGACTATGCATCACGAGGTTTGCCTCGAATTTCATCACATTGCAGTCCTTGTTGACATCAAGGGACGATTTGAGGAGAATGTTTGTTGGGCGTGAGTGGATTTCATCTTCCTATGCTACGACCACCGCAAGGGTAAATGTGGTGGATTGCATATTTGATGATGATGGTTTTTGAAAACCTGCTAGAGAAATCCTCAAGTTAAATCTATTGCAATTTAACATTTAGTATTTTATAGTTTACTATTTAGTATTTAATATTTAATATTTAATTGTTTAATGATTTAGTTTTACTTTCAGTTATATTATTTTATATTTAAGTTTTGACTCAAATTTTTGTTTTACTTTATATGTAGGTCACTGAGCCCCTTGTATCTCTCCTACGAACTGTTGATGGGGAGAAGCCCTCTATGGGCTATATATATAAGGGCATGGATAGGGCCAAGGAGGCCATTAGAGCCCAATATGCAAAAATGCAGGAGAAGTATGCCCCTATTTGGGATATCATTGATAGGAAATGGCAGAATCAGCTCCACTGACCCACCCATGCAACAGCTTACTTTTTGAATCCGGCATTTCGTTTCTATCCTGACTTCAAGGCGGATGAGGAGGTTCTCACTAGCTTATATACAGTGATCCAGAGGTTGAGTAGTGATGAGGATAGCGCAACTACAATCATTGAGCTTGACAAGTTCAATAATAAAGAAGGGCCACTTTTCTCTAGCAGGATGGCCTTAGATGCTCGGCCAACAATACAACCAGGTAAAAATTAAATAATATATTCAATGTTCATGAATCTAAACTTAAAGTTTATGACTTATAGTTATAAGTTGTGCATTTTAAATTTTAATTGTTGATTATGTAATTTTAGAGTTGTAAATGAGACTAATTGTTTTTGTTTTCCCTTATTTCAGATAGATGGTGGCAAATGTTTGGGGCCACAACCCCAAAACTTCAAAAAATTGCCATCTGTATTCTAAGTCAGCCAAGCAGCGCTTCTAGATGTAATCGCAGTTGGGCCATCTTCGAGCACATCCACTTGAAGAGGAGAAATAGGTTGACTATGCAGAGGTTGAATGATTTTGTTTTTGTTCATTACAACCTTCATCTTAGGATCAAACAGATTTTGAGTGCTGACTCCTCTCCGATCATTTTGGAGGAGATTGATCCACAATCAGAGTGGCTCACAGAGGTTGTGGATCCAGTCTTCACTGAGGAAGACCGTGCGTGCATTGACCAAGTAGATATAGACGCTGAGGCTGTGGCCATGGCAAAGGAGGCAACTAGAGCACGTTCAGGCACTGGTAGAAGCACACGTGCACGCACAAACACAGGCCCTAGTGATGTTATTCATGAGCCCATCTTACATGCGAGGGATATGGCTCAGCGGTCCTTTAGGACCTACCTTAGATGCCTTTCTAGTAAGCAAACTGGATACTCAGAGGCTGAGTCTAAGGCTGCAGCCGAGCTTGAGGATGATGATGAGGATGATGATGACGCTTGAGCTGGAGCCTTTTTTTTTAATTTTGTTTACAGATATTGATATTGAATCACTGATAGACATACGTTTCAAACTTTAATGGATCTTCATCTTAGATTCTTACATACATTTATGATTTGATGTCTTATGGATCTTCATCTTACATACATTCTATGATTTGAATCATTATGATCATTTGATTTCTATTTACTTCAGCTAGCCTACAATTTACATTTTACATAACATAGTTACGTATGTGATGGATTTTATGTTCCATGTTTATGTATGTTAAGTTTTAACTTCTATTTGATGATGTTATAGTGTGTTTAAGTTATATTCAATAAAGGGTGCATGAAATAAGTTTTAAATTGTTAAAATTTCTAAATTTAAAGGGTTTTTTCAATTTGCCGATTGTTACATCCCAAATTTGGCCCTAAAATTTTACACTACTTATAGCCGTTGAATCAATTATTTCTTCATGATCGTGTAAAAATGAGTTAGTTAAAATAGCTGCTGTTTATTTCTTCATAACAATGTGAAATTGAGTTAGTTAAAATAGTTGTTGTTTATTTCTTCATAACAATGTGAAATTGAGTTAGTTAATTATAGTTGTTTATATCTTCGTGATCATGTGAAATTGAGTTCGTTAATTTTAGTCGTTGTATTAATTTAATTATCTTATGAAAGTAAGTTAGTTAATTATAGCTGTTGTATTGATCTATTCGATCATGTAAAATTGAGTCAGTTAATTATAGCCGTTGAACATTTATGATGAGCATGTAAAGTTAGTTATTTTGACATTGATGAAAACCCTAACGATCACATCATGATTTTGAATTAGCAAGTTATAAATCTTGAATTGATGTCTTGGCGAGAATGTTATTTTGAATGATTACAGAATGAAGACTGAAGAGAGAGTGGAAGCATTGCAAAACGAAGTCATCGGAAGGGGATGGTCGGATGGTTCAGTCATCAGAATCGACAAGTTTGACCTAAAACTATCCTGGCAAGGTTATTAGGACTTGGCAACATATTTCATGGTGGAACCGCATGAGCTATAAAGTGAAACATTATAATATAACAATGTAAAATAAACATAAGTTCTTACCTTAAAGAATTATCAAATATTAATATCATTTAGAATCTAGATATTATTTTATATTCTTAGATATGATCATATGTAAATAATAATAAAGTGACACCATTACATTAAAAATATTAATCCAACGATGCCACCTTACCATTACGTACATATAAGCATAGTTGAGAAAATAAAACAATAATAAAATAATATTAATTAATTAAAACCTTTCATCTTCTTTTCCTTCTCATTTTTCCCTCCTTTCTTGCTTTTCTTTTAAGCCAATTTGAATAGGTTTCGAATATAATCTTGTAACTAAAGGTAGCCGTAAGGATTGGCTCAATTCTATATTATGGAAAACTTTAATTGTCTATCGGCATTCTTCCTTTCTCTCGGCCTTCAAGTCTTTTAAATACTCAAACTCCGTGTTAGCATCGGGATAACTTGCAGAGACAATCCAAATAACATATATATTGTGCTTCCAACTTGTTGATGTGAGTTTTTGTACCACTTACATAATATATTAGTAATTGAATCTCCGATATGGAGTATCAAACATACAATTCCTCTCTTGAAAAGTTATTGCTCATGGGATATGAGAATAACTCCAATGTTCCTTACACTTGTGGATACTCGCTCAATTTTATCGATGTGATTTGTTGGTAATCATGTAGGCGGCCTTACGCTATTCATTCGAGGATGACTTGGGTTTTTGGTGAGATGGTGATCATTTTGTATGAGTGCTAGATGATGTTGATGGCGACAGTAATGGTGGTGGAGGGTGAATGGTTCTTACGAGTGGTGTTTTTCTAACTCTCTTCTCCTAAGTTCTAAGTCCTAAATTACTTGCTATCCTACTCCTACTCCTATGGATGGAAGACTAGCAAATGGACTAGGATCGAACCTAATGAAAGTTAACCAACGGCCTCACCTCCACAGGTGCAATGATTCGAAGGAAAAGTAAACTAGTTTGCCACACAAAGCTTCCCAACAAGCCGCTAGGATGCTAGTGGTCTAGTATTGATCCCTATCAAACACCTACTAATGCTACCATACAACTACTTTACTCTTACTTAGCAACTTGAAATGAAATTTGCTTCAACAACTTGAGAAGAAATCTACTCTTAACTTTTTAGAAGTAGAAACCATGCAATAATACCAAAGGCCCTTAATCACCATGCAAGTCACAACAATGAGAAAGAAATAGCGAATTTTGGTATTATCTTATGCAATAATTTTCTCCGACCCTTACAAATGAGAGCAAATGGCCTTAAATTACAACTGACAGTAGAGATCAAAAGCAAAATCAACGATCCAGATTGGATCCTAGAAACCCTAATTAAGGTTGCCACCCTATCGGCCAATGAGAAGATGCCACCTCGTCAATGGACCAACGAAAAAAGTGCAAAAAGTGGCAACCAATGAGAAGGCACCAAAATGGTGGCCAATCAGAAATAGACACTTGTCCTATCCTAGAAGAAAGAGAAATTTCCACTTGGGCTTACATCAAATGATCTTCTAATATAAATCTCCCTTTTTCTTTCATTCTTTTAGCTAAGGCAATGAACTTAGCTAGCCTTTCATTGACTTCCTCCATAGGAGGACAAGGTGTGTGCTTCGTCCTGAGTTCCACTGATTTCACCACACTGTTTGCTGCTTGTAGTATCTTTTCATGATCCTTCTCATATTCCTTTGCGAATCCAATGAAAGCATTTAGGGAGGAAAGGGTGTTCAAATGTTTCTTCTTGATGGCAACCTTTCCTAGCTCATCCAATCTCAATCCAAGTCTTGTCTCATTGATATCCTTTTCTCTGATGTCTTCAAAATCAAGTGCTGCTCCAATGTCACTCATCATGGTTGAAATAGAAGTGTCGACACTTGGGCTATGATGTGCAACTGCTTTTTGTATCTTCTTTGCCAAGGGGGATTGTCCTTCCTTTAATATGTCCTTTATCTATAGCATTTTTACTGTATCGACACTAGTATCAGTTATTCGCTTCATTTTCGAGAAGAAAGTTTTCTTGAGTATCATATCCTCTTGTCTTTCTTAGTGTTTGTTCCCTTAGAGTTCTTGCTTGCACTAACATCTACCAACTCGTCGCTCTATTACGAGAAGGTAAAGTGGTGGACAATTAGACTAGCAGAACCAAGGGAGGCAATCCTTAGACCAGAACGAAAGGAAGTCAGCTTAAGGACCCCTTTCAACTCTAAATGATTTGAAGTTACCTTTAGCTACATCATGTCTACTGTACCGACATTGGTATCGGTTATTCACCTCCTTTTTGAGAAGAAAGTTGTTTTGGGCATCATATCCTCTGTCTTTCTTAGTGTTTGTCCCCTTAAGATACGTGCTTGTACTAACATCCTCCATCTCGTCGCCCTATTACAAGATGGTAAAGTGGTGGACAATTAGACTAGCAAAACCAAGGGAGGCAATCCTTAGACTAGAACGAAAGAAGGAAGTCAGCTTAAGGACCCCTTTTCAACTCTAAATGATTAAAAGTCACCTCTACCAATAGCTGGATTTTCTCTTTGGAATTTAGGATCAGACTTCGAGAATTTCAAACCCTCTTGCAAATCAGAATTTCAAACTCTTGAAACTTGAAAAAATTGCCAAACATTGAAATAGTTTCAGATCTGCCCCTTAGAAAATTCACCAAACATGGAAATTCTGCCCAAGCATGAAAAAAAAACGCCAAAAAAAATGCCGATCTGCCCTCGCAAAAGAAATCGTCTAGGAGGGGAAAAGTTGCTCCAAGCCCAAATTCGCCCAAAATGGAGAGAGGGCTGCTCTTGCTACATTGCCAACCCTGAGGAGGAAAAGTGAGAAGTGAGGAGAAAATGGGAGAGAGGCCTCCTCTTATACCCAACTTTCCAATTTCCTCCTAGCTGGCTGACTTGGACCATGGGAGCAAGAAAAACAATAATTAATGCAAAATAATGGCCCACAATTAAATACTTAGCTAAAAATTAACTTTGCCAAAATGAAAATTGTCTTTTTAAAATTGCCAATTAGTTCCAAATTGCAAATGAAATTAAATGGTGCCTTGGGAGTGTTAAATATTTCCATCTAATGAGGATTTAGTAAATAATACATCATAAAAATTGGATTTTGGCTAACCAAAAGCCATTTTTTAATATTAAATTACCAATTTCATTAAAGGCTTAAAAATTTTCAAGGCAATTTTAATCTATTAAAGACAATTTTTGCAATTTTTATCCAACTCAATTTTGCTATGCCGTTAAAAAATTTTGACAAAAAATAAAATTGCCTCTAGAGTCTAAAGTCGATTTTGCAATTTAACCTCATTTCTACAAAATTAAAATTTTCACCAAAGAAAAATTTAAGATTTTTCAAAACTCAAGTCTAACAAAATTTTCCTTTTGAAAATTATCTAAGTTCACACAGTTATATCCAAATTTTCAAAAGAAATCAATTAAGTACAAATTTACAATTTTATCTTGCCAAGCATTGGCTGTTGAAATTTTGTCCAGCCTAAGGATGAAATTGGTTGCTATGGAAAATTTAGTTGAAACCGGGTGAAAAATAAATCTAACCCTCTCCCCACTGACCTGAAGGTGTCCAAGACTAAAAATTTTTAAAAATCAAATCAAAATTGTTGGACGATCCAAAAATATTCCAAGGCGATTAAAAAATGGGGGGTCCCCAAAGTTTTGGGGCGATGGTGTGAATACTTCACAAAATCTAGCATCAACCCAAAGGAATGTTCCTGAACATTTCAAGAAACAAGTAACTTAGAACAAAAATCTCAAGATGGCCTATCCACAAATCTACTTAAGGAAAAGCACTCAACAAAGGAAAGAACTCTCATGTTGATCCTAAGCATCTTGGCCATAAGTTACCCACATGTGTGCAAATGATTTATTCCCCGCTCGACAAGAACTTGATCATTTCACAGATCCATCAAACTTAGCGTATTATAATATCCTTACTTCAAAAGCAACCTATATAGAGCCTCGCTGCCAGTCAGGCGTCTATAGCCCCGATGGAGTTATCACTGTGGCACCATAATCATGGTTCTACCTTTAGTGATTATTTTCAAAGCACCGGTAGAGATGATTCCACACCCTTGAATCAAATTTCATCTTTATTTTCACTTTGATACTACTTTTTCTCTTTTCTCATGATATTTTTTCTTCTTCTTTTTTTAAATCTTTTGTTTGGTTTGCAGGCAATGAAGCTTGCGGAGGGTTTGGAAGACCATAGTGGCGCTGAAGTAGGTGTATGATTTTACCAAGTCCAATTTCACTTCAAAACATCAAGAACTCAAAGCAATTAAGTATGAGTAGAATGTTGTAACCATGTCAAAGATAACTTAAGAACCTCTATCGAGTCTAACCCAAATTTAGTACAAATCCTACCATATACCAACAACTAAGCATATCCTTTAACCTCTGAACCTCGTTAAATGTATTCGAGAAATGAACAAGATAGACTCTGTTTTGTCACCAAAAATGTAAAATCTACACACCTCGCCCATGAGTGATAACATGGACCCCCTTTGCACTTACAAAGACCCAAAACCAAAACTGCTTTCGACGGAGGGAAGCTAAAAGATCCCAAGTCAAAAGACTTGATGCAAATCAAGCTCAAGCTCCCTCACAACACCTAAACTAAACAACTAAAAGAAATCTACTCTAGCCAACTGAAATGGAAACTTTAATCTACCCAACTGAAAGGAAACTAAACTACTCTCCTAAACCAAATGGTCCAAGACAAACCTACCCTAACTATGTAAAAGACCCTAAAGGGACAATACTAACCAATCTAATATATACACTGGATCTAATATGGTTTCTCAAGATGTTCAAAAGTAACAAGGTTTGGGTGATAGTTCTCAATTTCGCAAACTCATTCTTATACTCTAAAAAAAAATTTGGTCACCTCCAACTCAAACTCTAGAAAATTATCATGCAAGATCAACAACTAAGGCAACTCACAGGGTCCATGATTGATCCAAATACAAGTTATTTCTCCAGAATTTCCATAATCGAAATAAAAACTTTCAAACCTTTTATCTTTAAGAGCAGGGAAAGAAACAACCTAGCATGACTCAATTTCGAAAGGAACTTGCATATTCTCCACGGCCTCAGGAGGTCGAAGTTAGTGGTGAACCATCCCTCTAACATCTACATCGAACTCATTGATAGTCTAGGCAAGATCAATCTTGGAATCAAGCTCATGAAATATCATCTTTGGGGGCTTGTCCCTGTGAACATTGAACCATGAATCCTTATGAATCTCCTCAAGTGTATCCTCAAAAATCAAGGATTTCTTGATATTCTCCCCATCAAACACCTCTCCAAGTTGCTCGAACACAATATCCAACTGTAGCATCAACCCAAACTGTTCTTTATTTTCCTTTTCCATGGGAACAACTTGATCACCACTCAACAATCCTTGCATATCCTCGTCAATAGAAGCTACATCATCTAGCATGTAATTTCCCTTTGAACTCTCTTCAGCAACATCTTGCCATTCTTTATATAGACTCTCACCAAACATAGCACCTTCAAGACCTGTAAGAGAATCATCATACGTCTTTATGGATTGTCCATCAACTTTCATTTCAATTGGCAAAATTTCCGGAGGTCGAAGTTGATGGTGAATCATGCCACTTGCAATAACTTGATCACCTTGAAGTGCTCTGGGCAATGACTCCTTTTGTATTTCTTCTATAGGATCTTCAAGCATCCCCCCAAAGAATGTCGTAGAGAGAGCGCCTTGTATTTGTTTATCAAAAATTTCTTCATATCTTGATTCTCTTGTGATATCTTGTAATTCCTTGTTCAACTCACCCACTTGATTATCTTCCTCTTTAAGGATATTTGAAACTTCTTGCAACCCATCCTCAAGAGTCACCTCTCGAATTATGCATGAAGGATCACCAAAGATTTCGTTTTCGTCCACCTTTCGATGTTCCATTTGTAGTTCTTCATGTGTCTTCACCTATTGACCTTTGCCTACCATCCTTTCTCTCTCTTGGATAAATTCAATTGTCTCCTTGATTTTCTTGTCAACCTCTCCACCTCGTGATATAATGTGTGAAGGTTCATCCACTAGTTTATCTTGAACATTAGAATCAACCATATCATCTTCGTAAACATTCTTTAGTGTCCGACTTAAAAGCTGAAAGAAATGTTTACCACCCTCCACTGATATTTCCTCATACCAACCCAATTAAAACTTGACCAAATCAATGGTGTCTTGGCAAGATGGGCAAGTAGACTCTAAATGTGAGTGACCGTGTATCTTGCACCAAGAACTTTTTTCGTATACATTTTTTGGTTACCTATTGATATCTTCTTTGAAAACACGAAAATCTTCCTCTAAATTGACAAAGACCGCAGGCTCATGTATTTGTGAAAAAGAAAAATTTCCTCTTAATGCCAAGTAAACTCTTAAGAGAAACACCAAACAATCCATCTCCTCATGATCTGTAGTACCATGTATCCTACATTTCCCTGATGCTGCAAGTCGAGACAAATCCAATGGAGGTAACCTTTTGCTCAAATCAAACCAAATGGGAAAAATGTCCACTCTCCTATCCATTGAGAAACCTTTCCCTTTTTCAAAAAAAAAAAATTTGAATTTTCTGATTTTTTGTTTTATTTTTATTTTTATTTTCACTTTTAAAAGAGATCTCTTATCTCAAATCTAGCTTTGAAAGCTCATTCCTCGTCAATCTCTGCTCTGAATTTCCAAGTTGATCCAAGAATGAAAATCATTCAGCCCTCCCTCTAGCACCAGATAATGTTGATGGCGTTAGAGGGAGGGCTGAATTTAAATTCATTCTTGAGAAAATTGGAGCATTGGTGAGGCACATACCCTCCATCCTCGCGCCATCAACACAACTGAGTTTTTCTTGCCCTGGGTCTTAGCGAAGATTGGTGGATTCATCCAATATGCAAGGCTTTACACAGTTAATCGGGCACAGTCACGTAAGAGTTCTGATACAATTCCACAAACCCATTTTCACTCTTTTTCCTTATTAGAATTGAATATAAATTTACTCCTTTAGCTGACATTGATGTTCTTCTATTTCCATAGTAATAGCATAAGATGCTATGTCCCTGACTCAAACAACAAGCTTGTCATATCTCTTTAATATGTCGTTTTCTATTTGAAATACATAACACAGTTAATAAAGTTTGATGCCTTCCTTGTACCGATTTAAGCTTGCTGTCTTTCTTTATATGAGAAAAGATAAATTTCTTTGAATTCATTTATGGTTCAAGTCAAAAATGTATCATTCCAGTATAAAACCATTACAACCTGATTGCATATATATATATATATATATATATATATATATATATATATATATATATATATATATATATAAAAGTGAACACCAAGGAATTCACCAGGCGAAATGCCAGAATATGGTGAAGAAGGTGTGAAATATCATAGTGAATTTAATCTGATAGCACCAGGGAGTCACCGGCTTAATGGCCTGAAAAAGGTGAGGAGGTGCAAAGAATCTACAATAAGCAAGAATGATATAAGAATAAGATAATAACATGATAAATAAATAATGCAGCAGCTCATGCATGTTCCACTCATGAAGTAAGTTGTCAAGTTGAGTGGTGGAGATTGGGTTGTTAACCCACAATTTGAAATCCTTGGCCAGGGTGGAATTAGGCAGATTTGCCAGAACAAGTGATCTATGTTGTTGTCCAGACGCTTTAGTTATTTTGTCGAATAACTGTTGGGACCTCAACCCACCTGGATACTCTAATGGCTAGATTTATCAACATCCCAAGTCCGACCTCGAGGTAGGGAGGGTCATTCTATTAAAATAGAACAAGTGGGGATAAGTAATGGTCCACGGTTGCGAGGTTAAGCCTATGTCAATGCTTCTCCTCTCATGAAAGCCAAGGCTTGGACAACAAGTAAAAGAAGTACACAATCTTCTCAGTATGTTCATTTCACCTCTTAATGTTTAGTATTTCATTTCAAGATGAAAAATAATTACTTACAAATAGTTTCTTCGTTAAGGTAGTTAAATGATCATAAATATCTCAAATATATTATCTCTTATTTCTTTTCAAAGAGTATTTTGCTAATTAATTTTGGAATGAAATGTTAGAAGTCGTTAAATGAATACATCTGATATTTTACTTTCAGCTGATTAAGTTAGTTACTTGATAACATCTCATTTTGTATTCTTGATAATATAGCATTGTAAATAGATTTCTTTTCAATTTAAACAAGTTGTTGGAAATCTTAATCATGTGAATAGAGTTAGCAAATCAGTTAGATGAGACTAAAACTAGATAGTGAAAAACTGTATGTTTCATATGGTATCAAAACGTTGGGTTCAACACTGAACCTAGGACACATCACCTTCTTAAAAGCTTAATAGAAATCTGAAATGACTACAAGATGTTAGTACATAAAACATTTCGCAAGAAAACTTGGCATCCTATTTTCCCCTATCTTATTAAGAACATGACTAAGTATGATTACTCCTGTTGTTTTGAACCTCAAAACAATGAAACCCTGAGCCAAGCAGTTCAACGTATGAAAAGGAAAGAGTCAAATAGACTCCTGCCAGGAAGGCGGCTTATACAAACAAACTGATATAGAACTGGAACACCCAACAGAGCAGCCCCCTTTTACATTTTCATAGGTCTTGGATGGTATGAGACATGTACCAGTCTGAACCAGATGCTGCAAAGCAAGAATAAAGATACTGTGTGAATGTAGACTTCCTGAATAGAGAAAAGTTTTTTAAATAAAGATTGTTTAGTTGAGCAATGGAAAAGAATTTTGTAAATAAAGATTGCTTAGTCGAGCAATCAAAAAGAATTTTGTAAATAAAGATTGCTTAGTCGAGCAATGGAAAAAAAAATTGAAAATGAAGATTGCTTAGTCGAGCAATGGAAAAAAAATTTGTAAATAAAGATTGTTTAGTCGAGCAGTGGAAAAGAATTTTGTAAAAAAATGATTGCTTAGTTGAGCAGTGGAAATTAACCTTGTAAATGAGATTATTTAGTTGAACAATGGAAATAAAATTTTGTTTAGTCGAGCAATGAAACTAAATTGTGTAAAACAGAATACTTAGTTGAGTTATTTGAAAATTTATGTGCTTGTAGACTTTTTCTTTTCGCACATTAACATAATTCTAAACTAGCAAGTGAGAGACCTGAAACACAAAAATGAATAATAGGAATGTAGAAAATGAAGAGATAGTTTGTGAGAACCTCCAATCCTCCAATGAATTGTTACTCCAAATTTTGCAAGAGACGCAATTAAAACTAGAAACCATGGAAAGGAGAATGAGTGAAATGGCAGCCCGGATGGGGCAAAATCATGAAGAAGTGCAAACCACACCCACTTTTCGAGCAGAGACGGAAATCTCTGAATGTAATGAAACCCCCTCCCCTAAACAATCAGAAAAGCAGAAGGAAATAATGGCTGATTTATCAGCAGATATAAAGAAAATTAAACCACCTAAATTCTCTGGTTCTGAGTCCAAAGAAGAAGCTGAAGCATGTCTGACAGAAATGGAACATTACTTTGAGATTAGAAATTTCTCTAAAACTTCAAAAGCAGTATGGGGTATATATCATTTCACTGGGGAAGCTGCAACTTGGTGGGGAAACACCAAGGTAGAACAAAACATTAGATCTACTGGCATCACCTAGGAAAAGTTCATAGACATATTTAAGAGACGTTGGCTACCTCAGACTTTTTATGATCAAAAACTCTTGGATTTCCAGAACTTAAAACAAGGGGATTTGTCAATGCATAAGTATTGGGAGAAGTCTACTTGATTACTTAAATACATACCTCCTTACTAGCAAGACACCAACCTGAAGGTGAGAAAGTTTATCATGGGACTGAATAGCAGGATAGGGGGAGTTGTAGATGTTCTTGCACCTCAAACTATGGAAGAGGCTTTGGAAAAGGTTGTCTGACAAGAGCATAAGATTAGAAAGGATGATTCCATCCGAGACAATAAAAGAAAGACTACCTGGAATTTAGAAGGTGCTGATTTTAAACCGCCAAGAAAACAATTTAAGGATTATAAGAATAATAAACCTAAGAATAAAAGTGGTGGAACAAGAGATAGCAAAGGAAATTTTCATATGAACAAAAATGACAGAAATAATGAGAAGAGAGAACCACTGGGAGGATGTTTCATTTGCGGAGGAAATCATTTTAAAAAGCAATGCCCTAACTACAACCAATCACAGCGCCCACCTTTGCCACAGTAGCAGCAAGTTTTTTAGCAGAGGATTCATGCAGCCTTGGATAATAGGCAAGCAAAGCAACAGATAGGCCCCATTGAAACTCCGAGTAAGATCTATTGAAACCCTCTGTCTATATTAATTGATACTAGAGCAACTGAATGTTTTATATCACTTAGGCTGTTAAGTAGATTTCCGAAAAGATCTGGTTTTATGGCAAAACCACGGACGATCGAATATGCAAACCAATCAAGGGCCAAGGTAGAGCAATGTCTGTACGAAGCTCAAGTTGATTTCCCGAATTTCTCTACAGAATTGAACTTATATGTAGCTCCGCTAGGGTCTTATGACATTATCATTGGAATTAATTGGCTTAGTAAACATAAGGCTAAGGTAGATTGTTTTGCCAAAATTGTAAATTGTGTGGATGATCGAGGTAGACCCACAAGTATTTCAGGGATCAAACATGAAATTAGAGCACAGCAAATTTTTGCGATGCAACTTAAGAGATATGGAAGGAAAGGTTGTGAAATATTCGCAGTTAGGGTTGATGATACAAGGGAAACCACATATGGGGATTATTATATTTATGAAGATGGAGAAATCAAACAAAAATTAAAAGAATCTTTTGAAGAAAAATACCCCTATTTGAAGAATTATCAAGATGTGTTTCCTGAGAAACTTCCTGGATTACCTCCTTCTCAAGCATTTGATTTTACCATAGACTTGATACTAGGAGCGAAACCCATATCCAGAGCCCCATACAGAATGACCACCACGGAGTTAATGGAGTTGCAAATTCAACTGCAGGATATGTTAGATAAAAAGATGATTTGACCTAGTGTCTCACCATGGGGAGCTCCAGTGTTATTTGTAAGAAAGAAGGATGGAACCATGAGATTATGTATAGATTATAGAATGCTTAATAAAGTCACCATCAAAAATCAGTACCCATTGCCAAGGATAGATGATCTCTTTGACCAAATGAAGGGTGCGATTGTATTTTCAAAAATTGATCTAAGATCAGGATACCATCAACTGTGAATTAAGGATGAGGACATACATAAAACTGCTTTCAGAACTAGATATGGACATTATGAGTTTACAATATTGCCGTTTGGATTAACTAATGCCCCCGCAGCATTCATGAATTTAATGAACGGTATATTTCAGGATTGTTTGGACAAATTCGTATTGGTTTTCATAGACAACATTTTAATATACTCCAAGAATGAAGAGGAATACCAAAGACACTTAGAGATAGTTCTACAAAGACTTAGAGAACAAAAGTGATACAGGAAATTATCAAAGTCTGCTTTTTATCAAAAAGAAATTTAGTACCTAGGGCATATTATTTCAGCACAGAGTATAGCAGTAGATCCATCTAAGATTAAAGCAATTAAAGAGTGGCCCATACCTAAAAACGTATTTGAAGTCAGGAGCTTCATGGGATTAGCCAAATTTTACAAAAAATTTGTCAGAAACTTCCTAAGGATAGCCTATCCAATCACTTCACTCCAGAGGAAAGGAAAGAAATTTGTTTAGACAAAAAAATGTCAATCAGCTTTTGAGTTTTTGAAAGAAAAATTGACTACTGCACCTATCTTAAGGGTACCCGATCCGCAGAAACCATTTGTGTTAATCACTGATGCTTCAGGTGAAGGTTTAGGGGGTGTATTAATGCAAGAAGAACAAGTCATTGCTTATGAGTCTAGGAAACTGAAAAATTACGAACAAAATTATGCACCCCATGACCTTGAATTAGCAGCAATAGTACATGCCTGAAAAATTTGGAGACATTATTTAATTGGAAAACCTTTTGAGCTCAAATCCGACCATCAAAGTTTAAAATATATTTTCACCCAACAGAATCTTAATGCTAGACAAAGAAGATTGTTAGAATTTTTAGCAAATTATGACTTTGACATAAGCTACATTAAAGGAAAGGAAAACAAGGTGGCCGATGCCCTAAGCCAAAGAAGACACAATTCGGCTATGACTATGGTAAATTTCAGATTGAGAGATCAAATTTTATAGCATTTAGAGCATGATGAGTTTTATACAGAAATCAACATGGCACTTATTAGAGATCTACAGGATCCCAAATATTCAGAGTTTAGCCTAGAAGAAGATGGATTGTTTAGATATCGCCACAGAATCTACATGCCAAATCACGCTAAACTACGAAGATTAATTGTAGGTGAATATCACTTAGCCCCATACTCAGGACATCCAAGGGTAACAAAGATGTTATCTAATATAAAACCTTTATATTTTTGGAAAGGAATGAAAAGGGAAATAATCGAGTTTGTAGCAGGATGTTTAGAATGTCAGGGAGTGAAGGCAAAACATCAGTACCCAGTAGGTTTGTTGCATCCAAATGAGGTACCTGAGTGGAAGTGGCAGGTAATATCCATGGATTTTGTACAAGGGCTACCTGAGACTCAGAATCAGCACAACACTATCTTAGTCGTAGTTGACAGATTGACTAATGTTGCAAATTTTATACTAGGGAATTTATCTGATGGAGCACCTGAGATTGCTCACAAGTTCATAAAAGAAATTTTCAGGTTACACAGGGTTCCAGAGAAAATTATTTCAGATAGGGATGCTAGGATAAATTCCAGATTTTGGCAAACATTATTTACTGCTTTAGGCACCAAATTGAATATAAGTTCAGCCTATCATCCTGAGACAAATGGTCAGACCAAGTGAGTAAATCAAGTCTTAGAGGATATCATAAGGTTATACTGCATGGATCAACAATATCAATGGGAAACATACTTACCTTCGGTCGAATTTGCATATAATAACTCATACCAATCTTCAATTAAAATGGCTCCTTTTGAGGCTTTGTATGGCCATAAGTGTAGAACTCCAATAAGTTGGAATCGATTGGAAGACAGGGTCATTGTCGGGCCTGAAATGCTTTAGGAAATGGAAGAACAGGTACTTCAGATTCGTTAGAGATTGAAAGAAGCGAACGACAAACAGAAGAGTTATGATGATGCTAATAGAAGACCCAAAGAATTCTCAGTAGGGGACAAGGTGTTATTAAGAGTTAAACCTCAGAAAAGTACTATCAAGTTTGGCAAGAATGCGAAATTAGCCCCCAGATATGTAGGACCTTTTGAGGTTTTGGCGATTGTTAACCCAGTGGTTTACAAGATTGCTTTGCCACCAACCCTTGCCAGGATGCATAACGTCTACCATGTGTCTTACCTTAAAAAGTTTTTTAGTCACCATGAGCACATGATTGATTGGAAATTATTGCAGGTGTGAGAGCTAGGAGTGGTAGAGGTAAAACCTCTCAGAATACTCAAGGTACGTAAGCTACGCTTACGAAATCGAGAAGTAACACAGTGCAAGGTCCAGTGGGACCAGTGTATCGAAGATAATGCCACCTGGGAAGATTATCATGACATTTTTCAAAGATATTCCTACCTTTTCTTTGAAGTTGAAAACTGAATACTTTATTTCTTTATTTCTTTTATTTAACTAATTAAGTACTATT